>OY971435.1:14817500-17493730 GCA_963853865.1 Helleia helle
CCGCGTTACTCAACTCCTATAAGTCACAGCGTGATGTTATATAGCATATAGCCTTCCTCGATAAATAAGCTGTCTAGCACTGAAAGAATTTTTCAAATCGGACTAGTAGTTCTTGAGATTAGCGCGTTCAAACAAACAAACAAACTCTTCAGCTTTATAATATTAGTATAGATAATAATTTACCATAGTGAGTCTTTACTTAATTTACTTAAAAAAAACAAAAAAGTATTTATTTAGATAATATAACATTTTGCGTATTTTATCGCGTTTAATACCTAACTTTTTTACACGCCTAGTATTTCGAATACAGCAACTTGGAATAAATTGGTTCACGGGAGAGGACACAAGAGATAAAACCTTGTTTTATAATAGGTAATGAGTGAATCGCGTAAACATTAGAAAACAATATCTTTTGCCGGTTATTCTAAGTGGACATTCTGGAGCCGGCGGTAGATTCAATTGATGTTCAATGAGTTACTTCGTTGGTACTAATTTATTAATATACATATAATAATATCAACCATTATATGTCCCACTGCTGGGCACGGGTCTCCTCCTCGAAGCGAGGAGGGTTTTGTGCCATAGTTCACCGATGCGCTGGCCCAATGCGGGTTGGTGAACTTCACACACCTTCAAAGACTTTTAATCTCATCTGGTATGCAGGTTTCCTCACGATGTTTCCTTCACCGGTGAGCAAGCGATGGTCAGGTGCAGGTAGAAATTTAGAAAAACCCATTTCTAGGCATCACAGGGGGGTCAGGATCGAACCTGGACCTCTCACTCAAGAGGCCGAGCCCATACCCACTAGGCCATCGTCGCTCACTCGTGACTATGGTTGCTGTAAAATATTAAAAACACAAATCACTTTTCACATATTCATATAAGTTCATATCTCCCTCTTCATAGGAAGTGTGAACCTTGTTTCTGTCCTATAGAGGGGATGAAGATTGATGAATGAGCGAATATTCACTATTTCTCGGTATCTTTTAGCCAAAGATTATAGTAGTGAAAAAAAACATTTAAACAACTTCTTTGATAGCCAACTCGCACTAAACCGGTTTTAATGAACAATCACAGCGCATTAATCCAGTCCTGACAAACATACAAGATACAGCTACATCGGTAATTAATCAAATGAATTTCTCACTCATTTAGCATTCTGCTCTAGACGGCATTAGTCGACCTCTACACCACGCAAAACAGTCTTGTTCTAGGTAAACTGCGCTATACCAAATGATTGTTGTCTTCAACAGTACATAGCGCCAACCAGTGAACGACCTAAGCTCTCGCCTTTTTGCGAGTTTTTTTTTTTTTTTTTTTTTTTTTTATAGAACAGGGGGCAAACGGACAGTCGGTTCACCTGATGGTAAGTGAATAGCGACATCCACAGACACCCGCTATACCAGGAGATCAGCAGGTGCGTTGCCGGCCTTTTAGATGTGAGTATGCTCTTTTCTTGAAGGTCCCTAAGTCGTATCGGTTCCGAAACACCATAGGATACCGCGCATTTATTCATTATCATCATAGAAAGAATTATAAGGCCTTATAATTCTATGTCAGCATAGAAGGGCTGACCCCCCGCTAAACTTGGATAAATAAGTTAACAACGCTATGCAAACACAACACATAAATGACCAGTGTTGCAAACTATGAAAATCCTATGCAGGATCCGAGCTTATTCGACGGCAAAGGCAAAGCATTGGTATCCCGTATCAGCTTACCATAGGTTAAGGTAAAAGAGCAAAGTTTGATAATATAATTGGTAAAGCGGTTTTTCTTTCATGGCACTCTAAACTGTTCTCTCTACCTTACAATGGCTAAAGTTAATAAGCCTCATAAGCCAATAAAAATTAAAATAAGTATTACCTACCTGTCGCGGCAGTCAATATCTAATGTGTCTACTGTCTTGATCAGTATGGTAGGTAATACAAAAATAAACCCCTAAACAGAGAAAATAGCAGTGTTTATTTGATGTATTTATTAATTGTGTAATTACTTTGATATTGTTTAAATATTAAAAAAGATAATAGGCCAAAACCATGACAAAACCTATCTATTGTTATGTGATATACATTTACACTCGCACCTAACCTCATACGTTACAGTGTATCATTATTTTAAGTGTCAATAATCAATAATGTAAAATCATTCAAATATTCAAATATTCGCTGCGTTCTTTTAAACAATAAGAAATAAGCACATATATTTGTTCTTAATATTTATATGGAAATAAGAATAGTTAAAATAGAATCATTATAAAAATATCGCTGTGTTCATTCATTAGTTGAAAAAATGTTGCCATTACAAAATATAAGACTGGTCTCTGGCTCTGGACAGTTTATATTATATTTTCGCGCCATAAGCTCTTCTGAATTTGCTACACCTGAGCATTCCTTATCAATGCAAGCTTCATCAGCGTGGGACGGCGGTGACAGGATGTTTAGACTATTAGCATTATAGACCACCAGCCATTGTAGAATACATTGTTATAGCCAGATTAAATATCTAACCGAGCATATGATTTTAAATTGACATAATTTTCTTTATTAAAACTTTTAAAACGAGATATTTACCATGTTTATTTATTTCACGGAACTCGATATTTCCGCATTATCTACGAATGCCTTTTTTTTTACGAAATTTCATTTTAAATATTTCTTACCAATCACTTAAAGTTTTTATTGAACGCCGAATTATATAGATAGATTAACAAAAATCTAATAATCGAATTAGAAATCCTTTAAAATAGAATGAGTATAATTAGTATAATAAATAGTAATAACCGTAAAGGGGTCATGATTTCGACCTTGGCATAATTAGGTAGGTAAATATTACTATTATTAAATAACAACAAAACCCTGTTGGTAAGATTTTATACACCCATAAAACCTATTAATTACCGCTCACAAATTAATGGTTCTACTTAGAAAATTAAAATAAAACATGTTAAAATAATTCCTATTCGTAATAGGTAGTTAATGTCAGATAAAAGAATTTTTCAAATCTTCGAACAAAGAACAAAAAAGCGGGAAAGGTGGCCGCCATTTTGACGCGTGCGCGCGCAGCTGCTTCTACATCTGCCATGTCCATACTGGCAACATATTACAATCATGCATTTAGTTTTATTTTGTTTTCGATAAAATAATGGAGCATATTTTTTGGGACAGCATATTGTTGTAAGATAACTTAATTAACTGTAATTGCGACATGATCTAAATGGGACTTTATTAAGATTAGATATATTTTAGTAACACCTTTTTATTTAGATAGCTCTTTGTTTAATTACGTATAAACAAATAGTGCTATGTCTATATTATGTAAATTTCGAAAAGTTTAAGTACATTCTTGAGCTTTCATGGTAGTGGTCTCGTAGTGGTTGATATGACATGGCACTAGTGATCGTTTTAGAGGTCTAATGGTCTAATGACCAAAGTTTACTAATTTAGTTAGGTATGTGGACTATGTGGTAGGAACCTACTTATAAAATAGTATTGGTACTACTTTGGTTTTTATTTATTTCGACTTTAAATTACGGAAAACTTTGGCGAACTTTAATTTACTTAAAGGATTGAATAATTCATAAGATGAAGAATTTGATTAATGAGAAAATTTTAAATCTAATGTGTAAATAATAGATCCGTTGACATAGTTAAACAAATGCCATATCGATCTATTTTATATGCTAATACATCGTTTAGAATCTCCAATGATAATGAAGTGACAATTTTGGCGTTGATTTATGGAATCTGATAGAAGCCATACATTCTCTCTGGAGCAGGTGATCAGGGAAGTCCTGCAAATGTGGGAGAGTAGCACCTGACGTATGGGCATTAAGTTAACATAGACGTGGCAACACTAGATGCTATATATTTATTTATGTTGTTATTTTGTTACTATTGCATTTGTGCAATAGTAATTATAATACATCATCATCAGCCTCTATCCGTCCACTGCTGGACGTAGACCTTTTTTTTTCTTTAACGCCGGGAAATGCTCTGAGGCATCCCGCGGGGGAGTGGGTCTCCCCGCGCGGGTATGTGGGACTCGCTGCGCCCGAAAGCTGGTAAGTGGACGCAGCTCTACCCACTAAAACCCGGCGAGTGCCACCAATGCCGCCTTTGGTGAGGTACCCCGGATCTAATAAACAAACATGACGACCTCTGTGGCTCTGTGGTAAGCGCGTTGGCGCTCAAGCCCGGAGGTTGCGGGTTCGAATCCCGCCAATGAACAAAAATATTTTCTGTGTTCCTGGGTCATGGATGTGTATTAAATATGTGTATTATATAATAAAAATCTTAAATATATGTATAGTATAAAAGTATTAAATATATTTCCGTTGCCTGGTACCCGTAACACAAGTTCCTCGAGAACTTACCACGGGACCAGATTGACGTGGTGTGAAAGCGTCCATAGATATTATTATTATTATAAACAGGGCACCTCGACGGCTAGTCAGTCCTGCAAAGGACCGACGCCACCTCCACAGAGAGGTTGTCCCGCACCACAGAACAACCCCTCCCAACGTCGGGACAGTTCAATGGGGTGAGGTTCCCATCCTCGCCCCTTGCCCCCTGCTCTTTTGTCCCCTCTTCTTATAAGAGGGGTACAAAGAGCCCCCTCGGCTCAATTAATTTCGCCCAAGGTGCTGGGCTCACCCTAGGCTACTGAACCCCACCGCCACGTCAAGGCCTGAACCATGGTGGGGTGGACGTAGGCCTCCCTCAATGACCGCCAAGACGGCCGATCCCTTGCCACTCGTATCCAACCCGCACCGGCCATTGAAAGGAGATCGTCTTCTATAATACATAATAATATAGAAGCTGAAGAGTTTATTTGTTTGAACGCAATTATCAAATAATATACGAAACGACGAGATGGATTTGATTTTTTATTGCATTAAAATACCAAATTATAAGGGAGGCTAAGTAGTTATTTTATAAAATAATATGATATTCTGTGAATTACATATATATTTTGAGTCATATGCTTCCAATATAAGACTATTTAAAAATTGATTTCAAATAAGGCTGGTCTGATGATTGAACTTATTTTCGTTCCTACTGCTCCACACAAGTTCCTCGCGCGAGACTAGGTTAACGTGGTATGTAATACGTGTCTATTTTATGTGACATCGATGGTGAAACGAGTTTTCGCGTCAGCTGCTTCAAATCAATGTATTAAAGTTAATTAGGTTTGGTTTTTCATATTCTAGCAAAGTCCTCGCTAGCCGCGGTCAGCTGACATTATTGCTAGATTCACATATCAATTTAATATATTTTCATGATATAAATTAATTTTAATTTTGAAGCTCATTCTGTGAGTCACGATGGCCTAGTGGGTATGGGCTCGGTCTCTTGAGTGAAAGCCGAGAGGTCCGTGTTCGATCCTGATGGGTGGAAATGTTAGAACACGTTAGTGATGCCTAGAAATTGGTTTTTCTAAATTTCTACGTACATCTGAACATGAGACCATCGCTTGCTCAATGAAGGAAACCTCGTGAGAAAACCTGCATGCCGGATGAGATTAAGTCTTTTCAGGTGAAGTTCACCAACCCACATTGGGGCATCGCATCGATGAACTATGGCCAAACCTCCTCGCCTGATTTCGAGGAGGAGACCGGTGCTCAGCAGTGGGACATTATGTACTGTCGAGGAACCTCACCCGATTGCACTGTCCCGACGTTGGGAGAGGTTGTTCTGTGGTGCAGGACAACCCCTCTGGCGTCGGTCCCTTGAGGGACTGACTAGCCGTCGAAGTGCCCTGTTGCTCAACAGATCCGGGGCACCTCACCAAAGGCAGCATTGGTGACAATCGCCAGGTTTTAGTGGGCAGAGCTGCGTCCACTTACCATCTTTCGGGCGCAGCGAGTCCCACAGCCTGGCGAGACCCTCTCTCTCGCGGGATGCCTCAGAGCATTTCCCGGCGCAAAAGATATAAAGGTTAACGTGGTGTGGTTATTTATGAGTTAATATCCATTTATTTGTTATGGTTATTATTACTATTGATTAAAATAATGATCAATATCATGATATTATAATCACGGTGAAGTGGAACGCATCCAACCTGACCTTTTATCGAATTATGTATATTCAGATATCTTACAGTACTTATGTTTGAATTATCGTGCCAAGCGCGAGCGAATATGCATATAGGTTCCGTAGCTATTAACGTAAATATAGGGAACGAGAAACCGTATACTTACTTAGATCTCATTGATAACAAATAACATACAAATGGTTCGCGTTCACCCCCCTCCACCAAATTGAATGTTTCACCACCTACAAACAAAGGCTGCTATATCTAATGCAGTTGTCTATTGTCAGCGACGATGGTCTAATGGGTATGAGCTCGGCCTTGAGTGAGAGGTCCGGGTTCGACCTGCCCATGTGGTGCCATAAAATGGGGTTTTTCAAATTTCTACGTGCACCTGTATGTGACCATCGCTTGCTCACCGGTGAAGGAAACATCGTGAGGAAACCTGCATGTCCGATGAGATTAAAAGTTGAAGGTGTGTGAAGTTGACCAGTGGCCAGCGCATCGGTGAACTAAGGCCTGGTTTAAATGAGGAGACCCGTACCCAGCAGTAGGACTTATAAGGGTTGATGTTATCCACGTCTATGGCTTATTCTGGTCTTGAAAAAAACAACAACGTGGTTCCTATTTCTCAAGCTCAAGCTAATATTTTAATTCCTCTTGAATACCTCTTCATTGTTAAAACCACAAAAGATAAACTGCCAAATAATAAATCACTTTCACTATTATCACAAACTTTCTACTGTCAAAAATATTTAGCCATCCCCACCATGGTTCAGGCCTTGTCGTGGCGGTGCGCGGCGTAAGTAACCTAGGGTGAGCAGTGCACCTTGGGCGAAGCTAATTGGGCCGAGGGGGCTCTTTGTACCCGCTTATAAGAAGAGGGGACAGAATAGCAGGGGGCAAGGGGTGAGGATGGAAACCTCACCCCATTGTACTGTCCCGACGTTGGGAGGGGTTGTTCTGTGGTGCGGGACAACCCCTCTGTGGAGGTAGCGTCGGTCCCTTGGGGGACTGACTAGCCGTCGAGGTGCCCTGTTTGTTTTCTAGATCAGGGGCACCTCACCAAAGGCGGCATTGGTGGCACTCGCCGGGTTTTAGTGGGTAGATCTGCGTCCATTTACCAGCTGTCGGGCGCAGCGAGTCCCACATACCCGCGTGGGGAGACCCACTCCCCCGCGGGATGCCTCAGAGCATTTCCCGGCGTTAAAGAAAAAAAAAAGAAAAAGAAAAAAAAAGAGGTAGTGCCATACTGCTTTGCAATCGAATTGGGCCGGCACGACCGGGGTGGTATCTCACGTTCACATAACACCGGCGTCAAGTGACATATTATATGCGTTTCATGCGGTTTGAGAGTTTTCGGTGGCCCATTGGGGGATAGGGAAAAGGAGGGCAACAGCTGAACTGATTTGGCTGAAAGTAGAAATGGTGATGGCTTATACCTTGAATTAGGACATAGGCTATAAAAATAATCATCATCAATCCGGATACGGCTGTAAATATAAGTTCACGCGGGCGAAGTTGTGGGTACTAGTAAAATATGAAACTGAGCCTGTCCAGTGTCGTACCTGCCTTCTCTCTGAAACACTACAAGGCTATCTCGGGTAAGAAGGAAGCAGGATGGTACAGCGGATTGATCCTACGTCATCATCATTATAACACCCATCAACATCATCATCACCAGCCTCTATCTGTGCACTGCTGAACATAGGCCTCGCTCAATGAACGCCATGACGATCCCATGCCACTCGCATTTATATCACTATACTACCAACACCCTGCTTGTTTCTCCTGTCAAACAGTTTTATTTCGGAGAGAAGGGCAGGACAGGCAGTGTAATTACTGGCACCGAGACTTAACATCTTATGTCTCAGGATAGGCAACACATAGATGAGTTGCCTGGGCTAGTCTCACTGATTAATTACCATCATTGTAAGCTCGTCTGCCCGTTTACCTATCGAACTAACATTTAAAAAAAGTGAGATATTTTCTAGAGATTTTTGACTACGTGACGAAAACCTAACACCACCGTTAGCGTAAAAACCACATTAAACGTAAAATATTAGTGCTATTTTTTAAGACCCCCTCCACGGGTCCTAAACGGGTCACGTTCCTAAGTACGTTTCTTTTAAAATATTTATGGACGCTTTCACACCATGTCAATCTGGCCCCGTGGTAAGTTCTCGAAGAACTTGTGTTACGGGTACCAAACAACGGAAATATAAATATATTTCCGTACTTTTATATTATACATATATTTAAGATTTTTATTATATAATACACATTCATGACCCAGGAATACAGAAAATATTTTTGTTCCCTAGTGGAATTCGAACTCGCAACCTCCGGCTTGAGCGCCAGCGCGCTTACTACTGCGCCACAGAGGTCATTAGATTCTTGTTCTACGGGTACGAAAAAAGATGAAATGATTTTTCATCTTTTTGCATGCATTTGCATTGCATGAAGCAAATTGAACCGAGGGAGCTGCTCTTTGAACCCCTCTTATAAGGAAAGAGAACAAAACACAAGCGGGGAGGATGGGAACCTCACCCTATTGTACTGTCCCGACGTTGAGAGGGTTTCTTCTGTGGTGCGGGACAACCTCTCTGTGGAGGTGGCGCCACAGAGGTCATTAGATTCTTGTTCTACGGGTACGAAAAAAGATGAAATGATTTTTCATTGATATTTTTTATTCTTATTTAAACATGAACAAACTATATTTTGAACTAGTTGTGTTACTGCTCTTTTGATCGATCGTTTTAACGAGAGCCGGCGGATCTCTAATAATTGTGAACATCTGTAGGGACAGCTGGGCGGTGCGCAGCCGTCGGCCAACTGCTCCGAGCGAGATTTGTACCACCAGGTCATGTCTCAGTGTGGCGATCATACGCAAGACTGTATGGACTATAGATTTTTTTATCGCAGGGAAATGCTTTGTACATCATGTAGCCAGGATCTCGGGTACATCTTGACCCTATGTGGGATTTGCACCTTTTTTTTTTGTTATCGCAGGGAAATGCTTTTTACGCATGTAGCCAGGATCGCGGGTAGATCCTGACCCTATGTGGGACTCGCACCTGGGAGTGCCCTACCCGTAAACTAAAACCACTGCGAGCGCTTTCAGCCGATTTAATTTGAGGGTCCCGGATAGGCATTCAACAGGATCACCTCAGCGACAGGCTGGCCCCGGCGAAGGCCAGACGGGGAGACTGCCCGGCCGCTACTGAGCAGTCACCGCGACTTCGTGCCATACTGAGCCCAGGTTCCCATCCTGAACCCGACACAGGCACAGGGGCGTTACTGGAGACGCCTTCTACGCACCCTCGTTCGTCGCCCGCGGGGGGAGGGCTCGTCGGCGGCCTCCTCTCTCACCCGCTCGCCGCTCTTCTTCTGGGACATTACTCCCTCGCAGAAGGAGACCATCGCCGTCCAGGACTCGTCGTCACCGAGCATCGTAGTGATATAGATTATAGAATATGAAGCCCAAGAGTTTGTTTCATTGAACCCATTTTTCTCCGGAACGTAAATGAATCTAAAGTATATTTTAGTAGGAAGATTAAAGGCTGTCTATTTTAGTGCTTTTTGACGTGACAACGTCTTATAATTCGATGGAGCCGGCTGCACGAACGAAAAAACATGACGTATGCGGCGTTACCTCGCTCTGAGGCGTTCCATTTTCTTATGACGTTGTCGCGTTCAACTATCGTCAGTAAACCGACTTTACGGACAACCGATTTTTTTTCATTTAGCAGGTGAAACTAGACACGTTTCATTGCTTTGTTTGTTTCAGGTGTATGTACATGTTGTTTGGACGTCAGTATTCCGTTGTTTCTGTTCTCGATGTGTGACCGGTGAAGGAAATTGTGAGGAAACCTGTATGCTTGAGATAAGTTTTGAGGGTACGTGAAGTTCACCTACCCGTACTGCGCCAGCGCTCTGGCTCCCTGTCTTGGCGGTGGGGCTAAGGTGGATCCAGCACCTTGGGTGAAGCTAATTGAACCGAGGGAGCTACTCTTTGTATTATTCTTATAAGAAGAGGGGACAAAATGGGAGTGGGGACAAGGGGTGAGGGTGTATAATAACGTATAATATCTCTATCTCGCTGATCCCTTACCATCAGAAAACCTGTCTCCCCCTTTGTAATAAAACTCACTGACTTTGTTAATTGTCAGTTGCCACCTCTTCTTTAATAAATTCTGTCTTCCTATACCTGGTTGTTGATGCTGCACCTCATATTCTAATAGGATCTATTTCTTTATAGATATTATTGCCGTTCGGCCTGTTTACCAAAGACCACATTCTCGGTAGCTTTCACCGCGTCAGCTGTGATGGGGTATGGCCAGGTCACATACGGTTGACCTTAAAAATATAACTAACATTTGAACTTGTTTTCGACTATGTATAAAGCTTTATAACATTAATATATTAATACTTATATATTGGACCAGACAGTTACAGTCGTAAAGAGACCAACCACACCATGGTTCAGGCCTCGACGTGGCGTTGGGGCTCAGCTGACTAAGGTGAACCCAGCACCTTGGACGAAGCAAATTGAACCGAGGGAGCTGCTCTTTGAACCCCTCTTATAAGGAAAGAGAACAAAACACAAGGGGGGAGGATGGGAACCTCACCCTATTGTACTGTCCCGACGTTGAGAGGGTTTCTTCTGTGGTGCGGGACAACCTCTCTGTGGAGGTGGCGTCGGTCCCTTGGGGGACTGACTAGCCGTCGAGGTGCCTTGTTTGCTCATTAGATCCAGGGCCAACCAAAGGCGCCATTGGTAGCACTCGCCGTGTTTTAGTGGGTAGAGCTGCGTTCACCTAACCATCTTTCGGACGCAGCGAGTCCCACATACCCGCCTGGGGAGTCCTCACTCTCCCGCGGGATGCCTAGTAGTAGACAGAACTCAGAAGTTAGATGGAACATTTTTTTTTAATATATGTTAGTTGGCTAGGCAAACTGGCAAACATACCACCTGATGGTAAGTGGTCGACGTCGCCCATGAACATAAACTAGTATACCTGGAACGACCCCAGGCAACTCATTTATGAGTTGCCTATCATGAGACATAAGATGTTAAGTCTCGGTGCCAGTAATTGCACTGCCTGTCTTGCCCTTCTCTCCGAAACACAGCAAAGCTGTTTCACGGGAGAAACAAGCAAGATGGTGGTACCCATGCAGCCGGGAGCGCGGCACAGCGCTTCCCTCCCACCGGTAAAAACATAATGTGGTTACACATGTAGTTAACAAACATAAATCATCATCAGCATCATCATCTGCTTCATTATCAACCTTTTCCCGTGCACGTGGCACATACGCCTCTTTTCAACACTAAAATAATATATAGACTGCAAAAATCATATCCCTTCCGTTCTGTAGTCGGGTAATTGTTACGTGCTAACTCCTTGATGATGACGAGTGTGAACCCGGGCGGCGGCGCTAGCGTGGGCGAGTAACGGTCGGCCCGGCAGACCGGTCCTGGCGCCCGCACGACCGCCTCATACCGCGACTGCGCTCGACTTCACCTAATGAGTATCGCTTCTAATATTAGTATGGTATACTTATGACTTATATTAATATTTAATTCCAAGGAGAAAACAAAAATAAGATACTTAAATGGGTGACTTTTTTATGTTAGTTGGATATGCAAACTGGCAGACACCTGATGGTAAGTGGTCAACGCCCATGAACATAAACTATTTTATCTGGAACTAGCCCAGGCTCCTCTTTAGTGTTGCCTTTTTTGAAGTGAAAACTTCTTTAGTATCGTTGTGATCTGAAACTCGATGAAACGATAAAAGTCACACGAAAAAAGAGACATACAGGTATCCCGAAACTCAACGTCAAGCGGGACGGGGCGATATAAAGGCCTATATATACCAGTTCTGAGAAAAAAAATAAAGAAAATACATGTATTGAAAATGTTGAAAATTTACACCCTTAACTATATCTTTAAGTTCTGTAGTCACTTTGCCAATTTTGCGGTGTTTTTTTTTAAACGTAATCCTAAATAACCATGCTATTGATTGCAGTCAAAAGTCCGTTATTGAGTATTATTATTTTAGTAAGAACCACATCTTATAAAAAAAATGACCCATTTAATCAAAATTTCGAAATGGTACATCCATCGAGCATATAACCGGATAGAGTAGTAACGTGAGCCATAAAATTCCGAAACCGGTCAGTGATTTGTCACTGACGTAATAGTAATTCAACCAACCAGTGATCTGTATGTACGTCCTATCGGTCAATCATCCATCAATGGTCATCAGTCAGCCAATCAGCGCAGAGCAGAGAATTAGTTTTTTTTACTGAATTCAACAAAAAGGAGGAGGTTATCAATTCGATCGGTATTTTTTTTAATGTATGTACACCAAACCGATTTTCATAAGTCTTTGCGTTTACCACGTCATTATTGCTACTTTTGGAGTCGGTGTCAGTTAATGTAGGTACATTACTACAGCAACCCCGCCATGGTTCAGGCCTTGACGTGGCGGTGGGGCTCAGTAGCCTAGGGTGAGCCCAACACCTTGCACCCCGCGGGGGAGTGGGGATTCCCCCGCGGAGTGGGACTCGCTGCGCCCGAAAGCTGGTAAGTGGACGCAGCTCTACCCACTAAAACCCGGCGAGTGCCACCAATGCCGCCTTTGGTGAGGTACCGCGGATCTATTGAGCTAACAGGGCTAGTCAGCCCCTAAAGGGACCGACGCCACCTCCACAGAGGGGTTTTCCCGCACCACAGAACAACCCTCCCAATGTCGGTACAGTACAATGGTGTGAGGTTTCTAACCTCACCCCTTGTCCCCCTGCTCTTTTGTCCCCTCTTCTTATAAGAGAAGCAGATCCCTCGGTTCAATTTTGTTCACCCAAGGTGCTGGGCTCACCCTAGGCTACTGAGCCCCACCTCCGCGACAAGGCCTGAACCATGGTGGGGATGGGTACCACCATCCTGATTGTTGCTCCCGTGAAACAGCTAATTACTGGCATTATGTCTTAGGATAAGCATCCAATGATTTGCCTGATTCAGGTTTACTCGTGTGTTCATGTTCATGTTCATGGGCGATGACACAGATATTGGAAAAGGCCTAATCGATATCTGTGGGCGATGACCACTTACCATCATGTGGCTCGTCTGCTCGTTTCCCGATCCAACTACATACAAAACTTAACACATAAAAAATTCATAGTTTTACCCAGAGAAATGATCATACATATTCTCGTACACACCATAAAACGAGACCAACATGGTGAACAAAAAACGAAGGTACCCAACCCAATTCTAAGGAGACCACTACGCCTTTGTTGAGCGGTACACTACTGTAACCAGGTCGCGGGCAGTTCTGGAGACACGTCCAGGTAATAATTATGACAGAAAAATCAGAAGAATATTGAGTTTGTTTCGTTCTTCTCAGTAGCCTTTGGAACTGGTAAAGACATTTTGTTATAAATAATTATTGATTAATATATTTAATATAATAATTTTTGTGAAGTCATCAGTCAATTTAAAATATATGTATTCGTAAACTCATAAAACTAGTAATATTATAATAATTATAGTATAATAATAATAATATTACACTATTATTATTAATAGTAAATAGTAGTATAATAATAATAAAAACTCTTTATTTCCAATCACAGAACTAGTTTTAAAAAGACAAAATTTAAGATTAATTTGGTAACATTGCAAAAAGGATAAATCATGAAAGCTAAAAGTAGTTCCGAAAGAGTCTTGTTTCAAGTTACCGCGATCCCGATCAAATATTAATTTAACGACCAGTAAATAAAACGATGCACTTTTGTATATCTATATGAATTGGTTGAGCTTTTGAAAAGACTTTTCAAAATGTCAGCTTTTGCTCAGCTGTCACAAATATATTGTGTGTCGAAATTGTCAAGCAAAATTTGGACAGAAGTCCAAACTTATATAATATAATAATATCAACCCTTATATGTCCCACTGCTGGGCACGGGTCTCCTCCTCGAAATCAGGCGAGGAGGGTTTTGGGCCATAGTTCACCGATGCGCTGGCCCAATGCGGGTTGGTGAACTTCACACACCTTCAAAGACTTTTAATCTCATCAGGCATGCAGGTTTCCTCACGATGTTTCCTTCACCGGTGAGCAAGCGATGGTCTCATGTTCAGATGCACGTAGAAATTTAGAAAAACAATTTATAGGCATATCAGGATGGTCAGGGGGGTCAGGATCGAACCCGGACCTCTCGACTCTTACTCAAGAGGCCGAGCCCTTACCCACTAGGCCATCGTCGCTCAATACACACTTACACTTTATAAATTATTGAACATTAAAACTGAAAGAACTTAAAATTAAAGCATCTTCGACTTAGGCACATTCTTCCTTCTTCGTCTTCCTACTTTAATTTAAACCCAAATTCTCAATTAACGCTATCAGCAAACCACAGACCATAAAATATATTTAATCACAAAACCACAATATCTAAACCGAATAATTTCTCAAAAGCGTCAAATAACCTTACACATATTAAATTCCCATAAATGACAAAAATCTGTCAATCCAAGCCATGGTCCCTCTACACCCCGGAAACGTGACAAAGGGATGTTTTTTTTTATTTCTCGAAAATTCGACAAATGCAGCCGCCCCTAATTGTGTATCCCTCAGTACCCGAGCGGGAAAAAGGCAAAAGATTCAATTCTATTAACTACAGATAACCGTCAGTTTGTGCTATATTACATTTCACACTGATAATAATAATATCTATGGACGCTTTTACACCACGTCAATCTGGTCCCGTGGTAAGTTCTCGAACGGGTACCAGACAACGGAAGTATGTTTAATACTTTTATACTATAGGTACATATATTTAAGATTTTTATTATACATTTTCCGGTGGGAGGGAAGCGCTGTGCCGCGCTCCCGGCTGCATGGGTACCACCATCTTGCTTGTTTCTCCCGTGAAACAGCTTTGCTGTGTTTCGGAGAGGAGGGCAAGACAGGCAGTGTAATTACTGGCACCGAGACTTAACATCTTATGTCTCAGGATAGGCAACACATAGATAGTTTATGTTCATGGGCGACGTCGACCACTTACCATCAGGTGGCACGTTTGCCAGTATGCTTATCCAAGTAACAAAAAAAAATCTAAATATATTAAGCGTTTCAAATAAGAATAGGAACGTCAATGACGTCTATCTGTCAAATATCACTTGAAAAGTACGGTTTGCACAAAAACTTATTGGCATAATTAATCGTTTTAAATTGAATTTACAGCTTGACAAAAAAGAGTATAACGTGGTGACAGGTGGAACTTAATATTTTACTAAATGGAAACCTATGATGTTAACAATACTTGGCCGACAAATACTAGATTTTGTGTAAAGTTTAGTGTTTCACATTTATTTTTAACGATTTGATTAAATTATCTTGCTGATTTTCCATATTATGATGAGACCTAAGTTAAAGTGGCGCCCTCATTTTTTCCATACTCTTTTTTGCCAAGCTGCAAATAAAAACACTATATAGTCGTAAATTATTCAAAAAATTGAAGTCATAACTCGTTTTCAAAACCACACAATAACATTTTTTTATTTCATTGATGCCGCAAAGTCCCTGGAGCCATGTCAAAATTATAAAAGAAAATAAGGACGCCGGTCGCCATCTTGCCCTTATAAGTTGCTCCATCGTGAGGACCTGAAGAAAATATAAGCTTGACCCGTGAAATGTACCCTACCATTTTGCAAACACTGAAAAATGCAAGTAAAGTGACCAAGCGAGTTCATTTGGCTACGGGGATAAATAAAAACACGTTAACACGTATCTGACGCGCACTTGGACTGAAATGCAGAGATGAGCGGAATTGAAGAGCCAGATTCTGATTGATTTTTTGTCACTTAATCTCTGTAAATAAATTTAATTAAAATAAAACTTTTTTGCCCACCCTACGCAATAGTACGCAATAATACATAGTAATACACATATTTAATTCACATCCATGACCCAGGAACACAGAAATTCCCTGGCGGGATTCGCAACCTACGGCTTCAGCGCCAACGCGCTAACTATTGAGCCACGAAGGTTGTCAATAATCCTACGCTTACAGTTTACTATACAGTTTTTTTCTTTAATGCCGGGAAATGCTCTGAGGCATCCCAGGGGGGGGGGGAGTGGGTCCCACCCTCGTACCCCGAGGCGGGCATGTGGGACTCGCTGCGCCCGAATTAGCTGGTAAGGTGGACGCAGCTCTACCCACTAAAACCCGGCGTCGGTCCCTTGGGGAGACTGACTAGCCGTCGAGGTGCCAGCTGTTTGCTCATTAGATCCGGGGCAACTCACCAAAGGCGACATTGGTGGCACTCACCGGGTTTTAGTGGGTAGAGCTGCGTCCACTTACCAGCTTTCGGGCGCAGCGAGTCCCACATACCCGGCTGGGGAGACCCACTCCCCCACGGGATGCCTCAGAGCATTTCCCGGCGTTAATGAAAAAAAGTCTTCATCCTCTCTTTCCCTCCGTCTGGATGTGGAACCGCAATTATGAGTTGGATAGCCCGATTATTCTGGAAGTCTACTTAGAGAAAACTTTTATCAGTTTTGGATGAAACAGCAACATACATATCATACATACGCTTCCAGGTCCCAATCTCTACCGAAATGTTTACCGATTGAGCTTAAAGGCCATCAGGCCGAAAACTTCCGAAAAAAAAGGACTTTCCGAAAAAAAGGTTCTTTGGAACATAGATAATATTCATAGAACAGTAATAACAAGATATGGTCCTTCGAAATAATAACTTTGCGAACTACAGCTGGTAACGTTATAACGTTATATTATATAACGTGATATAACGTACTTATGTGATATTAGACGCCAGTTGTGAGGTAAGGCCTGGTAAGTACTCGAGATGAACCGGTGAGTCTGTTTATATGTGCTTATTTTCGATATGATTTTAAACGATCTTACCACATAGGGTTGTCACATTCCTATTTGTAAATAATAAATATACTTCGATTAAATTCATAAATAAGACTCTATTTAAACATTTAGCGGAAGAATTTAAGTTTGTTTGGTATAGTTAAGTGATAAATATCCTAGGTTGTTCTGCCACTCAGATTTTTTTTATCAGAAGACATATTAAGTTTTTTAGTCTTATGTAAGTACCTTGAAAGTAGGTAAAATTAATTGTTGAATTTCAACACAGCTATTATAAAATATACTCGAATTTATTGTGAGAACTATCTAACGATATTCTATGTTGTATGTATCTTGCAATTTTGGAAAATTACAAGATTTTGTTGAAAATAACATAAATTATTAGTGCTCTATCTATAGTAACAATGTAGATACGAAACTCTCATATAATCGTATTTCAAAAAAGCCTTAGTCTTTAAGCAAAGTGTGGGTCCATTAAAAATTATATAACCATTAGTATATCGTAAATATATAATATTATTACTTCATTCAATCCACTATATCACATACCTACTATCAAAATGGAATCACGCTTAAACAAACCCTACTTCACTTATCCACAGTGACAGCCCTAGCCAAATCCCGCCAGGTGCGGAAATCCAAAAGAAGCTCGTCTGAATGGCGCACCTGGATAGCGACCGGGCTGATCCCCTCCCCCGTCCCCTCATCCCGACATCCCGGACAATGGAGACGGGATGAAGAGCGGATGATGCGAGCTTACGACACACCCGCTAGTTTCTTGAAGGATTAAAAAATTAACATATTCTAAATTCGAATTTAACTTTTTAAATTTGAATTAGTTCCCATCATGTACCAATAGAATCGAAACACAGCTAGTTGCTTGAAGAATTAAAAAAATATAGAAATTCGAAATTCAAATTCAATTATTTTAATATTTAAAACATGATCAAAAAATCAACTAATCTTTTGAACATCTTAAAATATTCAAATTCGAAATTCAAATTTCATTTTAAGTGTTCTGTTTCTCAAAATGACATAACGGAAATCACGATCAATTCTATGTGAAAACCCATGAGTATATCCGATTGACATAGAACCACGAAATTTGGTAAGAAGGCACAAGTAAAGAAAGACATGTGAAAATCGATAATTTGTTGTTATACCTTACACAAAAACAATCTTTTAGGAAATCTCAGGCGCGCTTGCCTGGGTTTTTTTAATTCAAATTAGCGAGCGACGATGATTTAAACTCTTGTGGATTTCGGCCTCTTGAGAGCCGAGAGGTCCGAGTTCGAACCTGAACCCCCTGTGATGTCTAGAAATGGGGTTTTCTAAATTTATTTGCGCACCTGAATGTGACCAGCGCTTGCTCACCAGTGAAGGATACATCGTGAGGAAACCTGCATGCCTGATGAGATTAAAAGTGTTTGAAGGTGTGTTAAGTTCACCAACATTGGGATAGTGCATCGGTGAACTATGGCCCAAACCCCTGATTTCGAGGAGGAGACCCGTGCCCAGCAGTGGGACATATAATGGTTGATATTATTATATGTATATTAATAAATTAGTACCAACGAAGTAACTCATTGAACATCAATTGAATCTACCGCCGGCTCCAGAATGTCCACTTAGAATAACCGGCAAAAGATATTGTTTTCTAATGTTTACGCGATTCACTCATTACCTATTATAAAACAAGGTTTTATCTCTTGTGCCCCGTCTCCCGTGACCAAGTTTGCTGTATCCGAAATGTCAGGCGTGTAAAAAAGTTACTAAACCGCGATAAAATACGCAAAATCCTATTTCTAAATAATATATAGGTACATTTTAATATTGTTTTCTAAAACGAATTTCACCGGTGGGAGGGAAGCGCTGTGCCGCGCTCCCGGCTGCATGGGTACCACCATCTTGCTTGTTTCTCCCGTGAAACAGCTTTGCTGTGTTTCGGAGAGAAGGGCAAGACAGGCAGTGTAATTACTGGCACCGAGACTTAACATCTTATGTCTCAGGATAGGCAACACATAAATGAGTTGCCTGGGCTCGTTCCAGGTAAACTAGTTTATGTTCATGGGTGACGTTGACCACTTACCATCACCAGCACGTTTGCCAGTTTGCTTATCCAAGTAACATAAAAAAAAAAAAAACTCGTTAACAAATAGTGTAACAACTTTTTACGGATTTTATCGCGGTTTATTAAGTTCTTTACATGCTTGACTTTTCGGATAAGTACTTTACAGCAACCATGGGATGAGGTTGCTGTAAAGTGTAAAGTATCCGAAACGTCGGGCATATAAAGAACTATTTATTTATATATTATATAGTCAATTATTGACGACACGTGGAAAATAAGGATGGGATGAGAATTATCGGATAAAAAGAGGTTATATCTAATAAGCACTGGATTCTGCTTACATCCAGAGACCCAGCGTACGCTTTTTCTCCAGTTTCTTGGACGAGGAGGTATAACCAAAACCATATAAGGTGGTGGACATAAACAGGATGCTGAATGATCCAGACGGATTCCCACCATGGTTCAGGCCTTGTCGTGGCGGTGGGGCTCAGTAACCTAGGGTGAGCTCCCTTCAATTAAATAAATATGTGGTTTCACTCGCTGCCAAAGCGCTCGACGCGGCTTCGAGCTCCATACTAAATTCAGTTCCCGGACAGCTCCGCCTTAAATCCCAATTTGGCAGTTAAATTTAAGGTCCGGTTGCACGATATTGTTGGTTAAAGTAATAGTCAAAGTTAAATTTGACACTAACAATAACGTTGACTTTTACGGTTTAGACAATTGGGTTGCACTGGCATAAAAAATTTGATTGTTAAAGTTACCAGGGTTGCATGTCTAATGATGCCTAATTTGATCCTAATTCCGTAAGGGAAATATTTTAAGATATGGTACGTTTTTGGTTTGACGTTTAGAAGTTACATTTTGCAAATATTCCAACCAAATATGTATAACTAAGGTAACTGCGTGTTATTTATTACACAATAAAAAATATATATAATATTATGCCTATATTTTCAAAATGTTAAAATAATAAAATTATCTTATATTTAAATTATGAACTTAATAAATAATTTATATTTCTAATAATATATCATCATCATCATAAGTCTTTGTCCGTCCACTGGTGAACATAGGCCTCCTTTAATGAACGCCGAGACGAATAATATATGTTTTAGTATATAATGTTTTAGTCAAAATCAAAACAATTATATTAACAATATAATATAATTTACTTGATATTTAACAAATATTTAAATTTTAATACAATAAAAACTATTTTGTATTTTAATTTGTAATATAATAAAAGAATAAAAAACTTAAATTTGACATCTGACGTTAACAATAACTTTAACCAGCCGATTGTGAGCGGTTAAAGTTAGTGTTAAATTATGACGTATTTTGACCATAGTCAAATGGTGCAACGCATTTTTACACTAACCGGTATTTTGACGGATCAGATACTACACTTTGATCTTAGCCAAAAGGCCGAGAAGCGATAGTTATTGTTAAAGTAAGATGGTGCAACCCACCCTTAGACTTGTCATAGTTCTTATTATATCTACAAGATTATTTAAATATTTCAGATTTTATTAAGGTATTTCAATATAAATTGTAAACAAATAGGTACTACCGAATTGTTTTCACGATAAAAAAAAATCATCCTTATTTTTTAAACGCCAATATTTTGAAGCCACCATAAGTTTTCTAACAATAATAACTATACTTTTATACGTTATTAATTTCTATTCAAAACTCCACGTGAGATGAAACCCCTCACCCCAAATGGCCTTGCTGTAATAATAGTGATGAAGATTCGCATGCCACCTGATGCTGACCTTCGGGCCTGGCCTTGGAGGGGTCCGCACAATACGGAGCCGTTAAACGGGTCCCGCCTGAAAGGTCCGGAAGCCCTCCCCTATTTTATAAAACCAACCGTCCGATTTGCATGTGTGTTGCCATAATGTAAAAAGAAGGAGATGGATATTTATTATTTTTATTTGATTGTTATTATTATGTAATATAATAATATAATGTATTCCACCGGTGGCAGGGAAGCGCTGTGCCGCGCTCCCGGCTGCATGGGTACCACCATCTTGCTTGTTTCTCCCGTGAAACAGCTTTGCTGTGTTTCGGAGAGAAGGGCAAGTCAGGCAGTGTAATTACTGGCACCGAGACTTAACATCTTATGTCTCAGGATAGGCAACACATAAATGAGTTGCCTGGGCTCGTTCCAGGTATACTAGTTTATGTTCATGGGCGACGTCAACCACTTACCATCAGGTGCTACGTTTGCCAGTTTGCCTATCCAACTAACATTTAAAAAAAAGAAAAATGTAAGATCTATTATTACTAGCTAGTAGCTATTGCTCGTTTTGTCCACTTTTACTTAGTTTTACAGCTGTATCCGAATTGATGACAATTATTTTTATGGGCTTTGTTATTCAGTGATAACGTGGAGAAAGATTTATATAGAAACATTTGTAGGTTAGAACTAATATTAATATAGAAATGTTTGGATTAGAGGTAATCCGGTTTAAAAAATCTTTCACCAATATGCCACCACCGAGTGGTCAATAAAATCATCAATCATCCGAATACGGCTGTTGAACTAAGGTAATGCGAGAAAAGCTGCACCAGGTAGTTGTGTAGTAAGGTTTGTCTACCTGAAGACGTATAACGCTACACTGTCCCATCCTTCTATACGACATACAGCAAGCTGCTTGCTAAGCTAAACGGGATACAAGTACCTAACAAGATTTATACATACGACTATCCCTCCCACAGTTAACACGATGAATTACGAAATAATAAGGGTGTTTGTCGTCTTGGGACTACGGAACTATTCTATATTATGTCAAGCTATTTGAGTTATATTACAAACCAACCATTAAATTGTATTTTAATAACAATAACATTCAAAGCCGGTTAGTTCTTTCAAGTTTTTCTTTCGTTCGTTTCCGGAACAAAAATTGGTCGTTTTTTAACAGACGAGCATAAGGCACACGATTATAATGGTACCTAACTGTCGCTTAGACATCCTTCTAAAGTATTAATGTCACTGTACCATATTATGATGTAATATCATCTTTTAAACGGTTATAAAAAGAGGTTTCGAATCTGCTTTTCTTGCTTAAATCCACAGTTATCAAGCGCGAACAATGAATATATGATTATAAACTGGCAATGGAAGGGAAGGGATGGAAGAAATATATTTAATACTTTAAACTATACATATATTTACGATTTTTATTATATTATACATATCTATGACCCACAACAGGAACAGGAGGTTACGGGATTCGAACTCGCTACCTCCGGCTTGAGCGCCAACGCGCCATTGAGCCACAGTCCAAAACCTTTTTATACCAGTCATATTTTACAAGTTCCCATTCCAATCTGTCATTGTTAGTATTTGTAAAAGATTATAAATAATAGTTTTAGGTTTTTACAACATGAATAGCTTTTGTAGTATTTAAGTCTATTGGTCCCTAGTTGGTAGGGCTTGTTATTAAGCTTTAAAAATATTTTAGTCATTTTATGTATAACGCTTTAAAACATTTATTGGAAACGTAAATACTTTTTAATGAGGTAAATAAACTCAAATGGTGGACATATGTCGTATGGTTTATGAAACCTGTTTGGTTTTTGTGTAATGCAAAATAACTGTTTGTATCAATGACTTTTGTCAGTCCGTTACAATGTAACTGTTATAAATTGTAAACCATTTTCGAGAGGACTATGAACAGGGACTCTTACATTTAATAAAGACGACCTCCGTGGCTCAATGGTTGGCGCGTTGGCGCTCAAGCCGGAGGTTGCGGGTTCGAATCCCGCCAGGGAACAAAAACTTTTCTGTGTTCCTGGGTCATGGATGTGTATTATATAATAAAAATCTTAAATATATGTATACAATAAAAGTAGGGCCCCTTATCCCAAATTGTTGTTTCTAGATCGAGGTGTTTTCATAGAAGTCGTCATTTTAAAATAATAATAAAAAAATAGGGTATAGATACATCTTTGATCTAGGGATTTTTTTGGATAAAAATGCAATAATTAACATTTTACATGATCAAAAAAAATTCTAAAGTAACGTCGATTTTAAAAGCAAATTGAGTAGTATGAGACTTCGGGTAACTCAATTTTAATGAAACTTTTACGTTTAAATTGCTAAAAGGGGATGACGTGGAAATAATTGGATAGATCTTTATTATGTCACTTCAAAAAATTTTGAAAAATAAAAAACGATAAAAATGGCTCTCGCGCATCTCACCACGTCGCGCCAGTACCCAGCCGGGCGTCATCGAAGTAGGACCTGTGCCGCTTTTGCTCGTGACTACGTTGTTACCGCGCATTTTATATTATTACGTCTAAATAAATAAGACGACACAGTGTAAATAATATAGCTACTTAATACTTACTAACAATTGTTGTTCTTAGTTGTAATTAGTTTGCAATACAAAACCTTTAATTAGTGTAAATAAATAGATACTTGAGTTTGTGTAGTACCTAGTTATTTAATTGAAATGGCGAATAAAAAAAGTAAAATAAGGAAAAATAATCTTAATACAGTTTTATCACAAACTAGCTGTTGCCCGCAGCTTCGCCCGCGTTAACTTAGATATACAACCATATACGCATTGATGATAATTATTTATCTATGGACGGGCGTAGGACTTTATTTTATAATATGTAGTGATTAATACCGTATTTTTGTGTATAGCTTTTACATTACCGCTTTATAATTGGCAATTTTTTTAAGTATTAAAATGGATATAGGTAGTATGTTATATTTAACTAATGTAGACATATTATGCCATCGCGGACTTTTCAGTATGCATATTTAGGATACACAATTCTACCATACATTGATACAATAATAATTAATTCGCAACCGGGCCCGGCTAAGGTGTATAATAATGTAGTACATTATTTTGATCTATCTGTTAGGGTTCATCCAGCGTTTGCAATGTAAGTGCAAAAAATGTGCTTATTTATGACATCACATCAGAAACTTCTAAAATTATGAGTGTTTATCTACTATATTATGCATGTACCTATTACCTTCCTCTTGAATCATTCTATCTATTAAAAAAACCGCATCAAAATCCGTTGTGTAGTTTTAAAGATGTAAGCATACATACAGTCAGACGCGGGAATCGACTTTGCTTTATAGTTTATACTATGTAGTGATGTCTTCTTCCAGAAATTGTTAACACTTGAAGAATTCAAATTGTCCGACAATAAAGAAAATGAGGAACCTTCATCACAAAATATTTCTGATTTGCAATCATTTCCTAGCCCCCTACCCACAGGGCAGTGTCGTGAGGACTATGGACTTGACCCTCTTCTCAGAGGAGACCCGTGTCTAACATTAATCGATGATGTATGGGTCGATGAAAATGAACCTGGACCTAGCATACGACAACTAAATTTTGTTGAATTTTAAAACAATTAATATAGTATAAAAGAATATGTTTGTCTACAATTTTTTAATCTCCTACAAGCATTCTTAGAATGATTGATTTTTTTTATAGCTTAGGCCTTAGGGGGACAAACGAGCATTCGGAGCCTTAGATGACTACCGACTCCCATAATAATAATATAGTACGGGTAAAACCAAGTAAATACCATTGGGGTTAATTAAAAGACTGACTGGCTTTACTCGTCTACGCCAAGAAATCTTCTGACAATGCGGCAGGTATTAAGAATGGCGGCTTTTTGCAGTTGTATGTAGGTATAAGGTTTTAGATCAATGAGTTTTAGGCTATGGTGCAGATATTTTGGTATGATACCGGTGGTGGACAGCACTATTGGGACAATGTAGACTTTTTCTTGTTTCCAGACTCTGATTACTTCGTCCTTGAGGTCAGTGTATTTATGTAGCTTTTCAGTTATTGCTTTTTGTAGATTGTGAGTATTGGGGACGGCTATGTCTATTAGATAAGTGATTTTATTAACTTTATCCTGTAGGACTATGTCGGGGCGGTTAAAATGTATAGTCCTATCTGTTAAAATTGCGCGGTCAAAGTATATTTTGTATGTGCTATTCTCCAAAACAGGGTTAGGGGTGTACTTGTAATATGGTGTGTAGGTATCCGGTATGAGTTTATGATTGAGTGCTAGATTCTGGTGTATGATGTTGGCTACTTGATTATGTCTATGTGTATAGTCTGTTTGTGCAAGGTTAGGGCATGCTCCAGTGATGTGCTGTATATTTTCAGGGTGGCTGTGACATTTTCGGCATGTATCGTTAGTTAATGTAGGGTCTTTAATTATATGCTTCTTATAGTTTCTAGTGTTTATAATTTGGTCCTGAATTGCTTTCATAAACCCCTCTGTCTCTGGGATCAGGGTTCCTAGTTTGAGCCATTTGTTGGACGCTACAGGGTCTATATGTGGTTGTTCCAGGTCATGGGGGTGCCGGCCATGAAGTACTTTCTTCTTCCACTGCTCTTTTTTAGCATTCTCTGTATCTATTACATTATATAATTCAGACGTATTGGTTAAGTTTAATGGTGTAAAATTCCGGTCGTTGCAGGCTATGGCTTTATGTATGCTACTATTATTGGCTTTGTTAAAGAAAAATATTTTTAGGTTATTTATTTGTCTAGCCCATAGTGTAGTTATGTCAATAAGTTCTCTCCCACCATCTTGTCTTTTAAGTGTTATTCTTTCTATTGCAGATTTAGGATGTAAATAATTGTGCTTGGTTAGAATCGTTCTTGTATTTCTTTCTATATGTTTGATGTTAGTTTTGGACCATTTTATGATGCCGAACGAGTAGGTTAATATGGGTATTGCATACGTGTTTATTGCTTTTATTAAACTTTTACCTAATAGTTGAGTTTTGCATATGGCATTTACTCTCCGTTTATATTCTTGCTGTAGGGATGTTTTGATTTCTTTATGGTCTAATCCTCTTGTTTGGTAGTATCCTAGGTACTTGTATAACTCGTTCGGTTCCATAGCAGATATAAATTGTTCTTTGCCTATTGTGTAATCGCCGGGTCGAATTTGGCCTTTTATTAAATGGATGGTTTTACATTTATCTAAGCCAAACTGCATGTTAATGTCTTTACTAAATTCCGTTGTTGTGTCTATTATTAATTTCATTTCTTTTTCTGTTTTTGCGTAAAGTTTTATATCATCCATATAGATTAAATGTGACATACATGTCTCGTTGTTTTCGTGTTTAAGTCGATATCCGGCCCTGCGTTCGCGTAGCATATGAGATATTGGGTTGAGCGCGAGGCAAAACCACAGAGGGCTCAAGGAATCACCTTGATATATGCCTTTTCGTATTTCTATTTGTCTAGTAGTTATTGTTTTAAGTTGTAATTTAGTTTTCCAAAGGCTCATAATATTTTGAAGGAATTCTCTTAAAGTGGGGTTAATTTTATATATTTCCAAAATTCGTAACAGCCAGGAGTGTGGAATACTGTCAAACGCTTTTTTATAATCTATATAGGTGCAATGTAAATTTCTTTTATTGGTGGTTGCATGCTTATGAATAATAGAATCGATAATGCACCCCATGTGGCCACGCCTACATACTTTTTGTTCCTCTGCGATAATGTTATTCTGTTCTATGTGAGTGTTAATTTTTTGTGTTATTATAGATGTAATTATTTTGTATATGGTAGGTAAACATGTTATCGGTCGGTATTTTGATGTTTCAGCTGTGTATGCGCCTTTTGGTTGCATATATGTTATACCTTGAGCAATGAAGTTTGGTATGCTTTGTTTTCCGCGTATAATTAGGGTTATATTCTTAGCTATTATTTTATGGAGAACACGAAATTTTTTGTACCAGTAGTTATGAATTTTGTCTGTTCCAGGAGATTATTATTATTAAGGAAATATGTCATTGTTCGATCAAATAATGTTAACAACTAACGCCACAGTAGCCAAAGGCCAATCAATTTTTAATGTGTGTGCAAGAAATAGGTATGTACACAAACATTTATAATATTACTTATTCGTCAAAAACGACTGACTACCTGTCTGACTGGTTTCGTATAACGTAGGTAACGTTATACGAAACCCTTTATTTACACCAGAGCCATTGTTTTTGAACTGCCATTTTCGGCTAGTGTCAATTTTGTACCTATTTTATCTGAAATGACGTACATAATAATTAACCATAGACTTAAGAAAAATCTCAACTGAACGGCACCTGGCCTAGCATGCGCCCACGACAAAATTTTGTAGTAGCACTCTTCGTACCTATTACGTGGTATTACCCTAACGAGTAATCGAGATAATACTCGATGAAGACATTATATCTCTCTCTCTCTAGTCAAAGAGATATCTCGTTGTACGCATGCTAGCCCAGCAAGCCTTTGTCTCGACCAGTAAGCTTTGCCGTGTCATAAACAAGCTTGCACGTTTTGTACCGGCTAACACGACGTACGGAAAACGTGCCGTGCACACGAGGCCTTACTTCTTTACTCCATGTTCTTCAGTTGTGTGTTCAAAAGAAGCATAATTATTGTCAAGACAGCTGGACATACGCAAGTATGAAGGGCTTCCACACTTCGCATCAAACGGATTGAAGTCATCTTTCTTATGAATCTTATGTAATAAAAAGTGACACACGAGTGGGATCCGTTCGGCGCGGATCAGTGGACGCACTTGTACGACTGTCTATACTCTATACAAAGAATACTAAGCTATGAGTACGATGAGGAAATTACCTTTAGCGGCGGCCCTAAGCAGGGGTATTTTCTCTGCAGTTAGGAGCCTTTCACACTAGCGTTTGTTCAACGTAAGCGTTCAATGGTAACAGACACAGCGCAGACGCAGAGACTAATTACAGTTTTATATGATTTTGATATCATGCATCAAAAAAGGTTAAATTTATTATTTTCACTGCTGCGCTACGCAACGTCCACGCTAGACAAATGCTACCGTCGAGAGCTATAATCTTTCTGGTTCTGTTGAGTACTAGCATACAATAAAACGCGGTTTTCGAGTTTATTATCATTTATTGTTCAACCAAACAGGAATTAAATGAAACAATCGCTCAGTGTTGCCACCGTTTATTTGAATTTTACTAAAAAATTTGAATAAAAAATATTGTATTTCATCAACATACTCGTTCAGAAATGAATAATATACAGTTGTAGAAAAGGCGCACGCGGCGTGCACTGTTATAATATTGATCATTTGCTATTCGTCGTGAGGGTATGCTGGCAGTTCTACTGTGGTGTCGCCGGGGGTGTATTATGCTGGCGGCGTGTTCAGTCTCACTTGCTGTACTTAAAACTAATCCTCCTCCTCTCCGCTCTCTGATTCTGCAACAATGAATACTATGTAGTGCACATTTATATCTATCACATTAGCATGTCAGAGAGAACATAGCATGGAGTACCATCTTTGTATAATAAGCATCAGACGTACATATGATATTAGTTGTAATAAAATTTTATGTACATATATATATTATAATTTATTTAATATAATATAGATAAAGAGTGTCATTACCAAGATAAGTGTTTCGCACATCCCTAGCGCGACTAGTGATTGGCCTTCTGTTCATATCTATTTGGTGCTTAAATGGAGACTTATATTTGGTTCTATAATTCTTCCGTAAGTACATATTAGTGCTAAGCTAACAAAGGTTTACAATTAATACACAATGCAATACCTGCTATTAACAAAATACTGCAATATGAACATTAAACAATGAACATAAAAACATACCCTCCTCGGCGTTCTGCAGCCATTCCACGAACTTCTTCATCTGGTCGAGGAACATGACCTTGCCCTTGCTGGAGTTGGGCTCGCGGTACCACTTGAGGATCACCTCCTCCGACAGCACGTTCGTCTTGTACAGCATCAGCACCAACTTGCTGAACGCCTTCATGAAGCTCATGTTCTCGTAACAATACTCTTGGACCTGTCAATGTTCACCCCATGTCAATATCGTTGGTTGTGAAAGTTTAACATATACTATATAGGTAACACAATCAGACTGCCGCGTCGACACGGCGGCGTGACACACAGAGCGCGCGTCGCTGAGGCCGAAAGACTCGACCGGAGCGAGCTCGCAATGATGACGTCACACCGCTCCGACTCGTCATCAAGTTTCATCATGAAAGTTTTCTATACACCCATTTCATTTTCACGTTTTTTAACAAATTGAAGTAATAAAAAGGTTGTGAACCTTTCAAAAATGTTATTTTATTTTGTCCAAGATTTGATCATAGTGATACCTAACAACCTATCATAATTGAGTAGAAACAAAGAAGCTAAGGTTAAGACGACTTTAGTTAAAACAGAACATAATCCATCTATGTAAAACTCATGCAGAAAAAACTTATATTAAACAAAAAATAAAAACAATCAAGGATGTATGTCATCAACATTTGCAACTTAATGTCCAGTCAAAGCTCAAAACGATGCTAAATTACCTTGAACATTTTTACTCTTTTATCCTTTTAGGCGCTTGGTAACATGTCACGAGGAAATTAAGAAATGAAATGTTTAATGAAGTATTCCATAAGATCAAATTATAAGCCCTTTCTAAATGTCAACTTTCCTTCTAATTGAGTGTTTCTTACGATTAGATTGTGAAATTTTTGTAATTAAATACAAATACTGTTAGCGAGCACTTGTTGGACACATCTCTTATTGTCCATAAGAATCATACACAACAAGGAAAACATGGTGGTGCAGCGTATTCAATTTTGATTTGAATGTTTTTTTAATAATAATATTTCTTAACATTGCGAATCGAAGATTTCTGTATTAAATGATGAAAATTTTAAGTGAAACAGTAACTACCAAGTCTAATATAATATACCATGTCACGTGTCATACCTTAGTCAACAATGCAATCTCAGCCTTGGCGGACTGACAGAAGGCAGCGAACAGCGGCGTGTATTGTCTCAGATACTTGGCCGCCTGTTCCGGCAACAACTCCTCTTTCTTGTTCCACTCCCCACGAGACATCACGCAGTACCAAATCTGTGGAGGACAAGCCATTTTTAACGAAGGTTCAATAGCTCAAGCCATTGACGTATAATATGGTAGTTCAATCAGACTGCCGCGTCGACACGGCGGCGTGACACACAGAGCGCGCGTCGCTGAGGCCGAAAGACTCGACCGGAGCGAGCTCGCAATGATGACGTCACACCACTCCGACTCGTCATCAAGTTTCATCATGTAAATGCTTACTAATTAGAGACTACCTCATCTGACTTGCCACAATATAGTAGTCAGATCACTTCCAACCACCTTGTGGTCTGATATGTGATAGGCACTCCTATCCAGGCGGCACAAAGCACATTGTCTGCTACCGTAGTATAGTGGTCAAGTCAACTCACAATTAAACGTCGTCCGCTAACAAATGGTCAGTGGTCAAGTATACTCACGATGGCCACCACTTCGTGGTCGGGGATGTCCAGCTTGAGCGCCATGTCGCGCAGCTCGGGGATGAGGTCGCGCACGGGCCGCTCGTCCGCCAGCTCGTCGAGTAGCGCCTGCGTGAGCGAGCGGCGCGCCTCCTGCGACGCCTGCGCGCGGTGCAGCCGCAGCAGTTCCGCCAGCCCACGGGACGCGAACGACGACGCCAGCACCTCCTCGCTGCGCCGGTTCAGCGGCAGGAACTCCAGCAGCCTGTTACATTACTTAATAATATAGAAGGATGCAAACAACATACAGACATTACACTGGAGGATTAGGTGTGTTATCTTTCAAATATGTGTATGCTCTTTTCTTGCAGGGCCCTAATTCGTGATGGTTCAGAAATACCATGTAACTGTATGTTTGATACCCAGCACGCGTACTATACACGCGTGCTATATCTGTCGCAGCATTAATGACAACACCGCAATGGTGCAATGAGCCAGTACAATGATGCCTCACTCTCTCCCAAGTGTGCAAGTGTATTCCCAAAGTAAAGAACTACTAGTTGACACTATCGGGAGTGTTACGAACCAAAGTACATTTTGTTAGTGAAATTAAAGAAGTACTTGCAATTCACCGAGCCAGATTGAATAGCTTTACAGTTTCACTCATTCTTTACCTCACTCAAGCCAACTTCAGTCCGGTCAAGTAGAGTAATGCATATGTTTAACAGTGTCGTCTGTGACATGACTGGAGCCAACTTTAGCCTGGTCAAGTTGTTGTACATGATCATACCTGCCCTCCAGCTGCCCCCTCTTGAGCGCGGTGACGAGCGAGGCGACCCCCCGCTCCGTCTTGACCGTGTGGAACACCTCCAGCACAAAGTCCAGCGCCAGATTGTCCTTGAGCAGGTGTTCGTTCACCAGCACCAGCAGCACGGATGGCGGCACGCACCCGTTACCTGCGACACGCACAACACATACATAACATCATGTAAAACATCTATGCTTCCTGGCATATAATCAAGTTAAATGCCGGAACACAAAATGGCATGGCAGCGTCATTTTTTATTCCATAGTTTGCCTAATTTAATAATGAAATATAAAGGGAAAATCAATTATAAATAATATTAACATAAAACATAAACATGTATCACATCCAGTGATCGTCTGTACACAAGCACAGACATACAAACGGTTGTGATTTTATTTGGCACTTTTCGACACCAGCGCGGCGGTGACTGACCGCGCTGGCTCTAATTAAGTGCAAAACTAAGATTTTACAAAAAAAAAAAAAGAATAGCTGAAACAACTAAAAAGGCACACTTCTGTATTGAATTTGGTTTTCTGAGACAACAAAATAGGTAAGATTAAGTTACATTCAAAGTATGTGAAAGTCAGTTTGCCCATTTCCCCTATTAGTAAATTATAAACGCCTTACCTATCCAGAGCGCCACCATTCGTGCGAGTTTAATGCGGTTTTGGGGTTCAAAGCCCTTGAGGTAAACCAGGACCTGTAATAAAAAATAGGTATTGTTTATTTATAGTTATTGTATATTAATAACGAAATAGTGGTGGTGGTGGGAGGGAAACGCTGTGCCGCGCTCCCGGCTGCATCCTGCACCACCATCTTGCTTGTTTCTCCCGTGAAACAGCTTTGCTGTGTTTCGGAGAGAAGGGCAAGACAGGCAGTGTAATTACTGGCACCGAGACTTAACATCTTGTGTCTCAGGATAGACAGCACTTAGATGTAAACTAGTTTATGCTCATGGGCGACGTTGACCACTTACCATCAGGTGGCACGTTTGACAGTTTGCCTATCCAACTAACATTAAAAAAACCTCGCAATTGTAATTTAAGACTTACTTTCTTCATTTCTTCTTCAAACATTTTTTCCAAATATTTGTATCGTCGCATCAACTTCAAGAATACCTGCAAAGCACAGCACAATCAGTACATATTCACTTTTAATAAACGCAGTAGGCTCATGCACGGGGTATAATCAGAGTTATTTGAACGAGAAGGTTTGTCCACATGTAAATTCGGGACTCTAGCCATGTTTTCATCATTTAAAGTATGTACATTACATTCAAAATATGATGTACATTACATCTAACTTTTCACTTATATAAATAACTTTAAGATGAGATAAGAACAAAATCTACAAAATCACTTTTTAAAGTTCCATGGAACACTTCCGTGTATGTCCGACTCATATCAGGCAGTTCCTTACCTGTTCGAAGTTTCGCATGGTGTCCATATCTTCGCTGGCGTTGAAGATGCAGGTGTTGGTCTTAGGTGTTTCACCGTCCATCGACACCGAGCCGCCGGGCACTGCGGACCACACGTCATGTACACAACGAAAAATAACACAACGTCAATAGTAAAATGTTTCATCGTCAGATAGTGAATGAACGAACAAAGTTTTGTCAACAGAAATGTTCAGGACTCTAGCCAGATGTCTCATCATGAAAAATTTAACACCTTTTTCTTATTTTATTTCATATCCAAAGTGGTGAGATGTCGTACAGCTTTATATCCTTACTCAATAATTATTATTGCATTTAAGAGTCCAATAATTCTTTTTGTCAATAATTGGACTCTTAAATGCTAAATGAACTTTAGGGCGCTCGAAGCCCCTTTCCGCTGTACGTCTGCACTAGGGCGCGCGGGTGAGGTGAGGTGCGGTGTTGGTGATACTCACGCAGCAGCCCCCCGGCGATGAGCACGTCGAAGATGACCTCGCCATAGCGGCGGTAGTCGAGCTTGGAGCCGGCCGCGTCTAGGAACTTGTAGGCCGCGTCCAGGTCGCCGCCCGCGCGCTCCAGCCCCTGCACCAGCGCGTCGCGGAACCCGTTCGGGTCGTACTTCTCTTTCTCATCTGCAACAAAACTGAATACTGAATACAAGCATCCATGAAATGTAAAGTAATGCTTGGCAGTAAAATAGACTAGTACTGTGACAACGAACTGTATAACGCTGTCATGTCGCGTAATTTTTTAAATTTAGTTATGACTAGCTCTTGCCCGCAGCTTCGCCCGCGTTAACTTAGATTTACAGCCGTATACCGATTGATGATTATTTTTGATACTTAAAACATCAGCTATCTGTCAGTAAAACTCCCGTCAAAATCAATCAAATATGCATTCAATAAAAAGCAGTTATTTTCATATTATAAAAAAACATTCCAATGTTATTTATCTGTGTAGATTTATATTACACAGTACACCGATTGAACATAAAACGCTCAAGTGTAATATGAGGTTTTAATCTAATAACCCGACTACCAGATCACTTACGAGTTACGACTCAAGTATAAATATAACATTATCACCGACTGTACTTATGACGTAGACGCGTCACGCCAGACGTGACACTGGACGCAAGGACTGCAAGTATTTGTTTATCGATTAGGTTTTCCTCGTCTATTAATGTACAGTGGCAACTAGGAAATCATTAACTAGCTGCTTCAACAGTCCTAAAAGGAAAAATACTATTCTTTCTACGATTAGCCGCCACAATAAATTATCTACTTATCTATCGGCAATTTTCACGTCTTACAGATGAAGATCAATAGGTATACATCGCTCGCGGACCCAATGTGACGCGTGTTGAACGTTTCCAAGACAATGGTCTATGTTCTCATACCTGTGCTTACAGTTCATAATAGTGACGCGCGCTCTATAATCTACAAGTTGTCCCAACGCGAAGTGACCGGCGAGTGTTGGTTGAATATTTACACGAAATTATCGATAAAAAACTTTAACTTGGGGTATATCGATATTAGTTTTTTATTATTGCCAATTCTTTTATTTTGGCAGAAACGGCTGACTTGTTGCACTATTTTTGCGATGTTTTATGAATGATGAAGACCCAGTACTAGTAACAGTACTGAAAAGAATATCCAAGCCAAAAAGAAAACGAGGTCCATCCCAATACATTCCGCCGAAGGACATCGGGACTAATAATATTGGGCACTGGCCTGATGATTGTATGTGCAGCAGATGCCTTGATGCCGATGATGTGTGTACAAGGATTCAAACAAAGTGTGAAGGGTGTGGAGTACCTACATTTTTACGAGAAAATTTACAAACTTTGTTAGAGGACGTACCACTAACAGATCGTCGCCACATGTGGTAGCAACAAGATGGCTGCCCAGCGCATTACGCAGTGCAAGTAAGAAGATTTCCTTGACCAGGAATATCCGGGAAGGTGGATTGGACGTTCAGACACTATCTCGTGGCCAGCCCGTTCCCCAGATTTAAATCCACTGGATTTTTTTTATTGGGGCGTTCTCAAAGAAAAAGTTTATTCAAAGCCCATTGAGAGCGTAGCCGAGCTGCGTGAACGAATTTCTCGAACTGCTGAGGACATGAACTCTCGAGGATATGCCGGTTATTAAGAGCCGATTTCACCAACATTGAATTTACACTAGAGTAGAGTAGCTATCCCAGTATAACTTTACTCTATAGATTTATACGATGGTTAACTTCAATTTCGTTTCACCACGTTATTCTATAGACATCTTACTCTCGCATAGTTACTCTGTGTAGTTGACCGAAAGAACCGAATGAATGTGTAATGCACCCAAGTAAAATAGACAGTTTGACGTATACTTGCGCAATAACGCTGCGTATTTTTTTATTTGTTCGGATAATACGTTAACTTGACAGTGATTCCGTGCGGGCATTTTAGCTTCGTTTTGTTGTTTTGAAACTTATGAACTTGTTTATTCGGTGTAAAGAAATGTATAATATTGTTTTATACAAATAATTGATAATAAACAATGGCAAATGAAAAAAGAAAGCGATCTGCGAATTGGATGGCATCAGAATAATCATTGCTGGTTGATCTCGTTACGGAGCATTTTCATGTGATAGAAAATAAAAGGACGGTTGGAGTGTCAATGAAGCAAAAGCTTGTAGAATGGGTTACAATTTCAAATAAATATAATTCGCAGACAATGCTTTCTAGAGAAGAAGCTAAACAATTATTTGACATCCAAATGGATATACAGAAAGAAATTTTGAAACAGGAAAAAATTAAAACTAGACTATTACTTTTAGAGTTAAGGCGAAATAAAAATAAATAAATAACTTATTTATAATTTATTCAGTTGTTTTATTGATTACAATAAGCTTTGGAAATAGTCATTAATGAGAGCATCTCGTGCTGCGCAGGGCCTGATGTGTTGTTGTGGTTGCTGATCTATCTGACCCTGGTGTAAATGATTGTCCCACGGAGCTGGAAGCTGTAGTTCAGGATCATCAAGGGGATCAGCTTCGGAAATAAATAATCATCGTCATCACTATCGGTTTCGGTTAATAATAAATTCAGACGGCGTGCCATTTTGAGGTTATAATAGGTAGTCAGTGGCAGAGACAGTGACACTACTAATCTCCGAATAGCAGCTTACTCAGCCGAAATCGGCGGTATAAGGTTTTACTCTAGTATAGAAAATTTATCCCTAGGTTAAATGTTGGCGAAACGTAAAATGGGCTTACTCGCGAGTAATTAACAATTTATTCCGGGAATAAGATTTATACGACGTTGGTGAAATCGGCCCTAAGTAGAACTTTTTTAAGATGTAGGGCATGTATTGAGGCTGATGGTAAACAATTTGAACATTTATTGTAATAAAAAATGTTATTTCCCTATCTGACTTTTATTCCAATAAACTTATACACAACAGTGTGTATTGTTGGTTGTATGTATTTGTGGTACCACATTTTTTTCGCAAAAATAAAAATCATGCATTAAAGAGCCCGCGGCGAGTACATTCTGGGGACAGAACCCATACAAAAGAGCCAAAACACTTTTGGCGGCTTATTTAACGAAGAACACCAAGTTGACCTTCATGTAGAGATCCCATAATAAAGAGACCAATATTAATTATAAGTTAGGCTTCAGCTGACTCTGCAGAAGGGGGGTAACTACAACGGGATTTAGTCTGCATTTAAACGAAATTTTTTGAGTGGAGTAACTTTCTCAATTTTAAAAACATTAAGGCTAATGTATCATTTTTTGCGAAAATATAAGGTGGTCCAGGCCGCGCAAGAAGTCGGGGTCAGCAAAAACACAGCCATTCAAATTTACCACTTCTTGCGTGAGGTGTGCTAAGTTTCCCAAGCTTAGGACCGGCAAAGAATTGGCGGGTATGATGACATTGTAGAGGTCGATGAGACACACCTCTACACAAACAAGTACCACCGGGGACGTCTTTTGCAGCACCAAATGTGGTCGTTCGGGTGTATCAGTCGGAAGTCACGAAATATACACGTCGAATTAATACCAAATAAAATACGCCGAGTATTGGACCCCATAATTGAAACGAACGTTGATCCTTACAGTTGAATCACGTACGATCAGCACCGTGTATGGGCGTCCATCTGCTTCTTGGTATGGCGGGCATTCGTCTGTCAATAACAGTCGCGACCTCGTAGCGGGAACAGTAGACATCCCAGTATACCCATGTCTTGGGTGAAGACGATGGTTGGAGTTAAAGCGTCTTTGTCGTACTTGTAGGAGTGAATGGCGCTCAAATTGGTACATGGGTGAGCACATGCACCCCCAAAATATTTTAGAACTCTGCCGAGTAATGGCGCTAGATTTCGTCTCCTATTACCGCATACATCCAGTCGCGTATATCCCGGATTAGGTTAGAAAGTAAAAAAAAAAAGAATTTTCCGGTGCAGTCCTAACTGCCCACGCCGGAACTAAATTTATGTGTATTAAATTTAAGGGGGTATATTAGTATTAATGTAACATAGTACTTTTTACTTTAATTATTTTATTTTACGAGCCTACGAACAAAGAAACGTTGAAGCGAACTGAGCTGATTCTTGAGTTTGAAGTTAGACACAAAAGACAAGAGGACCAACACAAAGAAGTGCAAAATGGAGGGAACACTCAGAAACGGGAAGCAAAATTCATTCATTCAACCTCTCTGGGAATGACGCCGGAGAAAATGGCAAATGAGATACTGACATAAATGTTTCGTCATTTTTGGCAGTCGGCCAGTATATAGCCGATAACGTATTGCTTTAGTTTACAATTTATGCTGCAGCGAATACTATTCGTGTTCTGCTCTAACTCATACAATCTCTAAATGCATATGCATATGCGATAAACAAGGATGCAATATGCATAAAAAAAACCCGGCCCCTTTCTAAAGAAATTCATGTTCATTTCGCATTAGTTCTTACGTCACTTGACAAGCGCGTGTCCCTAATATTTACTGTGTTTTGTGAGAGGTTTTTATAGATATTTTAGTGACTTTGGGTTTTGGAAACAACTGTTAGAACATAAATGGGTAAGTAACGAACACTTTATAAATTAGTAGATTGTAAATTTCTAAAGTTTGTCGAAAGATATTTTCAATTTCATTGGACATCAGTGTCTTGACCGTTACATTTCCTAGACAATTTTTTGTTTAATATTTATTTTATAAAACTGCTTTTTAGATGCATGTGCTTTATTTGCATGAAACAATAGTCAAATGGGTCGTGGAAATCATAAATGGTCGCTTCAATAGATTTTAAAATATTACGACAGGAATATTTTAACAAAGCCCTGCCTCGTAATATTTGTGCTCTAATAAATGTGTTGAGCCCGTGGTGAATACGCCATGCGTACATACATCACAACTTGATACATTCTGGGGACGGAACCCATACACAAAAAACAATTCTCCTTTGGCAGCTTATTTTACGAAGAACACCAAGTTGACCTTTATGTAGAGGTCCCATAATAAGGAGACCAATATTAATTATAAGTTGGGCTTCAGCTGGCGCTGCAGGAGGGGCATCTGCAACGGGATTCAGTCTCCACTTAAACGAACTTTTTTTTTGAGCGGAACAACTTTCTCTATTTTAAAAACATTAAGGCTAATGTATCATTTATTGCGAAAATATAAGGTGGTCCAGGCCGCGCAATAAGTCGGGGTCAGCAAAAAAAACAGCCATTCAAATTTACCACTTCTTGCGTGAAGTGTGCGAAGTTTTCCAAGCTGCACCTGCAAAGAATTGGCGGGTACGATGACATTGTAGAGGTCGATGAGACACACCTCTACACAAACAAGTACCACCGGGGACGTCTTTTGCAGCACCAAATGTGGTCGTTCGGGTGTATCAGTCGGAAGACACGAAATATACACGTCGAATTAATACCAAATAAAATACGCCGAGTATTGGACCCCATAATTGAAACGAACGTTGATCCTTACAGTTGAATCACGTACGATCAGCACCGTGTATGGGCGTCCATCTGCTTCTTGGTATGGCGGGCATTCGTCTGTCAATAACAGTCGCGAGTTCGTAGCGGGAACAGTAGACATCCCAGTAGACACAAGTCTTGGTTGAAGACGATGGTTGGAGTTAACCCTTCAACTCCCAAGCGGCAACTGGCTGACGCGCCATTCACTCAAGCCCCAAGCGGCAGCCGGTTGCCGCGCTCTTTTATTCGATTATGTAACGTATGTCACTGACTTACAGATTACTTTTGTATAAAAAAGTTTGATTAGGTACGGTCTTTGATACATTGGCCACATTCTGAATGAAAAATAATACTTAGTCTGTGGGCGACCAGTATTTTGCAGGCATTTGAAAATTGTGCATTGTTTCGTGTGTTATGTACTTTGTTCGAAGTTTTTGCTGGTTTTCACGAATGTAAGTACTGTTTTGTATTTAGTTAGTATTTATTTATTTTACTTTATTTTACTCATTATAAGTAATTTTAGATAATCATTTGAAAGAAATACATCTTAATAACTTATAGATTTCACTTGAAAAAATTGGTTTCTATGGGACTGATTCAGACGTGATTTTCTTACTATGTTTGTAAATAAATGCAGTAATAAGCCTAAAGAAGTAAATATAACTCGTCTACAAAACGATTTATCGTCGTATTATGTCTAATTTTAGTAAAATAACCAAAATAAATTTGACGTACAATGCATTCTAAACGGCCTCCCGCCGGCCGCGGCCATTCTGAACTCTATTTGTACTTTACTAAGGACGAAGTTTGCCGGTGAACAATTTCTTCGTATGTTTTCAATAGGGATAGGCGTAGTGTCGATAGATCATCGATAATTTTTTTATAATGCCGATAGTGATGGTGGCTTCACGTAATGAATTTTCATTTACTTCTACGTTATTATTTTGATATTTATTTTTACAATTATTGATTTTTCTTATTTGTTTCTTATTATAAAGCATGAAAATCAGGCGCGCCGATCAGGATCCACCTGCAGAATTACTCGACCTCTTATATGAGAGACGAGGACGAGATTTCTGATAGAGGGTGATTCCGATGGATCAGAGATGATTGAAAACTTGGAATACGAGGTTGGTAACCCATTTTTGTTCATTTTTACCCGTTTATTTATTTATTGCATGGACGTCTCTTATGTTTTAGTATGAAACTTGCAACACGAGGGCTAGCCGTCGACCCTCGCGCCATTCACCGCCAGAACTCTTTGAAGTGGTAACGGTTTTATATAGTATGTGGTTGGTTATAAATATTTATAAAACTTATGGGTGAAGATAGCGATAGAGATATCTCACTGGAGGCTCCACTATACTCTCCCTCTCACGTCCCCAGAGCGCCGCGAGAGGCTGTCGCGAATGGTATGCATTGTTTATTAGTGATATATAGGATTTCTTCGTTGTATTATTTTTTTTTGTCAGGACAACCCAATGACGCCTCCACGACGAGCAATGTCCCGCGAGAGTATATACAGGGTTACAGGAAAAGTCGATGTAGATCCGTTAAGGGCGTGTAGTTAGCATCGTTTCTAACTAATTTGGCTATGAAACACCCTATCCTAAACCTAACCGTTTTCGAGATATTCGACTTTTATTTTTTTTTCATAAATTTGCCGAATTTTTAGATATTTGATTGTATAATATGAAATTTAGTAGTCAAAATGGCATTTCTTTTTTGCTTGTTACAACTAGGACAAGATGCCTTATGACTTCAATAACCAAAATTGTAAGTAAATTAACTTAACAGGTCGTACTAAGACATTGAAATTTAAAAAAAAGTAATATTTATTTATTAAGTTTATTTTTCTTTAAAGGATATCCAAAAAAAATTGTATGGAGGATGTTCTGCAGATCTACTTTAAAATATATACGTTTCATCAGCTATCCAACAAGGTATCACAATCAAGGGTTTTGTCAAAAATCATAGAAAAAACACTTAGTTAAAAGCACCCACCCAGGTAGCAATTCTCGGTCCCCTGCCCATTGTCCTGTGAGTTGGTTCGGGGCGTGCAAGCGAGACAACTTACGATTTATGCAGGTATGAGTGAGAAAGATAATGGGAATGGGAGATTGGGAATGTGAATACAACATGCCCTATTGTTTGTTTGGTTGTTAGTCTGCTTATGTGATTCGTCCATGGTAGATGCGTTATCGTTTTGCTTTCTGTTTTCTGTTCGACTTGGCTGTGTTTCTGGACTGTTTCTTCCGATTTGTGACTATTGTGCTTGTTTACTGGACTCTGATTTTGCTTGTGATACGGAACTGTTGACGATGGCGACCTTCACGAACGAGGAATATGCAGATATGCTAGTTTGCTACGGATACTGCAATTGTGTGTCCGCGCAAGCTCGTAACGAGTACATAAGCCGCTATCCCGACCGTCGAGTACCGGATGTGAGAGTTTTTGAAGGACTCTATGGAAGACTTCGAGAAACTGGCTCCGTATCGAGACGACGGACAGATTTAGGAAGGCCACGTATTATTGATGATGACGAAGAACAGGACAACGAAATAGTGCAAAGATTCCGATTGGATCCAACCACCTCAACAAATATTGTTGCCGCTCAACTGGGAGTCTCGCAATGGAAAGTGTGGTATAACGTTCACACTGCGGGCCTATACCCATACCACTACACGCCTGTTCAGGATATTGATTCACAAGATGATCCCGTAAGACGATTGGGTTTCTGCCGGTTCATGTTGAATGTTCATGTTCAGATGTAGAAGACCCGACTTTTAAAAAAAAATCTTGTGGACGGATGAGTCAAAGTTTGACAAAGACGGAATAACAAATTATCATAACGTCCATTATTGGGCCCCGAAAGGACATAAACAAAGACACAAAGGAACAGGGGAATCCAAACCAGAAGAGGGTTAAGGGATCACAACGCCGATTCAGCGTGAACGTATGGATGGGTATCATTTCCAATCATTTGATTGGCCCATATTTTCTCCCTGATAATTTAAACGGGCAATTTTATGAAAATTTCTTGAGAGAAGACCTCAATGTTTTACTACAAGATTTGCCACTCACTCTGCGCCGAGACATGTGGTTCCAACATGATGGCTGCCCTGCGCATTACAGGAGAGGTGTCAGAGAATGGTTGGATGGAAATTACCACAACAAATGGATTGGGCGAGGTGGGCCTATACCCTGGCCACCGAGAGTCCAGACCTAACCCCCATGGATTTTTATGTGTGGGGGCACATGAAGAGTTTGGTCTACACTGAGCCCAACCCGATCTGTACAAGAATTGAGAACTAAAATAATTAACGCGGCGAACGAAATAAGAGGAAAATTAACAACTGGCGTAGTGAAAAGTGGACTGAGAAAAAGACTACGAAAATGTGTGCAAAACAGGGGTGGTCATTTTGAACATGAAATTTAAACATGTCTTATGTAATAAATGTTATTGTGTACTTATTTGTTTTATTTTGTTTTCTGGGGTCAAGGGTTAAATTAAACGTAATCAACTAATGTAACTTTTTACCTCCTTAGTTGCCGTTGAAGCTAAGTTTTTTCCACCAATTCCAATAAAATCTTTGATTGTTATACCTTGTTGGATAGCTGATGAAACGTAGATATTTTAAAGTAGATCTGCAGATCATCCTCCATAAGTACAATTTTTTTTTGGATATCCTTTAAAGAAAAATAAACTTAATAAATAAATATTACTTTTTTTAAATTTCAATGTCTTAGTAAGACCTGTTAAGTTAATTTACTTACAATTTTGTTTATTGGAGTCATAAGGCATCTTGTCCTAGTTGTAACAATTAAAAAAAAAAGCGATTTTTACTACTAAATTTCATATTATACAATCAAATATCTAAAAATTCGGCAAATTTATGAAAAAAAATAAAAGTCGAATATCTCGAAAACGGTTAGGTTTAGGATAGGGTGTTTCATAGCCAAATCAATTAGAAACGATGCTAACTACACGCCCTTAACGGATCTACATCGACTTTTCCTGTAACCCTGTATATACAGTGTGTTAGGTATCGGATTTCCGATAATTGACACACGTATTGTACGTTAAATTTTATCGACAAAATACAATACAAAGGGGGGTCTCAACCCTCACCCCTCTGAATTACAGCCATTTTTAAATTTAATATCTTGTATTTTGACGACTTCATTAAAACTCATTGTTTTCATGTTTTCATGTCGCTCACATGCACTATAATAGTCTTGTTTGAAAGATTATCATATTTGCTAGCATTTAAAATAAATTTTGTTAAGAAGTAATGCAAAATAATCTACGAAATACCTTGGTTTAGTAGAAAAACTTGCTAAAATTTCGCCAATTTTTTTAGTTAACATGCGCTACCTATAAAACCAGCCCTTTTACACATTGTTTTTTTCCATTTAATATGTTCGCAAGGAACTGTGCTAACAAATAAACATCACATTAATATTACAATTCGCGATCATAATTGAAAAAAGTGTCTAACAAACACTTCTCAAAAGTACAAAAAAATAACACCCCGATTAGGTTGTAAAAAGCAGGTAACATTCCATTGGTGTGCGAGTGAGAGCGGTATTTTTATGTTATTGAAAGTGTGAGTGAGACAAAAACTACATAATATGGTCCTTGTGTTTTGGTGTTTTTGGCCCCACGTTGCGACAACTACAAAACCGATTTACACTTGAATTTGCATCACGTGCCATGGCTTTTCCTGCTGCAGAAATTGCAGACATACATTTCGTGTATGGTTTCTGCAATGGTAACGCTGCTGCTGCCGTTGTGGAATACCGGAGAAGATTTCCAAGACGACGGCTACCTGCTGCTCGAACTTTCACAAATGTTCATTTGAGGCTTCGCGAGCATGGAATTCAGGGTGCGTCACACGAAAGATTTCGTCTGTTAGCACCTGAAGAAGAAGAAGAAATTCTACGACTGATCGCGAACGATCCACGCCTTAGTACAAGGCTAGTTGCTCGAAGACTTGGCGTCTCACATTGGTCAGTATGGAAAGTTTAAAAAAAAGAAGGTTTACATGCCTTCCACTTCAAAAAAGTTCAAAACCTTATTGATGCGGACTATGCCGCTCGTGCTGTGTTCTATGCGTGGATAAACCGGCGAATCAGACGGGAGCCGGACATATTACGTCGTTTCTTGTGGACCGACGAAGCCAAATTTACGAGAGCCGGAATAGTTAACCACAGGAATGACCATTTGTGGATGGCTGAAAACCCGCACGCTGTTAGGCCTTATCAATTTCAGCATGAATTTTCGATAAATGTGTGGGCAGGAATATTGAACGACCAGTTGATCGGGCCTATTATCTTACCAGACACCTTAAACGGAGAGAGATTTTTGTCATTTTTAGAAAACGAATTTTTAGAAGAGGTTCCGTTGGAGTTTAGGCAACGTCGACAGCGGCGGCCTTTTTATTTGCAAATGGATGGAGCCCGAGCACATTTTTCCCGAAACGTGAGGGCTCACGTCGACGCGAATTATGTGCCATGGATTGGACGAGGCGGTACGATCGCTTGGCCCCCGCGGTCACCGGATTTAACTCCGCTGGATTTTTTTTTATGGGGAACAATAAAACAAAAAGTATATCGGGAAGTTCCAAACACCAAAGAGGAGCTTCTACATAGAATAATGACTGCTGCTGAAGAAGTACGAAACGACAGACAAATGCTAGAAAGAGCCACGCAACAAGTCGGATTAAGGGCAGCCGTCTGCATTCAAAATAATGGCGGGCACTTTGAAAAATTATTGTAAATTAAAATTGTTGTTTAACTGGAGTTTTGATTTTTATTTCACTAGTACGTAGTTCTGTCTGCCTCACACCTCCATAACATGCTCTCTATAGACTGGAACGCCAGAACCTTGACATTGAATGTTACATAGGCTGCACTAAAAGTATCGGGATGGGAACATTCCCACTATTCCTGTCATATTAAAATCTTTTTAATTGAAAACTCCTTGGTTTTAAAAATCGAATATCATTTATTTATTTAAAAAAAGATTCTCGGTCTTGTCAAACTTGTTTAGTCGTTGAGAAAATGGAATTGACTCGAGAAAATTCTAGAGCGATGATTTATTATGACTTCGAAAGTCATAATAAATCATCGCTCTACTACTACTAACGACACAAAAACAGTGTGTTGACCGGATGATTACTGCATTTGGTGATGAACCCCCTCCAAAACCACAATGTATCGCTGGTTTGCTGAATTTATTTCAACGTGGACGTGTCAAGCTCGGTGATGATCCCCGTCAAGGTCGTCCAAAAACTGCAGTCACCCAAGAAAACGTTGATGCTGTGCGTAAGCTGATTGAGGAAGATCGACATGTGACATACCGCGAAATTCAGGCAACTTTAGACATTGGCCTGAGTCAAATACGAATAATCTTACTGAACAATTATTAGGTGTAAAAAAGTTGTTTTCCCGATGGATACCGCATTTGCTCTGTGAAGAGCAAAAAGCGGCTCGCGTTACTTGGTGCGTCAGAACTCTCGAAAGATTCCAAGCAGGATCCTCAAATGCTGTATACAAACTCGTATCAGGTGACGAATCCTGGATATACGCGTACGAACCCGAAACAAAAAACCAGTCACGAGTTCGAACACCCAATGTTCGAAAATGAGTTGCCAACAAAAATTGTTCGTTCACGGAGTGTTGCAAAAAAAAATGGTGGCCACGTTTGTCTCCAAAACCGGCCATGTTGAGACTATTCTTCTTGAGGGACAAAGAACGGTTAATGCAGAATGGTATGCTAGCATTTGTTTGCCACAGGTCGTTTCTGAACTCCGTAAAGAGAACTGCAACCGCCACATCATCCTCCATCACAACAATGCGAGTTCTCACACCGCGCACAGAACAAAAGAGTTTTTAGAGCAAGAAAACATAGAATTATTAGACTATCCGCCGTACAGCCCCGACCTAAGCCCTAATGATTTCTATACTTTCTCTAAAATAAAGAATAAATTGCGTGGTCAGAGATTTTCAACGCCTGAAGAAGCTGTGGACGCCTACAAAACGGCCATTTAGGAGACCCCAACTTCCGTATGGAATGGTTGCTTCAATGATTGGTACCATCGTATGGAAAAATGTGTCAAATTTCGCGGAGAATACTTCGAAAAGCAATAAATACATTTTTAACTCTTCAACTCCCAAGCGGCAACCGGCTGCCGCGACATTTGCACTACGCCATTCAATCAAGCCCCAAGCGGCAGCCGGATGCCGCGCTCTTTTTTTCGATTATGTAGAGTATTTCGCTGACTTACAGACTACTTTTGTATGAAGAAGTTTGATTAGTTACGATCTTTGATACATTGGCCACATTCTGAATGAAAAATAATACTTAGTCTGTGGGCGACCAGTATTTTGAAGGCAATTGAAAATAGTGCATTGTTTCGTGTGTTGTGTACTTTGTTCGAAGTTTTTGCTGGTTTCACGAATGTAAGTACTGTTTTGTATTAGTACATAGTTTATTTTACTCTATTATAAGTATTTTTAGATAATCATTTGAAAGAAATACATCGTAATAACTTATAGATTTCACTTGAAAAAATTGGTTTCTATGGGACTGATTTAGACGTGATTTTCTTACTATGTTTGTAAATAAATGAAGTAATAAGCCTAAAGAAGTAAATATAACTCGCCTACAAAACGATTTATCGTCGTATTATGCCTAATTTTAGTAAAATAACCAAAATAAATTTGACGTACAATGCATTCTAAACGGCCTCCCGCCGGCCGCGGCCATTCTGAACTCTATTTGTACTTTACTAAGGACGAAGTTTGCCGGTGAACAATTTCTTCGTATGTTTTCAATAGGGATAGGGATAGTGTCGATAGATCATCGATATTTTTTTTATAATGTCGATAGTGATGGTGGCTTCATGTAATTAATTTTCATTTACTTCTACGTTATTATTTTGATAATAATAATAATTATTATTATTATTTTGATATTTATTGATTTTTTTATTATATTTTGATTTATTGATTTATTTTTACGTTTATTGATTTTTCTTATTTTTTTATTATAAAGCATGTCAATCTGGCGCCCTGATCAGGATCCACCTGCGGAATTCCTCGACCTCTTATATGGAGATGAGGTCGAGATTTCTGACGAAGAGTGTGATTCCGATGGATCAGAGATAATAGAAACGGACGTAGAAGACGAGGTTGGTAACCCATTTTTTGTTTATTTTTACCCGTATATTTTTTGCTTTGGGTGGCAGTTTTTTGCATGGACGTTTCTCTTAACCTCTTGTATGTTGATACACCGGCTCCCGGTATAAACACATTTTCGCCGCAACGGTTGACATACCGGGAGCCGGTATGGGTAAGTGTGTTCTCTTATTCGCTCTAAAGAACGTCATTGTATATATCCTATCCTTTCTAACACGTTACAAATGTATAAAGAAGAAACAGGCTGACTAGTGAAGCCAAAACTCGCGCAGCTTTGGTGAAAAAAATGTAAACAAGACTCAGTCAAAACTCCGCCATCGCCTAGGTGACTACTTATTTTTTGTGTTGGTGAAACCGTGCTTTTATCTTGTTGTTACAGAAATAATAGCAAAATTATATTTTTAGTTATTGCGATACCGGTACTGATTTTCTTTTTTTCTAAGGATTTCACCAGTCGGGGCTTCATCTTCATCATCAGCCGACAGGGCTCGTCCTTTGAGGAACGAGGAAATTGCCCAAGAGGCTGAGGTGCCACCGATAAACGCTGATATAAGCTTTGAGTGGCCACCTCAAGTTCCCTCCGGCCTGCAGCCCCAACCTAGCGCCCAGCCTGAGCCCGAACCCAACGCCGAGCCTGAACCCAGCGCCGACCCCGAAGCCAACGTCGAGCCAAACAATAAGTTTGATTTTAAGTGGAGAGGGCTTTCAGGATCTCAAATTCCTCCTGAATTGAGAAAGGAACCATTCTCCGAAATTAATTGTGGTCCCACAGTTCCTTTGGCGAGCCCATATGAGGCATTTACTACTATATGGGATCGCCAAATAATGGAGCACATTTCAGTGGAGACAAATAGATATGCTCAGCAAGAGGTAACGGCCATGATTCATCAGGGGCTACTTTTTCCAACCAGCCGTATCACGCGATGGCGGGATACGAATCCAGATGAGCTGTACGTGTATTTCGCAATACTCCTAGCGACTGGGATTATTGTGAAATCACGTGCAGACTCATACTGGAATACAGCCCAGGATTTATTATCTTCTCCTGGGTTTTCGGCAACGATGAGCTTTGACCGTTACTTCCTGCTTTCTAAATGTCTCCACTTCTGTAATAATGATGACTGCAACCCACACACAATGACGCGATCGGAGGCAAAGCTTTTTAAAGTGCGTCCTATTACAGACCATCTTAACCAGCGGTTCCAACAGTTATATATTTTATCACAAAATATTGCATTAGACGAAAGTCTGACACAGTGGAAGGGTTGGTTAGATATTAATCAATTCATCCGAAATAAAGCAGCCACAGTCGGAATTAAAACCTACGAGGTTTGCGAGTCCCAGTCTGGCTACTTGTGGCGGTTTGAAGTGCACGTAGGGCATGATGAATCTCCACGAGATAGTCCTTTGTCTGGGGTTGTGCCGGCACTTGTGCTTAAACTTCTCAATGGTCTTGAGCACAAGGGCCACACGGTTTGGATGGATAACTTTTATAATTCTCCTGCACTAGCGCGAGAGTTAAAGGTACGGGGATTTGACTGTGTTGGCACTCTTCGCTTGAACCGTCAGTTTGTTCCCACTGAACTGACTAATCTGACTAAGGGAGCTTTGGCTGTGGGTCAAGTTCGTGGCTGCACTACAGGCGATGTGGATGTGGTGGTATGGCGAGATAAGAACCTCGTTTCTCTTATCTCGACGTACCATGGGTTAGCAACGGTGAAGTGTGGCGACGTACTAAAGCCCTCAGTAGTACCCGATTACAATGTGTGCATGGGTGGTGTTGATCGCAAAGATCAAATGATTGCCATGTACCCAATAGAAGTTTTTTAGACGTCTGTTAAATGCTAGTGTCCTGAATGCGTTCATACTCCTCCGCACACAGCGACCTCTTACCCACCGAAGGTTCCGTGAGACTTTGGTAAGGGAATTGGTCGCAAAACACAACCCACTTTCACCCTCAGCAGGTACAGCTCGACCAGTGGGACATTTTCCGGCTCAGTATGACTTTCTGGCCGGAAAACAACACGAACGCCAGCGCAGATTTTGCGTTGTATGCAAAAAGCGTACAACTGCATATTGCAGGCAGTGCATCGTTCCACTGTGCGTGTTCACCTGCTTTGAGCCACATCACACTTAACAGTAACACAACACACAAACACTATACCCATACACACAGCTACTCAGGAACACACTGGAGTCTAAAACGCCATTTTATCGCCAGTTCAGTGGGAATTAGGAAGGTTTTTTTTTTTTTTTTTTTTTTATTATGTTAGTTGGATAGGCAAACTGGCAATCGTACCACCTGATGGTAAGTGGTCGACGTCGCCCATGAACATAAACTAGTATACCTGGAACGAGCCCAGGCAACTTATTTATGTGTTGCCTATCCTGAGACATAAGATGTTAAGTCTCGGTGCCAGTAATTACACTGCCTGTCTTGCCCTTCTCTCCGAAACACAGCAAAGCTGTTTCACGGGAGAAACAAGCAAGATGGTGGTACCCATGCAGCCGGGAGCGCGGCACAGCGCTTCCCTCCCACTCCAAATTTGTCCAAATCGTGGAACAGTAAGACAATTAAGGCTGTATATTTATTTATGTATTCGTAAGTAATATTTTTTCGTATTTATTTCTTTATTTACGTATGTTTCATGTTTATTAAACATATCTATCTATCTACATATATTTATTATTATTGGCAATATTTTGGGTAAAATATATAATTGTAGTTCCCTTGGTTGCGTCATTCGTTCGGATTACAGTCATCATTATTTGAGAGTGCTGCCAACCCTTTTAATCTACAAGCAATATCAGTGCTGCTAACCCTTGTATTCTACAAGCAATATGCCACGAAATCAGGCCTATATTTGATCTAATCATTAGCTTTGACTGCAATATTCATTTTTTGTATTAGCATACATTTATAAAAGTACTTATACTAAATATGTATGTATCAACTGCTCAAATGCAGTAGTAAATTTATCAAAAAAACGTTAGATTTAGCGTTGAAATCATTCTGTTGGCAGCTCTCTGGTTAGTATTTTGGTATATGGGCGTTTTTCAAACAAACTGACCGTTACGTTACCGGAATACCGGAAACCATACAGTCGAATTGAGAACCTCTTCCTTTTTTTGAAGTCAGTTAAAAAAAAGTTTGAATTGTCGGACAATATAGTATAGTTTATAAATTGAAATTGCTATACTCATGAGAACCATACCTTGAAAATATGTTATACGAAAAGTCGTATCCATACTTTTGCAGCCTCTCAGGCACCAAAATGAACCATTTTTTACTACTTTTATCAACTTACATCTTGAAATATTTCATAGAACTGTAATGTTCTGTTGATTTGTTTTGACGCTTTAATCTATCTAAATCTTAGAAAATGTCTAAAAATTCCGTTAGTTACAATATTTTTTCCAAAAACTATGTTTTTAAATGTATGTAATTTTTGACCTAAATTTTTGAGTTATTTTTGTTTAACTCCTACTCAAGATATATATAATGTAGTGCTGCGATACTTTTGTAATACATAGTTTATAAGCTTAAGTTTCTAATAAACAAAACATCTTAGTCCATATCGGCATAAGTCATTTAAAATTAGGTTGAAATATTATACCCACTTTTGAGGACTCATTAAGTGGCAGTTCTTTGTGACTATATTAAGAACATGTGTTGTGTAAAAAATATGTATGGTGGCACTTGAAGTTTGAGTTGTATTTTATACCTAATGTGATAAGTTGTAAATAAAATATTTTATTAACTTCCAAATATTGTTGTAATTAAAATTATAACCGAAACTTATCTAAATATCACAGTACCCTATGTTGAAAGTTCTATGTGAGCTATAATTGAGTATTTATATGGAAATGGTTGAAAGTGAATAAAGATTATTCAATTTACAATAAGATTTTAACTTGAAATAATTTAGTTGAAATGTTAAATAGAGCGTTACATTTTATAGATTCCGACCCCGTTATGGATAACCAAAATTCCTCCAACACTGGCTCCAGAAGCTTTAACCGATTACACCTTTTCGAGACCAATCCACTCCTGTGTTGACTAGCCACCTAGTGGCGATCTGTCAAAAAATGAATGTCATGCCATTTTGGTTATTTGACCGCATACTGGGGACTAACGGTTTAAGTTTATTTTTCCGATATATAAATCGTCAACCTCCATTGGTCTTGGTCAAACTCGCACGGGAAAAAAAAAAAACAAGGATGACATTTAATGACATATCAAGTGTTTTATACTCCCGCCTTAAGAATGACGTAATGCTAAAATAGTGCTCTTCACTTCAGTTTCCGCGCGCGTACCGGTTTGTATTGTGTTAACATTAGAATTTAATTTAGTGTTAATTGAGTTTAAAACTACTGAAAACATCATGAATGGGTAAGTAATAAACAGTTTTAAATGCATAGATTGTGTAATTGATAAAGATTTTGGACAGAAATAATGTTTCAACAAACATCATTTAAAATTTCATACGCCATTTTGTACATTGTCGTTTGTTTCTCGAAATAATAAACGCACGAATTACGACAAATTTATGTTATGTACGTACATTATTTGTCTCTATATTATTACCAAGCATTAAATATAAAAACTTTCGCAAGGATTTTGTCTAAATGTAAAATGAAATCATACTCGACCCAATTTGGCCTTGGGATTTTGAATTTAGTGCCAGTTAGGAACAGTTCCGCTCTGATGCTAGATTTGTATGGATAAACAATACAAGTTAAATCCATGGATTTACTCGTACATGTATTTCATGCTCAAGGAGTCATTGAAATATGTATTTCGGTGTAGTAGTAGTGTAATACAAACGGTACAATACGGTGCTGGACTATAATAAATTCATGGGGGGTGTAGACATGAAAGATCAGATGTTGGAGACTTATTTATTAGAAAGGAAACGTTGCAGAAAATGGTACACGAAACTTTTAACGCTTTCTCAATGTATCCATTGTCAACTCTCGCATTCTTGTACAATCATCTACTCAAAAAAACTTGGATCATTTAGCTTTCCGCCTTCAGCTTGTAGATACCATCCTTTCAAATCAGCTATCACATTATCCGCAAAGCCGTAAATATACTGTGTCTAGCAGTAGATCTACGCACGATCAACCTAGTAGATTTATCCTTTTTATTTTTCCATTGGCCTATCTTATTGGAATCAACCGAGAGCAGCTTATCACGCAATCGGAATTACTGGAAGCGTTGCTTTGTTTGCCTGAAAAATGGCAAAAAAAATATCAAAAAACCCCATACTGTTGCGAATCATGTCGCGTGCCATTGTGTATAAAGGATTGTTTTAAGGCTTATCATACATCACCATAATACCTTTCTTACCAATCACTACGTATAAAACAAAGTCGCTTTCTCTGTCCCTATGTCCCTTTGTATGCTTAAATCTTTAAAACTACGCAACGGATTTTGATGCGGTTTTTTTAATAGATAGAGTGATTCAAGAGGAAGGTTTATATGTATAATATCTGTTATTTTTGAGGTTTCTAATGTGATGTCGTAAATAAACACATTTTTTGCACTTACATTGCAAACGCTGGATGAACACTAACAGATAGATCAAAATAATGTACTACATTATTGTACACCTTAGAAAGATCTACAAAAAAAGTCCGCGATGGCATATGTGTATCTCTTAAGGATAACATGCTATATCCATTTTAATACTTAAAAAATGGGCAATTGGAAAAAAAACAAAACAGGAATATTTTAACAAAACCCTGCCTCGTATGTTTGAAGACGAACGAATAGTAAGCTGTTCTAATAAATGTCCTTAAAGAGCCCGTGGCGAATACGCCATGCGTACATACATCACAACTAGATACATTCTGGGGACGGAACCCATACACAAAAACCAATTCCCCTTTGGCAGCTTATTTTACGAAGAACACCAAGTTGACCTTTATGTAGAGGTCCCATAATAAGGAGACCAATATTAATTATAAGTTGGGCTTCAGCTGGAGCTGCAGGAGGGGCATCTGCAACGGGATTCAGTCTCCACTTAAACGAACTTTTTTTTGAGCGGAACAACTTTCTCTGTTTAACAAACATTAAGGCTAATGTATCATTTTTTGCGAAAATATAAGGTGGTCCAGGCCGCGCAAGAAGTCGGGGTCAGCAAAAACACAGCCATTCAAATTTACCACTTCTTGCGTGAGGTGTGCTAAGTTTCCCAAGCTTAGGACCGGCAAAGAATTGGCGGGTATGATGACATTGTAGAGGTCGATGAGACACACCTCTACACAAACAAGTACCACCGGGGACGTCTTTTGCAGCACCAAATGTGGTCGTTCGGGTGTATCAGTCGGAAAACACGAAATATACACGTCGAATTAATACCAAATAAAATACGCCGAGTATTGGACCCCATAATTGAAACGAACGTTGATCCTTACAGTTGAATCACGTACGATCAGCACCGTGTATGGGCGTCCATCTGCTTCTTGGTATGGCGGGCATTCGTCTGTCAATAACAGTCGCGAGCTCGTAGCGGGAACAGTAGACATCCCAGTATACCCAAGTCTTGGGTGAAGACGATGGTTGGAGTCAAAGCGTCTTTGTCGTACTTGTAGGAGTGAATGGCGCTCAAATTGATACATGGGTGAGCACATGCACCTCCAAAATATTTTAGAACTCTGCCGAGTAATGCCGCTAGATTTCGCCTCCTATTACCGCATACGTGCAGTCGCGTGTATCCCGGATTAGGTAAAACAAAAAAAAAAAGAAATTGCCGCTGCAGTCCTAATTGCCCACGCCAGAACTAAATTGTATATTAAATTTAAGGGGGTATATTACTATTAATGTATACTTTTTACTTTAATTATTTTATTTTACGAGCCTAAGAATACCAGCAAAGAAACTTTGAAGCGAACTGAGCTGATTCTTGAGGACCAACACAAAGAAACGCAAAATGGAGGGAACACTCAGAAACGGGAAGCAAAATTCATTTATTCAACCTGTCTGGGAATGACGCAGGAGAAAATGACAAACGAGATTTTGACATAAATGTTTCGTCATTTTTGGCAGTCGGCCAGTATATCGTCTGTTCAGGATACCAGTACTATCCTCAAACTAACACATAACACATAATAACATCTCCAAAATGACATGTTTTGAGTTAAGTATGCGGTTTGCCTAAAAAAATAATTTTCTATCTAGATCAATAATGGAATAAGTCGAAAACGGCTCTAACACTTCAATAAGTCTTAAAAACCACTATGACGCTAAGAAAAATGTTTGATCGTTACTAATTCATTATGAGGCTGTTTCGAAATGTTCCAATATAACCCCGAAATTGGCAAGTTGAATATTGTTTTACTCGCACTTATTCAAGTAGCGCGCGAGCCGTAGTGGCGGACACATGCGCTAAGCTTTTGCTTTTTGATACTACAAAATGAATAAGCTTTCCAGGGCAAAAAAAAAATAGTGAATCTGGTTTGTGAAGAACCCGAAAGTGAAGAAAATGGTCAGTGTAGAGGTAAGTGGTTCCTACTTTAACTAGTATACCTACAGCTTGAAATTTAATCTACTCAAACGGGTACGTACTTACGTTTGTGTAGGTTTCTAATTAATTTGTTCCCTTACATATACCTCAATTTTTGCCTCTCCTGTACCTCCTGCAGGTGGACTGGTAGAAAATGCCATTAGCATTAAGTCCACCTTTTGTACACGGTCTTTGTGCAATAAAGAATTAATAATAATAATAATATACCTATGGTGTGTATCTCTCATCATCTCTGGTCTTAGCAGAGAAAGAACATTCTTTCGATTCGGAGTCCAGTCTTGGATTAAAGTCTCGTGGGGAGGCAAATTCTGATTGGTAGGTACCTATTTTACGAATGGGATGAAGCTGAATTATGTATTTAAAGATATAGATGTTTACGTGGGCTTATACTAATAGATGATAATGTTCTTTTAATACCTACCTACTATTATATATATATATATATATATATAAAGTAATATTAGCTCAAGGGAAATGCAAACGTAATTAATTCACGAAAAAAACGCAAGGCGGTAACTACGAGTATTGTACACTAGTATATGATTGTTTAGTCTTCAAAGAAAAGAACCCATTATAGTCATAAACCAGATGACTGTTTTTATTTTATGATTGATTACTAAGTTCAGGCGTCATTTTTATTTTAAATATTTAATAATTTATAAGTTTAATTCAATAACTATAATGCCAACCCACTATTACTGACTGACTCATCTGACTGCCTACTATTTCGTATATTCGTAATATATGTTACACAGTTACCTATGGTTTTTCAGATGGTGGTTCTAAAGACCAACCGCGACAGATTATACTAGAAGAGAGCTCAGATAAAGGTGCCGTCTCTGATGTGTCGTTACTAAAAATATCAAAGGGAGAGCCTGGTGGCCCATATTCTACCACTGAACATCAGAATCCATCTGAGACAGGTTGGTACTTCAGCTTGTGGTTTTTTTTATCTGTGGCAGCTAATGGTTGTGGGATTTAATGCTATTGTATTTGCAGGTGGTAAATTCGAAGAGCAACTGTTACAGATTGCACCACATGAGAGTGCAGATGAAGGTGCTTTATCGAATAGGCCGATGCTTGAAATATCTGAGGGAGAGCTTCTTGCCACAATTTCTGCCACTGAATATCAGAAACCATCTGAGTCAGGTTGGTACTTTAGCTTGTGGTTTTTTGCAATGTGTGCCAGCTAATGACTGTGTGGCTATTATATTGTTTTGCAGGTGGTAAGTTTGAAGAGCAACTGTTACAGATTGCACTACAAGAGAGCGCATATGAGGGGGCCATATCGAATGGGCCGATGCTTGAAATATCTGAAAGTGAGTTTGTTGCACCATCTCCTGTCGCTGACCTATCTGAGCTAGGTAATTTTGGTTATGGTTTTTCGCGATAAATGTTTGTCTGCTTTATAGCATTAAGATGGTATTTTGTAAAAATATTTGCGCAAAAAGTGTACCTAATTAAATAAACACGTGGCGGCTAGTGCTTGCAGGTTTTAATGCTACTGCATATTGTTTCGCAGGAAGAAATACTCAAGAGCAACTACGACAGATTGAACCACAAGAGGATCTCAATTTGGCAACTACTTCTGCAGCTTCTTTGGACATAGAGCACCGGTGCGAATTACAACCGGTTATAGAAGTAGAAAATGACATGAACTCGACAAACATAGTTTCAGAAAATGAAGGAAATGAGGGCGAAGGATTGCCTTCTACGGGCAGAAAGTCGAAAAAAAGAAAGAGGGATCCGAAAAACTGGATAAAAAATAGGAAGAAAACTTTAAAGAACACAGGAAAGGCATATACAACAGTTACGGGGAAAACGGTACCGGCTAAAGAAGTAAAACCACCATGTGGCGAAAAATGTCGACTTAAATGTTCACAGAAAATTGATGAATCCGACCGAAATAAACTGTTTCGAAGTTTCTGGAATATTGGGGATTTAGGGAGACAAAGACAATACGTACATAATTGCATGCAAAATATAAAACCAAAGTACTCGTTACACAACGAAAACAGTAAAAGATCACTCAATGTAGCCTACTTTTTCAACATTAATTCCGAGCGAATAAGAGTATGCAAAAAATTCTTCTCAGGAACCTTAGATAACGGGCACTCATTTTTATCAACAGTGACTAAAAAAAATGGCCCTACGGGAGTGATGGAAGATGATAATAGAGGAAAACACGGCAATTTAAAGAAATGTATAGCTGAAGTGGATAAAGATGTAGTGCGTGAACACATAAATTCATACCCTCGAAAAGAATCCCATTATTGCCGCGCAAGTTCAAGCAAAACTTACCTAGATGGTGATTTGAATTTGTGTATGATGTACCGCCAGTATAAAGAATGGTGTGATCTGAACAACAAATCTATTGTAAAACAATGGGCTTATGATCACATTTTCCAGACAGAATTTAATATCGCTTTTCACAAGCCGAAAAAAGACCAATGTTCACTATGTTTGTCTTACAATAATGCTGTTGGTGAAGACAAAGCGAAGCTGTGTGATAGTTTTGATAAGCACTTAAGAGAAAAAGAGCTTTGCAGACAAGAAAAGAAGGCGGATATCGAATCTTGCAAAAATGATGCTAGTAAAATCGTTTGTTGTTTCGATATGCAAGCTGTATTGCAAACACCGTCAGGTAATGATTCACTCTTTTTTTACAAAAGAAGACTTAACGTGTACAACTGCACTGTCTATGACATTGTCACAAAACAGGCACATAGCTACTTGTGGAACGAGACATTGGGTGGAAAGGGCTGTGACGAAGTTGGAACATGCATACTTAAATTTTTGGAAGACCATGCAGCTGGGAAGCATGTCATTTTTTATACTGACAATTGCGCAGCTCAGAATAAAAACAAATACTTCATGAGCTTGTATTTCTATGCCATGAAAGAACTAAATGTAAAATCAATCACACACAAGTACCTAATAGTCGGGCATACCCAGAATGAAGGCGATAGTGTTCATAGCACCATCGAAAGAGAAAAAACCAGGATTCTGAAAAACGGTTCTATTTTTGTGCCTTCCCAATGGGTTTCAGTCATACAGTGTGCAAGAAAAAAGGGGACGCCGTACCAAGTGCATGAATTAGATTTTACTGATATAGTTGATTTGAAGAATTTGCTGCCACAATACGGTACGAACTTTACGTTCAATACCGACGGTGACCGTGTGGTTTGGAATGAGATAAAAAAAATATTTATGCAGGTATCTTCCCCACATTTGATATTTTATCATGACACCTATGAACCAACTGGTACTATGAAAATAATAGATGTGCGCCAAAAAGTTAGAAGCATGCCTGTTACAGAACTACAACTTCGTAAGAAGTATCACGAGCTTCCTAAAATATCACATCTAAAAAAAAAAGATTTGATTGCATTATGTGACTCTAATGTAATCCCTAGAGTGTACCGGGAGTACTACTGCAAATTGGAGGCGACTAACAATCGTCTTTCAGACGGTGAAGATGACGACTGATTTATTTTACTTTAAATTCTTAAAATCTTTGTTTCAATAAAAAAACTTAAATAGATATAATTTGTGTTTAATTAGTACCTACATTATTTGCATTTGTTATGGAGTGGAACATTTACCGATTATTTTTTTCAGTTCAGTAATAATTTATTGGCGCATTTCAAATTATACTGGTGGAGTACACTTAGTTTATATTTTTTTAGATTTTCTTAACAGGTCATTTAGAAATGTTCCAATACGACAATACTTACATTTAATTGAGATCACTTATTTTTTTCCGTTCCGTAGTGGCTCATTTCAAAAATTCGAATTTTACGTCAAAACTATACATGACAGCTCAGTTGTAATCAAAATACGTTAATCAATAACTTGTCGAGATTATTTACAATTAAAGTAAAATTATCTAAATGTTATGTTAAGTGTTGAAAAACAATTTCTAAAACTTTGAAAAGTTGAAAATGCCTTTATCTCATAACAGCTCATTTTGAAATGTTCTAGTACCATCCTGAACCGACGATATAGCCGATGACCAGAGATTCTGAGACTGAACAACATAAATCTCGAAACGTTCTTCAAGAAGACATTTCAACATTTAACGGGCATGTGTGAACAAAAGAAGAACAATCTGTTTTCCATCGGTCCTCCGAGCACGGGAAAGACCATGATAATGACATCGTTCAGTTTCAACTTTAGCGGATTTTTACATACTTTATGGACGAATTTAAATTGACGGAGAATCAGTTTGAGCGGTGGAAGCTGTTGGGAGTCGGGATTGTCTATGTCGACGGACGTCTAGTACAAGAACCGATGCCACGTCAAGGAGTACATCCTGTACACGTGCAGCAATTATCCCATTTCGATGTATTGCAACGCTCCGATGGCACAGGAAGCGGTGAACGAGCGCACGATACAATTTAATATTAACAACTCAAACGGCCAGGAAATATACCCATATATGTTTCGTCAATTTTGGCAGGCGACCAGTAAATAGACTATGACGTATTGCTTTAGTTTACAATTATTGCTGCAGCGAATACCATTTGTGTTCTGCTCTAACGCATACAATCTGTTATGCGATAAACAAGGACGCCTTATACATAAAAAACCCGACCTCTTAAATTAATTCCTGTGTAATACGCATTCCTTCTTACGTCACTTGAGCGCGCGTGTGTCTAATATTGACTGTGATTGTGAATGAAAATTTGGTTAATTCAGTGAATTTATGTAATTATAATAACTCGTAGAACATGGATAGGTAAGTGACGAACACTTTTTTAATAATGTACTGTAGATATATAGTTTTTCTAAAGAAATTTCATTATTTTACCATGCTACGTACTATACAGCGTATAGACAATAGCATAATGCGTCGCGTTGGAATACGCGAATAATGTACTGGATTTATGAAGTGCAGATTGCAACACAACCGCTGCAAGCAGATTATATCGCACCCTTAGAATTACAACGACGCAAGTGCAAAATTTCGTTAAAATGACTTAAGTATAACAAACACTATAAAAAGTGTTTTGCTATCGTAAGGAACATTGACTCTTTTGTAATTACCATAAATGCCGCTAGATGGAAGTAGCGTCAACGTCAAATTGACCGAGACTTAAAAACAACAACGACTGATTGGTTAGTTACTCGCGGGGAGCGGAACGAGTTAGTTGCTTCACAGTGCTACAACGACGCTAAGGTAATTAGGCCATTTTTTTTTACTTTTATAAGAGGAACATTGACTCAAATGTAACTTATGTCATTAAAAAAAAAAAAATTCAACATTTTATATGAACAATGACGCTTATTACAATTAGGTCATTGTTCTTCTAGATTACATTATTTATTATTTTTTTAGGTTGAAACATAATGGAGTCACGGGGGGCTAAATTAGTAAGATTGGCTAAGGACCATTGTCGTACTGAGGAGAATGACTCTGTTAATCAAACAGTATCAAAAAAATCAGGTTCTAACATGCAAGAAGTTACGGATTCATTAATTTCATCTGGTTCTGAGATAGGTGACTTTTCTGGAACCAGTTCAGATGAATTTAGGCCATCGAATAACAGAGACAGTAGCAGTAGCGAAGACAGTAGTTCGAGTAGTTCTTCCTCTTCTTCTTCTAATTCGGAAGATGAACATGAAACCAATGTGTCTGCTCCTGAAGCATCTATTGCAACTCACGACTCAACGATATCTAAGCCACCAGAACCAAAAAAGGCAAAAAAGCGTACCAAAAATCCAAATAATTGGAAAAGAATACGCGCAAAGCATCTTAAAAATACCGGAAAAGAGTACCTTTCTAGAACAGGCAAGTACATGAGCGGGAAAGCTATGGGGCCCCCATGTTCATTTAAGTGCTGACTTATTTGTGCCAATAAATTTTCTGAAGAAGAAAGACAAGCTATTTTTAATAGTTATTGGGAATTAGGTACCTTACAGAGGCAAAGAGCGTATCTCAGTTCCTGCATTAAACCACTTAAAGTAGCATACAGACGTATCAAGGTTGATGTCCAGAATAATCAACCTGCAAAGCCTAGAAACCCAAATACAGCATATTATTTTCTTATAAATGGGATAGAAAAAAGAGTATGTAAAATATTTCTGTTAAATACATTAGGCATTGCTGAAAGAACACTTCGCACTGTGATTCATGCCAAAAATGAAGACCTGGGTGCTGCTCCACAAGATAAAAGAGGACACCATAAGAATCATTCCAATCTGCCGGAAGAAGTAAGACAATCTATAATAGATCATATACAATCGATACCTAAAATTGAAAGCCATTATTTGAGAGCTAACACTAGCAGGGAATATGTTGATGGCGGCTTATCGGTATCAGAAATGCACAGAAACTATGAGGTCTTAAGAAGGGAAAATAATTTACCAACTGCACCATACGCTGCATATCTATACATATTCAATACACAGTTTAATATTGGGTTCTTTATACCGAAGAAAGATCAGTGTGACGTTTGCGTTGGTTATAAAAACGCACCCACGGAAGTGAAACCGCAACTTGAGGTCGAATATAAATCACACCTGGAAGAAAAAAGTTTAAGCCGTCTTGAAAAACAAAGAGATATGAATAATAGAAATTTAGTTGTTGCCACCTATGATTTGCAAGCGGTATTGCCATGTCCTGTCGGAGATTCTTCCGCATTCTTTTACAAAACTCGACTAAATTGTTATAACTTTACGGTAAATTTCTATTGTTATGCATAAATTAATATTAATTAGTAATTTATTTTTAAGTGATTCGACTCTTTTAATTACCGATTTTTTTTAGGTGACCGATGGGAAAAATGGACATACCACTTGTTATTTTTGGCATGAGGGTATGGGTCATAGGGGTGCCATTGAAATCGGATCCTGCGTTTATAAGTATTTGGAAGAATTGGCTACAAAGCATCCTAATTGTGAAGTTATTTTTTATTCTGACAATTGCTGTGGCCAGCAGAAAAACAAGTAAGTGACTCCGAAACTGCCTTACTTATTTACTATTATTTTAAAAGTACTCATTCCTTAATTACTCCTTTCTTTTCAGGTATATTCTTACGATGTATTATTTTGCTGTGTCGAAATTAAACATAAAATCTATAACCCATAAATTTCTGATTCGCGGTCACACGCAAAACGAGGGTGATACCGCCCATTCTTTGATTGAAAAGTGCATTAAAAAGGAGAGGAAATCAAGTCCAATTTATGTTCCAGATCAATATGTTAATGTCATGAGAAAAGCTAAAAAATCTGGGAACCCGTTTAAAGTGTTTGAATTGAATTACGACAGCTTTTTTGATCTGAAAGTATTAGCAGAGGAGTTAAACATAAATTTATCTAAAAATGTTCATGGCGATCAAATTAAATTGAGCGAATTAAAAGTGGTCCAATTTACAAAGAATAAGAATACCTTTGAATATAAAGTATCATATAAAACTGAAAACAATATGTTGCAAGCTAATATAACAGTACAAAGAAATTTACGCACTAGCAGACCAACTAGATCGATTGATGAGATATACCTTAAGCCGGCATATAATTCTAAAATACCAATATCTGAACGCAAGAAACAAGATATATTACAATTAATTGAAAAGAATATAGTACCTCATTACTATGCAGAATATTACAGGAACCTATAGTTTAGTATTCTACTATTTTTATTTAATTCTTATGAGACAATGTCATAAGTTCATTGTTAAGTGATTTTTCAAAGGACAAAATAACATTTTTTAATACTGATTATGAATACTGATTATTATTAGAAGACTGATTATGCTTAATAGTATTAATAAACGTTGATTAATTTAACCTGTGTTTTATTTGCTTTCTTCAAAAAAGTAGCACCTATTTACCATTTTTCCTTTATAACTCAAAAGTTAATGATTTCTGTTTGCCAGTTTCAAGTTACAAGCTAACTTTTAATTATATCTTTTCCTTTTTTGGGCATATTATTGAAATAATGATAACTAATTATTTTTAATTGGATAAATGTTGTACCATTACGTCATTGTTCGTCACATTTTTTATTCTTTTACATATATTTCAGTGGTACAATGACTTAACTGTAGATGCCCTGTATTTTGAAAATAATTTAAAAATAAAACTACAAAATACTTAGGCATTATATTTAACTAATATCAAAGTAATAATAACCAAGTACCAGTATTATGTTAACTTTTTATAAATATTGTGTATACAAAAGAGTTATTGAGTAAAATGTAAATTAAAAGTTTCAAATGCATTTTTCTCGATTTGATGGTATTTGCACTTACGTCATTGTAATTATAAGGGTGCGATATGGTAAAGGATATCAAAAACCTTTAAAGATATCCAGATTATCGAGTCTTTAGTATAGTGCATTAAGCGTTATCTAAGATTCTAAGATCGGTTAACAAACCAAGCAGCCAAAGAAATCCTAGCCGACCGAGGTCAAATTGCGAAAAAGAGGCACTACAAGAAATTGAAAATGACCCCAAGTACTTCATTTCGTGCGATACAGGAAACTACGGGAATCTCAAAAAGTACCTTATATCGTACTCCGAAACGTTACGGATTTAAAGACTGAAAGACGAGTACAGACATTTTTACCCGGATATCCTGCACAAAAAGAGTTTATTAATTTGATGATCAGATAAAATGCTCAAGATCCATATTTCTTAGATACCGAGTTTCATGGTCGGATGAAACAACCTGTAAAAATGATGAGAAACTTAAACTTTAACAATTTACACAGTTGGTAGTGTGGAGAACACGCACTTAATGCGAGAAAACAAGTCGCAGTACCAGTTCAAAGTGAATTTGTGGAACAACTGGACCATAGTATGTGTTCTAAACTTAACTCGGTGGCACTCGCTACTGGGTAAAAACTCACGACTTTATGTACCTTCTGGCCAATAGTTAAAAGTTAACACGCGCGTGCGTCACCGGGCGGCCAGTTCGCGCGCGGCGCTTGGCGACAACGGACGTGTAAAGTGAGTATGGGTGAAAAATACCCGGTAGCGGCGGTTCTTGTAACATTTTTTTATGTTATTGGTTATTTTATTTTGTTTTAGAGCTGGTTCATGATGAGTTCCCTACTGACGGATCGAATTATAGAAGAATGTCTAGAACAAGAAGATAGTGAAGAAGAAAATGTGTCAGAAATAGAAGATTTTGAGGAGCATAGTGATCATGAAAGCGAAACAGAGCAAGAAGCAAGTGATTCAGATTGGTCTTCAGTGTCGGAAGAGAGTTTTCCTTCGAATTTACATATTGAGAATACTGAAGATGAAGAATTATTAAGATGATATACCGCTGAAGTACTTGAGGCGAGGTCGTTTTACTGGAAAAGACAAAAGAACTCGCTGGCAAGTTCGTGAGCCCCCGCGACGTGTACGAACAAGATCCCATAACATTATATATCATTTGCCGGGACCGATTGGCGAAGCCAGATCTTGTTCGTCTATGTTAGAAGCCTTGAATCTTATTTTTCCGGAAACGTGTTTACTAAATTCTCAAGAGAACGCGATTTTAAAAGTACAGATATCGTTGAACTTAGAGCTCTTTTTGGATTACTTTATTTCTGCGGAAGATTGCGAAGTGGTCACCTGAACACGAAAGATCTCTGGGAAAAAGATTGAAGTGGTTCGAACGTCTGATAGCCACTATGTCACGAGAAAGGTTCCATTTCTTACTGCGGAGTATTCGGTTTCACAATAATCGTACACGAGGTGAAAGAAGGCAAACAGATAAGCTAGCACCCATTCGCGAGATTTTCGAAGAGTTCAATAATAATATAAAAAAATATTATGCTGTCGGCGAAAATGTAACAATCGATGAAAAGTTGGAGAACACTCGGGGCCGTTGTCCATTTCGGCAATACATACCCAGCAAACCCGGTAAATATGGTATAAAGATATTTGTGTTGGCTGACGCACTAACCTTCTATACAAAAAATATGGAAATTTATGTTGGCAAAAATTATGGGCCTTATGATCACAGTAATTCACCAAGTGAAGTCGTCAAACGCTTAGTAGAACCTATAAAGAATAGTCATCGTAACATAGTGATGGACAATTGGTTCACTAGTTTTCCGCTATTACGTGATTTGCTCAATGATTATAGTTTGACAGCATTGGGTACTTTGAACTTTGAAAGAATAAAGCTGAAATTCCACCTGTATTTACCTCTACCAAAGACCGGGAAGTTCACAGTTCCCTTTTTGGATTTCAAGATGATTGTACTGTTGTGTCTTATGTTCCAAGGAAAAATAAAGTCGTGCTCTTGGCGTCAACTATCCACCATGACGGCAAAAAAGATTCTGGAGAAGAAAAAAAGCGCCCGAGATGATAATGGACTATAATAGAACAAAATGTAGCGTCGATGTTGTGGATGAGATGTGTGCTACCTACTCAGTAGCACGAGCTACCAAAAGATGGCGATTGGTTTTGTTTTATGGTCTTTTGAACGTCGGCGGCATCAATGTGATAGTGAAGGCAAATAAAGTAAATAGTGGAGCTGTGATGGCTCAGAGAAGGATCGCTTCGAAAGAACTGGCTTTGGCCTTTGTGATGCCACAGATAAAGAGGTCAACAGTAGCTAATTTGCCAAAAATTATCAAAACAAAAATTGATTGTATGCTCAATGCTGACTCGAATGACGAAGCCACGCTCACAAGCACACCCTCAGCTTTGCGACCGTCCACATCTGCTTCCCGTTGTGTAGTATGTGAATGGAAGAAGGACCGAAAAACTAAGATTTCTTGTAAATTATGTTCCAAAAGAATATGCCGTGAGCATACGACCCCAATTTGTGGCGATTGTTATGTCCAAGCAAAATAGTTAGATTAGGTACAAGTTTTTTGAAATATAATGTTTGACGATTATTTTCTCGATGTTCATTTAATATTAACACTATTTTATTTTTCTTGCTTTGGTAGAGTATAATGTCGATTTATATTTTTAACTCAATTTTACGTAATAAAAAAATTAAAAAGATTTTTTGTTGATTTTTCTATGCCTATGAAGTATTTTTGTTAAATTTTGTATTTTTTTTTAGGATAAGCTATAATTTGAAATAAATAATAATTCAAACTTTAAATTTTCTTTTATTTATTAGACATGAGTATGTATTGATAAACTAAATACACCATTAAAGTCTGTAATACAAACTTATTTTCCAAGATAATATCATTTAAAATAATATAATACAAATAATAAATATTATTATAAGCACGGTACATATGTGTAATAAAACAAAAAGTGGACTGCGCGAGCTCTGTATAGTTTTGCGATAACATCTTCATGAGTACCGACGCAACAGAATGGGTGGTCGAAAAAAATATACTGAGCTTACCACTTTTTAGGTTCGATTGATATAGATGAGAATTTAATCTACAGTTTAGCGCAATCTGGAAATGAAGACCCGGACGACTCAAATTCATCCATAAGTATTCCTGAAGCTAAAAGACAGACGGATCCCACCTGTTCCACCAGTCGTAGCTGGAAAGGCTGGTCACATGCCAGAAATGGCAAATACAGAATAGAAGTGTCCGTCCAAATGTAGAGAACCCGGTTGCTCAAAGCTAACTTTTGTTATGTGCAGCATTTGTAAAGTACTCTTGTGTATTAACACAGGGAAAAACTGTTTTAAAACATTTAATTCTTAGTTATGTGATTTTCGTTAATAAATTGATATAATTTTGGTCAAAATTAACCCAGGCTGATATTCTTTTATTTCACAGAGACCCATGATTTTGATACCTATTGTCATTTCTAAATGGACCTATCCAGTAGCCACCCTAATGGTTCACCATTCCATAAATCATCAAAATCGGTAAAGAATTCTTGGCTTAGGAGTGATATATTGTTTTGATGGTAAAAACTAGCTATTCAACTGCTGTGCAAGTGTGCAAAAACTATCGCTTATGTTTGCACAACACTAGGAGTAACTCAACTATCGACCTTTCATTGTATATGGCTCGACCTTAGCCGATTCAGGCATTGAGGAAACATGCTATCTAACGTCTATATTTAAAAAGGTGAACCAACACACAATAAAGTTTAACAAAGAGCTAGCTAGTCTTATAGACCAGGAGTTATACCCAAAATATGTAAAAAATAAAATCCAGAAATTCTTATTTTGATATCCTAAGGAAAAATTAACAAAAATCTTATACAGAACCCGAATACAATCACAAAGTTAAGAATTTTCAATGTAAAATGTGTAATGTGTAATGGATGCCAACAACTACTCAAATTACTTCAAATACGGTTTAAATTAATTACTCATATACATTAAAAAGTACTTGAACCACAGCATTTATTTCTATTATTATGTATAATCTGCATCTAACCTTAACTCCCAACAAGTCAAATTTACAAAAAAAACAATATATCATTTCATCATGAAAATATATTAAAAACAATAATTGTTATTACCTTGATTCAATTTCATATGACATACATTTCCGTTACATAACTTTTATCTCGAGCAATTAAATCTGTTTACCTGCAATCAGCTACCTATGATAATATACTTCCTACAATGCATATTGTTTACTGATCAAATATGTTAATCATCTCATGAATAATTATTGATCTACCGCCTATAGTACAAAGTTCTGGAAAGATCTATCTTAAAAACCCTATTTTCATCACTAAATTATAAATGTTGTTTTTTCATGGCTATTTTCATAGAAACAAATATGGATATAGAACTGGGGCTTATTTGCCATCATTGACAAGTTCTAATAGTAACACGAGACTACAAAAATCAAGTATCATCTTCAAATAAAATAGTTCATTCAGTTTTAATATAAAGATAAGGTTCTAGTTAGTATACACGTAAATGCTAAACAATCTCTTGTCAAAATGGTTTATATTTTTTTGTTATCAATTAGAAGTATTAATTAGTTAAAGTTTAACACATGTATGCAACAACAGTGTATGTTACATATCTCTTTGTTAGGCACTATAATCAACAACATATAGCAACCAATTTCATGACTTCAGCCTTGTGATACCAATCTCTCAGCCTCACTGACACAAATATGTATTTAAAACTCTGACTTCAATTGTAAAACAGTCTTTACAATAAAATTAAATCTGGGCACTAGGATAATGGGGCCCCTGACAAAAACAACAATTGTGAGATCTGTGAGCCTGATTTTTGAACTAAAATAATACTCAATCATATTTTGATAGTAATAATGGCACCTGCCCAATAGGAAAGACGGCCCTGTTTACAATATCTACAAAGAAAGGCTTTTTGAATGCATGCAAATAATAAGTGATAATATTATTACACAGACTTGTGCTCAAATTATCTTTATGTTGATACGTTTTGTATGTACAATAATTGTACACAAAAAAGAACAAGTATAGGTTAATTATATTAGCTCTTGTTATGAGTAAAATATAAGTATTAAAAAAATTCATAACTACTAAAGTTATTTTCATCATACTTATCAGCCTACCACTCATCATCAACAATCAGGCCATCGGTGGCCGGTCCGTGTTGGATGTGAGTGGCCAGGGTGAAGGGATTAGTCATCTTGGTGTTCATTGAAGGAGGTCATGTTCTACAGAATGGATAGGGGCTGATAATGATAATAACATTAGTAGTTTAGAATCGTTTTTGTTTATTTTGTTTTACCAGAGATCGTCTTCCCACCTTGTCACTGGCTGACCAACACTCGGTTTACCTAAAGGCAGCCTCCACTCTTGTACCTTATTAGCCCATCGGTCATCCATATTATTTTATTACTATTTAAATAAAGATTCTATTATAATCTTTATCTTTATATATATAATGCTTCTGTGCGTGTGTATGTCACTGAACTCCTCTTAAGCGGCTGGACCGATGTTGATGATTTTTTGTGTGTGTGTTCATTCAAGTGGATTCGAGAATGGTTTAGATTCACAAAAAAAATATTTTGTACAGGACAACGTCTGTCGGGGCCACTAGTATATATATATATATATATATATATATATATATATATATATATATATATATATTTCTTGTGTGCGTGTGTATGTCACTGAACTCCTCCTAGACGGTTGGACCGGTTTTGATGAAATTTTTAGTGAGAGTTCAAGGGGATGCGAGGATGGTTTAGATTCACACATTATTTTCGTAAAGTCTGTCAGTGCCACTAGTATAATATATAAATTCTACTATAAAGTAAGAGTAAGATCTGCTAAGTCAGATACAATTAAAAAATTTAGTTCTGTCTATTGGGCTGATAAGGCACAACCGATTCCTAGTAACTGGATTGTTGAATGCAAGTCAGATACTTATCATTTGTCAAAGGTCCAAATCTATAATTGATAATTAATCAATAATAACAAACCACATTTTACATACCTATTTATTATGACAGATGTTTATTTATCCAATGAGTAAAACAAAAACTAGTTAATATAACTATGCTAAACAGTTACATATTACTTGTAACTTTAAATAGTTCACAATTTAGCATATCTATGACTTTTACAGGAAATATATTGCGCTAATTCTTTTGCAATATGATTCAATTCTTAAAAAAGCAATGTATATATTTGCTTTATATCCATATAAAATAATGTATTTTCAGTCAATATATTTTTTTAATTAAAAATTGGCATAATTTTAATATGATTTAGGACAGACTAAATTGTAACATATTTAAAAATTTCTCCGAATTGATGAATAAATTAATGCTTATGCGAAAAGAAAGCTGAAATAATATATATAGGCATAATATCAGGTGTTAAGATGGTTAAAAGTCCATTTCACTTTGTAAAACATCGGTTTGGAGTATACATAGATGCTAATGGCTTGTATACATTATGTATTTGGCATCGATACCCGAGGAAATGTCCTCGATACCCGTCATCAATTATTGCACTTGACCTACTTTTGATCCGAACAATCCACTTTTTTTTGTTTCGGAACACAATTGAAGACTACTGTTCTAACGAATGTCAAAAATACAAAATGCTTACCTCTTTTTCTGGTCTTGATCCGTTGACCCGATAATACTGGTTTTTCTACCTTCTGACTCATACAATATATTGCTGAAACAAACACACGTGGCAATTAGGATTTTATCCGCAAGGGTTTGTAAGCGTCGGGGGTCAACAACCGTACCACCCAGAAAGTGAAATTTACAAGGATTTATATTCACAATTAATGATTACCTTTAGGATTGTTTAACTTACTAGATGGGCAAGTAAAACTGCCTTGAGAACACGAACTGGTGTCCCCCAATAAAGGATTTTAGATAATATATGTATGACTCAGCAGACTATACGAATTGCTCGTGATTTCAACGAATTCAGCGCAAAACGAACAAAGACAAGAACAGTATGCGCAATCTATACAACTGTGCACAAATACTCACGTAGTTACAGGTTATGTAGGAGCCTTTTACTCCTTTTGCGAGTTCTCTCGGACTGCGCCTGTTCAGAAAAGAAAGAAACGCTGCTACGGTCTCTGTCCCTTTGCGAGGTAAAGACAACGTGTATGGAGTCGCCGGATATCCGGTAAAGACGCTATATTACATATATCGATTTTTAATTACAATTATTGTCAAAGGTTTTCTCAAAATCAAATTTTATCAATCCAAAAATCGGACACGTCAAAGATACTTGTACAGTTGTGTGGGATTTAGACTAAAAATAGATTTGCACTTTCCGAGTACTTCTCAGGAACTAGAAGAAAGTCAACTCCATGAAAAAAATGTGTGACAGGAAAAATATTATTGATTATAATTAATTAAAAAATATATTTTAAAAGTTCAGCACAGTAATTTATTAAATCAAATATTGATCTAAAATAAAATCTTAATTTGAAAGGAAAACATTTGACTAAAAATGGCACTCAAGACCATAAACAATTTTGCTTATCCGAAAAAGAATTTGGCAGCTTTAGTTTTATTATTTTTTATAAAAAAATATAATCACATATTTACATGGTCTAGGTTTACAAAAAACGAATTCTAACTTTAAATTAAAGTAATAACAATTTCAAAAACACTGTAAGAGTAGAAGACATTAATTTTCAATGTTTGTGTTATCTTTGCAATTTTTGTTAAACTAGTTATACTTTTTCTATTGTAACATACCTAATATAAACATATTGTCAAAACAAAACCAATTAATGTGATGTTCAAAAAATATTTTGTAGTTCGAACAGTGGAATTTTCAGTGGCAAAAGTCTTAATTATACCAAAGTATCATAAAGTGGTCATTTTGATATGTCAAAATTCTATGGAAGAAGAAGAAGAAGAAGTCAGAGGTTATGTTTTTGTAAAATAAATTAAATTAAAATAATTAAATATTACAGTAAAATATTAGCGTTCAGCTGTAAAAAGATAAATTGAAATTAAGTAATGACCTGTTCTAATTAAATACTCGTCTAAAAATTAATACGAAAATGGCTAATTACTCAATTTTAGCTAAGGTAAGTTTATTGATTTTTTTTTGTTATGACTACATATAGTTATTTGTAATTACATTTATTTCTGTGCGTAAAACACAAAACTTAAAAAGCTACTTAAAAAACTACCAGCGACTATAGAGTTTGGATTGCAGGTAACGGGTAGTAAGGTGTATAAAATATACCTAAAATTTGTTAAAGTATAAAGCTAATTTTTTTATATACTCTTCAGGATAACTCTATAAATCACATTATCTATTGCCAGACACTTATTACAGTTGCAACCCTCTACCAGACACTCCAAAACTTTAATAAATTATACTTTTGTTATACTCTTTATAATTTTTATTTTATTTATTTATTTATTGCTTTAGTACTTACATATATACATTTTACAAAATAAACATAACGATTAACATTTGGTGTACAAGGCGTGCTTATCTCTGATAGAGATCTCTTCCAGCAAAACCTATGGGTTGTGGGATATATTGTAATTCGCAGATATTCATTTTTAATATATTTTTGTTATAGTATAAAGCTAAATTTTGGTATAAATAAATGTTACTTGGGGACTTATAAAAAATGTTACCTCAACAGTTTTAATAGTTTTTACATCTTACCAGAAACATTGGGGATTTGGTAATAAGAAGATAGTTGGATTTTTTGGGAAAGACATGGGATTATAGTTGATATATAATGATACATAAGATGTACTTTATATATTTTTATATAGCTATGATAGCAAACAAGCGTACAAACAGCCTGATGGAAATTAACTGACTACCGTTACCTACAGATGCTTGTAATAACGTTGCTTTCCTTGTAAAAGGAAAAAGCAAGGCCTAAGAAATATAAGATTGCAATCGAGAAATAGAAGACTCAAGAAAGAGAATAAAGAATGTAGATGAAATATTAAGAAGATTAGAAGATTAAATAGGTATGTCATAAAATTTTGATTGTTTGAAAAATATGAATGTGGAGGTTTGTTTTTTTTTTTTACTTTTCGTTGTCAGATAGATATGACTAATGTTAGAATGAAATATTCGAAACGAAAACTCTTTATAGCGAAAAAAAAATGCTCGGTCCCTTGGAATTCGCTCCTAGAGAGTTTACACTGTAGTACATATTTATAAAGGAACTGGCATTTCAAAAGTAGTGCTCGTGAATATTTTGTCCTCGATATAACATCAGACTCTACATTTCTAATTTCTCTAAAAATCAATTCCTGAACCTATAAAAAATATTTCATTCTACCATTAGTCATATCTATCTGACAACGAAAAGTAAAAAAAAAAACAAACCTCCACATTCATATTTTTCAAACAATCAAAATTTTATGACAAAACTATTTTATCTTCTAATCTTCTTAATATTTCATCTACATTCTTTATTCTCTTTTTTGAGTCTTCTATTTCTCGATTGCAATCTCAAATTTCTTAGGCCTTGCTTTTTAATCTTGATCTTGCAGAATTTCAGTTGTCATTCTAATTTCTTTTTTCTCAGCGTTGAAGTCGTAGAACCACTTGCAACATTAACCTTTTCAGCGGTCTCATCCATCTGATCTCGTTTCTGTGTACTGTGTCTGTGCCTGTGTGTTCCCCCTTAAAATGTCCTACTGTTGGACATTGAGATTAGTTAAAGCCAGGAGGATGTAGGCCAAAGTGTGATAGTGAGCAAACAATTTAGACAATGAAACAACAACAAACAAAATACAGAATTATACTTATAGTATCATCATCATTCATCATCATCAGCCTCCATCCGTCCACTGCTGAACATAGGCCTCCCTCAATGAACGCCAAGACGGCCGATCCCTTGATACTCGCATCTAACATTGACCGGCCACCGCACGGAGATCGGTCTTCCCACCTGGTCAATGGCCGACCAACACTTCGTCTACCTAAACGTGGCCTCCACTCTAGAACCTTATTGCCCCATCGGCCATCCGTTCTTCTGAGTGTGTGACCAGCCCACTGCCACTTCAACGAGCTTATTCTTTGCGTGATATTCGCAACCTTAGTTCTCTGGCGGATGTCTTCGTTTCGGATCCTATCTGCCAAAGAAACACCTAGCATAGCATGCTCCATTGCACGTTGAGCTACGGCAAACTTACGGACCAGTCGTAAATTTAGAAGCCCGTATCAGCCCGTAGGTCATCATGGGGAGAACGCATTGGTCGAAGACTTTCGTCTTCAAACTCTATACCGAGACGACGTGAGAATATGGCTAAGCTTCCTGAATCCTGCCCATCTCAATTGAATCCTCCTATCGGCTTCCCTCTCGAAGTTATGTCGACCTGCTGCTGCAAAGTATGCCCAAGATAGACACACTCTTGCACGACTTCGAGAGTTATGCCATCAACGTTAACCGGCCTAGGGAGAATGTGTTCGTTGAACATGACTTTCGTCTAGTCCAAGTTCATCCTGAAAAGGCAGTCCTCCACCCGAACCCGCTCATCGTGAGCGCGGCGAACTACACCCCAGATAGCTTAGCTTCAGATAGGCGTAGGCTACCTAAGAACATAACTGATCCAGCTGACGAAATTTCGCAGCTGCTAATGCGCGACGCAAAAGCGCGACGCGAACTACAACACTCACTCCGAAATACAACATCCGGGGATAGACACACACGCACACCGCCTGGGCCCCGGGGCCCGGAGCGACGTCGTTCCCTACACAACGACACCCAATCGATCCGGATCGATCGCGACAATTTAGGCTCGAACCCAACACGAGTCGACATCAACCCAGACCGCGAAAACAACGGTAGCACTTCGCTACCGTCTGATTATACGGGTACCGTGCGCGTCCCACCTCCCCCACTTGAGGGAGAGGAGAGGGCCGGCCCTCACATAAATAGAACAGAGTTCAACTCGTCGACCGTATTGGGTTCGTTTAGTTCTAATATAACGTTAATAAACATTAACGCGTCAGATAGGCGATGCCCACCGCGGGGTGTCGAGGGAGGCCCTGCCCAACAACCCTCATCAAGACCTCCTGTGGCGGACACTGCAACTCCGACCGGCGGAGTGGGCCCCAGTATCGCTGGCGCCATCTGCCGGGTCCTCACGCCAATGAGCCCACCCGGTAGGGGTAGACCGCCTGGGGCTCCACTCCACCCGATGGTGACGCGGCACAGTCCCGCCACTGAAACACAACCGAAACCAGGAGGCCGTGTAGTCGCAGACCGCACGGTAGGCGGGGGGCAACCCCCCACTTTATAAATCAAAAGTGATCCGAATGGGCTCACACTAATCCGATGAAGCATTAGGGCCTTCGGGCCATTAGCATAGATCCCTCCGAAAAAAAAAAAAAAAAGTTCATCCTAAGGCCCACACGTCGGGAGGATTCATTTAGACTGTGCAGCATCACCTGCAAGCCCTCGATATCGCCGACGATATCGTTATACTCGGCCAGTATAACTATATCGTCGGCGAAACAAAGGTGTGAGAGATACTCGCCGTTAACGTTTATGCCACATTCTGTCCAGTTTAAAGTCTTAACGACGTCCTCCAAAGCATTAGTGTGCAGTTTCGGGGAAACAACATCCCCCTGTCGCACTCCTCGATGCAATTGGATTGGTTTTGTTTGATCTCCGGAACTAGAACGGACGTAAAAGCGGCGTCGTATAATGTGGATTCACTTCAACGTATCGCCAATCGACCTGACATCGCTGCAGAGCTTCCAAAACAGTCCAGGTTTCACCGAGTCAAAAGCTTTCTCATAGTCCACAAAGGCAAGGCACAGTGGTTGGTTGTACTCATGGGTCTTCTGTACAAGTTGTACAGAAGTGCCTTATAGTGTGGATGTGGTCTATGGTGCTAAATCCTCTTCGAAACCCAGCCTGCTCCGGTGGCTGGAACTTATAGTATATAATTCATTATATTGATAAAAGTGTTCTCTTCAGTTTTCTTCCCTACGTTTGGCTCCAACGATGGCTCTTCTCCAGCCGTACCGCACGACAACAACAAAGCATTACAATCCAAAGTATAAGAAGCATCGCGCACAGAAATATCTGAAAGTACCTCTGCCTGATATGAATGAGGATGTGAATGAGATGCCACCGGAGAAGATCCGGCAGAAGATGAAGGAAAGAGGCATATTGCCGCCGCGACCATGGATGGAGCGGCCATTTTATATATCTGCTACTGGTAAGTGTAACATGAAAACTATATAATTAAATAATAAATAAAAAGTGCGTGCGTACAAAGTACATGTCGGCGTAGCGTCGCGGTACAGAGGTTCAGCCATGATTATCATATGAGGATAATCACGGACAGAGTAACACTACAGTGAACACAGCAAACTTTTATTAAAACTAATACAGAGATAATAACTGTTCGATGACAAGAAACGAAATGTAACAGATTGAGTAATAATGAGTAATGCACTCCTTTTTATAACAAATTTTACAATTCATCAAAATTGATATAAGCAGTATTTTACAATTCAAAAGTAGGTTTAATCTTTATTTTAATGTAATATTAATTTTACCAATATTGATATAATATAATGTTAGCTTATTAAGAAAATAAACATTAAATTATTCATTAAAATGTGACATGAACAAATTTAAAGTGGAAACAGGAAGTAATCAAAATATTATTTTCTTATTCATAAATACTCAATATAAATTCAAATAATAATATAAACTGATTATCATTTTAGTTGTAAAGAATAAAATAATAAATATTATATTTAATAGTTTATTCTTTTAACGAATAGACTTCTTGCAGCAGGAAACTGTGACAAATCATTTTGTATTAACTTAAATATTAATATTATCTAAACCAGCGCCCATATACACATGTTAGAAGTGAAACTTATTTGGCAAACTAATTTATAAATCTCTTTTATATTTATACAAATCTAAAGCTTTAAATTTCCGAGATTTGCGATGCGACGTTCGCTCTATCTCACTCTCTCTCCCGATCTTTCTCACTCGCTTGCTACTCTCACTCCATGGCTATGTGCTTCATGTTACGTTCGCCCTTTCTCACTCTCTCTCAATCGGTCTCAATCACTCTCTCTCTTCTTGGACAAAATTGTAAAAAATTTACCCTCATTCATGTCCTTACAAAGAAGTTTCACTTCAAAAAGATATTTCATTATATTGTGTTTAAATGTTCGTAAAGTTTATTTTTCTACATTTGGTTTTCATATTTTTTTATGCTAATTTTATTTAAGAGGTTTTGAGTGTTAGTTAACTATTATATATAGTCTATATTTTTATAAGAGTTATATTATAACTATATAGACGTGTCCAGTAGGGCTAGCATGTGCGCACGACAAAATGTTGTCTACGCCTTTTATCATATTAACTGTATGAAATAATACGAGAAAAGGTGTAGACAAAATTTTGTCGTGCGCGCATGCTGGCCCTACTGGCGCCCCGTGCCACAGCTAAAAAAGGTGCCAATCAATATTTTCTTAAACTAACAAACACTTGTTTCGAGAGTCACTTTAGGCTGGGTTAGCTAAGGGGCCATTCATTAATTACGTAAGGACAATTTTTGTAATTTTAGACCCCCCCCCCCCTGCCCCATGTGAGTATACATAAGATTTCTCGAACCCCCCCTCCCCTTTCTTACGTAAGACTCTATCTCGTTCTTCTAAATAATAAAATGTTACAAAAGGATCAGACTGGGACTTAAATCAAATATAAGTAAGCCGTACGTGGCGCCATCTAGTTGTTGAATATGGAACTAAAAATGTATACCTAGCTATATATACGTTTAAATAGCCTGTATATATGTTTGTTATTATTCTAAGGTTTATTATTTCTATTAAACATTACGTTATTATATCCAGTTACCTGTGATATTTTTTGTGTTAAGAATTATGTCTCATTACCTTACCGTGTTTTATTTTTTATGATGTTATCCTTATGTTAACTAATTAATTCGATAGGTATGATATAATTATTTAGGAGGTAATTTTTACACAAAAATATCACAGAGCGCATCTACATTCATCTCGTGCGCGTGGACGTCTAAACCTCATCCTCGTCTAGCTACACACTATAAAATTAAGAAAACTATTCAAAATCTAAAATGGGTTTAGATTCCTAATGTTGAATTTAGATTTACAAAGTATTTTTATTTAAAATGTTTTATTTATAGTAAGGTATTGTATGCTAGTATATACCATTTTTAAATAAAACTGTATTCGAATGCATATTAAAGTATCTTTACATACATGTGTATATGAAAAACTTACGGTTTAATATTATGTTTAAATATTGTTTTTAGGTGGAATCTTTGAAGCATATGTTCCCCCTGAAGGGGATGGAAAGGCGTCCCTAGTATCAACCACACGCGCAAAACAGACTGTGCAATTATTAGAAAAAAAATCCAAATCTATGATGGCCATAAGAAAAATTAAGTCATATGAAGAAGATTTTGATACAAAGGAATTTTGTCAAAGAGCTCAGGATATTTACATTAAGGCTCATGAGAGCTTGGCGAATGGCGACAAGCATCAGTTGAGGACATACGTAACTGAGAAAGCGTATCCGGAGTTTAGACATAACTCCTTCAACAAAACCATCAGATGGAAGTTTCTGGACTCTCTCGAGCCACCCAGGGTTGTCCACGCCAGGTGCACTGACGTTATTAGTAAAGAAAATATATACGGACAGGTAAATATGCTGTTTTTTGTAATTTAGCCGTCACTAAAATTATTTTGTGCAAAAAAATTGTAGAAGGTTTCTTCAATGTTCATCATTAACTTTGAACAATTTGAACTTTATTAGGTTCATCGTATTAGTGATTATAATGAGCGCAATATTATGTGTTTCAATTGAGCAACGCTATCTCCCTCGCACACCTAATGTCTGCCTATTGCGTTCCTATTCTTACCATTGCGTCATCGTTTTAATAATGACAACTGACAACAGGATAGTTATTCTTTAATCATGGATTATTTATTACGTACAAATAACGCATTACTATAACTGTTTACCACCATGGTTCAGGCCTTGTCGTGGCGGTGGGGCTCAGTAACCCAGGGTGAGCGGTGCACCTTGGGCGAAGCTAATTGAGCCGAGGGGGCTCTTTGTACCCCTCTTATAAGAAGAGGGGACAGGAGAGCAGGGAGCAAGGGGTGAGGATGGAAACCTCACCCCATTGTACTGTCCCGACGTTGGGAGGGGTTGTTCTGTGGTGCGGGACAATCCCTCTGTGGAGGTGGCGTCGGACCCTTGCGGGACTGACTAGCCGTCGAGGTGCCCTGTTTGTTTTCTAGATCCGGGGCACCTCACCAAAGGCGGCATTGGTGGCATTCGCCGGGTCCATTTACCAGCTGTCGGGCGCAGCGAGTCCCACATACCCGCGTGGGGAGACCCACTCCCCCGCGGCATGCCTCAGAGCATTTCCCGGCGTTAAAGAATTAAAAAAAAAAATACTATAACTGTTGTAATAATCACCACCACTAATCATAAAATCACCATGTGCAATGATTTGTTTTTAGGTGACAGTCCGCTTCCACACTCGCCAGCAGCTGGCCGTATATGACCGGTTCGGTCGACTCATCCACGGCAGTGAGATCCTAGCCAAGGACGTGCTAGAGTACATAGTGTTCGAGAAACATCTCTCCAACATGTACGGAACGTGGAGGCTGCACGATAAGATAGTCCCGGACTGGGCTCCACCGAAGGAACCATCCAAGCTGACCAAGATCAGACCGGAACCGGAACCGGTTGTTGTGGAAACGGATTCGGAACAGAAAGCTGTGGAGGCGAAGAAGTGAATAATAAAATAATTTGTAGATAGTACAACGTCTTTTATTTCAGTGAAACTATAGTATTGTTTTATTAAATAGGTATATAACCTTCAGATAACATTAATATCATTCCTAGTTCTTTCACTGCCGGCAAGATATTCAAATCAACACCACCGGCCGAGTTGGGTTATTTTTTATACAAGTTGTCTCGGTAAGATCAAAGCCACAGAAAATATTATATACTTTTCTAAGTCAAAAAAACATTTTTGAGGTAACTTTCATGTATGAACAAGTAGAAATGTGTACATATATATGACAGAGCTTTGGTAGTTTTTGTCTTCATAACTTATCTCTCTGGACCTAGGTTTTTAGTGATTTAGAGGCTCTGGGGCAATAAAAGAGCGCAGGCCTCATAATTTTTCCGAATAAAAGTATTTTTTTTTTCGGATGGATCTATGCTAACGGCCCTAAGGCCTTAATGCTACATCGGATTAGTGTGAGCCCATTTGGCTCACTTTTGGTTTGTAAAAATGGGGGGTTGCCCCCCGCCAACCGTGCAGTCTGCGACCACACGACCTCCTGGCGTCGGGTTAAGGGATATAAAAGTATTATTCCGTAAAGAAGTTTACAGCTACGTAAAAGTTGATGACCCGACAAAATTTGGGTATTTTTGTATACCTATCAATATTATCTGCCCTCTCTCAAATCCGGACCTATCTCTCTCTGTCTCATTGGTCAGATATTATATAAAGGATGTTGTTTCCTAATTATTAGCAATTACCGATAAGGCTGGAGAAAAAAAACAATATTTAATGTTTATTATCAAGTTTATTTATTTTTTGAGCTGTAAACACGTCCATACAATAAATTACACTTACATGACGTCACGTAGTTGCCATCTCGCTCGCACTTTGGAATATATTACACTATCTCACTCTACCACATCCATAGACAATTTTATTTTTTTAAACAATTTATAAAATCACTGAGTAAATGCAATTTTATATCAACAAATTCTTAGAAATTTTAAACATATTATATTAACTTAAGCTATCCATGGAAGTTTTGTTAAAAATTTAATTAGAAATATAATTGTGATTAAAACGTATTGGCTCTTAATATTCTGTAAATATCTTAATACAATACATCAATAATGTATATTTTAAATATATTTACACTTTGTACCCTGCTTTACTTAACATATTAGACCGAAGACATTATACATAGGGGTGCCCTCCTGCCTTAACCTTCAGACCTAAACTATCAGAGTCGGATTCGTGGTTAGGTATTTTTGTCTAACGTCTTATAAATCGGTGAACGCCGGCTTGACGCACGAAAGTGTCACTTTCCGCACGTCGCAAAATGCTTTATTGAAACGAAATTCTCAAAACTTTCTTACAAGTGGTCTAGTTAAATCGCATACAGAGTGATTTCTTATAATTTAAATTGTTGTATGTGTCTAAAAATTGTAGAATTGACAAAGTAATTATTTACCTTTTGTAAATACTTTGTGTATCTAGAAGAACTATAACCTTTTGGCTTTGACAGGGCTTATTTTTATTATTACAGTATACGCGTTTAGCACTCGTCTGGTATATGTTTGACAATACGGTCACTTATATACAGATTGACTATGAAATCTTTGTATAACTTATAATAGCCGTTAAACTGTTAAGTAGGGATAAAAATACTTTAATTTACAAAAATATTTATAAATATATCTATAGCAACAATTAATGCTTAGAATAGAAAAATTTAAACGATTTTTTAATTAATTTGTAAGTTCATTACATTAAATAGATATTTACACTAAATAATGACTAACTTAACACTATGTAAGTGGTGATAAAGAAAGCTTAAAAATGTACGCCGTAGCTTGGACACAGATTACAATTTGCTATTTGAGATTATTATAAATTCGACAATAATTTTGGTTTCATTTTTATCTCTTTTATACTTAAGCTCTTATGGTTTTCACAACATAGCGGCAATTAAATAATACTTGGTCCTTAGCACTTATTTGCTTAAAAGATATGAAAAAAAAGTCATTAATATCAGATAATGAATTCAGGGTGAATCCACAAAAGCGGATTTCAGAAGAGTACATCCACATTCCTGTTAACCAATTTTCCTCTTGACGAGATTTTTATCAATGTTTTTTTTTATTCTGGCCCTTGGGCCTCAGTTTTATCATATTTCTTTAATCATTTAACCTTCTCATATATACACGATACATAATTTTCAAACAATACATCTCTACAAGCTGTAACTTTGGTTATCTCGACGGACGATCACCTTCCATGGCGTCTCATCATCAGTCGGTGCTGGAATGTGTAGGGCCGTGGGCCTGGCGTGTCGGGACGTGGCCTCGCGTTTCGGGCGTGGCTTGGCCGGTCGGGGCGTGGCCTGTCTCACACGAGCGTGGGGGGCGCGCGCGGCGCGGGTTTGGGTGGGAGGGGCGGCGGCGTGCGCGCTTGCAGTCGCTGCCGTTGCGTCTCTCGAAGGTTTTCGAGGAAGTCTGCAAATACATTGTTTAAGTTAGGTTGTTTGTTTAATATTTTATATACTAGTGTATTAAGTCAGTAATTTCATCAATATATGTACTATATATGTAACTACAAATTCGTGACAGATAATGTTAGTTTTTTGCTTATTTATTAAAAGGCAAATTTGGAAATGCTGGAAGTTGAATGGTTATTTTGATTATCGTTAACCATTTAAAACGTGTTCTTGTAGTGGTACGATGACATCAGATGCCAATATATTAATTAAGAATAGAATATATATTGCGAGAAAATAATATGGAAGCTCACCAGGCGGGTGGTTGTGCAGCGCGGGCCCGGGTCGGAGCGCCGCGCGCACGCGGGCTGCCTCACCCGCCGCCCCCTCGCCCGGCGCCGCAGGGGCAAAGCTCGAGGTACTCGACACGCTGCGGGTGCTGCTCTGTAATTTAATGTTCATAATGAGCATTAATCGAACAAAAGGATCTGTATCATCAACATTTTTGTATAAAAAGGACTAAGTATGTCCGTGCACGTGAGTATGTCCGTGCACGTGAGTATGCGCACTTACTTCGTCATCGTCGTGCAGCCGCAGCGCAACGTCAGATAGCGCGTCCTCCTCGTCTCTCCCCTGGGCGTCGTCCCTGCCCTGACGGTCGTCCCTTCCCTCGTCCCGTCCCTGGGAGAGTGACCCTTGGTCGTCTAGGTGCACGACTAGCCGCTGTCCGTCCAGCTCTATCACGGGCGTGTCGGGGTGCAGCGCGCGGCGGCCACAGGAGACCACGGGGGCTGTGGGGGCGGCGGGGCAGTAGCGCTGCAGCACGGGCCGCAGCACGTGGCGCAATCGGCGTGCGGGCCGGCAGCGCACCGCCACCAGTCGACCGCCCAGCTGCAGCCGCAGCACGGCGCGCCGCTCCACGCCCGCCTCGCGCCCGCCCAGGGCCGTGGACGCCATCTCGCCCGGCACCGTGCGGGATTCCCCCTAAAGACCAAGGTAACGTTGGTGAGCGAGGCTGTGAGGTAGAAAAAGGAGCTAAGGGACAATCTGTTCACCACACTGGAAGATAACCTGGTGCGTTGCCAGGCCTTTTAAACATGAGTAACTTATGTAACTCTCCTTATCTCTTTATGTAACTTACAATTAGATGGGAACTCTATAATTACATTATTTTTGATACTAGTTCGATGGGCAACCGAGATGGCAAGCGAGCATGGCGGCATGGCTACTTAGTACTTCAGCAGCTAAATTGATCAAACATTAGATAGACCAATAGAACGGATCCGGCACAAGAAGGACCATTTGCATGAAGACTCATTCACTAATCACACGGTACCTTGTACCTACGCTTCTAGTCTGTCGTTGACCTGTGTCTATCCTCATGTGGTCACCAGCCACACGTCATACGTGGTACATATCCATGTTCATTGGCGTTGACCACTGCTGCTCTGTTTTATGCATATGCTCACCTGTTCACCATCCTTGAGCACCACGTCGTAGTTGGCACACATCAGGTTCCTCCTCTGCAGCAGCTTGTCCACCAGCATGCGCACCGTCACCTCGGGGTCCACTCCCACCACGGAGGTGGCGCCGTCTGGGAGGACCACGCGGCACAGAGAACACTGGCCGTTGCTGGTTTGACTGGTTTTAACCACCTGCAAGTAGATTCTGTGTTTTAGAGACCTGGTTTTTCTATGGAAAGGGAGAAAAAAGAACAGCAATGGTTAAATAAGTAGTTACTGACATCCATAGACACTTCCTACATCATTGAATTTGTCAAGAGATAGGGCCATGCCGCATTGCAGCCGAACTGGGCCGGCACGACCGGGGTTGGTACTTCTCACTCACATAATACCGGCGTCAAGTGACAGCTTTACGGTCGCGTTTCGTGCGGTTTGTAAGTTTCCTGTGGGGCCACATTGGGGGAATAGGGAAAAGGAGGGCAACGCATCTGCAAAACTTTCGGTTGTGCGGATGTCTATGGGCGTCGGTAGTCACCTTAAGGCTCCGACTGCTCGGTTGCCTCCTTATGACATAAAAAAAATACAAACAGTTGACGTAATTCTTTTACTGCAGTAATAACGTAAATACTCTAATTATTTGAGTAATCTCAGAGTGGGCGTGTCAGTGATAACGTGTTGTCGATGTCTCGTTCGTTTAGGCCTTTGGTCTATTTGTGTCTAGGGCTGGTGGCTCCTGTGTAAATTATAATAAACAACTAGTATTGTTTAAAAGTAGACGATTTCTGTGCAATGGCCGGTCCGTGTTGGATACGAGTGACGAGGGTTTGGTTGTCTTGGCGTTCATTGAGGGAGGCCTATATGTTCACCAGTGGACGGATAGCTGACTACCAATAAGTACTCGTCTGCACACACTAATAAATCGGTGAATATAATTCATTGTAAATCATTATATATTTAAGATATTTTGACTGCTGGACTGTTGCGGTCTCGGATTTAAATCCCGTCCAGTGCATATTATCTGTATTATGGATTTATATTTCTCAACGTGTTATTTCCGCTCCCAGTACCCGTAATCTAATTACTTCACGAAATAACCACAGACCTGGTGGTCTTAGAGTATACTTTATATAGAGCGCTACTGTCACGCTACTTCATTGTGCCGATCGTAAGCAGATGCGTTATAGATATTTATCCATAGTAAAGCGCTGTGAGAGTGACCTTACATCAAATCATCAAAAAATATCTATATTTTAAATTAGGACATTCATCATCATCATCTATCCATCCACTGCTGAACATAGGCACCCCTCGATGAACGCCAACACGGAAATGTTATGGCATCTTTTATTTTGCTTCCGGGAATAATTCTTACAAATTGTCACTTCATATTTCACCATTTTAACATAATAACAAATATACATCGCTCGCGATTGCGCCTACCTACCAACATTTCCAAGACAATGGTCAACTTTCATACCTGTGCTTACAATTCATACTTAGTAACGCGCGCTCTATATATTATGTATACTTTAAGCATGGTGGTAGTTAACGTGGTGTCATTTATTAGATATCATATTCTTAAGTGGGCCATCTGCTCACGTGCTGACTACTGATTAGCTGTTAAGACCAAAAGAATCGGCCTATTAGATATAAAGATAACTAACCCCTACGTATAGATAGCACTGTCAAAGTTATAAATTAAACAAATGTATGATATTATTTGCACAACAAATAAGCGTTAATGTTTCGCTAAATTACAGTACCACCTCGCACGAGCTGTTGGTTCTAGGTATTAGAGCTGTGTCCTAGAGTCTAGGGCATACGTTTTAATATAAGGGACAAGGGCGTGAGAGAGACCTTAGTAGGATCACCGAGAAAAACAAACAACACGTCGGAACCAAATTAAAATAGGAGTGACAGAACGGAAGTAAATGTACTAAACATACAAACTACGTAAAACTTCGTTCTAAACGATCTTAGGACTTCCTTTTTTTTGTTATCGCTGGGAAATACTTTTAACGCATGTAGCCAGGATCTCGGGTAGATCCTGACCCTATGTGGGACTCGCACCTGGGGGTGCCCTATCCGTGAACTAAAACCACTGCGAGCGCTTTCAGGTTTGAGGGTCCCGGTCTATAGTCAACAGGATGCGTCAGGCTGGCCCCGGCGACGGCCAGACTACTCCTCTTAAGGGGGGCTGCCTTAACATAGCACACGATAACAAATACCGGTGGGAGGGAAGCGCTGTGCCGCGCTCCCGGCTGCATGGGTACCACCATCTTGCTTATTTCTCCCGTGAAACAGCTTTGCTGTGTTTCGGAGAGAAGGGCAAGACAGGCAGTGTAATTACTGGCACCGAGACTTAACATCTTATGTCTCAGGATAGGCAACACATAAATGAGTTGGCTGGGCTCGTTCCAGGTCTACTAGTTGTTCATGGGCGACGTCGACCACTTAACATCAGGTGGTACGTTTGCCAGTTTGCCTATCCAACTAACATAAAAAAAAAAAAAAAAAAAAAAAAAGTTTTTTGAGTTGAAACGATGATGTCCCCAAGGGAACACGTCAAAATTTTAGAGTAAAAAGTATGTTTTAGAGTAAAAAATGTTTTAATCCAATCGTTAATCTGTGTGCTAAATTTCATTTGGGTCTTTTCAGTTGTTTTCGCAGGATCGAGTTACAAACATACGTTCGCATATATTTAGTATAGATACAAACATGTAATACAGTTAAACCTGGTTAGTTGGGATCTCTATTAACTAAATTTAGCCAGGTTAGAAAAGTCCTATTAAAGGAGGTAAGTGCCGCGACCTCATCGTAATTCTCAATAACAGAGGTTTTTCATTTATCCCGGTCCCACTTATCCAGGTTTCACAGTATTTATATTCGGGCGGGATTCGAAACCGCGACTGCCTGTCTCAACTTTTACATAACGTCTACGGTCTCTAATGTCGTATGATCAGGTGACTGGCAGTTCGTTTGTGAATGCTACACCGGAGCTAGCGGAAAATCACTATCACATACAAATATTGGTACAGCCACGTGGACGAGAGATAAAACAGCGGCTATATGTAGTACTAACGCCACACGTCCTCTATCATCAATGATTTTTTTTTCTTTAACGCCGGGAAATGCTCTGAGGCATCCCGCGGGGAGTGGGTCTACCACGCGGGTATGTGGGACTCGCTGCGCCCGAAAGGTGGTAAGTGGACGCAGCTCTACCCACTAAAACCCGGCGAGTGCCACCAATGCCGCCTTTGGTGAGGTGCCCCGGATCTAATGAGCAAACAGGGCACCTGGACGGCTAGTCAGTCCCTCAGGGGACCGACGCCACCTCCACCGAGGGGTTGTCCCGCACCACAGAACAACCCCTCCCAACGTGACAGTACAATGGGGTGAGGTTCCCGTCCTCACCCCTTGCTCCCCGCTCTTCTGTCCCCTCTTCTCATAAGAGGGCAACAAAGAGCCCCCTCGGCTCAATTAGCTTCGCCCAAGATGCTGGGCTCACCTTAGGCTAACCATCATGAATGATACAGCAATAGTGAGCATACCGTGACAGCGTTAGCCGTCACGGCACCAGAGACGATTTTACTGCAGAGGGCGTCAATAAATGTTTCAAAAGGGATGTCCGGCAGATGAAATGTGAGTAAGAAATTATATTTATTCAAACTCGATAAATAAAGATGGAATAAAAATGTATATGTCAGCGTCGTGTCGTTGACGTCACGACATGCATTTGGTAATACTGTATAGACGAATCGGCAATCGGCCAGTCGGTGCACCTGGTGGTGAGTCAGCGATATCCAGACACTACACCAGAGGATTAGCAGGTGCGTTGCCTTCATCGAGCATATAACCGGAATAGACCGGATGAAAACATATTCCGCCAAATTTGTGCTGTGACGCTGAGGAATCATCCTCGCTCTGATTGGTCGACTGATGGCCATTGATGATATGATGAATGATATGATTGGCCGATGGAACGTACACATAGTACACTGGTTTAAATAGTATTGCTATTGTGTCAGTGACAAATCACTGACCAGTTTCGGAATTGTATATTGTGAACCACATTACTACCTACTCTATCCGGTTATATGCTCGATGGTCGCCTTTCAAATATGAGTACGCCCTTTTGTTGACGGTCCCTAAGTCGCGTCGGTTCCGAAATACTGTGGGTGTGGTAATAATGATGAGCGCGACTCACGTCTGTGGCAGGCCTGTCGTCGGGCCGGTCGTCGGGTCGGTCGGGCCGGTCTGCGCGGTCGCGGGAAGCTGCGCGCACCCTCCACGGCAGCAGCGACCCCCCACTGCGGCGCCGCTCCGACGCGTTCGACGACGATTTCTTTAGCTGTAACACAACACACCGTTAGTACAGCCACACACTGTGTCACACATAGGGTCGCGGGTTCGAATATAACAGACATTACGGTCTTACACCACAAAATATATTTGTATACTTCGTATTGTTTATTAGTGTTTTGTAATTTTATCTTTTAATTAATGTACACCCTATTGCTCAAATTATTGTTCTTCTTCTCCTGTATTAGGTCAGCTGGAAGAAATTTCAGTGTAAGCTGTACCTTTGTACCTGTTTTCTTAAACGTCAATAGTTTTGTGTTTAAGTTTCCTGTGTACATAAATAATTAAATAAATAAATATATATTATATTATTATATACGATTCCTACGTCTTTGTTTCTCACCCACTGCCTCTAAATTACACAAACAGACATCTATGAAGTTATATATTTTTATACATATAACCCTACAACTGTTTCGATTACCAACAGCAGGACCATGAAAATAAATTTAACAAACTAAACTATAATTTCGGTTCGGTTTATACTTATTATAGACTAGCTGTGGCCTGCAGCTTCGCCCGCGTTAACTTAGCTTTACAGCCGTACAAGCATTGATGATGATTATTTTTATAGCCTAAGCTACTCCTTATAACATCAGCTATCTGACAGCGAAAGTCCTGTCAAAATCGGTTCAGCCGTTTCAGAGATTAGCCGGAACAAACAGACAGACAGACAAAAATTTTCGAAATTGCTTTTTTGATGTAGGAACCGTTTATACTTTCAAATTAATTTAGTAAAAACATGTTAATTTAAAATTACAAAGAGACACTCCAATTTTATTTATCTGTATAGATGTGTATAATTTTGTTTCAGAAATCTGTCTGTCTGGTGTCTGATTTTACCTATTTCTGGCGGACTCGCACCCGCTAACCTCGCGTTGTAACCACCGTCCACCATAACGTCAACCCTCTCCCAAGACTCTTCCCTCCCCCGTCCCCGTACCTTCGACGGCGACCCCTCGTGCGGCGTGTACGGCGGCGGCTGGCCCCGCAGGTCGGCTCGTGCGCACTCCGCGTGCACGCCCGAGCGGAGGAAGCGAGGGTAGCTGTCGAACTTCATCACGTTGAAGATCTGCTTCTGGGCCTGCGGACACACGACATGGCATAAGCGATACTAAGATATAAGTAGGGAACCCGGCTTTTGTATTATAAGATCTAGAATGAAGTGAAAGGTGCTTATTCATATAATATTTTGATGCAGGTTGGGAGTTGGGACTGCCCCCATGAAAACGAAGATGCATTTAGTGCACTCGTGACTGGATGGTCAAAAGCTGATCAGCTGATCTAATGCAGGAAGCATTGTCCTATCCGAAAGATTACGTGGTTTTCTGTCTAATGCATATAAGAAACAAGACCATCCTGGTCTTTCTCCCGAACGAACGAAGACCAGAGTTCTGGCTTCTCTCACCTTAGGTACCCCCTCCTCCCCACCGGGTGCTCACCTGGCAGAAGAGGTCCTGCGGCGGCGGCTGGTGGTGCAGACGCAGAGCCGCCGCCCGCCGCGCCGCAGCGTCCACGTTCACGGGCTCCGTGGCGCGCTCCGCCAGGTGCCGATCCCAGATCTCAGCCGCCAGCGACCGACGATGGGCCTCCTCGCAGTCGCGGTACTGCTCGCACGACCACCAGAACCTGGGGACGGGATCAGGTGGTAGAACTAAAGACATATCACAAATAGACGCAATGATGTAATGCGAATGAAACATCCGGGGCACCTCACTAAAGGCGGCATTGGTGGCACTTGCCGGGTTTTAGTGGGTAAAGCTGCGTCCACTTACCAGCTTCCGGACGCAGCGAGTCCCACATACCCGCGTGGTAGACCCACTCCCCGCGGGATGCCTCAGAGCATTTCCCGGCGTTAAAGAAAAAAAAAAAAGAGTAACGCTCTTCACAAAGTATACTACCTATGTAGTAGAATTCCCTTAAGACGGCTATTATCGTCTCTTTATTATTGTTTGCTAATTACTATAAATACCGTCATAACATTATAAATAACTATTGTAAATACATTATTAATTATAGCATCATTATTATTACATTAATCATGTACATTAAGATTTCACACACACGTCCATTTGGCGTCACCTGAAGTTTACGTAATTGGTGCATTTAGATGGTAACCAGCGTCACATCCGACTGGTGTTGCCAGTGGTTTTGTAATATAGGATGCGTGTTGAAGGCTCGGGTGCCGAGATGATACTCTTTATTTAATATAAACATTAACTTATATACTAAATACATATAAGGGCACTACATTTCCCTTCCTAAAATTTAAAATAATCTTAAATATATTTTGTTTTTTTAACAACATTGATTAACGCCGCCTTCCTCACAGTTTGTACCACTAATTCGTCAGCTAGCTGAAACTTTGTGTGTTGGTGCGTACCGTATGTTCTCAGCGGCGAACTCCTTGGCGAGGAAGTGGGCGAAGGCCGCTGCACCAGCGGGGTCTGCCAGCAGCTGCTCCAGGCCGAGGGACCAGCGCGCCACGCCGCCGCACCCCCCTCCACCACCACCGGTGGACACCGACGCCGAGCTCTCGCTCATTTGCTGGGAACAAAAATGACAGGTCAAGGTCGATCCTACAGGCTAAGGTACAAGACACAAGTCACTGTATACCCATCAGAACCTATGGGCTTGACGTCAAAATAAATTTAATTCGTAGCTAATAAATGGCCCTTGAAACACGTCAAAAAATACACGAAGGGAATCCTTCTTTAGGCTGGGCAGACGAGAATAACCCTAAGAAAAATGAGAAATAACAAAGGGGTTGTCAAAATAATGATAATGAGAGCTACAGGCCTAAAAAAACATGCGTGCAATTCAGACGTGGTAGAAGTGAAAACTTAAAAGTCACGAAAATAAGAAAAACTGTATAATGCTTTCTATCTCATTTTCACCCACGTTAAATCTTATGTCTGTCTCTTTTTACTGTCGCTTTTTCGTTTCATCGAATTTCAAATCACAACGATGTTAAAGAAGTTTTCACTTCAATAAATGTAATAAAATATTTCTTAAACAAATATTAAATAAATAAATATGTAACAAACAATTTCGGACAGTGAACAAATTCTCGGGAATTCCTCGTAAATTGTATATTAAGCGAGTTTGAAGTCATACATGTCATTGATTAAAAGAACATCTTAATGTACAGCGGTAGACGGACACGGTCTGATGATGCCGGACAGGCTACCGGCACCCCTCGTGTGACGTACACCCAGAGATATACATGTAAAATGCAAGATGTTTAACAAATTTATTGTTATGCCCACTTCTTGCCATCTTCGTTAAACTGCAGTCCCATAAATGAAGAGAAAGAGACAGAAATAACTATAAATAACTATAATTTAACTAATTATAAAACAATGACCAGATAAATACACGATAATTACAATAAAAGTATTTTTTACAGAGTTTTTCCGACATAAACAAACATAAACGTTCCAGAATGACCTTCTACAATCGCTACTACTTAATGATATCGTTTTCGTGGAATCGTGTATTCCTTTTAATTACAATAACGTATATTTTATATTTTATCCTCGTTTCAGTAAAGCGGACAAACATTTTACTAATTACTTGCTATTCAACAAAATCCACAAAACTATGTAACATTGAAAATTAAATTTTATCACAAGGTATTGAGGTTTATAGTTTGTTCTTCTTTTCTCTTAATTTTTTTTTAGGTTTTTTTTCAGTGTAATAGCTAAATAATTATAATCCGCTCTCCTAATGAAATACAAAAGCTTTTTTTCTTTTATCTTATTTAATTTATCTATTTTCCTGTTCATTGCATTTTTTTTTCTTTTACGCCGGGAAATGCTCTGAGGCATCCCGCCTGGGGAGTGGGTCTCCCCAGGTGGGTATGTGGTACTCGCTGCGCTCGAAAGATGGTAAATGGACGCAGCTCTACCCACTAAAACCCGGCGCGTGCCACCAGTGCCGCCTTGGTGAGGTGCCGGATCTGTCAAGCTAACAGGGCACCTCGACGGCTAATCAGTCCCGCGAGGGACCGACGCCACCTCCACAGAGGGGTTGCCCCGCATCACAGAACAACCCCTCCCAACGTCGAGACTGTACAAGGGGTGAGGTTCCTATCCTCACCCCTTAACCCTACTCTTTTGTCCCCTCTTCTTATAAGAGGGGTACAAAGAGCCCCCTCAATTCGCTTCGCCCAAGGTGTTGGGCTCACCCTAGGCTACTGAGCCCCACCGCCACGACAAGGCTTGAACCGTGGTGGGGTTCCTGTTCACTACTGAAATTACTGAAATTTTTGTAAAAAATATCCTTCATATCTCTATTTCTCCCTGTCTTGAGTTGTTTCAATATAATAAGTGGAATTATATCAACAGGAAACAATATCGGCCGTAGTTGCGGGTAACAGCTAGTTTGATGTACGTTTGTAAAATGTGCTAATACAGTTCTAATTTTGTGTGATAGACAAATAACACATCAGCTGAATTATATCTGATCGTTACATCATTAGTGTCACATATTTGATCATTCGATCATCATCAGGCCGTGTGTATCCGACATCTTGACATTCGAGTCTCGAAATTTAACATGTTGAAAGTCTGCCTTTGTTTTAAGTGCCTTTTCACACGTGCCGGTTGCCGGGTAGCCGGCGTATATCCAGTAGCGAAATGTATGGGCTTGCTGGCCAAATCACGCCGGTACGTGTGAAAAGGCATTAAGGTTTGAATACATACGCCGTAACACGAGCCAGGAGTAAGCTCTTATAACTTATCTAGGTACTAGGAACGATCATACACCGACGTCATTATCATTTATCATCATCAGCCTTCACCCGTCCATCTTTTTTATAGCATAGGGGCAAACGAGCAGTCGAAGCCTTTTGACGACTATCGACGCCCATGCACATCCCCGCACAACCAGAGATTATTGCAGATGATACGTTTCCCTCCTTTTCCCTATCCCCCCTCCCAGCGGGCCACCAGAAACTCACGAAACGCGACAGCATGGCTGTCATCTGACGACAGTGTTATGTGAGCGAGATACCACTCCGGTCATGCCGGCCCAATTCGGATGCAATGTAGCATAGCACTACCTCTTATAAACTGCTGCTGAACATAGGCCTCCTTCAATGAACGCCAAGACGACTGATCCAATTTTCGGGGCCGGTAAAACCGCGTTAATCACTCTATGAATATACACGACCAGCCGCGCCATACTCCTTGCGCGTTATTCGAACCCGCGACCCGACAACTAACTTCTCCACCCGCAAGTCGCAACCTTATTCGCAATATTTTTTTTATTAACGACCTCTGTGGCTCAGTGGTAAGCTCGTTGGCGCTCAAGCCGGAGGTTGCGGGTTCGAATCCCGCCAGGGAACAAAATTATTTTCTGTGTTCCTGGGTCATGGATGTGTATTATATAATAAAAATCTTAAATATATGTATAGTATAAAAGTATTAAATATATTTCCGTTGTCTGGTACCCGTAACACAAGTTCTTCCATAACTTACCACGGGACCAGATTGACGTGGTGTGAAAGCGTCCAAAGATAATATTATTATTATTATTATCAATTCAATGAAATATTCATATAATTGAAAAGTAAAAGCTATACCCGTATACGTATGTGCGTATTTATGGGTATGCAATATGCATGTGTTTGTACATGCATTCATGCATGCGTATGCATACGTGTGCGTACATATACATGCGTGCGCGCTGACACCAATTTCCTGTGCTGCGTCATTCAGTAACAATTGAGTTAAGTGTCGATACACCGAGACGGGACAGAGTGGAGACCATGGGGGGGGATATAGTGGGGACGGAATGAGTGTTCATTAACCCCACACAACACCCGAAACTCAACGGATAAACAGACTAATTTCGACAGCGTGAGATCACGGGTTCTTATCCCACCAAGAGCTTGTACCTAAGTTTTCAAATTAACAAGGTTAGTTTCACAATTAAATATTTGATTTAACTGAACCCTCGTGAACAAGACCTTCGTAGATAATGTCGATATTCCACATATATATGAAAACCATGGTATATATATATATGGTATATCCCGTTTTAAATGGGGTTACACCGTAATCATTTCCAACCTATTATACGTACAAGGAAACATCTCTTGGACATGTGTTTGTTATCGCAGTATTGCGGTTTCACGTGGGGATGGGTATCCCCGGAGAAATGTGGGACTCCCGGCGCTCCCAGCTACTGCGCCGGTATACCGCACTAAAACCACTGCGAGCTGCCTTAGCTTAGGGTGTGCCCAGCACCTTGGGCGAAGCAAATTAAAACGAAGGTGCTGCTCTTTGTACCTTCCCCCCCTATAACAAGAGGGGACAAAAGAGAAGGAGGACACGGCGAGGATGGGAACCTCACCCCTTTGCACTGTCCCGACGTTGGGAGGGGTTGGTCCCTTGGTTGACTGACTAGCCGTCGAGGTGCCCTGTTGCTCATCAGATCCGGGGCACCTCACTAAAGGCGGTATTGGTGGCACTCGCCGGGTTTTAGTGGGTAGAGCGTCTACCTTACCATATATCGGACGCAGTGCGTCCTACATACCCGCCTGGAGAGTCCCCCCCCCCGAGCATTTCGCGAAAAGAAAAAAAAGAACACTTCTTCTGGAGCTCGTCCATTTGAATACGTGCAGTGGTATTTTCTATAATGAATGTAAACGTGTGCGCCATGTTCGAGTATTGTTTTTGTCGTCGTGTGCGTTACACTAGTAGCTTATCACTATCAGGGCTTAGGTTTAAGTGGTATGATTGTTATTGAATATGTATCAAGTGTAACAGGCCCCTAACTAGCGAGTAGTAGGGGTTCACGGACTACCCTACTACTATCATGAAAGCACCCATTTTGAACGAATGAGCAAAAAAATGCTCGCTTAGTTAATGCCAATATTCGGCGGCCATGACACCGCCCAAAAAAAAGTGCTACAGAATCCGTGAATCCCTACTACTCTAGCGTGTTGTGGTCATCCATGTACCAAGACCCTCATGACTTTAAAACACAAGACTTAAACCACAACTTAAATCTACAACAACTGCCTAATTCTATACCCCGACGAGATAAAAATGGATAATCCTAAAAAAAAAACTTTATCTCCTTATAGGATGGTAGTAGAAGGATAGATAAGACGAGGATAGGTCGTAGGATAGACTTTTAACCTGGGTCCAGCTAGACACGACGTCGTCGGGGACTGCTAAAAGTATCGAATCAAACGAACAGCCGAGCAGTCCCCCTTTAGAGGAGGAGTCTGGCCTTTTCGCCGGGGCCAGCCTGTCGCCGAGGGTCCTGCGTTGCCTGCATGATCCGGGACTCTCATAAAAGGCGGCTGAGGGCACTTGCAGCGGTTTTAGTGGGTAACGCATCTCCAAGTGCGAACCCCACTCACGGCTAGGTTTAAAACTCACCCCGGTCCTAGTTATGGTTTGGTCTGCAAATTTCCGCTGCATTAAAAAAAAAAAAAAAAAAAAAAAAAGGTCGTAGGATAGACACGAGAAAACGGTAGGTCGAGGAAAACCGGTAGGACGAGAATAAACAGTGGGTACTGGAATGGTAGGACAGTAGGTTGGCGTGATGGTATACCTTGTTGTACATGTTCCGGTGGTCGTGGTGGCGGTAGGAGCTGCCGGCGCCGCTGCCAGTCGTCCACCGGCGGAACGGCGAGCTCTGGTCACTCTGAAACAACACCGCACCATCAGCAAAAGTCATCAGATATAATTAACATATGCACCATCTGACAGAATCAAAATCATTTTTTTATTCAAAATAGTACTAACATAGTATCTTTTTCAACGTCAATTGAATCTACCACCGGTTCCAAGGCAAGCCCACTAAGAAGAACCGACGAAACAAATTCAGTAGAACTAAACCTTACGGTTTAATTAACTAATCTGGTGGTATCTTCCATACACCTATTTTTTTTCCAACAAATTTAATTCCAGAAAGGCAATCGTTTTTTATATGATAGTTTCAATTTAAGTTTACAATGTTTTTTAAACAAAATGTGTAACACCATTGATTCCCATAAAAGAGACCCTTTGCCTACCAGTTTTCCCTAATTTTCCTTTTTTCAATAAAATTTTATCAATAAAATTTAATTTTATCAATAAAAAGTCAATAGTAATAAACAAAACCGCAATATACGCTACAATATTACCTTTCGTAGACACACATTATAACTATGTATGTATGTATGTATTTCCCAATTCATAACAATACCGACTAACATATGATAAGAATCTCCGAATTCCACACGACCAACGCTGACTCATACAACGTACACAGTAGTTAATATTAATTAAGTTGAATTGATATCATTCATGTGATAATCATCACCCCATATCCATGGGACAGGACTGGGCCCCGTTTAATGAACGCCAAGATTGCAAGTTAGACTAACCATGACTGCGCGGACATCAATTGAATCTTATAATTATTATCAACCCCTATATGTCCCATTGTTGGCCAAGGGTCTCCTCCTCGAAATCAGGCGAGGAGAGTGTTGGGCCATAGTTCACCGATGCGCATATCCAATGTGGGTTGGTGAACTTCACACCTTCAAAGACTTTTAATCTCATGAGGCATGAGATTAAAAGATTAAATGCTGAGTCCATAGTCCATACTCCATACCCACTAGACCATCGTCGCTCTATAGGTAATAATGCTGTTGTATAAAACGTATGTCCATGCATACGTGATTGAGTGGAATCTATACAGATAAATAAAATTGGAGTGTCTGTCTCTGTAATATCAAAATAACAGCTTTTTATTAAATGCATATGGATTTATACACGGTAGGTGTATGTACATATACCGAAATAGGCTTTTTTAAAAAAATTGTCTGTCTCTCTGTCCCGGCTAATCTCTGAAACGCCAAAGCCTCAGAACATCATTTCAGCATAATAAACTAGTGTTTTCGTGAATTTCACTCATAACTATGGAAAAACTATTTTATGGATTTTATCGCGATTTATTAAGATTTCCACATTCCCGACGTTTTGGATAGTTTACCGTAATCACAATCAAGGAAGGACATAATGAATTGAATCCAAGAAGTTGTAAAATCATCCATAAAATATTGTATGTATATAATATGTAAGTTACTCGTTGACCAGTAAACGGCTGAACAGTTTTCTGTAAAACTTTGCATTTACGCACATGACTTTCACAACATACATTTTCGGACTTCCCATAGTATTGAGGTGTGGAATATAAACATTTATACATAATAAACTAAACATTTTCCTACTCATTGAATATCGTGGTTAAGGAAAGTAGTATAGCGTAGTTAGAAATTTAAAAACCATTTTGTACTATGACCAATTTATCTTTGCTACATTTTTCCCGCGGTTTCATCCGCTCAAAAAAATCCTTTAAAATAGCCATTAACGTTCTTCAATAATAATCAGTCTATTAAAAGAAAAAAGTTTCTTTCAAATCGATCAGGTAGTTTCTGATATCTGCACATTCAAACAACTATAGTTTTTTCTAGTCTACATTTTGTTCACTACATTGCCAAAATAAATAACGAATTTTCGCACTAAATTTAGGGGTTTTAAGGTCCTGTTACACGTAATTCTTTAAAAATTTGCTGAGGGAAAAAGTCATATATTGAATTTATCGTTTCCAATTTCTAATGGGAATACGATCTCCGTACGGTGGCCGGTCCGTGTTGGATGCGAGTGGCGAGGGATCGGTCGTCTTGGCGTTCATTGAGGGAGGCCTATGTTCAGCAGTGGACGGATAGAGGCTGATGATGATTAAGTTATTAAAACACGAAAAATGACACATTTTTTAATAACCCACTTCTAGAAAAACAATAAACTAAAACAAGCACATCCAAGTCTGTCTGTCACCACACAGGCGTGACCGACGGACGGGGAAACCCCGCACAAACACGATTGGTGTTTACATCATCTTTTGCGGACCCGGGTTGGACAAGTCGACGGCACGAACTCCAACTAAATGAATGCTATCTCACCCGACATAGTGCGCGGACATGCGTGCTAGAATGAAATGCACAATGATTCATTCCGAAAATGTCCTTTTAGCAAAACAGTTATTATGGAAAAACTAATAAGTGTATCTTTTGAAAATAAATTTATTTCAACTTTTGAATAACTAAACTATATCTGTACGGGCTTCCTATACTTCCGTGCTTAATTAAGGAAACTAATTTATTTTCGCCCAAAGTTGGGCTAAAATCAGTGTAGAAATACGAAAGTTTAAAAGCTTGTATTTTTTAAATGTATATTTTTTTACGATTTTAGGTGTATGTACCTAAAATCGTAAAAAAATATACATTACATACAAGACATAGATAGAGACGAGATCAATTGATATTATACTTAGTTTTTGATGGTCAACGTCAAACATTGTAGTAATTACTGTTCTGCGTTTGTATGGAAAGATGAGCGACTTGTGTAACCTTAAGAGTTCTACTTGAAGTAATATCAGGGTTTATAACAGAATAGCTATTTCTCGTGATTTCACCCGTGATATAATTGAAAAAAAAATGGACTTTCTTCCAAAATAATATGATTGAAGGCTCCTAAATGCAGAAATAACTTTTCAAAGCAACTGATGGTTTCGGAGACGAGTAAGTTCAAATAGACTATTATTCACATTTTTTATAGAAGAGACAGTCCGTTTGTCTCTTACTATACTAAACTAAATACTAAACGATTTCTGGGATACTGCGTGTGTGTCTGCTACAGTCGTTGTGGTTGTGGGTTCAAATTCCGGTATTACAATGAATAAAAATATATGCATGTATTGCAAATGAATTAATTATACTTCTGTAATCTGCCATTGATAACACAATTTCATCACTAGGTTAAGTGTGAATTTAATCAAAAAACGAAATTATGCTCTAGATATATCAATCTAGTCCAATCCACGAGCCACTACAAGTCCACAGCTGGACAAAGGCCTCCCCCAAGGATCTCCACAACGCCCGGTCCTGCGCCCGTATGGTAACATGTTTTATATAATCAAACTAATACCTCTAATTTCCCGTCGCTGACGTACCATACGACCATATTTAGACAACACGAGCGCACACAACACGAACAACTCACAAACAAACTAACAATAACACTAACATTAACACTCGGTCGAACATTCCATTTATCACCACAAAGTTAACACCAAAAAACTTTTTGGATAGGACCAAAAATTAGAGTAGGACCGCAAAGGACTTGAAGTAGGGCCAAACACTTGGAGTAGGACTGAATACTTGAGAGTAGGACCATCAAAAGGTATGAGCGTCCTCCCCCGTGGCCCGCGCGACACTGCGTTTCCGAACACTTATCGGTCCTCGCTAAATTACAATGACAATCGGCGAATAAACATCCCAGTTTCCGGCGGCTTCGGTCCAAACCACAGACTGATGTCATTCAATAATAGTAATGATTCGCGTTTATAAATTTTATGTGGGTTTCCCGCGACGAACTAAAGTACCGTTTTCTTTAGTTCACAGTCTTTACTCGTACGTATGTAAGACGAATAATTCGCAGATAAATATATTAAGATATCTATACTAATATTATAAAGCTGAAGAGTTTGTTTGTTTGTTTGAACGCGATACTCTCAGAAACGACTGGTCCGATTTGGAAAGTTCTTTCAGTGTTAGATAGCCCATTTATCGAGGAAGGCTATAGGCTATATAAAATCGCGCTGTGACTGATAGGAGTTAAGTAAGTTAATGCGGGCGAAGCTGAAGGCAACAGCTAGTTTTTTATACAAGTGAAATGTCTAATAATATTTCCAATTGATATTTTGTTTATGCGCCCTTATTTTAGGGCTTAAATATGAAACAAATTGTACTTTCTACTTTCCTCCGTCCGGGCTGGACATGGGCCCCAACCTCAATCAATGGAAGCCACGACAACAGGATGAATGAACCTGTGTAGGACCGTCAAAACAAAAGAGGGGGCAACGGACAATCGTTTCACCTGGTGGTAAGTGTTACACGACATCCATAGACACGCTACATCATTAGCCTTTCACATATGAGCTTTTTTATATTGCAGGGAAATCATTTTTGGATGTAGCCAGGATCTTCGGGTAGACCCTATATGGGATTTGCACCTGGGATTGCCCACCCTAAACTAAAACACCGCGAGCGCATTCAGCCGCTTTTTGAGGGTCCTGGATCTGCAGGCAACAGGATCATTTCAGCGACAGGCTGGCCCCGGCGAAGGCCATATTACTCCTCGTAAGAATCACATACGAGTATGCTCTTTAAATTAGATTAGACAAGGTATATATCTAGCTGCTAGCAATACTACATATCTTTCAGTCCCACACATCCCATCTAATCGTAGCCAATGCTGAATCAATTATTACAAGTGCTCACCTCGACGTCGCGGTCGGTCAAGATATATCAATCAGATTTCATTATCGACTCGCAGAACTCTCAGAAGCGAGGTCGAGATCAAAGGAGGTTTCTGGACCGTAAACCACGCCAAGGTCTCATAATGAAACAATTTATGGGATTTTATCGCGGTTTATTAAGATTTTTACAAGCCCGACGTTTCGGATACTTTACAGCAACCATGGTCACGGGTAACGGGAGGACTTGTTTCATTATAATGAGTGAAATTCGCATAAAAAATACGCCAAAGTGTTTTAATATTAGTCTCGTTGCGTGAATGCAGACCGCTCTTTACTCCTATGGGTATAAAGATGTATAGGTGTGCCCCCATTGCCTCGGACCGCCCAAAACAGTTGTTATTTTCATGTTATTTTAGCTTTTGTACCGAAAAAGTGAAATAAATTAAATTTGAATAAATACAGACTACGAAAAGAAGAAAATTATGGTACTTATAAATTTAAAAGAAATATTTTTTCCGTTAAATGTTTTTTGTCCGTTAAATGGCTTTGTTTCAATTTATGATATGTTTGGGATTTTTTTATGATTGAGTCAAGTTAATCTAATCGTGTAATGGTTCTAGGTAATATCTTTGTATATAATAATAATATCTTTGGACGTTTGCACACCACGTCAATTTGGGACCATGGTAAGTTCTCGAAGAACTTGTGTTACGGGTACCAGACAACGGAAATATATTTATTACTTTTATTTTATTATTTAATACACATCCATGACCCAGGAACACAGAAAATATTTTTGTTCCCTGGCGGGATTCGAACCCGCAACCTCCGGCTTGAGCGCCAACGCGCTTACCACTGAGCCACAGAGGTCGTTTACGCGGGAATAATGTTCCTGATTTTTTGGCTGGTAAGAATCTAGGCTTCACAACATCAGTAAATGAGGTAGTGTCATGCTGCAACTCAGCCGAATTGGGCCGGCACGACCGGGATGGTACCTCTCGTTCACATAACACCGGCGTCAAATGACAGCTATGCTTTTTGGTTGTGCGGATATGTATGGTCGTCGGTACCATAAGGCTCCGACTGCTCGTTTGCCCCCTTACGACATAATAATGCAAACTGGCAGGTCCCCACCATGGTTTAAGCCTTGTCGTGGCGGTGAGGCTCAGTAGCCCAAGGTGAGCCCAGCACCTTGGGCGAAGCACAATGGGGTACTGTCCCGACGTTGGGAGGGGTTGTTCTGTTGTGCGGGACAACCCCTCTGTGGGAGGTGGCGTCAGTCCCTCGAGGGACTTTCTTTCTTCTTTTTCATTTCCTTGTTCTGTTTGTGTCTATCAGAGGAGCAATACAGGCTAAATATATAGTTATTATTATTATTTAAGGGGTGGGGACGCCAGCAAGGCCAGACGGGTGATCAGTCCTCATTAACGGGACCATTTCACCCAATTCCCCGGGCTCGCCTCTGGGATTAGATGCGGGGACGGGTTATCATTTGCCCCTCTGGTGTCACCCCCTCAAACCTACGTGTTGATCTACAAAAACTACTTAGCTGCCTTATAGTTAGATATGCTAAATCTTCCTTCTTCAGCTCGTCCGCTCCAAACAGCTCCCATACCAAATATATAGTTACATAATTAGTACTGGTAATTAACTAAGGGAACATGTTACATCCTTTTAATGTTTTGCAACATCCTCAATCCACTCAATTAATTAATAACGCCAAGGAAAACCACACATTGTAATTTTTCTTAGCCGAACAAACGCAGGATTGTTTGACACGGATTTTGTTGAACTTTTCATAGTTTATTTATGTGCTGACTGTAGGATCGAATCCGATACGAGTAGACACAAACCCAGATCGCGCTAACAGCGGTAGCACTACGCTACCGCTGGATTGCTTGGGCACCGCGCGTGGCCCGCCTCCCTCTACAGAGGGAGGGATGAGGGGCGGCCCTCATGATGATAGGTTAAATTCAACCGTATCGAATTTGACTAGTCCAAATCCTGCTCTCCCGAGCAGCGCGCGCGATGAACTGCGCCTCCTGCGGGGCGCGGAAGGGGCGTCCCCCTTTCGAATATTTCTTAAGTGAGCCATCTGCTCACTTACTGTACCGATTGAGCATAAAGGCCATCAGGCCGAAAAGTCTAGCCCTTCCGAAAAAAAAAAAAAAACTGTAGGATCATGGTACTTTATCATGACCAGTCACGCGTCCACCGACCGATCCGCCAAGCGAATCCCCGCCATTAGCATTCAAAATGACGGGGGTTCACTGCATGGAGATCGTCATGTCTCGAAGTTTGTTTTTTTCAACGACGTTGTCTAGTTTTGTTCGTTACTGGACCTGTGTATGAACGCTGAGACGGATGCCCGCCGCCCGCATAAAATCGCTTACTGCTAAATAAACGTAAACCGCTGTCGCTTCTAACTCGCACCACCACCTAACAACGCGCACATAATGGCTGGACGTGGTCCAAGTACGCTCGCTGTGAGGACATCCCCTATATAGACATGCCCTTCGGCGCCGCTTGCATTGTGTGTGACGAACATTCTATAGAATTGAGTAATGGGGTCCACAGATATAGAACAGTTTGGTTAAGTCATACGCTCATACAAAAAAGTGATTCTGAAATACGCTGAGGGATTGGTGAAATATTATTTTCAACGTCGTAATAATAATAACGCTCGATGACATAACAGTTATTAACCACGTTATTTATAGCAGGCAATAGCAGGTCACAATCAATAGCAGGTTATAAATCAACATAGCAGGTCCTTATCAGTGGCAAGTCCATCAAATTACCGTTTGATTTATCACTCACTGTTTATTGTTTAACAATATGTACAAATTGTTTAATTGTTTATAACCGGATGCATAGCACTATATAATCTGACGGCTGGTCGAGTGGTCAGGCCACTGGGCACGCAGCGGTCGCGGGTTCGAATTCCGCCAAGTATATTATCTCCGCTTAGTACCCGGAACACAAGCACAAGTACTTACGAACTTACCAACTGGCTAGGTTAACGTGGTGTCTCTTTTTGTTGATTGAACATAGGTGTCTTACAAGGAATGCCAAGATCCCATGGAGGGCATGGAGATAAATGATCATTTAGTTGGGAACTTTCTGTCTTTCGAAAACACGTGTACTAAGCGGTTTTCTCCTCTAGGGATCTTACCTTACATTTTTAGGGAATATACAATTGTAGGGGATATATAATTTAGGGGATATAAGTATATTTTAGGTGACATATAACTTAGGGGATATATATTTTCCCCACCATTGACGTGGCGGTGGGGCTTAGTAGCCTAGGGCAGCATCTTGGGCGAAGCTATTTGAGCCGAGGAGGTTCTTTGTACCACTCTTATAAGAAGAGGGGACAAAAGAGCAGGGGGCATTAGGGGCGAGGATGGAAACCTCACCCCATTGTACTGTCCAAACATTAGGAGAGGTTATTCTGTGATGCGGGACAACCCCTATGTGGAGGTGGCATCGGTCCCTTGGAGGACTGACTAGTGACTAGCGGTCAAGGCTCATTAGATCCAGGGCACCTCACCAAAAGCGGCATTGGTGGGTTTTAGTGGGTAGAGCTGCGACAACTTACCAGCTGTCGGGCGCAGAGAGTCCCACATACCCGCATGGGTAGATCCACTCCCCCGCGGGATGCCTCAGAGCATTTCCCGGCGTTAAAGAAAAAAAAGATGTATTACAAACTTACGGCACATACGGACTTTCTTTTCTAACTCACTTTATCTCGTTAACTAGATCCGCACGTAAGTTATCTCGTATCGATGACACGTAATGTTACACCTCTGACGAATCTAGTCGAAGTATCTAGCTCTCTGTCTAATACTGTACCTATTACGTTAGAAAGTCTCAGTCTCTGTGGCTCAATGGTTAGCGCGTTCTCGCTCAAGCCGGAGAAAGCAGGTTCGAATCCGCCAGGGAACAAAAAGTTTTCTGTGTTCCTGGATCATGGATGTATATTAAATATGTGTATAATATAATAAAAATCTTAAATATACGTATAGTATAAAAATATTAAATATATCTGCGTTGTCTGGGACCCGTAACACAAGTTCTTCGAGATCTTACCACGGGACCAGATTAAAGTGGTGTAAAAGCGTAGTAAAAATCTTTTTTCCAGTCAGGAACAGTAGCTTTTACCATCCGCGCGTTTAGACACTACAACCTGACAAATCTTTCCAGAACTAAGATCTTCAGCGGCAGTTTTACAAAATTTCACAAACAAAGATTATGCAGATGCGTTGCCCTCCTTTTCCGTATTCCCCCATGGGCTACCGGATACTCACAAACCGCACAAAACGCGACAGCGTAGCTGTCACTTGACGCCGGTGTTATGAGCGAGGGGTTTCACCCCGATCGTACCGGCCCAATTCGGCTGCAAAGCAGTATGGCACTACCTCTTATTCTATATCTAAGCTGTGATCAAACCACGCAACAAGAATGACACATGATAGTCTTCGTGAAACTACTTTCACGACACTACTTTCGTGACATAATAAGACATGTATCGTGTATACTCACCATTGTCTGTATCATAATCATTAGCTTCTGAACCTTCAACGTGGGCATCACTACACTTTATAACGGTCCGGGGTTCGAATCTCTTGTCACACCAAACACCAATTTTGATTCAGTGCTAAATAACTGTAAAATTATACCTTATTAATCCTAGTAATGCGAAAGTTGGCGATGTGTGGATGTTTGTTACTGAATCATACTAACTACTAAACGGATTTTGCAGATGCGGTTGCAGCTAACAATAATTACCCCGACAAAGTAAATTTATTGCACTATAAAGAAATGGAAAATACAGAAACATCTAGAACGCCACATACACAATGTCTTGTACTGTCAGAGTACACGAGTAATTATCATGTATACGAACAAACATTTGAGAACTAAAACCCAGTTATTACAAAAAAGTATCACTATTTATAAATCGAAAGGACGGGAAATAAGGTTCACGAGTGGAGGCCGTTGGTAGACGAAGTGTTGGTCACTAACCAGGTGGGAAGACGAACTCCGTGCGTCCGGTCCGTGTTGGATGCGAGTAGCGAGGGATCGGTCGTCATGACGTTCATTGAGGGAGGCCTATGTTCAGCAGTGGACGGATAGATAGCTGATGATGATGATGTGTTTTAAAACTTAACCCGCATTCGTCAGGCTAATTCAAAGGAGTAGGTAACCATGCCAAGCATGATACAAGATACTGGGTGATAATGTAAGACTTGAGGTCGTAGTACCATAAGTATAGCGCAATAACAAACCCGGTTAAAGAGAATCTGCCGTCTTAGCGTTCATTGAGATACGAGACACTAAAAAATTACACATAGAGAATAAGGCGTTCGCCCGATACCTTTTAAGTTAATTAAATAACTTCATGTTATAAAAGAACGATACTAGTCACGTAACAGCCATATTTATAGCCAGAGAAGTCACGAATTCTCGATGCACTCTATCTATGTTACATACATATTACATCACAACTCGGTTGTCATACATGATCATCTTTGTTATCAGCCTCACCACCCTCCTCATCATGGTTCAAGCCTTGTCGTGGCGGTGGAACTCTTTAGCGTAAGGCGAACCCAGCACCTTGGGCGAAGCAAATTGAGCCGAGGGAGCTGCTCTTTGTACACCTCTTATAAGAAGGAATAAGAGCAGGGGGACAAGGGGCGAGGATGGGAACCTCACCCAATGTACTGTCCCGACGTTGGGAGAAGTTGTTCTGTGGTGCGGGACAACCCCTCTGTGGAGGTGGCGTAGGTCCCTTGAGGGACTGACTAGCCGTCGAGATGCCCTGTTGCTCAACAGACCCGAGTACCTCACCAAAGGCGGCATTGGTGGCACTCGCCGGGTTTTAGTGGGTAGAGCTGCGTCCACCTTACCATCTTTCGAACGCAGCGTATACCCGTTCTGGGGAGTACCCCGCGGGATGCTTGCCCCGCGGGGTACTCCCCAGGTCAAAGGTCTTAACGAACGTCAAGACGGCCGATCCCCGTTATGGATTACTGGCAGGAAAAGGGCAATAGTTCATTTTGAAAAGTTTTTATCTGCCACATAGCAATTCCGTTGGATTAAAATGAAATTGGAATTGCGATCTTGTAATAATTCTATTTTAGACAAAAATGCTGATGATAAAAAATAAATGCTAAAGACATATCTGCGAAACATCTTGGAATTAATATCTTAGTAGACAATAAAATCTTAATGGCTGATAAATGTTATAATTAAAGATATTTGCGCAGCACAATCATAATTCCACTCATATCAGCTATCTATTTAGGGATGTGTGCACGATGATAATTATTATTATTTTAACAACTCCCGTTATAGTTAATAAAATATAGATATATATAAAAATACAGAAAAATAAAATTGAAGTGTCTGTTTGTAATATTAAAATAACCGCCTTTTATTAAACGCATACATGCACACACACGGTGCATATACCAAAATAGCATTTTTTACAATTTTTGTCTGTCTGCCTATTTGTTCCGGGTAATCTCTGGAACGGCTGGGCCGATTTTGATGGGACTTTCACTGATAGCTGATGGTATAAGGAGTAACTTAAGTTATAATCATCAATCCGCGTACGGCTGTAAACTAAGTTAACGCGGGCGAAGCTGCGGGCAACAGCTAGTTATTAAAAAAACAAATCGCAAATATATTCACATCTAACATTTTTAAACCCTTTTCTATTCTATCAAACATCCACACAAACTTTCTCATTAACTAGTATACCTATTAACAAAATATCTTTACACTAACACTACTACACAGCACGGCGGTCGAGATTGTACTGAGCGGTTATGGAGTTAATTGTTATCAATATGCATATTACGGAATCACGAGGTGAAGCTAATACTCAAATAGTTCGCATATGCGATATTCGAAGCGTGCATGCCTATTCATAGTTTGCATATGCGTTATTTCAAGCATGCATGCGCACATGTATCTTATTCACTTTTATCGCTTTGTCAAAATGACCAAACGGATTATAGGATCACTTCGTTATCAATCTTGGTAGAACTAAAACCTATCGGGTACCCACTGACAATCATGAAAAACAAGGAAGCTAGGTCTCACAACAGTGAAGGAATAAATCTGAAGAGGGTTATAAGTTATACAACATATAAAATTATTTTTCAAGGAACCCCCCGCACCTTTTTTTATGTCATTAAACGGGGGGCAAACGAGAAGTCGGATCCTTATGGTGACTACTGATGCCCACAGACATCTGCATCACCAGAGATTATGCAGATGCGTTGCCCTCCTATTCCCTATCCCCCCAATGGCCACCGGAAACTCACAAACCGCACGAAACGCGACCGCATAGCTCTATCACTTGACGCCGATGTTATGTGAACGAGAGGTACCACCCATGTCGTGCCGGCCCAGTTCGGCTGTTAGCCTGGCACTACCTCTTACTGTCTGTTTACCTGTTTGGTTTTTTCTACAAATGGGTTTATCCTAATGGCTTTTCGGCCTTCACGTTATGGCGTAGAGGCTACCCCCGGGAGGACGGACGGTCAACAATCTCCGCGTGGACGGTCCTGGTATGCGAATTTCTTTTGCCTGTGTCTACCAGTGGATGGAAAATGCTGATGATGATGACGCGTCATAATATAACGATAAGGTGAAACCGAAATAGTTGAAATAGCGTTTGCGAGTTGCGACACATTAATGCACGCGGCCGGGCGCGCACACTAGTCCGTATAAGGCGCGGTTTGTGAATGAGTTTCAGTCACTTTCACACGTCACCTGCTGCTCCTTTCTAAACACAATATGGCATGTACCACCGTGGCGGAGAACCTGATAAGGTCTGAACCGGGTCAGTAATATTTGCCCACCATGGTTCAAGCCTTGTCATGACGGTGGGGATCAGTAGCCTAAGGTACAAGGTGAACCCAGCACGTTGGGCGAAGCCAATTGAACCGAGCTGCTCTTTGTACCCCTTTTTTAGAAAGAGGGGACAAGGGGCAATTCTATGGGAACCTCACCCCATTGTACTGTCCCAACGTTGCGAGGGGTTGTTTCTGTAGTGCGAGAAAACCCCTCTGTGGAGGTGGCGTCTAGCCTTCTAGGTGCCCTGTTGTTCAACAGATCCATTGGTGGCATTGGTGGCACTCGCCGGGTTTTAGTTTGTAGATCCGCGTCAACCTTACCATCTTTCGGGCGCAGTGTTTCGTGTTCGGCCACATACCCGCCCGAGTCCTCCCTCCCCCGCGGGATGCCTCGCGCTTAGATTGACAGTCGTTTCGGTACTGGTGATGTTTTTATAAGCAAGGTAACTCAGTGATTAGCTTTATACTGGTAAAAGATTTTTATCTGGGGTCTCGAAGATGATCCTTAATACAAACGCACAAACATATAACATAAGTATATTATATAAATTTGCAAAATCTCTGGTTACTCCCAAGCACAAACTTGCAGTAACAGCATCTCTCCAGAATCGCTGACACTCACGATTGCACAACGTTACCTGACCGTCACGTGTGAGTATGAAATGCAGCGTAATGCTTACGGCTGCTCGTTACGGAGGCGTTTGTTGGCATTGTGTTCATCATCAACAGCCTGCCACAACTTATTTTCCCGTATCGGTTCTTACTTCACCTGTGGGAGGGATGCGCTATGCCGCGCTCCCGGCTCATGGGGGCCACCATCTTGCTTGTTTCTCCCGTGAAACAGCTGTACTATGTTGTGTAGAAGGGCAGGCAGTGTAATTACTGGCACAGAGACTTAACATCTTGTCTCAGGATAGGATACACATGAATGAGTTGCCTTTTTTTTCTTTAACGCCGGGAAATGCTGTGAGGCATCCCGCGGGGGAGTGGGGAGACCACGCGGGTATGTTGGCCTGGCTGCGCCCGAAAGGTGTTAAGTGGACGCAGCTAAACCCACTAAAACCCGGCGAGTGACACCAATGCTGCCTTTGGTGAGGTATCCCGGAATTGTTGAGCAAAGGGCACCACGACGGCTAGTCAGTCCCTCGAGGGACCAACGCCACCTCCACAGAGGGGTTGTCCCGCACAACAGAACAACCCCTCCCAACGTCGGGACAGTACCCCATTGTGCTTCGCCCAAGGTGCTGGGCTCACCTTGGGTTACTGAGCCTCACCGCCACGACAAGGCTTCAACCATGGTGGGGACCTGCCAGTTTGCCTTATTATGTCATAAAGGGGCAAACGAGCAGACGGAGCCTTATGGTACCGACGCCCATACACATCCGATGATTTATACAGATGTGTTGCCCTCTTATTCCCTATACCCCCCAATGGGTCACCAGAAAGTCACAAACCGCACGAAACGCGACAGCATTACTGTTATATGGGCGAGAGGTACCACCCCGGTCGTGCCCATTTCGGCTGCAATGCAGCATGGCACTACCTCTTTCTATATCCATATAATATATTATGTAATTCATCATCGTCAGCCTCTAACCGTCTATTGCTGAACATAGGCCTCCCTCAATGAACACCAAGACGATCCCGTACCACTTTGTGCAAATCTTAATAGGAATTAAAACGCTGGTAGCGGCAGATCAACCGTCTTGGCGTTTGTCCAGTGGTGGTCAACACGAGGCTGATCATGACGCTGCACCATGTAATCAGCAAGTCACTGTACACACCGTTATCAGTCAGCTAAAGGTTTTGTTAAACATCTCTAACATATTGTACACACCGGTTTCTGCCGGTTCATCATCTGGCGGGTATAGTGTGCACGGATGGTATCTTTCTTCTGTGAGTAGCCTCACTGTAGGTAAATACAGACAGTATACGGTATTTTTACCACGAGTTTACTTAAGTTTCGCGGAGTTCGATATTTCTACATCATCTCCGAATGATATTTATTCACCGGTGGGAGGGAAGCGCTGTGCCGCGCTCCCGGCTGCGTGGGTACCACCATCTTGCTTGTTTCTCCCGTGAAATAGCTTTGCTGTGTTTCGGAGAGAAGGGCAAGACAGGCAGTGTAATTACTGGCACCGAGACTTAACATCTTATGTCTCAGGATAGGCAACACATAGATGAGTAGCCTGGCTCGTTCCAGGTAAACGGCTGCGTGGGTACCACCATCTTGCTTGTTTCTCCCGTGAAATAGCTTTGCTGTGTTTCGGAGAGAAGGGCAAGACAGGCAGTGTAATTACTGGCACCGAGACTTAACATCTTATGTCTCAGGATAGGCAACACATAGATGAGTAGCCTGGCTCGTTCCAGGTAAACGTCTCCATGGGTACCACCATCTTGCTTGTTTCTCCCGTGAAATAGCTTTGCTGTGTTTCGGAGAGAAGGGCAAGACAGGCAGTGTAATTACTGGCACCGAGACTTAACATCTTATGTCTCAGGATAGGCAACACATAGATGAGTAGCCTGGCTCGTTCCAGGTAAACGTCTCCATGGGTACCACCATCTTGCTTGTTTCTCCCGTGAAATAGCTTTGCTGTGTTTCGGAGAGAAGGGCAAGACAGGCAGTGTAATTACTGGCACCGAGACTTAACATCTTATGTCTCAGGATAGGCAACACATAGATGAGTAGCCTGGCTCGTTCCAGGTAAACGGCTGCGTGGGTACCACCATCTTGCTTGTTTCTCCCGTGAAACAGCTTTGCTGTGTTTCGGAGAGAAGGGCAAGACAGGCAGTGTAATTACTGGCACCGAGACTTAACATCTTACGTCTCAGGATAGGCAACACATAGATGAGTAGCCTGGCTCGTTCCAGGTAAACTAGTTTATGTTCATGTGCGACGTCGACCACTTTTGCCAGTTTGCCTATCCAACTAACATAAAAAAAAAAACAAAAAAAAACATATTGGTTGTAGTATATAACTAGTTTTAAATATATGAACCGTGTTACAAAATTATTTAAAACGGGATATTTACCATGTTTTTCACTTTCATTTCGGCATTAGACATTGTGGCGGACCAATCAGCGCCACATTCCTGAATCACGCTATCGAAGTTCCACAGCACGTCGCTATACATACAACAACTGAATTGATAGCAAGTGGGCTTCGGCCTGGCCGAGCATACCATCTCGCTCGGTCGGAGATCTCCCTTTGGGGCCTCCACCAATACATCCCACAACATCATCTACCCGCATACTTCAGTCTCGTGAAAGACATTCGTAGATAATGTCGGAATTTCGAGATCCGCGAAATAAAATTGAAAAACATGGTAAACATCCCGTTTTAAATTATTTTAGTAATAAAAATAACCATGTTAACTTAAAATCATATAAAGAACCGTGTTAATTTAAAATCCTAACCGAGACCTATATCGTTATGCCTATCTGAATTGATATGAAGCTATATTGATATATCTGAAGCTACCTTTTTTTCTTCTTTTTTTTTCTTTCGCGCAGGGAAATGCTCTGAGACATCCCGCGGGGGAGTGGGTCACCCCACGCGGGTATATGGGACTCGCTGCGCCCGAAAGCTGGTAAGTGGACGCAGCTCTACCCACTAAAACCCGGCGAGTGCCACCAATGCCGCCTTTGGTGAGGTGCCCCGGATCTAATAAACAAACATAGCACCTCGACGGCTACTCAGTCCCCCAAGGGACCGACGCCACCTCCACAGAGGGGTTGTCCCGCACCACAGAACAACCCCTCCCAACGTCGGGACAATACAATGGGGTGAGGTTCCCATCCTCACCCCTTGCCCCCTACTCTTTATTCCCCTCTTCTTATAAGAGGGGTCCAAAGAGCCCCCTCGGCTCAATTAGCTTCGCCCAGGGTGTTGGGCTCACCCATCTGAAGCTATCTGCCTTATTTATTGCTATTTTTACTATTAGTTAAACTTGACAGTTTCAATTTATTTCTTAACATTATACACTTCCTTTGATTTTGGTTGTGTGTGTTAGTGGTGTTATAGTCAATAATATTTTTCTTATTTTGTTTAAACTATATGTCATTATTCATAAATATACTTGTTATTTATTGTACTATCCAAAATTGTACAAAAAAGTTGAGTCAATACTGTAAAGACAATATGATTGTAAAATATGTGTAGGGTTTAAAAATATTTGCGGGCGTTAGTGCTATCTTTATGGTTATGTGTATTTTAGGACTAAACATACCAACAGTTGCAATACGAAATGATTTACAGTTTTTATATATCAATAGAGATAGGGAAACCACCGACCACCTGTAACCTGTTACACACCGTGTATCCAACAAATGATATCTCATAAAGTAATGCATCTATACAGATAAATAAAATTGGAGTGTCTGTTTGTAATATTAAAATAACCTTTTACCTAATGCTTTTTATTAAATGCATATGGATGTATACACGATACATATACCAAAATAACGTTTTTTACAATTTTTGTCTGTCTGTCTGTCTGTTTGTTCCGGCTAATCTCTGAAAAGGCGATTCGATTTTGACGGGACTTTCGCTGGTAGATAGCTGATATTATAAGGAGTAACTTAGGCTATAAAGATAATCATCATCGATCCGCGTACGGCTGTAAATCTAAGTTAACACGGGCGAACTTTATAATATTTAAAAAGCTGATTTCTATGAAACGGCTGAACCGATTTTAATAAAACAAGTCCAAGTCAGTTCACCCGATTGACAAGAGCCACAGACGGACAGCGGCCAAACTTATGACACTCGTCTTTTCTTGTCGGAGGTTAAACATAAACAGCCCGACACCTGTGTTGTTTTCTAATGTTTGCGCAAATTTAACTTTTTACGGATGTTATCGTGGATTATGACGTTTACACCCCCGTCGTTTGGGATCGCAGATATTTGAAATAAGTTCATCTTTGAGATACTTTACAGCAACCATGGAGGTCTCAAGGACTGTCGAATTTTTTTCCCAATAGTCAGGCTATCTAGTAAAAAGATTTTGTAAATGACTAAAAACTACTATTTTGCAAATTTCAAAGAAATTCTACAAATGAACTACATATTATGATAAGTATACAATTATAAACGAAGTCTTGGTCAGCCATTAACCAGGTGAGAAGACGATCTCCGTGCGGTGACCGGTCCGTGTTGGATGGGAGTAGCGAGGGATCGGTCGTCTTGGCGTTCATTGAGGGAGGCCTATGTTCAACAGTGGACGGATGGAGGTTGATGATGATGACAACGAGCATTTACGGGTAGTTACCGGTTTACTAGGTAACATTGTATTAACTTTTATAGCTCAATTTTTACATTAATATTTAAAGTATACATTGTTGTGGCACGTGTACAAACAGACAGACAATAAACTGGTGGCTTTTGACGTTGTAGGTATGTGCGCACGCGTATTACTCCACACCTGTGTCCACTCGTTACGTCAGAAGCCTACTGCTTCGTCTCCAGTAAAGACTAGCCACACACCAGCAAGTCTGTCTGTCAGTTTGTTCCGGCTAATATCTGAAACGGCTGAGCCGATTTTGATGGGACTTTCACTGGCAGATAGCTGATGTTTTAAGGAGTAACTTAGGCTATAAAAATAATCATCATCAATCCGTATACAGCTGTAAATCTAAGTTAACGCAGGCGGGTAACAACTATTTAACATATTTTTACTATCTAGTACTAAAGTTATTACATCGCAGTATAATAGTTTAAAATTATTTATTTACAATCAGTATCATCACGCTCCCATTATTATAACAACATGTAACTTGTACTTTAGTCTGTACACACTACACACTGTAATATGGGTGACGTCACTGCGCACGCGCCGATATAACACTTGCTTAAATAATTAAATTTACGTTATAAAGATAATAAATATTTGAGGAAAAATATATACCTTTAAAAAGTAAAAAAAAAACATATTTCATAACCTTGAATATTGTAAGATATGAAATAAGTATGAAGTAAATATTTAAAATACTATCGAAACAAAATAACTCACTGGAATTATGATTTTAGTGTTGCTCTCATAATTAAGATGATTTTAACGGCTCTTAGAGTTTATTGAAGTTGATAAAAGCGCTTGAAAAACAATTTAGACCATCTGGGTACAACTATCATGAAAAAAAATCTCACTTATTCACCCTTTAATCTGCGAGTATTACACAGTTGGCAACCCCGCTAATAGTATGCTCCAACATCGGGCAAAGGACTCGTATCCAGACTGTAATAAATTAAAAAAGTAGACACCAGTATTCCATGAAATTGGTAGTACTTGACACCACTTCTAGCTATGTCTGCCGTATGGATCCCTCTAAACATAAACATCCTTATGTTGGGTGATGTAATAAATTGTTGTGATGAAGCTGATGGTAAGTCGGTGATGAAATCATCTTTCAATATTGTTTTGTTGTGTTTACGCGAACTTCACTCATTACAGTGAAAATTCTGTTTACGCATTTTATACGCGGCTTTTATGTGAAATGAAAACATTATTTAAGAACTAAGAAGAAGAGAGAAGTATTGAGTTACCATAGTTCCTGTGAAATATCCCAAACGTCAGATATGTAATCGTAATAAACCGCGATACAATCCGTAAATAATTGTTCCATTACCTTTCAATAAAATCGAATCTATAATTTACGGCTCATCTGATGTTTCAAGTGCTAGGTCACAGGTTGAAATACTGGTAAGTAAATAATAGGTATTAATACGATAGGCTTTTTTATATCATAAGAGGGCAAACGTGCAGACGAAGCCTTTTGGCGACTATCGACACCCATACACATCCGCACAACCAGAGGTTATGCAGATGCTCCCCCCCTAATGAACCACCGGATACTCACAGACAGCTTAGCTGTCACTTGTCACGCCGGTATTACGAGAGCGAGAGGTACAACCCCGGTGGCCGGTCGCGCCGGCCCAATGAAGTTAAAGACATCTAATAGCTTCCGTATGTTTCATATACAATTATGAACCTTATCCCGGTGAAAATATTACTGTCATAGCCGACGGAATCACTTCAGACAGACACAAAATTTTCCAAAACATTCATTTCCATGTATGAATGTGTATCTCCACCATGATTAAAGCCTTGTCGTGGCGGTGGGGGTCAGTAGCCTAAGGGTGAGCCCCAGCACCTTGCGCGAAGCGAATTCAGCAGAGGGGGCTCTTTGTACCCCTCTTATAAAAAGAAGGGACAAAAGAGCAGGAGGCAAGGGGCGAGGACGGGAAACTCACCCCATTGTACTGTCCCGACGTTGGGAGGGGTTGCTATGTGGTACGGAACAACCCCTATGAGGAGGTGGCGTCGGTCCCCTGAGGGACTGACAAGCCGTCGAGGTGCCCTGTTTGCTCAACAGATCCGGGGAACCTCACCAAAGGCGGCATTGATGGCATTCGCCGGGTTTTAGTGGGCAGAGCTGCGTCCACTTACCATCTTCCAGGCGCAGCGAGTCCCACTCCCCCGCGGAATGCCTCAGAGCATTTCCCGGCGTTAAAGAAAAAAAATAAAAAAAAGGGTGAATGTGTATACATTTTTTAACCTACTCTTTTCTTTAAAAACAACTCACTTATTTGGAGGCGCTACAGCGAAGGCTGGTCGGAAGTAGTATTAACAGTCTGTATCCAGTCCGTCCAGTCGTGTAGTACTCGTCGTGATGTCGTCGACCAGTCACTACTCACTAGTCGAACGTGCTTGTGGATATCGCACGGTGATCGATCATTAGTAACGGTGAGGTTAGGGTTGCCAACTATGCATCTGTTATATTGTTTATTATTATACTGCACATCTTTGTAATGATCACTTTGCCCTCTCTTCTATTAAAAAAAATATATGATAATAGCGGCTAAATTTAATGAGGGTTCGCAACGCGCCCATGTCAGAGAAGATACCCACAAGAAACTCTGCTGGGTTCCTATCATTCTTTTAGTTGTGATCATTATTTCACAAAAGTCAATTAAATCTAAATCTAGACCAATTCATTTCCGAGCGTTTTTGTCATTTATATAATCCTCTACATTACAATAGGAATTTGATAATATTTTCCGTTTTATGGTAGTTTTAAATTTATTAATTGACAACTCTATTATATCATTGTGTATTATAAAAACGTATACAATTACCCGTAAATTAAAAAACATCCAAATTTCAATAGAGAAGATGGCTGGCTCTTACCACCTGTTTGGGATCCCATTATTAAAATAATTAAAACAAAAACCAAGAATAATATGCCACAGATTAAAGATGCAGTTAGCACTTTCTGCGTAGAGAGGACTTATTAAAATAATGATGTATCATAGGGTAGTTTCGAATAACTTTGTAACGTTAGGACATCTGTCACCTCAGTCCTCCCGTGACCATGGTTGCTGTAAAGTATCCGAAACGTCGGGCTTGTAAAAATCTTAATAAACCGCGATAAAATACGTAAAAAGTGTTTCATTATAATACCCGTAAAGGAGTTACTAATTGTATAGAGCCTTGAGCTGGGCACTTACTTATTTGTAACTATTTACTTTGTCAGGTTGAGAGTCAATCTAGACGGTCAGTCTCCTAGGTGGGCAATCTCCGTAAGGCTCTAACTTCTAGTTGGATGCAAGTGTGAGATAAAGCGAGTAGTGACCTAGTCGTTCAATAAAAGGAATATGATTGGACGGAAGAAGTACAATCATTCGTTCTTAAATCTTCTAAAAAAACATCTTGACTTTTAAGGGAAAAGAATCAGGTGTAAATGAATTCTTTTAACCACTAACATATACCTAAGTATAAGTATATACATATATACAATAATTATATACATTTCTCATTTTTCTTATTACTTCTATCCGGTCAACCCTATCCATTGGTCATATAGCCTGTACCGTAACCGTCCAGTGATCCGTAGCGGTACATCCTCGGGAACAAAAACCACTGACAGATCTAGCGCTAGAGTCTAGACTCTAGACCGGCGTAGGTCATATGGCGCTAGATCGTAAATAAAAACCCGCATTGATGTTAATGCTAGCTACTTCGCTTTGCCCCCGTACGTAGATTAACAGCTGTCATTGAGCTCCGGTCAGTGATTTGAACCGTAATAGCAATTCAACCAACCAGTGATCTGTGTGGACGTCCCATCGACCAATCATCCGTCAATGGCCATCAGTCGGCCAATCAGAGCGCAGAACCGGCGCAGCATCGCAGTGCAAATTTGGCGAAATTTGTTTCCATACAAAACACATAACAATTACCGCTCTATTCCGGTTGTCTGTTCGATGATAGCCGTACTGACGTTAGGCCTATGTTCAGCAGTGGACGGATGGAGGCTGATGATGATGATGCGGACTGACGATGATTTATTAGCCTAAGTCAGTCATAACGTAGCACGGGTAACATTACACCGATAAAAGATATTGTTTTCTAATGTTTGCGCCAATTTCACTCATTATTATGAAACAATTTTTACGGATTTTATCGCGGTTTATTAAGATTTTTACAAGCCCGACGTTTCGGATACTTTACAGCAACCATGGTCACGGGAGGACTGAGGTGACAGATGTCCTAACGTTACAAAGTTATTCGAACTACCCTATGATACATCATTATTTTGATAAGTCCTCTCTACGCAGAAAGTATGTAAAGTATCTATATATATTTTTTCTAGGAGATCAGTAGCCAAAGTACTTATGTAACTACCAAATTACAAATCTAAATAAATATACAATAACTTAGTGAAATTCCACCGTAAACACGTCGTTTAACTCGAGTACTGTAAAGGTTTATTTATACACGATCACGCACACGCGGGTCGTGCCATATTTTTCCGATCTTCACGTAAACATACCGGTGGGAGGGAAGCGCAGTGCCGCGCTCCCGGCTGCATGGGTACCACCATCTTGCTTGTTTCTCCCGTGAAACAGCTTTGCTGTGTTTCGGAGAGAAGGGAGTGTAATTACTGGCACCGAGACTTCTTATGTCTCAGGATAGGCAACACATAAATGAGTTGCCCATGCGCTCGTTCCAGGTAAACTAGTTTATGTTCATGGGCGACGTCGACCACTTACCATCAGGTGGCACGTTTGCCAGTTTGCCTATCCAACTAACATAAAAAAAAACATTACCACTGTTACCGAAGCCGCCCAAATTAACTCAGGCCACGGGATCGCTTGGGGGAGGAGGAATAAAGAATAAACAAACGGACAAGAGAAGAAGACGAATAACTAAAAGTAAAACAATTTTCACGACATAAAAATAAAAAGTAATCTGTTCAAAATGAGTTGCCACATCTGCAAAATACTAAAACAAAAATCGGTTGTCTGTAAAGTCGGTTAACTGACGATAGTTGAACGTGACAACGTCATAAGAAATTGGAACGCCCCAGAGCGAGGTAACGCCGCATACGTCATCTTTTTTCGTTCGTGCAGCCGGCTCCATCGAATTATAAGACGTTGTCAAAAAATTCCTCTAAATTAATTATCCATAATTCCGGAGAGTAGCGCAGCAAACAAACTTCAGTTATTAGTATGGATATAATAGATACGTTTTTATTTATATAAATTACTTATGTTGAATACAAGTTATATTCTATAGTATTCTACTAATTCGTCAAATATAAGAAAACACATTAGTTTTTTTTAACTATAATTTATTTTTATTTTTGAATATCGATTTTTGTTTATTAATTTGCACTACTCAACTTATGGCAGGCAATCCCATTGGAATGAGTGAGAGACTAAAAACCACACAAGTGATGTAGGTAACTTGCGCGTCTTACGCCTTCCTAGCATGTGCTATTCTGATTATCCTGATCAGGATATTGGAACAAACTTGTTAAATTATTTATTGTATTGTCATCCGTCCTTAAAACGTTTCAATTTAATCTGACGTCTTAAACTGTATAAAATTCATTAAAAAGTAATATACATTTTCTAATGCTTACAATCCAAAGTGAGGTTAACATAAAAATAATTTATTTAAATAAATTTCAATAAGTCACTTCTCCATTTCAGTAAATACGCATGCACCGTGACGGTCCAAACGACAGAAAATGTGACGATTTTTTTCAAGATGGCGTCGGAAATTGTGACGATTTTTTTCAAGATGGCGTCGGAAATTGTGACGATTTTTTGACATTGCTATAAGATTTCTCCCATGGGAGAAATCCATCATCACGGGAGATGGGCTTGGGTATTTCCCTAGTTCTAGTGGAAAAGATGGTTCTCTCGTTTGCTAGTTTATTCATTCATTCATTATTCATCCTAAAACCTCCAAAGATCCTTATGTTGGATAACTCTAAAGTCACGCGCGTTAATGTTGATACGTGATATCATCAGGTCACGACGTCACCGGTCAACGCCGGACATACCTCGTCACTATCGTCATGGTACGATGTGCTATCAATGACAAAATGGCAGTCATACGGACTGCCGATAGAAGTGAAAACTTTGCATATAACTTACAATTATGACGTCATAATGTCACATTAGTGTGTCGCTGATGCGAACTTATAACTCTTATAAGACTGCGCCTACCAAAAAGTGCTCAACGGGGATAAAGAAATTATAACTTTAATATCTCAAATTAAATGACTATTTGTTATCATCGATGATCCTAATTTTTTTTAATATCATGGGGGGGGGCAAAGGAGCAGTCGGAGCCTTAGGTGACTACCGACGCCCGTAGACATCCCCACAAGAGGTTTATGTATAATGTAGGTAAATGCGTCGCCCTCATTTATACCCCATAAATAAACTTATGTACCTAATTTGAGATTCTTAGTACTGGTAAGGTTTTGTAAGAGGAGTGCCATCTGCTTTGTAGCCGAGTTCGGCCGGCACAACCGGGGTGGTACCTCTCACTCACATAACACCGGCGTCAAGTGACAGCTAAGTGGTCGCGTTTCGTGCGGTTTGTGAATTTCCGGTGGCCCATCGGGGGGATAAGGAAAAAGTGGGCAACGCATCTGCATAACTCTAAAAGTTATGCTGATGTCTATGAGTGTCGGCAGTTACCACAAGGCTCCGACAACTTGTTTGCCTTATGACTTAAAAAAGAGACACATGATGTAATTCTATCTCCAACTTAATTAATAATTAATATCTATAAATTATAACATATACAAATATGTAACGTACATTCGTCCATTCAATGTCACGACGCATAACATTCGTAGACCAAATTTGGCGGCAAAATGGGCACGATGGTACGAAAATATCGAGCCTACATACTAATAGCATTACTACTACCGCATAATAACCCAATAGTAACAACGTACAATGTATTCGTCACCTACTGATTGTCTAGTAATTTATTTATTTGTTTAAAGGATATTGTATATATAGTTTTAATTCGACAAAGAGTAGAGTTGCCGTCGGCATAAAAAATAAAGGCATGTGAAATGTATCCCTTCGGCATGTGACATTTGTGATTTTTAGAAAACACGTGATGAAAAATTACCTCTCACTCAAGAGTCAAGAGGCCGAGCTCATACTCACTGATTCTAGACCATCGTTGCTCAATCAATCAGTATCTATATCAGCTTATAATTGGATGCACAGTAATTGGTGGAGGATGGAAGGGGTAAGTTGGACGGAAATGGTGTAAATGAAAAGGTCTTGGAAAGGGTAAAAGAGAAAAGAAACATCATTAATACCATAGAGAACCGAAGAGGAAATATGATTGATTGGTCACCTGATACGACATGACTCGTTTTTAAAAGGAAGAAGGTAGGATTGGGGAAAAGAGAGGCAGAGGCAGACCGAGGAGAACATACATGGAACAGATAAAGGTACAGGTCGTATCGTATCACGAGGTGAAGGATTTGACGGGGAGAAGGAAGGATTGGCAACTGCTCCACCGACAAGAGCAAGGCTCTTAAATAGAGGGAGAGACAAAATAATTATTGGACATAGTGCTTTTTGGTATCACAAAAATTTTAATTTACATAAAGATTTATCAAAACCAAACACAAACACAAACCGAACACAACGAAAAACAAACCGCTCTTCTGAAACAAAAAGCATATATCCCACCCTACTCGACGAATATGCTATGGAATGTAAAAAACAAAATCAAATCCCAATTGTACTTCCCAAGATAAACGCATTCAAACAAACGCTTTAATATATGTTTCACGGTCATCAAACCGGTACCCCCAACTACTGTCATGAATCCATCAACACCACACACGTGTTCATCGGCCCGTCGTCACATCCAGTCACCCTTATCTTGTTTACGTTACGAACCATGTGCCGAAACGTGCTCCGACTTGCTCCCACATGCTCCCGTGCTCAGAGGTGCTCTCACTTACTCGGTGGTGCTCCATCTTACCCCGCACTAATCACTCAACATTAGTACCGTAATTAAGGCGGGCCTTTCCCGATAAACGGCATTTTGAATTCTGTTTTATTTTGAAACTAAGCCGATTTAAGTTTTGATAAAAATATATGTTATTTAACACTCCTTCATCATAATATTTCGGTTGTTCGATACACGATTTATATTTTACTGCATTAAAAAAAATTGCAAAGATAGGTCAAAATTGAGATGAAAAACCCATTTTATTTGAGTACTATCAGGTTCTGTACAATAAAACTTGTACCATAATAAACCTTGTAGAAAATGTCGTCGTTGTCGGTCGTCATAAATATTTTTTTATAAATCCCTCCCTTCAATTAAATAAATATGTGGTTTCACTCGCTGCCAAAGCGCTCGACGCGGTTTCGAGCTCCATACTAAATTCAGTTCTCGGACAGCCCCGCCTTAAAATGCGCCCTTAAAACATACTCTATCAATGTTAATAGTACATACTAGCAGCGCCCCGTTGTTTTACCCGCGTACTTGCCATTCCCATTACAGGGATAAATTATAGCCTATATGTTATTCTGATGTATAAGTTATGTTATTGTAAAGTTTCATTAAAATCCATTCAGTAGTTTTTGCGTAAAAAAGGAACAAACATACATCCATACATTCTTACAAACTTTTGCGATAGTATTTTAGTAGGATAAGATTTACAGGTAATTTTATATACGTTGTTTACATCATGTCGTTCATATAGAGGGGCCCAAGTGATGCAGTGGAGAGTTGCGGGGCTGGTGAAGAAGATTGTGTAATGTTGGCGCTTGGCGCTCATTGGGGGGCTGTGTCAGTGGACAGTCGCAGAGTGATAATCACGATTGTGACTAACATCCACACCACGTCAACCTAGCCCGTGCTAAGCTCGTGAGGACGCATTTATAAATTGTTATTACACGCTAGTAATATTGTTAAATAATATTTAATTGTAAAATGTATTATTTAACGTAGACCTCCCTAAATTAACGCTAAGACGGCCGATCCTTTGCCACTTGCATCCAACACGGACCGGGCCACCGATAGTGGAGGAATAGAAGCTGATGATGATGATTTTACAGCCAGAAATAAAGGACCCTGACTATGGAACGCCTAGATTCCTTGGAACCAATTTAAGGCATGGCTGGTCTGACACATGCACCCACGACGACTGTAACCAACTCCGACCTTCGTCTGATTGATCATCACACGAATTGTCTCACTCAATTAAATTCGCAGAATCTTAAATGGTTATAAATGACGATAAATTTTAGTACACTTTGTATATCTACACTGGCGGACACGACAGACATGCTGCGCAAAACATTTTTAGTGCACCAATAAAACCATACACAATTTCATCAAAATCGCTCCAGCCGTTTAGATGGAGTTATGTCACATACACCCACGGAAAAATTATGTATGTATAGATGTTCTAGATCTAGTATAACAAAGTCGAAGAGTTTGTCATCATTATTTATAAACCTACAATTGCAAGAAATAATTTTGATTTGATTTGTTTGAACGCGCAAATCTCCGAAATTACAATTTTTTTTTTTGTATTTGATAAGTAAATATTAAGGAATGTTACAAGCTATTTCCCCACCATGGTTCAGGCCTTGTCGTGGCGGTGGGGCTCAGTAACCTAGGGTGAGCGGTGCACCTTGGGCGAAGCTAATTGGGCCGAGGGGGCTCTTTGTACCCCTCTTATAAGAAGAGGGGACAGAAGAGTAGGGGGCAAGGGGTGAGGATGGGAAGCTCACCCCATTGTACTGTCCCGACGTTGGGAGGGGTTGTTCCGTGGTGCGGGACAACCCCTCTGAGGAGGTGGCGTCGGTCCCTTGCGGGACTGACTAGCCGTCGAGGTGCCCTGTTTCTTTTCTAGATCCGGGGCACCTCACCAAAGGCGGCATTGGTGGCACTCGCCGGGTTTTAGTGGGTAGAGCTGCGTCTATTTACCAGCTGTCGGGCTCAGCGAGTCCCACATACCCGCGTGGGGAGACCCACTCCCCCGCGTGATGCCTCAGAGCATTTCCCAGCGTTAAAGGAAAAAAAAAAAAGGTTACAAGCTATTTGTTTTGGAAGAAAGTTTTCATTTCAATTTTCAGATAGATAGCGTGAAAAGACTATTAAGTTTAAGCGTTTGTTCGAATCGTTTATCTCTGGAACTACCGGTCTAATAATATGAAAAATATACAATCGAACCTCTCCCTCCCCTCCCCTCCTCCTTTTTTGAAGACGGCGATAAAAATATCCATTTGAAAGCAAAATTGTTGAGGAAGTGTCAGGCCGTAAATAATATTTTTAAACAAGTTTTTGAAGCGAAACTTCTTTGCGCGCATGAGGGTAAAATTTTTACGGATGAAACGTCACGAAAATGTGCAACGTTTTTGTCCAAGAAGAGGGAAAGTGTGTACTTTGTACGCACGCACTTTTTTAAAATATTTATGTGGGTGGACCGGGGTGGAAGCAATGCTGGAGATGAAACTAATTTTATGGATATTTCCCCGGTTGATATACCTACGTTCCCTTATCACCTTGTGTTTTAGTAATTCTGACTAACTAACGTTTTAAAACTACTATAAATATGTTTTGCCTTGTCTTAAATAGTTCAATGAGTAAATATGATCGTTTCCTCGAAATTCCGCGCGCCACTATCAGCTGTGGTTTATCCTGTACCGTTCTGAAGAATTGGCTGCGTCACGTCTGCCAGTCTGCTCAATGACACAATTCGAACAATAACATAGGATTTTATAACCGCTGCTGCGTCGCCAATATTTGAGAACAGATTCTTAATAATACAAGCAATGTTTTTTCTAATTGGTCTAGTAAAAGATTTTGTCCGTGTACATGTTATCTTTCATGTTATTTATTTACATTATTATTTTTACATTCCCGATGTTCGGATACTTTACAGAAACCATCGGAAAGACCGTCCTCTTAACAAGCTGCGATAAAATCCGTATAGTTTTTTTTCCTTATGAGTGATAATCGCCTATACATTTATGTATGTATGTTATGTACCCGTCCGGATTTATATATAAAATAACCTTTCTTTATATTCCTCGATAACTAAGTTATCAAATTCATATACCTACAATTTTAAATCTGTTCCGTTGATTTGGAGATTGCGTTCAAACAAACATACTATTCAGATGTGTTATATTGGTAATAGATTCCCACCATGGTTCAGGCCTTGACGTGGCGGTAGGGCTCAGTACCTAGGGTGAGCCCAGCACCTTGGGCAAAGCTAATTGAGCCGAGGCGGCTCTTTGTACCCCTCTTATAAGAAGAGGGGACAAAAGAGCAGGGGGCAATGGACGAGGACGGGAACCTCACCCCATTGTACTGTCCCGACGTTGGGAGGGGTAGTTCTGTGGTGCGGGACAACCCCTCTGTGGAGGTGGCGTCGGTCCCTTGGGGGACTGACTAGCCGTCGAGGTGCATTTTTTGTTTATTAGATTCGGGGCACCTCACCAAAGGCGGCATTGGTGGCACTCGCCGGGTTTTAGTGGGTAGAGCTGCGTCCACTTACCATCTTTCGGGCGCAGCGAGTCCCAACATACCCGCGTGGGGAGACCCACTCCCCTGATGTTCGGTAAACGCACATACATATTATTTTTAACTAATCTTTTATCTTAATTTGCGTCAGTTATTAACTAAATGCACCTTATCGAATTCGGAGCTAGTTACGTGATTCCGATAGAAAAACGATTGTTCAGCGACACCGTGACACGACATAATTACTGTTAAAGATCTTGCTCATCATCAGCCCTTATTCGTCGACTGAACACACGCCTCTTTAAATGAACGTCGAGACGACCTCAGTACCACTGACAGCTATTTATCTCGTACAAGCTGAACCTGGCAAACGATGTCCTGTCCTTACCCAAAAATGTTTACCATCAGCATTATTTTTATATACCTTAAACGTTAAACAACACAACAAAAAAAAAAGCTTATACAGAAGTTAATATGCTCGTACATACATTTCGACGATTTCTTTTTTCTGTCATAAGGAGGAAACCGCGCTGTCGGAGCCTTATGGTGACTACACTGACGTCCATAGACATCCGCACAACCAAAAGGTATGCAGATGCGTTGCCCTCCTTTTCCCTATCTCCCCCAATGGGCCACCGTAAACTCACGAATCGCTCGAAATGCGACAGCATAGCAGTCACTAGACGCCGGTTTTATGTGAGCGAGAGGTACCACCCCGGTCGTGCCGGCCCAAGTCGGCTGAAAAGCAGCATGGCACTACCTCTTACAATTTTTATATATTATACATTAGAGTCATCATCAGCCCGTATATGTCCACGGCTAGGCATCTCTTTCAATGAACGCCGAGACGCCAAATCAAATCATTTTTTTTTATTTCAAAATAGTACCACTACAGTATCTTTTTGAACGTCAATTGACTCTACCACCGGTTCTAAGGCAAGCCCATTGAGAAGATCCGGCGAAATAAACTCAGTGGAACTGAACGACGCCCTGACTCTTCAACTTGGACCGGACGAAGATCATCAAGTACAATTACACAAGTAACACAGAGATCGCCATGCCAACTACCAACTACGTATTTAAAGAAATAAGCAACTTCATTAAAATATTGAATATGCAAATAATTTTGAAAACGCGAGAAATTATTATACGTCAGTATGTTTGAATTTTATTCGTTACTATTTTTAGCTTCACGTGATTATATTTACGAGTGGACTGTGTTAATGAATGCTGTTTTACGAACCCCTTTTCCCTTCTGCGAAGTGATAGATCAGAGCCTATCCGTCCACTGCTGAACATAGACGTCCTTCAATGAATGCCACGACCGATCCCTCACCACTCGCATCAAACACGGACCGGCCACCGCACGGAGATCGTCTTTCCACCTGGTTGATGGTCGACCAACACTTCTACCCAAACGTGGCCTCCACTCTTGAACCTTATTTCCCCATCAGCCCGAGTGTGACCAGCCACTGCCACTTCAACGGGCGTAGCGATAGAATTCATGTATTCCATTATGTATAGTCGAAAAAATCAGTTTGCATCAATCATTTTTTTCTAATGTTTACGCGAATTTGAACGATTACAAAGAAACAACTTTTACGGATTTTATCGCGGTTTATACCATGGTTGCTGAAAAGTATCCGAAACGTCGGGAATATAAGTCTCAATAAACCGCGAGAAATCCCGTAAAAATAGTTTCATTATGATGAGCTCTATTTTTGATCAATAGAAGCGGGACGCGGCACTTGTCTGAACGTTTTAAGGCAGGTTGGTACACAATTAGGATTACCAAACTATCTATCTCTTCTATTTCTCTCATAGAAATCTAAATAATAAGGTATTATATCTATTTCTATGACTTCTCTACATCTTGTATATCTTAGACCGTCAATTAAAATCTATTATAGCGGATTTCCCGACATATACAAAAGTAAAAAGACGTACAGATTTTTCTTTTATTGCCAATCGTAAAAGTAGCACGTACAATATATTTGGCGTCATTGCAGTTTAATAGTAAATTAAAACAACAAATAAAACCTAGCGACTGTCGGTCTAACGCTTTTGCCAACAAAAAGAATGAAATTTTATAACTTCAACGGGATTTGACACCGACAACTCAAGAAACTTTACACAATACCTTTAAGGTATAGGTACATTAATAAGGCAATAAAGTGAATAGTAATGGGCCCAATATTGATCGCTGTGGGACACCGGATGTCACAAGTGCGGGGGAAGATGCATATCCATTCATGACGACAACCTGCGTACGATTTTCCAAGTATGAAGAGAGCCAGCGAAGGAGATTACCTTTAATGGCCATTGTACGATAACTTTCTTAAGAGCAGGAGATGATTCACTTTGTCAAACGCTTTTTTGAATTCAGTGTATATAGCTTCAATTTAGCCCTTCTTGTCTAAACTTTTAAATATGTAATTTGTGAAAGCTAATAGATTTGACAAAGTGGATCGACCCTTTATGAATTTATGCTGCTCCTCGATAACAATATGCTTAAGCCTCGATGATATGAAATTGTGAACTAGTTTCTCAAACACCTTCGGAATAGTCTACAGGATGGATATTGGCCGATAATTTGATATTTCATTTTTCGAACCCGATTTAAATATTGGCGTTTTTTCCATTGGCTTGGAAATACACCTTTCTGAGGCAGTTATTGAAGGTTATTTCAAGAGGAAAAGAGAGATTTTTACTAACTCTTTTTAAGAATATAGGTGGTATGTTATTGGGACCTGGCCCCTTGTTCGGATCTATATCTTTTAATGCTTTATATATGTCCGGTTCTGATAGATAAAGTTGATTTAAACATATATTGGACTCATTAGTGTCTAATGTGTCAGAAATTTTGTAGGCTCCTAGACTTACCGGCTCAAAAACTGACTGAAAATATCTAGAGAACATACTGCAAATTGTTCTTGGATTACTAGACGTATAATCGCAAAGTTTCATAGTTATTTGATATCCGGAGTTAGTTTTCTGTGTATTTCCAAAAGAACTTTATAACATTTTCAATATATTGATTGTAGCAGTTCCTAATTACTCGCTTCCGTAGTAAATTAATTTCTTGTTAGTCTCGTAATGAACTATAAGTTTTCCATCGCATCCACACCTTTCTTTATCGCCTAAGCGTAGAAATTAGACTTTTAGAAAACCAGATTAGATAGCGAGTGGATTTTTTTTGTCAGTATTTACACAAAGTTTACATTAAAATAATTTTATTCGCAGCTTCCACTCTTAAATTAGCCACATCTCGTTTTATAGGTATATTTTGGCACCATCCGTGCCCGAAGCTCGATTTGTACATCCGTTTGTGACTTGTGTATAATTGTAGAAGCTGTAATTGTTACACGGAATTTGTGGGGCAACGACCTTTGTCAAAATGAGTGAGCCCATTTTGATGAAACAGCGTAATATATTTATAATTACAGACAAGTTATAATTGTTTAATACGGAATTTGTGGGGCAACGGACCTTTGTTAAAATGATTGAGTCGATTTTGATGTAATGCAACACTATATATAGTTTTCAAACAACTCATACAGATTTTACCGAGGCTTTTTATCTTACTAGCGTGATACTAGTATTTAAGCTTAATATTTTTAAGCCCTTGTCGGTACGTATATCAAGTACCTATGATACGATAAAAATGTATAAAAAAAATATAAAATTTTAGAAATCGAATCCACTAATATTCGTTTTGTTCATATTGTTCTGTCTTTGTAGTTTTTTACCCAATTACGTCAGAAGGAGGGTAATTTTGACTACGATTATTATTCAAATTAGATTCTGAATTAGTTTCATATATTATTGTAACATTCAAATTTTTGCAAGGTTGTGTGGATGTTACTTAATAGTTACAAAAATATGGATTTTGATGAAATTTTCCAAACTGAATACTAACAATTTATTATTTTTAGCCCCCGACACACAAATGTTCATCCTTATAATATCTATGGACGCTATGGGCTCTTTCACACCACGTCAATCTGGTCCCGTGGTAAGTTCTCGAAGAAATTGTGTTACGGGTAAGTACCAGAGAACATTTTTGTTATGTAATATACATATTTAACACACATCTATGACTCAGGAACACCGAAAACTTTTTGTTCTCTGGCGAGATTATAACCTCCGGCTTGAGCACCAACGCGCTAACCCTTAAGTCACAGAGATCGTCTTTGTGTGCTTTGCTTATACGGATAAATAGATTCGGATGAGGTTTATTTTAATATCTACCAGGTTCTTTAGCGGTGGTTCTAAGCCATTTTCAACCAAATGTGATTACCGTTTTAAGGTCATTTCTTTTATTATCATGGGATTTTTTAAAGGACTTTTACCTATTGATATCTTACCTTTGTTTGACATTTTTCACATTCCAATATACACAATAAAGATTTCGAGTCTGTCCGTCTGTTATTGTATTTGTACAAACCGAAGCTAAGGGGGGGTAAATTGTTGCCGCCATTTACGGAGACAAAGATATACCTGACATACCGGATCCCCGATACAATAACAATTTAAAAACCGGAAGTCGGGACAACCGGAAACTATACGTGTGTTATTGTTTTATTCGATTGAAAGAAATTTCATAAAACTGATACAGTGAATTATAATGAACAAACAAATAAATGGGGCAATAAGGTTCTAGAGGGGGGGCCGCGTTTAGGTAGACGAAGTGTTGGTCGACCATTAACCAGGTGGGAAGACGATCTCCGTGCAGTGGCCGGTCCGTGTTGGATGGGAGTAGCGAGGGATCGGCCGTCCTGGCGTTCATTGAGGGAGACCTATGTTCAGCAATGGACGGATAGAGGCTGATGATGATGATGACGCGTAAACATTAGAACACAATACGATAGGAGTGAACACAAAAACATGGCTCGCAAGTACTTTTGTTTATACAGTAGCAAATAGATATCAAACACTACACACTCGTGAAGCTCCGTCTTAGCGTTTATTGATAGATGCCTGGACTTGGTAAAATGATGTTGATGACAAACAAGACACACCACACTACCACCACGCGCTCCCGGCTGCATGGGTACCACCATCTTGCTTGTTTCTCCCGTGAAACAGCTTCGCTGTGTTTCGGAGAAGGGCAAGACAGGCAGTGTAATTACTGGCACCGAGACTTAACATCTTATGTCTCAGGATGTCTCACCGAGCATCGCGGTGATGACACTCGGCAGAGACAAGTCCCCTCCGATGACCGATGTCAGATCATGACGCAGCGCCGCCCATCTCGGGCACACCTCGAGGGTGTGCTGGGCCGAGTCCACCGCCGCGCCACAATCGTGACACACTGTCAACGGCTCCCTGCGGGCCGTCCGGCACAGGTACTCACCAAAGCAACCATGCCCAGTGAGCACCTGTGTCAGACGGAAGGTGAGGGGTTTGCGCTTACGGCGCATCCACCGCTCAAGGACCAGACGCAAAGCAACCGTTAGGCTTTTGCCGTACGGCTGTTGCGCCAGGTCTTCCCCGCACCTTCGCATTAACGCCTCTTGCCCTAGTCGGCGAACCCGAAGGATCCCGTCCAACGTAAGGCTCTCACCAAGAGACCTCCTATCCGAGACATAGGAGTGCGTCTCGGCAAGAACCTCCGCCAGTCTCAACTTAACCTGAGACATAAGATGTTAAGTCTCGGTGCCAGTAATTACACTGCCTGTCTTGCCCTTCTCTCCGAAACACAGCAAAGCTGTTTCACGGGAGAAACAAGCAAGATGGTGGTACCCATGCAGCCGGGAGCGCGGCACAGCGTTTTCCTCCCACCGAATTCTTAGTCTTAGTAAATTTCGTAATCTCCGTTCACATTCCCATCATCTTCAGTTCTCTGATCACATAGCTGTATACCTAGTTATATACCATTCATATTCATTCACTTAACCGGATTTGAACCCGCTACTCAGAGTCGCATACCACAATTGTTCTTTAATGGATCATTTTCTAATCTCACAAGCCGCTTCCATCAATTATGCGGTGATATGTCACTCACGCCGAGAGAGAGCAAATATTTGATGAGCCGCACGATAGGCGGAACCCCCGCCCGCATCGCTCTTTCTTCTGCATCGACGTTATTTCTATTAAGGTATACTGTCTGATGAGGATGTTAAAGGCAAGGCGTAGACAAAAGAAAAAAAGCTGTACTCTATGGACAGGGTCATCATCATCATCAGCCAGCCCAGCTGAGCAGCCAGCCCAGCTGAGCATAGACATCTTTTGTTTGTCAATCTATCTTTTATGGACAGGGTAGTGGACTAAAGATCGCGGGTTCGAATCATTAGAGCCGACAATATTGATGTATCACGGAGCAATCGTAATCTATACAGATAAATAAAATTGGAGTGTCTGTTTGTAACATTAAAATAACCGCTTTTTATTGAATGCATATGGATGTATACACGGTACAAAACAGCCTATTTCATAATTTTTGTCTGCCTGTCCGTCTGTCTGTCTGTTTTCCGGCTATTATCTCTGAAACGGCTGTGTCGATTTTGATGGGACTTTCACTGTTAGATAGCTGATGTTATAAGGAGTAACTTAGGCTATAAAAATAATTATCATCGATCCAGGTAAATATAAGTTAACGCGGACGAAGCTGCGGGCAACAGCTAGTTTAAAATAAAATTATTCCCAACTCTGTTATCTGATACCTGTAACCGCAGTTCCTACAAACATACCACCGGAGAAGATTGAGCTAACAATGACAGACTTGTAAACTTGTAAACTCCACGCAAAAAGACGAGTGTCACAAGTTTGACCGCTGTCTGTCTGTGGCACCGTTTTTTTTTTTTTTTTTTTTTTTTTTATCGCAGGGAAATGCTTTTTACGCATGTAGCCAGGATCTCGGGTAGATCCTGACCCTATGTGGGACTCGCACCTGGGAGTGCCCTACCCGTAAACTAAAACCACTGCGAGCGCCTTCAGCCGCTTTAATTTAAGGGTCCCGAATAGGCATTCGACAGGATCACCTCAGCGACAGGCTGGCCCCGGCGAAGGCCAGACTACTCCTCTTAAGGGAGGACTGCCCGGCTGCTTAGGCAGTCCCCGCGACGTCGTGTCATACTGGGCCCAGGTTCCCATCCTGAACCCGACACGAGCACAGGGGCGTTACTGAAGGCGCATTAAGTAGCGCCTCCTACGCACCCCCGTTCGTCTCCCACGGGGGGAGGCCTCGTCGGCGGCCTCCTCTCTCACCCGCTCATCGGCCTCCTTCTGGGACATTACTGCCTCGCAGAAGGAGACCATCGCCGTCCAGGACTCGTCGTCACCGAGCATCGCGGTGATGACACTCGGCACAGACAAGTCCCCTCCGATGACCGATGTCAGATCATGACGCAGCGCCGCCCATCTCGGGCACACCTCGAGGGTGTGCTGGGCCGAACTGTCTGTGGCACCGTTATTCTCAAACGAGTGAACAGATTTTACATTTGTCACAGCGTGATGTTATATAGCCTATAGCCTTCCTCGATAAATGGGCTGTCTAACACTGAATTTTTCAAATCGGACCAGTAGTTCCTGAGATTAGCGCGTTCAAGCAAACAAACTCTGCAGCTTTATAACATTAGTATAGATTTGTGGTTATTGAACGGTAAATATCAAAGTCGATTCAACGGTTTCACAATTATCAGTCCCTTTGTACGTTACGTTACGGGATTCTTGACAGTTTTTTTTTTAATTTTAAGACAATCAAGTGAGTGTTCGCGAGGTGATGATTATAATTTATTGTTCAAATTCAGAACAGTCTTATTTATTATTTTACTGCGCTCATACACTTTACCACAATGCTTTTGCAATAAACATTTGATAAGAGACCTTATCAAAATCGTTGTGGAATTTATTATTTACTATTTATCAACAAAAATATACACTGGCATACACACACGGGTTTGCTTGTAACGAATACAAAGGATATGAAAGGTCTGCTTCGTGAATCACAAACAGCAAAAGATTATTGACACACACACAAGACACACACCAATGTATTTTTATTATTGTTTCGCCCACAGAAATATTCTTGATATATTTCTGTGGTTCCGCCACAACTTCTGTCTGGATTTTATATTATAGAAGTGAATACAAATAATCTATATGTATTTGGACGACCAGCCGTCTCGGTGTTCATTGAAACCTATATCCTATATATGATGGAAAAGGTTGATTATGATATTATGTAATGGATCTGATTGAACCTATCAATGACAGCGTTAATCGATTTAAAAATTATACTCTCAAGTTAGACCAACCGTCACGAAACTTCATTATAATCGGTTCAGCGGTACGGAGATTATGAACGAACGTCAGGTCACACACAACATTTCACAATATATTTGAATATGATCAACTTTAATCAAAAATATATTGTTTTCGAATATTCACCCAAATGTATTCAATGAAACTAAGGATTCATTTATTTATTTTCATTGCGGGTTCTAATCCCGCCAGGGAACAAAAATATTTTCTGTGTTCCTGGGTCATGGATGTGTAATAAATATGTGTATTATATAATAGAAATCTTAAATATATGTATAGTATAAAAGTATTAAATATATTTCCGTTGTATGGTACCCGTAACACAAGTTCTTCGAGAACTTACCACGGGACCAGATTGACGCGGTGTGAAAGCGTCCATAGATATTATTATTATTATTATTTGGTATTTATTATTTTTAGTTTTACATTCCCGGCGTTTATAGTGTAACACAACCTTAATAATATATAAAATAATAATATCAACCCTTATTATGTCCCACTGCTGGGCACCTCCTCGAAATCAGGCGAGGAGGGTTTCGGGCCATAGTTCACCGATGCGCTGGCTCAATGCGGGTTGGTGAACTTCAAGAATCTCATCAGGCATGTAGGTTTCCTCACGATGTTTCCTTCACCGGTGAGCAAGCGATGGTCTCATGTTCATTTCAAGGCTTCACGGGGGATCAGAATCGAACCCGGACCTCTCGGCCTCTCACTCAAGAGGCCGAGCCCATACCCACTAGGCCATCATCACATAATGATTATACAAAATAATATTTTTATTCTTCGTAACAAAATTATCTCTGATACGATTAACCGCACTTTCAAAGAAAGATAATTTATTTTAAAATAATTTCGAAAAGACTCATTGTAATTAAACTTCAATATCTGGGATTTTCGCGATTTATATTATATATATTTATATTGTATAATTATATAAAATATATTATATTATAATATACAATTTAACATTCCTTCGTTTTTGATACTACACCTTTATCACTCCATAAATAAACTTAACATAATAAATTAAATGTAATCACAAAAAGTAAAATCGCAGACAATACAATCGCCAAAAAAGTGACCACAAAACCCCACCTGTTTGGGTGGCAACTGCAGTTTCTGGGGGTACAGGTCCTGCAGCCGCTGGCACAGCTGCACCGCGCTGGTGGCGAGGCGGGCCATCGCTACCACACACTGTCCACTATCACGAGTACACAGTCACCGTTACAGCAGAGACGTCAGACGTGCGATACCGTCGACTAGCGTGTCCATACTGATTGTACTGAGGCGTTTAATTGCTGAGCAATATGACGAGACCGGTAGGGCTGCCACATGACTGCCACTTATAATTTTACATCAACGAACAACAGTTGATCGTGAGTGATCATTGAGGTCTACAGAATTGATGTGACACATCTATTGCCGCGCCTGATAGTAAAATCGACTCGAATGCCGTGACGTCGTGACGATGTCATTTGTTTATTTTATTAAATAATTCGACGTGTTTCACATCTACCGGGCCGGACGTCCCGAGGCGACCAATTTTCAAACATAGTCTCTATAATTTCCCACTTATACAGATAAATAAAATTGGAGTCTTATTGTAATATTAAAATAACCCCTTTTTACTAAATACATATGGATGTAAGACACGGTAATACCAAAATAACATCGACAACTGATCACATTTTGATAAAAAATCGTGACTGTAGTGTTAAGAAGGATTTAACATAACAATTATGATTATATTTTGTTTAACTTAACTTAAATCGTTTTAGTATTATATTAAAGTATAAGAAATCAACATAGTACATAATTTTTAAAACATATCCCCCGGTGGGAGGAATGGCTCCTGGATAGGTACATGGGTTCACCACCATCTTGCTTGTTTCTCCCGTCAAACAGTTTTGTTTCGGAGAGAAGGGCAAGACAGGCAGTGTAATTACTGGCACCGATACTTAACATCTTATGTCTCAGAATAGGCAACCTATATCCCCTTTAACCTGTTGAGGGCCCTGGGCAGTAGGATAATGGGGCCCAGACCAAGACAACAATTTTAATATCTGTGAGCCTGATTTTTGGTCTAGAGAAGAATAAACCTAGTAATAAGGGTAGTACTAGGTATTCTAATCAGCAATCATTTTTGTAAAATAGCACTCAATCATATACTGATAGAAATAATAGGGCCCAATGGATCGTGAGGCCCTGGGCACGTGCCCAGAGTGCCCAGTGGGAAAGACGGCCCTGTAGGCAACACACAAAAGAGTTGCCTGGGCTAGTTCCAGGTAAATTAGGTCATGTTCATGGGCGACGCTGACAAACTGGCAGACGTGCCACCTGATGGTAAGTGCTTATCCAACTAACATAAAACTATCTAAACGTTAAATCACGTCTACTACAAAGGCAGCTACAGTATACAGTAGTATCTCTCGGTAGTATCTCTCGGTGCTGTAGTAGACAGAAGAACTCTGAGACCTGTTCTTCGAATCCTCATCTATCGCTAAAAGCTATTTGTATTAAACATACAGACGATTCCACGAAGACCGAATTGAGCGAGTTTGCACGAAATATTAACAAGATTATTCTTGTATGTAAGGATGTTTTTAGTGCAGTCGATGTTTATTTATAAATTCAACGTAATACGTGTGTAAGAAAGGATCTTCTAGTTAAAACCACATTTTAATACAAATATAAAAGTTTGTTTTTTTAAACGAGCTAGCATTCGGATTGAAAAATTGCTTTTGTATTTTAATAGCAATTATTTACGATAATGTATAGGCAATTCAGGTGGAAAGTTTATATTTTATTGTATTATTGTGTTTATAACTAAACGAGGCTCCAGACGAATAAAATTTTACAGTACCTATTAAAAATAGTGAATTACAATATTAAATAAGCTATTATTATTTTTAGCCATAAAATTGTTACACATAACTGAGGTGAATCAAAAAACGTGTGAAATGGACGGTTACCCAGGTAACTAACACGAAAATAATTCCTTGTCTCTAAGGTAAATAAATACACAGTTCAAAATTGATATTAGATCATAAAATAACGCCACAAACCTGCCTCGCCATCTTCCGCGACACCATAACGTAGTGGTGGGTGGTATAAATATAAGAGAAAAGGATCACCGGAGCGAAGCTACGAGTTCAAGGACAAAGGTCAAGTATAAAATTGCAAAATTACCGAAAAACCTTGGTATTCTTAATATAATAAAGTCTCTTGTTTAACTTCTGTGATCTAATACAAATTTGCCAAAATACACAAAAAAATATTCCTATAACGTTAATTCTCTTGTTCATAATGTTAAGAATCCTACGAATATTCGATTATTGCCACTTCACTCACTCGCAAGTTATCAGTCGGCCCAGCGCATCTGCATAGCCCATATTGCGATGCGATATGGTTTGATATCCTATATCTATGAATCTTGAATATCAAGCGAGATATCGAACCGAGACGTATCGCAACGATGCAGAAATATAGTGTTTTAAAAAATATATAGTTTTTAAACGCACCGATATCGGATATTTATATATTGATGTAATATACGTTTCAATATCTATATACGATTTATATCGGCCATTCCTACCATAACGTCTTGTACACTCACCTGCAACAAAAACATTAATATTAGTTACAGCCACGGAGACATTACGAAACGGTTTTTTTATATACTATTTTTTTATATCATAGAAGGGCAAACGAGCAGTCGCAGCCTTTTGTCGACTATCGACGTCCATAAACATCCACACAACCAGAGGCTATGCCGATGTGATGCCCTCTTTCAATATCCCCCACAATAGGCCACCGGAACTCAGAAACAGTATGAAACGCGACAGCATAGCTGTCACTTGACGCCGGAGTTGTGTGAGCGAGAGGTACCACCCCGGTCGTGCCGGCTCAATTGGGCTGCAAAGCAGCATGGCACTACCTCTTTCAAAACTATCTTACAAAAGTTATAGATGTTTTCCTGTATTGTATTCTATTACGGTTATGTTAACCTGCCCTTGCAGTCTCTTGCACGTCTCAAAAATCCAACCTGCATAGTAAATTTTAACTGAAACTACTAAAAGACACACATTCACACACGACTATCCTCCAGCAACCAAGGGTCTCTTCCCATAACTACGTTACCAGCGGTGGTAAGCCAGTAACCTTCTGTTTATCAATAGGCCAAGAACACGTTAAGAGTCATCAAGTCCTACATTAGCCTTGACAAGATTCACCCACTAGTCCGAAAGTTATTTAAGCCAATAAAACAGCAATCTTTAAAATGTTATTTTTCCAGAATAGACCATCGGTTCATACGGTGGTATGTGATCAGGGACGTCCATAGACCAGAGAAGTTACAAGTTTTTAGTTTTCTTGGCACATTATTTTAGTAATCAGATGAAATAGTCCTAACATCTCCTTACTTAAGTCTCGCGCCTATTAATCTTTGGTCACTCTATTCTCTAGTTAACCAAAATCTATTACCCGTATCGCATTTGCAGAATCTTTGGCACATTAAGTTCTGCTTCTAAAGATCCTCATCATATCCTTATGAGTCCTATCACTATTATTTTATTTTTCAGTATCCTGGACACTTCATGCATCTTTTTTTTCTCTACGTCAAACTTCACAAGAACTTCCTTAATGTACTGAAGGTATTTTTACACAAGGTCTGCGCTACCCACTCACAGTCACTGACCTAAGATGGTCTATAGACTCTATAGTTCCTATCACTCTGCAGAATGTTCTGCACCTACCCGTATCGATACAGTGATCAGACGATGTGTAATTAAAGACCGGTCGCTAGTGATGTACACATTCGCTATACCGAATGTACGTCGATTAAAATATTTTTTTTACTATAATCAAACAGCTTTTCTACGGATTTTATCGCGGTTTATTAAACACTTGACCGTTATTTGAAGCTTACATGACTGAGAGTGGCGCTAGTAGTCTTCCGTCACATCTTTTGTCCTTTTCCTTCTCATTCCCCCATGATATCTATGTTTCTCGCTTGCACCTTACCCCCACCAGGTAGGTCGTTGAGCTGCATTGCGAGCTGAGACTTCTTTATCATTGGCGTCAAGTTTCCCGTCACAAACGGTTCACTTTCGTAATACGAAGAGTTTTTATTATAGTGTATTGTGTAGTGATAACGTCGTGCTACCAAATATTTCTGGTGAGTTCTCATAACGTTTTTATTATATCTCAGAATCACGTGGAAAGATCCAAGTTGCTAACGGTTTTTGCCGTTCATATAATATGTGTTTAGAATCATATTTAATAACGCATATAATTTAACAAAGGGAAATTAATAATATAAATACAATAACTTTTACTTTTTTTTTGGGTACCCACATTTCGTTAATTTTTCGTTTACTTCGTTTTCAAATTAGGTTTAGTGTTCATTTGTATTGTATTTCCTCTCTTTTAGTTATACAAAATGGATGAGACTTATACAAATGATAACCAACCAATTGCCGGACCTTCTGGTGTACAAAAATCTAAAAAACGGCATAGAGAATCCGTAACAAGTCAATCCTCTAGTAGTGAAAATAGTAGTCCTGCTAGTAGTTCAGATTCAGAGCTTCATCGCAAAAAGAAACTGTCGCACCGTAGTCCCCCGAAGAAAGGGAGGGGCAAACATAGTCGCAATTATGATATGTTACAAAAATTATCGAACGAAGTAAGCGAACTTCGCAAACATATTTATGAAGGCGAATCTCCTTGCTTTAACCAAAAAGAGTCTAATGTTCATAATACTACTGATTTACATTTTTCTAAATACTATGATGATGATCAAATTTCGTTATTAGATAACCATGATTACGACGTTACAAATGATTGTAATCTATTTAATGATAAGGCAGTTGATAAAAATAAATTTAATATTGAATTACAAGTAAAACTTAAGGAACCAGCTACTCCTAAAGCCCCAGAAAATTACCTTAAAATGTTACAAAATTTTCAACATTTTGATAAGTGTGAGTGGTTTGATGTCAGATATGCCGAAGTTCAAAAACTATATAATCATGCTCCAGGCTTCAACCAGTTAGAGATTAACGATGAAATTAAGGCATACGATGCTCAGCGTCACCTTGCCTATAGTGACAAAAGTTATGGTGCTCTTTCCTTCTGTATTTTAAAACAGAGAGAATTGTTGCAAGATAGTCTGAATAAACTTATATCCTGGGCGCGGGAGGGCAGTAACACTATTAGTGCTGATGAACTACATACTAAGGTCGTAGAATTATTTAATCAAGGCGAGTACAATAAAGTTACTTCAGACATGCTACAGTTAGTTTGTGGCCACCGAGCCGAAACCATTCAAATGCGTCGAGATGTGTTTTTGAAACAGGTCCGCGACCCATTGGTTAAATCAGCCTTGCGTAAGATACCCCCATCGAACATGCACATATTCAGTGCTGAACAATTAACATCGACCTTGGAGAAAGCAGGAGGTGTAAGAAAAGTGTTTTTACCTTTGATAAAGGGTAACTCAAAATATGCCTCGCAGGCATCAAATAAAATTCATTTTCACCCCCCGCAGGGGTTTGATAATCAAAGAACACCCTCGCAGGGTGTGTTTCACAGACAGCCCTCGCAGGGCCGGACTTACACCCAACCCTCGCAGGGTTACCTTTACAACCGTCCTTCGCAGATTACACTTAAAACCAACAGATGTGGCAATAATAACACACGAGGATCATTTCGACCCCGTGGAGTTCCCCAGACTGGGTACAACAGACCTGAACCAGCAGCAGAAAATAAGAGACGTGCTCCCGGCCCGCAGGACTCTCAAACAGGATACAGGCGAAGGCGATTCTGACTATTTCAAAGCTGGCCAATTAATACACTTCGTACACCGTTGGAGACTTCTAGGTGCACCACGCACACTTCTCAAAGTACTCAAAGGGTACCGCATACCCTTTCAAGTCAAACCTCCACTTTTACTTCCCAATCGGAAAAGTTCCTTAATAACTCCAGAGTCAGAAGACATGTCCTGGAGCATATCACAGATGGTTACTCAGGGGGTGCTGGAGAAAGCGCCTCACTCTCCCAGCTTTATTTCGACCATGTTCCTGGTTCCCAAAGGCGATGGTACCAACCGACCAATATTCAACTTAAAAAACCTAAATTGGTATGTTGCGGTTCAACCCTTCAAATTGGTCAACATGTTTCGTTTACCCGGGTTCCTCCAACCAAACGACTGGCTTTGCAAAATAGATATTTCGCAAGCATACTTCAACGTGTCAATAAGACAAAGTCACAGACGCTTTCTGCGACTGATATACAAAGGGGAGTTACTGCAAATGACTTGTCTGCCTTTTGGTCTCAGTACGGCCCCAAAGATCTTTGCAGCGCTTTCCAATTGGGTGGCCCAAACACTAAGGGACCAAGGTATTCGAGTCTTAGTGTACCTGGACGATTATTTGGTAGTACACCAAGACTACGAGACACTAAAAGTACATGTCCAAACAGTGTTAGAACGGTTAAAGTTCTTGGGATGGCGAATAAACTATCAAAAGTCAATGACGTGCCCCCAAAAGAATTTGGTGTTCCTGGGTATCTTATGGAACCCATGGTTAAACAAAAAATCACTACCAGACGAGAAAATACTACATCTGCAATCGCGTCTGAAAGAAGTTCTGCGAGGAGTGACTATAACCGCCAAAAACCTTCAGAGCTTAGTAGGCACTCTGAACTTTGCGAGTTTCGCAGTTCCCTACGGCAGATTACACTTCCGGGAAACCCTGACATACCTCAACAAAGTCTTAAGAGAGGGCACAAGTGTCATGGTATTGCCAAAGAAGTTGCAAAAGGAACTGAGGTGGTGGTTACAAAATTGTCACCGCGAGTCAAAGATTCATGTACCGCTTGCAGAACATTTCCTTACCACAGACGCATCGGATGTAGCTTGGGGTGCTCAGATAGACGGACACAGTATGTCGGGGCATTGGACAGATCGAGAAAGAAACCTACACTGCAATCAAAAGGAAATGATTACAATATTGAAGGTTCTGCAGATTTTCAGTCCAGAACTAAGCAATTCAACAATCCTTGTGCAATGCGACAACAAGACAGTTGTAGCCTTTCTTCGACGGGAAGGAGGAACCAAATCTGCCTTCTTGATGGGACTAACAAAGAAAATATTTTACCTGTTGGAAAAATACAAGATTCATATAGAAGCCCAACATATTCCAGGCAAATACAACTGTCATGCAGACCATCTTTCTCGTCACCGGCCTCCGCCCGAGTGGCATCTCCTTCCGCAAAGCACAGAGAAAATATTCCAGAAGTTCGGAGTACCCCTGATAGACTTGTTCGCGTCGGAAAGGGCGAAAGTGGTCATGAATTACGTTTCACTAGACCAAAAGGACCATCAAGCCATGTTTCACGATGCCTTCTCCCAGAACTGGAACTTTCCCCTAGCATGGGCGTTTCCACCACCATACCTTATCCCGAAGGTCTTGAAACATCTGAACCAAGCACGAGGTATATACCTACTGGTAGTCCCCCGTTGGGAACGAGCATTTTGGAGACCGGACCTAAAGGCACGAGCAATAGCACCACCCTTCACAGTCAAGAATCTACAACATTGTCTGATCGACACAACTACAGGTCTGCCACCACCCAAAGTCCAGGAGATGGTAATAGAGGTATGGAAGTGTGGGGGTGGACGCAGAACTTGAAAGACTGGACAAAGGATCAAGTTAAACTGCTCCAAGGATCCTGGCGTCCGTCAACAAGGAAAACGTATACGGCTGCCTGGAAAAGATGGCTTAAATGGTCGAAAAGCCATAGAGTAAATCCTTTGGCGCCTACAGGACAATTGCTTGCTCGTTACCTGGCAGACTTGTATATTATTGATGGACTTGCTTATAACACAATTATTCTACACAAGTCTGTCGTATCCACCTTAGCCAATCCTGATATTTCTAATAATTTGAGTTCTCATGCCCTGGTGAGTCATGTCTTAAAATCTATAGCCTTACAGAAACCAGTACCCCAAAGGAAAGCTATTTGGGATATTGATATTTTAACTTCAAACTTATGTAATCAAAACGTCGACGAGGCTAGTATATTCGCTACTTCTAGACATACAGCAACTCTGTTATTGCTTTGCTCTGGCCGGAGGGTTCACGATTTAACCCTCTTAGCGACTGATTCGAAACATTTTTCAGAAAGTAGCGACTCTCTTGTTTTGTGGCCCGTTTTTGGGTCAAAAACCGATACTGCAACGTGCAGACAGTCTGGCTGGAGACTTTACCCTAATATTGAGAATAAGAACCTGGATCCAGTATTTTGGGTAAAACACTGTAAGACACTCTTGCATGAGAGACGACAACAAGCAGGAATTTCAAATTTATTCGTGAACATCCGGGGCACACCAAAAGCCGCTTCCCGCACACTTATAGCAGGTTGGGTGAAATCGCTCTTAATAGAAACTGGAGTGATAGCATCCCCGGGAAGCCTGAGATCGGCTGTTGCTTCGAAAAAGTGGGCAAATAATTGTCCGTTAGATGAAATTCTTTCCGGAGGAAACTGGAGATCGAAAACGACATTTACACGTTTTTACTGCAAAGAAGTTATGTCAAATGTCCATAGTGATATAACCAATTTATTTAAACCTGTATAATTAACATTAGATTGTCATCTGCTATGCCACTGTGCTATCATAATGTAGTAAATTAAGTAATTGTAGAATTCAGAATTTATGACAAAAACCTACTAATTCCTTGTAAGAAGTCATTGTGTTCATAAGCAGGATTCTGATCATCCACAGTCAATCATATTTTACTTATTCTTACGGTGTGCAAAGTAAAATTTGTATGTTTTATTTTATTTGTTATTGTAATATTGTGTTATAAACTTGTTTCACTGTACCTTTCTAGAGGAGTACTGAATAATTATTATGGGCTCAATACTAGTTCTGAATATATGATTATTATAATTAAGCTATTTGTTCTTAATAAACTTACGAACCAACGTAATTTCCTCCCTATAACATACAGTTAGATCACATTGGCGTCTCAACCCCAAATGAGTATATACCCACCAGGCGATAATAAACAGGTCTCAGTCATGTAAGCTTCAAATAACGGTCAAGTGTTTAATAGAAGTGTTTTACCTGAAATAAAACACATATTAAATACTTACCTTATTTGAAGCTTACAATTTTAATTTCTGCCTGGCGTTTCCTTCGACTCAATGATAAAGAAGTCTCAGCTCGCAATGCAGCTCAACGACCTACCTGGTGGGGGTAAGGTGCAAGCGAGAAACATAGATATCATGGGGGAATGAGAAGGAAAAGGACAAAAGATGTGACGGAAGACTACTAGCGCCACTCTCAGTCATGTAAGCTTCAAATAAGGTAAGTATTTAATATGTGTTTTATTTCAGGTAAAACACTTCTATTAAGATTTTTATATGCCTGACGTTTTTCTATACTTTACAGCAACCATGGGCACTGGAAGTTACTCGAACTAACCGTAAGGTAGATTATAAACATTAGAAAACAATATAATTTTGAAGTGTAAACTTCTTTTAGCGCGGTACGCATATTTTTAGATGAGATAAAATCTCTGAACTCGCGACACCGCACACGAAACGCTGGAGACACAGTTTGACGTTTATAATATGACGTGGACTCGCGACACCGCACGCGAAACGCTGGGGACACACAGTTTGACGTTTGATTTATTCTAATATATAAAATTTCCATGTCACAATGTTAGTTACCGTACTCCTCCGAAACGGCTTTACCGATTTTTACCAAATTTTATATGCGTATTCAGTAGGTCTGAGAATCGGCTACTATCTATTTTTCATACCCCTAAGTGATAAGGGTGGTCAACCCCTCAAATTTTGAAAGTTAACGCGGGCGAAGCTGCGGGCAACAGCTAGTTTTTATATAAGATTATGCAATATTTATTTTGCAAATTGTGTTGCTTCTAAATTATATCATGCGGTCATTTTGTGCGTCGTTTAAATTGTATAGATTGTCATAATCTATTACAGCCTATATTATAGGTATTTGAATTGAATTGTTTTGTTTTCACTTCTATCGGCAAAAGAATCTGATTTTTGATGGGACATGTTCTCCTGGGGCTAACCATCCTGAGTCAAAGTATCACTTCCTAGTTCCTGCCCTTCTTCCCGAAACGTTACTTGACGAAAGAAAGGCGGCTTACATTAATAAAAAATGAATGGACAAGTAAAATTCGTGTGGAGGTAAGAAACCAAATGCCTAAAAACTATTGGAATCCAGCCAATGCGTGTGAACTGGCACGCTCCTGCAGCTGTATATCTGGATACCCATATCGGGCTGTTTCCAATACCGATATGGATTGCGATTGTAGCAACTCGTGACGCATTGATAATAATAACTCAAATACTAGGTTAAACTATTATTCACCATATAGATGTATTAAGTTTACATTCCTGAAGTTTCGGATACTTTACGTCCATCGATTGCGGGAGACCATCATATTGAGTGAAAGGCATAACAATATTATGGACTAATCGTCGCCAATTTTTGAATTTGGTCACTGTGTAGAAGAAAGGGCCTAAACTACACAGATAAATGAAATTGGAGTTAGAATAATATTAAAATAACCGCTTTTTATTAAATGCATATGGATGTATACACGGTACATATTTAATTTTTCTGTATGTCTGTCTGTCTAATAGTCCCCCCTCTGAAACGGCTGCGCCGATTTTGACGGCACTTTCACTGACAGATCTCTGATGTTATAAGGAGTAACTTAGGCTATAAAATAGTCTAAGTTAACGCGGGCAAAGCTTCGGGCAACAGCTAGTAAATAATACAATTAGCCGCCTTTTTTTTAACGCCGGAAAATGCTATGAGGCATCCCGCGGGAGGTGAGTCTTTCCAGGCGGGTATGTGGGACTCGCTGCACCTGAAAGCTGGTAAGTTGGACGCAGCTCTACCCACTAAAACCCGGCGAGTGTTCTGATCTGTTGAGCAAACAGGGCACCTCGCCGGCTAGTCAGTCCCTTAGGGGACCGACGCCACCTCCACGGAGGGTTTGTCTCGCACCACAGAACAACCCCTCCCAACGTCGGGACAGTACAATGAGGTGAGGTTCCCATCCTCAAGACGCTCTTTTGTCCCCTCTTCTTATAAGAGGGGTATAAAGAGCCCCCTCGGCTCAATTAGCTTCGCCCATGGTGCTGGGCTCACCTTAGGCTACTGAGCCCCACCGCCACGTCAAGGCCTGAACCATGGTGGGGATTGACATACATCATAGTGTCATATCTCCTCTTGACCTGCGACCAATTCAACATGGTGCGGTTGTCGGTTGTTTATCATCCATCGATATTGCCCACCCTACTTCTTATCGGTGACGTTATAATCCGGCGATAGGCCCACACGGGGCCAATTACGGCCACATGACATCATGACGCTGTAATGATCCATCAGTTTCGTGACGTTCATCACTGGGCCATTCATCAGCTGGTGTCTTTTGTACATCATCATCATCATCATTGTCCACTGCTGGACATAAGCCTCTCTCAAGAACGTCAAGTTGTGATTGCATCAGCCGTTTTGGCGTTTTATATTAAAAAAGTAGCGCTACCTAGGAGCTGCTCTGTGGAATATTACAGCGTTTTGTATGTTTCTATATAAATGAAACATATATTAAGTTTGCTGTACATAAGCTCTTAAAAGCTTTATATAAATACATAGTATACACATTCAACAGACATATACATCATACAATGTTTTCCCTTGACATGATTCGAACCCGCGAGCGTCCTTTATTAGTACATCTATGACCTAACTAAAGAGGTATGTTTTGCAACGTGTGGTATGACGGACACATACATTATTACACTTCTGATATCTACAATACTAATGTAAGAAATACATAATGCATAAAGTAATCTTTGAAACTATGTCACCGATTTCAAAAAATAAAATCTATCACTAAGGTAAGGGCGCACCTCCACCGCGGCAGACGGAGATGCTATGCACGTTGGTCAAGTTTCGCTTTGAAAGAAAATATATGTGATTGTTTCCACAGCAACGCGCCTCAAATTGGACACGCTACGCATAAAGTCATTTTGTTGCAATTGAAATTTTAACACACGTGCGTAGCCTCTACGTGCGCCGCGGTGGTGCCGCGTCTTTATGCTAAATTATCATCAGTGACGGTGACATGTCGGCGGATATTTATGTACATCAACGTAAGCAAAGCTGCGGGTTGCTAGTGTTAAGTGTAAATAATTAATCTATATTTGTTCGGCCTCAAAAATTCCTTACAGCCTTGAGGTATCACAACAACCGAAAATACAACATCATACCTTTATGTAGGTGGAAAAATATTTATAAATATAATTTTAACAATTAGTAGCGCAAACAAGACCTCTGGACGGCATCACGACGTGGATATATTATAACATATAACACGAGCTTGACCGGACTGAAGTAAGTGCGCATCACCTTTGTATTGACAAGCAACTAGCCTACCCCATCATGGTTCAGGCCTTGGCGTTGCGGTGGGGCTTAGTAGCCTGTGGTGAGCCCAACACCCTGGGCGAAGCTAATTGAGCCGAGGGGGCTCTTTATACCCCTCTTATAAGAGGGGACTAAAGAGCAGGGGGCAAGGTGTGAGGATGGGAACCTCACCCCATTGTACTGTCCCGACGTTGGGAGGGGTTGTTCTGTGGTGCGAGACAACCCCTCTGTGGAGGTGGCGTCGGTCCCTTGAGGGACTGGCTAACCGTCGAGGTGCCCTGTTTGTTTATTAGATCCGGGGCACCTCACCAAAGGCGGCATTGGTGGCACTCGCCGGGTTTTAGTGGGTAGAGCTGCGTCCACTTACCAGCTTTCGGGCGCAGCGAGTCCCACATACCCGCGTGGGGAGACCCACTCCCCCGCGGGATACCTCAGAGCATTTCTCGGCGTTAAAGAAAAAAAAAGCAGCTAGCCTAACTTCAGAGCGGCCAAGTAAAAATGTTCTAATAAAGAGTAGAGATCGATGGGTTTAGCATACGTGTACATATTCCGTTTATATATATATAATAGAGATATAATATTTCAAAAGATTCGTGTGTTACTTTAAAAAAGAAGTATGTAGTTTTTCAATCTCGAATATTCTATTATAACTACTAAATATAACTACAACGTCGTAGTAAAAAGTAGCTTAATGACACTACTTATAATTTTAGATATTTAGTATTTAAAATATAAAGTATCCAAACATCAACATCGATGACACCACGAGTGGAGTCATGAGGTGCCCGTTAGCACTCCGGTCACGAACTATTAGCGCCTCCGCAACCAGTTCACCCATCGTAATCCAGATCAACAACCTGGAGATTTGGGGGTTGCGTCATGACAGCGGGGCTGCTGGTACCCACCTATCCCTAACTCCCTTTAGTAATAAGCAAGGTAGAGTGAGCGACGGTGGTCGAGTGTATATGGGCTCGGCCTCTTAAATGAGAGGTCCAGGTTCGATCCTGACCCCCCGTGATGCCTTGAAATGGTTTTTCCTAATTTCTACGTGCACCTGAACATGAGACCATCGTTTGCTCACCGGTGAAGGAAACATCGTGAGGAAACCTGCATGGTGAGATTAAAAGCCTTTGAAGGTGTGTGAAGTTCACCAACCCGCATTGGGCCAGCGCATCCTATGACCCAACACCCTCCTCGCCTGATTTCGAGGAGGAGACCAGTGCCCAGCAGTGGGACATATAAGTGGGTGATATTATATTATTATTATTTGGTAGAGTAAATGTTTTTATGGTTTCACGCAACGCAAAAATAAAATAAAAAAACTTCTCCAAAATATTACTTAACACCTTGAACTCAGTATACAATAAAGCTTTTGTATGAACGCGCAAATTTCCCAAAAAGTCGCAAACGAGAAAATATTGGGGGATGGGGAAAAGGAGAACGCGTCTGCATAATCTCTGGTTGTGCTGGTGTATATGGGCGTCGATAGTCGCCAAAAGGCTTCGACTGCTCGTTTGCCCTCCTATGATATAAAAAAGTCCGTTTGTTAGCTCTACTATTAAGTAAGGACGAAGATAATATTTTAACTTTTTAATATTGGGGACCTTTGCATCCGCGGGGAACAGCTAGTTAAATATAAAATAATACAAAATCCGCCATTAAATAAAATTGTTTCTCAACCGTAAACGTCAAATAATATTAAAACCAACCTCACTCACGTCTGAATTAAGTTATTAAAATAATACTCATTGTTAGAATAATCTAATTTGTCATCACTTCGTTATAGCTTATTGTTCAATTACAGTTCACATATTATATTTAATTACTTTCACACTTAATTAATGTCAAAGTTTAATTATTAACTTATCCTTACTTTTCGGCCTTATGGCCTTTAGGCTCAATCGGTACAGTAAATGAGCAGATGGCTCACTTAAGAAATATTCGAAAGGGGACGCCCCCCTCGGCGCGGGTTATCGCGCGCGCTGCTCGGGAGAGCAGGATTTGGACTAGTCAAATCCGATACGGTCGACGAATCTTTTACGGTTGAATTTAACCTAAACCAAAATGATCATGAGGGCCACTCCAAGGTGTGTGTAAGTCTTGTATTATAGGTAGGTACCGGTGGGAAGGATGCGCTGACTCTCTGACAGCATGGGTAACATTATCATCCTTTGTTATAGAAGAACGGAAAATCGTTTCCGAAAGTACAACTAAGATTTCTAATGTTGACGCGATTTTACTATTTTAATGAATTTTTGAAATTTATACTCATTTTAATGAACTTTACGGATTTTAGACCCAACTAAAAGATTCATTAAAAAAAATGGTTGCCTGTAAAGTCGGTTTTACGGGCGAAGATTTTACGTGACATCGTTTCGGTGACTCATCGTAACGTTACCGAGCGTTACACTTTTTCATAAGTGACTCCCAGCCGCAACCTAATTTAAGACGTTGTCACGTCAAAACTAGCGTCAAAGAACATATAGCTGATTTAAAACACCGTCGTGTAGTCTTGACAAAGCTCGCCATTATATCAGATTTGATAAACCACAAGTCCTCGCAAAAGAACACCGATTCCAACCAATGATGATCCGTGAGGCTATTGAAATTAAAAAACATCCTAATTTCAAAAGAGAAGATGGCTGGCTCTTACCACCTGCTTGGGATCCCATTATTAAAATTATAAAATGAAAATCCAAGCATAATATGTCACAGATTAAATATACAGTTAGCACTTTCTACGTAGATGGGAGTAACTAAAATATTGAAGTATCTTATGGCAGTTTCGAATAACTTTGTAACGTTAGGACATCCGTCACCTCAGTCCTCCCGTGACAATGGTTGCTGTAAAGTATCCGAAACGTCGGGCTTGTAAAAATCTTAATAAACCGCGATGAAATACGTAAAAGTAGTTTCATTATAATACGAAAAAGTTGATATTTTTCTCTATGAGCCATAACAGAATTAAAACAAGAATCCAAAATGGAACAAGACAATCAAAAAAGAATAACACGGTCAAACATCTCGACTCAACCTCAAAAATCTCAGAACTCTGTACACGATAAAAGCAAACGCCCATTCCAGAATGACCCCTGGCGGTGACACTCGCTGTTTGGAAGACCAGTCACCATAAACCTGGCCTACGTGACTAGAGACCATCACAATGCGCCATTGTGTGTGCTGACGTCAATGGCCGAATACAGACGGAACCATGTACGTATCGACAATTTAGGCGAGGGATTATTCTTCGTTGCTCACCGTTTATCATCATCATCATGACCACCATGGTTCAAGCCTTGTCGTGGCGGTGGGGCTCAGTAGCCTAGGGTGAGCCCAGCACCGCGGACGAAGCTAATTGAGCAGAGGGGGCTCTTTGTACCCCTCTTATAGGAAGAGGGGACAAAAGAGTAGTAATGTGAGCTATAAAATTCCGAAACTAGTCCGAAATTTGTCACTGACGTTATAGAAATTCAACCAACCAGTGATCTGTATGTATCCCATCGGCCATACATCCACCAATGGCCATCAGTCGGCCAATCAGAGCGCAGAACCGGAGCGGCGCAACACATATTTGGCGGTATTTTTTTCATAAAAAACAAAACATTACCGCTTTATTTCGGTTATATGCTCGATGGTTTTACTTCACCGGTTAACAAATGATGTTGACATAGTCATGTACGCGGGTAAATTAAGAAAAACCCGTTCAAAGAGTTCCCCGGAAGGACTCGAAGTCAGACCTCTCACGGTCGAGGGAAAAACCAACTGGACATGGTGGTCTGTCATTGACAATGTAAAAGTGTTCAACTCGTCACATGAAGGAGTACAATAGACAGACACACCCCATTGGTCAAGCATATGCATGCACTCCTTCATCATATGCATTTTTTTATGTTACTTGGATAAGCAAACTGGCAAACGTGCCACCTGATGGTAAGTGGTCGACGTCGCCCATGAACATAAACTAGTATACCTGGAACGAGCCCAGGCAACTCATCTATGTGTTGCCTATCCTGAGACATAAGATGTTAAGTCTCGGTGCCAGTAATTACACTACCTGTCTTGCCCTTCTCTCCGAAACACAGCAAAGCTGTTTCACGGGAGAAACAAGCAAGATGGTGGTACCCATGCAGCCGGGAGCGCAGCACAGCGCTTCCCTCCCACTGGTATATTTTCACACACAAGCTGTTTACAATAAAATCGTCAATATTTTCTACATGTTTATTGCGATGTAATGATATAAGCACATTGTTTGGATATTATAATCTATTTTTATATCAATCCTTAAGTACAAACATATTTTTAATACTTTATATAAAACGTAGGTAAATTTAGAAACCCCACCATGGCTCAGGCCTTGTCGTGGCGGTGGGGCTCAGTAGCTTACGGTGAGCCGCTGCACCTTGGGCGAAGCCAATTGAGCCGAGGGGGCTCTTTGTACCCCTCTTTTAAGAAGAGGGGACAAAAGAGCAGGGGGCAAGGGGTGAGGATGGGAACCTAACCCCATTGTACTGTCCCGACGTTGGGGAGCCGTCGAGGTGCTCTGTTAGCTTAACAGATCCGGGGCACCTCAGCAAGGCGGCACTGGTGGCACTCGCCGGGTTTTAGTGGGTAGAGCTGCGTCCATTTTTCGTGGAGACCCACTCCCCAGGCGGGATGCCTCAGAGCATTTCCCGGCGTAAAAGGAAAAAAAAAGTATTTTTAGAAACATTACGCATGTTGGACGCGAGTTGCAACGGCGTAGTTATTTTTTCGGATAGATCTATGCTAACGCCAAGATGATCGATAGTATATACTACTAGTTATCCTATAAATTTGATCGTTCAAGTAACTCGGTAGCGTAACTTTCTCGTGTCGCGGCCGTTATCAGACGTCGTGTCGCGGCGCGGTGTCAACATCTAGGTGAAAGAAGCGTGATGTACTTGAGTATAGTACACACACACACCCACGCACACGCACACACACACACACACACACACACACGAGATCCAGAAACACACATCATGCGGTTTGCCGGAAGGTTTAGTTTAGGGTATATGGTGTAGTGTATACATGCTTATGCATTCAATAAAAAGCGGTTTTTTTAATATTACAAACAGACACTCCAATTATATTTATCTATGTATTACCTATATGATCCATAGTGTATATCTTTATATATATAACTTTTGTTTTGTGTAACTACTAGTAACTATATATGTTATATTATTAATTGTGTGTCTTATGTACATAAGTTGTTTCACAAATAAATTTTTCTTTCTTTCTTTCTTATATATTTCTTGTGTGCGTGTGTATGTCACTGAACTCCTCCTAGACGGCTGGACCGATTTTGATGAATCTTTTTGTGTGAGTTCAAGGGGATTCGAGGATGGTTTGGATTCACAAAAAAAAATATTTTGTACAGGACAACGTCTGTCGATATATATTATTTAACCTATGTATTTTAGAAGAAAGGTTTCGAAGTGAAACACGTTGGCGCGCCTTGGCCGTAAGGTCGTCTCTAATGCAGTGCAAACAGCATGACGCTATCATTTATTCTATTCCATTTTTCGTTAGACTTTTAATAATTATTAATGTTTATATTAGATGATCCACATCTGCCGTAAGGATTTACTTTTTACAATCTTAGGAAGCCGCTAGGTAATCATTTGACGACCTCAGTAGCTCAATGGTTAGCGCATTGGCGCTCAAGCCGGAGGTTGCGGGTTCGAATCCCGCCAGGGACCCGAACAAAAAAGTTTTCTGTGTTCCTAGGTCATGGATGTATATTAGTGTATAATATAATAAAAATCTTAAATATATGTGTAGTATAACAGTATTAAATGTATTTCCGTTGTCTGGTACTTAGTACTTACCACGGGACCAGATGGACGTGGTGTAAAAGCGTCCATAGATATTATATGTATAATGATTATAATGTAGTCATAAGCTGCACCGCGTCAACCCCATCCGCCGCGGTAATCCTCGGTGAGATAGCACTCAGATATCGTGACGTGTACACATTGTTTGCTAATCGCGCGCCACACCACCGCCCACCGCTCACAAGCGACAACTGCCGGCTAACGTTACGACCACGTTACAACCACGTTACGACCACGTTACGACCGACCAACATTAACGACCAAAATAATCCTTATAATCCAAACAATTTATTTTCATGTGTAAATAATGTAACTAATAGAATAGAAGAAAATTTATTTAGGTAGATATGATAGACTAGCTGTTGCCTGCAGCTTCGCCCACGTTACTCAACTCCTATTAGTCACAGCGTGATGTTTTATAGCCTATAGCCTTCCTCGATAAATGGGCTGTCTAACACTGAAAGAATTTTTCAAATCGGACCAGTAGTTCCTGAGATTAGCGCGTTCAAACAAACAAACAAACTCTTCAGCTTTATAATATTAGTATAGATACGAATTAGAGCTCCCAATAATAGATTTTCTTACAAAAGAAAGAACTTAAAAAAAGGGAAAAATCCGATTTTTTTTCACAAAAGCTTGAAAACAAAGGAAAAAATCGAACTGGAGACTAAAACCCGGCTCTTCTGGTTTGAAAACCGCCCGATTTTCCACATTGTATAAATTATATCTAGACGCGAGTGTAATCGTCTTGACGTTCATTGAAAGGGGCCTATGTCCGTGGACGAATAACGTTGATAATGATTCATTAGTATAGATTTGAAATTCGTGATGTTGATTAGGTAATTCTTTTGTCCATATACGTTCTACTTGCACAATTAAATCCTAATTATGTACATATTAGGCATATAATTAAAAGCACGTGTATACATATAACATTATGATTTGAAGTTATGCGACTTTGTGAGACACGCCTTTGGCCTATCAAGTGAAGTTTCATCAAACCCCGTTCAGTATTAGTGTTATTGAGTAACAAACATCCAAAATACTAAAAACGATACGACAGTGAGTTTGTTACCTTATATTAAACCGCTGATTCCTATGAAGTTTTGCAGAGACATTATACCCTGCAGAGGGTCACAGATAGATATCAAAATAATAAATATCATCCTGGATATATTTATGGTAGCATAGCATGGCGGTTAAAAAACAAATAAATATTACCCAACAATCACACCGCGTTAACCTAGCCCCGAGGTAAGTTCGTTAGAACTTGTGTTACTGGTACTGGGAACAGTAATAAATTTAAGATATTTATATAAATACATAATATATACACGTCAATGTCCCCGTGCAGACTATTCATCATACAAATTATCTTCACCTGGCGGGATTCGAACCCGCGACCGCTGCGTAGAGTCCTGACCACTTGACCAGCCTGATATGGCTTTGAGCTAGGCCTATTATTGGGAAAACATAAAGGCGATCTCTATAGCCATTCAGACATCAGCCGTCTTGACGTTCATCACGTAAAACGTAGTGCCATGCTGCTCTGCAGCCGAATTGGGCCGGCACGACCCCGTGGTACCTCTCGCTCACATAACACCGGCGTCAAGTGACAACTATGCTGTCGCGTTTCGTGCGGTTTGTGAGTTTCCGGTGGCCCATTGCCCCCCCCCCCCCCAATGGGAATAGGGAAAAGGAGGGCAACGCATTTACATAACTTGTCTATGGGCGTCGGTAGTCAGCATAAGGCTCCGACTGCTCGGTTGCCTCCTTGGCATAAAAATAATAATCACAAGAGATCATACTGATGACGGTCACCTGCCAAGCCTCGTGATGGTAGCACGTGGCACCAGCAGTAATTACACTAATAGTAATCGTAAAATACACAAAACCATTCCTTGTATGTATTATAGCTGATATTACTTTTTACTACCACTATTACCATAATTTGCTCTGAAAGCATATCATACGATACTAGCAGCACCCCGCGGTTTCTCCCGCGTACTTCATTCCCGCGGGAGTACAGGGATAAATTGTAGCCTATGTGTTATTCTGATGTTTAATCTATATAATTGTAAAGTTTCATTAAAATCCATTTAGTAAGTTTTGCATGAAAGAAATAAACATCCATAAAAACATTCGCATTTAAAATATTAGTAGGATACCACTTGCGTCCTTCCAAATCGGGTCCATAATTACACACACTTGTACTAAACCTAACCAATGACCGTTGGTTTGCTCATGACTTGTATGTGATTTTTTTCAATTTTATGTATTATTCTTTTTTTTTTTCTTTCGCCTATTTTATTATGTAAACGTTTTTTTTTCTTTACACTTATTTATTAATAATGCTCATCTGTATTGTGGTGCAATGTCTGGTTTGCTGAATAAAGTTTTATTCTATTCTATTCTATTCTACTTGTAGACTACGCCCGCATTGCACTTTTTCAGTAATGAGCATATTTTGATGCAACAAACACAAAATGTTGTCCAATTTCCTACCCAACACTAAGTCTTACATAGCATACAGCTACAAAAAACATAATAAAAATATTTATTCAAAAAAAATATATATACACACGAAAATAAAAGTCAATTCAAGGTGTTTCTAATTTGGGAGTGTAATTAAAACATTAGACATGCTAATGATAATGAACATAGCAATCATGCGGGGTTTGCGGGGCGAGGGAGGGGCGGGCGTCTCCTGAACTGACATATACACTCGTTCGGGACATGTCAGTCAGGGCTGCCTCTTTTTATTTTTATTTTGATTATTTAAGTGTTTCGTCGCTTATATTTTTTCCAGCTGCTTTTGATTAAAAAGTATTTTATTCTTTGTATGATTTTTTTAATGAAATCAAAAATATTAACCCAGCGATATTGCATATTATTGTTTACTAGATTTTTGGGGTGCCGATTACGAATATGACGATATATTTCGTGGTACAAGATGGCGGACGTGATTTAAAAAAAATTTAACATGAGTATCGTTTACATGGCTTTCAGGGGTGTCGATATATAAATATGTGATATGGATAAAATAATAAAGAATACTGCATAAAAAATCCAGAGATAAAAAAACTGATGTAAATATTGTGACAACCCTACAGGAATAAAGAATGACAAAACAAAAGCGGCATTTCGCGTGCCTTCAAACGCGTTGACCCACTGTATGTTGACACACTGTGTTATGACTCTATTATGTATATATATGTATGTGTATGTCTGCCTTTGATCACTTCACGCCTAAACCTCTGATGGGATTTCGATAAAGTTTTACAATTTGGCTGCAAAACAACATGACAATAAGTACCTCTTAGAAGACAATTATGGTGTATCTACCTCCAAAAAATTTCGTTTACCTACATGTACCTTAAACACAAAAAGTTTGCGAAACACTGTTCTAGAGCATATGATCAGCTTCTTCCACTTGAGCCCTAATCCTTGACGTCGGCTCCGCTGTTCTGTCGGATTACGTTACGATAAGATAAATAATTCGAGCATTTACCTCCCACTTAGGGACACCCCCTTGGAAATAACAAGATTATTAGGTCATAAAAAAATATCATCGTCTAACCCAGTGTTTCTTAAAACTGTGTAGTCGCGGACCTTCCAATCTCCTTCCGAATGTCGACCTGCGTGTTTATCTGTTGATTAAATATAGAGAAACTACTGAAAACTTTTTGTTTCAAGCTGGTTTCAAGGAACCAAAGACTTGAAGGAGTTAAAGTTTCAGCTATCGTCTATGCCCCCCTTAACCCGTGGGGAGCCCTGGGCAGTGGGATAAAGGGGCCCCGACGAAAACAGCAATTTGGACTAGAGAAGAATAAACCTAGTAATATAGCAGTACTAGGTATTCTAATCAGCAATCATTTTTGTACCTAATATTCCTCAATCATATTCTGATATAAATAATGGGACCCCATGGATTGTGGGGTGCTGGGCACGTGCCCAGATTGCCCAGTGGGAAAGACGGCCCTGGCTATCGAGCATATAACCGGAGTAGTGCGGTAATGTTGTTTTGTGTGAAAAAAAAACCGCCAAATTTGTGTTGCGCTGCGTCGGTTCTGCGCTCTGATTGGCTGACTGATGACCATTGATGGATCACACACATCACTGGTAGGTTGAATTGCTGTTACGTCAGTAGCGAATCACTGACCAGTTTCGGAATTTTATGGCTGACATTACTAATTTACCTAGTTAAATCCTCGATGGTTGCAGGCTGCAGCAAACATTGTTGTTATGAATATTTACAGGAAAATTTCTCACATGTTACAGACCCCCAAAACCTCCGTCCAGTGGGGGTAAATGGACCATCGTTCAAGAAACTTTTTTTTTATAACGCCGTAAAATGCATTTATATGTGTATCTTATTCTTATATCTTTAAATGAGCAATTCTTGTATATATATATAATTGGAATCTCGGAATCGGCTCCAACGATTTTCATGAAATTTAGTATACAGAGTATATAGGGGGCGATAAATCGATCTAGCTAGGAATCATTTTTAGAAAATGTCATTTTATTAAAAAAAAAAAAATACGGAGCAAAGCTCGGTCATCCAGGTACTAGGCTATTATAGGGTGTATTGACCCTCTGTGTGAGTCGCACTTGGGAGTGCACTACCCAAACTAGAATACCTCAGCGCCCGGCTGGCCCCGGCTGGCCCCGGCAAAGGCCAGACTACTTCTCGTAAGGGGGGACCGCTACTATGCAGTCCCCGCGACGTCGTGTCATACTGGGCCAGGTTCCCATCGCACCCCTGTTGGTTGCCGGCGGGGGGAGGCCTATTCAGCGCGGCGGCCCGGTGAACGCGTTGAATAAAGTAAGTACAAGGAAAAAACAGTTAAATGTCGTACGAGTATCTTACGGTAATAGAATTAATTTAAGGTCGAGCCTTAAATTAATTCTATTACCGGTGCCAAAGCTAGTTCACTAAGAAGAACCGGCGAAACGAATGTCTTTCAATCCTTACTAATATTATAAATGTGAATGTAAGTTTGTTTGTTTCGCTTTTACGCCTAAAATACTAAAGTACTTTTAAAAATTGTTCCCTGATAGAAAACTACATTATCAGCGAAGCATTGGCTATACTTTATCCAGTACTCCGCGGGAATGGGAAATACTTGGGTGAAACAGCGGGAAGACAACTAGTGAATAATCTATATTAATATTATAAAGCTGAAGAGTTTGTTTGTTTGATTGAACGCGCTAATCTCAGGAACTACTGGTCCGATTTTAAAAATACTTACAGTGTTAGACAGCCCATTTATCGAGGAAGGCTATAGGCTATATATAACATCACGCTGTGACATATAGGAGTTGAGTAACGCGGGCGAAGCTGCAGGCAACAGCTAGTATATCAATATAGGCGAACGCCTTATTCCCCAGGAATGGTATTCTTTTATGTTCATGGTCGGTGCTGGTGTCACGTCCAGTTCGCCTATATCCAATAAACGCGACATAGACCCCGACATCGAGGGATCATTGGAGTATCAAGTCCCAACTCTGTCGCCGATAAGATAACACAACCGGGATTCTCTTGACGGCAGACGAGCTCCACTTGATTACCGATAACGAGGACGACCATCGACAACCGACTGTTATCGTCGGTAGACAACGCGTGGATTAGTCGCTGGGATCTGGCACAATATTGCCGGCAATAGCAAGCAGTCTTAGAAGGTAAAGAAAGTCTTATTATCAGCAGCACGCCTAAAATTAGTTCTTAGGGTTCCGTTCCTCAAAAAGACGAAACGAAACCCTTATACGATCACTCCGTTGACGGTATGTCTGTCTTTGTTTTGTTCCGGCTAATCTCTGAAACGGCTGGACCGATTTTGACGGGACTATCAATGACAGATACTGATACTGTAAAGAGTAACTTAGGCTACAAAAATAATCATCATCAATCCGGGTACGGCTGTAAATCTAAGTTAAGGGGGCGAAGCTGCGGGCGACATCTAGTATATATAATATAAAAAAACATGTCTGTCAGTCCATTCAATATTTTGTTCCCACTCTTTGTCCGTCTTATTTTAGACCTTTGTGAGGTTCCCTTTGTGGATCATTGAATGGGTTTTTGATATCCTGCTTTAATTGTCTAACCCTTGAGGTAAACGGTAACTTAACATGATCAGCTCGGTGTCTTTCATTCCTACCGATGCTGGGACACAGGGTATGGCCATGTGCGACGTTTGCTATCCTCGAATTATATAATATAATAAATTATGTAAATATACATCGTATTTCAACTTTGGACTCTATACAGGATCGCTATTATATGCTAGGGAAATTTAATAACCTCAAATTCATGTAGGACGAATGTCGTCCCCCAGGAGCTTATTATTTTACATAGCCCCACAATATACCCCGTAGTTTATTTTACATCGGGTTTGTATACGAAAAAGGTTGATTTTACATCCTCTAATACATAAAGTAAATAGTTAAATTCAATATGGCCGAGTTTCGGCCCTCGCTCTCACGTATAACAAACAGCAAACAATGCTGTCATGTAATAAAATCGAGATTCGATCTCCACCCACTACAACATCAACGCATAGATACTCTTATTCACTAGGGTTAAGAGTTGACCTAATTCTTACACATCACATTCATACACAGTCTTACTTATACTAAGCTCGATTTCCGACCCCATTCATACATGACCTCAAACAATACATACTAACCAACGGGGTCTAGTTTCGACCCCCACCAAACACCGTGCCTGTGGGGTGCGCAGGCGCGCGTGACGTGGGTCTGCAGGTGTCACGCCACCTGACCCTAACGGTCCCTGTGCTTTCCTGATAAACTTATATAAAAACTTTGGGTGATATCAAATCACATAATTTGAATCCTAATATCTACATAATATTATAAACGCAAAAGTTTGTAAGAATGTATGGATGTATGTTTGCTACTCTTTCATGCAAAAACTACTGAATGGATTTTTAATGAAACTTTACAATAATATAGCTTGTACATTAGAATAACATATAGGCTATAATTTATCCCTGTAATGGGAATGGCAAGTACGCGGGTAAAACCACGGGGCGCTGCTAGTTTTAGTATAAATCATCTATATCGACGTTAGCAATCCGTATATTGTTCTTTACGAATATATACATACATGTACACTGTCGGATGAATATATACATACAGGCACACTGTCGGATTGTTTGTTACTCACGTATAGGCTAAAACTATTTCCTAGGATATCATGTATATACCTAAGTAATTTTGTTCATAGATAGATCATCTATCGGAGTCCCCGTATCATCAGCCCCTATCCGTAGACTGTTGAACACAGGACTCTTGTAATGAACACCAAGACGGCCAATCCCTTGTCACTCGCAACCCACACGAGTAGGACGTACAGTAAAAATTCGTATACACTTACAATCAGGTGACCGCTAAAAGTTAAAGCCGAGGTCGTCCCGTACAGTACCGTCGGAAGCGGGCGGCGGTACAACATAAACACGCTTGGAAGTTGTAAATTATAATTATTGGCTCACATCCGCACATCTGAGAAATGCAGGATTATTTTAATACCACCGGTCCTCATCACCAGCGACTGGTTGTCCACACAATACTGTTATAAACCTGCTCCAATTTCTCGCACCAACATCGATATAAATCTATACTAATATTATAAAGCTGAAGAGTTTGTTTGTTTGTTTGAACGCGCTAATCTCAGGAACTACTGGTCCGATTTGAAAAATTATTTCAGTGTTAGACAGCACATTTATCGAGGAAGGCTATAGGCTATAAAACATCACGCTGTGACTTATAGGAGTTGAGTAACGCGGGCCAAGCAGCAGGCAACAGCTAGTTTTCTTATAAAATAAACAACCTTTCTCAATATTAGTTGTGTAAATAAACAAATAAATCTTCGGATTTATCGGACCCATACAAATATTTATAAATTATTTAGATTTCTATAATCATACCAGTTAGCAACGACATCGAGTATATAGCCGGGTAGAGTGGTAATGTGAGCCTTAAAATTCCGAAACCTGTCAGTGATTTGTCACTGACGTAATAGCGATTCAACCAACCAGTGATCTGTACAAACTTTCGCGTTTATAAATTAATTAGTAGGATAGGATTTAAAGTAGGTCCCCACCATGGTTCAGGCCTTGACGTGGCGGTGGGGCTCAGTAGCCTAGGGTGAGCCCAGCACCTTGGGCGAAGCTAATTATGCCGAGGGGGCTCTTTGTACCCCTCTTATAATAAGAGAGGACAAAAGAGCAGGGGGCAAGGGGCGAGGATGGGAACCTCACCCCGTTGCACTGCCCCGACGTTGGGAAGGGTTGTTCTGTGGTGCGGGACAACTCCTCGGTGGAGGTGGCGTCGGTCATTTGGGGGACTGACTAGCCGTCGAGGTGCCCTGTTTGCTCATTAGATCGGGGGCACTTCACCAAAGGCGGCATTGGTGGCACTCGCCGGGTTTTAGTGGGTTGAGCTGCGTCCACTTACCACCTTTCCGGCGCAGCGAGTCCCCCATACCCGCCTGGGGAGACCCACTCCCCCGCATTTCCCAGCGTAAAAAAGGCGCAACAGTCTACTGCACACTTGTCACGCCACCTGTTTGGTAGTGTCATGCAATATACATGAGCATCGCCTTCGATTGACAGTCACAGATTAACAATAACATTGACTTTCTCATCTAAAAAGAATTTAACTAACACATAGAGCATTATACTAGACTAGCTTGTTGCCTGCTGCTTGGCCCACGTTACTCAACTCCTATAAGTCACAGCGTGATGTTTTATGGCCTATACCCTTCCTCGATAAATGGGCTGTCTAACACTGAAAGAATTTTTCAAATCGGACCAGTAGTTCCTGAGATTAGCGCGTTCAAACAAACAAATAAACTCTTCAGCTTTATAATATTAGTATAGATTTACCTCGCGGTTTCACCCGCCTCCAAATAGTATCTTACAACCTTAACAATGAGACTATAAAATGCAGAAAGAATTTTTCAAATGTGACTGGTAGTTCGGGATATAAGCGCGTACAAACAGACCCCAGCTTTATAATTAAACATTAGTAATATTCCGCGAAGTAATGCACTGTTTAATAAGCGCACATGCATGCATGTCATTATGCATGCACGCATGTCTTTATGAGTGCATGTGTCATGTTTGACATAGGTACGTCATGGATTTCATTGCGCTTGCATTAAGTTGTGTTAAAAGAACTTAACCTTTAACCTTGCTTATCAAAGACATTTCTTTGGACAAAAAATGTAACATTGTCTAGACGCTAACTTTTCTTTATTTGTTCAATAATTAGACACCTTTGCAGAACAGAAACAAATGTATAATAGTCAAGCATTAATAATGATCTATAGACGCTTTTACACCACGTCAATCTGGTCCCGTGGTAAGTTCTCGAAGAACTTGTGTTACGGGTACCAGACAACGGAAATATATTTAATACTTTTATACTATACATATATTTAAGATTTTATTATATAAAACACATATTTAATGCACATCATGACCTAGTAATACAGAAAACTTTTTGTTCCCTGGCGGGATTTAAACCCGCTACCTACGGCTTGAGCGCTAACCATTGAGCTACAGAGGTCGTCTAATCAAGACAACACTTCAAACCTTTACCGACACACTTCGCCACATTCATAACCATATTCACAAAGACATAGTATCACCACTTTTATTATACCACTCTTCACACTCGCCACAAAGCCCACCACCCACAACCCACCGTGGTCTTGCTCGGCTTGCGCGCCCGCAGAGACATGTAGGCGCGGTCCATGGCGGAGACCGCTCCGGTAGCACACAACATGACGAGCACTCGCGAGCGCGGTTCGCACACGACTGTCGTACTGAGCGGTGAGCCTCCCACCCCCATAGACACGCGGTGTAGTGGAAAGGGGTGTTAGACGTAGGTTGCGGGTTCGAATCCCGAACAATGGCGAGTCACCGTGACAGGTGGAGTAGCGAGCGTCGCGGCGTCTTGTGAAAACGTAGTAGCGTTTTCATGCGCATTCAAATTTAGTTTGAATAAAAAAATATAGGAGATTAAAAAAAAATAACACGTCCTCTGTAGAAAATTAAATACTTATTTACCTATAAAAATGATGTGCAAACTTACTTAATGTATATATTTTATAAGATCAGATTTTGATAAAATTTGAGACTTGAGAGAGACAGATTTGAGGAATAATTAACAGATAAACCTAAGTTAATGGGCAATAGATCGATATTTAAAAATAATATGGCGTAATACTTTTGAAAGTGTGGCCCAGAGCAGATGCACCTTTGACCACACTTTACAGTTCGGAAATAAGGCCATGACCGTAATAGGTATATGGTATACGATCATCGTAAATAATAACAATAATATCTATGGACGCTTTCACACCACGTCAATCTGGTCCCGTGGTGAGTTCTAGAAGAACTTGTGTTACGGTACCAGACAACGGAAATATATTTAATACTTTTATACTATACATATATTTAAGATTTTTATTATACACATATATTTAATACACATCCATGACCCAGGAACACAGAAAATATTTTTTTCCCTGGCGGGATTCGAACCCGCAACCTCCGGCTTGAGCAGAGGTCGTCTTAATAATAAATATCTACGCGGTAAATACCCCAGGTTAAAGATAAAACATAGTCTTTTTATATTCCTTACTCCTATGACACAAATAAAAAAATTAAAACTGACTTCGAAAAATTACAAACTAAAAAGTACTATAACATTTATTGTGTTTCCTTAACTTTTATTCTTTCAAGTTATAATCAACTTATTCTTCTACTAAGTACAAATTATAGTTACTTTTGGAGTCGTTGTCGTATTTGTTGCTGTACTTAACTACTTAGCTACCTTGGCTCGGCCTTTCCATGTTGGATGCGAGTGATAAGGAATCGGTTGTCTTGACGTTTATTGAAGGAGGCCTATGTTCAGTAGTGGACGGATAAAGACCGATGATGATGATGATGATTGCGATGACCTCTAAATACTATGATACACTATCAAAGCATCCTGTAAAATTGTTTTCTGTTCATTTTACATCGACAAGTAATAAAATGAGCACATCATCGAGCACTATTGGGAATAACTCCAAAACGGCAGATCAGATCTTGATCAAATTAATATGGGCCCAAATTGACAAAACCAAAAACATCAGCTTTCAAACAAAAAAGAACCATCGAAATCTATTCACAGTCGGCGGAGTAATCGTATGACAAATATACAAAAAAAAATGACGAATTGAGAACTTCCTCTTTTTCGACTTAAAAAGAGGAAGTTCTCAATTCGTCATTTTATGAACCAAATGATTGGTGATTATTTAAGATATTTTGTGATATAAGATAATGAAATGATAATGCTACTTATCACACTAATAAAGTTATTTAACGCTGACGAAGCTAAATAATAAATTAAAGAAGAGGTTTTTTTTATAAGTAAGCTATAAGAACTTCGTTTTTCGAAAAAAGTTAAATATGAAGATATAATTGAATTAGGCGATAACTATCAACAAAATAAATTAATATAAAGATGTGAATAAAGTTTATGTTCACAGGCAGGTTTGGTTTATAGGTGCGAGATGCGGAAGATAACATGAGATTAAAAGTAAAACCATACCATTGTATTAAAACCACAACTTTGAACCTTACCCCAACATCACAAGGTACCACATTGTGTAACTCGCATATAATGTATACAGTATAATTAACAGTAATTATACAACATACTAGCAACGTACTAATTACCATCTATTACATCAGTGGAAGGGGGCGATACGATCTTCCCACCTTTTTTTTGTCGCAGTGAAAATGCTTTGCGTATTCAGCCGGGGATGGGTGATGGGTCCTCCCCGCTACCCCTGCGCCGGTATACCGCACTAAAACCGCTGCGAGCTGCCTTCAGACGCTTGATGGAGAATGTCCCGGATTTGACTAACACAAGACACCCACCGCTGCGCCGTAAGCGCAAGCTCCTTCCGTCTCACAGGTGCTCACCGGGCATGGTTGCTTTGGTGAGTACGGGTGGGAGGGAAGCGCTGTGCCGCGCTCCCGGCTGCATGGGTACCACCATCTTGCTTGCATGTGAAACAGCTTTGCTGTGTTTCGGAGAGAAGGGCAAGACAGGCAGTGTAATTACTGGCACCGAGACTTAACATCTTATGTCTTAGGATAGGCAACACATATAGATGAGTTACCTACCTGGGCTCTTTCCAGGTATACTAGTTTATGTTCATGGGCGACGTCGACCACTTACCATCAGGTGGCCCGTTTGCCAGTTTGCTTATCCAACTAACATTTTAAAAAAAACCTGTGCCGAACGGCCCACAGGGGTGACAGTGTGTCAAGATTGTGGCGCGGCGGTGGACTCGGCGCAGTGGTGGGCTCGGCGCAGCGGTGGGCTCGGTCCAACCACCCGCGACAACAAAAAAAAGACACCCCCCGCGACCGGCCGGTTTCCTCAAAAGGGCTAACCGGGCTTCCTCCTATTATGGGGGAACTCCGACAAATTGAAGCACCCCCGCCAACGCCGAAACGTTTCTACCGGGACAACGATCTTCCCCCCTCAGTCAGCACCCATCCTCATCAGGCCGATAACCATTGCGGACACTGTCCCTGACCACAAACGTTCCCGGTACTTGCAATACAGATAAGCGCCATCATCGTAAGCTAAATCATCAGTCCATTAACGGCTGTAATTCGAAATAACATAATTTGTACTCGACCAGTAATTCATATTTATATTGTTGAAGTGGAAACTTCTTTAGGCGCGGTACGCATATTTTAGACGAGATAAAATCTCTGGATTTGCGACACCGTTACCACCTGTATGAGACGCTATTTGACGTTTATATGAAGTTTCATTTATTTATTTGATGATTATGCAATATTTCCACATTTTCAACATTAAAAAAGTTTCAGTGTGTTTGACCATTGTCAAATGTCAATGTCATGCGGTCATTTTGTGCGCCGTTTAAATTGTCATAATCTTTTACAGCCTGTATTTGAATTTAATTGATATGTTTTCACTTCTATCGACAGTCCCTGTGACTGGTTGGGTTAGTTTTTTTTATTATTACGGGAGCTTACCGCGTTTATTGTTTTATTTCGGTCCCGATATTTCGGCAATGTTTCAATCGCCATGATCATGGGAGACCCGTAAGAATAATAATATAAATATGAATAGTGATCGCGTTAGTTTAAAACAAATATATCGACAATGTATCGTGCAGTGGTGTAACGAGCTAGAACCATTAGTCTTATTTAAGTGCTCTAATTAGTCCATCAGACACGGGATGTGCAATGGCGGACGTTTTAGCCTGATCCAAATATTTCTTTTAGTTAATAATTGTACTTGGTTATTACAGCTATATTCAGTAAGTAGCTGGTGCCCGCGACTCCGTCTGCGCAGGGTTATGCGCACACAATATCTTTACATATTATTGTGTTATTGTGATGTATCATCATCATCATCAGCCTCTATCGGTCCACTGCTGAACATAGGCCTCCCTCAATGAAAGTCAAGACGACCGATCCCTCGCCATTCGCATCTAACACGGACCGGCCACAGCACGTAGATCGATTTCCCACCTGTCAATGGTCGGCCAACACTTCGTCTTATTATTATTCTGGTGTAAAGTTTCATTAAAATCCATTTAGTAGTTTTTGTGTGAAAGAGTATAGAAAAGAGAAATATCTATCTATACATACAAACTTTCGCGTTGATAATATTAGTAGGATAGCTTGGGCCTTAGAAGTTAAATACTAGCTCCTAGCTTTGTCACTGTGTAGCAGATTTTTAGAAGTTTTATCCAAAATTTAATCATAATATGTGGTATGGTAAGATCTTGTTAGAAAATAACGTTGTTAAAAGAACTGAACCCGGTAGATCACCGGGTTCAGTTCTTTTTCACCGGAAAATTGTTATTAACAATTTTTTTCGATAAAACTGATTTCGACTAATTCCGAGCATCCTTTCAACGGAGCGGACGCGTGGTCCACTTAACACGCACCACACATTCAGGATCTCGTCCCAACCCTGCCGTGGCCGCAGCCATAAAAATATTTTCAACCGATATCCGGCCAATAAAATATAACGAGCCAGAATCTTCTCCAGGATTGTGTAACCTGAACGCCAGTGTGATTGATGTCCGTACAAACAAAAGAGCATACTCATATTTGAATGTCACGACGGCATCCATGATGATGTCGCTAAATATTTACTACGGAAACGACTGTCCGTTTGCCTCCTCTTCTATAAAGAAGTAAGAAAGAAACTATTTTATGGGATGGAAAAAAGTAAAAATATGGTCTGGGGTTTTTTATAGAATGGGCCAAATGGACAGTGGTTTCACCTCGTGGTAAGTGATCAGCTACGTCCATACACCCGCTACACAAGAGCGTTGTTTTTCAAATAGGAAAAAGACGACAATATTGACGTGACGTCTTATAATTCGATGGAGCCGGCTGCACGAACGAAAAAACATGACGCATGTGGCGTTACCTCGCTCTGAGGCGTTCCAATTTCTTATGACGTTGTCACGTTCAACTATCGTCAGTAAACCGACTTTACAGACAACCGATTTTTTTTTTGAAGATCCTGAGTCCCAACTCCCTCCCAGGCGACGGACGACGAAGGAGCAGTAAATTCAGATTCCCAAGTTTATTCTTGTGTTTTATCTATGGCGTCAGCTTTTTATATATGTATTACCTACTTAGATAGGCACACTGGCAGTTGGATCACCTGGCCACCTGAGGCCGTGGCAACATTTTTGGATAGGACCTTGGAATATTTAGTAATAAATTTTCAAGTAACGATTTTGATTTTTGATCACCCTTTTTTTTGAAATTTCTGAGCACGTGACCTCTTGGGTGCCACTGCACCCTATTTTTTTACCCCTTAAGGGGTGTAATTAAAAACACACGACATTCAAATCTAAGTAAGAAACGCATGAACTACCTAGCACCGGATGGAATCACCCTGATTCAAATATCTCAATATAAACTGTGTGTGACGGACGGATATGACTTCATAAGGGTAAAAGATAATGAGTCCAAATATTTCAAACATTGGAAAAAACAGCATAGCAGCGTAATTGCTGGCAGTGACCTTTAAACTATGTAAACGGACAGAGTTGCAATGTGAGCCATACAAATACGAAACTGGTCAGTGATTTGTCACTGACGTAATATAAATTCAACCAAACAGTGATCTGTATGTACGTGCCATTGGCGAATCATCTAACAATCGCGCAACCGGCGCAGCGTCAGCACAAATTTGGTGGAATTTGTTATCATACAAAACACAACATTACCGCTCTATTCCCGTGATATGCTCGATGGTCTCAGGATAGGCAACACATCCCCACCATGGTGCAGGCCTTGACGTGGCGGTGGGGCTCAGAAGCCTAGGGTGAGCCGTTGCACCTTGGGTGAAGCTAATTGAGCCGAGGGGGCTCTTTGTACCCCTCTTATAAGAAGAGGGGACGAAAGAGCAGGGGGCAAGGGGCGAGGACGGGAACCTCACCCCATTGTACTGTCCCGACGTTGTTCTGTGGTGCGGGACAACCCCTCGGTGGAGGTGGCGTCAGTCCCTTGGGGGACTGACTAGCCGTCGAGTTGTTTGTTTATTAGATCCGGGGCACCTCACCAAAGGCGGCATTGGTGGCACTCGCCGGGTTTTAGTGGGTAGAGCTGCGACCCACACCCACATACTCAGAGCATTTCCCGGCGTTAAAGAAAAATAAAGGATAGGCAACACAGTATAGATTATACACTATGCCACTTTAGTCAATTATGATTTGCCTCGACTAATAACTAAACTAAAGATAACGTGGCTTGTCTTCCAATTTATCTATCTTAACTAATATAAGAACATTGACGAACTTATTACGGGTGTACTCACGATTTAAATATATCTTACTAGATTTACTTTTTACTCAGTTTACTTTTTATCCTATTACAGTATAAAGCTGTACCGTTCCTGGACGAGCGAGGCGGGCGGGGAGTCAGCTCGAGAGGTAATCTTTATCGTTATCTCATAATTACATCTAATTACGTCACGGTCCGGGGGGATCCTTGAACCAGCTCCCAATTGCTTCCTCTTCATGTAACGTCGGGTTTCTACGTTCTATCTGTTTTTATAAGGTGTAGAGTTTTTTTTCGAAGTGAGCAATGCTAACGGCCAATAGGCCTTAATGCTTCGTCGGATTATTGTGCGCCGATTTGGCTCACTTATAATTTATTATTTGTGGGTGGTTGCTCCCCGCCAACCGTTAAGTCATCGACCACACGGCCTCCTGTAGGGCTAGCATGCGCGCACGACAAAATTTTGTCTACCCCTTTTCCTTTAAGAAATAATACGAGAAAAGGCGTCAACAAAATTTTGTCGTGTGCGCATGCTAGCCCTACTGGCTTCGGATTGGAAAGTGTAGTGTGTAAGTCGTAGTGATAAAGTAGTGTAAATATTTAAGTAAATATATAAAATGTGTACCTAACGTCATATATTCGAGGCAATAATAAATCAGACTTGAATTAACTAAGTTGTTTCATATCTCCGTTGACACAACCTTACAAAGTTGTCCGTCACGGGAGGCCCACCACCTGGCAGATGTGAAACATAGCAGATGTGAAACATATTGTATGTTAGCGGGTATCTATGGATGCCGCTTATGACACCGCCAGGTGAAAAGACTGTGCGCACAAAGTACACATGTCAGAAGTGAAACTTATTTGGCAAACTAATTTTTAAATCTCCTTTATATTTATACTAATCTAAAGCTTTAAATTTCCCATACTTGCAATGCGACGTTCTCTCTATCTCACTCTCTCTCTCAATCTTTCTCACTCGATTGCTCCCTACTCTCACTCCATGGCTATGTACTTCATGCTGCGTTCGCCCTTTCTCACTCTTTCAATCGCTCTCAATCACTCTCTCCCTCTTCTTGGACAAAAAAAGTTGCACATTTTCGTGACGTTTCATCCGTAGAAAAATTACCCTCATGCGCGCAAAGAAGATTCACTTAAAAAATTAGATGACTGATTCACGTCACGGCGTTCGAGTCAATTGTACAGCCAAAGCGCACCAACATCAGATTCACATAAACAACCTGCCCGCACTTGGCCCGCGTCACCTTACCTTTACAGCCGTGTCCGGAGTGACGATATTACTTCTAGTCTATATTTTTCCCTACGATATAATCTCTCCTCACCATAAACCGAAAATCCATTAACGATTTAGTGGTGAAAGCGTAACAAATATAGATTCGCACGTATAGAACAGTATAGTGAATACATTATAAGACCACAGTTTAAGCCTTGTCGTGGTGTTAGGGCTCAGTAGCCTAAGGTGAACCCAGCACCTTGGGCGAGGCCAATTGAACCGACGGAGCTGCTCTTTGTATCACTCTTATAAGAAGAGGGGACAAAAGAGCAGGGGGGACAAGGGGTGAGGGTTGGAACCTCACCCCATTGTACCGTGCCGACGTTGGGAGGGGTTGTTCTGTGATGCGGGACAACCCCTCTGTGGTGGTGGCGTCGGTCCCTTAGGGGACTGACTAGCCGTCGAGGTGCCCTGTTTGCTTAACAGATCTCACCAAAAGCAGCATTTGCGGCACTCTAGTGGGTAGAGCAGCGTCCACCTTACCACCTTTCGGGCGCAGCGAGTCCCACAAACCCGCCTGGGGATTCCTAACTCCCCCGCGGGATGCCAGCGTAAAAGAAAAAAAAAGCTGTCCATTGATGGAAGATTTTTTAAATCGGTTCAGTGGTTTAGGCGTGAAGCGAAACAAACAAACTCACATTCTCTTGTATAATATTAAAATAAATAGCTGTCGGGAGCCTCGAGGCCTTCTTTAACATAAGTACTAGCGACACACGTTGTCCTGTACACAACATACCACATCAAAATCGACCCAGCCCTTTGTGATTTCAGTGACATACACACACAAGAATTATGTGTATAAAGATGAACGTATCAAATGTTCATACATTCCTATTAAGTGGGTGAACTAGTACTAGACTCGAGCCCTCCCCCCTCCCCTAGACACCTCTAGTGACGTCACCGGTGCCACCAAGTCGGTGACTCAACTATGACGTACAGTATATACATTCCAGACGGTGTACAATTGATGAATCAATGAGAGATTACGATGACGAATGTCATCAGTACAGTTGTACTTGGTGGGTGTGGTCACTGGGTACACACGGTCGCGGGTTCTAATCCCGCCGACAATTTGTATAATATATTTAGTTACAGCTGTGTGACATATATGAATTGGTTGTGAGTTGAAATTCATCTAAAACACTTCTTCATCATCATCAGCCTCTATCCGTCCGCTGCCGAACATAGGCCTTTTTTTTTCTTTAACGCCGGGAAATGCTCTGAGGCATCCCGCGGAGGAGTGGGTCTCCCCACGCGGGTATGTGGGACTCGCTGCGCCTGAAAGGTGGTAAGTGGACGCAGCTCTACCCACTAAAACCCGGCGAGTGCCACCAATGCCGCCTTTGGTGCTGCCGACGGCTAGCTAGGCTAATAGTTAGCATTGAAGGAACCTATTCAATGCTAACAAACATACAATCAAATATTACCTCTTTATAACATTAGTATAGATATAAAGGCCGACTGTTCTCGTTAATATCTGATTCAGCCGCTCGAAATAAAAAAATCTTAAAATAAATAGCCTTCTATAAATAACCATTATGTGAAAACTTCTTTAGGCGCGGTACGCATATTTTTAGATTAGATAAAATCTCTGGATTCTCGACACCGTTATGAGACGCTATTTGACGTTTAAATGACGTTTGATTTATTTATTGATTATGCAATATTTGTTTACATAACCAATCGTTAAACACACTGAAATGTCAATGTCATGCGGTCATTCTGTGCGCCGTTTAAATTGTATAGGTTGTCATAATCTATTACAGCCTGTATTTGAATTTAATTGATATGTTTTCACTTCTATCGGCAGTCCCTGTGACTGGTTGGGTTAGTTCTGGCCTTGTTTAGATACAGCGACAACGCGCTGTTGCAGGATCCCGCGGGAACCGCGCGGGTCTACATATAAATAAGTTATATGTAGATACATATTATTTTGGGTTTGTTCAGACACGTGGGAACCGTAAGATTACGTGTCAAATTTTAATTGAGAGTGCGGAAACTGTGCTGTTGTCGCCGTGTCTGAATGATGCCCTTTTATGTAAGTATAGAATACTATCCCAACAAGGTTCAAGCCTTGTCGTGGCGGTGGGGCTCAGTAGCCTAAGGTGAACCCAGCACCTTGGGCGAAGCAAATTGAACCGAGGGAGCTGCTCTTTGTACCCCTCTTATGAGACAAAAGAGCAGGGGGACAAGGGCCGAGGATGGGAACCTCTCCCCATTATACTGTCCCGACGTTGGGAGGAGTTGTTCTGTGGCGCGGGACAGCCTCTCTGTGGAGGTGGCGTCGGTCCCTTGAGGTACTGACTAGCCGTCGAGGTGGCTTGTTTGCTAAACAGATCCGGCACTCATCCGCACCTCACCAAAGGCGGCATTGGTGGCATTCGTTGGGTTCTAGTGGGTAGAGCTGCGTCCAACTTACCACCTTTCGGGCGCAGCGAGTCCCACATACCCGCCTGGGGAGACCCGCTCCCCCGCGGAATGCCTCAGAGCATTTTCGATAATTTTAATTTTTACGTGATAATCATAATGCGTCACAAGCCGAACGTATAGGCCAATCGTGCCTCTCTTTCACTCGTTCAGCGCTCTCGCTTGCACGTTCGGCTCAAGCGGAAAGATGGACTAACACGCAAAAAAACAGATAGGCCGACAAAGAAGTGATCCTATAAAGGTTCCGTTTTGTAATTTTGAGAAACGGTACACCCAAAATCGGTGACATTTATAACATTACTAACGAACTTCAGTACCAAGTCACTACCATTGTGAATACACACGCGCTGATGATGATATAAATCGAGTACGAAATGAGTCAATCTTGTAAATAGCGCACTGGGCCACTTTATTGATGCGCCATTTTATTTTGGTACAGTTCAACGACCCCTGAATTACCCATGTGGGACAGAATCATTGGGAATTAGATCCACATTTCATATTAGATATAGCACTGCCGACGAGCATCACGGTGAGTGGTCGACGTCGCCCATGAGTCATGACTCCAGAGGGCACCGGTGTCTTTTATTGCTCCATAGTATGCATGCATGCATAGAATGAATTGCCCATAGTGAACACGGTAATAGAATAATTTGTAAGTATTGTTGCTATTTTGTTGCCCTTAACTTGCCATAAAATTAGCAACAAATTCTAGAGTTTTTATTTATCATTTCTGCCGATTTTTCACCGCCAGTCCATGCTCTCTTAACATAAAGCTAGGATTGTTGCAGATTTTTTTGTGATCGGTTTGAGCAACAAAATTAATTTTATGGCAACTAATTAGCAACAAATTCTGGTGTTTTTATGTTTCATTTCTGCTGATTTTACATCGCCAGATATTTAGACCTGCATTTTTCTTACTTTAAGTTATTCTCGATGCCTGAGATGGTACACGCTCTTTGAGAAGCTTGCCCGTCTGCATGAACTGCGCCGGCTGTCAGAAAGAAGGTGTGAACTGGCAGCGAAGTTACTGGCACCCAGACCACTCGTGCTACGTTACTCAGGTACTCAGGGTCGCATGAATGCGTAGCCAGTTTTCCTATAAACGTAAAAATGTACAAACGCATACCCATCAAACCAATCATTGAATCCAATTAACCAATCGTGGGCTAATAGCAAAATGGGCGCGCAGGACATCCTCAGCGCGACCATGACTGACCACGCAACCATGCACCCACGTGATCGTATTAACACGCGCACCCGACCTTGGCGCCGGGTCACGGGAGGTCACTCGAACGAGGGGCCCATCGTTGTTTCCTCGTTAGCCTTGCACTTCCATTATGAGGTGCAAGGTTAAACGATAGTTTTAGTAGTCTATACAGTAGTATAGACTACTAAAACTATCGGTTCACCTGGTCGCGAGTGATCAGCGACATCCACAGACATTGCCCGGTGCCAACTGATCACACTGCACGCTGTTTCCAAAGTTATCGACGTGACATGAAATTTATTATAGGAAGATAAATTGATTCTATTATTCCACAAACTCAGGATCGATCGTCTTGGCGTTCATTGAAGGAGACGTATGTTCAGCAGTGGACGGATAGGGGCTGATGATAATGCCACAAACTAAAGTAGTTTGATGTGAAGGATAACTCACGCTGAAGTGAATCAGCATCCTACCCTGGAGTTGTAGAGAGGAACAACGACAAGTTGGTCGAAACCGACAAGATAAGGTGGGGTCTGTGGAGATCTCATGATAATAATACGTTCAGCTTTTGAGCACAGGTCTTCTCTTTCAGGTCAGACAAAGGATCAGGGAGAACACTAGCCGAATGCTAAACTTTAAATCGAACATCACATCGTGCGGCACGAAACGAAATTCGCCATTTATAGAAGCGAGGAAATCGGTTACGACGGAGATATTAGCATTAATTAGTGAGTTAAAACTGTTACGTGCATCGCAAGACGTGCAGGAGTTTGTTACCAGGCTTGGCTTAGTCTGCATATGAATCATCATCATCAACTTGTATCCGCGCTGGACAGGCAATAACGAACGCCAAGACGGCCGATCCAACGCCCTTCGTAACCTAGTGGTGTGACATATATAAACATGCCGCTTCCCAACAATAGATGGCGCATTCAGGAATCGTCTCGATTCTCCCTTTTCGCCTTTTAATTCACACTATCCTCTCTTGTGGGTGAAGCGCTATCTTCCCCGGCGGAGGAGCATTCCGGTGGCGGGGACTTCCACGGGCAGCGAGTGGACCTCAGGCGTGCGGGTGCAGGTGGCCAGGCTCGCGCAGGAAGCCGGACGAACGAAGAGGGACGCCGTAGTTAAGTGCCCTATTCAACCTCCCACGTGGATGCCAGAAGTATTGCCGAAACCACGACCTTGTCTTAAATTGAATATCTTTTTCAAAATTCATTTAACCACATTATTGATAGTATCGTAACTCGTGTTCCAATATTAATTATTAATTAAGACGACCTCTGTGGCTCAGTGGTAAGCGCGTTGGCGCTCAAGCCGGAGGTTGCGGGTTCGAATCCCGCCAGGGAACAAAAATATTTTCTGTGTTCCTGGGTCATGGATGTGTATTAAATATGTGTATTATATAATAAAAATCTTAAATATATGTATAGTATAAAAGTATTAAATATATTTCCGTTGTCTGGTACCCGTAACACAAGTTCTTCGAGAACTTACCACGGGACCAGATTGACGTGGTGTGAAAGCGTCCATAGATATTATTATTATTATAATAAACTTCTATGTAACGTACTCTGGATTTATTTAACGTCTCTCTCTCTTACAAACGTACTCGTAACAGTGGGTCAGTAGCGGTTGGTAGTGGACCGGCCACTCTAGATCCTCGTCCCATCTAGTCGGGGTCGAGCGAACCTTCGTCATCATCATCACCATCATCATCATCATCATCCATCATCTTTTTTTCTTCGTAATACCTTGCGTATTCAGGATAGAAGTTGAAACGTGGTCATTTAATCTTTAGCAATTAACAAAAGAAATTACAAATATTTTAAAACTATCACATACCTATCTTCATTATATAAAATCACTAGCAGCGCCCCGTGGTTTACTCGGGGCGCACTTGTACTCGCGTACTTCCCATTCCCGTGGCAGTACATAACAGGGATAAATAATCATATATGTTATTCTGCTGTATAAACTATGTTATTATAGAGTTTCATTTAAATCCATTCAGTAGTTTTTGCGTGAAAAAGCAACAAACATACATTCAACTACCTACCTGGAATATATACTTGATACTGTCATAAAAAAAATCTACGTACACCAATCCTGTACGTACTCTCTACTCGTCGCAACCCTGACCAGCTACCATGGACCATCCCCACCAAGGTCCAAGCCTTGTATTGGCGGTGGGGCTCAGTAACCTAGGGTGAGCCGCTGCACCTTGGGTGAAGCGAATTGGGCCGAGGGGGCTCTTTGTACCCCTCTTATAAGAAGAGGGGACAAAAGAGCAGGGGGCAAGTGGTGAGGATGGGAACCTCCCCCCATTGTACTGTCCCGACGTTGGGAGGGGGACAACCCCTCTGTGGAGGTGGCGTCGGTCCCTTGCGGGACTGACTAGACGTCGAGGTGCCCTGTTTGTTTACTAGATCCGGGGCACCTCACCAAAGGCGGCATTGGTGACACTCGCCGGGTTTTAGTGGGTAGAGCTGCGTCCACTTACCAGCTGTCGGGCGCAGCGAGACCCACTCCCCCGCGGGATGCCTCAGAGCATTTCCCGGCGTTAAAGAAAAAAAAAAAAAACTACCATGGACCATCCCATTTGACCCCACGTCAAGCCCAGATCACTCGTCACACACAGACACTATAACCTGGTCTACAATTTGGTTAAAACAACCGTTGAGAATCATTTGGCTGAGGGCAAAGCCCCCGAGAGGGACGGCACGATGGTGGTGAACCAGAGCGAGCGAGACGACAATGTCACAACTCACACCCAGTGTAGGTGTTAAGATGATACAAGGTAGAAGTCTCTTAGATGATAGCGGATTTGATGCACATTTTCATGGTTCTGTACCTCAAAATGACAAAACGGAACCCTTATAGGATCATTCCGTTGTCCGTATGTCAGTCACACGAAAACCTATCGAGTACTCCCCATTGACATATAATCATGAAAGTTAACAAAGCTAAGTCTCACAACAACGTGAAGAGAAAAAACTGAAAACTGTGAGTTTGTTGTTATATGTGGTAATAGAGATCGGCCGTCTTATCGTTCATGATGGATAAAGGCTGATGATGATGTGGTAAACCCTTTATAGCCTATATAGGATTCTAATAGTAAAAGAATTATTCAAATCGGTCCAGTAGTTTCAGAGCCTAATCAACGCAAACAAACAATCAAATCTTTTACTAATTATATAATAACTAGCTGACCCGGTGAACTTCGTACCACCTAACAGTCAATGAATGTCGTGTTATAGATTCATCATCATCATCATCGTCATTATCATCATCATCAGCCTATATCCGTCCATTGCTGAACATAGGCTTTCCTCAATCAACGCCGTCATCGGCGATCCTTTGCTACTCGCATCCAACACGGATCATCCGAAAAACCGCTCGACCGATTTTGTGCAAACTTCACAAAAACCATCTACTAAATAGTCCGAACAAAGCCTAAGCATTTGGTTGGGATTGGTGAGCCCGTTCTTGAGTTATAAAATTATAACGAAAAGTGGCATTGATTTTTATATATAAAGATATATGTATAGAAAAACACGTGTTTCGGAACCCTCAGCGCGCGAGACAGGTTCGCGCTTGGATGGTTTTTTTTCAGCCATCTTAAATGATATTCTGGGGAGCGATCATTGATGTAATGAACTATTTGACAGCATGCGGGTTCTCAATCCATTTCCCTCATTGTTTATCCTCATTGATCGACAGTTCTGCGGCGGTTGGATGGTGTAGTGATCATATTGTGATTCTACATGTTCAAATCCCGCCAAAGTATAAGTATTTTTTAAGTAATAGTGTCACGGTACCTTAAAATTTCTTTACCAAGTGTGCCAGTACTGCGAAGTGCGAGTAGGTACTCTGGGTAATCGCAATCTGTTAAGTATCAAACATCTGTAGTTTGTACAGATCTTTTACAGGCTCGAGTCTTAGTAGGGAACTGCGTTTCAGGAAATGTTGACCACATTGTAGCGGTAACCAGTAGTTAAAAGGTAATTGGATTCTACCGGCAGCACGCGGGTTTAAATTCGTCTGTATCGGGTATACACATGTATATACCTAGTTGTACTGCCGTAATACAACGCACTGTACTACTCAGCAGACGATCTTTATTTACTACTGTGTAATTTACATATATTAATTGGTCGTGAGTTGAAATTCATCTAAAATAAATGTTTCTACTTCATCATCAGCCTCCATCCGTCAACTGCTGAACATAGGCCTCCTTCAATGAACGCCAAGACGGCCGGTCCCTTACCACTCGCATCCAACACGGTACGAACAACTCTACTAAAGTGTAGCGTTGGTCTCTTCATCTCGTGTGATTTAAATGTTATACTAAAAAACTTGCCAAAAAGTTACCTACAATTTGTATATAACTGAATTATAAATAGGTAAGTATATAATAATACTGAAGACTTTCCTTGGGTATATCTATGTTTTTTTCGTTATCCTCTAGTATCAACTGCAGTTAAATAAAAGGTATTTCCCAAGCTTCATCAGCCACTAAACCAAGGCCAGGAGCAGGAAGCAGGAAGTCGTGACTCGACAGGCACGCGCCAGGCATACGTGCCAGGAATACTGCCAGGAATGCCAGGAAACGACATAACCATTAGGTAATTGTCGTTAATGGTTTATGAGGCCGTGGAACCACATGCTCATAACTTATATTAGGTAGTATACTAACTTTTGCCCGCAGCTTCGCCCGCGTTAGCTTAGATTTACAGCCGTATACGGATTGATGATGATTATTTTATAGCCTAAGTTACTTCTCATAACATCAGCTGTATGCCAGTAAAAGTCCCATTAAAATCGGCCCAGTCGTTACAGAGATTAGCCAGAACAAACAGACAGACAGACAAAAAATGTAAATAAAGGCTATTTTGGTATATGTCCCGTGTATGGATGTACCATATGCATTCAATTAAAAACGGTTATTTTAATATTACAAACAGACACTCCAATTTTATTTATCTGTATAGATTATATTAGTTTTATTTCAAGGCACATGTGTAGCCCTAATATGGCATTCTTCTCCACATAACAGACATACAAACGCATTTCTCCGGAGCATTACCAACAATGTAACATTGGTATATAAATAGCGACCATTGAGATCTATTCCCGGCGTTTCGGGGGCGCCGACTCGCCGATAACATCGTTCAAAAACGATCATGATAGACGCGAAGGCCATGGTTCTGTGTCGGTTGAGATTCAACTCTCATATACACTTTCCATGGATAGGCAAACGGGCACAAGAATCGGCGACATCCCTGAACGTAATCAAGTTAAGGCGACGCATTGTTAAACTATAATTCTGAACTGGACACGCGACAGAGAGGGTTGAGCGTCCTGAGCGGGGTGCGGCTCTCCATACGCGCGAGCTTATAACTAAAGGGCGTAAACGACAAAATGGTTTTTTTATATTTATTATATAAACAAAAATTGGAGAAATTCCTTCTACAATTTTAAAGAACATGTATAGACTCATGTATGAAGAAAGTTAAGAGGCTTAAACCGGTCCCGTTTGTCCATAAGATGTAAATCTTTCTCTCTCTTCTCTTACCTTATTTTGTTAGTATCTTTTTAAAAATAGACTACCAAAATAAGGTTTTTATCTTCATGATAAATCTATTAGGCCACCAAATTATATTTTAATTCGTTTTGGAATTACTGAAATAAATTGAGTGCGTTGGCGCTCAAGTCGGAGGTTGCGGGTTCGAATCTCACCAGGAAAAAAAAGTTTTTTGTGTTCTTGGGTCATGGATTTTTTTTTCGGAATGATCTATGCTAACGGCCCAAAGGCCCTAATGCTACATCGGATTAGTGTGAGCCGATTTGGCTCACTTTGGGTTTGTGAAAGTGAGGGGTTGCCCCCCGCCAACCGTGAAGTCTGCGACCGCACGGCATCCTGGCGTCGGGTTGGAGGTCATGGATGTGTATTAAATATGTGTATAATATAATAAAAATCTTAAATATATGTATAGTATAAAAGTATTAAATATATTTCCGTTCACACAAGTTCTTCGAGAACTTACCACGGGACCAGATTGACGTGGTGTGAAAGCGTCCAAAGTCATATATTCATTTACTTCTTATGTTTACCCGAAATAAGGTCATTGTAACGAAACACTTTTTTGAAACCACTTTTATTATTAGGATTTTTTACATTCCGACGTTTCGGATGCGGTAAGCTCTGTACGTAAACGGAATAGTAATTCTAAAACTATGAAGTTATTTCTAACCGGTGACCGATTTATGTTCGAAGTAGCAGAAAATCATGAGTCCTCAGTTCATAGATGGAGGATGGTGAATGATCATCATTATCACTCCGTATCCGTCTACAATTGAACTAACATCCTCAAGAATACAATTCAACTTGGAGGGTACATAATCCTAAATCATTTAGCCTGTCCTGGATGGCTCAGCCAGATTCCGCTGATGATGACGAGGCGGAACACTCCAATCGACAGTACAATACAGACAATGGCAGCAACAACTTACCCGCGAGAACACCACACAATGGCGACGCTAATTTCTTCACTTTTTGCTAAGAATCACCTCGCTATCACTTCTCGTATCTTCACATACATACATTTATATGAATACTGCTGTTACCCGAATTTTCACATGCCTGCTCAATAAATTGGACAATCGAATGCAAAACGAATTGACTAAATCCGACTGGTGATTTCGAAGATTCGTGCGTTTTATTTTTTATTATAGGAAATTATCAACATCAACTTGTAGGACACACATATTATAAATAACTAGCTGTTGCACGCAGCTTCGCCCGCGTTATTTTATATTTACTGACGTATCCGTACCGATGATGATCTTTTTTCTACTTTTTTTTTATCTCTAAAGGGAATAAGGCTGCGTTTTGAAAGTAAGCTCCAAAAGGCTTAAATTTTTCCGACTTTTACTTTCTTGCGAGTTAATCTTAAAAGATAGACATATACTGTCATGGACTTTTTTTTAGATCATTTAAAGAGAAATAATTCTTTCATACATATTTTTTGTGTATCTTGAACCGTTATCGCAGCGCACGCAACGGAAGCCCTCAAAGATGAATAATTTTCCCCGTTTTTTTACAAATTTTACCTCTTCTTATAAGAGGGATACAAAAAGCAGCTCCCTCGGCTCAATTTGCTTCGCCCAAGGTGCTGGGTTCACCTTAAGCTACTGAGCCCCACTCTCACGATTTACCACACGCCAGTAATTACACTGTCTATCTTGCCCGTCTCTCCGAAACAATAAACTGTTTGACGGGAGAAACAAGCAGGGTAGTGGTACCAGTTCAGAAAGGAGGGCGGCACAGCGCAACCCTCCCACCAGTACACAAAGACTGGACTTTTCTGGACTTATGACAGAGTTCTTCACGGTCCAAAAGCGTGTACTCTTGGTGTACAGCAAAGGAAACCTCGACTCGTTATCCACACTCCCACCGATTGTAAAACACCATTATTACCACAATTACGTGTTTACGGTGTTTTTATTACACACACACATGTATGTATGTATGTATGTATGTACATACATACACAACATCGAGTACAATCGATCGACTAGCCGTTCTTCTGGCTACGTCTAAGAACTAGAGGAAGATAAATTTTTGGCTTGTTTTATACCTTGATTCTTACATGTAATAAATGCTTAGGGCGCTGGTGTACTACAGTTTACAAGGAACTTTACCGATTTTGTCCAAACCAACACTTGTCCGTGTTGGGACATTACTGCCTCGCAGAAGGAGACCAACTGTACACAGGCCTCTTCAACCGTGTCTAAGTCGTGTTACGAACAGACAAACAGTGTTCCCACTCGTTACTCGAGGCAGGATGTTTCCACGGCGATGTCAATTAATTGTGACTTTAATATCGACATTCATATTCATCACAATAATTATGTAAATATTCACGGAATATAAAGAATAATGTGATGAAATATTTGAAGTCTCACTTTTATACTTGGGATGATTGTATGGTCGTCTTGGCGTTCATTGAGGGAGGGCTATGTTCAGTCCCCACCATGGTTCAAGCCTTGTCGTGGCGGTGGGGCTCAGTAGCCTAAGGTGAACCCAGCACCTTAGGCGAAGCCAATTGAATCGGGGAAGAGCAGCCCTCTTTGAACCCCTCTTATAAGAGATGACATGAGAGTAGGGGTCAACTAGGAGGATGGGAACCTCACTCCATTGCACTGTCCCGACGTTGGGGGGAGGGGTGTTGTGGTTCCAACACATCGTCTACCTAAACTCAACCACCATTCTAGAAACTTATTGGCATGTATTCAGCAGTGGACGGATAGGGGCTGATGATGATGAACGTCACCCATCAACCCGCGACTAGCCTTTGCCCCTTGTACCCAAGTGATTCCCCCTTAACTGAAGTATGCCAACTCCTTTATCCAGCAAAACTGTTCACCGACAGATATGAGCGGGATGATACTACCGTTACTTTACTTATCTACAGAAAACAACACGATTTTCCTCATTATTAGGTGATAAATAATACAATTGTAACATTTTCCTCAAAAGCGATACGTCCTACATACACAATACAACAACACTTCCCCGACACAATATTTAACCGCCAGCTGAAAGTGAAGATACATTTAAACTTGGACAATTAATAGTTAAGTTTCTGTATCGTATTGGATGTGTATATCATCACCATCACTATCATCAGCCTCTATCCACTGCTGAACATAGGCCTCGCTCAATGAACGCCAAGATGACCGATCCCTTACCACTCGCATCCAACACGGACCCCTGCACGGAGATCGTCTTCCCACGATCTTTTTCTTATTATTATTATAGTTCAATACACAAACTGGCAGACGTGCCACCTGATGGTAGGTGGTCAGCATCGCCCATGAGCAGCCTAGTTTACCTGGAACTAGCCCAGACAGCTCATCTAGGTGTTGCCTATTCTGAGACATAAGATGTTAAGTCTCGGTGCCAGTAATTACACTGCCTGTCTTGCCTTCCCTCGGAAACACAGCGAAGCTGTTTCACGGTAGTTCACGCAAATCTCACTCACAATGTAACAATTTATCGCGGTTTCGATTTTTCCGTTCCCGACATCGATACAGCAACCATGGTCACGGGAGGACCATGTATACGGTATATGTTTATGTGTATTTAATTAAATTTTCATTTTTCACACAAAAATCTCCAGGATTGGACCTTACGGCCGAACATAGCCACGCAAGATATTTGGAATTGTCCATGATTACTAAGATGTAGGTCACTTTGTAGGAAGCACGCTACAATTACTCGGGAATGCCGTACATAGCTACAACACAAACAGACGGACAAAACACCATACAAGTGTTCGAATGGCATAGATGATTTTAAACTAGCTAGTGCTTGCAGCTTCACCCGTGTTAACTTAGATTTACAACCGTAGATACCCGGAATATTTTCTAGCCTAAGTTACTCCTTATTAAATCAGCTATCTGTCAGTGAAAAGTCCCATCAAAATAGGCCCAGCCGTTTCAGAGATTAGCCAAAACAAACAAACAGACAGAAAAACAATTGTAAAAAAAAAAAAATTGGTATATGTACCTTGTCTACATCCATATGCATTGATTAAAAAGCAGTTATTTTAATATTACAAACAGACACACCAATTTTGTTTATCTGTATAAGTAGACAGTTCGGAAAGGGTTAGTCGACTTACAGCCAGATGGGACGACAATTTCGGCGGGAGATCGGCAATCTTGATGTTCATTAAGAGAGGATTATGTCCAACAGTGGACGGAAGGGTTGATAAGATGAAGTAGTAGACGAGCTACCCGTCAACCTCCCCAATAATCTTTAACGTGCTCACCCAAGCTCTTGTATTCACACAATAGGTACACATCCCCTACTGAGACGTGAACCAAGTCTCTGTGCCACACAACCTGTCCCCCCCGGAACACAGCAAGGCTGTTTCTAAGCAGCAAACAAGACGATAATACCGAAGCATACGCGCGCATATATCCTTTGGTTATGATATCGTTCTAGATATTAAAAGAACAATTGTAATAAAATTAGCTTTTTCACGACCTGTAGGGCTAGCATGCGCGCACGACAAAATTTTGTCTACCCCTTTTCTCGTATTACTTATATGAAATAATCGATTTCGAAAAAAAAAAAGAGTATAAATATGTTTGTCCACAACTTCACCATACAGTGGTGATGTGGATAGGTTGATGATTCTAGAATCAACTACGGTACTTATGGACGACCAAACTCCAAAACTACATCCAGAACTCACGTCTAATGCTCCAACGGCCTGTGACATAACTCCTACAAATGAGTGTCTAAAGAGTTCAACTTATAACTTCAGTACCTTATCAACAAGCTAGCAACTACAACACGGCGCGGTGGTTAAGCAGACTATCACTAGAATCACACAGGTTTTATTAAATATGTTGGGACAACTCACACACCGCCATCTGATCCCAAACTAGGCCGATCCTGGAATATGGTAACCAGACAACTGATACATACTTATATATTTCTAAATACATACATATTATAGATAAATTACACCCAGACACAGAACAAATAATCATGCTCATCACACAAACATTTGTCCTGGGTGGGAATCGAACTCACGACCTTCTGGTTTAGCAGTCAGGATCACTAACCACTAGACCAACAGGCCAGTCAGGTTCGAGTCCCGCTAACAATATAAGTAAATACAAACACCCGAATCCTGTTATTTCTCAAAAATATTTCCTTATTGTTACCCAAAATACCCTATCCAAATTAATGTAGTTCTTTAATTAGAACAATGTAAAACCCCAAATAAAAACAACAGTTATTGTATACTCCAAAAAATATCCTTACACCCGACTTACCGTGAGATTGTCCACCGAGTTGTACCCGCAGATGACGTATCCCATCATCTTATTCGCCATCACGATCACATCACAATCACCAACACTGAACGCCACTAACGCCACTTATACAACAAACGCCACAAATACCACAAACTCCACAAAACAAGACCGTCTGACACGCTCGCTCGAGAAAGACTGGTAGTGGATTATGCCGTCCATCTTAACGCCATATAAATAGAGTTGGTAAGTTAATTTTTCTCACGTGTTTTGTTTGATTGATCGTTGTGTTTAATGTGTATAATTGTGTGTTTGTTGTGTATGTGTGTATGGATGCCAACTGCGGTGGCCTGGCTAAACTGACGGGTTAATTCTGATAAGCCCGAACAAGCGCGAGTCATATGACAGATCCGTTCGCACGTGTTAAACTAAAATTAAGATTAAAACTAAAACGTAATATTAAATTAATTAAACACATGAAAATATGAATAGAAATAGTCAAAAGTACAGACAAAATCAGCATGAGTATTTCTCATTTATTTGTAAACTAGCTGTTGCCCGCAGCTTCGCCCGCGATAACTTAGATTTACAGCCGTACCCGGATCGATGATGATTATTTTTATAGGAAGTTAGCTGATGTTATCCTTATAACATCAGCTAACTTCCAGTGAAAGCGTTATTAAAATAAATAAAAAAAACAAACAGACATTAATTAGAAAAATCCTATTTTGGTATAATATGCACCGTGTAGAGGTATATATACATCCATACACATTTAATAAAAAGCGGTTATTTTAATATTACAAACCGACACTTCAATTTTATTTATCTGTATATATGTGTGTTATTCAAAACTAATAATGAAACAAAATAAGATACGCATAGGAAAGCCTACCTCCAGAACTAACTTTAAATAAAAATATTATTTTTCTTGTATTATTTCATTATTTCCCGCGGGAATAACATATTTTCCAGAATAGGTGTGGTAGTAATGCGCCCTAAAATATCATGTGAGACAATAGTGCTAGATAATAATAAAAAAATACTGTGAGCTTCTTTATATTCCTAATCAGTTTTAGAGGGAAAACCGATAAAAATTCACAGTATTGCTTTCATTGTACACCATCCTGTTATCATTGCCAAACTTCGTCACCAGCCTAGATGACCAAATTATGTCTCGGGGTTATCTCACAGTTGCTATCTAATAAGAACGCATACGCCGGCTGAACCCTCGCCCGATACTATTTGATAAGTGAGTTGATTAATCAAAAAATTTGGACACTGAGAGTACCTTGCACCTTGCTGACATATCAGGGGCACCACCATGGCACCTCGGTTATGGTGGCCGATGGACTCCGCGGGGTCGATAGTGTGTAGGGATTGCGAGATCGCCGAGTCTTACCCCGAATCCTACATACCACAAGTTTCCACTCGGGTACTAGTGGTATTTTTTATGTAGCATAGAAGGGCAAACGAGCAGTCGCCTTTTGTCGACTATCGACGCTCATACACATCCGCACAGCCAGAGATTATGCAGATTGCATTCCTTTTCCCTATCCCCCCAATGAACCACTGGAAATTCACAAACCACACTGACCATAATCAACAATGAACGGCCATGCTCCGCTGTGTTCCTTCACTTTTCGAGTCAACGCATCGAACATATAACCGGATAGAGTTGTAATGTGATCCATAAAATTCCGAAACTGGTCAGTGATTTGTCACTGATGTAATAGCAATTCAACCAACCAGTGATCTGTATAGAGTACGTCCAATCGGCCGATCATCCATCAATAGCCAAGTCGGTCAATCAGAGCACAGACTCGGCGCAGCGTCGCAGCACTTTGTCGGATTTGTTTTCATACATTACTGCTCTATTCAGATTATATGCTCGATGAGTTAACGACACAAAAGAGAAGATCACGTCTTAAAAATCCAGTAAAATGACAAATCACATGTTTTAGTATAACAAGTGTTCTATGTTTTTATAACAGACAAAGGTTTTTAGGGTTCCGTAGCAAAATGGCAAAAACGCATATGATGTACATTATTGCCATGCAAACTTCCTCCGAAAATTGGTTTAGATCTAATAAGTAGTTTTTTTTAATACGTCATAAATCGTAAATCGCAATTTTTCATTAAATCTACTCAAATATAATAAAAAACATTTAATTCCATAAACATAAACCATATTTTTGTTGTTGTATTTATTGTTGTATCGTAATGGTACGGAACCCTTCGTGCGCGAGTCCGACTAGCACTTGGCCGGTTTTTATTTCTTTTTAAGTTCCCATGTATTGTCATCTTGTGAGCTATTGTCAAAATTTCAATTCCCTAGCTCATCGGAAAATTATTTTAAAATCATATTGTAATTCCACCCGGACTGGCCCAAAATTTATTAAAACCATAGTGACACAATAACTTTCGTTACAGTGTATAACAAATATTATAGAATAATAATACAGTCGAACCTCGATAAGTCGAAAACCTCCATATCTCGAAAAAATGTTTTGTTCCCTTCCCTTCGAACACCAAAACCTCCATTACTCGAAATCTAAGCCCTCTATTAGTCGAAATCAAGTCCCTCCAAGACATTTTGGTACATATTTTCCCTCCATAACTCGAAAAATTAAATTTTACCTCTGCGTCTCGAACATAGCAATGTTTTATTTTACAACATTTACAACTCGATTTTTTTTAATGCTTCATCGGATTAGTGTGAGCCCATTCGGCTCACTTTTGATTTATAACTTTTATATTATCACAAAAAATGCTTTTTCATTAAATTTTCAAAAAAACATGACAGTTCCTCAGCCCACACCTATTTTATAGGAAATGATCCCCTACTTCCCCCCTTCCCCCCTTCAAGTAAACTATATAAAAGATCTTGGCGTTGTCGTAGATAATAAGTTACGTTTTAATATCCACATCGAAAACATTGTTGCTAAAGCTTTTAAATGTCTTGGTTTTGTTTCGCGTAATTGCAAGGACTTTCGGTCCACCAGTTTAAAAATATTATTATACAACTCTTTTGTAAGAAGCAACCTTGAATATTGTAGTGTCGTATGGAATCCGTATTACGATGTTTATAAAAAGAAACTGGAAAGAGTCCAAAAAAGGTTTTTACTACACCTTACTTATTCATCCCCAAAGGGAAAAGACTTGCTTACATATGAAGACAGGCTAGAATATTTTGGGATGAATAGTTTATCGGATCGTAGATTATTGTTAGACAATTTATTCCTCCATAAGCTCGCGAATGGAACCTTGGATACTCCGGATCTACTGGCTTCCCTTAATTTTACCGTCCCGTATAAATTGGCTCGATTATCGCGGTTTAATGTTTTCCGAAGCAATGTTTCTAAAACGAATCTTGCCCTTAATGCTCCAATAAACAGATTCACTCGCCAGTATAACATATTGGCTAAAAATAAGGAAGCCGATATCTTCTCTGGAGCCACTCACGAGTTTAAAAAGTGCCTTTTAGCCAAATGTTTGTATTGATAAATTATTATTGTGATCATGTTATCTGTATTCAAAGTTTTTTTTTTTTTTTTAATATATTTTGTAGTCAATCAACATTATTATAATTGTAATACTAGTTTATTCTTAATTTATATAAATGTTTTTGTTTTAATATTTAACTTCATTTAATTTTCACTTAACTATGATGGATATTTTTAATGTATTTTTCTATTTTTGATTTGTTATTTTTATTGTAATTTATTGTCTATTTTTGTTACCAGCATGCTGTCTGTCATCTTTAATTAAAACAACACTTTGTTTATTACTCCTGTATATGAACCATGTACCTATGACATCAACAAAACACACACTAAGACAAGCGTCTTAGTGTGTGTTTTGTTGATGACTCATTACAAATAAATAAATAAAAATGAAATAAAGTGGGGGATTGCCCCCCGCCTACCGTGCAGTCTGCGACCACACGGCCTCCTGGCGTCGGTTGTGACTCGATTATTTGAGACTTATTTCCCCTATAGATAAAAGACAAATAAGTTACCGACTTTAAGAATTCGCCGACAGTGCAAGTACACTATTGTTTTTTTAGAAAGCAATTTATGCCTTAGACAATGCCATAGATAGAGAACAAACGACTAAAGCAAAAAACCAATCTAAAGCAAAAATACTACTGACTTTTTTCATACCATTTTTTATGCATGTTTTGAAGCAATGTTAATTTATAATAAAAGAAAATATATGTGGCACCTCTGCAACTTCAATTTTTATATTTTATTTTCACTCACTAACTCAATAAGAATGAATCTCAACCTCTATATGTCGAATTAAAATCCGCCTAAGCCGAAATCCTCCATAAGTCGAAAACTCTAAAACTAATTTTTTGGCGTCTCCCTTGATATTCGACTTATACAGGTTTTACTGTATATATATAATTTTATCTTACTCATAGATCAGTAATATAATTCCCGCTAACACATATACATGTACTTTACATGCATCGAGGCTGTGACCCGATTACTGCGCTTACAAACAGATGAACGGATCTCAACGGCTACCATTTAGTGATTAGCTAATACCGCGGTCGGACTTAGAATATAAAAAATGTTGGTGGGAAGTGGAAACTTTCCCAATTTAAATCTTTACACATAAATAAAATTGGAGTGTCTGTTTGTTATATTAAAATAACCGCTATTTACTGAATGCATATGGATGTATACACGGTACTTATACCTATGTCCGGAAAAACATAAATGAATTTTGTAAGAAAAGTGATATTCATAGTAGGAATACACGTAATAGACACTGGTTAGATGTACCAGTAATTAGACTATCAAAAGTAAGCAATTCTTTTACAATAGGATCCCAGAAAACGTTCAAATGCTCTCCATAAAAAAAATCAAAAAAGTTGTTAAAGAGCGTTTGTGTGGTAAAGGATATTATAAAGTAAAAGATTTCATGGAAGATACCACACCCTGGGAATAAGGCGTTTCTCCCAGGCATTTCAGGATAAGATGTTAAAATTGTTATAGAATACATATTATTTGAAAAGATTAGTTCCACTGAGTTTGTTTCGCCGGTTCTTCTCAGTGGGCTTGCCTTGGAACCGGTGGTAGATTCAATTGACGTTCAAAAAGATACTGTATTAGTACAACTTTTTTTTTTTTTTTTTTTTTTGATTTCGAAAATAATTTACTGAAATACTTTTGAACCATCAATTTTCATCTACGATACATAGAAATCTAGTTTCCAAATTATTATAACGTTTCCGACTGCAAAAATGTATGTTTATTAAATAAAACCGTCATCTACCAATTATAATTACCATAAAAAAGTTAAAAAAAACAACCCAGTCTGACGATAGAAGTGAAAACTTATAACTATGAATATTAGTTTATCAGTAGAAAGTACTATCATGTATATATGGTGAAATACAGCATTCAGCAGTGAAGAGCAGCTGACTGTATCTTTCTCGCTCGTGCACACTCGGCGGTCCCGAGTTCACCCGATCAAGCCTTTCACCTCCGAGCGTGACGGGTCAGCCTCACTCACAGCCTACAAAAATCTGCGTGCGGTGCGCCAAAAGAAGTTTTCACTTCAAACTTTGTAACTTAAAAAGGTTCATCTCTCTCTTCCAGCATCTGTCACGCTTAATTTCCAAAAACATAATAAACAACACGAGGCTGCCCCAAGTCAAGTCGTAACTATTGTTGTATTATTGAGAGTCACGACCTAGTCGTGGTCGGTGGCGGTAAGTACTTTTGTCAACATAGTAATTACATTAACATCATTATGAAGCTATTTCCGGTCACTGCGGAACATAGGCCTTTTGATGAACGCCACGACTGATCCCACTCGCGTCCCACTAGGACCGACCACACGATCGTCATCGCATCTTGTTGGAGCGAGGAAACAAGGTCATCATCATCATTGCAGAACAGTCCATATAAGGTGAACTCAGCACTTTGGGCGAAGCCAATTGAACCGAGAGAGCTGCTCTTTGTTCCACTCTTATAAGAAGAGGGGACAAGAGCGAGTATGGCAACCTCACCCCATTGCACTGTCCCGACGTTGGGATGGGTTGTTTGGTGGTGCGGGACAACCCCTAAGTGGAGATGGCGTCGGTCCCTTGGCGGACTGACTAGCCGTCGAGGTGCCTTGTTGCTCAACAGATCCGGGGCACCTCACCAACGGCGGCATTGGTGTCACTCGCGGGGTTATAGTGGATATTCGGCACATATATGTGTCGCGAGTCCCACACACCCTCGGACCCCACCCAGGGCCGTAAAAGCGATTCCACGTGTTCACAATAACAAAATAACGGTCCATATAGCAAAATTTTAGCAATGGGTTGAAAATGCTAACGCATACACAACATTGTAACTATGACGTCGCGGTTCAAAACCCAAGCGACAGGTTGTTTTGTACACGAAGCGCCGTGGCTATATTTAGAGGACCTTGCTGATAACGGTGATAAGGGCAGATGTAGGTCCACGTAGGAGCTATTTAAAGAATTTATCTGTATTTCGTTCGGTGACCCTAATCCCTAAAATATCCGTCCTTCTGTATAGCATACGCATTGTAGGGGCCATTTATAAGTGAGGCGAGGAAAAAGAGTCGACGAAGTGCTGACGGAATTGATCTGCGGTGATGTATGTGTTTTGTATGAAAACAAGTTCCGCCAAATTAGTACTGCGGTGCGGTTCTACGCTCTGATTGGCCGACTGAAGGCCATTGATGGATGATTGGCCAATGGGACGTACATACAGATCACTAGTTGGTTGAATTGTTATTACGTTAGTGAAAAATCACTGATCAGTTTAGGAATTTCATGGCTCACATAACCACTCTATACGGTTATATAATGCACGATGACGAAGTGTGACATTGTGTGACAAGGGAAAGGACACGTTTTTTTGTCCATACATTTTCGCCCAAATGTTGTACCTAAAGTACAAATATTAAACAATGAATTAAAAAAAAATATGGCTAATTCATTAAAAATATATCAGATTTTAGCGAACGAATGTGACCAGCTGTGATTCGTGTGACGTAATTTATTTTACGTCTACTACAGGACTCCTGGCTGTTTTCTCTCAAACAGTAATCTACACTCGTATAATAAAGCTAGAGTTTATTTGTTTGCACGCGCTAATCTTCAGAACTACCGTCAACTACCGGCCAGATATAAATAGTTTTGTATTCGACAATCCAATTAAACCCTGGCTACATATTCATCATACAAATTATCACTTGGCAGGATTCGAACCCGCGAACGTGTCCTGCCTCCACCAGCTGGCACCATTTAACGTTCCCAGAACCTCCTGGACGCCAATTGAGAACAATTAAACAGCATTCCGTCGGTCCGGAAGTTGGTGTTCATGATTCACAAACACTTAATTGACAATTAAGGCACCCTCGTACTCCACAGCCGAGTGGTTACTTGTGGCGAGTGGTGTGAGTTCGACGCTGGCCAGAACTACTGCATGAGCTCCGTGATGATTATCGAGGGGAATCTTGCCTGATAAGATTGTTGAATGAGAATTTCATACACGCACCTTGGGCGAAGCTAATTGAGCCATTTGTATCCCGCTTATAAAAGGAAGAGGGGACAAAAGAGCAGGGCACAAGGGGCGAGGACGGGAACCTCACCTCATTGTGAGGTTCGAGAAAGAGATTCGGGCTTGCAAATACAAGCTTTTTTTTCTTTAATGCCGGGAAATGCTCTGAGGCATCCCGAAGGCGAGTGGGTCTCCCCACGCGGGTATGTGGGACTCGCTGCGCCCGAAAGCTGGACGTAGCTCTACCCATTAAAACCCGGCGAGTGCCACCAATGCCGCCTTTGGTGAGGTGCCCCACCACCACCACCATGGTGGGGGTAATCCCAACTACTAAACTACCCATATTAAAATAAATATTGTTTCGGGTGCTTATCGCGTTTAAAGATTTATTGAGGTCTTGATATTTCGGAAATTTTTCAATCGCCATTATCACGGGGAGACCTCAATAAACTTATAAAAGCAGTAAGCACCCGAATCCCAACTACTAAACTACCCATTAGTTTAGTAGTTGGGATTACCCCCACCATGGTTCAGGCCTTGTCGTGGCGGTGGGGCACAGTAGCCTAGGGTGAGCCCAGCATATTGGGCGAAGCGAATTGAGGGGGCTCTTTGTACCCCTCTTATAAGAGGAGGAGATAAAAGAGCAGGGGGCAAGGGGCGAGGACGGGAACCTCACCACATTGTACTGTCCCGACTTTGGGAGGGGTTTTTCTGTGGTGCGGGACAACCGCTCTGTGGTGGTGGGGCACCTCACCAAAGGCGGCATTGGTGGCACTCGCTGGGTTTTAATGGGTAGAGCTAAGTCCAGCTTTGGGCGCAGCGAGTCCCACATACCCGCCTGGGGAGACCCACTCCCCCGTGGGATGCCTCAGAGCATTTCCCGGCGTTAAAGAAAAAATAGTAGTTGGGATTACAACCTACGACTTTAGCGTCGACCCAATACAAGCGATATAACAACATACCCTGGGCGGGAGACAACCCAATGCCGAGACGATATCCTACAACATTCTAGACCAAACATTCGTGGACGTGTCAGTCGGTCAGGTCAACCCGAGCCGTTCATTATCAGAGCAGCCTTCAGTTAATTGAATCAACGGACTCGCCCCACACAGCATTGGCTTGGATTTAATATCTATTATGCATTAATTGTTGACTTTATTACTAGCTATTTCCCGCAGCTTCGCCCGCGTTAACTTAGATTTACAGCCGTATACGGATGGATGATGATTATTTTTATAGCCTAAGTTACTCCTTATAACATCTGTCAGTGAAAGTCCCGTCAAAATAGGCCCAGCCGTTTCAGAGATTGGCCGGAACAAACAGACAGACAGACAAACATTGTAAAAAAAATGCTGTTTTGGTACATGTACCGTGTATACATCGATATGCATTTAGTAAAAAGCGGTTATTTTAATATTACAAACAGACACTCCAATTTTATTTTTCTGTATAGATTGAAGTGAGAGGTCTGGGTTCGAGTCCTTATCGGGGTCTGGTAAACTTCCTAGTGCTCCTGAACATAGAACATCGCTAGCTCATCGGTGAGAACATCGCGAGGAAAACTGTGTGAAGTTCACCACCTCATTCAGTCAGCGCATAGATGAACTATTGCCCAACATACCCGCTTAATTTCGAAGACCAGTGCCCAGCAGTGGGACATAGAAGGCTGGATGTGTATTGGAGACACTGGAATCCAATACAGACCGGCCACCACACGGAGATCGTCTTCCCACCTGGTTCATGGCCGACCAACACTTCGTCTACCCATTATTCATATATTAACTTTTTAACATTAGTTGCAAAGACCAATCCGACGCCAGGAGGCCGTGTGGCCGTTGACTACACGGTTGGCGGAGGGCGACCCCCCACTTATAATAAACCATAAGTGAGCTAAGTCCGCTCACACTAACTCGATGAAGCCTTAGGGCCTTTGGGCCATTAGCATAGATCATTCCGAAAAAAAGTAGCAAAGATAAACGGCCAGACGTACGGGATGGTTGAATGAGTTGCCTAGAGAAGTCACAAGTGAATTCATTTGTGGTCATTCACGTGCTATCATGTTCTCGACGTTTATTAACATAAACATTTTAATAAAATTTCCACTTTTTCCACTAATTTCCCCGCCAATTCAGCGCGCGCTCATCGTGGAGTCATTCATCGGTTACCAGTAAATTAGTCGAGAGTGCCCGCCGCTCGTCCGCCCTACTTAGGATCTAAATTCTAAACTATAGTCTACAGGTGCATAGTGGGTGCATACGACGATTTTAAAGTTTTTGAAGTAAAAACTTCTATAGGCGCAGTACGCATATTTTTAGATTAGATAAAATCTCTGGATTCTTGACACCGTTATGAGACGCTATTTGACGTTTAAATGACGTTTGATTTATTTATTGATTATGCAATATTTGTTTACATAACCAATCGTCAAACACACGGAAATGTCAATGTCATGCGGCCATTCTGTTCGCCGTTTAAATTGTATAAGTTATCTTTTACAGCCTGTATTATAGGTATTTGATAAATTCAAATACCTATAATACAGGCAAATAAAATAATAAATAAAAAAATAAATAAAAAATACTAAAAACAAAACAATCCCAGAATTGTTTTGTTTTTACTTCTATCGGCAGTCCCTGTGACTGATTGGGATAGTTTTTTTAAATTTAAAATTAGCCAATCGATATACATAAATAAGTTCCCCGGAATAGCCTATAAATTCAATAGTACGTTATCATTATTTCCCCCATCATCATCATCATCAGCCTCTATCCGTCCACTGCTGAACATAGGTCTCCCTCAATGAACGCCAAGACAGCCGCGGCAAACGGATCCTCATCATCATCAGCCTCTATCCATCCGCTGCTGAACATAGGCCTCCATCAAAAACGGCAAGACGGCCGCGGCAAACGGTCAGTCGGTAAGTGACAGCGACATCCCTAAATAGACACCTACACCAGAGTATTAGCAGGTGCGTTGGATTTTATGGTCCATAAGTCGTATCGATTCTGAAATACCCTAGGTGACGTAATGTGCTAGGTAGGTGTGTTCGCTCTAAAAATGGTTGTCTCTAAAGTGGGTTTACGGACGATAGTTTAACGTGACAACGCGACGTCATAACAAAACGCAGGCGTACAATGAGCGTAACGGGACGAGTATTACGGGACAATGACGCGTCATTTCGTGCATGCAGCCGGCGTTCGTCGATTTATTAGCCGTTGTCACGTCAAAAGTTGGTTTACGGACGATAGTTTAACGTGACAACGTCATAACAAAACGCAAGCGTACAATGAGTGTTATGAGCGTAACGGGACAATGAGCGTTACGGGACAAAGACGCGTCATTTAGTTCATGCAGCCGGCGTTCATCGATTTATTAGACGTTGTAACGTCAACAACAAACCTATCAACACAAAACCAAATATATATCATTATAACCAGTAAATATCTATATTATAACCAGTACCGATCACGTCAGAAGTTACGTGCACTTTTGCGTGTACGTTCAGCACGTAATTAATAATTACGTGTATTATGTTCACGTCGCGTAATGATCATTTTATCGTAAAATTAACCGGTTATTTATCGATTTAGTGCACTAGGTTATGCATTACAATCAATATGAGAACCTAACAAGTAAGAAGCGATGGTCGCGGGTTCGAAATCAACCACGTTTCTGAACTGTTTCATCTGTATCTAAATTGAGGATTTTCTTACAGCCGTCTTCTCCGCAGTATCTCCCTCTTCACAACCGACGCCAGGAGGCCGTGTGGTCGCAGACTGCACGGTTGGCGGGGGGCAACCCCCCACTTTTATAAACCAAAAGTGAGCCGAATGGGCTCACACGAATCCGATGTAGCATTAGGGCCTGCGGGCTGTTAGCATAGATCCATCCGAAAAAAAAAAAGTATCTCCCTCTTTGGGACTAAAATAGTTAAGTCACTTAACACTAAGGGCTTGGCATATTCTAAAGAATCAAACCCCAAAATAAACGAGATACAAAAAAACATTAATCAATAATTCAAATAGAAAAATATTTTTTTCAAATACAAAAAAAAAACAGCTCTGTGAAATTACTAGCTGTTGCCCGCAGCTTCGCCCGGGTTAACTTACATTTACAACGTAATTCCGGAGTGATGATAATACGACCCACCATGGATTTGAGCCTTGTCGCGGCGGTGGGGCTTAAGCCTGGGGTGCAATCCAGCACCTTGGGCGACCAATCAGATCTCGGGCGGCAGTTGGTTCTGACCACTGCCGGCCAAGCCGCTCCCCGGTACATAGTGCCGGGGGTGGTGGTCGCCATCCCACGTTGAGATGGGAACCGCGAGGAAGAAAACCTCATCAAAAATTACCCCAATCCCAAAATAAGCTCAGGTACGCGGCGAGGGGATGAATGGCTGGAGGGTCTCCAGTTCCTAGCGCACCATTATTTCGAGGTGATTACGGGTTTCGCTCGACCCTAATGAGCAGACATTTTTAATGAATCAGAGCAGAATTGAAAATAGTCCCCGGGCGGGTCCCCGAAAGGGGGAATCCCGCACCACGCCGCAATCGGCGGAGGTCTGCCCCACGTACTCCGTGGGGGGGGGGGGGGGCACAACCTGCTTCGAGGGTTCGGTTATCCCGGACTCTCGCAACAACGACCATGGCGAACCACGAAGGACAACCGAATATGCTAGCGATGAGAGGACAGGATGGACGGATGTGACGAAGGAGATGAGCCAGAGCGACGGGAGTGTGTCGTCTGGCTCGGGTCTCCGTGGCAAAATAGCGCGATACTCGTCGTCGGAGGAGGAGACGGCGGCAAGATGGGGTGCGGTGGCGCAACCGAAGACGCCACCTACGAAGAGGGGAAGGGGCCGGCCTCCAACGACCGGTCAGTATGTTGGTCTGGCCAAGGCCAAGAGGGAGTTGGCTGCGGCGGAGCGCGAGGCCATGGAGGCGGAGGCAGAGCGTGATGTCCTTGCGCTCTCCCGCCGCCTGATTCCGCCCCGTCTGTCGGAGTCCTCGGGATCGGAGGCAGCCCCAAACATAGGTGACATTGAGACGGCAAGCGCACTAGGGTCCAGCATCACCCGGGCCCTAGAGACCATAACGGGGGTCCGCCTAAAAAGCAAGAACCTTAAGTGGACAATGGTGAGTGCGCTTAAGAACGCCACGGAGGTAATACAAGGAGTAACCGTGGCACTCCTAGATCGCACGTCATCTACGGAAACACGTGCGCTGGAGGCCGCAAATAAGCGGCTGTCGGTGGAGGTGGCGGATTTGCGCCAAGAGCTGGTGGTTCTTCGGAGCGAGCTCGCCTCTTCCCGGCAGTCCGCCATAGAAGTGACATCGCCCGCGCCCGTAGCGTTGGCTGCACCCGTACCGCCCAATCTCGAGGAGATTGTCGAGAAGGCGTTTCGGGAGGCGGTTGCTTTATCGGGCGCGCGCCTGAATGCCCGACTGGAGGGCCTGGAGGCACGCCTCCTGCCCGAGACTAGGCTTCGCCCGCCACTCGCGGCCGATCGTCGTGCGACCGCAGTGGCAGCGGCGCCAGTCCCGGCGGTGAGCCCGGGGCCAGCCGCTGCTACAAAGAAGACGTTGAAGAAGACGCCTCGCCAGCCAACGACGCTCATGCCACCGGCGAACCCGGGGCCTTCGGCAGCTCCTAAGAAGACGGCCAAGAAAACGAAGAAGGGCAAGGCGAAAGATGCCTCCGGACAGAAGGTCACCAAGGCAGCCGAGGGTGACGATCCTTGGACCACCGTCACCCATAAGAAGGCCCCCAAGGGCAAAAAGCAGCCCAAGGGAAATACGGCGCCACCTAGAAAAGGTCCGCCGAAGCTCAGAGTACCCAACAGCTCTGTTGTGGTGCTCCAACTTCGGCCGGACGCAGCCGAGAAGGGAATGACGTATGCCAACGTTCTGGGTAAGGCGATATCAAACATTCGCCTCCCGGACCTTGGTATCAAGCCGGGTCTTCACATGAAGATAGCGGCAACCGGAGACCGCATGTTGGTCCTGCCTGGCACGGACCAGAAGGAGAAGTCGACTCATTGGCCGCCAAAATTCGCGAGTTGTTCGGCGGCGACATCGTCCGGGTGTCCAGGCCCACCAAATGCGTCAGCGCGCGTGTTTCGGGTCTGGACGACTCCGCGACGAAGGAAGACGTAATGGCGGCGATAGCGGCGGCGGGCGGTTGCCCCCCGGATCAGGTGCGGTCTGGAGAGATAGGTCGCAACGCTTCTGGCCTCGGGGCGGCAATTATACGCTGCCCCGTGGAGGCGGCGAAGGTCATCGTGGCAGGCGGTAGACTACTCGTGGGTTGGGTCTCGGCGCAGTTCCGTCTGTTAGACATCCTCCCGCTCCGGTGCTACCGCTGCCAAGAGCTTGGTCACATGGCGGCAAAATGCTCCTCGGCAACGGACCGCAGCCACCTATGCTTCCGTTGCGGAGCTGAGGGGCACAAAGCTCGGGAGTGCTCAGCAGCCGCCCCTAAGTGCGCGGTATGCTCCGCGGAGGGTCGATCTGCTTCCCATTTAATGGGCGGCAGAGCGTGCGTCGCACCACGCCGTGGTAGGCGTCCTGGCGCCAAAAACAGCAGGGCTGACGATGGCTCTCCGGCCTATGGTCAGTGTGCCTGCCCGACCGCGGGCAACCGCGTCGAGGTCCTGGCTGAGGAAGTTCCCATGGCGTTGGAGGAATAGTTGTCCTGGGAACCTCCTGAAGGCGGAGAGAGACATGGTGGCGACTTGCTGTCGCACAGTGACAAGAGACCTGTGCGCGGCGGATCGGGGGATCCACCGCGCGCGTGAGAAGGTCTGAGCTGTAAGGCGCCCTCAGTGTTTGGGGTGCCTTACATGCGGAGAGTGCTGATGAGCACATCGCGGCCGGCGCGGCAGTCTTTACATTTCCCGTGCCGGATCAGCACGACGAGGAGAACACCGCTGGGGTTTTAGTTAGGGTGAGTGTCCCATATAACCAGGCCCCCCCCGGGCCCGGTGGTATCCATTAGGATTTCCCCAGCGACAAAAAAAAAAAAAAAAAGTGATGATAATACATACCCATACATATTTTCCATATTTTTTTTTTCTGAATAAACATTTTGAAAATAAGATCCAGGGATACGTTAAATTCTATTTATGTGGCAAAGACAATAATTGTCTATTATAAAATAGAGTTATTTATATTAGTCTTCGATTGGCGTTGACTTTCGTAGCAAAATTTTCGTAAAAATAGGATCAAATTTTACAATAAAGCATAAACATAGGCTTTTTTATTTTTTGCATCGGCATTACAATAACACTAAAATCATTGAAGACCTCTGTGGCTCATTGGTTAGAGCGTTGGCGCTCAAGTCAGAGCTTGCGGGTTCGAATCCCGCCAGGGAACAAAAAGTTTTTTGTGTTCCTGGGTCATAGATGTGTATTATATAAAAAAAATCTTAAATATATGTATAGTATAAAATTATTAAATTTATTACCGTTGTCTGGTACCAGTAACACAAGTTCTTCGAGAACTTACCACGGGACCAGATTGACGTAGTGTAAAATCGTCCATAGATAGATTCACAGTCAAAAGCGTGACCCGTAACGCCATCTTTGGGCTATGCACAATGGCATTAGTGGTAGAAATTAAAATGATGTAGTTTCTACAGCTCCTCACAGATGGCGTTTTCCCCCGCCAAATGTTTCGATGATGTTTTTTTTAATTCTGATGTTAAATCATTATTTCAAATCAATTTATGTTTTTTTTTAATTAATCCTAGGTATCTAAAAACGTACACGTAAAGATGCATATTCTGCTCAGTGGAAATAAAAGATCAATGTTACCTAAAATTCCAACCAATTGACAAAGATTCAGAGAAATATGTCATATCATACTATTATCGTTCAGAATGTAGCTAACATCTTAAATTTCAAACAGTCATATAAATGTTATTGAGTAGCGGCTAAGTTATTAGTTTTTTCATTTGGAAAAACGCAAAAGATGTTTGTATTGCAAGATATATGTGAAAGCCCCAAGGGAGATCTCTGACTGAGCGACATGGTATGCTCGGTCAGGCCGGTTTTTAATTCGTGTTACTAGTATCAAGTTATAGGCTAGTATAGCACATTTTAACAAAATGTATTATATTCTACCACTAACCTGTGAACCTCTGAGGTCTGGCTCACTGGTGGCCGCAGGTAAACCGCTCCCAGCCTCCGTCTCCGCGGTCACTTCTGATACATTTCCGGCACTCGCACTCAGCGACCGCCTCCTAGACTTCATCTCGTCGTTCTTATCGTCTTTTTTCTCCTTATCCTTGCCGGTGAGCATATTTTTAGTCTTGGACAGGATGTTGAGAGGTTTCATCGATTTGCGAACCTAAAACATTGGAAACGGAATAAGAATACTGTTTGTTAATGCCTGACCAGATAGACTTAAATTGCTTCAGATGAATACATCGGCCATGAAGCAAGGCTTATTGTTAATTTAACAGATTGCCATGTTGCAGAATGAGAAAAAGAAAAAACAAATAGCCTGACCAGAAAAAGAAAAACCGTCGCCATATTGCGGAAAATTTCGGAACTAACTTTTGTATGAACGATACTATCCATGTGTTGACGTAAAAAAGATACAGCGGCGACACCAATGCATGGTTTATATCAGGGACTTGAATTTAGTTCCGTTACACAAAATGTTATCTCATAACGTTCCAAAATTTGTAACGTTACTGGATCGCTATGCAATATATAATCGTTATAAAATAATAACGTTAAAAATATCCGTAACGTTATCTGTACAGTAACGATCTGGATATATCGTTCTGATCAGTTTCAGCCAAAACGTTTCACTTTTCCGTTCTACTTATAACGTTATTCTTTTTTAATTTTTAGTGATTTCAAAATTTGATAACTGATTTTATTTGTCTGAAATATGGGTAGAACTATTAAACGCGTTGCTCAGATTAAAAAGCGCTGTATTAATGAGATGAACGTAGAAAGGGTTTAATTCATTACATAACAAATGAAAAAACCGAAATAGAATTGTGTAAAACTTTATATACATGTAATTGAAAGCAATCACGGCAGATTTGCTGTTATTCGTTAAATAATTCCATTATATATAGGTATAAAACATCACCAATATATCGATATAGAATGGATATTATGATGACCTTGAAAAACTATGATGCGCTTCCAAGGCATAGTTGTTTTTTGTTCATTTAACAACTACAAGTAATAAAATTACACGATTTTAGCATAATATTATTTACCGTATGAAGTAAGCCCAATAAAAGCTGTAAATCGTCGAGGATTCCCCTCGACTGTGTATGGTCTACATCATCACACCTGTAATGGCGCTTATAACCCATATGGGTACAAAGTTCTCTTCAATTTAAATTAATTAAGTCCAAACACAAGCTACTTTAAACTGTTGAGGAGTTCCCTTAACTGTCCTTTGTCTTCATCATCAGACCCCTAATGACAGTCATAACCCATCTAGGTGTAAAGTTCTCATCATCACAAATTAATCAAGCCCAAACACAAGGTTACTGATGTAAATCGTTGAGGAGTTCCCTCGATTGTCTTTCGGCTCCAGCATCAGATCGACTCCAGACCTTCATTATATTGTAGTCCTTTAAAACAATTAATAAAAGAAATATCAAACGCACTAGTCGCCCCTACGATTTTCGAAAGTTCCCCTCGATTTCTCTGGGATGCCATCATCTAATCCTGGTTTCCTTATCATGGGACCATTTGGGAAGTATACCCTTTAGAACAAAAAAAGAATTTTTCAAATCGGTGTAGCCATCTTCGAGTAATCAGATAACATACATAAAAAAAAAAAAAAAAAAAAAGATTCCGATAAATTGATAACCTCCTCCTTTTTGAAGTCGGTTAATAAAAGCGGACGAGATGAGAATATTGAATAATTTTACTTTGTAAGTAAACGCGAAGAAATTATGCTACGTTGCCGATCATGCTATCGGGAAAGTCCCGAGGTGCGACCGCGCCGAACTTGCGATAAATCTGGCAACGTCGCATAACAAAATAAATAATGTTACGTTTTGTGATCTACTTAATAACGTAACGTAACGAAATTTATTGATACTGTTAAAAAACAGAATGCGATTTACGTTCCGTTACGTCGTAATGTTAGAACATAATAAAGAATTTCGTTACGATCCTAGTAACGTTACATATTTATCGTTACGAGAACAGTACGTAACGTTATTTTCAGTAACGTTTCAAGTCCATGGTTTATATATTTCTTGACAGGCTTTACTGATATTCATCAAACTGAAATGGTCTGGCAGGTGAGCCATACAATGGTAAGTGGTCAGGGTCACTCAATAAACAACCTTACACTACCCAGACAACTCGTTCACGTGTTGCCTATCCTGACACGTAAAATGGTAAGTTTTTGTGCCAGTACTACTCTTTCCGAAATACAGCAAAGCTGTTTCACGGAAGAAACAAGCAGGATGGTACCCATACTGACGGAAGCACGGCACAAAGCATAACGGGTCCTTCCCACTGATCTCTCTGGTGGATCAATCTTGTAACTTCCCTACCGCAGCCTTCACTCTAGATTATAGAACCATATTGTCATTACAAGTGTGTCTCCGTTTTTGACCGATATGCAGTGCGTTCCACTTGACGTTCACAACGCCCAAAACGCTCTTTTGCAGTGTTTCCACTTTAAAGATTTATTTTCCCCTCGCCTTATTAAAATTTCCCCTTCTCAGGTCTTATTTCCCCTCAACAAAAAATTTTCTGTAGTTAGTTTCTTCTATAGACCTTTTTTATTTATTTAAGTTCAAATTAAAAGATAATGCACGAAATTATTGTTTCTCATTTTCCCCTTTCTCTTCCCCTCTGGACCCTACTTTCCCTTCAAAAGGGGAAGTGTCCACAAGTGCGACTACGGTCGTTGTGGTCGCGGCGAATATGTCATCGATGACGTACGACTTACGCCCGCGCGGAGCTCACGACGACCCAAGTCAAGAGGTGGGTCGCAGTGAGCGTTGAGAGAATTGGCGGGAATTTAGAAACTTCAAATGTCAAAACAGGATGTCGACCGAGAAAATTTTATTATTTGATGCGATAAAATATACTTTGGTTCTATACTATTTTTAATTAATTTTCTTTTGTATTATTTATTATTATTATTATTGGAGTATTTTTTTCTTTCAAGTGTCAATATAACATAATATCCTAATAAATAAAACTTGAGTTAGCCGACAATTAACATTAATTAAATAAAGCATTTTTCTCATTGAAAAAAATATTACAAAATTTAAAACTTTCCTATTTAAAATATATTTAAAGTGTTACTTTTTGTTTATGTTTACGCGAATTTCGCTCATCGCTAATGAAACTATTTTTATGGATTTCATCCAAAACGTCGGGCTTGTAAAAATCTTAATAAACCGCAATAAAATCCATAACATTGTTTCAATAAAATGTATGTGTAATTTTCGTAAAAAATATATATTTTTATTGTAGATTCAGTATTTACAACTGTCGCCGCAAATTGCATTATGATTTATTGGATTATAAGGGATTAAATATTTTATTATTTAACTCATAATTATTAGAATTTATCGTTACGATTTACGTAATATATTTATAATATATAATATATACTTTCTGTCAAAGTTTGACACTTGTTATTGCCATTTCACTTCAACACTCTAAACGCCTCATATTCCGTTCTACTTGGGCATACGATTTCAATGCTTGGGACTCAAGTGGAACCATAAAGTTAATATACCTTTCCGCTAGATATACTAACTTTATGAGTAGAACGGAAAATTTTGTTGTAAAAAAACAACTATTAGAACAAGAAAATCAAAATATTTACCTTGAACTTAACATTCGCAGGATGCACGAACTTCCCGTCATCCTTATCCTCAGGCGGCAGAGGATCTCTCAACCCCAGGACCAGCATATCATCCAGAGACGCTTGCAAATGCTTTCGCAACTGCGGTCTGGCCTCCTCGTGGCTCCGAGAAGAGTACACGGACACAGTGTCAACGCTAGCCTTGCTCAAAGCAGACACAACGGTGACATTCTCAACCGACTCATTGGACTGATAGTCAGGTCGCCTATGCCTCTCCTCGTAGATTTCCACCGAGTTGAAGGCCTCAGACACCCGGTCTATATCGTCAACGTCCAACTGTGCTGGCACAAATTCGTAATGCCCCTCGTTTTCTGTGTACACCTGGTCGTATACCCCGTTGAAAGATTTAGAACTGGAAGGGACATTTCCATACAGGTTGTTGTAGTTGTAAGTGTCCTCCTCGCATCTTGGACTAACGTGACGGGTTAGGTCGTTAACATTAATCATCACGTCGTCCAAATTCAATGGACGGCCTTGGCCGCCGAAACCGTCTACGACAGGGGTGGTGTTCGATAGGAAAGACCCATCCGCATCGAAGCTACTGCACCCGACTAAGCCCATCGGTCTTCTCGGTACCTCTTGCCTATAACGCACTGGTGCGGCCACTTGGTGGCCAGCAAAGTCAACAACTAGGATCCTGTCCGCGATGTTCCTACAGTCATTGTGAAATCCAATCCCAGAGTCACTGTTACTGGATGTGGTGGTGACCTCGCTGTGATTGCTCGGCTGGGGTGAATTCGCGACAAACTCTTGGGGCTCTATCCTTATATCTTCATGTCTGCAGTTTCTACGATCTCGTAGCGGTCTGAAAACGGGCCGGCTACACCTGGAGAAATTCCCCAAAGCTGGACTGTCGCTTTTAATAGCTAACTTCGAGATTTGCTGTATTGGTGGACTCGCACAGTCATCGGCGGGTAAGGAGTACATTCCTCTGATCACGCCCACAACATATTCTGCCGACGGAGGGAACTCTAAGCATCTTTCAGCCACGGGATCTCTGGTGCAACCTATTTGGAACTCTCTCGCTCTGGAAATATGTGCTTCGTGTTCCGCCATTCTCGGATCAACCGCAAAGACGTGACAGCTGTGGGAGGCTTCAGATTCAACGTCAGTCACTTCAGCAGCGGTCACTAGGCCGAAAAATCTCCTATCTGCATCCGAACCGGAACCAGCAAAGACAATTCTTTCGCGTTGATATTGTGCGAGAACTTGGCCATTGGCGCGTCTGAGAAGAAGTACACTTGGTAGGACCGTGAGTAACACGGATGCAGCGGTGCGTCTCTCTTGTCGGAGTTTCCGTACAGCCGTGCGTACGTTTCCGGGGGCTGCAGTGGCGTTAGCTTGCGGCGTCTCTATCGTTCCAAGGTACCCAACAATGGCACGACATTCTAGCCGGGCTGCGTGGTTGTGAGCGAGCTGAGCTCGACTTAAATTTTGGAAGATTTCATTAACTCCAGAGGTACCAGGTGCAGCGTGACACCCTGTAAGTAAAATTGAAAATCTATTACATATTGAACCATACATTATTTTTATTCTTCTGGTTTTACCATTGCAATTGTGCAATACATGACATTATATTTTTCGGAAAAGCAAATAATTCGTGAACCATGTCAAAACTTTTATTTTAATATACTTGTAAGAGGTAATGACTTGCTTTGCAGCCGAATTGGGCCGGCACGACCGGGGTGGTACCTCTCGCTGACTCAAAGGAGGGCAATGCATCTGCATAAACTTTGGTTGTGTGGATGTGTATGGGCGTCGACGGTCACCAAACGGCTTCAACTGCTCGTTTGCTCTTCTATGTTATAAAAAAAATAACAATGCCTTCTAAACTGATAGCTGATATAGTCGACTAAGTAGTGGTTTTGTTGCTAGTACCTATCTAAGTTTCTAAGTAAAATCTTTTGGAATGGGGAATAAAGATTATTGACCCTGTTATTTATTGTAGCTTTCACCTAAAGAATTTTGATTTCACTTCCACATAATAAATCTAAGTATCTCTGAATAATTCAAACCTATTAAAGTAGTAAATAAATGGGTGTCCAATGCAAAAAAAAAAAATCAAATCCTTTCTTACTTTCTGTCCTATGTTAAGTTGTTGCAGACATTAGCATACCCAAACAATTAATACACATTACACAATGTGTAATACACATATATTATACTCCATAAACTTCATTTTGCACTAATTATTTTAAGCCAAAAGATAAATACTCTCATTACATGTGAACTATTGTGAGAATGCAGCTTTCACACACAATTTCGTGGCCACTTTGTTGAACAATAGAAAACACACTTTTAAGTACAATTTAGAAAGCATAAATTAATTTTATTTGGTATAATAGAAACATATTTCAACTTTGTCTCTTGCTCTAGTAATTTTTGTTGTATACATGTATATTGTTGCAGACAAGAAATCGTCGAACAGGCCATAGATATTAAGATAGTTGTTTTTTATATTAGACGTAAGCCATTAGCTAGTAGACTCATATGAACATGTAAATATTTTGTTATTTAGTTAATTCGTTAAGTTTAGTTCTATGAAAATCTAATAAGAAATGTCAATTATTCCATTATTCAGGGTCTATATATAGCTTTTGTAAGAGCGAGATAGATGTATATCAAAGCTATGCCCCAGTGAGGGACAGTACTGTGTTATGTGTAAACGAGATGTAAGTATAGGTAAAGCTCCCGAGGGAGATGGCGATATAAACTTTCGTGAATGAAAAGCTCGATAGCTTTTGCCATGATCTAGAATGGGATAGATATGGCCCAAATTTGTATATAAACAAAGCTCACAAAGCTTTAATTGTATCACTACTTCGAACTGGTAATGAACCAATGACCCCGCTACCATATAGCCAGTTAAGGGCATGGGTGAGAACGCACTCAAACACACAACACAGAGAGCTCTGGAAAAGAATACGCGTTTTTTTCACTTGTATCATGTCAGGCTATGCCAACACTATCATACCTATTCGTTTTCGCAAGAGTTCCAAATACAATTACAACACTAGTTCCAAATACAATAAATACACAAGTCCTAAAATTTTCTTTAAAAATGTTTCTGAGATAAATGGTTATATGCATTATATAGTATATAAATAGTATATTATTAGGGTTTAATCTTCGCACGCGTTCCAAATACGCCCCCGGTATATTGTTATTATTTCAGGTAATTGTTTACGTTAATGTACAGTTAGATAACACTAACCAATCAATGTCTATAGGCTTAGGCTTTTAAAAATATACCTGGATGATGCAACATTGCAGGTTGGGGCCTACGTCTAGGAGGTGGGTACCTTCTCCTAGTCCTTGCCCGTTCTTCGGGCTCCGTGTCTTCTGTGTCAGTGGGTGGAGCCTCTCTCGGAGCGACACTAAGAGCGATCGGCCCTTGTGCCGACGCGACCAATCGAGCTACGGACGCATGAGGGGCTCTGGCCACACTGGCCCCGTCAACAGCTATCAGGGCGTCGCCAGCACGAAGACCAGCCCTCTCTGCTGGGCCGCCTGCAGCTACAGCGGACACTACACAAGGTCTCTGCCCGGCTATAGTAAAACCAAATCCACCTGAACCTCTAGCTACCACAACACGCCTTTCAGCTACACGGGATAAAGCTGCGCGACGTCGACGTCGCCTTTGCTGCTGCGGCACCATTATTACTTTCGAAAATTTTAACGATATAGTTACACTCAGTTTTTTTCACATTTTATAAAACAAAACATTGAAGAATATCACACAAAGTCACATTAATACACGCACACAAAACATAGAAACACTAGAAATTAAACATTATAAATTGAAAATAAAGCCATCGTAAACTTCTAAAACTTTAAAAAGTTTTAACTGACTTGACATTTAGAAAGTTTGAGTGGAGTGCATTCAACAAAAGTGGCAAAACAAAACCAGATTTTTTCAATTCACGCATTGCTCATTGTTGTTGCTTAAACAAATCATTTTATGAAATGAATATATCTGAATATACTATACATAAGAATTTTAAAATTTATTTAAAGTATCTATTTTCCTGTGATATTAGACTTTTTTTCTCTAAAATATATTAAAATAGCGAAAGAAAAATATTCATCTGAAATGATTTTTCATACAAATTACTGTCAAATGTCAACTGTCAAGTGTCAATCTCACTTGGGCGGTGGGCCTGTCTAAACATAGTGATTACATTCTCTTGGGGCCTGTCTTGTTTTGATTTGAGGTTATAAACTCACGTTGTATTTTCAAAATATTAAATAAGTTATAAATCTTTAGAAAAATACAAATCAGATATTAGAAAAAAATCAAAAATGGCTGTAAGTTTATCGTAAAACCTGATTAACTTAGTCTAGAATTCACAATTAAATTGGTGCGTTTATGTATTTTTGGTCGCTATGTAATTTTTACTATAAAATCCACAGAAAAAAGGAAAACAAAAGATCAGCAAAGTTAAAAGAAACAACCAGACAACAAACAAAATGAAAAAGCAGGGTAAATTAAAACTACAGAGGCATAGAACGAAAATTCTAAAACAGAAGCAACCAAATCAAAGTCAGCCTGAATATAGTAGTGAAAGTGAGTCCTCGAGCAACGAATGGGCGGACATGTTAGATGAAGAGGAACAAGCGTATATCACAAATCGATTAGTAAAGCAACCTCAGTTACTGTCAGATATACCTCTTGAAGATGATAAAAAGTATGTATTCTTATCTTGTCTCATCAAAGAGGGCGAGGCCCACTAGACCATTGTCTCTCTCACTCACGCTCACATTTATGTCTTTAATAATGTATTAATCATATTACCATTATGCAGTGCAGCTATTCAGGAATATGGATTTATAATTAAAGTATATTAAGCGAGACGGACCATTTTTTCGTGTAGTTAACAATCACCTGGATGGCACTGGATTCTTGGGAGCTAGGCCAGAGTATGTCTTTTATCCTAATACTTTAATAAATGAGTTTTGTAATATTTCTTACACTTTATTGGCCCAAGTGTGTACAGCTCATTGAAGCTTGATGTCAGAGTGAAAACTGATCTGATATTATTTGATGAATAATAATGATCTGAGATCTGAACACATACTTATTTCCTCAAGATATTCAAGATCTCAATAGTTAATAGATTTTTTTTTCATTTTCATTCAATCTATATTCGATACTAATACTGTTGCAAGATGGAGAGTTTGTTTGTCCAATTGTGCTAATCTTTGTAACTACCTATGTTAAATTAAAAAAAAAATTAAGATAACCTGACAATCAAGGAAGGTTTGTATACTATTCAATTTAGATGAAATTTTTTGTAAATGTTACAACATTGAATATACACTATTGTTTTATAACAAAATTAGTCAAGTAAATAATAAATGATAAACCAAGCAAAAGAGTTGAAGATAGAAGAGCTAAGAAATTTAATCAATTGACAAAATTCATTGCAACACTAAATCTTTCCAGGAAAAATTTAAAGAGAAAAAGGAGTAGAGAGAAGGTAGTAAAACAGAAGGTAGGTAGTGACAGTGGAGCTGCTAGTGACTCCGAGAATAGTGATGTTGAGGAACAATATGAGAAAGAGTTGGCTGACCGACCTGTCAAAAAACTTCGACCATTGTTACCAATTAAAACTAAAGAGGGCATTGTGGAGAGAATGGAAGAGTGTGACGGTAGGTTTATAATTAAATAATCCTAATTGTGAAGATTAGATCAGTGAATAATAATTATAAATAATAAATAAATAAATATAAGTACCTGGATGGCCGAGCTTTGCACGTTCTTTTTTTTTTTTTTTAATAAAATGACATTTTCTAAAAATTATTCCTAGCTAGATCGATTTATCGCCCCCAAAACCCCCATATACTAAATTTTATGAAAATCGTTGGAGCCGATTCCGAGATTCCAATTATATATATATATATATATATATATAATTGGAATGGAATATTATATATATATATAATAAATGGAATGAGCAATTCTTGTATATATATATATATATATATATATATATATATATATACAAGAATTGCTCATTAAAGATTTAATTTACTTAAACTCATTAAAGATATAAGATTCAACAATCACACCACATTTATCTAGCCCTGGGGTAAGTTCATAAGAATGTGTGTTACGGGTACTAAGAATGTATTTATTTATTTCCATAAATTTAAGAAATCTATATAAATACATATAAATAATATCAACCCTTATATGTCCCACTGCTGGGCACAGGCCAGATATATATACGGACATATATCAGATGAGGAGGGTTTTGGACCATAGTTCACCGATGCGCTGGCCCAATGCGGGTTGGTGAACTTCACACGCCTTCAAAGACTTTTAATCTCATCGGGCATGCAGGTTTCCTCACAATGTTTCCTTCACCGGTGAGCAAGCGATGGTTTCATGTTCAGGTGCACATAGAAACTTGGAAAAACCCATTTCTATGCATCACAGGGGGGGGGTCAGGATTGAACCCGGACCTCTCTGCTCTCACTCAAGAAGCCGGTACCGTACCCACTAGGCCATCGTCGCTCATATATAGTATATAAATAGTAAATACATATATAGTATATAAATAGTATATTATTAGGGTTTAATCTTCGCAAGCGTTCCAAATACACCCAGTATACATGTCCGTGACCCGGTGACAACTTCTATATTTATCATACAATTATGTGCACTTGGCAGGACCACTGTGTAAAGTGTCCAGTAGTTGGAACACTATCAGCCGGCTGTCAAATGATTGTCGTTGTTGTTAATTCTTACACATGTACAAGGGAACAAATAATCATCATCATACAAATATCTACAACCTTATTTTGGTTTGATGATACTTTAAACTCATGAAATTGAACACTTTAATGACGTAATGTTTGGTTTTACATGATGTAAACTGTGAATAATTGTAATGTACCAAAAATGTGTTTATGTTATTCCAGATTCAGAATCCGAAAAAGAAGAAAACGTTCAGGAAAAGCAAATTCCAGAAGAAAGTGCAGATGAATCTGAATCAGACTCTGGCATGGATGCCGACGATACAGAGGCATCTCCAGAGGATGAGACCATCACGACTGTACAGCTGCTGGCTGCGAGAAGGGACAGACTTCAGCACGAGAAACTTAGGATCGGTGCACTATGCTCTTCTCTACTGGAGAGTCCGGAGAAAAAGGTACATTTACATAAATTGTGATTTCAAGTGTGTGTTTTGTATACTTATGTTATTTCATATCAAAGAAATCTAAAAAAAAATTATAGCAGGTACCTATTATAAATGCCCTCCACTGGCGGACGCCATTTTGCATGTTATGTCACATGTGGCGGACCGGTATTTTTTATTTTCGCGAAATCGGCGCGTGCCAACTAAAATGCTAAAAATCGCCTCTTGATAATTATTATTATTCAGTAATTTGTTGATATACAATTGGTCTACATGGCCCATTGAATAAGTTCATCCGTATGATCCATATTTGTCATGTCTATTCTAGGCTAAGAGCGGTTTCGCACTACATCCGATCCGAACCCGTGAAAATATGAACTCTTTGTCAACTCACACAGGACATGCGTATTGCCTATATTGAGGCACAATGGTTAGGTACGAGGGCGGCACTGAAAATTTCGGGAATCAAGGAAGTGACACAACATTACTATTTAAAAATGTATTTATTGCTTTTCGAAGTATTCTCCGCGAAATTTTGACACATTTTTCCATACGATGGAACCAATCATTGAAGCAACCATTCCCTTCGGAAGTTGGGGTCTCCAAAATGGCCGTTTCGTAGGCGTCCACAGGTTCTTCGGGCGATGAAAATCTCTGACCACGCAATTTATTCTTTATTTTAGGGAAAGTATAGAAATCATTAGGGCTTAGGTCGGGGCTGTACGGCGGATGGTCTAATAATTCTATGTTTTCTTGCTCTAAAAACTCTTTTGTTCTGTGCGCGGTGTGAGAACTCACATTGTCGTGATGGAGGATGATGCGGCGGTTGCAGTTCTCTTTACGGAGTTCAGAAACGACCTGTGGCAAACAAATGCTAGCATACCATTCTGCATTAACCGTTCTTTGTCCCTCAAGAGGAATAGTCGCAACATGGCCGGTTTTGGAGACAAACGTGGCCACCATTTTTTTTGCAACACTCCGCGAACGAACAATTTTTGTTGGCTTTAACTCATTTTCGAAAACCCAAACTCGTGACTGGTTGTTTATGCAAGATTATTTGTATTTGACTCATGCCAATGTCTAAAGTTGCCTGAATTTCGCGGTATGTCACATGTCGATCTTCCTCAATCAGCTTACGCACAGCATCAACGTTTTCTTGGGTGACTGCAGTTTTTGGACGACCTTGACGGGGATCATCACTGAGCTTGACACGTCCACGTTGAAATTCAGCAAACCAGCGATAAATTGTGGTTTTGGATGGGGCTTCATCACCAAATGCAGAAATCATCCGGTCAACACACTGTTTTTGTGTTAAACCACTTCGAAAGTCATAATAAATCATCGCTCTAGAATTTTCTCGAGTCAATTCCATTTTCTCAACGACTAAACAAGTTTGACAAGACTGAGAATCTTTTTTTAAATAAATAAATGGTATTCGATTTTTAAAACCAAGCAGTTTTCAATTAAAAAGATTTTAATATGACAGGAATAGTGGAAATATTCCATTTCCGATACTTTCAGTGCAGCCTATATTATATCACAAAAATATAATTTATTTTACTTCTTCATCTTACTTCATCAAATTATTGTTGATGTTATTAATTCACACACATGTACAAGGGAACAAATAATTAATTATTCGTGTTATCTGTCCTATCGTAAGTAAAAAGTAGAATCATCATCATCATCAGCCTCTATTCGTCCACTGCTGAACGTAGGCCTCCTTCAATGAACCCCAAGACAGCCGATCCCTTGCCACTCGCATCCAACACGGACCAGTTACTGCACGGATATCGTCTTCCCACCTGTTAATGCCCGCAGCCCGACCAACACTTCATCTACCTAAACGTGGCCTCCACTCTTGAACCTTATTGCCCCATTGGCCATCATTCTCCTGAGTGAATTATTGTTATTATTTATTATTATTTATCTATATATTATTATTTATTACTAATATAATAAAGACGTAATATATGTAAATGTATGTAGAAGATAATTAAAAAAAATCTTTCATTCATGTTATGCTAGTAGTACTATAATAGTAATAAAGGCTATTAAATTAACCATCACCACCTGATACGGCTGTAAATCGAAGTTGTTTCTTGCTTCTTTCAATCAATCAGCTTCTTTCTCTTCGCTCTCCAGATTAAGAACCTGTATCCCATTCTATACTTGATGGACGAGCGCCTGAAGGACGGCACCCCCAACCTGGTGTCGGTGCGCAAGCTGGCCTCGCTCTCCGCCGCGGAGGTGTTCAAGGACCTGCTGCCGGACTACCGCCTGCGTCACCAGGACTACTCCGATGTCAAACGTGAGTGTTCCAGCATCCAGTTTTGGAAAACGTTATAGGCGTTATATATATAGTTAATTAAAAATTATTATTTTTTTATCTATGGACGCTTTTACACCACGTCAATCTGGTCCCGTGGTAAGTTCTCGTAGAACTTGTGTTACGGGTACCAGACAACGGAAATATATTTAATAATTTTATACTACATACACATTTATTTAAGATTTTTATTACGTAATACACATATTTAATACACATCCATGACCCAGGAACACAGAAAACTCTTTTGTTCCCTGGTGGGATTCGAACCCCCTACCTCCGGCTTGAGCGTTAATGCGCTAACCATTGAGCCAAAGCGGTCGTCAAAGTTTTTCGCATTTCGAAAGTGGGTGAATGATAGTATTTGAAATGTCATTCGCTTTCAGTGAAGAAGGACACTCTAGCGCTGTACAAGTACGAGAAGGAACTGGTGGAGTTCTACAAGAGATACCTGCAGCGGCTGGAGCGGGCCACCAACGTGCTGCGCAGCAAGAAGGGAGACTACCGGTATTGATAGTGTTATAATATAGTTGGTTGGATAGCTAACGTGAACACGTGGGTGAGTCGTCAGCTTCCCCCATGAACATAAGGTTCTTCTGAACCCTATCATGGTTGCCATGAGCCCCACTGCCACGACAAGGCAGGCCTTGTCTCTTAACTAAGGGCGGCCTCAGTAACTTAGGGTGGGCCTGCTCGGCCCTTGGCGAAGCGAATTCACCCGAGGGGGCTCTTTGTACCCCTCTTATAAGAAGAGGGAGCGGGGGGGCAAGGGGTAAGCACGGGAACCTCACCTCATTGTACTGTTCCGACGTTGAGAGGGGTCGTTTTGTGGTGCGGGACAGCCCCTCTGTGGAGGTGGCGTCGGTCCTCTGAGGGACTGATTAATCGTCGAGGTGCCCTGTTTGCTCATTAGATCCGGGGCACCTCACCAAAGGCGGCATTGGCGGCACTCGCCGGGTTTTAGTGGGTAGAGCTGCGTCCACTTATCAGCTTTCGGGCGCAGCGAGTCCCACATACCCGCGTGGGGAAACCCACTACCCCGCGGCATGGCTCAGAGTATTTCCCGGCGTAAAGGGAAAAAAAAGAGGCGACTTATTAATGTGTTGTATAGAAGATTGTGGTGTAGATGTTTGTTACTCTATGACATTCTGTATAACTGTAGACAAAAGGCTCTTATTATTCGATTACATCCAAAAGTGTTTCATAGATATTGGAACGAGTACTCTTCTGGTGTTAATATTAATAAGGGCCTAACCATGTAACACTCACTTCCCCACAGCAAACCGTCCACCGAGCTAGTCTTTCCGCATTCTACCTAGGCCCGTTGCTGATCCATTAACCATGTAACCCTTCCCCCCACAGCAGACGTCCTTCAAGTTGGCATCTCTCGGGTTCTAATAATGCATTACCCATGTAATCCGCAGCAAGCCGTCCCCCGAGCTGGTGACCCTGGCGCTGGTGTCCCTGCGCTGCATGAGCGGGCTGCTGGTGGCGCGGCCGCACTTCAACTTCGCGACCAACATCGCCCAGAGCGTGGTGCCGCTGCTGGACTGTCGGGTACCGGCCGCGCGCGAGCTGCTGCGGACCAGCCTCGAGGATGTCTTCCGGGAGGACCGGAAGGGCGAGATCACACTCACTGTGAGTATTACTGCATCTCATGATGATTCATCACTGATGAAATAGGCCTCCTCAATGAAGGGTTCATTGAGGAGGCCTATTTCATTTAGTTAATGTTAATGGCCGACCAACCCTTCGTCTACCCAAACATGACCTGCACTCTTGAACCTCACTGGACATTATACAACATTAAATAAAGATTATCAAAGAAAATTTAGCATTATAAATGGACAAGCAGATTTAAAAATTATTGTTTTTTGACAGTTTTATTGAAACTTTTTTTTTATGTTAGTTGGATAGGCAAACTGGCAAACGTACCACCTGATGGTAAGTGGTCGACGTCGCCCATGAACATAAACTAGTTTACCTGGAACGAGCCCAGGCAACTCATCTATGTGTTGTCTATCCTGAGACATAAGATGTTAAGTCTCGGTGCCAGTAATTACACTACCTGTCTTGCCCTTCTCTCCGAAACACAGCAAAGCTGTTTCACGGGAGTAACAAGCAAGATGGTGGTACCCATGCAGCCGGGAGCGCGGTACAGCGCTTCCCTCCCACTATATGATCACAAATACGTAGAGTCCAAGTAAGTTTCGTAACTCTGGGGTCGCTGAACTGCCGCTCGACTCGCTGTATTCTTCGCCATCGAGCGTTGACTTTTGAACTGGAAAATAACACGAACAGTCAAATAAGTAATGTAACTCACTACAAATAATAATTGCACGATTGTTAATATTTTATGAATCATTTTTAATTGGCTTATATTCTTGCTTTAACCTTAAACTTTTCGGATGGATTAAAAATATATGTATAGGTGTATAGATGCTTATGCTCTTTAGCATCTCATGATGATTATATCATCAGTGACGAGGATCATTTAAGTTAGGTTGCGCTCCAGGCCTAAGTTCATTTGGTGCTCTTAATATCGAGCGTTAAATGTCCCACTGCTGTGCACGGGTTTCCTCGAAATCAAGGGAGGAGAGTGTTGGGCCATAGTTCACCGATGCTCTGGCCCAATGTGGGTTCGTGAAATTCACATACCTTCAACTTTTAATTTAATCAGGCTTGTGGGTTTCCTCACGATGTTTCCTTCACCGGTGAGCAAGCGATGGTCTCATTACCGGTGGGAAGGAAGCGCTGTGCGGCGCTCCCGGCTGCATGGGTACCACCATCTTGCTTGTTCCTCCCGTGAAACAGCTTTGCTGTGTTTCGGAGAGAAGGGCAAGACAGGCAGTGTAATTACTGGCACCGAGACTTAACATCTTATGTCTCAGGATAGGCAACACATAGATGAGTTGCCTGGGCTCGTTCCAGGTATACTAGTTTATGTTCATGGGCGACGTCGACCACTTACCATCAGGTGTCCATTTGCATATGTTTTTAATATATTACCTTCACCTTCGCAGATAGTCCGGCTCATCAACCAGCTGGCCAAAAGACGCGGCGAGCGGCTGCAGCCCTCGGCCCTGGACTGTCTCCTGGCGCTGAACATCCGCGACGTGGACCTCGACTCCCAGAACGACCTGCAGCATAAGAAACGCCAGGAGGAGAAGCACAAGAAGAGAATCGTCAACCTGTCTAAGAAGGAAAAGAAGGTAAGAAGACACTAAATCCAGCTGTTGAAACTGAACCGTGAACTGTGACTTATAGAAACCTTAAAAAAAGTATACCCATAATTGAAAGACAACGCACCTGCCCACCTTTCAGTGTAACGACTTATAACCAGATGCAGGAACTACCCATTTACGCCGTCTTATTTATATAAAAAAATTAAGCTATTCCGAAAGGCAGCATATAGTGCATATTATAACAAATATGCACCATTATTTTGACAGTATTAAATTGATTAGAAATGTACACTTAAATAAACTTGAATTTATGAATTTATATACTTGTATAAATTCATAAATTTAAGTTTATACAAAACAAAAAAAAAAAACTCCACGCAGTAACATCGTAATAATATTTTTTGCATTGGGGTTAAAAATGAACTGTTGATTGTTTCACAAATGACTTTATGTATGTATTGTGTCGTATGTATATTATTTTTTTATTTGTCATAAGATCAGTATGGTACCTAAGTAAAAAAAAACGTAAGAAAAAAAACATATATTGTAGAATTTTAAATGGAATTTACAACTGGTTCCTTAGCTGGTTCTCTGAAGCGAAACGAACTCAATGTTACTAATCTGTTAATATTTATGTTTTTTTTTATGTTAGTTGGATAGGCAAACTGGCAAACGTGCCACCTGATGGTAAGTGGTCGACGTCGCCCATGAACATAAACCAGTTTACCTGGAACGAGCCCAGGCAACTTATTTATGTGCTGCCTATCCTGAGACATAAGATGTTAAGTCTCGGTGCCAGTAATTACACTGCCTGTCTTGCCCTTCTCTCCGAAACACAGCAAAGCTGTTTCACGGGAGAAACGAGCAAGATGGTGGTACCCATGCAGCCGGGAGCGCGGCACAGCGCTTCCCTCCCACCGGTACGATAATACTTCACCATCAGCCTCGTATAACGTCTGATCATTTCGACAGAGGGCCAAAAAGTTGAAGGAAGTGGAGAGAGAGTTGCTCGAAACGGAAGCACAAGAGAATGAGGCGGCGCGGAAGAAACAGCTCACCGAGGTGACCAAGACGGTCTTCCAGATATACTTCCGCGTGCTGAAGACCGCGCCCCACTCGGGGCTGCTCGCCGCCGCGCTCAACGGACTGGCCAAGTGAGTTATATACACTTATTGAACTTGCCGAGCTAGTTACAGTGGTCACTAACTAGACAAATAGGACTTGTAAACATCAAGCGAGTTGCAGTAGTTACCTAAAAGAACTAGCCAAGTGAGTTGCTTTATATATTTATATCTTTGATTGGACTACGCAAGTAAAACTTAACACAGTGTCAAGTGAGTTCAAGTAGTTACTAATTAATAGATGACCCAAGTTCGTTATAATAAGGATATTTAATAGACTAGCAAAATAAGTTCCAGTAGTCGCTTAAATGACTAACTAAGTATGAGATAGTTACTTAAAAGAGTAGCCATGTAAGTTACAGTAGACTTTTAATGGACTAGCCAAGTGAGTTACAGTGGTATCTTTTAGAATTAGAAAAGTGAGTTACAATAGAAATACTTAATGAACTAGTCAAGTGAGTTATCTTAGTCACTTTGGACATCTGGTAATATTTGTATATTTCTACTGTTGCAGGTTCACTCACGTGATCAACCTGGAGTACTACTCGGACCTGGCGAGCACGCTGGCGGCGCTGCTGCGGAGCGGCTCGTTGACCGCTCGGGCGAGGCTGCAGGTGGTCCGCACCGTGCTGGCCGTGCTCGCGGGCGCGGGCGACTCGCTCAACATCGACCCCGCCGCCTGCCACGACCAGCTCTACGCAGCCGCCGCCGGTCAGTCTTTATTTGGATAGGCATACTAGGAAAACGTCCCGCCTGATGGTGACCGTCGCCCAAGGCCAAGTAATAATTGATGCCTTCCCACCGCCAACAATTATACAAGGGGCAGTTGCGGCCTCACATTATCGCGGGTTACGGCTAGCAAATATATTGAAATATCTTACGTCAGCTCTTGTTATTACAAAGGTGTTTTTTTTTTGTAAAAGTCTCTTTAATATTTCATTGCAAACTTTTCCAGTTGTGACTGAGGAGGACGCTCGGCTGGTGTTAGAGGGCGTGTGGCAGGTGTGTGCGCGCGCGCGCCGCGTGTCCGCCGCCGTGTTGCAGGCCTTCGCCAAGCGGCTGGGCGGGCTGGCCGCGCGCTTGCCGCACCATGCCGCGCTGGCCGCGCTCGCGCTTATACACCATCTGGTGCAGGTAATGTTACTGTACTTTGCACGTTGTTAATGCACTGTATGTCGTTACTGTACTGTACGTCGTTACTGTACTGTATGTCGTCACTGTACTGTATGTCGTCACTGTATTGTACGTCGTCACTGTACTGTACATTGTTACTCTACTGTACGTCGTTATTGCACTGTACATTGTTACTTTGTTGTTACTGTATGGTGCACGCTGTTACTTTACTATGTACGTTGTTACTATACAGTCACGTTATGTCCCCAGCACAAGCCGGTGAGCGCGCTGCTGGAGGCGGACGAGCGCTCAGGCGCGGGCCGGTACCTGCCGCTGCTGGACTCGCCTGAGCACTGCGGCGCAGGCGCAGCCGTGCTGTATGAACTGGCGCCGCTGACCCGCAGCTACCACCCCGCCGTGCGCGCTGCCGCCGCAGCACTCGCCGCGCACTCCTGGCCCACCGACATCGCCAAGTGAGTACTGCTGCTTTTTTTATATCGCTGGGAAATCCTTATTGATGCAGTCAGGATCTTCGGGTATACCCTGACCCAATGTGGGACTCGCACTTGAGAGTGTCCACCCTAACTAAAACCACTACGAGCGGCTTTTACCGCTTTTTGAGGGTCCCGGATATGCAGGCAACAGACAGGCAGAGTACTATAGGGTCCTAATGCTGCCTGGTGTATATTTGTATGTTCATGTATGGAAGTAGAACCGTAAATCATTAAACTGGTGTTAATGTGCGTCAGTTTATAATACTTTTAAACTAACGAAACTTATAAAATCCAATAATTAAAGATCTTTTAGTCCAGATAGTTATGAGTCCATAACGCAATTGGGTATCTTAGACATTTTCACTAGTAGACATTATTTATTTCAATCCACACTACAATAAACTGTGCCGTATTGTCTGTGCAGGACCCCGCTGGAGATGTACGAGCAGTATGACGGCTCGCGGATGGCGTTCCGGCCGGCCATCCCGGCGCGGACGGCGGGCAAAGCGGGCAAGGGGGCCGGCAGGGGGGAAGCGTGGACGCAGCCCGCCTTCGGGGCTCAGTGCCGCGCGGTGGAGGACGCCGCCCCGCTGCAGCTGCCACCGGACCTTCTAAACGATATTACACTGTGATGACTATTGGTTGTTTTATTCCTCGCATCCCAATCAATGACGGACATGACAGTGATCAACAGCGGTTGTGTCAATCTTTACATCCCAATCAATGGTATGCCATCACTCATCACTTGTAGCTATGTCAGATTAAATGCTTAAAGTTTATACAGCTAAAATGATAGCCTCCAGGGTAGAAGAGACCTAAAGTATGCCATAATTTGTTGTTACATTACTTTTTTGAATTCCACAAACTTTTTAAACACTAGATCGTGTAAAATAGAGCAGTCGAGTGGCTATATTCAACAACCCTAGTTTGGACTGTGGACTCATGGACTCTACGTATTTGTAGTATTTTACTATAGTGACCATATAATTTTAATTGAATTATGCAAGACTATGAAAATATGCATAACATTCAAAAACAGGTATTTTCAATATTATAAATAATATTGCGCAACTAAAATGCTTAAATATATGAAATTGCAATTGATTGAATATATGTACAACAATATGAACAAATGTAAAGCTACATGGAACGTTATTAAAAATGAAATACTCGATACAAATAACATGAATAGTATACAAAACATAAAAATTGGTAATAAAATAATAACGAATCCAGTTAAAATAGCGTCCTTCTTTAATAATCATTTTATAAATTCAACACACAAAAACACAAGGGCTTCAAATATGACGAGTAAAAATACTTTTAATAAATTTTCACTTAAAAACTCAATGTTTCTCATGCCAATGTCAGAAAGTGAAGTCAAAACTGAAATCGCGTTATTAAAAAACACAACTTCTGAAGGATATGACGAAATAAATACAAAAATTATAAAAACCTGCGTAAACGAGATATCTGCAGTATTTACCTATCTGATAAACTTATCATTCTCCTGTGGTACGTTCCCAGATGCTCCAAAGTTATCATTTATTAAACCAATTTATAAAAAAGGAGAGAAAAATAATATCTGCAACTACCGTCCGATAACTCTAATACCTGTTATGTCAAAAATATTTGAAAAGTGCATGCTAAAAAGACTTTTTGAATTCTGCAGTAAATATAAAATAATAAGAAGTGAACAATATGGCTTTCAAAAAGGTAAGTCAACCACATTAGCGACTTTCGAACTTCTAAAAATTATACTTACCAATATTAATAATAATTATATGACAACAGGGCTGTTCTTTGACTTAACTAAAGCATTTGATCTAGTTTCACATGACCTCATGTTAGAAAAATTAGAAAAAATCGGAATTAGAGGCCTGGCACTACAATGGATACCTTCATACTTAATAGACAGACAACAATGTGTAAATATTACCAAAAAAAATAAAAAAAATGAAATCACATCATACTTCTCTGAATTTAAATATAATAGATTTGGAGTGCCACAGGGAAGTGTCCTCGGACCTATCCTATTTCTATTATACATAAATGACATAACTTATATTACTAATCATAAATGTATATTATATGCTGATGATATTTCAATAATTGTGACATCCAATAAAAAATTTAATACAAACAATGACCACGAAAATGACATTAATAATACAATTGACAACTTAATTATATGGCTAAATATGAACAATTTGGAAATCAATTTAAATAAATCAAAATATATACAATTTAACAGAAGTAATAGTAGTAAAAATAAACTAAAAATTAACATACAAAAATTAACAGAAGTGGCATATACAAAATTTTTAGGGCTAACATTAGATGAAAACTTAGACTGGAAATTACACATAGATGAAATAACTTCAAAGATAAATAAATTTGTATATGCACTTAAGCGAATCAAAAATGTGACTAATACAAAAACGGCGATAATGTCATATCGTGCTTACGTTGAATCCATACTGCGTTACGGACTTATAATATGGGGCAATAGTACAGATTTTGTCAGAGCATTTGTTGCACAAAAGAAATGTATAAGAGCATTATGTAGACTTAAACCGGATCAATCCTGTGAACTATTCTTTAAGAAACTTGGCTTATTACCGTTACCATTACTTTATTTCTTTGAAGTTTGCATGTTTGTGTGCAGGCATAAAGATCTCTTCATGACGGCAGGACAAATAAATACTCGCAGCCGGCGTGACCCCCATAGGCTAGTAATTGACATTAAACCTAGACTAAGTAAATACAATAAAAGTTGCATAAATATGTGTGTGCAACTATATAATAAAATACCTAAAGAGTTTAAGATACTAGGAGTGAAAATGTTCAAATCTAAAATACATGAATGGATTGTACAAAAGAATTTCTATAGCATGAAAGATATTTATAACATAAAATAATAATGTAACATAAATTGACATAAATATATATTGTAATATTGTATTTGAATGTAACTGAAATGGATAGTTTATTGTCCTGTATTTAATTCTTTGCATGCTATTATTTAGTGTAGCGAAACATGCGGACTTCATGTACTGTAAAATCTTACTACCATGTTTGATGCAAATAAATTATTTATTATTATTATTATTATTAAAGAAAAGCGGTGTATAATAGTACCTACTGCTTGACCATTCGTCAGAGAAATCACCAAAGTATACAGATGATAGTCAATACTAAAATGTAATAATAACTAAGGGACGAAGGTTTACAAATAAACAAAACATGCTTGCTAAAGAATATAATTAGAAGAAAACATTTGTAATGAATAGTTCGTATATACATTTATTTTTTGGCACTCAAGATTCTTAATGTGGGCAAGGCAGATTATGCTTTGATCGATCTGTTCAAATAATGCAATACATTGAACTTTAATCAAATTTAATAGAGCAATCACGCTTATTATTTAACAATGCAGAAATTTATAATAATCGTATTTAGTCTTACTGTTCAACAAGATACAGCTTGGCAAAAAAGAGTATGACGTGGCGACAGGTGGAACTAAATATTTTACTAAATGGAAACCTATGATGTTATGACTTGGCCGACAAAAACTAGATTTTGAGTAAAGCTTAGTGTTTCACATTTATTTTTAACGATTTGATTAAATTATCTTGCTGATTTTTCATATCATGATGAGACTTAAGTAAAAGTGGCGCCCTCATTTTTTCCATACTCTTTTTACGAGTTTTTACGAGTAACGACAAAGACTACACCAAGACACTATAATTTATTATTACTTACGCACTACCATATCTATTTTCGTACAGAAAAGTATCAATTTTAAGAATAAGAATATAAGCCACATGCATTTTATTATAACAAATTAACTTCCTGGATTACATATAACGTTGGATTTGTTTCAAACATTTAGCAACAGTTATATATAGCCAACTGTTAACATTCATTATTTAGCCGCAGTCAACTCGTCCAGTCTGGTGGAGCATGTCCGCAGGTGCTCTGTCACCAGCTTCACTCTCTTCTCGACGGCCTCTTCCATCAAACGCCGCGACTCTCCCCTCTGCTGCTCGATGTACTCTTTCAGCTGGGACAACTTCGTTTTCCACCTGAAATAGCGCAGATCAAATAAATATGTGTTTAAAACACTCGAATCAACATTGCAATACTAAGATATATAACATCATTATATTATACCATAATATTGGCTATTTAGTTCAGAGAAACTTTCTTATTTTAAGGTGGATAAAACCGCGGGCAATGGCTAGTAGCAAGATTTAAATAAAAATTAACTTTTCAAACGAGTACAAAACGCGCGAAGTGTGCAGAACGCGTAATTTAACATGTTTAGACTTAAGTTGTCTTCGAGTGACGTCATAAAGTTGTACATATTTCCATTTTCCATGAAAACGCGCGATGCGCCTGCGATCAATTTAACTTCATTCTGCACCCGCAACTTGACTTCTGACGGGTCACGGCAAACGACGTCAACAGTCACTCACTCGGTGTCCCGCTCCTCCCAGCGGCGCAGGTCGGCGAGCGAGCGCGCGTGCACGTCGTGCTGCGCGCGCAGGCGGTCGAGCCGGGCCAGCGCGTCATGCTGCGCGGCGCGCGCGGCCGCGGCGTCCCGCTCGTCGGCGGCCAGCTCGTCGTCGAGCGCGCGCTGCTCGTCATCGGCGGCGCGCCGCAGGTCGGCGAGGCGCGCGGCGGCCTGGCGCAGCTGCTGCTCGCGGCGCCGGCCCAGCGCGCCCCGCTCGCGCGCAGCGGTCGTGCACCGCACCCCGAGCCGCGCCACCTCGGCCCGCAGCGCGTCCACGGCGGCGGCCAGGCGCGCGGCGCACGCGGCCTCCATTAGCTCCTTCTCGTCCACGGTCAGGTCGGGCAGGTGCGCCAGCGCGGCGGCCGGGCGGATGAGGTGCCGCTTGTACCGGCCGCAGCTGTCGAGCGCGCGCCGCTGCCACTCGCCCAGCTCGGCCTCCTTGGCGGCCACCAGCTCGGCCACGTTGTCGGCGAGCGCGCGCTTGGATGCGAGCACCTGCTGCGCGTACTGCAACTGCTCGTGCAGCGCCGTCCACTCTGCCTTGGACAGCGGCTGATGCTGCAACTCCTCCGTCACGCGCTCCAGGGCCACCCTGCGACGGATACTCGAGTTAATACGGGCCAAAGGACTCGAAGCTTTGGTTGCAAAGGACATTTTGTGAAATTCAAACGCAATGCCAGATCATTTGTGTTTTTGAAGGGAAACTTCTTTACTATTGTTGTGATTTGAAAAAGAATGAAACGGAAAAGCGACACCAAAAAGAGGCAAACATATTTATGAATAAGATACCAAATCTACGAGAGGATTAAAGATCATGCAAGTAAAGTGTTTCCTATAATCTTTTTCGTCGTCCTGGACGGTAGATGGTGTGAAATGTTTTTTTTTTTTATTATTTTTTCTAATTTTAAAGAGGTATAGGTATAAATTAGTAAATGAAATATGTTGAAATTTTATAAATTAAGTTAATCAAATTTTAATTAAGATCAAGAATCTAGAAAACTATATTATGTTGGTTCTTGATTTTTATTTCTAACGGCCGAACTGCCAGACGTTAATAAGACTATAATTCCTAAGTGTTCCTCACCCCAAGCGCTCGATGTCCCCGGCGGCGGCGCGCAGGCCTGCGGCGCGGTCGGCGGCGGCGGCGGCGGCGGCGCGGCGGGTGTCGCGGAGGGCGCGCCGCGCGGCTCGCTCGGCCCGCAGCGCCACGCCCAGCCCGTCCCGCCGCGCCGTGCGCCGCGCCTCGTCCGCGCGCGCCGCCCGCTCCGCCTCGTCCTCCAGGCACCGCTCGTACTCTGTACGACACATACTATTGTGAAGAGTCTTCTACGTCATCGACGACCTCCATCTTCACCTAAAGTGAGGCACTTCCCGAAGTCGAAGTCACTCATCTGTGCACTCCAAGTGAATTATTATTGAATTTTATAATTATTCATATAAATATTAATAAGTACTTTTTGCTCAATAAGTGCACGACAGTGTTTAAAGTACAGTAGGCGCGCGATCTGAGTGCAGTCGGGGTATGAGGTGTGGCGCGGGCGCACCTCCCCCCGCCCGTCGACACACCACGCTGCGACCGCCTGTGACCATGACGTCTCTCGCTAGCGCGCTTATCGATAGCGTTTTACTCAAGTTGCACGTGTTATTTTTGATCTTATAATTCGATGGAGCCGGCTGCACGAACGAAAAAACATGACGCATACGGCGTTACCTCGCTCTGAAGCGTTCCATTTTCTTATGACGTTGTCACGTTCAACTATCGTCAGTAAACCGACTTTACAGACAACCGATTTTTTGTTTTAAAGATGACTGATCTATGTATTTCAAGTCCTATTGATAAAAGACGTGTTTTTATTCATCGCCAAGCACGGGAGCTGGCGAATCATATTCATGAATATATGAATGATATTTTCAATTTTTTGTACCATAACTTGTAAAACAAATGTCTAGCACCAATATAATAAATAAAATGTGTTAAAATACTAACAGATACAAGCAGTTTGAATGTCCACTTTTAAGATGTCAAAGAAAAATACCGAACTCCGTTCATTGTCGCTAATTAGGTCACATCACTAGCGCATTCCTCAGAGCTGCACTCAGATCGCGCGCGTACTGTACCACCTACATTCAAGTGAAACCCTATTCTGCAGGGATATGACTGTTAGACGGGCATCACCTGACTTACTATTCCTACACAGTATTAGAAGTAAATCAAACCATACTCTTTATTATTTCCTGCAGCTCCATAATCTTCTCATCGTTGTTGCCCAGCAAACTTTTCAAGTTGAGCAAGTACTCCTGGTTCAAATCATCGTATTGCACATTTGGTTCTTGAAACCTGTGTAAAAATCCCTACATTCAGTTCTAAAAAAATCACAGAAACTGGTTTCTAAAGACTAAACACACAATAAATGGTAATTGGTACAATGAAGCATAAATTTTACATTGTCAAACTATTATCTATACTATACAATGTTCACTACTAAATATATAACAACATATAAATGCTACCTTAACCAGCACTTGTAGAGATAGCCTCGTCGTAGACAGGCCAGCTCGTCATTCTCAATGTACAGCCACTCATCGGACACAGGCATTTCCTGAAAAGATTAACATTTAACTTATGCCCTTGCTACACACTCGACGAGTGGTGTGGGAAGTAGCGAGGAAAGTAGGCAGACACTTCGTTTGGCCACGCTACTCGCCATGCCGCTCGTCATGCCCACCTTGTCGGCTTTTTGAGCGAGTCAAAGGGCCGGCAATACATACTCGCACGGGAAAATTTTTGTTTGTCTCAGCCGTTCTCAGCTGGTATTTCCCTGCGTCCCGCCCTGAAGCCTCTAAGGAAGAAGGACCTCGGAATTCGGATCCCCGCGATCTACTAAAATATTGTCCGTGTAACCATATTGTAGTTGTAGGTGTTGCTGTTTATTTTTGCATGTTTACATTTTTATATACTATAAATATATTATATAATGCGAGTGCCAAGGGATCGGCCGTCTTGGGGTTCATTAAACAAGACCTATGTTCAGCAGTGGACCGATAGAAAGTGATGTTGATGATTAATATATAATAAAGTATTATCCATATATATATAAATCCATAGCACGTACGCTGCCATGGAAGTGCGAAGCGTCGCAAATATTCGCGCGAGTAGAGCAGTGTGTGGCCAGACAGGGCAGCATTGTGACAGCGCGAGGAGCAGGACCCATTATGTACATTAAATGTTAGTTTTATTCCCTATGAGTTTGGTTTTATCTTAGCTATTACACAGGCAGACTTTTTTCGTCTTATAATAATGTGTGTTGTGTAAGTGAAAGATAATCTATAGACGACGGTATATGTGTACTGGCATTTCAATTACAAAAGTTCTGTTATAAGAAACATTTACGAACTGTGTCAGTAAAGAAATAAAGTAACTAAGCCAGATGCTACTACTCCATTTACCTATCAAACTATATTTTTTCCAAGAAGGTAAAAAAAAAGTCAGCCATTATATTTACTCCATACTCCTTGTAAAGCTAAAGATCAATTGCCTAAGTCAGAAGGTTCTTTTACAACATCTAGAGCTACGTATATTACTTACCACGTGACTGACAAGATCTAAAAGGTATGCGATGAGGGCCAGAGCGTGCGGGAAGGCGTGCAGAGTGTTGACAGTGCGCAGCCAGGACTTTGACACGGCACCGGGGTACAACAGGCGCTTCAGCAAGTGGGGTAGCTGTATAGAAAGAGTAAAATAACTATCCTTATCGCTAGTTAGGGTTAAATTTAGTGACTGGTAAGCATTTATTTATTTACTACTACTTATCCATTTCGTTTGACCTGGCATTTAATTAGCACAGTTTGATACACTCTCACGTATGTGGTGAAAGACCACCTTTGCAAATGAGACTTTGTCCTGCTGCTTATAATCTCTCTGAAACAGCTTGCTATGTTTCAGACAAGAAGGCAAGATGTTTAAACTTAAATTACTGGGACTGAGACTTTCTATTACACTTTTGAATCAAGATAGGTGAAACACAAATCAGATGCCTGGGCTAGGTCGAGACTCGAGATAAACTTGTTTATGTTCCTGGGTACGATAACTACTTCCCATCGGATAGCATGTCTCCCAGTTTACCTATCCTCCTCCTCTTCCCTCCAGCATCACATTCTCTCTAATAGTCTCCAATACTATCTGTCTCCAGCATGGTGTTTGTTTTGGCTTTCCAACTAACATAAAAAAGGGTATAAAGCCGTGTTGTTCATAGCTGCAGTACCTTGGTGACGTAGTTGTCGGTGTTGAGGCGCGCGTCCCTCATGCTGAGCGGCGTCAGCAGCGCGCCCACGATGTCGACGAAGCGCGCGATGGTGAGCGGCCGGACCAGCGCGCCAGCCTGCCCGCGCGCTGCCAGCGCTTCTGCTACCCGCGCGCCCTCTGCACGCTGCCAGGCCGCGCTGCTTATGGGCCTGACAACGAGTACATATATGTGCAGTAAAAAACAGACTTTATATACACAATGCCGATATTAATTAATTTAGAGCCCTGAGCACTAACATAATAAATCGCAAAGATCTTTTTTTTTAAAAGGCATATTAACGGTTATAGTGATGTATCATAGGGTAGTTTCGAATAACTTTGTATCGTCAGGATATCTGACACCTCAGTCCTCTCATGACCATGGTTTCTATAAATTATCCAAAACATTGGGCATGTAAGAAACTTAATAAAGTGCGATAAAATCTGTAAAAAAAAAACAATATAATGAGCCTTATTAAAGTTAAGGCACTTCATTGATTGCATCTGAATTTAGATACAATAAACAAAATACACAAAGTATAAAAATCTGTGACCCAACTATGGAAATTTACTACCAAAAATAAACTAATAAACAATCAATTGACACTTCATTAGATAGATTGCTAAAATTAAAACCTATAGTGATGTTTTAAAGTTTCAAGAAAGATTCAAGAAAGGCTTTTTTGTTTCTAATTTAATTAAATTCTTAATTAAGGTCCACAAAAACAATACTATGTTAAATAGTAAATAATTACCTCTGGTCCTTCAGAGTAACAAATGCCAAAGCCCTTTCCAGTGAGGATTGCCAGCTTCGGCCCTCGCGATCCTTAGACGGTGTCCTCTGAACATACATTTTCATACAATTTTAATATACTTTATTTTATATACATGTATGTCGTTATATATACATATAGAGCCTATTACTATAAAATAATTTCTTAGCAACAATTTTTTTAGTTTAGATTAGACTAACTTAATGTTTTAATTTTAGTAAATTGCTGTGATTGTGTGTGACATCACTGACTTAACTTCATTCTATACTATTTCAATTGCTCTTAATATAGTAAAATGCCATTTTAATTATTAAATAAATTACCACTGGAGTTGTAGTCGGTCTGGAGTAAGTGTTGCGAAGCGGAGTAGTCGTTGAACCATATTTTGTTTCCCCGGTTTGAGAACGGGACCTCTGTATAGTAATATATATATATTAACAAGTTTGAACAGGATGTAAAAGATTCATGTATATGAAAACACATACTCTGTTTAAGGGTAATTTTGTAGCAGAGGCTTCTCGACTAAATCTAGCGCCCGCAAAACCCCTGGGTGGCTCAGCGCTACTTGATCGTAGTCCAGTGGTTGAAGGTCTTCGGGCCTCGGAAGATAAGCGATCGGTGGAGCCTGGCCGACGCGGTAGAGGCAATAACGACGCCTTTCCTTCTAATCTACAACCATCGTAACACAATCAAGCCCATGAATTTAAGTTCCAATGTACAAGACTTATTAGATATAATAATGTTCTAATTTACCTCGACTTCCGTATCCCTGAAGATTGGCCTGATGTAAATCTACTCGGTAACATGATTTAATATTTCTGTTTGGTATGCAATTAAAACAAAACAATCATAAATTATTATTCCTCACACAGTGTTTACAATCAAGCAAGATGTTTTTAAAATATCACAACGGCAAACGGTTATTTCTAAACTAACTTCTTCTTCTTTTAAGTTCTAGCTTCCTTTAGGATTTGCCAACATCCGAGTGATTGAATAATAAGTTCGGTTATTTTAAAAAGTTGACTCTACTAAGGATGTGGTTTTGTGTGAGTACAAATTTTTTGCCAAAAAAAAAAAACAAAAAAGGAGGGGAAGGAATTTAAGTAAATTAAAATCTGTTGATCCACCTAAAACAAGACACAAACAAATATATACAAACATTTATTGGTTAGTTTAAGACAAACAATTTTATAGCCTAATGTTATTTATTGAGATAAATGAACATAAAATATGTACAAATGGTGTATATACATATAACAAAAGAGATTTAAGATCAATAGACCTCTCTTTACGATTATCTCCCTTCTGATATACCCCGCCCTATTGATCTAAACTAACTTCATTATCATTATTATTGACAGCAGGATTTTTTCCTCTTGGAACCGGCTAAGACCAGAGGCTATGCTGCCAAGTCTGTCGTGTTAACTATAATATTTCGTCTGTACTTTGGAGAAACGGCGGGAAACTATAAGGAACGCGGCTTCGCCCCTTTAGCCCCATCAATCAACTATCACTTCCCATTCTATCCACCCAGAACAGTCCACCATAATACGCGCAAACCAATTACATTAAATGTTACACAGATTAAGATTTTTAAACAAACACTATAGAAAACCGTCAGAAAAGTCCGACTATAGAAAAACTCTCCATAATAGTTCTCCACACCACAGAAATATATCAAGATAGAAGAAAAGAGTTTAGCAATTTGTAGACGAAGCGTGAATATTTTGCGTAGGTATTCTGACGTCACGAGTGTAATTTAGAGATGTCAAACATAAGCCGCGCGAAAAAAATTCAAAAGCATTGATTCACAGAATGATTAGAACACGGCACCGATTCTATGCCGGTGCATAGAATCGGTATGTATATCGGCACCAAAATAAAAATAACAAAAAATATAAAAAAATAGATGAAATAAGTTTTTTTATGTCATCAGGGGGCAAACGAACAGTCGGAGCCTCACGGCGCCGACTCCCATACACATCCGCACAACCACCAGAAATTCACAAACCGCAAGAAACGCGACAGCATAGCTGTCGGCGACGAGAATCAGAATCCCGATATGTAAGAATGTCCCCACATATTATTCACTGAACCCATATGGGTTGCGAGCCGACCATCGGCGACGAAATTTAGAATCACGATATGTAGGAATGTTGCCGCATGTATCTGACCCGCCCCATACCGGTTGCGGGCCGACCGAACCGATACCCTTAACCTAACCTAACCGCAATTTGATTTGAGCAATTTGATAGGTAAACCTTATAGAAATTTGATAGGTTTATTTTGGTATGATCCCATGAAAATATGAAAATGAATGATGTTTTTAATGTAAATACCTATAGGTTAAATTGAGTACAACTAAACGATTTATACGATAATCAGGATGGTAATTTTAAAGATATAAGCGAAAATAGTTAAAGTATTTCCCTCTCGCTCTTAATGTGTAGGAGTAAGAGAGATATAAGATTCTAATAAGATTAATTTTGATTAGTTGTTGATATTTTTACGTTATTTATGATAATTTAAAGTACGTCATTAGGTTTATCTATGGAAATATGATGTAGGAAACAATAATTTAAGTACATTGCTATAGTAATTTCATAGGAAATTAAGTCTAATAAGAATGTTGTTAGTAAGGCTAATTCGATTGTTTTCTAATACTTGTTAGAAGTTTTAAAAGGTTTATTTTAGCATGTTTTAGCATTTTTCATATAAATTAATATAGATATAGGCACAATTTTTGAGGATTTTATCGCGGTTTATTAAGATTTTTACAAGCCCGACGTTTAGGATACTTTACAGCAACCATGGTCACGGGAGGACTGACCCGTGACCATGGTTGCTGTAAAGTATTAATAGAAAGGTATCTCAATCTATAGTATATAATAGTAAAAGATTCATCTTAATAGGATTTATAGTTTTAGAGATATTGAAAGGAATGTATGACAAAACTTGAAAATTGTTGATATTTTGCAATGTTTTGTTTAAAATTTTTTAATGTTACAAGATATGTTTATGATTTAAGTTTCATGATGTAAGGAATGTTATAACGTTTAAAAATATGTATAATATATGACAATTATGGAAAAGGAAATAATAAAGAAAAGCAGAAAAGGTCTCGGCTCAAAGCAAAAATGACACGCAAATCACGCACAACGCGAGACGTGACTCGTCCTTGGGTCACGTGAGTATAAATACCGAGCCAACCGTGAGCTCGGCAGGCCCAACCCGACGCCAGGAGGCCGTGTCGTCGAAGACTGCACCGTTGGCGGAGGGCAACCCCCCACTTTTACAAACCAAAAGTGAGCCAAACGGGCTCACACTAATCCGATGTAGCATTAGGACCATCGGGCCGTTAGCATAGATCCATCCGACAAAAAAAAAAAACTCGGCAGTCAGTCGCAGTCGGTCGTCGGTCGCGAAATAGTAGCCGAATAGGAAAAGGCATACGAAAGGAAGAGCTGAGACCTCGAAGCTAGTGTGAAGAATTACAATTATTGACTCCCGAGATCTCCGACTCTGTTTCAATTCGTCTGGTCCTCCCTTTCGTAGTACCAAATACGCATTAAGGGTTCCGTGGTGGCGTACGTAACCAGCGCAAGTAGAAAAGACGTGCGTCAAAATATAGTGAGAGATTGTCCCAGGCGGCGAGCAACAGTACATCCGACATAAAGAGGAACTGCTCACGCCCGCCGGCCGCCACAATAGCTGTCATTTGACGCCGGTGTTATGTGAGCGAGAGGTATCACCCCAGTCTTACCGGCCCAGTTCGGCTGCAATGTATTATACTACCTCTTACTTATAGAATTATACAAGAGCAAAAAAATAAGAGAAAAAAATGGCGCTTTTATTCTAGGAAATATTATGCCAAGAATAAGAAAGAAAAACAAGGTTTAGAAGTCAATGTGCTTACATTCATTCATCATAATATCAATATCTTTAAATGAGCAATTCTTGTATATATATATAATTGGAACTCTCCAACGATTTTCATGAAATTTAGTATGTAGGGGGTTTCGGGGGCGATAAATCGATGTAGCTAGGAATCATTTTTAGAAAATGTAATTTTATTAAAAAAAAAAAAACGGTCATCCAGGTACTGAAAATATTAAAGAACCTGAAGCTGCTAAAGCAAACTATGGGGGAAACTGCCCCACATGGCTGGAGTCCAAAAAAACAACCAAGTTGTCTAAAGTTAAGGTTAATGCTATGATTTAAAGCCTATTATTATACGAGTAGAAGACGTAGATACATTTAAAAGTCTGAAAAAGAGATCTAATCATTTATTATAAATAGTATTAACGATAGCTTAGGTTTCAAGATTCTTAAATAGCTTGGTTTTTTTTTAAATTATTGATAATTAAAATGTTTATTTGATCAGATAACATAGATAGGGCGCCGACCATCTAGTGGCACCCTTATTAGAGGGATTGTGATTTCTAATAAAACAATCAATATCTATATAATTCTTCTTTTCTTAAAGTCTTCAGTGATTAGTGTGGTAATTATAGTCCTTTCCCAACTTATGTTCTTTGTCTTATAGTGACATTTTGCTTCATCATCTAAACGGCAAATAGTGGCCTGCACTTTTTTCATAAAAATGATGAAGCGATAAGTGAGTACTATATCACAAAATCAATAATTGGAGATTGATTAGGACTATAAATATAATCACTGGTTGATTATAGTGAAATTATGGGTCATTGAAAAAACAATCCTCCTATTAAGAGTGCCACTGGACAGTCGTTGTGCCATATTCAATCCATTTATTTTTAATATGAGGATCATTCGGAAAACTGAAATAAAATTGCATTAAAGAAGTAACCATAACCTATTTGTTAATAGTATTTGCTTTGCATTACATACAATATAGCTTCATAATAATATTATAAAAACATAATATAGGGATGTTGACATTTTTCAGAAATGTTTTTAAATCATTTATAAATATCTAATGGAGGCCTAAATATTATCAACTTTTGCTTAAATAGACGTATTTATATATATGCCTATAAAATCTTGCATTTAATAATGCATTTTAAATTTCGTTCCAAAACGCTAACACTTGTCACGTGACGTCATATGTTGTTAAACATCGTAAAAGTGATAAAATGATTCTAGTTGTCGTTAATAAAAAATGGCTTCTAAGTTTTATAAGTGTTGTACGGTGCCTATGTGTATGTACACTGTCAAAACGCCTGAAAAATGGTTTTTACAATATGTACTGCGTACGGAAAATGGTGTATAAAAGTACGTCAACATTCTTCCGCTTCCGCTAAATAGGAACTGGTGACGTCATTTCCGTTTATTATCACGTGACCTATTTTAAATTAAGAGAAACGCAGTGTAAGTACAGCACTTTTGACAGAAAAACGAGAAATCGTTTTCAAAGTGACTCAAGTTTTATACCATATTTTAATTTTTTTACATCGCTGGTTTTGAACGCACGCTGAGTCTGGCTCGACAAAAGAGGGGTTCACCTTAGACTACTGAGTTCCCCCACCATGGTTCAGGTCTTGACGTGGCGGTGGGGCCCAGTAGCCTAAGGTGTGCCCAGTACCTTGGGCGAAGCTAATTGAACCGAGTGGGCTCTTTGTACCCCTCTAATAAGAAGAGGAGATAAAAGAGAGGACGGGAACCTCACCCCATTGTACTCTCCTGACGTAGGGAGGGGTTGTTCTGTGGTGCGGGACAACCCCTCTGTGGAGGTGGCGTCGGTCTCCTGAGGGGCTGACTAGCCGCCGAGGTGCCCTGTTTGCTCATGCGATCGGGGGCACCTCACCAAAGGCGGCATTGGTGGCACTCGCCAGGTTTTAGCGGGTAGAGCTGTGTCCACTTACCAGCTATCGGGCGCAGCGAGTCCCACATACCCGCCTGGGGAGACACACTCCCCAGCAGGATGCCTCAGAACATTTTCCGGCATTAAAGAAAAAAAAACGCCACTGAGTCCTACCGCCACAACAAGGCTTGAACCCTGGTTTAAGCAATGCTAACATTATGCTCCGTCTACGCCTTTTCCTTAAAATAATTTTAGTAAAATTATGGTTTAAAGTTGAAATTAATAATTGCATTTTTTACACTTTCGATTACATTTCTGATATTTGAACATGTATTGGATAAAACTTAAAGAATCAGTTTAAGCTTCATACTCAAGTTATTAATATTATTTCTTTTTTAACGAGGAAGTAAAAAACAGGTGGAAATAAAGAATGGTAATAACTAACATTTTTTTTAATCGAATAATTATTTATTATTTCACATTAAATTAAGCAGAAAATGATAAATTATTTAGAGCTTTTCTTTTTCAATTATTCTTTGAATGTGCATCACTATTTGAGGAAACATAGGGTCGAGAAGACAAAGCTTGACGAACCTTTCCACCTCTGGTGATAGTGGTAGTGGAACCAAATTCACTGTAAAAAATAACAAATAATTATTATTATACAGGATTATGGTTAATTTGTCGTATTCCCATTAGGAGGTAACAGGGGTGACTATTTGCAATAATTTTATACCCCTTATTACGAAAATATTTAAATTATATCGTTTGCAACATTTTTTTGTTTATAACGTAGACTGAGTTTATAATATGGTTTATAAGCAATTTTTGGCATTTAAATAGAAAAATTAAAAAAAAAATGTTGTTTGTCATCTCGCATTTTTAAATTTAGACCGATGTTGTAATATTGGTAAATAGCCAGTGATTATTGTTTATAATTCAGAAAAAAAATATTTAAATTGATACTTACTTTTGTGAATTAATTTATGAAGTTGCATTTTTACTTATCTAAAAAACATTATAACTAAAAAATGGTTCTTTTTTGCATTACTCATATTATGGGGGTCTTTTTTTTCGGAAGGGCTAGACTTTTCGGCCTGATGGCCTTTAAGCCCAATCGGTACAGTAAATAAGCAGATGGCTCACTTAAGAAATATTCAAAAGGGGGACGCCCCCCCGCGCCCAGCAGGGGGCGCGGTTCATCGCGCGCCCTGCGAGAGCAGGATTTGGACTAGTCAAATCCGATACGGTCGACGAATCTTTTACGGTTGAATATAACCTATCATCATGAGGGCCGGCCCTCAACCCTCCCTCTGGAGAGGGAGGCGGGTCATGCGCGGTACCCAAGCAATCTAGCGGTAGCGTAGTGCTAGCGCTGTTTGCGTGGTCTGGGTTTGTCTACTCGTATCGGATTCGAACCTAAGCTTCCGCGATCGATTCGGATCGATGTGATTTCCATGTGTAGGGGTCGACGTCGCTTACGACCCCGAGGCCCAAGCGGTGTGCAGGTGTACCTAGCACCGTGTGTTGTACTTCTGTATATGTTGTGACGTTCACGTCGCGCTTTTGCGTCGCGCATTAGTAGCTGAGAGATTTCGTCAGCTGGATCTGTTAAAACATGCTCAGGTAACCTATGTCTAATTGGAACTGAGCTATCTGGGGAATAGTTTGCCGCGCTCACGATGAGCGGGTTTGGGTGGAGGAGTGCCTTTTCAAAGTGACGTTCTGACGTCATTTTGAAGTGGCCCCTAACGGACTCTAACCTGAAGTCCCTGTGCAGGCCGATGTTTCTTACGTACCACGTCCAACCGGTTGCCATGCGTAAAAAAATATTTTGGACTATTTGTAGTGCATTTAGTCGAATTTGTTGTACATGCGCGAATGCGACACAAGAGTATGACATAATGGGTCAGATACAAGTTTTATACAGGGTTATCTTATGCCTGAGGGGGCATTTTGCTGTTTTTGTTAATTAAGAAATATAAACGGCTCAAGACGAATTTGGCCTTTTTGGTGACTGTCTCTATGTGTGGTCTAATTGACATCGACCTGTCAAGGGTGACCCCCAGGTATTTTACCTGATCTACTGTGGGTATTTCTATATTGTGTTAACCTTATCGGTTTCATGGTACGATAAGGTCGTCTGTTTGTGACCCTCCTACGTGAGAATTTTATGGAGGCACTTTTTTCTGGGTTTATATCAATCCTCCATTTTGCGAACCATTCACCCAGCTCGGTGACGGCACGCTGGAGGATGGTGGAAGCCCTTGCGGCTGTGGGGTGGGTGATATACAGAGCGGTGTCGTCTGCAAAGAGAGCACGTTTAACCGCCGGGTGTTCGGGAATGTCGGAGGTATAGAAGTTGTACAAGGTTGGAGACAGCACGGAGCACTGTGGGACTCCGGCCCTCAGAGGTCTCCGAGACGACAGAGTGCCCTCTACTCTATATCTAAAATGTCGGCCAGAAAGGTAGTCGCGGATGATGATTACTAATCTGTCCGGTATTCCTTACTTGAATAGTTTGAATATGAGGCCTTCATGCCTGATTTTATCGAAGGCTTTTGCTACATCAAAGAATACAGCGCACGTGTCGTGTTTGTTTTTCTTATGGAAACCTCTGAGTATATCCTCCGTCATACGGTGGACTTGCCTCGGGCAGCAGTGGTTTTCACGGAAGGTGAAAAGATTATTTTCGCTAATGACGGTTTTCAACCGCCTAAGCAGAATTCTTTCGTAGATTTTTCCAAACGAGCTTATCAAGCTTATGGGACGATAGCTAGACGGTTCCGAGCGTGGTTTTCCGGGCTTCGGTATTCCTATGACCGAAGCTTCTTTCCATATATTGGGGAACATAGAACCCTTGAGGAGGGCATTTATAATGTTAACCAGGAGGATAACCAGGGCGGGCGGTAGTATTTTTAATACCTTGTTGGAAATCCCGTCTGGCCCGGGGACCTTCTTGGAGTGGAGACATTGTATAATGTCTTGGACCTCTTCTACGTCCGTTGGAAGGATTGGATCTCCCTCCAGCGGCGCAGAGGCCCTTCTCGCCACCTCCCTAGTTACCTCCTCTACGTGGGGGCCTACAGGGGGAGTTGCGACTATTTGGCTCTGAGTGCACTGACTCTCGAGTGTATCGGCTAAACATTCCGCTTTGTCGGCGTCCTCTAGTGCAGGCGCGCGATTTAATCTTTTTAACGGAGGCATAGGTGCCTCCGTTTTTTTTTCATTGAACGGGCGAGTGGCCAGTAGGCCACGTGCGAAGGTGAAATTTCACTCAGGAGGCGATCCCACCTTTCTGCTCTATTTTCTATGACCCGGGCTTTGACCTGTCGTTCGAGGTCACGGAGAGCTCGTCGATACTCGTCCGTCCGGTAGCGAGAGTATGTACGCTTTGCTGCATTTTTTGCGCGTATTAGGTCTTTAAGATCCTCCGGGAAGTCCCATCGGCCGTCATGGGCCTGTGAGATTTCCCTGGATGACTTTTCTATCATTGCTACCAGATGGTCGGAGCATGCTGATATAGCAGTTTGAGGACTGTCTATTATGTCGGGGATTTTATCGAGATGACTCGATTAAAGTATTTTGAGATTATCGTTTAAAAGTTTAGAGTCGATGATCTTTTTTTTATCTGTATTTCTATTGTTTGCCGGGTCGCCGAGTTGTATAAGCACCGGCCTATGGTCTAAGTTAAGCTCCCGAATGGTTTCTATGGAGTGTACCTGAAGGGTGATATTTCGTAGAATGGCTATGTCTAGTATATATGGCCGCACGTTCCTCTCGCTACTTGCGAAGTCGAAACGCGTGGACTCATAGGGGGCGATAATAATACTGTTTAAATCATCGACTGCTTTACAGAGAATGTTTCCATTGTTATAGTTATCTCTGCAGCCCCATGAATGATGTTTACTATTTAGGTCGCCGGCAATCAAGACAGCGTTGCCTAATTCTAATAGCGTATTTAAATAGCTAAATAATAGTTCCATATTACCCGATTGGTATACTGAGGCGAATGCTCATTGATTGATGATGAACTCTAGGGCCGGCGTGTCTATAGGTATGCAGTGGAGGGACCTCTTGTAGTAAATGAGGGTGCCTCCAAGTTGGGATCGCGTCCTATCATTCCTAACAATATTATAATTGACTATACGCGGGTCACTAATACTGGGTTTTAAGAACGTTTCCTGCACAAGGAGGACGTCTACATCGTGTTTTTTGACGAACATACGAATTTCGTCGATGTTTGCCCTAATGCCGTTCGCGTTGAACGACATCACTCGCAGAGAGCGCGGTTTAGTTCTGGCGGTGGTAGCCATTTATGGGCTTGGAGTGGAAATTCATCAATTAAATTCATTAAAAGTAGAAGCTTTAGTTTCTACTTTTAATGAATTTAATTTTTAACTATTTAAATGTTTATATTTGTAATAAGTATAATCTTATATATAAAATTTCCATGTCACAATGTTAGTTACCGTACTCCTCAGAAACGGCTTTACCGATTTTTACCAAATTTTATATGCGTATTCAGTAGGTCTGAGAATCGGTTACTATCTATTTTTCATACCCCTAAGTGATAAGGGTGGTCAACACCTCAAATTTTAAAAGTTAACGCGGGCGAAGCTGCGGGAAACAGCTAGTTTTTATGTATATTTTAAATTTTTGTATTGTATAAGTTTGACTATATTTTTACGACACTATCGAATTGGTTAAGCTTTAATGGTAGTGTAATGAATGATATATAAAATAAAATAAAAACTTGATCTGGTCGATCACGGCCGCATGGCCTACTAACGCTTGTAGACGATCATGGGGGGAACCTCGCAGCTTCACTGATAGGATGCTAAATTCGTTGGTGTCAATGACGCTAAGGTACTGTAACACGAAAGCCAGGTCAGCTCCGTAGCCGGAAGAGGGGGTAGGGCAGGGGGTTGCGGGCATCGTGATGCCGGCAGGGGTTGCCGTTGGCCTACTATATTCTGCTGGGGCGCTCTGGGGGATCTGGGTGGGAGACGCGGTGACTTGAGTCGGCTTCGGAGCCGGCTTAAACCACGGGTTGGTATTATGGGGGTCAAAATTATGGCAAATAGTCATCCCTAGTCTCCTTCTAACACTAGGAATACGTCAAATCGGGTTGTCGGTACACAACCCCGTATATTATATTAAAGCTCAAATATATATTTACCCTTTCAATGGATTTAAATATGTTATTGATTATAAAGCCATGTCATTTCAAAAATGCAATTTTTGTAATTTATAATTAGCAATACTTAGTCCTAAGACATAGAAATAAGCACCTTAAGGTTGCTTCACGTCTGTTTTGGATGTCCGAAGGATTCTAATAGAGTGTAGTACATTAAATGTATTATTTATTGATAAAATATAGTGGATGGAACATAAATAATTATAAAAATAGACCTTGTTTATCTAATATTATCCTCAGAAGATCGTCTATGCTTTGAAACTCAGATGTTGTTTTATGTTGTGACGAGAGGACGTTGTAAGATATTACAGGAAATCGTGTGCTTAGTTCTTTAAGACTATGTGTCACATTGCTCTTTATTTGAAATTTTATCTTGCGTATCTTAAAAGAATAAGTATTAAAAATTATTAATAAATAATAGTAATAATAATTGTATCAGTTATTTTTTACAAAAATATAAAACCGACTTCGACCAACATCTACGATAAATTGAGAACATCGTCAACGCAGTCAAGATAAATAGGTACGCATTATTAAGTCATATCTCTAAAACTACTGTTGAAATATTTATTCAGAAAAAAATGGGACCACAATATGATGAAAACCTAAAAATAAATAGATCATAAATATCGGTTCTCCTGAAAAAAAAAATCTGAGGTGTACATAAAAAATACAATCAAATTATGATATATGAACCTTCTTTATTCGAAGTCGGTTGAAAAATAAGTTTAAACTGAATGAAATAAGTATATAGAGCTCTTGCACATTTCCTAATATCTAAGTATGCTGTAGATACATCTTTTCTGACTTAATTATATTAGGTAACTATTAGATCAAATTTTAGCATAAAAGAAATAAGTTGAACATTAAGGTATGTAGGTAAACGTATTTTTTTTATTAAAGATTTAATAAGCTAGCAGATGTTTAAAAAATACTTTGAATACCTCTTTTCCAGATGTGTTTATAATAAGTACTATACAATCTTCTTTATTAATACCTTTTATTTTCGAATACAAACTAATAGATTCAAGAACTTTATCACCGGTAGTTATTAAAAGTAGATCATAATGTAGCTTTATAGAAGCAATAGATATGTTTGTATCATATTTTACCCAGCTATTAGCTCTCCACATTCTAAGGTTGTCTATTTGTATTGATTCCGATTTTTTTTCCATATCACTACAATTTATAATAATCTATTGAACTTATTTCTTAAAATATTTTTGGCGCCTTATGCAAAGTTTTTTTTTAAATTATATTAGCCTTGGCAATTAGCATTGGAAAAGTATTTAAGCAGCTAAGCGAGTAGCAAGTAGCGACAGATTTTATACTAAACCAAAAATCTACATTACATACTCATAAACTAACATTATTTATTCTCAACGAGGACAATAGTCATATTTTTAGAGGCGAAGAAACACGATTAACCAGAAAAATATTGAATTAAAAAATACGACGAATATATGTATTTCTAAAAAAAAGAATGTCGAGGCTGGACTCTGGGCACAGATTAGTAATATTATTGTAGCTAGCATAGAGTAGCTTATCTAGTATTCTCTGTCTACGCTTATCTATCTGGTCTCTGGAGCACAAATGTCATAATATGTCAAATAGCAAAATATAAAAATCTTGAATTTCACTAAAATAAATATGTACACAATCACTTGTATTTCATAAGTTTACTTTTAATTTAAATAGGTTTGGATAGGAAATAAAATATAACCCAGAAATTAAATGTAGAAGACAATGGCTGGCACATACTATTTTGTAATAGTGGGGCATTCAGATAATCCAATTTTTGAAATGGATTTTATACCTGTTACTAAAGAAATTAAGGTAGAATTTTAATATTTTAATAATTTGAAGTAAATAAATGCGAGATTGCTTCTTTAATGCTTAATAGATTTTATTCTATTATGCCCATTCAATATAAACAGTAAAATTTATTAAGATCGCCCATCGGGCTTAAGTAACTTTCTTCCCTCTCTTAAGACTCTCCCTCTCTAAACTCTTAGACGGTGAAAACTTGGAATTGGTGGACTCCACAGTTTTCCTAGGAATAACTCTAGATTTTAAGCTGCACAGGGGTCCCAGTTCAGCAACATATGCAGTGAGAAAAAAAAATTTTTTCTGATGAAGATATGGCGCGAATAGTATATTTTAGCTACTTTCATCAAATACTGCCGATATAAATAACATTTTTGTGCTGCAGAAGCGAGCTATTAATACAATTTACAATTTCCCCCCTATTCATCTTTGAGAGAAAACTTTAAAGAAATACAAATTCTGACTGTCACCTCTCAATACATCTTAGAAAATTTACTGTATGTCCTGAAAAACATAAATGAATTTTGTAAGAAAAGTGTTATTCATAGTAGGGATATATGTAATAGACACAGGTTAGATGTACCAGTGATTAGACTATCAAAAGTAAGCAATTCTTTTAAAGGCAACTGTATACGCTTTTACATCCATTAAAAAATTCAAAAAAGTTGTCAAAGAGCGTTTCTGTGGTAAATGATATTATAAAGTAAAACATTTCATGGAAGATACCACACCCTGGGAATATGGCGTTCCTCCCAGGCATTTCAGGATAAGATGTTAAAATTTTTATAGAATACATATTATTATTTGAAAAGATTAGTTCAACTACGTTTGGTTCGCCGGTTCTTCTCAGTGGGATTGCCTTGGAACCGGTGGTAGATTCAATTGACGTTCAAAAAGATACTGTATTGGTACTATTTTCAATAATTTTTTTTTGATTTGATTTGATTGCCTATATAATGTTGAAAGATTTATTTTGCAACATTCTGTTATATTTTTGAATGTACGTATGCACTAAGACTAAAAATATTACAGAAAGAAGACAATCGTCATCTTAATCAATTTATAGCTCATGCTGCACTCGATCTAGTTGATGAGCACATGTGGAAGGTCACTAATATGTATTTGAAGTCAGTGGATAAGTTCAACCAATGGTTTGTGTCAGCTTTTGTTACTGCCAGTCAGGTGTGTATCAGAGCCATTGTCGAATTAAATCAAAATATTTATATAATATCATAGGTTACAAATTTGTACACTTATTTATTACCGGTGAGAGGGATATACTGTGCCGTGATCCTGGCTGCATGGGTACCACCATCTTGCTCGTTTCTCCTGGAAACAGCTTTGCTGTATTTTGTAGAAAAGGGCAAGACGGAGAATAATACTGGCACCGAGACTTAATATCTTATGTGCCTGGATAGGCAATACATAAATAAATGTCTGTCTGGGCTCATTTATGTTCATAGGCAACATCAACCAATTTCCACCTGGTGGCACCTCTGCCAGTTTTCCTATCCAACTAACATAAATAAACTTGAAACACAACAGGTAGTTAATGCATCCATAAAGTACTGGGTTAGTCGGGTTGTCCAGGTCCATAATATTATGTCTCATGTAATCTCAATTTTTATACTCAGCAATCACTAGGCAGTGATGCTGTGGCAACTCATCCTTATTGCCTTTTGTAAATGGAGTATCTTAGGCTATAAAAGTAATCATCATCAATCCGGGTACCGCTATAAATCCAAATTAACGCGGGCGAAGCTGCGGGCAACAGCTAGTGAATAATATAAACAACAATGTTTTCAGATGAGGTTTGTTATGGTGCATGATACTCGAAACGAAGATGGAATTAAAAACTTCTTTACTGACGTCTATGAAACATATATAAAGCTGTTATTGAATCCCTTTTATAAGGAGGATACATTAATTACATTCCCAGCGTTTGAGAAAAAGGTGCAGTTACTCGGCAAGAAATATTTAACATAAGCATATTCTGTATTATAATGTGTATAAGATAACATTATAGTAATATTATGTTTGTATAAATAATATATTATATTTAAAAACATGAAAGTTTTTTTTTATGATAGTTGGATAGGCAATAGGCATAGTAAGTGGTCAGCATCTCCCATGAACACAAGCTAATGTGGAACTAGCCCAGACAACTCATTTATGTGTTGCTTCTACTGAAACACAAGATGTAAAGTCTTGGTGCCGGTAATCACACTGCCTGCTTTATTTTCTTTTTAAAGGGCCTAGACTTTTTGGCTTGATGGCTTTTAAGGTCAATCGTAACAGTAGGTGAGCAGATGGCTCACCTAAGAATTATTCTAAAGGTGGCTCACCCCCATCACCACGTTGACGAGTCCTGGATGGCGATCCTTCTGCAAGGCAGTAATGTCCCAGAAGGTGGCCGACGAGCGGCTGTGAGAGGAGGCCGCCGACCAGTAGGGCTAGCATGCGCGAACGACAAAATTTTGACTACCTCTTTTCTCGTATTATTTCATATAGTTAATACGAGAAAAGGGGTAGACAAAATTATGTCGTGCGCGCATGACAGGCCTACAGGCCTCCCCCCGCGGGCAACAGTAATGCCTCGGTGCTTGTGTTGGGTCTGATTAGTAGCAGCTGAGCAGTCCCTCCTTACAAGACCTTCACCTTCGCCGGGGCCAACCTGTTGCTCAAGTGATCCTGTTGCCTGCAGATTCGGGATCCTCGAGAAGCGTCTAAAGGTGCTCGCAGGTCGTTTAGTGGGGTAGTGCATTCCCAAATGAGAGTCCCCAAATAGGTCTAGGAGCCTTACCCCGAGGTAAACCTGGATTATGTAAAAGCATTAACCTGCGTCATAAATAAAAATGGTTTCGAACCTGATTAAATTAGATTTGATTGTAATATTTTTTCGATGTTTACCTCTACAAGGACTTCAGCTCAATTGCCTGCATAAGTGAGACAATTTTTTAGGTTGAGACATGTTTCGACACATTTGTTTACATACATTTGATATTTTTTTCGCATTAATAAATTTTATAATTTTTAACCTAATTGGACAACTGAATCAATGTAAAACCTGTCTAAATGGTACAAAATCCTTGGTCCTTTGAGATCTCAATTAACTAGGTTTAACACAGGTGTAACCTGATACATTTTAATACACAAGACATTTTTGATGACCTCTGTGGCTCAGTGGTAAGCGCGTTGGCGTTAAAGCCGGAGGTTGCGGGTTCGAATCCCGCCAGGAAACAAAATTATTTTCTGTGTTCCTGGGTCATGGATGTGTATTAAATATTTGTATTATATAATAAAAATCTTAAATATATGTATAGTATAGAATTATTAAATATATTTCTGTTGTCTGGTACCCGTAACACAAGTTCTTCGAGAAATTACCACGGGACCAGATTGACGTGGTGTAAAAGCATCCATAGATATTAGTATTTTAAATAAATATATACAAGCAAGTGGTGTAGTCACTTGACCACTCAACCAACCAAGTCCAAAACCAGTAAAAAATATTAAATAGGTAGAACAATAATAAACTTTTACATTTTATCAGTTCTTTAATTAACAACCATACAATAATTAAAAAATACTTGTCTGTCACACACTACTGGTTTTGTTGAAACCAAATAATTATATCATTAAATATAAAGCATAAATAACTGCTTTTAATCAGTCCAAAGATAAATCATAAAAATAGAACAAAATATGAAATGGTAAGTCTAAAAGTTGGCCCACCAGGCCAACAAACAGCTTTCTATCAGCAAGTTGCCAGAATAGAAGGAATAATGTAAACTTTTGTTTAGTTTTTGGTCTTAATTTCATTGAACAACTTCTACAAAGTACTTCTTTAATACCAGTACAATTCACTGGACACACATAGGTAGTTAGAATTGATTTAGTCACTATGCTCAATAACTATTATTTCATATTGTTTTAGTTGACATATTACATTTCTAGCAGACTAAGTTTGTTCAAAAGTTATTCCTAATAAGCCTCCTTGTATTCAGTTTTGGAAGTAAGTAGTTTTTTATGGCATATCGGGCAAGTCAATGTCAAATTCTGGAATGCTGTCACACGAGAAATCATCTGAAAAGAAATGAAATATCAGTTGGCTTTCTAGTCACTAATCATTATTTTATAATACATATTAGTAAATTGATAATGTAGTATAAGTAAATAATAATAATAACTATTTCCAAGGGCCTTGCTACCACATTAATTTAAGTCCCCAATATTGCTTTTTTTTTATGTCATAAGGAGGCAAACAAGCTGTTGGAACCTTATGGTGACTACTAATGCTCATAGACGTATGCACAACCAAAGGCTATCCAGATGAGTTGCCCTCTTTTTCCCTATCCCATCATACCGGACACTCACAAACCGTACGAAACTCAACAGCATGGCTGTCAGTTTACATCGGTGTAATGTGAGCGAGAGGTACCACCCTGGTTGTGCCGGCCTTCAGCTGCAGTGCAGCAATGGCACTACATCTTGCCACTGGCTTCTGCTATCACATATCTGTTCCTACGTATATGAATTCTTACTTACATTCACATTAAAGTAGCTTAAAATGCTACCATGCTATACTCATAAGTTCTGGCTAATATTGAGGTTAAGAATTAAAGAAATACATCACACACAAGTATTGTCCAGTAGACATAGATATAAATTTTCAGCACCTGACCATATAACAGCAGCCACCATCATCATCATCCTATTAATGTTTGTAAGAAATAGTCAGTCGACTTCTAGCCGAATGACAACTCCATGCAGTGCCCAATTCTATTTGTATGTGAGTGGTGGCGATTTAGCTGTTTTTATATTCATTGGCATCATGCTATATTAAGAACTATACCTGTAAAAAAGTCATCTTCATACGAATTATCAAATTCCATGCTGAAAGCCCTTTCACCTGGTGGTGGAGTAGAGGGCGGTGGCTTTTTGGGTGACATTATAGGCTCTAAATTCGGCAGACAGTCCAGCACGTCACTGTGATAATTATCTGTAGAATTAATGTAGATGATTAACGAAACTTCAACAAAAATCAAGTATACTTGATGGTTGTATGATGTACGCTGTACCAGCGAGAGAACGCCAGGGCAGTACTTAATGCGCAAGTTTCTTACATATTTATCATTTAGATTCTAGTTTAACAGTGTCATTGGCATTCTGGTTTTACAGTATATCCACCATTATATTATATAAAGGTGAAGTTCTAATGCTTAACAGAAAAAATATTTACCATAGGTATATTTAGGTTTGGTGAACTTTAACTCGTCAATCCTGGTTTCCTCATCATTATCGTTGTATATGAGGCCAGCGTTAATAGCTCGAGGTGTGAAAACTTGCCGCACTGGTGTGCTCTTTAGAGCCTTGCCGGTGTTCGAAAGAAATGATTTCTTAAGTTCACCAATCTTTTTAACTGGCTCGTTTGGTTTAATAGGCCCACTGGATACAGTCTTCCCTACATTTTCTGTAAAAAATACACACGTAATTATCCTTAAAATTAGGAAAATATTAGATTAATGGATCCAGGATAAATTAGCAACAAAAGACAAATAAAAATTATTTACCGATATTCGTTAGAGGTTGCCGTGAAATATTTTTCACCGTTTGTCGTGTAAAATGATCGCCAAAAATATCAAACAGAGATTCAGCCATAATATAGTGTCTTATTTGTACTAGGTGAAAATTCACTCAATAGTCAATATACCGATTAACTACCGATTAACGATTACCTTTAATAGAAATCTCAATAATAATAAATAAACCCAAGAGAATGTAATCCACAGAACAATATTACCCTAGATGTATCACTAGGTACGTTTAAATAAACTGTCCGTTATCTTTTCAAATTTGATCTTTATTCTTTATAACAGGCATGGAGACTAGACACACGAAGTCCTTCTCAAATGTCGTAAGGAAGAAAAGTTGAAAAAGTGTCCAGCTGATGGCAGCTGATGCTATAAATAACTAGTTCAAAAACAATCCACAATGGCGCTGGTGAAGTAACAGGGTGTAGCAGTGATGGTGTTTGTAGTATCTAAGGCAGGGTTGGATTTAAGTACGTTGAAAACGATAGTACAAAAAAATTAAAAAGATAGTATATGTTACAAAATTATAGTACACTTTTAAAGTGAAACTTTTATTACATCGTCTCAAACTTTTTCGTCTGTGTGTTGCATGTCGCGTGACGGTCGGCCGCCAAGTTTTCCAAGCTTAAAATTAAGATTGATAAAGCGATTTTTATACCCATAATGGAATATTGTTCCAAAAATTTTTAGTTAAATGTCTATAATGTATAAAAAAGTTTCACTTTTACCGTGGTTTCATAAAACCACACAATCCTTTTTTTTAAATTTTGAATTTAAGAAGGTTAACAAAATTTTAAAGTTCAAAGTTAATGAACTCCTCTTCAAAGTATAAATTACTTAGTTAATGTCCACTGAAAAAGTGGCAAAATTTCAATGTCTATTTTGTGGGCAACTAATACAAAAGTTGACTTTGTGAAAACTTTTATTCTAATTTTTACTATAATGCCAATAGTTAAAATAGAAAAATTAGAAGAAAATAAAAATAAAATATTAAGAAGTACTATTTATTAAAATTATTTTAACATGTTTTACATTACAAATAAATTAAAAAAAGTGTATTTATACATATAAAAATAAATAACACCTTCTAACTTCAAGTAATACTACTTACATAATAATAATAGCCTTTTATTTTTAAACATAGGGTTACAAGAGGTCCCTAAGTTCGGTGTGCCTTTTGGCATAGGCCTCCTCCGATTCCTTCCAATGGGTCCTGTCCTTGCTACTCTCAACCAGAATGGTTCAGCTGTCTGTTTTAAGTCATCTTCCCATCTCCTGACTTGACGACCCCTACTTCTTTTGCCGTCTCTTGGTTGCCAGAGGGTGACTTGCTTGCTCCATTTGTTAATGGGGTGGCGTAGCAAATGTCCAGCCCATCTCCATTTTTGGGCGTCAATCCGGGTGAGAATGTCTGTGAGTTGTGTTCTTGTTTTGATGTCTACGTTCCTGACTCTGTCTTTGATTTTTAACCCTAGCCTGCTCCTTTCCATGGCACGTTGGCCTTTTCTTAGCCTTTCCCTGTGGTGACTAGTAAAGTGTTATAGACCAAGTTTCACAGCCGTAAGTAAGAACTGATAGAATACAGGTCTCGAATATTTTCTTTTTTATGTGATTGCCAAGATCCTTACTTTTCACTATTTCCTTCAGTGACCAGTATTTTCTCCATCCGAGGGCGATTCGCCTGTTTATTTCCTTTGTCATTTCATCTGAAGACATTTTATCTATACAGATAAATAAAATTGGAGTGTCTGTTTGTAATATTAAAATATGTAACCGCTTTTTATTGAATACATATGGAGGTATAGGTACAGATAAATAAAATTGGAGTGTCTGTTTGTAATATTAAAATAACTGCATTTTATTGAATACATACTTATAGAGACGGTACAAATACGCTGGCGAAACTGCGGGCAACAGTTAGTTAATTAAATATAATGGAACTTTAAAAATCGCCTTTAAAATAATTTTGTGCAACAACTTAATGAAGAATTAGTTTTTTAAAGCCACTTTTAAAAGATAAAGATCGATTCTGCAACTTGAGTGAAAGAGTTGAAGTTTAATGCCCCTTTTATCATCATATGAGTAAATAATAAATATGGAGATATCATATTATTACTTGTATGTTCATGATAAATAATATTTGTACATCGTATTTTTTATATATATTTTATTACTATAATATATTCTATATGCAAACATCTAATAATAATAATAATAAATCTTTATTTCAGAAAGTATTTCCATATAAATTTTGTTAGTAGGTTAACATTTAAAAAGCAAATAAAAAGTGTATTCATCATAATCATCATCATTAGCCTCTATCCGTCCACTGCTAAACATAGGCCTCCCTCAAAGAACGCCAAGACGACCGATCCCTCGCTACTCACATCCAAGACGGACCGGCCACTGTACGGAGATCTTCTTCCCTCTTGGTTAGTGGCCGACCAACACTTCGTCTACCCAAAGTGTATTAGGTATTATTAACTTAATATTATTATATATATTGGTTACTATTTAAACACACGCTTATTAATTATTAATATAGTCTGACCAGAAGTATATAAAACCTCGTTATATTGCGGAAAATTTCGCAACTAACTTCTTTATGTATGTATTATAATATTACGTGTTTACTATTTAAAAGATATAGTGGCAACACAAATGCAGGGTTTATATATTTCTGGTCTTAAAATTGAATATTTTCACTGTATACGGACACTACAATAGTCTCCCAGCCATGAATGGGCGCACCACATGCTGCAGCAGTCCTCGTGGTTGTTACACTGGAAAAATATATCTAATATATATCTAATTGTATCGACCATATCTGGCTTTTATTTTTGGAACGATTGTTGCTCCAACTACGAAATGTAAAACCTTTTACACTAAAGCGAAGTGTAATCCTTTTACACTAGAGCGAAGTGTAATCCTTTTACACTAGAGCGAAGTGTAATCCTTTAACACTAGAGCGAAGTGTAATCCTTTTACACTTGAGCGAAGTGTAATCCTTTCACATTTCGCTGTAGTTGAACGGTCTTGGCCATTAATGCGGACTGCATTTGGCAGAACGGGCAGCATCGCTAGGGTAATCGTGTTCTGTGGGCTGCATCAGGTAACTTGTCTACGTTGAGATAAAAGACGCTGGTCGGGCACTAACGGGCTGGCAGTGCATAGATATTTTGAAATTTTTGGATAGATTACTAATAGTTTTTCCCACTAAAGGTTCAGATATAATAAAGCTGTTATATAAATATATTATATACTTACACCGCCCAGTAACGCTTCGCAAGCATCGACCTCCACGAAGGACATCGCAATAAATAAAATTGCGACTAATGCAATAAGTTTCATCATCTTCGGATTTTGATTCTGTAACAAATATATTGGTCTAAATATTAAGTACTAGCTGTTGGGCGCAGCTTCGCCCGCGTTAACTTAATTAACTTAACTCCTATTAGTCAAAGCGTGATGTTATATAGCCTATAGCCTTCCTCGATAAATGGGCTGTCTAACACTGAAAGAATTTTTCAAATCGAACCAGTAGTTCCTGAGATTAGCGCGTTCAAACAAACAAACAAACTCTTCAGCTTTATAATATTAGTATAGATGACGCCGGGTGTGCCTCAGGGCACCATACTTGGTCCTTTATGTTTATAAAAACAACTAAGCCAATGACGATTCAATGTTCTGCTTTATTTACTAAGTTATAGTTTTTTCTTCAAGAATATTGCGAGAGTGGTGACAAAAAAGTGCACAGTCCGAGAATAGATTGTAGCAGTAGGTATGTTAGACAAGCAAAATTTTGAAAAAGAAATTCTGACTACGTTACATAATTTAGCGCCAAACTATGTATTTAATTTTATATCCAGTGTGACTGAAACAATTACGATAAAATGAAAAAAGGTTAGGTATGCTTTTCGATTGTAAGTGGAGATATTACAACTATATAGTTTTACGTAGATATACACTTCAGTTTACACAGATTTTAAACTTATTTAGAAGACATGGTTTTTCGTTTATTAAAACGAACACGTTATTTTACGTAATAAATAAATAATCATAAATTTGACATTTTTCGCCCGTAATCCAACGTATCTAATTTTAATAATGCTATTATTAAAAATAAGTGATAATTAAAAGTATACATACTTGGTATATCCGTGTACTCGTAATGCCTATCACTGATAGCTATGACCCGCGCGGGTTCCTTTTATATATTTTCATACGTTTAATCGCGTGTGGCGCTACTCCGCCAGAGATGGAGATAAACCAAACCTATGACGCCTCAGTTACTTCAGCTACTATATAATAATATAAGCAACTCTTATCAGAAATCGAAAACGAAATCAGGTGAGAAGGAAATAGTTCACACATACGCTTACCCAATGCGGGGTGAACTTCACACGTCAAACATATTTAAACTCATCAAGCATACAGGTCCGAAGGTGCGCTACGAGCACCTCTTGACTTCTTCTTTGATAAAATTCGGTCCGGGGCCAGGTGGTCCAGAATGGTCCCACATTGCACGGTCTCGACGTGGTGGAGGCTACCGCTGTCGCTGGGAGGTGCCTTGTCGCTGTCATATTCCGGCACCTCAATTATGGTTGCCGATGGCATTAAGTGGGTCGTTAGTTTGTAGGAGTTTCTGACTGCACCAATGGAGTCAAAGTCAAAAGCCGAGTCCTAGATAACCACCAGTTTCGACCGGAGTACTGGTGGTATGCGCCAAAAGAATTTTCCCCGCGTAAACTTAAAAACATCGCAAGGTTTCGTTACGATGTTTTTCTTCACCCGTGAGCAAGCGATGTTCTCATATTCAGGTGCATATTTAGAAAAGCAGCATTGTAGATGCACCGGTTAGGATCGAAATCAGACCCCTCAGGAGACCCCTCCTGGAGAACTCTTGGAGGCCGAGCCCATACCCACGAGACCATTGATAGCCACAATTGGATTATCATGGTCTAACTACTAGTTCTCACAGGATACAGACATCTAGTACACGAAAACCCATTGCTGCAGCTCCGCCACGAAATTCGCCACAAATTCATGTACGTGTTTTGTAACCCTATTCCTGTAAGCAGCTGGACCGATTTGGTTAGAATTGTGTGTGTATTTCAATATTCCCAGATTTTTTGTAAAATATAATTGGACCCAGAACGATTGACCGAAAACCGATTTGCTTGACCACTGCCAACCTTCACAATAATCATCAATGAGTTATAAGAAATTGTCATACTAAAACGTATATAATAATAATAGGAAGGATTTATCTGCCGTTAAATTAAAAAAAAATCTCCAAATAGTAAGATCACAAGTTCGGAGGGCTGAAATAGCTAAAATGTTGAATAAAATTTTTAAATATTTAAAGCCGTATTTTTACATTATAGCGTTATTTATCCTCAATAACTTAACATAGAATTAAATTAGAATTGGGAAAACCAAAGCGGCTTATCATGCGCTAGCCCCTACACGACCTCTCTTTGTCTAATTAATAATATTATGTATTTATTCTGAATGTGTAAATTTTTCAATATATTTTAAGGAAAATATAAAGGGAACGAGCCCGTTGATGACAGATACATTGGCTGCGGTATTTTTTTTCGGAAGGGCTCAATTGGTACAGTAAATGAGCAGATGGCTCACTTAAGAAATACATATTGTATATGAAATAATATATATAAGAAATACATATGTATTTATGCCTAGTCTTTTTTAAATTTTTTGATTAGACTAGTCAAATCTGGTACGGTCGACGATCCGGATTGATTTGGTTTCCATGTATGGTCACAAAATAATTAGTATTTATTTTGTGGTATGGGTCTACGTCGCTTACGACCCCGAGACCCAAGCGGTGTGCAGGTGTACCTAGCACCGTGTGTTGTATTTCTGTGTATGTTGTGACGTTCGCGTCGCGCATTAGTAGCTGAGAGATATCGTCAGCTGGATCAGTTAGAACGTGCTTAGTTAACCTATATCTAATTGGAACTGAGCTGTCTGGGGAGTAATGTGCCGCGCTCACGATGACCGCCCGTTGACCGGGTTTGGGTGGAGGAGTGTCTTTTCAAAGTGACGTTCTGACGTCATTTTGAAGTGGCCCCTAATGGACTCTAGCTCGAGGTTTTTATGTTTCTTACGTACCACGCGCAATCGATTGCCATGGATGGATGCATAAAGATTTGTTTTAAACTATATTTTGTAGTGCATAAAGTCGTTTCTGTGACACATGCGCGAATGCGACACTCGAGTATGACATTATGGGACGGATACAAGTTTTATATAGCGTGACTTTGTGCCTGAGGGGCATCTTGCTATTTTTATTGATGAGGAAATATAAGCGGCTCAATACGAATTTGGCCTTATATACAACTGACTTTATATGTGGTCTATACGACATCACCTGTCGAGCATGACTCCCAGGTCCTTGGTCCTTAGGTCGACCTAATCTAGGGATTTAAAGCTTTAGATTAGTATAAATGTATACGAGATTTAAAAAATAGTTTTCCAAATAAGTTTAACTTTTGACATGTGTACTTTGTACGCACGCACTTTTTTTTTTTTGGGGGGAAGGCTAACGGACAGTCGTAAGAGAAAGCAACATCCATAGAAACCTGCTACACCAAACGATGGCATTGAAGGCTTTTCAAATATGAGTGTGCTCTTTTCATGAAGGTCCCTATTGTTGTATCGGTTCGGAAACACAATAGGTGGCAGCTGATTCGTCGTACGAGTCAGGAAATGCCGTAAAAATTGAGTTGTTGTGGATTTCCGAATATCGAGATGGTGAGGGTGAAATTAGAATTTTTCCGAAATTTCCGGTGGTGGAATTCTGCTGCAGGTATTAGTCCGCACAATTCCTCAGAACACTCCCCGTGGTAGATTTTTTCTAGTTTTTCTTGGGGGAGTCTGCATTTCTAGGGCTTGGAGTCTGCATTCCAATCGAGATTTTTTTACTACATCTTTTTACTGACTTCTTTTTTTGACGTATTTCAAGTGTACAAGACGAAATAAACATATTTTAATTTGATTTGATAGATGCGGTAGAAGATGCAAAGCGATCGACATCTTTACGCAACGCCAAAGAATCAAGCCGATTGGAGAATACCTTATTATCGACCCCAGACGTGTATGTGGGACTCGCTTCGCCCGAAAGGTGGTAAGGTGGACGCAGCTCTACCCTTAAACCTGGCGAGTGCCACTAATGCTGCCTTTGATGAGGTGCTCCGGATCTAATGAGTAAACAGGGCACCTCAACGGCTAGTCAGTCCTACAAGGGACCGACACAGAGGAGTTGTCCCTCACCACAGAACAACCCTTCCCACCGTCGGGACAGTACAATGAGGTGAGGTTCCCATCCTCGCCCCTTGTCCCCCTGCTCTTTTGTCCCCTCTTCTTATAAGAGGGGTACAAAGAGCAGCTCCTTTGGCTCAATTCGCTTCGCCCAATGTACTGGGTTCACCTTAAGCTACTGAGCCCCACCGCCACGACAAGGCTTGAACCGTGCTGGGGAAGTTATATGATCTATTTTTTCACTTTTCATTTTGTACGTTCAACTTCTGAGTAAAACGGTTAAAATTAGGCAGAGTTTTCACAAGGTATTTATTCTTTAAAAAAAGAACCCCGTTATACTTTTTGGCAAGATGCCCTTTAAGCTCAATCGGAACAGTAGGTGAGCAGATGGCTCACCTAAGAATTACTCGAATGGTGGTCGCCCCCACCGCGCGCGCTACTCGGGAGAGTAGGATTTAGACTAGTCAAATCGGAGTCAAAAAAAAAACTAAAAAACACGCTTTAATAGCAAACCGAACTAAAAATTATCATATTAAATAGATAAAAATTAAATAGATCAACATAAAAATATATTTAATTATAAACCGGTGGGAAGGATGCGCTGTGCCGCGCTCCCGGCTCCATGCATATTGCTTGTTTCTCCCGTGAAACAGCTTTGCTGTGTTTCGGGAAGAAGGGCAAGACTGGCAGCGTAATTACTGGCACCAAGACTTAACATCTTATGTCTCATTACCAACACATAAATGAGTTGCCTGCGCTAGTTCCAGGTAAACTAGTTTATGTTCATGGGCGACGTCGACCACTTACCATCAGGTGGCACGCCTGATAGCTTGTCTATCCAATTATAACATAAAAACAAGTTACATTTGTCTGCTGTGTCTAAATGTGATTACTATTTTTTTACAGTTAAGTAATAAATTGTTGATACCAAAACTATAGGCTCATTATTTTACAAGAAAGTATTACTAAGGTTTTACAGTTTTAAGTTCTTCGCAGTTTCAATCACCTCACAAGGTAAGTGAAACGGCAGTGTAACCACAGCTCATTCAAAAGCCAGCGCACCGAGTCAGCGTACTATCGTCGTGAACTTGTGATAAGCAAAGTACGCGCTCCTGGGAGGAAAAAGTATATATAATAGCGCCTATCAATAACGCGCGTATAAAAGTTGCATTCGCAATTCAATTGCAACCAGTGACAAATCTTTGCTAAAACACTCCTGTACCAAGTATGTATATTTTTTACTTTGTATTTAATGCACGTCTGGCAAGAAAGTGCACTAATTATAATTTATTTCATAAAATAAAATGTTAGTATTATTAAGAAATACGTGTCTTCCAAACAAGCTCGATCCCGTGTCTCGAACCATAGTTAAAAAATTAACCTTCACATTAACAGTTTTACTTCTAATATATAAAATTCTTGTGTCACGGTGTTTGTAAACTTCTCCGAAATGGCTCGACCGATTCTCATGAAATTGTGTGTGCATATCAGGTAGATCTGAGAATCGGTCAACATGTATTTTTAATCCCCCCTAATGTTAAGGTCCACCCCTTGCTAACGCGGACGAAGCCGCGGGCAACAGCTAGTTATTTATAAAAGAACATGATAAAACAAAAATATTCGATACTATACTCACAAAGAGTTAATAGAGTTCTTGGGTGGACGCCACGTTCGGGAACACGCGGGGTGATATGTACCAATTGAGCTTAAAGGCCACAGACCGAAAAGTCTAGCCCTTCCGAAAAAAATCCGAGGAGTGAGTCGATCTGCAGCTAGAGGGGACAGCGATCGTCAAAGGATCGACAGTTTTGGTATTTATAGAAAGACGACTGGCTATGTCCAAAAAACGAATCTTTGTCACTTCACCATTCGGTGGTCACGATAAAGGATAATCCATCCATTTAATGTTCGCAAATTAAATAAGCAATTATTTGTTACTAAATCCTACTTATATTTCTCAAATGTAAGAGGTAGTGCCACGCTGCTTTGCAGCCGAATTGAGCACGCGCGTCCCGGGCGTTTCGTGCGGTTTTAAGGGCAACGCATCTGCATACCTTTTAGTTGTACGAAAATCTATAGCGTCGGTAGTCACCATAAGGCTCCGTCGTAAAAAATGTGTTAGTACCTACTAAACGTGCCAAATATGTATACCAAGTGTATAGACAACTTAGCAATCACCTAAAAATAATTATATAAATAATAATAAAATCATATTCTTATACTCTTCTATTCTTTAAGTTTATATTCTTTACTATGATCTTGTTTTAATATTTTTATTGATATATTTTCAATATCTATTTCATTGTTTCTATTACATACTAAAATTGTCAATACTCATTATAATTAAAACGGTGTTTTCATTGTTCGTATAGATTATAAACAGAATAGGACAAAGTATGATGCCTTGCAGCACACCTATGTTGTTAGAATATTATCGACTCCTTATGGAACACGGATAAAAAACACACTTTATTTGTTGCAGAATCAAAATCCAGAAAAATGATGAAACTTATTGCATTAGTCGCATTTTTACTTATTGCGATGTCCTTCGTGGAGGTCGATGCCTGTGAAGCGTTACTGGGTGGTGTAAGTGTCCTTTGACATCAACTCAACGCACAAACCATTGGACGGAGCATAAATCAAACAAACAAGCATAGTTGGGCAACTCTAGACTCCGTTAACAGTTTTTACAGTCAACATAAAAAATAATTCGTTAATCACAAAGTTAATTTAGCTACTAACGATTAACACTTATGTTGTATTTTCTCTGTATTTAGAAGTATCGTTCATGTACTTTAAAAAAATCTTGCCATCGAAAAGATTTAACTTGTCACTGTGGAAAGAGTAAAAAGTATAAATATTTGCACCTTCAACAGAAAAAGTTGAGGTCATTCTTTAATGTCTTGCTGACTGCCTCACTCCAGGGTTAACAAGAAAAAAAAGTGGAGAAGATGCACTGTTATCACTAAGGTGCTCGATGCATTTAGTTCAGTCAAGTGCATGTCTGCATGCTCAACAGCGTAATTATTATGATAAAAGTAATTTAGCTCTATTGCCCTGCAAGTTTTGTCAGTATCATAAACTAAGGCCGTCGATACCTACCGGTGGGAGGGATGCGCTGGTGCTACGCTCCCCTCTGCATGGCTACTATGGTCCTGCTTTTTCTTTCGTGAAACAGCTTTGCTGTGTTTCGATCGAAGAGCCAGACAGGCTGTGTAATTACTGGCACAGAGACTTAACATCTTGCATCTTAGGATAGTTATTTGCCTAGGCTAGTTTCAGATGAACTTCTTTGTCTTTGATCAACAATACTATTGTTTGTGTTTATTTTCGACGTTGACAACTTACCTTAACCTAATGCCATCTCTTTTAATTAAGAGCTTGTTATAGCTGAGTCTTATATCTGTTTCAGTGTAATAACCACGAGGACTGCTGCAGCATGTGGTGCGCCCATTCATGGCTGGGACACTATTGCAGCGTCCGTACTAAATGAAAACCTTTTAGCCTTAGTATTAAGTAGTAGCAAAAATAAGCAAGTCTGTATTCTTAGGATTAATTAAAGACAAAATCTTAATAACGTGCATCTTTTTTACCTTTATTATCATATCATAATTTATTTATTATCATAAGTACACAATATTACATAAGTACACAATATTACGTAAGTTACAAACAAGTGTTACCTGGCTGTTTATTAAGGAATCTAGTCTTCTAGCATCTAAACTAGGCCTGGCCTGTATCTTTGATGCCAGTATTACATCCAGTTACATGTTACCTATGTACACCACTATTTAACACTCTAGCATCAAAACTGACCAATAAAAGTAACAAATATAAGAACACAAGTTAAAAACGATATGTTGCTTAAGTAAGTGAGGGTATTTTAATAACATTTTTATTGAACACTAAAATTGTGAACCTAAGACAATTTGCAATAGGATTTTTTTAAATTATATATATTTCTTTTATGTATATACCTATATAAATAAATATATATCCATATTTATATTACACTACAGATTTCTATACAGTATGCATATTCTTTAAAATGTATGTGTGAGTAGGGTGTGTGTATGTATGTATGTATTGTAAGTGCGAGTTTTTGTGTGTGTTTGTGTGTGTGTTGTGTGTGTTCTGGGTGCGTTATATGTGCTTTTTACATTATGCTTAGAAACATAGACTCAATACCATTATAACTTGTTGTTTTTAAATATAAGTTAAGTTTATATTTACATTCTTTGTAACTCAAGGGGTATATATTAAGGTGAGCGTTTATTTTGTTATAAAGCATTGGGTCCAAATAATATTGGAATTTTCTCATAAAACTTGTTCTATAGGGTAAAGAGGCACATACTTTATGTTTACGCCTAGAAATCATGGCACCATTCAAAAAGACTAACTTTTTGTGTTGGTTCAAGACAGATTCTCTAACAAAGAGCTGTCTGACTGTTAAAACATTACATTCGGCATATAAATCAGTAATGGGATATCTGTATGATTTAAAAATCATTACTTTTAGCAATGCTCTCTGCACCCGCTCCAGTTTTATTAAATATGTTTTATAGGATCCTCCCCAGAATATAATACAATACGTTAGAATTGATTGGGCCAAGGCGTAATATACCTTCTTTAAAAGTTGGAAGTCAGCTATGTTGCGTAAAGTCTTAAAAACGTAAATTAGTTTCCTGGCTCTTTTCGAAAGTAAGTTTATGTGTTGCTTCCAACATAGTGTTTCATCTATAGTAACACCTAAGTAATTAAGACTATGAGATTTTTTAAGACTCGGACATTGACAGCTGGAGCTGCTTCTATCGATAGGATCACATGAATGTATACGAACACAAAACTCTCGATCTGTTGGTATGGTCTTTTTGGATATGGCAAATGTGAGATATTTTGATTTAGTTGTATTTAACGTGAGACAGTTTTGGCGCAACCATTGAGATACCAAGACAAGGCCCGTTTCTGCATTGTTCCTAGTCTCCTCCCAAGTTCTTCCGTAAAATATTAATGCGGTATCATCTGCATAAGTGAATATGCGACAGTTTTTTAGATTTAAATTGCATAGATCGTTAATATAAATAAGGAAGAGGCTAGGACCAAGTACACTTCCCTGAGGAACACCGTAGGAAATACATCTATCAGAGCTGCAGTATTCACCCACTTTAACTCTTTGTGTGCGGTTTACTTACTTTTTTACTACTTACGGTTACTTAGAAAGTCTTGAAATAATTTTAGCGGTTTGCCACGAATACCAATACGTTCCATACCACTTATCAGTATAGGGACAGAGACAGTATCGAAAGCTTTCGCGAGATCAAGAAATACTCCTACGCAGTTATTTTTTGGACTGTCATGTTGAATCATAGGTATAGAAAAAGTTCTATAATCTATTATCAACATACAAACACTATAAAGTCCCCATCTTATATTATTAGGTTATTCTTCTTGAGTAGGGGAAGCGGGACTTCTAATTTTCTCATCCGACCGACGGTCGAAAGCAAGGTCTTCGCTACCTATGACAAAGGTGGTGTTATAGTAAGTGCGTGTAATGAGTGTACTGTGTATTAGGATGGGATGCCCTAGGTTATGTACCGGCATAAGCTATATCGCAGATCATCGGATAGAGGCGATGTAGTACACACAACGCCTTTTTACTATTTTTTCCTACTTTCCGACAATATCTAAAGCTTGCCCGACTTTATTGAACGCCTTAGCTATGTCGAAGAACATAGCCCCTGTGACTCTAGCCGTAATGTTGGTTCTAACCAGGCCTGCGAGGATGTGCTGCGTTAGGCGGTGCAACACAGCAGTTTTCCAAACCCAAACTCAGTCCAGAGAGCTGTCCAAGTTCATCTACTACTTTTTGTAGTCTGGCTATGAGTATCCTTTCAATAACTTGTCTATCGGTGAGAGTAACCCAATAGGCTGACAACTGGTCGATTTATTTCGAAGTGCCAGTAGAGCATTGAAAATGCTCACTAGAAGGTAAATTGAGGAGGTTCTTTTCAAACCTTGACTGTTCCACGTTTTGTGTTTTTTTTTCTCAGTTTGAGGAAATAGTTTTTTAGGTATGCAGCTATGTTTTAAGCCCGAAATTTTAATTCATTATTATAGACAACAATAGTCATTGCTTTGTACAGGATTCAAAGCAACATTTTGAATATATATTTTTATGGAATAATCTGGTTTTGACGCGGTTGATTGGAATACACAAGTTTTGTTATGTGCTCTAGAGCAGCACTCAGGTCAATTGAAGATTAAGTAAGTGCGAAAGGGACAAATCTAGATCCGATTGTTTCTATTTTGTTTTTCGTTGCGGTTGCTGGGTAGGAAGCACTGTTGGCTTTGACGATTAATTAATATTTAGGTAATGTTATTATTATTTATGGGTGGGGACACCAGCAAGGCCAGACGGGTGATCAGTCCTCATTAACGGGACCATTTCACCCAGGTGATATATATAGGTAATGTTGATTGTAGGTGTGTTTCAGTGGGTCGCCGCTATTCTGTGAGTCCTGTGACGTCGCATATTTCTTTGTGTACTACGGAAGCGCACGAGTTTGGTGTCTTTGATGCGCTCGAGTCGCGCGCCTCTTGCGCTTCTTATTAGTTATTACGTAATATTTAAGTGAATATGTGAATAGTGATTTGCGCGAAATAAGACGCTCTTATATAGTGACATGACACGTAATTTAGAATAGGTTTAATTGTTAAGTGAATTATGCGAAGTAAGACGCTTACGAACTTTTAAAATACGAATCGTGTTTTAAGTTAACTTCTTTGCGCACATGAGGGTAATTTTTTTACAGATGAAACGTCATGAAAATGTGCAACGATTTTGTCCAAGAATGTGATTGTGACCGATTGAGAGTGAGAGTGAGAAACGGTGAACGTAGCATGAAGCATATATAGAAGTGAGAGTAGGAAGCAAGCGATTGAGAAAGATCGAGAGAGAGAGTTAAATAGAGCGAACGTCGCATCGCAAGTCTCGGAAATTTAGAATTTAAAATTTAGAATAAATATAAACGAGATTCAAAAATTAGTTTGCCAAATAAGTTTCATTTTTGTCATGTGTACTTTGTAGTTTGTACGCACGTACTTTTTTATTATAATGCCTCGTTATATCTAAACGGCTTCAGAATACAAGGACATGATTTTATTATAACATTATAAGACTTTCATCTTTCATTTAATGACGACCATAAAGAAAATTAAAAAAAAATTTGATAGAAGACAATAGGAACGAAAAAAAAAGATTGTCAAATGTGAAATATCTGTGAGGATGGCGGGAAGCATCGGGACGCGCGGTTGTGTTTTTTTGGTTTCCCGTTAATTAATTGTTATATTGTGTTTTGTCCATTCAGAGTGGTTTTCTATAGTGTTTGTTTTAAAAACTTGATCCTTATATATTGTGATTGGTTGGCGAATATTGTGGAGGACTGCCTTGGGTGGATGGAATGGAGAATGATAGTTGATTGATGGGGGCTCGAGGGGCGAAGCCGCGCTCCTTGGGGTTTCCCGCCATTTCTCCGTATTACAGACCGAATATTGTATTTTGTATGGCTAATAGCGTAGTAGCTAATGCCTTTAAATGAAAATAATCAAAATTATCAATGAAATATCTGTCAGGGGAATGGCGGGAAACATCGGGACGCGCGGTTGTGTTTTTTTGGTTTCCCGTTAATTAATTGTTATTTTGTGTTTTGTCCATTCAGAGTGGTTTTCTATAGTGTTTGTTTTAAAAACTTGATCTTTATATATTGTGATTAGTTGGCGAATATTGTGGTGGACTGCCTTGGGTGGATGGAATGGAGAATGATAGTTGATTGATGGGGGCTAGAGTGGCGAAGCCGCGCTCCTTGGGGTTTCCCACCATTTCTACGTATTACAGACCGAATATTGTATTTTGTATGGCTAATAGCGTAGTAGCTAATGCCTTTAAATGAAAATAAATAAAAAATAATAAATAAATATCTGTGGAATGGCGGGAAACATCGGGACGCGCGGTTGTGTTTTTTTGGTTTCCCGTTAATTAATTGTTATTTTGTGTTTTGTCCATTCAGAGTGGTTTTCTATAGTGTTTATTTTAAAAACTTAATCTTTATATATTGTGATTGGTTGGCGAATATTGTGGTGGACTGCCTTGGGTGGATGGGATGGAGAATGATAGTTGATTGATGGGGGCTAGAGGGGCGAAGCCGCGCTCCTTGGGGTTTCCCGCCATTTCTCCGTATTACAGACCGAATATTGTATTTTGTATGGCTAATAGCGTAGTAGCTAATGCCTTTAAATGAAAATAATAATAATAATAATAATGTCAATTCTGAGGAATGGCGGGAAGCATCGGGGTGCGCGGTTGTGTTTCTTTTGGTTTCCCGTTAATTAATTGTTATTTTGTGTTTTGTCCATTCAGAGTGATTTTCTATAGTGTTTGTTTTAAAAACTTGATCTTTATATATTGTGATTGGTTGGCGAATATTGTGGTGGATTGCTCTGGGTGGATGGAATGGGAAATGATAGTTGATTGATGGGGGCTAGAGGGGCGAAGCCGCGCTCCTTGGGTTTCCCGCCATTTCTCCGTATTACAGACCGAATATTGTATTTTGTATGGCTAATAGCGTAGTAGCTAATGCCTTTAAATGTAAATAATAATAAATAAAAAAAATGTCAATTCTGACATATTTACATTTTACAATTTACATTTTATAAACAATGTGGATGGGATATCAAAATTTGAAATGCGAATAAGTCCCGAATAAAAGAACCATTACATTTCGTCTTTAACCATGTCTAATAACAACGATAAAATAAACGTTAATGGTGTGACATCAGACCCCCTTCAAAGATTGGCTTCCTTAAAAGCGCCAAGAGATCTTTCGCTTGGAGGCGTGAAACCAAATAAAAAAGTTTTTACTCCAAATCTTAATGTAGCTAGAAATAAAAATAAAGGGTATGATAAACTGAGAATCATGTTATACTGACAATTTTATTTTCGATATTAATTAATTCTTTAATTATATTTTTAGACCAACAACTTCAGGTTCTCGTGATCAAAGAAAGGATGACAGAAACAGAAAAAATCATAAGAATGATAGAAATAAAAATATCAAAAATGGACCAAATATAATCAAATCCACTGGAGTTTTCTCTGAAGGTAGGGTAGACAATATATATGACTATTTTTACAGTTAATTTTGTAGGTTGGTACAGATTTTATATCTGAGAAGAGAGTTTCTAGTAAACTTGGTTTTGCCTCTGCCCATATTTTTAGCCAATGCATTTTTCTGTGCCTACATACATTCTATTTTGATTCGTTCAAAACACAAAAACGTACATAACATCTCCATACCGGATAAACAAAAATACATGTCAATGTGATAATAATAAAATAAGCATGAATGGCAAAATACAAAAAGAATCATTTAAGTTACCAAATTCTTAATTACTTTGTATTTATACAAAGGCCTATATTGCAGCTGTATGTGGTTAAGACAATTTGGAGAGAAAAGAATAAGTAATACCAAAACAACTCCCAAAAATGTAGTAACTAAATATAATTCTTGTATATTAATACAGATGTTTCTCTCTTCCAGGACTTGGTAGTGTTGAAAGGCATTCCACACGGTTTTCATATGGAAAGGACTCGGAACCAGCTCCTGCTTTACAAAAACCAACTATAAGAGTTAAAGATGTTGTTAAGGTATAAAACTAACTGTTGCATACAATTTTATCTTCCCCAAATTGAACAGAAAGTTGTGTCTCAAAAATGATAGCCTATTAGATTAGGCAGAGAGGGATTTTAAAATTCTAACAGGGGTTCTAGAGATTAGCATGTAGCCTAAACTTTAGCCAATAAAAATATTTTCAGCCATACCTGGATTTGATGGATTATTTTTATAGCCTAAGTTACTCCTTATAACATGAGCTATCTTCCAGCCGTTTCAGAGATTAGCCGGACACATATTGTTATTTTGATATTATATGTACCGTGTATACATCCATATGCATTTCACAAAAAGCAGTTATTTTAATATTACAAGCCGACACACCATAAAAATTTATCTGTATAGATATAGATTTAATGATAAGTTCTACAAAGTATATCCAACCTTTTTGTAGATTTTGCTCTTCATTTTATAAAAAAAAAAAAAATGAGACTAGCCATTGCCATACTGAATGTTGTACCTGGATTATGAAAGTAATAAAATAAGTTATTTTGGATGTTTCAGATCGATAAGGAACTTGAGGACCAAAAGATAAAAGCCGCCTTTGGTGAAAACAATGAATGTGAGGAGAGTGAAGATTTTAAACATGCACTCGACATTGAGGCACCGGTTAAGCTGCCGATGGATGATGGAGGTATATTGTAACACCATAAACAACCTTTTCCTCTTTCAGTTATTGCTAAAGCGGCCAATGGCCCGCCACTCACATCTTGTATTTTATGATACGTACACACAATATTTTACACTTAAGCCATCATAGTCGGCCTTAATTGACTTCTGTATTAAGCATACACATTACAATAGTACAAAACGTCTTGCACATTTATAACAGAGAATAATCAATATATCTATACAAATAGATAAAAATGAAGTGTCTGTTTGTAGTTACAAACAGCTTTTCACTAAATGAATGTAATTGTATATACGGTACCTACATGAAGAAAACAATTTTTTAAATTTTGTCTGTTCCGGCTTAATCTCTGAAACGGCTGAACCGTTTCTCATTGGACTTTCACTGGCAGACAGCTAATATTACCTATAGGAAGTAACTTAGGCTACAAAAATAGTCATTCAATCTGGATATGGTTGTAAATTAAGTTATACGCCGTCCAAGCTGCGGGTAACAGCTAGGCTGGCGTTTAACTTAGGATTGAGAGGATACTAGCAACAACAATATTAAAGGCGCGGCTGCACCGCGGCACACGGAGAGGCTACGCACGTGTGTTAAGCTTCGCTTTGCAAGAAAATGTCAATTAATGCGTAGCGTGTCTGCGTTGCAGTGGAGATAATCACATAGATTTTCTTGCAAAGCGAGTGCGCCTTGGTGGAGCCGCGCCTTAAAAGAAATATCATTTAGTGATGCAGTTTAATCATAAAAAGAACTTTTACCTATAGATGTATTTGGTGATTATCGTCATCTACATTTTCATTTATATTTATATATTAATGTTTAACATTCCACAACTATTTAGGTATATTATTAGTAATTAGTTGTTAGTATTTCACTACTTATTTAACAAAATAAGTGGTATAGAAGATATTTGTTATAGGCTGGTCTCATAACCAAAAAGCAGCACTGAAGATAAAACAGGAGGTGATTGTCAAAAAGGAGCCCGATTGTGACGGAAGTAAGATGTTATGTATTACGCATAGATTGGGTATACTTATAGATTGGCAATGTGTTGAAACTACTAAAACCGTTATTGTAAACCAATGTTTGTTTCTTTGTTGATACAAATAATGAGGAAGTTTCCATTTTTTTTTTTTTATGTTTAAAAAATAGTACCATACTCGCAATAAAGACCATTGAATTTCTTTTTCAATTATCTCCATAAATGACGAAGTTATGATACTTTTCCCGTCTGCTTTAAAACTTCTCGGCGCATGGCCTCTTGACGTCACAAGTCTCGCCCACGGGCCGCGACTCGCTCGCTCGAGGCGAATATCGCCTTCCCCATACCGTTGACCCGGCGAGACTTGTGACGTCACAATGCAAATGTTCCGCGCGCGTTCGGGGTTCAGTAAAAGTTGATTCGTTTTGTCATTTTTCAAGTTATTGAAATAATTCTTTCACCATATATATATTATAATTTCTTTGCCTTACACTTTATATAAAAAAATTTATTTTTGTAAAAATAAAAACTTCCTTATTAACCATAATGGTAACATTTTAGAGTATATTTTGCAAAAATATTTTTGTTTTGCATACGTCTAACGTTCCGGGCTATCTGTCTCGCTCTAACGTACCATCTTTCGTCTCGCTTGCATTGCTTATCTATAGTATAATAAATCTATGGTAAATGCATCTTCTGAATGCAAAGCAAATTCTTTTGCCTCAGCTAAAGATGGTGCTAGAAGAAAACTTATTTGAAGCTTCCAAAGCGTTAATCTGTTATTATGATATGACATATTAATGCTTCAATAATTAAAAATATTTCACATACAGCCAAGAGATTTTCTTTTGCTCCTATTAGGTTATAGTAACAATTGCTTTACAACATATACATAGTTATTGTTTACTTACATCTATTTATTATACACAATTTCTTTATTCTAGCTCCTATAGTTGATGCAAAACCGCTTGTCGATGTCAAGGAAGTGTTTGAAGATACAAACGTCGTTAATTTGTTAAGAAGCGATAAACCGTCATTGATATTGTTACAGGTAAGTTTTGTGAACTAGTTTGTCCACGCAATTTTGCATTTGGTAGACAAAGCACTGAGAATTCCGTAAATCACAAACAGACAGACAACGAAGTGATCTTTTAAGGGTTTTGTTTTGTCATTTTTTAGTATATGATAAGTGGTCAGCGTCACCCATGAACATAAAACTCATTTTTGTTCATGCGACGGCGACACTGGAATTGGCCCAGGCAACTCCTGTGTTGCCTGGGCCAATAAAACACTTATTGAGATTTATTTATTTATTTATTTTGTTTATTAAGAAGAGATGTTAAGTCTCTGTGCCAGTAATTACTGGCAATATTGTTTATAATTATGTATGTTTAGATTAAGGTATCTATGGACCTCCCCACCATGGTTCAGGCCTTGTGGCGGTGGGACTCAGTAGCCTAGGGTGAGCCCAGCACTTTGGGCGAAGCTAATTGAGCCGAGGGGGCTCTTTGTACTCCTCTTATAAGAGGGGACAAAAGAGCAGGGGGCAAGAGGCGAGGACGGGAACCTCACCTCACCGTCTGACTACTGACTAGCCGTCGAGGTGCCCTGTTTGCTCATTAGATCCGGGGCACCTCACCAAAGGCGGCATTGGGGGCACTCCCTGGGTTTTAGTGGGTAGAGCTGCCTCCACTTACCAGCTTTCGGGCGCAGCGAGTTCCACATACCCGCCGGGGAGACCCACTCCCCGCGAGATGTCTCAGAGCATTTCCCGGCGTTAAAGAGAAAAAAATCTATGGACCTATGCAGCCTTAATATAAAGGTTTATTATTAGCTGGTGCCGTCAGCTTCGCCCGCGTTAACTTAATTTACCGCCGTATCCGGATTGATGATGATTATTTTTAAAGCCTATGTCCTAATCCAAGGTATAATCCATCACCATTTTAACTTTTAGCCAAATCAGTTCTGCCATTTTGCCGTGAAATAGCAACAGACATCCAAACTTACAAACTTTTACCTTTATAATATTAGTAAGATAACACTGCCCAAATTTTCAACACAGCAGAGCTGTTTCAAGAAGGAAACAATCAGGATGGTAGTATCCATGCAGGTGAGAGTGCAGCGCAGTTCCACCGATAAACTTTAAAGAACGGAACTTTAAAATAACTGCGTCGTCACTCGTAGCTATCTTCATTCTGGACTTTAATTGTTCGTGCTGTATGAAATGTATCCGAATAACGTCATACATCCTAAAACGTCAAATTTACAGCTGGCGGACACGCTGCCGGGTCGCGGGGGCCCCGACGACGACCGCAGGAAGGGCGACCAGCCCTCCACCTCCGACCCTGAGGAGAAACCGGTAAGCACCGAGCATATAACCGGATAGAGTAATAATGAGCCATAAAATTCCGAAACTTGTCAGTGATTTGTCACTGACGTAATAGCAATTCAACCAAACAGTGATCAATATGTATGTCCCATCGGCTAATCATACATCAATGGCCATCAGTCGGCTAATCAGATCGCAGAACCGGCGCAGCGTCGCATCACAATTAGATTACCGCTCTATTCCGGTTATAGGCTCGATTTTAGTAGGCTCGAAAGTTAGTGAGCGACGGTGTTCTGGTGGCGCATACCCACTGTCTCGAAGAGATCTGGGTTCGATCCCGACCGGTGCATCCGGAATGGGTTTTTCTAAATTTGAACACCTGAACATGAGACCGCTTGCTCACCGGTGAAGGAAAAGATCGTGAGGAAACCTGCATGACTGATGACACAAGTCTATACGCATACGTGAACTATGATCCAAAGTCCTCCCCTAATTTCGACGAGACCCGTGCCCACCAATGGGTCAAATAATAGATGTCGACGATGAACGAACTTAGTTAACTTCACGCTGTCAATGTGGTGTCATGTCTGGGAACAATTTGACAGCGTGTGTCTTGAACCTGCGATATTTTATGCTTGGTTTTTTATTTTATTATAATAACTCGATAACTTAGATTTACAGCCGTACGCGGATTGATGATGATTATCTTTATAGCCTTAGTTATTCCTTATACCATCAGATATCTGCCAGTGAAAATCCCATCAAAATCGGCCCAGCCGTTTCAGAGATTAGCTGGAACAAACAAACACAGACAGACAGACAAAAATTCAAAAAAATGTATTTTTGGTATATGTACCGTGTATACATCCGTATGCATTTAGTAAAAAGCGGTTATTTTAATATTACAAACAGACACTCCCAATTTTATTTACCTGTATAAATTAGTAGGATCAATAATCTTGATAAAGTTTGTACTTGATTTTTTAAATTCGGTTTCCAGGTGGACGATAGGTGTCGACTGTCGGAGTTGGAGGAGGGTCGCATCGGCAAGATGAGGGTGCACCGCTCGGGGCGGGTCACGCTGGTTCTGGGAGATACTATCTTCGAGGTTAGCCACCTACCTACTACATATTCCTTTTTGACGTGATAACATCTTATATCGATGAGCGCCGGCTGCAGGCTAAGTCACGTTCCGCCTGACCCGAGCGTGCAAGCGAGAGCGCGTAACAAGCGATAGAGGCACGATCGGCCTAAGTGTTCGACTTGTGGCATCGCGTGAAATTATCGTCTGTAAACTTTACAGACAACAGCAGCGGTCTTACTCGTGACACTAGATCCTATTGAAATTTAGGATTGGGTTCAAGAACTTGTCAAACGGTACTCTTGTACGCTACACTAGCGCACGATTTGACTCGATCACAGTGAAATTTTATGTAACTAATTGAAATTGGTATTTCTCAATCTCGGACATTTTTCGCACTCTTGACAATATTTTGACGTTTAGGTATTGACTTGGAAATCGAGTTTGGGATCGAATGAAGAATTTACACAGTTCCCTCCCTCCGGAATGTACGGCGACATTTCGAACACGTTGAAACATTATGCTTTGGCTGGTTAACTTGTGTCAGACTCGCTACTATTTTCTTTGAATTCCATTGTTATGAAGTTTTGCTTCAATCGCGCGTAAAGATTATACGCATTACTTCCGACGTGACGTCTAATAAATCAATGAACGCCGGCTGCATGCACGAAATGACGCGTCATTGTCCCGTTATAGTAGGAGAGCTGGCACCAAATGGGCCGCAAGTGTACAATGAGCGGTAGTAGGACAGCTGGCACCAATTTTTGGGCCGCAAGCGTACAATGAGCGTATGCGTTATGTTATGACGTTGTCACGTTAAAACTATCGTCCGTAAACCAACTTTACAAACCGGATTTTTTTTTTCATAATAAGGGTACCTATTGTGTTCAGAGATAGTATTGGTCGCAGGTATGTTCGGGCACCAAGGCGTCGTTCCACCAGGAGGTGGTTTCAACGGCGGTGGACGACCGGTCACGTTCCGCCAGTCTGGTCTCGCTGGGCCCGCTGCAGCACAAGCTCAACGTTACGCCGCACTGGGAGACCATGTTCAGGAACATGGATGTGTAGTGCTCTACGTGGAGGTTGGAACCGGACAATGTGGTTACGTGCAAGAGTGGGGAAAATATAGGTTCTTTTTGGATATTGTAACATCTATTGGCCCGACTTGGTAGTAGAATTGCATTCTTACCATCAGGCTTGTTCGTTATATATATAACATCGAGCATATAACCGTAATGGAGCGGTCATGTTATGTGTTTTGTATGGAAACAAATTCCGCCTTTGTGCTGCGACGCTGCGCTGGGTCTGCGCCAGGATTGGTCGACTGATCGCCATTGGATCATTGGCCGATGGAACGTACATACAAATCAATGGTTGGTTGAATTGCTGTTATGTCAGAGACAAATCACTGTCCAGTTTCGTAGTTTTATGGCTCACATTTTTTTTATTATTATTTAAGGGTGGGGACACCAGCGAGGCCAGACGGGTGATCAGTCACCTTTCTCAGTCAGATTTCACCCAATTCCCCAAGCTCTGGGATTAGATGCGGGGATGGGTTACCAATTGCCCCTCCGATGTCACCCCCTCAAACCTACGTGTTGACCTACAAAAACTATATGCTAAATCTTCCTTCTTCAGCTCGTCCGCTCCAAAGTGCAGACTGGTTTCTTCTTTCTCTTTGCACTTAGGGCATAGAGGGTCCTCTGTTAGCTTCATTATTGACAGGTGTCTGTTGAGTGGGCAGTGTCCCGTCAATATTCCTACAACTGTTCTGATGGTGTTCCTATTTAGTTAAAGCAACTCTTCAGTCTTCTTGCTGTCAAGCCTCGAGATGAAGAATTTCGACTGTCTGCAGCTCTTCTTTGTCATTCCATTTCTGATTTGTTTCTTTGTTTATCCTCAAGGTTATAACATTTTTTGTTAACCTGTGTGCTATTAGCAGTCTCGGCTCAGGGCCTATGAACGTCTCGAACGAACGAACGAACTATCTGCTTCTTCATTGCCTGCATTTCCCTCATGTCCCGGTACCCAGGCAATTTCTAACTCAGTCTGGTCTCCTAGATCTTGCAGGGTGTTTTTGCATTATTTGACCAGTGCTGAGGCAGTCTACCTCTTACTGAGGGCCTTCAATGCCGCTTGACTCTGTATATGACTGCCTTGTCAATCCTATGTATGCTAGTGATGTTTTGTTTAATCATATAAGCATGGCTGACATTACTATATGCTCAATGGTTGTATATATATAACACATTTTTTTTTTGCATTAGGTACCAATTACAAAACTAACAATAATTGTTCATAGTACTGCAGTTATCAGTACCTAATGTAAATAAGTTGAACTTGTAAAAAAAATTGTATAATTCAAAACATGATTATTATAAATAATCTCATTTTCCACAATAAAATTGATTATTTGTAAAAGCCTGTCAGTTGCTTGGCAACGAATAAACTGTCCGATACCTACTCTAGATTTTCCTTTTTTTTCTGTACTTATTAAACTTTCTAAATAGATCTGCTATGTAGAAAAATATTATACTGCAAACATCCTAGTAATATTACCAAGATGCTTGATTTTATAAATCATAATATTATTTATATTTATTATATTAAAGTATAATATTATTAATATGTATTATTATAAACGTGAAAGTTTGTATATTTGTTGCTCTTTCACGCAAAAACTACTGAATGGATTTTCATTAAATTTTACATTATACTTTGCGCGTCCTAAGAAGGTACATATGGGTGACAGATATTAATTGACAATTGTAATGAAGTTACCTAACGTAAATTAATCGATTGATAAAAAATATCGACTTAGTTTGTAAAGGAAATGAAATCGGAATTATCAATTTTAGATTTGTGAATTAAATTGCTCAGAAACGGCTAATTTGTAAATAAGTAATAATAAAATAATAAAAACTATTCAAATCGTTTATTTTTATTATTCAATACAGTCGAAACTCGAACATCGCATGATCTTTTCTGAATCCAAATCTTCTGCGACGGCAATAATCAACTGTTGGTCGCGAATTCGGTCTAGGCTGATATATTTAGTCCAGTCTTTATATATCGTCCTTTGTGTTTAATCAATTACTATTTTTTCAATGACTGATTTTTACAGTTTTTTATTTTTTTTTAATAATATTTTATGGCCTGGTTACGAGACCTTTAAGCCAAATTTTTACAGTTGAGATACGATCATATGGCCGCTCCTATTCATCGATTTGATGTCGATTCAACAGTGTGAATCTCTATTGACAAATATTCAGTTGATCAGTTCCATGCATCTGACATTTTAATGACATATTTTTTTTTTAATTTTTTTTTATTACATTAAATAATAAAAATAATAGCAGTTTCTTAAATAATCATAGAAAATACATTTTTCAATTGATAGAAAATAAATTATGTCGTTTGCTTTTTTATTGTTTACTGGTAAAAAAATTGCATAGCATGGAATATGAGAACTGTCACGCATACCTTCTTAGGACGCGTGAACTATAGTATAGCTTATACATCAGAATAGCATATAGGCTATAATTTTTAAGATATTGTATGAATTCTCCAAAATCGAATCCTGCAAAGTCGCTGGCACCAGATAGTTCCATGGACCATATTATGAGGGTGTGTAAAAGAAAATATCATCAACTTTAGACAATAATTTACTTTAAGTGGTGAGCCTATTGCCATTCTCAAAATCATTAGCAGCACCACTGTTTAAACACATTAGCCTTACACACTGGTATATATTTACAAAAACTATTTTGTTTAACTAAACTGCTTTAGCCATATTATCTTCTTTTTTAGGGTATGTTATAGGAGTGTCGCGTCCTGGGAATATGTTTCCTTTCAAGTCTATTGCGTAGTTGTAGTCAACGGGGTTAGCCAGCGCATTATCAATGGCCGCTTCAAGATTCTCTGGTGTAATGAATGTTGTGCTTAGATCCTGTAATAAAAATGTATGTATATTAAAAAAATATGCCGTGAGTCAGTGTGAGTAGCTGATCAACGTGACATTTTAAACTGCCACTCTGTAAACGTGTGTGAAAAAAATTAAGTTTGTGCCAATGCAAATCAAACTTATGTCACACAATGTGTTCAGGTATTACATACTGATTTTTAAGGAGAGCATTTTTCAGGATTTTTTTTGGCAAAACCACTTTCCTACAACGCTCTACCTTACCCCCCTTAAAATGGTGGTCATTTTTATTGTTATGTTAGGATTATGTAGTGTATACGATTTTGTGAGTGTATACGAAAATTGCAACAAGCGAGTATGTAACTACTGTAGAATAATAAAGGTGCTATTAGAAAGATAAAATACTGTCCTAGGCAATTCTTAAACTATTTTATTGATACTAACAGTCAACCATATTAATAAAAATATATAATGAAAAAAAATAATCAAGAAAGCTGTTTATTTTGTGTATTTCCTCACATCATTGAAAAACTAGTTAGTATGTTAAGCTATGATTATTTTGTGATATTTCTTAAGCTAGTTATGGTATCTTTAAAATGTAATATGTAAAGGTGTGAGGAATTACACAAAACTAACATGTTTAGGACAGTTTTTTATATGTCTAATAACATTATTCTATGGCAATTTTCATACACACTACCATAATCCTAACGTAAGAATAAAAATGGCCGCCACTTTTAAGGTACGTTACATCCAGAGGTAGGGCATTGTAGGAAAGTGGTTTTGTTCATACAAATACCTGAAAAATGCTCTCCTTAAATATTGGCTTGTGTTCCACTTCTTATTAATCTTAACGCACTGCTCCCATTCCTCTGCTTCGAGTCGTTGGTATTTTATCTTTCTAATAGCACTGTTCGGGCATCCACGGCCCCATCTATCAGCGACTTAAGAAAACAGACGGCGGCGCTATAATCTCTGTCAAAACGGTTAAATCAAATTACGTCTAACTTAACTAACCAATAAGATTGTACCAAACCTGTTTCCCCTTCCTTCGCTTTACCTCAACCGACCAATTTTGTATTTAAAACTAATCTCACTAGAACGAACAAGAATAAACGCAAAGTCACAAAAGGAGTTTTAATTTTCGCTATTACATATTGTAAGGGATTATACGCCAGTTCCCCTACATAAATTTTGGTCTTCGAGCCGAATATAAAAGAATCGGTGAAGAACATTCGCAATCTGGAAGGCGCGTATGCAGATTTTCAAGACGGTACCTACCAACTCAAATCGCACTGTTGAGGCCAGGACATCGGAGTAATCATATTATATACGCGAAGGATTTCCCGTGTGTCACCTCAGGAGTCAGCTGTGTGCCGGAGCAAGCATAGACTGTGGTAGTATAGTCGAATTTTGCACTAACGTGAGTATCCATCCCTTCTTTAAACCGCCAAAATGAGCATGGATAGCATTAATAGGCGCGATAAATCTCCATACAAGGTTATTGATAACGAAAGCACCGAGCTTTTACTTCGGGAGCTTATTAAAAAACGTGGCATAATCAGGGCAAGGCTTAGCAAGTTTTCCAGCTATGTTTCTGCATGTACCTCTGATCAGCCTGATAATTTAGCTGTAGATTTAAAATTGCGCACTCAAGGAGCTACGAGCTTATTTAATGAATTTGACGCTGTTCAGAGTAAAATCGAAGAAACGGTTTCCGAGACTAATCTCGAGGAACAATTAACATACCGGGAGCAAACCGAAAATATTTATTATAACGCACAGTCATACGCCGAGTCCTTGATAGCTAGCAAGGTCAACCCTACAAGCACGAAATGCAAAATAAATAATGTTAACGGTTTACACTCAATTAGATTACCCACTATTTCTATGCCCGAATTCGATGGATCCTATGAAAATTGGCTTGAGTTTAGGGATACATATATCTCAATGATTCATAATTCCGACGAACTTAGTGACATTCAAAAATTTCACTATTTAAGATCATCCTTGATAGGTAGTGCTTTACTAGTAATTAACTCGTTAGAAATAACTTCAAATAATTATTTAATTGCGTGGGAGCTTTTACAAAATAGATATAATAATAATAGACTATTAATTCAAAATCATATAAAATCAATATTTAATATTCCGTCATCGTCGAAGGAATCACCTAATTTAATTCGAAAACTAATTGATAATACCCTTAAAAATCTACGTGCGTTAAATTTGTTGGGCGAGCCTACCGACGCCTGGGACACGCTAATAATTTATATTATTGTTTCAAAATTAGATAAAATCACAGAGCGAGAATGGGAACAATATAAGTGTAATCTTTTTACTAATGATAATAATGTTAAATTAACTTTAAATCACCTGTTACAGTTTCTAAGAGGTCGCGCAGATATGTTGGAAACATTGTGTAAGGAGCAAATTGAAGTTAAAAAACCAGTTCACAGCATTCATTTACACAAATCACATTGCAATGTCGCCACTAATAAACAACAGGAACGCCCGTTCAATAAGTCACTAAGGCCGTGTGTAATGTGTAACAGTAATCATCCACTTTATTCGTGCACTAAGTTTTTACAAGCTAGTTTGGATGTTAAATGGAAACTAATACGTGACAATAAACTATGTTCAAATTGCTTACGCTCAGGACATTCTACACAAGAATGTAGGTTTGGGCCCTGTAAGAGATGTGATAAAAAACACAACACTCTAATTCATTCCAACTGTGCGATTTCGCCATCCGTAACTATGCATGTGTCATCTCGTACTGAAGAGGCGCGTACGGCGAGGCTAAGCGATCAACCCGAGACTACACTCACTAACCAACCCTTATCGTTCAATGGTCACACGCACACAGCCACCTCGCATCCATCTCAATTTACTACATTGCAGCCGGTATTGCTATCGACTGCACTCGTTCAAGTTGCTGATAAGAATCAAACATATCAGATCGGACGGGTTTTACTAGACTCGGGAAGCCAGCGTTGTTTCGTAAATAAATCCTTTTGTGATAAGATAGGCGTACAATTATTACAGTCCACTCACGAAATTAGAGGTGTAGGAAACACAGTTACGCAATGTACTGATATTTGCGAGCTAACAATTAAATCGCGCATTAATACCTACACAACTAATATTAAATGTTTCGTTTTACCACAGATTACATGTAAAATGTCTAGTATAGTTAATCTCACACACAAATCTTTCTGCATTCCAGAGAACATTCAACTGGCCGATCCCCAGTTTCTTGAGTCTCATGATATTGATATCCTGATTGGCGCAGATATATTTTGGGACTTGCTCACACAGGGTAAAATAAGGTTACGGAGCGGACCTTATTTACAAAATACCACATTCGGCTGGATAATATCAGGTTCTGTATATCATAACGCGCGCAATGATTTAGACCACAGCCAATGTAATTATGCGAACACAACAGATACATTATTGCGGCAGTTTTGGGAGCTTGAGGAGCTACCTAAGCATCAGAGCACACAGACTGATGAGGATAGGGCGTGCGAGGAACACTTCGTCACGACTACAACACGCAATCATGACGGTAGGTTCTGCGTTTCCATTCCTTTTAAAAGGTCACCTGATGTCTTGGGAGACACGTTCGCTCAAGCTCAAAGGCGTTTCTTCGCCTTAGAAAGGCGATTACAGCGCTCGGAAACATATAGGCGTATGTACACAGAATTTATTAATGAGTACGAGAACATGGGTCACATGACGAAGATATCATCTTATGCTACTCCGCACTATTTTATGCCACATCATGGCGTTATCCGGGAGGATAGTGTAACCACAAAACTTCGTGTGGTATTTGACGCTAGCGCTGCATCTGGTTCGGGTATATCTCTCAACGACATTCAACGTGTAGGACCAGCCATACAAGGTGACTTATTAGCCATTTTTTTACGCTTCAGGCAGCACCGGTATGTGGCCTGTGCAGACGTTGAGAAGATGTACCGTCAGGTACTAGTAGCCGATGAGCAGCGCCATCTACAGCTGATCCTCTGGCGAGATCAACCATCAGACCCGCTGAGTATATTTCGCCTTAACACCGTCACTTATGGGACAGCGTCAGCCCCCTTTTTAAGTGTGCGATGTTTAAAGCAGTTGGGGACTGAATCAGCTGACCTTGATGTCCAGAGAATCATAAAAGAGGATATCTACGTTGATGACCTCTTGACTGGTGATGATGATCAATGTAAGTTATTGTATCTGTGTAATAAAGTAGTTAATACATTACAGTCAGGCTGTTTCCCACTTCGAAAGTGGACGTTTAATTTTACGCATAAAGATTCAATGATACAATATGATGCATTGAATAAGCTATCATTAAATAATAATAGCAGTTCTAAAACGCTAGGAATCGGTTGGTACAATACAACAGACGAGTTGTATTTTAAAACTCAGTATGACTTTAGAAACCACCCTTCTGAAGTTGTAAACAAGCGCTTTATTTTATCTCACATTTCTCAGATTTTCGATCCGTTAGGTTTAATTAGTCCTTTCATTATGCAGGCGAAGATTCTATTGCAGCGTCTCTGGCTACTAAAAATTGATTGGAATGATGCGGTACCTGAGGATGTTAGACGTATTTGGGATCGGTTCTCGTCGTCGCTGGCCGTTCTAGATACAATACGCGTGCCGCGTAACGTATTGGGTGATAGTAATAACTATACGCACACAGAACTACATATATTCACAGACGCCTCACAGCTGGCGTATGGCGCTTGTATTTTTATTCGCACGATCAGTAACGAGTTATGCGTATCCGTTCGCTTGCTATGTGCTAAGGGTAAGGTAGCACCTTTGAAGCCAGTGAGCATCCCACGCTTAGAATTATGTGGCGCGCTTCTAGGAGCCCGACTTTACAACAAGGTTATTTCTTCCGTTCATCGCAAGTTTGATGCTGTTTCGTTTTGGACAGACTCAACAATAGTTTTGGGTTGGTTACGCATGTCACCGAATCTACTCCAAACGTTTGTCCAGAACAGGGTAGCGGAAATCCACGAGTTGACGGGGGATTTACCATGGTATCACGTTAGCGGCAAGCATAATCCTGCTGATTTGGTTTCGCGCGGCATACCGTTAGAGGAGTTGTCTAAATCGAGTTTATGGTGGATAGGGCCTGAATATCTACATAACAACAATTTTAACATCGCAACCTTATCTCAGCCAGCTTCTATCACACCTGACGACTTGCCCGAAACTAAAACTAAGTATCAGTATTCGCTTGTAGTTGCAAACACACAGTCGTTGATCCAATTCGAACGGTTCTCAAATTATATGCGTTTGGTACGCGCCGTCTCGTACATGTTGCGTTTTATAAATAATAGTCAAAATAAGAACACTACAGAAACCGGCAGTATCAGTTTACATGAGATACGGGACTCTGAGAAGTTGTTGGCTAGGTTATCACAAATACAATCGTTCCCAACTGAATACAATTTGTTTGTTAAAAATTGCAAACTTAAAACTAATCACTATTTGAGCAAACTTAATATTTTTTGCGACGAAAATAATATTTTACGCGTTGGAGGCCGATTAACTTATTCACATACATTTTCATACGACAAAAGGCATCCCATACTATTAAATTGCAGTCATTATTTTACAAAATTATTATTCCGCTATGAGCATATTAAATTATTACATGCAGGATCACAAGCATTATTATTTAATATCCGCGAAACTTGGTGGCCGATAGGAGGGAGAAATCTTGCTCGAAAGGTGGCGCACGAGTGCATTATTTGTACACGGTTAAGAGCAAAATCACTCAATCCTCAAATGGGAAATTTACCCATTGAACGTATAACACCGACCTATCCGTTTTATAAATGCGGCGTTGATTATGCTGGGCCAATTTTCATGCTCAATCGCAAGGGCAGAGGGGCACGTACAGTTAAATGCTATATTTGCTTATTTATTTGTTTTGTTACGCGCGCGATACATTTGGAGCTTGTAACGGACCTAACATCTGACGCTTACTTGATGGCTTTAAAACGGTTTATTTCTCGCCGTGGAAAACCAGACGAGATATTTTCCGACAATGGTAGAAACTTTGTTGGGCTTAGCCATGATTTTGCCAAGTTTTTGTCTTCGTGTAGCTCTGACATAATAGATTACGCGACTAAGGAACAAATTAAATTCAAATTCATCGTTCCTTATGCTGCTCATTTTGGTGGTCTTTGGGAGGCTGGAGTACGATCGTGCAAACACCACCTTCGTCGAGTCGTCGGAAATGCACACCTTACATATGAGGAGTTGAGTACAACACTAACTCAAATAGAAGCCATTCTCAACTCTCGCCCTTTGTCGCCCATGTCAACAGATCCAAACGACTACTTACCACTCAGTCCAGGTCACTTTTTGATCGGCCGCACCTTGACGTCACCTGCTTGCGAGGATTTAAATGACGCCAACACTTCGCGCCTTACGCGGTACCAGAGAGTGGAGCAGATGAGGCAGCATTTTTGGTCACGATGGATGAAAGAGTATGTCTCAGAGCTGCAAGTTCGCACCAAGTGGAGGACGATGACAGACACTCTTCAGCCAAACACGTTAGTGGTCATTAAAGACGACCATCTTCCCCCACTCAGGTGGCACTTGGGACGAGTGACACGTACTTTACCAGGAAAGGACAATGTCGCGCGCGTGGCTGAAATTCGCACATCGTCTGGGATCATCAGGCGCTCATGCACTAAAATCTGCCCTCTCTTTACACCCGAAGAAAATAATTGAAAGTCAAGACTTCCAAGGCCGGGGGCATGTTCGGGCATCCACGGCCCCATCTATCAGCGACTTAAGAAAACAGACGGCGGCGCTATAATCTCTGTCAAAACGGTTAAATCAAATTACGTCTAACTTAACTAACCAATAAGATTGTACCAAACCTGTTTCCCCTTCCTTCGCTTTACCTCAACCGACCAATTTTGTATTTAAAACTAATCTCACTAGAACGAACAAGAATAAACGCAAAGTCACAAAAGGAGTTTTAATTTTCGCTATTACATATTGTAAGGGATTATACGCCAGTTCCCCTACAAGCACCTTTATCATTCTACAGTAGTTACATACTGGCTTGTTGCAATTTTCGTATACACTATAATAATCCTAACGTAACAATAAAAATGACCGCCATTTTAAGGGGAGTGAGGTAGAGCATTGTAGGAAAGTGGTTTTGTTCATAAAAATGAAAAATGCTGTCCTGAAATATTGGTATGTAATACCCAGACATGTATTAAGTGCTGATAGGACATGCTAGTTGCATTATATCACTCCGCATAAAAAAATGGTAATGTTTTAACTTTTAACCATGATTGACAACATTAGTCTGGAAGTGAATTACAAAATTTTCATTTTCAATTGCACTTTCACTTAAAAGATAATTTAAAAAACTAAAAATTCATGATTCACCTTTTGTTGCCTGATTTCTTCAGATGCCTTAGCAATGTCTTCACGTATTTTTTTGTCCTTAGCTTCCATACGCGCGAGCGCAAACTCTTCCAGAGCTGCCAGTTCTTGTTTTCTCCTCTCCTCCCTCTCAGCAGCTACTTGTGTGTTCCACTTCTCATTAATCTTAACGCATCGCTCCCATTCCTCTGCTTCGAGTCGTTGGGACAACTCGGAACTGGCACTCTCGCGGGACGAGTTCTCCATTATCATATCATCATGGTAGAATCTTCGAATCGCCCTCATTTGGGTTTTGTAGTTATTATTTATACGGAGCAATTCTAGACGTTCTTCTTCTGATACAACGGGGCGTTTAGGGATGCGAAATAGTTTACTTTTTGCTACAGGTACCCATCTGGGCTTTCGGTGTGCTTCAGCACAGTGTATAATCACAGGCCAAGCACGTTTTAGGAAAGAATTTTGGGAAATCATAATATTGATAATTTACTATTTCGTTAAAAAGTAAAAACATAACCTTACTTTTAGCTGTCACGACTATGTTGTTTTTTTTTCGGTTATATTAGAACAGGCTAAGACAGACCATACTGCCTATTCTGTCGTAATCAATAATAGCATACTGCTTATTATGTAATTGTTTAGTAAGGCCGAAGCCAAGTCTGAAGTACACTATTAATCAATTATTATTATTCATTCACGTTCAATAGATATAGGGATGTTGACAGTATTTATATAAAAATATAATTTTGATGTTAATTGGTAGTTTCTATGATAGAATTCTGAAAAAATACAATATTTTCCCTTATTTTTATTTGATTAAATTAAAATTTAATAAATAAAATGTTACAAAATTTAAAATAGGTCACGTGATAATAAACGGAAATGACGTCACCAGTTCCTATTTAGCGGAAGCGGAAGAATGTTGACGTACTTTTATACACCATTTTCCGTACGCAGTACATATTATAGAAACTAATTTTCAGGCGTTTTGACAGTGTACACACACTGCACCGTACAACAATTATAAAACTTATAAGCCATTTTTTTATTAACGACAACTAGAATCATTTTATCATTTTTACGATGTTTAACAACATATAACGTCACGTGACAAGTGTCAGCGTTTTGGAGCGAAATTTAACATGCATTATAAAATGCAAGATTTTATAGGTATTAGACGTATTTAAGCAAAAGTTAATACTATTTACGCCTCTATTAGATATTTATAAATGATCTATAAACATTTATGAAAAATGTCAACATCCCTATTGTTTGTAAAATCTATGATGATGCATACATAATATATATTAACCGATATATACGTGGGTAACAAATTAAAGTAAAGGTGTATGTTGTTTATAATTTTTATTCATATTGGACAATATTGGAACTAAAATTTAAGTATCATTACATATGCAGAGCAAGTAGAACGTAGTGTACTCTTTGATTACATTTCCAAAAGTACAGCTTGGCAAAAAAGAGTCTGACGTGGTAACAGGTGGAACTAAATATTTTACTAAATGGAAACCTATGATGTTGACAATACTTGGCCGACAAATACTAGATTTTGAGTAAAGCTTAGTGTTTCACATTTATTTTTAACGATTTGATTAAATTATCTCACTGATTTTCCATATTATGATGAGACCTAAGTGAAAGTGGCGCCCTCATTTTTTCCATTAAAATTTTTGCCAAGTTGTACAAACACTTATTGAATATGCTCGAAGAAGAAGAAAAACCTGCCTTCGCTTGTGACAGAAACAGGATGTTTTGCATCGATCGAAAAATATTAGTTGCAATATATAGCGTCTACTAACAAAGCGTAAGTGAGTGATAAATATGATAAAAATAGCCGCTTTAAATGATGAAACTGGAGAGGATAGTGATTCTGAAGAGGAAGTATCAAAAGAGGCACTCGAACAAATTGCCTTGCAACAATATGCGAAAGCTCTTGATTTACAAAGAAGAGGTAACTTGACCGATGCAACTCAACTTTTAAAGGATTTATTAGACACCGAGCTACTGTATGATGTGAAGAAACCTGCACCAGGTGAGAAGGTGGCTGGACCACTGTTCAATTTAAAATACTTATGTTATAAAAATCTTGGCTCCATGCTAAACAGTGCCGGTAATGTTGAAGAGGCTATAGAAGCGTACAGCGCTGCTTCCGAGTTAGACGACACGGATATAACACTTTGGCATAGGTTGGGTTTAGTTTGCATGCAAGCAAAACATTTTGAGATGGCACTGTATGCCTTCCAACGGGGTGTAGACCGAAATCCTCGCCACTGGCCTTGTATAGATAAAATTGTCACTTTATTACTGGCTTTGGATTACTATGAACAATGTATAGCTACCATACATGAGGCATTAAAATTAGATCCTGGTTACTTAAGAGGATTAGCCTACAGACGTCATATTTATACTGTATATAAACACATGAGGGACTATATGGCATACCTAAGCCCTATCTACAAATGGAATGAGAAAGACGATGGACCTATTGATGAAGAAAGAGCTAAAGCATTAATAAAGGAAGCACGCATTATCAATGAAGTAGTTGTGCAGCAACAGGAAGCCGAGAGATTTGTATATATGGTACCCAATATGAAACTAAAGAAACCTATATCGAAGCTTACTTGGGAGTCTGTTGGCGAATCCCTCATACATATGCATCATCATATGACTGAACATGGTTTTAGTCATGCTTGTTTTCTAGAAATTGTATTTGAGCAAGAGAGTCCATCAAAAGAAATGGAGGTGTGTGAGGAGCAAAAGGAGAATGAACAAGTTGAGAACAAACCAGAGGAAAATGTTGATCAAGACAAAATCAGTGAATCGGCATCAGAAGTTGAAAACAATGAGGTGTCCGATAAAGATCTGCCAGCAACAGATTCAGAGAAATTTGAGGGCGATGTTGAGAACCCTTTAGATAATGGAACTGAAGGTACAAATGAAGTCAAAACAAGGAAAAATCGTGTGCGCCGAAGAGGTGGTGATTTAAGCTTCTTACAGCAATGGGAATGGTGTAACAAACGTAGATCAGGCCGTAAAAAGGTAAAAGATAATAATATTTATGATATTCTACGAGGGATGGTGCCATTGGCTCTTGTTCCTGAGCGCAATCAGGAGAAAGAGAACCAAGTTACAGAAACATCTCCCAATATACCTGACTTAAATAAACTATTTGATGAAAAAGAAAAAGAGGAAATGCTTATTGATGATGAATACTTTGGTTCAGAAATGGAACAAAATGATGTAAAACAATTTATAACAAAATATACAGAAAATAAAAAGGATATTATAGACTTACTAAATGTCTATTTAAATACCTTGGCTTGTAAATGGAGATTCAAATGGCCTGATGGTCTTTCAAAGGTTTTTATTGAAGCAAACAAGTGTTACAGCACTCACATAGATGTTCCAACATTTTCTAATAAAAATAAAGATGAACTTTTGCATTATACTACAGTCAATTTGCTTGTTGAAGAACTTCTGGTGAATGATAAGCTGAAAGAAGGACCAGCTGCAGAAAATGTTTCTCACCAACTAAATGTGGTTGATTCTATTGAAATAATTCTTGTTGTGAATCCACAAATATTTCCCGGTGTTGAATGTCTGGAACTTATCCTTAGGATGCTCTGGTTAAAAGTGCATATATATATATTAAATAAGTGTGAAGATTTTGCTCTTGATTGTCTATACCAACTTGAACATGAATTTCATGCTATGGGTGAACATCATGAAACATATGGCTTGAACATAGTCAACCTTTCATTTAAACCCCTTGTAAATGAACACGAGATTGAAGAATACATAAAATTTTTAGAAAGGAATAAGAAATTATCAACTGTTAAAGATTTATATGACAAAGGTTGCTATGAAGATGTTCTCTCTATTATTATTGATTCATTTGAGCATTGCAAAACAATTGCAAAAGATCAAGAGGAAGAGATGTCATTAGATTTTGCAGTTCAGTTGTCTCTTATTTTAGACTCATACTGGGCCCTGGAGAAAGTTGATAGCTGCTTAAAATGGTCTTTTACCTGTTTAGATGAAGCTTTAAAACATTATTTCCGTTATACATCTGGTACGCCTGAATATGAGAAATGGACACTAACAGTTATTAAAATTTTGTGTTGTATCGAGCACATACTTCGTAAAGAACCTTTATCTTGCTTAGATGCATTATCAACACAAGAACTAGGTCAGGGTCTTGAGAATCTGATTCGAATTATCGGCCACCAAGTTGAAACAAATGCAAACGAAATGCCTATTGATACTGTTGATCCATGGATTATAATGCATTATATATTACAAAGAGAAGAGGATCAAGGCAGAGGTAGAACAACGGCAGACAAAGTGGCATGTGATGATGTGCCAAATCCATTGATGCTGTTATTTTTAGGACATGAAAATTTGGGTGCCAGAGAATGGTGTTGTAAGTCTGAAGGAAAATTACTTTACTTTATTCTTGATACTGTTGTGCCGCGTCTACGATCTCCATCGCTGTCTAAATCTTTAGAACAGATATGCCAACATCTGGAGCAATGTGTCTATTGCCTGTTTGGCCATCCAGGTAAAAAGAATAGAATAAAGTACCTCCTAGATCATAATGTCACTCCTCATGATTTAGATTGGAAGCGGGCGCAGCAACTTTATGAAATATTTAGACCTTCCATTCTACCAGCTTTAGAAGGAAAAATATCGGCAATAACAGCTGACACTGAATTATTGTTTTATCGTATTTTGGCTCTATTACCACCGGAACTGGATCCACAAAAATATTTGCCTGAGTTAGATAAATATATTAAAGGCACTGAAGAGAAATTGCCATCGGTTCCACCACTGTTACCTTACAAGATGAAAGATATTTATTTTTTACTTGGTGATCATCATTTCAAAAAAGAAGACAGAAAGTTGTCTGTTAAATATAACATGTTGGATGTTATAGTAAATAATGATCGCTTAGAATCATGGGCACAAATATCACTAGCAAAAGCTTTTAATTTGGAGAGAGTTCTTAATTCATGTAAAAATATAAATAATGAGAAAGAGTATCTTAATCCAGCAAAGGCCACAATAAAATGTTTCAAGCGTGCTTTGCAATTAGACCCTACATACATGAACATATTGATAGAATATGGTAATTTTGTGTATACCGTTCACTCGTTTTGTTCAAGACTCCTTAAACAAGCAAGTGAATCATTGAGCATGGAAGAATTCGAAGCACTTGAAATGCAAAAGGAAGATCTGTTAAATTCCACTAACAAATGTTTTACAACTGTTTTAAAAGACCTTACCAGTGGAGGCATAGACAAGTCTAATGAAGATTCTTGGTTAATTTATTATATGCTTGGTAAAGTTGCAGAGAAAAAGAATAAACCACCATCAGTTTACCTAAACTATTACATGCAAGGGGTTAAAAGCTTGCAAGAATCTGGGGCAACATATCCATTAAAGATTAACTATAGCTCACCAACCCGTCTATGTATTGAAGTTTTAGAGTTACACTATAGAATTCATGCTTCAATTTTAAAATACATTGAGCAACATGAAAATAAACCAATACCATCGTCGGTTGGCAAAGTATTCTTATCTTGTATTGAAGAATGGCAAAAAGGACCGTTTTCAAAAAATAAAAACTTGTTATGCAAAAAAGATCGTGGAACCGAGAATGAAACGGATATGAACGTAGATGATGCACATTCCGTTCATGCAGCCAATATATTAAAAAGATCGATAAGTGATGCAGGGGAAGAGGATACGCACGAAACTAAAAAGCTAAAATTAGAATCTGCTGCTGCTAAAGTAAGACGATCGGCGTCGTACGACGCAGAACGTGTGGAAATTAGTAACAAAGATACAGAAAAAGATATAGAAAAGGAGAAAAACGATCAAATTTCTGTTACACCTGTAGAAACAAAGTCGAATGACACTCCCATTAAAGAAAAATCTCTAGAAAAGGAAGTGAAGACAGTTGAGGAATTAAATAAAGATAAAGTTACAGCTACTATTCAAACAGTTGAAACAGATGATAAGCCAGCTGACCAGAAGCGAGAAGATCAAGAAAATAAGGAAGACGACACCTCTAGTTCAAGTTCGTCATCTTCATCATCCGAATCAAGTTCTAGTGAGTCTTCTTCTGATAGCAGTTGCGATTCAGGGAGGGGTAGCGATTGCTCGAGTAAATCTTCTCAAAACTCTGAACCCTTGACAGATGAAGAAATAATGAAAATTGTAGGTGCCTGTCTTGATGCTTTGGAAGATTGCGCCAGCCGTTTCCCACCACACTGTAAGTCTATTTATCGGCTTGCACATTATCACTTTTATTATAAGAACGGAAAAGACATAGAAAGATGTCGTGATCTCATGTTATCGTCATTCACTTCAAGATCTGGACAAAAACTAGGAGGACTTTTTAGTGAAAGAAAGCAATCGAATTTCTTTAATAACATTTGGAAAATTCCTCATAATGAAGTTGAAAGAGCTGGTGGCTTCTTATTTCATATGAACCGATCTGTTTTACTCACTATGGAAATATTAAAAGAGATAGATGATCATAAGACACTTCTGGATTTAAGTTTACAGCTTCAAAGGATTCCAGACTTAGATAAAAAATATTTACGAGATTCAGATAGAGAGGAACTGGCACAACAAGCGTTTTCATTATGTGTTCAATCATTAAAAGGTCAGTTAATTAAATTTAATCAACAAGCGGATATCAAAAGCAACGACGTGGAACAAGAAGCATTGAAAAGTCTAATGTTAGATATTTATAGAGCCTACATGAAGGTACAAAAACAACCGAATTCTAAACAATTGGTAACTTTACTTGTTGATGCTTACAAACTGGTGGCTACTACACCTATTACTGAAAATATGAATTTAGTCGACCTAAGCATGAAATTTTGCCAATCAAAAATTCAATCTTTGAAACAACAAGCTACCATAGCAAGTCAAAACGCACTAAAGAAGCAGAGCTCAAAAAGTGTTGAAAGTTCCAAACCCGTTGTACCTACTTCCCCTCAAACTAAGACCGATAAAGTGCAAGCGAGTACTTCGTCAACTGTATCAAAGGTATCTACTCAGGTTTCTAGTGAACCCGTTGATTTTCAAAATTTTCCACCTATTCTTAATGATTCATTACTGTCTCAACAAACAGCTGCTGCGTTGTCCTTATCGTACCTAAGTAATATAAGCGCTCTGGCTGGATATACATCACTTCAAAATACTCTACAATCGTCTATCCAAAATTCCTTCCAAACTGAGCTTTATCGCCAATTTATTGGTCAAAATTTCCCATATATGCCGCCACATAAAAAGCAAAAACGTGGACCCAAACCGGGCTCAAGTCGTTCAGCTGCTTCTGGTACTCAAGTGAAGCCCTCAAAACATTCTAGGGGGGCCATTCCATATATTGGAAAACCTGTGTCATCTGTAAGGAGTCTTCAGAAATCAACATCTGCACCGCTGACACCAAGCATGGGAACAGTGTTACCAACACTGCCCGCATCCTTGACAGCAAATTTAACATCTTATCCGAGTAACTCCCTCACAAGCACACAGAATACGGCGCCTCAAGCGCACATGACTACTATATCCAGTAGCAGTGCAAGCATGCATCCAAAACCACCGATGCCCCACCAGCAAGCCAGTCCAGGGAAAACTTTGCAGGAAAAATTGGCTGAACGACAGAAAACTGTTCCATCGGTGTCTAAAAACACGCAAGATATAAACGCATCTATAGGCCGACTACCCTCTTCTTTAATTATCACGAAAACATCTTCCAAACAGACATCTCAAAGCAAGAAACCCGAAGTGAAAAAAACGCTTTCTTTTGGGAAAGAAGTTAGACCAAAGCCAATATCATCTGATGAGATAATTGTTCTTGATGATGACGATGATTAGGTTAATTTTTATGTGTAAATGTAATCTTTTTTATACCGAACATTTGTAAATTATCTTTTGTTTTTAAAACTCATTAATTATTTTAGGATTCATAATGGTACGAAAATATGTCTTCAGATTTGTAATTATGCTCGAATGTTAGGCAAACCTAATGATGACCTGTTTGGCGGAGAAAATATTTGAAAAATAATGGTACTGGTTTTCCAGTAGAAAAATACTACCATAATTTATAGAGTATATGAATATGTTGGTTTATTTTTGAATGTGCATCACGGTAGAAACTCAAATAAAAATAAAGTCTTTTTATATAGGTAGGCTAGCATTATACAAAATATCCAGTATTAAGTACTCCCAGATGTCCCAGGAAGAGTTGTATAACTATTATCTTAAGAAATATGCTAAGGGGCTACCAATAATAGTTATTCTCACAAAAGAAGAAATTTGAAAAAAACGGGAAAGAACCTGTCTGTTGTCAGTAAAGTCGGTTTACGGACGATAATTTTACGGGATAACGTCATAATGCGTCACAGGCCGAACGCTTAGGTGCCTCTCTTTCGTTTATTTCGCGCTCTCGCGTGTTCGGGGCAGGCTCAGGTGCAACGGGACACTTTTTCGTGCGTGCGGCCGGAGATCCTACAAGTTCATGTTTCTTTTACTGGGCTCCCAATAATAGTTATTCTCACAAAAGAAGAAATTTGAAAAAAACGGGAAAGAACCTGTCTGTTGTCTGTAAAGTCGGTTTACGGACGATAATTTTACGTGATAACGTCATAATGCGTCACAGGCCGAACGCTTAGGTGCCTCTCTTTCGTTTATTTCGCGCTCTCGCGTGTTCGGGGCAGGCTCAGGTGCAACGGGACACTTTTTCGTGCGTGCGGCCGGCGATCCTACAAGTTCATGTTTCTTTTACTGTGCTTTGTGTACATAATCTGTTTAACAAATACGTATTGCTAAATATGCATTATCCTTATGAATGATAAAATAACGATCGATTGGAAAGTACAAACATTATGTATACCTTTCGTATATTTTCCTTTTCATAATACAGAAATAGACATATTTTAGTCTGAGTTGTATTAGTTTTAGGTTAGGTTAGATGTAAGATATTAAATTAACATATTTTGTTATTTTCACTGTTAAGACTATTTAAAACTGGATACTTATCGCGTTTACGTGCAGTCTCGTGAGCGAGTCATTCGTTGACGATGCAGAAATATCGAGCTCCGCGAAATAAAAGTGAATATGGTAATCATCCCGTTTTAAGCAATTTACAAACAATAAAATTAACAAATTTTAATAGGTTTAATCTTATCACTTGTGTGAATATACATTCTGAAATGCTATGACACGATATCTGTAGAAATAATTATTTTGCTATTATAAAACAGTATTTTAATGTGGGAAGATGGTCTCCGTGCGTTGGCCGATCCGTGTTGGATACGAGTGGCAAGGGTATCTGTTGTCTTGGCGTTCATTGAAGGAAGCCTATGTTCAGCAATGGATGGATAGAAGCTGCTGCTGATGATGAAATTCGTATCCGTCTACTACTTGGCATGATAAACTAAACCCTTAATCTCTGTAAACACCATTTGGCACTCCACTTCACTTGCAGCCTGCTAGAAGTAGTTATCCCATTTAGTTGGAGATGCCCTTTGTTCACTCATTACAATTACACAACAGCGCCACAGCATTCTTACCGGTACTATGGGTTCTGTAAAATATTCGAAACGTTCAGGCATGTAAAAAACTTTATAAACCGCAATTAAATCCGAAATCCGTAAAAGTTGTTTCATTATAACGGAAATTTCTCGATTAGTAAAAAAAACATTTATGTTGGCACACTTGTGTCATGGTCATACTTAAATGTTGCGCTTGTAATAACGCTATTTAGTCGTTTAGAATGTAATATTTGATGTATTTGTATAAAACTAAGATGTACACAAGTATCAGGATGGTATACTTCAATAATCAATTAAATTGATGGGTTGGTAGTGATAATTTATGAATATACTTTGCTAATGTACGCTAAAATTTTGTTTTGCTTTTTAACTTGTATTTTTTAGCGGGTAGGAGAGATAAATTTTATACAAATAAGTATATATGATAAACATACGAAGCTCGTGGCCAAGTAATAAAAACTGCACGCTACGCTTGCCGGTCTTAGTTCGTGGATGCGTGATCTTTAGACTGCTCCGTGCCTCAAAGCACATAAAGCAATTCTTGCCGGCTGTCATTCGCGTGGATCTTTGAGTCGTTACAGGTCGTCAGAAGCCCGAAAGTCTGACAACCAGTCATAGCACGGGGTATCGTATTACCCAGTTTTGGAGGTCATATTCAGTCGTTCATTTTAAATACTGGTATCCATCTGCATCCGGTTAGACAGGAAGCCGACCCAAAAATGGTTGGGAAAAGGCTAGAGCAGAAGAAGTCATAATATCATGTCTAAAAGATCACAGTTCTAATATGTATAAAGACCGATTTTTTTATGATCGATATACCCAATTGATGTTTATATATTGTTATTTAACCAGTTAATTGTTTAAAATTAATTCAATCGGAAATACCGTACTCAATATACAAGTATTTTTTTATCTTTAGGAGACTTATGAATTGATAATGTTTCCGATTGTAATTGTGTCCGATTAAAGAGATGATTTATAAAGGAAAGAAGCTCGGTAATATAACATCTGCCATTTTCCTTCTTCTAAGTTCTATGGCAAAAATGACTGGCTCTCTAATCGAGCATTTTTTCTATAAATCACATAAGTATTTGTCGCTGTGTTATTTTGCTATTATTATTGAATATTTATAACGTTTGTTGATGTATGCGATCAAATTTGTGGAATTTCTCATTGTTTGAATAAGTGTTAAATGTATTATTATATTTAAAAACATAAGTGCAAAAGCCAAAGGCGTTAATTTAGGTATATAAAAGTATTTTGTAATTGATTTAAATCGTTATTTTTGTAGATTAGGGCCACAATGTATTTGATTTCATTTGCCTATTTAGGTGCGGGCACCAAAGTGAGGATGGTTAGGTTAAAATGCAAGACATTTGTTTAAGTTGTATCACTAACTTGTATTTTATGTGTTTTATAATTCTTATAAGTCTTTTTTAATTAAGGCGAGTCACCGCAGCCGAAACGCGAAAATGGGTTTGCCAAATCAAATTTTTAAGATACTATTAAATACACATCACAAAAAATATGAGAGACATCTAAAGATATTGTCTAAGCGATCGTGTATCCACGATAAGATATACTTTACTCGATCGATAACATAATTTTATATGGAAATATTTTATTTTCAATGCTACAGCGAATGTGCTATTTTTTTATCTCAAGTTCTCTATTTTTTTATACGCTCGCTACCCCGACAGTCCCGGTGACTCGCCTTAAGCTAAGTAGATTTCTCGTGGAAGTTATTCTGATTTATAAATGATACATGACTGATTGTATTGTCGAGACTAGTAAGGTAGGTACTTAAAGTGCGTGTGATAAACTTCTGTAAAAAATTATGTATATTATATGTATGTTAAATGGCTTGGAAAAATAAGTAAAATAATATATTTTTTTGCACCTGGAGCATGTAACTATATATTGTCCAAAAATATTGCATGAATATCTTTTTACTTTATTTTTGTATGTTTTTCCAGCCAGTCATGTATATGCTTAAAAACCTTTTATACCATAAATGTATTATAAAATTTTATGTCGTAATAATAATTGTAAATTTATTTCATTCTCCTTCAAGTTTGTTGCTTTTTTTCTACGATTAAGCTGCGCCGTAAAATGTCATTTCCTACTAGTTTCCAGTTTTGGCGTTCATTCAATCGTTTGTCTAGCAAATAGGCAATAGTTGACTGGTGATACAAAAATGTTCAATTTTAGATAAATATTGGGTTAGGCTCAGTATAATTTTGAAGTTTGAACGTCGACAAGGAATAGGAAATATATTTTCTGCTAGGAAGTCAACTACAAGATCAAACCATCTTTTACAAAGTAAAAGATGGTTTGGTCTTATCATTGTATAGTCTATCAAGACTATATTTTTCATGTTGAGCTTTTTTTTAACGCCGGGAAATGGTCTGAGGCATCCCGTGGGATCTCCTGATCGTGGGTCTCCCCACGCGGATATGTGGGACTCTCTGCGTCCGATACCTGTTAAGTGGACGCAGCTCTACCCACTAAAACCCGGCGAGTGCCACCAATGCCGCCTTTGGTGAGGTGCCCCGGATTTAATAAACAAACAGGGCACCTCTACGGCTAGACGGCGACGGCGACGCCACCTCCACCGAGGGTTGTCCAAGACCACAGAACAACCCCTCCCAATGACGGGACAGTACAATGGGGTGAGGTTCTCATCCTCACCCCTTGGCCCCTGCTCTTTTGTCCCCTCTTATAAGAGGGGTACAAAGAGCCCCCTCGGCTCAATTAGCTTCGCCCAAGGTGCAGCGGCTCACCCTAGGCTACTGAGTCCACGGACTGAGTAGCCCCACCGCTACGTCAAAGCCTGAACCATGGTGGGGTTTCATGTTGAGCTGCTTACCTGTCCTTATGAGTTGTCACAGGTTCTGTTTAGTATTCAGTTCTTTTAAGTATCCGCTACGGGCGCTCGGGTAAAATATATGCAATTAGATATGTAATGTTTTTGTATACTATAAGAATTGTATTAAGCTGAGCACAGATTAAGAAGATACAATGAGACACTTAAGCTAAGTCATAAACAATCAGAGCCTAATGTTTCAAGTTTTTAACTTCAAAATCAGTTATATACTAGGAAAATTCTAGTTTACTAAAAAAAAGTTATTAAAAATGAATCAAGGGTTGATAAAAAAATAAGGAGGGTCAAATTAGCTTTACACCTTTTTTCGACAGTATAAAATACCAAAGTGAATAAAACAATGTAATCAAATAAATATATATATTTTCTGACTACCCACATAAACATAATATGGCTATAGAACTCTGTAATGGTAGAAGTTCATGAGCATATGGCTTAGGTTCCAGTTGGCGAGGAGGGTGCCGAAGTAGACTAGAAATAGGATGGGCAGAGGTATAAGAAATGCCCTGGTGTTCTGTAGCATGGGTAAATCTGAAACAAAGTGAGATTTTTGAGGCAAGGCAGATGAAAAAAAGGCATGTTATTGATAAAACAACAACTTTTTTCGGGATTAGTCCTTTGATCTCAGAGGACTTATTGACAGGTTTAATGAAGTTACATTCCACTGTCAAGTGTCTGTCATATGTCAAATTTGAGAGCTAAAATTTAACATCATTCGTGTATGTCAAAAAGGATACGATGGAAAATATAAAGTAAAGAGAACTGTTTTGTATAGGGGACAAGATGACCACCTGTAAACGCAAATAAGCCGCAAATTATATATTTATATAGTATAAATTATATATATCAAAAATCGTCCGCAATGGCGCTGGTGTAGCATGTGGAAGCGTGTTTGTATAAATAAATGTGTGTGTGCGTAATTTCTCGGCTAACACACGTTTAAAAATTCTTCCACTTGCTAATTGTGGCGCCACCTGTAATGACATAATTTGTCGTACAACACCTTAATTTGTCACTTTTCGACGGACAATTCATAGTGCAGAGATAGTTCTCCTTACTTTCTATTCACTATGGGCATAATATGCCATAAACCCTTAGGCCCAGGTAATTCGTGCGTTCAAAATTCAAATTAAGACGTAATATTATACCTAGATAAACTGCTGTGACGGCAATAGTTGCAGATGTAATGGAAATATTTTCATTATCTTCTATTTCTGAAGCGCATCATCATCCCACATGTTTCATTCGCAAAAATCTTTCTAAATAAATAAGCAGGCAAGTGCGTGTCTGATTCAAGCTTGTACTTGTATGTTATATAAAACAATCGGTACTTTTTTATTGAATTTAAATTTTCTGGTCTGTTGGTCTAGTGGTTAGTGACCCTGACTGCTAAACTAGAAGGACGTGGGTTCGATCCCCACCCAGGACAAATGTTTGTGTGATGAGCATGATCATTTGTTCTGTGTCTGGGTGTAATTTATCTATAATATGTATGTATTTAGAAATATATAAGTATTTATTCGTTGTCTGGTTACCATAAGAACAGGCTTTGCCTAGTTTGGGATCAGATGGCCGTGTGTGAGTTGTCCCATAATATTACTATTACTGATTTATTCTAGCACCTATGATCTTGCTTCTTGCCAAATTCCTTGATTATATAAAATGGGAATGTTTTCATTTCACAGATGCACATATAGACAACGGTCACTGTTATTTTCCTTAAGGGAAATTTATTTCAAGGGAGAAGTTTCCTATAAGGGTTCTGTTTAATTTCGAGGAAACCTATAATGAGCGTTATCATGCTTATTTTTATTGTGATTTCTGTCATATTCCTTGTTTCCAAGCGATCGTCGAACTTACCACCAGAAAGGTAGTTTTGTTGGGATATACTCACTGCTATATCCTAGGAATGTGATGTACAAATAATATATGACCGACGCCAGCCAGAAGGAGTTTGATACGAAGCACGATAGGAATCCTGTGTGGCTGAGAAGATCTGGAAATGAAAATACCTTTTTAGTAAAGAGACCTCCTCGGTGTCTATAGCAACTATAACTATTAAATGTCAAGTACACTACATAGTTTTTAGTTACTTGCTCAGATTGAAGTTAGTCTTGACCGCGTCAAGCATTTTTAACCGACTTCTAAAAAAGGAGGAGGTTCTCAATTCGGATCTTGTATACTTTTTTTATGTAGGTACAAAAATCACTTAGTTATTTGCTATATCATTTTACCGAATTTGAATTGAATGCAATGTACATTATTCTATGATCCTTGCTTATTCAATATCAAAGATTTTAACATTTGCTCCTTGACCTTCTAGGAAATCCTCTATTAGGCACTGCCGATAGAAGTGCAAACAAAATTAATTATACTATTGTGTTTCTTAGAACAGGTTTCTATTCGTGTCAATAGATGTCACTGTGACGTAATTAAATCGCGCAGGTAGTACTTAGGTACTTAGGTATATATGTATAGGTCGGATTTAATTACGTACATAAGTTTAAATCGGTTTCAACAGCAGCGATGTTTCAATTATTGAGAAGTTACGAAGCGACAGTATCTTTCTCGCTCGGGCACACTCGGCGATCCCGAGTTCACCCGATCGAGCCTTACACCTCCGAGCGTGACGGCTCAGCCTCATTTATAACGTACAAAAATTAGTGTGCGGCGCGCAAAAGTAAGTTTTCACTTCAAATACTACGATATTGTTTACATTATAGCTATAAGCCGAAGAGCTGGCAGCTACCTCGGACAAAGAATTAGTCTAGTAATTCAAAGGGGGCACACTGCCAGTATCTTCGGAACCTTACCTAAAGGAACTCCTTTTTATTGCCGTTATTATATTATATACCGGTGGGAGGGAAGCGCTGTGCCGCGCTCCCGGCTGCATGGGTACCACCATCTTGCTTGTTTCTCCCGTCAAACAACTTTGCTGTGTTTCGGAGAGAAGGGCAAGACAGGCAGTGTAATTACTTGCACCGGGACTTAACATCTAATGTCTCAGGATAGGCAACACATAGATGAGTTGCCTGGGCTCGTTCCAGGTAAACTAGTTTATGTTCATGGGCGACGTCGACCATTTACCATCAGGTGGCACGTTTGCCAGTTTGCCTATCCAACTAACATAAAAAAAAAATAAAAAATAAATAAAGATTAGTTTTAGGTTCTTTGTACTTTATTATGTCTTTATATTAGTATAATCTCTCTTTACCTTAGCAATCACACTGTATGTAAAATATAAATATTGTTATATCTAAGCTATAATATAAAAAAAAATACTATAAAAAATGTGCTGTCAAAATTACCACTATATACACCCATAATAAGCATACATTTTTTAACTAAGTACGTGATATAGGCAACAAATGATGGAGTTGCTTGCGCAAGTCCCTCTTGTACGTATTTTTTATATTATTGGGCTTTGTTGACCCCCATACCATTATATATAACTTATGTCTCTAATGATATGACTTTTCAGTAAAAACAACTTACTATTAAACAATAATATCTGGAAGCAATGCAACAGCGATAGCGGCGGGAAGAACGCGTTAATGTGGACGTCGAAGGAGTAGCCCCACTCTACATCAGCACTGGAGGGATCTACCCGCAGGTATTTGTTGCTTATGTACCTGAAACGTTACAACAAACATTTACCGAGATAATACAAAAAGCACAAACTTTTATCGACTTCAACAACATAAACGAGGCCACTGCCCGTCTACATAGGTACTACCATCCTCTATATGCCTTCCAAGGAACAGGCAGTGTGATGTCAGGCAACGATCTTACGTCCCATTATGCCTGGGCAAGTGTCCATGTCAATTGGTTTATTGCTATGGCCAACACTAAAAACTAGACAGTAGTCTAGTGGTCAAGTGATTGGACACTAAATGCAGTGGTGGCAGGATTGAATCCTGGCAATATCTGTTCATGATACAAATAAGTCTTAGAGGATGAAGTTTGACAATACTTTTGTCAGCAACATTTTATATCTTATCATTAGTACTACTTCAGTATTTTTAAACACTATATGTATTAACAATAACAATTACCAGAAAAATGTTGATACTATAATGCCAGCTCCGATGAAATCAACGAATACTACATACAAAATAAACAGTGCTGACTGTCCCCATGTTAAACCCATTGCTAGAGCAAAGCAAACTGATGATACTGAAAAATAAAATATTATTAATAACAAAAACATACATACTATAATTTCTCATCATTAAGTACGGGCTTTATTTTTGAGCTTTCGTGCTATGTATTATACTATTTACTTTCGCCCAAAATACAAAAGTCTAGAAGCTTGTATTTTTTAAATGAATAATTTATTAAAACATTAAAACCAACCAAGTAAAAACGAACACACAATTTTATGCAATATCACTTTATATAGAAATACAAAATATTAGGTATCATTTGTAAATAAGTTATGCAGTACTTACAAAATAGCCATATACTTAATAGAACAAGGAACGCAGGATCATCCCTTGCAAATTGTGATTTAGTATCTGAAAAAAATATATTGATAAATATTGTTTGTGAAGAACAAGAAAGCTAATCAATGTTCTTATGGCTCAGGTATATGAATTTAATAACATAGAACATTTGTTTTCATTATTCATTTGATGCTCCTTCTAGTTTCAACCAGGCCAAAATATAAAAGCTTTCCTCCAAAATAAATTCTTCTTCAGTAACTGTGCTATCAAATGCAAAAACATCTTCAAACTCACAACCGACGCCAGGAGGCCGTGTGGTCGCAGACTGAATGGTTGGCGGGGGGCAACCCCCCACTTTATAAACCAAAAGTGAGCCGAATGGGCTCATACTAATCCGATGTAGCATTAGGGCCTTCGGGCCGTTAGCCATTTCAGTTAACCATCCGAAAAAAAAAAATAATCTTCAAACTTTGGGACAACAATTTTTGTGCCATGCCATGCAAGAGGTGCCAAGAGACAGTCGGTTCACCTGATGGTATGTGATAAGCAACATCCAGAGGCATCTGCTACACCAGAGAATTAGCAGGTGTGTTGGTGGCATTTTCAATATGAGTATGCTCTTTTCTTGAAGGTCCCTAAGTCATATCATAGCTGGTTCCATATAGTGGTTGTGGTCTGTTCTAGTTGGATACAATTGATGGGTGATTTTATGCATTAGTGTTCATTAATAGAGGCCCCAAGGTTTGCTTAGTTGAAGTTGAGGTATTGGTTTCATATGGTTCCAGTACCAATTGTAACAAAAGAAAAACAATATGTACTGTCTGAATAAAGGCTATTTATTATTATTATTAATAGAGGTCCAAGTACAGCAGCGGAGTAAGGTTGATGATGATGATAATATCATCAGACATATTTATTGTGTCACCCGGTTACAGACTACAGAGATTTAGTCAAATATGTTTCTGCCTTATATGCAGTGGTATTTTAAAAGTAATACAATAGCGAAATCATCTACTTTCATTTAAAAAGAATAAACTTAATTTCTTAAAATCCTAAATTAACTTTAATGTGAAATATCAAAATTATTAATATATATATAATAATATAAATATTAATAACATTGAATAAATTTATAGTATATTTAAAAGTTTAGTTGACAAATTATTACTAATTATCATATAGTACGGAAGATTGTTTATTTCCATTTAATTATTAATAAGTTTCACTTATAATGTAGATATTTATGTATATCGTATAGTGTAAATCACTAACAGAGTTCAATAAATACTTACGCTTTCTATAATTAAAATTCCTGAACACTTTTTGAGGTGAAACAAATAAATATACCATTTGCCAGGCAGCAAATTCAAAGTCCATTTGATTCACTTTGAGAATTCGTCTCAGATATTTGTATCGCTTCACCGAGGCACTAGCTGTGGTGGGCTGATAATTAGCTGGTGCTGGTAAAGGAGAGGTGCTTCTGGGATAGTTAGATGGAGTGGGTGAAGTTGAGTATTTCATCTTTTGTTATATTATTGCTATTTCATAAATCCAACAGTTGTTATTAAGGTAATTAGCGAGTTAAATCCTATACATTAATATTAATAAAATGTAAAGTTTGTTTCTCTTTCTTGTAAAACTATCATTTAAAATCTATGTTTATATCCTCAAGATAATCATCACAGTTGAATGACGTTTTTATCCTGTGACAGTTGACATGTGAAATATCAAATGAGTCAGGAAAAATTTCGTTCGGAAATATTAATACATATATAACTAAAAACGATAATATATCTGTGATAAAATGTTGTATACTAAAGAGAATAAGTACATTGTATATATGTAAATACTTTCAGTTCGATGATATAAGTAGTTTCTCAATTACAGAGCATAATGCGACTCAGTGGCGCACAATGCCGAATTGTGCTAATGCTTGCTTGGTTGGAACATAATTTAGTTTTTAAGTGCACCAGCAGAGTGCGCTAAGTTCAGTGTTAATAAAAAATAGTGAAAAAGCGTCTTTTTTATATGTAGAATATTAAAACAATGACAATGTTTATACCTTCATTTTTTTAGTGAGTTGGATAGGCAAACGGATAGACGGGCCACATGATGGTAAGTGGTCAGTGTCGACCATGAAAATAAACAAGTTAACCTGAGACTAGCCCAGTCAACTCATTTGAATGTGTCTATCCTGAGACATAAGATGGTAAGTCTCTGTGCCAGTAATTACACTACCTGTCCTGCCCTCCTCTCCGAAACACAGCAAAGCTATTTCACGGGATAAAAAAGCGGAATAGTGGTACCCATGCAGTCGGAGGCGCGGCACAGCGCATCGCTCCTACCGGTAATTATATATTTATTTAATCTAGTCTGAAGTATCTTATTATTGTTTCCAAAAAACTACGACAAGGCGAAAGCTTTAATTTTTTTAACAATAAACAACATTACCATCGATAATTTAAGTTAAATTATGATCAATGCCAACTAAAGAAAAAGTATGTACTTACTTATTATTATTTTTTGTATGTAAGAGCTGGCAAACGGACAGTCGTTTCACCTACAGTCTACGCCCACTATATCTTTAGGAGGTGCATTTGTGTATTATCTATAGCAGGTGCGTTGCCGACCTTTCAAATATGAATCCCTAAGTCGTATCGGTTCGGAAATACCCTAGGTGGCAGGTTCGTGGTCTGAATACTCCCCGTGGTAGATTCGATAAAAAACGCAGAGAAGAAGAATGTAGAAAATTTTGCACACATAACGCAAAAGTAGTAGATACTTTTGAAACTACTCGATTGTGAGAGGCGTAGTTGTAGATGAAACTTCATTGTTGAGCATTATGCCGAATATAATGCGCTTTACTGCTGTTATTGGAAAATTACGATTATTCATATTATTAGGACTTATCTATCCTACTAATACACAAAAATACTTTCCATTTCTTATTTACATGCTGTATTTTGGCAGCCTTGAGATAATTTAAATAAGAAAGAAAATAATAATGCGCTTAATGTCAAGTCATTAAGTTAGTTTTATACCCGTCACCCAGGACCGTTCGTTGTTGTGTTGGCGAGATTCTTGCTTAGATGAGTAAGCTATCATCATCATCACCAGCCTCTATCCGTCCAATGTAGTGGCCGGTCTGTGTTGGATGCGAGTGGCAAGAGATCGGCTGTCTTGGCGTTAATTTAGGGTGACATAATATGTTTAGCGTTGGAATATGCTATACTTAATCTAAATTCGAATGTACTTTCGTTGTCTTATGACATGTATTATCTAGGTACATGTTTTGAAGTACATATGCGCTTTATTATTTATTTGCATCACATTAGACCTTCAAATATATAAGGTTAGGTTCTTCAAAAATTGATCGAAGTTCAAAATTTACCTACGTCTTAATAAAAGTATAATAATACTTAATTAAATAAAGGTCTGATTAAGGAGCGAGAACTTATATATGAGAATGCGCTCGATGGAGCTAGCGACAGGATCTCAGACCTTGAACAACAACTTAAGAAGCGGGGACATATATATCAGAATAAGCCACTTCAACAGCTTAATGCAGCCGATGACAGGATCTCAGCCCTTGAACGACAAATTAAGAAGCGGGAAAACTCATATCAGAATTTGCTTGATGAAGCCAATGACAGGATCTCGGTCCTTGAACGACAACTTAAGGAGCGGGAACACTCATATCAGAATTCGCTTGATGAAGCCAATGACAGGATCTCGGACCTTGAACAACGACTTAAGGAGCGGGAACACTCATATCAGAATTCGCTCGATAAAGCTAACGACAGGATCTCAGCCCTTGAACAACAACTTATGGAGCGGGAACACTCATATCAGAATTCGCTCGATTATGCCAGTAACAGGATCTCAGCCCTTGAAAGACAACTTGAAGAGCGGGAACATATATATCGGAATACGCTCGATGAAGCTAACAGCAGGATGTCAGCCCTTGAACGACAAATTAAAAAGTGGGAACATTTATATCAGAACAAGCTCAGGGAGTTTGAATGTTTACAGAGGTCGCATGATACATTGGTAGAGAGGGTGGGCGCCCCGGATACAGGGGAACATAATGACACCGCAACGAGTCTACCCGCTGAGATAGAGACGGAGCCAGAACACGAAGGCAATGATTGGCTGAAAAGTGAAGCGATCCAAGTTATCAAGCAGCTGCGTGATCTCTCCCTACAACGGGATACGGGACACGATGATGATTCTGGTTTACATTCGGACATATCCTTACCCTTATCCTTGGATAGTGATGAGGGTGAGACCCTTAGACAAGGAGCCCTGGCTGCCGCCTGTGCCGATATAGTCACGGCATACACAACCCTGGAAGGTCTTCGAGTGAGGGATTTAAAAGAGGCGTACGAGCGCAAGAAGAATATTGATGAGAAGAATGAGATGATTGTTGATTTATCTTCTAAGTTATCGATGGCTGAAGTAGAGCTTCAGGTTGCGACGAAAGAAAGAGATCGTCTGCTCAAAAACACTCACTACTCTAGCCTGCAATACGAAGAAATCACCCGCGCGTGCATGGAAAGAGATGAAGCGATAGAGCAGAAGGAGGCTCTTGAATTTGCTTAAACTAAGACCAGGGTGGAACTTATGCAAACGAACAGCCAGTTTTACGAAGCTGTCCGTCAAAAGATAGATCTCGGACAGCAATTATTGGAGCAGTGGCAGTTGGATATGCAAGATCCCTGGCCGCCACCGAACAAACATTGATCATCGTGGCCGACTATAAGATGACCTCGTTATGGCAAAATATGAAAATAAAAAAGACGTGTGGCACTCGGGGACTGCCGCGGTAAAGCTATTGCATAGCATTTTTAATCAACTTATGGAATTATAATTATTTATTTATTTTTTATTTATGCAGTATTTTTTTCTTTCTTTTGTTTTATATTTTATATTTAATGGATTACCAACAATTCTATGATTTAATGCGAATGGCCAATGATCAACAAAGAGATAATATTCTTATGTGTAAATGATGAATTATATTTACAAACTTCAATTTAAGAACCATTTCAAATTTTATTTATTATAATCAACAAAATCATATCACTTCCTTTATTAATAAATGCACAAGTTGTTTATTCATATTTAAAACACTTATACACAAATTTTACTACTTTTATTTATTTATTAATGTTTGATATTATTTTCAAGCACTAGCAACTCTGAAACTAACTTAACGGGCAAAAGTCTTGTATCCAGCTCTTAATAAATTATCTGTCAGCTTTACAAACTGATAGTATATTCTATTTGTCAAATGTCAAATTTTGTGTTTCTAATTTCAATTTATAGATAAGATGTTTTTAATTTTCGTCATCTGCGCTTTATGAGATATTATTTCCAGTTATTATCCCAGAAGCCCAGAACTTTGTATCTTCTGTGTCCACCGATGTACTAACTATGTGGTTTATAGTAGATAGTGTTGACGACTAAAACAACTACGAACAGCCGTTAATTTTTTCTATACTTGTCTAGTTCTTTGTTCTTATGTTCAGTACTAAAATACATTTTGTCCACTTTTATGCTTTTAAATAGTTAATAAATTCTTTGATTTGCACAAATACAGATCTTACACTCACTTTTAAACACTATCTCTTATCTTTATATCCTTTTTATTCAAAATCGATGGTTAATATTTTAGCTGAACGATATATTCTCAGGCAGTGAAATATTCTCACGGATAAAACTTTCACTTAGTTATTGTCACTTTAATGTTCAACACTTATAACACGTACACTAATTATTAAATTATTACTTATTTCTATTTTTAATACTTTATTTAACACGGAGACGATGTGAAAATGTAAAGCGCCATCTAGTTAGTCACCTATATACTTTCTCACAAACAGCTTCTTACTTATTCGTCCGATTTCGGAGCAGCTCGTCGCTCGTAGGGTGTTAGGTTTTTTTCGTTACGGAATTTCTGGATTCGGTCCCCGCGCTCAAGGCCCGCGATAAAAGCTATGCAATAGCTTAAAAATCCCGTTAATTACGAGTAAAAAACTACGAGTTGGATCGCGATATCAGTCTATCAAGAAAATATAACACTACATACTATGCCAACCATGAAGATCATGGCTTTTAAAATGATTCATATAAAAATATTATAATGTTCACAACAACAAACAAAACATAATCGCAAATTATGATGATGATGATGACTAAAATTATAATACAAGGAAATAAGAAAACATTATATAAAATTAAAACAATGCAGAGCACGGATATGAGTGCAGTGCTTAGCGCAGCATGTAGCGGTCAATGTCATATGCGAGTCAGCATCATTGCACTAGGTCAGGAGTGCAACGTCAAGAGAGACCTTCACCTTGTTCGGCCGTCACGATTATTGCAATAAAATAGACACTCAAAGTCTACAGTGATCGATCTTTATCAACACTCCAGTATCCGTGTCTGGAATAAAAGAAGACGAGAAGCTAGCAGCATTCTGCCCCGTGTATGCGCCACCTGCGCGCCGCGCCCGCAACGAGGAGCGCGCGCCACCGCCCCGATGAGATCGGACTCTGAATCGCATCATCACTAATCAGCCGACATAGAATTACGCCAACAGACTGATTGCCGCGACCCTAGGTTATATCCTTACAAGTTTAAGTTTTTATTATTCTTATATTTTGTTAACGTACCTATCTGTTTGTTAAAATTATTCTTTTTTTTATCACAAGATGTACGAGGCAATTTATCATTACTTTACAAGTTTAATACTTTATATTTCGGTACATTTTTATATTTGTATTAGACTCGCAAGATGTACGAAGCAATGTATATGAGCTACGTTATTATTACTTTACAAGTTTTACTCTTAACACTTTTATATTTTTTTAATGTATTTGTTTCGCTGTTTGTATTTCTTTTAGACTCGCAAGATGTTCGGGCCAATGTATCACGGCCCTCGCATAGTTTAATAGTTCTTGTAGGCACGTACATAGTCTAATCACGTACCGATCTTTTACTCGAGACAATAAGTTATTTGTATAGTCAGCAGATTGTAATATTATATAAACTAAACATCTTGTAATAAAGACAGTGCTTCATAGGAGTTCAGTACGCTCTCAAGGGGTTTTAGTTTATCCCCCACATCATAGCCCGTCGGGCCCGTCGGACCCGTCGGGGTCAGCAGTGATCAACAAGCACTCTACGGGTTTCAATTCTCTACTCCCGTAATCCTATAGTGTAGCCCACTACACCGGGATAGCGCCTCGCAGCCAGATATCGTCACAAAACTCTCCTGCGTGTAGTAAACGCTACAGTCACGGTAAAGTGATTGAGAATAATAAAAGACATTTTTATTCTTACACTAATTCTATTCAATTATATACTCTTGAGCACAAAAGTTATTAAACTTCTTAATCAATGCTATATTATTTGTAAACATACATTCTATCTTAGTTTATTTACATTGCTAATTTACACTTATCACATAAAACTATAAATGTATAAAAATATTTCTGCAACTATTTAAAATAAGTAAAACCTTATAAAGTCCAAATCAAATATCTATATATGGCATTCAATAGCATTAACTGGTAACACTGAAAGTTGGCCTTGTGACTGAAATATTATAAAAATTATATTATTAAATAAATAAATAATTTAAATATCTTTAGCACATGAGTGTCATGTTACAAGAATTGGGATAATACCAAAATACGTTTGCCTTCATTGAAAAAGGAAAAAAAAATATGATTGAAATCAAACTATACAGCCAAGTGTTATATAAGGTTATGTTGCAGCCAGCTAAGGTAATGGGTGACTCGTGTATATACTCCAGGATATCCCGGTTCACCACATTTGTTCCCGAAGGAAACCACGCCGATCTGAGTCCAGCGCCCATTAGCAAGCAGCATAAGTGGACCGCCGGAGTCGCCCTGAAAATATCAATTATGTATCATTATATGCTTTATTAACTTTAAATTTAAAGGAGGGCAACGCATTTACATAATTTTTGGTTGTGCGGATGTCTATGAGCGTCGGTAGTCACCATAAAGCTCCGACTGCTCGGTTGCCTCTTTATGACATAAAAAAAAGTTGCCATCACAGGACGCCCTGCCCGGCAGATGTGAATCTATAAATAGAATTTATAATCAATAAAAATCTGTAGCGGAAGGAATAAAATAAAGAAATTGCATCATAATGACGTTGGCCGTCACGACGCTGAGTCAATTTCAATGCCAAGGCGCGCCAATCGATGTATCACACCAAAAATTATATTGAGTGAGATTCGTTTGTATACGTTTCCGAACGCAGATGCGAGTGATTTTGTTTGGAGTTATGAAGTTTTATAAATTCAGTGCTAGGTGGCGCTAAGATTTACATATTATACTTAAATAATAATTAATATTGAAAAAATATAATTCTACAATCACACCGCGTTAACCTAGCCCCGTGGTAAGTTCGTAAGAACTTGTGTTACAGGTACTAGGAACAGAAATAAAATTAAGTAATTTATATAAATACATATAAACACGTCCATGACCCGGTGCAGATATCTACATTCATCATACAAATTATCTTGACTTAGATCTATCTAGATCTTGGGATTCGAACCTGCTACCGCTGCCTGACCACTTGACCAACCGTCTTAAAGCACATTGTTGGGTAATGATTTATTTTTCTCTATTTTGTCGTGATAAAAATCTCTCTACGGTGTCTGTTTTTTTTAAAACTAAACCACTTTTATTAGTTTTTACACCAATATTGATATACTTGAAAGAAATAAGTAATTATTAAACATATTGTTAAAATATAGAAATTTAACACTGAAACGTTCAGCCGAACGTTAGGACGCCAGATATAGTCTTGGTCCGAGGATTACTAATTTAAAAGACTATTATTAAGCAAATCTGATCTATAATTTGAAGATTGATGGTCAACAAGAAGAAGTCATTGCTAGGATAGCACCTAATGTTTAATTGTACAAACCTGACACGCATCAACACCACCCCTTGGGTATCCAGCGCACATGAAGGTCTCGGTGATGGGCTGGAAGTAGGCCCTGTCGCAGTCCTCATTCCTCCACACCGGTAGTTTGGCCTCCAGTTGCGTGGAGCTCTCCGACCCACCATACCTCGTGGTACCCCACCCGACCACAGTGGCAACAGCGCCGTCGAACTGTCTGCGCGCCAGATCACCACGCGGCAGACATATTGGTATGACGTATTTTGATTTCTGGACGTTTTCTGAAAGACACAAAATGTGGTGATGACTTTGTTATACCAATACTAGCTGTTGTCCGCAGCTTCGCCCGCTTTAACTTTTGTCCAAAAAAAAAAAATTATGAGGCACCCTTAGCACTTAGGGGGATGAAAAATAAATGTTGACCGATTCTCAGACCTACCCGATATGCACACAAAATTTCATGAGAATCGGTCGAGCCATTTCGGAGGAGTTTAGTAACAAACACCGCGACACGAGATTTACATTTATTTTACAATGGACGCTTTCACACCACGTCAATCTGGTCCCGTGGTAAGTTCTCGAAGAACTTGTGTTACGGGTACCAGACAACGGAAATATATTTAATAATTTTATACTAGACATATATTTAAGATTTTTATTATATAATACACATATTTAATACACATCCTTGTCCCAAGAACCCAGAAAATATTTTTGCCCCTGGCGGAATTTGAACCCGCAACCTCCGGCTTGATGGTGCGCAAAAAAAACCTAATGTTAAAAACGCGAAAGTTTGTAAAAATATATGGATTTATGGATGTATGTTTGTTACTCTTTCACACAAAAACTACCGAATGTATTTTAATGAAACTTTACAATAACATACCTTAGCATCAGAATAACATATAGGCTATAATTTATTCCTGCACTCCCACGGGAATGGAAAGAACGCGAGTTTCTCGTTTGAAACACTATTGGGATAATCTAAGGCACAGCTAATGATAGCCATAGATGGGAAGACGATTTCCGTACAATTAAATAGCCAACCCTAGATAGGTAGATGCGACTGGCGGATCGGTGTCATGAGCGTAGTTTGAGCATTAAAAAAACAAAGTTAGTGACAGAAGCTTATACCTAAACTTCAGTTCCATACCTGCCAACACCAGTACAGCGATGTCATTGTAATAGCCAACTCTGGAAAACTGGTCATGGGCTCTCACAGCAGTCACCCGCAGCGTGACAGGACGAGATGGCTCGTCATCCCTGGCCAGGTCCACATCTCCCAACCTGACGCTGAACTGGCGAGCTGGGAACCTGTGGAAAGGCTTATTTGTAATTAGCATAGATGAGGAGAAGAGGACTTTAATTATCATTAATGTTTACAGATATCATGTCTTATATTGTCTTGTGACAACCGACGATCTCCGTGCAGTGGCTGGTCCGTGTTGGATGCGAGTGGCAAGGGCTCGGACCTCTTGGCGTTCATTGAAGGAGGCCTATGTTCAGTAGTGGACTGATAGAGGCTGATGATGATGATGATGATGACGATGATGATGATGTGAACAAGGCCGTACAACACCGAAATTTCGAGCTTCGCGAGATAAAATTCAAAAACTTTAATTTAAAAATATAAATGATGGTGTTATTTTAAAATCTTAATGAAATTAAAATGATTAAAGTATATTTGAGACTGAATCCTTATATCCTAAGTTCTGGTTCCTCAACCAATCGCATTGCCTACAACAATACCAATAATAGAAGCTATTTTGCATGTTACATATACAATGTTAGATGTTACATACTGCACACCGCAAAAGCATAGCCTACTTATTACTTAATATTTATTTTTTATATCATAAGAGGGCAAACGAGCAGTCGAAGCCTTTTGGCGACTATCGACACCCATACACATCCGCACAACCAGAGATTTTGCAGATGCGTTGCTCTCCTTTTCCCTATCGCCCCAATGGGCTACCGGAATTCCAGAAGCACATAACAATGGGCCATTGCTATGTGAGCGAGAGGTGCCATCCGGGTCGTACCAGCCCAATTCCGCTGCAATGCAGAATGACACTCATGATAAAACACTACTTAGTCCTACTTTGGATGGTTCAATCAGTGCCAATGGTGTGAAATTGAGAAATCTTACGGTCGTTGCTTGGAGTCTCTGGTACAATGCGCAGCAGTTAGCACGTGTCTCTTATCCACCAATGTCCCTCCACACCAGAACTCCCGCCGCTTGCTTCCATGGAGATAGATAGCCGCCATCCAAGGCCATGCACCAGGTTTAGCTTCAGTGCCACCGACTATGCGACCACCTTCATCTTCCCGTTGACCACACTCTGAAAAACCAAGATCTCTTAATTTTTCATTGGTTCCACATTTTGCTTTGATATGGGTAAAACTGATAAAACAACGACCGTTCTTAAATTCTGAGATAAAGTAGATATTCAATCTCTGTGAACCATGGCAAGTAATTTCTCACGGCGAAAGTTCATAATAATATGTTGTCTTTTTTAACTGACTACTGACAGCGTTGTAGTATAAAAACTGATACATAAGTTATGTAAAGAATCCCATAGAAATGAATTTAAAAAGGAGTGAGCATTGTTCATTCATTTATAGCCTGACCAGAAATACACCTTGCGAGGTGTCGCCACTGTATCTTTTTTACGTCAACACATACTATAAAGAGATTAGTTCTGAAAATTTCCGCAAATTGGCGAGAGTTTTTATTTTTCTGGTCAAGCTATAAAATGAAATAAACTAGGGTAAACAATTTCGTGTCTATCGAGCACCTAGGTATATACAAGAACAGTATAAAATATTTACCTTCTATGTCAACTATGTTAGAGTAATTTGCAACAAATTGTGGCACTACTGTAGTTGGTACTGTTGTTGTTGCTCTAGTTGTTGTCACAGTTGTCGTCGTTCGTGGTGTCGTCACGGGTTTTTTCGTGGTTGTTGTCGCTTTTGTTGCTTTCGGTTTCTTCGTTGTTAACACTATAACCGCAGATTGCTTCTTTGTTGTAAGTTGTAAAGGCTTCGCAGTTGTTACAGGTACGAGGAAAGTTGGTTTGCTTGTTGTTGCAACAGCTGGCTTCTCCAGGGCTGGTGTAGCAATAATAGCATCTCTTGGACAACAAACACCAGGAACAAATAACTCTTTGAAACACAATGATTCTCTTAGACTTACAAGATTCAGAAGCAATTGTGGACAGTTACTTAAGTCTTCGCAAATTCCTTCATCACCTTCTGGCGTGGTACACTCTTTGGCATCTACATCACCTGTTGCTATTTTAGTTATTGGGGCATCGGGTAGTACTTTTGGTAAAGCCTTCTTAACTATAGGTGCTATTGTGTCTGTTACGTTTGGTCCTAATACATTCTTGGTCAATGTGTAGATAGCCCCGGGAAGCTTTTGTAAATTTGGATTGGACACATTTCTTTCGTTTTCATTAACAATATCCACCAGATAATGTCCTACTGTGTTTATAGCTCCGAGGGTTTCTGATATTCTTGTGAATGCCGAATTTGATAACAACCTCCCATCGTTTGGATCTTCATTGGAATCAGCATGGATCAATCTGACAGGTTGGTCGTAATTCTGGTATCCGTCGTATCGTAATCCTGCAGGATGTCTAGCGTTTTCATTGTAAGGGTACGGTTCGTATGCCTTATTGTAATATATTGGTCCATCAGCTCTTTTTCGAGGTGAAGGGAACTGATGCCACTCTGGATGTCTGGACTGGATGTACGGATTCGTATACCCATCTGGTTGCACAAATGACACTGGAATTTGAAACAAAGTAGACTATATATAGTGTTGCTAAATGCTTAATAATTTTTGAAACAGTAATGACTTTTTAGTCAAGATTTTTAAAGATGTTGAAGTAATGATGCGTACCTACCCGGGTGAGCAGGCCGCTGACATTGCACCTCTAAGGTGAGCAACAGGACATCTGAAACAAAATGATAGGTACTATGAATAAGTTTAAGTAACTTTATATTATACTACCTGTTACCCGCAGCTTCGCCCGCGATAACTTCTATTAGTCACAGCGTGATTTTATGTAGCCTATAGGTGAGATTAGCGCGTTCAAACAAACAAACTCTTCAGCTTTATATTATTATTAATAATAATTATTATTATTATTACAAGTACAGATACTAACTGGTGCGCGCAGCTTTACCCGCGTTAACCTAGATTTACAGCCGTATCCGGATTGATGATGATGAAGTGGTAAGGTAGCATTCTAATGGTGACAGAATTTTCAAAATTGGTCGAGTGGTTTTGAATTAATTAGTAGCAAGCAAAAAATTAAAACTTTTCCTTTTTAAATAATATTAGTATACTCTAAAGATGGCAAACGCGCGAAAAATATAAGATAGCTTTTTTTTTTTTTTTTTTTTTTTCAAAATCAAATTTTTTTATTCAAAATAGTACTAATACAGTATCTTTTTGAACGTCAATTGAATCTACCACTCTTTTTTTTTACTTTTATACGTCCAAAATTGAAAATAGAAAGACATTTTCGATAATTGGGTAGTCAAATACAAGAATATTTTTTCAATGTTTGCTAAATCCAAAGATTATCGTGTTCAAATGAACGAAATAACTTTAGCTTTGGTATATTATTATAACCTTTAAAAAGAAACGCCCGAGTCTGACGCGCGTGAGGGTTCCGAAAAACTAGGAACAAGTATCAATTAAAAATATATATCTTCTTATATACCTTTATATAAAAATTTCGTGTCACGATATATGTTCGCGATAAACTCCTAAACTACTGCACCAATCTTTATAAAATTTTGTAAGTATTTGTAATTTGGTCCAACTTGGGAGATAGGGTAATTTATATCTCAATTTATAATCGCAATATTTATTTATTTCAAATTTTTTTGTTTCTATTTTGTTACTGTATGCAGATGTCAAATTCTCAAGATGATGTCAAATCCAAAACTCATTTAGACAGAAAGACGTAATAGACCTTCATTATTGTTTGACGTTTGTTAAGAATAAAAAACTTTATATATCTTAGCCACTGCAACGCGTGGCCAGGTCTGCTTTAAAATATAAACAAATATTGATGCTTGATCTTACCCGAAAAACGTGTTTTTTTCGGCTTAACACAAATACAATTTAAGGTAAAGCACTTTAGTACTATTAAGTATTTATTCTGTGGTAAAGGTTTTTAGAATTTTTCCTTTACTTGGTCTCACAACTTAGCTTCTTACCAAGTTTCATTGTTCTAGGTGGATCTAGTCAAAGGGAAGTACCCAGGTTTAGTTTGACAGACAGACAAATGGACAATAGAGTGATCCTGTAAGGGTTCCGTTGAGTCATGTCGACGGAACTCTAAAATTGCTATAGATGCTGATTAAAGTGTCCTTACTATTTTTTTCCTTAACGCCGGGAAATGCTCTGACGCATCCCACGGGGTAGTGGGTCTCCCCACGCGGGTATCTGGAACTAGCTGCGCCCGAAAGCTGGTAAGTGGACGCAGATCTACCCACTAAAACCCAACGAGTTGAGCAAACAGGGCACCTCGACGGCTAGTCAGTTCCTCAGGGGACCGACGCCACCTCCACAGAGGGGTTGTCCTGCACCACAGAACAACCCCTCTCATTGTCGGAACAGTACAATGGGGTGAGGCTCCCGTCCTCACCCCTTGCCCCTTTTGTCCTCTCTTCTTATAAGATGGGTACAAATAACCCCCTCGGCTCAATTAGCTTCGCCCAAGGTGCCGGGCTCACCCTAGGCTACTGAGCCCCGCCGCCACGACAAGGCCTAAACCATGGTGGGGAGATTAAAGTGTCTTAGTTAATCCTATGTTAATCGTAATTATGATTATATCCATAATTCAAAAACAGACATCTGGTAAATGTTCTTATGATTTAAATCTAAATAGCAGCTAATAATATGCTTACGTAATGTCTTATGTAAATCAGTTTAATGTGTAACGTACTGACACCATTTATGTAATACTATATTTTGTTTTACAGCATTTAATCTTTTATTTAAACTAAAACCTTAATACAGTCTAAAGCATATTTTAAAATTTAGAATTCAACACTTTTTGCTTTTTCGTTTCTTAGTTTTTGAGAGCTTTTGGAATAAGCTTTCAAACTCTGAAATATCTGCTACCTCATCTATAATCGCATACACATTATACATATTATATAAAAAGTCGATTTTGTACCGGTAAGAGTTTTTTTTATATTCAATAAGAATAGTGAGGAATGCCACTTATGCGTTTTTGCCAATTGCAATAAAAAAGGATAATTTAAACTATACCAAAAATTGGTGCTATAAGCTCGAAAAGTCTACAAAGATTTTCCTTTATAAAACAGCTTTTCAATCGGAATTTATCGATTTATCCCAAAGTTAAAGGGTCCAGGGACCGACCACAAGACGAACCGGTATTGAGGTTTGTAACGGTAACGCGGGTCAGGCTCGCTTTGAGATAATTAAATTAAGACCTCAACTTTTTGTAACTTACTTTTCCGTACGTATTTCTGGATATTTTTAATTTATTTTCGAAAATGTTTGCCTATAAACTTTTTTTTATAAACATTATACACCCTATGCCCCCTTTAACCTGTTAACCCAGGGCTGGCAAAGATGATGGGGCTCCGACGAAACAATAGTTTTGAGATCGGTTAGCCTGATTTTTGGCCTAGGGAATAGTAAACCTAGTGATGATTATGATAGAAACAATGGGGCCCCATGGGTCCCGAGGCGCTGGGCATCTGCCCGAGAGTGCCCGGTGCGAAAGACGAGGCCAATATATACCAATCACAACTATGTTAACCTATGCCGTGGTAAGGTTAACGTGCCATCCGATAATAAGTGTTAATTTCGTATGAACATAAACGAGATTACCTATCACCACCTACCACCTGTAGGTAGGTGATCTCGTTAGACACTAAGAATTGGGCCGGCACGACCGGGGTGGTACATTACGCTCACATAATTCGTGCGGTTTGTGAGTTTCCGATGGGCCATTGGGGATAGGGAAAAGGAGGGCAAAGCATCTGCATTTAATCTTTGGTTGTGCGGATGTGTATGGGTGTCGGTAGTCGCCAAAAGGCTTCGCCTGCTCGTTTGCCATGTGTTGCATTATAATGATGCATAAATACATCTCGGTGCCAGTAATTACGCTACCTGTCCTGCCCTTCTTTTCCGAAACAGCAAAGATGCTGACTTGTTCAGGTGGCAAAGTCTGCCAGTTTGTCTTGTTTTTGTTCTTAGTTTTTTTATCGTCATACCCTTAACTATTAGTCACAAAGAGAGATAACGAGAGAGAGAGAGAGAGAGAGAAGAGAGTCATTGTGGGGGACTCTATCGACATAAAAATGTAGCTAGTAGCTCCCAGTGTTTTGGTTGGTTGGTAGGAATCATCCACAGTATATTGGATACCGTGGTCCGTGGATTCCTACGTCGTATATTGTGTTTGGCTAAAATTTCCTCCCACATTTAAAGCCTTGTCGTGGCGGTGGGGCTCATGAACCCAGCACCTTGGGCGAAGCTAATTGAACCGAGGGAGCTGGGCCTGTAGACAAAGTGACATCGCTTTGTAGCCGAAATTCGTTATCGTCTTTGAGATAACGATAATATTTTCTAGCCAATGGTCAAACAAAGATCGTGACTGTGCAACGACAACAACTGTCAAGTGTCAATAATATCAATAATAAAATAACATAAGTTTGACATAAGTGTTCGATATCCAATTGACAGTTTATGATTTTGTTACGAATTTTAACATTGTCTACCAACTTGCGATAACGATTACGAGTGACATCATTGACGACGGCTTATGTCAATCCCATACATTTTATTCTTTTCGAACTTCGTTATCGTTTTTTAAAGTTACTTTGTCTAAGGCCTCTGCTCTTTGTACCCCTCTTATAAGAGGGGACTACTACTTCACGTTTATTAGGAGGGGACAAGTGCCGAGGATGGGAACCTCACCCCATTGCACTGTCCCGACGTTGGGAGAGTTTGTTCTGTGGTGCGTGACAACCCCTAACCCGCGGACTAATTCAATCAGAACATGTTGACGTACCACATAGGGTTTGGGTGTGTTTAGGGGTAATAAGGTGCAAGGGAAGCGCTGTGCCGCGCTCCCGGCTGCATGGGTACCACCATCTTGCTTGTTTCTCCCGTGAAACAGTTTTGATGTGTTTCGGAGAGAAGGGCAAGACAGGCAGTGTAATTACTGGCACCGAGACTTAACATCTTATGTCTCAGGATAGGCAACACATAAATGAGTTGCCTGGGCTCGTTCCAGGTAAACTAGTTTATGTACATCCCTGACCCAGAAAACTTTTGTTCCCTGGCGGGATTTCAATATCTTTATAATGTCTCCAATGTTCTTTGTTAACGCGGACAAACCCGTATCTGTCGTAAGTATATAAGTGTATCACCAGTAAGTAATAAATGTAATTATGTCACGCATATCGCTGCGAGTACGCAACCGTACATTTTCTCGAAAGCCCACTTAGCATATAACCTTGGCAATTTCTCCGAGATCACATAATTAGTGAATAGTTTTATTATATATTTATTTTATTATAGAAACAAACAGCGGTATAATATTACAAAAGATTACACAAAATTAACAGAGCATAAGCCAGTAAGTTTATAATTACAGGAGTGAATATACGTGGTATTTCTTAAGTGAGCCATCTGCTCACTTACTGTACCGATTGAGCTTAAAGGCCATCAGGCCGAAAAGTTTAGTCCTTCCGAAAAAAAAAAAAAAGAATATACGTAAATCTACTGTTAACAAAAACATATTTTTTTATTTAACTTAACAAAATTAAGTAACAATAAACCAAAAACAATGTATATTTATAGCTCTTTGAAAAATAATAAAAAGGTTAACATTAACAAACTTCAAGAAAAGGTTTTCTTAATGTTTTGTAATTATAATATCAAGTTTGATTTAAGATTTGTTAAGGGAGAGAGATGATTTTGGGCCTTTAAAGAGGGGAAAGTTAAATATGTTTTTAGGCTTTCATCTATCAGGTCCATTGAATAAACACAGAACACTATAAATTTATACGAATTCAGAATATAAAAAGTCTACTTATATAATACTAGTGGCACCGACAGACGTTGTCCTGTACAAAATATTTTTTTTTGTGAATCTAAACCATCCTCGAATCCCCTTGAACTCACACAAAAAAATTCATCAAAATCGGTCCAGCCGTCTAGGAGGAGTTCAGTGACATACACACGCACACAAGAAATATAATTTACTAGCGGCCCGGTACGTGCTTCGCTACGTATAAAGTGAAATAAAAAAAAATGGAACATCAAATTAATTTATTCAAACAAAAAATATATTATTAATTGCTAGCTATTTTAAAACTTAATGTTGTACTGTCAACACTGAAAAAAGTTTAAATATGACCCCAACTGAAAAAGTTTCAATTTGACAGCAAAATCTCCATTAACAAAATGATCCGCAATTTATTGAATTAAAAAAATGTGATAAATGAAGAACCGCTCGACCGATTTTGTGCAAACCTCACATAAACCATCTACCTACTAAATAGTCTACCTAATAAATACGAACAAAGCCTAAACATTTGGTTGGGATTGGTGAGCCCGTTCTTGAGTTATAAAATTACAACGAAAAGTGGCATTGATTTTTATATATAAAGATATATAAAAGATTATCACAGTATAACCAAAGTCATATCTTTTTTTTTTTTTTTTATCGCAGGGAAATCCTTATGGATGCAGCCAGGATCTTGGGTAGATCCTGACCCAATGTGGGACTCGCACCTGGGAGTGCCCACCCTAACTAAAACCACTGCGAGCGCCTTCAGCCGCTTATTGAGGGTCCCGGATATGCAGGCAACAGGATCACCTCAGCGACAGGCTGGCCCCGGCGAAGGCCAGACTACTCCTCTTAAGGGGGGACTGCCCGGCTGCTTAGGCAGTCCCCGCGACGTCGTGTCATACTGGGCCCAGGTTCCCATCCTGAACCCGACACGAGCACAGGGGCGTTACTGAAGGCGCATTAAGTAGCGCCTCCTACGCACCCCCGTTCGTCGCCCACGGGGGGAGGCCTCGTCGGCGGCCTCCTCTCTCACCCGCTCGTCGGCCTCCTTCTGGGACATTACTGCCTCGCAGAAGGAGACCATCGCCGTCCAGGACTCGTCGTCACCGAGCATCGCGGTGATAACACTCGGCAGAGACAAGTCCCCTCCCATGACCGATGTCAGATCATGACGCAGCGCCGCCCATCTCGGGCACACCTCGATGGTGTGCTGGGCCGAGTCCACCGCCGCGCCACAATCGTGACAAACTGTCAACGGCTCCCTGCGGGCCGTCCGGCACAGGTACTCACCAAAGCAACCATGCCCAGTGAGCACCTGTGTCAGACGGAAGGTGAGGGGTTTGCGCTTACGGCGCATCCACCGCTCAAGGACCGGACGCAGAGCAACCGTTAGGCTTTTGCCGTACGGCTGTCGCGCCAGGTCCTCCCCCCACCTTCGCATTAACGCCTCTAGCCCTCGACGCGAACCCGAAGGATCCCGTCCAGCGTAACGCTTTCACCAAGAGACCTCCTATCCGAGACATAGGAGTGCGTCTCGGCAAGAACGTCCGCCACGAGCTCCCACGGGGGGTCACCGGCTAGGGCAGTGGCTGCCGCCCACGATACTGTACGGTACCCCCGGATCACTCTTACCGCGATGACCCGCTGCGCCGAGCGCAGCTGGGCCTTATTCCTCGTGGTAAGGTGACCCGCCCAGATGGGTGCACCGTAAGTTGCCATACTCCGGCAGACTCCGGAGTATAGCTGCCTGCAGGCGGCACTGGGTCCTCCGAGGTTCGGGAGGAGTCTGCCCAGCGCACTTGCCGCCTTCACGACCTTCGGACCCAACATTGAGAAATGTGGGCCGAAGGTCCACCCTCCGTCAAGGATGAGCCCCAAATATTTGATGTGGGGGCTCATCCTGACTCTCACCCCTCCGATCTGGAGGGCAGCTCCCGGTGGGGGTCCTTTCCGCCCGGTCCCGCGGAAGAGAAGGGCTTCGGTCTTCTCAGGTCTGACCCGAAGCCCTAACCTCTCTATGCGGCTGATCACGAGGTCTAGCCCTACCTCGGCCAGCCGCGCCGCCTCCTTATAGCCTCGTCCCCATGCATACACGAGGGTGTCATCTGCGTAGCATATGACACCTATCCCGGGGAGGAGGCGGCCTCGCAGGACCCAGTCATAGCCGATGTCCCACAGGATCGGACCCAGAACCGATCCCTGAGGGACACCGCACCCGACTCGCCACCACTCTACAGACCCACACCGGTTCTCGCAAGCTACCCTCCTCTCGGAGAGGTACGCCTCCAACAGCCTCCTGAGATACGGGGGCATTCCGAAGAAATTCAGTGCCTCCCGTATCACACTGTGAGGGAGGGTGTTGAAGGCGTTCGCGATGTCCAAGGACACCGCGACCACCACCTCCCCTCCGTGTTCCGCCTCACCCGTCACCGCCCGAAGGCGTTTAAGGGCGTCGACGGTCGACCGGCGTGCCCGGAACCCAAATTGGAACTCTGAGAGTCACGGTCCCGGGCCCTCCTCCAGGTGCTGAACGAGTCGGGAGGCCACTATTCTCTCCAAGGCCTTCCCAACTTCGCTCAGCAACACCACCGGTCGCACCGCCGAAGCCGAGTCCGGGGTCCGCCCTGCCTTTGGTAGCAGGCAGAGCCGACCCTCCTTCCAGGCCCTCGGGAACTGTCCGGACCGCAGGCAGCGGTCAAACAGCTCCCGAAGGCTATCGCCGAGGTGCGCGAGAGAGATCGCGAGGACCATCCCATGCACCCCGTCTGGACCCGGTGCCCTCTTCTTACTCTGGAGGCGGGACAGAACCGCCTCCATTTCAGCCTCCGAGACAGGTGGCGGAACACCCTCTTCGTCCGGCGTCTGCCGAGCCATCCTGGGGGGCAAGAAGCCCACGGGTGTATCGGGGAAAAGTTCCCCGACGATCCTCCCCAGTTGGCCCGGCTGGAGCGTCTCGGTGATTGGGGCCGATTGGGCGCGGAGCTTGTTCCGCGCCCATTGATACGGTCGGCCCCAGGGGTCTCCGTTGAGACCCTCAACCAGCTCCAGCCAGGCCTCCTCCTTGGCTCGGCAAATGGCCTGCTGCAGGATCTTACGCTTTTCTGCATAGACCCTGCGCAGCCTGTCGTCCCTGTCGACATTTTGGGGGCGTCTCCACCTGCTCCGGGTATACAGCCTTCTTGCCCCGTTGCAGGCGGCCCGGAGACCCGCTATCTCGGCCGACCACCAGTAGAGCGCCCGCCGCTGGGGTGGACGTCTCGCGGGCGGCATGGCTGCTCTGCAGACTGCGGTGAACGCATCACAGAGCCGGTCAGCCGCCTCATCCACCCCCAGAAACCAAAGTCATATGTATTTACACTGTGTTATGATCTTTTCTTTTTTTTTTTTTTTTTTTTTAAATATTTTATGGCCTGGTTACGAGATATGATCATGTCAATATGAAGCGGGCAGGCAACGCTATGGTCGTTAAAATGCAGACTAACCTACTTGAAGAAATTAACATTGCCATTGTTTAAATGCGGGTGCTCGTATGGGTATTATTTATTTGGTGGTATCATCGTCATCATCAGGCTCCGACCACTGCTGAACATAAACCTCCCTCAATGAACGCCAAGAATGTTAAATAGTCATACGGCTCATAATGACTATTTTGGGAGACAAAAGGCCAAATAGTAATAATAATTTATTTCATCCATTTTTCTTACATATGATTTGACAAGGGTTAAAAGGGAAAAACTCTTCCTTAACACATTCTAACATTAGGCAAAGATGAAATACTACCTACTAATAAAATTTATCAGCCGTAGAATGTGTGTATGTATGTGTGCGTGTGCGTGTATGTGTGTGTGTGTGTGTGTGTCACAAACGCATTTATTAGAGCAATTATTAAGAAAGGCTATTTTAAAGAATTTTGTTTCAACTTTAAAGTTAAACCTTGGACAACATGCTTGTGACACGGCGACGTCGACCACCATCATGCCTACATGTGCTCAGAAACCCAAGGAATCCTCAAACTCTGATATTGTTTGTGCAATCTCAAGGAAGCCGTATCCTTCTATGATTCACGCGGAGGTGAAAGCTGTGACGTTTGGTCACGCATCTCGACAGTGCGACGTTTATGTAACATCAACGTCATCTCATAACAAAAGCGACCCCACTTTTTAATATTTTATGCCCTGGTTACGAGGCTTTTAAGCCAAAGCGGCCTCCACCGCTGTTTCCATTTGGATATCTTGGTGCTTTTCAGGGGGTTTCCTTAAAAAGACAAAACGGTACCCTTTAATAGGATATCACTCCGTTGTCAGTCTGTCTGTCAATCCAAAACTTATGTTTCCTTCCCATTGACATAGAATCATGAAATTTGGTAAGAACCTATTTTGTTCTTGGACAATTAAAAAAAAATGTACTTCTATGTTTTGCTTGGTCATGAAGTTAGGAAATAAGAGGAGTTGTCCCTTTCTTTAAACTGACAGCTGTAAGTGTGTGCTTGATCCGCCATCTTGAGTGCCTTTTATGCTACATAGTAGTAGTGCTATGTAGTATGAAGTATCCTCTATATTGTTTGTGGTTTTGCTGTCAAAACCCTAGCAATGGTAGCCATGTTGTGCCAATTTGAGTTGTAGGTATACACCTTTTTTTCGTAGGTATGCCCAGTCCTCCTTTATTATGTCTATGTGCTTGGTCCCTCGTCTTTGTTCATTTATTTTTTTGTGATGAACGACTTCCAGCAAAAAATGATTTAAGTGAAAAGAAAATATTTATTAATATATTTATGAATTGTCGTTTTATGGTTATTTTATTAAATATAAAACTTATGAATATTTCAAAATATTGACGACCATCAGATTCACATGTCCCCTTCCCAACTGGCGACAGAAAATCTTTGGTTTGTAAAAAAATTTATGGATGCGAGTGGTTGAGCAAATATAATTTGAATTCTTAAATGACTAGTTTATCATTTAAAAGTATCAAATAGTATCAATAATATATATTTTATAAGATTATATTATTAGATATAAACATGTTCTTCAGAACCCTGACCGCGCGAGTCACTCGAGTGGTCTATGTTTTTCATTTATAGTCAAACAAAACTATCTCTAATTTGAATAAAGGATGCACAGATATGCAAGCTTGCGTCATCGGTTGCTTTGTGAACGCAAAGTGTAAATTCTTTGCTTCTTTTACTATTTTTTACTTTTTACGGTTTAATTCTTCAGTTGTCGCCCTTTGGATGGTGGTTTTCATCTTCCAGTTTGAAAATAATCCTAAATAAAGTATAGAAAAACAAATAATAAAGTAAAGGCGGCAAAAACGAGTACCTTTTAATAGCTAATTAAAAGGTACTCGTTTTTGCCGCCAGATTTTCAAATTTGGAATAAGTACACATACGTACATAAACAAAAATAACATTTTCTTACGTTATCGTTCCGAGGAATGGCGGGAAGCATCGGGACGCGCGGTTGTGTTTTTTTGGTTTCCCGCTAATTAATTGTTATTTTGTGTTTTGTCCATTCAGGGTGGTTTACTATAGTGTTTGTTTTAAAAACTTGATCTTTATATATTGTGATTGGTTGGCGAATCTTATGGAGTACCGTTCTGAAGTGGTTTTCTTAGTAGGGCTGTTCTGGCGGTTTTCTATAGTGTTTGTTTTAAAAACTTTATCAGTGTAATATATAATGTGATTGTTTGGCGAATATTGGTGGACTGCCTTGTGTGGATGGAATTGGGAATGATAGTTGATTGATGGGGGCTAGAGGGGCGAAGCCGCGCTCCTTGTTTCCCGCCATTTCTCCGTATTACAGACCGAATAATTGTATTTTGTATGGCTAATAGCCTAGTAGCTAATGCCTTTAAATGAAAATAATAATAATTATCGTTCCGGTACCATAATATCAACATCTTAATCATCATCTAATATCGATAAACGGACTGGGGTAATTGACACGGTCTTTCACTTTGTGAAGAGGTAGTGCCATGCTGCTTTGCATTCGAATTGGGCTGGCACGACCGGGGTGGTACCTCTCGCTCACATAACACTGGCGTCACGTGACAGCTTGCTGTCGCGTGCGGTTTTTGTGTTTCCGGTGGCCTATTCGAGGTATAGGAAAAAAGAGGACATTTGCATAACTGTTGGTTGTGCGTCTATGGGCGTCGGTAGTCACCATAAGGCTCCGACTGCTCAGTTGCTTCCGTGTGACAAAAAAAAAACATACATCTGTGATTCAATGATCCAATGATCCAATGGTCCGGTGTTCTGATGCTATTATAGTCCTAAGGTCCTCTGTAGTTCAACAGGTCCTACGTAGTTTAAAGGGTATTTTTTAACAAAGATTTCTAACCGAATCCATTTTGGCACAAAATGTTATTGTGAAACAAACAAACAACGGCTTTTAAACTTTCTTATTCTAAACAATTAAGAACGTAACTTAATTGTTAAGAATCCCCCTTACTATCATTATTACTGTTTCTCGAGACATACATACATACAACGCAACGCATTCGCTAAACCATCTCACAACACGCAGACACCTTTTTATATATAATTACTAGTTATTGCCCGCAGCTTCGCCCGCGTTAATTTAGATTCACAGCCGTACCCGGATTGATGATGATTTTTTTTGTAGCCTAAGTTACTCCTTATAACATCAGCCAGTGGAAGTCCCAACAAAATCGAAAAGTTTCAAAGATTAGCCGACAAACAGACAGACAGACAAAAATAAAAGTAAATTTTATTTTGTGTATGTAATTAAAAATTAATAAAAAAAATTTTTGTAATGTACCGTTTATACATCTATATGCATTTAATAAAAAGCGGTTTATTTAATATTACAAACAGACACTCCAATTTCATTTATCTGTATAGATTCTGTACGTGTGTATGTCACTGAACTCCTCCTAAACGGCTGGAACGATTTTAATAAAATATTTGGTGTGTGTTCGAGTGGATTCTAGGATGGTTTATATTCACAAATCAGAATTCGGTCCAAAATGTTACGGACGGACCCACCGCGTAGTTTATACTTTTCAGTTGAAAATTGAGATACATTCAGCATGTCTTTTGAACGTTCCATTGCTTTATTTGCTGGGTCTACAGTTCTTAGCACAGAACAATATTACCCTGATCTTAGCTTCTCTCAGCAGTGGACTATCTCTAGGTGGGCCCCGTATAGACGTGTAGAAAAATAGGGATGTTGACAGTATTCATATAAAGATATAATTTTGATGTTAATTTGTAGTTTCTATGATAGAATTCTGAAAAAATACAATTTTTTCCCTTATTTTTATTTGATTAAATTAATATTTAATAAATAAAATGCAACAAAATTTAAAATAGGTCACGTGATAATAGGCACCGTACAACACATAGGCACCGTACAACAATTATAAAACTAAGAAGCCATTTTTTATTAACAACAACTAGATTCATTTTATCATTTTTACGATGTTTAACAACATATGACGTCACGTGACAAGTGTTAGCGTTTTGGAGCGAAATTTAAAATACATTATAAAATGCAAGATTTTATAGGCATTAGACGTATTTAAGCAAAATTTAATAACATTTAGGCCTCTATTAGATATTTATAAATGATCTATAAACATTTATGAAAAATGTCAACATCCCTATTCTCTGTATAGCTTCAAAATCCCCTGTAGTCCTGAAGCCTGTATCGATACGATACAGCGGACACAACGCCCTGCTTCTCACAAGAGAAGGAAGCTGGAGGAACCTCTCTCGTCTATTTAAGTCTTTTGTAGCTGGTATATTCTGCTCGTGGCAGTATGTGAATGGCAGAATTTATATAATAAAAGCAGGTATAATCTACCTAAAATGAGGCATGGGTTGAAAATTTTGATTACTCTCACATTTTATTTATTACTTTTGTGTAAGTTTATTGTTTTCATTCAACTGTCACATTGGGATAAGAAATGTTTGATTATTATTAGGGCGCGGCTCCACTGGGGCGCACGGAGATATGCACGTTTTTTAAGTTTCGCTTTGAAAGAAAGTGTATGTGATTATTCCCATTGCAACGATTGCAACCTACATTTTCTTGCAATTGACATTTTAAGACACGTGCGTAGCCTCTGCGTGCGCCGTGGTGGAGCCGCGCCTTTATTAAACATGTGTCTATGTTTTTTTTATTTTCTTTAACGCCGGGAAATGCTATGAGGCATCCCGCGGGGGAGTGGGTCTCCCTACGCGGGTATGTGGGACTCGCTGCGACCAAAAGCTGGTGAGTGGACGCAGCTCTACCCACTAAAACACGGCGAGTGCCACCAATGCCGCCTTAGGTAAGGTGCCCCGGATCTAATGAGCAAACAGGGCACCTCGACGGCTAGTCAGTCCCATGAGTCTATGTTCATTTTTATATTCCTTATAATCCTTTTACGTCAAATTCCAGAGCTAGGCCTCTTTCGTTAAACACTAAGAACGCAGATCCTCCACCCCTCGTACCCAAACGGCTATCGTATACAGATCATCATGTAATTGTAGCAAAACTATACTCATATAAACAAATGACAACATAACAAAGCGTGAGTAATGGGTTAGCCCCATGACCATGTTAGTTCAAAGAAAGTTCTTGCAAGTTACTTAACCCCGCGCGGATGTGGCGCAACCGTAACATACTGACCGACACACATTACGCCAAATATATGCGAATTGTATAACGTTACAGAACATTACTTGGCCGAAATGTAGCTTCATCATTATCATCATCATCATTATCAACATCATCATCATCATCATCATCATCAGCCTCTATCCGTCCACCTTCATTTAAAGCCAAGAGGGCCGATCCCTTGCCACTCGCAAGAAAAATATAGCTTCCGCTCTATTCCGGTTATACAAATATAATAAAAACAAATATAAATAATAAAAAGTTTTGTATGAAAACGAATTCCGCCAAATTTGTGCTGCGACGCTGCGCCGGTTCTGCACTCTGATTGGCTGACTGATGGCCATTGATGGATGATCCGATGGAACGTACATAAATATCACTGGTTGGTTACATTGCTATTATGTCAGTGACTTGCTATTAAATCACTGAAAGGTTTCGGAATTTTTATATACATATATAATATAAAGGCACTCGTCAAAGAGAAAAAAAATCTCTATAATGTGCGCTATTGATGAGGTCGACAATGTATATGTATTAGTAACTATTGTGTTGAGTGATTTGAGCTAACGCCCCTAACGTGGATGAAGGAGGGGAATTTAAGGAATTGAGGATGGTAGATGAGCTTTGGCATGACACGCTCTGATCGGCTACGGCTTTATGTGCTGTTTGCCTTTTAAAAACGTTTGTTATTGAGCCAATCCTTTACAAAAATGAAATTAAAGTAGCCGCCATTAAGAGTAATTAGAGAGAAACTATCACACACGGTAATGTCTTTGAGTGTTATTTAACATTACAAAGTTACCTAACTGTTTTATATGCGTCATGGTTGCTTTATTTATCTTATTTTTAACTAGCACTTCCCCACGGTTTCTGCCGCCACAAAATTGAAAAATTAAAGTTTTGTCCAAAACAAAAAGTCTTTTTTTTTCTTTTATGCCATAAGGAGGCAACCGACCAGTCAGAACCTTCTTGTGACTACCGACGGCCATAGACATCCGCACAACCAAAAGTTATGCAGATGCGTTGCTCTCCTTTTCCTTATCCCCCAATCATTGGGCCACCAGAAACCGCACGAAACGCAACAGCATAGCTGTCACTATACGTTGTTGTTATGTGAGCGAGAGGTACCACCCGGGTCTTGCCGGCCCATTTCGGCTGCAAAACAGCATATCACAGTCACTACCACTTATTAAAAATTCTCAATTATTATGCCTGTCAAATGCAAAAGAATATTTGAAAATAATTATTCAAAGATACAAACAAACAAAGGTGGTAGATTCAATTGACGTTCAAAAAGATACTGTATTACCTAGTACTATTTTGAATAAAAAAAAATTTTTTTTGATTTTTTTTTACTCTTCGAGAACGGTTTTTTATACTTAATCAATTTATTTATTCGTAACTCAGATATCAAAGATTACAAAAAAAAGAAAAGCTTATAACTATGATAATTACAAAACATCGATTTGAATTCATCATTAAATAATTTTCAAAAAATTCAATTATAATCTGAAATAACAAAACATTAATTATTTAATTTAGATATTATTCAAAAAAAAAAAATACACGGACTCAATTTGACTCAGAAATGTAATGTTATCGATTTATTTTCTACTAATGAAATAAAAACTCTACATTAAAAATGTGTTACCGTTTTGTACTGTTAGTCGAAAAATCCGTATGATGAAATCAAATTGAGAGTTTTGTAATTGTATACTTAAATTTATGGGTCAAGGTATCGTAAAAATTTAAAAGTATAAATAAATGATGAGATTAATCAATACCGGAATATCCAAATGTTCAAACCTTAAGAGAAATGTATTAAAAACATAATATGTTATGCACACAAGGTAGAGTGAAACATTAAACTGCGAGAGAATAAGATAAATGTAGCCTTCGGCCTCATAATATTACATTATACTTTATTGTATGGTAAATTACTTGTTTAATTACTTACATACATATTATGGTTTTATTTCAATTTGGTTTCGATCGTATTCCAAAAAAAAAAAAGTAAGAACTCATAGATAATATTTTATAACGTACAATTGTTTTAGCTAATACAACTGTTACGTCCCATAAAAAATAGTAGTAGCAGTAGTAATAGTAGCAAAGCTCGGTCATCTACCGAGCTTTGCTCCGTATTTTTTTTTTTTTAAATAGAATGACATTTTCTAAAAATGATTCCTAGCTAGATCGATTTATCGCCCCCGAAACCCCCAATATACTAAATTTCATGAAAATCGTTGGAGCCGATTCCGAGATTCCAATAATATATATATATATATATATATATATATATACAAGAATTGCTCATTTAAAGATATAAGATTTTAAAAAATTCTGGAGCGGTGATCACATATTTTGACATTTAACTTTTATAATTTTATATCTAGTTTTTTACAAACATCTACAAAAAAAGCGAATCCCAGCGGCCATCCTGTTTTTCGCGCCCTTATATGCTATGATGAATGCAGTTGATTACAAACTTTTAGCCATCTACCGGGTTTCCTCGACTGCTCGCATGATACTTGACCTTAAGGGAATAGGGTCAATGTGACAATTAAATACAAAGGCGAGTTAAATTATGCAAAAAGGACTAATGAGGTGCTAAGGATGAAGAGGCTCTTAGCAACGTATGAGAGTTGGAAATGTAGTTCTGAATAGTTACTTACGTCAGTGTAAAACTCTTTGCAGGAGAGAATGAAAGATTATATCATACTATCCACTCATTTAGCCCCCCATTAATTTATATTTTTTTTATCTCAATAGTTTGATGGTCGTTTGATATTGATTAATAGTCTATTAAAATTATTTGATGGTCATTAGTTTATTTGTAAAAAATCTTTTTCTAAATGGCCTAAAAATATACTTTTTTAGTCCCCCCATGAACAAATTATCTAAATATTGTTGTTTTAATTTACGCAAAAACGTTTTATATGGTTTTTCTTGGTTTATTATGAAAATTTTGTCCGATTTCTTTATTCTTTAATAAGAGTAATATCAGAAGAATCTGGTGATCTAACAATTGCAACGACGACCCACGTAAACTTTATTTTGGCAATCACTTTCACCTTCTAGAAATTTTGGCAAATATACTTTTTTGGATCCATGACCATGTGCTATAGGTCTATTTCCTGATATGGTTGGAGGTAACTTTCTGATGCTGGAGTGAAACTGGATGTGAGCATGTGAAATAATGGCTGATAAAGCAATATAATAGCTAGATTAGATTATATAGATTTACCGGTGGGAGGGAAGCGCTGTGCCGCGCTCCCGGCTGCATGGGTACCACCGTCTTGCTTATTTCTCCCGTGAAACAGCTTTGCTGTGAGAGAAGGGCAAGACAGGCAGTGTAATTACTGGCACCGAGACTTAACATCTTATGTCTCAGGATAGGCAACACGTAAATAAGTTGCCTGGGCTCGTTCCAGGTATACTAGTTATGTTCATGGGCGACGTCGACCACTTACCATCAGGTGGTACGTTTGCCAGTTTGCCTATCCAACTAACATAAAAAAAAATAAAAAAATAGATGTTGCTCGCGACTTCTTCTAAGCTTTTTACCTTTGTCTATGCCCTAGCTCGGAATGTGCTCTGTTTTTAAATGAACGCCTATAACGGCAAAAAAAAATACATTATTTTTGTCGAAATCGATTCAGTAGTGCCAAAATGGCGTTACATAATAATATAACGTAAACTTAACAGCGTAATCTGTGATGTAGTGAACTCGAGAATTTTGATACAAGTAAAATGACTAATAATGTCAAATTTAACAAATATTAATAACTTTCGATGTCAATATACATAATGTCTTTACAGAATTAGTATTACTGGAGTTTTTGAGATGATTTTCAACAATTGTATTAGCGTAAGGAGACCCTTACATGATATTATTAATTTATTTGATAGCAAATGAATCATTCGTCCCAGGTACACGATAAATGGTTAACATGGGTGATGTTAACCATTTATCGTGTACCTGACAGTAGACCGCTATCAAAAAAATGGTAATTCTGACTTATGATATGATAAATGGGGTCAAAGAAAAATTCAGATTTAGGCGATTCTTCATATTAACGTTTATCTTCGGCTAATATGATTCTCCGTCTGCTGAAGAACACCATCGTACCTACTCACACAATATTATCGTTTTTATTCCTTATCTTTTTTTTATTTTGCGCCGGAAAATGCTCTTAGGCATTCCACGGAGGATGGGAGACTCCCCAGGCGGGTATGTGGGACTCGCTGCGCCCGAAAGATGGTAAGGTGGACGCAGCTATACTCACTAAAACCCAGCGAGTGCCACCAATGCCGCCTTTGGTGAGGTGCCCCGGATCTGTTGAGCAACAGGGCACCTAGACGGCTAGTCAGTCCCCCAAGGTACTGACGCCACCTCCACAGAGCGGTGAACGCTGTGTACATACCTTTGAGTAGCACATATAGATGCTGTGCCTTATATATGTAATATTCTATATGAACGTTATAGTATGTAGTGCTGTTGATTTACTTATCAATAAATAAATATATCATGCAATATACTATATTCTACGTTTTTAGAATTGACTTCCACAACCAGTCCAAAATCTTCGGTCTTTCATCGATGTATTCAACAGACACCAAATTATCAGCGTATCAAGAATTGGTCGTTGGAAAGAATCTCAGAGCTAAGATTACTTGTCGGGTTATTGGCAATGAGACTAATTTCTCATCCATATTTGTTAATAAATAGTGAGTTTTTTTTTTATTATAGTGATATTTATTTTATTATATAAATAGCTTATATTTTAGAAAATTGATAAATTAAAAGTTCAATAGTTTCCTAGTTACAAAGATATAGAAGTAAAAAAATATAATCTGAGAATGCGATCGATAATATCACATAAATAATAATAAAAAAATATATAAATAAATTATATTTTATTCCTTACTCGATTTTTTCTAGTTTGGTTTTCTTTACTAAAATTCTATTTACTTACACATAAAAAAGCAAAACCCCAAAAAAATAATTAAACCATTACTTTGGGCCGTGGCCCACGAGTTCCATTGCATTCAAAATAAAAAAAAGTTACTTACTGATAAGAAAATCTATAGAGCGCCTGTTCCATAATTGAATATCCGCCATTACGTTTACAATAATGTAACGTTACGTCACTCCACTTTCACTGCGAGCGCTAGTAACATAGTATAATCACTTATGAAACGGAGGACGCTCAACTCACAAGTTCAATGCACCGATATAATAATAATAAAAAAAAAAAAACTTTAAAAGGGTTTTTGAATGCAACCCGAAATGTCAGATCGAGTTTTTTGGCGGGAGATTTTATTTTAAAAACGCGTGTCGCGCGCTCACTTTCGTGGTATGCAGTGAGCCGCGTTCGTTTTACATTGTGCTTTTACTTTCCACCAAATACAGTGGGGATTAAAAAATATATTAACATTAAAACAATCTGCGGGCATCTTTGTTTAATCTCAATTATTATCATCTGAATACACGTCTTGACAATAGAGAAAACTTGATATAGATAATGTATGGGATATTCAAATATGTTAATATTATCTATGCATATTACAATAATGACTTGCAAATTGCAATACGCGATTTCATAGGCGGGCCATAGACAACAATAGAAAGAAATATTTATCGCTAAATATACTTTACTTTCATAGGGAAATTGGGAAACATCAAAAATTTATGTGAATTTGTGTGTATAACATACAAATTACCCATTTAATTTATTATTTAGGTAGTGAATGATATTTCTGTAAAGTCTAGTGAAGTTTTTAAAAGTCGCTATTTATTCGCCTTTTTAAATAAAATTTACGGGATAGAGAATAAAACGAAAAATCCTAAATACCCACATATTTGCATAGTTATGAAGTCTAGAATCGCAATTTTTTTTTATATAACAACGTCACAAATAATTTTTTTGCCATAGCCATGGAATCGTAAACTATCTAGAAACGGCTAGTAAATCCTGGGTCTGGACTAAGATTTAAATAATTTAAAAAATATCATTAAGTACCTAATATAAAATGTCGCTCTATTTCTTTCAAATTATAGGTAGGTAGGTATTAGGCTGATGGATTCAGGACTGTATATTTCAATCGAAAGGATTCAATGTTATTGACTTTTAAAAAAGTAAAAATAAAAACGTTCTTGTATAAATTTATTATAAAATAATTTTATTTTTAGAACGAGAATATAATGTAGAACATAATGATCTCTTAAACTGTAAGGATGGTTCAAAAACCTACTTTAAATTTTAAGTTTGTTTTCAATTGTATTATATTTTATATTATGTTTTTGTATATGCAGAGCGTACATGTCTCACTAGTAAAAAGTATTTTACTCGAAATCAGATGAGGAGGGTCACAGTGGGTTAGGGCCTCAATCCCCACCATGGTCCAGGCCTTGACGTAGCGGTGGGACTCAGTAGCCTAGGGTGAGCCCAACACCTTGGGCGAAGCCAATTGAGCCGAGGGGGCTCTTTGTACTCCTCTTATAAGAAGAGGGGACAAAAGAGCAGGGGGCAAGGGGTGAGGATGGGAACCTCACCCCATTGTACTGTCCCGACGATGGGAGGGGTTGTTCTGTGGTGCGGGACAACCCCTCTGTGGAGGTGGCGTCGGTCCCTTGCAGGACTGACTAGCCGTCGAGGTGCCCTGTTAGCTTGACAGATCCGGGGCACCTCACCAAGGCGGCACTGGTGGCACTCGCTGGGTTTTAGTGGGTAGAGCTGCGTCCATTCACCATCTTTCGGGCGCAGCGTGTCCCACATACCCACCTGGGGAGACCCACTCCTCAGGCGGGATGCCTCAGAGCATTTCCCGGCGTAAAAGGAAAAAAAAATGGGTAGGGCCTCAATACTTTTAACTTTATCACGACGTCTTGGTCGTTTATTTCATTAGTGTAAGAACGAAGCAAAAAATTATTTGCGGTTGTTTTGCCTTGAAAAAACTTTTTTTTTTTATATTTCGTGTGCTTATGGCCTTAAGTAACAAGGATTTCTAAAAAAAAAGCTTTTTATAAGTAAATTCTATTGCAATAAACATTAAAACTGTTAGGATTATAATTTTAGGAGTTGATAAAAGGCCTAAAGGGGAATGCCAGTTTTAGGCCCAGAAGTGCACACATAATTGGCTATATTCAAAAATTGTATTAATATTTATTGTAGTCCTTCCTTGTATTCATTAGTCTGTACAACTCGGCAACTTTATACAAAAAATATTAAACAAGTAAACGAATAGGAACCTAGACAAGTACTTTCTATGACTTTCATGTACTGGTACATCAGTCATCAACATTAAAATGTTGCCGTTACTGAAAATATTATTTTGTCAGGTAATGTCTATACTGCTATGATATAATATTTATATCTAATATTAGTTTTTGCAATGATTTCGATTATATAAAATAAAACTAATTACATATATATTTAGATTGTATTGTAAATAAAAATAATATAGTATCGTATGTTATCCTTCTCTTAACCTTTTAATCATTTTTTGTAAAAACAAAAAATTATTAAAAGGCAACACCAGCTCTAAGTGTCAGACACCGGAAAACTTGAAAACGTTGTTTTCAATTTTTGTGCTGTTTGAGTTAAAGACATATTCTGTGATTTTTCATTTTGCATTTCAATACCAATTTACGACTATTATCATGAATACTGACTTTGGCGATTCTTCTACACCCGATGACCACGGCAAAGTATAATTTGTGTACATTTTATACAGTACAATTAATACAGGCCGCAAAGCAATAAAACAGTATTGCTGTAATTGTATTGTAGGCCGTCGAACGGTAGGATGCTGTGCCCACGTCATGACTGTGTTGTGGTACTTAGGATGGGCACGGCATCAAAACAATATTTTACCGCCGGCTCAATTTTTAGATGAAGTATTAGTAGTATATAATGACGATGAATAAATGTGTAAAACTGAAATATAATATTGTTTTATTACATTGTACTCCCAAATAAATTAAAATAATTTATAAAATGACATTGCACATATTTCATATAACTTGTGTAATACCAAAATAATTGATAACTTAAAAATGCCAAGTTTTTTATAAACCACTTCTTTTAGGAATTAGTTGTTGCCATCGCCTACTATAATTATCAGTCCACAGTACAGGTGTGCACCGTGGGCCAAAATTACTATGGAGACTTGGCATGCCCCTTTAGCAGCGGGGAGAAATGTGATAATAATTAATGTAAAAAAGCATTAACATACATTATTTTAATTTGACATTTAAATAATTTTGAAATTTTGGACATTAAATATGTAACGCAATAAAATTTTAATAATTTATTCAAATAAGTAATTATTTAATTAATCACACCTTACAATAGTAGAATGTACCTAAGTGATTTTGAAATAGAATTAAAAAATACGAACAAATTTAAATTTAGTTTCTTTGGGTACTATCTAATTAAGACCAGTCTAGAATTATTAAACTACTAGCTGTTGCCCGCAGCATCGCCCGCGTTATCTTAGATTTATAGCCGTAAGCGGATTGATGATGATTATTTTTATAGCCTAAGTTACTCCTTATATCATCAGCTATCGTCTAGTGAAAGTCCCATCCCATTTCAGAGATTAGCCGGAACAAACAGACATACGGACAGACAGACAGACAAAAAGGCTGTTTTGGTATATGTACCGTGTATACATCCATATGCATCCAATAAAAAGCTGTTATTTTAATATTACAAACAGACACTCCAATTTTATTTATCTGTAAGTATAGATATAAATATAGATGTATAGATGTATATAGTAAGAGGTATGGAGGCTTAGAGTATACATATATAATACATAGGCTGTACTAAAAGTATCGAGAATGGAATATTTGCACTGTTCCTGTCATATTAAAATCTTTTGTAATTGAAAACTCCTTGATTTAAAAAATCGAATACCATTTATTTATTTAAAAAAAGATTCTCGGTCTTGTCACAAGGTCCTGTCAAACTTGTTTAGTCGTTGAGAAAATGGAATTGGCTCGAGAAAATTCTAGAGCGATGATTTATTATGACTTTCGAAGTGGTTTAACACAAAAACAGTGTGTTGACCGGATGATTTCTGCATTTAGTGATGAAGCCCCATCCAAAACCACAATTTATCGATGGTTTGCTGAATTTCGACGTGGACGTGTCAAGCTCAGTGATGAGCCCGTCAAGGTCGTCCAAAAACTGCAGTCACCCAAGAAAACGTTGATGCTGTGCGTAAGCTGATTGAGGAAGATCGACATGTGACATACCGCGAATTTTAGGCAACTTTAGACATTGGCATGAGTCAAATACAAACAATCTTGCATGAACAATTAGATGTAAAAAAGTCGTTTTCCCGATGGATACAAGCGGCTCGCGTTACTTGGTGCGTCAGAACTCTCGAAAGATTCCACGCAGGATCCTTAAATGCTGTATACAACATCGTATCAGGTGACGAATCCTGGATATACGCGTACGAACCCGAAACAAAAAACCAGTCACGAGTTTGGGTGTTCAAAAATGAGTTAAAGCCAACAAAAATTGTTCGTTCACGGAGTGTTGCAAAAAAAATGGTGGCCACGTTTGTCTCCAAAACCGACCATGTTGCGACTATTCCTCTTGAGGGACAAAGAATGGTATGCTAGCATTTGTTTGCCACAGGTCGTTTCTGAACTCCGTAAAGAGAACTGCAACCGCCGCATCATCCTCCATCACGACAATGCGAGTTCTCACACCGCGCACAGAACAAAAGAGTTTTTAGAGCAAGAAAACATAGAATTATTAGACCATCCGCCGTACAGCCCCGACCTAAGCCCTAATGATTTCTATACTTTCCCTAAAATAAAGAATAAATTGCGTGGTCAGAGATTTTCATCGCCTGAAGAAGCTGTGGACGCCTATAAAACGGCCATTTTGGAGACCCCAACTTCCGAATGGAATAGTTGCTTCAATGATTGGTTCCATCGTATGGAAAAATGTGTCTAATTTCTCGGAGAATACTTCGAAAAGCAATAAATACATTTTTAAATAGTAATGTTGTGTCACTTCCTTGATTCCCGAAATTTTCAGTGCCGCCCTCGTATTATGTATACTCTAAGTATCGAGGAGTGTGATTTTGTAAAAGGTACCCTAGTGCCATGCTGATGCCTTGCAATGGGTTTTCTTAAATTTCTCCGTGCACTTGACATGAGACCATCGCTTGCTCACTGAAGGAAAACATTGTGAGGAAACCTTCATGACTGAAATAAAACGTTCACCAACCCGCATTGGGCCAGCTCATCAGTGAACTATTGCCCAACACCCTCCTCGCCTGATTTCGAGGAGTAGACCCGTGCCCAGCTGTGGGACATAGAGTTGATATTATAGTTAACAGACTTTAAAAAGAAGGAGGTTCTTAATTGTGTTGTATATTTTCACAAAATTTTTAGTAGTTTCATAGAAGTCAAAATATTTTTTACTAGAACTTGCCCGCAGCTTCGCCCGCGTTAACTTGCTCAACTTAACTACTGTTAGTCACAGCGTGATGTTATAGCCTAGCTTCCTCGATAAATGGCTATCTAACAATGAAAGAATTTTTCAAATCGGACCAGTAGTTCCTGAGATTAGCGCGTTCAAACAAACAAACTCTTTAGCTTTATAATATTAGTATAGACTAGTATAGATGTGCCACTAAATACAATACGTCTTATTAGAAGCTTTTTTTTTCTTTTACGCCGGGAAATGCTCTGAGGCATCCCGCGCGGGAGTGGGTCTCCCCACGCGGATATGTGGGACTTGCTGCGCCCGACACCTGGTAAATGGACGTAGCTCTACCCACTAAAACCCGGCGAGTGCCACCAATGCCGCCTTTGGTGAGGTGCCTCGGATCTAGAAAACAAACAGGGCACCTCCACGGCTAGTCAGTCCCGCAAGGGACCGACGCCACCTCCTGCTCTTCTGTCCCCTCTTCTTATTAGAGGGGTACAAAGAGGCCCCTCGACCCAATTCGCTTCGCCCAAGGTGCAGCGGCTCACCTTAGGCTACTGAGCCCCACCGCCACGACAAGGCTTGAACCATGGTGGGGTCTCAGAAGTAATCATTATATATTAATATATATTTTTTTATATAGAAGAGGGGGCAAACGGACAGTCGTTTCACCTGGTACTTGGTAGTAAGTTACGAGGGCGGCACTGAAAATTTCGGGAATCAAGGAAGTGACACAACATTACTATTAAAATTTGTATTTATTGCTTTTCGAAGTATTCTCCGCGAAATTTGACACATTTTTCCATACGATGGAGCCAATCATTGAAGCAACCATTCCATTCGGAAGTTGGGGTCTACAAAATGGCCGTTTTGTGGGCGTCCACAGCTTCTTCAGGCGATGAAAATCTCTCCACCATTTTTTTTGCAACACTCCGTGAACGAACAATTTTTGTTGGCTTTAACTCATTTTCGAACACCCAAACTCGTGACTGGTTTTTTACACCTAATTGTTCAAGATTATTTGTATTTGACTCATGCCAATGTCTAAAGTTGCCTGAATTTGGCGGTATGTCACATGTCGATCTTCCTCAATCAGCTTACGCACAGCATCAACGTTTTCTTGGGTGGTGGGTCAACACACTGTTTTTGTGTTAAACCACTTCGAAAGTCATAATAAATCATCGCTCTAGAATTTTCTCGAGTCAATTCCATTTTCTCAACGACTAAACAAGTTTGACAAGACCGAGAATCTTTTTTTAAATAAATAAATGGTATTCGATTTTTAAAACCAAGGAGTTTTCAATTAAAAAGATTTTAATATGACAGGAACAGTGGAGATATTCCATTCCCGATACTTTTAGTGCAGCCTATGTATAAGAGATATCCATAGAAAGAAAAGAAAAGAAAAAAAAAGAACTTTATTGACATATAATACACACACATACGCTACATCCTTAGCAGGTGCGTTGACTGTCGAATATGAGTATGCTCTTTTCTTTATGGTTAATACCGTAGGTGTAGGTTTTATATAAATAACTCAAGAATTTGTTTATTAATCTCTAGAACTGCCAGTCGGTTTCGATATTTTGAAAATTTTCAGGCTAATGCAAAAAGATTTTAAGTTTGAAATGTTTTTGCATCAAAGGCAAAATCACAGTATCTTCAAAGCACAAACGAAATTTTGTTAACTAGACAGACTTGGCAGCGTGGCCACTGGTCTTAGCGGGTTCCAACAGGAACAAAACTAACAAAAAAAAGTATCAGCTAATTACTAATACCGTATTACTAATAATACGGTATGTATTACATACATCAACTGAACAAAACAAAGGTCTATCAAATATGATTCAGCATCCTTGAGAAAAGGAAATTAATCAGTGGGAAAACCAAAAAAATGTGGTAAAAACCAGGTTGGCTAAATTCTGGATTGTTATGAAATGTGTTACCTAAGGTACTGATGTCACCGAGCTTTCTACAGCCTTATTTTACTGACCTTAGGTTTAACTGACGGCGAAAAGGAGATGGCTTTAATTTATTCTTAAGTATATTTTCTTGGCAAAGGATCGTCGCTTGGCGTTCATTGAAGGAGGATTATGTTCAGCAGTGGACGGATAGGTGATGATGATGATGATGATGATATTTTTTGTGGACCTGTGGATTTTTTTTTGTATAGGGGGCAAACGGACGGAAATCTCACCACCAGGTGAACGGGCTATCCAGCTCCTATTTTGAAGGTCCTTTAAGAAATGCTGTGGGTAGCAGCTGGTCCCAAGTAGTGACAGTGCGAGGCTGAAAACGCCGTGAAAATGGCGGATATCCGGACATCGAGGTAGTGTGGGTGTAATTTTGAGTTTTGACGCGAGGTCGGGGTTCTAGCCAGACCCGTTATACACCAGTAAAAATATTTTCAAAATTTCTTTCACCGGGACGTTTCAACATCCTTCACAAGGAAAACAACGTGAGGAAAACTGCATGTTTTATATGATTAAAACACTTTAAGGTATCCTTTAATTACGTCACACGAATTTTATAATTTTTGACCCCCCTCTTTGTCACAGCTGGTCACACATTTGTGACAAATTTGTGAGAAATTGTAAAATTTTCATTCGTTCGTAGCTTGGATATTGAAGTGTGACGTCTTGACGAATTGCTTATCTATACATCTCAACAGATAAATAAAATTAGAGTGTCTGTTTGTAATATTAAAATAACCGCTTTTTACTAAATGCATATGTATGTATATACACGTACATGTACATATACCAAAACAGCCTTTTTTACAATTTTTGTCTGTCTGTCTGTTTGATCCGGCTAATCTCTTAAACGGCTGGGCCGATTTTGACGGGACTTTCACTAGCAGATAGCTGATGTTATAAGGAGTAACTTAGGCTCCAAAAATAATCATCATCACTCCGGGTACGGCTGTAAATCTAAGATAACGCGGGCGAAGCTGCGGGCAATTAATATATTAAGAGGCATGTCAGGCAGTATGTAAGCGAAACTACTGGTGAGTATGTAAGCGAAACTCACCAGTCACCACTTACGTCCCAGAATCCGGACATGAATGAGTTGCCTGGGCTTCTCCCAGGTATTAGGTACACCTGTTCATAGGCGACGCTCACCACTTTACACTCCCACCACCAAGGCCTCCACGTTTGTCTATCCAACTAACATAAAAAAAATCTCCTCGCCTGTAGTATTAAGTCACTACTGAGTGGGACGTATAAGGGTCCCTAATACTTATGTTATAACCAATATTTTGTACACTTTCACCCAGAAACTCACCTCAGTAAGTTATTCATGAAGGCAGCCCCGAAGGCTGTACATGAAAGACTTATAATTAGCATATTTAGTTCATATCTCGTCTTTGACTCATACAAGGTTTTCGTCGAGTTTCATTCACATTTTATTTTTAGGCCTTATTGATGTAAGTGCTTTGGCCTTTCTCATTTCGGCCTATATCTTTCCTACTGATACTGGAGCTGCTCTTTGTACCCTTCTTATAAGAAGAGGGGACAAAAGAGCAGTGGGGACAAGGGATGAGGGTGGGAACCACACCCCATCGTACTGTCCCGAACTTGGGCGGGGTTGTTCTGTGGTGCGGGATAACCCCTCTGTGGAGGTGGCGTCGGTCCCTTGAGGGACGGACTAGCCGTCGAGGTGCCCTGTTGCTCATCATATCCGGGACACCTTACCAAAGACGGCATTGGTGGCACTCGCCGGGTTTTAGTGAGTAGAGTTGCATCTACCTTACCACCTTTCGGGTGTAGTCCCACACACCCGCCTGGGCCCACCCCTCCCCCAGCATTTCCCGGCGCAAAGAAAAAAAAAGGGTTCAGAAGGGCATCATCAACTCGTTACTGTCTAATTGAAAACCACTAGAACTTGTGTTTTTATAGTGAATATATTCGTTCATTTAACAGGAATTTTCTCTAGATTGCCGAGCGGTAGTTGCATAAGGTATGATCAATGATGGCAAAATAATTTTCGGGCCCTATCTCGTCAATCCTATATACTTTTTTATCGGGGCTTGGCAGGGATCTGCCTGCACGGGTACTGCCAGAGATGTTACTGGCACCTGCCGTCTTACGTTTGTAAGATGTTAAGTCTTGGTTACGCAGCATGTCCTGCCCTCCTTTCCCAATTTCCATTAAGGATTAGACCGAACAAAGATTTCAAGGTTCTAATGCCAGTTTCCCGAAGGACGTCAAAATTTTCAACACTTGTAATGTCGATACATTTTTCTCGAGCGCTCCTAGCGGAAACTTGAGGAACTAAATTGTATAGAAAAATGTCTAACGTTACATAGCTGATACGAACTATAGGTACTAAGATCCATGTTGTAATTTGTCTCAAGATATACCTACACAGGAGGAGAAGGAACACAGCTTTGGCGCTGCGTGGAGATGATCGCTCTGCATCTTCTACCGCATCTACAACGGTGTTCTGAGGATTTGTTCAGACTAATACCTGCAGCAGAATTCCACCACCGGACATCGCGTCAAAATTCCAAATTTCACCCACACCATCTCGATGTCCGGAAATCCATAACATCTCGATTTTTACGACATTTCCTACCTCGCACGACGACTATATGGAATCAGCTGCCATCTACAGCATTTGCGAACCGATACGACTTAGGGACCTTTAAGAAAAGAGTATACTCATTTAAGCTAATCCTCTGGTGTAGCCGGTGTCTGTGTGTGTATAGCTTTTCACCTCTTCTAAAAAAGCAAAAAGCATGGTAGTAATTAGAGTCTTACTGCCTACTTAGACTTTAGATACCCATGGGCAGACACACGCGAATGGCCATTCGCCAAGTAGGCAAAGAGGTCGTGATCGTCCGTGTTAGCTCGGATAAGGTAAAAACGTCGCAACTCTCACTTTTTTATCGTTGTCATCGGATCAACAAAAACTATTTGCGATACATTTTCTATTAAGGAGAGAGTGACTTGAAAAAGTTATTGCCATAAAAATTAATTCCCCGATATAGAACGCTCTAGAAATGTCTTTTAAAAATTTTGCTCGTAAAAAAATATGATGTCTTTTCGCAAAAATAATAATATGTAGCCCATTATATTATATTTACGGGTTAATTTACTCGAAAGCATTTGAGTCATAAAATATATTAATATAATACAATAAATTATTCTTGCTATTATTATAATTTGCCTATCACACTAATATTATAAACGCGAAAGTTTGTATGGATGTTTGTTACTCTTTAACACAAAATCTACTGAATGGATTTTAATGAAACTTTAAAACTGGTTAGCAAGCGATGGTCTCGTGTTCAGGTGAACGGAAAAATTTAGAAAAATCCATTTCAAGGCGCCACAGGAGTGAGGATCGAACCCGGAGAGGCCATAAACACTAGACCATCGCCGCTCAAAAGTTGTTGTTATTATATCATTAGTTAATTCCCCGTAAACATTACAAACATTTGATGACATGTAGCTGGTCTTGTGGTTGGTGCTGCACTACAAGCGGTCGCGGGTTCGAATCAGATAAGTGCAGATACAAATTTGAATGATGAATATAGATGCGTGTGCTGGTTCAGATGTATTTCCATTCACGTGCCCGTAACACGTATCTACGGGGCTAATTTAACGATGTGTGATTATCTATATTCTATACTAATAATACATATAAAGCCGAAGAGTTTGTTTGTTTGAACGCGCTAATCTCAGGAACTAGTGGTTCCCCACCATGGTTCAGGCCTTGTCGTGGCGGTGGGGCTCAGTAGCCTAGGGTGAGCCCAGCACCTTGGGCGAAGCCAATTGAGCCAAGGGGGCTCTTTGTACCCCTCTTATAAGAAGAGGGGACAAAAGAGCAGGGGGCAAGGGGTGAGGATGGGAACCTCACCCCATTGTACTGTCCCGACGTAGGGAGGGGTTGTTCTGTGGTGCTGGACAACCCCTCTGTGGAGGTGGCGTCGGTCACTTGCGGTCCTGACTAGCCGTCGAGGTGCCCTGTTAGCTTAACAGATCCGGGGCACCTCACCAAGGCGGCACTGGTGGCACTCGCCGGGTTTTAGTGGGTAGAGCTGCATTCACTTACCATCTTTCGGGCGCAGCGAGTCCCACATACCCACCTGGGGAGACCCACTCCCCAGGCGGGATGCCTCAGAGCATTTCCCGGCGTAAAAGAAAAAAAAAAGAAAAAAAAAGGAACTACTGGTTCAATTTGAAAAATTATTTCATTGTTAGACAGCCCATTTATCGAGGAAGGCTACAGGCTATTTACCATCACTCTGTGACTAATAGGAGTTGAGTAACGCGGGCGAAGCTGCAGGCAACATCTAGTTGGTGAATATGTATGTATGTGTAGAAAACAATAAATACATTTTTAGATTATCTTAATCACTACCAATCTGAAAACTTGTAAACTTGTAAGCAGGCCCAAAGCCACACGTATTTCATAAATATAAAATGGCCTCCATTTCCACAATCGCCTACAAGTGGGATTTGTGTATTGACAATGGCTCTTCGCACAAAGGACAGGATGAAACACAAAAAACAGGGTACAAAGGGCAGGATACAGCCTGTTACTTACAGGCATTTTCACCACTTTCTTAACCTTACAATAGACTGTGTTGGATGCGAGTAATCCCACCATGGTTCAGGCCTTAACGTGGCGGTGGGGCTCAGTAGGCTAGGGTGAGCCCAGCACCTTGGGCGAAGCTAATTGAGCCGAGGGGGCTCTTTGTAACCCTCTTATAAGAAGAGAGGATAAAAGAGCAGGGGGCAAGGGACGAGGACGGGAACCTCACCCCACGTTGTACTGTCCCGACGTTGGGAGGGGTTGTTCTCTGGTGCAGGACAACCCCTCTGTGGAGGTGGCGTCCGTCCCCCGAGGGGCCCTGTCGAGGTGCCCTGTTTGCTCATTAGATCTGGGGCACCTCACCAAAGGCGGCATTGGTGGCACTCGCTGGGTTTTAGTGGGTAGAGCTGCGTCCACTTACCAGTTTTCGGGCGCAGCGTGTCCCACATACCCACCGGGGGAGACCCACTCACCCGCGGGATGCCTCAGAGCATTTCCTGGCGTTAAAGAAAAAAAATGGATGCGAGTGACGAGGGATCGGTCTTGGCGTTCTTTGAGGTTGGCCTATGTTCAGCAGTAGACGAACAGAGGCTGATGATGATGTCACATAACACAAATTGTTATAATAACGAATGAGTATTATTTAAAACGGGTTATTCACCATATTTTTTTAACCGACTTCAAAAAAAAAGGAGGTTCTCAATTCGTCTGTATGTTTTTTTTTTTTTTTTTTTTTTTTTTTTTTTTTTTTTGTATGTATGTGACACGATATCTCCGCCGTTTGTGAATGGATTTCGATGGTTATTTTTTTGTTTGAAAGCTGTAGTTTCCAATTTGGTCCCATATTAATTTTATTAAGATCTGACAAGCCGTTTTTTAGTTATTCCCAATAATGTCTATTTTGTTGGTTTTGTTTATCTTGATGATATGATCATTTTATTACGTGTCGATGTAATAATTGTATAGGATGCTTTGGTAGCACACCATAGTATGTCGCGGTCATCGTAATCATCATCATCATCACCATCATCATCATCATCATCCTTTATCCATCCACTGCTGAACATGCCTCCTTCAATGAACGCCAAGACGACGAATTTCGGAATCACTAAAAATTAAGAAATAAAAGCCTTTTACAAAAAATTAAAACCGACTTCAAAAATACTAAACTAAAAAGTAATAAAATAACAGTGTTTCTTTAATGTTTGTGCTTACAACATATAATCAACTTAATCTTCTACTAATGTACAAACTTTGCGTTTACCACGTCATTATAGTTACTTTTGGAGTCGGTGTCGTATTTGTTGCTATCACTACTTACCCTTGGCTGACACCGACTCCAAAAGTAACTATAATGACGTGGTAAACGCAAAGTTTGTACATTAGTAGAAGATTAAGTTGATTATATGTTGTAAGCACAAACATTAAAGAAACACTGTTATTTTATTACTTTTTAGTTTAGTATTTTTGAAGTCGGTTTTAATTTTTTGTAAAAGGCTTTTTTTAAACAGTGAGTTCAGTCTCGTGAACAAGGCATTCGTAGAATGTCGAAATATCGAGCTCCGAAATAAAAGTGAAAAACATGGTAAATATAAATATTTTCTTTATCTTTCTACTCCCGTTTTAAATACTTTTAAATTTTAATAGTGAAAATAACTTATAAAAAAAAGTGTGTGCGAATAATCTTTACGCGCGATTGAAGTAAAACTTCTAAAGATCTAAGTTACGTAAGTGAGAAGTTTTACTTCAAAAAATTAACATAAATTTACGATTTTTAGAAGTCAATTCATTATCAGGTTTTTTATTTTTTCTTTCATTATTATTTATTGATGAACGAGTTAAATGTTCCTGGCACTCAGCCATTTTATTTAAGTGATTACTATTTCCTTTAATTATTCCATATTAGTAAATCGAGCGGACTATTAAATAAAAGAAACAAAAATTCACATTTAATAATTATAAGCCACAAAAATAATTAACAAAAGAATTAACAAATTATGAATAAAGGTATTCAAAGAAAAAAATTAGTAAGTTTGACACAAGTTAACTAGAGGAAAGCCCTCTAAAGTCTAAAGAATTATGTGTCAATTGTCAACCTAGTGTCAACATGCCCGGTATGTCACCGTAGACCCGTGGTATGACTCTCCTAAATGCATCGCCTGATGATCAGGTGACAGGTGATTTTTGAATAAAGAATACTGAGCGTTACTTCCGTCAGAAAAAAATCTGAGTTACTCCCTAGTCGCGCCTAAAGAAGTTTTACTTCAATATAAAATATCATTTGATCTGATTAATAAGCGGAACATTATATAGACTAACTTCCTAATGCTTTTCTCCGCAGAGCTACAAAATTATAAACATTCATATTTCATACCTACTTACTTATATCGGGAACATCGTGAACACAATTGAGACTCCATTTTAATAAAGCGTCAAAGGATTTCCTCATTTTTCATTTTGCCTGTCGAGAGACTCCCGCTGAATATCTTTTGTGTATTTGTTATCGTCTGACACGTAACATGGAGTATCTAATAAAATATTTTAAAAGAAGTACGTATACCATCTCTGTGTATGAAAAAGTGTCCGTTTTACAACAAATTGAGATGGCGCCACATGTTTTTTTTTTATGTTAGTTGGATAGGCAAACTGGCAAACGTACCACCTGATGGTAAGTGGCCGACGTCGCCCATGAACAGCCAGTATACCTGGAGCGAGCCCAGGCAACTCATCTATGTGTTGCCTATCCTGAGACATAAGATGTTAAGTCTCGGTGCCAGTAATTACACTGCCTGTCTTGCCCTTCTCTCCGAAACACAGCATAGCTGTTTGACGAGCAAATTGCATTGCATTCTCGAAGAACTTGTGTTACGGGTACCAGACAACGGAAATATATTTAATATTTTTATACTATATATAAACATTTAAGATTTTTATTATAATATACACATCTATTTTAATATAAATCCATGAACCATCACCCCGAAACACAGAAAAATATTTTTATTCCCTGATGGGATTCGAAACCGCTTCCTCCAGCGCCAACGCGCTAACCATTGAGCCACAGAGGCCGTCAATCACATTAGTTGTAATTATATAATACATACACATTTTGGTCTAAAACTGTTACTACACGCCAAACACTTTATTGTGCCTTTATCCACACCAGCGCCATTGCGGACGTTTTATGAACTGTTATTATTACAGCTGGTATTAGACTTTTTTTTTTCTTCAATTTTAACATACTAGGACTTATTCCTTACTTCTATACTCCATGTGATGACACGCATATTTTGTATTTATTTATGTGTGCGTTCTACGTTAGAGAATTTAGAACAGTGATGTGAATTAAAATGAGTTTTTAATTATACTTTATAGTGTAGTTTTTTCTGTCGCTAGGAGTGAATTTAAAAAGATTTATATGGATTATTTTTTTATGAAACTTTTAATTACAGGTATTAAAGATTTGATTATACCGATAAAGGAAAACATCGTGAGGAAACCTGTGTCCTGATGAGACTAACGCCCGAATACTCAAACGAATCTCAAATTTAAGACGTACTTAAACTGGTGTTGTCTCTCTTTTTTCTTTGAATCTGACACGTCGTAGCATGAGTTTAAGTACGTCTTACATTTGAGATTCGTTTGAGTATTCGGCGTTATGTCTTTGAAGGTGTGAAGTTCACCAACCCGCATTGTGCCAGCGCATCGGTGAACTAAGGCCCAACACCCTCCACGCTTGATTTCGAGGAGCAGACCCGTGCCCAGAAGTACAAAATTATAAGGGAAGTAAGGCTTATAATATGGTGTTAAGCTAGATTAGAATATAGCTTGTTAAGCTAGATTAGAATATAGCTTGTTAAGCTAGATTAGAATATAGCTTAACACCACCAGTTATGGCACCACCATCAGTTACCTACAGGTGATAGGGATGCGCCGGGAAATGCTCTGAGGCATCCCGCGGGGGAGTACGTCTCGCCCAGCGGGTATGTGGGAGTCGCGCCCGAAAACTGGTAAGTGGACGCAGCTCTACCCACTAAACCTGGCGAGTGCCACCAATGCCGCCTTTTGGCGAGGTGCCCCGGATTCAATGAGCAAACAGGGCACCGACGGCTAGTAAGTCCCTCAGGGGCCGACGCCTTCACAGAGGGGTTGTCCCGCACCACAGAAAAACCTCTCCCCAACGTCGGGACAGTACAATGGGGTGATGTTCCCGTCCTCGCCCCTTGCCCCCTGCTCTTTTGTCTCCACTTCTTATAAGAGGGGTAAAAAGAGCCCCCCGTTCAATTACCTTTGCCCTAGGCTACTGAGCCCCACCGCCACGTCAAGGCCTGAACCAAGTGGGGATAAGGCTGCGCTCCTGGCTGCATAGTGCATGAGTATTTAAAGCCTTGGATTAAAAAAATATTTTTTTTAATCCAAGGCACCACACCTCCACGTAGTTATACTAGTATTTCCTTAGACAGAGTATTTAAACCACTGCCGTTCTAATATATTTTGTACTAGCTGTTGCCTGCAGCTTCGCCCGCGTTACTCAACTCCTATTAATTACAGCGTGATGTTATATAGCCTATAGCTTTCCTCGATAAATGGGCTATCTAACACTGAAATAATTTTTCATATCGGACCAGTAGTTCCTGAGATAAGCTCGTTCAAACAAACAAACTCTTTAGCTTTATAATATTAGTATAGATAAAGTAAGATGACATAAATTTTGGTTGATTGATTGATTATTTTCATTTAAAGGCATTAGCTACTACGCTATTAGCCATACAAAATACAATATTCGGTCTGTAATACGGAGAAATGGCGGGAAACCCCAATGAGCGCGGTTTCGCCCCTCTAGCCCCCATCAATCAACTATCATTCTCCATTCCATCCACCCAAGGCAGTCCACCACAATATTCGCCAACCAATCACAATATATAAATATCAAGTTTTTAAAACAAACACTATAGAAAACCACTCCGAATGGACAAAACACAAAATAACAATTAATTAACGGGAAACCAAAAAAACACAACCGCGCGTCCCGATGCTTCCCGCCATTCCCGACATAAATTTTGGCACCACATATTCTAGGTTATTTTTTTAACTCAGACGCTCCATTGAAATACCAGACGTCTACCACAGATGTCTGCCGCTGTCCTACACATAAAACAATTCATTTTATAGTCTGTCTTTAATAAAATTTACAGACTCGATACACAGATAATAAAAAAGTTTTGGGCTTAAATATTTTTATAACTGGCAACTGTGATATTGTTTTCAATAATATCACTTTATTTATTTAGCATAAACAATTATTTAGAGCAAATTTTACAGCAAGAATCTTATAATAGACCTGGGATGAAGCCTTTAAAATTATAGAAAATAAAAACGAGAGCAAGGCAAAGACCCCAGACCTTCCTAGCTTCTTCCCCACTTCTCTATGAAATTAACAACCGACGCCAGGAGGCCGTGTGGTCGCAGACTGCACGGTTGGCGGGGGGCAACCCCCCACTTTATAAACCAAAAGTGAGCCGAATGGGCTCACACTAATCCTATGTAGCATTAGGGCCTTCGGGCCGTTAGCATAGATCCATCCGAAAAAAAAAAACTATGAAATTTATGTCTACATGCCTCTTTATTGCTATTTTAAAAATACCTGAGTGACGTGCGAATGATTTAAGTCCATGAAAAGGTATTTCATAGAATAGTGGGGAAGAGGCTAGAGGGCTCTGGGTCTTTCTCTCTCTCGTCCCACTTCCCGACTTCAGATCGCACGTAATTATTTTTCCTTTAATTTTTGTTATATGCTATTTCTTTGCCATCTTCCATTCCATCTTTTCCTACTATTATTATGTTTTTTGGTTTCAAAAATTGCTCACTCAAGCTGGTCTTTCTTAACAACCTATACATATAATATACATTTGAATATTTTTATTCAGAATAAAAAAAATAACATTTTTACAATGCATAATATTATAATGAACCAGAAGGAAAATACGTTCAAAAATAACAACAATTTATTAGTATTAGTCTAAGAATAACAATCCTAGAGTTCGCTGATAACATTTAGATGTAAATGTGTGGGCACACGCATGTGCATGCATAAAGCACCTCCCTCCTTACCCACACTGCACGTGCATTCACATACCTAAACCACACACATCACACATACTACAACAGACAGCTACATAATTAAAAGAGAAGGGCTTTACCGACATTAATTAACAAACTTAACATGACCGATAGGCCTTCTGCCAGACTTCCGTCCTCCTTGAGCTCGCATATACAATTGGGCCTTCGGTTTTTTTTTTTTTTTTTTCGGATGGATCTATGCTAATGGCCCGAAGGCCCTAATGCTTCAACGGATTGGTGTGAGCCCATTCGGCTCACTTTTGATTGGGGGGTTGCCCCCCGCCTACCGTGCAGTCTGCGACCACACGGCCTCCTGGCGTCGGTTGTGACGGGCCTTCGGACTAGCTGTACCTCAATTTATAGGTATCGTTGGGTGTGCCGATGACATAATCCAAACGTTCCTATCGCTCGGCCGTCCCACCCTCATTTTTTACAAAATGTCCCTAGCAATGTTATAATAAATTCATACGACTGTTTTATCGACCGAAGCGCATGTCGGTAAAACAGATTACATTGATAGTTTTTATTATTATTACTTTCCTAAATCCCTTTTATTGCATATGCAGTCAATGATGAACGCAGTTGGCAATAAGTGCTGATGTTTGTTGGTAGGACGTGCGGTCTGGGAACTGGGGCGCCCTGCGGTTATCGTGGGCCATGTTATAGGCAGGGGCGTCCGGATAAGACGTTGAACGGTTGACATGCCTGTAGTTACATTAACCCTAGAATGAAATTTATTTATTTATAATAAGGACAACCAAAGTAGTTATAGTACCAGATTAAAATGGCATAAATCAAATAAATACAATTATTATGAAACAACACTTACGGATTTTATCGCGGTTTATTAAGTTTTTTACATGCCCGGCGACGTTGCCGCAAACCCATGAAGAACACCATAGAAAATTTCGCATCGATACGGTGAGTTGCGTCTGTCGAACACAGGATCGAGTGTACGTAAAACAAGGGACAATAGTAGGGGTGAAAGAGACAATAGTAGTGGTGACCAGTGTTTACGCAGCAAACGTAACAGAAAGGAGGTAGTCCGGTCCGGATACCTCTAATCTAATGCCGTCAACATCTACCGCATACTTCAGTCTCGTGAACAAGACATTCGTAGATAATGTCGAAATATCGAGATCCGCGAAATAAAAATGAAAAACATGGTAAATATCCCGTTTTAAATAATTTTAGTAATGAAAATAACCATGTTAACTTAAAATCTTATAATAGAACATTTGTTTTCTAAGACTTTGAATAACACACACTTGTTCAATTTAGAACAAGAGCATGTGTTTGTATTGCATTATTTGCTCTAGAATTATATAAATTAAAAAGTTTGAGTTTTTTGTTTTAAATTTATTTGTATAGTTGTCGCCCGTGGTTGTCGCTACCTCTTTGTTCTTGGGCTGTATGAGCAGTCAATACGTCAAACTCGTCGCCGTCGACGTAATTACATCGTCGGGAAGTCGAGGAAATTGTGATAGTGAAAAGTTTTTGGTTCGGGGTCTGGGTGGGTCCCTTAGGGTCCGTAAAATATAAAGGATACGTTATTGAAAATACATTGTTAATAATAATTATTCAAATGGGAAGACTCCCATCTACTTTTACATTGAGAGGCGTATGTTTAGCAGGAGACAGAAAAAAATATGATAATGATTAATAATAATAATCATTATCAGCTTTCGTCCACTGCTGAACATCGGCCTCCTTCAATGACGCCAAGACGCCCCTTGCCACTCGCATCTAACACGGGCCGGCCACTGCACAGAGACCGTTCCCACCTGGTTACCGACTAACACTTCATCTACGTAAACCTACCTATCCACTCTTGAACGTATTTCAAGTGTACAAGTGGTTACCTACGAAATAAATATATTTTGATTTGATTTGAACCCCATTAGCTCATTGTCGTTGGCATAGCACTTAAAGTCGTGCAAGAGTCTACCTTGGGCATACTTTGCAGCTGGGTTGACTTAAGAGAGGGAAGCCAATAGGATTCAATTGGGATGGGCAGCATTCAGGAAGCTTAGCCATATTCTCACGTCGTCTATAACACAGAATTTAGGCGAAAGTCTTCAACGAATGCGTGTGATGACCTACGTGGCCGAAACATGGCTTCCAAATTTACGACTGGTCCGTAAGTTTGACCTAGCTCAATATGTTATGGAGCTTGCTATGCTGGGTGTTTCTTTGGCAGATAGGATTCGAAACGAAGACATCCGTCAGAGAACTAACGTTACCGATATCACGCGAAGATGAAGCACGTTGAAGTGGCTATAATAAAAAAATATATAAATACATGAAAATTTTCTTTACTTCGAGATAATTTGTAAAATAATCATTACAACCGAGATGTGGCAGTAAACTAAAGTAATAGGTGCATAAAGTCGCAGGCAGCTAAGAAAACCTTACTTTTCAGGCAAAATTGCCTCAAAATCTAGAAGCTAATAGGCCAAGTTCTTGGAGTGAATGCCGAGTTCAGGACCTGGAGTCCTTGGAACACTTGGATTGGATCCAACTTGTTGGATTCGGGTCATTATTTTCATTAAAAGATGGCCTATTTTCGGTCTGGATTCACCACTCGTTCCCACCGCTGCTGCTCATGTCTAGTAAGGAATAAGCGGTAACCAAATGACCCTTGAACGATACAAGCTCGAAAGCTCAAGGGATATGCTTTTTTATAGCATAAAAGGGCAAACGAGCAGTCGAAGCCTTTTAGCGACTATCGACGCCCATACACATCCGCACAACCAGAAATTATGCAGATGCGTTGCACTCCTTTTCCCTTTTCTCCAACGGGCCACCGAAACTCACAAACCCCACGAAACGCGACAGAGTAGCTGTCACTTTACGCCGGTATTATGTGAGCGATAGGCGGCGCCTCTACTACTAAAAATGTTGTCTCGGGACCCGCAACTTATTTAATCAGAATAATCCAGGAGGACTAGGGTTTTTATTTTTTAATTCATCCATACTTTTACTGTTTTTTTTACCGGTGGGAGGGAAGCACTGTGCCGCGCTCCCGGCTGCATGGGTACCACCATCTTGCTTGTTTCTCCCGTGAAACAGCTTTGCTGTGTTTCCGAGAGAAGGGCAAGACAGGAAGTGTAATTACTGGCACCGAGACTTAACATCTTATGTCTCAGGATAGGCAACATATAGATAAGTTGCCTGGGCTCGTTCCAGGTAAACTAATTTATGTTCATGGGCGACGTCGACCACTTACCATCAGGTGGCACGTTTGCCAGTTTGCCTATCCTACAAACATAAAAAAACTGTTTTTTTTTTATATTCGATGCAAAAAGATGTCATAGGTTTTTTTTAAAAGTGAACCAATTTGAATGTGTACTTATTTTAAAGCAGCAGCAATTTTCAGTATACATAAAAACCTTATATTATTTTATTATCAGGCCTTATACTGACTGACAGATTGCGATGGCTCCATCCATCAAAAAATGGCTCCCGGATATCGGAATCTATTACGTGCCGAAAATAGCTTCCTGGATTGATGGGCAGCCTTGACAGCTAGTGCACTCCACGGTTCATTTCCTCCAGGGTGGGGGAGCCTCCCCTTTATTGACTTATTTTTAGTTCCATCATAGTAGTAGGTATAATAAACGTAGTTTTCTTTGATATCTTTTCAGTCTTAGTTAAATGCTGTTTTCTATTAGGTTTTTTAGATTGTAGAGCCCTAATATGTAATCTATACTAATAATATAAAGCTCAAGAGTTTGTTTATTTGAACGCGCTAATCTCAGGAACTACTGATTTAAAAAAATCATTCAATGTTAGATAGGCCATTTATCGATGAAGGTACAGTCTCTATACAACATCGCGTTGTGATTAACAAAAGCTAAATTAAGTAAGTTGACACGGGCGAAGCTGCTGGCAACAGCTAGTTAGTATACCTAATATAATTTTATAAAGGAGTGTCATATCAGAACTCAAGCCTTCCACACTCCCGGCACCTTCCCCCTGGATCCCTTGTGCACCAATATCTCCCGCATTCGGATATTTACATTGGATTCCATTGGATGTATACATTCTATTGGATCCGATATATTTGAATTGAAGAGGTCCAGAAAGGTGCCGGGAGTGTGGAAGGCTTGAGTGCCGATATGATACTCTTTATTAAATGAATAAATAAACTTATGTTTTTTTTTTTTATGGCATAGTAGGGCAATGAGCAGTCGAAGCCGTTTGGCGACTACCGACGCCCAAACACATCCGCACAACCAAAGATTATGCAGATGCGTTGCCCTCCTTTTCCCTAACCCCCCCCCCCCCCCCAATGGGCCACCGGAAACTCACAAACCGCACGAAACGCGACAGCATAGTTGTCACTTGACGCCGGTGTTATGTGAGCGAGAGGTACCACCCCGGTCGTACCGGTCCAATTCGGCTGCTAAGCAGCATGGCACTACCTCTTAATGTATTTAACTTAACTTACTTACTTAAATTACATACTTCATCATCAGCCTCTATCCGTCCACTGCTGAACATAGGCCTCCTTATATTATACCTACTTAAGTACTAATATTTATCAGGGCACTATAAGATACTATAAAAAGACATTTATAGTAGTATCTTATTTTTAATTTAATTATCCACAGCTCTTTTGTTAATTGGATATACGAAAACGAGCCACCTGTCTGCTGACGACTCCCTGAAGAACTGGTATTAGTTCATGGGTGATGTTACCACTTAGATTCCAAGTGGACAAGCACTATCTCTCTAGTTATAGGTATTACTTTAAGTGCAGTGTTACTAGAGAAAGGTAAATTAAAAGACCTTTATGCGAGGCCCAAAATACTTTGAAAAGTAACACACACCTCGTGTATATACTCTTCTTTTCGGAATACAACAATCCTCAACGGAATAAATATGCAAGTAGTGCCCATTTTTTGACGTGACAACGTCTTATAATTCGATGGAGCCGGCTGCACGCACGAAAAAACAATGACTCATGCAGCGTTACCTCGCTCTGAGGCGTTCCATTTTGCTTATGACGTTGTCACGTTCAACTATCGTCAATAAACCGACTTTACAGACAACCGATTTTTTTATAGAAGAGGGGGTAAACGAACAATCGTTCTGCCTGGTGGTAAGTGATAAGTGGCATCCATACACCCGCAATATCATTATCAGGTGCGTTGCCATTCATATGAGTATGTTTTTTTCTTGAAGGTCCTTGGACTTGAAAGTTGTATCGGTTCGGAAATATCCTATGTGGCAGCTGATTCCACGTATTCGTCGTGCGAGGCAGGAAATGCCGTATAAGTCGAGTTATTTTTTTATGTCATAAGGAGGCAACCGAGCAGTCGAACCTTAAGGTTAACAACTGACTATCCGAACAACAAAAATTTATGCAGATGCGTTGCCATCATACATACTTAATCTCTAGGTTTCAGATCATTGTTGTTTTTCGGAGAGAAGGGGAGGACAATTAGTATTGTAATTGCTGGCACATAGACCAATTTACATCTGAGGACAGATAACCCGAATGAGTTGCCTTGACGCTGACCATCGCTTACCATCAGATGGCACCTTTTTAATGTCATAAGGAGGCAACCCCGCAGTCGGAGCCTTATGGTGACTGCCGACGCCCATAGACATCCGCACAACCAAAAGTTATGCAGATGCGTTGCACTCCATTTGCCTATCCTCCGGAACTCACAAAACGATTCCGCAATATAACGCGCGATTCCAAAGCTATAAATAGAAACGACTATTCGTGATTTTCACATACCTCGAAAGAGCTCGAAAGGATGAACGTCGGTAATTCAAAACTGATAACCTTAGGGTTCATAATTAAGTCCCCTAAGGACATAATTATGTCCTTAGGGGTCTTGGTAGGTTGTTAGGGGGTGCCCCCGTCCCTATATATCTGCAGGTAGACCCGGGCCTCCAGGAGTATGTTAAGTAGCAGGTATTTAAGTCCTCTGGGCGCGTGAACGGGAGAACTGAGAGGTATATGAAAATATGAACTGCGAGGTGGTTATAAATTACAGCACGAGGCACATTGCTGGTTTTATACGTTTTTATGTCAATTTAATAGGGCAGTAGTAATATTAGTGTTAGTCATTTATTGATATTAAAACATGTTAATGGATATAAACTTGGGAAGAAAAGAAAAAAATATTAAGATAGGACAAGAGGTTTGGGCAGATGTTTTTCTGTCTTGCTATTTTATGTGCAGGGGAGCACGTAGTCTTCATAAAATCAAATACACGGATAATTTAAAAAGAAGTCACCATAATAATTTCATTTTCATCCACTGAACATAGTCAACACTACCTGTACCTCCCAGATAGCATTTGACAGCTGTATAAAGGCTGTACAATGGAAATTTTGAAGGGCTTAGGCTGTACAAGTTGGCTGTATTATGGCTATATATCCGGATATACAGCACTTATATCCGCAATTTGGGCCCCAAATTATACAGCTTTAAGTGTAGATCTAGCTGTATAATAGCTGCGTAATAGCTGACTTAGAGCATAATTAGATACCATTATACAGCTACTGTTCTCAAATCTTACCTATTTTATTCTTATATACAGCCTCAGGCTTGTAAACGTCTGAATATAAGAATAAAATTATCTTTGTGGTTGAATTTCCTTCCATATATATACTTATTTTTAAAAGACAATTTATTCATCGGATCAATAAGTGACACACTGTGGCCATATTTTAATTTGTGAAGTGAACAAATATTATTTTGCTGTATGGTAAGTACCCATTCTTAATTTATGGTCATTATTTTGCTTGCGGCTGTAATAAGAACCATGTAACCCAAATTCAGACTAGCTTTATTAGTCCGCGGTGCCTTAAATAGTAAAGAAATTAACTTTTGTATTGTGTACAAGTAAAATTATGTGTAAATATCGCCGAATTTTTCAAAAATATACATATAAATATGTTATAAATTATGTTACCATAATTTTTAGGTTATGGTTTAATGGCGTCTTCAATTATACAGCTGTTGCCCTTCTAGTATTCCACTATAAAGCTTTTGGCGTAACAAAGCCGTAATTTAAGTATATACAACAGCCTAAAGAGTAATGATGGATGTACCTTAGAGTTTAATTGCTATAGTAGCTGCTTAAAAGAGTACGTTTAGTAAATATTACAGCAATTCAGTGTTCTATTGAAAGCAAAGAAACCCATTCTGTATATCCAATGTACACTGGAGATTACATTAACTTTTGCACTTTAGATTTACAGCCGTCGTTATGACGCAATCATAATTAATTATAATGTTCATTCATTTCAGGTACTTCATTATTCAGGTACCTAGCTAGATATTGACAAGTTATTTTCAAACCAAAAACAAATTCTGGATAAAGAAGAGGGAAAAAAAAGAAGATGAGAAAACTTATAATTAGTATTAGGTACAAACAAAATTTTGTGACTGATCGTGTCATTATCGAAATAAATAACTAAAAGTATAGCGCATTTTTTTATTTTTTATACAGTACTTATGTAAGACTGGCCACAATATATATAATTAACTATGCAAAAATGTCATTTCCAGTTTGACTTAGACATTAAAATATTCGATAAGCTGCGTAGTTCTCTATTTAAACGTAAAAGTCATCTACTGTAACACCGAGGGCTATACAATAGATAAAAATTACGCTTATCGCGTTAGCTTTACAATAGAGTAAGACTAAACTCTTATGCAGCAGACATCATATTATTACACTCTTATACAGAAATTTGCTTTCCAAGGGTTTCTTAGATAACCATTGAACAGCTATTATCCAGCCTTATATGATGACTGTACTACAGAGTAATTATACACCAATATCCAGAAGGTAGCAATATTCAATGCTCTTGTACAGCATTAGGCAATACAAAAGTAGATTTCTAGAGCACTATTCAGCCGATATACTGCTATAGTCTTATAAACTTGCTGATAGTGGTTTTTTACACCATACGCTGTATTTTGGAGTTTTTCGGTGCTCTTTACAAGCTAAAAGTAGTAATTTCGGCTTTATACAGCCTTAAAGCAGCTGTTCTGTATTAAATAATACAATTTACCCTCTACTACAGCCTTAAGTATATTTTGACGCTTTTGTACATCGTTTATAAAGCTTCTAGCTGTTATTGCACTGGTTAAAAGATCTTTTTTCAGCTTAAATGTTTATTGGGCTGTAACCTGTAGAACAGGATCAAAAGGGGACCTCAACATGGGTCAAGCCTTGTCGTCGCGGTGGGGCTCAGTAGCTTAAGGTGAAGTTCACCTTAAGCTACTGAGCACCTTGGGCGAAGCAAATTAAACCGAGGGAGCTGCTCTTTGTAACTCTCTTATACGGAGGGAACAAAAGAGTAGGTGGACAAGGGGCAAGTATGCGAACGAACCTCACCCCATTGCGCTGTCCCGACGTTGGGAGTGGTTGTTCAGTGGTGCGGTACAACCCCCCTGTGGAGGTGATGTCGGTTCCTAGAGGGACTGACTAACCGCCCCGGTGCCCTGTTTGCTCAATAGATCCGGGGCACCTCATCAAGGGTGGCATTGGTGGCATTCGCCGTGTTTTAGTGGGTAGAGCTGAGTCCACCTTACCATCTTTCGGGCGCAGCCACATACCCGCCTGGGCATCCCTCCCCAGAGGGATGCATCAGAGCATTTCCCGGTGTAAAAAAAGGGTCAAAAGGGGAAATCTTTCCAAAGTTGAGCCAATAACTTATCTGTTTCTGGATTTGTCCTACAATACTATTATAAAATACAGCCAGGCACCTGTGGTGTACTAGTCCAACAATTTAAAAAAAAATAGTTTTCGTCTAATATTACAATGCCTTAAACATCGAGCTCCGCGAGAAAAAAAGCTAAATATTCCTTAATATCTTAACTTAAACTGTTTTAATAGCAACATGTTATATTATTTTCTAATGTTTACGCGAATTATAATGAAACAAATTGTACGGATTTTATAGCGGTTTATTAAGATTTTTATATGCCCGACGTTTTGAATACTTTACAGCAACCATGGTCACGGGAGGACTGAAAAGTTGCTGTAATGTATCCGAAACGTCGGACTTGTAGAAAACTTAATAAACCGCGATAAAATCCGTAAAATTTGTTCAGTGTACAACAACACTCAATGTACAGCACTTGTAATGCGCTCACGTTGGGCGTACCCAGCCTCCCGGGTCCGGAGGCTGCGCGCTCTCCCGATCAATAGTTCCTCACCCTGCCCAGTGTGTGCCCGACCGCCGCGCCAACGGCTTCCGATGCGTTTTTTTATTATTTTTTTTAAATCTAAACGTGCTTTTTGAAACCTTTATTAGGGGTTTTTTCGGTATAGTAGTCTCCGGGTTTTCTGGAGATGGGCGTTTGGTAAAGGTGAGTTTTGATGTGAAAAATAATTTGTACGATAAAAAATGTACTTAAAAAAATTAAGGAGCAAATTTTTTTATTACAATTCAAATTTTTTTATAATATTTTATTGTCTCGAATGTCGTTTAATTTTTTTATGATTTAGTTACTTAATTATAAAATTTAAAAGTTAATTGGGTCTAATCTAATCTAATAATTAATAAATCTATTAAAAAATATCTTGTTACATTTACAGCCTACATAATTTGTGTTTTTTTTCTTAACAAAATCTGCTAAAAAACTATATTAGGTCAAAGTTATCTTCTTCTTTCTATTTATTTGTTTTAATTTAATAAGTAACAAATAATGTAAAATTTAGTGCTTAAGTTGTTTCACGCAAATGTCAAAGGTAAATAAAAAGAAGCCATATTTTATTGCGACCTCGCCCAATTCGGTACTATCAATAAATACAGAACATTAATATTGTATGTATTTGTCACAATACGATATGAATCATATATGAATGTTCTGTATTTATTGATATATTTCCCAGTTCTAAAACGTTATAACCTTCTTTTTTAATTTCTATCTTATTTTACCTTTTTTTATTTTTTTTAGTAAGCAATAATTATAGGTTTTTTTAATACAGGGTACAGCTTTAATATTTCTTTTTTATACAGTTGGTATTGCGCGCATATCAACATCTACTCAATACATGTACTATACACGTGGTTGTATATTATCTACAATCATACTTAATATCATCATCACCAACCTTTTCCCGCCCACTTGTAAACATCGGCCTCGTAATGAACGCCGAGACGCAAAAATATACCCTATCAAAATTGGTTATATTGGCGTAAAATAACAAGTTTTAATTTTTGTATGTTTTCAAGGGGTCGAAAGTAAGGACAGGTAATTAATCCCGTTTTGGTTATCAGCCACTCTTTGTGAAAAACAGACTTATCCTACTAACATTATAAACGCGAAAGTTTGTATACAGTATGCTCAAACATCAGAATAACACATATTTATATATTTATCTATAATTTATCCCCGTACTCCCACGGGAATGGGAAATACGCGGGCGAAACCGTGGGCCGCTGCTAGTAAATATTAAATTTCGCGGAGTTCATCGCAGTCTCATGAACAAGGCATTTGCAGACAATGCTGAAGTAACGAACTCCGTGAAATAAAAATGGAAACCAATATTAACCACAGATATCCCGTTTTAAGTAGTTTTAGTAGATGTTGACTTAAAATGCCGCCTTTGATGAGGTGCCCCGGATCTGTGGAGCAAACAGGGTACCTCGACGGATAGTCAGTCCTTCAAGGGACCGACGCTACCTCCACAGACGGGTTGTCCCGCACTACAGGACAACCTCTCCCAACGTCGGGACAATGTGGTGAGGTTACCATCCTCGCCCCTTGTCCCCCTGCTCTTTTGTCCACTCTTCTTATAAGAGGGGTACAAAACGCAGCTCCTTCGGCTCAATTGGCTTCGCCCAAGGTGCTAGGTTCACCCTAGACTACTGAGCCCCACCGTCACGACGAGGCTTGAACTTGGTGGGTTCATTCTTATTGTCTAGACTAGATAGCTATCGGATTTTACTTCGTCATAAATCATAGCAATCGAAGTAGATATACGGTATACATGATATATGGACTGGTAGATATACATGGACTAAGACAAAGACTAGTGAGTGCGAGTGCATTATGGGTTCATATAAAAATTATATCTAACTATACGGATATAATGAAACTGAAAAATATGTTTCTTCTTAAATGCTAATCTACACACATAACGTAAAATAAAACGATAGAAAAGTCTATCTCATGACTGAAATTAAAATTTACCAGTGCAACGCTGATGAGTTTGGCTTTCGACTGATAATAAAGTTGAACACTTGTAGTAGAAATTATGAGCTCATGTTTTTGACTAAAACCAATGATGATGAATCCAAAACGATACACGCTGTATATGGACGAATGACGTCATAGTATAGAAAAGGAAAGCTTATACAGCCATCGTCTGAGAGAGAAAAGAACGCACAGTTTTTCGTCTCTTTCGTTGAATCAATTTTTCTGGCAAACTTTTTTAAATTAATCTCGTTTATGCGAAATCAAGCTCACGGTTCTGCGGCAAATATCAGTTGCAGAAAAAGATTATTTTCATAAACCGCAAAATATGCGGCAATTTCAATGGGTGTAAAAATGTTGTATTATAGATAGAACAACACTAAGGTCGATAGAATGTAGTTCGAATTGACGCGCATATTTCGTTGCAATAATACAAAAAAATATGTCTTTGAATACGACATATTTTTATAAAGAAATAACTATTTTACAAGTCATCTGAATAATTTATGTCTTTTAAAATTTATATTGCAATATTTATTTGATTTCTTTTCCCGCCGTTTAGCAATGACGACCATCTTGAAAACTGCAAGTACAAAAATCGTATCAATCTTTTTTTCCGGGTACGGATTGGGGTTGCATTACTGATAAATAAATTGTTGTTATTTGTGGCTAAATTTAAAATTTTAGACAAAGTTTTAAATTTCGTACTTTTTTCTTGGTACCCTTTTTATATAATTAATTTGCAGCTTCAAATATTAAATGGGTCCTAACGCCTTACATTTTTCTTTACATTGATATAGACAATGATAATAATTTGTATATATTTAATTTCAGAAAAAGATTAATATTTTAATGTGAAATGGAGTCCTCGAAACATGTATGTTATGACTATGCATATACTGTGCTACTACTAAGGCGCGCCAATTCACATAAAAAGTCAATGTCATTGAACTCTTAATAATATGTAATATGAGTTAGACTCTATAAACACTAAGTACTAGAACACTAAATCCGCATCTGCCCAGCATTTGGCATAGACATTCAGTGCCAAATAGCTTCGCGGACATTTCGCGAGTTTAGCCGAGACTAATGTCACAGTTCATCTCTATGAATTTATTGTGCTAATGCACATTCCTTGTAAGAAATGGCGCACTCATGTTTTGTAAATAAACTTATTGAGTACCTACCCGTTGGCATTTAACGCTTATTACCTGTGCTTATTACTCTGTATAAATGTCTAATATTTTAAGAATATTTGTAAACTAGACTGCACTAGGCGCCTTCTTTTCTTCAGCATATCTCTAAACAAGGAGCCGCTGTACTACATTTTCCTTGTGTGTAAATGGTAATTTTGTATACTTATATATATTTTGTATATATAATTTGTATATATAATTTTGTATATATAATTTTGTATATAAAATCTACGATATGGGAACTATAGTATTTAATTGTCATCATTCGACATTAAGATGAGGCCAAGTAGAGATAAAATTTCAGCTCGCATTTTTGAGTTATCCACTGCGCCGATACTCAAGTACCAATACTGCACTTTCAACACAGCCTCCATTTCAAAGCAAGAACATTTTGAAGTTCAGCTTTGAAGTTTTTCACGAAGGAGGACTTTTTAATGTTAGTTGGACAGGCAAACTGGCAAACGTACCACCTGATGGTAAGTGGTCGACGTCGCCCATGAACATAAACCAGTTTACCTGGAACGAGCCCAGGCAACTAATTTATGTGTTCCCTATCCTAAGACATAAGATGTTAAGTCTCGGTGCCAGTAATTACACTGCCTGTCTTGCCCTTCTCTCCGAAACACAGCAAAGCTGTTTCACGGGAGAAACAAGCAAGATGGCGGTACCCGTGCAGCCGGGAGCGCGGCACAGCGCTTCCCTCCCACCGGCGACTTATATTATAGTTAAAAATTTAAGGGAAACAATTAATTTAATTGTAAAAAAAAGCTTTAAAAAGTGCATAATGTTGAGGATTACATAATTTAACGTTGTCCAGTTGTTTTTCTGAAATGAAACTGTTTACTGGAGCTAGACTTCCAGTCTTGGAATTTGGATGCTAGATCGATAGTTCTATGATATTAATATTGTGTTTATAATGAGGTAATAACATGAATTAGTATATGAGTCAAATGATTAAATTGAATTAGGCATAATATATTTTTTATACTACTAAAGATAATTTTGATCTGATGAATGATGAAACATCTTTGAAAGATAACGACTGGCAGCCTCATTACTGTGTTGACTCTCCTAAGACCGTACACTGCTTAACTGCCTTTTTATGGATCTCAAAACGTAAGTGTCAAAATCAGTGACATTATTTCGCGGTCAAAGGTTAATTCTTAAGCCTACTGCGCAGATGCGGGATGACATACAACACATGACAATTTCCCGCCAACCAGTGTGCACGTGCACTAACCGTTTAATATTATCTGTGGACGTTTGTATCGTCTGTGACATTTACTAGTGCACTTGGCACGACATAATATTTGAATTTTATATAAACGCTGTGCTAAATAGTGTTGCGCGGGAAATTATACATTTATTTTAAAAAAGGTAAATAAAACAAAGGAAAATTAATTTATATTAAAATAAATATATTAGTGAAAAGTAATAAAGTTTCGACAAACAAGGACTAAGACAAAGACTAGTTAGTGTGAGTGCATCATTTAAAAATAATTAATCTAAAATGATATCTAAGTATACGGATATAATGAAAGTGAAACATTTGTTTCTTCTTAAACGCTAATCTCCTGAACCAGTTGGATTCGTCGGAGGTAGACGGCCTCTGTGGCTCAGTGGTAAGCGCGTTGGCGCTCAAGCGGGAGGTAGCGGGTTCGGATCCCGGCAGGGAACAAAAATATTTTCTGTGTTCCTGGGTCATGGATGTGTATTAAATATGTGTATTATATAATAAAAATCTTAAACATATGCACAGTACAAAAGTATTAAATATATTTCCGTTGTCTGGTAGGTATCCGAACACAAGTTCTTCGAGAACTTACCACGGGACCAGATTGACGTGGTGTGAAAGCGTCCATAGATATTAAATATTATTATTTGAAAATAAATTTTAATACACACTATATGAAGATATGCTATTTGTTTTAAAGTTAACATGGTTATTTTCATTACTAAAATTATTTAACTCGTGAACCAAACATTTTGTGACAGACAGTAGATACTGTCAAATTATGGAGCTCCGCGATGTAAAAGTGTAAAAGAAGGTAAGTATTCCGTTTTAAATTCCGTTCCGGTTACTTTTGGGCCGGGGAAAACGATATGTTTTATTATATTCCAATGAATATTATGTAGATACAGAGTGGGACACTGTCAAAATTTTAGGCATTACATTTTTAACTGAGATTTATCTTTCGTGAGCGACAATGTTTTAGTCACTAGTGGGTATAGCGGGCCTCTTGAGTTAGTCCCGGGTTCGATCCTGACCCACTGTGATGCCTTCATAATGAGACCATCGCTTGCTCGCCGGAGGAAGAAGGAAACATCGTGTGGAAATCTGCACGCCCAATGAGATTAAGTCTTTGAATGGATGTGAAGTTCAACTGAACCATGGGCCAACACCCTCCTCGCCTGGTTTCGAGGAGGAGACTCGTGCCCAGGCCCTAGCAGTGGGACATATGAGGGTTGATATTATATTATAAGTATAAAATGTTCAACTGCAGAATGACTTGAAATATTTCAACTCTTTTATTTTATTGTACGCGAAGTATATTAAATTAAATTGGCGATCTTATAAGACATGATTTTTTTTGCCTTTTTTTAGCCAATATTTTTTGACAGCTATACCATTATACTATTGTAATGGCAGGTTTTATGTAAAAAAAAATGAACAAAAACAACATAGGTTTTAGAATTTTTACATTTCCATCCTCTTACAATTGTGACTACAAACTGTTTCATGTAATGTATTTTAACGTTACCTACATTGTTATTGTATCGTAAAAATACACACAAGCTCCGCTACTACAGCTAGACTAACAACAAACACTAAAATCTGGCCTTGTTCGTGCTAATGATCCCGACCAGGTTAAATAATTACCATAATCACATTTGGCAATAACATATGGCGTCCATGGTTGCTGTGACGTCACCAAACGTCGGGAATGTGAAAAACATAGGTAATAAGCCGCGGTAAAATCCGAAAGACGAAGTATTGGTCGGCCATTAACCAGGTGGGAAGACGATCTCCGTACAATCCGTGTTGGATGCGAGTGGCGAGGGATCGGCCGTCTTGGCGTTCATTGAGGCGCAAATTGAGCCGACGGGGCTCTCTGTACCCCTCTTATAAGAAGAGGGGACAAAAGAGTAGGAGGGGACTTGGGGCGAGGATGGTGACCTCACACCATTGCGCTGTCCTGACGGTGGGAGGGACAATCCCTCTGTGGAAGTGGCGTCGGTGCCCTGAAGGACTGACTAGCCGTCGAGGTGCCCTGTTTGCTCAACGATCCGGGGCACCTCACCAAAGGCGGCATTGGTGGCACTCGCCGGGTTTTAGTGGGTAGAGCTGCGTCTATTTACCAGCTTTCGGGCGCAGCGAGTCCCACATACCCGCGTGGGGAGACCCACTTCTCCGCGGGATGGTCCATTTCCCGGCGTTAAAGAAAAAAAAGGTCTATGTTCAGCAGCGGACGGATAGAGGCTGATGATGATGATGAAAATCCGTAAAATTATATTAAGTGTGTCCACCAGTTTTCTTTTCCTAGTTACGAGTGTTGGGGATCGGCAGTTTTGCTGTTAACTGTACACGTCTTCCACCACCCAAAAATAAATATAAATTCGGCAGTCATAGGAACTGCCGAAGGAAATGAAAACTTTTAATTTAGAATTGTACCAAAAAAAATTAAATTCCATAATGACGTCGCATTGTCACATTAGACATGTTGCTGACGCGAACCTACAGAACCCACAAGATTTTCCCGTAGACAGAGAATCCTATTACTCTACCAAAAAAGTGCTTAACAAAAGCGTTCAACCAAACAAACAAACTCCATAGTTTTGTAATATTAGGCTAGATTATCGATTTCATTTTAAATATTTTTTGTGATGTGTATTAAAAATTAAAATGCAAGCCTCTTATCTTATTACATAGTAAAGAACGTGTATCAAAATTGATTTTAACTAACTCATATAGTTTTCTAATGTTTACGCGAATTTCACTCATTATAATGAAACAATTTTTAGGGATTTTATCGCGGTTTATTAAGATTTTAACAAGCCCGACGTTTCGGATACTTTACAGCAACCATGGTAACGGGAGGACTGAAAAGTTGTTGTAATGTATCCGAAACGTCGGACTTGTAGAAAACTTAAAAAACCGCGATAAAATCCGTAAAAATAGTTTCATTTAACTAACTCATTAGAAAGTTTCCCTTACATGTAACCTTAGAGACAGCGTGGGTGCACACCTTTAGTTGCGCTGCTAAAAATAGGACCACAGAGAAAATACCCTTGCCCTATTTTATGAAATAAGACCTCTGCGGGCATGTGACGTATCCATACTGACCTCTAATGGGAACGGGTTCGATTTCATGAGTTAACTAAACAGTTTTAGAAGTTTAACACTATTTTCTTTAACTCATTATAATGTAATAACTTTTACGCATTTTAGGAGGACTCCGCCCGTAACCATGGTTGCTGCAAAGTATCCGAAACGTCGGGTCTAATAAACCGCGATAAAAACCGTAAAAATGTTTCATTATAATTAGTGAAATACCGAGTGTAATGTGACAGTTCAGTAACAAATTTTAACATTTAAATGAGTAATGTTGAGCAGACACCGTGCTCGGAATTTAGTCATTTTGGATAATGGATGTATCATTGAGAGCCCATTACACAAAAAATATTTTCTTATGTTTACGCCAATTTTTAATGAAACAAATTTTACGGATTTTATAGAGGTTTATTTGATTTTTTTATACTTTACAGCAACCACGGGAGGACAGTAGGTAGTTTCGGGTTCAGGATGGAAGCCTGGGCCCAGTCTGGCACGAGGTCGGGGGGACTGCTTAGTAGTGGTCAGGCAATACGAAGAGTAGTCTGGACTTCGTCGGGGCCAGCCTGTCGCTGAGGTGATCCTGTTGCCGGCAAATCCGGGAACCTCAAAAAGCGGCTGAAGGTGCTCGCAGTGATTTTACTCTCAGATGCGAGTCCCACATAGGGTAGCTACATGCGAAAGTAGGTACCTCTCGCTCACATAACACCGGCGTAGAGTGACAGCTATGCTGTCGCGTTTCGTGTGGCTTGTGAGTTTCCCACGCCACGCATCTGCATAATCTCTAGTTGTGCAGTTGTGCATGTGCGTCGATAGTCGCCCTTCCGCAAAAAATACTGAACCCATTTTCTGGGAAAACTTTTTCAGGGCTGGCAGCCCCATCCTACTTTTAGCATTAGAAGGGAAATATCGCGCCCATGTTTGCGATACTCGCGCGAAAATTGAATCATCCCTGCGGCGGATGTAAATAAATTACCGCCCACACTAGTACACTTAAAATAACGTCGAGAATAATATTTGTATAGACAATAACGAAAAGTGATTAGGTGGAGTGGTAGCTCGATTATTATGGACTATTGAAATACCTTTACTATGGACTCCACAGTAAACGACTATTCCAAGTACAACTCCAACGTACTATCAACTAAATAAATAAAAAAATGTCAGCATAGTAGTGTTGCACTGTGTCGAGCTCCCTTCTCCACCATCCTGCTTGTTTCTCCCGTGAAACAGCTTTGCTGTGTTTTGGAGAGAAGGGCAAGACAAGTAGTGTAATTACTGGCACAGAGCTTTGTCGTGGCGGTGGGGTTCAGTACCCTAAGCTGAACCCAGCATTTTGAGCGAAGCCAATTGAACAGAGGGAGCTGCTCTTTGGACCCCTCTTATAAGAAAAGGGGACAAAAAAGCAGGAAGGGGGGGGGGCAAGGGGCGAAGATGGGAACCTTACCCCATTGCACTATTCGACGTTGTTCTGTGGTGCGAGACAACCCCTCCGTGGAGGTGGCGCCGGTCCCTTGAGGGAGCGACTAGTCGTCGAAGCGCCTGTTGCTCAACAGATACGGGGCACCCCACCAAAGGCGGAATTGGTGACCCACGCCTGGTTTTAGAGGGTAGAGCTGCCACCTTTCGGGAGCAGCAAGTCCAACATACCCGCCTGGGGTGTCCCCCGCGAGATGCCTCAGAGCATTTCCCGGCGGAAAAAAAAGAAAAGTTACAGTGGAAAAATATCACTTACCAACAGTGCGTGAAAAGTTAATATTAACGTGACAATATATACTATATATACTGTTAAAAATAATGTATTTTTAATCATGAGATATCACACCATTTTAATTGTCATATAAAATTCAAACACATTATATGATATACATTCTAATAACAGCCTTACTCAGCTTAGACTATTATTATGTAAAAACGATACTTTACCGCCATAATGACACCAATTAGCAATACAATGCACATAAAACGTTTGAATGGCCTTATTTTCGTTTTACTTTTTTAGAGTCATTTGTAGTCTTTTTCTTTATTTTCACTCAAATACTTTAGACTCAAATTGTCAGAGCAACGCCTTGAATCATAAATCTAATTGTACCTGGAAGTTACATACTGAGGCGGTATGTACGTCGAGATGTAAAATAAATAGTCCACATGTAGCATTACGTGGATATTAGATAAGATTTATATATTTGGGTGCGCGCCAGATAATAAATCTACCTGAAGTGCAATCTTTCACGAATATCATCTAGTAGTGTATGGTATAGCTTCCTAAACCTAATTTGATCTTGCATTACACACAGGAGATGATATCTTCTCGAACTAACTAACTTCTCAAACCTGCTAGTAAGAGGTAGTGCCATGCTAGTAAGAGGTAGTGCCATGCTAGTAAGAGGTAGTGTCATGCTGAATTGCAGCCGAACTGGGCAAATCATCTAAGTAAATAGCATCCTCGGTCAGTTTAGTTAACTTCAGCTGACCTAGTAATATTGCTGAGTAATTAAATTTGACAGAGAATGGGATTTAAAATTTTGAAGGCAGTAACCATAATTGAATAGAAAGCAGATCGTTGCTTGCTGAATTTTGACGTGATAACGTCCTATAAATTGATGAACACCCCCAGCGCGCACGATAATGCATCCCGTTCCGCGGTCAAACGAGCGTTGGCTTGGAAACCATTATTTATAACAAATGTTAATACGCTACAACGTGTTTTGTGTTTCTAAGTTTATTTCTACAATTTAATAAGATGTAATTGATTTCCTCCATAATTTTCAGTCTACTTGCATTTTGTTCACTTCAATTAACTGTTTTTCTCAAAACAGCGGCAAAAAAGAAAAAATTAATTTTTCATCAATGTTTCTTTATGACGTTATCGCGTAAAATTATCGTCCATAAACCAACTTTATAGACAACCAAAAATTTTATCGCATTGTAGGAACCTAACAAACGACTAAACAACATAGAATTTAATTTGAATTGCATGAGATTAATTTTGTCGAGTCCCTGTACATAAATTCTTTCTTAATCCCCAAAAATATACTGATACTCATATTTTATGTCATAACTAATTATTCCAGTCGAACATAATCAAAGCCGAACGTGTAACGACATAAATTAAAAATGATAGCTGTCGACAAGAGCCGGGTAAAGATCTTATTTTTGTCGAAAATCTTTGCGATTCTTGGCATCTTTTCAATCGTAGTAACGACAAAATTATCGACGTGAACAATTGATACATTTGTTTTATTTCATTCATTTTGAAAAACAGTTTCATTTTTAAATTTGTTTCAGACGGAGAATGGACATCTCGCGGCCATCATGCGCCTTTCTTGTTCTATTAATATTTTATCTTCTACACCTCGCAGCGTGAGTTACTATTGTTTATTCTCAATTCATTATCTGTTTCAGTATTGATCATAATTTTATTACAAACAATCTACACAAATCAAATTATAAAGTTCTTCGTACTGTCATCAACTTGTATTTCAGTGTCACACAAAATGCACCAAACTTCATTATAATGCTATTGTTAATTAGCTGAGATTGCTCTTTTATGGAGCTGTATATTAACTGAGTTAAAGTAACAAGGATTTTTATAATTTTTTAAGATAACGTGTTTTTCCATATTTCTTTCTATTCTATCAAAATTTGTAATAATGATTAAAAAAACAGATGTATGAACGCGAAGATAAACTTCAGAGAAAAAGAAAAACAGATTTTGGACCAGATCCTTGGTCCAGGAAGGTACGACGCTCGTATTCGTCCCTCCGGCATCAATGGAACTGGTAAGTTGGACATATTTAATACTATCGCATTTGGAATTACGATAATAAGTAATTCAGTTTAAAATTTTCGAAAATTAAAACATTGATATTGACGTAAGTTGTAAATAGAAAAGGTCCCTAGACAGAACCTTGCGGGAAGCTTAATGAAAAAATTTCGCAAATGCTTAGAAACTATGTATATTATACATAAACTGATACGTTATTTTGAGATTTGTGATGCCTTACTGTGATCATAATAATATCTTCCTCTGAACAATTTGTTTGAGTGAAAAATTGTTTGGCAATGAAGAGCAATTTTATAAGCCCACAGGCAATTGAGACGTTCATCATAAGTATAAAACAGCATTCGAATTCTTTGCGTATTGTTATTTTACTTTTATTAAGCTTTTGCCTATTTCTACATATTTTGGGGTATTTAAGTTTTATGTAATAATAAAAATTATTACAATCATTATTGTATCATACGATGAAGAATATATGGTAGGATACTAGGATACTTATGGAAAGGTAATTAATATACGACGTACTGAAAAGTATAATGCAAAAACTCTTTTTTCAATTTTAATCGTAGCATCCCATTGCGAACTATGAGAATGCTCATAAAATAGATGCACTGTACAGGTTTACAATTTTTCAATATGTCATGCAGCGATAAATTTATATTTTTATGTAGTTGTAAGGTACTATGACATGTTTTGACAGATGGTCCAGCTGTAGTTAATATAAACCTCTTCGTCAGAAGTATAACCACGATAAGCGACATAAAGATGGTTAGTAAGAACGTCTTGAAGAGAAATAGTAATCGTCGTACTGCTTGATTGGATCGAGGGAGCGACATATCACTTCATTTTAAATTCAAATTTTGAAATGCAACATTTATAACGACTTAATGTCTTCTTCTTCTTTTATATTTTACAAACCGCCATTTGGCCACGGTCTTATCACGGGGTTTATATTATGAATATGACGTTATTAGTAATAACGTTGTCAATATAAAGTGAGATGTCGTGATGATACTATAAAAGCCCTTACCATGATAGATTTTATTGGCCGTTAGAATTTTATTCAAAAACAATAGAACATTCGATATCGAATTAAAATACACAGAAAATTTCACAACAATTATAAACAATGCCTATAAAGGATGTAATGATATTCCTTTCCTTTCCAAATTCAATTTTTAATCTATGGTAAGAGGCTGCCCATAGATTTCCCTGGTTTATTTTATTCTGTCCAAATGCTTAATGTGTCCTGCGACTGTCAAGCCATAATAATTTTCTTTGATTTTTAGTAAATAAATTGTTTATTATGGTTTGATAGTCGCAAAATGCGTATTTAAGGAGTCTCATATTACGGCTGGTGGGAGTTTTTTTACTTGAGTGCGGCCGAGCACATTCCTTTAATCTTGTACTTTAAATAACTATGAATCTGAGAATAAAAAATAGTTCTTTTTACTGTCTGGACCACCTACAAGACTTAAAATATTTTCATACGTATTTTAATTTGCCATTTTTTATATTTACGTTTTTCCTATTTTACTTACTTATAATATGTATATTATAACGATTTGTTTCACCTATACAATTTTTAATAAATTATTATTTTACTATTGGTATTTTTATTCTTGAGTTTTTCTTTATTTTTTAATTTTTCTATGAGACTGCATGGAATAAGCGATTTCTTTGCCCGTTCTCTTAAGTCCATAAAAGTATTAAATATCCTTTTTGTATCATTATTAATTTTCCTAACAGTCATTTTAGACAAAAGATTTACATGAAATAGTTGTTTTGTACGATAAAAGCAAGGACACTAAAAATCAATACAACGATTATTGCACGCGATTAAAACCATTTATCACACGAAACGATATAAAAACATTTTTTTTATTATACATAATTTACTCACACCAATAATTTTTTAAACAGATGATTTTTTTTTACTTTTTACCCGATTACCTTCTGGTCCGTTTGGAATAGTTTTTGGCAGTTAATTAATCATGTTGCAGTTAGGTTATAATCTTTTACACCATCAGGAAATTCCACCACTTCCTCAGTCCCCACATTTATTCATATTTTGAAAAGTTTACCCCAAATATACCTCAACCAAAATTAAAATTAACAATTATTATCAGTTAAAAAAAGTTTACATTTTTTTACGTTTATGTATAAAACCCCCACAACAGCGGTTGAAAATGTTATAAAAGGATTTCTCTTTTATATACATAAAAGGTTTTTTTTTTACTTTTTTCCACAAAATATAATATTGTTATTGTATTTTTCAATTTCAATTAAAAATTGCAATGTATATTTAATAAAAAAATCTTGTAAGACTTATATTAACAAAAAAATCTTTTCACGTTAATGTTTTTGAACACTAACACAAATTCTTATAAACAAGTCGTTAAGCTTTCGCGCTTTGTTAAACATATTTTATTTTTTAATCACGATTCACGATATTTTCAACGATTACTCCTCCTATATGGGTAGCCATGTAAGATTTTCAGGTAAAAGGTGAGTGAACAACGAAAGGGATTCTAAAATAATTCCACTAGGGCTTAGTATATTATGAAGCGTAATATCAACCGTATATTTTGCTTGGTATCTAGATGGGCCAGCGGTAGTGAGCGTCAATATATTTGTCAGGAGTATATCAAAAATCGATGACGTCACAATGGTAAGTCAACTGAACTGGGCCATGCATTTAGATTAAGTTAAGTTTTTCTTATCAACAAGTCAAATGAATGGGCAATTCGCTCTATGGAGAGATTTACCAGAGTGTAAATTTTTTGTTTCATCTATTTTTTTTTCTATTTTCCTTCTTTTTTGGTGTTGACGACCAAAATCGTTTTTAGATCGGGCATTTCTTTTTTCAACAGAGTATTTTTATAACAGGAGGAAGGTCAGTTATTAGTTAATATACTATCGATTTTCATAGAATTCTAGTGTTCTAAACTCTGATTTTTATCAGTCGATAGCTAATTTAGGATTAATTGTTTATTTTGCAATGACATTATTCGCATATCATTCGGTAGATTATTGTAAGTATTGTTTCATTATATGATTTGTCAATGTGATCGCGTTCCTGAACGAATATATAGAATAAGGGATGTTCCTTTTACATTGCGGTTTTAATATGTTCAAATTTTTTTTGGGCAAAGGCGATGCGCCTACGTTAGTTCGCGTGAACCTGTATCTACGATCCATCAGCAAAATAGATGATTACAAAATGGTGAGTGGTTTCACATAACCAATTAACCAAAAATGTTATCTTTTTGACCTTTTTATTATATAACAAAGTTCAAAATTTACAATGGATATTCTAATAAACTTTGTTTATAATAAAATTGGCCTGTCAAATGTCTGGTAATAATTGCACTCTGCTAAATATATTTTCAAGCTGTTGTGCGCATATGAATATGTATTTGTGTTTCTTTGGTTTCTTTTTGTTTTTTTATTGTTTTTTGTGCACTAATTGTGTTTTTTCTTTAACATCCCTTTGCATCCTGATTATTAATTATAAAAAAATACAAATACAATAATTAATATGGCGATGCGGGTCGGCGTAGCCCGTACATTTTCTATTTATACTTTTTTTCTTTTTTACTTAAGTTTGACTAAGAAAATGTATTATACACGCAAAATAAATATTTTTCATTTCTTTTCCTTTTTTAAATATGTTTATTTTAAAAAGGCACAGTTCAGTATTGTAAAAACACTTGAGATATTGGCAAAATGCAAAATTGTAGAAAGCACACAAAACAACCGGTGTAAAAAGCACAATTGTAAAATTGTAAAAACAATTCGTTGTAAAAAGCACAATTGTAAAGAAAACGTTGTAAAACGCACAATTATAATGGATTCACAAAATCACTATAATCGTGGTAAAGGGTACGCGACCCGCACCCACCAGCGCCACCATCATTTTTTTTTCTTTTTTTTCATATCATGCTTTTAATAAATGTCATAAGTATTTATTTGTGAGGATTACAATTATAAAAACTATTTTGGTCGTGTACGTTGACTGTGAGATAATTGATATTGTCTTGTTCATGTGAATTTGTGTTGTGTAAGAATTTTACTGTAACGGGATTTACCGTCGCGTCCGCACTCGGCTTCGCGCTTCTGTTCGGTGGCTGACCACCTGACCGCAATATGTGACCCCCGGCCAGAAGCTAGATTTATCGTATCGTAGCTCTAGTTGTTGGCCCTGAGCCTGCATGAAGAAAAGCACAAGCATTCCATCGACGAATGCTGGACGGTGAGTGGGTTTGTCGTTGCGCTTGAAATAAACGACGGAGCACAGCTTAGGCATGGTTAGCTTCATCGATATATTATATCGATATAAAATATCACTCATATATAGCACCAATATATAATAATTGCATGTTTGACGGAATTTCTGTATATATTTATATCGATATATTTTATCAAGTTAGCTTTTGGATATTTCAATTATATTCTTAATAATGTCACTAAAATACTTTCTAAAATCTTGTAACGTATTTTGAGGGTTATTTTAAAGGTTTTCTGAAATACTAACATATTTATTTTGTAATCATTCTGTGTGTAGAGTATCTTTCTTTAAAAACGTGTTTAAAATTACTTCACAGGTAGGTATAGTGTTAATCAAAAATAAAATTGAGTTTCTAGGTAATATCAATCTATCGTATTAAATTTGCCAATTATTTTAATAGAAACATTCGAAGTCTTTAAATATTTTGAACTAAGCAAATATATTTCAATGATATGAGTTATTTAAAATATTGCGGTAAGCAAGATCGTAAGTTTAAAATAAAACATTATTTAAAATCCCACGTTTCTCCAAAAATACTAATGTTTTACCTGTTATATGTAACTGTTTTAAATTATCACATACCGTTACATAAAATAAAAAGTTTGGCGTGTATCCAAAACTATTATCTGGTTAGTTTGTCAACATCCGTCACTGTCTAATTACATTTATTTATGTGCTTATCGATAACTCATAAAAAAATTACGTCACTACTTATCTCAGTCAAAAAAAAAATATTTTTTAGGAGGATAGAGACTTATTTTACGGTCTGAATTATGATTAGTCTCACTTGGTTATCACCATTTTTACGGGTTTTTCATCGTTTAAGCCCCTTTAAAATTGGGGCTCAACGAAAGTGTTTTGATGTTACACTTATATTCCAAAAGCTAACTAGCATGATTATTTTCTAAAGATTGGCAGGCTTTATATGTCACAATTCATTTGACTTGCTCCTCTGCTGTCGAGGGATCGGTTTTGAGCCGTCGACAGCACTTTTTAATTTTAAACCAAATATTACCCTTGATTCTGTAACTCTATGGCATTTTTCATACAAAATACATGTGTTAAAGTATCACTTTTAATGTTGCAGTGCATTTTTCTACAGCCGCTATCACTAGTGAATTGTGTTTGGTTGATTATCTGTAAACAGTCAAATGTCATTCTTCAATTGACAGATGGTTTGTCACTGTTCACCAGTGACAGCGGTAAAAAAGATGCAGATGGGAGCATTTGGCTTGTAATGAATTTTCAACCTTCTGTATTTACTACTATTACATAAGTAACTGATATAATAATATTGATATTTTCTTTTGGAATAAAAAAATAATAATTCATAAAATGTTGTTATAAAAGTTCTTTACAATTTTATATAATTTTTTGGTTGTGTAAGCTACATATTAAGATAATGAAGAATAGTTTTCTCTATCGTATATTTGAAAAGATAGTGACATTTTGTTATTAAAATCAACAATAGCTCTAATGTATATATATATATATATATATATATATATAGATTATGTTTTGATCTTTGGTGTGAACAATAAAATATTTTTCTTTCTTTCTTTCTAATGTGCCAGCCAGATTAATGTGGGTTGATAAACAGTATTCCTTACAAGCCATTTCCTATTTAGACATTGCTATCTGAAGTTTAATATAAATGTTTTAATTATGGCAAATCCATGAACCATAGTAAAAAAAAATGGTACTTTAACAACTTGTGAATTTAAAATCTCCATGTCATGGATTCACAGAATCATAATTCGCACATTATCGTAATATAAATAAGAAATTGTGTATAAGAAAATAAAGGAATATATTGACAATAAAATCGTTTTTACACAATTTATATCAAAAGCTTCAATTTCGTTAAACTTTGATAAATTCGTAGTTTCAGGGGTTAAACTATAATTATCCTGTCCAAGCTGATTAGCAATCTCAGAGCTTATGTTTCGTTGCTACAAAATTTGATCGATTACTTGCCGCTACAGTGGCTAAAAAAGTATGGTGTAAAACATTTTATCGTCAATAGAGATCAATTATGCACTATACATAAATTAAAACAAATACATTAAATAGCCCTCATAAAAGCTTTATAGAGATGCGTAATACAAATAAAATAAAAAAGCGATCACCACACGACGCCGTTCCTCCGCGCGTATCGCACGCTATTGTTACCGTGTTGTGAGTGTATCACACTTACAGAATACTACAAGTATCTTGTCTCTCTTGAACTGACCTCGTTTCCTACCCGTGACCAGAAGCCTCCGTGTTTTTATTTCCAGTCTCTGGAGATTTATCGCCAACACATTTAAGATTAAAAACAAAATTGTACACGTTTGTTTCGGAAATACAGAATTATATTTATCGTAAAGCTAAAGATTCTATAGATAATCACTTAGATACTCACAGTACACGCATATGGTTCGAAAATATTGAATTAGATTCATCGTAAAGCTATAGATTCTATACAGAATGAAACTACTTACTCATAGTACACGCAAATGATTTGAAAACACAGATTCGTCATAAAGCTACACTCACGATTGTTGATGAGAGTACTAAGACTCAAGATTCCTAGAGTCTAAAGAAAATTCAAAATTACTGTACATTTAGCATTCCATTTTAGATTAAATTTGCAGAAAAAACTAATTCAATTACATTTACAAAAAATAGCGACTATACGCGCGGTGGTACAGCACCGTGTAAAAATCGCAAGTAAAATGAAGCTTCTATATACCGTGCACAGTGTTTGAATTATCATTATTTGTCTCTAAATGTGGTTTTGTGTTCACAGGAGTACTCTGTACAGTTGACGTTCAGGGAGCAGTGGTTAGATGAGAGGCTGAAGTTTAATAATTTAGGAGGTCAGTGTTTTTTTTTTATGTCATTAGGAGGCAACCGAGCAGTAGGAGACTTATGGTAACTACCGACGCCTATACACATCCGCACAACCAGTGGCTATTCAGATGGGTTGCCCTCTTTCTCTCTTTCCCCCCAATGGGCCACCAGAAACTCACAAACCGCACGAAACGCGACAGAATAGCTGTCACTTGACGTCGGTGTTATGTGAGCGAGAGGTACCCCCGGTCATGCTAGCCCAAGTCTGCTGCATATCTGCATGGCACTCTACCTCTTACTAAAACTTGGACGATCAAATAAGATGGATTATTTTATATATAATATATGGACGTATAAATCTCGATTTTCTAACTAATCCCGGTAGAGGATTCGCCGCCATCTTGTTTTAAAGTTAAATTTTTTAGTTTTTCTGAAATAACTCGTCAATTTTCCGTCAAATTTGATCGTGGAATAAAAAAAGTGCGAGAACCAAAGTTGAAGAAAATAAAATTGCACCCATTACGATTTTTTTGGTAAACTTGATAGTAGAACTCTGCAAATATTGATCCTAGCGTAGAAATGATAATGGCCAAACTTGTGAGAAATTAAATTTCCGACAACTTTGGATACTGCCATTTTTGCTCTAAAGTTGAAAATTAACGAGTTATTTCAGAAAAACGAAAAAAATGAACTTTAAAACAAGATGGCGGCGAATCCTTTACCGGGATTAGTTAGAAAATCGAGATTTATACTTCCAAACACCCCCCCCCCCCCCTCCGAAGTTAAAAAAAATCGCTCCCCGGATTTTTTTCTATTTAAATGTCTGCCCCGACTGGACTACTACACAGGCTACAAGAATTTCATCCATAATATTTCCATTAATCTACCGTAATCTTCCAGGTCGTCTCAAGTATCTCACACTGACTGAAGCCAACAGGGTATGGATGCCGGATCTATTCTTCTCCAACGAGAAAGAGGGCCACTTCCACAATATCATTATGCCGAATGTGTACATCAGGATCTTTCCCAACGGAAACGTACTCTACAGTATTCGGATCTCCCTCACTCTCTCCTGCCCCATGAACCTCAAGTTGTACCCGTTGGACAAACAGACTTGCTCGCTGAGGATGGCTAGTTGTAAGTATTTCAAATTTTAGCAAAGTTCCAGGTTTTGTTAGCAGCAAGCCATCTCGGTATCTAGGCAGTAAGTCACATCGCAATATGTGCCCTAGTGGAACTATCTCTCATTATTATCATCATCATCATCGGGTGACATCTTCATATTGAAGTTTGGAGGTCAGTTGGTAAAATTTTCTGCGATCCCATGCTGCTTCCTTCAGAAGCGTATAGCATCTCTGGCTGATTTTAGTATCTATCTAAACGGGAAAAAACCATACAAAATCCAATAAAACACTGGGGTAAATGCTGATGGGAAGTCGGATTGATCTTCAGCATCCAACTGAGTCGTCATATTTCTTGCGAATTCCTGGCATTCGAAGTTGGATTAGCATAAATAAAATATATTATCTTCTAATATAATGATTAAGTCAGTCTAGATTTAAGTCGCCTAGATAATAAAGCCAACTGTTGCATCATATCTTCCAGAATTTCAGTAAGCTCGTTCTCCTGTTTTAAAACATCTAAATGATTACCCAAAAACAAAATTCCTCGGTCTCCAAAAAAACAAAAAGTTTGGCACGTGTTAGAATGACAATGTACATAATTTAGGATTAGACGAATTTACGGAAAAACGTTTTGTTAGATAATTTTTTTGTGTATTCTTCAGTGTTTATTACCTTGATCGAAATATTTCAAAGCAATTGCCTGCTGTCTTTGCATATTTCTGGATCTGTAGTCACAAATTCATTTTGATATAATATCTAGTCCGTATTAGTAGCTACTAGTAGTTTGAATAACGAACTTTTTATACATTTTATCAAGATTTATTAAGATTAACTAACATTACAGATGTTTCGGATGCTTTATAGCAAAGAGTAGAGTAAAGAGAGAACACTAACTATTTACTGAGTAATTTGAAGCACCCTAAGATTGAGCGTGAAATTATGCTTGGTTTTAAATTTTACTATTGATGTGAAATTTCTAAAGACGCATCTCGTCAGTCAAATCGACTCGAGTGCCGTGCCGATGAACGGCATGATTTTGACAGGCACTGTCATTTGTTTATTTTATTCCATCTGCTTTTTCAATTTTAGCTCTAACGTACACATTTTTGTGTTTCACATCGACCGGAAGTACCGTGACGATATCATTTTTTTATTAGATTTAAAATTGTATTTTTTTTGTTTGTAGATGGGTGGACGACTGACGATCTCGTATTCCTGTGGAAGGAGGGGGACCCGGTCCAGGTTGTGAAGAACCTACACCTGCCTCGCTTTACGCTAGAGAAGTTCCTCACTGATTATTGCAACAGCAAAACTAATACAGGTATAATATAAATCTATTATGATTCACAAAATGTTACCTATCTAATATCTATGTGTGTGTTTACACCTTTTTTTGTTTTCGCTGGGGAATGCCTTTAGCCATGCCACCGGGTTTAGGGGGCCCAGGGGTTATGTGGGACTCACTCGGGGAAGGTGGACGCAGACTATACCCACTAAACCCCAGCGGTGTTCTCGTCGTCTGGCCGCTCAACGCGGGTGCTGTAGACTTTCGCGGTGTGTTTACACCTGGAAAACCCCAACACAATAACGAAAACGGCTTATGACCTTGACGCGGTTAGACTGATTTAATAAAGCATGTGTAAGAATCCCCGCTCGAAAAAAAATAAACCACATCCGAATATTTTAACTTGTTTAATAGCTACAGTGCCACATAAAAACACACATAGCCGTTACATTTGTAACATCAATAATCTGTTAAATAGTTACTTAACTGTCGCTCAGAGAGGGCTGATATTGATATCAATAAGCACGAAGAGATTTCTAAACGACTTTCCTTTTAGGAAACCATTAAAATAGTTCCGATATTTAATATTTCTGAGGATTTCGTAGGATATAAGTGACGATCTCTGTGGCTCAGTGGTAAGCGCGTTGGCGCTCAAGCCGGAGGTTGCGGGTTCGAATCCCGCCTGGGAACAAAAATATTTTCTATGTTCCTGGGTCATGGATGTGTATTAAATATGTGTATAATATAATAAAAATCTTAAATATATGTATAGTATAAAAGTATTAAATATATTTCCGTTGTCTGGTACCCGTAACACAAGTTCTTCGAGAACTTACCACGGGACCAGATTGACGTGGTGTGAAAGCGTCCATAGATATTAAAAAAAAAAAAAAAAAAAAAATATAAGTACCTAATAAGTTGAAAACTTCCACTAAAAACTAAGACAACCAAATTTTACTTGCGACTTTTAATTATTACAGGCGAATACAGTTGCTTAAAAGTGGACTTGCTCTTCAAAAGAGAGTTCAGTTACTACCTCATCCAAATATACATTCCGTGCTGCATGTTGGTCATAGTGTCCTGGGTCTCCTTCTGGTTGGACCAGGGAGCTGTGCCAGCCAGAGTATCACTCGGTACGTATATTAGCTTTAGTACATACATTTTCGCTATATTAATTTGGAAATTCTTTCTGATGAAGATGAATATTTTTTCATTGTCTCTAAACACTTCAAATTCTCCTTGAATAGTTTGGCTGTAATTTGGAAAGATTGGCAAGATAGGCAGTGTAATCACGTCTTACGTCGCGGGATGGGCAAGGCATCAAATCGTTTATGTTCATGGGGGGCATTGGCCACTCTTAAGATGGCTCTGTCAGTTTGCATATCCTACTTACATAAAGGTACACTGTTAAATAAAGATGCATGTATAAGAAATAAAGGAAAAACTGGACATGGTACAAATTAATACGACGAAGAAGTCACACCTAACGAAGATTATAAAACTGTAATTGCAATGATTCAAATAGATTATAAAACTTCAACTGAAACAAATCTTACCAAAATTAAATTTAAGTTTTAAATTCTAGGCGTGACCACACTCCTAACAATGGCCACTCAATCGTCTGGGATAAACGCGTCCCTACCCCCCGTCTCCTACACCAAAGCCATCGATGTGTGGACTGGAGTCTGTCTCACATTCGTCTTCGGGGCGCTACTAGAGTTTGCTCTAGTTAATTATGCCTCTCGCTCTGACATGCACAGAGAGAATATGAAGAAAACGAGACGGGAGATGGAAGCTGCTGCCAGTATGGACGCAGCGTCTGACCTACTGGACACAGACAGCAACACCACTTTCGCTATGGTGAGCTCGCATTTAAGTTGTGGGTTTAGTAGAGCTTTCTAGATCTTTGGTTTGATCTTAGATATCATCGATCCTTTTAGATAAATGGAATCATATACAGCGTATTTTTTATTTATAGGTAACATGATTTAGAAATAAAGTTTTAACAGATTGAATTAAATGTTCGGGCTTTCATGTTCCTCTGCAGAAACACTGACCGTATTGGATAATATAATTGGAGTAGACGTTTCTATGCTTATTCACATTGAATTATAAGTAGTATACAGATTCACTCCTGTATTCCATTAGACATTGAAAATAGGTATCTTATTGCATGTACAAGAAATACAAATTTAAAGTTTGCTTGATCTTGCATGTACTTTCAATTAAAGAGTGCTTTTTCATATTCCATGATACTTTCATTGAATGGATTTAAGAAAGTATTTAATTAGTTTTCTATTAAATTGAAGTGTCTTTGTTATTTCAAATTAACAGCTTTTTACTCGAATCAAACTGTCTATTTGTTCCGGGTAATCTGGAATGACTGAGCTGAATTTAACGGGACTTTCGGCGACAGATAGCTGAAGTTAAAAAGAGTAACTTAGGCCATAAAATAATCACCATCAATCCGAATACGGGTGTAGTTAACGCGAGCGAAGGTGCGAGCAACAGCTAGTTTATAAATAAAATTGAACTCGACCGATAAATTCTTTCGTGTAGGATTATTACTATGCCTCAAGGCAAAAATTTACACTTTCAGCTTAATTTATACTCAAATATGCATTTAAAAAATCATCTACAGAATATATTCCTTATATTGCTTTTCCTTCAAGTAAACTAAATAACATTTTTTTAAATGGAAGTCAAGATATCTAATTCAAACACATTAAATCGCTCATCTGCAAACTCCCCAAATTACAGTTTTAGGCATTAACTTGATTCCTAGATTAGTTACGTTTTAGGAACTTAAAGGGATGATAGATAGATGTCTAGATTAGTTAGGCCTTTTAGGTTTAGGTTTTTCATTTGACCATAGGCGCGGATGATATCTAGATAAGATAGTTAGACCTTTTACGTGCATGCATTGTGTCTGTCCGCCCTGACTGGTCTGCAACTGGCAGAAACCCTTGATGCGCGGCGGCGTGGACAAGATGCGGCAGTGCGAGATCCACATGAACCCACCCAGGAAGAACTGCTGCCGGCTGTGGATGTCCAAGTTCCCTACGCGCTCCAAGAGGATAGACGTCATCTCCAGAATCACGTTCCCTCTGGTGTTTGCGCTCTTCAACTTGGTTTATTGGTGAGTAGAGAAAGAAAAGAGCAAAAAAACCAAATAGTAAAAAAAAAGCTAAAAGAAAAGGTGAAAAAAAAGAAAACAGTAAAAAGAGAAAAGAGCAAAAAAAAAAGAAAAGAGAAAATACGATTATAAGTTATAGATTTTTATTAATCCACAACAGTTCCGAGTGTTTAAATTTATAGTGCGCACAACAAAAGCTAAAGCTCGTTACATAATCCTTTTTTTCATCTCTTTCTTTTTGTCTCTATAACACTATTGATGTATAAATGCGGTGTTTTGTCCCTAAAAATATTTTATTATTATATCTTCATCATCGAGCATAATAGAACCAGAATAGAGCAATAATGTCGTGTGTTTTGTACGAAAACAAATTCCGACAAATTTGTGCTGCGACGCTACGCGTCTGCGCTCTGATTGGCCGAATGATGGCCATTGATGGATGATTGGTCAATGGGTCGTACATACAGATCACTGGTTGGTTGAATTGCTATAACGTCAATGACAAACTGACCAATTTCGGAATTTTATGACTCGCATTACTACTACTACTACTAATACTCTATCCGCTTATATCCTCGATTATCTTATTCACTTACTCTTAGTCACTACACTGAGTGTGGAATCTGTGAACATAGTCTTGATAAATCTCATCATTAGATTTGTTAGAAACCACAAGGATGATCTGTAAGGCCATTGAAATAATAAAAAAAATCCTAATTTCCATAGAGAAAATGGCTGGCTCTTACCACCTGCTTGGGATTCCATTATTAAAATAATTAAATGTACCAGGTCAACGTATCTCTTCCGTGACGAGGACGAAGAGAAGTGATTCTCCTGGTCGCCCGAGGGCGGCGAAAATGCGGCGCGCCTGGCCGCCGCCGTGCTCGCGCCCTACGCGCTCTTCGCCGTCGCTTATATCCTGTGCCTGCGTCCCCGACACGACCCATCCCCCAGACTAGCGACTCTTCCGCGCCCACCCCCCCGTGCACCCATCCGAGTCCGAACCAACCCACCCCGAGTGCCTCCCCGCCCCCCGCCCCGTGCGGCCCGTGCGCCCCGACCGCTATAGCGAGTAGTGATCCCGTACACAACCCACCCAACATGCGACCCCCCCCCCGCGCTTAGTATCCCCTGCGCTCCGCGATCGCTATAGTGAGATCTGTAAATGACTGTCTACGACACGGCCCACCACGCCTCGTGAGCTTCACACATCTCACATCATGCACCCACCCGTTCCAAACTAACCCACCACAAGCACCCCCCAAGACGAGCTAAAGAGATAAAGAGCTAAAAAAAAAAGAGAAACGACGTGAAATTGAATGTTTTATGATGTACGGTTGAATTTAAGGTTCCTTCGAAAAAGGAACAAAAAATATAGTAAAACGTTCATCGTATATCTCAAGTTGGCACCTATTGAATTTATAAGCATACTCAGCAATTGGAGAAATTTTGTTAAAGCGACGCATTTTCAAACAATAATTATAAAGCCGCGCAAGAGGGGACTGGGTATCCTGAGCGGGGCGAGGCTTGCCATATTTGTTATTTTATTGTTTTAATAACGAAATAACGATAATTGGAGAAATGCCTTCTACAATTTTAAAGAAAAGGTATAAACTCATCTACGTTATTAATCAAGATAAGTTAAGAAGGTTAAATCGGTCCCGTTTGCCTACAGACATACATGTGTATCTCTGTTTAAAAAGAGGCATGTTCGATATTTTTTTCTCTGTTGTTAACCTAATCATGTATTAAAAACAAAGTTAACCTAAGTTAACCTAATCATGTATTGAAAACGAACAAAATAAGGTTTATATCATGAACTATTAGGTCACCAACTTATATTTTCATTCGTTTTGGAATCACAGAAATAAATTGAGATTATTGACGCCAAAATTTCCAATTTTCCTCTTAATATTGATATGATGGTGAAATAAAACATTTCACAAACCCAAAATAATGATAAATCACCGTAGGTACATCAAAATATTTGTTACACCAATATTCAGGTTGTTGTTGTTATATAAATAAGGTATTTTATATAATATTTACCTCAAACATCGAGTATATAACCCGACAGAGCGGTAATGTTCTGTGTTTTGTATGGAAACAAATTCCGCCTTTGTGCTGCGCTACGCGGGTTCTGCGCTCTGATTGGCCAACTGATGGCCATTGATGGATGAACGTCCGATGGGACGTACATACAGGTCTCTGGTTGGTTGAATAGCTGTTACGTCAGTGACAAATCACTGACCAGTTTCAGAATTTTATAGCTCAAATTACTACTCTATCCGGTTATCTGCTCGATGACCTCAAACGACTAAAATGTATCAACAACTTTACGTCCAGTCTACTAGATCTCACTGTAGCGTACCACAAAGTCCTTCTCTAACCCAACTTGACTATTTCTTCTTCTGCAATCCGTATTTTCCAAAAGCACAATATTATTACAATGTCTTAAAAGTTAAGACTTTCTTTTGCTCTCATATTTATCATATGAATACCTACTTTAAACATCTTTTTTAATCAAATACTTGATTCTTAAAGCTATATTATTAACTTAATCCACACATTTTAAGTACATTTTAATATAAAAAATATGAATATTATATTAATATTTAAATAATTTTAAAATATACACTATAAGTTTTACTATAAGTATTTACAATATAAGTGGGAAAAATAAGCTTTATTTAACATATATTATTAGTTTCTAATTTACATGTACTTAGATGACCTATGACTAGTTGGAAATATTTTAAAATTAAAAAAAGTGTAAAACTGGTTGAATTTTTTTTTTTTAAATCAACCTGAAATATTTAAAAGATATCTTCGCATACGTAGTTAAAATTAAGTATCTACACCGTTAATAGAACGTAGCTTTAAGAATCAATTAATTATAGAATAAACAAAAGTTGCAATATTATGTTGTTTTTATTTATTAAATAAAATAAGTACCATTCTATTAAGTACATGTAAGCTATAGTTTTAAGTGAAACTAATATCCAACTGCTTGTTATCGCTGAGTCATCTGTTATCACTTGCACGAAACTGCTTCAACCAAATCATTTCTATGCTATCGACTGATAACACCAAAACCTTATTCCTAAGCGGCATATATGGGAAAGTAAGATTTTTTACTAGAGACGATCCGAAAGAGAGCGACGCGGCATATTATGAGAATGATTTTGGTTTTAAAGATCACAGAATAACACAACATTTGTTCCATTGGATTTTAGTTGGGAGGAAAAGGGGGTAAAAATATCTTGGGTATACAGAATAGCATGTCGAATATATTAGAAAAAATAGTAACGCACTATAGGGACAACATATTTTGGCGCGATCCGTAAGCAAACCAAGACGAAAGTAACATGATTATGAATAAAAAAAAGTGTTGGGAACTTTCAAATCATAAGAATCATGATATTCCAAAGTGGTAATTTAAAATTTAAATACTCTATAAAGTAGGAATATGATCATTTTAATATCACAGTATACTACAAAAGTATGTAAACAAAGAAAATATAACGTTGAATACGTTTCGCGCCATTTTATGAGTAATTACAGGGTCGGCAATGCCTGTTACATATACTTCCTAAGAATTATTTAAGCTCTCTCCAGTCTCGATTTGTCTATCTAATGAAAAATGTAAAAAAAAAATGTTTATTATCGATTATAGACCAAAGCCAGGTTAAAAGAGGTCTTAAATTCTTTTTAAACCGGCGCGACCCTGCATTCGTATAGTCTGCTATGGCAGAATGCACTTTATCTGGGGCCCGTGTTTAGTTTAGGAAAAAAGGTTGTAAATCATATTTTATCCTATTGCGTATTGCTAATATGAGTCGTGTCAAAATTTAAAATATATTTAACACGACGTCATATATTCGGGTAGTAAGGAAGACTATCACTTAGATGTTACTACAGTAATATGTGAACTTGACTTTCTCTTAGATAAAAAACTCATAGAGTTATTTTCTGGTTCACAATTATTGTATGTTAGATAGAATAGGTTTTACTTATGGCATACGGTAAAACTCGCCTCAGAGGAATTATTGAACACTAATCATTACGTAGTTTTAGAATTTGTGCATTTGAAACAGTATATTATCATTATTGTAACATACAACATCCCGAAGACAAATGTAGAAGTGGTATTATGTCTTATAGTTATCTCTTTAATCTCTTATTTAAACAAGACATTTGCTAGCTTTCTTCTTAGATACAAACTTTGAATTTTTTTATAAAAAATATGAATACCTCCAAAATAATTTTTAAAAAAATCAACAAATATTTATGACGTTAAGTTGCTCATTTGATGAATTTCAAAATGGCGTGCGGGATTCAGCTTTACGAAATTAAATGCGCCTAAATGGAAATGTCTATATAAGTATACTGTTTCAAATGTAAAGTAGGTGATGGATGTGTATATAAAATGGCCTACTTTCACACCTGTGTCGCTCACTGTACAGTTAACTATATTATATTATTTAATACAACTATATATAATAACTATGTAAGATTTTAACTATAAAGTTTTTTTCTCACACGCTCTATCATTACACTGTAAATATATGCCTATGTGTAATCGTCGTGGCATGATTGTTTTCTGTTTTCTAATCTACTATTTATTCTTTGACAATAATTTTAAGTCTGTCGACAGGTTTTAGTTGAATGCTTATTTATGGACATCTTAAAATTTCGATTGTGTACTGCCAGTGTTTAGTTTTGAAGGGCAAATAAAACAAACATGCTGCGATGATGAATATAATAAATAAAATACATATTTCGATGTAATATACATGAATATCACTATCGCTGTGTTCGATTATCCGTTACAATTATTTGAATTGCGCGCCAAATCTGAGCGCCATATTTGTTTCTTGTCAAATTTTTGCTCATTTTCTCTTTCCGTCCCTTTTTTTCTGTGTAACACTATAGGTTTGTAATAACATTATTATCATGAAGGGATAACACATAATATACTCGATCACATTCAGACTAAAATACAGGGAAATGATATGATAAAATGTGAAAGGAACATGAAAATATGCTAACTTATTCCCCTTTGTGGTGGGGGTAATATCAATATGGGATAACAATATTTAAGTTTTAAGTAATCTTTCTTAAATGTCGAGGCATACAGCGTATAAATAATTACAATTAATAAATATTCAATGACTGCTTGGAAGGAGTGCACAGTATTTAAGTGTCATAACGTACTCATTAGTGTAGTAATATATCTAATACAAAATCAATAAAACACACTACATGTTTATCCATTGGAATATGTCTAAAGAAATAATTTCAGAAATATTGAAATTAATCAAGATGGCGCACGTTTATTCTAATTTTAAATAGCCTCAATTGTCGATCGTAATTTGGCGTTTTGTTGTGTTTTAAAAATAGGTCAGTGGTAAACTATATTGAAACGTTCACTAACTACTGTTCTGACTTCAGAGCTTGTATCTAAAATTACCATCATGATGTATGTGTGATATATATGTGATATCCTGAGAGACGTTTGACATATTGTTAAGTATACATAATCGCGCGCCATTTTATTTTTCGTCATACAAAATTTTTAATGGCCAGTATTTTTGAAATACCTAAAATCTAGAATTGTGTTTTATTGTAATTGTAATATTAAATACCGTAGACATAATTATTGTTATGTTGAACGCAATAATTGAATCCATCATACATTATTAATTTATCGGGTTAAAAGTTTTTTCTTTGAAGCAAAAGCCCATTGTCCTGTAGAATGTAATCTATATTATTTAGATATGTCCTTCTTAGACATTCTTGGGCTGTGATGAAGTATAGATAAAAAAATAATAATACTGGCAACAAAATCGTAGACCGTGGGCCGATGCGTAAAATCATCTGAAAAAAAATATATTGTAAAGTCAATTAAATCATGAAATAACATCACTGACATATCGATACTCATACAGTTTAGTAAGCACCGATGTATTTAAATAAAGTCGGGGTCACTTTTGTAATAAAATTTAAATAAGTGTTGGTTAAAGAAACAAGTAAATGACAGGAACGTTTGAAATTCGAATGGTGTTGCAACACTTTTGCAGATAATTTACAATTTCAATGTATCTCATTCCATTTAGTTTACTATATTGTGAAGGATTGTTGAAAAGAAACGTTGCGGAAAGAGATTTTAATAAAATTATACCCATCGTATGTGTTTTTACTTTTTTAATTTTCCCTTTTCATACCTAATCGATCGAAGTACCTGCATTTATACTAATATAATACAGCTGAAATGTGTGTTCGTTTGTTTAAACTAATCTCCGGAACTTGCCTGGCTAGTACTTCTTTTGCATTTGACAGTCCAATTCTTAGGTAAGGTACTTTAGTACTATTATTTATTCTGTGGGTAACGTTATATTTTCGGTTTTAGCGCGGGTGAAAATGTGGGGACACTTTTTTTCTTTTACGGCGCGAAAAGCTCTGAGGCATCCCGCGGAGAGAGGGACTCCCCAGGCAGCTATGTGGGACTCGCTGCACCCGAAAGATGGTAAGGTGGACGCAGCTCTACTCACTAAAACCCGGCGTGTGCCACACAACACCTCCCAACTCCGAGACAGTACAATGGGGTGAGATTCCCATTCTCGCCCCTTGTCTGCTTTTTTGTCCCCTTTTCTTATAAGAGGGAGAGGGAGATTCTACAAAGAGCAGCTCCCTCGGCTCAATTTGCTCCGCCCAAGGTGTTGGGCACATCTTAGGCTACTGAGCTCCACCGCCACGACAAAGCTTGAACCAGGGTGGGGAAACTGTGGGGACACTAACCTTTAATAACGTAAAATAAATAAATAATATATTTTTGTGGCAATGGCATCATATCTTTTTAACCCCTGTATGTATGTAGCTTGAAACTTCATTTATGCTATTATTGCTATATTTCCGGAAAGTAAAATTTCATTAATATTTTTACTACTAAAAAACTATTAAAAAAATAACACTATGAAAGCGTCAACTGTTAACAATCTGTTTCGCCAACTTAGCAGTTATTTCACGGGGCTTAATATTGCCAAAAAAATAATTCACCAGTATAATTCTACGCTATCATATCCCTCAATGATTGACACAAAAAAAAAATGTGTAAGGCTTTGAATATCTCTGGCAACAGCCAAATATGGATGTATAAAAAATCTTGAAAATTCTTTCATCTACTAATTTTAATACAAATTCCCACAAGATTATCACGGAACTAGGTAAATTCAATATAATCATAATCTTTATTTGATACAATATGGTAACAAAATTGGCCTTGGCTTAATTTAGTTAGAACACATATTCTGTAATAAAATAATATATAAACCAGTAAAAAGTTTAAAGGTTCCGACTACGAAAAATTAACCCTTTTCTTTTAAGTCGGTTAAAATATATCTATCACCCGGACCATAATAACGAATTCATATTTAACAGAATCGGATAAGTGGCTTCGACGTTAAAATACGTACCTAAATACAATTCTAAAGTAACCCTTCGACTTTGTCATACAAAAAAAAAATAACCTAACCGATTGAAAGCCATAGGGACTGCCGATAGAAGTGAAAACAAAATTAATTATTGCGTTTCTTAGAAAAGGTTTCTATTTGTGTCAATAGATGTCACTGTCACCCAATCGATTGTACTTGCATACAAAGTCATAAAAAGGGCATTTTATTTCATATACAATTTTAAATCGGTTTCAACAGCAGTGACAGCAGAGTTTCTCGCTCGGGCAACACGGACACACTCGGCGTCCCGAATTCACCCGATCAAGCCTTACACCTCCGAGCGTGACGGCTCAGCCTCATTTATACCTTAAAAAATCTGTGTGAGATGCGCCAAAAGATTTCACTTCAAAAACCACTTACCTTTTAATTTGGGACGATTTGAAATTGGTCATCAAAGTTAGGGGGTATTTCGTCATCCCTCACTGATCTCCTTCCCCAGCCAGACGAGAAGGTCAGTTGACCGTTGGAAGAACCAATGATAGTAGCCATCGCAAGGACAAAGCAGAGGGCAGCGCGCTTGAAGATACGCAGTACACCAGACATGGTGAAGAAGTGAGGAGTTAGTGGATAATTTCTCCTTATATATGTCCAATACTTCAGAATTTTAATCATTTGAAGCCTTATGAATTTAATGAAGAGATGTATGTAGGCGGGGAAAATTGTGCCTCGCTATTTTTATACGGCAATTTTCTATTATATTTTTTTTGTTTTCGACCGTTTTAGCGTTCATTGTAAGAGGCCTATGGCCAGCAATGGACGGGAAAACGTTGATAATGATAATGAAGACTAAAATAATGAGGAGAGTCTTTGGACATGGGTGTTATAATGACGTTGGCAAAATATCGTATTATACTAATACTAATTTAATATTGAAGTACTTACTAGAAGTGCATCTCCGTTGTCTTAAGGTGATGGGCATTCGTCGGCAAATAAATGGAAACTAATATAAAATGGCTCGCTAAATCAGAACTAAGATTACAATAATTGCTGAAATCAACTCAATTTGCGACAAGAATCCACGACAAATCGTTGAGTCATATTGTTGTTTCGGAGGGAAATAGTTTGTAGTCAACCAGGGACTTTCAAAGGGATTCTTGAAGCCAAAATCTTAAGAAGTCCTGCTTCTCATCAACAGGAGGAGTCAGTCCACAAGGTTTATGATAATGTACTCATTATAAACACGAGCTAACATTGGGAAATATAATTTTCCTACAAATCACAGTTTCGTTAATAATAAAAATCATTTCTCATTTTCAAACGTATATTATCTAAAACTTAACAAATTAATACATTTAACTTAATAAATAAAATACATAAACCTTAAAAAACAATTATTAAACGAGCGACGAAAGTCTAGGGCAATCTAGGGGTCTGGGCTCGGCCTCTTGAGTGAGGTCCGGATTCGACCTGACCCCTGTGGTGCCTAAATATGGAATTTTCTAAATTTCAAAACGAACCTGACATGAGACCGTCGCTTGCTCACTGAAGGAGAACATCGTGAGGAAACCTACCTGCCTGAGGAGATTAAAAGTCTTTGAAAGTGTGTGAAGTTCACCAACCCGCATTGGGCCAGCGCATCGGTGAACTATGACCCAACACCCTCCGATTTCGAAGAGAAGATCCGCACCTAGCAGGGTTGATATTATTATATTTATAAGCCTTAACAAACAAAGCAAAATGTTAAATATGCGTTGCGTTCCGATTCCTATCTCTCGTCCTTAGCCACAGAAAGGATATCAGAGTTATGGTGGTGGAAATGATGAGCAGGGCTGCGCTGGAGGCTCCGACGAGGGTTGGAGTCAGGGCCATGGGCAGGAAGCAGCGCCCGCCTTCCTCCCAGCTGCAGCTGTAGGCTGTGTGAAAATATATTAATATCCCAAAGAGATATACCTACCATGTTAGTTTGGGTATAGATAGCTTCAAAATGGCTCAACCTATTTAAATTCATTTAGACCATAAAAATAATATTAGTCTGGGTAACTCTATACATCTTACGATGTGGCGGAGGTTCTTGCCGAGACGCACTCCTATGTCTCGGATAGGAGGTCTCTTGGTGAGAGCCTTGGACGGGATCCTTCAGGTTCGCCGACTAGGGCAAGAGGCGTTAATGCGAAGGTGGGGGGAGGACCTGGCGAGACAGCCGTACGGCAAAAGCCTAACGGTTGCTCTGCGTCCGGTCCTTGAGCGGTGGATGCGCCGTAAGCGTAAACCACTCACCTTCCGTCTGACACAGGTGCTCACTGGGCATGGTTGCTTTGGTGAGTACCTGTGCCGGATGGCCCGCAGGGAGCCGTTGACAGTGTGTCACGATTGTGGCGCGGCGGTGGACTCGGCCCAGCACACCCTCGAGGTGTGCCCGAGATGGGCGGCGCTGCATCATGATCTGACATCGGTCATCGGAAGGGACTAGTCTCTGCCGAGTGTCATCACCGCGATGCTCGGTGACGACGAGTCCTGGACGGCGATGGTTTCCTTGGCGACGAACGGGGTTGCGCAGGAGGCGCTACTTAATAAGCCTCCAGTAACGCCCCTGTGCTCGTGTCGGGTTCAGGATGGGAACCTGGGCCCAGTATGACACGACGTCGCGGGGACTGCCTAAGCAGCCGGGTAGTCCCACCTTAAGAAGAGTAGTCTGGCCTTCGCCGGGGCCAGCCTGTCGCTGCGGTGATCCTTTTGACTGCCTATCCGGGACCCTCATAATGCGGCTGAAGGCGCTCGCAGTGGTTTTAGTTTACGGGTAGGGCACTCCCAGGTGCGAGTCCCACATAGGGTCAGGATCTAGGGTAGATCACGCATGTACCAGCTACATGCGTAAAATTTTCCCTGCGATAACAAAAAAAATAATACATCTTATGATGTATTAATTGTAGACATTATAATAATTTCTCCGTGGTGCAAATCAAATCATTTTTTTTTATTCAAAATAGTACAGAGTATCTTTTTGAATGTCAATTGAATCTACCACCGGTTCCAAGGCAAGCGCACTGAGAAGAACCGGTGAAACAAACTCAGTAGAACTAATCTTTTCAAATATTTTATAACAAATTTCACATGTTATCCTGAACTGCCTTGGAGGAACGCCCTATTCCCAAGGTGTGGTATCTTCTGTAAAATCTTTTACTTTATAATATCCTTTACCACACAAACGCTCTTTAATAACTTTTTTTGAATTTATCAATTGGGAGGTTTTGAACGTTTTCTGGGATCCTATTGTAAAATCGTATACAGCCTTTAAAAGAATTGCTTACTTATGTGAGTCTAATCACATCTAGCCTGTGTCTATTCCGTATATCCCTACTATGAATGTCACTTTTTTACAGAATTCACGTGGAATTCACTTTTTTCCGGACATATAGTAAATTTTCTAAGACGTATTGAGACGCGACAGTCAGAATTACAATTTGTTTTTTGTCTCTCAAAGATGTTGTAAAGAGGGGGGCGGCTTGTAAATTGGACGTATTGCCCGCTTCTGCAGCACAAAAATACTGTTGATATCGGCGGGATTTCACGGGAGAAACAAGCAAGACGGTGGTACCCATGCAGCCGGGAGCGCGGCACAGCGCTTCCCTCCCATTGCATGTGCATTGCTGGGTTTCTCCTGACTGCTGTCTTTCGTTAGCATATTAATGCAATTTTTATTTTCCCGATTTAATAGTGGCGGGAAACTGGAAAATATTTCCTATTCATCATAAATTATTCTAACAATATAATATCATAACTACACAGCAGTAGAAGCGCTGGTAACGAGTGAGGAGCTCCTAGAAAAAACTTAGCCGTCACAGACGTTAAAATTTAATATTATAAATGTGAAAGTAAGTTTGTTTGTTACGCTTTCACGCGAAACCTACTTAACCGATCATCATGAAACTTTGAACACATGTTCTTGGAGGTATTAGAAGTGAAAAAACTAAAATCTTATCCTGTGCAGACGAAGTCGCGGGCACCAGCTAGTTATATAATAAAAATCTTTAACGAAAGTTAAAATAAAATAAAGTAATCTGTTTGCCGTCAACGCATTCGAAGTATATTTTATTAAACGCGCACTCACAACTGCGGCGATGTGGGAGCATCACGACATGACAGGGTCATTCCGTTTACCGTCCCGGCATTCGAGACAATTTTAGTGAAACGGCACGCCAATATAAAAAAAAACTGCGCTAAGGGTTCCTAAAAACGTGTTTGTATGTGCAACACAACAGTTTTTAGATTTTTTCCTAAGGAGCCCTAACTTCTTACCAAACATGATGTCAATGGGAAGTAGGTAATAGTATTTTTGGTTTGACGCACCCACAAACAGGTAGACATACAGATTAATCACTGCTAGGCCCCGCTGCATTCACCGCAGCAGGGCTTCAATGCGAGTGGTAGGGGAATCCGCCCAGATAGGGGCTCCATACGTAGCCTTACTCCGACAGACTCTGGAGTACAGCCGCCTGCTGGCTTCGCTGGACCCTCCTATGTTTGGTAGGAGTCGGCTCAGCCCTGACGCCACTCGCGTGACCTTCGGCCCCATTTATTAGAAATAGGGGCCTCCCGTCGAGGATGAGTCCCAGATACTTCATAGAGGTGACCTCTCCGATAAGAAGTCGAGCTCCCGGTGGGGGCACTTTCCTCCCAGGTACAACAAAGTGATACAATAAGGGTTCCGTTTTGTCACTTCGAGGAACAGAACTGTAACAAGACATACCTTTGAGTAAAGCGAAGTAGGTGTGTGTGCAGACGTTGACGATGAGCGCGGAGACAGACCACCCCAGCCCCAGCACCACGGCACGGTCGCGGGCGTCCGCAGACTTGAGCAGCACCACGCCCTGGGCGCTCAGGGCCACCACTGAAACCAGGCTCGACCATAACCACCATATTCTGACGATCTCTGTGGCTCAATGGTTAGCGCGTTGACGCTCAAGCCGGGAGGTAGCGGGTTCGAATCCCGCCAGGAAACAAAAATAAACTATGTTTCTGGGTCATGGACGTGTATTAAATATGTGTATAATATAATGAAAAACTTAAATATATTATGTATAGTATAAAAGTATTAAATATATTTTCGTTGTCTGGTACCCGTAACACAAGTTCTTCGAATACTTACCACGGGATCATATTGACGTGGTGTGAAACGTCTATAATCTTTATATCATCAGGGTGAACAACATTACAACTATATCATATTGGTTCGGAATTATTTCCCCAGCCAGGGATTAGATCCTCTCGACAGACATCTTCAATACTTCTGTGCCTTCTTTGTATATACACCAACTACATAGTGAGCCTAGAAATGGGTTTTTTCTAAATTTCTACCTGCACCTGACCATCGCTTGCTCACCGGTGAAGGAAACATCGTGAGGAAACCTGCATACGCGATGAGATTAAAAAGTCTTTGAAGGTGTGTGAAGTTCACCAACCCGCATTGGGCCAGCGTATCGGTGAACTATGGCCCAAAACCCTCCTCGCCTGATTTCGAGGAGGAGACCCGTGCCCAGCAGTGGGACATATAAGGGTTGATATTATTATTATTATTTTACATGGTGTAATACGCTTACATCCTGCTAATCTGCTCGGGTTGAGTTTCGGGAAGAACTACTACTTCAAACTAAAGGTCAGGCATTGTACTATCTTCGTTATATCTAAAACCCTTGAACGAAAAGAAAACTCAAGGAGGATTTTCCTGGAGATAGAAGCTCGTATTTCTTGATAGAACAGTAGGCAAACGGACAGTTTGCTGACTTGATATTGAGTGATAACCTTTCCCAAAAACACTATTAAATATAGCGGCTTCATTTTCCTTATGCTCGTAATGTTCGTTGGCTTTCAGGGTAGTGTTTTTCAAGTTTATTTGGCGCTTGTTTTTTCACCTTTTTACACCCGTCGACCGTGAATTACATGTTCGTGGATAATATAAAAATATCGAGCTCCTAAAAGCGAATACATTATAAATATCCCGTTCAATAATTTGTAATAATAAAAATGTGTTTATTTTAATAACTTACTAGTGACAGCCACCAGCACCACGAAGAGTACTTGATGCAGGTCGTAGGCGGCGCCGCAGCGCGAGTCGCTGCACGCGCCCGCACTCGCTCGCCCCGCCCCACACGTGCAGTTTACGTACACGCTGAAACAAAACGGAAACTTCGTGGTGAAACATCTGATGGCGCGCCTTAGACTCGACTCGAATGCCGTGACGGCAAATGACACTATCATGCCGTCCCCACCGTGGTTCAAGCCTTGTCGTGGCGGTGGGCTTAGTCGTCTAAGGTGAAGCACCTTGGTCGAAGCCTATTGAACAGAGCTGTTCTTTGTATCCTTCTTATAAGAAGAGGGGAATGATCCCCCAGAGGACGCCTTTATAAATGACCTGTATGAACTAATTCCCTAGGAATCGTTGAGGCAACGTGGACCACTTACATATCATCTGCTAATTAAGTTTAATAATAAATTTTCAATAAAATGCTGTTTTGGAACTTATTTGAGACGTTAAAATTCCTAAAAACGATAATTTACGAGATTATATACATTTTGAAATGATATGCACTTAAATTTTATTTATTGGTACATTTAAACAGCGCTTTCTACTTTATGTTTCTACATAATATATGATAAAATATAATAGTTTTATGAGTTTTAAATTGTATTATAGATGTCACAAGCTGGTGCGATGCCAAGACGAATATTGATGTCTCTAATAGAGTCGTTATATCAACTAAAATATTGGACAGTTGACAATCGTATTATATTATGGTACTATTTAAACCAATGCGCCAGATGGGTTACATTTTTCTAACAGGTAGGTGGGGCTACGGTTTTTATAAGATTTTGTAAAGGTAAGATCTCTCTCATTTTAAGTGAATTGTAAATTCTTATGAGAAATAAAAGTTCTTTAAACCTTAAGATATGGGTAAGATATTATAAAGAAATTAATGGTTTTGCTAGAATTTACCATTTCTATCCGACTGATCTACTAGAGTGTAATTCTTTTTATGTTAGTTGGATAGGCCAATTGGCAAACGTACCACCTGATGGTAAGTGGTCGACATCGCTCATAAACATAAACTAGTTTACCTGGAACGAGCCCAGACAACTCATGTATCTGTTGCCTATCCTGAGACATAAGATGTTAAGTCTCGGTGCCAGTAATTACACTGCCTGTCTTGCCCTTCTCTCCGAAACACAGCACAGCTGTTTGACGGGAGAAACAAGCAAGATGGTGGTACCCATGCAGCCGGGAGCGCAGCACAGCGCTTCCCTCCCACCGCTTTGGTAGTTTCAAGCCTGAGTTGTTAGATAAGTCTTTAATTGGAAGTTTTTGTTTATAGCATAGGAGGTCAAACGAGCAGTCAAAGCCTTTTGGCGACTATCGACAGAGATTATGCAGATGCGTTGCTCTCCTTTTCCCTATCCCCCCCCCCCCCCAATGGGCCACCGGAAACTCACCAACCATAAGACCACGGTCATGCCAATAAAGTTATAAAAAAACAAAATGCCGGATTTTTGCACCTTAAAGGATTTTCAATGTCGTTGGTTTTTTTAATTATGTCAAAATTGATTTTATTGCCAAGCTTAATCTGGCAGAGGTCTTGTCATAATAGAGGATCAGAAAATGTCACTATAAGATACGAGCTTCCCGGAACCCGGGCGAATCCTCACCTGAATCCATTAAAGTTCTCCTCCCCCGAGCAGCCGGCCTGGCACGGAGACAGGTAAGTTGTCATGTCATCCATCATACATACAGGAGAGTACTCCTGCCACCTGGGCTGGCACCTGGGTATGTTATGAATTACTATACTGGAGGAGGCGCTTCCGTATGCAAACGGAAGCGCCTCCGGGGTACGAAGGCAGGTAATGTGCACATGGAGGCACAAAGACTTACTTTATGACTCAGGTAGGCAATACGTAAATGCTAACCGCTTACACGACTAACGGTATCCTTATAGGATCACTCCGTGTGTCTGTTTGTCTGTCTTTTTTATGTCATAAGGAGCCCATAGACACCGCACAACCAAAAGTTATGCAGATGCGTAGCCCTCCCTTTCCCTATCCCTCCAATGGGATACCAGAAACTCACAAACCGCACGAAACGCGACAGCATAGCTGTCACTTAACGCCGATGTTATGTGAGCGAGTCTGTCTGTCTATTACGCATCATCATAGGCAAGAAGTTAAATCTCAAAGAATGAATGAAGGAATCTTAAACGTGGTAATTTCTCTGGTTGTCAACGTCACGTTTTGGGAACATTATTCCATCTTCTTAAGAAGAGGGCTTCTTCTTAACTAAATTCATTTTTGGTGAGGTTTTCCCACCTTATCTTCATCAAGTCTTACCCGCACTGCCGACTGCACTCCGGGTTCATATAGATACTCTTCAGTCCAACTACCTTCCCCTTGTCACAGGTGGGCACGGTCATCAGGAGCACGTAGACGATGAACGCCAGCACGCTCATCATGATGGCCTGCTTCAGGGCTTTCATTGGACAGAACTTGAGCAGGATCGGTGATGATAGGTGTAAGCCTGCGAACTGTGATTATGATTAAGGGGTAATCAAGTGACAGGCGTCCATAGCGCCACCACCATAGTGCCAAAACTGTTTTCTCTGAAGCCAAAACTGCTAAGCATTGAAATGGATTTAGGAGTTCATAGCGGACAAACGAAACAAAATCGATAAAATGATCATATTAGATTAGAAAATAGCCATTAATAAATTATATTTAATTGTCTCCTAATTCAAATTTCGAGCAATATATTATATATTCTTTCTTTAATTTTTTAAGATTAAGTAAGCTCTTCAATACTTAATACAAAATATGAAAAAGAATGGCTAACAATATGGATAAAAGTTATTTATAAATTTTGATAAATACTTCTTCTACAGATTATATAGACTAAGTCATTAACAATGGGATATGTCATTAACAATAGGATGTCATTAACTATATGGGACGTGTTATTAGCAATGGGATGTGCCATTAACAATGGGATATGTCATTAACAATGAGATATGTCATTAACATTCTTTATTTTATTACTTATTGACAATAGTTTTAATGAATTTATTTTAATAATTAAGTATAATAATGTTAACATAGAATGATATGTAGATTTAATTAATTTAATGATAGTAGATTTATATAAGTATTATATATTTTTTCTGTCACACACACAGAAATCTAAATAATAAGACAATTGTCTTATTATTTAGATTTCTGTGGTCACACACCATAGTTATGGTAGAATATACTAGGCCCTAGGCACTAATTTAAGATACCACCATTGTACTACATTATTGTGATGAAATAAATGATTTATGATTTATAACAATGAGATGGGACAATGGGACACGTCATTAAGTATGGTATGTCATTAACAATGAAATATGTCATTATCAATGGGATATGTCATTAACAATGAGATATGTCATTAACAATGTGACATGTCAATAAGTATGGGTCATGTCATTAACAATGGGATAAGTCATGGACATGTCAATAGCCAACATTATTATAAATCCATTCACCAAGGGGACTTTAATAGAAAGAAAAGAATAAAAAAAATACTTACCGAAACCACTAATATCAAAAATATGTATTGGATGATCTCACTGAAGTTTGTATAAGAACTCCGTTTGAACACAATATTATAGTTGACCTGAAACAATAATACGTTAAACTTAGGGATGCCAAAGGAGTCTCTTTTATGTTAGTTGAATCGACAAACTGGGTGAAGTGCACCGTGATTGTGGCAGCGTTAGCGTCGCCCCTAAGCTGGATCTAGTTCTGCTAACCCTAGCCCAGACTTAGTCATTCATATTTTGCTATATATATATGTATCGAGAGATGTGAGATGTCAATTCTCTGAGCCAGTAATTACACTGCCTGTCCTTCTCTCCGAAACACAGCATGAAGAATTAAGCAGGATGGTTGTACCCATCCACGAGGAGAGTGCCTCCAAGCACTGCGCAGCGGCCTGGTGCGGCAACCTATATATCCCTCGCCAGGCCAATAAAAGAGAACACCGCTGGGTTTTAGTGGGTTGAGCTGCGTCCACCCTACCATCTTTCGGGCGCAGAGTCCCACATACCCTCTCCTCTGCGGGATACCTAAGAGTATTTCCCGACGCTAAAAAAGGATGGTGGAACCGATGCAAAGCATGTATGATGTATACGACTTATCAACTTTTTTATGTCACAAGGAGGCAAGCAAGCAGTCGGAGCCTGATGTGACTACCGACGCACAACCAAAAGTTATGCAAATTCGTTGCCCTCCTTTTTCCTATCCCCCCAATGGGCCACCGGAAACTCACAAACCGCACGAAACGTGACAGCATAGCTGTCACTTGACGCCGGTGTTATGTGAGCGAGAGGTACAGCCCCGTACGTGCCGGCCCAGTTCGGCTGCACCATGGCACTACCTCTTTACTTGTACCTACTATAAACATCTAAATAGTAAATACCTTATTAATATCCAACTTATAGAATGCGTATCCCCAGAGAGAAGCCGCGAGCAGAGCCATAGCTAGCAGCTGAGCGAGCACCAACGGGTTGCTCATTACCCTTCCGACGCTGTGAGAAAAACCTGCAACGTATCAGCCTCATAATACGATGGCATAACCTGGCATGATGTAGCCTCATATGACGAAATACTACTGTCCCTTTACTTACTTCTATCATTCATCGGCGGTGGGCTCTTCAAAACCCCCTTCACCTCTGGGTCATCCTTGGGGATGAGCAGATGCAGCTGCAGCAGGTTGGAGCTCACACCCAGCAGGAAGAGGGTGCTCTGGATGGATATGTTCTTTTCGATAATGGTGACGATATTCTTCCCCACCACCAGCGGTAGAATGCGCGCGATCAGTAATACACCTGGAAAATCGTGACAGCATATCAAATAAAAATATTTTTATTTCGTAGGTATAGCCTGACCAGAAATATAAAAACCATCGCCATATTGCGGAAAATTTCGTAATTAATTTCTGTATGGACGATACTATGTGTTAACGTAAAGAAGATACAGTGGCGACACCACGTAGAGTTTATATATTGCTGGTCAGGCTATAACAACTTCCCCACCATGGTTCAGGCCTGGACGTGGCGGTGGGGCTCAGTAGCCTAGGGTGAGCACAGCACTATGGGCGAAGCTAATTGAGCCGAGGGGGCTCTTTATGTACCCCTATTATTAGAAGAAGGGACATAAGAGCAGGGGGCAAGGAGCGAGGATGGGAACCTCACCATATTGTACTGTCCCGATGTTGGGAGGGGTTGTTCTGTGGTGCGGGACAACCCCTCTGTGGAGGTGGCGTCGGTCTCCTGACGGACTGACTAGCCGTAGAGGTACCCTGTTTACTCATTAGATCCGGGGCACCTCACCAAAGGCGCCAATGGTGGCACTCGCCGGGTTTTAGTGCGTAGAGCTGCGTCCACTTACCACTTTCGGGCGCAGCGAGTCCCACATACCCACCTGGGGAGACCCACTCCCCAGGGAAGCCTCAGAGCATTTCCCGGCGTTAAAGAAGAAAAGATACTCATGATAAGCCATATCTGTTTAGGTGTAGTATTGATACATCCACTTAATTATCAAGTATTTAAAATAAATATCTTTCATTAAATATTATCTTGTCTTTTTTTTTAATTCAATACCTTTATGTTATGTATGTATGGATGTATGTAAGAGATAGTGCATCCTGCTATGCAGCTGACTTGTTGACCTCTCGCTCACATAACACTGGCGTTAAGTGACAGCTATGCTGTCGCGTTTTGTGCGGCTATATGGGCGTCATAGTCTAAAGCTTCGGCTACTCGTTTGCTCTCCTATGCTATAAAAAAAAACGACCGTATCCAAATCACGTGTGCTTTTTCTAAATATCTAACTGCTCCCTGCCTTCCATGGTGATATTTCGTGATTTCTTCTGAATCTCCTCCCACTCTTTCGAACCTCGTGTGCAAGGGCCTAATGTGTGAAATCACGTAAACCTTAGAAAGGGAATAAGGCTCTTACAATAGTGCAGTGGGACCCGTTCAGGAGCATACTCCTCCAGGTACGCCAGCCCGTGGCTCCACACCCCGACCCTGGCCGCGAGGAACACCAGCCCAGACACCATGAACACGGTTAGTCGGATTGCCGATACCCGGGACACTCCGGTGAAGGCTATGTCGTTGGATTTATTGGCGTCGTCGCAAAACGCTGTACAGAAAGAAAAACGAAAAGTTATATTTTCAAGAACCCCTGAAAACAAACAATAGAGATGTCATTAATAAAATTATTTAAAACGTGATAATTACCATGTTTTTCACTTTTATTTCGCAGAGCTCGATATTTCGACAAAATCTACGAATGTCTTGTTCACAAGACTCGAAATGGTAAATATCCCGTTTTAAATAATTAAAATAACCATGTTCACATACACGCAGCATTAGCACCCGAATCAACTCATTTGGAAAAAAAAAACATGTTCACCTCAAATCATAAATAGAGATGTCCATAAAGTTGATGATCAGATTTTGATGAAATGATAACTTTGAGTGCTTATAAATATCAAATAGATATAAATCGAAAAATAAAAAATAAAACAGTCGTGAAAGGAAGGGCTTCGGCGCAAAATCTAATTATGCTCCTCATACTGCTGAACAGATAGAAGATGGAATATGGTGTGAAAGAGAGGCAGATAGTATTAATGCAAAAGATATAAATACCATTATTTTTTTCTTAAATGTATTTTGGGCTGTGAATTAATTACCTGATTCAGCTCTATAATTAGAGCTTGGTATTATGAACCAGCTGCACAAACAGGCCGTTACCAGCCCCACCCACATGATGAGCATGGTCCGTCTCCGCCGGTAGCCCCACCAGGATATCCACGGCGCCACCACCATTTCCACTATACCATACACGATAATGATTGTGTCTGAAAAAGTGATAGAGTTGTTAATTTGGCTTTCCCATATATTAATGTACTATCTGCCCGCACTTCGTTCTGTCAAAGAGGGAGAGTGGGGCCTCCCCAGGCGGGTATGTGGGACTCGCTGCGCCTGATAGGTGTAAGGTGGACGCAGCTCTACCCACTTAAACTCGGCGTGTCCCACCAATGCCGCCTTTGGTGAGGTGCCCAGAATCTGTTGAGCAACATCATGCGTGCATGTTGGATACATGCGAAATGCATTTCCCTGCGTTACCAAAAAAGGGGTCTATCGCTGTTTGCTGAGAATTGGGATACAGACTTATTTGGCTACAGATGACCTCACCATTTTTGTTGATACAATAAGTTTTTCATTGTACTATTTTAGCTTAATATTTTACTTATAAGATTTTATTATTCAAGTTCAGAAAGAAATAAATATTATTATTAAAAAACTAGAAGTACAAAAATAATGGCGGGAATGTTTTATTGGCGGAAATAATGCGCCTCTTAATCTGAAGCAGCTTTTACTTCAGATTGGAACGAGTGCAATCGATTGCGTAATTAGATAACAGATAAAGGAGAAAATAAATATTGTCTTACGCTAAGGAGTAATTGAGATAAGTAACTCTTTGTATACCTAAGCTAAACCTTGCGACTTTGTAAAAAAGGAGCTGTGACTTTATATAGATATTAGTTAGATCGGCAAACGGCAGCCACATGATGGTAAGTGATCAACGTCGCCCATGAACATAAAAGTACACCTGTGGCCTGTGAATAGCCAAAGAAACTCCTTCACGCTTTCAAATCCCGAGACCTAAGGTGAAAGACAGCACCAGTAATTACATTGCCTATATGCTGCATTAGAATGTTATCTATTATATTTATATTATAGAATACAATCTATTATTTTGTAAGAGGTCGTGCCATGCTGCTTTGCAGCCGAATTGGGCCGGCACGACTGGGGTGATAGTTGGTACCTCTCGCTCACATAATAGCGGCGTAAAGTGGCCATGCTGTCGCGTTTCGTGCGGTTTATGAGTTTCCGGTAGCCCATAATTGGGGGATAGGGAAAAGGAGACGCACTAACGCAACGCAAACAACCAGATATTATGCAGATGCATAATATCTGGTTGTGCGGATGTGTATGGGCGTCGATAGTCGCCAAAAGGCTACGACTGCTCGTTTGCCGTTTTTTAACGCCCTAAAATGCTCTGAGGCATCTCGCCGGGAGTAGGTCTCCCCACGCGGGTATGTGGGACTCGCTGCGCCCGAGAGCTGGTAAGTGGGACCGATGCCACCTCCACAGAAGGGTTGTCCGGCACCACAGAACAACTCGGCTCAATTAGTTTCGCCCAAGGTGCTGGGCACGCCTTAGGCTACTGAGCCCCACCGACACGTCAAGGCCTGAACCATGGTGGGGCTCGTTTGCCCTCCTCTGCTGTAAAAAGAAAACCATTTTATACTTCATTTTATTATTGATGGCTGGCTGCTTCATTCTAGGAGTAATCGTGTTCTATTGTTTCAATCATGTACCAACAGACTATAAAATCACCTGAGCCTATTATTAAATAAGGTAAGAAAATCACGCGGCTGAACATTATATTAGAAATATGTTGAAACTTACCAGCCATATGCATCGGCATTTCACCAGCTCTGATGTCCTGTTTGATCATCTTGTACATACACACCTCAGCGAGGCTGATGGTGAGTACCACCCCCATCAGTGTCCCCCTCAGCTTCTTGGGGATGAGGGTAGTTGGGTTGAACCACTGCCGCAAGCAGTCTCCCACTGAAATGTATCAACTTAACAAGTTTCCCTCCAAGTCAATCAATGTCACTCATACTCATGTAGGTGCCGTTTGTACAAACCGCCTGTTCACGCCCTGAAATGGGTTTCTCTAAATTTCTACGTGCACCTGAACATTGGACCATCGCTTGCTCACCGTTGAAGGAAAACATTGTGAGGAAACCTGCATGGCCGATGAGATTAAAAGTCTTTAAAGGTGTGTGAAGTTCACCAACCCGCATTGTGCCAGCGCATCGGTGAACTATGACCCAACCCCTGATTTAGAGGGGGAGACCCGTGCCCAATTGTGGGACATATCTATGAGAATTGATGATGATAATGAAAACTAAAAACTACCCGAAGACTCAGGTGTCAAGAATTGCCTGTAATACTTCCCGGAAGATAGCAAACCAGTTTGGCGAGAGAAATAAGCAGGGTTGTGCCTAATTATGAAGAAGAGCTAACTGCATTCTTTCCACAGATTAAAAAACCAAACCTCGGGCTGATTAGATTTTTATAATGACAAACAAGAAAAATATTGTGTCCTCGATATATTATAAATATTTAGTGCATGAAATTAGCTTACCTTCTTTAAAAGTAGGAATTTTCATGATTAAATATTTTTTAATACACACTCAACTACACCACATAAATTATTTATAAAATAAATTATAATTTATATAATATGTATTTAGAAATTATTTCACTCAATCCCTTTGTCATAAATCACAAATTAAAAAAAATACTAACGTACAATATTCCCGCGCGATCGCGTTGCAATGGCGTCTATTAATTCGCTATTGTTAATTTTGATCATCCTTATCTACAAATGGCGATTATTATGATTCTCGTTTTATGTACCTATATTCTATATGTTTGATTTATTTATAGTGTAAGATTTTTTACAATGTTTTCTATTGTAATCGATTTTTAATCCCTTTACAATTTTAATCCTCATTTCTCGGTGCTGTTTGGGTATTTTTGTTTGTTTTTGTTTCACTTCCTCTTTTAACGTTTATGCTTAGACGTTTATGTGTATTTTTTTTTCTTATTTACATTATTGATTTACCGTACTTAGTTAAATAGTACCTGGATGACCAAGCTTTGCTCGGTTGTTTTTTTATTTTTTTTTAAATGACATTTTCTAAAAATGATTCCTAGCTAGATCGATTTATCGCCCCCGAAACCCCCTATATACTAAATTTCATGAAAATCGTTGGAGCCGATTCCGAGATTCCAGTTATATATATATACAAGAATTGCTCATTTAAAGATATAAGATAATCAAGAGATGATATTGTTTGCTGATGACAAGAAACTAAAATAATATAAAAAACAACACTCTTTCGAGTATGGTACATTGGTTTAGCGTTAATAACTTGCTTTTAAATAAAAAGTAAATTTATAAAAATCTCTTTTCTAAATGATAAGCAAATGCAAACCAATGTACTCTTAGATAATGGGAACTTGGAACTAAAGTGGACTCCACAGTTTTTCTAGGAATAACTTAATATCCCAAGCTACATTAGGGTCACTGTATATCTAAATTGGCGAATAGACTCAGTTCTGCAGCATAGTTATATAGGCACGAGTAGTTTATCATCCACCCAAACCCGCTCATCGTGAGCGCGGCAAACTATTCCCCAGATAGCTCAGTTCCAATTAGACATAGGTTACCTAAGCATGTTTTAACAGATCCAGCTGACGAAATCTCTCAGCTACTAATGCGCGACGCAAAAGCGCGACGCGAACGTCACATAATATACAGAGACACACACGGTGCTAGGTACACCTGCACACCGCTTGGGCCTCAGGGTCGTAAGCGACGTCGAACCCTACACATGGAAACCACATGGATCCGAATCGATCGCGGAAGCTTAGGTTCGAATCCGATACCAGTAGACACAAACCCAGACCACGCAAACAGCGTTAGCACTACGCTACCGCTAGATTGCTTGGGCACCGCGCACGATCCGCCTCCCTCTCCAGAGGGAGGAATGAGGGCCGGCCCTCATGATGATTTTGGTTTAGGTTAAATTCAACCGTAAAAGATTCGTCGACCGTATCGAATTTGACTAGTCCAAATCCTGCCCTTCCGAGTAGCGCGCGCGATGAACAGCGCCTCCTGCGGGGCGCGGAGGTGGCGTCCCCCTTTCGAATATTTCTTAAGTGAGCCATCTGCTCATTTACTGAACCGATTGAGCTTAAAGGCCATCAGGCCTTCAAAAAAAACGAGTAGTTTAGTTACTTTCACAGCGTTATGGCTTATGGCATTCTATTATGGGGAAATGCTGCCGATAATAGTTTTCGTAAAAGCGGGCTATCCGTGCAATCTATAAGGCACCTATATATCTTTGAGAAACAAATTGGAATTCTGACTGTCGCCTCTCAATACATCCTACCAAAAGTACCAAATTAACTGTATGTCTGAAAAAACAAAAGTGAATTCTGTAAAAAAGTTACATTCATAGTAGGGATATACCTAGGGAATAGACACATGCTAGATGTACCTACCAGTGATTAGACTCACAAAAATAAGCAATTGTTTTAAAGGAAACTGTATACGCTTTTACAATAGGATCTCAGAAAATGTCCCAATTAAATAGAAATCTATACATCTATATTCTTTACAGATAAATAAAATTGGAGTGTCTGTTTGTAATATTAAAATAACCGCTTCCTACTAAATGCATGTGGATGTATACACGGTACATATACCCAAATAACATTTTTTACAATTTTTGTATGTCTGTCTGTCTGTTTGTTCCGGCTAATCTCTGAGACGGCTGACCGATTTTGACGGGACTTTCACTGGCAGATAGCTGAAGTTCTAAGTAACTTAGGCTATAAAATATTCATCATCAATCCGTATACGGCTGTAAATCCTCTTCTATGAGTCCAAGATTGTTTAAGTAGACGATGACGTCATCACTTCGTCTTAAAACAAGTGAAACATTTGATGACTAATAAGACTTTCAAAGTCATTAGCGTTTTGTTTGGTATCAGTTAAGTTGCAGACACAATAAAGATAAGTGTACTTCATGTAGGTACGTAAATATCCACGTGTTAGCAGAATCTAATTAGAAATCTTTTGTCAATGAAGAGTTTTCCGTGTACATTTTTTTCATTAACAAGCTTCTTCATGTTTTGTGTACTAAGCAAGGTTTTCGAGGGCAGGATCACGGAGTAATAAAAAACAATTGACCGCCAGCGGACTGGACGACCAGTAGCTGTAAATCAGATATTACTAATAAAATTCATAATTTATAAAAATCTATAACAAAAAAGTGTGTGCGTGTAATCTTTACGCGCGATTGAAGTAAAACTTCATAAAATCTGAGTTACCATCTAGTCACGCCTCATCATCATCAACATAGGCCTCCCTCAATGAACACTAAGATGACCAATCAACTCGCATGCCACTCGCATCCAACACGGACCGGCCACTACACGGAGATCGTCTTCCCACCTGCTGGCGTAGCAAGCGCGCACGACAAAATTTTGTCTACCCCTTTTCTCGTATTATCTCTGACTACAGTAGCTAATATGCGTTTTCAATATTAAGGACAAAATAAAGTAAACTGTCCCACTGCTGGGCAAAGGCCTCCCGCTTTCTTTTCCACGCGTCTCTATCATGAGCTGCACTACACCAGTCTTTTTGAAAAGCGTCGAGGTCATCCCGCCATCTAATGATCGTGTCGGTGTTTTCTTGGCCCAGAACTCGTTGGGCATGCGGATAAAGTAATTTAAACTTAAATTAATAAAACCGGGTGCCTATTTTTTGTAAACCGTGGCGTTTCCATACTATAATTATATAATTTCGGTATACCACGAGTGTTCTCGTAGTAGCAATCTTCGTATTACGTGGTATTACCCTAATGAGTAATCGAGAAAATACTCGATGTAGACATTATATATATCTCTAGTCAAGAGATATCTCTTGACTAGAGATATATATAATGCTTGCTTGTTTCTCCCGTGAAACAGCTTTGCTGTGTTTCGGAGAGAAGGGCAAGACAGGCAGTGTAATTACTGGCACCGAGACTTAACATCTTATGTCTCAGGATAGGCAACACATAAATGAGTTGGCTGGGCTCGTTCCAGGTAAACTAGTTTATGTTCATGGGCAAAGTTGACCACTTACCATCAGGTGGCACGTTTGCCAGTTTGCCTATCCAACTAACATAAAAAGAAAAAAAAAAATCTCGTTGTATGCAATATGCATGCTAGCCCAGCCGGTTATAGTGCATAAAACATTGAGGCCGTTTCCAGATAGTTATTAGATCATCGTTACCAAAGCAAAGTAACATATAAATACATACTTTCCTGGTGCGAACAATAATACGCGTTATGCCGATTATCCAAATGTATTTAGCGTGAAACATGTTATTATTGTTTTTATAGATAAACCACGTTTTATAGACTACAATAAAACATTTATAAAAACAAACACTTGTTAATTCGACTGATAATTTATTTAGACATATAGGTGTGACCTTAGTGTAACTCGCCTCGTATAAATAAATATATATCATCAGACCAAAGTGATATGGTTCTGGAATCTGGCCTAATATATTCTGGATAATTTTACTGGCCGGTGTAGCGTGTCCTATACTGTTTATTTGTCAAAACTTTAATATGGTGAAGAAATCTACAACAGCTCGATTTTCCAAGCATTTCGTACCTCGAAGTGTCAGCTAACAGTCGGTTAGCTGACACTTGCGGTATTTCCGAAGCTTGCTTCTATTAAAAAAATTGTAGAACAGGCAGTATAAATAAACTCCAGTAAACTCGTTCATATTACATTTATCACATCAGGTCGTTTTTTTTTCTTTTACTCCGGGAAATGCTCTGAAGCCTCCCGCAGGGGAGTGGGTTTCCCCGTGTGCCACCAATGCTGCCTTTGGTGATGGGCCCCGGATCTGTTGAGCAAACAGGGAACCTCGACGGCTAGTACAGTCCCTTAAGGGACCGACGCTACCTATACAGTGGGGTTGTCCTGCACCACAGAAAAACCCCTCCCTGCTGCCCCCGTGCTGGGTTCACCTTAGGCTACTGACCCCACCGCCAAAACAAGGCTTGAACCATGGTGGCGATCACATCTTCTACACAGAAGCGTAGCTACCGCCGTATCAGAGGCCCCAAAATGTGTAAGCAAAATTTTTAAAACTATCCAGAATCCCATTATTTTTCTATTCGCTGGGTGCGAAGTAGGCGGTAGAGGAACCACGAATCGATCGCAGCGCGCACCGTGGCTAAAAAAGGAACTTTCGTTAGTCGCACCGTCACTTTTCACTAGAGAAATTTACCCGTGAATTTTAAGTAAAAATAAATTAATTAAAAAAAATCGATAATAAATATTGATAAAAAATGCTTTAGTAACAAGTCTAAAACCTGTACTAAAAACTTGGAAATAATTTTAAATACTAGCATTTAATAGAATAATAAAATAATTACTTATTTTAAAAAAAAGTTTGGTGCTTTGTAGGTAGGTAATAGGTACATTTTTTAATACTTACCTACTAACTTCACTTTTATAAATAGATACCGATGAAATATTTTTAACAATAAATACCTATCGAGTAACTCACGCTTTTTTGTGCTTTTTTACAATAAGTAGGTACCAATATATTTATTTTGTAAAGACAGAGGAACGCTTATAACAGACGATAGGAGTCTGGTGATGATGCGCCATACCCTTCGTTATCAATTCTCATATTTACTCAATCTTATCTCGCTTCTTGTTTGATATGATTTCAAGTGTAAATGCTTGCGCCTTACGTATACCTACTTACGTACAGCGCATATATTTACGTATACTTGAGACCTGAATAAATTAATTAAAAGAACCTAGGTAGGTACTAAAACTCTACACAAAAATACAATACATAGGTATTTGTATAGATTCCAAGAAACCGAAAGTTATGTAATTGATTCACTCATTACAACCTAGAAAATATTATGTAGTTTTTCATATTTAATTTTGGATTTTTAAATTATATTTTAGGGCTGAAATTCAAACGTATTAAAGCATTACAGCCTACAGAAACTAAAATAATATTTGCGCCTTGTTAAATAAAATAGCAATCTGCACTTTAGCATCATAAATAAATCAGACATTTTTATTTTGTAGCGCGCACGCGTGAAAGCTTCCTTCCACATAATATTCATTATGTGTCTAATACGTACCCAATATTACTTATTTCACAGATTTTTAAATCATACTATCCTAGTCCTAATAATATCATAAATACGAAAGTTTGTACGAATGTACATGGATGTGTGTTGTTTCTCTTTCACGCGAAAACTACCGAATGGATTTTAATGAAACTTTACAATTACATAGCTTATACATCAGCATAACATATAGGCTATAGTTTATCCTTGCACTCCCGCGGGAATGGGAAGTACGCGGGTGAAACCGCGGGTGCTGCTAAATATAATAAATCTGAAATTAACTCTGTCCGCCCGTCTGAACGTCTGTCCGCCGCCTTCTGAACAGATTCCTATCAATGTGGTACGACGGTAAATTATATTCTGAAAAGTCATAAGTAGGATATTCTAACAATAATTATGAGTATACATGACCATTAAGGTATATTTAAGTCACGCAAGCGAAGCCGAAACAACAGCTGATATAAAGACATTCTAGTTATGGAACCTTAATAAACGAAAACATGCAATCACAAAAAATAATATAATGAGACCTTACAACAATTAATTTGCCTCTTCATTATTGTTCCAACAAATTGTAATTGCTGGGGCTTCCTTCATCTGTCTCGGTATAAAAACCGCCTCTCCCCAGTGTCCGATCATCACAGCTACCACAGATCTCAACAAGATGGCATCTAACAAGGCTCTGATCTTCGTGTTCCTACTGGTATCTTTAAGCTTGATGACGCAAGCACAGCTGACCTTCACTTCGAGCTGGGGAGGCAAGAGATCCGGTCCCATGATGTGCAGGAGTGACGAAGCTGTAGCTGCGATATACAAAATGATTCAGGTAATACTTCTATTAATTTCTAGACCATTATTTTATGAATTAGCATTTAACTCAGGATATACGTATTAGTTTCATCTATGTAGGTATATTTAATCTTCGCGTGATATCGGTAATCTTAGTACAGTGGCTGGTCCGTGTTAGGTGCGAGTGGCGAGGGATCGGTCATCTTGGCGTTCGTTGAGGGAGGCCTATGTTCAGCAGTGGACAGATAGAGGCTGATGATGATGATGATGGTGATATATATTTATATAAATATAGATGTTAGTCCAACTGACATTGTATGTAACTAGGGTAGGTTTCTAAGTATTATGCATCAGTATAGAACGAAGTTTGTTTGTTGGTTACGAATTAACTCAAAAACTAAACAACTAGATGGACCAAATACAGTAATATAATATTTTTTTAAATACAGTATTTCCCATACTAATCTAAAGATATTTAATGAAATAAATATTCTAACGTTGCAAGCAGATACAGCAGCAATCCCTTCAAAAGACCTTCCGCTAATGCCTGACCAGAAAAATAAAAACCCTCACCATATAGGTAGCAGAAAATTTTGGAACTAATTTCCGTGTGAACAATAGTGTTGTCGTATAAAAGATACAGTGGCGACACCACGCAGGGTTTATATATTTCTGGTCAGTTCATAGGTATTTATTTTTATTAAAATGACAACTATGCTGTCGCGTTTCGTGCGGTTTGTGAGTATCCAGTGGCCCATTGGGGGGATAGGAAAAAGGCGGGCGGAGCATCTGCGTAGCCTTGGTTGTGCTGTGTATGGTCGTCGACACCGTGAGGCTCCGACTGCTCGTTTGCCCCCTGATGACATAAAAAAGACTTGTAGTATTGACTTTTTTTTTTCCAGAATGAAGCTGAAAGACTCCTATTCTGCCAAAAACCTTGAGACTTCGACCCTCCAGTATTATTTTACGACATCCTCCACGACAACGGCACCATATGTTAATAAATTATTTAAATAAATCATATATATTTATAGACATGTTTAAATTGTTATAAATAAAGTTCTTTTTTAAACTTTTGTATTTAATTAATTTATATTACCCATTTACAACTCGTATTCGGATAACGTGCAATGTAATATTACATGAAGTCTAGAATTTTAGAAACTGGGTGGGAGTTGCGCTAGGCCACACTCTCGCCTTAATGAGTACCATTCTTTTATTTTTCTTTTGCGCCGGTAAACGTTCTTGCCGCGGGAGAGGGGGGACTCGCAGCGCCGTAAAAGTTTAAGGTGGGCACAGCTCTACCCACTAAAACCCGGCGAGCCAATGCCGCCTTTGGTGAGGTGCCCGGATCTGTCGAGCAACAGGCCACCTCAACGGCTAGTAAGTCCCCCAAAACTACGATATGAGTATAGTTACTGTAATGACTAATTTTCTATGGACTTCAAGCATCAATTATATTTGGAAAACTAATATGATAAAAGGGTATTTTAACACTAAAGTTAATATTTCATAAATGACAGAAACATGAACCAAAGATGAAATAACAAATAAAACATTTTTTTTATTAAATATATTTATTACTTTTAGTCACATAATATCTTAATGTCTAAATATTTTTTTTAAATGTCATCACATTGTTTTCGGTAATGATATAAACGGAGATATAGCAACAGAATATTTCCATTTTAGACTCAGAATAATAAACTAGAGATCGAAAGTATCTTTTGAAGTCTGAATTGCATCTTGAAAAGTAAAATCCATATTTGTCAAATAAAGAACAATTTACTCTTAGTATTTATTTGCGACTGCCTATTCTATCACCTGTGTCGTAATGGTGAGCCCAGTCCAAGCAACTGCAAATGCATCGTCAAAAATATTATAATTGCATTAGACAGCAGACACTACAACTATACACGCATGATCACCAGAAGCACCTCACTAGTTAAAGCTGTCCTATAGAACTCTAAAACTGTCTTTATGTTAAGCATCTGCTGCTTAAGAGATTTTCCAGAAGTGCAATACTTGCTAAAAATAAACTCTCAAGATAGGACCTAGAGACAATTTTCACAGAATTGTCATGTCAAAATCAAGCAAAAACCTGGAATACTAAAACTCACGAAGCCTGCAAAATAATGCATACTTTACTCAAGATACTGATTTTAAACACATTGATAGTAATTAGACTTAAATATTAGTATTTGATATTTCGTTGCTATCCTCGTATTTACACCATATTATGATGCAGATGGAGACAACACTTGCGTAACGCCACTGGTATCAAGCGACATCCTACTAGAACCAGTGTGAGGCAAATCATCCTCGTCGAATACTTCCCTCATCCTCCTCTTATAGATTTCACTGTCCGGGTTGTTCTCCTGGTTTCTACACCTTTCCAACTTCTTTTCTATAACTCTGACCCGTTCTCTCGCTGGACCCTCCACAAGTTTTACCATGGAACGTATTTTACGTACTGCTTCTATTAGTATTGCCAATTTATCGGGACCAGCATCTCTAAATAACATTTCTGTGACATAGCTATCTAAGTTTTCTTGTTCTTTACTAGCAGCATGAAGAACAGCTGCAAGAGCAATTTGAGAAGGAGCATATAACAAACAGGCATCTGTCAAAAATACTTTCTCGAGAAACTCGTCAATCCCTCCCCTTAACCGTTCAGGATTTGCCAATGAACATCTTGTTTTTATATCAATAAGGAAACCTTCGACAGGTCGAAAGGGATTATGAATTGTTAGATTATAATTTAACTGCTGCATCAGTAATAATTCGTTGTTCAATATGATGTCAGATGCTTTCTCACGATCTCCTTTGATATTAGCTACAAACTGACCGATAGACACGTTAAACTCTTCTACCTTACAGGCCAAATACACACACGTTGCTAGGATTTCTTTAGGATGGTAGTCCATGGTCGAATTGTACAAATAAAACCTCTTGAAGTAATGAAATGCAGTTCCAACAACACCCTTTGGCATTGGCGGTTCAAATCGTTTACAAAATTCCTTTAAATGTGATTCATACTGTTTTAAAAGTATCCTCTCCTCTTCTGGAGAGAGAAAATATTGCAGTCTTTGATATTCGTCTAGGTGATTACCATGTTTTGCAATGTAGTTTATACTGCGCTTTTCGCGTCTCCGAGCCAGCTCGTTTTCATCACTTAATGTCCAATATTTTCTCTGGGAACTTGTAGAAAACATTTTGTCAGAATGTTTCATAAATTAAATAACTTGAAATAAACACATACCTACATTGAATTTTAACCGAAAACTGTAATTTCAATATGACAGTTGACAAATGACAATTGTGAATTGACATTTGACAAATTATGACATTATTTTTTTTGGTCCTTTTGGAACCAGCTAAGACCAGAGGCAATGCTAATAAGTCAACAATATTTTGTCTTTAATATGGAGAAACGGTGGGAAACCCCAATGAGTGCGACTCCGCCCCTCTAGAACCCATTAGTCAACTATGACTTCCCATTCCATCCACCCGAACAGTCCACCACAATATTCGTCAACCTTTCACTTTATATTATAATTACTTAATATGCAGATTGTTTTTAAAACAAACACTATTAAAGACCGCCAGAACAGTCCTAGTATAGAAAACCACTCCAGAACAGTCCTCAACAATATTTGCTAATCAATCACAATCACAATATAAACAGATTAAGTTTTTATATCAAACACTATAGATAACCGCTCGCAATGAACAAAATAACAATTAGGTAATTAACGGGAAACAAATAAAAACACAAGCGCACGCCCCGATATTTCCCACCGTTCTCCAATAATTTATGGAGCGTCACCCTTATTTAACGATTTTCAACAGAAAGTTATTTTTCTTTTTTTATGGCAATGAGTATTTAATAAATGCCAAACAGACACTTTTCATACACAGAGATTCTACTCCTTGTGTCTATCCTTCATGTCGGCTGGCTGGCTCCAAGCAGCATGGCACTTTATTTTTTTTCACTGACAATTTATATTAAAAAATTGTCAATTAGATACATAATAGGGATGTGACATTTTTCAGAAATGTTTTTAGATCATTTATAAGTATCTAATGGAGGCCTAAATATTATTAACTTTGGCTTAAATATGTCTAACACCTATAAAATCTTGCATTTTATAACGTATTTTAAATTTCGCTCCAAAACGCTAACACTTATCACGTGAAAATTGTTAAACATCGTAAAAGTGATAAAATGGTACTAGTTGTCAGTGTAGTGTGTACACTGTCAAAACGCCTGAAAATTAGTTTTACAATATGTACTGCATACGGAAAATGGTGTATAGAAGTACGTCAATACTCTTCCACTTCCACTAAATAGGAACAGGTGACGTCATTGCCGTTTGTTATCACGTGACCTATTTTAAATTTTGTTACATTTTATTTATTAAATATTAATTTAATCAAATAAAAAATGGTTGCCTGTAAAGTCGGTTTTACGGGCGAAGATTTTACGTGACATCGTTTCGGTGACTCATCGTAACGTTACCGAGCGTTACACTTTTTCATAAGTGACTCCCAGCCGCAACCTAATTTAAGACGTTGTCACGTCAAAATAAGGGAAAATATTATATTTTTTCAGAATTTTATCATAGTAACTACCAATTAACATCAATATTATATTTTTATATGAATACTGTCAACATCCCTATTATAACAATAAATAATAACATTATGTCACAAACTATATAGAGAATAATACGTTTTACTACTAATTATGTTTCTTAAAATAAGATAAATTATTTATTTGTGTATTATTTTAGTCAAGTTTAGAGTACAATTAGGGTGATATTAAAGACAGTATATTTTTTATAAATTATATACTATTTTGTGTTTAATACAAATTAATTATACATATTAAATATAATAATATTGAGTGGAGAAATATTTTTGTAATTTGAATTTCAACTGGCCACACCTCTATTGGACTACAATTGACATAAACGTTCCAATTTATGTAGTCGCAGAGCATATTTTAGAAACATCCTTTCGGTTTTGACATATTGCAATTTATATTATCTGCGTTTAATGAGAAGTTTCACTTGAATCATCCGTGACCACTGACCGTCATTGTAAGTGGAAAATAGATTAATATAAATTAGGAAAGTGTGAAATCCTACCTATCAAAAATGTCTCGAAATGCAGATAGACCAAAGCAGGCACAGACTTACAAGTTAGTGGTTGTCGGTGGAGGAGGAGTTGGAAAGAGTGCTATTACAATTCAATTTATACAGGTATTTTGCCCTATTTGGCTTATGAAACGCCTACGAAACGTATGTTTAGTCGGATATAGTTCACCACATCTCTTCGCAAAATGTTTGTTTACACTAATACATTTTTTGACAGAATAGAACCATATAATCATATTTATAAATAGTGTTACATATTAGATATATTTTATGTCAAGGACTATGATTTGTGTTAAAACATAGACGCCGCCCACAATCGTCATCTGATGGTTTTTACATTCTTCAGACTTGACCTCTAAATTTTAAATATATGTTCTTTAAATCATTGCAAATGTTTTTTTTTCTCTGTCAGGAAATCTAATTTATTTTCTCTATAAATATAGGCAGAGAACATAAAATATTCTAAAATTTATCAAGGCATTAATATTCTATAAACAGAAATCTAAAAAAATGTTGTCTTTATATTATGTTTCTAGCCTTTACCTATGTTCAGTATTCACTATTAAGTCATTTTGTTTTTATCTCCAAAGCAAAAAAAAAACCATAATTCCACATCAGATTATGCCTTCCAATTTATGCCTTCCAATTGTATAAATTAATAATACAAGATTTGAAATAAGGATGAATAATTTGTTATCTCTTGAAAACCATAAGGAAGGAAATTATACTCAATTTCATGGTGCTTTATTTCCCGAGCTGTAATATATGTTATATGACCTACATTTAAACTGTCATAGAAATAGATTAATGTAATATTTTATTTTTGTGTCATATTTTATAGTTTGTATTTGTATCATGGTTTATTTCATTATAATAAAACAATTTTTACGGATTTTATCGTGGTTTATTAAGATTTTTATTAGCCCAACGTTTCAGATACTATACAGCAACCATGGTCACGGGAGGACTGAGGTGTCATACGTCCTATCATTACAAAGTTATTAGAAACTACCCTATGATACATCAATATTTTGGTCAGTCCTATATACGCAGAAAGTGCTAACTTTAATCTGTGACATATTATGCTTGCATTTTGTTTTGATAATTTTAATAATGGGATCCCAAGCAGGTGGTAAAAGCCGCAATAAAATCCGTATAAATTGTTTTATTATAATGAGTGAAATTCACGTAAACATTAGAAAACATCATGGTTTATTGTCATTTTTACATTCCCAATGTAAAATATTGTTTCAATAAATTGGTGAAATTCATGATTTATTTAGGAGTATTTAACTCCTAACTAACACTAACACATTGTATCCAAACTGAATCTTTCCTTGATGAGGTCCATCCATATATCTATAATATATTTTTTTGTAGTTATAGAACAATTTGTATAATAGCAAAACAAAAATCAGTCAATAATAATTTATACTGGTTCAAATTATATTTACCTTGAATGTTTTCAGCTGGTATTTTCTGTGGACCTGGCTAGAAGCCAGAATGAAACATTATCTACCTAAGTAAATTATGTGAATTTTATTTGAATATTGTTTTTTTATTTTTTAATATTTTCCCTAAAACCTAATATTGAGTATGTATTGTTGTTAATACTTAATAGAGTATTACACAACTCTACTGTGTACTACATAATCGTCATCATCGGCCCCTATCTCTCCACCGCTGAACACAGAAAGAAGCTCCCTCAAAGAACGCCAAGACAATCCCTCGTCACTCAGATCCATGTACTATGTATGTCTTCATTAATTTAAAATTTTCTTGTTTTTTACAGAGCTATTTTGTGACTGATTATGACCCCACAATTGAAGACAGCTACACGAAGCAGTGCGTTATTGATGATATACCAGCAAAATTGGATAGTAAGTACTATGACGTAATCACTACCTGTTGCCTATTGATGATTGTATGAAGTGTTAATTGGAATAAGATTCTAATCCCTACCACATTAAAGCACAATATTTTTAGTCACACCATGTAAGAAGGACAAAGTATTGATGCCTTTTTTTCTTTTTTTTTTTCTTTTACGCCGGGAAATGCTTGGGGAGAGGGTCTCCCCAGGTGGGTATGTGGGACACGTTGCGCCCGAAAGATGATAAATGGACGCAGCTCTACCCACTAAAACCCGGCGAGTGCCACCAGTGCCGCCATGGTGAGGTGCCCCGGATCTGTTAAGCTAACGGGGAACCTCGACGGCTAGTCAGCCCCGCAAGGGACCGACGCCACCTCCACAGAGGGGTTGTCCTGCACCACAGAACAACCCCTGCCAACGTCGGGACAGTACAATGGGGTGAGGTTCCTATCCTCACCCCTTGCCCCCTGCTCTTTTGTCCCCTCTTCTTATAAGAGGGGTACAAAAAGCCCCCTCGGCTCAATTGTCTTCGCCCAAGGTGCTGGGCTCACCCTAGACTACTGAGCCCCACCGCCACGACAAGGCCTGAACCATGGGGAAAGTATTGATACCTTGGCTAACTAGTCCTTGGCTTTCTGAGATCACAAATCTAATAACACACTGAATTAAGAAGGACATGGTTTAAAGTTTTATTTTATTATTATGTTAGTTGGATGGGCAAACGGGCAGACGAGGCCACATAATGATAAGTGATCAGCATCTAGCCCAGGCAACTTTATGCATGAGACAAAATGGTAAGTCTCTGTCATTAATTACATTGGCTGTCCTACCCTTCTTTCCGAAATACAGCATGACTGTTTAACGGAAGAAATAAGGATGGCGGAATGAGTTACCTGGGCTAGCTTGGATAAACTTGTTAATGTTCATGGGCGACGCTCTTCACTTAACGTCTAGTGGCACGTTTGCCAGTAGCAATACTAACTTAAAAACCTTTGAACCTCCTATTTCCTCAACAGTTCTCGACACGGCCGGACAAGAAGAGTTCAGTGCGATGAGGGAGCAGTACATGAGGTCTGGTGAGGGGTTCCTGCTGGTGTTCTCAGTTACCGACCACAACAGCTTCGATGAGCTGATCAAGTTCCACAAACAGATCCTGCGTGTAAAGGACAGGAACGAGTTTCCTATGCTCCTCGTTGGCAACAAATTTGATCTCAAAGACCAGAGAACGGTAAGTTTTTTTGTTTATTGTAAAGCCAAAGGTTAGGTAACTCCCAAAAAGGCTTGTACCAGCTTCAAGAAGAGGCCGATTTCGAGTGGCGGATCTTGTGTCGCAGGCCAAGATCCACTTAAGACCGGTGCATGCGTACTTCGCATGCACCATAGCAAGTAAAGCGAAAAGAAAGACATGATTTTAGATCTATATATTTATATAAGAATGTCTATCGTAATATAAATTTTCTACAATCTACGTAATACCTAATTTAAAAATAGAATTATTTGAAGAAAAACAAAACTAATATCTTACGTACGGTCGAAGCTTATCAACTTTTACCTTGTTAATGCTAGATGGACAAACTCATCATACAAATATTTGTCCTGGGTGGGGATCGAACCCACAACCTTCTGGTTTAGCAGTCAGGGTCACTAACCACTAGACCAACAGGTCAGTTAATAAGTTTAGTCAGGAGTAACCTACTCTCCATATCCTATGCCTATCCTATGACAAGATTGTCTCGGTGACAATAATCTTTTCGGGAATCCAGCAAGGATGTTCCTAGAAGAAAAGAGCAGGATGTACCAAATAACCTTGCTTCCTTTTTTGCAAGTCCCCAAAATAAAACACTTGTAATCAAAAAATGTAAATTGCTTTTTATTAAGTAGGTACGAGACGTATGTGACAATTAGAATCCAGCGCGGTGACGTCACAGTTCTGTCCACACAATCACAGTATGGTCCACAAAAAATGGAACTGTCTTTTTTTAGCAAAGTGTAAAAAATCTGAGGAGAAGGAAAGGTAACACATGAGGTGGGTACAAGTATGAGGGGCGTGGTGGAGAGGAGAGTAGAGGGGTGAATATGTAATGAAAAAATAAAAACCACATTAACCAAGCCGTGCTGTTCGTTCAACTTGTGTTATGGGTACTAGGAACGGAATTAAATTTAAGATATGTATATAAATACATATTCCGAAAACGGGGTGCAGACACTTATATATTTACTAGTGGCACCGACAGACGTTGTCCTGTACATTTTTTTTGTGAATCTAAACCATCCTCGAATCCCCTTGAACTCACACAAAAAATTTCATCAAAATCGGTCCAGCCGTCTAGGAGGAGTTCGGTGAGAAATATATATATAAAGATTACACAAATTATTTACTCTTGGCAGGATTCGAACCCGCGACCGCTGTGTATAGTGTCCAGTGTCCTGAACACTAGATCACTCGGCCCCAAATGTAATGTAATGAAAGTGATATCTCATTAATTCATTACTCGCAAGTGTATTATATTAATGCTCCTAGTAGTTAACGCAGCTTTGAGTACCCTAAAGGTTATAACCCTTAAAACTGTTATAAGTAAATCAAATGTTTACGGAACACAGTGTATAGTGATTTCACACTGATGCTTTAATTTCGTTTTGACTGTGATCCTATAAAGATTATTGTATTCTAATTCTAATGTTAATAAAAATTTCCAGGTCAGTCTAGAAAGGGCTCAAGCGTTATCCAGGGAGTTGAAGGTTCCGTACATTGAATGCAGCGCCAAGGCCAGGATGAATGTAGACCAAGCATTCCATGAGCTAGTCAGGTTGGTCAGACGTTTTCAAGAGGCTGAGAGAGTCCATGTCAAAACCAAACCAGACAAGCCCAGCTTCAAATGTACTCTCTTGTAACAGTGCTGGTGAGGACAAAGGTTGAATATCCTAGCGTTTGGATACTTTACTATTACAGTTTCTTAGATTTAACATTATTTTACCATTAGATATTAGACCATTTAGCGTGAATCATTGAGTAAAGCAACTTCTTCTTTTCTTTTGCTTTCACAAGGTTTTTGCCAAATTTTTGATGTAATATCACACGCGGTCGGAAGATTAGCTTTTGACTTCATCCCATTACATAATTAATTTAATTGAAGCTATAAACAATGATTGCATCATTAAAAGTCTTTGGTAAAAGTATCTGTTACATCTATTTTTAAATGGCGACCTGATGTTACTTTACAATGTGAATAAATGACAATCAAACATTTTCTTATTAGCTATGTAAGTGCTCATGAGGCGTCTAATTTTGAATAAAAAATTATATATTGTATCGCATTGTTAGTTACTATTTCAACATAGTATGTTTACTCAATGATTTAAAACAAGTAGTAGAACATTTTACAGATAAAGTGCCAAATATCTTAGCATCCTACCCATATATTAATGTAGCCAAAATATTGTAATACTTTAATATTCTAAGTATCATTTAACATTGTAGAATAATTTAATAATGCAACTAATATTGAATACAAAATCTTCAAAAGTATGTAACTATTTAAAAAAACCAAAAAGCAATGCAAAGTATCCAAACGTAAGGAGCTGTCAAAGTGACAGTGACATATTGTCTATGTGGTACATTTTTACAGATTTTTTTGCGAGTTTTTGATAGGTTGTATTTCATATACTTTCAGGCGAGCACCTAAAACAATTTTATACATATACCACCTTATTTTAACTAATTTAAGATAAGCAATTTTTTTATACATGCATATAATATATATAATACTCTATTTTTATATGTAATTATACAAATAATCTTTGTATTGTTTTTTTATACAATATTGTGTATTATTGTAGGTTTTTTTATAAATTTTGTTGCAATAAATGTAGATTAACTAAACATATCCGCCATATTGTCACAATGACTTTTCCAATAATTTATCAACTTAGTCATATAAAAACCAAAGAAGATACTTCTTCTTTCGATTTCTATGCATTCGGTATTTTCTTATTTCTTGTATTGTTTTATATTTCACAGAAATTTTGTTTATAATTAGCACATTTCTTAGGAATAAATTATTAAAAATAATAAATAAAACAGTAATGAATTATGTTTTGAAACCAAATACTAATATGTTTAATCGTAATTTATAAGTTTAGGCGCCATAAGTTTCCACAATTTAATTGAATAATCAGAGAAATAAATTGTGGATTTAATTTTCTATAAAACGAGTCTAAAATCGAAGCTGTTTTTACGAAGAAGGTGCAATAGTTCGAAAAACCATCAAATAGGCGAACTTTTCTGTGTCCGTCTGCTTAGCCTGGCAATTATGAGCAAGATCTTAGCTCCTATCCAAAACATTTTTACTACAAAATAATCCTAAGTTATTACAATGAAGAAAAAGAAAGAATTTTATATGTTTCAGATATTTTACAGCTTACAGTTTAATATAAAATCCTAGATTAGTCAAGGCATTAATCTTCCAATATTTTGTGACCCCATTTTAGTTATATAACATATAGCGAGTTGATTCGTTATTTTATAACTAAAATATTTTCCTTCATGGCATAATCTTAAACGCTTAAGCATGTTACAAGAGAATTAGATAAAAGAACGTTGATGTTTAAATTATGGAGGGTAGAGTTAAGGAGCACAATTTCATGTGGCTGTTTGACTCAAAAAGTGACCATACTAGGGTCACTTTTTGAGTGAAATAGCATGAAATAAAGAGGCGCTGTTGTAGCGGAGGGTATGGTGTGGGTAGTAACTTTTCCGCAATAATATATAAAGTGACTGACGGAGGTAGTAAAATATTTAAAAGTGTTTGTATAGTATTTAGTAGTTAGTCAATGTATAGAAATTAAAATATAAACGTTACGTAGTTAAATGACAATTCAGCTAATTTCTACTTAAAAACAAAATAGCTAAATTCTCAGCAGAGTAATCATTCATCTATGGTCACTGACTTGGAGCTTTATTTTAAAACAGTCCTCTGAAACACCATCGCCATCTTCATTTACTGCAGTTTCGCGGCCATTTTTGTAACAATTGTGTTCTTTACTAAGAACAAGTATCAAATGGAATTGACATTCGCGTATACCCGAAAGGGCCAGGCATATTTTTGCTATGATAATAAGTCCACTTTTTTTCTTGAAACAAGTGTAGTATTCAAAATAAAAATACTGGAAAGGATTGATAGATAACTATGGGCATGAGCCCTTCCTAAACATTTATTGTAATTTAAGACAGCTGCATTGTTCATGATTATCGAAAATAATAATAAGTAATAACAAATAAACCGCTAAAAACGTAAATGACAAAAAAGAAAGCCAACGTCCTCCTAATATGTATGATCTATAGTATTCAGCCTTTTTATGATAGAAATAAATACATTTGTAATGGTTTATTTCGAAGATTCCAGTCATCCTTTTATATAATACTTACCATATTATTGGGTAATCTGCCTTATAACAAACCTGGCATCACCATATTTTATAAACCGACCAAATTAAAAAGTAGTACAAAATGGCGGACATATTTGACAAATTGTTTTGCGAGTGAGAATGTTTGTATGACATTCAAATTTAGTCGATTATTTTTTCTTATACCAACAAGATGTGACCACAAACAAAAAGTGATATTCTGACAAAAACAAAAAGTGTTTATGTCTCTGTTACTCTTGGAGTTTTTCGCATGTTGGTATCTCGTTCCAAAACGGTATTATTATTAGCTTGTTAAATCTATTGATACTTGATCTTAGGTTTTTTACTCCTCGCTCCATAGTTCAAATGTACAACTGTCACATTTGTACATTCGCCATTTTGTGAACGCACAGATAGCAAAGTAGCATACAATGTAACTATATATTTTTAGGTTGATTATTATTTAAATGTAGGTTAAGATTAAAGACAACAGTATTTTTTGTTATGTTGTGAGATATAGCATTTGTTGATATAAAATATTTATGTAAAATTTAGAAACAACTCTCGACTCTGTTTTGACCATAGACATTATAGAAATATCCTGCGTATATATGGTGCATGTTTTCGTAATATTCTACGGAAAAAATAATAATAGGTACCTACATAAAACTAAATTTATACTGATATCTTCTACATCACAATATTATGTATAGCCTGACCTGAAATATATAAGCCCTGCATTGGTGTCGCCACTGTATCTTTTATGAGGTAAATCATAGTATAGTCCATACAGAAATTAGGAATTAAAATATAGAAATTAGTTCGGAAACTTTCCGCAATATGCTGAGGGTTTTTATTTTTCTGATCAGGCTATAATATGTGCTTGTCATAAAACTTATGTTGTTGTGAGATAATCTTAATTAATTTACCATCGAAATATTTAAGTTTAGTTATATTATCTCTAATATTTTGTCATTGCTGTAATCATTTTTTCTACTTAAATTCATTTGTACGTTGTATAAAAAAAAAGCAATAACGTCTACAGGTCTACCTCTAGGTGTCTGTGGTGTATTCTGTAAATAATACGAATTTCTTTGAGAAATTCACGAAGATTTTGGATGTTTGTAAATTATTTTTTATATTTTTATTACCGTGTATTTATTTAAAAAAATGGTAGTTTTGTTTTATAAAATATGATGCTCATTTATACAGTCCCGCTTTTATAAGTTTTATTGTATTTTTAGCGAAGGATATAATATGATTCGTTTTTCCACAGTTGATTCTGTATCGATGTATCGATGATCTAATGAGCTTTAACTGATTAACCTTATTGTTGTCTAAGTAATGTCGTAATGTATAAAGTAACATAAACAAATTGTTTAATTTTTGTGTGTTCATTTTACCTTCATCTATTCCGCAAACATGAAGTCTGAATCTGCAGGTTTTTTTAAATTTGGGCATCATACGACACTAGTCGTAGTAGTACGCCTCAGTTATACAGCAGCATTTGTGATGGATGAGTTTTTCGAAGTGGAACTTCTTTAGACACGTTATATAGTGATTTCCGGTCGGCTCTTTTGGCTCGGCCTAGCGCAACAATTAGGTATTTGACGTTCAGACAGCTGATTGCGACTATTACAAGTAGATACGCGCGGTTATTATTTATTATAAACTCTATTCCTTACCTATATATTTGTAAGAAGTTTCACTTTACGTCGTGTATCCGATACATAATATACAATTTTTAATATATAAAGAAGAATAAAATACTTTAAAATATAAATATATTACTAAAGATTGATTTGACTAAAGCCTGAGGTCCTACTGGGGACAATTGTAACACGGGTACAGTTGTACCGCTACAACCGTCCCCCAGTACAGTGGTACAGTTGACCCCTCAAGGTTATTTTGGAAAAAAACGTTGAAATCTCGTTTAAATAAACTTATAATACACACGTTTAATTATTAATATAAAGATTAGGAACTACGTAAGTTATCAAGATAAAGTTGGTTGAAAAAACACCGCTAGATTTTCTGTGACGATCAACAAAATTGGAGGGAAAAACTTACTTTGACTGCGCCGAAACTTCTTCTCACTGTTACAAGCGACCGCGTCGAGCCGCGCGCGCGGGCAACTGACGACAAGTCGGCACACGTAATAGCTTCCCCCCGAGGGGAAAGGGGAGGGGCTGCGTTTATTTGTTCCAGAGATATTGGTGATGGTACTACTGTACCCTGCTACAACCGTACCCGGTCTCCCCTACGTTTTTTTTCCTTTTACGCCGGGAAATGCTCTGAGGCATTCGAATCCCACATACGCAGCGAATCCCACATACCCACCTGGGGAGACCCACTCCCTAGGTGGGTATGTGGGATTCGCTGCGCCCGAAAGATGGTAAATGGACGCAGCTCTACCCACTAAATACGCACTTTTTTTTTTTTTTTTTTTAATTGTAAAATAATTTAAATATATGGAACAACAATTTGCACGCCATTTTAAGGCAGAATATATGAAACACAACAATTAATAACAACTTATGTACATGTTCAGGCAAATAAAGATTTTTGATTTTGATTTAAAACCCGGCGAGTGCCACCAGTGCTGCCTTGGTGTGGTGCCCCGGATCTGACAGGGCACCTCGACGGCTAGTCAGTCCCGCAAGGGACCGACGTCACCTCCACAGAGAGGTTGTCCCGCACCACAGAACAACCCCTCCCAACGTCGGGACAGTACAATGGGGTGAGGTTCCCATCCTCACCCCTTGCCCCCTGCTCTTTTGTCCCCTCTTCTTATAAGAGGAGTACAAAGAGCCCCCTCGGCTCAATTAGCTTCACCTAAGGTGTTGGGCTTACCCTAGGCTACTGAGCCCCACCGCCACGTCAAGGCCTGAACCATGGTGGGGTGAGCTTACGATCAGTCAATCATCATCAGCCTCTATCCGTCCACTGCTGAACATAGGCCTCCCTCAATGAACGCCGAGACGACCGATCCCTCGCCACTCGCATCCAACACGGACCACCACACGGAGATCGTCTTCCCACCTGGTTAATGGTCGACCAACACTTCGTCTACCTAAACGCGGCCTACGTTCGTTGCGTTGCGTTCTCCATCATATGGAGAACGCATTGGTTGAAGACTTACTGTTATAGACGACGTGAGAATATGGCTAAGCTTCCTGAATGCTGCACATCTCAATTGAATAATTCTCCTAACGGCTTCAATCTCGAAGTTATGTCGACCTAGCTGCAAAGTATGCCCAAGATAGACATACACTTGCACTACCGGTCAAAGGGAAGCACTAAGCACTGTGTACCGGTGGGAGGAAAGCACTGTGCCGCGCCCCCGGCTGCATAGGTACCACCATCTTGCTTGTTTCTCCCGTGAAACAGCTTTGCTGTGTTTCGGAGAGAAGGGCAAGACAGGCAGTGTAATTACTGGCACCGAGACTTAACATCTTGTCTCAGGATGGGCAACACATAGATGAGTTACCTGGGCTCGTTTCAGGTAAACTAGTTTATGTTCATGCGTGACGTGGACCACTTACCATCAGGTGGCACGTTTGCCTATCAAACTAATATTTAAAAAAAACTTGGAGAGTTATGCCATCGACGTTAATCGGCGAAGGGGAACGTGTTCGTTGAACATGACTTACAACTTATTGTTTGTACCCCTCTTATAAGAGGGGACAAAAGAGCAGGGGGACAAGGGGCGAGGATGGGAACTTTACCTGATTACTGTCCCGGCGTTGGGAGGGGTTGTTCTGTGGTGCGGGACAACCCTTCTGTGGAGGTGGCGTCGGTCCCAAAGTACGCTGTGGTCGGTCCCTTGAGGGACTGACTAGCCGTTAAGGTGCCCTGTTTGCTCAACAGATCCGGGGCACCTCACCAAAGGTGGCACTGGTGGCACTCGCCGGGTTTTAGTGGGTAGATCTGCGTCCACCTTACCACCTTTCGGGCGCAGCGAGCTCCACATACTGACTAAGCCGGCATGTATGGCTTAAGAGCATTCACGGCGTAAAAGAAAAAAAATGGGGAAACTTGTATGTTGAACAAAGACGGAAGTTTTTAGGGTTCTGCTCCTTGAATCAGAACCCTTCTAGGATCACTCCGTTGTCCGCCTGTCAAACCAAAACTTGTAAAAAAAAACTTCACATAAACTATATCACGATTCATTTAATTAATGTAACAAATAAAAATTTTCATTTTTCTACATTCACTTTCTTGCAGCGAGGTTAGCCAGGTCAGCAATGCAGCGGTCGAGGGTTTGCTTTTCCTGGTCGGGTGTGATGGCCTTGGTAACGTTGGTTACTATCCAGTCAACCATGTTCTTTTGGGCAATACGGCGCTCCAATGAAGATTTTTCCAACTGGTAGTCAAGACGTTTCTTGACCTGTAAATAAAAATATTAGGTAAATGTCAGAGAATGGAGACCATATTATATAGGAGCTATTCTATATATAGATTGTCTCATCATGATATCTCTGGAACTCTAAGACCTAGAGACTTGAAATTTGTTTGGAATATTACTTTTGCCATGTAGAGGTCAGCTAAGAGCGGTTTTTTTTAATGTTGACAGAATGAAATCTGTGCTAGTATATTATAAATGTTAGGCATATAATCCAAAAGAAAGTTCATTGTGGCCGTTGCAGCCGTAGCCTTCCTTTCTCTTCCATTAATGAAATTTATGTCGAAACTTCTGACTTGAATATGGAATATATATATTATATGCCCGGAAAATAGCCAATACCCAGGCTTCACAAAGGCACACACACAGTAGCTTAATACCGCTAATGATGACATGCAAAACAATGTACGTAGCTTTTACTTACTTCAAGGTAAGTGTTCATCATTCGCTCTCTGTAAGCGGCCTCCAACTGCAACAAAACATTCTCCTTCTTGGCTTCAACCAAAAGCTCTTGCCCCTGTGCACGCCATTGGGCCTTCTTTTCCTCTTCAATAGCCTCCTCCAAGTCCTTGAGAGTTTGTACCCTGCCCTGGTTCCAGTTCGTTTCCACAGCCTGTAAAGTCACATGGAAAATTAGAATTTTATATTATTGTAAATACATATTTTGTTAAATATGATTTCTTTTCTATTTTGCAAAACAGTAGTTCATATATAGAGGTATATGACAAATAAGAAAGAAAATATACTTTATTGTATACATAAAATAGGTAAGTACAATATCGTAGAGATTACAGGAAAATAATTGTACACAAAAGGCGACCTTATTGCTAAGGTAGTGATTTCTGCCAGACAACCAGGACAGGGTGCAGGACAGGACAAACTACCTTAATATATTGCCTTAATTTATTAATTTATTTTATATAATCAATTATATAATTGAAATAAATAGACCTCCTGCAATGAACACCAAAATAACCAATTCCTTGCGACTCACATCCAACACGGGATTTATTGGCTGTTTATAAATATCTCATCATCAGCATCAGCTTCTATCCAACCACTGCTGAACATACGTCTCCCTCAATGATCGCCAAAACGGCCGATCCCTTGCCACTCTCATCCAACTTCGAGATTGTCTTATAAATATCTATTATATATAAATTGTATTATGAGAAATATTACATAGTCAGAAACACAAAGTGACCAGGGTTGAACTATACACTTGTTTAAAAGTTGACTATGAGATCCTCACGGGGAAAATGCTATGGACTCCCAGTTTAAGAGCACAAGAGTCATCAAGCAAATAACCAAAATAGAGAGGAAATGTTACATGTTTTGTATGAAACAAATTCAGCCATTTGTGCTGCAACGCTGCACCTTTTTTGTACCTTTACATGGGGGCCTAGCACCTCAACCCCATTGGATTTTTTGCACCCTAATAAAAGTAAAATTGACTTACATCTACTTCCTTGTCTAACCAGGCAGCAAGTTTTGGTCCAAAGCGTGTAGTTGCGTAGTATACCATGACAAAGATGGACAGACCAGTGTAGTATTCGTGTTCCATGACATAAATTTCCTTACTGCACAGGTAAGTGATGAGACCTACTCCAAAAGTGTATGGACCAGTGACACCAGTCTTCGAGTGGAAGAATTGAAACCTGAAATATTGGGAGATATTATGATATATCAAATTGTGAAAAATCAAATATATTACCTCATTTCACTCAACACATTCGCAAATACAGAAAAAAATCTCATATCAAGGTTAATGTATGTTTTTTTAAAGTTTTTATAGCAAAAGAATAAATGAAAAAGCTTATATTTATTTATAATATGAATTAAAAATACATTAATATACTAGAAAAATATAGCTATTGCTATTTTTTATATGTTAGTAAAATGATTTTTATTTTCCAAGCCAAGCCAATTACTAAGGAGCTCTATAACAATGACGATATTTTTTTAGCAATACTGTTATATATAACAATTATATATAATTAGAAGAAATATATTATAATCACACACTGACATTTATGAGAAGTGAATATTTATAAAGATATAACTTAAAAAATTACCATTCTTCTGGTATGAAGCCCAATCGGACTTTTCCGGGCTCCCCTCGGACAATCCTGGGGAAGTTCTTCTGGTCTACATTGGAGACGTCTGAAGCTGAACCACGAGCTACAAGAGCTGTGGATACTGGTGGCCGAGCCAAAACTGAAATAATTTAGAAGAATATTTAACACATTAGGTAACATTACAAAAGTTGTCCAGAATATCCTAATTTTGAAAACGGAACAAAAATTAAACAGCTGACTTTTTGAGTCAAGTTTTTAAACCAAATTCAATCCTAAGCAAGTGTTGCTATAAAGCAAGCAAGCTTATTTGCAATTTTTGAACAATTTACAGTATGTTTAAAACATATTATTTAAATTAAGAGTTCGTCAGCTGATTGTGGAAGAAAGTAAGGTTATTATTTTTTATTTATTCCAATGACTTAAACCAAGGGGAGACCTAAATAAAAATTTCAAACAGAAGTTATGAATATAATAATTAAATATTAGGAAAATATAATTATAAGAATTGCACTGAGCGGTACATGTCAACCAGTGATTACATAAACTACCATAACACGGTGGACATTGAATTTTATTCATAATATTACTTCAAAATTTGCTGGCTGTCATATTGGTGTTCATATTACTTACGTGACCGCAAAGCTACGCGCGATAGCATATTTTGTATCTTAATTTTACTATTAAAATTATAGATTTCACGACAATCCCCAGAAGCCCCAGAACAAGTACTTTGCGATAGTGTTGCACTACAAGAAAAAAATGGTCCTGACTTCTGAATGTGAAGTAAGCTGTAAAAGTATTTTTTAAAATATCCAAAGATAAATATCATTAAAATGAGAAACGCCATGGTTTTATTATAAAATATCTTTATAGGACGATATTTCAAGAAACTAACAATTTTATTGTAATTATTAAATGGCAGCACTCCCGGAAAATTATTTCCAAACTGAAAGTTTCAGAATTCAGTATTGATCCATTTTATTGCGACTAATATTTTTTCTAGGTTTCATTACCTTTCCATTAAGAAGTGTTAGTGTATTTTAAACTTTGAATTTAATTTGTTTAACTTTATACACATTACAATAGTAATGGCAAATATTAATACGTTTATAATGTTAAGGATGGTTAGTTTAAATAGAAAAATAAATTTGTGTACCGATGTCAATTGCGTTGTTACTTGTTAGTTTGTACTTAGTAGTGATTTGTAAATCTAAAAGCTGTGACTTACTCGTGCTTTTTCATAATGTGATGTTTTATTTTCATTTTTTTTGAACGCATGATTTCTGTATACTTTAGTACTATTTGACAAAAGAATGACATTGACAGTGATAAATTGGAATTTGGAAATTACGATGATTCAAATTTTGCAATTATAGTTTTTAAAGAATTTAATTATGGGAATAATTACATCTTGCTGTAGACCATCAGCGTCGGAAGTTTTGACTCCAGATGCTGTAAGTTTTTAAATCAAAGATAAACCCGAGTTTTGCCTCAAAAGTTTGTTTACAATTATTTTAATAATAAACATGATTGGTTTTACGAAATCTAATTTTTCGTGAAATATTTTATATTTTTTATCCTCCTGCTTGTTTTTCCCTATATTATGATGAGCTTCTGAACTTTGTTATTAAATGTTAATCTCTTTTTATACGAAAGTGATGAAGTAGAGAATTCATTGCAACACAAAGCTTTGCCTGTCTTTGTTTCTGAATGTTTTTATTTTTTAGTTATTTAATACTTTCATATATTATTAAAAAATAATTTGTTGCATAAAAGTTATATTACGATTAATTTCTGTACGGCGCTTATAATGTAGAGCAGGGATTCCTAAAGTGGGTTCTTTGAAGCCCTAGGTTCTGTGGGTAGGTAGGCAGAAGGGAGAATATTCATCAGTAGGGCTAGCATGCGCGCACGACAAAATTTTGTCTACTCCTTTTCTCATATTACTTATATTAAATGATACGAGAAATGGCGTAGACAAAATTTTGTTGTGCACACATGCTAGCCCTACAGGATTCCGCCAACATTATTTATTATCTGCGGCCCCTTAACTGCTGTTAAACACGTGGTAATACACTGTTACAAATATTATTTTAAAAAGGCACAAAATATGAGATCAGAAGAACATGTTACTTTTATGCGAGGACAATGAATTTTAATTATACATGTCTTAAAATATAATGTTGTTATACAAATTTCTGTGTCGATTTGTAATCATTTGATTTTAGGTTCCATAAAAGGTATTTTGTTGATTTTCTGCTATTTTTAATGTTTAGGAACCCCTAATGTAGACTACACCCTGCATGCATCTTGTAAACATAATAAAACCTTTTTTTTGCAAAATAATTGGTGAACTATGCAATGACTTAATGATTACACATTAAGCTGCTCAAGATTAAGAGGAAAGGACACCAGCTCGCTTTCCATACAAACATAGTCCACTGTTTTCTCTCTGGATTATGACAGTAGATCAAATACTTTTTGTACAGTCGAGACTAAACTAACATCCCCCTATGTCTTAATTTTTTTCATATTCTTTGTACCAAAGGAAGTAGGAGTCTACAAAAACTAGAAATATTGCCTAATTTTTTATACATTTTCAGACACTCATTGTCACAGATGTTCTTTATTAATTTATTTTATATGTTATCTTACAAAAAGTGTGCATGTAATTTTTAGGAGACAAGACGCCGTCAGCAGGTGGAGGCTGCGGAAAAACGTCGTAAAGAAGAAGCTGCTCGTGGCGTAAAGGACCCAGAGAGGGTCAGGCGCATGCAGCAACGGGCAGAGGAAATGGAACGACGAGAACAAGAGTTGAGGAAGGATGGTGGGGCTAACTTGAAGGTAAATCTTATTAAAGGTTAACTGTATTGTAATATTATTCTGAGTGTGACAATACTTAATGTAGATGAAAATATTTTTACCAATTCCATATACATATAATTCTGTATTTCTTTGGTTATAATTTTATTCATTGATTTGGCCACCATGTCAGCTAGATTATCATTATTTTATAAATATAACACATAATTTTGTATGCATGTCATTTTAGAATTGCACATCGAATATTAGAAGCTATATTTGGACCCATTTTTGCAAACAAGAACCAACCCACAGCAGGTTGGTTTCGAGAAAACGAAACATTTGTAAACAGAGTGTGCAAGATTCATCCAGAGTATATTAATGAATAGATACTTCTTAACCTTATGTAGGATACTGTAACCTATCTAGGAATATCAGATTTATCAATTTTATGAAGTGGTAGTTTATAGTAAATCATTAAGAATCGGGTTGGTTCTTTCTTGCAAAAATATATTTTGTTGCTTAGTTCCTTCTTGCAAAATGGACCTGAGATTTCATTGTTGTGATATTTTTAAAAATAAAAATTGTTCTTTATAAAATATACTTTTTAACGCCATTTATTAATAACTTAATCATTTTGATACATTGACAACAGAAGCAAGCACTCTTAAAACTAATCATCATTATTATCATCGCCTTCTACCTCAAAATTGATAGGTCTGGTAAAGCCGTCGATATCATCTTCTATGTTGACATTTGTCAGGGTTTTGTAAATACTTTTTATGTCTGACAGTTTAGCCTCAGATATGGCTTTGCCTGTAGGCCAAAGTAAGTTCATATCACTTTTTTGACGTGACAACGTCTTATAATTCGATGGAGCCGGCTGAACGAACGAAAAAAGATGACGTATGCGGCGCTACCTCGCTATGAGGCTTTCCATTTTCTTATGACGTTGTCACGTTCAACTATCGTCAGTAAACCGACTTTACAGACAACCGATTTTTTTAACACGGTCCTGCTTCTGATATTTTTCTTTATATTAACTTCTTTTAACTCATCATCCAGATTATTTCTCATAAAAATAGAATACATTTTCTCTTTCTTAAGCACTATTTCTTTGGTATCCAGCCAACTTATTTTAGATCCATCTACCGCCTTCTTTCTGTTTGTGCATTTTGTATCTAAATTGTATGATGACATAAAGTCTTCTTTGGTAAGCCTATGTACAATAATTGGTTTAATTTTTCGACAGCTTTTGATGATCTCTTTATAATCATCTGGAGTATACAATCGTTGCTGGTGCTTAAGAGAGCACTCTATCCGGCCAAAATTCGTATTATTGGGTAAAAAGCTGTGGCCAGATTCTAATAATCGATGATGTATTTCTTTTAGAGTGGGATGATCATTAAATAATGCTTTCAACATTAGGGTCAGTTTAATGTTTCTATTTTGCCCCCTCACAGGAGTCGCTCCAAAGAAATAAACTCTCAACACCATCTTTTAATATTTCTGTGATATGTTTTATTAAACACGAACCGACTTCCTGTGACCCTCTGCCGGCCTCCCCTTCAACTCAAATATGTATTACAATGCGCTTGGTCATCACTACCTGTATGTACCTGTATCGAACGAACCGACGAACATTAACAAAATGAAGCCGCAGACGCAAGTCGCAAACAGAAATACTGTAAAGTGTTAGTAATGTCAGTGTACTTTTAGTGTGTCCAATACAAAAAAAAATCGGTTGTCTGTAAAGTCGGTTTACTGACGATAGTTGAACGTGACAACGTCATAAGAAAATGGAACGCCTCAGAGCGAGGTAACGAAGCATGAGTCATGTTTTTTCGTTCTTGCAGTCGGCTCCATCGAATTATAAGACGTTGTCACGTCAAAAAACACAAAAATATTATTCAGTATGTACTGAATTTAGTTGCTTGGTTCTATTTAGTCAAAAAATATATTAACTTTTTATGGTAGATGGAACCAACGAACATTGGTTCTGGTTTGCATAATTAAAATGCTTAGGTTGTAAAGGTACCAAGGATCATGGGTCTGTTTAACAAGTAGTTTTATTTGTTTAGGGGACCATGCCCTTTAGTTCTTTACAGTTATTTAAAAGGTGGCCAAAGTGGGTTGGTTCCTCATGTGACGGTGTTGTATCTCTGTTGTTAGTCGGTAAAAAGGGACCATTTTTTTTGGGAAGATATAATGCGTGATTTGAGCGCCATCTATGTACTAAACTCAATTTCACTCAAACTGTGGGTTGGTTCCTGTTTGCAAAAATGGGTCCATTTGTGTGTAAGACTTTCATGGTATATTGGCATACATGAGTACAGTTTGTGATTTTAGAGATGTTGAATGTACTTTAGTACTCTCATTATGTGCATAATTTTTTCATATAAATTTATTATAATGATTATTCTTTTATTAATTTATTACAGTGTTTTAATATCTTTTTTTCTTACTCTTTGTTTTAATTTCTGTTTTTGTTTTCCTTTTTGATGACCTACTCAACTATTATTTTAAATTCTCCTCTACCCTAAGGTTGTCTGGAATAAATCGCTTCCTTAGCGATAAGACCAGCTTTGTCCATAATATTATTTTGTAAGTTGTTATTTAAGATGTAATTGTTTTTATGCACAATAAAGTATATTTCTTCTTCTTCTTCTGCAGTGGACGGCCGACTGAGATAAGGCTCTAAGCGGAAGCGACCAGACAAACAAACAGAAATACAAATATATGAACTGATTCAAGTGGCTTATAAAGTCTATATTTGGTGTAAGATTTTCTAATTCCTTAATTCCCACTTCTCTGTGATCAAGTGCAAGCTAGTCTTTGTGTGACTGAAACAAAAAAGGTAACCCTAATATATTATTAACACTTGTATACACTTTGTAATAGTTGCAACTGTATATTTTGTTACCGTAGAATATATGTATATTACAAAAAGGTAACCCTAATATATTATTAACACTGTTGTACACACCTTGTAATAGTTGCAACTGTATATTTTGTTACCGTAGAATATAATATGTATATTACAAAAAGGTAACCCTAATATATTATTAACACTTGTATACAATTTGTAATAATTGCAAATGTATATTTTGTTACTGTAGAATATATGTATATTAAAAAAATAATAATGTATCTCATACTTTATGGCTTAAACATTCCTAAATGAATGTAATTCGAATTCAACCTTACTTTTATCAAATTAGTATTTTTGTTACTGCTACAAACAAACATACAATACCGGATTTTATTTTTCCTTTTTTTATGTCATAAGGAGGCTAATGGTGACTACCGACGCCCATACACATCCGCACAACCAGAGGCTATGCAGATGCGTTGCACTCCTTTTCCCCCCAATGAGCCACCGGACTTACAAACCAAGCATAGTCATTGAAAATTTTTCTATTTATTCCAGTGGTTTGCTATAAAAACTGTCGAAGAAAGTATAAGTTGCATTATGTATTTAATTTAAAATAAATTATACTTTGTCCGTAAAGCTTATACAGACTCAAATATTTGTGTTAATTTTGGCATTACCTGTACATAAAAAATTTACAGCGCATCATTAAGGTTATATCTTGATGACTAGAGAGAACATGTTTATATTTATTAAAGGTTAATCATTTTAATGTATATCCAATAACGGTTATTTTCAACTCAGTTGTTCGCTTTTTAGTAAGGATATATTGTGTAATATTGAAGCAAGTACACTACATGTGCTATTGTAGAATATTATACTTGTTATGATTGTTATACACTTTACCATTAAATTTAATAATCTAAGGAATAATGTCAATAAAGTCAACAGCTTATATAATGTAACTTTTGGTATTTTTATAAAGTTTAGAATTTTGTAGTGTTTTCAATAAATTCAGGATAGCTAATGGTTTAGTAACCAAATAAGTCACCGAAACATAGGTCGTAAATTATTAATATTATAAATCTAAATGAAACTATTATTAAAACATATCCCTAGTACCCCTATAAAATATGGTCACCCTATATACTTCATGTATTCGTTTCTTGGTGTGTGTTACAAATTCAGTAGTGTTGTGTAAATGCTGTATCAAAAATAGGGTAACCACACTTTTAATAATAATATTTATTAATTGGGAATTTAAAATAAAGTGAAATTTGTGCTTTTGTAGCATAAAATTACTTTAAAAATGTTTTTCCATATGTCTACACTAAATTTGAAACCTTCATGTAACTGAGGAGGGTCTTTATATTATTTTGTTTAAACATCTTTAGTAGTGAATGCCATTTGAAAAAAAAAAACAAAAAATAATAATATAAAAGCTTCTTAAAAGTTATCGTTTTTAAATGACGCTTTTGACGGCATAAAAGTAAAATGACCTAAGTTTATGCTTAGCCTTTTTGCATTTGTTTAAGTCAACAAATTATAAAAAAACATATAGTTTTTCATGATTAGTAATTTAATAATGTGCCAAATGGCTACTACAGGCAATCTTATAAAATGTTTAGAAAAGTATATATATGTAGAAAAACTTAATGCAAAGAAAATTTTGCTTGTATAATGCGAACTACTTAATTATATTGTAATAATTCGTAATCAACAAAATATGTTTATTATATTATTGTATTATTAGTATTAATATAAGTGCATGTATAGCTTGGAGAAAATGTTTATTAAATAAGCTATTCATACATATTTTGTCAGAGCTTAAGCATATTTTTTATGCCATAAGGAGGCAACAAAACAATCGGAGCCATATGGTGACTACCGACGCCCATACACATCCGCACAACAAATAGTTATGCAGATGCGTTGCACTCCTTTTCCTCACAATGGACCACCGGAAACTCACATTCGGCACGAAACGCGACAGCATGGCTGTCACTTGACGCCGGTGTTATGTGAGCGACAGGTACTATCCCGGTCGTGTCGGTTCATTTTGGCTGCAAAGCAACCTCTTACGAAAACACATTTTACAACTTTTTCATTTATTTTGTAAAACTCATTAAAATTTGCCGAGAGTAAATATATTATTTTAATCGTCTCCAAGCTATATTTAAATGTTTGATGTCTATTTACAATGTTGCTAGATTAGGTTAGTGTTACTATTATTGTGTATACGAATATTTTTCATCTTGCAACACTACCTAATTATAATCTTATAATATTTATGGCGCTACAGGTTGATATTTTGATCATTATTGTTAAATGGCAAAAACGCTAACTGCTAAATAAAAAAAATAAGTTCATCAGAATGACAACCGCGATGTGGCCTTTTCCTTCAAATCTGACCAATAATAAAAATAAACTCGCACCAATGAAGACGAATTGAGAAAATAGCGATATTTAGGTTGGAGGATTTCTTAGCGGATGTCACTTTTTATTATTGGATCTACTCATAGATTAAAAATTGGTCTCCGCTGCGCTACGACTAGATACCGCGCTCCGCAAAAAACAATAGCTCCTTGATGCGGCAACTAAATCTCATAGTGTGTGTAAGACAATGTCCAAAGATGCTAGTGTGCGTGAAGAATTGTATTCCCAGCTGCTTAAATATACCCTAAATTAATGGGAAAAAATATTTCATGCAATGGTAGTTACTAGTAGAACTAAGAACTGGTTGTAAATATGGCTCAGAAAATATAATTATTTTATTTACTTATTGTTTTCTAATGTTAACGCGAATTTCACTCATTATAATGAAACAATTTTTACCTCCTCCCTCCTCCCATGACCATGGTTGCTATAAAGTATTCGAAACGTCGAGTTTGCAAAAATCTTAACAAACCGCGATAATATCCTTAAAAATGATTTCATTGTTTACTAATGATTAAAAGTATTAAGTATTTAAAATAATTTATAAATAAAAAATAGTTCAGTAATAATGACTAGGATAGATAAATGAATATAAATACATAATATAAAATATAATAACAATAAATCAATATATAAAAATCGCAACCACGGGGACTTCATTTTTGTATACGCGGCAACACTGAATGGCGTGACAGGAACCCTAAAGTTTCATGTTATTTTATGATTAAATTTGGAAATTATATGATACTCACAGATGATATGTGATCCCAGAGTCTTTCTTATTTCTTGTATTATTCTTACACAGTTTCACTACGCAAACTGGCATTTTACTTCAGATAATGACCTGAACCTTGCACAACGATTGCAATGAGACTGGCTCGGGTACGCCGAATTCGGCGTGGTATTTGTTGCCGCAAATTACAAGTACGGCGCTGTATCTAGTCGTAGCGCAGCGGAGACGAATTTTTTATCTATGTGTCCACTAAATATTTGATACTTATTTTTTAAGTCTATTTTTATATGTATAATGTATGTTAAATGATGTAAATGTTATAAATGAATATAATATATTTGGTGTACTACTTATAGATTTTGTTTTTTAAATCCCGCCTTATGCCTAAAATGTTAGTTAATTGGCTTACTATTGCACGCCTCATATGCGAAGCGTCGAGAGTGCTCCACTCTCAACATGTCAAAAAAGCAGTTTTCTCTAAACTAAAATAGATATTTTGTTGTTTATTTCTCACTTATAGGTTAATTGGAGTGCACTTATATCAAGGTAAATAATCTGTCCGGCACATCTATATTCATATTATAAATGCGAAAGTAACTCTGTCTGTATCTTCTTCACGCCTAAGCCACTGAACCGATGTGGATAAAATTTGGTACGAAGATAGTTTGAGACCTGAGAAAGGGAATAGGATAGTTTTTATCGCGGAAATCTGGGAGCTTTTAACGAAAACTTTGAGATATAACAAAATAATGTATGTATGGAATTGTGTATCATAAATAGGTATTCAGAAAAGTCCCCGATGGCATAATAAGCTTACCTCATAAGGATACTTACTATACCCATTTTAATACTTAAATAATGGGCAATTATGAAGCGGTTGTTCACACAAATACGGTATAAATCCTTATCATTTTAAACACGTTAGTTGGCTTGGGCATTTCATGAAGATTATTTTTTCCCTCTATACCTACCATGCAAATTAAATAAATAGGTACCTTAGGAGATGTAACAAAATGAAAATAATGCGCAACGAAGTTAATTTTGTGTCACCTTTACTGTTCTGTGGTCCGAAAGTTTAGGTAGTGTATCAATGTATGGTCGAATTGTGTATCCTAAATATGGCTACAGAAGTCCAGGATGGCATAGGTATGTCAATAAAATATTAAAGATAGGTAACATTACTACGGTCTATATCCATTATGAAAAAATGGCAATGTAAAAAAAGCGGTAATGTAAAAGCCATATTTAGACAAATACGGTACGGTAATACATATTATGAAAAAAAGTCCTCCGCCCCGTCTGTCTGTCTGTCTGTCTGTACGCGATAAACTCAAAAACTACTAGATATGTTTTCATACTCTTTTCAACATGAGATACAGTAATTCTTGTGGCAGGAGTAGGTATAAATTACCAAGATTTTGTTTAAATTGGTAAATACTAAATAGTATAAGGAAAAATTTAAGCAGCTTGTAAGCTTACATTGAAAACGCTGCCTTATTTCCTTTAGAGATATAACAAAAAACCGGCCAAGTGCTAGTCGGACTCTCGCACGAAGGGTTCCGGACCATTACATAATATACAACATTAGACACTAACAAAAAATATGGTTTATTTTGAAAAAGTGTTTTTTTTATATATATTTGAGTTGATTGAATGAAAGGTAAATTGCGGTTTATGATTTATGACGTATTAAAAAAAAACCACTAACTAGATCTCGTTCAAACCAATTTTCGGTGGAAGTTTGCACATCGACACATTAATGTACATCATATATTTTTTTTAGTTTTATCCTTCTCTTATTTTAGAAGTTACAGGGGGGGACACACTTTTTACCACTTTGGATTAAGTGTCTCTGATGGTCTCTCTGAAAGATGGTATTAGAAACCTCAATATAATTTTTGAAGACCTATCCATTAAATACCCCACACGTATTGAGTTTCAGTTCTAAGTATGGGGACCCCCAAAATTTATTGGTTTTTTTCTACTTCTGTGTAAAAATCTTAATGCGGTTCACAGAATACATTTACTTACCAAGTTAAGATCAGTATCAGTCAACAGTATAGATCTTATAGTTTCGGAAAGAAGTGGCTGTGACATACGGACGGACAGACTGACAGACAGACATGACGATTCTATAAGGGTTCCGTTTTTTGCCATTTAGCTACGGAACCCTAAAAAATGAAGGAGAAAATGATGATCATCAGTCCGGATACGTCCGTAAATGTAAGCTGAAGCTCCCGGCAACCGCTAGTAAAATATTACATTTTTTTTAACCGACCGACAAAAAATGTCTGTATGTTTTTTTTGTATGTATGTGACACGATTACTCCGCCGTTTGTGAATGGATTTCAATGGTTATTTTTTTGTTTGAACGCTGGTGTTTCCAATTTGGTCCCATATTAATTTTATTAAGATCTGACAAGCCGTTTTTTAGTTATTCCCAGTAATGCCCATTTGGTTAATTACTTTACCTTGATGAAAAAGTAATAAAATAACTGTGTTTCTTTAATTTTTGTGCTTACAACATATAATCAACTTAATCTTCTACTAATGTACAAACTTTGCGTTTACCACGTCATTATAGTTTCTTTTGGAGTCGGTGTCAGCCAAGGTAGGTAGGTAGGTAGGGTACAGCAGCAAATACGACACCGACTCCAAAAGTAACTCTATGATGACGTGGTAAACGCAAAGTTTGTACATTAGTAGAAGATTAAGTTGATTATAAGTTGTAAGCACAAAAATTTTAGAAAAACACAGTTATTTTATTACCTACTTTTTATTAGTTTAGTATTTTTGAAGTCGGTTTAATTTTTTTGTAAAATGTTTTTATTCTTTTTTAACTTTTTTTTTCTTAAACGCCGGGAAATGAAAAACGCTCTGAGGCATCCCGCCGGGGAGTGGGTCTCCCCAGGCGGGTATATGGGACTCGCTGCGCCCGAGAGCTGGTTGTGGACGCAGCTCTACCCAATAAAACCCGGCGAGTGCCACCAATGCCGCCTTTGGTGAGGTGCCCCAGATCTAATGAGCAAACAGGGCACCTCGACTAGTTAGTCCCGCAAGGGACCGACCCCACCTCCACAAAAGGGTTGTCCCGCACTACAGTACAATGGGGCGAGGTTTCCGTCCTTGACCGCTGCTCTTTTGCCCCTTTTCTTATAATAGGGCTACAAAGAGCCCCCTCTGCTAAATTCGCTTCGCTCAAGGTGCAGCGGCTCACCCTAGGCTACTGAGCCCTACCGCCACGACAAGGCCTTAACCATGGTGGGGTTCTTTTTTAACTTAAATAATAACATTAAAAATTAACTTTTATGGACGTCCGTGTTATCTGCGGCTGATGAATTTTTTTCGAACTGTCTAAGCTAATGGCCTATTGGCCCTTATGCTACATTTGGTTTGGTGGTTAGTGAATTATTGCTATCAAGACAAATCACTAGCTAGATTCTGATTTTTATAGCTCAAATTACTACTCTAACAATCATATGCTCGATGAGTTCAATATAAACAGCATTTGACATATATTTAGTTAATGGCAGACTTCAGATTCAACCCTTGACCCCGGTAAGTGACCTCTTTTGAAATATTACATGAGGAAAAGATAGGCATCGCCAGACAAATTTTGCAGACGAATAATTAAGGTCGCCAAAACCAGAATATCCCAAGGATCTTTGGGCTTAAAGGAAACATCTGATATCTACATTTTTTATGAAGAATCAAAACAGCGGATATATCAAAATCGTGATACATTTTCTATTGAGTGGAAATAACGAAAACTATGAACATTTATATATTCATTTACATTTTATATATCTACAAATATAGGTAAAATATCTTTAGGAAGCTTAGCCATATTCTCATGTCGTCACCGCAGAGTTTGAAGACGAAAGACTTCAACGAATGCGTTCTCCCCGTGCTCTGAGGCATCCCGCGGGGAGTGGGCCTTCCCAGGCCGGTATGTGGGATTCGCTACGCTCGAAAGCTGGTAAGGGGACGCAGCTCTACCCACTCTACTAAAACCCGGCGAGTGCCACCAATGTCGCCCCTGTTGAGGTGCCCCGGATCTGTTGAGCAAACAGGGCACCACGACGGCTAGTCAGTCCCTCAGGGGTCCGACGCCACCTCCACGGTTCTGTGACGGTTCCCGTCCTCGCCCCTTGCTCTTTTGTCCCCTCTTCTCATAATAATTGAGCTGAGGGAAGGCTCTTTGTACGCCACAAAGAGCTCCCTCGGCTCAATTCGCTTCGCTCAAGGTGCTCGGCTCACCCTGGTCTACTGAGCCCCACCGCCACGACAAGGCCTGAACCATGGTGGGGTCCCCGTGATGACCTACGGGGCCGAAATGTGATCTATAAATTTACGACTGATAGGAAAGTTTGCCGTAGCTCAATGTGCTATTTAGCGTGCTATGCTGCGTGTGTAGATAGACGAAGTGTTGGTCGCCTATTAACCAGGTGGGAAGACAATCTCCTTGCGGTGGCCGGTTCGTGTTGGATGCGAGTGGAAACGGATCGGCCGTCTTGGCATTCATTGAGAGAGGCACATGTTCAGCAGTGGACGAATAGATCTCATCTCATCTGTTGGTGTGGTAGGGTGAACCTGCGTTTGATGAACGAGAATTGCCAGGAAAAAAAAGGAATTGAACCGTAAACTATAACCTACACCTCAATTTGTTTTTTGAAGCCTCGAACTTAAGGCACAAAAAATGTACAGACGAACATAGAACCTTTCCTTTTTTGAAGTCGTTTAAAAATAGAAAACTTCATAGCTACTGAGGCAGAGGGTCTTATCAGTTATCACTGAATTTGGGTGTTATCTGTACGCCAATTGTCAAAATATTTATGATAACATTTCTTTCTTATCTGTTGAAAAGGCGCGCTTTGCACCCTCTTGCAAAATAAGAAGAAGTACATTTCACATTTTTGTGCGGTGCGGAACAACCCCTCCACAGAGGGGTTGTTCCGCACCACAGAATAACTCCTCCCGACGTCGGGACAGACAATGGGGTGAGGTTCCTATCCTATCCTTGTAACTCTGCTCTTTTGTCCCCTCTTCTTATAAGAGGGGTACAAAGAGCAGCTCCCTCAGCTCAATTTCCCTGGGTTCACCTTAGGCTACTGAGCCCCACCGCCACGACAAGGCCTGAACCATGGTGGGGCGGATATTAAGACCTGGCTTCTTACCAAATTTCATGATTCCATGTGAATGGGAAGTACCTTATTTTATAGATTTTGGTTTGACAGACAGACAGACACCAGAGTGATCCTGGGTTCCCTTTTGTCATTCTGAAGAACGGATTACGGAACTCCATCAATCATGGTTAATGTCAATGGTATCCAAAGGGGATTTACTGTATGTCCGGAAAAACATAAATGAATTTTGTAAAAAAAGTGATATTAATAGTAGGAATACACGTAATAGACACAGGTTACATGCGCCAATGATTAGACTTTCGAAAGTAAGCAATTCTTTTAAAGGCAACTGTATACGCTTTTACAATAGGATCCCAGAAAACGTTCAAAAGCTCTCCATAAAAAAATTCAAAAAAGTTGTTAAAGAGCGTTTGTGTGGTAAAGGATATTATAAAGTAAAAGATTTTATAGAAGATACCACACCTTGGGAATAGGGTGTTCCTCCCAGTCATTTCAGAATAATAACATGTAAAATTTGTTATAAATTATTTGAAAAGATAAGTTCCACTGAGTTTGTTTCGCCGGTTCTTCTCAGTGGGCTTGCCTTGGAACCGGTGGTAGACTCAATTGACGTTCTTTAAAAGATACTTTGTTGGTACTATTTTGAATAAAAAATTTGATTTTGATTTTGGATAATACCATTGCTCTCAGTACACGTTAAACAGCGGTAACCGGTAGGAAATAAATCTTTAACTATCCAAGTATACATCCATAGGTACAGATAAATAGAATTGAAGTATCTGTTTGTAATATTAAAATAACCGCTTTTTATTGAATGCATATAGGTTATAGGGTAACGGTACATATACCAAAGTAGCATTTTTTACAATTTTTGTCTGTCTATCTGTCTGTTTGTTCCGGCTAATCTCTGAAACGGCTGGGCCGATTGTCACGGAACTTTCATTGGAAGATAGCTGATGTTATAAGGAGTAACTTAGGCTACAAAATAATCACCATCACTCCGAATATGGTTGTGAATCTTAGTCAACGCGGGCGAAGCTGTGGGCAAAAGCTAGTCGATTATAAATCTCTGATTATCGATCCAAGAGTGATACTAAAACAAAACGTGACTTTTATTTTAGGATCGTCAACCGTCGAACTATATCAATGTCAAGATTAAGATACTGATGTTTGAGACCACGGGCTATGATTATTACATATTACATATTACATATTAAGGCGTGTGTTAAAATGTCAATTGCAAGTAAATGTCAATAAATGGGTTACAGTGGAACTACGAATAAATAATAATTTAGGAAGTCTAACTCAGAAGAAATGACACATAAAAAGTGGGCCTGCTTCAAACCAAAACGACGTATGATTTAAAATACCAATCACTTTCGAGGTTACAAATAGACGTCATTGGTGATTTGTATAATTTCAGAATAAATGCAGGTATTGGTCGGCGCGCATGCTGCAATGTCACCTATGACAGTCGAGTGATAGCTGCGTGGACGATGTCATGTAATAAGTGAACCAAGTCAATAATAAAACAATATTATTTAAAAAATTTTTTACAATGATTTCTTTAGGCCGAGTCCACCGACGCGCCACAATCGTAACATACTGTTACTGGCTCCCTGTGGGCCGTCCGGCACAGGTACTCATCAAAGCAACCATGCCTAGTGAGCACCTGTGTCAGACGGGAGGTGAGGGGGTTTGTGCTTACGCCGCATCCACCGCTCGAGGACTGGATGCAAAGCAGCCGTTAGGCTTTTGTCACAGGACTGCCGTGCTGGGTCCTCCCTCCACCTCCGTATTAATGCTTCTGAACCCGTAGATCTCGTATAACGTAAGGTTCTCGCCGGGAGCCCTCGGCAGGAACCTCCGCCACAAATTCCCACAGGGGGTCACCGGCTAGGTCAGTCTGTCCCCCAGTGTGTGGCTATCACCCACGATACTATCCGTATATATATATATATATATATACCGCGAGGAATAAGGCCCAGCTGCTGGTACCGTTACCAGCTGGGCCTTATTCCTCGCGGTAAGGTGACCCGCCCAAATGGATGCACCATACATATGGATGTTCCTTCGAGGTTCGGTAGAAGTCTGCCCAGCGCACTTGCTGCCTTCACGACCTTCGATCCCTATATTGACAAATGTGGGTTGAAGGTCCACCCTCCGTCAAGGACGGGCCACAGATACTTGATCTGGGGGCTCATCCTGACCCTCCCCCCTCGGATCTGGATGGTAGCTACCGGAGGGTGTCCTTAACGGCCGGTCCCACGGAAGAGAAGGACTTTGGTCTTCTCAACTCTGACCCGAAGCCCTAACCTCTCTATGCGGCTGATCACGAGGTCGAGCCCGACTTTGGCCAGCCGCACCGCCTCCTTATAGGCTCTTCCCCGGGATACTCTTGTCTTTCAAGCTAACTGCAGCTAACTACTTATTTTGCCGAATTGGATCGGCTGGGATACTAAAAGAATTCTGACTGTCTCCTCTCAATACATCTTAGAAAATTTACTGTATATCCGTAAAAACATAAATGAATTTTGTAAGAAAAGTGATATTCATAGTAGGAATACACGTAATAGACACAGGTTACATGCACCAATGATTAGACTTTCGAAAGTAAGCAATTCTTTTAAAGGCAACTGTATACGCTTTTACAATAGGATCCCAGAAAACGTTCAAAAGCTCTCCATAAAAAAATTCAAAAAAGTTGTTAAAGAACGTTTGTGTGGTAAAGCATATTATAAAGTAAAAGATTTCATGGAAGATACCACACCCTGGGAATAAGGCGTTCCTCCCGGGCATTTCAAGATAAGATGTTAAAATTGTTATTAATATATATTATTTGAAAAGATTAGTTCCACTGAGTTTGTTTCGCCGGTTCTTCTCAGTGGGCTTACCTTGGAACCGGTGGTAGATTCAATTGACGTTCAAAAAGATACTGTATTAGTACAATTTTGAATAAAAAAAAATTGATTTTTGATTTTGATTTTGAAAACAAAGCAAGCAAAATGCAAAATCATTTTTAAAATACCTCAATTTTATCGATATACATTTAAATAATGATAAAAATATAAACATATTAGGTATATTATACATTTCATGAAGAAAAAATAAAATACCTTCTACATTGGTTCAAAAATTGACTAACTTATTTGAATATAATATAATTTTACAACTACTGCGCCCGAAAGCTGGTAAGGTAGACGCAGCTCTATCCACTATAATAACCTGCGGGTGCCTCCAATGCCGCCTTTGGTGAGGGGCCCGGATCTAATGAGCAAACAGGGCACTTCTACGGCTAGTCAGTCTCCAAGGGACTGACGCCACCTCCACAGAGGGGTTGTCCCGCACCACAGAACAACCCCTCCCAACGTCGGGACAGTACAATGGGGTGAGGTCCTCGCCCCTTGCCCCCTGCTCTATTGTCCCCTCTTCTTAAAAGAGGGGTTCAAAAGAGCCCTCTCGGCTCAATTTCCGATGGCCCATTGGAGGGATAGGGAAAAGGAGGGTAATAGATCTGCATAATCTCTGGTTGTGCAGATATGTATGGACGTCGATACCTCAAAGCTCCGACTGCTCGTTTGCCCCCATAAGAAGAAAATGTATGTATGTGTGTTACATTTGATTTCCTGATCAATACGCAATAACTATGTTTCCATACATACATTGTATAATTGTTATCCCACACAGCTTTAATATTTTTGAAGTGAAACTTCTTTGCGCGCATGAAAGTAAAATTTTTACGAATGAAACTTCACGAAAATGTGCAACTATTTTGTTCAAGAAGAGGGAGAGAGTGATTGAGACCGATTGAGAGAGAGTGAGAAAGGGCGAACGTAGCATGAAGCTCATAGCCATGGAGTGAGAGTAGGGAGCAAGCGAGTGAGAAAGATCGAGAGAGAGAGTGAGATAGAGCGAACATTGCATCGCAAGTCTCGGCTTAAAGCTTTAGATTTGTATAAATATAAACGAGATTTAAAAATTAGTTTGCCAAATAGGTTTCACTTCTGACATGCCAACCTGACATGCCAGGAGGCCGTGTGGTCGCAGACTACACAGTTGGCGGGGGGCAACCCCCTACTTTAAATAACCAATAGTGAGCCAACTCACATTAATCCGACGAACCATTAGGCCCTTCGGGCTTTTAGCATAGATCCATCCGATAAAAAAAAAACTTCTGACATGTGTGCCTTATACTATTATATTATATATACCTTATTTATTCTACCTTACTTTGTACGCATGCCACGCATGCATTATTTTTTAAGACCAGGAGTACCCATAGGTATTTCCAAATAATTCTTCAGTAAACTATTATCATATCATTCATGGAGATTTTGATAATAGTCACGAATCACGAGTCACGACAGATTATTTTATATAGAACTAGCGGTCCGGTGCGTGCTTCGCTACGTATAAAGCGAAATAAAAAAAAAATAGAACATCAAATTAATTTATTCAAACAAAAAAATATATTATTAATTGCTAGCTATTTTAAAACTTAATGTTGTACTGTCAACACTGAAAAAAATTTAAATATGACCCCAACTGAAAAAGTTTCAATTTGACAGCAAAATCTCCATTAACAAAAGGATTCGCCATTTATTGAATTAAAAAAATGTGATAAATGAAGAACCGCTCGACCGATTTTCGGCAAACTTCACATAAATCATGTACTAAATAGCCCGAACAAAGCCTAAACATTTGGTTGGGATTGGTGAGCCCGTTCTTGAGTTATAAAATTACAACGAAAAGTGGCATTGATTTTTATATATAAAGATATGTAAACTGGCTTCGTTTTTGCGAGAATTGCTCTTTGCTACATAGATAATTGTTATAAATAGTTGACTCGCGTATTATCACCTGTAGCCAAACATACGGTTTCTTTTAAAATTTTCGGGTTTTCATATCTCTAATATAATTCGTTTTGTGCGTCCGTTCTTAAAAAATAAATTTTATGTAGGTAATATTGAATGGTTTTCTCATTTCTCAAAAATCCTTAAGGAGCTTAGCCGATTGTTATAAAACGTCTGAGAAATTACTAGAAAACCAGCTTCCAAATAAATAAAAAGTGTGTACTTATGTGCCCGCGTTAGAAGTTATACTCTTTAAGAAAAAACCTAGTACAATTTCATTACACTGTAACCTTTTTGCTTATTGTGTAGTTAAAAACTAAAACTATATCTTCTTCTGACGTCTATACTGTCATTATGTGAAAATTGTGCTATAGCTAACTTCATGGCGTTGGTTTTTTTTCGTGACGGAGCGCGCATCGTAAAAATTTACTGTCATCATTTATCCCTAACTGGCCGAAGGAAGTATAACTTCAAAAATCGCATCTAAATTGTTTCACCCGCAGAAAAACGGAACAGACAACATACACGCTGATAAAACTTATAATACCTGTATTTTTGTGTCGTGCTTCAAAATAAAATGATAAAATAAAATAATATGTATTCAACGGTATTCACCATACAAATTGTCGCACACAGATTGCTAAATTCTAATAACAACGGTTCAGTAGCTCATCGAAGACAAACAAAACACGAGATTATATAAGATTAAAATACATTTAGGCACAAGATTAAAAAGATAACAAAACACCAACCTGTATATCTGAAAACACATACATGGATACAATATTCTTTGGTCATTCCATGGTTGATCCGATACATCGAGAACGTAAAAATGTCGATTAATTGTTAGTACATAATATTATATTTATCTCCCAAGACCATGGTTGTTATATCCAAAATATCAATCGTAAAAATCTCAATCGCTCATATTAGTAACCTATGTAAATAATAATTGATTGCAATATCTTTTTGGTATTCACAAAATTTTCGTGATTTTCACGGACGCCAAATGAACACAAAACCATGTATCACTGCATGTATATTTCAGTTACACTCAGGCGTCTGAGTGGGTTGGTCTTATCATTAAAGGTGTTTTAGTGTGTTCATTTTTATGGATATAAATCAGTTTTTGCTGTAAGTAATTGTTAACAAGTTTCAGATTAATAATTAATCTAAGTACAGTCATCAACAGCTTGATTTATGTGTAGTCATGAATAAAAAAAATCTGTAGTAATTATAGTAGACTTTTTTTTTCCTTTAACGCAGGGAAATGCTCTGAGGCATCCCGCGGGGGAGTGGGTCTCCCCACGTGGGTATGTGGGACTCGCTGCGCCCGAGAGCTGGTAAGTGGACGCAGCTCTACCCACAAAAACCCGGCGAGTGCCACCGATGCCGCCTTCGATGAGGTGCCCCGAATCTAATGAGCAAACAGGACACCTCGACGGCTATAGTCAGCCCCTCAGGGGACCGACGCCACCTCCACAGAGTGTTTGTCTTGCACCACAGAACAACCCCTCCCAACGTCGGACAGTACAATGGGGTGAGGTTCCTGTCCTCGCCTCTTGCCCCCTTCTCTTTTGTCCCCTCTTCTTATAAGAGGGGTACAAAGAGCCCCCTCAACTCAATTAGCCTTGCCCAAGGTGCTCGGCACACCTTAGGCTACTGAGGCCCACCGCCACGTCAAGGCCTGAACCATGGTGGGGAATTATAGTAGACTAGTGTTAAGGTGGCTGGGCAGTCCCCCTTACGAGGAGTAGTCTTGCCTTCGTCGGGGCCTGTCGCTGAGGTAATCCTGCCTGTTGCCTGTAAATCCGGGACCCTCAAAAAGTGGCTGAAGGCGCGCGGGTGGTTTAGTTTGGGTATACACTCCCAAATCCTAAACTTGCGAGTCCCACATAGTCGAGGAACCTACCCGGGTAACCTAGATACATACGAAATGCATTCCCCTGCGTCATCAGGCGACTGGAAATTATTAATTAGGTATAGCGGTTACGGGTTCGATTTCCACCATATTGGTGGGATTTGTGTGATGAATGTATATAACTTAGGGACCTTCAAGAAAAGAGCATACTCATATCTGAAAGGCAACACACCCGCTAATCCTCCGGAGTAGCGGGTGTCTCTTGATGTCACTTCTCACTTACCATCAAGTGAACCGACAGTCCCCTTTGCCTCCTTGGACATTTGCCCCCTCTTCTATAAGAAATAAATAAATAACTATTGTGTCATGGATAATTATGTAAATGTATGCATTTATATTATGTATTTGCTCTCATAGTATTATTTAATATTTCTCCAACTATTTAAAACGGATTATTTATCTTATTTCTCATGTTTCGACATTATATAATAATAATATCAACCCTTATATGTCTGCTGGGCACGAGTATCCTCCTCGGTTTTGGGCCACAGTTCACCGATGCACTGGCCCAATGCGGGTTGGTGAACACCTTCAAAGACTTTTAATCTCACTCAAGAGGCCTCTCGGCTCTCACTCAAGAGGCCGAGCCCGTACCCACTAGGCCATCGTCGCTCACTTTTTTTTTCGACATTATATTAAACAAATTCTTACAAGACTGTTCGTAACTGTTAGTTTAAAATCTTACCTAATAATAGTTCATCATCATCATTATCATTATCATCATCACCATCAGAAGCCTCTATCCGTCCACTGCTGAACATAGGCCTCTAATAATAGTTAGTTAAAATTATATTTATTTTGATTTTATAATTCGTCCATTCGTCATCATCACCCCGCTATCATCCACATTTTAATAATGTAAAAGGCTTTTGATACACGAGAGTATAAGTATTGGAACAGTCACACCACGTTAAGCTTCTTCCTCGTAACGTGTTATGGGGATAGCGGAAATAACACGTACATGCATGACCCCGGTCAGGCTATTTTCGCACCTCGCCCTTGTATCTGACCTGTGACCTGTGTGACGTGAAAATAATTGTCTCTCAGAAAATTTTTCATCTCGTTGAAGGTTTTTTTCACACATCCGTAAAGCCCCGATTTTTAAGAGGAAAACGGACAGTCGGTTCACCTGATGGTAAGTGGTGGACACTAAACCGAAGGGTTTGCATGTTTTGTCAGCCTTTCCAATTTTGTTAATTCATATCTTTATATCTGTGCACAAAATAATTACTTTTGTGGTTCTGTGCGTGTGTCACTGCACTAAGCGGCTAGACCGATTCTGATGTTTTTATTTGTTTTTTAAAGTGGATTTGAGAGTGGTTTAGATTCACAATTCGTCATCGTCTTTTGGGTTCACTAGTTCTCTATATAATTTTGTCTCCATATTTTACGATAAAAAATAATCTTTTAATGATAATTCAATGTTACCGTGTATAAGGACGTAGCTTATATTTATATTAGTAAGTTGCTAAGTTTATGTTTGAACGCGTTTATCTATGGAACTAGGATTTATATTTTTAACTAGCTGTTGCCTGCAGCTTCGCCCGCATTAAATTACTCAACTTAATTACTGTTAGTCACAGCGTGATGTTATATATATAGCCGTCCTCGATAAATGGGATATCTACAATTGAAAGAATTTTTCAAATCGGATCAGTAATTCCTGAGATTAGCGCGTTCAAACAAACAAACTCTTCAGCTTTATAATATTAGTATAGATAAAGATTGTTTTTTTTTTTGGATGGATCTATGCTAACGGCCCGAAAGCCCTAATGCTACATCGGATTAGTGTGAGCCCATTTGGCTCACTTTTGGTTTGTAAAAGTGAAGTGGGGGGTTGCCCCCGCCAATCGTGCAGTCTGCGACCACACGGCCTCCTGGCGTCGGGTTGGAGATAAAGATTCTTTACTACCGTAGTAGTGTAGTCAACAAGTTCAAAAACGTGTTAAATAGAAATAAAGCTCCTAAAAATATGTGCCATAGCTCATTCGATTCGGAATGACGTCTAGAAAAATGTTTTTTAAGGGTATATTAGCACATAAAAAATTGCGATTGTTATTAACAAAATAAGTTTTTTTTTCTTATGAAATACCTATGAAATAAAGGTACTTCATAACACTACAATCTAGCCTAGATATAAGCTAATAAGTAATTTTAATTTAACCTAAATTGCTAATGTTAGAGTTCTTGTAAGAATGTGTCCTTTGGCACTTTTTCTTATTGTCTCTAGTTAAGGGGAAGACACTCTGTTATTGTGTTCTTTCTGTAGCACGCACTACACTGCACTATGCAACACTGTCACTTTTATAAAACTAACTCAAAAGGTTTTGTCCTTTTCAGTCTTCTCACTAGGTCCGTGCTGTCGAGGAGCTGGATGGCCTCTACATTTACATGGCGATGAAGTCTACGCTCATGAGCTTCGGCATAATGTTTTATAACATTAGCGACGGTATCCACTTTGAGGTCCCGATGGAGGTCGTCATTTCTTATGTACCAGGGCGCATTTACTATTCCCCTGAGCACTTTATTTTGGAACCGCTGTATTATTTGGATGTTGCTTTGTTTGGTACAGCCCCAGAGCTGTATACCATAAGTCCATACTGGCATCAGGACTTGTTTATATTACAACAATTTATTTTGTACTGACAACGATGAGTGTTTACCAAGTAGCCAGTACATCTTGTTGTAACGAAGCTCCAACTCGTCACGTTTTTATTTGACATGTGCTTTCCAGCAAAGCTTTGCATCTAGAGTTATGCCTAGGTTGGCTTTATTCTCGTATGGTATTGCTTGGTTGTTTATGAACACCGGATGGTAGTTTTCATTTTTTGTGGTGAAGTCTATGTGAATCGACTTAGATTCATTCAATTTGATTCGCCATTTCTTCGTCCATTCATAAAATTTATTAATGGCTGTTTGTACTTTTTCCATTGCCTCTGCATGTGTGACTCCTGTTGCTAAGATAGCTGTGTCATCTGCGAAAGTTGCAATGGTGTTGTTTTCTAGTACTGGAATATCACAAGTGTATAAAAGGTACAGGACCGGACCTAGAACACTACCTTGCGGTATTCCAGCTTTTATGTGTTTTAATTCAGAGTAGGCATCGTCTTGTCTTACTCTAAACGTTCTATTGGAAAGATATGACTTCAGTATTTCTGTAAACTGTTTTGGTAAAATTTTATTTAATTTGTATATGAGACCATCATGCCACATCTTATCAAATGCTTGCTTGTGCTACGTCCATGAACAAAAACAAGATTTAAAAAAAGGTATTTAGTTTTTCGTTAATAACTTTTAAAATAATGATATTTAAGGAATTTTGAAAAAAGATCCTGAAAGAAGAGGAAATTTCCAATGAAAAAGGAACTCTATCTATATTATTTATATATTTTTAAACGCTGGAAATAGGACTCCGCGAGGGCGTTACGGCATAGGCGCGCCGCCTAAAAAGCCGGTATATCACCTAAAATATATTTTTTTTAAATATTAAATAACAATTTAAAAATTTGAATAAATTATGGTGTAATCTAGATACTTGAAAGAAAAAAACCCCGGTGAAAAAATTTTTTTTGTCGATTTTTAAAAAGTTACACCATTGTTAATTAACAATTTTTTTCGCTTCGTGGAGCTCTTTTTATTTAGGTGGGTACTTAATAAAGTTATGCAAAAAAAATTAAAGTTAATTATTTTGTTAATTATATATTTTTTAAATTAACTAAAAATGAAATTTCTAAAAAATTTTAAAAATATTTTTTTTTTGTAATATTATTATTGCTGTTTTCGCATCTAATATAGGTATTAATTAACATTGGAAAAAATTTTTTTACGTCATTTGTTAAGAAATTGTTAATAAACAAATAGACTATTTTGCGATTAAAAAAAAATTTTTTTTTACTATCTTATAGCATAGATGAAAATGAAATTTATAAAAAAAAATCACCACCTGGGTGAAGCTAATTGAGCCGAGGGGGCTCTCTGTACCCCACTTATAAGGGGAGGGGACAAAAGAGCAGGAGGCAAGGGGTGAGGACGGGAACCTCAACAGTTTGCCTATCCAACTAACATAAAAAAATGAAAGTTATATACTTTCACTCGAAAAATTGCTGGTCCGGTTTCGATGTGATTAACACATAATATTATGCAACACTCAACAGTGAATTTTATACGTAAAAAAGTACGTAATTTAATAATACGTACAAGGCCACAAACGTTCCTTTTTTAAACAAGAGATAAGCGTAATTGTTCAGATTGTTCGAAAATAAAAGCACATTTTATGTATTTAATCGCGGTTTTATCATTCCCGTTTTCTTTGTATCTGTTCCATATTCAAAAAGTATTATAGGGATGGTTCGAAATTCGTTTTAAATTCGGTTTAACCTAATTTCGGCAACTCGAGTTGAACTTCGACCATCGAGCATATAACCGGATGGAGTAGTAATGTCAGCTATAAGGTTCCGAAACTGGATAGTGATTTGTCACTGACGTAATAGCAATGTGATTTGTATGTACGTCCGACCCGTCAATCATCAATCACTGGGCATAAGTTAGCCAATCAGAGCGCAGAACCGTAACAGCGTCGCAGCACAAAATTGTTTTCATACAAAAAATAACATTATCACTCTATTCCGGTAATAATTCGTATCTATAGGTACAAATACATAAAATTGGAGTGTCTGTAATATTAAAATAACCGCTTTTTACTAAATGCATATGGATGTATACCCGGTACATATACCAAAATAGCCTTTTTTACAATTTTTGTCTGTCTGTCTGTCTGTTTTTTCCGGCTAATCTCTTAACGGCTGGGCCGATTTTGACGGGACTTTCACTGGCAGATAGCTGATGTTATAGGGAGTAACTTAGGCTACAAAAATAATCATCATCAATCCGGGTACGGCTGAAATTATAAGTTAACGCGGGCGAAACTGGGAGTGTCCACCCTTTTTTTTAAGGCATCCCGCTGGGGAGGGGGGGACTCCCCAGGCAGGTATGTGGGACTCGCTGCGCCCGAAAGATCGTAAGGTGGACGCAGCTCTACCCATTAAAACCCGGCGAGTGCCACCAATGCCCCCTTTTGGTGAGGTGCCCCGGATCTATTGAGCAAACGGGGCACCTCTACGCCTAGTCAGTCCCTCAAGGGACCGACACCACCTCCACAGAGAGGTCGTCTTGCACCACAAAACAACCCCTCCCAACGTTGGGACAGTGAAATGGAGTGAGGTTCCCATCCTTGCCTCTTGTCCCTCCTTGCTCCTTTGTCCCCTCTTCTTATAAGAGGGGTACAAAGAGCAGCTCCCTCGGTTCAATTTGCTTCGTCCAAGGTGCTGGGTTCACCTTAAGCTACTGAGCCCCACCGCCACGTCAAGGCTTGAACCTTGGTGGGGAATGGGAGTGCCCACCCTAACTAAAATCAGTGTAAGTGCCTTCAGCCGCTTTTTGAGGGTCCCGGATATGCAGGCAACAGACAGGATCACCTCAGTGACAAAATTGAAAACGCTGCCTTATAACTTTGGGATATAATAAATAATCACAGCGCGGCGGTATATTCTTTTAGAAATGTACAATGATAGGCTAAGATACGGGATATGAAACGACCTTTACCGAGATGTTTATTTGATGAAACGTATTTCATATTTAATTTAATACGTAAATAAATATATTGCATATGGGTTGCCTAACAAATTTTAGTCCAGGGTATGTTTAATTAATAATAAAAAAAAATTTTTTTAAGCATTTCACCGGTTTGATTATTAGATAAATTCTATACCAATCGAAAGTATGAAGCCCATAGAATATGCAAACGTTAGGTTGCCTATTTTTTCCGGTCACAACTATCGGGTAGCAAAGTATAAACAGGTAAATTTATACCGGACAGGAAAAGAATAGGCAACCTAACGTTTGCATATCCTATGGGTGTCATACTTTCGATTGGTATAGAATTTATCTAATATTACCGGTAAAATGTTTTTTTTAATTATTAATTAAACATACCCTGGACAAAAATTTTTTAGGCAACCCATATGCAATATATTTATTGACATATTAAATTAAATTAAATATAAAATACGTTTCATCAAATGAACATCACGATGACATAAAAATATTGTCACGTACCTACATCGCGGCTATTGAAAAGCTAAAACAAACGTGACAGTATTAATCCTTATCGATTTACATACTTTAATTACCTTAATATAAGCATTTCATGCACCTCATTTAATTCACACACACTATGTAATTTAAATAAATATTTTAGGAGTTATTGCACCCGTGCAAAGCCAGGGTGGGCAGCTTTTTTTTTTTTAGCGCCGGGAAATTCACTGAGCCATCCCGCTGGGGAGCGGGTCTCCCCAGGCGGGTATGTTGGACTCGCTGCGCCCGAAAGCTAGTAAGCGGACGCAGCTCTCCCCACTAAAACCCAGAGAGTGCCACGAATGCCGCCTTTGGTGAGGTGCCCCGGATCTAATGAGCACACAGGGCACATCGACGATCACAGAACAACCTCTCCCAACGTCGGGACAATACAATGGGGTGAGGTTCCCGTCCTCGCCCCTTACCCCCTCACTCCCGGCACTTACCCGGCACTCGCCGCGTTTTAGTGGGTAGAGTTGCGTGCACTTACCACCTTTCGGGCGCAGCGAGTCCCACATACCCTCCTGGGAGACCCACTCCCCCTTGGGATGCCTCAGAGCGTTTCCCGGCGTTGAAAAAAAAGGGTTGTTGGTAGTTGTTATAAGAATTTATTTGCATTAAAATTAACATTCAACTTTTTCTTTCAGACAATGTTACAAAATAAATAAATAGTAATAAATAATTGTTAGTATTGTGGGAATTCCATCTCTATAGAAGACGAATTTGATATGTTTTGGCGCAGTGTACCAGATTGTTCTAAAGGTACCTATGTTACTTTGACCATTTTTTATACCATAGGAGGGCATCCGAGTAGTCGAAGACCAGGGATTATACAGATGCCTTGACCTCCGTTTCCCTATCCCGAAAGGGCCACTAAACTAACAAACCGCGCCAAACGCGACAGCATAACTGTCACTTCGGTCGTGCCGGCCCAATTCGGTTTCAAAGCAGCATGGCACACCTCTTACAAAATTCATCGCAAGATAATTTTTATGGGCCTATGGAGTTGACCTTACGGTCTTTAGCAGCTTAGTTAGAAAAGTTGTGCTGAAGGCTCATTTAAGAGATACATAAGAACGTTGACTGCGCCCCAGCTTAGTTCAACGCGCGCTACTCAGTAAAGCAGGAGAAAAAAAAAGAGATGATTTAATTGTGTATAACAAACGACATATTTAGACTTTAGACTTTGGCTCACTTGACTATTAATTATTAAGCATATTTATTTAAAAAAAATCCCGTCTAGCTTTAGATTATTATATATAGCGGTTACACATATATAGCTAGTGGTGTTCTACATTTGGACAACCGCTTGACACTACTTAAATCTTCAGACAACCTGTATATATTATAGCCATAGAAATATTATATTTCAAATATCTGTGCTTTACAATTTATATGAATTCGCAGTTAAAACAATTTCTCTTATGAACTGGTCTATTATTAGTCTAGTAATGCAATAGAGATCCTTTTACGATCCCATATTGGGCACTTTCACAAATTCTAGCCAACTCTCTAACCACTTACAATAGAATTGTTCTTATATTCCAGTAATTTCCAAATGCAAAGAATGGACGGATCCCAAGAAGTTCGTCCCGGCGCGGCTGAGGGGGTTGTTGGTGGGGATCATCGCCAACATCACCATCGCTGAGATATGCGCCTACAAGATCATCAAGCAGGACGTGGTGGGGGGTGAACTGGCCGCGCATGTACCTGGTAAGTCCTTACTAATGAAACGGCAACTCCGATGTTGCGGATATATTCTATACTAGCTGTTTTCTGCAGCTTCGCCCGCGTTACTCAACTCCTATATGTCACAGCGTGATGTTATATAGCCTTCCTCGATAAATGGGCTATCTAATACTGAAAGAATTTTTTCAAATTGGACCAGTAGTTCCTGAGATTAGCGCGTTCAAACAAACAAACAAACTCTTCAGCTTTATAATATTAGTATAGATTAATGTCTGTTACATCTGCTCACCTACTGCTTCGATCACAGAACTATATTCGATTAAGCATTAGGGCCGTTAGGCCGTAGCAAAGGTCCTTTGCCACGGCTAGATTGCATGGGCACTGCGCGTGACCCGCCTCCTTTTCCAGTGGGAGGGATGAGGGCCGGGCCTTATGAGGATAGGTTAAATTCAACCGTAAAAGATTCGTCAACCGTATCGGATTTGACTAGTAGTAGTAGTAGACTAGGATTTCAGCGGTGGGAGGGATGCGCTGTGCCGCGCTCCCGGCTGCATGGGTACCACCATCCTGCTTGTTTCTCCCGTGAAATAGCTTTGCTGTGTTTCGGAGAGAAGGGCAAGACAGGCAGTGTATTTACTGGCACCGAGACTTAACATCTCCATGTCTCCAACAACATGTCTCAGGATAGGCAGCACATAGATGAGTTGCCTGGGCTCGTTCCAGGTATACTAGTTTTATGTTCATGGGCGACGTCGACCACTTACCATCAGGTGTCACATTTACCAGTTTGTATATCCAACTAACATAAAAAAAACCTGCTCTCCTGTGCAGCGCGCGTGAAGTAGGTACACAATATGTCAGAATTTCACTCTCTCTCCAGGAAAACATATCATGTTATTTACTTGCGTAGTTTGTTATATCTGATTTATTTTATACTTTCGAGACTTATGCCGCATACGCCTTTGTGTTCATTGCACCACTGTCTTTGCTCTTTTTTTTGCGCACGGAAGATAATGAAGCTATGTCATGGGAACTGTGAACGCAACGGTGCAATGGCGGAGCGAGCGTGAAAATATTTTTCGGATTTACATATGATGCGTAGCTATCACCACATTATCTGTACCTAAAGGAAAAAATCTAAAAACCGTTATTTGTTGTTATCTATACAACTATACAGATAAATAAAATTGGAGTGTCTCAAAATGCATATGGATGTATACACGGTCTGTCTGTCTGTTTGTTCCGGCTGAAACGGCTTTGCCGATTTTGATGAGACTTTCATAGTATCTGATGTTATGAGGAGTAAATATAAAAATAATCATCATCCGGGTACGGCTGTAAAACTAAGTTAAAACGGGCATAGCTGCGGGCAACGGCTAGTATTACATAACACGTTTTTCCGCACCCTCACCCTGACAGATTGACGCTTGTTATTATTATTTTCATTTAAAGGCATTAGCTACTAGGCTATTAGCCATACAAAATACAATTATTCGGTCTGTAATACGGAGAAATGGCGGGAAACCCCAAGGAGCGCGGCTTCGCCCCTCTAGCCCCCATCAATCAACTATTATTCCCTATTCCATCCACACAAGGCAGTCCACCACAATATTCGCCATACAATCACATTATATATTACACAGATTAAGTTTTTAAAACAAACACTATAGAAACCCGCTAGAACAGCCCTACTACGAAAACCACTCTGAATGGACAAAACACAAAATAACAATTAATTAACGGGAAACCAAAAAAACACAACCGTGCGTCCCGGTGCTTCCCGCCATTTCCCGGTTGACGCTTGTCTTTTTTCTCTCTATGACATATAACATTGTATTTTATGATGTCAAGAAATATTTATCCCCTACCCGCTATTTGGCCGTTGTTGCCACAGACAAACGTTTTTGTCGTGGTTCTGAAAAGGGTGAAGCATTTTGGATGCGCTTTTATATTTGAATATTTTAGACATGTTACTTATAATATAAATGTAACCGTATCACGATAATAGTTAAAGTAATCTTTAAAAAAGTAATTATGCATATTATAATGGATATAGTTAATGTACGTGTATCATATTATACGACGTACTTAAATGAACAGTAAAACTGATTAGGTATCCTATATAGAAAAAACTATATTTTTTATCTTTGAGAATACTCTGAAATTTGTTTCGTTCAGATTCATAAATGTATATTTGCAAATCAATTGCGTCATTGACTCTACCATCTAAGAATAACTGGCATAACGAATAAACCAATGGATTTTTTATTTTACAATACTGGGAATATGTCCTTTGTGCAGCAGACAGCTAACACATATCCTAATATTATAAATGCGAATGTGAGTTTGTTTGTTACGCTGTCACGCCTAAAAACCGATTTTAATCATTCGTTTACCAAAGTTGTTGTACAAAATTTCGTTGACAACCTCTGTGGCTCAGTGTTTAGCGCGTTGGCGTTAAAAGCCGTAAGTGGCGGGTTCGAATCCCGCCAGGGAACAAAAAAAAGTTTTCTTTGTTCCTGAGTCATGGTTGTGTAGGTACCTCCCCATCATGGTTCAGGCCTTGACGTGGCGGTGGGGCTCAGTAGCCCTGAGGGACTGACCAGTCATCGAGGTGCCCTGTTTGTTCAATAGATCCGGGACACCTCACCAAAGACGGCATTGGTGGCACTCGCCGGTTTTTAGTGAGTAGAGCTGCGCCCACTTACCAGCTTCGAACGCAGCGAGTTCCACATACCCGCCTGGGGAGACCCACTCCCCCGCGAGATGCCTCAGATCATTTCCCGGCGATAAACAAAAAAAAATGGATGTGTACCTAGTAAATTATATAATATTTTTTTTAAATATATGCATAGTATAAAAGTATTAAATATATTTCCGTTGTCTGGTACCCGTAACAAAAGTTCTTCGAGAACTTACCACGGGACCAGATTGACGTGGTGTAAAAGCGTCCATAGATATTATTATAATAAAGGAAATCTACATTATCAGCGACTAACATAGGCTACCATATTTATCTCGGTATTCCCACGGGAACGCGAGTAAAACCGCGCTACTCTAGTGGTATAATGAAATCCTTAATATTCGTATTTGCGTGCATCAGCTACGTGTACTTGAACCATATAAGTGCCTCGATTAATTTTGAGGAAGCATTCTTAATGTCTGCAAACTTAAGACAAGATTAACAAGGTCAATGAAACGAAAAAATAAAGATACAATATCTGTCTGTATGAGCCGGCTTATCTCATATCTGTAATCAGTGTTTTAATATTTGATTATTGTTATTTTGGTACGGTATTCATGGATTTATGAGTCACATTTCAAGGTTCAGAGGTATCAAAAGCCTCAGTAAAAATAGAGATCCTACAAGATCGAAATCATGCAGCCATTTATTATTATATTTTATACCAGCTGTTGCCGCAGTTAACTTAGATTTACAGCCGTATCGGAATTGATGATGATTATTTTTATAACCTAAGTTACTCCTTATAATATCAGCTTTCTGCCAGTGAAAGTTCCATCAAAATCGATCCAGCCGTTTCAGAAATTGGCCGAAACAATCAGACAAATAGAGAGACAAAATTTGTAAAAAATGATATTTCGGTATATATACCGTGTATATATATATACATAATATGCATTCAATAAAATCGGTTATTTTAATATTACAAACAGACACTCCAATTTTATTTATCTGTATAGATGTATAGACTATCTTCCCGATGAACATTTTTAACCAGAACCCATATTGACAATGTGCAATACATTGTCAATATGGGTTCTGGTTTGTGGTGCAAAATGCATTCTGATTGGTGGGAGGGATGCACTGTGCGCGGCAGCACGGTACCGCCATCTTGCTTGTTTTTCCCGTGAAACAGCGTTGTATTTAGGAGTGAAGGGCAGGACAGGCAGTGTAATAACTTACTATTGTTTAGCGTTAGTGTTACCTTAACTTTTCTGAATCCATCGAGCATATAAACGGAATAGAGCGGTAATATTATGATTTGCATGAAAACTAATTCCGCCAAATTAGTGATGCGACGCTGCGCCGGTTCTGCGCTCAGCTGCGACTGATGGCCATTGATGGATGATTTGCTGATGGGACGCACATACAGATCACTAGTTGGTTGAATTGCTATTACGTCAGTGACAAGTCACTGACCAGTTTCGGAATTTTATGGCTCACACTGCTACTCTGTCGGTTGTATGCTCGATGTCTGAATGATATAAATGAGGTGCCAAATTGATTATGGTCCGGGTGACATGTTAACTGACTCTATAAATATGGTTTTTTATAGTTGAGTCACAGTTTTTTAAACTTGAGTTTTAAGTAAGAGTATTATCTAGAGTTTATTATTTGCTGTATGAACTTGGAAACGGATGCTTATATGAAATAACCCTTTATTTAACATTTATGGTATATATTATGGAAATTTATAAGATTAAGTATGTTCCACTGGATGATGAAATATTTCGCGTCACACATGAACATAAAATGTCAACACGAACAGGCAACTATTTTTTAAATCTTTGTTTTTTTTTTTTTAATTTTTGTTAAATCTTTGTGCCAGTAATTAAACTGCCTGTCTTGCCCTTCTCTCCGAAACACAGTGTTTGCTTGACAGAAGGGTACATAAGAATCTCTTGATGTATTAACATTATTTTAAAGATGAATAAAATCAATTCTATTACATACATCGCTTGCAAAAACAAGTCATGTCTAAAGTCATCTTATATAAATCAAACAAACGTGTTTACTCAGTCAGAAAAAATAAACAGCTCGTCATGCAAACTGAATTGCTATGAATTATAAATCGTTTTACAAAGCACAACTTTAAACTAGTAATGCTGAAGGGTTTGTTTGCTTGAATAGTAACTCATCAGTAACTATATTATAAAGGTTCTAGATATTTCTACGAATTTAGCTTACACACTTTGGGACTCCTGTAGCCCGGGGGCCCGTAGCATTGATGCGGCTGATATAGCGGTAGCTGGATCGTAAATATTGTCTTGGTCAACTATTTAAAAAAAAATGTTAATTGGATAGGCAAACTGGCAAACGTGCCTGATGGTAAGTGGTCGACGTCGCCCATGAACATACACTATAGTTTACCTGGAACGAGCCCAGGAAACTCATTTATTGTGTTGCCTATCCTTTTCTTTTTTCTTTAACGCCGGGAAATGCTCTGAATCATCCTGCGTGGGAGTGGGTCTCCCCACCGTACACAGGTATGTGGGACTCGCTGCGACCGAAAGCTGGTAAGTGGACGCAGCTCTATCTTTAATGCCGCCATTGGAGAGATGCCCCGGATCTAATAAACAATCAGGGCACCTCGACGGCTAGTCACCTCGATGGGGTGAGGTTCCCATTCTCGCCCCTTGCCCTCTGCTCTTTTGTCTCCTCTTTTTATAAGAAGGGTACAAAGAGCCCCCTCGGATCAATAAGCTTCGCCCAAGGTGCAGCGGCTCAGCCTAGGCTACTGAGCCCCACCGCCACGTCAAGGCCTGAACCATGGAGGGGATGTGTTGCCTATCCTGAGACATAAGATGTTAAGTCTCGGTGCCAGTAATTACACTGCCTGTGTTGCCCTTCTCTCCGAAACATAGCAAAGCAGTTTCACGGGAGAAACAAGCAAGATGGTGGTACCCATGCAGCCAATTTCGATTCTTAGATTTAGTACTTTTATTCTTCTCTTTGATGAGAAGAATAAAAGTACTTTAATTTAAATATTTTTATAGCATAAGGCGACAAACGAGCAAGAGATTCCCGTCCCCCATAAACGTTTTATTGCGTAAAATTATAAAAGAGAGGGAAATTAGGGCGAGATTAAGGTAGTAAGGGTGTTGGAAGGGATGCGCTGTGCCGCGATCTCGTCTGCATGGGTACCAACTACCAACATCTTGCTTATTTCTCCCGTTTGCTGTGTTTCGGAGAAAAGGGCAGGACAGACGGTGTAATTACTGGCACCGAGACTTAACATATCTTATGTCTCAAGATAGGCAGCACATGAATGAATTGCTTGGGCTAGTTCCAGATAAACTGGTTTATGTTCATGGGCGACGTCAACCACTTACCTACCAGCTGGTGGCACGTCTGCCAGTTTGTCTATCCGAATAACATCCTCATGGAGTGATGCCCACGTGCCCAATAGCTTTTTTTTGGAATGATCTAAGCTACTGGCCTAATGGCCCTAATGCTTCGTCGGTTTGTTGGTAAGCCATATGGCTCACCTATGTTGTATTATGAGAGGGGGGTTGCTCCCCATCAACCGTGGAGTCTTCGACACGGCCTCCTGGCGTCGGGTTTGTTTGTGGCGGGACTGTGTCGAATAGCTATTTGGTCATATGTTTTATCAATATTCTGTTTCTTCCAGATTACGTGATAGTATTTGTCTCCTGTTTCGAGGGCTTCGCTGCCCCGTTCCTGTCGTGGTGGGGCTACCGTCGTCGTCGTCTGACGCTGGCGCTGTGGATGGTGACTGCCACCCTCGCTTGTTGTATATGGCTGGCCCTGCCCAGTCCACACGTCAGGACCGAGTCAGGTTGGTATATTCATACAATTTGTATGAAGGACTGCGATGTGGCATTGGGGTAGGCAAATTATCAGATCTGGGATACTCCCCTTCAAGCGGCTGAAGGTAACTCGCAGCGGGTTTAGTGCGGTATACCGGCGCTGGGGGTGGATAGCATTTCCACTGCGATAACAAAAATGGTAAATCGCCTTGGTGGTTATCGTATGATTATGAATATGAATAAATAAAATGAATGTATGAAAAATTACTTAAATTTATTTCTTGTCTAGTACAAATGAGCTTACTACCAGATTAATATAACTTGGTGTGATTGAGAATAACGTGATGTACCTCGCTTCTCTTGTCATTACTTTTCTGTAGAAGAGGGGGCAAACGGACAGTCAGTTCACCTGGTGGTAAGTGAAAAGCGATATACACAGACACCCGCTACACCAGAGGATTAGCAGGTGCGTTGCCGGCCTTTCAGATATGAGTATGCTCTTTTCTAGAAGGTCCCTAAGTCGTATCGGTTCGGAAACACTGTAGGTGGCAGCTGATTCCATATATTCGTTGTGCGAGGCAGGAAATACCGTAAAATCGAGTTGTTGTGGTTTTAAATAAAACATGTATATTATATAATTATATATTTGGTTATTTGTGATCTAAAAATCTATTTTCAGAGTTCTGCGACGCTGCCAATTATAATAACAATAAATCATTTATGGGGGTGTCCAGTACCTCCGTGATAAGATTGGTAATAGTCGTGACAACTGCCTTGGTGTTCGTGTCAGCCAGGGTCGCCATATGGAGCCACGGCATCGTGTACCTTGAGGAATACTCGCCGGGCACCATCAGCGTCGATTATGGTATGGTTTTTATGATGGTTGGAAAGCATACTGGCAGATAAGCCACTTGGTGGTAAGTTGTCAGCGTCGGCCATTTTTTTATGTCATAGGGAGGCAACCGAGCAGTCGGAGCCTTATGGTGACTACTGATGCCCAAGACATCCGCACAACCAAAAGTTATGCACATGCGTTGCCCTCCTTTTCCCTATACCCCCCAATGGACCACCGGGAACTCACATACCGAAAGAAACGCGACAGCATAGCTGTCACTTGACGATGGTGTCATGTGAGCGAGAGGTACCACCCCGGTACTGGTGTAGTGTAGTACAACTCCTCTGTGGAGGTAGCGTCGGTCCCTGTCCATCAGCCGTCGATATGCCCTGTTGCTCAGCAGATCCGGGGCAGCTCACCAAAGGCGGCATTGGTGACACTCGCCGGTTTTTAATGGAGCTGCGTCCACCTTACCATCTTTCGGGCGCAGCGAGTCCCACATACACGCCTGGGGAGTTCCCCTCCCCACGGTATGCCTAAGAGTATTTCCCAGCGCAAAAAAAATGGTCAGGATAAGTGAAGCCTTGTTCGAGCGCATCGACATCATCATCACGTGACTCCTGGCACAGGCATATGTTGCCTAAAAGGAGCCTCCGACATTGAAGTTTTAAAGAAAATTGTGATACAAAAATATTTTGTTTATATTTTTTTATTATCATAATCATCAGCCTTTGTCCAACTACTGCTGAACATAGGCCTCCTTCAATGAACGCCAAGACGACCGCTCTTTTGCCTCTCACATAGTCCACCGAGATCGTCTTCCCACCTGATAATGGCCGACCAACACTTCGTCTACCTAAACGAGGCCTCCACTCTTGAACCTTATTGCCCCATCGGCCATCCGTTCTCCTGAGTGTGACCAGCCCACTGCCACTTCAACGAGCTTATTCTTCGCGTGATATCGGTTTACTTTAGTTCTCTGGCTGATGTATCGACATGTCGAACAAAATTGTAAGGATCAGGATCGAAACTGGATTTTATAAGAAGACTCGGTTGCTATACATATTTATAATTTCCAGGTGTAATATTGAATGTCCGCGCCATCATCCTACTCATCGGTTACAAGGTGTTCACGTCCCTCGTTGACACGAACCTCAACCTCCAAATAGTCATTCTGATAGTGGCCTTCCTACCGAACGTTGTCCAGCTTCCGTTCGTGGTACCCAAGAGGGCGACAAGTCCTCAAGTCGACGGAGAAGATGTTATGCCCCCACCTGATTATGACAGAGGCAAGTTATATGGTCTAATATGTATGGCTCGGTCTTCGAGTGAGAGGTTCGGGTTTGACCCTGACCCCCTATGATGCCTTGATGGTTTTTCTAAATTTCCATGAAGATTTCTATGCACCTGAATGTGAGACCATTGCTTGCTCACCGATGAAACATCGTGAGGAAAGCTGCATGCCTAATGAGATTAAAAGTCTTTGAAGGTGTGAAGGTGTGAAGTTCACCAACCCGCATTGGGTCAGCGCATCGGTGAACTATGGGCCAACACTCTCCTCGCCTGATTTCGAGGAGGAGTACCGTGCTCTGCAGTGGGACATATAAGGGGTGATATTATTAAGTTATCCAGAAAAAATACTTTTGTTAATAGATTTCAGAAATACGAAAATATGCACCTTGTTAAGCAACATTGCTGTATTTAAATAAAAAGCGGCATTGGCAGTAATGAAGCAGCGAGACGTTGAAGAATGATGCGCCTGACCTAGTTCCAGGTGGAATTACTTATGTTCACGAAACTGACCATCACTAGCTCAGCTGCCCATTTATCTAAGTATGGCGGGCATATCCCAGTCTAAGTATGGCGACGTACGGTGGACCCATCTGGGCGGGTCACCTTACTACAAGGAAAAAGGCCCAGATGCGCGCAGCGCAGCGGGTCATCGCGGTGAGAGTGATTACTGGGGGTACCGTACGGTATCGTGGGCGGCAGCCACTGCCCTGGCCGGCGATCCCCGTGGGAGCGGAGGTTCTGGCCGAGACGCACTCTTATGTCTTGGATAGGAGGTCTCTCGGTGAGAGCCTTACGCTGGACGGGATCCTGCGGGTTCGCCGATTGGGCACGAAGCGTTAATGCGGAGGTGGGGGGAGGACCTGGCGCGGCAGCCGTATGGAAAAAGCCTAACGGTTGCTCTGCGTCCGGTCCTCGAGCCGTGGATGCTTCGTAAACCCCTCACCTTCCGTTTGACACAGGTGCTCACCGGGCCCCCACCATGGTTCAGGCCTTGTCATGGCGGTGGGGCTCTTTAACCCAGGGTGAGCGGTGCACCTTGGGCGAAGCTAATTGGGCCGAGGGGGCTCTTTGTACCCCTCTTATAAGAAGAGGGGACAGAAGAGCAGGGGGAAAGGGGTGAGGATGGGAACCTGACCCCATTGTACTGTCCCGAAGTTGGGAGGGGTTGTTCTGTGGTGCGACAACCCTTCTGTGGAGGTGGCGTCGGTCCTTTGCGGGACTGACTAGCCGTCGAGGTGCCCTGTTTGTTTTCTAGATCCGGGGTACCTCACCAAAGGCGGCATTGGTGGCAATCGCCGGGTTTCAGTGGGTAGAGCTGCGTCCATTTACCAGCTGTCGGGCGCAGCGAGTCCCACATACCCGCGTGGGGAGACCCACTCCCCCGCGGGATGCCTCAGAGCATTTACCGGCGTTAAAGAAAAAAAAATGGTGCTCACCGGGCACGGTTGTTTTGGTGAGTACCTGTGCCGGACGGCCCATAGGGAGCCGTTGACAGTCTGTCACGATTGTGGCGCGGCGGTGGACTCGACCAACCACACCTTCGAGGTGTGCCCGAAATGGGCGGTGCTGCGTCATGATCTGACATCAGTCATCGGAGGGGACTTGTCTCTGCCGAGCGTCATCACCGCGATGCTCGGTGACGACGAGTCCTGGACGGCGATGGTCTCCTTCTGCGAGGTAGTAATGTCCCAGAAGGCCGACGAGGCCTCTCCCCGCAGACGACGAACGGGGGTGCGTAGGAGGCGCTACTTAATGTGCCTCCAGTAACGCCCCTGTGCTCGTGTCAGGCTTCAGGATGGGAACCTGGGCCCATTATGGCACGACGTCGCTGGGACTGCTTAGTCGGTCAGTCGGGGGGTCGGGCAGTCCCCCCTTAGGAGGAGTAGTCTGGCCTTCGCCGGGGCCAGCCTGTCACTGAGGTGATCCTGTCTGTTGCCTGCATATTCGGGACCCTCAAAAAGCGTCTGAAGGAGCTCGTAGTGGTTTTAGTTAGGGTGGGCACTCCCAGGTGCGAGTCCCACATTGGGTCAGGATCTACCCGAAGATCCTGGCTGCATGCATAAGGATTTCCCTGCGATAAAAAAAGGCGGGCATATCCCGATAAACGGCATTTTGAATTATGTTTTATTTAGAAACTAAGCCGATCAAGTTTTGAAAAAAAAATAAGTTGTTAAACACTCCTTTATGGTTTAGTTCAATACACGATTATTTATATTTTGCTACATTAACAAATGCAAAGATAAGTCAAAATTGAAATGAAAAGAAAAACCATTTTATTTAAATATTATATTAGGGTTTGTACAATAAAACTTATACCATATTATGTTATAAGTTTAACCTTGTAGAAAATGTGATTTAAAATGGTCATCATAAAGTATTTTTTTTAAATCCCTCCCTTCAATTAAATAAATGTGTTTTCACTCGCTGCGAAAGCGCTCGCGGTTTCAGTGCCGAGTGGAACTCTATATTCATCCAGTTCTCGGAGAGCCCCGCCTTAACGAAAATGGGAACAAGAACGAGAACAAAAAAGAGAACGAAACAACATTCAAACATGTACAGCACTATGTCATGATTTTCCTCAATTTTACTTTAAAATTCCGATATTGGTTTCAGGTTTTCTTGCGACTGTGGCGCGCGTGTGCTGTAACCCGCTGGCCATTTCACAAATGTTCGCCATGGGACTCCTCGCAGCCGCTTTGTGGGGCTACGGGTATTATGAGACGGACATAATAAGGGTAACGTTCAATCCTAATATTTAGGTATTGTAAGAGGGAGTGCCATACTGCTTTGTAGCTGAATTGGGCCGGCACGACCGGGGTACCTCTCGCTCTCATAACACCGGCGTAAAGTGACAGCTATGCTGTCGCGTTTTGTGCGGTTTGTGAGTTTCCGGTGGCCCATTGGGGGATAAGCCGGATAAGGAAAAGGAGGGCGACGCATCTGCATAATCTCTGGTTAAGCGGATGTGTATGGGCGTCGATAGTCGCTAAAAGGCTACGACTGCTCGTTTGCCCTCCTGTGCTATAAAAAATCTTGGAGTATTTTAATAAAAATATGTAGAATTTTAATAAAAAAAGACGCAAATAAAAGTAGTTATTAAAATTCCCGTTAAAATGCTCCAAGCTGTCATGTAACCATGATTACGTTACAGACCGATAAACATACTCGCTTGCAGTTCGTCGGTGACACTTATAACTTGGTTATGACAGCTATGACAGTTTGTTTACCGGTCAGTGACGTCATCGCGCTATAATCGCGTTCACAGTTACGTGATGATGGGTGATAAACAACGCATTTTAAATTCATTTTCTTAAATTAGTAGATAAAGTAGACTCTTAAAATATTTTGGGTTTTCCAATACTGTCTTTAAGGTTCAACTAGTCGATGCCGCGAACTCGAACAAAATGATTGCTATCTCACCTGACATAAGGCGCGAACATGCGTGCTAGAATGAAATGCACAATGATTCATTCCGAAAATGTCCTTTTAGCAAAACAGTTATTATAGAAAAACTAATTAGTGTATCTTTTCAAAATAAATTTATTTTATCTTTTGAATAACTAAACTATATCTGTACGGGCTTTATTTTTGAGCTTTTGTTCTCGGTATACTATTTATTTTCGCCCAAAGTTGGGCTAAAATCAGTGTTCAAATACGAAAGTTTAGAAGCTTGTATTTTTTAAATGTATAATTTTTTTACGATTTTGGGTACATACACACATAGATAACGACGAGATCAATTTATATTATACTTAGTTTTTCGTGGTCAACGTCAAACATTGTAGTAATTACTGTTCTGCGTTTGTATGGAAAAATGAGCGACTTGTGTAACCTTAATGTGTAAAACACAATTTGTAACATGTGTCAACATCCCTATTACAACGGTAATGTTTTTCTGAGGACCAAAAACTGTTTTCTCTGGACTATTTTTGTATTCTGTGTTGCCCTTGTAAGCGCATAACGAAGAAGTTGTTCACTTCAACCGAAGCCGCTGCAGCCTTCCGGCCCACCAGCCCACGCGACCTCCGGCGTCACTTGCTCGTAATGGTATCGGCGCTGCAGCGATAATATTTATTATTATTATTTTATTACGGATTGACATTATTAACACAGAAACTAAAGTGAAATTAAATCAGCAACATTTAATTTCATTTTTCACCTTTTTTTTCACGTTACCTTGAAACAAGTCAAAGGGATTCAAAGGCAATGTTTAAGATAATTTTAAAACAAGGGCTTCAGATTGTTCTTTGAAACTTGAAACTAAAACGATTAGTCATTGTTGTCCTTTTTTATGAAACTTTCAACATTTACCGGTGGGAGGGAAGCGCTGTTCCGCGCTCCCGGCTGCATGGGTACCACCATCTTGCTTGTTTCTCCCGTGAAACAGCTTTGCTGTGTTTCGGAGAGAAGGGCAAGACAAGCACTGGCACCGAGACTTAACATCTTATGTCTCAGGATAGGCAACACATAACTGAGTTGCCTGGGCTCGTTCCAGGTACACTAGTTTATGTTCATGGGCGACGTTGACCACTTACCATCAGGTGGCACTTTTGCCAGTTTGCCTATCCAACTAACATAAAAAAAAAACATTGTTACAGGTGAAATTCCTGTCAGCTCCAGTAGAGCCAGAGACGTCCAACTTCGTTCAAATAATTCAGTATTTCTTCGTATTCTTTATTTTAAAAGTAAGTGATTATAAAGAATATTTAAATTACTGAATAATTAATTTAAGGTAAGAATTATTATTCATATAATGATCATTCGTACCACTCTATCCCTGCCAAGCGTCAAAATGGTCAAGCCATTGGGTACACTAACGCGCGGGATTTTCAACGCTTAGTTCCTAAGTTTTTAACATGGTTTTGCCATAAGTCATAACGCTTCGCTTCTTTCGGGCGTCCCTAGACGGCGCTGTTTTTTTCATAAAAAGCTATTTTATTATTGCGCATATTCTTCTTGATTTACTGGAAACTAGCATGACATATGAGGCATTCTTACGACTATTATCATGATATAAGTTACATATATGTAAGTTAAAAAGTTAGCGACTATTATGTGCTTCGCGGAATATCGCTAATCAGATCATGTGACATGCTAAATATACATACTTATACAGATAAATAAAATTAGAGTGTCTGTTTGTAATATTAAAATAGCCGTTTACACGGTATATACCAAAATAACGTTTTTTTACAATTTTTATCTGTCTGTCTGTTTCTTCCGGCTAATGTCTAAAACAGCTGGGCCCATTTAGACGGGACTATCACTGGCAGATAGCTGTGTTATAAGAATTAACTGAGGTTTAAAATAATCATCATCAATTCGGAATATTTCTTTTCAGTTTGCTGGGTCGAGGTTTTCAGCACCAATCCTTAAGAAGTATTGCAAGAAAAAAGCAATAAAACAAGTTCTTATCATGAGTATTTGTGTAGTTGTGATGTTTGTTGTGATCACCATCCTGCCTAAATGTGATAAGGGTGAGGTGATGGGCCTGGGTGAAGATTATTATGGGCACCCGCAGTGCAGTTTTGATTGTGGGTAAGTTAACTTTTTATAGCATAAGGCAAAGAGCATTCGAAGCCTTTTGGTTTTTTTTCGGATGGACCTATGCTGCCTATTGGCCTCTAAGCTTCATGGAAAGAGTAGGTAAGCAATTGGCTTCAACCTAAGAATGCGACTACCGACGCCCATACACATCACAACCAGAGATTATGCAAATGCGTTGTCCTTCTTTTCCCGATCCCCCAAAAGTGACATCCATCGTAGGGATATACGTAATAAACACAGGCTAGATGTACCCCCCACCATGGTTCAGGCCTTGTCGTGGCGGTGGGGCTTAGTAACCTAGGGTGAGCGGTGCACCTTGGGCGAAGCTAATTGGGCCGAGGGGGCTCTTTGTACCCCTCTTATAAGAAGAGGGGACAGAAGGGCAGGGGGCAAGGGGTGAGGATGGGAACCTCACCCCATTGTACTGTCCCGATGTTGGGAGGGGTTGTTCTGTGGTGCGGGATAACCCCTCTGTGGAGGTGGCGTCGGTCCCTTGCGGGACTGACTAGCCGTCGAGATGCCCTGTTTGTTTTCTAGATCCGGGGCACCTCACCAAAGGCGGCATTGGTGGCACTCGCCGGGTTTTAGTGGGTAGAGCTGCGTCCATTTACCAGCTGTCGGGCGCAGCAAGTCCCACATATCCGCGTGGGGAGACCCACTCCCCCGCGGGAGCATTTCCCGGCGTTAAAGAAACAAAAAAAAAGGCTAGATGTACCAGTGATTAGATTCACAAAACAGTAAGCAATTCTTTTACAGGCAACTGCATACGCTTTTACAATAGGATCCCAGAAAACGTTCAAAAGCTATCCATAAAAAAATTCGAAAAAGTTGTTAAAAAGCGTTTGTGCGGTAAAGGATATTATAAAGTAAAAGATTTTATAGAAGATACCACACCTTGGGAATAAGGCGTTCAGGATAACAACATGTGAAATTTATTATGAAATATGATACTGAGAATCACGAAAAAAAACCACATTAGCCCGATTCGAACTCGCCCGCTGAGGGTAACCGCATGTTTTTTATTAGTCAGGTACATAACAATAAATTAATGGTTTTAGATTTTTTCCTTTTATTATGTTGTAAGACCTAACTTCTTAGTTTTACCCAAATTTCACGATTCTATGTCAATAGGAAGTACCGTATAGATATTGTTTTGACAGACAGACGAACAACCAAGTGATAATAAGGGTTCCGTTTTACCATTTGGGGGAACACCCTAACATTACCTATCCTACAAATTATTTTTTTACATAGTATAAAATTTTACTCTCATGGATGGTCTAAGTTTTTTTTTTTAATGTTAGTTGGATAGGCAAACTGGCAAACGTGCCACCTGATGGTAAGTTGTCAACGTCGCCCATGAACATAAACTAGTTTACCTGGAAGAGCCTAGGCTTAGGCAACTCATCTATGTGTTGCCTAGACATAAGATGTTAAGTCTCGGTGTCAGTAATTACACTGCCTGTCTTGCCCTTCTCTCCTAAACACAGCAAAGCTGTTTCACGGAAGAAACTCCCACCGGTTTATGGTACTTTAATTTCCAGGTGTAAACCCCGTTGGCAAGAGTGGTCTCCCGTGTGTGCTGTGGACACTATGGTGACCTTCTTGTCTCCGTGTCACGCCGGTTGCTCGGCATCGGAATCTATAAACGGGATCAAGTATGTAACTAATAATTTTCTATCTTCTGTCTATGTAAATAAAAATGAATGTAATAAAAATAACACCAAGAATGGCTGGACCAATTTGGCTAATTTATTTTTTTGTATATTTCTTAAAGTCCACTGAAGGTTTTATTACTTAAAAAATAGACGGATTAAATACAAAGATGATATGTGTGACAATATCTTGCATCAAATGCGCACTAGAACATACATTTACAATACTGAATACATACATAAATTTACAAAGAGGCGTTGATAATAATTGAAGACATGTGTTTGATGATGTCAAACAAAGAATTATCTCAATTAGGTATGGCTGTGCCTAATAGCCCAATGCACGACGCTTTTAAATAAGAGTTGCAACGTGAAAAACTGTATGATCTCAATGCTTTAAGGGAATTAGTTAGAATAGATGTTCCGCTATTGAACCAACAACAAAAATATGTCTACAATTCAATTATAAAAGTTGTAAATGATGGAACTGGAGGAATTTACTTTTTGGATACGACTTTTTTGATTTCATTGATTTTAGCAACAATTCGCTCACAAAATGAAATTGCACTCGCATTTGCTTCATCTGGAATTGCAGCTACGTTATTGGAAGGCGGTCAAACAGCCCATTCAGCGCTAAAATTACCATTAAATATTCAAAGCAATGAAACTACGACCTGCAACATTTCGAAGAACTCGGCAATAGCAAAGGTTTTGCAGCAATGTAAGTTGAAAGTGTGGGATGAATTAACGATGGCACATAAAAAGGCTTTGAAGGCATTGGACAGAACTATGAAAAATCTGTGAAACAATCAAAACCGATTTGGTGGAGCGATGATTTTATTAGCAGGAGATTTCAGACAAACATTAACAATAAATCCTTTGTCAACGCCAGAGTCCTCCGTTGAGGAAATACGTCAAGATATTAAATTTAAACGAAATGCTAATTGACTTCTGTCCGTTAGATTGTCTTTCTCTTATAGAAGAGGTGTTAAACGGACAGTCGGTTCACCTGGTGATTTTTATAGCATAGGGCAAACATCCGCACAACCAGAGATTATGCAGACGCGTTGCCCTCCATTTACCTATCCACCACTTCCCACTTACAAGTGGTAAGTAATCAGCGACACCAGAGGATTAGCAGATTTGCTGCCGGCCTTTGAACGGCTATCAATAAAAGTCATATTTCATTTCATCGCCATCATCATCAGCCTCTATCCGTCCACTGCTCAAAATAGGCCCCCCTCAAAGAACTTGTCACTCGCATCCAACACGGACCGGCCGGCATGGAGATCGTCTTCCCACCTGGTTAATAGCCGACCAACACTTCATCTATGGTATATTTCACTTACTTGTATATATTTTTAATCAGTCCGTTTGTCTGTATACTTTCAGCGTGTACGTGAATTGTACGTGCAGTACTGGTCGGGTGCTGGCAGGAGCGTGCTCCAACAACAGCTGCAAGTTCGCTCACGATCTACACCACATCTTCTTCCTCACCCTGGTCACAGCTTTTCGTAAGATTTTCAATCATTTCTATTAAGCCACTGGAGGCTTGGATTCGAGGTGGCCTGTAGGTTTTAGCCACATGAAAATATCATTTTTCTTTTCTTTCCTATGTACGCCATAGTTATGAAAATCAGTAGAGGGAAACAGCATGTCCTGATGAAAGAAAAATCTTCGAGGGAGCAGTGTGAAAATATTGAACCATTGATTTTGTTTCGCCGGTACTTCTCAATAGGCCTTGGAACCGGTGGTAGATTCAATCGGCGTTGAAGATGGAAAGTATCTTGGAACTATTTTGAGTAAAAAAAATATTTTTACGGAGAATTTATCAACTTAATTAAGAGGAGAATCCGCATATAACGGATGGGATAAAAATGGATTTTCGTCATAAAAAACATGTAAGCACCTCGGCTAACTATTAATACTTCACGTGATTTTTTATTAACATTACCAATATTTTATTACAGTTATGGCGTTCCAAGCCCAAGGCGTGCTGATTTTGAAGTCGGTGGGTCGTAGGGACAAGTCCGTGGTGTTAGGACTAACCTCGACCATGATCGCCATTGTTGCCTTCGTCTGCGGACCTCTCATATACCTTAGGATCGATGGTAACGGTCACCTAAAATATGTATCAAATATCTAAATTCTAAGAGTACTTGTGTAATCCTACGTCCTACAATTATAAACGCGAAAGTTTGAAAGAATTTATGGATGTATGTTTGTTGCTCTTCCACGCAAAAACGACTGAATGGATTTTGATAAAACTTTAAAATAATATAGCTTACACATCAGAATAATACATAGGCTGTAATTTATAAAGATGTAGTGTGAATTATCTAAAATATAACGATAAGTGATAATTTTTACTTACTGGAGTAAGTAGGAAAAAATCGGCCATCTACGAGATATTCTGGCGTGCGTCGAAAAACCGAAAATAGTCCAACAAATAAGCCCGCGATAGCATATAAAATATAAATAATTAATATCACCCATATGTGTTAGAGGACACATATGGGTGATATTAATTATTTATATCAGGCAAGGAGGGTTTTGGGCCATATAAGTTCACCGATGCGCTGGCTCAATGGGGGTTGGTTAACTTCACACACCTTCAGAATCTCATCAGGCACGCAAGGTTTCCTCGCCATGTTTCATTTAGTAAGCAAGCGATGGTCTCATGTTCAGGTGCACGTAGAAATTTAGAAAAACCCTTCACAGGGGGTCAGGGTCGAACCTCTCAGTTCTCACTCAAGACTCCGAGCCCACACCCACTAGAGTCTAGACTCTAGACCATCGTCACTCACATCATATATCTATCTATCTTTTATGTGTAAGCCATTATTTAATTAAAATTAGAGTTTAAAATATTATAACAATGTAGATTGTACCCCCTTCGGGTGAAAGCCACCTCCATGGAACGCCGGTAATCTGACACTGGCTATTATTAGCCATCTTTATCTTGCCAGCTTCTCTTCTACTCATATAGTGTTAGGACTGCCTCTGCTTCTAGTGGCTCGTGGTATCCATTTTATAACTGCGTGGCCAACACTTTGTCTTCTAACACCAGGGTGCTAAACTTAAGTATACATAAATAAATTATTTCATTTCAGCTGGCAGCTGTAGATGGTATGAAGGCGATAGATGTCATTTTTTTAATGCGTCGTTCCCAAAAAACGTCGGATTTACCAGTGCGTTTATAGCGCTAATGGCGGCGCTAGTGTGCTTCATTACGTACATATGTATACGAATAAAAAAAGAACAACCCGTTGAAGAATACAAAAGACACGATCAAAGAAATTTTGAGCACACTGAACTTTAATACCTGAAGTATTAATAGTTAACAGTAGGATGGCTGTTAAATGTTTAATTAAAATATGGCAATTTATGAAAAGTATTGAATAAGAGGATAAAAAATAATTGAGGGCGTGGACGCCCATTGGAATATTTATAAGTAACATTTTCTCCTTATTAGAAAAATATTTGTTAGTAACTTTAAATTGTTAAAAGTATTGTCCTAGTCATAAGCGCTGTTAAACAGTTTTGATAGCCAGCTATAATTTACAGCTGGTTTTCAGATTGATATATTTGTAAGTATGTGTGAATGGTTTCCAAGATTTTTTAAAAATTGTTAATGAAATAAATTATTCTTTAAATTTTCGTACTAAGTTATCACATTAGGATGTAATTATAATTATGAATGTAATTGGTTAATATATCCTATACAATCATGATGCTTGTATTACACATCTGATGATGTCACTACTTGTACTTAATCGCGTGATATGTATTATTAGTATTATGAAGTGGTAATTATTTTGATAAGCATCCTAATCTAAATATATTTTTAGAAATAAAACGCCTATTAATGATAGATTGTTACCCAATCCAAAATTATTTTAATTTAACATACTTACCTACTATTATATTATATTGATATTATATTATTATTATAACATCAATATCAACCCTTATGTGTGCCACTGCTGGGCAAGAGTCTCCTCCTCGAAATCAGGCGAGGAGGGTTTTGGGTCATAGTTCAACGATGTGCTGGCCCAATGCGGGTTGGTGAACTTCACACACCTTCAAAGACTTTAACGCCCGAATACTCAAACGAATCTTAAATTTAAGACGTACTTAAACTAGTGTTGTCCCTCTTTTTTTCTTTGAATCTGAAACGTCGTACATAAAAATAACATCTTATGTCTCGTCCCAGGTAAATTAATTTATGTTCATGGGCGACGTCGACCACTTACCATCAGGTGGCACGTTTGCCAGTTTGCCTATCCAACTAACATAAAAAAGTCCCTAGATGGACCCGTCTACAAAACAAGCTTTCAATCATTAAAAGCTTTACAAGCTTTAAATCATTAAAAAATTCATAAAATAATAAAAAATTATAAAGTAATAAACATATTTTAACAGGTGGGAAATTTTATAATATAAATGACGAACGACTACGAACAAGATGAAAAATGGTCCGTTAACTTATACTAAGTTTATAATATAATGTTGCTTTGTTCAGAAACGCACTAAGTTATCAAACCTGTTAATGCATAGATAAATTACCATTAAAAGAGTTTCAGAAACCAGGTATAAGTGATTTATTAAAATTATTTAGTATGAAACGTCAACTGTTGTATAATCTGAACTAATAAGAGCTGTGTGACTTAAGACTCTTGCATTTTATAAGATAAAAACAAATTAATCAATTACCAAATGCCAACTGTCTCAAAATCCAATGTTCATTTCCCAAAGACTAATAATGGCAAGTGAAATAATAATTATATTATTATTTCACTTGCCATATAAAATAATAATAATTTAGTGATACCTCCCGCCGCCACTTGTGTGATTTGCTGAAAAACAAAAAGTGTTATAGTGCATTATATAAATACATAAAAAATACCGTAGTGATTTTTTTTTTTTTATTAATATTTTATGGCCTGGTTACGAGACCTTTAAGCCAAGTCAGTTTTTGGGCACAAACTTTTATCCTTTAATGTATCAATTACACTTCACTGATTTTATTTTATTCTATTACATATTTAAATTTTCACTACGGTATTTTTTATGTATTTATATAATGCACTATAACACTTTTTGTTTTTCAGCAAATCACACAAGTGGCGGCGGGAGGTATCACTAAATTCTATTATTTCGCTTGCCATTATTAGTCTTTGTAAAATAAACATTGGATTTTGACACTTGAAGAAAATGTGGTCAATGTCGGCGATCCCGTTGTTACAGAAAGTACAAATATTATTATTTATTATCTTGAGTCTTGCTAGGTGTGAGGGAGCAGTGTTATGGCCAAATCTTAATCTGTTGATTGTGGTGATGTACTCACGGCTAGCTATATCCAACTCATCATACCAGGGTTTTCTCGGTAAATTCTCTTGAATACTTCCGTACCATTTTCCTTTATGTTTTTGATCCTCTTTCCAGAAATCTAGCCACAATTTTTTTATTGAGATATTAACATTGTAATAATAGTCGGTCATAGGAACATGCACCACATTTTTGACGTCAAGAGCATTGACCCCTTTATATGCAGTTTTGTCTGCTATTTCATTACCAGAAATACCTTTGTGTGAGGGAACCCACATAAAGGCAATTGTTATTCCTTTGTTATGCAAACGCCAGACAAAATCTTTAATAAAATAAAGAATATAATTAGTTTTAAAATGAAAATTTACATGTTTAAGACTATTTAGTAGACTTAAAGAGTCTGTTATTATTAGAATACCGTAGTGAAAATTTAAATATGTAATAGAATAAAATAAAATCAGTGAAGTGTAATTGATACATTAAAGGATAAAAGTTTGTGCCCAAAAATCTGACTTGGCTTAAAGGTCTCGTAACCAGGCCATAAAATATTATTTAAAAAAAAAATGCCAACTGTCAAATTTGTCAATAATGTCCAATTAATGTCATCGAAATCGTAATTCGAATCACCTGACTGTCAAAGAAAAAAGATACAAAGCGGTCCCCTGAGTATTTAGATAAAACTAATAGTTTAGTGCAATTAATTAATTTCGAATAAATAATAAGTGTTTGCGTAATGGGTGATAACAAGGAGACCGAGGCTAAGGTAACTAGTAACTGTCGTATTGACTCTTGGCGCGTAATCACTGCTTGAGGCTAATCGGGTTATCAATACCCTACTATTATTATTTGTTTTATCATCTTGACCTTGTTCTATCGCAAAGGTCGCTATTTAAAGCTTGGAATGATATCCTCTTATATAATGGGTGCTTTATTATAGGTGTCTAAACATTTTATACAAATATGAAATAAGAAATTGTTTGATTACTTTTCAGGATCTGAAATTTATCGAAATATTTTTTTATTGAATTATTAATTGGTTAATATGACTGAGCTTTTGAATTTTTCGTATGACCGTCATAAAATTTATAAGAATAACTAACGTACTTATTAACGAACATCCGTTTTATACATAATATTTGTAAACATTTTTGCCGAAATAAATTCGGACTTATTTATTGGAAAAAGATACCCAATAGAACCCTACACATGCATTTCTGATAATGTGAGAGTATGTTATTAGCTAGCTAAGTAGGTATGTAACTTTTTTATGGGTACCCTAAAAATCTATCAACCTTAAAAACCTTATTTTACATAGTCTACCCAAGAAATTTATCTAATGCTTGTGAAAGTGGCATACCGCTACTCACTGTCATTCTAGATAAGAAAATTGTATAAATATTAATATAATAAACAGAAAATTTATCATCAGCCATCAATATGGCATTTTTTTTGTCCAGCCAGTTTAACAAAGGTTTATAAAAACACAAATATCAACCTCACCAAAATTTTAATATTGCAGACGAATGACAACCGGCTGAAGCCGTTGGTAAGCCTCGTAATATTGTTTTTAAACTAGTTTGTGAATAATAAGGCCATGGTTAAGAGTTTACTTTTGTTACATTTGTTTAATCATGTACTTAGCATGATCTATTTATATTTGAGCTAAATAAAGTTATTTTTTTGTAGATTTTCATTGTTCATTATTATAAAAACTTGTAATTAATATTTAAACTAGTGAATATCTAATAAACTTATTTCTAGTCAGAAGTGTCAACTGAAAATCTATTTTAACGAATTGTTTCTCCCGTGAAACAGCTTTCAATTGCTGTGTTTCGGAGAGAAGTGCAAAGAGGCAGTGTAATTACTGGCACCGAGACTTAACATCTTATGTCTCAGGATAGGCAACACATAAATGAGTTCCCCGGGCACGTTCCAGGTATACTAGTTTATGTTCATGGGCGACGTCGACCACTTACCATCAGGTGGTACGTTTGCCAGTTTGCCTATCCAACTAACATAAAAAATACATAAGAATAATAGAAAGCCATTGGCAAGTCCTTGCTGGAGCCAATACACAAGTAGAAAAGTAGTAGAATATAAAGAACTTAGCTTACTTCTTGGGGCACTTATTTTTGTGGGATTGAAGTGAGTGTTATTAAGATCGTTAAAATTTATCTGTGTAGTTTATTAATTATTTATTAATTATGGCTATTTCTAACCGACTTAAAAAAAAAAGAGGAGGTTCTGTATGTTTTTTTTTTGTATGTATGTGACACGATTACTCCGCCGTTTGTGCATGGATATCGATGGTTATTTTTTTGTTTGAAAGCTGGTGTTTCCAATTTGGTCCCATATTAATTTTATTAAGATCTGACTAGCCGTTTTTTAGTTATTCCCAATAATGCCTATTTGGTTGGTTTTGTTTACCTTGATGATATGATCATTTTATTACGTGTCGATGTAACAATTGTATAGGATGCTTTGGTAGCACACCATAGTATGTCGCGGTCATCGTAATAATCATCATCATCATCACCATCACCATCATCATCGTCATCATCATCCTTTATCCGTCCACTGCTGAACATGCCTCCTTCAATGAACGCCAAGACGACGAATTTCGGAATCACTAAAAATTAAGAAATAAAAACATTTTACAAAAAATTAAAACCGACTTCAAAAATACTAAACTAAAAAGTAATAAAATAACAGTTTCTTTAATTTTTGTGCTTACAACATATAATCAACTTAATCTTCTACTAATGTACAAACTTTGCATTCACGTCATTATAGTTACTTTTGGAGTCGGTGTCATATTTGTTGCCGTACATTACCTACCTACCTTGGCTGACACCGACTCCAAAAGTTTAATTTTTGTGCTTACAACATATAATCAATATGTTGTAAGCACAAAAATTAAAGAAACTGTTATTTTATTACTTTTTAGTTTAGTATTTCTGAAGTCGGTTTTAATTTTTTGTAAAATGTTTTTTGTGATATGTAATAATAATTAAATTTTTGTAACAATCTTTCCATTCTTAGGACATGATATTCTCTATTACATTCGGCCAACAATAACTTAATATTCTTGCATGTTTTATGTCAGTTTGTGGATAAATTAGCTTTTTAAAGAAATTTCATTATTAACTGCATGTAAAATAATTTTAATATGTTGCATGTATTATTAATCATATATGATACATCATGAAGCAAATAAATACTAATATTTAATTATATTAATATTATTATTATTATATTAATAATAATTATTATTATATTATTATTATGACTTGTAAGACGACAAGAAGAAAGATGATTTATACAATTTGTATTTTGTACTTAAAAAAAAACAATTAACTTTGTTAGGAATAAAATTTGTTGTAAAAAAATTAATAGGAAGAATGTCTTCCTATTTATTTTTTCTTTATTAGGAAAACAAACAATAATGCCCTAATTTAACACAAACTTAATTTTTATACTAACCAATTAAGTTTCCACATTTTGAAATAAAGACACTTCAGTCTTGCTAATTAAAAAATAAACATAAGACTTTTGTATAATAATAATAATAATATCTATGGACGCTTTCACACCACGTCAATCTGGTCCCGTGGTAAGTTCTCGGAGAACTTGTGTTACGGGTACCAGACAACGGAAATATATTTAATACTTTTATACTATACATATATTTAAGATTTTTATTATATAATACACATATTTAATACACATCCATGACCTAGGAACACAGAAAATATTTTTGTTCCCTGGCGGGAGTCGAACCCGCAACCTCCGGCTTGAGCGGCCAACGCACTTACTACTGAGCCACAGAGGTCGTGTATATTGTTGATGACTCTTTAAATAGAGCTTGAGGCTATACTCACTTAATTTTTTTTTAAATTATTTTAAAATTAAAACTTTTTTTTTTTATTAACTAAATTAACTAAATTACATCATGAATTTATTCTGCATGAAAATCGTCTAGAACAGTTTGGATCTTGTTACACAGTTCTGATGTTAGTCTGGCACTAATAAAAATAAAATTTTGAATAATATCAGTGTCTGCAGATTTACAGGCGTACATTTCCATTATATTTAACTTTTAATTTCATTTAATTCCATAAACATTTGTATCACTATATAATTTTAGAATAAAGAAATAACGATCAGTAATTTGGTTTGGTTATTATTAATATTTGTGAAACACTTAATTTATTCTTTGTCAGCCTCTATCCGCCCACCGCTGAACATAGGCCTCCCTTCAATGAACGCCAAGACGGCCGATTCTTTTCCACTCGTATCCAACATGGACCGGTCACCGCACGGAGATCGTCTTCCCACCTGGTTAGTGGCTGACCAAGACTTCTTCTAACCTCAACATAGCCTCCACTCTTGTTACTATAAATATACATCATATTTATATTTACCTAAATAAACGTTCTTCTATTCTATTTGTTACCCAAAGAGTGCCAAATATTTCTTCCATCCATCTTTCTGTTTGTCTTATGCCATTAAATTATGATAGGTTAAAGCTTAGAACGCTTACTATGTCGCTAATATGAAACAAATGAATAAATGAAAAAGTTTAAATATATGTTGATCAAAGTAAAATTAATAGATCAAAATCTCGTTGTTTTTTTCTTTGATTCTAATGAAAAAAAAAAAAACAATGTTAGTATTAATTAAAATATAAGGTTTTAAATATTTTACTATGGTTTGACTTCTTGACTGCTCTTTTCACATGTTATAATATACCTATTTAGACCATTCGTAGACAATCGCTGTTGCGAGGGAGCCGGTATCAGGGTAATAAATAAGATAAGGACATCGATCGACACGTTTCGTTGAAGTTATTTTACCATAGGTATATTCTCTAGACTAAGGCGATTATTATTCATGACTAGCTGTTGCCCGCAGCTTTGCCCGCATTAACTTACAGCCGTATACGGATTGATGATGAATATTTTTATAGCCTAAGTTACTCCTTAAAACATCAGCTATCCGTCAGTGAAAGTCCCGTCGAAATCGGTCCAGCCGTTTCCGAGATTAGCCGAAACAAACAAAGTCTGTTTATTTGTTTCGGCTGTTGACAGACACAGACAAAAATTGTAAAAAATGCTATTTTGGTATATTATGTACCGTGTATACATCTATATGCATTTAGTAAAAAGCAGTTATTTTAATATAACAAACAGATACTCCAATTTTATTTATCTGTATGGATCACTCGACATGTTTACGTCATGATCACTCTTCACATTCATGACGTGATCACTCAAAGTATATGTGATCATTTTTCATAGGAAGCACTGGGTTCCATACAGAAAAGCAGAACTGTCAGTAATTACTGCCACTATAATCTTGCGGAAAATGGACGGGATTCGAACCTATACTACATGAGTACCCCACCCGACCACTAACCGACCTTTAATAATAAGATTTTCACCACACTATTGTAACATGACATTAGTAGGTATATAATATGAGCACTAAATATATTGTAGGAGACTGGTGCCTAAGCTAGGCTCGAGGCTTCTCATGTGTTCAGGGTGATAGAGGAGGGTACGACACCCCTCCCCCCACCAAGGCTTAAGCCTTTTCGTGGCAGTGGGGCTCAGCAGCTTAAGGTGAACTCAGCAACTTGGGCGAAGCAAATTGAACCGAGGGAGCAGCCCTTTGTACCCCTCTTATAAGAAGAGATGACAAAAGAGCAGGGCGAGACAAGGGGCAAGGGTGCGAACCTCACCCCATTGCACTGTTCCGACGTTGGGAGGGGTTGTTCTGTGGTGCGGGACGATCCCTCTGTGGAGGTGGTGTCGGTCCCTTCAGGGACTGACTAGCCATCGAGGTGCCCTGTTTGCTCAATAGATCCGGGGCACCTGACCAAAGGCGGCATTGGTGGCACTCGCCGGGTTTTAGTGGGTAGAGCTGCGTCCACTTACCCTTACCTTACCGGTACCCTCAAATAAGGCAGTGGTTTTAGTTTACGGGTAGGGCACTCCCAGGTGCGAGTCCCACGTAGGGTCAGGATCTACCCGAGATCCTGGCTATATGGGTAAAAAGCATTTCCCTGCGATAGCAAAAAATGGATCTTGTACCCGGTTCATTTCGTAGTCAAATACCGAGTGCTGGAGGATTAATATATGTCTGGAGTCAAGTACACATTGGGTTTGAGAAAGGATGATTCTTGAGGTAGCCGGTCAGCGTAATCGTCATCGAACACATAACCGGATAGTCATAAAACTCCGAAACTGGTCAGTGATTTGTCACTGACGTTATATCAATTGTACTAACCAGTAATCTGTATGTACGTCTCATCGGGCAATCATCCATCAATGGTCACAGTTGTCCAATCAGAGCGCAGAACTGGCGCAGTATCGCAGCACAAATGTGGCGGAAATTGTTTTCATACAAAACACATGATTTACCGCTTTATTCCGGTTATATGCTCAAGGGGCTTCAAAACTAGATCGTTTCTTTAAAGCGTTTTCCTTTCCTTTACTTTTACGCTTTTCTTAAAGCGTTGAGGTAACGTTGCACGTCGCAATTAAAAGATAACGCGAATCCCACTCATACATGACTGAAATTTCGGATACTTTCCAGTTTGCAGCAACCACAGTCACGGGTGGACTTAATAAAGCTGCAATAAAACCCGTAAAAGTTGTTTCATAATAAAAAAATACACTTGAAACAGTCTAACCTGAAAGAAGAGTTGAGCTGAATGACCTTAAAACGGTTAAAACGATTATGATGAAACATGTCCTAGGGAGAACTAGGGTGCAACAGACACTTAGCGGTCAAACTTATAGCACTCGTCTTAGCTTCGGGGGTTCCCCTTACCACCAAATAGACCTTAAATCTCGCCTTTCTCAATGGCAAAACTAGTTTAAGACGAAAGTGTAGGTCAAGTTTAAAAACTAGAAGCTTCATGTTCTCGTTCATGTGTCAGTCTTATCTGCCTGATCGGAACCAGTTTTATTATTTACATGATTTTACATTTGATATTCATATTAATATGTATTTGATGTAAATGATTCTATAAATAAAGTATATTGATCATAATTCCTTTGTCTTTTGTTGTATAGTTGTTGATAACGGCTTCGTCTGGTATTTTCAGTGGACGGGAAAAGTGTTTGTCCTTCTTAAGGATATGAATCTCCTTGTATGTCTGATTAGATCAGGCGTGTAAAAGTACTAGCAATAAAGAGTACCTTTTATCATCATTATCAGCCCCTATCCGTCCACTGCTGAACGTAGCCTTCCTCAAAGAAAGTCAAGATGACCGATTCCTCGCCACTCTCATCCAACACGGATATCGTCTTCCCTCCTGGTTAATGGCTGCACATTTTCAGCACAGAAATGCATCTGCTGGTCTATATCAATCTCTCCTTGATCGTTATAAGATGATTAACAGTAATATTACAAATTGATGCGGTCATTTTAAGCATTGCATTACACTTGTTGTATATCTTTTTACATACCTCCATACTTCCGGACCTTTATTTGTCCGTTTCAAAACGTAGCTATATTCATTCTCACACAGCATACGGCGACCTCTCTGGGTTCTCAGGAACTCAGCACCATGCGAAGTTGACGGATGTTGAAACATTTTAGTGTCTAAAACCGAAAATAGTATTAAAATTTAGCTTCTATTCTGTTCTAAATTCAAAATTCAAAAGGAGGGCAACCCCTCTGCATAATCTCTGGTCGTGCGGATGTGTTTGGTCGTCGATAGTCGTTATAAGGCTTCGACTGCTCGTTTGCCCTCCTATGATATAAAAAACATAGTTCTGAAACAGTAAAAATATTTTATGCACGACTATTAGGTAATAATAAGAACCCCATGGTTCAGGCCTTGACGTGGCGGTGGGGCTCAGTAGCCTAGGCCCTAGGGTGAGTACAATATTCTAACCCTTTTTTTTTTTTTTTTTTTTTGTTATCGCAGGGAAATGCTTTTTGCGCATGTAGCCAGGATCTAGGGTAGATCCTGACCCTATGTGGGACTCGCACCTGGGAGTGCCCTACCCGTAAACTAAAACCACTGCGAGCGCCTTCAGCCGCTTTAATTTGAGGGTCCCGGATAGGCATTCAACAGGATCACCTCAGCGACAGGCTGGCCCCGGCGAAGGCCAGAATACTCCTCTTAAGGGGGGCTGCCCGGCTGCTTGGGCACCCCGCGACGTCGTGTCATACTGAGCCCAGGTTCCCATCCTGAACCCGACACGAGCACAGGGGCGTTACTGGAGGCGCATTAAGTAGCGCCTCCTGCGCACCCCCGTTCGTCGCCCACGGGGGGAGGCCTCGTCGGCGGCCTCCTCTCTCACCCGCTCGTCGGCCTCCTTCTGGGACATTACTGCCTCGCAGAAGGAAACCATCGCCGTCCAGGACTCGTCGTCGCCGAGCATCGCGATGATGACACTCGGCAGAGACAAGTCCCCTCCGATGACCGATGTCAGATCATGACGCAGCGCCGCCCATCTCAGGCACACCTCGAGGGTGTGCTGGGCCGAGTCCACCGCCGCGCCACAATCGTGACACACTGTCAACGGCTCCCTGCGGGCCGTCCAGCACAGGTACTCACCAAAGCAACCATGCCCGGTGAGCACCTGTGTCAGACGGAAGGTGAGGGGTTTACGCTTACGGCGCATCCATCGCTCAAGGACCGGACGCAGAGCTACCGTTAGGCTTTTGCCGTACGGCTGCTGCGCCAGGTCCTCCCCCCACCTTCGCATTAACGCCTCTTGCCCTAGTCGGCGAACCCGAAGGATCCCGTCTAGCGTAAGGCTCTCACCAAGAGACCTCCTATCCGAGACATAGGAGTGCGTCTCGGCAAGAACCTCCGCCACGAGCTCCCACGGGGGGTCACCGGCCAGGGCAGTGGCTGCCGCCCACGATACTGTACGGTACCCTCGGATCACTCTTACCGCGATGACCCGCTGCGCCGAGCGCAGCTGGGCCTTATTCCTCGCGGTAAGGTGACCCGCCCAGATGGGTGCACCGTAGGTTGCCATACTCCGGCAGACTCCAGAGTATAGCTGCCTGCAGGCGGCGCTGGGTCCTCCGAGGTACAATATTCTAACCCTATCTATTCTAACAGCTTACTATTGCCGCCACTTCGACCCGTCAGAATCTCGGGCCGAGTTAAGCGACATTTGGAGGACGGATGACGTCGCTCGGGTAACGGGCGTGCGGTGGACACAATTATCGCTAAATCGGCGCCGCCATCTCGTTGTCGATGACGTCCCAGTCACGGTGGCGGTGGACAAGCGGCCTACGGATGAAAATATGAAAAACGTTTTTTAATTCGCTGACTGTCAATGTTGCATTAATGATATTTTTTTCTCATATTTTGCCATTTGTCAATTGCCAAAATTCTGAACAGCTAGCATGATTAGGCAGTGACGGAGTGATTTGTTGAGGCTGATGCAATACTCAATCTGATTAAATGATAAGATAGTTTAGCTTATGCCTATTATAATCAATTTTATCTCTTGCATAAGTTTATGATGCTATTACGAATTTTTATGGCGTATGCCTTTTTATTGGCAGTTCGTTGAAGTGGCAATCCTAGCCCCTTGTCCCTCTTATAAGAATGGTACTAAGAGCAGCCCCCTCGGACAGATATCATTCCCAGAGGTGTTCGTTTCCAAAAAAAATGCTTTTATATGTGTAAGTTGATTTATAATAAGATTCCAAGCGATATTAAAGAAATGGCTGTAAACAAATTTAAAAAGGTTCTCCACAACTGGCTATTACAGCATTTGTTCTATACGGTACAAGAGTTCTTAGACTACAGGGTACGCAAATAGTGATATTTAAACGTTAATTGGAAGAAGTAGTGAAGGAATAAATACTGTTTAATTTTATTTACTTCTGACAATATTATTGTATTTACTTATTTAACAAATTGACAAATAAGCATGTTGACATATTGTTATTATTAAAAATTTTATTATCTTGAAATTTTGTACTTGTTAGAGTTATTACTTATTAGTCTATTATTATATAATTTGAATGTTATGAAGAAAAAAAAATGATGGTTCAATCAATGTATGGCTGAATAAGCTGTAATTGTTATTATTATTATGACCACCTCCAATTTACCTTGTTCAAATGCAAATAAAATATTCTATTCTATTTTATTTGGTTCAATTGGCTTCGCCCAAGGTGCCGGGTTAGTTATATTTCTTTGAAATGACTAAATTTGGCGGTGTTGTTGTGGTTTTCCACAAAAGTCTTTTTCTTTGATTTGTGGTCTAATAGGCGGGCCCTATATATATATATATACCTGTAATAAACAATAAAAGTTTAATAAATTTTGGCTATTTTTTGACATTGTAAACACATAATTAACAAAATCTTATAGTTTTTCATACATTTCTTCCTATTTCCTGATTCCTTAGTGAACTTATTAAAAGTTTTCTGCTTTCATCATCATCGCTCCGTCTGTTTGCATCTTTTGACACCCATTTCGACTAGCTTATCACCCGGATGCACCTGGAAACAAAAGAAAATTATTAAAAATAGCCAATTTAAAAAAAAAGGAGCCGTGTTCTACTTAGTCTGCTGAGCTCCATCGCAACGACAAGGCTTGAACCACGGTGGAGTGCTGCCTTTACCACCATCCTGCTTATTTCTTCATGAAACAGCTTTGCTGTATTTCTGAAAGAATGTTAGGACAGGCATGTTATTACTGACACCAAGAAATACCGTCTTATGTGAATGTCGTCTGCCATTTTCCCTTCACTACATTGAAATTAAATTAAATAAACTTCACACATTGAAATAAAATACTATTTTGAAAACGTTAATTTTCTCTATATCCAAAACGACTGGATATCAAAGTGGTTACTAAGTGTATACCTACATGTTGAATAATATCAGCTAATTATGGTAGCTACATTTTAATCTAGTATAATTAAGTGTTTAACTTAAATTATAATTACAATAACAGCTTATAAGACATTACAATTAGTTGGAATAATAAGTTTTAATATATAGAAATATCGTGTCGGGCTGTTGTCTGCGATGAACTTAAATATAAATTATTTATCCGAATTTTAAAATCCGTAATTGTAAACATTTTATCGTAGATTATATTATACAGACAGGCGTTGTTCAGTGTAGAAATCTCGGTAACTTGTTAAATGCACTGAATGTTGCAATATTGACCATATTATTTTGCCATAAAATACCGAAACTGGTCAGTGATTTGTCACTGAGGTAATAGCAATCAACCAACCAGTGATGTACGTCCCATCGGCCAATCTTCCTATAGACATCTGTCGGCCAATCAGAGCGCAGAAGCGGCGCAGGCTCGCAGCACAAATTTGGCGGAATTTGTTTTAATACAAAACAACATTACCGCTCTACTCCGGTTATTTTTTTGTATTGTTAATATTGTTTAATAAACTTCTTATTATTATATTTAAATTATTATATTCCAATAAAATTTTGCATTCTCCAGTTTCGTCCACTTGAGAGACCGTTCTTGCCGTTGTTGTATGTTGTAAGACGTCTATTCTTCCCTAGCCGTTGATATATTATAAATATGAGGTTTATTATTATTAGAAATGGCAGACATTTTAAGTTATCCGACATATTATTCGCGTACCGTCTGAAATCTGGCGTAATCGTCGCATGCGATAGGTCCCGTATAGTGATAACAGTAATTTTTCTCGAGGACCACTTAGGTTGGGGACCCATGGCGCTTCCTGCTGTTGCGCCACTGATAACTGTTATTGTTATGCTGTGTACCAGAATCCCAGAAAGCGTCGTAATTAATGTCACTAACAATTTGCATCGCAGGTAAATCAACGCAAAGGGAGTTGCTGGTACCCTTCCCAAAATAAAATTTTTCTTCAAGATCCATCCTAGGCGCGTTTCAACGAATGAAAAAAATAATAGATAATGCGTATGTATTTATTATGAAAAAAAAACCCTTAATATATGTACTTACCTATTTTGAAACAAATTGTATACAATTTATTTCAAAAATTATTTTAACAAAGACGTCTATAGTCTTTTTTCGTTTTTCGTAATGGGATTTTTTTATATGATTAATAGCTATTTTTGATGTACTCATTTATATGCTATGTCATATAATAATTGAGTTAACACAGTAAAATATGTAGATAATGATAGCGTGTGTATATAATATTGTATTATCAATAATTATTCTTCAGTACTAAAGCGCTTACTGCCAGTGTAGCGTGGGTCTTTGATAAAAAATTACGCGCGAAACGTGTTGTTGAAGTATTGAATTTGGAATAGTTTTTTTTTAAACATGGATTTGTTGAGCAAAGTGAGTAAATGCGTTTTGAATTTTAAAAAGTCATGTAAAAAAATTATATAATATGAAATATAATAATAATTTTAATAATATATTTTATTATTTATTTATAACATTGTTATGGCGATGTTAAAATGTTAAATATCTTCACCGTATAAACTGTTTTTAAAAATACGTATCAAATGAAGTTCTAACTGCGTTTTCCTCAATAAATATAAAATTAAGTAATTCAAGTAAAATTATTTATGTGAATGCAACATCTCAGACAGTTTTTGTTTCTAAAAAGTTTGTGTCCTTTAAATAGTAATAAGTCAAAATTGTTTTTTTTTTTACTATGTACACATTCTATTGTAGGTAAAGACTTGCGGTTTTCTATTGCGATGGACCAGAAACACGAAACCCCCAGGATAACAAACTAGAAATAATATATAATCAATAGTTCAAGAAATAACATTTTTTGGGGCAATATTATCTACTCTTATCAATTACCGTATTCGAACATGACCCGGCTGATTTGTCTATGCGTTGTCTATCTTGAGGTCATCGAATGACAGATCTGTCTGTCCCTATCTGGAACACAATTTGTTTTTTAAAGGAATTGCAATAAGCAGGATGGTGGTACTCTTGAAAGACGCCTAAAGTCCGACGCCTTGGCTATAGTAGAAAAAAAAAATTATGTCGGTATTCAAATATAGATTTTAAATATTTTATATATGCTAGGTCAATGGCAAGGTCATGATAGATTCGGACTTGTTTGAAGTCTTGTGCGTAAAATATTAAAAAACTTTGTCTATATTACCCATATTATGCATAATTAAGTAGGTATGTAGAAAAAAAAACGGCGGGAAATTTCAAGGCGCGCAGTTGTGGTTTTTTGTTTCTCATTAATTTTTTATTATTTTAGTCATTCAGATCAGTTTATTATAATATTTATTTTATAAATTTTATTTGTATATATTATAGTTAGTTAGAAAATTCTTGGTTGGTAAGTTTCTTTTTACATTCTATTGCAACATGAATGAACCCCCGGATCCCGGGGGAACATGTAAAGTGCCCGAAGCTTGCAGTTTTGTTACAGTAGAATATAATGATTCTAGTATGGACACTGACCAATCTTCCAAAAAAGTTAGTTTAAAACGTGGTCGCCTGCATAAAATATGCAAAAATTGTAACAAAAAGAAAAGAAAAAATACGGGAAACCAAAAGGACATTGGATGTCGTTGTGTAGAGTCCGATAAATCAGATGAGGGTAAAAATTTAACTAATATTCCACTTGCACAGCCTTTATTACAATCAGATAATCCAGTGCCTCATAATATTAATGATTCAGTCAGTAAACCAAATACTCCAATTGGTCGAAATCTTTACAATGAACTAGATGCACCTCCTTACATTATTCATGTTCAGAAGATCCAATCCTCTGATAATGACGGAAAAATATTGCACCCGATAACCTTCGGAAATTTTCTTTTAAAAAATAAAATTTATAATATAGTTAATGGTAGTGTTAAGAGAATTGGTCGAAACCGTATGTCTGTTTCCTTCACAAATTATGTTGATGCTAACTCTTTTATTAACAATAGTATAATCACCGACAATAATTATAAAGCATATGTCCCTTCATTTAATATTTTAAGAATAGGCATTGTTAGAGGAGTTCCAACAGATTGGTCTCCTGAGGAAATTATTTCTAATATCTCAACCCCTGTTGGCTGTGGCAAAATAGTTAAAATTAGACGACTTAATTATAAAACTATTGTTGATGGGTCTCCAATATGGAAACCCACACAGTCGGTAGTAATGTATTTTGATGGTCAGGTACTCCCAAAAAGAATATTTATCTGCTACAACTCTCTGCCCGTAGACTTATATGTTTTTCCCACCATCCAATGTTATCACTGCTGTCGTTATGGTCATACAAAGATGCAATGTCGTTCCAAACCAAGATGCCTCAAGTGTGGTCAGGATCATGTTAGTGATTCATGTAATGTTGAAGATGACTATTACTGTTGTCAATGTTCTGGTCGCCATATGGCAAACAGTAAATCTTGTCCGGAACTTAACAGACAAAAAGAAATAAAACTATATATGTCCCAAAATTGTGTTTCTTATCAAGAAGCAAGTAAAATGTTCCCTATACTTAATAAATCATTCGCTGAAACCTTGTCCAGTCCTCAAAGAAAATTATCTTTCCAAAATATTAATACTCCATCTTCTTATACTCCACAAAAATCTTACAAGAAAACAGTTATATCTAAACCTTCCCGCCCTATACAAGTTGGAAAAGGTTACGACAAAACTGCACATGATAATATCATAAAAGAATTTTCCTTTAATCAATTAGATAAAAATTATAGCCCAATTTCAAATGATACTCCCTCCACACAAGAACCAACAAAAATATCAGATATTATATCTTTATTACAAACCTTTGCCCAGACCAATAATAATATACCGTCCATCGTTGCCCCCTTAATGGAGTTAATTGTAAATATAATCAAAATAAATAATGGCCAACAAAATATTACAATGGAACGCTAGAAGCATAATTAATAAAAAAAGTGATCTAATTTACTTATTAAATAAATATAACCCTTTTTTATTTTCATTATGTGAAACTTGGCTTAGACCAGGTTTTACATTAAATATTAAAAAATATAATACTGTTAGAGAAGACAGATTAGATGGATATGGTGGTGTAGCATTTCTCATTAAGAAAGGCTACCCTTTTAATATAATATCCACTCCTGTACATAGTTCTGAAATTTCTATTTTAGCCGTAATTGTAAATAAAGTTTGTTTTGTTTCTGTATATATTTCACATATTTCTATTAATATATTAAATGAAGTTGGGGATATATTCTTATCCCTCCCTAAACCATTAATTATAACTGGTGACTTTAATTGTCATCACCAGTCTTGGGGCTGCTCCATGACAACCTGTTATGGTAATAAACTTTTGGATATTCTAGATAAAAACAACTTGTGTATCATCAACAATGGTAATTCTACTAGACGTACAAACTTATCTGAAGGAAATAGTGTAGTAGATCTAACTATTTGCTCACCCCAATTTGTATCTCAGCTGTCAAGTTCTGTTTTAACATCCACATTTGGCAGTGATCATTATCCCATTATTACCTCATTTCCTCCTGGCAAATTAATTAAAACTTGCAATAAACTATTCCCGAGATACAATATATCAAAAGTCAATTCTGACACTTGGACTCAATTTAGTAGTAAAGTTGATTTAAAACTTAGTCAGAAAATATCAGAAAATATTAGTGATTCTTGCGGTGCCCAAATTTTTTTAGATACATTAATTGAAAGTGCCAATGAAGTTTTTAATATAAAACATGGGAACCCTTATATTCCAAGTCCTCCATGGTGGGATGTCGAATGCAAAGAATTTTTAAATAAAAGAAAAAATGCTGAAAAAATATTTAATAATAATATGACATTAGAAAACCTCTTATCACTAAAGGAGATTACAAACGCAACAAAATTACTTTTTAAAAGAAAAAAAAGAGACAGCTGGCGAAAGTTCTGCTCATCTTTATCTCCCAATACTCCCTCATCCAGTGTTTGGGAAAACATTGGAAGATTTAGATCAGCTTATAATACCACCCCATCCCCAACTTTTCCATCTTTTCTAGTAGACGATTTTCTTGATAGAATTGCTCCTCCCACTGTTAATTTTCGTAAAGATAACTTAAATGATAACGGTGCCTTATACAATGAATCATCTGAATTAAACTCTCCCTTTTCAATGACAGAATTAAAGAACGTTTTAGAATATGCATCAGATTCTGCACCTGGTCCAGATGGAATATATTATTCTTTCATTACTCATTTAAATGACATAAGCATGACATATTATTTAAATTTAATCAATTCTATTTTTCACTCTGGTCACATTCCTGCAAATTGGAAATCACAAATTGTAATTCCAATATTAAAACCTAATAGAGATCCTTCTTCTGCTTTGTCTTACCGTCCTATTGCCCTTTCATCTGTCCTCCTAAAAATCTGCGAACAATTAATTAAGAATCGTCTAGAATGGTTCGTTGAAAGCAACAGTTTGCTATCAACAACTCAATTTGGCTTTAGACGAAACAGAAGTAGTATAGATAATATTAGTTTACTTACAACCGATATCAGGCTAGCCTTCTCTGATAATAATTTTGTCATTGCAGCATTTTTGGATTTATCTAATGCTTATGACAATGTCGTGATACCAATTCTTAAACAAAAACTTTTATGCCTTCAGATTCCCAGAAAAATTATTTCTTTTGTTATAAATATGCTTAATGATAGATCGATTTTGTTTACTGATGGTGAACAAAAACATTCTAGAGTGTTATCCAAAGGCCTTCCACAAGGGTCCGTTTTGAGCCCCTTATTGTATAATTTATACACATATGATCTAGACTTAGCTATTGATAGAAAGATTGAAGTTTTGCAATATGCGGATGATTTATTATTATATGTAAAAAGTAAAAACATTAAATTAGCATGCACAGAGTTAACGTCATCACTTCAATATTTAAAAAAATGGCTTGATGATCATGGACTATATTTGTCCCCATCTAAAAGCTCAGTAGTTTTATTCTCCCGTATGCGAACTATCACTCCAGTTCATGTTTATTACGATGAGACCATTATACCACAAAAAAATGATTTTAAATTTTTAGGTGTCATTTTAGACAGGAAACTTACAGGCATCCCTCATTGCAATTTCATCGCAAATAAGTGTGAAAAAATAATAAACATCATAAGATGTTTAGCAGGAGTTTGGTGGGGTGCCCATCCCTTTTATTTGAAACTCGTGTATAATGCTCTCATACGTAGTGTCCTCGAATATGGAACCTTCCTATTGGAACCGGGCCTTCTTTCTGGATTTAAAATGTTGAACAAAATTCAAAACAAATGTTTGAGAATCATTTGTGGAGCAATGAAGTCTAGCCCAATTAACGCTTTACAAATTGAGTGCTGTGATCCTCCGTTACAACTACGTCGTCAGTATTTGTCTGATAAATTTCTCTTTCGACGTCTACAGCTTTCCAATCACCCTCTTATTGAAAAACTTCATCTTTTAGCTTACTTAGTATCTAATTCACCGTATTGGATACATAAATCGAATCCACATTTAATTAATAGCTATTATAAGTTTAAATCTCTCTCTGCACCTTTACATCAATCTAACATGTTACCTTTGTTTTCTTGTTCCTTCGAATCTCTTATTCTATCACCACAAATATTAAATATTGGTATAGCTAAGTCAGATTTTTTAATAGCTAATGAAAAATTTAATGCAATTGTTGAGAAAAAATTTAAAAATACCCATCTCATATTTACAGATGCTTCGAAACATAATGTTAACGGTTTAGTAGGCGTAGGTATATTCCACCGTCAATATAACATTGTACAGAAGGTAAAACTCCCTCCAGAATCTTCTGTTTTTTCTGGAGAGTGCTTGGGTATTTTCAAAGCCATAGATTATATAATACTAGCTAAACTCAAAAATTCAATCATTTTTACTGACTCACTTAGTTCTTTACAAGCCTTAGAAAAAAACCCATTTAAAATTAAGCAACACAACCCCATAATATTTGACACAAGACAATTACTAACAATATGCATAGCAAAACATTACAATATTAAATTTTCTTGGATTCCTGGACATTCTGGAATCCAAGGAAATGTTATAGCAGACGCTCTCGCTAATGAAGCTATTTCATGTGGTGACCTTGTTCCGTATAAGATTTACTGCTCAGACTTGTTATCAATACCTAAACTCGATCTTGATACATGTTGGAAAACGTCATGGGAAAAAAGCAGTAAACAAAAAGGTAATTATTATTACTCTCTTCAGCCTGATATTTTATCAAAACCATGGTTTTTCTCAATGAATTTTAATAGGAGGTGCTCTAGTATCATCTCAAGATTGAGACTTGGCCATACTTGTACACCTGCTCATCTTTCCAAGTTTAAAATTATTAACGACTCTTCTTGTTTGTGTGGTTGTGAAACTGGCGATGTAAATCATTTTTTCTTTTCTTGTCCTTTATATGACCGTTCCGATTTCCTGAAATCCTTACTAGATCATCAAATCCCTTTTCCAACCTCAATTACTTGTCTGTTATTTATAAAAAAATATTACATATATAAAATAATTTCAGATTATATAATTACTAATAATATAGAAATTTAGGTTTAGTATTTATTTGATGAAAGTCTTGTGTGTCTATAATATAAGTAATATATTTAAATATATGTATAGCTATATAAATTAATATTTCATAATAATATTATTATTATCTTGTCATACATATCCTATATCCTGCCCTGAATGATTCCTAAATTTAACATCTCTTGTCCCTTTATATACATGGAAAAATTTCTCCCGTTTGATAATGGCAAATGTACTACGTACGAGAACTGCCAAAAAAAAAAAAAAAAAAAAAAAAAAAAGTAGGTATGTAGCAAAGAATAAATTCGTTTGTCAAATTTATTTGTGCCATTTATGGTTGTTTTTTTTTTTTAATTTACTAAACCATTGTCAATGGTATTTCACCGAACATCCAACATTTATGATGTGATAACGTCATAAAAATCGATGAATGCCGGCTGCTCGCACGAAAAAGTGTCTGTTCCACCGGAACCGAGCGTGCAAGCGAGAGCGCGGAACAAGCGATGCAGAGGCACGATCGGCCTAAGCGTTTGGCTTGTAACGCGTAAAATTATCGTCCGTAAACTGACTAATACAGGCAACAGGTAGGTTTTTTATTAACAGTTAGATGATGATAATTTTTTATATTAATTTGTTTCTTATTAATTGATGAATGATTTCTAAACGTGTCTCCATTGAAGGCCAATTGCTTGTATCCATATAGATAAACATTTGTATTCAACAAATGTTTATCTATATGTTCGCACTAGATTGTGTTTACATAATTTACACTTAGGTATGTAAAAATTATCTAGTACTTCACAAGAGTACTTTAGTAAAGATATAATATACGATATAGGTAATAATATGCAATCATATTTGCAAATATTATTATTTTTTTGTTTTGCGCCGGGAAATGCTCTTAGGCATTCCGCGGGGGAGAGGGGACTCCGCAGGGATTGTGGGACTCGCTGCACCCGAAAGATGGTAAGCTGGACGCAGCTCTACCCACTAAAAGTGCCATCAATGCCGCCTTTGGTGAGGTGCCCCAGATTTGTTGAGCGACAGGGCACCTCGACAGCTAGTCAGTCCCCCAAGGGACTGATGCTACCTCCACAGAGTGGTTGTCCCGCACGACTCACACACAGAGCAACTCCTCCCAACGTCGGGACAGTGCAATGGGGTAGTGCAGTCTCTTCTTATAAGAGAGGTACAAAGAGCAGCTCCCTCGGCTCAATTTGCTTCGTCCAAGGTGCTGGGTTCACCTTAGGCTACTGAGCCCCACCGCCACGACGAGGCTTGAATGGTGGGGCAATTTTACATCCCTACACAGGACCATAGCTTAGTGGTTGTAAATGACTAAGCTATTAGGGTCGCTCTTATACACCAATCTTCTTTGGTAGATTATCGGATATACCACCTGACTGGTTGCTGATTGTAGCAGTCACACAAGTTTATGTATTTTGCCACTGGCAAAAATGCGTAATCGAGTAGTCTTTTTTTTCCTTTGAATGGCAATGAGCTTTTGCTTTTGGCCAGTGTCGAGATCAGTCTATTTGTAAATGGAACAATTAAAGTGTTCTATTTTCTCATACAATCTTTATCAGCCACAAACCTTTGAACTTTTATTTGTCAATAACTGCGCTGCGCACTATTAACCTTGCAATTACTAATTCAAACCGTACTTCCTTAAGGTAGAGTCCAGTTTATATTTTGGGCACTTACGACCTTTGGTTCTTGCGAATATAATATCAATGAAATGGTATGTCATCGAATCAATTTAAAATAACTCTTATAGTCAATAGTATAAGGTTTATTTATTTATAAGGGTTAGTTTAGTCTCGTCATGGCGATTGTGTAATTTTGCTACTGTGTCATCATGATCAGCAACCAAACCTCAAATATTGGTGTAGTTTTGTATGTTTACAATGATGGATGTGAATGAGCAAATTTTGATGAAACTTATATTAATATAGAAAATAGGCAAACCAAAAATGGGAAAAGGTAGTGCCATGCTGCATTGCAGTCGAATTAAGCCGGCACGACCGGGGTGGTACCTCTCGCTCACATAACACCGGCGTCAAGTGACAGCTATGCTGTCGCGTTTCGTGCGGATTGTGAGTTTCCGGTGGTCCATTGGAGGGATAGTGAAAAGAAGGGCAACGCTGCATAACTTTTGTTTGTGCGGATGTGTATGGGCGTCGGTAATAACCATAAGACTCGACCCATATGCCATAAATAAAAAAACCGAGTTACAATACTGTTTTTAAGTATTAATCAAGGTTTAACATAATATTTCAGTCGTTTCGGAAACTTAAAAATCATTTCTCGTCACGATATCTCTGGAACTATAAGACCTAGAGACTTGTTTGGTAGGAATATTACTTTTGCCATGTAGAGGTCAGCTGAGAATGGATTTTAATAAATTCCTCCCTCTCCCCCTTTGACATAACGAAGTCTGTGTGGGCAGCTAGTATAATATTATATGTGTGTACTAAACTATTGTATGTGCAAACTTCTTAGGCAAGGCCGCGAACAACAGTATGTAAAGTCCAAATCGAATCGATTATTTGTGTGAAATTACAAAAATATGAAACCACAAGATTGATAATGTTATCTGATTTAGAAGAAGATGAAGAAGAAGATTATATCAGATTTGATAAACCACAAGTCCTCGCCAAAGAACACCGATTCCAACCAAGGATGATCCGTGAGGCTATTGAAATTAAAAACATCCTAATTTCAATAGATAAGATGGCTGGCTCTTACTACCTGCTTGGGATCCCATTATTAATATTATCAAATCAAAATCCAAGCATAATATGCCACAGATTAAAGATACAGTTAGCACTTTCTGCGTAGATAGGACTAACCAAAATATTGATGTATCATAGGGTAGTTTCGAATAACTTTGTAACATTAGGACGTATGACACCTCAGTCCTCCCGTGACCATGGTTGCTGTAAAGTATCCGAAACGTCGGGCTTGTAAAAATCTTAATAAACCGCGATAAAATTGTTTTAACGGTTTCATCCATTCTTCAATGTCCGTTTTGATTGCCTTGTAAAATTCATGCGTGCAATTTTTAAATTCTTGTTTCGTGTTTTCATCTTCTTTATTTTTTACTCTGAACATTCAACGGCACAAAATTTTCCTTAATTCGGTCATCTAAGCTTTATTTTATGGATGCAAGTATGCTTCTAGTTTCAAGGATTGAATTATCACTTTTCTCTAATTTCTGTGTTGTGTTTGAGTGAACGTTGTGCATGATTCAGTGTATGAGGAACAAGTATGTCTCTGAGAGAGGATTTTCAAAGAACTGATTAATTAAAACAGATGGCCTTTCTATGCTTTTAAAATAATCGTTTAATGGACGTTAGAGCTTCAGAAGTCGCTCTATAGTTAGAAACAAGCTTAGCCAACGCGTCTTGGTATGATACAGAAGTTGTTTATATTTGAATTCAGCTGTTTCACAAAATTCTTTAAGAGATTCGGTTCGTACTGTGTAAGTGACAAAAAAATTATAAATTTTCAAGATGATGGATTTCACGTCTACTGGCAGTAAAACACATCCGTGGTGCACTGCAATGACATGTGCAGAGCATCCCACACCAACCATGTTTGGGTTTAGATTTTCTTTCAGCTTGTCTAAAACATTATCGTTGTAGTCCACAGATGTTTGTATTGCAATAATCTCCAGCAAAAGCAATACATTTAGATAAGAGATCATGCTGGGCTCTGTTATTATCATTTCAGTAATTGTGTCAGATGTCTCGTTTTTGGTGATTTCTATTTCAAGCACTTTTGTAGTGATTCCGTTTTTTTACATCAAAATATTGAATAATCAAAAATAATTTTGTGCTTCCGTGATTACTAGCATACATTATAGCCACACTGATAAATGGTACATCTTGTAAATCACTCTTAAGTTCTTCAACCGACAATGGTCTTAGCTCTCTGGTGGCGATCGCAGTGTCAGTTCGATTGCATGTAACTTTTTTTGTAGTATCTGACCCCGAAAATATTTCGCGGTTGAGAGTACAGGTGCAGTCCAATGAATTAAAAGACATATATTGGCTTACTGTATGATAGACGACTGCGCCTTCCGCTGCTGGAGGAGGAGGATAAGGAGGTCCTCCGACGCCGATCTCACAAAATATGTTGCTATATTTCAAGTATTTGATTCTTTTTTTAGTGTTTCTGCGTACTTCAATGCTCATTTATGTAACGCCTTTGTTTGCGATTGAAATCATCGTAGCACAAACGATACAAAACGCTTCCCAGTCATATCTTCCTTTTTTTAACATCGGAAACTTAGTTTCCAAATCACTGTTAAATAAGCATTTACGCTTAGGTATTTTGGTATCTAATCTGAAAAGAATAAAAGAAGTAAAAATATAGTCACTAAAGAATTTCCTAACAAGGGGTTAAATTAGAACTATAATAATGTCTAGCTGGTACAAGCGACTTAGTAAATCTGTAAAGAGAATCGAAAATTGTAAGCAAGAATCTCTTAACTTTTCAAAAATCAAAATGATACCGCATCTTGACCTTATTTTCACCCTTCCATAATTATTCTTGGAAAAAAGTAGCTTATGTACCTGGGAGATTTATAAACATTATTTATGCCAAATTTCAGCCTAATCTGTTCCGTGTCAAAAGGTTACAAACAGACAGACTTACTTTCATATTTATAATGGATGTGTGGATAGCATTCAGAATATTCAAATCAGCAGTGTCACACTACTGTACAAAATTACAACTACAATATGTAAGAAAAAAATCTTGTTTACTTACCACAAGTACGTAGGTACACCCGCTTAACTGTAACGACATCTAAATTCATAACCGTCACTGCGGAGTGCGGGTGGCGAAGACGGAGTACGCACCGTGGCCACTCCGTCGAGACTCGAGAGGGGTGGGGGGACGGTGAATATAGCGACGCGGTTCGTCGGAGCACAGTGCGTGTGTCGCGGGCGGTTCAAGACTTTAATTTTTTTAACCCGGACTACAAATGAAGCCCCCCCCCCCCTCCCCCGATGCCCTCTAAACTAGGACAAATCCGGGGAAACCTGGACGGATGGCAGCCCAAGCCCAATGCCCATAAACAAACAAATCCATCCCACCCAAAAAAGTAACAGGTTGGATTGGAACCAGCGACCTCTATTCTCCTGACCAGTACTTACCACCATGTATCCTCAGATCCGCAGCCACCAGCGCACCCCGTCAGGATCCAGGGACTTTAAGGAGGCGACCAAGCGAGATGCCCTCGACCGGCTCGTGGTGGAATTGGAGAAGCTGATGGCTCCTCTCCCGGAGACTAAGAGAAACACAGTGGAGAAGGAGTTCCGAGGGTTCAAGAACCTCTTCAGCAGGTTCCTGGCTGAACGTAAGCATTCCAAAAGTTTCTACTTCCAGGGAAGGACTCAGGTAGGAACTCGTAGGAAAAGGCAAAGTGAGTAGTATAAGGAATTTGGAAAAGGCTGAGTAGTAGGCTAGTCAAGGTAGATCGAAGATATGGTGATGATGAAGCAGCTGGATGTCGCACAGGACGGATCAGGTTAGAGATCCTTCGGGAGGCTTATGTCCAGTTCCCGATACTAGGAGAAATTCCCGTTCCCTCAAAGAGGGCTACCCTTTGAGGGAACTGGCCGATCGCAGGGGATATCCTCTGTTAGTCAGATCCGGGGCACTCCTTCAAGCGGCTGAAGGCAACTCGCAGTGGTTTTAGTATACCGAAGCTGGGGTTACGGGGGTGGGGAGGTTGCTCAGAGTCACCTCCTACCCCATAAAAAGGTTTATTGTCCAGTGGACGTTGTTGGCTGAAATGAAAGATGGTGGTAGGATTTGTGAGGGTTTGTTGAGGTTTGCCAAGCGTGTGGACGGGGCATTATCGGTTGAGCAAGGCGTGCGGAAGTCGGCTATCCCTGGCGTCCCTGGGTCGGGCGATCCACGTTCTACGTATTCACTTGTCTATGCTCAGTATAAAAGTTATTGTTTTATGTTTTATAATACGATATCTCCAGAGGTCATTGTACTTTTATCTTTAGTTATATAACAGTCATTATCAGTCCGTCCACTACTAAACATGTGATAAAGAGACAATCAAACTGAAAGACGTAAGCGTCGCCCATGAATTAAAACTGTTCTAGTCTAGTAGGTATGAGCTTGGCCTTAATGTGTGGTCTGGGTTCGATCCTGGACGGTGCATTTACAATGTCTAATTCATACCCTACATGCCTCTTGAGAAAGTCTTTGAGAGTGTGTAAATTCCACTACTACTCGTTGGGCCAGCGCATAGGTCAACGGCCCCTTGCCTGATTTCGATGATGAGACCCGTGCTTATGAAAATATATAAATACTAGCTGTGTTAACTTAGATTCACAACCATATCCGGTATGACGATGATGATTTTTATATCTTATGTCCTAATCCAAGGTATGAGCCATCACCATTTCAACTTTCAGCCAAATCAGTTCAGCCGTTTTGCCGTGAAAGAGCAACTGACATCCAAACTTACAAACTTTCGCCTTCATAATATTAGTAAGATTTATATGCATAATATCCTATCCTAGTAATTAGTGGTGGTCATTATTACAACAACAGTTGTAGTAAGATTTATATGCATAATATCCTATCCTGCTAATTAGTGGTGGTCATTATTACAACAACAGTTGTAGTAAGATTTATATGCATAATATCCTATCCTACTAATTAGTGGTGGTCATTATTACAACAACAGTTGTAGTAAGATTTATATGCATAATATCCTATCCTACTAATTAGTGATGGTCATTATTACAAAAACAGTTGTAGTAAGATTTATATGCATAATATCCTATCCTACTAATTAGTGGTGGTCATTATTACAACAACAGTTGTAGTAAGATTTATATGCATAATATCCTATCCTAGTAATTAGTGGTGGTCATTATTACAACAACAGTTGTAGTAATGCGTTATATGGTAAGAATAGGCCCGCCCGCAATAGGCAGACTTTGATTTTTTTTGCTTAATTAAATTTTTCGATAATCATATTTTTCAACGCCTTTAAATCAACAATAACAGGATATCAGACAGCACTTTAGAGTTGCTACAACATAAAACAACAGGATAATATTTTATTATTGTAAAACAGCCGTTATTGCCATCACTAGTACTAATATTAAACGCGAAAGTTTGTAAGATTGTATGGATGTTTGTTACTCTTTCACGCAAAAAATACGAATGGATTTGAATGAAACTTTACAATAATACAGCTTATACATCAGAATAACATATAAGCTATAATTTATTCCTGTACTCACCTGGTTACTTACCATTCAACCAGGTGAATGCAGGTGAAACGGCGGGGCGCTGCTAGTTTACTTATATGCTTTCGTTTTCCCACAACAGAGGGACCCTCAGTGACATGGGAGAAGATCGAGAAACTGCCAGAAGGTGCGGTCATCGACTATTCCACACTGGAGACGCCCACCACGGACATCATACACCACATGTTAGACAAGCTGGTGGTGGTGAAGCTGAACGGGGGGCTGGGCACGTCCATGGGCTGCAAGGGGCCAAAGTCGGTGATACAAGTGAGGAACGACCTGACCTTCCTGGATCTGACTGTACAGCAGATTGAGGTGAGATCATTTTGGATGTTTTGCTTTTATTTTTTATTTTAGATGGATAGCCAAACTGGCAGACCTGCTACCTGATGGTAAGTGATGGGACCCATACTACGTGACCCGTTCAATTTGACAATTGCAAAAAGTTGTGTAAACCATACTTCTGAATTTGTAAATGAAAACTCGAGGGGGAGGGGTCTGTGTTCACCAAGGCGGAGGGGGGATGTAAGATTTACCTGGATATAGTACATAATGAGACATAAGATGTTAAGTCTCTTTGCCCCATTTTTACAGGAGAGATACACAGGATGGTGGTACTCATGCAGACGGGAGCGCGGCACAGCGTATCCCTCCCCCTGGTAGAAAATGGCATGTTGAAATATGTGCCTAAACAACTTAGATGCTTTTCACATATAAGACCGTTTCAATCCTTATTATTAACCCACCATGTAGCGTGCTGGTGAAATTGGCGAGGATAGTTTCGGAGATTTGCATGCATGCAAACTCACAATGTGAACATTGTTGATACGACCTCTGTGGCTCAATGGTTAGCGCGTTGGCGTTCAAGACGTTGGTGCTCAAGCCGCAGGTAGCGGGTTCGAATCTCGCTAGGGAACAAAAAAAATCTGTGGTCCTGGGTCATGGATGTGTATTAAATATTAAAAATCTTAAATATATGTATAGTATAAAAGTATTAAACATATTTTCGTTGTCTGTTACCCGTAACCAATGATATTATATGTAACTATTGCCCGTAACACAAGTTCTTCGAGAACTTACCACGGGACCAGATTGACGTGGTGTAAAAGAGTCCATTGGTATTATTATTATTATTCATCTATACTAATATTATAAAGCTGAAGAGTTAGTTTGTTTGTTTGAACGCGCTAATCTCAGGAACTACTGGTCCGATTTGAAAAATTATTTCAGTGTTAGATAGCCCATTTATTGAGGAAGGCTTATAGGCTATATAACATCACGCTTTGACTTATAGTAGTTGAGTAACGCGGGCGAAGCTGCAGGCAACAGCTAGTTTACTATATTACTATATGCCATCCAGGAATGATATTGAATTTTAAGATAAATGCTAACTACATGGTTTTCATATAAATTGCTTTGTATATTGAATAATGATTGTTTAAATGTTAATAAAAACAAAGAAAAATATTAACATGATAATAATATTCTGTAATATAAATAAAGTTGGGAAATTAATTCGTAAGAAGACAAGTTTACCTTGAGAGGTATATACTATACTTAAATACCCTATAAATAATAACTTCATATTTTATTTTAAAAATATCTATATAAGCCCGATTCTGTATACTATGGTATATATTGTTATATTTTGGTTTTTGGACAGACAGCCAGACAGACCGACAGACAGATGGACAGACGGGTAGACGGATTGATGGACAGACAGACAGATAGACAGACGGGTAGACGGATTGATGGGCAGACAGACAGATAGACAAACAGAAAGACAGACAGACGGACAAACAGACAGATGGACAGACAGACAGACAGACAGATGGATAGAGTGATCCTATAAGCGTTCCGTTGTTTCATTTTGAGGAGTGGAACCCTGAAAATTATGTAAAAGGTACTAGCGCCTAATATATAATTTATATTTTTGTTTTTAGCACTTGAACAAAACCTACAAATGCAATGTACCGTTGGTGCTCATGAATTCGTTCAACACTGACGAAGACACCCAGAAGGTGATCAGGAAGTACAAGGGCCTCAAGCTGGACATCCACACCTTCAACCAGTCCTGCCATCCGCGCATCAACAGGGAGTCTCTGTTGCCCATTGCTAAGAACCCTGATGTGCATTCGGATATTGAGGCGTAAGTTACATGCTTTGAGGCCAAGGTCATCTGGTCAGGCTACTGGACACTTCACGCAGCGGTCGCGGGTTCGAATCTCGCCAGGTGCAGATAATTTGTATGATGAATATAGACACCGGATCATGTGTCTGTGGATGTCTCTTTTCACTTACCATCAGGTGAACCGACCGTCCGTTTGCCCCCTCTTCTATAAAAAAAAATGTGTTTTATATTTTCCGTTCCTAGTACCCGTAATACAAGTTCTAAAGAACTTACCACGGAGCTAGGTTAACGTGGTGTGATTATTGATTAATAGGAAAAATATACGCAAGAAAAAACCTGTACAGGTAGGATCGTTGCCGATTTTTTTGTGATCGGTTTAAAAGCAACAACATTAATTTTATGACAAGTAGTTAGCAACAAAAAAGCAACAAATTCTGATGTTTTTATTTTTTATTTATGTCGATTTTACATGGCCAGCATTTTAGACCTTAAAAAGCGCGCGAGTTTGTGCCCTCTGCTCGGGAACCCCTCTGTTGGGTACCCTTCTGTACGGTACCCTACCCCATCTTAACTCTCAACCGCCGCTTTGTCCTTAAATTGGAGAAAATAAACTAAATAGTTCAATAATTTTTCAAATACGGACAGTTTTTTATGTTAGTTGTTTAGTCAATATAACAGATGTCTGATCTAAGTGGTGGGCTGCCCTCCTCTGTGAAACACTGCAAAGCTGTTTGAAGGAAGAAAGAGGCAAGATGGTGTTACCCGTACAGACTGAGGGGTATCCGTACAAAGGGGTATCTATCCCCACCATGGTTCAAGCCTTGTCGTGGCGCTGGGGCTCAGTAGCCTAGGGTGTGCCCAGTACTTTGGGCAAAGCAAATTGAGCAGAGGGAGCTGCTCTTTGTAACCCTCTTATAAGAAGAGGGGACGTTGGGAGCGGTTGTTCTGTGGTGCGGGACAACCCCTCTGTGGAGGTGGCGTAGGTCCCCTGAGGGACTGACGTCCGTCGAGGTGCCCTATTTGCTCATTAGATCCGGGACATCTCACCAAAGGCGGCATTGACGGCACTCGCCGGGTTTTAGTGGGTAGAGCTGCGTCCACCTTACCACCTTTCGGGCGCAGCGAGTCCCACATCCCCGCCTGGGGCGACCCACTCCCCCGCGGGATGCCTCAGAGCATCAAGCAAGGATGGGTAAAACGGCGGTTGAGAGCTAGGACTAATAAAAGATGCTAGCATGTGTGACCTCTTAAAAAAAACAAACGACTTGAGGTCATTTTAATTACACGAAGGTTATCACAACTACGTGACATGCATCACTCGGGGTCGCGGGTTCGGAGCCCGCCAAGGGCAGTTTAGATAGACGTGTCATGGATGTGTATAAAATATACGTATTTATATAAAAAAGCTTTTGCCCGCGGCTTCGCTCGCGGTAATGAAGATTAAGAAACTTACTGACTTGACACTTATCGTTACCTGTATATTGGACAATTCATACAATACCTTTATTAATTATATCCTGCGTGCTATTCTGATGTATAAGCTATATTATTCTAAAGTTTCATTAAAATCCGTTCAGTAGTTCTTGCGTGAAAGAATAACAAATATCCATACAGACAATTTTTCGCGTTTATAATATGATATTACCCGCGTACTTCCCATTCCCGTGGGAGTACGGGAATGAATTGTAGCGTATATGTTATTCTCATGTATAACCTATATTATTTTAAGGTTTCACTAAAATCCATTCGATAGAAAAAAGGAGGCGCATCTGGGTAGCCTTGGTTATGCGGATGTGTATGGGCGTCGATGCCCTCGTTTGCCCCCCCTATACACATAAAACACACACAACCATACAACATAAAAGAAAGGTCGACAGACTCTTCGTTTCCCGAATCTCATACGCAAGCTGATGAAAGATGATGAATTTCATAGTCCCCAACGCAAATTTTCCAAAAAGAATCCTTTTTGTAGAAAATCACATTATTTTAAAGTTTTCGGACTGATATTAAAATTATTTTTTTCCACACAGTTGGTACCCACCAGGCCACGGCGACTTCTACGAATCATTCTACAACTCTGGCCTCCTCCAGAAGTTCATCAACGAGGGCAGAACGTACTGCTTCATCAGCAACATCGACAACCTGGGCGCGAATGTAGACATGAATATCCTCAACCTCCTCCTAAACCCTGAACAGAAGGCCAGCTCAGAATTCGTCATGGAAGTGACTGACAAGACAAGAGCCGATGTTAAGGGAGGAACCCTCATCCAATATGAGGACAAATTAAGACTTCTGGAAATCGCACAAGTGCCAAAAGAACACGTGGATGATTTCAAATCAGTGAGCCAATTCAAGTTCTTCAATACGAACAATTTGTGGGCGAATCTGGATGCCATACGAAGAGTAGTAGAACAAGGTTCTCTGAACATGGAGATTATTGTTAATAACAAGAGTTTAGCTGATGGTGTCAACGTTATACAGTTGGAGACTGCAGTTGGTGCTGCTATGAAGTGTTTCGACAGAGGCATTGGAGTAAACGTACCAAGGAGTCGGTTCCTTCCAGTGAAGAAGACGTCTGATCTCCTTCTAGTCATGTCCAATCTGTACAGCCTCTCTCACGGTTCTCTGGTCATGTCACCTCAGAGGATGTTCCCTTCGACTCCTCTTGTGAAGCTGGGTGACAATCATTTTGCCAAAGTGAAGGAGTTCTTGAACAGATTCGCCACGATACCGGATTTGATTGAGTTAGATCATTTAACGGTGTCGGGAGATGTCACTTTTGGAAGGGGAGTCTCCTTGAAGGTTAGTTGGTGATAAAATATTTTCACTTCTCATTTTTAAATATTTTTTTAAAGAGTCTATTCATTGAAATAGGATTTTGTTTAGCAGTGGAATGGAAAAATGTTGATAATAGTAATGATGATGTTACTGATGATACATAGGAGAAAGAAAAAAGGAAAAGAAGTGGTAAAATTACAGAAAAAGACACCCTTCTTTTTACATAATGTACCTAGTTAAAAATTTAAGAACATTATATTTATTCTTGGAGTACCGCAAGGGTCATTTCGGGCCCACTTCCTTTTACATTTTATTACAAAGAAAAAAATGATCTTGATGACTTTTTAAATACCGTTTTCGTTTTCCAGGGTACCGTCATCATCATCGCCAACCACGGTGATCGTATCGACATACCTTCGGGCGCGCTACTAGAGAACAAAATCGTCTCCGGTAACCTGCGTATATTGGATCACTAAACTGTGAAACACTTAGATTAGTTTTGTACATCACAATATTGTGCCATTCAAGACGGTACTCAGCTATACATAATTTATTTTCCTTGCATGAGTGCATATAATGCATAATATGTAATGTTTTATTAAGTACATTATAGCTGAAAGTATCAAATTCTATTTCGTTTCGTGTAAAAATCTCAAAAAAAATAAATAACTGTAAGCACAAACTTTTTATTAATTTTATACCAAAATTAGGCTAAGAGATATTGGCAATAAAATTAATATATTTTTTATTGTTGTAAATAATTGTTGAAAATATTTATTGTAAAATGTTTTTTGCAAAATGTGGATATTTAGGATAGGATACTAGTTGGGATCCGTTTATATATTTTGTGATTTAAAGTTGAACGATTGGTGTTTTTTTTTACAAAAACATTTTTATAAGATGTATTTTTTATTAAAATTCTCTTTATTTTAGCATCACAATAAATAGGTGTAAAGTACAGTAAAATAGTATAATTTATTTACATTTTTAATATTTTTGTTAGTTTTGCGTACGTACTTAGATTTTATATATAAAAGTTTTTATAGAATAATACAAATAAATATTATAACAAAAGACTTTTGTTTTCCTTACATAACATATACATTCTTTTTCAACTATTTCTGGGTTTATTACATCTTTTTTTAATACTTAGTATATTTTTTGAACTAATTATTAATGAATGGATGTTATTATAATGAAAGAACTTTTACGGTGACCATCTTACAGTAGTACCTGAAACGACTCCACCATAGTTTAAGCCTTGTCGGCGGCAGTGGGGCTCAGTAGCCTAAGGTGAACCCAGCATCTTGGGCGAAGACAATTGAACCGAGGGAGTTGCTCTTCGTACCCCTCTTATAAGAAGAGGGGACAAAAGAGCAGGGGGGGACATGGGGCGTGGATAAGAGCCTCACCCCATTGTACTGTCCGAAACGAAGCATGTAAAAATATTAAAAAACCGCAATTAAATTCGTAAAAGTTGTTTATTATAATAACTGAAATTCGCGTAAGCATTAGAAAACAAAATGGATGTTATGAAAAAAAAAAATACAATTTTATTATGTATGGGTACGGGTACGCCTTGTTTATTTCTTTTCGTAGAAAAGAAGTGCTGTTGCATTGAAAAGGATGGTGTTATAACTGGCGCCGAGACATATATCTCGTCACTTGGATTCCAGCCCTAATTTTTATAGGCGACGGCGACTGTTGACTGCCAGTTTCTCACTTTTAACAGAAAATATTTATATTTGCCTGAAGATTGTAATAAAACTATTCTACACTTATTAGTAGATATTTAAAATAGTTAATATCTACACTTTAAAATAGTTTACTATTTATAATTAAAACTAAGATAAAATAAAAAAAAACCCTGTATAAATTATCTCAGCTGCCGTCGGTAAGGAGATGGGTGGCAGGAAACCTGCTAGCCAGGAAACTGGTAACCGCTGACAGTAATGCGAGTACGGAGCTCACAGCGCCCATAGACCAGAGATAGTCATGATGGAGTAGACACACTCCATCTACTTCATAAGCACATGTTAAATCTGCAACAAATCAATTAGGGATAGTTGAGTAGTTGGATATAAATGTTGTCAAATGAAAAGGTTTTTTTTTTAATTTTTCTTATTATGGTGGGACAACTTACACACGGCCATGTGATCCCAAACTAAACACAGCCTGTTCTTATGGTAACCAGACAACTTATATATTTCTAAATACATACATATTATAGATAAATTACACCCAGACATAGAACAAATGATCATGCTCATCACACAAACATTTGTCCTGGGTGGGGATCGAACACACGAACTTCTGGTTAAGCCGTCAGGGTCACTAGCTACTAGACAAACAGGCCAGTCTTTTAGAAAAGGTAAAAGAGAAAAGAAACATTAATACCATAGAGAACCGAAGAGAAAATATTATTGGTCACCTGATACGACATGACTCGTTTTAAAAATAGAAGAAGGAAGCATTGAGGGAAAGAGAGGAAGAGGTAGACCGAGGAGAACTTATATGGAACAGATAAAGGAGAAGGTACAGGTCGTATCGTATCAGGAGGTGAAGGTGTAGGTGGAGAGAAGGAAGGGCTGGCGATTGCTCCACCGACAAGAGCAAGGCTCTTAGAGAGAGAGAGTAGTTGATTAGAGAGATGCGGTTTGTGTCGTCCTGGGTACCACCATCCTGATTGTATGTAACAAGACGTACCATCATACGTCTTAGGGTAGGTAACGCATGTATGAGTTGCCTTTTTAATATCACAGGGAAATCCTTTATGGATGTAGCCAGGATCTTTGGGTAGATCCTGACCCTATGTGGGACTGGCGGTAGTGCTCTATCCTTAAACTAAAACCACTGCGAGCTCCTTCAGCTGCTTTTTGAGGGTCCTGGATTTTTTGGATTTGCAGGCAACAGGATCATCTTAGCTGTCACTGGCCCCGGTGAAGGCAAGACTACTCCTCTTAAGGGGATTGCTCGACCGTTACTAAGCAGTCCCCGCGACGCCGTGTCATACTGGGCCCAGGTTCCCATCTTAAACCCGACACGAGCACAGGGGCTTTACTGGAGGCGCAATAAGTAGCGCCTCCTGAGGAGCCCCGTTCGTCGCCCACGGGGGGATGCCTCGTCGGCCTCCTTCAGGGACATTACTGCCTCGCCGAAGGAGACCATCACCGTCCATGTATGAGTTACCTGGGCTAGTCCCAATTGAGCTAGTTTTTGTTCATGGGTGCTAACCACTAACCCTTGTGCAAATCGACGACAACGATAAAGCCAGCATACTATACTATATATATATACTATATATATACTAATAAATGTAAGCGACGATGGTCTGATCTCTAGTGGGTAGGCTCAGTCTTTGAGTGAGGGGCCCAGATCCTGACCTCTGTGATTAACATGAGTTTTTCTAAATTTCTAAGTGCACCTGAACATGATACCATCACTTGGTCATCGGTGAAGGAAACACTGTGAGGAAACATTTGATATGTATGATTTGATGATACTTACAACTGATGACCATGTAGAGTAAATGACCCAAGACGTTCCCGAGGACGCCGATCACAGCCAATGACACCCCTACAGCGATGGGCTTGTCTCTTCTCCTCACCGACCTGATCACCACCATGCCTTGCATCAACATAGACGCAGCTGTAAGGGATATGTTTTAGAGTATATGTGGGATATAGGCGAAAGCCCCCAAAGGGAGATCTCCGACCGAGCGAGGCGGTATGTTCGACTTGGCCTACTGCTACTTTCTAGCTTATGCACGGTAATTGGTCAACACTTACTGTGCACATGCTTAAAACTTAAAACTAAAAAAAAGACAAAAATCCAGCTGTCTTACCAGTGACAGCCAACACGAGCGTGAAGAAGACGAGATAGATGGAGTAGATCAGCCAGCAGCTCTGCACCTGACAGCTCCCACGCACTGCCCGCCCGCCGCACGTGCAGTTGCTGAATAACCTGGTAATATCATCATGTACCTGTAAAGCTCGGCGCTGATGATGAGGTGAGAGGATAGGACATACTGGGGGCGTGGTGAGGTATAATGAAAGAAATCCTAAACTAGATCATCAGCTTACTCAAAATATGCCAATTTTCTATTAAACTCTAACCCTCGTCCCGTCCTCTACGAGATGGGGCATCGGCGTGAGCGTGGGGCTTCTAATTTCCTCCTTTCCACGAGACCGAAGCAAGATATTCGACACTAAATGCTTTTTACGCATGTAGCCAGGATCTCGGGTAGATCCTGACCCTATGTGGGACTCGCACCTGGGAGTGCCCTACCAGTAAACTAAAACCACTGCGAGCGCCTACAGCCGCATTTTGAGGGCCCCGGGTCTGTAGGCAACAGGATCACCTCAGCGACAGGCAAGATATTCGGCACCTACTATGATGAGATGCCCTTTTTATATCGCAGGGATGAATGTGGCGAGGATCTTTGGGTAGATCCTGACTGTGGGACTGGCATCTGGGAGTGCGCTACCCGTCAACTAAGACCACTGTGAGCGCCATCAGCCGCTTTTTTAAAGTCCCGGATCTGCAGGCAACAGATGATGAGATGCCCTGGGTGGGAGAGGGAAACGATTGTTACCAACTGTTACAGATTCTGAGACATATATTTATACTCTTTGATCTGGGATAAACTCTAAGTATTAATAGGTATTTGTTCCCGACACGATCTATGATGGCCTGGTGGAGTAATGAAAGCTTTCTTTTTTTATATTAGTTGGATAGGAAAACTGGCAAACTTACAACATGATGGTAAGTGGTCGACGTCGCCCATGAACATAAACTAGTATACCTGGAACGAGCCCAGACAACTCATTTATGTGTTGCCTATCCTGGGACATAAGATGTTAAGTCTCGATGTCAGTAATTACACTGCCTGTCTTGCCCTTCTCTCCGAAACACAGCAAAGCTGTTTCACGGGGAAACAAGCAAGATGGTGGTACCCATGCAGCCGGGAGCGCGGCACAGCGCTTCCCTCCCACCGGATGTCTTGCCTTTTATTACTCCGTTTGAAAAGATTATATTGAAGGCGAAACTTCCGCCATTCGCATCCAACTAGGATACTCCGACAACGCACCTGCCAATCATCTTATGCAGTAATATATGTCTCTGGTCTCTTACCACCAGTAAAACCGTTTGTTTTCTTCTTTTAAAAAGTCCACAGCGGTCAGTCATTTATCTAGGTGAAACCTAACGAACTTTGCCCTAATTCGCACATAGGCTACGAGCGAATTAGGGTGAAGTCAGTGATGGCAGATGATGATCTGAAATTCTCCCCAAATCTCCTCCGAAATCCCCCCAAAATGGTAGTTTTTGAGAAAAAACCCCCACTAATTCGGAGAATATTTATTTATTCAAATACAACCAAAAAAATTAAATTAATTCAGTGATTGCTTCCATGACTGGATCAACATCTCAAACTACGTAGATCTGCGCATTGAAATACCACATAGGATTTAATCACTCTCTGTGTTTTATCAATGTTTTACACAGATACTGTTGTGCTAGTGAGTGGTTCGATCGCGTTCAGTTATAAAAACTTGTCAATTTTCCCCCAAGGGTTTGTCCCCCAAAAATCCCCCCGTGGTCTGAAAAAATCCCCAAATTTGGGGAGAATTCCCCCCATCTGGCATTACTGGGTGAAGTCTCTGGTATGTTTAGTAGATACTATCTATCAAGTGTACTCACAGGTATCCATTCAAGTCCTCGTATTCGTTGCAGCCAGCGTGACACGGCGAGAAATAAGTCGAGGAGCTGTCCAAGACGCACACCGGAGTGAAGCCGTAGTCTTCAGACCCGCAACTGAGAGAAAAATTCTAAGAGGTAATGCCATGCTGCTTTGCAACCGAATTGGGCCGGCACCACGGGGGAGGTGCCTCTCGCTCACATAACACCAGCGTCAAGTGACAGCTGTCATGCTCTCGCGTTTCGTGCGGTTTGTGTTTCCGGTGGCCCATTGGGAGGAGGGAAAAGAAGGGGAAACCCATCTACTAAACTTTTGGTTTTGCGGATGTCTATGGGCGTCGGTAGTCACCATAAGGCACCGACTGCTCAGTTGCCTCCTTATGACATAAAAAATTTTGTAAAATCACCCCAGATCTAGAGCCCAATTTTGAAGATTTTGAAGCAAATTCTGGTTTTTATGGTCTGAGTATAGTCCCTTATCAAATAGGGATAAGTAACTTATTTTATTGAAGGCCAAATTCTTCCTTTGGTGTTGTAATACCGTCCTGAAACACTTAACCACCCAATGAAACCCTGGCAGGTTCCACGTTCCCCACCATGGTTCAGGCCTTGACGTGGCGGTGGGGCTCAGTAGCCTAGGGTGAGCCTTCGGCGAAGCTAATTGAGCCGAGGGGGCTCTTTGTACCCCTCTTATAAGAAGAGGAGAAAAAAGAGCAGGGGGCGCGGGGCGAGGATGGGAACCTCACCCCATTGTACTTTCCCGACGTTGGGAGGGGTTGTTCTGTGGTGCGGGATAACCCCCTCTGTGGAGGTGGCGTCGATCCCTTAACCGTCAAGGTGCTTTGTTTGTTTATTAGATCCGGGGCACCTCACCAATCCGGCATTGGTGGCATTCGCCGGGTTTTAGTGGGTAGAGCTGCATCTACTTACCAGCTTTCGAGCGCAGCGAGTCCCACATACCCGCCTGGGGAGATCCACTCCCCCGCGGGATGCCTCAGAGCATTTCCCGGCGTTAAAGAAAAAATAATAAAAATGTGTTCCATGTTGTCTACTAAAGAAATTCCTGTTTCTTACAGCCTAATTGGATGGTTGTTCCTTAGGAAACCATCAGAAGAATTATCGGGGACTATGGAGTTTTATTTAGTAAGGAAATTCCTGCCTAAAGCTAACCACTACAGATACATCGTTTGGTAAATGTGCTAAGGAATTTCGCCTAGCTGTAACTTCTGTTCAAACCAGCTACTATCAGGATATAGCTTAGGAAATGTTCCAAGGAATTCCATTTAGCTGTAACTCCTGCTAAATCCACTTCAGCGACTTAGTCAATATCCTCACCCACAACTCCTGCTGCACATGGGCTGATTGTACTCCGCCTGCAGACCTTCCACCGAGCCGGTGTCGCAGCCCATGCCGGCCAGTACTGCGAAGAACACTGCCGCCAACACAGCGATCGCCCCGCCCACTTTTGACGCGGTGGTACCTTTAACTCCATCGCTCCGACGGACTGAGAATCGCATCCTGAATACCTGTAGTGATTTTTGGTGGTTTAAAAAATTTTAAGCAATTGGGACAGGACTACCATCGCAATATAATAAAAAAAATCCGGCTTCAAAATATAAAAAAGTAAAAACAATTGCGTGGTGAGGCCGCGTTTAGCTAGACAAAACGTTTATCGGCCACTAACGTGTGAAGTCGATCTCCGTGCAGTGGCCGGTCCGGCAAGGGATCAGTAATTTTGGTGTTCATTGAAGGAGGCCTATATTAAGCCATGATGATCATCATCATGGCTAAATATATAATATTACGATGTCCTCGAAATACTATAGTCAGATCTTGATCAAATTAATATGAAAATTAAAAAAGATTTTATTTTGTAACAAGATTTGCTTACATACATACTAGTTACAAGGGCCCCTGTACTTAAATTAATATGGCACCAAAGAAACTCCAGCTTTCAAACAAAAACCGTGAGGAAATCTGCGTGCCTGATTAGATTAAAATTCTTTGAGAGTGCATAACGTCCGCATGCGCTTAAATATGATCCAGTGAAGACACATCATAAAATAATCTTGAACACGGCGGGATTCGATCCCGCTGCGTGAGTATTTAGCTTGATCACTTGATTAGCCGGTCATCAGACAACTTCTTTTTCTTTTGCACCGGGAATTTCTGTGAGGCTCCCCAGGCGGGTATGTGTGACTCGCTTCGCCCGAAAGATGGTAAGGTGGATGCTGCTCTACCCACTAAAACCCGGCGAGTGCCACCAATGTCGCCTTTGCTGAGGTGCCTCCGGGTCTGTTGAGTAACAGGGCACCCCAAGGGACCGACACACGACCGACCACAGAATTCCCCCTCCACCCATGTTGGTACGGTGCAATGACGTGAGGGCGAACAACTTAAGCCTTCTTAATTAAAAATGTAATCAATATTATCTCACCGATACTAAGAATATGATGACGAGGGAGCGAAATATATCGTTGACAGTTCTGGCGGTGCGGGGATCCTGCCTCAATGTCTCCACGTGGAACTTGGCCTGACGGTACAAAACATGTCTCAATAACAGTACATTATAATTATTAAATGGAAAACACACTAGCAGCTTAATAAGCTGAAGCGTGTGTTAAATAGTTTGAAGATATCTAGTTTGCCCAGTCTATTCTTAAAGGAGTTTAATGATGGCCGTAATGTCATTTACAGGGAGTGTTCCAGGCTGTCACCACTCTATCAGGTAGAAAATGCTTTTAGGTATTTTTATATGCATGTTAGCATAATTTTAAGTGGTGTCCTCGCAAGTGCCTATTAGAGTTAATGGTTAATGGAGAGAATTCCTGAAGGCCAGGTGCTATAAGCTCATTCAGTATTTTTAAGTCTCAATGAGAATGGTGTGATGTTCCCATCCTCGCCCCTTGTCTCCCCTGCTCTTTTGTCCCCTCTTCTTAAAATATGGGTACAAAGAGGGGCTGTACTTTGCTCGGTTCAAATGCCTTCGCCCAAGGTGCTGGGTTCACGTTAGTCTACTGAGCCCCATCGTCCCGACAAGGCTTGAACCATGGTGCGAACAATAATGGCTCATCTAGGATGAACTTGATTATGTTCATTATTGACCACTTACCATTGGGGGGTTCAAATTACGGGTGGTCTAAGGTGAAATCGTTTATGGTCATGGGGGTTGACTACCTTTAAGGGGTCTTTCTGCTCGCTACATACCTGACTACTACTACGCAATCACACAACTGAGTGGTAGCCGGTAGGCTGTGTACCTTTTGAGAAATTCTATTCTATTCTATTCTACTATTACGACTACTACTAAAATCCTTTACCTGTATGAGAGACTGGTCGTATCTGACGTAGCCGAATATCGCAGCGTTAAGAAAAGACAAAGCCACTGTTTGTATCATCAACGCCTTGTTCCGTAGCATTCTGCCTATTGGTTTCAAGATACCTGCAAAATATAGGAGATCTGATAGCTGGTGTACTACAGTGGAGGCCAAGTTCGAGAAGACGGATGGTTGGTTGACCTTAATAACATGCCTATGCAAGGCTTCTTTTGATGATGCAGGTTAATGCTTTCGCATGATCCAGGTTTACATCGGATAAGGCTCCTGGACCTATGTCGGGACGCACTTGGGAAAACAAAACGACTCGCGAGCGCCTTCGGCCGCTTTTTGAGGGTCCCAGATTCGCAGGCAACAGGATCACGGCCGCCACTAAGTATTCCCCGCAACGTAATGCCATAGTGGGCCCAGGTTCCCAAGCTGAACCCGGCACGAGCACAGGGGCGTTATTGGAGGCGTCTATGCAAGGCTGAGAATGACTCTCGTGACCTTAAAAATATGATACAAAATTTGTACGAGAACCCTTGCCATTTGTCGTCACAGCATACGAGTGGACTTTACCGACAAGCGCCAATAGATAATTTACATAAAAGTTATACTTACAATTATACTCTACGACGTCATAGTCCTTGCAATCCGGCATCCTCTGCGGGAAGAGTGTGAACAACACGGCAAACATGAGAGTCAGCATTGAGAGGGAGATTTGAGCGTGCCACCAGTCCTCTGACAGAGAGACGTTCCTCAGCCAATTCTGTCCGCTCAGGCCCAGCGAGAGACGTATTGAGATTAGGATACCTGTAAAGTTGGTTGTTGGCATTTTACGTTAATCCACATAGGAGAATCGGTACAAGCTGCCTCGATCGTGGCAAATTTTCTCCAGACCAACTCTATAGTTTTTTTATGTCAAAAGGAGGCAAACGTGCAGGCGGAGACTTATGGTGAATATCGACGCCCGCACACACATCTGCACAACCAGGGACTATGCACATGCGTTATCCTCCTTTTCCCTATCCCCCCAATAGGCCATCGGAAACTCACAAACCACACGAAACGCGACAGCATAGCTGTCACGACGTGTCATATAGGCGAGAAGTAACACCCCAGTCGTGCCTGCCCAATTTGGCTACAAAGCAGCAGGCACTACCTCTTGCCAGTAGTACCACTAACTCTAGTAGGTACCTGACTGGACCAACAAATAAGCCATGCGTGCCTCAAACGAGACGCAAGATACAATTCCGGCCCAATAATAGTACTGCCTGTACTCCTCTTTCCAGGACAAAATAAAGATATAAGTGGCAGAAAAATTAAACGTGATGATAATCTTCAAAAGACGCCTCATATAACATAGTTCTCGAAAAAAAGGAAAACAAGGGTGTGTAGGTATGTACACGCGTTAGAACTTATACTCCTTAAAGAAAAATACATAGTACAATTTCATTACACTGTAACCTGTTTGCTTATTGTGTACTTCTGACGTCTATACTGTCATTATGTGAAAATTGTTTTAAAGCTAACTTAATGGTGTCGGTTTTTTGTGTGACGGTGTGCGCGCGCATCGTAAAAATTTACTCTCATCAGTTTTCCCTAAAGCGCCAAAAGAAGTACAACTTCAATAATGTCATCATCATCACAGTCTTTATTCATTCACTGTTGAACATAGGCCTCCTCCAAGAACGACCGATCCCTCGCCACTCGCATACAACACGGACCGGCCACCGCACGGAGATCGTCTTCCCACCTGGTTAATGGCCGACCAACACTTCGTCAACCTAAACGCGGCCACCATTATTGAACCTTATTGGCCCATGGGCATCCGTTCTCCTGTGTGTGTGACCAGCCACTTCAAGGAGCTTATTCTTTGCGTGATATCAGTAACCTTAGTTCTATGGTGGATGTCATGGTTTGGAATCCTATCTTTCAAAGAAACACCCAACAGTACTATGCTGCATAGCACGTTGAGTTACGTTAAACTTACGGACCAGTCGTAAATTTTGAGGCCACGTTTCAGTCCCGTAGGTCATCACGGGGGGAACGCTTTGGTTGAAGACTTTCATCTTCATAAAATAATGTACTTATCCGAAATATTTACCGTAGAAGTAGGGACCGTTCTCCGGTTCATGGTCATCCAGGTACGTGATACCGTGAGCCCAAATGCTGATCTTCGTCAGAGAGCACAGCACCGCTGTGATCACGAGGAATGCGGTACGAGCTGACACCTGGGGATCTTCGACACTTGTAGATCTATAGGCCGAGATTTCACCACCACCGCATAGCTCTGGAATTACCATGGATATATTTTTGATATAAGACATTAATTACTATATTGTTTTAAAATAACGCGATCAATATTCATATTTGAATATAATATATTGTTTCGAATCCTAACCGCGTTTTATTTAGGTTCCGTACGTCATGGCGTTGAAACATTTCCGAAATATCGGGACCTCAATAAAACTATAAACGCGATAAGCACCCGAAACAATATAATATATTATTTAAAGCACCTGGATGACCGAGTTTTGCTCGGTATTTTTATTTTTTTATTTTTTATAAAATGACATTTTCTAAAAAAGATTCCTAGCTAGATCGATTTATCGCCCCCGAAACCCCCTATATACTAAATTTCATGAAAATCGTTGGAGCCGATTCCGAGATTCCAATTATATATATACAAGAATTGCTCATTTAAAGATATAAGATAGACATTAAGATTTTCTCGGTGTTTGGTGCCAGTAATTACAGTACCTCTACTGCCCTTCTCGCCGAAACACAGCAAAGCTGTTTAATATTGGTGGCCTGTAAAGTCGGTTTACGAAATCGGTCTATAAAGAAACATTGATGAAAGATTAATTACTTTTTTGCCGCTGTTTTGAGAAAAGCGGTTATTTGAAGTGAACAAAATGAAATTAGACTGAAAACGATGGAGGGACAATAACATCTTATTAAATTGTAGAAAAAAACACAAAAACACAAAACACGTTGTCACGTATTAACATTTGTTATAAATAATGGTTCCCAAGCCAACGCTCGTTAGACAGCGCAACGGGATGGTTTTTCGTGCGCGCTGCCGGTGTTCATCAATTTATAAGACGTTATCACGACAATAATAATAACTTTTAGCAATAGACGATAACGAACAGAGAAGGGTCCAAGATCCTTACCAACAGACGGTACATAAGCTTCAGGGTAAGGAAAGGCTAGTATTATTAAGCCGGAGATAGCTGTTACTCCCAACCATCCGGACAGGGTGAAGTGTCTTGTTCCCCTCCCCCACCAGGCCACTATAGCACCAAGGAGGAACTCAGCACCTCCAACGCCCAGCATCACCCAATCTGAAAGTATTCATAAGCAAATAATTACAGAAGTTTTATACGGCACGTCTCCCAAATGTCACTTTCTTACTTTTCGATTGATTACTTGATGATTCTTACGTCTCAGGATAGTCATCAAATAGATTAGTTACTTAAGGCACATTAAAATATAGTCCTAGGTGAATCCGCTCACTTTCATAGTTGACATTACCGGTGGGATGGAAGCTCTGTGCCGCGCTCCCGGCTGCATGGGTACCACCATGTTGCTTGTTTCTCCAGTGAAACAGCTTTGCTGTGTTTCGGAGAGAAGGGCAAGACAGGCAGTGTAATTACTGGCACCGAGACTTAACATTTTATGTCTCAGGATAGGCAACACAAATGAGTTGCCTGGGTTCCAGGTAAACTGGTTTATGTTCATGGGCGACGTCGACTACTTACCATCAGGTGGCACGTTTGCCAGGTTGCCTATCCAACTAACATAAAAAAATGACATAAGCCACTGAAGATTTAGAAAAATACAAAATTTTTCTTTAATCGTACCAAAGCAGCTCTGGAGACTGAAGGTCAGCTTGAAACTATTGTTCTTTGATAATTATTCTAGAGATATTTTACCTTCATTGATAGTGGGTAGATACCCGGAGCCGGCATTTCGTCGCAGCAGCAAGAAGACGTAGCTCTCCAAGAAGACAACGATGAGAAGAGCTCCCTGCAGGAACAGGTCGAAGCGAGGTATCGTCAGGATGTACTTCCGTAGGAGGTGCCATGCTTTCGCTATAACTAAATTTGGAATTCTAAGCTTTAAATTAGGTTTCTATTAAGGTTCTAGTTTCTAGAATTAGGATCCTACAAATGTTGCGAGAAAAGTATTTGTAGGGATTTTCTTTTTTATTCTTCTGGAAATGGCCTGAATGAACGCAAAGACGGGTGATGTTCTTTGAAGTGATCAATGAGCCTAGATCTGATCTGATATGAAAAGATTGATCAAACTAGGACTGTCCAACCCGACGCCAGGAGGCCGTGTGGTCGCAGACTGCATGGTTGACGGGGGGCAACCCCCCACTTTTATAAACCAAAAGTCAGCCAAATGGGCTCACACTAATCCGATGTAGCATTAGGGCCTTCGGGCCGTTAGTATAGATCCATCCGAAAAAAAAAAACTAGGACTGGTCACTGACCCGAGGTTCCGGGCAGTGGTTTAGGAAGCCTATTCTAAATGAAGTGATTTATCAATGAGCCTAGATAGTTCCATATTGATCAAACTAGGACTGGTCACTGGCCCGAGGTTCCGAGCACGGGCTTAGGATGCCTATTCTAAATGAAGTGATTTATCAATGAGTCTATATAGTTCCATTCCATATTGACCCAACTAGGACTGGTCACTGGCCCGAGTTTCCGGGCAGTGGTTTAGGAAGCTTATTCTAAATGAAGTGATATATCAATGAGCCTAGATAGTTCCATATTGATCAAACTAGGACTGGTCACTGGCCCGAGGTTCCGAGCAGTGGCTTAGGATGCCTATTCTAAATGAAGTGATTTATCAATGAGTCTAGATAGTTCCATATTGATCCAACTACGACTGGTCACTGGCCCGAGGTTCCGAGCAGTGGTTTAGGAAGCCTATTTTAAATGAAGTGATTTATCAATGAGCCTAGATAGTTCCATATTGATCAAACTAGGACTGGTCACTGGCCCGAGGTTCCGAGCAGTGGCTTAGGATGCCTATTCTAAATGAAGTGATTTATCAATGAGTCTATATAGTTCCATTCCATATTGACCCAACTAGGACTGGTCACTGGCCCGAGTTTCCGGGCAGTGGTTTAGGAAGTTTATTCTAAATGAAGTGATATATCAATGAGCCTAGATAGTTCCATATTGATCAAACTAGGACTGGTCACTAGCCCGAGGTTCCGAGCAGTGGCTTAGGATGCCTATTTTAAATGAAGTGATTTATCAATGAGCCTAGATAGTTCCATATTGACCCAACTAGGACTGGTCACTGGCCCGAGGTTCCGAGCAGTGGTTTAGGAAGCCTTTTCTAAATGAAGTGATTTATCAATGAGCCTAGATAGTTCCATATTGATCAAACTAGGACTGGTCACTGGCCCGAGGTTCCGAGCAGTGGTTTAGGAAGCCTATTCTAAATGAAGTAATTTATCAATGAGCCTAGATAGTTCTATATTGACCCAACTAGGACTGATCACTGGCCTGAGGTTCCGAGCAGTGGTTTAGGAAGCTTATTCTAAATGAAGTGATTTATCAATGAGCCTAGATAGTTCCATATTGACCCAACTAGGACTGGTCACTGGCCCGAGGTTCCGAGCAGTGGTTTAGGGTGCCTATTCTAAATGAAGTAATTTATCAATGAGCCTAGATAGTTCCATATTGACCCAACTAGGACTGGTCACTGGCCCGAGGTTCCGAGCAGTGGTTTAGGAAGCCTATTCTAAATGAAGTGATTTATCAATGAACCTAGATAGGAATTTGGACAAGAGAGCATTGCATAGAGGTATTTTGAGCTCGGGGCTGATTAAAAGACTAAGAACAGACTCAAATTGCAAACTCCTAGTCTACCCTACTACTAGTCTTTTATGGATCTGGTTCAGTTTACTATCTCAGTTAAATATATATTTAAAGTATATCCACTAAATAAACCAAAATATACATACACATCTCAAAAAAGAATTCAAAATAAACACCTTAAACACACAAACTACTTCATGACTTAATTACACTCTAATTATAAGTAAAATCACTAATTATAAGTTATAATTATATAACGCTTTATATTTTTACGTAAATATGCCAAATTATTGTGGACTTTGCACATGATAATTCGGCAAGGCCAGAAAGTGTACTGATTGATATCTTGCCATCATATCTATGTATAATACTACTTTACCTGTTATCTTTTGTTTCCCTGATTAAAATTTATCAATTTTTTTTTTTGTCTTTTGTTGCCTTTATTTTACGCCGGGAAATGCTCTTGGACTCTCTGGGTGGGTATGTGGGACTCGCTGCGCCCGAAAGATGGTAAGGTGAACGCAGCTCTACCCACTAAAACTCAATGAGTGCCACCAATGCCGCCTTTGGTTAGGTGCCACGGATCTGTTGATCTGCCACAGAACAAACCCCTCCCAACTTCGGGACAGTGCAATGGGGTTCTTGTCCTCGCCCTTTGTCCCCTCTGCTCTTTTGTCCCGTCTTCTTATAAAACTTCTTTGTACCCCACAAAGAACACCTCCCTCGGTTCAGTTGGTTAGCGTGTTTTTTAATTTTTTAACTATAATTTATTTTTTAATTGTAAATTTTAATTTATTTTAATAAAATTTATTTTGATTTGGACAGCTTATAGCAATCACTTGAGAATGATTGAGAGACTAAAAACCACACAAGTGATGTAGGTAATTTGGGCAAACTTATTAAATTATTGTACTGTCCTCGTCTGAAAGTGGGTATAACATTTAAAGGTTAGATAGATAGATAGATGGATACAGATGAAAGCGTGTTAAAAAAAAAACAAAAAGTATTTACGTGTAATTATTTTAATATGAGTATGTAAATATTATTTAACTTAACAATACTTACAACTTTTTATAAATAAAAAATATAATTTAAACAAACACAAAATATAAGTTAAAAAGTTTTTTCTTATAAAATATGATCATCAAACATATTTTATAGGGTAACCCTATCCAAATGGCTCCTCTGGAGATTAAGTAACTATTGCAACTTAGGTAAAATTATATTACAATATACTTTATACATAACATCTACTAAAATATCTAAGATATGTTTATTAACTAGCTGACAACCCTACAGTGCTACTTTGTGACGTCATAATACAACAAACAATATACAAATACTCTTAAAAATAAATCATTATAAATACTATAGTAATTTAGTATTGTTTCATGTAATTGGACCAATTTTAGGTCATTTTAAGTTTTATAGTGAATCAGCAAACAAACTATGAAATCCAATTAACAACAAACTGTTTTAGATGTGGAGCAAATTTCAGTTAGAGCATATTAAAAAAAATGTCATATAATTTTTTTTGACAATTATATAGCAGCAGAAAGAAGGTTGTAAACCTAAATAATTATATTAAACGATTGTTAAAGATATAAAGTCCTTCCATAGAGAATATAAAATTATAATTTTTTCAACTCAGTCAATACAAAACACTAACACTTAAGTCTATGTCCGAAGTCGAAATCGTCGACTCCTAAATACCCAGCACCACCTTCTCAAGCCAGGGCATGAAATTCGTGATCCTAGAATATATTCCAGGGTACCCGGCTTCTGCACAATTCTTGCCGTATGATACCACACCGATTTGGTAAAAGTATACTTTGAAAGTCACATTGTTCCACTGCAAAAAGAAAAATTGACATTTAAATTTATTATTTACTAGCAGCCCGGTACGTGCTTCGCTACGTATAAAGTGAAATAAAAAAAAATTGAAACATCAAATTAATTTATTCAAACAAAAAAAATATTATGAATTGCTAGGCTATTTTAAAACTTAATGTTGTACTGTCGACACTGAAAAAAGTTTCAATATGACCCCAACTGAAAAAGTTTCAATTTGACAGCAAAATCTCCATAAACAAAATGATCCGCCATTTATTGAATTAAAAAAATGTTATAAATGAAGAACCGCTCGACCGATTTTGTGCAAACTTCACATAAACCATCTACTAAATAGTTCGAACAAAGCCTAAACATTTGGTTGGGATTGGTGAGCCCGTTCTTGAGTTATAAAATTACAACGAAAAGTGGCATTGATTTTTATATGTAAAGATTAATTCGTCAAAATAAAGACTCATTTATGAACTAGTTACAGTCATCACAAGACAAATGATAGACAGATCAGACAAACCACTTTGATCAATCAAGATGTCTACTGTTACACAGACATAAGTAGTATTTAAGAAAATTCTGTTTCTTTCCCTCTAAAGTTATCACCAGTGTAGATAGAAGTAGCTAGTCTTTGCTTAATTGTAATGTGACAATATGTACGTATGTTATTTGAATCTATAGCTTTGTTTGTGGCGAGGAATCGGCCGTCTTGGCGTTCATTGAGGGAGGCCTAGGTTCAGCAGTGGGCTGATAATGATCATATGTTATATTGACATCATAGATTACTTACATTAGGAAGCATGAGTGGACCACCACTGTCTCCTTGACACGCATCTTTGCCTCCTTCCTTGAAACCAGCACACAACACTCTATCGTCAATTATCTGCTTCGTGTATCTAGCATAAGCCTTCACGCATAGGGCGTTTTTCTGTACTGGAAGTTGTACAACTTGCAAGTGGTTAGCAGAACGTCCACCTGAAGAAGAAAATATTTTGAAAGTAAATAGATAACTTTCCGATATAACACAAATTATGCAGAATAAATTTTCACTATTTACAAAAAAGGAATAAAGAAAGGGTTCCAAATATGTGCCTTGCAGCACACCTCAATTATAATCAAAAGATACAAAAAAATATTTTTAGAATGATTATTGAAGAACGTAAGCAATGTCACCACTCTTTCAGTTCAATAATTCGGAGTATTCTTAAATATTTATACGAAAAAACAAAATCTTCCCATAAATGATGGTTCTATATACTCGGGTGTTATTCAAACTTTTTTATAGCAATTAGCATAGGAGGGCAAACGAGCAGCCCAAGCCTTTTGGCGACTGTCGACGCCCATACACAACCGCACAACCACGGATTAATCAGATGCGTTGCCCTCCTTTACTCTATCGCCCCCAATGGGTCACCGGAAACTCACAAACCGCACAAAACGCGATAGCATAGCCGTCACTTTACGCCGGTATTATGTGAGGGAGAGGTAACACCCCGGTAGTGCCAGCCCAATTTCTCTGCAATGCAGCATTTTTTAAATGTGATATGGAGGGAACCGAGCAGTCGGAACCTTATGGCGATTACCGACGCCCATAGACACCCGCACAAACAAAAGTTATGCAGATGCTTTGCCCTCCTTTTCCCTATCCCTCCAATGGGCCACTGGAAACTCGTGTGTCACTGTTATGTGAGCGAGAGGTACCACCCCGGTCGTGCCGGCCCAATTCGGCTGCAAAGCGGCATGATATCTTTATTACAATAATAATAAAACACTTAATCTCTAATTATCGATAAGGGAAATCAGTAGCGATAAGATGGCCCCTAAAGGATTATCAAATTAACTTATGTTTATGAATTGTTTAAATTTTACTTACGGAACTGAACATCTCCCCATCCAGCAAGCATAGGGTTTAATTTCTCGAAGGTTTTGGTCCTCAAATCACCGGTAAAGGGAAGGCAGATGGGACTGATGAGTTCTGAAAGAAATTTAATTTTTAAGTTGAAGGTGAGACTATCATTTCATATTAATTATTAGCTTGGTAATCTAGCAGAGGAATCAATTATTAGGTAGGTCATTTGCTCACCTACTGTACCGATGTACCTTTAGGTGCTGAAAGGTCAAAAGCATTGACCCTTTCGAAAACAACAGACGGGTCAGTCGATGTTAGGGGTCAACATGACAATGTCACTAAATGTACAACGTATGGGCGTACATTTGGTAAAGTACTTTGTACATTTGGTGACATTGTTGGTGGTTAAAACGATTTCACAGATTTGAAACGGCATATTAGCATGTTTTTAGTTTTATTTCCTGGAGCTTACGCTATTGTCTACAAATGCATAGTTAACGCAGTAAATGGTCCGTTTTAAATAGAGCAAATTGCCATCTTAATTTAAATATTATGGAGACTGCTCTCTTTCACATGGAGCTATTGAGCGGTAACAACATGAAGTTAGGAAATAAAAGGAGATGCCCCTTTCTTTAAACTTACAGCTGTAAGTGAGTGCCTGATCCGCCATCTTGAGTGCCCTTTTCACAGTAGTATTCTCTATATTGTTTGTGGTTTTGCTGTCAAAACCCTAGCAATGGTAGCCATGTTAAGTGCCGATTTGAGTTGTAGGTATACACCATTTTTTCATAGGTATGCCCAGTCCTTCTATATTATGTCTATGGGTAACAAGAGTATCTATCTTACAGTGGCAGTATTTTGAAGTGTGAAGATTTTATGTTGAACATTAGACATACACATCGTGGACTTTAGAAGCAAGGCGGTACCTTCTTAGGTACGCCTCTCCTTCAATTTACTCCTTTAAAGTAAATTGAAAGTGTAAATTTTTTGTTGTAAACTACAGTTCAAAAACCATCCACAATGGCGCAGGTGTAGAAAACGAGTATGGTATGAAGTAGCAGTTTAGCCGGATTTAATGTGCGGTGTTGCCTCATATCTTGATGACACACACTTTTAAAAATTTATATTCTTACTACTGTAGCTTTTTGACGGAGACTTTTTTGTACACATAGATAGTACTCCTTACATACTCCATGATACACATATTATTATATTGACAATTATATATTCTGCACAACACCTAAAAGTATTCGTGCAATTTTGCCGATTTATTTTTACAGGAGCTTTCAGAAAAACTCACTTGTGAATTCGACATTTTTCTCCAAAACCAGTACCGCGATGTCGTTCTCGTAACTCGCGGAATTGTACTGCTCGTGCTTGACCTGTCGTTTGATGAGCACGTCGATGGGAGTGGCTCCATCGTCGTCCCGAGCAAGATCAAGCTCTCCCAAGCGTACCACGTATCTGAAACAGACATTTATTTGAACTACTAGGGCTGTAACGACAGAAAATGCAGCGAACTTATTACATTAGGTCTCGAACGATCATACAGCAACTATTACAAACAAAAACCTATTCACGTCGCCTACTACGAAGGGGAAATAATATCCAGCTCTCCTAAGCGCGTATTTTAGACATAAACGTAGATTTTGGTAATAAGCGGAATGCGCGTGAGACCATCCTGATTAACCGTGATACAGTTTTTTTTTTGAAAGAAGGAGATAGGACATGTAAGTGAAAAATGAAACGCATGAATGAGTTGTCTGGGCTCATTCCGGGCTAATTCGTTTGTGTTCGTACAACCTTTGCCATTTACCTTCAGTTGGGCCATTTTTTCAACTGTGTAATTGGCAAAAAAAAATTAAAAGTTCCTCAAAGTGACGAAATGAAATCCTTATAGCATATGTGGGATCCATTGGCACTCTACTGGCTTTCTACTGGTAAATCCAAGGTCTCCAACAATATTTGACTCTGCGGGACTTTCTTTTATTTGAACACTATTTTGATATCTAAATTAACCAGACTATACATGTTATAGGGTACTTCTTATTAACATAAAATCATAAAATTTGGTGTGAAGCTAGGTGGAACACAATTAAAGGCATTCATCGGTAAGTTGCTCTTCTACATATTTGCCCACCTTAATTTATTTAAAAAAAGTACACCAAATATTTAGGACCCTTACAGTTCGTCTTCGTGGTTGTGTATGCAGTGGGCAGCTGTCAGAACGTGGTGATCGGTGATGAGGGAGCCCCCACATCTCCAGCGGGTTGACGAGTCCAGTCGGTTCAGGTAACCCAGGAGAGCGATCCAAGGAAAATCACCTGCAATAGTAAATGATTTTTATTTTAAGGAGCTTGGCTTTGGAACTGACCTCCAACACCAAACTTTGAGGAGAGTGTTGTATTCTTCGATCAGGCAAAATCTCACTTTGCAATTTCATAGTTGGTTTCGCAATATATTTGTGTGATAATAGAATGATTTAAAAAACTCCACAAAAACTTTTAAAAAGTAGAAATCAAAATTGGGCCTTTTTAGTACATTTCAAATCATACTTACACCAATAAAAATCGGCCCCTTGAAGCTGGTTAAAGGATACCAAGTGATCTAATTTTTAAAGTAGCTTTACCTAAGTTAGCATCGACTCCTCCAACCACTTTCCCGAAGTATCCATTGGAGACACCACACACGGGAGGTTCGGGAAAGGCTGTGACGTAGTCATTGCCTTCCACTGACTTGCTCATGGGTTCATTGCGAGCTGTAGTGGTAGTGGTGGTAGTGGTTGTAGTTGTGGGTGGTGTTGTTGGTATTGCCGTGGGGAATTCTGGAAGTGGACAGCATACCTGAAAGTAAAATGATAAGATGAAACGCCGAATGATGGTTGTGATGATGCAATGTCCCCCATTCGATAAAAAAGACAATATTGCCAAATTACCGAAATATACATTACGAAATGTAATATAGTTAAGTAAATATAGCTTCTTGAAATATAAGCAGTAGTATCTACACTACTTGTGATGAGGTGGAAGTCCTCCTGGGTGCATGGGTCCATATCTTGCTTATTTCACCCGTGAAACAGCTTTGCTGTTTCGGAGAGAAGGGCAAGACAGGCAGTGTAATTACTGGTAATAACACATAAGGCACCAAATAACCTGCCTGGGCTTTCAGGTTAACTTGTCTTTTTTATGTTAGTTGGATAAGCAAACTGGCAAACGTACCACCTGATGGTAAGTGGTCGACGTTGCTCATGAACATAAACTAGTATACCTGGAACGAGCTCAGGCAACTCATTTATGTGTTACCTATCCTGAGACATAAGATGTTAAGTGTCGGTGCCAGTAATTACACTGCCTGTCTTGCCATTCTCTACGAAACACAGCAAAGCTGTTTCACGGGAGAAACAATCAAGATGGTGGTACCCATGCAGCCGGGAGTGCGGCACAGCGCTTCCCTCCCACCAATAAAATTGTCTATTGACATCGACGGCTCGTTTGCGCGTTTGCCTATCCAACTAACACAAAAAATGGTGGAGGGAAGGCGTTGCTTCTTAGTAAGGAGCCGAGGCGCCGATACCTCCATTATACTGGTGATTGCCTTTAAATATCTGATGTATTTAGGCACGTGCATAGGAACAGCGTCTACTTAACACATCACCAGGCACTTTTTCATCTTTAGTTTCCTTCATTTCTCCCAACAAACAAGGTGGGTGCCGCGCCTACAACACATTCCATTTTTTGTGAGCAGCACCACTTCACTTAACTAGAACCTTTTTGCTCGGCATCTAGTGTGATAACAAACCCTACCAGCTATTTAATGCTTTTACTAGTTACCTTTGGTTCGCTGCCCTCGAAGCCACAGTGGGATTTTTGCAGAACCATTCGCGACCTGCTGTCACTTTGTGCTTTTACCAGGAGATTTAGTAACTGTTGACAGTTTTTCAATACGACGCAACTTCCTTCCCCTCCATCAAATGTCCTGCAAGTCTCGCCTGAAAAAAGGTTGCATTCCAATTCTCGTTACATGAAATATAAAGTAGACCTGTGCTTCTAAACGGGCAATAATTTCACTGCATGTTTGGTTAAAAAAGCATGACGAGGAACATTGCCGGCAATGACAGCCAGAACATGCAACACGGTCATATTTTTGGTATGGCTTGTCCATATAGCTGCATAATATGTTTTGCATGGTATATGTGTTTCGGACAGTTGCCGGACGATCGCTCTCGCCATTCAAAAATACTGTAATATTGCTCTGCCAGCTTTATTGTTGTTTCGTTTATTGGCATAGGTTTGTCTTTTTCTGACACGAAGTAAAATTTGATGTATTGCCAACTTAGTGGATTTTCCATTAAAACTGGTGATTTTAAAGTGGTAGTGGTAGTGGCGAAATATTGCTTTTAGCAGCTAGTGGTTATTTAAAGGCTTTTTTAAAATAAAATTTCAATTACTCATAAAAGAACGGCAACGAACCTGCTTATAGTCTAGCGTGTGTCTATGGATGTCACTTATTACTTACCACCAGGTGAAAGGTCCGTCCATTCCCCTTTTATAAAAAAATACTATCACTCAACCACAAAACCGTAAAATTCAACATTGATGACCTAGCGACCCCTTACACTTATTATACTATACATTCCAACGCTGATGTTGAGCGACTATTTAGCGGTATGGATGTGATAAAATATATAAGCAAAGAAATATATAATTCCAAGCCATGTGCAGCATTAAAATGTTTTCGTGATTTCCGGGCTATTGTAGTCACGTGACCCCCAGCAGGCCCCTGCATGCCCCTCATATTCGAGCGGTGAAAATCAGGATGACCTTCCAGGAGGAACCAGGATGAAAGTCTTGAAGGCGGCAGGTGATTTGTGCAGACTTCTCCCAAACCTCGGAGGATTCGGCACCATCTGCAGGCAGCTATACTCCGGAGTCTGCCGGAGTATGGCAACGTATGATGCAACTATTTGGGCGGGTCACCTTACCTGTGCCGGACGGCTTACAGGGAGCCGGTAACTTGTCAAGTGGAGCCGAATAAATACGATTGACAACGTGACGGTTCATTTAAGTTCACTTCACAACAAAGCGCATCGATTTTAACTTCAACAAACATTACTTTGACGCCTTTGCTATGTATTTGTGTTACGGACATGAGAAACCAAATAAAATTGTTCATCATCAATCAAAATCCATGACCTTGGTATATATTCAATTATATTCCATTAGTACTTTAACCAACCCATATGAAGAGTTACAATCATACCAGGTAGATGTGTATACAAGTTATTACACAATTAAAAATAAACTAAGAGAAACAATAATATGATGATCTTGAGATATACTTTTAAAAAAATCACACCGAAGTGTAACACACGCATGGGCGTCATTTTATACACCCCGAATAATAATCTAAGTCATAAACACAATGCTTTAAAAGGACAATGACAGCCACTAAAATCTTTATTTGATAAAATATCCGTCACGTCACTTGTCCACTGTGAATTATTCAGGTGAACTACTGATCTGAATGTATAAAATTTTGAATGCGATATGCAGTTTGGTTCATCTTGAGAGATAGATAGTATTGAATACGTAATGTGGAGCAGATTTTTTATATTTTTACCGGTGGGAGGGAAGCGCTGTGCCGCGCTCCTGGCTGCATGGGTACCACCATCTTGCTTGTTTCTCCTGTGAAACAGCTTTGCTGTGTTTCGGAGAGAATGGCAAGACAGAGAAGTGTAATTACTGGCACCGAGACTTAACATCTTATGTCTCAGTGTCAGCAACACATAAATGAGTTGCCTGGGCTCGCTCCAGGTAAACTAGTGTATGCTCATGGGCGACGTCGACCACTTACCATCAGGTGGTACGTTTGCCAGTTTTCCTATCCAACTAACATTAAAAAAAAAAATTTTGGAATTGTCGGGATATTTACTAAGAGTTACTACTGTAATATAGAATATTGTTGGAGTGTAAATGACTACTGGAATGTATAGTCTAAACTCTAAAGGATATTTAGTGTACCTTTCATCGTCATCATCATCATAAGCATCTATCCGTCCACTGCTGAATATAAGAATTAATTAATGTCAAGACGACCGACCTCTTGACACTCGCATCCAATACGTACTAGCCACCGCACGGAGATCGTCTTCCCACCTGGTTAATGGCCGACCAACACTTCGTGTACCTAAATGTGGCCTCCACTCTTGTACCATTCGGCCCATCGGCCCTGTGCATCGCCCATCCGCCCTCATCGAATGTATGACCAGCCCACTGCCACTTCAAGGAGCTTATTCTTTGCGTGATATCAGTAACCTTAGTTCTATGTATATTATAGTTTGGAATCCTATCTGTCAAAGAAACACCCAGAATAGCACGCTTCATAACATGTTGAGCTACGGCAAACTTAGTATACCTTTATATATACTTCCAATTACTATTAGACTGAGACACACGTCGAGCTAAATATAGAGCAAATATAAAACCGGATTATATTGATGATTCAATTTAATTCCTAATAAAGATCCAACTTATATTCCGCCTACAATACCTTGATAATGTTAAGGACACTTGACATCTTATAATAATATATTTATGTTAGTCACAGTTATTTTAAGCAAGTACGTTTGATGAATTCAAAATGTAATCATTGATAAAGTCATTCAATGACGATGATAATTGGATGTAGAATACTAATACATATATTGTAATGGATATGTATGATAGTTATACAGAATCACGAAGGAGAATCTAAGAATTAAAAAAAAATATCACTTTTATACTGGGAGCCTGTATTTTAACGAGTTTTTTTTAAGTTTCATATTTATTTATTGTTTCATATCAAATGTAAGAAACACGGACAAACGCGAGCCCGATTCGCTTTGGGGGTTCCAAGAAACGTGTTTTTATGTGATATTATAACAACAAATTAACGGGTTTTAGATTTTTCTAATAAGTAGTCAGATTTAGCCGATTTAGCAAATTTCATGCCCCCACTAGATTAGGTACTTACTCTAAAAGTTTTGGTTTAACAGACTGACAAACAGACAAAGTGATCTTATAAGTCCACAAAATGACAAAACGGAACTCCAAGAATCAAAGAGAGTTGTTGAATATCACTTAGCTAACATCAATGTTTAAATTGCGCTATTACACTACTATGTGATAGTCGGCCGTTCAAGTGTTACGCGCTGACCAGTTGACCTTGTGAACTCACGAGGAAAACTCATCAATATCGGGTTTTTAGGACATGCTTCAAATATGGTCGTTATTTGAAATATCTTGACGTCTACTCGACGAATTCTCTCGTTATAATGATTTTTACGCGGTTTATTAAATTCTGTATTCGAAGCATTTTTAATACTTTATAAGCATGGTCATGGAAGGTCTGTTAGTACCTATCACCCCATCATGGTTCAGGCCTTGACGTGGCGGTGGAGCTCAGTAGCCTAGGGTGAGCCGCTGCAACTTGGGCGAAGCGAATTGAGCCGAGGGGGCTCTTTGTAGCCCTTTAAAAAAAGAGGGGACAAAAGAGCAGAGGGCAAGGGGCGAGGACGGGAACCTCACCCCATTGTACTGTCCCGACGTTGGGAGGGGTTTTTCTGTGGTACGAGCCATCGAGGTGTGTGTTTGCTCAACAGATCCGGGGCACCTCATCAAAGTCGGCATTGGTGGCACGCGCCGGGTTTTAGTGGGTAGAGCTGCGTCCACTTACCAGCTTTTCGGGCGCAGCGAGTCCCACATACCCGCGTGGGGAGACCCACTCCCCAGCGGGATGCCACAGAGCATTTTCCAGCGTTAAAGAAAAAAACAGAAAGAAAAAAAAAGGTTCGAAAGTGCAAGCCGATCCGGCAAGTGTCGGTTTTTTATTCACAAATGTAAATGAATTTACCGCAAGTGCTTGCGACATGTTCACACATTTGTGCTCACTCACTCTCGTTTGTGCCCTAGTGGTACGTTAGCACGTACACCACTAGGGCACGTTACGTAACGTACGTATTTTAACGCTTTTATTTCTTTAACGCCGGGAAATGCTCTGAGGCATCCCGCGGGAGAATGGGTCTCCCCGCTCAAGATAAGAAAAATAACTTAGAGAGAGAAAAAAAAGAAAAAAAGAGAATTAAGAACTTAGCTTCTCTAAATAATTTTTATGTTAGCTTAAATAACGCGTAACTGTTCCTCTATGCTTGACTGCACCAGCCGGCCATCAAATCTATGATACGGTACATTTATATTCATGACAGCCCACTTAACTTGACGACCATCGAATCATATAATGTATTTGCTTCCACATGTTAGTTTACACAAAACTAAAAAAATAGACGGATTCACTTGCGATTTTTCCACAACCTCGCATTTCTTCGGGGGAAGAATATAGAACTTATTTTTTCCCCGAAGTTCCTACGGGAATGGAAGTCACAACGATGCTTTTTGCTGGTGGGAGGGATGCGATTATCCTGCTTATTTCTTCTGCTACAGTTTTGTTGTGATTCGGAAAGACATTACGGGCATTACTGGCGAGCCATCTTATGTCTCAGGAAACGATGGGCATGAATGGCTTAAGCCTTGTTCTGGAGGTGGGGCTCAGTAGCCCAAGGTTCATATTAGGCTACTGAGCCCCACCTTGGGCGAAGCCAATTGAACCGAGGTAGCTTGTTGCTATGATTGAACTTATTGCCTATGGTTCACATTACTACTCTATCCGGTTATACACTCGACGGCTACTAGTTATAATATTAATCGGGCTAGGCCCACCACTCGTTCCCACCGCTGCTACTCCTGTATAGCCAGGATCTACAGCAGTAACCACTAAATGACCCTTTGATACGATCTCAGGAAGCCCGATAGATACGTTAAAACTGCCTTGGGACCCGCAACGAATTTAATCAGAAGAATTCAGGAGGAGTAGGAAAAATTTCCAGTTTCCCTCCCCGGTTAAAGCGGGAGACAGTACAAGATTGCGATGACTAACAAAAGTCAAGAAAAGACAGCAGCCAGGGGAAGCCCAGCTGCAATGCACCACGAAGTAATTATTATGTCTACAAATATCTGCATAGTTTAATTAATATACATGTATATCAACTATGAGTTGATGTACACGTATAACTTAGTGATTATCATGGTTAAAATAATAATTGTTGTTTGAAAGTGGGTTTGTATTTTTAAGTCAACATAGTGAAGTAATATACTAGTGTATATTAACTATGAGCTATTTATGTATGACTTGGGGATATGTTATTTTTCCAGTAATAATTGTGGCAAAATCGCTTGAATGCACGGAAGTTTTTCACGTCGTCCAGAAGATCGCTGTAATAAGTTACTACTAGTTATAATTATTATAAATCTATTTCCTGAACTTGTTTTGGAATATCTTGATTCTAGACGGACGAAGGTGCGTCTGCGCTATTTAAAACCGGTTTCGAATAAATATAGCGCCATGTAGTCTCGTCGCAAGGCCACAAACCTTTTTATATCAGCGCGTCGTGAAATTGGATTAGACATACAGAATGTCCCGAAAATCAACGTCAAGGGGGTACCGAAAGATATGCTAAAAAAATTAGAAAAAAAAATCATGTCACTTGGTTAAGTGGTAATAAGTATATTATTATAATGAAACATATTTTTTTTACGGATTTTATCGCGGTTTATTAGCATTTTCCAAGCCCGACGTTTCGGATACTTTATAGCAACCATGGTCACGGGAGCCCTCCCGTGACCATGGTTGCATTATATGGTATTACATGGTTTCATTATAATGAGTGAAATTCGCGTAAACAATAAGTATATTATTGAAAATGTTTAAAACTGACACCCTAGACTTTCATTGCCCTAGACTACATCCTGAGGTTGCGACATCCTTGTGACTACAGACACAAGTTTCCCAATTGTGCGGTGTTTTTTTTTGAAACGTAATCCTTAATAACCATGCTATTAATTACAGTCACAAACCCGTTATTGAGAATTATTATTTTCGTAAAAAAATAAGTTTGATTGAGCCATGGTTAAAAATGTTTGCCCAGGGTAGTATAGTACTTATTTTAAATATGTGGTGTCGAAGTTAGCTGATAAAATAGAAAGACATGGATTTTTTTTCTGAACTTCAGAACTGGTATAACCTAGTATAGGTTATAACTTATACCCGTTTGACGTTGAGTTTCGGGACACCCTGAATACGCACACGGAATGATAATGATGGTCAAGAATATGATGAAAGCGAATGAATGGATTATCATGTGTATAAATTAAATACATAAACCATTGATTGATGTATTTAATTTATACACATTGATTGAGTATATACAAATCATCATCATCATAATATCCGTCCACTGCTGAACATAGACCTTCCTCAATTAACCTTAAGACGGCCGATTCTTTGCCCATACCGCACCCAGCATCGCACGCTCCATAGCCACGTTGAGCTACAGCAAACTTTCGGACCAGTCGTAAATTCAGAGGCCACGTTTCGACCCATAGGTCATCATGGGGAGAACGCATTGTTTGAATACGAAAAAAATATATTTATATTTGTCACAACGTACCAAAACTGAGTTATCGATGATGAATGTACAGTGACTCTGACCTCTAGAGATAACAAATATATAAGTGGTACATGTGGTCATTGGGATCTGCCGTGTTGGCGTTCATTGAGGCTATGTCAGTAGACGGAAATGATGAAGATGATGATATCGACGATGGCCTAGTTTGTTGCTCGACCTTAAAGGTAAGGTCAGGGTTTTAAGCCCTTAATCCAGTGCCGGCTGGACATGGTCAGATGCACAGGCAGGTGAAGGAAAATGACGTAAGGAAACCTGCACGACTGGTGAGATCAAAAGTCTCTGAGTGTGTGACGTCTGTGAAGTTCACCAGCCTATATAACTTATAGCAAACTGTGTCCAATTACCCTCCTCGAATTCGAAGACAGAAGTAGGACACTTATCGCTTAAGAATTATGAATACTTGTGTATGTGTGCAATACATTAATATGACGATAGTATTACAAATTATTAGTAAAAATTACAAAGGTGCTAAGTTAGTAAATCTAGGAATAAGTTATTACAAATACAACACTTTCACCATAATATTATTACATTTCAATTTCGCCGGACTGAAGTTAGATATAATAGTGATTTTATATACCAATGGATACTCTAACAAACTTCAGTCTGTTCAAGTCATTGCTTGCATATATTATAAAATGTGAACAAAGCGTGGTAAGCATTTTAGAAGCGACACGAAATTTAATCCTGACCGGTGCATAAATACTTGTAAATCTCCAATTTGCGTCAATATTGCTAGCGAACGAAAACATGGCTTACGAGTTAAATCTGCAGGTGAACTAGCGTAAACTACGCTTCGCTTTATTTCGAGAGACCTGTACCTGTCAAAGCATTTTAGTGTACCAAACCACTTTGTTATTTGGGGTTATTTATAAAAAAGGCCGTACCGAAGATACCGGTGTCTTCATCTCCATTTTTGTTTTCAATTTGGCTGTTAAAGACTAGACCATTCCTGCGTCCTTCATATTTCGATGTTTCGACAGTCCCCGATGTGAGTCCAGAGCTTTCGATGAATCCCGTCCATTCGTTGGGTCCATTTCCACTATTTGGTTTACCGAAATTGACGTCACTATTTTCAGCTGATGTATTGCCAAACACGGCGGCGTCTCGGCCTTCATAACTTGGTGCATCAGCATTCCCAGATATAAGTCCAGTGTTTTCATTGACTCCTGCCTCTGCATTGGGAATATTTGCACTTGGTGTAACAAAGTCGACGTCACCATTTTGAGGTGGGTTTGGGTTGCCAAACACGGGGATGTCTTGGCCCACTTCATATGGTGCATTTACTGTCCCAGATATAAGGCCTTCAGAATTCTCAATGACGGGTTGATTTCCATTATCTGGTATATTCTTGTCGAAAGTTTCCCCGTTTCTGTTCTCAAAAGCTGATGTGTTGGAAGTGTCTTTGCGTCCCACATAATTTGGTGCATCCACCGATCCTGATATGAGACCTCCAGAGTTCTCAAAAAACACTGGACCTTCCGTGGGCACGTTTCCTCCATTATTTGGTCTATTTTGGTCATAATCATTGCCATATCCACCTTCATTTGGAAATAGTACTGTGTTCGGCCTGTTTTCAAATTGATCATTCCGCCCGCTATTCTGGTATTGATCATCAAATGGTCTATTGGTCTGGTACTGACCCTGGCCATCAAACGGTCTATTGTTGACAACATTTCCTCGGTTGCCAGGTTCGAAATGCAATATTCTGCTTATGGTATTTCGTACCCTGTTCGGATCTGGTATAAAACTTTGGTAAAAGCCGAAGGGAGATATCCGGCGCTCATCTCGTTGTGGAAAATACCCTTTTGATAGAAATAAATTCATTATTATTAATTATGCTGTTCTACTCAAGATTAACAACGGACTTAAATCACAAAAAGTCCATAACATTTATGATATAACTAGAAAAAAAATCCTCAGACAATATTTTTTATTAATCCATCATACCATTTTAGGAGCTAGCTAAAATTTAGATATTATTATATCCTTTATCTGTTATCATCTGTTAGCTAAGTAAATTAAGTGATTATTAGATTATCTATTAGCTAGCTAAGAACATTAAGTTATTATTATCATATTTATTAGCTAGTGTTACGAACCACTGGCAGCATCAGCCGGATGTGACGCCACTTGAATGCATCAATTAAAGTAATTGAACTTCCGGTGGCGCCAAAAGGATTTGCCATTCATGAAGACAATATTGATTATTAATTAAAGTATAACATTAATAAATCTAAATATACATGATTAATAATTCTAATAAATACATTATTTACAAGCATTAATATTTATAATAAAGGCAATATTTATAATAATTACCTAGATTTGGTATAAAATGACGTTAATGGCAGTCTTGTTGTGCCTTATACCAGAATACTCTATTTTTCCTTTGAATAACCCCGCAAATTTGCTCGTTTTTTTTGTAAACCTAGCACAAATTTTTGCGCTTTTGCTTTAGTTCTATACCGCATTAATATAGGCGTTTCAGGGAATACACTGCTAGCTTAAGGTTGAACTAGTCGACGGCGCGAACTCCAACTAAATGAATGCTATCTCACCTGACATAATCCGCGAACATGTGTGTTAGCAAGAAATGCACAATGATTCATTCTTAAAATGTCCTTTTAGCAAAACAGTAATTATAGAAAAACTATTAAGTGTATCTATTAAAAATAGATTTATTTCAACTTTTGAATAGCTAAAAAAATAAAGCCCGTACAGACATAGCTGTACGGGCTTTATTTTTTTAGATTTCGTGCTACGTATACTATTTATTTTCGCCCAAAGCTGGGCTAAAATCAGTGTTCAAATACGAATGTTTAGAAGCTTGTTTATTTAATATATATTTTTTTACGATTTTGGGTACATAGAGACATAGATAATGACGAGATCAATTTATATTATCCTTAGTTTTTGATGGTCAACATCAAACATTGTAGTAATTACTGTTCTGCGTTTCTATGGAAAGATGAGCGACTTGTGTAACCTTAATTGCAAGCTAGCAAGTGTTTTAATTTAATTATTGTGCTTTTTTAAGCGATTCTACTTACTTTGCCATGCTAGCCTATCATATTACGTGATTCCGTTGTCTTTGCAAGATCTTGTCCGATGTTTTGTAGAACCGTGTCAAGGACAAACGTAATTTTACGAACATGACCTTCGAGTCGCGGGTTCAGATCCCGCCAATGATAAATGTCTATACCAGGGTTATCAATTTAATATTTAATAGGCGGTTATTAAATACAAATTTGACTGACTATCAGCATAACATTACAGCAAATGAAACTACAGTCGGCCATAGCGTCTAGACATAGCAATCGTGCGGGGTTTGCGGGGTGATAGAGGGGCGGTAGCGAACTGACTTGTCCCAACCCTAACTGACTTGTCCCAAGCTACTATAAACTCGCTTGGGACAAGTCAGTTAGGGCTGCTGATGCTTTTGATTTTGATTATTTGATTTGTTTTCGTTTTGTTTGATGTGTTTGGTTTGAGTTGTATTTTTTTTTAATAATGGTTATACTTCATGTGCTGTGAGAGACTACATGAGAGATTATTGGAAGCCAATTAATTATATCCACACTTAAAGAATTTAATTAAAATTGTTTTAACGTATGAGAATTTACTACATCGTCAAATTCAACAATTGCAATCTGAAAACTAGTGAACCAAAATGTCGAGAACACGTTTCAGTTTCGCATTTGTAGGTTTAAAATCTCATTTTTTTATTTTGGTATCTTGAACATATTATTAAAGGTTCATCTATAAAATCATGTTAGGTATTAATTGTACTAACCTAGCCTATTTGTACTTTTTTATATTTGTTTATAAGAAAACTCGTCATATTTTTATATAGGTACTACATATATATATATATATATATATATATATATAACATATGCTTTCTCACTTCACTTCACTCATCTTTTTTTTCACTTTCACTCTCTCCCTCTTCTTAGACACAAACGATTTTTCGTGATTTTTCGCGACGTTTCATCCGTAAAAAATTTACCCTCATGCGCGCAAAGAAGTTTCACTTCAATAGGATCGATAGCGGTAACCAAATGAACCTATATTCGATACGATATTGTCTTGGGACTCGCAACGAATTTAATCAAAAGAATTCAGGGGGAAAAGGCACATTCCAGTTCTCCTCCCCAATTAAAGCTTGAGACAGTTCAAGATTGCAATGGCTACCCCTAAATAGACAAAGTTATTGATTTTCATTTTACGGGGAACAACACACTAATATCATTCCGAGTTTTCCATATACGTGACCATGGTTGCTGTAAAGTATCCGAAACATGAGGCTTGTTAAAATCTTAATAAGCAATATAAACAAAAGTTGCTTCGTTATCCCCACCATGGTTCAGGCCTTGACGTGGCGGTGGGGCTCAGTAGCCTAAGGTGAGCCCGGCACCTTGGGCGAAGCTAATTAAGCCGAGGGGGCTCTTTGTACCCCTCCTATATGAAGAGGGGGCAAGGGGCGAGAATGGGAACCTCACCCCATTGTACTGTCCCGACGTTGGGAGGGGTTGTTCTGTGGTGCGGGACAACTCCTCTGTGGAGGTGGCGTCGGTCCCTTAGGCCTAGGGGACTGACTAGCCGTCGAGGAGCCCTGTTTATTTATTAGATCCGGGGCACCTCACTAAAGGCGGCATTGGTGGCACTCACCGGGTTTTAGTGGGTAGAGCTGCGTCCACTTACCATCTTTCGGGCGCAGCGAGTCCCACATACCCGCGTGGGGAGACCCATTCCCCCGCGGGATGCCTCAGAGCATTTCCCGGCGTTAAAGAAAAAAAAAAAAGAAAGTTGCTTCGTTATAATGAGTAGGTATAAACAAAGTTTTGCATTCGCATTCAAATCGAATGAGTCATTTAGATCCTCTTAACATCTAAATTTACAAACATTACAAAATATATATGTATAAACGAAATTGTTGCATTTTGTAGAGATAAACGTATAGGTATAATTTTGAAATCATATGAATACCTGGCCAATCAACGCGCCAACAATACAATGTGAAAAAAACTCAAGTTCACTGCAAAAACGTTAATAGTACCGGAATGACAGGTAAAGTTTGACAGTGACTCATTTTATAACATTCGTTTGGTCGTTATAAAAATGGGTATTTTTGGGGATATTTACTTTTTATTTTTCTAAAGGCTCTTTAAGAATAATAAAAATAAACAGCATATTTAGATGTTCATGGGCGACGTCGACCACTTACCATCAGGTGGCACGTTTGCCAGTTTGCCTATCCAACTAACATAAAAAAAACTAGTTTACAATATATTAGAAGTATTAAATAAGCATTTTGCAGACTAAATAGCACAAAAATTACACGAAACTTGAATTTATTACTTTTGTATACTAAGCAAATGTACTTTTGTATACTAGCAAAGAGTTAATGTATATCAGTTTGGATGTGGGAGTTGATTTCCGAAACCATTCATGATTTAAAAAATATAAGCTACTATCTACAAAAATAACCATCAGGATAGTCAAGCTGTTAAACTAAAACGTGGACGAGGCTACGCGAAACAGCCTAGCAAGAAAGTATAGCGGACGCGACAGACGTTATGTACACAACATTTTGTAGTCAATGAATCTAAACCATTTTTTTAATAGCTGGTAAGTGGACGCAGCTCTACCCACTAAAACCCGGCGAGTGCCACCAATGCCGCCTTTGGTGAGGTGCCCCGGATCTAATAAACAAACAGGGCACCTCGACGGCTAGTCAGTCCCGCAAGGGACCGACGCCACCTCCACAGAGAGATTGTCCCGCACCACAGAACAACCCCTCCCAACGTCGGGACAGTACAATGGGGTGAGGTTCCCATTCTCACCCCTTGCCCCCTGCTCTTATGTCCCCTCTTCTTAGAAGAGGGGTACAAAGAGCCCCCTTGGCCCAATTAGCTTCGCCCAAGGTGCAGCGACTCACCCTAAGTTATTGAGCCCTACCGCCACGACAAGGCCTGAACCATGGTGGGGAATGAATCTAAACCATTCCCGAATCACTTTAACACACAAAAGAAATATTAATATCGTTCCAATCGTGTAGTAAGAGAATTATAAAGATAGATGCCGGTGAACGCAAACCGAATTCGAAAGCGCTAGTCTGTCGGTCTTATTATTATTAATCCAAAACCAGTCTCAAAATGCCAATTCCTTATTTAGAATTATCAACTTCTAAATCCGGGTTTAACCCAAATAAAAAAACTTCTCTGTTTTATTAACGTGTTTATTTGCTTTTTAACGACTTCAAAAAAGGTGGAGGTATCTCATTTTTTATCAATATAATATATATGAGTATTATCACAGAACTATATCAAGATAGAAGTAAAGAGTTCCGTAATTTGTATGGGGACCGAGCGTGTAACATTTTGCGTAGGTACGATGACGTCACGAGTGTAATTTAGTGATGTGAAAAACATAAGCCGCGCGAAAACAATTCAAAAACATCGATTCACAGATCGATTATAACACTGACACTGACACTGATTTTATCAGTAGTATTGTTCAAATAAACTATTTTATGATATATGATATACGATAAACTATATTTTTATACATTGAGTAGCTATATTATAGACTATATTATAAAGTGCTATCATTTAATATCTTTTTTTAAATTGATAATTAAAACGTTGATTTGATCAGATCACAGCATATAAGAGAAGCAGACCAAACACAATTATCACAAACACATTGACAGTAATACGCAATAACTCCATCTCGTTCTCATTTGTCTGAACTCCAAATACACCTTTCTTTGTCTTTCAATGTAGTAACACAGACACACACATAGACAAAACAGAAAGCGAACTGCGAAGCCATCCGCCATATTGATAGATGATGATAGATGACAAATGGCGTCATAACAAAATCGCTCAAGTGTTTTTGTTTCATAAAAATATTAAATATTAATATGTGAATTGTAAAAATAAGACGGGATAAATATGGTTAAGTGCAGTGCCCTACGATGTAGGAGTGCTACATATTATAAAACACCTGACATAATATTTCCTAAGTAAGTATTGTGAAGCAAAATAACGTCGTGAAAAATGTTTTGTTTATTATGTTACTATTCATACTTAATTTAGCTAAATATAAACATTAAGCGTTGGTTTTACGTGTATATTTTTGGAATACGTATGATACCCAGCAAATTCATCTAAGTTTATTTAAATAATACAACATTTTACTTCCCTGAAATCCTGTTTGACAGTTTTGGTACTTTAGTTATTTGCAGGGGTAGGATTTAGATTTACTAATATTCGGGACCAGCAACCATGGTCACGGGAGGACTCCTCCCGTGACCATGGTTGCTGTAACGTATCCGAAACGTCGGGCTTGTAAAAATCTTAATAAACCGCGATAAAATCCGTAAAAAAGTGTTTCATTATAATGAGTGAAATTCGCGTAAACATTAGAAAACAATATCTAAGCCATTAAAATAAAATAAATCTAATAAAATATTAGTAAATCTAAATCCTACCTCTGCAAATAACTAAAGTACCAAAACTGTCAAACAGGATTTCAGGGAAGTAAAATGTTGTGTAAAACTTCATTGGACGTCTTGGGGTACGTGTACCTACTATATGGCTACGGCAGTTAATATGTTAAGTATAGTAGTTGGTAAATGGTAACTGTAGATGATCCCGGTGATGAATTTATCACTTATTTTATTATTTTTACTATAACTCATTTATGTGTTGCCTATCCTGAGACATAAGATGTTAAGTATCGGTGCCAGTAATTACACTGCCTGTCTTGCCCTTCTCTCCGAACAGCAAAGCTGTTTCACGGGAGAAACAAGCAAGATGGTGGTACCCATGCAGCCGGGAGCGCGGCACTGCGCTTCCCCCCCACCGGTACTCCTTATGTCAAAATTTTACATCTGATGATTTTTAGAATGGCAATCGAAGGTTACATTACAGGTAATTATTTTTTATTGGCCTTACTACTTATCAACATGCATATTTGCAGATAGACGAAAGCTAACCTGCCTTAGCGACAACTGCTAAGGAGCAGCCTATTAGAATAAAGAATCTTCAAAAGGAAATAATGAAGTTGAGGAGCACAATTAAGCTTAAAACTAAGGAAATAAAGGCATTTTGAAAAAAAATTGAAAGTTAATTAAATTATGACATTTGTTTCGCAAAATAAAGATCATGATTATAATCACTTGCATTTATTAATCAGTTATTAAGTTTTACGTAGAACTAAGGTGTAAAAACGATGCAAATTAAACTAACCTTATTGAACGATTTTATTAAAAAAATATATATCTTTTAAAAATAAATGATTCGTAAATTATTTTTGGTTTTATTTTATTTTCCAACTCCAATCTCCGTATTTATAAACTACTTTTCGTCTTTATATTAGTATTATTACTAGCTGTCCCAGTACGTTGTTCTGTCTCAACTATGACTTGGAATAAATAAATAACTACAACTAAATCTAACCTAGTCCTATATTTACAACCTACATACACCTTTTCCAATATTTCTCACCTTTTAAGTGCTAACATTTTCCGAAATTTCTCATCGTATATAACTTCCTAGTACTGATACGATTATTCTAAGACCAAAATTATCGAAAACCATCCAGCCGTTCTCGAGTTTTAACAATGGAATTGCAATCCATTTTTCTAAATAAGATAATCCGTCTTGTAATTTTATAATTATTAAGTACTGAATACGGCCCATGCCATTGTTTATGTGTGTGTAAGTGTGTCTGTGTTGATAGTTGCCTCGGTTTTGTAGCTGTCATGTTCGGTCTGCTTCTCTTATATGTCTGTGGATCAGATAATATAGATAGGGCACCGACCGTCCACTGGCGCCCTTATTAGAAGGATTGTAATTTCTAATAAACCAATCAATTTCTTTAAAGTCATCAGTTATAATAGCTACAACTATTATCACTGATGACTTTAAAGAAATTGATTGGTTTATTAGAAATTACAATTACTCCTTCTGATTCAACTTTTGGTCTTTGTCACATAGTGTCATTTTGCTTATTTTTAGCTTAATCATCTAAACGGCAAACGGTGGCTACTTTTTTATTTAAGTAATGAAAACAAAAATACGGAATATAATACTGATTTCATTTATTCACAAAAATCAATAACTGGAGAATGAATAGGCCTACAAAATATAATCACTGGTGGATTGTAGATAAAATTAACTGGTTTATTAAAAAACACAATCCATTTATTTTTGGAGTTATACTTCTTTTAGCGCGTTAAGGAAAAATTATGAGTCACGAAAAACCGACACCCTGAAGTTAGCTATATGCAACATTATTTTATTTAACAATATTCACATAATGACAGTATAGACGTCACAAGAAGATATAGTTTTTAACTACACAATAAGCAAAAAGGTTACATATAGTGTAATGAAATTGTACTATGTATTTTTCTTTAAAGAGTATTATTTCTAACGCGTGTACATAAGTACATACACTTTTTTATATAAGGATCATTCGGAAAACTGAAATAAACTTGTAATATAGAAGTAGCCATAACCAGTTAGAAAACAATACTTATCCAGTTTCTCAATAATATTCGCTTTGCATTAAAAAATGCTAAAAATAAAGGTTTATTATTTTTATTTTATATTTTACATACATTACATTATAGCTACATAATAATATAAAATGAAATTATCATTTCCTCTGCTTTCAAAATAGATTTTAATCGATTAAGAAAATCGCAGTGTAGGTACAGCACCTTTGACAGAAAAAATGAGAAATCGTCTTCAACGTAACCTGACAGTTTTAAAAGCATATTTTACATCGCTGGTTTTGAACGCCCACCAAGTCTGGCTCGTCAAATAAAAGCCGCAATGGAAATCAAGCGTTAGACACAATCGCCCGCTATTGGTTTGATGAAAATAGTAAAATAAATGGTTTTTTAAATTAATAACAGATTTTTTTGGACAAATAGTACTTACTGGTGAAAGGAAATACCTCCATTAACAGCTCCAATTTTACTGGTAGTGTTTGAACAATTAATTATTGAACAATGAGTCATTTTGTTTTTAAAACCGTACGTCGCATACTGACCGCGGTCGGGAGTATACTAAAGTTCGCGGCGAGCAATGGAGCCGTCGAGTCGTATTTTTGCCACCCGAGGTACATACATTCTTTACTTCTATCTCGATATATTTCTGTGAGTATTATATATATTTCAATCCCATGTGAATCCCATGATAAGGAAACCAGGATCTCATGATGGCATGCCAGAAAAAAACGAGGTGAACATTCGAAAATCATATGGGTGACTACAGGGTTTGTTAATTTTTTCATTCTATATCAGAACTACAATTTAATGAAAATCTGGAGTCAATCTGATGATTGAGTGGAAAAATATTCGAGGGAACTCCTCAACAGAAGGACAGTTAAAGGAACTGCTCAACGTCTTACTGTAGCTATCTTGTGTTTGGACTTTATTCATTTATATATTTTTGCACCCATATAGGTTATAAGTACCATTACAGGTCTGATACTTAATTTGACAGACTATAGATATAAAATAAGGTCGTTCTGGAAGTGAGTTCAGTTTTTGAGTCGGTATAATATAATTGGTCTGCGACCATTTTAGAGATAAAATTAGTTCTTTAGAAAGAGGCAGATCCATTTTTTTATGTCATAAGGGGGCAAATGAGCAGTCGGAGCCTTATGATACCGACATACACACATCCGTACAACCAGAGGCTATGCAGATGTGTTGCCCTCCTTTTCCCTATCCTATGGGCCACCGGTAACTCACAAACCGCACGAAATGCGACAGCATAGCTGTCACTTGACGCCGGTGTTATGTGAGCGAGAGGTACCACCCGGTCGTGCCTGCCCAGTTCGGCTGCAGTGCAGCATGGCACTACCTCTTACAAAACCTTACCTTTAGGTTCCTTAAACGCATTTAAGACTTGAAAAGGGCTTGAGCACACATTCGATTCGAGTTAAATCTTCTTTAAATTAGGTGCTCCAAAATACCCTTTTTTGGCGTGCAAATTGAGAAATTAAGTCTCATATTTTTACCATTTTATTTAAGTAATGAAAAATAAATAAATAATCGAAAACAGTACTCACTATATAATTATATGAGTCACCTAAACATGTCATCGCTTGCTCAACAGTGAAGTAAAATGTAAGGAAACATTGCTCTGTTTGTCTTTGTATCAGCAATTATGTGTCTATGTTGATTAGTAGACGACCTAGCTACCCATACAACAAGTTTATCCGTGAATGGGACTCATCCAATTGTGCCATTAACTAAGAAATGACACATATAGATGGGGCACTGTGAGGTTAGGAACCTGGGCATGGTCCCCGAGCCCTTATGGTAAAGACATACATCCCGCGGGGGAGCGGTGAATCCCGAGGCAAGTATGTGGGACTCGCTGCGCCCGAAACATGGTAAGGTGGACGCAGCTCTACCCACTAAAACCCGGCGAGTGTCACCAATGCCGCCTTTGGTGAGGAGCCCCGGATCTGTTGAGCAAACAGGGCATCTTGACGGCTAGTCAGTCCCTCCATAGAGGAGTTGTCCCGCACAACAGAACAACCCTTCCCAACGTCGGGACAGTACAACGGGGTGAGGTTCCCATCCTCGCCCATTGTCCTCCTGCTCTTTTGTCCCTTTTTATTTCGAATTAATTCGAAAATCAGTACAGATCATTTTCCAGCTCTGTAAGGGTGGGGCGTGCCCTTATGGTATTTAAGGCGCAGACAATCCTTTGTCTCAAAAAACCTATGACCTAAAACCTCATAACCAGACACATCCATAAACACCCATCAACAACCTCATCTTCGATATGTACTTGATGTTTTATTACCTTACATAACCACTTCGGAAAACAACTTAGCACTGTACACATGGCATCACTTTAAATAACTTGTATTTAAGTAATATTATGTCATATATTATCATATCTGTCATTTTCTATATAATCCTTTAGACGCGATTTTATACCCTGTAACGGTTGAAATTTTCATTTTCTTCCGACGTAATTTTTTTGGGGGTATGCACTTTTTCATGTAAGTTGGAGCCCACCATGGTTCAAGCCTTGTCGTGGCGGTGGGGCTCGGTAGCCTAAGGTGTGCCCAGCACCTTGGGTGAAGCAAATTGAGCCGAGAGAGCTGCTCTTTGTACCTCTCTTATGAGAAGAGTGGATAAGAGCAGGGGGACAAGGGGCGAGGATGGGAACTCCATCCCATTGCACTGTCCCAACGTTGGGAGGGGTTGTTCTGTGGTGCGGGGCAATCCTTCTGTGGAGGTGGCGTCGGTCCCTTGCCTGACTGACTAGCCGTCGAGGTTCTCTGTTGCTCAACAGATCCGGGGCAACTCACCAAAGGTGGCATTGGTGGCACTCGCCGGGTTTTAGTTGGTAGAGCTGCGTCCGCCTTACCATCTTTCGGGCGCAGCGAGTCCCACATTGGGATTCTCCCCTCCCCGCGGGATGCGTAAGAGCATATCCCAGCGCAAAAAGAAATCTAGAACCCTCCATCAATAGACGGATATGAGCTGTTAATGATAATTATGTTCATGGAATATAACATGATAATGATAATAACGCTTGGATCATTAGAGAAACCATAAATAATAAAATATTGGCGAGGCGAAGCTCGACTAGATAAGGAATCGGCAAAATTTGTCGACGGTTCCGTACCTCTTTTTCATTAAAATATACCAATATATGGCGACTTGGTCATCAGAAAACTGGCCAAGTTTTCGAGACGGTTAAAGATTTCTATGTTTGTATGGATACCACCTGCCTGTTTCTTCCAAAGAACAGCTTTTTTGAGTTTCGGTAAGATGGGAACTACTGGCACTAGTGATGGCAATAACGGCTGTTTTACAATAATAAATTATCCTGTTGTGTTATTTTGTAACAACTGTTTTTCTACTGCTGCTTCAACTGCTGTCTGTTATCCTGTTATTGTTGATTTATAGATGTTGAAAAATATGAAATGTGTCAAAAAGATTTTCGAAAAATTTAATTAAGCAAAAAAAAAAGCAATTTCTGCCTATTGCGTGTCTATTCTTACCATTGCGTCATCGTTTCAATAATAACAACTGACAACAGGATATAGTTATTCTTTAATATTGGATTATTCATTATTTTCAAATAACGCATTACTACAACTGTTGTTGTAATATGACCACGACTAACTGGCACGGAGACTTACTTATACCTAGGTAACACTGAAAATGTTTAGAAAATGAAAAACGGCTTAATGTAGAAAGTTGCTAATACTTTTATTGTTTTTCGAAGTAATCTCCGTTTCTTTCTACACATCGTAGCATTCGATGGAACCACTGAGAAAAGCAGTGGGCCCATTCTTCCTTAGGAGTCTCTTCTATGGCATTTTCGTACGCTTTCACCGCATCTTCAGGGCTCGTAAAGCGAATACCTCGAATTTTATCTTTAGTTCTTGGGAATAAATGAAAGTCGCAGGGCACCAGGTCAGGACTGTAAGGCGGATGACTCATTATCTCGACACCTGCCATAGTCAAATATTCAACAGTCCGTTTTGCGGAGTGAGCTGAAGCATTGTCGTGGTGAAGGAGGATCCTGCTTCGAGGGCGCTGCTGTCGAATTTTTTCCAAGACAACAGACAAACAGCGATTGACATACCAGTCTGCAGTAACTGTCCTTCCATCTTCTAGCACAACTGTCGCGAAATGACCTTTCCGACCAAAGAATGAGGCAATCATCTTTTTTCCTTGACTTCTTCCTTTCTTTACCTTAGTTGGCCGATCCTCGAAAGGAAACACCCACTGAGCTGATTGTCTTTTGGTTTCGGGTTCATAGCAATATATCCTGCTTTCATCACCTGCGATGATGTCATATACAACATTTGAGTTACCGCCGTTGAACTTATCTAACATTTGGCGACACCAGTCCATGCGGAGGCGTTTCTGGTCGTCGGTTAAAGTATGGGGAATCCATCTGGTACAAAGCTTCCTGACGCCTAAATGTTCGTGTAATATTTTTTGAACTTGACTCATACCAATGCCTAGGCTTGCCCGTATCTGCTGATAAGTCACTCTCTTATCTTCCTCTATCATGCGTCGCACAGCACTGATGTTATCTTCAGTAGTCGCTGTTAAAGGACGTCCCTCACGCGGATCATCACTGAGATTGCTACGTCCACGCTTAAACTCGTTAAACCAATAGTAAATAGTGGCACGAGATGGGCTTCATTAAAAAATGCTAATCGCAGCTTATCATAGCTTTGTTGTTGAGTAAGCCCACAACGAAAGTCATAATAAATCATTAACCGAAAATTTTCTCGCGTTATGTTCATTTTCACGTGTAACAAGAGTTTTAGATTTGTCGCCAATTCTCAAAAACAAATGACAAATGATTGCAATATACTACCTTAGGTTACCAAAGAGTTCTAAAATTGAAATTCAAAAAACGTTTTCATTTTCAATGTTTCTAACTGGCCAGTTCTAAACATTTTCAGTGTTACCCACGTATATGTCTCAGGGGAGGCAACTTATACTTTGTTAGTAGTCCTTTAAAACACATTTGTAGGCGACGCTAACCACTCCCCACACAGTCGCACGTTCGTCATTTTTCCATTTCATTTTCATTAACATTAAAAACAACTTATGTCTCACCTTTTTTTTCTTTTACGCCGGGAAATGCTCTGAGGCATCCCGCTGGTGAGGGGGGTGACTCCTCAGGCGGGTATGTGGGACTCGCTGCGCCCGAAAGATGGTAAGGTGAACGCAGCTCTATTGCGTGCCCCGGATCTATTGAGCAAACAGGGCACCTCGACGGCTAGTCAGTCCCTCAAGGAACCGACGCCACCCCTACAGAACAACCCCTCCCAACGTCGGGATAGTTTAATGGGGTGAGGTTCCCATCCTCGCCCCTTGTCCCCCTGCTTTTTTGTCCCCTATTTTTATAAGAGGGGTACAAAGAGCAGCTCCCTCGGTTCAATTTGCTTCGCCCATGGTGTCTGGGTTCACCTTAAGCTACAGAGCCCCACCGTCACGACAAGACTTAAACCTTGGTGGGGTGTCTCATCTTAACGCATGCTGCGCTAGTCTAAACGGGTTTTTGGATAACTAGAACCGACAAATAAGTGTTTTGAAGTCGGTATAAAATTATTATAATCTATATCTTTCATCATCATCATCATCATCAGCCTCTATCCACTGCTGAACATACGCCTCCCTCAATGAACGCCAAGATGACCGATCCCTCTCAATATAAATTATCTATACATCTATACAGATAAATAAAATTGGAGTGTCTGTTTGTAATATTAAAATCACCGCTTTTTACTAAATGCATATGGATGTATACACGGTACATATACTAAAATAATTTTTTTTACGATTTATGTCTGTCTGTTTGTTCCGGCTAATCTCAGAAACAGCTGGGCCGATTTTGACGGGACTTTTACTGACAGATAGCTTATGTATTAAGGAGTAACTTAGGCTATAAAAATAATCATCACCAATCCGGCTACGGCTGTAAATATAAGTTAACGCTGGCGAAGCTGCGGGCAACAGCCAGTGTATAAATAAATATGACTCGCCGTATATACGCACATAACTTCAGAACCACAGAAATATATCGATATATAGTTCTGTGTTCAGAACCACTGCACTAAATAAGATAATATTTTTTTGGTTGTGTTGGTTATCGTCAGGATAGGTTTGTATAAAAAAATGATGATGCGAAATAATGATCGAGTGGTCAGGCTACTGGACACATCACGCAGTGGTCGCGGGTTCGAATCCTGCCAAGTGATAATTTGTATGATGAATATAGATAGCACCGGGTTTATATCAATTTCGTTAGTTTTTTCCATTCCTAGTACCCGTAACATAAGTTTTTACGAACATACCACGTGGCCAGGTTAACGTGGTGTGATTGTATTATAATATTTTTTATAAAATAATTTCCTATCATCATCATCTTCAGCCCTTAGTCCACTGCCCATAGGCCTCTCTCAAAGAACGCCAAGACGACCGATCCCTCGCCACTCGCATCTAACACGGAACATGCGAATTTACTCATCTGCAATTGCCAATCCGCCTGCTCAGCGTGACAATTATGAGCATATATTTCAAATGGAATACAGCCATAATTTGCTATAGTTATAATCAATTATATACGACAATTACAATTTATTTTAATTACCGCAGAACAAATTACAATAATAAAAATAACATCCATTCCTCGATTGTTTTTTTTATGGATTTGATCGTGGTTTATTTTTAACCGCATTCTAAAAAAGGAGTTTCTCAATTCACATGTTTGTATGTTTTTTCTTATATCCACGACGCAAAACTTTAGAGCAACCATGGTGAAGGGAATTCAAATTTTGTAGCGTAGCATCTATATTCTATACTAATAATATAAAGCTAAAGAGTTTGTTTGTTTGAACGCGCTTATCTCAGGAACTACTAGTCCGATTTGAAAAATTATTTCAGTGTTAGATAGCCCATTTATCGAGGAAGGATATAGGCTATATACAATCACGCGGTGAATAACAGTAATTAAGTTGAGTAAGTTAACACGGGCGAAGCTGCGGGCAACAGCTAGTTTAATATATGTGCTATTTTTAACGTTATCATATGCATCAGCCGGTTCTGAGTGCATGGCGTCGGATCGTCTTGGGGTTCATTAACAGAGGCCTATCACCAGCAGTGGACGTTAAATCTGATGATGATGATGACGGAGAGTTATAGGACTTAGGGTTGTTTTGCCCCCAGCCTCGCTCGATCTATACTAGTTTTACACTCGTATCCGCGCTGATGATGATTCTTTTGATATCATAAAATCTTTGTAGGAGGTAGCGCCACTTTGTACGAGTATGCTGGCTGCTACTTTGCTGCCGAATTGGGCCGGCACGACTGGGGTGGTACCTCTCGCTCACATAACACCGGCCTCAAGTGTGCTATGCTGTCGCGTTTCTTGCAGTTTGTGAGTTTCCGGTGGCCCATTGTGGGGATAGGGAAAAAGAGGGCAACACATCTGCATAACCCCTGGTTGTGCGGATGTGTATGGGCGTCGGTACCATAAAAAAAATGATATAATGTATCTCTTCGCCAAATTTTATTGCAAGCCGATCAGGCGTTTAGAAATACTAGGAACGTACTAATCAAGATATGCTCTAGTGTGATCCTAAAACGTGCCGAAAGTTGATATTTAAGCCAATTTTAAGCTGCAGCTTTGTCTCGGATTCTCGATTTCCAAACTTGCTCAAATATACATTAATTAACCTTTGTATGTGCGTCATAACAATAAAAATACTTCCTTGATTTTTAATCTAAATTTAACCTTCTATTATAGCTTCCCTCCCACCGGTTCTGGCTTTGTCAATATTTATACAAAGTGCGAAGGCATACAATATTTTAAATAAAATGTTTGTTTTGCCCTTCAAAAGTTGTCTTCAGAAACAACTTAGTCTTATTCAACTAGAGCCTTTTTTTTTCTTTAACGCCGGGAAATGCTCTGAGGCATCCCGCGGATGAGTGGGTCTCCCCACGCGGGTATGTGGGACTCGCTGCGCCCGACAGCTGGTAAGTGGACGCAGCTCTACCCACTAAAACCCGGCGAGTGCCACCAATACCGCCTTTGGTGAGGTGCCCCGGATCTAGTTAACAAACAGGGCACCTCGACGGCTAATCAGTCCCGCAAGGGACCGACGCCACCTCCACAGAGGGGTTGTCCCGCACCACAGAAAAACCCCTCCCAACGTCGGGACAGTACAATGGGGTGAGGTTGCCATCCTCGCCCCTTGCCCCCTGCTCTTTTGTCCCCTCTTCTTATAAGAGGGGTACAAAGAGCCCCCTCGGCCCAATTAGCTTCACCCAAGGTGCAGCGGCTCACCCTAGGTTACTGAGCCCCACCGCCACGACAAGGCTTGAACCTTGGTGGGGTATCCGGAGGCACTGGGAAAGTCCATTTTATGTTAAGTAATAGTTATAATATCGAAACATATGTGTTACGTGACCCGTGTTTTTTTTTTAATTTATTTTATAAACTTTCAACATAATTCTAAGTTACCCTGGGCGCAGGTCTCGAAATAAGGCGAAAGGAGACGCTATAGTTCACCTCAAAGAGCCCTGTAATATACTAGCTGTTGCCCGCAGGTTCGCCCGCGTTTACTTAGATTTACAGCCGTATACGGATGATGATGATTATTTTTATAGCCTAAGTTACTTCTTATAACATCAGCTATCTGTCAGTGAAAGTCCCGTAAAAATAGGCCCAGCTGTTTCAAGAGATTAGCTAGAACAAACAGACAGACAGACAAAACGAGTATACATGAATATGCATTTAGTAAAAAGCGGTTATTTTAATATTACAAACAGACACTCGAATTTTATTTATCTGTATAGATTCATAGATTTGTCCGTCTATAGGGCATAGGCCCTAAATATTTAACGTCACCCTTATTAACTTTCAAGTCTATCACAGTATTTTCCTTATTAGCTATTTAATTATTTGAAATAAAGTATGGTAGAATCAACGTGCCGAAAATAGCCCCAAAGACATTTTTAAAAACAAATCGTTTATCTGAAGATAAGCGACGCCCATAAACAATACAGAATTAAAGATTTGCGCCATTAAGATGTAAACGAATTTACATACGACTATATATACGAAATACGGTGTTTACAAAGTATTTATACATTCACAATTAATTTATAATAACATTGAACGTCGTAAAGAAACCGGTAGATGGTTCACGGCTGGACAAGCTTATAAGTTACAACACTTGTATATCCCGGTTTCACTCGCCACTCGCCGGGTTCAAATCGACACCAGACATTAGCCGCAACAAACAGACAGACAGAAATTGTAAAAGAGGCTATTTTGGTAGGTATATGTACCGTGTATATGCATATACATCAAATGCATCAAAAACTGGTTATTTTAATATTACAAACGTGTGTTTGTTTGGAGTGTCTACTCCAATTTAATTTATCTGTATAGATTATACGAAAGTAGGTTTTCTTAGTTGAGTAAGAAGAGATATAAGCTTCTATATTGAAGTAAGAGCTAATTTACTAAATTGGAGTAGCAGTTTAAAAACTTCTAGATAGAAGAAGAATTAAGGTTCTATGTTTAACTGGGGGTGTCCTGTGTTAGTCAGATCCGGGACACTCCCCTTCAAGCGACTGAAGACAACTCGCAGTGGTTTTAGACTTTAGTGCGGTATACCGGCGCCAGGGGAGGAGGCGGGAGTCCCACATATCTCCGGGTGAAAAAAGGTTATATATTGAAAAGGTTATATAAAAAAGGTTATATATGGAAGAGCTTATGCTTCTAGATTGAAAAAATAATATAAAATCAAACCTTTTTTGTAAGTTTGAGATGAAAGTAATTTCTGAATAAACATTTAATTTGAAATGTAAAAGGATTTTAAAGGTGTTTAAAGTAAAAATAAAAATAACAATCATAGTGTAGAAATATTATGGTCATATAATAGGCACCTACGAAATTACTATCTAGTTTTTTATTTCGTCACACTTAAATATATGTATTAAGTTATAACATGAGAGTTATATATCTATACATTATATTATAATTCATATATACAAATAATCTTGTTATTTATTGCGATATTTTTTTAAAATATTCCTTAGATTAAAATAACTCACCATATTGGCACTTCACTAAACTAAAACACAAAACAAGATATAACAATTTTATATACGCCATTTTTACACAAGCGGTCAGCAAACTAGCTGAGCGACGATTAAAAGTCAGCAAGTACATAAGCTATATAAGAGAGCTTGACCAGGGCATTGATATAAAATAAACTGAGATATTATAAGTAACTGACCAGGCAAACACGTGTAGAAAGTATTAGAATTTTGGTTGTTAAAAATGACAAAAAATAGATTTATCCTGGATTGTCGAGGAAATCGATCGATTTTTATGGAAAATTTTAAATTATTTCTAGTGGATATTTGGGCTAAAAACAAGTTGTTAAAAACAGTTAGTCTTGGAAAAAGTTGGACAAAAACGATCTCGCAATAGGATCCTAATAATGCCTCGTCTAACACCGCCAAGCAATCGATCGACTATTTGGCGACGACAGACGTGGAATTATTGGGTCATATGTGGGTGCGTGGGTACCTCTCATCTTGGTGATTTTTATTTATTCCTGAAAATAAAAATAAAAAAAAACTTCGAGAAAAACGTTTTACGGACGCGGAGGAAGCAGCGTGTGCGTTTTAAAAGGCCGCTGAACCCCTATATGGCTGAGTGGGCAAAATGCTTTTGACAGAAAGAAAGAAAGAATTAGATTTATTTGACATACACAAAAAAAAGTGGCATTATCGGTGTTTTTTTTTATATTTTTATTTGTTTTCTCAGTGGTTCTATCGGATGAAGTAAGGTATTAATGTGAATGAACACTATTATAAAAAAATATAATAAAACTAATAACTTCCTAATTTATTCAGTTCTTGAATTTTTAAGAACTTTCAGTGTTTCTCTCGTATATAAAAAATAAATGCAAGGTTCTTGTTTGACAAACTTATAATTAAGCTGTGGTCATCACTTTAATGGACAGGACTAGCCCGAGCAACTCATTCATTCCATTCATTCATTAATTTCATTATTATGTACATATAAGTACTTACATAATAACATTTAACATGTGGCATTCTATTATTTTATAATACATCGCTGATAACATCCGCGTGCCACGGAACTGAATCTATGAAATTAAATTCACTCTCAAGGAAAAGTCCTGCTTCCATCTGATTCATAGGATATGTGTCCTTTATAAAGTATTAATTTTAATATTATTTATAAAAAAAATATAAAGTATTGGAATACTAATGACCACCAGAACCTTCATCTTGGGCCAAAAAAGGCCAAAAAATCATCGTCACCATCGCCATGGTCTTCTTTTTCCATCAACTCGAAATAGGCATGTTTCATTGAACTCTCTCATCCATCTAGGCCATACCCGTTTAACATTGGGGGGCGTTGACCTGTCAATTCGTCATTCGATCCCAAACTCAATTTCCAAGTCAATACATCAACGTTGAAATATTGTCAAGAGTGCGAAAAATGTACGAGATTAACCCCCAAATACTCAAACGAATCTCAAATTTAAGACGTACTTAAAATCATGCTACGACGTGTCAGATTCAAAGAAAAAAGAGGGACAACACGAGTTTAAGTATGTCTTAAATTTGAGATTCGTTTGAGTATTTGGGGGTAAGAATTACAATTTCAGTTAGTTAGATAAAATTACACTGCAATTGAGTCAAATCGTGACTAGTGCAAGAGTACCGATTGACAAGGTCTCGATTCCAATCCTAAATTTCAATAGGATCGAGTATCAAGAGTAACCCTGCAGGTCATTTTGAGTCTGAGCGGTGGAATCTTAAAATTGGTTTTTCCAAATATACTTGACCTTGTCAACATCTATCGCTCTTATGAAGAACACGTGAGGAAACTGTGACAAGGTTAACATTTTATAGGTGTAAGTCGTATGTAAGCGACGATGGCCTAGTGGGTATGTGCTCGGCCTCTTGAGTGAGAGCCAAGAGGTCCGGGTTCGATACTGACCCGCCCTCCCCCTGTGATGCCTAAAAATGGGTTTTCTAAATGTCTACGTGCACCTGAACACGAGACCATCGCTTGCTCACCGGTGAAGGAAATATCGTGAGGAAACCTGCATGTCTGATGAGATTAAAAGTCTTTGAAGGTGCGTGAAGTTCACCACATTGGGCCAGCGTATCGGCGAACTATAGCCCAACACCTTCCACGCCTCATTTCGAGAGGACCGAGCCCAGCAGTGGAATATACCTATACGTGTCACTACTGTTAAGATTATGCTAAGTACGTAAGTAGAGAAATGATCATCGACACACATACACATCCACCCAACCAGAGATTATGCAGATCACAGATGCGTTGCCCTCCTTTTCCCTATCCCCTAATAGGCCACCGGAAACTCACAAAGGTCATGAAACGCGACAGAATAGCTATTATGTGAGCGAGAGGTACCACCCCGTCGTGCCAATTCGGCTGCAAATAGCTTGCACAACCTTACAAAACCTGTATTTAATTGCATCATATTTTGAAAATTCAATGGTGCCACCCCAGTCGTGCCGGCCCAATTCGGTTGCAAAGCAGCATGCCACTACCTCTTACATAATCTGTATTTACTTGCATCATATTTTGAAAATTCAATAAAACTGATTACAACAGACTTTTCAAGTGAAGATGATATCATGATCTTTCCAAATTTTTTATATTCTTAATGATAATTTGACATGATCTATAAGGGGCCTTGCGCGTGCCGTGAGGGCCATTCAGCACCATGCATCCAACGTCTCAGTCTTCATCAACGTCAAAAGTATAAATAATAGAGATAGAGTTACAGCAAATGGGACTTTTTATGGGAAATTTGTTAATGGTAAGATTTTTTTTTCTTTTTCCCATTAACAGTTTCAGGAGAAATATAAGCGAACGATCTCCGCGTTCTGTGCTCTGTTCATGTATTGCCAGGAATCGCCCGTCTTGGCGGTCTCTTTTCGTTTCTTATGTGGAAGGATAAACGCTGATGATGATGATATGGGACAAAATATATTATACTAATAATATGTATATGTAATTTTTGATTATATAAATTTTGCATTTTAAGAACATTTATAGCTGACCAGAAATATATGAACCCTGCGTGGTGTCGCCACTGTATCTTTTTTACGTCAACACAGTATCGTCCATACAGAAATTAGTTCCGAAATTTTCCGCAATATGGCGAGGGTTTTTATTTTTCTGGTCAGTCTTTTTTTATGTTAGTTGGATAGGCAAACTGACCTGATGGTAAGTGGTCGACGTCGCCCATGAACATAAACTAGTATACCTGGAACGAGCCCAGGTAGGTAACTCATCTATATGTGTTGCCTATCCTAAGACATAAGATGTTAAGTCTCGGTGCCAGTAATTACACTGCCTGTCTTGCCCTTCTCTCCGAAACACAGCAAAGCTGTTTCACGGGAGAAACAAGCAAGATGGTGGTACCCATGCAGCCGGGAGCGCGGCACAGCGGTTCAATAAACCGGATATAATTACCAATTTTATATAAAATATTCGTAAAGGTTAACATGAAAATTACTTTGCAAGAAAAAACGATAGTCAAGAATAATTAGGTTTTCGAAAATATAATAACTAATTATTAATAGCACAACTTTAGGATGCATTAATTTAAAGATATTTAGACAAAATTGTCAATGAAAACAAGTAAATTACTGCAAGAATCCTAGATTTAAATAAAGCTTTTGATTTTGTTGACCACAAATTATTGTTACTTAATATTGAATTAGAGGTATAGCGTATGACTGGTTTGAAAGCTACCCTAAGTGAACAGTGTGTAGAAATAGCAAACACTCGCAACGACAAAATCTATACTAATATTATAAAGATAAAGAGTTTGTTTGTTTGAACGCGCTAATATCAGGAACTACTGGACCGATTTGAAAAATTCTTTCAGTGTTAGATAGCCCATTTATTAAGGCTATAGGCTATATATTTGAGTAAGTTAACGCGGGCGAAGCTGCGGGCAACAGCTAGTAGTCAACAAAGGTCGCAGTATTTATTTAAATATACAACACACAAGGAAGTATTTTAGGTCCTTTCAAATTTTTTGTGTAAATATCTACTAAAAGTCCAATCTACAAAACTATTCTATAATTTTCGGATGACACTTTGGTTAAAAAATGTAATAAACAGTTTTCAAATAGATAATTACTTCGTGGATGCCTTTGACATACGATATGCTATGATATGTTCAGCTACAGTGCCACAGACGGACGACTAGTCTTTATAATCATCATCTTCTTCATCATCATCAGCCACTGCTGAACATAGGCCTCCCTCAAAGAACGCCAAGACGACCGATCTCTCGCCACTCGCATCCAACACGGAACGGCCACCGCACGGAGATCGTCTTCCCACCTGGTCAATGGCCGACCAACACTTCGTCTACCTAAACGTGGCCTCCACTCTAGAACCTTATTGCCCCATCGGCCATCCGTTCTCCTGAGTGTATGACCAGCCCACTGCCACTTCAACGTGCTTATTCTTTGCGTGATATCGGTAACTTAGTTCTCTGGCGTATGTCTTCGTTTCGGATCCTATCTGCCAATCTTTATAATACCTACTGATCCCATTTTCCGGAGGTTAAATCGAAAAATCGTAAAACTTAATTCCAACACATACAGACGTCGGACATTCTTGTTTGTTTCGATCAGAACTTCCGAGAAAGTGTAGCTATTTTAATATATAAATAATTATGAAATCCTGTATCCCACAACCTTGTGACACATTAAGGAAAAGACTTCGACGTATAAACTAGAATCAATATTAATTTATGCGTCATACTGGTCACCTTGGCTTCGAGTCGACGTTGGACGTCGCACTATGACGTTGTGGGAAATAGGTGTGAGCCCCAAAGGGAGATCTCCGACCGAGCGAGATGGTATGCTCGGCCAGGCCGAAGCCCACTTGCTATCAATTCAGTTGTTGTATGTATAGCAACGAGCTGTGGAACTTCGATAGCGTGATTCAGGAATGTGGCGCTGATTGGTCCGCCACAACGTCATAATGTCAAAAAACTGGTTTGGGATATTAAAGAAAGGACACTAGCTTTTGGATACCTCAGTCCTCAGTCGTTTGAAAATAGGGCTATAAATAGCGTCTTTTTTTTGGAACGTTATCGCGCGTTACGAAAGGGGGCTAGACGGAAAAAATTAAGATGAAAAGTTGGAACGACACTTTTTGCTATAGTTGTAAGTCATGCGGCTTTTTGATTGACACATTACTGCGTCGGCAGCTGTTTTTGTTACACTATTGGGGCTGCTTAGTAAAAAACCCCAGTTCAAATCCCACGGATCTCGGTGACTTATTAGTTTTTTTTTATTTTACGGTGGGAGATGCTCTGATTTTTATCGATAAAAAAATCATGAAAAAATTATACCTACCCGAATAATTATTTTCCTTACATCTTTTTTTTTGTTTTTTATTACAATTCCTTCCCTAATTAATCGAAAGGAACTTCGTTCCATCCGGGTGTCCCTTGACACCTCTAGTTTTTTTTTTTTTTTTATTTAACGCCGAGAAATGCTCTGACTGGCATCCCGCCTGTGGAGTGGGACTCCCCAGGTGGGTATGTGGGACTCGCCGCGCCCGAAAAGTGGTAAGGTGGACGCAGCTCTACCCACTAAAATCCGGCAAGTGCCACCAGTGCCGCCTTTGGTGAGGTGCCCCGGATCTGTTAAGCTAACAGGGCACCTCGACGGCTAGTCAGTCCCGCAAGGGACCTCTACAGAGGGGTTGTCCCGCACCACAGAGCAACCCCTCCCAACGTCGGGACAGTACAATGGGGTGAGGTTCCCATCCTCGCCCCTTACCCCCTGCTCTTTAGTCCCTTCTTATAAGAGGGGTACAAAGAGCCCCCTTGGCTCAATTCACTTCGCCCAAGGTGCTGGGCTCACCCTAGGCAACTGAACCCCACCGCCACGTCAAGGCCTGAATGGTGGGGATAAATAAAATATAGCGTCTAAGCTGTAAGGTCTGTATTTTTTTACAAACTGTGTCTTTTGCTTTTGTGTGTTGTCATAATACCATAGAGTATACATAATATATAGAGTGCGTGTGTCACGTCGCTTCATTGTGTCGATCGTAAGCAGATGCGTTATAGATATTTATCCATAGTAAAGCGCTGTGACAGTGACCTTCCATCAAATCATTAAGAAATATCTATATTTTAAATTAGGACATTCATCATCATCATCATCAGCCTCTATCCATCGTTTCCAAGACAATGGCCTATGTTCATACCTGTGCTTACAGTTCATAAGAATTTAAAATAATAAAATGTAAAGGAAAATGCGAATAAAAATTACTCTTAAATGTAACACACACAAAAATGCACACAATATTGAAATATAAAATCCTTACTAATATTATAAATGCGAAAGTAACTCTGTCTGTCTGTCTGTCTGTCTGTCTCTTCTTCACGCCTAAACCGCTGAACAGATTTTGTTGAAATTTGGCACAAAGATAGCTTGAAACCCGAGAAAGGACATTAAATAGTATTTATCCTGAAAATCCCACGGGAACGGGACCTATGCGGGTAAAACCCGGGACTGTCTATCTTCTAAACCACGGAACAGATTTGGGTGAAATTTGGTATGAAGATCAAAGTATCTTAACTTAACGTAGGACTGTAATAGTTGCTATCCTGAAAATCCCACGGGAACGGGAGTTGTGCAGCTAAAACGCCGGGACTGTGTATTTGTTAAACCACTAAACCGATTTGAGTAAAATTTGATATGGAGATAGTTTGAGACCCTAGGTAAGATATAAGATGTATACTGTAACAAGAAGTTTTTTAGATGTGTCAATAGATGGCGTTAACACAAAATGTAGATCACGCTATCCATTACAAGATGCGAATCCTTACGAGGATCGCACTTTTGTATTGCACGCGTTTTTAATTAAGTATTCATATATTAGTCATTTATCCAAAAATGATTTATTAATAGAATTCATTATATTATTATAATAAAAGGAATACTTATATATAATAATGAAGCGGCTGAAAAAGCTAAAATATGCAAATACAGAGGTCTAGGCTCCGAATATGATTTTGTGCCATTCGGTGTCGAGACCCTTGGTCCGTGGGGTCCTAGCGCTTTAAGGCTCTTTATGGAAATAACAAAAAGGTTAGTTGACATCACAGGAGACCGAAGAGCTGGCAGCTACCTCGGACAAAGAATTAGTCTAGCAATTCAAAGGGGGAGCGCTGTGAAAATCTTCGTAACCTTGCCTTATGGGACTCCTTTTTATTAATATATACTTAAGTTATTATATTATATTTTTTAAGGTTTTTAGTTTTAGGTGTAATTTATATCCAATATGTTTTTATTTAATTATTTAATAATTTAAAATTGCAATAAATGACAAAGTACTATTTATAAACAATGCTAGGAACAATAATAAAATATATGAATAAAAAATATAACTTTACGTAGTTTTTTTGCTGGTAGTAGGTACTAATTTGAATTAAAATGTTGATGTATCATAGGGTAGTTACGAATAATTTTGGTGACTACCGACGCCCATAGACATCGGCACAGCCAAAAGTTATGCAGATGCGTTGCCCTCCTTTTTCCTATACCTCCCAATGGGCCATCAGAAACTCAAAAACCGCACGAAACGCGATAGCATAGCTGTCACTTGACGCCGGTGTTATGTGAGCGAGAGGTACCACCACGGTTGTGCCGGCCCAATTCGGTTACAAAGCAGCATGGCTACTACTACTTTATTTGAAAAATAGGATTTAAAACAATACTTCTTATACGCAGACGAAGTCGCGGTTAAAATCTATGAAATAATATACTTCACTTACATTAAGAAAAACCATTTTTGTCCGTCTGTTTGTTCCGGTTAATCTCTGAAACGGCTAAGCCGATTTTGACGAGGCTTTTACTGGCAGATAGCTGACGTTATAAGGCGTAACTTTGGCCATAAAAATAATCACCATCAATCCGAACGGCTGCAAATTTAAGTAAACGCGGGCGAAGCTGCGGGCAACAGCTAGTTACATATATCTAATACAATGATGATATGTAGTGGCTCAAATTAATAAAAAATTGAATATATTAAAACGCTCAATTAATTATTTATTCAAGAGTTAAATATTATATAAAACTTAATAATCTTTATTACTTATTAATAATTCAATTAAATTTATTTTAAAATTAAGTACATAATTGTCAATTCAAAATAATATTTATATATATTTATAATTCTTCTGTGCGTGTGTATGTCACTGAACTCCTCCTCAGCGGCTGGACCGATCTTGATAATATTTTTGTGTGTGTTCAAGTGGATTCGAGAATGCTTTAGATTCACATAAAAATATACAGGATAACGTCTGGCGGTGCCACTAGTATCTCTTAAATTACAACTTTAAAGTTTTAACTTTTACTTATTTCTTAGTATTTTAACACTTCCCCACCAAGGTTTAGGCCTTGACGTGGCGGTAGGGCTCTACAGTAGCCTAGGGTGAGCCGCTGCACCCCATTGTACTGTCCCGACGTTAGGAGGCATTGCGGGACAACCCCTCTGTGGAGGTGGCGTCGGTCCCCTGAGGGACTTACTAGCCGTCGAGGTGGCCTGTTTGCTCAACAGATCCGGGGCACCTCACCAAAGGCGGCATTGGTGGTACTCGCCGGGTTTTAGTGGGTAGAGCTGCGTAGTGCGTCCACTTACCAGCTTTCGGGCGCAGCGAGTCCCACATACCCGCGTGGGGAGACCCACTCCCCGCGGGAAGCCTTAGAGCATTTCCCGGCGTTAAAGAAAAAAAAATAGTTGGATGTTCCCAATGTCTTGTCTTAAAAATCTTAAATCTTAAAAAGAGAGAGAAGTTTCCGAATCGCCGCCATTCTTCTAACTCTTGTATGATAACGACGGCATTTCAACGGTTGTTGGAAAATCGTTCGATAGCTAGTGTGGCAGCGGGTGGTGGACGAGAAACAGATGTGCATACGGAAGAGAATATTTTAGATGTTGTTAATCGCAACCCTCGTTTAGACACACGAAGGATTGCGACTGTTACCGCGCAGAGGCAGGTCTATGCCATCTCATAGTTTTGTGCATAAAGTGCTCCGACGGCACAGAATGCGACCGTACACAATCCACAAGGTGCAAGCACTGGTGCCTGGTGATCTAGATCGGCGTAGCGATTTTTGGCGATGGCTTCTTAATAAACAGGACCAAACAGAAAATACTTTTATCCCATATTTAATCTGGACCGATGAAGCCACCTTCACGCGAAATTTCGCCTGGAATACGCGAAGCCTTTATTTGTGGTCAGATGAAAATCCACACGCCTACCAGGTAACAGGGCATCAAACCAAATGGTGTGTAAACGTGTGGGCTGGAATATACAATAGTACGGCAAGAAGACTGGTCCCAGTACCTGGTACTGTTTCACTTTTACGCCGGGAAATTCTCTGAGGCATCCGGCTGGGGAGGGGCACGTCGAGAGAGTGCAATGGGGTGAAGTTCCCATCGTCGCCCCTTGTCCACCCTGCTCTCTTGTGATGCAAATGCATTATGGAGATGTGATCGCCCGAAAATGGTTTTCAAGGTGCCTGGCGAAGAAGTGCCGACTGATGGGCCGCTCTTCGGATTGATCTATGCTGATGGCTTAATGGCCCTAATGCTTCATCGGTTTGTTAGTGAGGCAGCTGACTTATTGATCAATAAGATAAAAAAGTAAACAATAATAACTGATATGAGTAGCTGTACTTTTACTCATATATGTGTCATACCGTCGAGCGAGTACCTGCTGTGCTACCGTTTATGAAAGGCGTCACTGACAAGATTGGCTTCATCCTAAAGCGAGCTTCTGTTATGCGAGCCGCCAAAAAATATAGGTCAATTCTTACCATCTGTCAAGTGTCATATACCCTTACAAGTTGCAGGAGTATACAAGCTTGATTGTGATTGTGGCCTCTCTTATATAGGCCAAACCAAAAGATCAATTAAAACTCGCGTTAAAGAACATATAGCTGACTTAAATCACCGTCGCTACACTAAGTCTGCAATCTGTGAACATAGTCTAGACAAAGCTCGCCATTACATTAGATTTGATAGACCACAGATACTCGCAAAAGAACAACGATTCCAACCAAGGATGATCCGTGAGGCTATTGAAATTAAAAACATCCTAATTTCAAAAGAGAAGATGGGTGGCTCTTACCACCTGCTTGGGATCCTATTATTAAAATAATTAAATCAAAAACTAAGCATAATATGCCACAGATTAAAGATGCAGTTAGCACTTTCTGCGTAGAGAGGACTTATTAAAATAATGATGTATCATAGGGTAGTTTCGAATAACTTTGTAACATTAGGACATCTGTCAGCTCAGTCCTCCCGTGACCATGGTTGCTGTAAAGTATCCGAAACGTCGGGCTTGTAAAAATCTTAATAAACCGCGATAAAATCCGTAAAATTGTTTCATTTATAATGAGTGAAATTCGCGTAAACATTAGAAAACAGTACGTAGGAATATGAGTGAGCGACGATGGCATAGTGGGTATGGGCTCGGCCTCTTGAGTGAGAGCGGAGAGTTCCGGGTTCGATCCTGACCTCCCCCCCACTGTGATGCCTAGAAATGGGTGTTGCTTAATTTCTACGTGCATCTGAACATGAGACCATCGCTTGCTCACCGGTGAAGGACACATCGTGAGGAAACATGCATGCCCGATAAGATTAAAAGTCTTTGAAGGTGTGTGAAGTTCACCAACCCGCATTGGGCCAGCGCATCGGTGAACTATGGCCCAAAACCCTCCTCGCCTGATTCGAGGAGGAGACCCGTGCCCAGCAGTGGGACATAAAACGGTTGATATTATTATTATTATAATACGTATGAATATGAAGTGACTGCAGTAAAATTAAATTATTGAACGCCTCACGAATCATTGCGGGGGATAAGATGGCCCCTGCCAAATTACATATTTTGTTAAAATTTCACTTACGGTCCTGAATCCAGCCAGCAATCATAGGGTTGTGTTTCTCGAAGATTTTGGTCCTCAAATTACCGGTAAAGGGAAGACAGATTGGACTGATGAGTTCTGAAAGAAATTTTTATTTTTAAGTTGAAGGTGAGACATCATTTCATATTTATTAGCTTGGTAATCTAGCAGAGGAATCAATTATTAGGGAAGCCATTTGCTCACCTACTGTACCGATGTAGCTTTAGGTGCTGAAAGGTCAAAAGCATTGACCCTTTCGAAAACAACAAACGTGTCAGTCGATGTTAAATAGTCAACGTAACAAGAAATGCACCTTGTGTCCCTTTTAAAACGATTTAGAGGATTTAAAGCGGCATCTTACTATGTACTTACCGGTGGGAGGGATGCTGTGCCGCGCTCCCGGCTGCATGGGTACCACCATCTTGCTTGTTTCTCCCGTCAAACAGCTTTGCTGTGTTTCGGAGAGAAGGGCAAGACAAGCAGTGTAATTACTGGCACCGAGACTTAACATCTTATGTCTCAGGATAGGCAACACATAGATGAGTTGCCTGGGCTCGTTCCAGGTAAACTAGTTTATGTTCATGGGCGACGTCGACCACTTACCATCAGGTGGCACGTTTGCCAGTTTGCCTATCCAACTAACATAAAAAAAAACCTCTTACTTAATTGTAAGAGGCAGTATCGATAAATTTTAAAATAGTGCCATGCTTTGCTTTGCAGATTGGGCCGGCACGATCGGTGTGAAACATCTCGCTCACATGATAGTGGCGTAAAGTGACAGCTATGCTGACGCGTTTCGTGTAGTTTGTGAGTTTCCGGTGGCCATGGGTGGGGATGGGGTAAAGGAGGGTAACAAATCTGCATAACCGCTTGTGCGGATGTTTATGGACGTCGGTAGTCACCTAAGGCTCCGACTGCTCATTTGCCCCCCTAAAAAAAAAACTCCTCTTTATTACATATAGGTAACTACTTTATATATATTACACTATATAGGTAACTACTTTATTGTTTTGTAGCCGCGAGGACCTCTCACTCAAGAGACCGAACCCTTACCAAATAGACCACCGTCTCTCACCACGGTGAATGATATGAAAAACGAGTCCCCGGGGTAAAAATCAAATCTATACATATATAAATAAAAATGAATAGCTCAACTCGGTAAACGTTCGCCTGGCGTTTGTCGGTTAGCCTGACAATAATAAATATTCAAAATAGTACCAATAATAATGAAGCTTTTTGAACATAAATTGAATCTAGGTCCATCTAGATCTAGTTCTAACCAGTTCCAAGGCCACTGAGAAGAACCCCCGAAACAGCGGAAATAATGTTTTCAAATATTCTATAACAAATTTTCCATGCTGTGATCTGAAATGTCTGGGAGGAACGCCCTATCCCCAAGGTATCTTCCATAAAATCTTTTACTTAGTACCCTGATCAAGCTAGAACCCTGACCTCTCCCTTTTGCCGAGGTTTTAACAACTGCTCTATTATAGTATTGCGCAAAAATATTTTCCAAACATATAACAATACACAATCATAGATAAAATCTGTACGGTTCAATAATTTGATGGTACGAATACAATATAGTTTTTGACCCACATTTCAAAATCACCAATTATTATATTTCATATAGCTGGTCTCATTTAAACATAATATTATTATTCAGTATTAAACATTCCATAGTGATAGTTGTGCGTGAATAATATTTTAAAAAAATATTAACATTTTTTCTGCATTCGTTGATAATATTGAATTTCACATTTGAATATTGATAATATTGCTAGTTTTTTGCGCGTGAAAAAAAACTTTTTTACAACAATATTTTCTGTCAAAATGACAGTGTCTGGTAACACCGTATGTAGCCTCATACAGTCATTCCCCGTGCTTTTGATTCTCGCTCAGAACGCCAATAAATGTCTGAAAACCCCCTTCATATACAAGCCACCCACCCCCACCCACACCCCCGAATATTACGAGGCGTATGACGCATTGATCCATACCTTATTACACGATAAATGTTCCTACAAAAAACCTTGCCACTCCCATCCAAATTATCCGAGCTATCCCAATTACGCGAGCTATCCTGAAGGCGGATATGGACACGGATATCCCTATGGATACGCGTACTCGGTAGAAAAGTATCCCGGCTTAGAAAGTTATCCCGACGGTTACAGCGGGTACTCCCACAACCGATACAGACTGGCAAACGGACTGAACATGAGCACAAACTACATGTACAAGACTAATTATGCTCCAAATCAAATTTACAACACGAAACAGAAACATAAAATTGTCATCGTCAAAAGCAGAGGACCCAAATTCGAGAAATTACAAGGTGAGGGATATCTATATTAATAATATCATAAAGAGTAAAGCTTTGATTTTCTAGATTGTTGGTTTGTTGTGATTTAACTTAAAAACTCTACCGATTATAAATTCTTTCACAAGAATGCTACGTTAACACTGACAGATGTGAGCTATAAATTAACTAAATTATGAATCCTGATGCACCTGTAAATATGAGTTGACACGGGTGAAGGTACGGGCACCAGCTGATGTTTGCTAATTTTGATATGTATATACTATTTTATTCAGAATCAGGCGTTAAAAAAATGCGACAATCACAAAATAATTCCAAGGAACAAACATAAATTGAATGTACCATTTTTTAGACTTCATAAAGTTTATGGGACAATGTATACGTTTTTACAATAGGATCCCAGAAAACGTTCAAAATATTTCCATTAATAAATTTAAGAAAACTGTTAAAGAGCGTTTGTGTGGTAAAGGCTATTATGAAATAAAAGATTTTATTGAAGATACCACACCTTGGGAATAAGACATTCACTGTTTAGGTTTTGCATGGACATGCAAATGTGTTTTATGTTGATGCTATTTTCTCGTTTTTCTTGGGGAGTCTGCATTTCAAACGAGTTTTTTTATTACTTCACCTTCTTACTGTCTTCTTTTTTTGACGTATTTCAAGTGTACAAGTTTATACCTATGAAATAAAGATATTTGGATTTGATTTGGTGGAAGATCATTATCATAATTATGTCAAAAGTATTCCTCTAACCTCTAGTCTCCATGAAAATGCACAACGCACCTTCCTACTTTTCCACGATGTATTTTTTTTCTAACGCCGGGAAATGCTCTGAGGCATCCCGTGGGGGAGTGGGTCTCCCCAGGCAGGTATGTGGGACTCGCTGCGCCCGAAAGCTGGTAAGTGGACGCAGCTCTACCCACTAAAACTCGGCAAGTGCCATCAATGCTGCCTTTAGTGAGGTGTCCCGGATTTGTTGAGCAAATAGGGCACCTCGATTGCTAGTCAGTCCCTCAGGGGTCCGACGCCACCTTCACAGAGTGGTTGTCCCGCACCACAGAATAACCCCTCCTAACGTCGGGACGTTCCCGTCTTCGCCCCTTACCCCCTGCTCTTTTGTTCCCTCCTCTTATAAGAAGGGTACAAAGAGCCCCCTCGGCTCATTTCGCTTCGCTCAAGGGGCAGCGGCTCACCTTAGGTTACTGAGCCCCACCGCCATGATAAAGCCTGAACCATGGTGGGGTTTCACAATGTATACCTATGCGTATACTCACATGCACTTACCACCATACCATTGCAAAGACCACGTTTAGTCCGATACCATCGAACAACAATAGACTTAATCAAACGTAAAGGCCTGGGTTCGTTCCCGACCAGTACTCAGAATGAGTTCACCGAATTTCCCCTTGTAATATCGCTTGCTCATTGCGCATTGCAGGTAAACGAAAACATCGTGAGGAAATCTGCATATCTGGTGAGATTAAAAGTCTTTGAAGGTGTGAAGTTCACAACCCCACATTGGGTCAGCGCATCGGTGAACTATGGCCCAAAACCCTCCTCGCCTGATTTCTAGGAAACCCGTGCCCAGCAGTGGGACATAATAATATATAAGGGTTGATATTATTATATTTATATATTCTCGTTTTGAGTTCAAAAAGAAATGGTCACCTTATATAAGCACATGATTCCTTTCATGTAGCAAGTTTTTGTAATTTTTTTTCAGAAGAAACTTGCCGCACTGTAGATGATCGAGATGGCAGTTGCATCGTCCTTAACAACTGCGAACCGTACCAAGAACTATTAGCACGGGCAAAAACTGATGGAAACGCGAAAAAGCTATTGCGCAAAGCTCACTGTGGCTTCGAAAAAAAAGTACCAAAGGTAATTCTTATCTGCCGATGCATTTTCAACGTGCGTCCACATGTCTGACGTTCACAAAATGCGTGTCACAAAAACCGACAACAAACGGAGCAAATCACCCCATTTACACGACGACGGACGCGTCTTCTGATGACGTCTGCCGATACATCTATCTATTTGTAGAGGAGCTATGAGATCAATCCATATAATCATATATCCCGCTAGATATAACTTTATAGACCAATCCGTACGTACAATCGGCACAGAACAAGAATATAATGATGCACTACTGACAAATACTTTAAAACCTTTATTGTATATCACAGATGTTGCGATTAGAATGAATGCATTAAATATATATATATATATATATATATATATATATATATATATATATATATATATATATATATATATACACACAATATATAATACACGTCTATATTTATATTATTACGGGTGCTTACCGCGTTTAAAGATTTATTGAGGTCCCGATTTTTCGGCAATGTTTCAATCGCCATGATCACGGGGAGACTAATGTACGGTACTGGTAGATCAGAAAAATCTGTCTACCGTCTTTCTTCTTCGTTTCGGACGACTAGTTTCGGCACACGGACGCACTTGTTCACCACGACGCACTATACTGACAGTGTCTTTATTGGACTTTGAGCATCTATATCGTGACGGACCCTCACACAAACTAATCACGGGATTCCACATACTCGGTATTCTGAATCCGTCTTCCCTATTGAAATTTGGTAATTTTTTTATTTAAATTGCCTCCTTTACTAATCGAGGGAAATGATGACGTTCGGATGACAAAACCTGTGGCTTATGTAACTCAATCCAGTGATTAGGACCCCCTTCTAGCAGATATTGAGCTATGGCCGATTTTCGGGCGGTCATTCTTTGTGACGGCTTTGATGTGTTCTTTGATGCGATATGATAATATTGTCCTTTTTGTCTGGCCGATATATGAACTGCCACAACTACAGTCTACTTTATAGACACCAGGATGTTCAAAGGGAAAATAATCCTTTGGTGAACGCAGTGTACCTTCTGAAGAGGAGTAAACACGGTTTTTATTGAATATATTTCCAGGTGTCTACTAATCCTGTCGGTCACCCCTCTTACATAGTGATCGCGTTAGTTTAAAACAATATACGTCTAATTACACATACAATACATATATCTCATGAATACACATACAATACCATAATATGTATTTATGTATATTCATGACACAAACTTTCATATTCGTCATTCAAATCAAGCGGGTTCTAACCCGACTCTTTATTTATTTATTTTTATTTATTGATATTTTTTTATTGATTTACCTTGATTATCAAGCGGTCGTCCTTTCACATATACTCCTTTATTTTAAGGTGTGCTGTCCACGTTCAAGAGCACCCATAATAACGTCCACCAAGTCAGGGGTAGAGACAACCATTCAAGCTCGCAATGACGCCATGAGCAAGACGGTAGAAGCCAATGACTACGTCACAGCCTTTCCCAAACCTCCTGTGTGCGGAGTCTCCAATGGATACTTCGGAAAAGTGGTGGGAGGAATCGAAGCTAAATTAGGTAATAATGAATTATTTGAATCATTAAAGAGTATTTTTTTGATTATTTGAGTATGACCCTTTTGAATCAATAAAGAGTCGTCTGCTAGTTTAACCAAATAACATTAAACGTATTTAAGGTCGTAGACTCGTAGGTATATTAGGGTCATTTGTGACACAAATTAAGGCGCGAGTCCCTAAGGGGACTGATATTGGATGGACTGTAGTTATGGTCAGTAATTATGACTGTCTTCCAGGTGACTTCCCATGGATCGCTCTCCTGGGATACAAAAACCGGTCTGATTCCTCCCACAAATGGCGATGTACGGGCTCTCTCATCACCGATCGCCACGTGCTAACTGCTGCCCACTGCATCCACAACCTCGAAGACGAACTGTAAGAATACCAACTTTGAATCTATTACTTATAGATATAAATAGATGTACCAGGAGGCCATACATCGGCAATACAACGTTGTCTATAAACAGGAGTTAACATTTAAGTAATATTTATTATGTAGCCTAGGCAAGCCATGCGTTGTATATCCTCAAGATGGCAAGTCTTTGTGCCAGTAATCGCAGCAATTACGCGAGGGGCACTACTCTTAAACCCGGAGCTAATCTAGGCGTATTCAACTGGCCTCGATGTCACCATCCTACTTTTAAGTAGGCTTTAGCTGTATTGTCTAAAACGCTGTGTTTTAGAGTAGGATCATGCAACAACCCATTTTCTTATCCTATTTCATAGTTATTCCCCCATCCTTAATATATATTTCCGATGCTAGCAACTTACTGAGTTGTGAGCGGCTGAGCTGTATGTTCATTTAAAATAAACATAGTAAGGTTGCTCGACGTAAACATTCTGCAAAAACTGTAAAATTTGATGCATAGGCACTAGTACTTAAAATAAATGTCTGTTTCAGATACGTTGTGCGCTTAGGAGACGTGGATCTTGCTCGAGATGACGATGGAGCCACTCCACTCGACGTGCTCATCAAACGACAGGTTAAGCACGAGCAATACAATCCCGCGAGCTACGAAAACGACATCGCGGTTCTGGTTTTGGAGGAAATAATTGTGGAATTCACAAGTACGATTTTGCAAAATAAAAACAAATTAACAAAAGCACATAAACGCTATTTTAAATTTTCTCTACGGTCATACAAATTACCCGTACTAACACTGTCACTAAAGGACACGATGATCTTTTTTTTCTGTTATCGCAGGGAAATGCTTTTTACGCATGTAGCCAGGATCTCGGGTAGATCCGGACCCTATATGGGACTCGCACCTGGGAGTGCCCTACCCGTAAACTAAAATCACTGCGAGCGCCTTCAGCCGCTCTTTGAGGGTCCCGGATCTGCATTCAACAGGATTGCCTCAGCGATAGGTTGGCCCCGGCAAAAGCCGGACTACTCCTCGTAAGGGGGGACTGCCCGGCCGCTACTAAGCAATCCCCGCGACGTCATGTCAAACTGGGCCCAGTTTCCCATCCTGAACCCGACACGAGCACAGGGGCGTTATTGGAGGCGCATAAAGTAGCGCCTCCTTCGCACCCCCGTTCGTCACCTGCGGGGGGAGGCCTCGTCGGCGGCCTCCTCTCTCACCCGCTCATCGGCCTCCTTCTGGGACATAACTGCCTCGCAGAAGGAGACCATCACCGTCCCGGATTCGTCGTCATCGAGCATCGCGGTGATGACTTTATTACCAATGATATGTTAATGATATGTACATGAGTAAAATAAATACGTTCATGAGTGACGCAGACCTACCATCATACATAGCTAAAAAAATTAAAAAATTAGCTTAATTATTAACCATTTAAACATTTATTTCAGAGCTCATCAGGCCGATTTGCCTTCCCTCTGGAAGCGATTCAAGATCCAAATCCTTCGAGGGTTACAATCCAATGATCGCTGGATGGGCATTGGGAAGCGGTAAGTGGAAGTGGAACAAATAAAAAACATAATTACGACTTTAGGAACCATTTTAAGGCCTAATATCTAGCTTGACGCACAATTTTTCGATAATTTAATTATATGGTATTAATTGTACACCTACCTTTCTTCATTTATATTTATTTGCAATTCCCAACACAATCAGGATAACCTCCAAGCAAGAGTAGTAGGCGCTTAAGATCTTGGCTATTCAGGAGTAATAAAGGACCAGAAAATGTGACCAAGATCTTTATTTGACAAAATAATTTAAATCCATTTATTAGGGTGTGCTACAGGGTACCTATTTAACACCCTTTTTATTTTCATCTTTGGTAAATATACTTATGAAATTTATTCACCATTACTAAAATTATATAAAAACTTATTCATAGTCAACTTCTTTTGTTCTTCAGAGGCTTCTGCTGAACAGTTGAAATTTGTGCAACTTCCAGTGCAGAAAAAAGACTTATGCGTGAAAGCCTACGCTAGAAATAAGAAGCAAATAATTGACGAAAGAGTGCTGTGTGCTAGTTTCACAAAAGGCCAAGATGCATGTCAAGGAGATAATGGTGGACCGCTCATGATTTCTAATGTAATTAATTTTTCTATAATATAAATATCACAGGGTTATAATAAAATAATATCAACCCTTGTCCCACTGCTGTGTGAATTTCACACACCTTCAAAAACTTTTAATCTTATCGGGCAAGCAAATTTCCTCACGATGTTTCCTTCACCAATGAGCTAGCGATGGTCTCATGTTCGGAAACCCATTTAATAGGCATAGGGGGGTCAGGATTTAATGCGGACCACTCCATTCTCATCAAAGACTACTATTGTATAACCAGATTCTCCCTCAAGAGGCCGAGCCCATACCCACTAGGCCACCGTCGCTCAAGCAACAGAGTTATAGATGCAAATAAAGATGACCATCACAGGATATTTGTAAGTGGTAGTGCCATGCTGCATTGCAGCCGAACTGGGCCGGCACGACCGGGGGGTACCTCTCGCTCACATAACACCGGCGTCAAGTGACAGCTATGCTGTCGCGTCTCGTACGATTAGTGAGTTTCCGGTGGCCCATTGGGGGGATTGGGAAAAGGAGGGTGGCGCATCTGCGTAGCCTTGGTTGTGTGGATGTGTATGGGCGTCGGCGCCGTGAGGCTCCGTCTGCTCGTTTGCCCCCTGATCACATAAAAAAAAGGACGCCCGGCAGATGTAAATCATCGATGTCAATATTAAAATTCATAATTAATAAAAATCTATGTTTATATCATATTGTTATGGGTGCTTACCGCGTTTAAAAATTTATTGAGGTCCCGATATTTCGGCAATGTTTCAATAGCCATGATCACGGGGAGATATTAAAACGCGGTAAGCACCCCGGGTAACAATATTAATATAAACATGAATAGTGATCCCGTTAGTTTAAAACAATGAATGAATCTAAAATAAAATTTGAAATAAAATAAGGAAATTCAGTGTCCGTTTGCCGTCACGGTGTTCAAGTCGATTTTAATGCCCTGCGCGCAATATTATCAAGTTCGCGTTAGCGGTGGGAAGTGGAGATGGAAAGACACATATATTTCTCCTAAAATATATATTATATATATCGTCTAGGTGATGTCTATGTAGCAGTAGAAGTCTTGAGTTTTGTTTGACTGAGAAAAGTGGGTAGATGTGTTTCTAGTAGAAATAGTAATTAAATTAACAGCCTTTGTCGTGATTTTAGTTTATATGTTCCAATAATATATTCTTATTGCAGTGGAATAATGTCACTTTGGAGGAGTATTTTTATCAAATCGGTGTGGTGTCATACGGCAAGAATTGTACCGAAGCTGGTTTAGTTGGAATATTTTCTAGGATTACACACTTCATGCCCTGGCTTGAGAAAGTGGTGTTGGGTATTTAAAAGCTCGACTTCGGACATTATATATTGACTAAGTTGAAATTAATCTACGACTTTATGTTATCTGTAAAATAATTTTACTAATGTTTTAACAATCTTAGTCACAGAACAATATTACTCATAAAGAGAAGAATGACAACTTCATATAAAATTTGTGAGGAAAATTATTTTCCTTAGCGTCTTGCGCCATCTATTTGCAGCCCACACAAAACTATCGTAAATGTCATATCAGCGCGGGGAATTCAAAATTAGTGTATTATCCTAACTTCATGATTTTGTATGTATATTTGCTTATTTTAATATGGGTTCAAAATTGGAAACAAGCTGTTCGCAGAGTTACTTGCAGTTATGTGTATGCCGATTAATGTTTATAATTCTATAGAAATATAAATATTAATCAAATCAGCGATCCACATCTTCAAAGAATAACTATCGAAGAACACAGCTAAGAGAAATCAATAAAATATGTAACTTTATTATAAAAGGTTTAATTTTCATGTCAACAGAGCAAAACACACAAAACTAAATATTATGAATATTATGTGATACTATATCAGACTGTTATAATTCCCGGCAAACTTCTTCATTATGGAACTTAATGTAAAACAACCAAAACAATGTAAGAGTCACTTTCTCAGAACTTGAGTCCATATCTCACAAAATAACACTTTAAAGGAGGAACAGGGTGAACAACATTTTTTATGCACGAAAAATCAAAATTAGTTTATTTGTAGAAAATAATCCTTACAAGATAGAACAGTGCGCGAGCAGCGGCAGACATTTTTGTTGTAGTGTTGCCAGTAAATGAATGTAATAAAATGAAATAAAACTAATTCAAAACTTAAGTGTATTTTTTCAGTGGTACCATTACAGCAGGCATGGCAGGCAATATATAGCTATTCTTGTTTTACCATATCGCCCTCTCTGTCGTGTTTATCAACCCTCCAATCACAGTTTTGTAGAACAGACTTGACCGACCCGGATCTTAGTACCGTTGTGTTTGTTTCTTTTTACAATTATGTTTATTTCAGTTATTAAAATATAATACGTTTTGTAGTACAATTATGTAACTTTCTATATTCATTTTAAAACGGGGACTACAGGAGCTAAAAGCATATTTTATAATTCCTGAAAAAAATAGAAAAATGTATGACAGTGCACCAATCATGTTAAATGTTTTAAGTTAACACTGAAAACTACTAAATAAAATACTATTTTTCTGTACTTGAAACAATTTTTCTTTTCCGAATGATTATGCTTTTTTCGTTCACTGTTATTCAAAGAGGTAGGAATATACCTGTATAGTAGGAGAAGCCCTATTCTACTATTATATTACACACACAGGGGTATGTGGGACTCGCTGCGCCCGAAAGCTGGTAAGTGGACGCAGCTCTACCCACTAAAACCCGGCGAGTGCCATCACTGCCGCCCTTGGTTTGGTGCCCCGGATCTAATGAGCAAACAGGGCACCTCGACGGCCAGTCAGCTCAAGGGATCGACGCCACTTCCACAAAGGGTTTGTCCCGCACTACAGAACAACCCCTCCCAACGTCGGGACAGCACAATGGGGCGAGGTTTCCGTCCTCGCCCCTTGCCCCCTGCTCTTTTGTCCCCTCTTCTTATAAGAGGGGTACAAAGAGTCCCCTCGGCTCAAATAGGCTTTGCCCAAGGTGCTGGGCTCACTCTACTGAGCCCCACCGCCTCGTCAATCATAAAAACATTTTTCTATTAACCATTTTTTTTATTCAATTTTAAACCATTTTAGTGGTAAGTTTCGTAAGTCTTTGGGAACTGTATAATTGTACACTTTAACTGCCATAGGAAAGCAGCTATTGCGATAGAGTACAGTTCTATCCCTTGGCACTGTCAAACGAGTTGGATCCCTTGGAGCGTACTTATTATCTAACTTGCTAAGGCCCATAAATAGCTCAAAGTGCTTTTTAACGAAAATAGATATTTCTAGGATATAAATATATGTCATAGTAAGCAAACGTAATTTTTTTAATAATGGCTTACATGAAACAAGAGGACCAGCATGACTGATTGCTCTGACACACTTTTTTTGAGCTATGAATACTCTACTTATATTTGTAGAATTTCCCCATACTACTACGCCGTACCTTAACACTGATGTCACGTAACCGTGATAGGCTATAATTGCTGCATCTCTACTAATAGTTTTATTAATGGTGCGCAGGGCATATACAAATGTATTTACCTTATTACAAATATTTTCCGTATGTGCCTTCCAATCACAATGGCTATCTAGAGTAATCCCCAAAAATTTTGCAACATTAACTTGTTGTATTACGCTATTTTCATATTTTAACTCGAAATTTAAGAATTGTTTCTTATTTGTGAATCGAATCATTTTTGTTTTGTTAATGTTTACCTTGAGACTATTAATTTTTAGCCATTCAATGACGTCTTTAATTGTATTTGTGACTGTTAATTTATTGTTATCGATTGCCGGATTTTCTAATATGAAAATGATGATTTCTAATATGAATACGGATAACTGATATGTCATCCGGATGGCCAACGAGAGGATCGGCAGGCTAATTACGTATCTTGAAATTACAAGCAACAGGCAAAAATAAAATATCTGCTGTCAAAATCATATTTTGTATTACCTATTAGCAACGCGACAGCAACAAGCTCAAATAATCGACCGCAACGCCATCTGCAAAGCGACAGCGACCGAGGAACTAAAAATGCATTTTTTGGTATGTTTGGCTGACGGTTTGGTATTACGTAAACTATTTAGCAGCCCGCGACAGCAGATTGAAATGTCAAACAGCGATTTTTTAACAACAACTAAAGTGGTGTCTGCAAGCCTGTTGCTATTCGTCTGCTTACTTTATAAACTGTTTAAAATACTTGGTTAGTGATCGAAAAAGACTGTTAGAGACAATAGGCGTGATATTATCTTGTGTGACTCTTATTGAACTTACCCTATTCGATTTTAAGTGGCAGTGTTATTGAAAAAGAAACTATAATTTTAAAACAATGGGTCGTGCACTTCTTTTGATGGTTGCATTAGAGGCTGAGGAGATAAGACAGGAGACCAGGAGCACAGCCTCACTGAGACGTCGACTACGTGAGGAAGCCAAAGCATTTAACTTGTCCGACTGGAAATTTCAATCTCTTAACAGACTTTCAAAGGATTTCAGAACTTATGAAATTAAATTGATCTACTATATGTTTTGCGACTTACCAGTAGGATTCCTGCCGGCCTACTTTTGACTGCAATTCCAATCTCACAACAATATGAATTCAATCCAGTTCCAGTTCTAATCTGGAGTAAATTGGTACTCTTGAACAAATAGAGTTTACGATTGAATTGAAATTGGAATCGACGACCGATGTGATGTGTATAATAAAATATAATAACAAAATAAAATTCAACACAATATGATGTTTTATGTTTCTTTTTTTTTTTTTTTTATTAAAATATGTCTCCAATAATGAATTATTATCTTTTATTTTTAATTATATTTTTCCTTAAATTAAACCTAAACTTATTTTGTAAAGCATTAAACGCCAAATAAATTATAAATTCTGGCATAATGTGTCAAATACACATTATGCCAGACATAGACATCAAATTTAAAAATAGCTCAAAACAAAGTAAACAAAATAAGAATGGCGGGAAGCATCGGGGCGCGCGGTTGTGTTATTTTTTGGTTTCCCATTACATAATTAATTGTTATTTTGTGTTTTGTCCATTCAGAGTGGTTTTCTATAGTGTTTGTTTTAAAAACTTGATCTTTATATATTGTGATTGGTTGGCGAATCTTATGGAGTACCTTTCTGGAGTGGTTTTCTTAGTAGGGCTGTTCTGGCGGTTTTCTATAGTGTTTGTTTTAAAAACTTAATCTGTGTAATATATAATGTGATTGTTTGGCGAATATTGTGGTGGACTGCCTTGTGTGGATGGAATAGGGAATGATAGTTGATTGATGGGGGCTAGAGGGGCGAAGCCGCGCTCCTTGGGGTTTCCCGCCATTTCTCCGTATTACAGACCGAATATTGTATTTTGTATGGCTAATAGCGTAGTAGCTAATGCCTTTAAATGAAAATAATAATAATAATAAATAAACAAAATAAGGAATGGCGGGAAACATCGGGACGCGCGGTTGTGTTTTTTTGGTTTCCCGTTAATTAATTGTTATTTTGTATTTTGTCCATTCAGAGTGGTTTTCTATAGTGTTTGTTTTAAAAACTTGATCTTTATATGTTGTGATTGGTTGGCGAATATTGTGGTGGACTGCCTTGGGTGGATGGAATGGAGAATGATAGTTGATTGATGGGGGCTAGAGGGGCGAAGCCGCGCTCCTTGGGGTTTTCCGCCATTTCTCCGTATTACAGACCGAATATTGTATTTTGTATGGCTAATAGCGTAGTAGCTAATGCCTTTAAATGAAAATAATAATAATAATAATAAACAAAATAAGGTATTTTACTAATTATGTTGAGCGCGTTCGAGAGTCTTAAAAAAACCGATTTTATTTTAATAAAAGTTTATTACACTTACTAATTAATTACATATAATTCAATTTTAATATATTATGAACATAATTAAAACTGTTAACTAAAACTAATAAGACGTGACAACCGTTCGATATTAGAATTGGAAGTGTCTTACATTATTATATAAAACTGAGAGGTGGATACAATATGTACCGTGAGAATATATGTGGAGGATCATGTTAACTTCACTATAAGCGAGGTTGAGCTGCGTCGGCGTTTCCCTGGGAACCGTCGTACTTGATATCTTGTAACTTGTATGGGAACTTATTATATAAAATGATCGTCAGCGGTTTATGGGTAGTGCGCATATGTAACACCTCCCCCCGTACTTCAGGGATTATTTCGAGATGTTAGATAATGTCGCCGAAATGTCGCTGTGGTTGATTTTCATTTTTTCGCGATGCGATTTTCTTTTTTCAGGTTTTTCAGAGCTGGTTTCTAATGGTATATTGATCTTAATGTCTTCGACGTCTTGATTTTCATGAGGGCGGTTTTGACGGAGATATTTGTATAGGATGTATACTGCACATAATATAACTGCACCCGATAATATTACATAAAATGGGATGGTTGTATGGTACAAACTTAGTTGTAAATTTTTATCCAATTTTATAGGATTTTGGAATGATATTTTCTCATTAAGAGAGTGAAGATTTTCGAGGTCAATTGTGTTTAAAATTGCAGGTGCGTTATATGTACTTCCATTCGATTCTTGAAACGTCGGCAGTTCTACTATTTTCAGAGGGTGTCCTTTGATGTGGTCATCTAAATTAGATATGGTAAAGGTAGGCGTCTTGAGGTAGCAGTTCACGGGGATTGTGATGAGATAACTTCCTTGAAGCATTCTATATTGTTCTTGCTTACAAAAGGTTCTAACTTTAGTTTGATTAGGAAAGGTCACAGTGTAATGTCTGTCGTCGATTTGTTCTACTGCTTCTTTTGCTAGGTTCACTGAAGCTAGCTTACATGATGAATGAACTTCTTGCTTGATGATGAGTTGATGGATACAATCGGGGATTTCACGAATTTTATAGATAGATGTCCTTTGGCAGAGATACCATTCTTTTACCTTCGGGCATTCAGCCTCCATGTACTTAGAATCATCTCCAGAAATTGCTATGTATGGTAGAGTGGGTAAAAGGATCTGATGATTTCTATTAGGTATAAGGGAAAGTTTAAAAAGGTCATATATCGAAGGTAAGGCAATTGGAATCTTATAAACTATAACTATACGACTGTCTACGTAAAAATAACCTATCTTAATTATATCGTAAAAATATCTAATCTCTATATCAAGGATTTAATCCTTAGAATAAAGATTTCGTAACTTATGTAACATAATTTTTAAATCTACAATACTTAACATAGAGTGCGGAGCACTTGATACTCTAATAAAAGCTAACGTATCCTCTAGTCTATACATTTCATCAGATAATCTATCAATATTATCCCCTAAAATAATGAGATGTTGCGCCAGATGGGCGTATTTAATTAAATCGTCATCTCTTGTAGCATCACTTTTCATTATAATATCTAGTGTTTTAACTATTCGATCTTGATTTAATGTAATATTTTCTAGTATTTTCGAATTTCGCAAAGCCCATTCTTTATTTAAACTGATATGACTATTTATCTCAGATTCAATTTTATGTTGGTTTATACTTAAAACTTCGATGGCATTGTTATATTTAATTGCGTCTGTGTAGTCAAGATTACCGGATATACTCTTAATTATTGAACCAAGTCCGTCTATGAGACCTCTTTTCTTGCGGTTTGGTTCAAAGGTCTGCAGCTGTTCATAAATTCGTTCTAGCTTCGAGATGAGGTATTCTATGTGAGGATCATACAAGGTAAAGGTTCTATTACTAGGGTTTGGTACTAATTGGGAAAGCTGAGATTTTACAGAATTAATTTGTTCGTGAATAGTGGATAGGTCGATGTTAACGAGAAATGAATGATAGTGGGACACCATTTTCGCAGGTCCTAGTTTAAACGGAAGAAGCCCTGGACCATCTTGTAGAGAGTCAATCAGTATGTCTTGTCCTCGAGTCAGTCGTATCAGTAGCAGAAGATGTATCCTGTAACAATACAGGGTTTTTAGAACTTCGCTTAAGGCGTGATTTGGCAACAGGGCCACGTTTCTTTTTGGTATATATATGGATAGGAAGATCCGCTAGGACCGTGTCCTGTGTATAGCGAGGAGCGAGCTTTTGTCTAGTTGCTGCAGGGTTTTTTTTGAAAATCTGTTGGTCAGGAGTATATTCCTGTTCGGGTTCACGGTCTTTATTCCTATTTTCTGTCAGTTCTGTCCGATTGTGTAATGAGGTCTCGTTAATTATGTCATATACTTGAGTTATTCTGCGCTTATGGTCTTGCAAGTATTGTTGGAGTAAATGTTCGTTTAAGTCAATGCCAATTGGGTCACGAGGATCAAAATGTCCTGTGATTAGATCTATCGGTCGGCATTTCGTAAAACTATGAATAGAGCTGTTATAGGCCAGAACTGCATAAGGCATGAGGTTTAGAGTAGGTTCAGATTTTTTTTCAAGTTTTAATATTCTAAGGTGCTCAAGGATAGTTGAATGAAACCGCTCTACAATGCCGTTATCGTTTGGAGAGTGTGACAGGATTTTATGGTGCTGAATTTTATGAAGTCGTGTAAATTCCATGAAAAGTGCATTTGTGAATTCCGGTCCTTGGTCAGTTACAATTGTCAGGGGAACGCCATGATGGGTGAAATATATAAGAAGACCCTGAATTATGCTTAACGCTGTGCCGTCTCTGAGATGGTACGCTTGAGCGTATTTCGAAAAAGCATCAACTAATGTTAAATACTTTTCATTTTCAGCCGTAAACAGATCGAGATGGAGAATCTCAAATGGCTTAGTTGGTGGTGGCACTATGGAAAACCTTTGATTAATTGGATGCCGATCGTACTTTGCCTGCCCACATATACTACATTCATTTATAAAATTTGCAATTGATTCCTTCATCTTAGGCCAATAATATCGACGGGATAAAGCTAGGAAGCACTCATTAATGCCGCGGTGATTGGTTTTTCCTAAATGATATTTATCTATAATCTCTTGTTGTTGTAGATATTCCTTTATGTTTTCTACCTCGGTTTTGGTAAGAACTAATTTCATGGCTGCACTTTTCCTGAAGTATAGGTATGATTTTATACATGGCAAGGGTTGGGTGGATTATAAGTCCAGTCATCACTTTTGGATTTACGTACTCTTTAATTGCATTTATAACGTCGTTTTCTAAATTTGATTCTGATATTTGAATAGTCGTCTTCGTATGAGTTTGAAATGGTTTTGTAACTGTCGGTCGTTTTTTTATATCTCCTACAACTACAAGGGATATTTGTCTACTAAACTTATTCAATGGGTCATCAGATATGGGGATTTCTAAAATAGGGTTTTCTGCACTCGAATGAACGGTAAGTGTAGATGAACCGGATTGCGCGGTAAGCGTCGATGAACCTGATGGTGATGAAGGTCTGTCTGCTTCGGATACATTTACTACAATGGAACTAGTATCTTCGTTGTTAATTTCTATCCGGGATAAGGCATCTGCATTTGTGTTACATTTGCCTTGTTTATAGATGGGAGTGAAATTATATTCACTCAGTTTTAAACGCCATCTTGTAAGCCTAGAGCCCGGTTCCTTAAGGTACATAACCCATTGAAGTGGCTTATGGTCTGTTACAACTTTAAATTTTCTACCGAATAAATAAGGTCGGAAATATTTAGTACCAAAAACTATAGCCAAAAGTTCCTTTTCTATAGTACTATAGTTAATTTCGCTTGTGTTAAGTGTCCTAGAAGCGTAAGCTATTGGTCTGTCATTACCTATGGGTCCCTGAGATAGTATGGCCCCTATGGCGAAATTTGAGGCGTCTGTATTCAGTACAAATTCTTTGGTGAAGTCTGGGTATTGTAAGATTGGGTCATTAGTCAATAGTGTTTTACATTTTTCAAAACAGTTAATGTACACGGGATCGTTTATTACTATTTTAGAGCCCTTTTTCAGACACTGTGTCATAGGTTTTGTGATACGAGCTAAATCTGGTATAAATTTACGATAATAACCTAAGAGACCAAGAAACCGTTTTATTTCTGTTGCAGTTTTTGGTATGGGGAATTTTTGAATGGCTGAAATTTTGTCAGGGTTAGGTTTGATGCCATCTTTACTAATAACATGTCCTAAGTATGCTGTTTCTAATTTAAGAAATTCGGACTTGTCCATTTGAATTTTAAAATTTGATTCCCTGAGTCTTTTAAAAACTTTTTCTAAATTAATCATAATATGCTCTTGTAGCGATACACTAAATACTATTATATCATCGAGATATACGAGGCAAATAACGTTCTGGAGACCCCTTAGTACATTATCCATCACACGTTGAAACGTGGATGGCGAATTTTTGAGACCCATGGGCATGCGTAAAAATTCAAAATGCCCATGTTCAACATTGAAGGCTGTCTTTCATATGTCATTTGGATTCATCTCCACCTGGTAAAAGCCACTGGCAAGGTCCAGGGTCGTACAATAATGGCAGTTGCCCAACTTATCAAGAACATCCGAAATATTCGGAATAGGGTACTTATCGTCAATGGTTTTCTCATTTAATTTTCGGAAATCCACAACTAAACGCCACTTGGTTTTTCCAGAGGCGTCAGTCTTTTTGGGAACAACCCAGATGGGGGAATTCCACGCTGACTGAGAGGGGCGGATTATACCCTGCTCTAGCATCTTTGAAATTTGTTCTTGAACTTCTTGTTTATGAATAAAAGGATATCTATAACTTTTTGTATAGACCGGGATTTCGTCAGTTGTCCGTATATTGTGTTTTATTTGATTCGTAAAGGTAAGCGGTTTGCCATCTATATAAAAAATATCTGCGTATCGAGAACAGAGGGCTTCCAAATTAGCCCGTTCCTCGGGGTTTAAATGATCTGTTCGTAATCGGGATAAAACCTCGTTAACGCGGTCTGGTTGTTTCGTGCGCATACAATTTATGTTAAAAATTTCGGCAATAATAGGTCGGTCCATTGAGAAAACTAAATCATGACGAGAAGGGTTTTTAACCTCAATAATGCCGCGATTATTTTTTACTGTTGTCACACAATCAGATATAACGCAATTCGATATTATTTGCTCCGGTACGAAGGCTTCACCTTCTTGAAAATTTACAGGTACTCTGACTAATTTTGAGGTATTTGCTGGTATAATATCCTCATATAAATTAGCATTGTGTGAATCGTACATGAGTAAGGGGTTGGTTGAATATTTTGTAATTAAACATTTATTTTTAAGGTCAATGTTTGATTCCCATTTTTCTAATAAATCCAGGCCAATCAGACCATCGAAAAAATTGTGAAATCTGTATATGAATAAATTTATTTTAACGTCGCTATTTATTTCTTGAAAACAAGGTACAGTTATTGAGTAATTATTTCTAGTAGTTGCATGAATATTAGTTACCTCAAAAGGTTCGTAATTGCACTTGATATGAGGATAAAAAAAATTTACGGCTTCGGGGCTGATAAACGATTGATTTGCCCCGGTATCGATTAACAGTTTCAAAGAGGGGTTACTTATTTTAATATAGGGTAACTGTCGTTGTGTTTGCAAATTTAACTCTATCCTAATTTGTCTGATTTCTCTACTTTCTGAAAATCCTGCTCATTATCTAATGTCGGGGCATCGTCTTGTGCCTCCTCTATAACGTAATTTTCAGAATAATTGTTATGTCGTTGGTCCATTGAGTAGTCATACATCTCATAGTATTCGTCACGGTCTTGGTAACCATAGTAGTTTTGGTCATAGTCTAGGGGACAGTATGGTTCGTATATTTCATTAAAATGCATTTCCCTCGTCTTAAAATAATTATTTGGCGGAGGGTTACCGAATTTAGACCAATCATGGGGTTGTCTGTTTGTCTGTGTAAATGGTTTCGTTACGAAGTGACTTACACCACTCATTGGTTGCGGTTCATTATGAGAGGGTCGTTTTTGTAATTTAAATAAGTGAAAAAATAATAAGTGTAAAATCCCATTTATTAATGCACAGTTAGTAAGTTCGTATCCTGGCTCATTATGAACAAATTGTTGGACCAGTTGGTCACACAATCGAATAAATCTAGTTAATACATTTGGATTTCCGTCGAACTCCGGCAATAGCCGCAAAGCCTTAAAAATATTGTCTAACATAATATTATCTGCCATCTTTAATAAACTATTAAAAAAAATATTCTCACTTAAATTTAAATTTTCCTCTCCTTCTAAAATATTTCTATTTGCGTCTAAAAAATTATTACGACTATTATAACTAAACCTAGGATTCCGTGATTGCCTTGGATGGAAAATCTTGGGAAATATAATAAAAACTTAAAGGATAAAAAGGAAGCAACTCTAGATAGAAACTAAAGCACTTGCATTCGCATTCTGGTTTCTGCTGGATCGATTTCTGGATCACACCCGAATATATCACTCCCGAACAGTCACTCGCGAAGGTTCTTTTAATTTTCGTAACACTTTCGAAAATCCTACCGACTGCGCCAATTATGTTGAGCGCGTTCGAGAGTCTTAAAAAAAACCGATTTTATTTTAATAAAAGTTTATTACACTTATATTATATATTAATATACTTATATATTAATTACATATAATTCAATTTTAATATATTATGAACATAATTAAAACTGTTAACTAAAACTAATAAGACGTGACAACCGTTCGATATTAGAATTGGAAGTGTCTTACATTATTATATAAAACTGAGAGGTGGATACAATATGTCCCGTGAGAATATATGTGGAGGATCATGTTAACTTCACTATAAGCCAGGTTGAGCTGCGTCGGCGTTTCCCTGGGAACCGTCATACTTGATATCTTGTAACTTGTATGGGAACTTATTATATAAAATGATCGTCAGCGGTTTATGGGTAGTGCGCATATGTAACATACTCATAAACGTAGGCTTAATTTGTTTACAAAATACTGTTGATTTATTTAAATATTGCTACCTTGGGTTAAAAGATAATAAAAGACTGATTGTTACTAAGTATTTTAGTACTTATTTTTATAATACCATGATTGTAGGTATGATTACCATATCAACCAATGACCAAAAATTTAATATACACAGGGAAATAAAAACTGTGTTACATTTAAATATTAGAAGCTAAATATTGTGATTTATTTTAATATTGCTACCTTAGGTTAAAAGAGAATAAAAGGGTTATTGTTAAGTATTTTAGTTACTTACTTATTGTTTTCTAATGTTTACGCGAATTTCACTCATTATAATGAAACACTTTTTTACGGATTTTATCGCGGTTTATTAAGATTTTTACATGTCATGTCATTTACCCTTACAATATGCAGGAGTATACAAGCTTGATTGCGACTGTGGTCTCTCTTATATAGGCCAAACAAAAAGATCTATTAAAACTCGCGTCAAAGAACATATAGCTGATTTAAAACACCGTCGCTACACTAAGTCTGCCATCTGTGAACATAGTCTTGACAAAGCTCGCCATTATATCAGATTTGATAAACCACAAGTCCTCGCAAAAGAACAACGATTCCAACCAAGGATGATCCGTGAGGCTATTGAAATTAAAAAACATCCTAATATCAAAAGAGAAGATGGCTGGCTCTTACCACCTGCTTGGGATCCCATTATTAATATTATCAAATCAAAATCCAAGCATAATATGTCACAGATTAAAGATACAGTTAGCACTTTCTGCGTAGATAGGACTAACCAAAATATTGATGTATCATAGGGTAGTTTCGAATAACTTTGTAACATTAGGACGTATGACACCTCAGTCCTCCTGTGACCATGGTTGCTGTCAAGTATCCGAAACGTCGGGCTTGTAAAAATCTTAATAAACCGCGATAAAATCCGTAAAAAAGTGTTTCATTATAATACTTACTTATTTTCATAAATACTGTGATTGTAATATTGATTATATCAATCAATGACCAAAAATATATATAGTTAAAAAAAAACAAATAATAGTTTAACAAGAGTTTAATGAAAACATTAAAAATACTTCGCAGACTATTGAGCTATTCACGCACACTAACTCTGGAAGTTCCTGCCTACTTGTTTCCTGGGTGCTGTCTGTGCTACTGAAGTAGGTGGTATGGTATCCTCACTGTCTTTTTGACTCACGCTTGCTTCATTACAAATGTTGGGTAAAACACAACAAGCATTTATAATTCTAATAACTGTGATTGGATGATAGTGAAGGACCCTGTGGCCTAGGAGACATCGCCACCTATACTTCAGAACACCCATAGTATACTTTACTGTATAGTGTGCCACACAATTAAATTTGGTGTAGTGTTCTTCAGGTGAGCCAGCCGGAGCATCCAAATATGTTTCATCACAATAGTTCTTTGGGCATAGCCCGAGTCTCCTAAAACATAATAAATAATTATTGCATTATAATATTCATGTATGAAACAAATGCTCACTTTATTATGATTTTAACTTAGACTTAACAAGTGAATAAACAACTTCCCCAAAATTTAAAAAGGAAAGAACACATTCTAAGATTCCTTTATAATTTTTATGTTATTTGCCAATTTAAAGGTATTATGACTTCTTATACTGTGGTATTACTAAAAGAATATATCTATTAACATATATAATTAATTTGTTTAAATTGTATAATATATCAATATAATACCTATATACAATTTAAAGGTATTTACTAATAAAACAAAAGGCATTATTAAAACTAAATTATACAATTACATACAGAATCCAAGAGTCAACTTACAATTAAAACATTTCTTAAGTGAAATCCTTCTCTATTATAAAACCTCTCATTTTGGGCTGGACGTATGAGAGCCATATGAGTACCAACAATAGCACTTACTATGGATGTCATATGGAAGTTTTCATAAAATCTGAAATGAATGCAAATATTATTATGTAGCTCAATAAGTCAAATAGATTATTATAATTAGCACTTATTTGATTTATATTAATAGATAGGTATCACATAATATGAAGAACAATGTAGAATCAATCAATAATAAAATATTTTGAGATATAATATTTTTTAAGTATCCTACATATGCATTAAACTATTATTACTGTAGTAATTACAACTCACTGTACTTACATAGGCCGTAAATAAAGAGAAAAGATGAACTATAGAAGAGGTTAGATTAATTATAGATATTTCTATTGACATACCTTATAACCCGCAGATACTAGATAGTAGATACAAATCCAAATCGCTATGAATAACTTCAAAGCTCCTTGCTGAGGCGATATCTCTTAAACTCCATCACTCATGGTGAATGCATTATTGGTTATAACATTAACATATTGTACATTAAATTTCACTGTAATTGTGCGCTGTCAAGAGTAGGCCGGCAGATCACAGAATAATATTAGTTATTACTTATTAGTTATTACATATGTACCCTATTTAGTATTTACATTAAAAGTATTTGTAGTGTGTTAAGCTATACGTTACAATATACTCTGTGGTGTTAAGTGTTTGACGTTTTGTAGTTCCATCGATTGCTGCCTGGCTGCTGGTGGCGCTAGTAAAAGTGCATTAGCGGCTAGAGAGCAGTAGCAGACGATAAACTTAGATAATACGTTTATTTTTGCAACCTCTCGACCGGTCGCTGTCGGTCTGCTGTTGCGTTGCTATCGCGTGGATGTCGCGCTGCGGTTGCTTTGAAATACGTAATTAGGGTGCGGATAGAGAAAGGCAACGTATCTGAATATCCTCTAGTTGTACGGATATCTATGAGCATCAATAGTCACTATCCGGTATCATGTGAACGAGAGACCATCGCTGCTAATTCGGCTGCAATGCAGTATGGCACTATCTCTGTTACTGTACATTATTATATGCTTTCACAGTGAAAAACAATGTCATCTCTGGCTTCTCTAAGCTAATGTTCTGAATATTATGTGATTTAGATGGTAATTTGTGGTGGACTAAAGATAAAATAAAACATATATTTTTCGCATTTGTCGACTTATTCATCTATACTAATATTAAAAAGCTGAAGAGTTTGTTTGTTTGTTTGAACGCGCTAATCTCATGAACTACGGGTTCGAATTGCAAAATTCTTTTTGTGTTGGATAAACCATTTATCGAGGAAGGCTATAGGCTATATAACATGAAGCTGCGACTAATAGGAGCGAAGAAACAGTGGAAAATGTGTAAAAAAAACGGGAAAAATTAATCATCTTTGAGGGCTTCCTGTGCGTGCGTTCAAGATACACAAAAAATATGTATGAAAGAATTATTTCTCTTTAAATGATCTTAAAAAAGTCCGTGACAGTATAAATGTCTATCTTTTAAGATAAACTCACAAGAAAGTAAAAGTCGGAATAATTTAAGCCGCTTGGAGCTTACTTTCAAAACGCAGCCTTATTCCCTTTAGAGATACATATAACAAAAAAAATAGAAAAATGTTCATCATCGGTACAGATACATCCGTAAATATAAAATAACGCAGGCGAAGCTGCGGGCAACAGCTGTTTCTAAATAAAATTAGTTTGTTAATAAACTGTCTATGGGATAATTTTTCTGACCTTCTTCGACCATGATAATATATAAACATTATATCTAAAGTTTTATTTATAGACTTAATAAAAAGTAGCTTGTGGTTGCTGCTATGTTCTGAATTAGAGTCCACGGGAAAAAATATTCTTTAAATGTGCCATTCACAAATGAATTTAAAAATGAACATAATATAATACAGCTCTGGTTTGGATACTTTTTTAAATTGCATTTTAATTAATTTATCTGTATTTTTAACTATGTTTATAACACTAGAAGAAGCATATCTAAGTCCTCTTCTTGATTTTACATATTATTCTATATTCTCTCCAATCAGTAACTTTCCTGTAATTTCAATCTGTCTATAGATTTTACGCCGCAGCAAAAGTGACACAGCTGTTGTACCTACAAAACTTCATTAGAATTTATACTCTTATTCAAAATTTTTGGCTTAAATCCACACACATCCACATCCACGCGTACTTCAGTGACGACTGTCGAAGCCATACTAAAGTAAGGTGTACGGACTGCAGTACAGTTCAGTCGAATAAAGTGAGTGTTCGGAACGCGAAATCTATTACGTGGTAAATATATTATATCGATGATTACAGCAATGGTACAACACTAAGATATTTACAATAAGAAGTATTGTAAATAAAATGAATAAAATATGAAGTAATTAGGGAACTATTATGCAGAAATTAATCCAAATATCAATACTTTACCCATAAATTTATGATAGCGTTATAATTATTTCATAAAATGTATTATAGTTACATAAAAACCGGCAACTAACCTATGGAAACTCAATTAAGGTTGATCATTATTCTTCCTTGTACCACAACTTACAATATGACAATTAGGCATGTTGAATAGATTTCTTACTGCATTAATATGCAATTTTATATGTATACGCTTCGTATTTTTCTTGAAAATCGCATTATTACAAAATACAAACAACTTTTTGACAGCAAAACTATTATGAAAGGGACACTCAAGATGGCGGATCAGGCACTCACAGCTGTAAGTGTATAGAAAGGGGCATCTCCTTTTATTTCCTAACTTCATGGGGCGAAGCCGTGTTCCTTGAGATTTCCCGCCGTTTCTCCATATTACAGACTAAATATTCTATTTTGTATGGCTAATAGCCTAGTACAGCTTGGCAAAAAAGAGTATGGAAAAAATGAGGGCGCCACTTTCACTTAGGTCTCATCATAATAATGAAAATCAGCAAGATAATTTAATCAAATCGTTAAAAATAAATGTGAAACACAAAGCTTTACTCAAAATCTAGTATTTGTCGGCCAAGTATTGTCAACATCATGGGTTTCCATTTAGTAAAATATTTAGTTCCACCTGTCACCACGTCATACTCTTTTTTGCCAAGCTGTAGCTAATGCATTTGAACGAATATAAAATAAAAATGTTTCACGTTTTTTTCTTATAACAAATGAACATTCTTGGAAGGAACATTCTGTAATCTTGGCTGAAAGTGTTGGATATTTTATGGATATTTTGATGTTGATTATTAATTAATATACATAAGTTTATAATATTCTAACTCTTAAAGTATAAACATATATATCAACACTTTATAAAGAACCTAAAACTAAAAACCTTAAAAAATAAAATAAAATAACTTAAGTAGGTATATTAATAAAAAGGAGTCCCTTTAGGCAAGGTCCCGAAGATACTGGCAGCGTTCCCCCTTTGAATTGCTAGACTTATTCTTTGTCCAAGGTAGCTGCCAGCTCTTTGGTCTCCTGTGATGTCGACTAACCTTTTTGTTATTTCCTTAAAGAGCCTTAAAGCGCTAGGACCCCACGGACCAAGGGTCTCGACGCCAAATGGGACAAAATCATATTCGGAGCCTAGACCCCTGTATTTGCAAATTTTAGCTTTTTCAGCCGCTTCACAAGCCGCACCAGCTCTGTTGTTGGTTCCATGTAGATGGGAAGGGGCCAGCGTGTCTGAACAGGTTGTAACTCACACCAGCACCCGGCCCATATAAGTTTATAAATATTGCGACGCCGACATGCCAAAAATAAAAGAAGAAGAAGAAGAAGTTATCCACAGAGCAAGTATAACGTAGTGTTTATTACTGTTTATATATTCTTTGAAGTTATCAATAATTTCTTTTAATTTACGCCCATATTGTTACTATAAACATAGGATTACATAAAATGATAACGAGAAACGCATGTATAAAATCAAAAATCTTGTGAAATTTATTTTATTAGAGGGCATATAGAATTTACTACAAATAAACAATCAGGGACTATCGATGAAAGTTGAAACCACCAAAACTAGATTGTTTGTTCCACTGCTTTAATTGACTAAGGTGAGTAAATAGTAATTAAAGAAGACAAGTAGTCTGATAAGTAAAGTAATTAAATTGATATAAAGCACGTGTTGTATAACTCTAGTTAATAACAACGACATAAGGACTCACAGTGCACAGATAAGCACGGCGGTGACTGTTCTCATGCCGGTGTCAGATTTCTCGGGACAGGGTGTGATGTTTGAAGCTCCTTAAATCGAGATTTATGCATCGAGATGCTGAATGTAGCAGCTAGCTGCTAAATGTAGCAGCATGTAGAAATGGTTCATATGATATTGTGAAACAAACAACATTCTATGATTAAAAATATTGTTTTTGAAAATACGCTCTTATAGCCCTAACAGATATCATGATAATTCAAACTTTTAACGTTACTCATAATACATTTATCTGGTTCAATCTAAGTGATTTTTTTGAAAAAAAAAACGATTTTTGATTTCTTTGTAAATATCCTCATCTGGTTCTTATACCACAATATTATCAAAATTATTAGTATTCCTTGCAAAGGGAATTAGAACATTGCAGACATACTGGTTTATTGCATGTCACACACAGGTAAGCTGACTTTCTGAGCAGCCTTGGTGGACACAGAGTACATATTCTTCTTTTATTTTCAAAAGAATCTTGAGATCGGATATCTTCTATAGGCTTTTCTTCAACCAAAACACGCTTTAAAGTCAACTTCAATTCTCTTGGCAACACCTTTGTTGAGATATAACGTCTTTGTATGTAAGGGATAACTAGTGAACGTGCTAACTTTAAAAAAAAACACCTCGTACAAGCTCCTTTGTGCGATTTAGATTATACAATATGCAGGCGTTGACACTACTCAAATCGAAATACGTCGGCTGCTTGAATATATTGAGCACTTTTTGTCGGTTTCATCCACTCCTTTGGTAGAATTATAATAAAGAATAATTTCTGGTTTTTTTGTTGCAACATCTATCTGGTTATTATGATGCATGGAAGAAATAAGGATTACAGCTTTATTTGGTTTTGTGACAAACGAGCATAATGTGTTTTGACCAGTAACGCCAAACAAAGTGGAGCTTATAGCACTTCATCCCCAATACCATCTGTAACACTCCACATCACTTTCATGACGACGACGTAGCTCTTCTTCATCTACGTACATTATTATTGATCTTATTATGATTTATATTATGATTGATATGATTAGTATTGATCTTCTTCGCCAACATCTGATTATTTTTATTATTTATTATTTAAGGGTGGGGACACCAGCAAGGCCAGACGGGTGATAAATCCTCATTAACGGGACCATTTCACCCAATTCCCCAGGCTCGCCTCTGGGATTAGATGCGGGGACGGGTTATCATTTGCCCCTCCGGTGTCACCCCCTCAAACCTACGTGTTGATCTACAAAAACTACTTAGCTGCCTTATGGTTAGATATGCTAAATCTTCCTTCTTCAGCTCGTCCGCTCCAAACAGCTCCCATCTTGCGTATGCATATGCTGGGCATTCCGTTATGAAGTGCAGACTGGTCTCTTCTTTCTCTTTGCACTTAGGACATAGAAGGTCCTCTGTTAGCTTCATTATTCCCATATTCCCATAACTGTTCTAATGTTGCTCCTATTGAGTTTAAGCAACTCTTTAGTCTTCTTGCTGTCAAGCGTCGAGATGAAGAATTTCGACTGTCTACAGCTCTTCGTGTCATTCCATCTCTGGTTTGTTTCTTTGTTTATTTTCAGGGTTATAACATTTTTTATTATCCTGTGTGCTATTGGCAGTCTCGGCTCAGGGCCTATGAACGTCTCATCGGCACCTGCTCTCGCCAGTCATCTGATAGATCGGAAGCTAATAAAACTGAAGTTAACACTTCCTCAAAACGTGGTTTTGTTTGACAACATCAATCAGAAGTCCCATTCTATTATTAGTCATAGCGTCCATTCTTTATATATGTTACAGTCAAAACTCATAACCGGTCAAAACCGCTTTTGACTGCCAAAATCAGGCAAAAGTAGTTTTGACCGTAATAGCAGTAACAGTTTAGACTTAACAGTTTAGACTGATTTTCGCAGTCGAAAGTAGTTTTGACCAAGGGCATCGGCCAAAACTACTTTCAACTGCGAAAATATCGGGTAATAGTGTTTGTGACTCAATTGTATCGGTTAAAAGTGGTTTTGACTAAGAATGTTAGTCAAAACTGCTTTGATTGAGAATATTTAATAAAAATCATGGGTATAACGAAATCGTTTAATTATTTGACATAATATTTAGTAGGTACTAGTTATAATTTTAAGAAAATGAAAACAATGTTATAAAATAACGTACTTATTACTTAAGTAAGTATTAGAATATTCATCATAAAAATCAAACAAATTAATATTCTATTTGTATGTGACGAAAACTTAGTTAAAAATAGGAGAATACTAAGACGAGAACTAACTACAAAAAAAAAATTACTATAGTACCTAAGGTACTATTTGTTTGCACAGCTTAAACTGTTATGACACTTGGAATTACACAACAAACCTTTTTTCTTGCACAAACATCTGTTATTGTTACAACCCTTATAACATACACATCGTGCGTATCCCTGTCCGGTTCCAATAGCAGCTTTCCTTGCAGCAGTTCTTAATGTGATGGTGACATTTGGCACGTCGTCCTGGCAAATGAATTTTTCGCAAAAACTGTCAAATTCCGACCTGAAAAAACCATATAATTATGCTCACACCTCGCTCACATCCTCACACAATGTCATACACGCTCACACGCCCTCATACAAACTACTCATACATCGTACGTGACATAAACGAGATAAGTGCCATCGTAGACAAAAGTTCAGTCATTTGTCCGCGACGAACGATTGAAGTTTTCTATAAAAAACCCGCTGTAGTTTTTTGTTTTTCATTGTCATTTAATAGCTCTTGACTAGTCTTTCAGTATCTCGAAACAATTGTTTAGAAAGAGTAACGAATTTTAAAGATAAACTTCAATCGTTCATTGCGGGTAAATGACTGAACTTTTGATATAAGTAATATGCTCGCACTGACACACCGTCATACACACTCACACACACTCACACACACTCACACACACTCACACACACTCACACCCACTCACACACACTCACACCCTCTCACAAACCCTCACACAAACTACTCATGTGATAATTCTTACCGGCAGTATAGTTTATTCAATATGCCTTCCCTTGTTCCAATCTTATACAATTGTGCAGAAGTGACTTCTATTACTACTCCAAGAATATTCCGAAGATCTGCTTTTCCTTTATCTACGTCTGGAATTTTTATGGTGACATTATCTCCGACTTTCAATGGTGGATGAGATTGATCACTTGCTCTTTTCATTCGTTTTGCCTGTTTTGACAAATTATAGTGCGCGCTTTGTCTGGCTGTTAGTATCACTGACTCCTTGCTGTTGATTCTTTCTTGGTCTTTGTTTTCTTTCTTTTTTTCGCTTTCCTTTTCTGCTTGACTTTCCTCGTTTTCATCTTTTTCAGCTTGATTTTCTTCGTTTCCTTCTTTTTCAGGTTCGCGTTCTTCATCGACTTTTTCATGTTCATCTTTCTCTTGATCATTTTGATTGTCTTCATTATCTTCAAAATTTTGACGCATCTCCGTAATAGCAACTTCCAAATCTTCTTCATTATTTAGGCTTCTTATTAATTCCAATGGCAGACTCGATGTTGTAAGCCCCACTTTTGGTTCAGTCCCAAACATTGCTCGATACGGAGATTGTTTTATTCCTGAGTGCAGTGCTCTATTTTTCATAAATTGAATAAATCTCAGTCCATTTGACCAATTGCTGGTTTTGTTGTCCTGCATCCATGATGCCAGCATCTTTTCCACGTCTTGATTTGCCCTTTCCACTGAACCTTGGCTTTGGCTGTGACGTGGCTTCCCATTTACAAGTTTCAGTTCAGGTCAATAAGATGCTAACTCCTTTATTATAGAATTTACGAATTCTCTCCCATTATCCGAATGTAGTATACATGGGGCACCAAAGGTTAAGAAAATATCCATCAAATGATGCGCGACTTCAGCGGCTCTTTTTGTAGTGAGAGCTCTTAAAATCACAAATTTAGTCAGATGGTCCTGGTACACCATGATAAATTTATGTCCTCGATCCTCTTGAGACTGCATGTCTATGGTCGACTTGGCATCGACTATTCATTTCGGTGTGCAAGATTGGCTTCGAAACCAAACCTCTCTTTTTCTTGCTTTTATTTCTTTGACACACTTCACACATCGATAGAAAAATATTAATCATTTCCTTCGTAATATTAGCATATTTTTTTGCCTTTCACTTTTAAGTCTATCGCGTCCTCCATGTCCAATGGAAATATGAGGCGGAGAGAAGCGCGCTTCATTCGGCTCAGCTCCACATCAGTTGCTGTTCATTTAGCATCACCCAGGGGACACGTGTGGAATTAAAGGCCACGGACGCGAACAGCTCTATCCCCCATAAACTAACAACATATCATAATTTTTACCTCGACAAGAAATTTCGAGCTCGATTTCTGCGTAATTGCAGTTCACAGGTTTCGCACAATGCCTGTTGGATTTTTGTATGCACAAAACACATAAACGTCACGTCTTAAAATAGTTTTATAAAGCTTTTTTGATAATATTCCTGGTAATTTTCACTGACCACCTTAACTTTTTATGAATTTTGACCGACAGTCTAAATTTAAATCAGGCAAAACCACTTTTGACCGATTATTGCAGTCAAAACTGTTTTTAACTAAAGGCATCGGTCAAAACCACCTTTGACTGCAAAAATCAGTCAGAACTGTTTTTAACTGAGGGCGTTGGTCCAAACCACTTTTGCCTGATTTAAGCAGTCAAAAGTGGTTTTGACCGACTATAAGTTTTGACTGTAACATATATAATGTTGAAGTTCTCAGGGAAGTGGACTAAGGACTTAAGGAGCCAAACAAAATACCAAATTGTCAATTCTTGCAACGTTTCGATCTTATATTAGATCTTCATCAGGCAATCTTTACATCTCTTTCTCATCATTAATCTTGACTTCATCTTCATTATATTGTGGATACACATCGTCATAAACATATTAAATGAATTATATAAAATTAATAATTATTAAATTAATTTAAATTTATCTCAGTAACAATATGCATATTTTAATGTTATAGATCCACCTTCTTCAGGAATCTTTTTAAATTATTATGTTACTATTATATCTTGAAAAGTATTATATAGTCATTTTAATTTTTCACATACGAGGTACATATGCTCTGTAACAATACAAAATGTCAATCCCATTCTATTTTTAAAAGCGTCTTGTATGTTTGTCTTTCTTCTTTTCATGATGCCCTTGGTGTCTCCCCTTATAGTCCATGTCTGTATCGTTAATCATTGATTTTTACTATTGTGGCGTTAGATATCTAGGTAACACTGAAAATGTTTAGAAAATGAAAAACGGCTTAATGTAGAAAGTTGCCAATACTTTTATTGTTTTTCGAAGTAATCTCCGTTTCTTTCACACATCGTCGCATTCGATGGAACCACTGAGAAAAGCAGTGGGCCCATTCTTCCTTAGGAGTCTCTTCTATGGCATTTTCGTACGCTTTCACCGCATCTTCAGGGCTCGTAAAGCGAATACCTCGAATTTTATCTTTAGTTCTTGGGAATAAATGAAAGTAGCAGGGCACCAGATCAGGACTGTAAGGCGGATGACTCATTATCTCGACACCTGCCATAGTCAAATATTCAACAGTCCGTTTTGCGGAGTGCGCTGAAGCATTGTCGTGGTGAAGGAGGATCCTTCTTCGTGGGCGCTGCTGTCGAATTTTTTCCAAGACAACAGACAAACAGCGATTGACATAACAGTCTGCAGTAACTGTCCTTCCATCTTCTAGCACTACTGTCGCGAAATGACCTTTCCGACCAAAGAATGAGGCAATCATCTTTTTTCCTTGACTTCTTCCTTTGGTTACGTCGTATGCCGCGGCCACCTCGTCACGCATATGATATAGTGGATATCGAAGATTTACTGGTGACGGTTATTCGCCCAGAAGGTTAACCTGACCTTCAACTCTTTCCGCAGGAGTCAGGCGGACTAGAGAATTATAGTTGCGTATGTTTCCTTGGGGTACGCAACGGCGACAGTATTCCTGAAGATCTTCTCCTACTCCTCTATCGACCGTCTTCAGGTTTTGCATTTCATTACTGATTAGTAATGAATTGTGGCCAGCTGACTTGAAGTCGAGTGTTCCTTCCACAAGTTTAGGTACATGCTTCTGTAAACTGACTAAAAATGGAGCGATGATCAATGATTCCCTCCGAAAATCCTCGTACATGTCGTAGCCTGGAGGCATTATTTCATCGGGGTTTTGTAAAACATCATTGGTCCAAACAGCACCGGGAAACGGACAATTCCGATGGAACCGTCTTCGCATGTCGGCCGAGGTTGTCGCATCCGCTAAGAACTCCACTGTGCGACGTAATGTGCTCAAGAGCACGTTCTCAGGCCTAGGCAAGATGATGTTATGTCTATCCACTGGGTCCGCGGCAACGGCCGGGACATAGACCTTGTCTTCTAGCTTTACGTAGCCGACTGCGTTGATAATTCTCCGGATTGGCTCCGGGATTATGGTGATTGACTGCGCTGCTCTCAGCGTGTCACTCGTTACTCGGGGCGGCTTGATGTGCTCCGAAAGGCGGGGCATGACAGGTAAGTCTGTCTTTATCGACTCTATTTTTGCTTCAAACAAACCCAAAAATACTCTATACATAGAGTATATACTCGGGACTCGGATTGTGTCATGGTAAGAAAGTGATATGTAAGTTAAATGGCATACTCCAAATCCAATGCCCCGGGTGGTTACAGAAAGCGTTATCGCCTTCAAGGTTTGCTGTTCGCTTAATCGAGCAAGCGCATCTTCCTCATGAGAACCTACGAACATTTTCTTTCGTATTTCTTCCTGAAGTTCGCTCATCGTGTCAGCGCCCTTTGTTCTGCGCATCTGCGCTACGCGTCCTCTTTGATAAACTTGGCGGCCCTTCGACTGGCGGCCTCTGGTACGCGGTTGGCTGCTAGAAGCTGTATTGAGATTACTCGGGAAAGTTTCCATAGTAGTTATGGGGGTCTGCAATCAGGGAACCCAAAAACTTTTTTGGGGGATGGTGTTACTCGCGTCCGTAGGACTTACCACCTATTCCTAGGCCCACCCTACACGTATCCCCCGGGTGGTGCCAAACGAGTAACAACGCCGAGCCTCGGGCGGCGGTTAAATAACCCGACCCTGCTATCCTCACAAGATAGTTTTTTGTTGAAGATAGGAAATGATCTTCACAACCCGCAAATCCGTCGCGTCTATTGATTGACGGAATCGGGGGCATTGACTTAGTTGTCCGTGCCAAGAGGTAGAAAGCCTCTATAAAAATTCACCCTAATCCTAAGGTGGGTAACGTGCCGACAGGATGCATGGCTTAAAGGGAGTTAAGTCACGAGCGCCAACGTCGACGAACTAGGCAAACGTCGTTGTATATAGCCTTCTTAAGGGAATAGGCGTCACCCCTTAAGTGACCACATATTTCGTCCTGACTCGTGGGAACAACAATGAGTGAAAACAATAAAAACATAAATAATCTAAACAATATGATACAGCAAACATTCCACAAAAGTATGTTTATAAGAAATCGCTGTAACAGCGTACCCTCAATGTCAACTTTAGCGACAGCGACGAGACTGATAGGGACAAACTTATCGAAATAAAGGACACGAAAAAGACACTAACTCAACACACACAAGAGAAACAATCCGATACAAGCACAACTAATGAATGGCAAAGAGACAAAGTTCCAGAACAAAGACAAAAAAGAAAAGAAACTAGCCCAATACAGAGCAATCACAATAAGAAGGCAAAAAGCACAGCTATTTACTCAGTTCCCATACGCAACCAGTTCGACATCCTTGAAACTCATGACATCAATATCATAGAAAAAGTGTATACGCCCAAACCTGAGCCAATCTTTGTGACTGGGGTAATGGACGTAATCACACTCAAAGGGATGCTGAGCAAAATCATTGATACCAAGTCCTACACAATGACTACTCTGCGATCTGGACATGTAATTAAACTAATGCCTGCAGACATACCAACATATAAAATCATAAGGGATAACTTTACAACTAACAATATCTCTCATTATACCTACCAGCTCAAGAGTGAAAGAGCATATCGTGTAGTACTAAGAGGCTTACATGCTACTGAAGACAAAGATCAAATAAAAACTGAACTCAAAGAATACAATCATGAGGTAAGACAGATCGTTAACGTACGACATAGAGTTACTAAAGAAGCACTTCCAGTGTATTTTGTTGACCTAGAACCTAAAAGCAACAACAAAGATATCTTCAACATTAGATATCTATGCCAGTCGAAAGTGACAGTAGAGGCACCTTATAAGAAGAAAGTTATACTCCAGTGCAAGAGATGTCAAAGGTTTGGACACTCAAAAAATCATTGCTGCAGACCGTATAGGTGTGTTAAATGTGGCAATGACCACGCCACTTCGTCCTGTATTAAAAAGCCCGAGACTGAAGCTACCTGTGCAAACTGCCAGGAGAAACACCCAGCAAGCTATAGAGGATGCATAAAATACAAACAATATAAAGATAAAATTATAAAAACAAACCCAAAACAAAAACTAATGACACAGAAAATAAATGCTACAAAAATTACTCAAACAGGACACAAGGTAAACACAGCACCAAAACATGATCAAACGCAAAACTTTACCTATGCAGACGCATTAAAATGCAAGATAAACAGCTCAAAGCCTACAGAGGGACAAGCAAACCTTAACAACTTCACAGAAATACTAGAAAGTATGTTCGAAAACCTGCAACAAATCATGATATCCATGATAGACAAAATGATGGATCGAATGGTCCAACTGGTAGCAAGCCTGGTGTCAAAATGATTGGCGACCTTAAAATTATGACATGGAACGCCATTGGCTTGACTGATCGTCGTCGAGAACTCCACACGTTCTTAATAACGGAAAAAATTGATGTAGCTTTGATATCGGAAACGAGATTTACTACCAAATCACATATTGCAATAAAAAACTACAATATATATACCACAAATCATCCATCAGGCAACAGCCATGGAGGAACTGCAATCATTATCAAAGAGAATATAAAGCATTATGTACTGTAGGAACATAAAACCGAAAAAATCCGAGCAACTACTATTAAGCTACAACTTAAAGATAAATCTGATGTAACACTATCTGCAATTTACTGTCCACCTAGACACACAATTACTGAAGCCGACTTTACGACATATTTCTCAACCCTCGGACCCAAATACATATGTGGAGGAGATTGGAACGCCAAACATACCCATTGGGGATCTCGGTTAATCACTCCCAGAGGCAGACAACTATACAAAGTAATACAAACGCTTAGATTAGAATGTATGACTCACTGTAAACCAACCTATTGGCCAACAGATCGAAAAAAGATACCTGACCTTCTTGACTTTTATGTAACCAAAAACATTAGCCCAAATTACATGACAATCGAATCCTATACAGACTTATCTTCTGACCATACACCTGTCATACTAAACATGAACTCAACGGTTGCATTTAAATAACCTCCAATAAGAATCTACAATAAAAACACTAACTGGGAAAGATTTCAAGAAAAGATTACCTCTGAATTAAATTTATATACTGTAATTAAAACGACTGATGACATAGAAACTGAAATAGATCGACTGAACAAAGCTATACACAGTGCAGCTGAAACAGCAACAAAAACAAGGAAAAGACTACCACCGAAACAGAATGAATATCCTAAACAAATTAAGGACCTAATAGCAGAAAGACGACATCTTAGAAAAACATGGCAAAGGACCAGATATCCATCAGACAGAACAGATTTCAACAGATGCTCAGAAATTTTAAAAAAGCAAATCAAAACCTTCCAAAACGAGAATTTACAGACATTCCTGTTGAGTTTAACTCCATCAATTGATACAAACTATTCACTATGGAAGGCCACAAAATACCTAGGTCGTCCGAAAACTCAGATACCCCCAGTCAAAAATAATTCTGGAGACTGGGCTAGATCAGATATAGAAAAAGCTTCAGTCTTCGCTGAGCATCTTTGTAAAGTATTCCAACCCTTTCCAGACACAACTCCTGATCATAGCATCAAAATAAAAGAATACTTAGAAAGTGCACCACAAACAGGTCCAAACATAAAATGGACAAGTCCCCGGGAAGTATTAAAAGAAATACAAATGCTGCAAGACGGAAAATCTCCTGGATATGACCTAATAGACGCAGCCCTCCTGAAAAGACTACTGAAAAAGGGAATTGTGCAAATAGTCAAGATATTTAATGCCTGCCTCAGATTCTCATATTTCCCTGCTCACTGGAAGATCGCACAGGTTGTAATGGTACCCAAACCCGGTAAACCGCCACAAGATGTTACTTCATATAGACCCATTAGTCTCTTGTCGGTAACTGGAAAATTATTTGAGAAAATCTTGCTAAACAGAATAAAACCCTACCTCAAAGACATAATCCCGAACCACCAATTTGGGTTCCGTGAACAGCATGGTACTGTAGAACAGATACACCGCATTGTGGATACCATAAACCGAGCACTAGACAGCAAACAATATTGTTCTGCTGTCTTCCTAGACATAAGTCAAGCTTTTGATAAGGTCTGGCATGAGGGTTTGCTATACAAACTAAAAAATAAGTTACCTAACTTATTTTACCCCATAATAAGGTCATACCTCCAAGACAGATGTTTTGAAGTGAAACTGAATACTGACCACACAGCTTTGCACGAAATAAAATCGGGCATACCACAGGGTAGCATTCTGGGACCAGTACTGTACACCATATACACAGCTGACCTTCCAACTATGGACCAAACAAAAGTGGCCACATATGCAGACGACACGGCAATACTGTCCACCCATAACAACCCAGCTACAGCATCTGCACAACTTCAATTACATCTTAACGAGGTAGAAAAATGGCTAAAAATCTGGCGAATAAAGGCTAATCAAAGCAAGTCATCCCACGTCACCTTTACTCTCAGAAGAGAAACTTGTCCTCCAGTCACACTAAATGGTGAAGCAATCCCACAGGAAGAGCACGCTAAGTATCTAGGCATGTACTTAGACAGGAGACTTACGTGGCAAAAGCACATCTGGACCAAACGTAAGCAACTAGATACCAAGCTACGAAATATGTACTGGATAATAGGTCGGCATTCACGACTCAGTCTGGAAAGCAAAATTATAGTCTACAAAGCCATCTTGAAACCAATATGGACTTACGGGATTCAACTATGGGGTACGGCCAGCAATAGTAACATCAAAATTATTGAAAGGTTCCAAAACAAAACATTGCGAGCAATGTTCAATATTCCGCCTTATATAAGCAACAAATACATCTACAATGACTTAAATATTAGCACCGTCAAGGAAGAAATCACCAACTATAGTATTAAATATCAAGAGAGACTATCTCGACACAAAAACGCACTAGCTATAAAACAGAGTGGATGCGGATCACTACAACACAAACGACTAAAAAGACATAGCGTTCCTACGCTTATGGATAGATTCTGCCAAATGAAGTGATAGCCTTCCAATATATTGGCATGGCTCACTGTGACTAAAATTACCTCAGATGAATACATCGGCCAGAAGCAAGGCTTATTGTAAATCAAACAGATTGCCATGTTGCAGAATGAGAAAAAAAAAAAAAAAAAAAAAAAAAACTTCTTCCTTTCTTTACCTTAGTTGGCCGATCCTCGAAAGGAAACACCCACTGAGCTGATTGTCTTTTGGTTTCGGGTTCGTAGCAATATATCCAGCTTTCATCACCTGTGATGATGTCAAATACAGCATTTGAGTTACCGCCGTTGAACTTATCTAACATTTGGCGACACCAGTCCATGCGGAGGCGTTTCTGGTCGTCGGTTAAAGTATGGGGAATCCATCTGGTACAAAGCATCCTGACGGCTAAATGTTCGTGTAATATTTTTTGAACTTGACTCATACCAATGCCTAGGCTTGCCCGTATCTGCTGATAGGTCACTCTCTTATCTTCCTCTATCATGCGTCGCACAGCACTGATGTTATCTTCAGTAGTCGCTGTTAAAGGACGTCCCTCACGCGGATCATCACTGAGATTGCTACGTCCACGCTTAAACTCGTTAAACCAATTGTAAATAGTGGCACGAGATGGGGCTTCATTAAAAAATGCTAATAACAGCCTATCATAGCTTTGTTGTTGAGTAAGCCCACAACGAAAGTCATAATAAATCATTGACCGAAATTTCTCGCGTTATGTTCATTTTCACGTCTAACAAGAGTTTTAGATTTGCCGCCAATTCACAAAAACAAATGACAAATGAATGCAATATACTACATTAGGTTACCAAAGAGTTCTAAAATTGAAATTCAAAAAAAGTTTTCATTTTCAATGTTTCTAACTGGCCAGTTCTAAACATTTTCAGTGTTACCCACGTATATCTATTTCTCTATCTTTTAGCACAGACAGCGCACAGCTGTCCTTAATGTCCTATTGCTTGCATACGACTCGTTCTTTCTTCGACACAGCAGCATTAAGAAGCGAAGTTTCCAGCAGGCACACTGAGGACTCCTCCGGATTAGCGATCCGCGTTGTGTTGAATTTCACTTCAACATTGCACAACGTTGCTACTCCGTTCGTGCAGCTACATGTTCTCACCGTGGCTTGTTTTATAGTCAATTGTGATGGACCTTAGTGCACTTTTAGCACATCATCTTCGGTCTCTTCAGGTTCGATCTTTATGGCTCTACGCTGTCTGACGAATGGAGGTCCCGCCTCCATTGCCATTGCTCCATATTCAAAGACTATGTCCTCCTTCTCTCTAGCCTTCAATATCATATTGACTGAGTCGCAAACAAGACTTTGAATGTTGTTATGTACACTTTCAACCAACTGCTTTACCTCTGCATGTAGCAGTGGATGGGGAAGTCTTCTGGAGATCCATTTAAAATTGAGACATCTTTTTGTAAAGGAAAAAGGACATTTCAGACATTGATTGTTTTCAATCAAATTAATCATTAAAATACTAAAACAAGATGGACATGGAGTCCGTCTTGTTTTAGTATTTTAATGATTATTCGGAATATATATTATAAGAAACCAGAAGGGAAATACGTTTAAAAATAACAACAATTTATTCGTAAAAGAATAACAACCTCAGGGTTCGCTGATAACATTTAGATGTAAATGTGTGGGCACACGCATGTACATGCATAAAGCACCCTTACCCACACTGCTCGTGCATTCACATACCTAAACCACACACATCACAAATACTACAACAGACAGCTACATAATTAAAAGAGAATGGCTTTACCGAGATTAATTAACAAACTTAACATGACCGATAGCCATTCGGCCAGACTTCCGTCCTCCTCGAGCTCGCAGATACAATTCGGCCCTCGGACTAGGTGTACCTCAATTTTATAGGCATAGTTGGGCGTGACACCGACAAATTCAAAACATTCCTACCGCCCGGCCGTCCTACCCCCATTTTTACAAAATATAACCCTAACCTAACCTAACAATGTATATTGATTACGAAGTGCTGTTTTTATATAAAGGAATAGGTTGCCGGTAGATTATTTGATTTATTAACGCATAATAGACTAAAATAGAGATGCAAACACTATTTTTAAAGATTATTTTATCAGAGCTCACAACTTTTTAAACTTTACTTAAGCACACCTATCCTCAAAAAAAACAAAAAAAAACCCTTTTACGGTAGGCCCGGCCTTCAAACCCCTCAGAAATTTGAGGAGAGATAACCCCTAGGAAGCAGCTCCCAATGCGGGACAAAGTACTATAAAACTCTTGAGTACTTTGTGATCACTTGCGATTCTTCAATGCGCGTCGTGGGTGGTCGTTATCTATTAATCTGTAAGCTATATGCAGAATGTATTCCTTCATTATCCAGATGTGCAATGATGACAATCCGTATCTACAGAGATCTGGATCAGTAGTTTTGACGTAATTATTCATCTCAGTTGGAGAGATTTTACAAATGTCGCATCTCTGAGATGAAGTGTCACATAAAATTGATGTTGCTTTTCCGTCTATCATTGTCATTAATAAAGAGTGTGAAATCTTTATTTGCCCAACTTCTGTTGCCACTAAATTAGCAATCTCTTCCCCAATTGCACTGTTTTCCCTCAATATAGTTATTTTGTTTTCTTTCACAAATTCGACGAAGATTCGACGACAACAGTATGATGAATTTAGTGAATCATTTTGCCAGATAACTTGTTCGCCGCAAACCAATTTGATTGGTACTAAGCTTCCCATGAATATGCTTTAATATATAATTGACTCTCTAAAGTTTCGTCGTCTGTTTGGATTTTTTGCTTGTAATAGGCTTGATAAGAAGCACCTTCGAATCCCCACTTACTGCTGAGTGTTAATTGTTTACAATACACATAGATGAGTTGCCTGGGCTCGTTCGAGGTAAACTAGTTTATGTTTATGGGCGACGTCGACCACTTACCATCAGGTGGCACGTTTGCCAGTTTGTCTTTTGGTGGACAGTATTCCTGTTTTGCGTGTTGCACTTGATAATATGATGGAAACATATTGCTGCGTTTTTCGTTAACACTTTTTCGTAAATTAGTAATAAAAATAACCCCAAAGCCTCATCTGGAAAAAAATCAGGTTTTCTTTTTTTAACAGATATGCACTTTTTAACTTTTTTCACATCTTGTGGATTCTTAAGTAAATGTTCTAGTATTTCAGCAATCTCCTCATTCCCATCTGCTTTTAACTGCGCAGAATATGCATATTTTATTTCGTCTGAGGACAAATGAGAGTTTTCTGTTCGATATGCCGAGATAACCAAAAACATACATTTTATCTCAAGTCCAAACCTTGTTATTCCAGCCCACTGTGCGTTGTAACCCTTGTTCGTCAGCTCAAGCCGAAGACGTTCATCGTAAATGCACCCAATTACTGCTTCAACTGCACCCTCGTTTGGTAACTTGTCCTTTGTAATTCTTCTCCACAATACCCAGGATTGTAATAAATATTCAGAAATATCTTTAGAGGAGTCGTGGACATGTTCTCTGAATCGAACTATGTCAGTAGGATAACGATTTTCTGGTTCGAAAGTCGATATAAGATTATTTCGCAATTCAGGCCATGAAGCTGTAGTGACCATTCAGTCGTCAACCCACATTTTCGCTCTTCCCTTAAGCAAGCTGCTAACTTTCATACGTATGTCAAAGTCACTGAGGTTGTAAGTTTCAATGGCTTTATCAATATATTGACACCACTCACGTATGCCTACATTAGGGTCAAGATCAAATGAAGGTAGATAAATATTATTGATTCGTATTTTCGTTTTTGTTTTCTTAATCGTTCCGACATTTGCTGGATCACTTGCATCATCTGCATAATAAACTGTGGCGGTATGTTGTTTACTGGTGTGCTGGACAAGTTTAATTGTGGTTGTTCTTGATGCATCGAGGTTCCATTATTGATCGTATTATTTAATCCTCTCACTACAAACACTGACAAACAAATGAATCTCCCTTTTTTTTTCGAATGGCTCTATGCTGGATCAACTTTCCGTTCCTATCTTGGCGGGGGCGGACTTGCGGTGAAGCCGCCTTTTGGTTAGCTACCCTACGGATCTTCTTGGGAGCTTTGGGACACCCGCGATAGTTTGCGGGATGGCCTACGCTGCCGCAGAGAACACAGCTCGGCGGCCCGGCGGATGTGGACTTATTGCGGGGACAGTCCGCAGTCCAATGGTCTCCCAGGCACTTGACGCACCTCCGGTGAGCGTAGCAGTTGCGGGCGGAGTGCCCGTACAACTGGCACCGGTGGATTTGCCCCACTGCTCACCTTTTACGCGGGGGCTCAACGATGAGGCCGGTGATATGGCACACGGCCTTGACGTTAAAAATGGCCTTGCCTGCCGATGTTAGTGGCAGGATGACCAGGACATTTTGTATTGGTGCTTGGTTTTTGGATGCTACATACGGGTACCTCCATAACCGTGTAGCCCTGTTGGACAAGGTCGGCTTTGATGTCAGTCGTCTCCACATTCTGGGCCATTCCTACCATAACGACCCGGAGGAGCCGTCCTCCAGGGCGTACGTGTGTACCCTATTTTCCTATCCGGAAGGAAAGCTGTCAACTTACGGCGGTCGTCACTGGTGTCGACTAGGACACGGACTCCTTCAGCGCATGCGCGGGCAGCTTTGAAGGTAAGCTGATTGCCATATCGTCGTATTGGAGGTGAACTGATCTAATCCACCAGACTTATGAAATAATGAGCAATCAAATTGTGAAGTCTTGACAAAAAAATGTTTTATTTTTATAACTTTAATATTATAGCTAAGAATATGCAATTTTACAAATTGATAATTTTGAGTATAAATAATACTTCTCATAAAAAAAAAACATTTAAATTAATTTTATTTATGAGATATTAGGTTTTTTGCACTTAGCTCTTTTCACAATTATGATATTTTGTGGTGAATCTACACTAATGAAAAGATCTATGCGAGAATAGGTTTCTTGCTATAAAAAGTAAAGGAGAAAAATGTGTGGGTTAGATCTTTTATATAAACACATATCTACAAATGCAAGTAAGTACATACCCTCTTTTTAAGTTTATTACTTAAAGAATCATGGCCAAATTTGTATAGGAGCTGGACTCGACTTTTATTTTTGATGTCCCAAAATAAACTATAGTTAGATTTGATTGTTCTTATGCTCTAAACATAATTCCGTTTGAGAATTATGTCTAAATAGCCACGATTTTTTATAATAACGTTAACAATTATTTTGCGGTTAGAATTAAGAACTACCTTTTTCCCGACTGCGGTGTAGCCTACAAGTGTATATTCGGCGATCTCGTTTCTAATTATTTTAATTTATCCTAGAGTATCACCCAAAAAATAGAACATCTGTCAAACCGCAATAAGAAACTAAAAACACTCGTGAGAGTAAGTCGCTAAACGCCCTCTTAAAATCTACTATTAATTCGCACTATAATATAACTTTTATTGCACCAGATTGCCTCGGTGGTACAGCGATAGCATAAGCGACTGCGAACCATAAGGTCCTGGGATCGATTCCCGGGTCGGACAAGTGTTATTGGGTTTATCTGTCTGGAAATTCTCAGTAGCAGCACGAAGTCTGGTAATGTGCCCGGTAAACGGCAATAGGCCAGCCCCCTATTTAAAAACATAGTTGGCGAAGCGTGGGCGTAGTAATACACCTCTGCCTACCTCTTTGAGGATACAGGCGTGAGACTATGTATTATAACCAAAAAATGGAATAATTGAAGGTTATAGAAATAAATAATAAATATAAGGTAATATAAAAGTAGGATTTATGAGTACATAAATGAAAAATATGCTTGATATAAACTCTTTATTCATATATCCTCTCTTACAACTACAGCATCAAGGAATGCTGCTGGCGCTGATATTGTGGGCTGATGCCTTGCCCACCCGAGATACCACATCAATGTCATTACATGTGCACAGCACCCAACCGTTCTTCTTCAACTAAACAATTACAGCAATATTCTACGATAGCTTCCCTTCCAGACACATTATTTTCAATTAATATATAAACATAGTATATTTTTCTTGAAATGTGTCTGGATTTAATTTTACCTCTTATTAGAGAATTATTACCACATCCTCTCAAACCATACTCTAAAACATTTATGTTTTCTTTGCTTATTTCAATTCTATATCCTCTATGAAACCTTATATGTTCACTATAATAGGATCTTGCCTGTCGGATCTGGTATGTTCCTAAGGCAAATGATATTATTTCACTATATTCTAGACGGGGAAATATAAAATTATTATTGGAATGAGCTGAAATACTAGTAAAATCAGATGTTCTTCTATTCATGTTTATCATATTTACATAATCAGAAAGATTATTATTTAATGGAAATCGTTCCCTAATTACCGTAAAATGGGGTGAATAGAATTTAAGGGGGGAATAGAAAAAAAAGCAAAACTTTGTACATTGTATTAATGCTCTCACAGTGCTCAATGAAATTAGCTACATTTGGTTTTTTTATATACGGCAACATTGATTCTGTTATGGCAACATCGTCACAATAGTGAAGTCGTTCATAAATGCGAAAAATAATGTGTCAAGTGACCAGGTAACGGTTGTGAATTTAAAAAGCGTAAAACTTTTCTTTCTGTTCGTTATACTACGATTGAATTCAGCCATCAATACGAATTTATGCAAAGTGTTAATTACTTAACTATTGAGAAAACTCAAAGGTTAGTCAAATTAAGCATGATTTCTGTTCTAAATAAGTCCAAAAGTTAAGTTACCTATAAATTGAATAAGTTTGGGGTGAATAGAAGACACCTGAGGGGTGGATAGAATTGAGGTATGGGGTAAATAGAAACGCGTAAAGTCGGAATAGAAGTGCACGAGGGATGAGTAGAAATACGACTGGGGTGATTAGAATTGTCATTGCTAGGGCTGCTACGCAAAATTATATCTGATACTTTTTTTCTACTTATGGAAGATTGTAGGTACCTAGTGACCGTAGTTTTATGAATTATGTAGTTAGTTTATGTTTATATATTCATTTGTATTGAAAATAAAGTTTTATTTTGTTCGTTCAGATTATTTGGACAATGCCCCGCATTTATAAACCTGAACCTGGAGGCAAGCGCTATAAAAGGTATGACGAAAATGTTCTTAAGCAAGCGGTAGAAGATTATTTAACGGGAATGATTCGATAAAAACAGTAGCTATGAAACACAATATGCACCCATCAGTGTTGTATCGCCACAGCAAAGGACTTGTAAAATCGCATGGTGGGCAAAGGGCACTTTCTTTGGAAACTGAAGAATATATCATCCAATACATAAACGTTTGTGCAGAATGGGGTTATCCACTGGACTCACTAGACTTAAGATATATTGTAAAAATGTATCTCGATAAGATTGGGATTACTCATAAGCGATTCAAAAATAATTTCCCTGGGCCTGATTTCATCCAATGTTTTTTAAATAGACATAAAGATAAAATTTCTCAACGAATATGCCAAAATATTAAAAGGTCTCGAGCTGCCGTGTCAGCAGAAATCATAACAAAATATTTTGAAGAACTACAAATATCTTTGGCCGATGTTCCAGCGGCAAATATCGTCAATTATGACGAGACAAATCTCGCTGACGATCCAGGGCGCAGAAAAATTATTACAAAACGCGGCACTAAGTATCCAGAACGCGTCATGAACCACACAAAGGCCAGTATTTCCTTAATGATAGCGGGGTCAGCAGAGGGCCAGATTTTACCACCATATGTGGTATACAAAGCACAAAATTTATATAATACATGGATTTCTCACGGACCTAAAGGTGCAAGGTATAATCGTTCGGCATCAGGATGGTTCGATGGTACAATTTTTGAAGATTGGGTGCAATCCATAGTCATTCCCTTCTTCGCTGATAAGCCGGGAAAAAGGCTACTAATAGGCGATAATTTATCTTCACATTTGTCGGTTGATATGATAAAACTTTGCAAAGAACAGCAAATTGATTTTGTATTTTTACCGAGTAATTCAACACACATAACTCAACCTCTAGATGTAGCCTTTTTTAGGCCCATGAAGACTGCCTGGCGGCAAATACTTCTTAAGTGGAAAAAAACAGATGGCAGCAATGAGACATGTGTGCCAAAAGGTTGCTTCCCTAAATTACTGAAGAAATTAATGGAGGTAATACAAGAAAATGCTGAGTCTAATTTAAAAGCCGGTTTTAAAAAAACTGGTATCTATCCTTTAGATGCTACACAAGTGCTATCTCGAATACCAACACAATCGAACAATAGCAGTAGACATAGGGAAGCAGTGGATGAGTCTGTACTAACTTTATTAAATGACATGCGATATGGTACTATGGGCGTAAAAGAATTAAAAAGAAAGCGGAAAGTCCACGTGGTGGCAGGAAAGAGTGTTAGCGAATCTACTGAGGATTATGTAGACTCCGAAGTAACACCGGGTCCGAGTACATCAAAACCACAAAGAAAAATAAAAAAGCTAGATAATTCAGTGGAAAAAGAAAATCTATTGCCTAAAGACAACAACTTAAACAAAAGTATTAAAGGAAAAGGGATAGGTAAAAAGACAAAAAGGAAGGCAAGCATGTTGATGGAGGAGTTATATGACAACAGAGAGGCAAATGTGGGCACAGGCAAACGAACATTTACAGACAAACGAAATGATAATATAGACATCAATGACAGTGTTTTAGATATGCCTGTATATTTTGAAGATGACTTGGAATGTGGAGGAGAACTAACTATTGAAAACTGTCCACTAAATGATTTATCAATAATAAACCCTATAGCAGCAGCTGAAAATATAGAAACCGGTCTAAATAACGTCAGTCATTCTGATCATGCTGGTGAATCAAACTGTCCATTAGGAAATAATAAAGAAGAATATTCTGTGTCAGAAGTTATAACTGATACTTTACCGGAGATGAAAAAGGAAAAAATAAAGATAATAGAAAATAAAAACTTTTTAGAAACTCGTAAGAATATTAGTTATGATAAGATATACAAAAAAGTTTCCCCTGAAGCGCCTTTAATAATTTTAAAGAAGACTGCAAGACCGAGCAAGTATTATAAAAACGATGAGGCTATACTAAGAGACTTACTAGATGATAATATTTAAATATACATACGGAATGCTCCAAATAATATATTATAATAATTACTCACGTACAGCTTGGCAAAAAAGAGTATGGAAAAAATGAGGGCGCCACTCTCACTTAAGTTTCATCATAATATGGGAAATAAGTAAGATAATTTAATAAAATCCTTAAAAATAAATGTGAAACACTAAACTTTACTCAAAATCTAGTATTTGTCGGCCAAATATTGTCAACATCATAGGTTTCCATTTAGTAAAATATTTAGTTCCACTTGTCACCACGTCATACTCTTTTTTTCCAAGCTGTACGTACTATGATTAATAGAAATGTTAACTTAATTTTTTGATTATTTTATTAATTTACATAGGTTTTGTTTTTAGTTCATTTTATTTAGATTCTTTTGTATATACATAGGTACGCAAGTACGTATATAAAAATATTTTTTCACTTTATACATTCGCTTATTTTTTATTTGAAAAGGATTTTTACAGGATAAACATATAATTATTATATTTACTCCGTCAGTTAGATCATCAAAAACGTTAGCCACGTATCTTTTGCTTCCATAAACTAATAAAACTTGACAAAGGTAAAGCGCATTTGTTGGGACTGTGACGTCTCTTAATACTAAAATTGTACTATCTTGTGCCATCATCCGAAGTTTTAAAGCGTTGTATCATCCTCATTTTTTATTTAAGTGACAAAATAATAATCTAGCTGACGGATAAACAAAATTTTTCAGTAAAATTCACTGTTACTTAAGTTTATTAAAAGTTTTTTTTTTATATGGGTGATTGACCCTAATTGTTTTTGCATTGAAAATATAATTTACTATTTCTGTTCTATTTTTTTTTAAGTTAATGGTACTATAATAAATAATTTGTACTATTTTGTATTTATTTATGTATGTACTAGGTACATACATAAATAAATTTTGACAACCCTAGCATTTTTTTCTATTGACCCCCTTTTCGACTCCATTCGCCCATATCGCGGGTAAATAGAAAACGCGCAGATATTGTAATTTATTAATTAAATGACGAGAAAATTAAGTCAGTCTTTCATTGAAAACAGTTTATTACACTTTAACTCACAAGACACAATGACTGCTACCTTCGGAATTTGCTAAAAACATACTGAAATTTCGATTCAAAAGTTGAAATCCTTTCTATTCACCCCATTTTACGGTACGTTAATAATTTGTTCAGCATCATTCCTATTTTTTAATCGAACACCGAATTTATTTAAGAGGCTTGCAGCTATACTGAACATTTGCATCATATGGGGTACAGATTTATTAAAGAAATCTTGTCTAAATATTTTGTAGTACTTCAACTACCCAACGGCATATGGTCACGCAGCGACTCCTATTTGCTTGTTCAGTGGTGAGCTGATGTTCACCCTCAAGCAGCGAATCTGGCATATATGTTTTAAAGTTGCAAGCCTCTAACAAACTAATTGAATCTCTAAATCCCCTGTCTAGAATAAAAATATCATTGTTTTGAAAGTATTGTCTAAGAGAAGAGTTTTCATCTCTGAAAAGAGACTTCATTATATCTGCATCAGATGTGGTAGCTTTGTATGGGCCAAAGCAATCTATAATATAGCCATCAGGAGCCACCAGCAAAAATGGTTTTAACAAGTTTTTATATTTATGTAATGAATATGTGTCCTTTTGGAACATATAATTTGAACTTTTATTTATATAAATGTAGGTGCCATCACATATAATTATTGAATGTTCATTATTTTCATTATAAATTGCATTTGGTATCATCAAATTATGTTGCAACAATTGCTGTCGAGATATGTGTTGCAGTCCCAGATTTCTAGGAACAAAATCCTGCACTAATATTTCTCTGAGTCCATTAGTCTTTCTATGGTTCGCCTTGGAACCATTAATAATTGGGATAAGCGCTCATCTGAGTCACCAGTTCTCATCTTCATTAAAAGTGCTCCTAAGCCCAAAATGCCTCTATGTGCTTCAATGAGACGAGGAATTTCATATAATATCACCTCAAATTGAGCTTTACTCATTCCAAGCCAGTAATGAAATAAATTCTCATCAATTCTTTGAATAGTTTCCATACTTGAAAAATCTAAAAATGTATTAGAAGCATTTATAAGAGAAAAAGCATGTTCTATTTATTGAGCCGTAAATGTACTTAAACTATTTTCTGAATTGTACAGCATATCCCAATCTGTACTAAATGTATGTTCAATGCAAATACGAGCATTTATAGGCAAGTAATATTTGTGCTGGCTCAGAGTTGTTGCTCTTAAAGGGTCAGAGATCCTATGTAGATCTCTGTTTTGGCAGCCCGAAAAAACACAATGTGCTGCAGTATTAGCCGCTCGTCTATAATGTGGTAAACTAATTAATGTAGGTTCATCAACATTCTCCTCAATGTTAGGAGGGCTTTGAGGTTCTTGGGGTGGAGGCTCTAGCTCTGGCTCCAGCTCTGGTTCCAGCTCTGGCTCTGGCACTGGTTGTGCTTGCTCAATATCTTGTTGCATATTGCGCATTGCAGCCCTTTTGAGTCTTAACCAACATACATGACAGACATATCTGATGACTGATGATGATGTCTGATGAGGTTGCCTGAAACAAACATTCAACAATTATAACAAATATTTGGGCTCATTATCATTATACCCTAACAAATGAACCAGCTGCTACAAAACAAGTTTAGATTAGAGTGATTAATGAAATAAATATCCCTGGACAATTGAACACAGCCGCCACATTCCAAACTATGCAGAACCTGTATTATAGTAATCAGAAAGCTGACAAACATACTTATATACTTCTAAATACATACATATTATAGACTATTACATCTAAACAGAGAACAAATACTTATGCCCATCACACTATTTGTCCTGAGCGGGATTCGAACCTCGGCTTATCAGCCATTTTGCCACATAGGCTGTGTGAATAAAAAATAATGATGCTAACAAGTAAAATGTCCAAAAACAAGAAACACGACTGCATAAAAACATTTTATCATTTTTTTACCTTGAAATTCAAACAGCAAGTTATGTCTATTTTTAGAATGGCTATTTAAAGCCCTTCATTTTGACACCCTATTCGACCTATATGGGCCGAAAAAAGTTTTTGGAACCTCACAATTTGGACTTCAAAATCCGCCATTTGGATTTTTTATTTTTTAATGTACCCAGTGTCATTCGCGCTATCAAGACGAATCTAATGACACCTCATACGTTAAAATCTGTCGAAGTCGTTCAGGCTGTAGCAGGGAACATAGAAATCTACATACATACATACATACACTCGAAAAACATAACCCTCTTTTTGGAGCAGTCGGGTAAAAGTACATAATAAACAAATCATAATTACTTGGCGTGGAGCTATTCTATTTTCAAATTCCATATGTATTGATTGTTGTAAGCGAGATGGATTCTCTCTCACAATGCGGTCGCGTTTGCGATTCCGCAAAGAACACCCACAAAGTGTGCAAACATGTATGTGGCCACGGGAGGTTGAGGCACTAGGTTCACCAGCTAATCTCGAGTTGACATATTGCATTGCCAATTGGTTGCAGGCATCACATATGTAATCTTCCTCGGTGATCTAAAATAAAAATAAGAGTTGTATTATATTGTGTGACAGTTGTTGTTATTTGTATTAAAAGATGTTCAAATACGTACTATTATTAAAGGATTCCACTCGCAGATCGTAGAAATCACTCTCGTATCAAGATTAAGAACGAGATGACGACGAAGTGTCTCAATGCGAATGTTACAATTAACACATTGTAATCGCAGAGCTAATTGTGAGGACTCCATGATGTCTTTCACAAACAATCCAATCCAAGAAGCAAAATCGGTGTCCAGATGTCGAGAGCACAAAATAGTCGTCACAAGCGTAGTTATCAGTCCGTAAACAAAGCCAGGGTCAAAACAATAGAAGGATATCGAAAACAGTACGTAGGTATCACAATTCACAACAACAAGGCAAGCGAGTAAGATGCGAATGATCGCTGGCTGTCAATCAATAACCCGGGTCGATGACAAATGACGTTCCGTTGTAAGCATTGAAAAAGAAACAAAAATTGTACATAATATTATGATATTTTTTATTTTTAACATTGTTTCATTTCTTTATATTAAAAAAAGGATAATCATCTTATTGCTTTTATATTATAGTTTAATATAATTACAAATAATAACTTGACAGAAAACGAAAATAATTTTTGTTTTTTTAAAAAGCAAGTCATTTTATACGTGAAATGAATCGTGAATGCAGGGTGCGTTCTGACTTCTGAACAACGTACAGAACATATAAAAGACAATAACGAAACTAAATTATATTGATCTTTTTTTTGTGGCTATTTAAAGACACATTTCTAATGTTTTTCGATGCCTTAAAATATTAGGGAATTTTTCCTACTAATGGCATATCGGGACGCCACCTTTTATTATCTGGTACGATTTGGCCATTGTTCTTTGTATTTAACGTCCTAATATTTGCACGTTTTTTTTTTTAATTTTAAGCATTACAAGCATAATCCTGCATTATTTGTTACGCTTTAAATGGTATGACAAGGCGAAACCCAAAGTTTAAAAACGTTCAAATATTGGTCGTCAGCCGTATATTGTTGTAACCTTATGTATCTCATTTACAGGTTCAAGTATCGCTTACTATGTTATTAGATGTCGAAACTCTGGAGTTACCTGGTTAAAGTAGGTAAGTAGTTAGTAGAATACAATATCATAGCATAGTAGGAGTATTAGGTAAACCGCTGGGGTATCACGTAAAAATAGCGATCAACAATCCACTAGCAATAATCGCGCGAGCGATTGCTGGGTGTCATGAATGTCACAAACAATGGTGTAATGTATAGTGATCGATTGCAATCGTATTGTTTTGGCTGATACGTGATACGAAATTGCGATTTTGGAGCAATTATCGCACAATAATTGCTATCGCATTGCTCTCGCAAGATACGTGATACGGGGGCCGCTTCATTGAGAATTCGCCCGCGGGGCACAGGGGCGCGGGGGGAGATGAGAGCGGTATGCGTAAGCGGTGCGGGCGGCGCGGAAACACTCGTCCGCTCCGCTCATGCCACCCGCTCTCGCCTCCTCCCGCGCCCCGCAGGCGAGGTCTCAATGAAGCGGTCTACCTATAGTAAAATGATTTGATAATTTAGTCTAAAATAAAAAGCTGAAAATGAGACAAATAAATTTAATCATCAGTATCATAATCAATTTCAGTATAAGAATTATTAGAAGTATCTTCTACATTGGTGGTTGTTAAGCCCATATAAAACTCCACATAATTGGAAGGTATAGATCCTTGTGCACATAGATCTTTTAAGTCTTTTAACTTTTTTTATCAATTGGCAAAGAGGATTTATACAAAGGAGATACTTCAGTCTCTATATCCGAAATTTTACGGACACATCTTATAGGCAGTTTTTTAAATTCGGGTTGTGAGAGTTGTGTTTTAAATAGAATTAACATCAAATTTTCCTTCCGATATTGAAACCATTTCACTTCTTGCCATTTAAGGTTTGTTCCATCGTCAGTCTTATTCTTATTAGTAATTAGCTTCTGACTGTATGATTTAAAATCTTTAAAATCACTAAAATGATTTTCTTTCACTACATATGGCGGATTTGTAGTTTAAGCTGTTCTGGCCACTGTATACCAGCCGTCAGGGACAAAAATATCAATGGCTTTACCTTTGTTCTCAATATAAGAATGTACACTGTCACACTCCATCTCGGAGTGGCCAGATTCCATAAATTTTTGGTTTATTATGCAGAGATTAGTAAAACATGACAGTGCCTTTATAAACATAGCTGACACTATTGAGTTTCTATTCTGTCCAGCTGCAGTATCCGAATAAAAAGTAATTTCCTTCACCTCTTGTGGTAATTTGGATATTAAATCCCACAGGCATGTGGCTACTTCTGAAGCACCCTTTGTCCCATTTATTTCATGCCATATATAATTTATAGCTTCACCAGTTGCTAAATTATATACTGTAAAATTATATGTTTTAAGCTTTCTTTTATAGTACAACTGGCCTATACTCAACTGAGGTGTAAGTAGTATTTTTTCCATATCCTTTGTATATCCTCTGAAAGTTGGATCAATTTTAGCTCTTGCTTTATCAGCAGTTTTGTGATCTCTTGCTTCTTGTTTTCTTAATAAATGTAAGTCATAAGTCGCCCTTTCCTTAGTCTGATCACTTTCACTCTTATTTTTGAATATTGTGCAGTAGTCACACTGATCTTTTTTTGGCCTATGAAAGCCAAGATTAAACTCTGTAGTAAAAATCTTTTTATAAAATGATGAAGACTCTGGTGTTATTTCTTTTTCTTTGCAGAATTCGATATAATCTTTATAGAGCTTATTTTCTGAAAGCCCTCGTGGTAAGTATTTCCTTTGTGTTGTACTTCTACAGTAATGGGATTCTACCACTGGTATGGACTTAACACCCTCAACGCCAGTGTATCATTTTTGCACACGCTTGTTAAAACATAGTGTATCAAAAATGATACACACGACCTATTGCGTTCAAAGCGTTGTGTACCAATAATGCACACGCTTTTCATAGATTTTGTATTAGAAATAATATCCTCTGGCCTGGACGATTGGTTTGCTTTATTTGGGATTGGGTTATGAGACATTTGCCAAAAAATATTGGTACTGGAAAATTGAAGGTGAAAAAAAAGTCATGAATTAGTTTCTACATAATTATATTAAAATAAGATTAATTGCTAATGAGTTTTGTTGAAACATTGACGACATAAAAAAAAATTACACACTGAACATTTTGTGTATATTTGGGGTGCTTTTTTATTTTTTCCTGCAATTTGTATTCCTGTCCTCCCATAAATTTTATAGCACTCCAAACAACGACCTCGAACTTTCTTATCGTTTACAATGTTTTGGACCAAATAATGCTTGTCGTCTGGTCTCGATCGTGAAAGTCTGTCAACATTCGTTGATGAAATTCTCTCCAGCAACGCATCGATCACTTGTTCACGAAATTCCGTGATTGTGAGTTTCTTTTGAAGTGAATACTCATTGTACAGGAAATGGGCATTTACAACACTTGTTCCCCAAATTATTTCAAATGCTAATTTGCGGTACCATTTGGTGCAGCGTCGTAAGGCTGTACCATACGTGGCCATTTGGTCGCTAATATCTATAGAAGATTTACCTTTATTGTAGTCAGCTATACATTTGGGTTTTGTGTGCATTGCGTTCGTATTTCTGCTATTATTTGGCACCATTTCAAGAGCCGACGTTTTCGTGGTAAGCATCCGTACGTCGCGTTTATCACGCCAGTTCAGAACAACTATGCCTTCATTGCTCTGCTTTTCAGCCATTTCTCCTATCTTCAATTTGGCCTGTACTACTTACTTCCTTTGGTAAATATTTTCTATTAGCTCTTAGAGTTCCTACTAGATGGGTTTTTCTATTACGCAAACGTAAGGCGAGAGGAACACTGGTATAATAATTGTCTTTGTACAATGTTCTTCCTTCATCTAAGAGTTCTTCTGCAAAGACATAACTGTTTTTTCTGAGACTTCAGTTTGCGGGTCTCTAGATTTGCCACAGTAAACAGACAAGTTCCAAGTATATCCTTTTTCGGTACATAGCTTGAATACTTTGATACCGTATTTTGCACTCTTATTGGGTATATATTGCCTAAACAAAAGTCGTCCGCGCCAAGGTATCAGCGATTCGTCTACACATATTTTTTCTCCCGGTGTGTATGTTTTCTTGTAATTATTTATAAACTTGTCAAGTATATCTCTCAACTTGTCAAGCCGGTCATTTGGGTCAGCTAACGTATTATCTGAGAAGTGAATAAATTTGAGAATCAACTCGAATCTGTTCCTAGGCATTACAGTTCGTGCTAATGGAATATTGTAGAGCTTATGAACGCGCCAGTAGTCTTTTATCGATGGCAGCTTCACCAATCCCATCCAACCAATGAGTGCGAGAATTTTTTTCAATTCATCCAAGGTAACAGGAACCCAGGCATGTTGCCTAGAACCTGAAGGAATATCATTTGACAGTAGTTGCTGCGTGGCGTATAAATTCGTTTGGTCTACTATATGCTGAATAATGTCGTTAGTCACGAACAAATCGAAATAGTCTATTGGCGAAGCATTAGCAAGAATGCCTGAGTATATTTCTTTGAAGCCTGAAATAGGCCCGGTATATTCCTTGGGCGTTGGACCTTCTTGAGTAGGCATGTGCCACTCTATTGAGTCGAGTTTTTGTTTTAGCCACTCGGATGTTGTACCAGAGAGACTTGGCTCATAATTACCAGTAGTGAGAGTAGTTGCAGATGTACTTGACATACTAATTGTAGCAGATGATGTACTTGGCATATTATAAGCGTAAATATCTGTGTTACCTTTTCTTCTTGCAGAAATCCTCCTCTGAACTTCAGGTAAAGGGGGCAGGTCACTATCAGTGAAGGTCGATGCTCGCCTAAAAGATAAAGGTGGATTCCAACTTTCGTTAGCACTGTCACTCTCCGAACTAGCCGTCACATTGCCGTCACTTGGATAATAATCCGGATCATACAAAGAGTCGTCACTTTCGTAGTCCATTTTGATTCACTTTTCTCACTCACGTTATTTACGTTTTATAGAATATCCTATAACAAAACAAAAAAGGAGTTTTAGAAAAACACAACAGTCGTTATTTTTCTAAAGCTCCTTCTTTGTGATTTCTTCGTGTTTGATCTGAAACAAATACAAAATAATCAAATAAACTAAAACATACCGTGTATCCAAAATGATACTCATGGCCCACGAGATTGGTTAACAGAGAAATGTCTTTCATAGGCCAGTGTATCATTTTTAATACACATTCCTGAAATCCTGAAAAATGAAAGGGTTGACAGCTGGATAAAATATAACAGTAAAAAATATAAAAAAACGCATATTTAAGGTGAACGCTGACTTGGCCGCAACGCACACGCCGCTGTTGCCGTAGGAATCGCTTTTGTTATTTACCTCGCACACCTGTCCGCGCCGCAGTCGCCGCAGTCATACCCGTCGCCGCACGCATCGCAATGGATTTTCGTTCATTCAGTTTTAATTTTTAATCAGAGTGGGCGTGTATTGCAGTATGGCTCTTGACAAACAATTCGTTATAAGTTGTTTATTATTAGAAGAAGAAGAAGAAAATGAAATGTCAACAAGAACTAAAAAAAATGTGGATTCATAGCATCAACTTAAAACGGCCGCTATTTGGGGAATATCATACATTATTTCCTGATCTTTTAAAAGATGATAAGAGGTTTTTCAAATATTTTCATATGACTAGAACTATGTTTATGCAGCTGTTAGATATATTAGAACCAAAAATAACAAGACACAACACAAGATTCAGAAGGGCGATTGGACCAAAGGAAAGGCTTGCAATTTCTTTGAGGTAAGTATAATTATTTGTTTGACAATATTACAAGTCGCTAAGCTTATATTGGAGAGGTGTGTCATCGATTTCTTCAGTGATGCCCCGTGATTCATCTGCTGCATATTGCTGCACTGAGGTGATTAGTATGTCTTAAGTACGAGATGTCGATGGTACGACCGAGGAGGATCTATTTGGAATATTATAATTTGGCTGCTGCAAATTGCTTACTACACGTGATGAGTTTAGTGTATCTGAAGTATGAAATGATAGTTGCAAAATCTGACTGGATTGAATAATAATTTGTTTATTATAAGGTGGCTGCAGTAGTACGTCTGAAGTAGGAGATGTCGATGGTACGACCGTGTAGGATCCAGTCGGAATATTGTAATTTGGCTGCTGCAAATTGCCTACAACTGTACTTGTATTCATTGATCTTATCATGGCTTCGTTCATAATTTCCAATTCTACGTTGTGGACCATTTGGAACAGTCCAGCTTTCATTTTTAACTGTTTATCCAAAGGAAAAGTCTTAACAGTTTTTGCCATCGTTAGGAAGAAATCAATTAAATGATCTGTATCCGAGTTCGGCCGTGGCGCAGAATTTGATGTGGCTTGGACCTTCGTGCTGTCTAAATATTCCTTTAATACTGATGCAGCAGTGATTGATTGATCGCGAGACTGCATTGTGTGTATAGCGGCCCGTACACAGTCAATCTCGATTGTGATCGTTAAGTTTTGATCGTGATCTCGGATCACAGGATCTCGTCACAACATTATACAGTCAATCTTGATTTCTTCAGTCCGTGTATCGTAACCGCCTCGTTAACACCTGCTGTCATGGATTTTCATAAAGTTAAAGCGGTAGTGTCCCTTGTTTTGTCATTAACGTTGAAGAAAAGGATTCGAAAAAGGCGCTGGGTTAAACAGTGGTTACTCAAAAGAGAATTGTACACTCATTTAAATCTTCTAAAGGAAATCCAACTAACTGCTGAAGTTGACGATTATAAAAACTACTTTAGTATGGGGGAAAAATGTTTCGATGAATTACTACAAATGATAACTCCATATATAACCAAACAAGATACTTGTATGAGGAAAAGTATTACACCTGAAGAAAAACTTGCAATAACATTACGTTATCTTGCTACTGGAAGAAATATTGAAGATCTAAAATTTTCTGCTATAATGTCTCCGGCTGCTATTAGAGAATCAATCAAGGTTACATGCCGAGCTCTTATTTATGTGCTTAAGGACTATATCAAAGTAAGTAAAAGATTTTTTATTTTTGGTTATGTAGGTTTATTAAGAATAACTACAAATTCAACACAATGAAATATAATTAAAGTTCAAAAAATTACAATGATAAAATGAAAAGACGAAGAGATAAAATGAAAAAACGGCATTTATATGAAATTTTGTGGATTAAAATTTTTAAACAAAGAGCCCACTGTATAATCTTCAGTATCCGAATGGTATGGCGACGGAATATGTAACATAGCATTCGTTTTTGGGTTTATTATTATTTGTGATGCAAAACCTTTTTGGCAAGTAGAAGCTGGTTGTGAGTTTAGATGGTAAGGTGGCGACTTTATTCCAAGTTCTTAACTGAGAGGTCATTGGTGGAGGCACAATAGTCAAATAATGTGTTGGAGTGCAAGAAGTCGACGAAGAATAATGTGTTCGTGAGAGGGAGAGATTTTCATTAAATACTTGTGAGGGTTTTGATGTGGATGTGAGTGGAAGATTCACTGTGGAGGACTGTAATGAAGAGGGTAAAGGAGATGGAGCATCTGGAGAGTACTGCATGTCTGAGGGAGTAGGTGGATTAGTAACTGAGTTGCCCGGCGAAGAGCAGTGTGGTATTGGGGAGTTAGAGTTTTGTGGATACAAAGACGCGTTGTAACGTGCTGACATCACGTTCATATGAGGTTCGTTAATTTTTACAGAAAATCTGTGAAGGTTTCCCAACCCCGCTTCAAATAAAATGTCATGAATCGCTTTCTCTGCAAAGAATCGTTGCTGAGGATGTAATTTTTACAGCTTTTCAGCCCAAACCAATGCCAGTGAATGACTCGTTGTAGTTTCGTTCTGTGATTGCTTAGTCGTTTGTGACAAAAATAAGTTTGCTCGATCTAGCAGCTCGTTTTGTTTAGCTAACAATGTCTTTGGTTTTTTTATGTTTTCAGCCGGATGAACAACTTGGTTGATTGAAGAAAATGATGTTTCCTGTGATGGGTTTACTGGTTCATTAAAATTTTTTTGACTACTGCCGGGGCTCTCAGTTATTTTTGTAGATTTTTGGTGCTGAAATATTTAAAATTGCTTATATTAGTATTTTATGTTTTAGATGAAAGTTAAAGCTGAAGAATGGAAAACAATTTCAAATGATTTTGGAACAATACACCAATTTTGGAACTGCTGTGGCGCATTAGACGGGAAGCATGTTGGCATAAAGAAACCTGCTGCATCAGGATCGATGTATTATAAATTATAAAGGATTTTATAGCATAGTACTTATGGCACTTGTAAATGCCAAAAAAGAATTTATAATGATAGACGTAGGAACTAATGGGCGGGTATCCGATGGTGGTCTATTATTTTATACCAAATTCTGGGAGATGTATCAACAAAACACTCTCAATTTGCCAGAACCATCGGCACTACCAAATGCAACACAAAAATTTCCATATGTTTTTATATCTGACGAAGCATTTGCATTGGGTCCCAATTTATTGAAGCCCTACCCTCATAACATGTTGGATGAAAATCGCCACATTTATAACCAGCGTCTTTCACGAGCACGTTCAGTAGTTGAATGTTCTTTCGGAATACTGAATTCAAAGTTTGGCGTTTTCCAAAAAGCAATATCCTTTGAACCCAAGACTGCTTCATTGATAGTAGCAACATGTTGCTACTTACATAATTATTTGAGGAAAAAACAAACTTTTATGATTTTTCAAACGATGGTGTTGAAAACCAAGAAAATACAAATAGATTAGAAAACCTGCAAAGAACGCACAATCGTAACTCAACTTGTGACGCAAAAACTATAAGAGAAATTTTTTGTAATTATTTTTGTAATGAAGGTAAAGCCACCCCTTAGTCTATTTTCAACTAAGCAATAAAGTGACTTTCTAACTTATTTTTATTTATTTTATTTACCTACACATTACTGTTTGCGCAGCGCACTCAAAGAATTCTGTTTTAAGTGGTAGGTATTTTATTCCAACTTAACATTACAAAAATCATTATAGCTCGTCTAAAACACAGAATATGAATATAATTCATAGCCTATATCATTTCAGAATGTAGCAATAAAATATATTTTAGAATCTACATGGTTCCCTCGTCAAACTAACAAATCTATATACTTACATATATATAAATGAAACTATTTTCCTTGGTTATTGCATCACGCGTGAATGGATTTTACAATTTCGCTAATTCTTTTTGCATTTGATAGCCCAGTTCTCGAGGAAGGTTATAGGCTATATTATATTACGCTACAACTCATAGGAGCAGAGTAGTAACCATAAAGGTCAAGCCATCTGGCAAACCATAGGTAAGTACGTAAAGTGAGAACGACGGGCAATGCGACGAGGATACAATTCAAATTTAACGCGGGTGAAACCACGGGGAACAGCTAGTTTTATCTATTTATTAGGCCACGGTCGTTTTCACCCGCCTTCTATATACTCTGTATAACGGCGGTACCTTTCCAGGTAAAGAAATGAAACGACGGGATTGTAATAATAGTATATAATCAGGCACACAACCACAGAAACTTGAAACTACCCAACGCGTTGTTGGCTCGCGTTTAAAGAGTTTAGGTACCTATGGCACCACGCAATTGTCGTGCGCACTCGCTAGCTACGATGCAGGCCTACTTCGTTGCTAGCTCGTTTAGGTAGGTAGTTTTAAGTTACTTCTGTACAGTGGGCTACACATCAAGCTATACATATCCAGTATAAACTGGCCTCTTATTGTACGGAAAGCCTATAAGTACAATGTGTGGTCAACTTATACTGGAAATGTATAGCTTGATGTGTAGCCCACTGTATATAGACAATATTGTGCCGGATTATACATACGACCTACATTATTACCATCCCATCGTCACTTCATTTCTCTACCCGCAAAGCAACCACCGTTATACTAGTTATATTAAAATAATGTCAATATGACTAGGTACTAAATTAAACATTATAAACGAAATATTGAAATTCTCACCTGTTGACTGTAGTTTGGCTTCTCAGTATTATATAAAAAACTTAGCAGTTTAAAGGTTTTTGCTTTTGGTGTGTACAAATCATCAACACCGGCTCCAGATCTTTTTGATGCAGTAATTTTCTTCAATTCTCGTCTATAGTTGGATCTGAGGCTATTTATTTTCTTGCGGACATCATCTACAGTTGCTTGTGGCTTAATTTTTTTGAAAACATCGAGTAACTTTTCGTATCCAGCTTGTCTCTTATATTTGTTAGTGTAATATTTATGCTGGGCATACCATAGCTCGGGTAATGTTTCTAAAAGGATGATGAAATCTTCTTCCAATTGTGGAAGCGAAGGTGAATTCGTCGGTTCAATCGGCGGCGACGAGGAGCGCGTGTCATCGTCGTCCATTTTCAAAGAGCGCACAGCGTGTACTGACGCGATCTGTCGCGTACACGTTCAGTCTTGATTGCGATCAGCGGATCGCAATCTGGATTTCAAAATATCTAGATATTTTGCGATCAAATGCATCAATCCGTCAATCTAATTCGTACATTATCAATCTGGATCGCGATCATTGATTTTGATCGCGGATCGCGATCGAGATTGACTGTGTACGGGCCGCTTATCGGTTGGAGTGAACTGTCTACGCTTTGGAATTGGTGTATGAGTTGGTGGTGACGAAACATCCGACAGTATCAAATCGCCAACTTCGGGAGAATTCACAGGAGACTGAGAACTTGCACTATTTGGACAGCTGCTAGGACTTGGTATATTAGTTTGTCTATTTTCGTCGTCGTTCAGATACGGTATAAGGAAGCTTAACTCCTTGAAATACTTTGGTGGTTTCAGTTTTCCTGCGGCCTGACCACTTTTTGTTTTACGTATATTTATAGCTCTTCTAAAATTTTCTCTGATTCTCTGCCACCTCTCTCTACATACAGCACCTGTAAAAATACACACTTTTAATACCTATAACTATTTTGTTTCAGGTTTCTAGCAACTGGAAATTCTTTTACATCGTTAAGTGATAATTTTCGGGTTGGCGAAAGTACAATACGAGAAATAGTTTACTCGACTTGTAAAGCAATATGGGAGTTACTACAACCAATCGTCATGCCGACGCCTGATGAAAATTTGTGGCTTGAATCAGAAATACGTTTTCGCGAAAAATGGAATTTCCCGAATGCAGTAGCAGCTATAGATGGCAAACATATATTAATTGAGGCCCCACATCACAGTGGCTCTAATTATTACTGTTACAAGAAACATTTTAGTATTGTATTACTAGCAATGATTGATGCAGATAAAAAATTTATTGCCATAGATATTGGAGCTTTTGGTAAAAACTCAGATGCCGGCATATTTCAAAATTCTAATATGGGAAAGAGTTTGAGAGATGGAAATTTAAATATGCCTCCACCGACACCGATTTCAGAAGGTGGTCGGTCCTGTTTTACCAAATGTGATCGTTGGCGACGGGGCTTTCCCATTATGTACTTACATAATGAGACCTTATTCGCGAGATACAAGTAGAATCGATGAACACAAAAAGACCTTTAACTACCGATTAATTCGCGCAAGGAACACAGTCGAAAATTCTTTTGGGTTGTTAGTGCGTAAATTCAGGATATTTGAACGTAGACTACATATGTCTCAAGATCACACTGTAATAGTTATGATGGCTATATGTTGTTTACACAATTTCCTAAGAGATGACGTATGTTACTGGTCCCAAAGAGATTTGAGGGTAACATTGAGAAACATGCATGGAATTAGAAATATGAGAGGCATTGGAGGAAATTCAAATCATAATGCTTTTGAAATAAGAGAAGCCCTTAAAGATTATTTTTGTTCGGAATCTGGAGCAGTTCCGTGGCAACTGGGCAGAGTTCGTGCTGGAAGAATACTACAGTAATGTGAAATCCAAAATTACAAATCCAAGTTAGATATAATGTTTAAGCCTGTGTACAGATCCCGATACAAAACCTGGCCCGCACTAAAACATAAATATTAATATATGTTTACGTCTTAGGTGTCTTATTTGAAATATAAAGTAAGCTTTATGATATTATGGAAATAAAAAAATGTTAAATATTAAATAGCGGTTGTTTCGGTTGTATTTAAACGCTGAATATATTTTATCTACACTCATGTCTCTTCAAATTAGGAAACCAAAGAAAAATTATAAAAAACGTCCTCTAATGACCAATATATTTTCGATTTTTCACTAGGTATAAATTACAGTTTTTTTCAATGTTTGAGTTTGTGTCTAGTTTTTTTTAATGTCATTAGTACAAGTTATTAAGTAAAAAAGTTATGAATTGACTCTATGAAAAATCTAAATTAATTTTCGTGGTACCGAAACTACTAAAAAGAAACTTGTTCCGTACCTGAACAAATAATTTGCTTAAACTAAAATAGATATATGAGTTATTTCGTATTTTCGTACATCTGCAAGGTAGCATAAATTGGACAATATCGTTTAAGTACATATTATTATTTCTTTTCCTTTGAACTGAGGGGTCGCTTTGCGATATACCGCCATCCGAATGCGACCGTGAATGCGCCCTCTAGTGTGCGCTTATAGCCAGTACAACCTCAACCACTGCCGCGCGCGCATACAAACCGGGAGGCCTCCCGTAACCCGTTTAACTCGATCGAGGATTAACATCATTCATCCTACGCTGGAGATCCGAATCAGTGTGTCCCTATGGTGGTGTTGGATACGAGGGTTGGAACAGTTCGCGTCACCTACAGAGTCTCCGGAGCAGACCACGTTGCCGAGGACAGCGGTGAGTAAAGCGGGCGACCCCGGCCTTATATCTAACATAAATTTTTGTTCCTTCGAACCAGGATCATTGTCCAGCTTGTGCTATCTTGTTTAATAGCAGTACTACGTACTCATTTTTCAATAAACGTATTTCTTTTCGCATTTTATCTCGCCGCCATCTTTGCTACGCAAAATGCCGGACGAATTACAATTAGAAATATTGTGTGAACAAGATATTTTCGAAAGAGATTTGATCCTCGACGAGCTTAAACGTATTTTACAGCTTGCAACCACAAATGATCAACAATTTCGTTCGCGAGCTCGTGATTTAAGTTCACATCAAAGAAAATTCAATAAAATTCAATCTAAAATTGAAAAAACGCTCATAAAGCACAAGGTTTTTGATAAAGACGAGCATATTAAAATACGCAATGATTTTAACTCTTGCCGTTACCCGATTTTAGCGGTGATCCTACCGATTGGCAATCGTTTTTTGATTTATTTAGTTCATTAGTCCATCACAACAGAGCCTACACGGAGACGGAAAAATTAAGATACCTTCTACTTTCGGTTAAAAATGAACCATATAACTTGATCAAATCACTCCCTATAACAGGTGATAATTATACTATCGCGTTAAATATTTTAAAATATAGATATGAAAATAGGCGTATTGTCGCATCTAAACATATGGATCGTATACTCGACCTTGAAACATGTTCCGAGCGATCTTATCAAAGTGTACGAAATTTATTAAATGTCTACCAGGAAAACATTAGGGCGCTTGAGGTTATGGATTTTCCTATTGATCAGTGGAGTTTTATATTACTTAACTTATTACTGCGTAAAATACCCACAGGTTTGAGAAAGAATTATGAACGTTCATTGTCAAGACCGTCCGATATACCGGATGTTAATACTTTAATTGAATTTTTAGAACGCGAAATCTCAGCCGACGAAATCGCTATGGCTTCATATACACAGTCCATAAAAAACTATCCAGAAAATATTAATAATAAGCATCATAAGAAAAGTAGCCAGAAATTAAATGTACATCGTAATTCATTCACCGCACGCGTCGCGTCAGTCACAGAGCAAACTGGACCTTATAATACACGTGATAGGAATCGTTCTTGCTTGAAATGCGCCGGTCAGCATTTAATTTCTAAATGTACCGAGTTTTTAAATCTCTCTCCGCAGGATAGGTACAACTTTATTCAAAACAAAAATATTTGTTACAATTGTTTAAACGTCGGACACGATGTAAGAAATTGTAAATCGAATTTTGTATGTCGTACATGTCAAAAAAGACATCATAGCCTTATTCATTTAATTTCACCGCAGTCTTTAACGATTGTAAACAGTACTACTGCTAGCGCTGTCTCGTTCCCTCCTACGGAGGATAGACAGGACGCTCGCATACATAATAATTACGCGACAAAAATGCATTCGTCGCATTCTACGGTGTTATTATCTACCGCTGTAATAGATTTATATATGGGAGATAATAAAATTTCATCCGTTCGGTGTATGGTTGATAGCGGGAGTCAGGCCTCGTTCATAAGCGAGACGTGCGTACAGCGTCTGGGTTTGCCGCGCACTGGCGTTCGAGTACCGGTACTTGGCATAGGTGATACGGAACCATTGGTACCTAAGGGTATGGTCACATGCTCGATTACGCCAAAGGATAACCATCATCCCGTTATTCCGGTTGACGCATTAATCTTGCCTAAGTTAATGTCAAAAATGCCTAGTGTGTCTTTGCCTTACTCTGAGTGGCCGCATTTAAAGGGCCTTACCTTGGCCGATCCTCATTTTCACACACCTCAACCGGTTGAGATGTTATTAGGAGCGGATATACTATCCCACATTTTATTAAATAACACTATTATGGGTCCACCCGGTACACCGATTGCGATGAGTAGTGTCTTCGGTTATTTACTGTTAGGTAAGCTTACATTTAATGGAAGCATTTCGACTCCACTCCAAGTTTGTTATAGCTCGTTTGACAACGACAACCTTCAAAGATTTTGGGAGCTGGAGTCAGTACCAGAGAAGCGGAGTTACACTCCCGATGACGAATTATGCGAATCCTTTTTTCGAAGAACGCATAATCGAGATATCACAGGGCGATACGTGGTCGCTTTGCCTTTCAAGGTCAACGCCCCGCCCCTCGGCGACTCGAGACAAATTGCAGTTGCTCGTTTTCATAAGCTGGAATATAGGTTGGAACGTAACCCCCAGCTGAAGTTCGACTATCACGCTTGCCTTCAGGAGTACATTTACCTCAATCACATGGAGCTTGTTGATGATGAGTCTTCAGTTGGTGCCAACTACTATATCCCACACCATTGTGTGATTAAGCCTTCAAGCCAGACAACACGCACCCGAGTTGTTTTTGATGCCGGCTGTCGTACGACCAGCGGGTACTCATTGAATGACGTGCTGTTCTCAGGACCTAAACTTCACCTAGATATCGTTGATGTTCTTTTAAAATTTCGTGTGCATCGTGTTGCTTTCTGTTCAGACATAAAACAGATGTTTCGTAATATATTATTACGTGAAAGTGATAGAGATTTTCACCGTATTCTCTGGCGTCGATCACCAGAGGAACCTTTACGTGACTACAGGCTATGTACAGTCACATTCGGCGTCAACTGCTCTCCCTATCTCGCACTTCGTACCATCCGACAACTGGCTAACGATGAGGCCGAGCGTTTCAAACTGGCCGCGGCCGTTTTATTAAATAATGTCTTCGTCGATGACGTCATTACGGGCGCCGACGACGAAACCCAGGCTCTTCTTCTTCAGCGGGAGTTGATTGCTATTTGCGCGACAGCTGGGTTCGAGCTGCGCAAGTGGCATAGCAACTCGCCCGCGATTCTCGCTGCAGTCCAGCCATCAGAGTTTCATGGTGGGCGGTGTGAGAATGTCCTTTTCGCAGAGATGGAGGGCGATAGGGGTGTCAATGTTCTCAGATTACAGTGGGACCCCCGAGCGGACTCATTCAACTTCAGGGTTCACGTTACTTCGCGCGATTCTACCAAGCGTGCTATATTATCCGATATAGCAAAAATATACGACCCTCTCGGGTTATTGTCGCCAGTAACATTATTCGCTAAGCATTTAATTCAGTTGATGTGGTTGGAGAACATTGGTTGGGACGAGCAGCCGCCTATTGATATATTAAATTCATGGATGCATTTTAGTAAGGAGCTACCGCTCTTATCATCGATTTCTTTTCCTCGTTATATTTTTAATACTGACGACATAGAATCTATTCAAATACATGGTTTTGCGGATGCGTCTCAAATCGGTTATGCCGCATGCGTTTATATACGACACATAGGCAGGAGTGGTAATTGTGAGACACATTTAATAATGGCAAAAACTCGTGTCGCACCGTTGCGTGTGTGTCTTACTATTCCTCGCCTTGAACTGATGGCAGCACTCTTGGTATCTAAATTAATTGAGAGGGTGAACCACATATACGGAGACAGGATCCGTCCCGGTCAAATTCAGGCTTGGTCCGACTCTTCGGTCGTATTGGCTTGGCTTCGTTCTTTTCCACATGAATGGAAGACCTTTGTGTCTTACCGCGTCAGTGAGATCTTGACCCGTGTGCCCGCAAGCTGTTGGCGCCACGTCCCGTCTGCTGATAACCCCGCAGACGCAGCGTCTCGTGGCCTATTGCCGGCCGCATTGGTTAGGAGTGGCTTGTGGTACCATGGTCCCGCATGGCTCCAACAAGATCCCGACTCTTGGCCTATACAAAAACCGATTTTAAATACCAGCGAAGAAAAGCGTAACACAAAGGAACGGCTTGCTAAGTATTCCCACACAGCTGTGACGTATCCCCTTGGCTATACGGATAGTTTTATCACACGATATTCGTCGTTAAATAAACTTGTGTGTGTGACCGCTTTCATTTTTCGTTTTTACAACAAATGTAAAAATAAACATATTAAACAATCACTTCCAAATTACATCACGGTTCCTGAATATAACTTTTCACTTAATCGCCTTATACTTTTGACGCAACATTCAGTTTTTAATGAGGATATAAAAAATATTTCTAACAATAAATTAGTTTCGTTAAGCTTGCGCCGTCTTACGCCATTTCTGGATAGTGACGGATATTTACGCGTGGGAGGACGACTTCACAAGTCTCTTTTACCGTTTAATTCTAAACATCAATTGATTTTGCCTAAACGACATCCCTTGACGGATCTTATAGTCGACGACGCTCACCTGACCCAGATACACGCGGGACCTCAGTTAGTACGCTACTCGCTTCTACAGCGATATTGGATCTTATCGAGTCGTGATATCGTGCGTCAGCGAATACATCGATGCGTACGTTGCTTCCGGGCGCGCCCTGCGTGTATGCAACCGCGCATGGGACAGCTCCCTGAATCCAGGCTACGTCCAACTCGTGCCTTTAAAAAGACATCGGTGGATTTTGCGGGTCCTTTTTATGTTCGCGCTAACAAGGTTCGGAATGCTAAGGTAGTGAAGTGTTATGTCGCAGTTTTTGTATGTATGTCAGTTAAGGCCGTACATCTCGAACTCGTATCCGAGTTATCTACAGAAGCTTTTCTAGCCGCCTTGCGACGTTTCACGTCCCGGCGTGGCTATTGTACGGATATCTATTCAGATTGTGGAAGGAATTTTGTTGGTTGTAATAATTACTTAAAGGATTTATACGCGTTTTTACGTAGCGATCCAGTTCTAAATATTTTAAACAAAGAAACTTTAAGGCAGGGCCTTACGTGGCATTTCCAACCTCCTTATGCGAGCCATTTCGGCGGATTGTTTGAAGCCTCCGTAAAGAGCTTTAAACATCATCTTCACCGCGTGGTAGGTACGCGAATTCAGACTTACGACGAGATGCACACTCTTACGTGTCAGATAGAAGCCGTTTTAAATTCGCGACCTCTTTGCGTATTGAGTTCGGATGCTTCGGATCCTCTTCCCTTGACTCCGGCTCACTTCCTAATAGGGGAACCCCTAACTGCGGTGCCTGACGTCGCCTTGGTAGACGAAAATCCTAGTCGACTTACTCGTTGGAACTGGATTCAACAGTCGGTTCAACATTTTTGGAAACGATGGAGTAAGGAGTATCTTCACGAACTCCAACAAACTAATAAATGGTTTCAAGACCGCGGCTCCACTCTTCGTGAGGGCACTGTTGTTATGGTGCGTGATGAGAACCTACCACCCCTTCAATGGAAGCTCGCACGCATTCACGCGCTTCATCCCGGCTCCGACCAGGTTGTGCGAGTCGTAACATTAAAAATGGGCAATACGTTTTTCCAACGCCCAGTTGTCAAAATTTGTCCCCTTCCACTACAATAGTCAGATTGTATACAACCAATATTAATAGTTAAGTTTAGTTTTAATTAATATATGATTTTCTTTATAAGTTTTATTCTTCTTTTAAAAGACACTACGTGCTTTTAAGGTGGGCGGCATGTTCCGTACCTGAACAAATAATTTGCTTAAACTAAAATAGATATATGAGTTATTTCGTATTTTCGTACATCTGCAAGGTAGCATAAATTGGACAATATCGTTTAAGTACATATTATTATTTCTTTTCCTTTGAACTGAGGGGTCGCTTTGCGATATACCGCCATCCGAATGCGACCGTGAATGCGCCCTCTAGTGTGCGCTTATAGCCAGTACAACCTCAACCACTGCCGCGCGCGCATACAAACCGGGAGGCCTCCCGTAACCGTTTAACTCGATCGAGGATTAACATCATTCATCCTACGCTGGAGATCCGAATCAGTGTGTCCCTATGGTGGTGTTGGATACGAGGGTTGGAACAGTTCGCGTCACCTACAGAGTCTCCGGAGCAGACCACGTTGCCGAGGACAGCGGTGAGTAAAGCGGGCGACCCCGGCCTTATATCTAACAAAACTACAACATGCGCGTGTTAGATTATTATCAATATAAATCGATTAAAATATGATTAAAACGATGAATCGTTTATTTTATATTTATATTATTATAATACAAACATTTGTTTACGAAATACATCGATGTTATCGATTATATCGATGTAATCGATATACCTATCGATTATCGATATTGTCATGGAAGTTACTCAATTGACTTTAGAGTTTTATGTTTAGAATGATAAAGTGTTTCATTACAATTTTAATACTGATATTGTTAATACTTATATTTAATTTATATTGTTATGTTTAAACATATTTTAAAATTGTATGACTTTGCTAGTTACTGTGATATTAAGATAAATGGTAACTCTATTGACTTTTAGAGTTGGGAAGGTATCCGATATAAAAGACGCCTCGACTGTACGAGGGGGGATTCTCTGTGTGACAACCGAAGTGTCCAGACACCCATTGGTACACCGATAAGGGATACTATTGTCTTTTATTCTAATAAAACGACTGCGTTGCGATTCAAATGGAACTATATTCTATAATTATCTACCCTCACATTTCACACATTTTACTTTAAACATTACACAGATAATACAATATTAAGGAGTTGACAGGCTATGACCACAGAGGTCACTACTTTGTATATGAATGATTATTTTAGATATATTTTAACACCCCCACTATCTCAAATAATCATAATAACATTTTACATACTAACAATACCTAACTTTTCATAAACATATAATGTTTCTTTGCACAAAGACTTTTTGTGAGCAAATCAGCGGGCATGTCTGTTGTCGGCAAATATTGCAAATTTACTATATTATTTGAAATACATTCTCTAGTAAAATGATATTTCACATCAATATGTTTAGATTTCTTGTGAAATACTGGATTTGTCGACAGCTTCTGTGCGCTCTGATTATCATTATATAATGTTAAAGTGTACATTCTATTTGTTATTTCATGTTGCAAAGCCCTTAAGTATATTGCTTCTCTACAAGCCTCAGCTTCACAACTTGATAGAGCTACAGTCTTTTGCTTCCTACATTCCCAAGATATAACACCATTAGACAATAAGAAACAAAATCCGGTATAAGACCGCCTATCTATTGTATTATTTGCCCAATCGGCATCCACAAAACCTTCTATATTAGAAATTCCATTATTACAATACTTAATACCATAAGATTTTGTCTTTTTCAAATATTTTAAGACTCTCTTAGCATAACCCCAATGCTCATCTGTATGACATTTATTATATTGACTTAAATAACTGACCGAATAAGTTGTCTGGTCTGGTTAAGACAGATAAGTACATAAGGCTACCTATAAGTTGTTGAAAAGGTACTTTATTATTAACATTTTTATCTATGTTTAAATTCAATTTATGCTCCATTGGAGTATCAAAAGTTTTGCTATCTGTTAAGTTAAATTTATGCAATAAACTATCAATATAATGTTCTTGACTCAAGGCGACAGATCCTTCCGACTTATCAAATTTTACATTCCTCCCTAGACATTGTTTTACTTGTCCTAAGTCTTTTATTCTAAACCGACTTGACAACATTTCCTTCAGATCAGTACATTCCTTTTTATTGTTAGAAAATATGAAAAAATCATCTACATAAACTGTTATAATAGTTTTTTTTTTTTTTTTTTTTCATATAATTTGGATATTGGTGTTAAATTTTTATTGTTAATTTGGGTATTTGTACAAATTAAAGACTTTCTTATATTGGCCTGACAACTTCAGGCAGGTTATAATGACTTCTTCTGGACTCTGCTCCTCCGATTGACCGATGATTTTGTTTAGTCTATCTCGAGTCAATCCATTAGAGCCGTATCTCAGGACTCTTTTCGGCAACCCGGGGAATTTCGGAATTAGGTCCACCCCCTCTTTCAGTATATCTATTACTTCGAGTTCCAATTGACTATTATAATTAACAATATCCGGGGTATTTAAATGTGAGGGACCTGGCTCCTCGGATAAGCAGGATGTAGGAGATAGGAATTCACTCGTGACGTGAAATGTAAATACACCTGGAGTCTCTGTAGTATGCGTCTCTACAGTACCCGGGATCGTAGTAAACTTCTTTATAACATCCTCTATTATTTTCCTAACCCTACATTGATATGAGGGATCTTTGATAAAAGAGATGTTCACTTGAACTCTCCTATCTCCTACTGACTTGATGTCTGTGGTGTTATATTGAATAATCTCCTTCACACGATCTATTAAATTCCCTTTCCTTGTTTGCTCAATGGTCCGTCCTTCCTCTTCATAATCCCCTCCTTTATCATCCTCGTCGTATCCGCTCGACTCCCTGGTCACCTCGTCATCCTCTAAGCCTACTTGTGGGGAGAGAAAGTCCTGTGCATCCCAGTGATCTGGATCGACTGTGTCTGCCTTATATCGGAGATCTGGTGGGTCAGATTTTTCTTCTGGGTCAGGCAACTCATCTTCAGATTCTCTATAATACACCGGTAGACGCTTGTCCCAATTTGCCTTCTTCATCTCCTCCTTCGCTTTTTTCAAGTCTAGTTCTTCCATCTTTGAGTTTTTTTCATATAAGGGTGTTACGGTCCTATTCTGAAGGTATACAGCAGTATTAGCCGCTTCGGCCCAAAAGCTTTTATCTTCTAGACCAGCGTCAAACAACAGGCATCTTGCCTTTTCTACCACTGAACGGTTACAGCGTTCTGCCAGTCCGTTCTGTTCTGGTGTATACGGATTGCTCTTCTGATGAATAATTCCTGAATTGTTAAGATATTTCTCAAATTCTTTATTACAATATTCCTTGCCATTGTCTGTACGCAACTTCTTAATTTTCTTATTCAGTTGATTCTCTACAACTGTCTTATATATTTTAAAACAATCAAGAGCTGCACTTTTGTTTTTAAGAAAGTATATGTATATCATGCGGCTATAGTCATCCACAAACAAAATATAATATCTTGAGCCACCAATAGAAGCATTATTAAATGGACCACATATATCACTGTGAACTAATTGCAGGAGATCATCACTTCTGCTGCCATCCTGTGGAAAAGGCAATCTACTCTGTTTGCCTTCGCAACACACTATACATGACGACTTCGAAATATCAGCCTTTCTGTCAAGTGTTAGCCCTTCCACGGCATTCTGCATTTTATTGAGATAGTTACAATTCAGATGACCTAACCTGCGGTGCCACATATCACTTGAGGTCATCACTGCAGCCAATAATCTTTCAGGCATTCTTAATTTGTAGACACCATTTATCAGACAAGCTGTGGCAACCAACTTGTCAGCTTTATTGTAAATTTGACAGCCCTCACTAGTAAAATGCACTCTATTACCTTTGCTATTAACTGACTTACTGATAAGAGATTTGTGGTCAAGCTAGGAACGCACAAAACTTCTTCAACAATCACGTCATATTCACAGTCATCTGTCAATGTTTTAATCTGCACGTCGCCTGAGCACTTAACAGCCACCTTTTATGTGTTAGCGACAACTATTTCTTTGATAGGATGCTTGGTTGACGCCTTTTTTATCCAATTTTCATTCGGGGTTAGGTGAGCACTCGCTCCCGAATCAACATACCAATCATTCTTTGAAAAATTGCCATTCAAGAACACGGCACTAAAGGCATTCGTTTGTTTGCGTTCAAATATTTTAGTATTTGATAAATCCTTATCAAAATTCGTACATTGATTACGATAGTGGCCGGTTTGTTTACATTTGTAACATTTTATTATTTTTGGTTTTGACTTTGACATATGTCTATTGTCTTTGGTTCCACCAATGCTGCCAATCTTATTTTTGCGAAAACTCGCAAATGCTCCGCTAACGTCGCCACTGTCTTCCTCTAAGTCCATTAGCTTTGTTTTAATGGCGTCGGCTGTAATTTTGATGCCAGAATGTTCTATGGCCATAATCATTGGCGAATATTTTTCGGATAATCCGGCCAAAAGCAAGGATCCGACCCACTCATCATTAATGTTAAAGCCTGTCCCACTTAATTTTTGACTCGTTTCTATAATTTGCGTTACATACGATGTCATAGATGCACAATTTTCCAGACGGATCGAGATCAAAGTTCTCAATAAGCTGATTCGCCTAGTAAATCCCGAGTCATCGAACAATTGTTTGAGCTTGTCCCATAACTCCTTTGTACTCTTGACTTCCTTGATATGTACATAAAGCGACGAATCTATCGTTAGGATCAATTTTGCTTTGGTTTTCGCATCTGTTGCGGCTTCTTCTGGCTTGATTTCTAGGATGCAAAGAAGTTCCTTCCAGCACAAGAAAATTCTCCGCCGCGAAAGCCCACTCTGCATAGTTCTCACGGCCCTTCAACTTAGGCACATTCACAACGTAGTTCGTACTCATTTTCACTAGCACAGTTTATTCTCAGTCTGCGTAAACTTATACAGCACTAATTTGCAAGTTTTATCTGCGAGAATTAAACGATAATCTGGGCCCATAACCTCTAATAAAACGACTGCGTTGCGATTCAAATGGAACTATATTCTATAATTATCTACCCTCACATTTCACACATTTTACTTTAAACATTACACAGATAATACAATATTAAGGAGTTGACAGGCTATGACCACAGAGGTCACTACTCTTTGTATATGAATGATTATTTTAGATATATTTTAACATTTATTAAATGTATCTGTGGATACCTGAGACTAATATAAATATAATGATAATTTTTAATATTGTTGTAATACATATTTGGCTATTTATTTGGTTATTTCATTTGTTTACATATAACATTAACTTGTGATATACTTGTAACATCTTATAATATAAATTATGTGCTAAACATTGTTTTATTATCGCTTTAACAATAAATCAGTTAACAGATTAGCCCGCCCCTCTATACTATTTTCTTGCACGCGCGCAACAGCGCTCGCATAGACGATTGAATGTATGTTAGATTTCGCGCCATACTGTTGAGTCAAATGTCTGAGTTAAGACTCTTTCAAAAACTCGCAAAGAGCTTACCGTCCAGTCCCTGGATTAGACAGATGTTGCTTACAACGTGGCAAAACTAAAGAGGTAACAGACTGACAGACAAACTCATTACTCATTATAATATTGATAAAGATTACTTACCTGTCTGGCCAAGCTGATCTCCGATTTCTTCCCAAATGTTATCTCGTCTTTGCTGGTTACTGTAATTTTGATTCTGTAGATTGTACAGCTCATTGTATTTTTGAACTAACGTAATTAAAGCAGAATCGTCTATTCTTGTACTTATATAAATCGCAGGAACACAAAATATTGTTTTTGCAAGTGCGTACGCACAACCGGTATGGCCGACCGTTGAATGCGAATGACGACATCAGCACCACACGCGCCGCAGCGTCCGACGCGGGCGGGCCGGGATTGGTGACGTCATCGGCTGCGGTTCGGGGAGTTCGGCCGCTTCAGGTACTGCGTCGACTGCGGCGCGGGTAGGTATGCGAGCTTGCCTATAACTTCATAAAAAGAATTCGAATGCGGCGACTGCGGTGCGGCCCAAATCTGCGTTCACCTTAATTCATCGTGCCTAGACTGTGCTATATTGTGTAAAACAGCACATGCTACTATAATGGGTGGAATGTTTTTAATATTAAGTCCCATTCCGTTTTGAAGGCATGGAAATCTTCTTTTAAGCACCCCAAAAAGTCGTTCAACAAAAATTTCTAGTACATATTTATGCTCTATTATAAGCTGCTTCAGCAGGAGTGCGTGGATTTGATAATGGGGTCAGTAGATATGGACGACATGGGTAACCACTATCTCCTAGAACCACCATATTCCCAAAATCTCCACGCTCCATTTGTGCACATAATGGCGAGTCATTGAAAATGGTGCTGTCATATACCGATCCTAGCCATCTAGCAATAATATTTCTTATTTGCAGCTTTGCATCACACACCATTTGTACATTGAGAGAAAACCTTTTCTATTACGGTATATTTCAGACTGTTGTCCTCCTACAAACATATAAAATAAATTAATATCAGTCTTGTGTGGTGGCGACTAACAGTTTGTTGTTTTAACTCTGCCATGTTTATAAACATTTATTAAATTTATGTTTATTCAGGTACCAGTAGGTAATATTTATTTAATGGGTTACTAAATTTTTATTACATATATTACAAGAGAATTAGATTATCATTATCTGTAGATAAGCTTTTAAAGATTATTAGTATAATTACTACAAAATATTAGTTTTTTTTACAAATTTCAGTTAAATCTGTATAACATAATATATTATGACAAGCAATCATACCGGGTGAATTTATTTTAATATGGGTGCAGTCCACAGCCCCCACAACCCTTGGGAATCCTGCTATAGAATAAAAGTCGTTGGCGACATCCACAAATTCTTCATCGAGGCTATTTTAGCTGTCACCCTATGAACAGTCGGTTGCTGAACATTAAATATGTCCCCAATTACTTTTTGGTAACTGTCAGTCGCGTAAAAACGAAGCGTAATTAATATTTGGTCAACTGGCTGCAAAGCTTTATTGCGTTTTGTCAGTGGTTTGATGGCGTTACCAAATACTGATTTCAAATATAACACCTGTATCCTTTGAAACACGGAACTGTGCACGAAATTCATCTTCACTACTTCGTACGCATTTAACCTTTCCACATTTCTGCGACTCAAAGCAGGACGCTCGTTGTCCGAAAGGGAAGATAAAGAGGACACAGACATTATTAAGAACTTGAATACAACTACAATAAACACTATTTGGAAATTTAGGAGACCTTGTGACTACTCTCAGATTTAAGGGCTACTCAAATAGGTTTGACATTTCGTTTGACAGTTAAAATTGGTTAATTGGAGTTTCGTTGTATACGAATTTTTACTTAAGTGGCGTTTGAGTAGGACTCAATTTGAGATCCTCCTAAAATTTGAGTGGTGCTTAGATTTCAAGTTAAGTATATGAAAATGGGATTTAAGACGTGCTTAATAGTTTGAGAAGCCCTCAAATATTTGAGTAGCGTTTGAGTATTCGGGCATTAGCTAACCTTTTTAGCCGGCTTGGCCGGTTAAATTGTACAGCCCTACTATACAATCTAAATCTGTACTTTTGAATATTTTAAATCTCCTTTGGGAACATACTTTGATTCCAGAGGACTGAAAGATTGACTGCTTAGTTCCCATATTAAAACCTAATAAACAAAAAATTCATTATGATTCATATAGACCTATAGCCTTAACATCTTGTGTGGGAAAAATATTTGAGCAACTTTTGAAACAAAGGTTAGAACATTTTATAGAAATAAATAATATCTTACCTTCTAATCAATTTGGTTTTAGAAGAGATAAATCCTCAAGAGAAAGTATTGCACATTTGCATCTAGACATATTTCACGCTTTTAAACAAAACAATCCTTTAGTTAGTATTTTCTTTGATATTATAGGGGCATTCAATCATTGTATTCTTTCTTCAGAGCTGGCTGCTATTGGTTTGCCTGTAAAGGTCATACAATGGATATTTAAACTTTTACATGATAGAAAAGTCTTTGTAAAATATCATACCAGTCTTATAGGGCCACGGTTTTCCTACAAAGGTACCTGTCAAGGCAGTATTTTAAGTCCTCTAATATTTACTTTATATATTCATAAACTTTACATTATTTTAGGTCCAAATGTAACTAATTTACAATTTGCTGACGATTTAGTAGGATACTGTTCCGATGACAATTCTAAGAGGACCCATACACCTACAATAATATTGCGCAATGTTGATGATTGCACAATATGATTGATGAGTTCCGAAACCCACACGGTACAATTAAATTGAGGCAATAAAATTGAACAAGCATTCTCGTCTTTACTTTCTTCAGTGCAACATGTCTGATAAAGATTTGGCTGCAGCTATCGTGTGTTTAATTGTAGCGAAACGGCAAAAACGAAAACGCCGAATCTGGACTAAGGGCTGGTTGATGAAAAGGCCAATCTACAATAACGAACGCCTGTTAAAGGATTTAGAATTAACTGAATTGAAAGATTTCAAGAATTATATGAGAATGGATCCTATCAAATTTAGGCAATTTATTCAGTTGGTAAAACCTTTAATAGAGAAAACAAATACTGTAATGAGAGAAGCCATTTCACCATTTCAACGTTTGGCCATTATATTACGATACCTGGCCACTGGAAATACTTTTGAAGATTTGAAATTCAGCACTGCTATCTCACCACAATCACTTGGCAAAATTGTAATAGAAACCTGTGAAGCAATAATACAAGTTTTAAAGGACTATATTAAGGTAAGAAAATAAATACATTTAATAATTAATTTATTTATTTATAGGCCGTGTCTATATGTGCTACTACAAAAGACCTATTTCTCTATTCTTTAAATGTAGATATATATTGCAATAAAAGAGAGTTTTCATTTCCTTCTGTATGATTTACAACAACCGTAGTAGTCTCATCAAAATTCTCTGAGCTATGTTCCATAGCAGGTAGCTGATTGTCGATTCGCACTGATGGCTGGTTAACATATCTTGGTACATGCGATGGTCTTGCTGTAATTTGTACTGAAGATGGGTCAACATACGTTGGTGATGGTAAAGTCATTGCGCTAATATGAACTGGAGATTGGTTAACGTACGATCTTGATGGAGTTGAGTTTGCGGAAATATGAACTGGAGATTGGTTAACGTACGATGTTAATGGAGTTGAGTTTGCGGAAATATGAACTGGAGATTGGTTAACGTACGATGTTGATGGAGTTAAGTTTGCGGAAATATGAACTGGAGATTGGCTGTATTGAATATTGTGCATAAATTCGTTAATTTTTACAGAATTACGGTGTAGCTGTCCTAATTGACCTTCCATTAGGATTTCAGGAATCGCTTTTTTAGCATAAATTTGTTGCGGTCGATCCATTTTTCGTAGATCTGCGGCGCAAGCCAGAGCCCAATAGGTGTATTCGTCTTTTTTTTCACTGAGATGCTCATATGCCAAATTCATAAGTTTTTCCTCATTCTTGGCTTTTGTAGAAGCATGCTTCTTTAAAATTTTCCGAGGAGCCGTGTTATCATTATCATTCTTGCAATCATCATTATCATCCAATGTAGAAGTTTGACTAACCTAGAAATAAAAAAAATAAGTAATTAAGTATTTTATATATTCTGTGTACATATCCTTTCCAGTTACCACAAACAAACGAAGAATGGGAAGAAGTGCCCAAAGGGTTTGAAATCAGGTGGAATGCTCCTCACATCCTTGGTGCTATAGACGGCAAGCACGTGGAAATAAACAAACCTCCTGGCTCGGGATCATACTACTACAATTATAAAAAACAATTAACACAACAGTATTGTGTCGATGGCTATTGTAAATGCCAATTATGAATTTATTATGGTCGATGTTGGAACAAATGGTCGAGTGTCAGATGGAGGTGTGTTACAAAATACCAAATTCGGACAAAAACTAAGGAACAATGATTTGAATATCCCAAGACCTGCAGTTGTGAACAATAGTACTCGAAATCTCCCATATGTCTTTGTAGGAGACGACGCCTTCCCAATGGGGCCAAATTTATTAAAGCCGTATAGTCAAACTGGATTGACAAAAGAAAAACGAATATTTAATTATCGATTGTCACGTGCAAGGCGGTTAGTGGAAAGCGCATTTGGAATACTTGCAACTCGTTTTGGAGTATTTCAAAGATCATTTTATTTACACCCTGTAAAAGTACAGAAGGTTGTTCTAGCTTGTTGCTATCTTCATAATTTCTTGACAAAATCCACATATTTTTCTTACAAGTTAATTCCTCATGAAGATGTAGATACCGGGACTGTACATCCACCAGCCGAGAAAATAACTGTGTTGACTCCCTTGGAAAGTTGTAACCAGAAAAATTCGCTACAGATTGCTAAGCGAGCAAGGGACGACTAATGTGAATATTTTAACAACGAGGGTGCAGTTTACTGGCAGGATAAATTTGTTACTATATACTTTTCGAATAAAATGTTAGAAACATACCGTGTTTTGTTCCACATCATCTTCAACAGAATTATGTGTGTCAGAATTTTGGGTAATATCCATAGAAGATTTAGAGTCACACGCCATTTCTTGATCATGTAAAAAGTTCATGTCACTGTAATACCACAACGTTGGTTCATATATAGAATCAGCACTTGCTCCAGGTTTCATAGAATTAATGTGTTTTTTTAATTCTTTCCGATATTGTTTTCTAATGTTTACGCGAATTTCACTCATTATAATGAAACACTTTTTTACGGATTTTATCGCGGTTTATTAAGATTTTTACAAGCCCGACGTTTCGGATACTTTACAGCAACCATGGTCACGGGAGGACTCTTTCCGATAGTTTGTTCTCAGAGTATTAATTTTTTTTTTCAAGTCGTCTTTATTTGCTTTAGGAAACAACTCTTGGTACTTGCTAAGCAACAAATCATAAGCCATACTCTTTTTGTCCCGGTCATGGTACAATTTACTTTTAACATTCCACAAAGCAGGTAAATCACGATATAATTGAATGCACTCGATAATGAATTCTCGTTCCTTTTCTTTCGCTGAAGTTTTTTGTGCCATTTTCGCTGCAAAAATACACGCATGTGTACGTGACCGCTCCAAACTGTAGACTAAAAAATATTGGGCAATATACCATACACAAGACACAATAAATAAATATTGTGCAATAAAATTTAAAAGTCCTCAATCTTTTACTTAATCATTGCGCAATCTTCAATACTACCCCTATATATTCAATTATATTGTACAACCATCAACATTGCGCAATATTATTGTAGGTGTATGGGTCCTCTAACAATATAATTATTAAATTAAATAATAGTTTATAAAATTACAATACTATTTAAACCATCTTGCCTTAGACATAAATATGGAAAAATCGAAAGTTTTAGTTTTCAATAAAATATGTAGGTCATTTCAACCTAAGTTAAATTATGACAATGCGGAACTCCCAATAGTAACTGAAGCTAAATTCTTAGTGTGTTTCTTCAACACAATTTATCATGGGGTAAATATGTTGATTATATAACTGATAGAGCTGTAAAAGCACTCAATGTCTTAAAGTCTCTCGCTATGACATACTGGGACTCTTATTCCAACATCCTTTTAAATCTCTATAAATCTCTTGTTCGCAGCCACTTTGAATATTGTTTTTTCTGTTTTGCTTCGAATAACAAGCTACTTCAAAAATTATACATCATTCAAAACCATAATCTCAGGCTAATTATTCAATTATTTCATAGCACGTCTATGAAAACTACTCCTACAAATTCCCTTCAGATTGAATGTAACACTCCACCATTACTTATAAGGTTTCAATATCTCAAAATGAGATATTTACTGAAGTTATTTTCTATAAATAATCACCCACTAATTAATAAACTTGTTTATTTGAACAATACTTTCACAGGTAATTCCTCACTCACAAGTAATTATCCCTTTCTTTTACACGATTTCCCTATCTTGGTAAATATGATTAGCCAGCATAACATCTTTAGATCAGACAACTGGTTACACAATGAGATATGAAAGTATTTTTCATCAAATCAATATACTTATAGACCATAAATTGAGAGATCGACAAGAAGTCTACAATCTCATAGATAAATATCCCAACTTTAGTAATATATACACTGATGGTACGATAAAAGATGACATGGTTTCAATGGCATTTTATATACCTAATTTGAAGTTTGGAAAAGGCGATTGATTACAAAAAGAATTCAGTATATTTTCTGCAAAAGTTCTTGCAATTCTTGTTGCGTTGAGATTCATAGAAAATCGCTCTGAAAGATGTTGGCTTTTCGTCACTGATAGCATTAGCGTCCTAAAAGCACTACAAAATCATCGATTTAATACTAAATCTAGCTATATTATCGCAGATATTAGACACTGACTTTATATTCTCTATAAAAGAAACTTTAGTATCGAATTTATAGACGTCAGTGACAACGGCAGCCTTGTTGAAGTTGCTGCCTTACCGTATACTGATTTGTTACCACTTTTAAAATCGAAATTTACACAAGATTGGAAAGATTTTTGGCAAGTAAGTTTGACGACAAAAGGGACATGGTACGCTGAAATTAATCAAGATATTGGCACGCCTTGGTTTTGCAAATCCAATAATTACAAAAGCAGAAAATTGTATTCAATACTCAACCGCCTAAGATTCGGACATTGCAGATTCAATTCTCATTCACACCGCATGCGCATCATCCCATCTCCCAAACTCTAGATCAATATTCTTCAAATGTTCTAAATTCCATATTCAACGTCTATACATGTCTTCGGACTTGCTAAACTATTATAAAAGTCCTGAAAATATCCCGCGCTGCATTCAAGACATGCTAAAGAATTGCGACATATATAACTGCATTTATGAATACATTTCTAATACCGTACAATGTATTTAGAAATATACTTATTTATATATATTGAGATCAATATATCCTGAAAATGAAATGTTTGGCTACGGCCTTACCAGCTAAGGATAAAGACGAAGAATATAAATAACTTAGACTTGGCTTCGGCCTTCCCAACTATGGATAAAGACAAAGAATAATTTAGACATTTCAGACTTGGCTTCGGCCTTTTGTCACATCGGAATGAACAAAAATTACAGACTAGGCTGTATGGACTCTTGTCCTTTGCCTTTCCCCATTGGGGATAAATAATAAAAAAAGAATATCGAATTGTTGTAGATTATAGTGGCGGTCATTTGGAATAAAGAAAATACATTTTTTAATGACTAAATTAATGCATTAACCTCTGGTCTGTCGCGCGCCGTAGATGCGTTGAGTGTCTTGTCTGTCGCGTAGTAATCGGCGCGTGAATAACAGTAATGCATTTTATCGGTTTTTACGAAAATAAAGTAAAATTACGTTATTCTTATTACTGTTTATGATTTATGAATAACTAATCTTTAATGTAGTAACATTTTTAACTATTTTATGGTGTCCATTATTTATTTACAATCATTTATTTTAAAGATTTGCCTTAAAACAATACTAATTGAGGTATAATTGCAATAAAAGTTGTTCACTTTTAGTTAGTGTTTATTTTCTCTTAAAAATATCTAGTCAATTACATTTTTTTACAAAAGATAATATAAAAAAACTCTAAAAAGTAAATTCGTAGACGAAAGACGCAGATCTACGTTCTGACACAGCTAGTGTGGCGTAGATATACGTTCCGGCCTACGACTTACAGGATGGTCCAAAAAATAACAATAATATAATAATATGCCTAAAAATCGATATGAATGTTATTGAGATTTTTAAGACGTCTTTTACGAGTAAGTTTACTATTCATTTCAAAGTCCAAGGCTGTAAACATAAAAAAAAATTAAGCCAAATTTTAGGTAAATCAAATTGAAAAAAAAACCTTAGAAGGTGACTTAGTAGCCTAATAATATAATAATCTTTTCCTTTGGAAGCAATGTAGAAATCGGGAAAAAAAAATCAACTGTATTGAAATTTTGTATGGAATGGTTGATTTTTTTCTCAATTGGCATTGCTACCATATGAAATCCGTCGCACGGCGGAGCACTTTCATATGGAACCGCCAGTTTCAGCCTAAATAGTCTACAGTAATATCGTCCTTTGTATGATAAATTCGCCAACAAGTTCCAATGCAGAGAAATACTTGGCATTTGGTACAAGTAACGTTAGTTTCGGTACGCTTTTTAATTGCACGGCATCGTGCACAACGTCCTCGTTTAAATCGCGTTCTTTGGTTACTAACACGATCACTATTTAACTGATGATCAGGAAAATGATCGATTCCGTCTAATCGTTTTTGCTCGTCGGGGATAACGGCAGAGGGTCTGATGCGTTGAATAAAAGAATGCTGTTTTGGTAAAGATTCCGCCAAAGCATATCGAAATTGTCGATGGTTTAACGATTTTTGATCTGGTTGTTGCGAATTTGCACGATGTATTATATAAGTGTTAAGGACACTGCAATTGATAAGGCGCCTGAATACTTTTATGTACCATTTTAGCCCACGTTTCCGCTCTAACAAATACATGGATAGCTTCTGGTCTTTCATGTCGACGCCACCCATGTATTTGTTGTAGGTGTGGACTAAAAGTGGCTTGTCACAATCGACACCCGCTCGCTGACCTGGTCCTGTATCGGCGTTATGGTATGTGGAAATCATTGTTACAAGTTTGACGTCTTTCCACGCCAAAACTGTTACATTTCCACAATGTCTTGCCACGATTGCCCCGCGCTGCATTGACTTTTCCTTCAAAGTTTTTATTTCTGCAGGAGTATCCACTCTTCGTCTGTTTAAAGTTCCCATCAAATCGGTGCCATTACGCTTCAAATATTGTGCAAGTGATACGCTATTGTAAAAGTTGTCCATAACGAGGCAATGACCTTTATTAAGATAACCCTCAATAAGAGTAAGGACAATTTTTGCTGTTGTGCTACTAAATCCATGAATAGGTTCTGACGAACTTGTACCCTTTCCTGTATATATTAACATTTTAAAAAGGTGACCCGTCTCGGCCTCACATAAATCGTACGACTTGATGCCGAATCTCGCTGCTTTGGAACGAATACATTGGACCCAATTCAATCTACCTTTCCAAAGCAGCAGAGACTCATCGAGGCTAATATGTCGACGAGGCTTGTAAATTTCTTGGAATTTTTGGCAACAATGTTCCACGATCGGTGCAATTTTAATTATCTTTCGGTCAGTTCCTCGTATATCCCTATCAATATTATAGTTATCGACAAAATGTAAAAAACGTAATATTATCAAAAATCTATTTATACTCATAATTTTCCTAAATTCTGGAATGCCTAAAATCCCCGTGGTCCAGTATTCCTCTAATCTCCCCCTGTAACATAGACCCATATAAATTAAAATTGAAAAAAAATTGTACATTTCTTCGACGGTCACTGGATACCAGTCATGTAATCGCGATTTATTGGGAATACCAGAATCTGACTCAGTAGCGCGTACAATTAACTGCCACGCATATTCGTTGGTTTCATGAACTATCTTTTCCATTATACCCCGGTCCCAAATCGCGCTGAATAATTCAAAAGGGTCAATAGAGCTTATCCTAGGTCCGCATTGCTCAGTATAAATTTCTTCCGTCGCCGTGAAAGTATCAAAATTATCAGTCCATGTCAAATCCCTTATAGCTTCGGCTCCAGGATCCAATTCTTGCACTTCTTCTTCGTCAATAATGCCCTCTTCTAAAATTTGTTGTAATTCTATTTCTGTATAATCTGCTCCTTCTTCGTCATTTTCACTGCCTGAATCGACGGCTAGTGCTTCTGCGTAAGTCAAAGGTAGAAGAGAATCGTGATGTCGAATCTGAAAAAAAAAGTTGCTACACGACATGTTACATTGTAAAAATTAATAGAATTTAAAAAACGAAATAAGTTTGCATTGTTACGATCATACTTACAGTCGTAGAAGCAGAAGGAAGATAATCTTCTTCTCGCAGAATGTCGACTTCATTAGGCTCTGTAAATAGAGCTGCCACTTCTGGGATATCAGTCGGGCGGTATGGTTGTATAGATTCTGATGTTTGTTGTAACAACACTTGCTCACTTGATATGCGTAAAGTTCCACTAGGTGATCTATTAACCACTAAAGCTGAAATGATCCTAGGGTTTTTGGTTATTATTGGCGTTGTTGCCCTATCAGTTTCTGGCGCATCCATCTAAAAAAAATATATCTTAAAGCCCGCCGTAATATATCCCACCGTCCCCAAATAAAATCTGCCAGTACTTTAGGAGGTAAATTAGACCATCAAAATGAGAATTTTTTTCTATGGAGCAATGTCGAAATCGAGAAAAAATAATTATCTGTTTCATACATGAGTAAAGTAGGTGAGTATTGAAGTTCAGTAAGAAACAGCTTTATTTTTTTCTCAATTTTGACATTGCTCCCCATAGAACAAGATCACCTCCCCATAGGACCATTAAAGTGAACACTTTGGTGGTCTAAATTACCGCCTAATGTGCTAGTTGACAGTTTGATTTCTTAGGTATGCATAGATAATAACCCTGAGTGTAAGTTAGCAGGAAAGTAAAATTTAACATGACAAAAAAAGTAATAAATGACTTGAATTAATATATAATTATTAAAATGTAACATAACAAATCAAATGGTAAGCCGATCCGACCATTGCAATACCTATACGAGTATTACACACAAAATTCACACTCGTCTTCAGGATAATGTTCGTAAACTGCATAACTGCAATATTTGCACCAAAAGCGTTTGAAATGTAGTAGTACGCTAATACTGTTAGTGTTCATAATAAAATGAGCAGGGCCTTTCTTAGTGTTCTTGGAACACATGATGCATGTAGCTCGTCGTATGAAGTGAGTCGAATTCCAAGGCCACTTACATTCGTATATGCATAAATAAAAATCTTTTTTATTTAAATATCTATCGACATCCAAAAACACTACCATTTTTCTGGAAGAAAAATAAAATAGTTATTTGCAAAAACAATGTAAACAAACATGTACTTTTGTAAACATGCTGTATTCGCGGTATAAAAGCAGATTGGTAGGCACTTATGAAATTTATTGTTATTCACTCTTTGAGTTAACATGTTAAGTATTATCAGTTTTATATTTAAATGCACAAATAATAATACTTTATAATTGAATTAAATTCTCAATTAATAAAACAATAAAAAACTTGTAGATCGCCATTTGAACACAACAGGTACCTGGCCTGACACAACGCGATAAGACTTTTTAATGTTATCTTTCGTTTTTCTCGCATTATTAGATATGTTTATGATTACATATTATGTTAATTATATATTTATGATAATAATACTTACTTTTCTTAGCTTTCCAACACAAATTTCACTCACAATTTACGTAAAAACACGCATGGACAGGTACCGAATAACTGACTGATTTTTGAATAAAATTCATTCATATTTTGTCCCAGATGTTGGTAGTGCATATATTTTTGTAACTCATACGTTCATCTTTTTTAACGTGAAAATGATTAAAAGCAATTTGAAGGTTTTGTAGTATGAAATAAAAACAATTTTCGGTTGACAGAAATTGGTCGTAGATATACGTTCCGACAGTTTACGGATACAAAATTTGGCGCGTAGGTCTACGCTCCGACATACCAGAGTTTTTCTCTAGTCTAATGTTCACAGAGGGCCTGAAATGGGCAATGGCCTTTTACGTACTTTTATTATTATCAATCTAAACAGATAAATAAAATTGGAGTGTCTGTTTGTAAAATTAAAATAACCGCTTTTTACTAAAAGCATTATATGAATGTATAATAATATACAGTAAATGTCTGTATCTTTGTCTGTTTGTTCTGGCTATCTAAGTTAACGCGGGTTAACTTAGATATTTACCTTAATTTAGATAGAAGTTAACAGCTAGTCAAGTTTATATGGCTATGTTGATCTTGCTTATTCCTGTACGAACTTTCTTAAAGTTCAAAACATTAGATTAAACTGTTGGCTCAAAGTAGAGAAATATTGTTGTTAAACAATTTAAATAAGATTTACTTAAAAACCAATTAAAATTCAAAGAATCATTGGTGTCGTAATCCAGAATAATTGCAATAAACGTATAAAACTTTAGCTGATTTTGCTATTACAAGAGGAAGGAAGGATGTCGGTGGAAGGAAGTGATGATGAGAATGGCAAAAGTCTACTTGTCAAAGATTTAGCAATATCAGCCAAAATTTTATTGTGGTTTTCCTCTATTTCAAGTCTTCTGGATTTCAACTGAAGTCTTTGTCTCCATCTGGTGTAAATTTCTTTCCCGGTCTTCCTCTAATTTTAAGCGACGGTTCTCAACTTCTACAAACTCCCGCACCTGCGTGACGTGACGTGGTTGCGACGGGTGATGTTGCTGGCACCCATGCTGGCATACGTGCGGGTGCGAGTGACAGAAGTGACGCCAGTGCACTTGGAATACCACCAAAGGGAGGTAAAATTGTAATTCACGGTACAATGTCAAAGCCTTTTTTGTGTTTGTTTTCCAATCCGCCCATACTTATGATAAAATGTAATCGAATAAAATATTAGCTCTTTGGTCCCGTATAGGTCTTCAATCATTTCTTTGACCTTTTTTCGTTCGACGGGAACTAATCTATAAGGTCGTCTTTGACCTATGCGATTGGGGTCTTTCAATCGGATTGACAAGATTTCAGTACTTGTTTTGCGAATACCTGTATTCGCAAACCATTCATGCCAAAACTATCTTTATGCCTATCAAGTATCTCATTTAGTCCGGTAATTATCAGTTAGGTCAGAGTCAATGCCTCAAAAGAGTGATGAGAGGAAAGACAACATATAATGTTTAGTACTCTGTCAACGGCTATTCCATTTGTCGTATTATGTAATTTTAAGATAGGGTGTTTTTAAGGTGTCTATACAGAGGATCACACAATACGGTATTTTTTCTACAACGTGTAAGTTGACGTCAAATGATACCCTATTTAAACTAGCTACAGTATAAATAACCTCGTTAGATAACAATGGTAGATTTGCGATACTACTCAACTTAAGCATGTCAGTAGTACGTTTACCAGCGACAGATCCGGCTTTTTTTTTGTGAAATAAGAGAACATTCAGCACTAGTGTCAAATAAACAAGAAAGAGGTATATTAACAATGTTAATCTCCGTACTGCCAGGTGTGTTGCGCTCAACCAGGTTTGCTTGAAATTCTCCTTTCCTCACTATCTTCGTGGTTGTTGGTTTGGAGTGACAGTCCTTCGTTAGATGACGAGATCTTCCAGAACTCACAGAAGATTGATTTGCAGTCTCGTGCTTGGTGACCTGGTTTCACACTTCATACACTTAAAGTCGGTTCTTATTTGATTTGCATTAGGTTAATTACTTGAAGGAAACTCGGCAGGCCGTTTTCTATAGTTACGTAGAATAGCAATCAGTTCGGCTTGTGACTTTGGAGTTGATCGCAGGATCTTTGGATTAGGATAAGATGTAAAAATTGTTATAGAATACACGTTATTTGAAAAGATTAGTTCCAATGTGTTCGTTTCGACGGTTCTTCTCAGTGGCCTTGAACCGGTGGTAGATTCAATTGACGTTCAAAAAGATACTTTATTGGTACTATTTTGAAAAAAAATAATGATTTAATTTTATATATTGTTTTAAACTAACGCGATCACTATTCATATTTATATTATTATTATTCATACGGGTCTCCCGTGATCATGGCGATTGAAACATTGCCGAAATATCGGGAACTCAATTAATCTTTAAACGCGGTAAGCACCCGTAAGAATTAGTGTTGCCGAACTATCGATATTAAAACAATCGATAGTTTACATCGCAAATCATGTACCCTATCGATAGTATCGATACTATCGATAATATATATCAAGGCAATACTGTCGAATGAGTGCAGTATTATCGATACTATCGATAGTATTGAAGTTCGTTAATAACAAACTATCGATAGTATAGATACTGTCGATTTTATTTGTAACGATAGTATCGATAGTATCGATACTGTCGATAGTATCGATGGTTTTGGACTATCGATAGTTTAACAATATGCCTATTGCATAGGTAGGCATTAGGTATGTTGTCACTGGTAAATAAGTGCTGGCTTGGACTTAGTGGGCCGGCCTCGTTTTCTTTTTTGTCCAATGGGTATCATTTTTGCTTCCAGTGGTGGTGTTGTTAGTTTGAGCCGAATTGCTAGCCCCAAAACGTGTTTGTATACATATCTATTGAAAAATTCGGGACAGTCGCACGATCCTTTTTGCCAGTCCAAATTTGGCAATGTGGTTTTCTGGAAAGCAACTGACTGCTTTTTATACTCGTCAAAAGTCTGCCAACGATCATTGTAGTTTAAATCTGCAGCATTTTCGTTGCAAATCAAATATACTTTTTTGGTAGGATCCGATGCTACTATCTTTATATTTATGCTTTTCTTCGCCCAGACGTAAGCTTCCGTCCATTGTCGAAGCTCAATAGTAGGTGCCTCAGGTAACGAAGAGTTTACTAATGACCACTGGGCTACCATATCGGTAGCAACAGAGAGAAATCGCGACAGAGGAAATCGTTCTCGCAATGTATTATGGTCTTTTATGTTTCTATTAAATGACTCGAGGGCATTATTTGTCGATGGCGACATAGGTGCTGCACCTAAGAACCAATTGCGATTCTTTCTGAACCATTCCTCTTCCATGTACTTTACAAAGGTGGTTTGTGTTTTCCATTTCTCAAGGAACGCTTGCGAAGCGGCATTAAACACTTCGAGTGAAGCTGCGTTATGCAAAGCATCTACATCCCTCAAAACGCTTTTTTGTTCCTTTTTTGGCACAATTTTTTCTACTTTCTTTTGTATATTTATTTTAGCATGTGCCCAGCACATACGAATAGTCGGTTCTTCACCAAAAACATCTGAAAATGCGTTTTTTATACTTTGAGCTGCGTCGCAGATCAGAACTCTGGGTTTCATTGTGTAATCGTATAATTGCATAACTTTGTCCTTTATTCCTTGGAACATTGTCTGAAAATCTTCTTGGCGCTCATTTGTAGCTACTCCCAAGCAAATAGGATGAAACTTGCGATTTTTATCCGTAGTGCCAACAATCAGCACCGGAAATCCCTGCCATATCAGTTTGTAAGTGGCATCAGTGTGTATGAGTTCCGTGAATAAAATTGTTTTCAATAATGTTTTTGTAGATAGATTGAATCGGAAACTTGGCTGATCACCTTCAATAACGTGGTAACTAATGACGAAAACCTCGTTGTCATCTTCTGGAATAGCGGTACGTTTAAATATCCACTGCTCTAATTCGCCCAGACAAATACCCGATTTTCCAAATTTTTGTGCTCTGAGATCCGACAAATAATTGTAGAGTTGCCTTTTTGATGGTAAGTGTATTCCTTCTATTTTAGCAAGTTCTGATAAAATTGCTTTGGGTTTCAAGCGTAAATTAAACAATTTCTTAATTTCCTCTTTTGTATTCTCGTGAATGCCGTAAGTATCTCGGGTACCAATAGCACTATGGTTATGTTCTGAGGCAGTTTGATACACATTTACCTTATCGTCATCATTAACAAATAACAAATAAAGCTCCGCGTCGCATTGCGGCCCTCTCCTTTTGACTTTATTGCAGCGATAGAACCTTTTTTGACCATCTTCAGTGGCACGTGTGTAATTCCGCGACCAAATACATTCAGAATTTACGAAGTTTAAAGCATCTTCTTCATTAGAAAATTGTTTTAAAAATATCCAATCTTTCGTCTTCTTTTGCTTTTTAGTCACTGTTATTTCTGTTTCACTCTCAGATTCACTTTGGTACACTGGAACTTCATTCATATTATCACCACTTGTCCCTGGTAAGCTAGAATTGTTCATGATTGTAACTATAAGCAGTTAAAGATGTTAAAACAAATTAATTACGCAGCACGTCCAAATATTACGTCACATCAAAACATAAACAAACGCACAATGCAGCGTGCGAGCCAGTGGTGCGAGCACATGGCAATCGTAAACACGCAACGCTATTGGTCCGCAGCCCAACTCACCTGACTGCAACGATTCGTCGCCCCGCCCCCATTCGAATTCGCGCGCATTTTTAAATCTGTAGTTTTCATTAAAAAAGCGTATCAAAATAAAAAACATAAGCCCTCAAATAGAATATCAGTAACCAATAATCATTAATAAAGCAGCTAACAAAACTTTGCTCAAAGTGAACTTTTTAGTAGTTCGCTAAGTATAACCTCACTTAGAAAAATCGAATCTATCTTAATATTGAAGTTGCCCTCTCTGTATTTCCAGTCGCTCACTTAGTAATGAAGTCGCTCGGATAAAATTTTAATATCTGAAATGGATTTATCACAATCCACTTTTTGTAAGCTCGTTCTGGATTTTATTATAAATCAATATTCGTCGTCAGTTTAGTTAATTTTTCGCTTACTCAAATTCATACCGCTCAAGTTATTAAAACAGTATGTCATCATCAGTCGCAAAGTTTTTTTTTGTTCGCTCGTTTTGTAATTCCCCAAAAAAAAAATAAAGTAATGGCTGAAATTTTAAAAGTAATAGAAAAATTTCAAACCGATTAATTGAACAGTTTCAATCACAAAGCATATTGTAGGACAGATAAATTGTCATAATTAAAATTACTTTTTGAGAATTTATTATGCTTCAAATTACTTTGGCTGAATGACCAATACTCTATGGAATAATAAGACCTGGGTATGATGGGTTTCCATATTGCCTTATGACAACAATTGCGTCAGCAGTGGGATTTGTGTTGCTCATTTGACTTTGAGGTTGAAGATATGAAAGCAAATCGGTATGTTTTGATTTTTTGTTCGGAACTATTCCCTCTGATGAACTTTCTAGTTCGTCGTTTCCATCTGCGCATGGTGGGGGTGATGTTTTATCCAATGATGCCAAATACGATGCATATTCTTTTTGGACAAATTGAATTGCCCGGTCGACATCAGAGTCAGTTCTAAATCCCATTTTTTTTAAATGTGGATTTAACAGCGTTGATATAATGCAAGGAGATCGCTTTTCATACGGCTTTAATTTAGTGGCTACTGATATTTTTATTTTTTCTAGGACAACTTTTGCAAAATTTGACATCGGTTCCTTTTCCAGCTTAGCAAAATGTAGTAAGATTCCTTTTACTAGCGGAATTATCAACGATAATGTAGTATATATTTCACCAGATATGGCTTCTGTTGCAGATTCAATGGGCTCAAATATGTTTTCGATTTCGCCTGAGTAAGTGTATTCATCTGCAGTAAGGTTCGGTGGTGCATTTGGATTTTGATTAAGAGCCAGCGTTAATTCGTCCCGCACTTCCATTATCCGACTTTAGCTGACAGCATATGTAACGAGCACCTGGTATCAACATGCTGTATTAATTTCAATTCCTTTTTATTCAGGTTTCGTTGAATTATCTTTAGTTTGTCGGAGGCTAATGTACTGTGTCTAAAATAGATAACGATAGCTTTACATTTATCAAGTAAAGCTTTCAGTTCTTCAACATTTTAAAGAACATCTTTGATGATTAAATTTAAATTATGTGCAAAACAAGGAACATGCCGTATTTTCAAATTATCTGCTACTTATATCATTACGGATGCATTATCCGTTACAATTGCCACTACTTTATTGCGACAGTTCCATTCTTCTAAAATCGATGAAATAACCTGAAAAAAGATGTGGTGATTTGACAAAATGCAATATATTACGTATTTGCATCATATATACGTACGTATTTGTATATATATATATATATATATATATATATATATACTAGCTTTTGCCCGCAACTTCGTCTGCGTAGAATTAGTATGTACCCATAAAGTGGACGCTTTCAAAGATCCATTTATTTCATCTGCCGGTATGCCCTTAGCGATCACCAGCTGATCAGCAGCAGTTTGTCTAAAATCGCCATATAAAAGTACCAGCATTCCTCCAACTGTTGGCTAATGGCTATAGGATAAATGATGACTATAGGCTATATGCAATTGGCTATTGGCAATTTGGGCTATTAGCTATATTGGCTATTGGCTATATTGGCTATTGGCCATGTTGGCTATTTGCCTTATTGGTTATTGGCCATGTTGGCTATTGGCCTTGTTGGCTATTGGCCATGTTGGCTATTGGCGATATTGGCTATTGGCCACGTTGACTATTGGCTATGTTGGTAATGTCGGCTATTGGCTATATTGGCTACTGGTTATGTATAAAAAGTAGTCAATGTGCGTCACATTCCAAATTTCATCAAAATTGGTTCAGCGGTTATTGATTCTCTATAAAAACTTTAATCCCAAAAACCATCCCCTCGAAAAAAAAAAAAAAAGTCGTCGTATGTCCGTTCCCGAGGTCCCATCTATTACTATACCACATTTCATCAAAATTGGTTCAGCGGTTTACGCGTGAAAACATATCAGACAGAAAGACAGACAGACAGACATAGTTACTTTCAAATTTACAATATTAGTAAGGATATATTAACAATTATCCAAATCAAAAAACATTTTTCGAATTGGGTTTTTTTTTCATAACAGCCTTTAACCCCTCATCCAGATTCCAAAAGTCTCAAAAGTTACTGGAAGTAGGTAGTAATATAAATAAAAAAACTCACGGAAGCTAAATTGTCAGCATTATGATGCCCTTCGACAACTTTTGCAGCCAGCAAAGCAGATATCAGTTGGTTTTCTTTAATAAAATGGCAAGTCAAAGCAAGAATGCCTTGATTGCTCATGGAAGTCCAGGTGTCCGCAGTAATCGCTACATAGCTAGTCTCTTCAACAATTTTTAATAATTGAATTTTCATTTTCATATACAACTTTGAAAGTTTGGAAGTCACTGTTGATCTTCCCGGCAATTCGCACCGCGAGTCTAAACCTGCGACAAATTCTTTTAAACCTTCGTGTTCAGATAAGCGAAGAGGCTCCATATCTACTGCAATCATTTTTACAAATAATTCATCTAACATTTTTTTTCTGGACGAATTATGGCTGTATTTTACTGTAGCTCTTTCCAAATTTTCCACTTCGCTTTTTTCGTTCTGAAAACCGACATATTTAGTAAGATTTGAGGATGTTTTCGATGGAGGTGATCCTTCATATTCGATGTATTGTTACAGTACTTATATTCACGCTTGCATATTTTACATGTAATTTGGCTTCCATTTTCACTTTTATCAAAGTAGGTCCACATTGATGAATTTGCTTTTTTGCTAATTTAAATGGGCCTTCCATTGTTTTAATATATGAGATAAGTTTCAATTAGCACAGAATACACATCCAACGAACGAACACTATTAAACTGACTGACCACTCAACCCAAAGAATAATATTCTTACTTGTTTTTTATACTACCCTCGTTAACTAAGTACGACAAATAAAGTATGTTGCCAATTTCAGATAAAAAGTGCAAACGAATAATAAAAGCAACACGTATGTTATTAAATAGTTAATAAGGCAATGTCAAATAATTTTATAAATATAATGCAAAGTTATTATTATTAAGCAAGGAAAACTGTTTGATATTATTTATTCCTATATATACCGGTGGGAGGGAAGCGCTGAGCCGCGCTCCCGGCTGCATGGGTACCACCATCTTGCTTGTTTCTCCCGTAATACAGCTTTGCTGTGTTTCGGAGAGAAGGGCAAGACAGGCAGTGTAATTGAATCAATGATTTCTAAAACAACATAAGTAACTAAAAATAAGATTTGCAGGAGATACAAAAACTTGGATAATTTTTGATAATACAAGTAATTTATAATTATGTATGTGGGATCGGAGGGCAAATATAAAAGTCAAATTTAAGTTTCACATCGACACGAGCGGTTTTAATTGGTTTTAATCAGCTTTTTAAAATTCCACATGCACCTTACACGCACGCCCTGATCTCAAGAATCCGCCATCTTACTTATCCCTCAGTCTATCTCCCTTCCTCATACTTTCATCTCGCTTATACCCTCTGCGTTTCGTTCCACATTCGGCTGTCCTGACTCATGTCTGTCCTCAGACATCCTTCCGCACTTTTGTCACACCTACTAGTAGTGTACGCTCATATTTGTGCGTGCACTTAGATGCCCAGCTTTGACTGCATTAACTGGGTTTCTCATAGCGAACCCCTCCATTTGGGGTCCGTCTTCAGGAATCCTTCCAGCCATAGTTAGACTGGCATAATAGAACTCTTGATCAGAGACGGATTGTTCGGCTGTCCAGAACTCTGCTACGTCTCCTTCAATATACGGTCTTGCGTGCAGGCCTTCCTCTATATGATCAGCACATCTTATGTCACCTCGACAGGAGACTAAAACTGATTTGTGACCTTCCAGTTCGTAATTAATTGCTGATGAAAGACGTTTTGGGTATTTCCTATTGATAAACTCGAAATACTGTTGGCAGACCTCAATATCCTGAAGAAATTCCATCATTGCATAATTTGCTGGCATTATTTCTTCAGCATTAGCAAGCAGTGGATGTCCATCTGCGTCAATTCCCCAGTTGGCAAAATGAAAAGCGTTATGTTGATATATTTCATTCCTAACTTCAGCTGCACCATTAAACGCTGTTTCAACTGCAGCTCTCAACGACCCTAGTGTGATACTGAATGGGGTTCGGATAACCGGAACTCCAACATAGTGCGGCGTATCCCCTACTAACATATTCCCAATCGAGTTCAGAAAGTTTACAAATCCTAAGAAATGGGTTTTAACCCCTAGGCACCTATCTCTTAGGTCAGCAGGCAGAGTGACCTCTCCAAAACCATTTGAGGAGTAGGGCAGGGCAGTTCGCATCTTATATTGAGTATATAATTTTGTATCAAACATAGCGAGAGCGACCCTGTAAAACGAGTGCCGATTATAGTTAAGAGGCTGTCCTCTTCCTTGCATCTCGCTTTCAGTTCGTAGGATGTTTTCACGATCTATAATGCCAATTGCATGAGTAGAAACAGGCACAATACGCGCAGTCTTTTGTGTAATACTTAAATCTTTGACGGCGTGCGCGAGGCTGGCGAAGCCAGGGTGCAAGATCTTGTTAAAATCTTCAGCAATGGCGTCCATTGTAGCGGCGTTCTTCTTCTCGCGATAAGCTTCAGCTTTTTGTTTATCGCGGTTTCTCATCTTTCCGCTTCTATTCTTCTGCTGCTGGTTATTCCGATTCGCTTGCTCGACGGGTGGGCTTTCATCCCGGTATTGATTACGGGTGTAGTGGCTGTTACCACCACGACCACGGTTGATGTATCTTCCTCGATAACTCATAGTCTGTATCGTAGACGAAACGTTCCCAGGAATGCCTAGAAAATCGCTGTTGTACCGACCTGCTACCGCCTCCAGCGCCACCCAAGCTAGCGTTGCCGCGATGCTGTTTTGCCCACGTTACGCTTGACAAAATCGCTGGTACTTCACGACATTGAGAACCAATATGGCCGAACTTGTTGCACTTGAAACATTTTATGCCGTTTGAACATACACTTGCAATATGTCCCAATTCCCCGCAATGAAAACATTTCTTTTTTTCTCTGATTCCCTTAGGTCCCGTCTTCGACGCTGATCTTGGTTCTGTATCGCTTCTGTGACTACTTTTCTTTATTTTATCGTAAATTGACAAGCGCTCCTTGAGTACATCGTACTTAGTCACCCCATACAAAATGGCTTTGTTCATCGCTTGATCCGGTATTCCATCTATAATATATTGAATAGCCACGTGGTCTGGGAATTTGGCTCTCCGCCCCAACACCCGCATATGCAGCATGTATTGATACAGGGTTTTGTCTTTTCCTTTCTTACGCGCCGCCATAATCTCATGCATTTCCTTGACGTTTACTGCGTCTGGGAATTCTTTTAATAATGCAGTCTTCAGATCGTCGTACGTCGCAAAAGCTTTTTCACTTCTAAGCCACAAGGTCGCCGTACCCACCAGGGATTTTCGTGCCATGATTAACTTCTGTGTTGGAGTCCATAGGAAGATAGCAGCATTATCTTCCACGTCTTGCGCCCACTTACTCGATGAAATCGTCTTATCGTCTCCGCTGAACTTAGGTATCCCCTCCAGGAACAGTGATGCCATCACTGACTCATTGCAGCCATCGCCGCCGCCCGTGCCTCTGCTGCCGCAGCCGCCGGTATAGGTACCACCTTTACCACTACCGCCTGGGTCCGTCATCTTACAGACCGTCGTCGTTCTTCGTCGTCTTATGAAGTTGTTTACACGTTACGCACTCCGTCTGACTGCGCACACGCGTCGTCGTTGCTTATTTATTACGCACTCCGTCTAAATGCGCACAATTCACCGGCGTATTGCGTCGTAACAAAAACCACGTGTCACATTAACTCGTAAAATTTTTCAATCCCGGACGAGCCCCCATTTTGTGGGATCGGAGGGCAAATATAAAAGTCAAATTTAAGTTTCACATCGACACGAGCGGTTTTAATTGGTTTTAATCAGCTTTTTAATATTCCACATGCACCTTACACGCACGCCCCGATCTCAAGAATCCGCCATCTTACTTATCCCTCAGTCTATCTCCCTTCCTCATACTTTCATCTCGCTTATACCCTCTGCGTTTCGTTCCACATGTATATATTTTTTTATATTTCTATGTAAAGAGCTCTTAATAATGTATTTTATACACCTTTTTATTTTATTTTAGTATAAATAAATGAATAATAAAGTTGTTCACTTATGTGCTTTTGACACTGTTACTTGTGTTATCTGTTACTTGTGTTGTTTTGATACCCAAGAAACTACTGTAACATAAAATAATAACTCAAATACTCATATTTATTCAAATTTATTAATCTTAAAATCATAACATAATGTTGCTTATGCCTACTTTTATAGTTATGCATCATCTCCCACTACATCTACAGTTTCCACTGTTGTGGTTGGCCACTCTAAAATTTCTTCATAGAAGTCTTTAAAGGTATCAGGGACATAGGAAATTAACTTTTTGATATCTTCTATTTTTTTATATTTATCGATTTTTTCATTGAATATGCCAATTCTGAAGGCAAAAAAATTTGTGAAGAAATGCAGCTTTTCTTGGAAAAACGCAATGTGAAAGAAAAGTTATTGATCTGGTTATCAATAAACTCACTTGCCTTCACCTTTCCAATATTGTCAACTGAGTGGATGAAATGGGAGTATGTAGATATTGTGAAATGTATCTTGTCTTTTTTCTCGACACTTCTGCCATAAGAATAATCTGATAGACATGACTTTTGTAATAAGCCTTCCACCACGCTTTGAAATGAATTATATCATTTGGCTGTACCACATGGACAAAAAATTTGGATGATGCCTTTGTGACAATTTGAACAAAATCCCAAATTGAATATAACCGGTCTTCCATTTTTAACTTCTTTTTCACACACCCAAATGCTCTGTCACAAGGCAGAAAAGAATGCCCTCTGACTGGGTAACATTGTTCTATTATACTGAACTTCTTGAGTTCCACCATGGCTGCAAAATATCTCAACAAAGTATGGTTTTTATTTTGACCTCCACAGTTGTCTGAAAAGACATAATGGGTCTTTATACCTGGAGGAACTTCAGTGTTTATGTAATCATTTACAAAGGAGTTCACCTCATTGGGGCCTTTGCCACCTACACCTTCATGGTAGATATAAAATTTTGACATATTAGTTTTTAAATTTGTATGTAATGCAAAAAGCATTCACAGTTAGTTGTCGCAAGTAAAAAGTTTCCTGAACTGGAATTTGTGGTAATTGCAAATTCATTGCCAGGGTTGGTTGAGTGAAAAAACAACACAATTGCATGCACTTGTGTTGTTTTAACAATCACCGAAGAGAAATGTCAGTCAGTTATGTTGTTTTAACACTAAGCGGTATTTTCAGTAGTTCAATTTAAACAGAAAAAGCAATTGTGTTGTTTTAATGCACAACTTATTAATGGCCATAGACTAAATCCAAAATCGCTTTAAACTCGATTTCGGTAAAAATATTAGTTACGTTGTTTTAGAAATCATCGATTCAATTACTGGCACCGAGACTTAACATCTTATGTCTCAGAACAGGCAACACATAAATAAGTTGCCTGGGCTCGTTCCAGGTATACTAGTTTATGTTCATTCTGATTTTAAAAATTCTTTCAGCGTTAGATAGCCCATTTATAGAGGAAGGCTATAGGCTATATAAGATCACGCTGTGAATAACAGTAGTTCAGTTGAGTTAGTTAACGCGGGCGAAGCTGCGGGCAACAGCTAGTTTTAATATAAAAAATCATGACACATGGACGGAATCAACTGCAATAGCTTTTGTAAGTAGTTTTATTTGATAATTTAAATGGGCATTCGAGTCTCTTGAATGGGTTTCAGCAAAATTTCCTCGAAGGTTTTCTGCTCAAAAGATGTTTTGTAGTTCTACAAACATCGAACCCATTTGATTTTTTCGGAACTGCATCCAAACTATAGCTGAATAAGGCACTGCTCTCTTCCGCATTGAATTTCTTTCTGTAAACAAACGGAGCTGATGGCTAGGAAAGGCATAAACATCCTTAAACTGCTCAATTTTCATGTTAAACACTCGATTTTTGAACAGCCCTGCTGCCATAACGTTATGCCTGTCGACTGGATCGGCTGCGACGGCGGGGACATAAACCTTGTCTTCTAACTTCAAATAGCCAATAGCGTTAATGACTCGACGGATGGGTTCTGGAACAATCGTAATGGATTGAGCTGCCCTCAGTGTATCACTAGTAACCCTGGGATGTTTTATGTGGTCTGTTAGGCGGGGGACGACTGGAAGGTCAGTTTTAATGGCCTCCATTTTAGCCTCAAGCAATCCTAAGAACACTCGATACATCGAATAGATGCTGGGAATACGGATGGTGTCATGATATGAAATGGATATGTAGGTCAAGTGACAAATACCAAATCCTATCCCTCTGGTGGTAATCGAGAGTGTAATTGCCTTTAAGGTCTGCTGTTCGCTGAGCCTGGCTAAAGCGTCTTCTTCATGTGAGCCGACGAACATCTTTCGTCTTATCTCCTCCTGTAGCTCGCTCATGGCTTCTGCGCCTTTGATCTTGCGCATCTGCGTAACGCGACCACGCTGGTATGTTTGGCGGCCTTTTGACTGGCGGCCTCTGCTCCGCTGCTGGCTGGTAGAAGCTGTATTATTCGGAAAAATTTCCATGACTGAAAAAGTCTTGGGAGTCTGCAATCAGTTAACCCTAAAAACTGCACAGCCCTGCTGCCAGTCCCAGAGAGTGACAATGGCAATTTCTTGGATTTTTTTCTTTTCTCGCTTTAATATTGGGTGAATTACATCCACTTCCATGTGAGTATATCCCCTTTCAGTAAATACTAGTGGTTTATTTTCTGCAGATGTTGTTTTTGGGACAATATCCACAAGTAACACATCATTAAGATATGTCCCGCAAAATTATCGCTCTATAGTGTTACTTCTTATGCACTGTTGTCAAGGTGCTCCAAAAAATTGACTATTCCTGAAGCCATCTCATTGCCGCTACGACCTACCACAGTCTCGTCCCACATAAAACACCAGCTTTCTTTGGGCACTGAATCTATAATTGCGAAGTTGAAAATCCATAAGGTTCTGTGGTAAAAACTTTGATTATTAGTCAAATAAAACAAGTGGGTAAACATTTTTGATGGTCTTTCAATTGCTGTAACTTTGTCGAATCCTTTTAAGCTGTAGCGTAGATTACTTTCCTGAAGATGTGTATTATATTGTGCTTTTCTGATATTATTTTCTGTTTCATTCGTAGCATTTTTGCATTTTATTAAAAACATTCTGGAGAAATAAAAGCGATGTTAAACTTAGTATTAAAAATATGCCTTTAGAGCCACGTCTTGGCCACGTTCTCCCTCGAAATACCCCCTTCAACACAGAACTCTTGATACAAGGAGTTTGTCAATATTTAGATGACTTCCAAGGTACAGTCTTTCACTTCTGTATCGGCTGTAATGGCTCTCGTATTTTGGCACCTGGCTATTGGTGTTTTATAAGGTAGTAATTGTCTTCCTATCCTAGTGTGTCTGCTTGTTTTTTTTTTTTTTTTTATGTAAGTTGGATAGGCAAACTGGCAAACGTACCACCTGATGTTAAGTGGTCGACGTCGCCCATGAACATAAACTAGTAGACCTGGAACGAGCCCAGGCAACTTATTTATGTGTTGCCTATCCTGAGACATAAGATGTTAAGTCTCGGTGCCAGTAATTACACTGCCTGTCTTGCCATTCTCTCCGAAACACAGCAAAGCTGTTTCACGGGAGGGCATTTCGGAGTGTTGTAAAGAAGCTATGTACTTGCGAAATTTATTATTTGAATTAACTAATGAAACTTATCCTATACTAATATTTAATGACAATCAGTCAGCCCATAAGTTGTCGGCCAATCCTATACATCATAAAAGATCTAAACAGTTAGATGTGCGGTATCATTTTTGCAGAGAAAAGGTTGCTGATAAAATTGTTAAGATTATATACTTGTCCACTCTAGAGATGTCCGCAGATCTACTAACTAAGGGTTTATGTAAAATAAAACATTACAATTATTTAGGAATGTTTGGTTTATTTGATAGTCGGAAGAGATAATTCTTTTGTTGATGGAAAATTGTTTAAATGTATATGATTTCATGTGTATGATGAAATAAACATATTATGCACTGATTATTTTGTTAAGTGGGGGTGTTAGTATATATTATAACAAAATGTTAATAGTAGCGCCATCTATGACAAATCATGTGTAACAATTGTCTTTGAATAAAACAGTCGTTGTGCAACCATAGTGCGTTTCATTATAATCCGGGACCCTCAAAAGGCGGCGGAGGGCAGTTGCTGCTGCCCACGATATCGTACGATACTACCGAATCACTCTTACCGCGACCCGCCCAAATGGGAGTACCGTATGTCGCCATACCCCGACAGACACCGGAGTATAGCTGCCTGCAGGCGGCGCTGGGTCCTCCGAGGTTCGGGAGGAGTCTGCCCAACGCACTCGCCGCCTTTACGACCTTCAGACCCAACTGTGCGAAGTGTGGGCCGAAGGTCCATCCTCCGTCAAGGATGAGGCCCAGATATTTTAAATGGCGGCTCATCTTGATCCTCACCCCTCCGATCTGCAGGGCCGCCCCCGGTGGGGGTCCTTTTGTTACAGTAGAATATAATGATTCTAGTATGGACACTAACCAATCTTCCAAAAAGTTAGTTTAAAACGTGGTCGCCTGCATAAAATATACAAAAAGAAAAGAAAAAATACGGGAAATCAAAAGGACATTGGATGTCGTTGTGTAGAGTCCGATAAATCAGATGAGGGTAAAAATGTAACAAATATTTCACTTGCACAGCCTTTACATCTGATAATCCAGTGCCTCATAATATTAATGAATCACTCAGTAAACCAAATACTCCAATTGGTCGAAATATTTACAATGAACTAGATGCACCTCTAGATCCTATCCTCTGATAATGACGGAAAAAATATTGCACCCGATAACCTTCGGAAATTTTCTTTTAATGAATAAAATTTATAATATAGTTAATGGTAGTGTTAAGAGAATTGGTCGAAACCGTATGTCTGTTTCCTTCACAAATTATGTTGATGCTAATTCTTTTACTAACAATAGTATAATCACCGACAATAATTATTATAAAGCATATGTCCCTTCATTTAATATTTTAAGAATAGGCATTGTTAGAGGAGTTCCAACAGATTTCCCACCATGGTTCAGGCCTTGTCGTGGCGGTGGGGCTCAGTAACCTAGGGTGAGCGGTGCACCTTGGGCGAAGCTAATTGGGCCGAGGGGGCTCTTTGTACCCCTCTTATAAGAGGGGACAGATAAGCAGGTTGCAAGGGGTGAGGATGGGAACCTCACCCCATTGTACTGTCCCGACGTTGGGAAGGGTTGTTCTGTGGTGCGGGACAACCCCTCTGTGGAAGTGGCGTCGTTCCTTTGCGGGACTGACTAGCCGTCGAGGTGCCCTGTTTGTTTTCTAGATCCGGCCTCACCAAAGGCGGCATTGGTGGCACTCGCCGGGTTTTAGTGGGTAGAGCTGCGTCCATTTACCAGCTGTCGGGCGCAGCGAGTCCCACATACCCGCGTGGGGAGACCCACTCCCCCGCGGGATGCCTCAGAACATTTCCCGGCGTTGAAAAAAAAAAAAAAAAGTTCCAACAGATTGGTCTCCTGAGGAAATTATTTCTAATATCTCAACCCCCGTTGGCTGTGGCAAAATATTTAGTTAAAATTAGACGACTTAATTATAAAACTATTGTTGATGGGTCTCCAATATGGAAACCCACACAGTCGGTAGTAATGTATTTTGATGGTCAGGTACTCCCAAAAAGAATATTTATCTGCTACAACTCTCTGCCCGTAGACTTATATTATGTTTTTCCCACCATCCAATGTTATCACTGCTGTCGTTATGGTCATACAAAGATGCAATGTCGTTCCAAAAGATGCCTAAAGTGTGGTCAGGATCATGTTAGCGACTCATGTAATGTTGAAGATGACTATTACTGTTGTCGATGTTCTGGTCACCATATGGCAAACAGTAAATCTTGTCCGGAACTTAACAGACAATAAGAAATAAAACTATATAATATGTCCCAAAATTGTGTTTCATATCAAGAAGCAAGTAAAATGTTCCCTATGCTTAATAAATAAAGAAAAGTATCTTTCCAAAATATTAATACTCCATCTTCTTATACTCCACAAAAATCTTACAAGAAAACAGTAATATCTAAACCTTCCCGCCCTATACAAGTTGGAAAAGGTTACGACAAAACTGCACATGACAATATCATAAAAGAATTTTCCTTTAATCAATTAGATAAAAATTATAGCCCAATTTCAAATGTTACTGTTACCCTCCACACAAGAACCAACAAAAATATCAGATATTATATCTTTATTGCAAACCTTTGCCCAGACCAATAATAATATACCGTCCATAGTTGCCCCATTAATGGAGTTAATTGTAAATATAATCAAAATAAATAATGGCCTACAAAATAATACAATGGAACGCTAGAAGTATTATTCATACAAAAAGTGATCTCATTTACTTATTAAATAAATATAACCCTTTTTTATTTTCATTATGTGAAACTTGACTTAGACCAGGTTTTGCATTAAATATTAAAAAATATAATACTATTAGAGAAGATAGATTAGATGGATATGGTGGTATAGCATTTCTCATTAAGAAAGGCTACCCTTTTAATATAATATCCACTCCTGTACATAGTTCTGAAATTTCTATTTTAGCCGTAATTGTAAATAATTAGCCGTAATTTTGTTTCTGTATATATTTCACATATTTCTATTAATATATTAAATTAAGTTGGGGATATATTCTTATCCCTCCCTAAACCATTAATTATAACTGGTGACTTTAATTGTCATCACCAGTCTTGGGGCTGCTCCATGACAACCTGTTATGGTAATAAACTTTTGGACATTTTAGATAAAAACAACTTGTGTATTATCAACAATGGAAATTCTACTAGACGTACAAACTTATCTGAAGGAAATAGTGTAGTAGATCTAACTATTTGCTCACCCCAATTTTTATCTCAGCTGTCAAGTTCTGTTTTAACATCCACATTTGGCAGTGATCATTATCCCATTATTACCTCATTTCCTCCTGGTAAATTAATTAAAAATTGCAATAAACTATTCCCGAGATACAATATATCAAATGTCAATTCTGATACCTGGACTTAATTTAGTAGTAAAGTAGAACTTAGTCAGAAAATATCAGAAAATATTAGCGATTCTTGTGATTTTGAATTGAAAGTGCCAATGAAGTGTTTAATATGAAACATGGGAACCCTTATATTCCAAGTCCTCCATGGTGGGGTGTCGAATGCAAAGAATTTTTAAATAAAAGAAAAAATGCAGAAAAAATATTTAATAATAATATGACATTAGAGAACCTCTTATCACTAAAGGATTACAAACGCAACAAAATTAATTTTTAAAAGAAAGAAAAAGGAGACAGCTGGCGAAAGTTCTGCTCATCTTTATCTCCTATTTTTATTTTTATCCCTCATCCAGTGTTTGGGCAAACATTGGAAGATTTAGATCAGCTTATAATACCACCCCATCTCCAACTTTTCCATCTTTTCTAGTAGACGATTTTCTTGATAGAATTGCTCCTCCCACTGTTAATTTTCGTAAAGATGACTTAGATGATTATGGTGCCTTATACAATGAATCATCTGAATTAAACTCTCCCTTTTCAATGACAGAATTAAAAAACGTTTTAGAGTATGCATCAGATTCTGCACCTAGTCCAGATGGAATTTATTGTTCTTTCACTACTCGTTTAAATGACATAAGCATGACATATTATTTAAATTTAATCAATTCAATTTTTCACTCTGGTCACATTCCTGCAAATTGGAAATCACAAATTGTAATTCAAATATTAAAACCTAATAGAGATCCTTCTTCTGCTTTGTCTTACCGTCCTATTGCCCTTTCATCTGTCCTCCTAAAAATCTGCGAGCAATTAATTAAATCTAGAATGGTTCGTTGAAAGCAACGGTTTGCTATCAACAACTCAATTTGGCTTTAGACGAAACAGAAGTAGTATAGATAATATTAGTTTACTTACAACCGATATCAGGCTAGCCTTTTCTGATAATAATTTTGTCATTGCAGCATTTTTGTATTTATCTAATGCTTATCACAATGTCGTGATACCAATTCTTAAACAAAAACTATGTCTTCAGATTCCCTGAAAAAATATTTCTTTTGTCATAAATATGCTTAATGATAGATCGATTTTGTTTATTGATGGTGAACAAAAACATTCTAGAGTGCTATCCAAAGGCCTTCCACAAGGGTCCGTTTTGAGCCCCTTATTGTATAATTTATACACATATGATCTAGACTTAGCTATTGATAGAAAGATAGAAGTTTTGCAATATGCGGATGATTTATTATTATATGTAAAAAGTAAAAACATTAAATTAGCATGCACAGAGTTAACGTCATCTCTTCAATATTTAAAAAAATGGCTTGATGATCATGGACTATATTTGTCCCCATCTAAAAGCTCAGTAGTTTTATTCTCCCGTATGCGAACTATCACTCCAGTTCATGTTTATTACGATGAGACCATTATACCACAAAAAAATGATTATAAATTTTTAGGTGTCATTTTAGACAGTAAACTTGCAGGCATCACTCATTGCAATTTCATCGCAAATAAGTGTGAAAAAATAATAAACATCATAAGATGTTTAGCAGGAGTTTGGTGGGGTGCCCACCCCTTTTATTTGAAACTTGTGTACAATGCTCTCATACGTAGTGTCCTCGAACATGGAACCTTCCTATTAGAACCGAGCCTTCTTTCTGGATTTAAAGTGTTGAACAAAATTCAAAACAAATGTTTGAGAATAATTTGTGGAGCAATGAAGTCTAGCCCAATTAACGCTTTACAAATTGAGTCCTGTGATCCTCCGTTACAACTACGTCGTCAGTATTTGTCTGATAAATTTCTCTTTCGACGTCTACAGCTTTCCAATCACCCTCTTATTGAAAAACTCCATCTTTTAGCTTATTTCGTATCTAATTCACCGTATTGGATACATAAATCGAATCCACATTTAATTAATAGCTATTATTAAATCTCTCTCTGCACCTTTACATCAATCTAACATGTTACCTTTGTTTTCTTGTTTCTTAGAATCTCTCATTCTATCACCACAAATATTAAATATCGGTATAGCTAAGTCAGATTTTTTAATAGCTAATGAAAAATTTAATGCAATTGTTAACAAAAAATTTAAAAATACCCATCTCATATTTAAAACTATTGTTGATGGGTCTCCAATATGGAAACCCACACACACAGTCGGTAGTAATGTATTTTGATGGTCAGGTACTCCCAAAAAGAATATTTATCTGCTACAACTCTCTGCCCGTAGACTTATATTATGTTTTTCCCACCATCCAATGTTATCACTGCTGTCGTTATGGTCATACAAAGATGCAATGTCGTTCCAAAAGATGCCTAAAGTGTGGTCAGGATCATGTTAGCGACTCATGTAATGTTGAAGATGACTATTACTGTTGTCGATGTTCTGGTCACCATATGGCAAACAGTAAATCTTGTCCGGAACTTAACAGACAAAAAGAAATAAAACTATATAATATGTCCCAAAATTGTGTTTCATATCAAGAAGCAAGTAAAATGTTCCCTATGCTTAATAAATAAAGAAAAGTATCTTTCCAAAATATTAATACTCCATCTTCTTATACTCCACAAAAATCTTACAAGAAAACAGTAATATCTAAACCTTCCCGCCCTATACAAGTTGGAAAAGGTTACGACAAAACTGCACATGACAATATCATAAAAGAATTTTCCTTTAATCAATCAGATAAAAATTATAGCCCAATTTCAAATGTTACTGTTACCCTCCACACAAGAACCAACAAAAATATCAGATATTATATCTTTATTGCAAACCTTTGCCCAGACCAATAATAATATACCGTCCATAGTTGCCCCATTAATGGAGTTAATTGTAAATATAATCAAAATAAATAATGGCCAACAAAATAATACAATGGAACGCTAGAAGTATTATTCATACAAAAAGTGATCTCATTTACTTATTAAATAAATATAACCCTTTTTTATTTTCATTATGTGAAACTTGACTTGGACCAGGTTTTGCATTAAATATTAAAAAATATAATACTATTAGAGAAGATAGATTAGATGGATATGGTGGTATAGCATTTCTCATTAAGAAAGGCTACCCTTTTAATATAATATTCACTCCTGTACATAGTTCGGAAATTTCTATTTTAGCCGTAATTGTAAATAATTAGCCGTAATTTTGTTTCTGTATATATTTCACATATTTCTATTAATATATTAAATTAAGTTGGGGATATATTCTTATCCCTCCCTAAACCATTAATTATAACTGGTGACTTTAATTGTCATCACCAGTCTTGGGGCTGCTCCATGACAACCTGTTATGGTAATAAACTTTTGGACATTTTAGATAAAAACAACTTGTGTATTATCAACAATGGAAATTCTACTAGACGTACAAACTTATCTGAAGGAAATAGTGTAGTAGATCTAACTATTTGCTCACCCCAATTTTTATCTCAGCTGTCAAGTTCTGTTTTAACATCCACATTTGGCAGTGATCATTATCCCATTATTACCTCATTTCCTCCTGGTAAATTAATTAAAAATTGCAATAAACTATTCCCGAGATACAATATATCAAATGTCAATTCTGATACCTGGACTCAATTTAGTAGTAAAGTAGAACTTAGTCCGAAAATATCAGAAAATATTAGCGATTCTTGTGATTTTGAATTGAAAGTGCCAATGAAGTGTTTAATATGAAACATGGGAACCCTTATATTCCAAGTCCTCCATGGTGGGGTGTCGAATGCAAAGAATTTTTAAATAAAAGAAAAAATGCAGAAAAATATTTAATAATAATATGACATTAGAGAACCTCTTATCACTAAAGGATTACAAACGCAACAAAATTAATTTTTAAAAGAAAGAAAAAGGAGACAGCTGGCGAAAGTTCTGCTCATCTTTATCTCCTATTTTTATTTTTATCCCTCATCCAGTGTTTGGGCAAACATTGGAAGATTTAGATCAGCTTATAATACCACCCCATCTCCAACTTTTCCATCTTTTCTAGTAGACGATTTTCTTGATAGAATTGCTCCTCCCACTGTTAATTTTCGTAAAGATGACTTAGATGATTATGGTGCCTTATACAATGAATCATCTGAATTAAACTCTCCCTTTTCAATGACAGAATTAAAAAACGTTTTAGAGTATGCATCAGATTCTGCACCTAGTCCAGATGGAATTTATTATTCTTTCACTACTCGTTTAAATGACATAAGCATGACATATTATTTAAATTTAATCAATTCAATTTTTCACTCTGGTCACATTCCTGCAAATTGGAAATCACAAATTGTAATTCAAATATTAAAACCTAATAGAGATCCTTCTTCTGCTTTGTCTTACCATCCTATTGCCCTTTCATCTGTCCTCCTAAAAATCTGCGAACAATTAATTAAATCTAGAATGGTTCGTTGAAAGCAACGGTTTGCTATCAACAACTCAATTTGGCTTTAGACGAAACAGAAGTAGTATAGATAATATTAGTTTACTTACAACCGATATCAGGCTAGCCTTTTCTGATAATAATTTTGTCATTGCAGCATTTTTGTATTTATCTAATGCTTATCACAATGTCGTGATACCAATTCTTAAACAAAAACTATGTCTTCAGATTCCCTGAAAAAATATTTCTTTTGTCATAAATATGCTTAATGATAGATCGATTTTGTTTATTGATGGTGAACAAAAACATTCTAGAGTGCTATCCAAAGGCCTTCCACAAGGGTCCGTTTTGAGCCCCTTATTGTATAATTTATACACATATGATCTAGACTTAGCTATTGATAGAAAGATAGAAGTTTTGCAATATGCGGATGATTTATTATTATATGTAAAAAGTAAAAACATTAAATTAGCATGCACAGAGTTAACGTCATCTCTTCAATATTTAAAAAAATGGCTTGATGATCATGGACTATATTTGTCCCCATCTAAAAGCTCAGTAGTTTTATTCTCCCGTATGCGAACTATCACTCCAGTTCATGTTTATTACGATGAGACCATTATACCACAAAAAAATGATTATAAATTTTTAGGTGTCATTTTAGACAGTAAACTTGCAGGCATCACTCATTGCAATTTCATCGCAAATAAGTGTGAAAAAATAATAAACATCATAAGATGTTTAGCAGGAGTTTGGTGGGGTGCCCACCCCTTTTATTTGAAACTTGTGTACAATGCTCTCATACGTAGTGTCCTCGAACATGGAACCTTCCTATTAGAACCGAGCCTTCTTTCTGGATTTAAAGTGTTGAACAAAATTCAAAACAAATGTTTGAGAATAATTTGTGGAGCAATGAAGTCTAGCCCAATTAACGCTTTACAAATTGAGTCCTGTGATCCTCCGTTACAACTACGTCGTCAGTATTTGTCTGATAAATTTCTCTTTCGACGTCTACAGCTTTCCAATCACCCTCTTATTGAAAAACTCCATCTTTTAGCTTATTTCGTATCTAATTCACCGTATTGGATACATAAATCGAATCCACATTTAATTAATAGCTATTATTAAATCTCTCTCTGCACCTTTACATCAATCTAACATGTTACCTTTGTTTTCTTGTTTCTTAGAATCTCTCATTCTATCACCACAAATATTAAATATCGGTATAGCTAAGTCAGATTTTTTAATAGCTAATGAAAAATTTAATGCAATTGTTAACAAAAAATTTAAAAATACCCATCTCATATTTAAAACTATTGTTGATGGGTCTCCAATATGGAAACCCACACACACAGTCGGTAGTAATGTATTTTGATGGTCAGGTACTCCCAAAAAGAATATTTATCTGCTACAACTCTCTGCCCGTAGACTTATATTATGTTTTTCCCACCATCCAATGTTATCACTGCTGTCGTTATGGTCATACAAAGATGCAATGTCGTTCCAAAAGATGCCTAAAGTGTGGTCAGGATCATGTTAGCGACTCATGTAATGTTGAAGATGACTATTACTGTTGTCGATGTTCTGGTCACCATATGGCAAACAGTAAATCTTGTCCGGAACTTAACAGACAAAAAGAAATAAAACTATATAATATGTCCCAAAATTGTGTTTCATATCAAGAAGCAAGTAAAATGTTCCCTATGCTTAATAAATCATTCGCTGAAGTCTTGTCCAGGCCTCAAAGAAAAGTATCTTTCCAAAATATTAATACTCCATCTTCTTATACTCCACAAAAATCTTACAAGAAAACAGTAATATCTAAACCTTCCCGCCCTATACAAGTTGGAAAAGGTTACGACAAAACTGCACATGACAATATCATAAAAGAATTTTCCTTTAATCAATTAGATAAAAATTATAGCCCAATTTCAAATGTTACTGTTACCCTCCACACAAGAACCAACAAAAATATCAGATATTATATCTTTATTGCAAACCTTTGCCCAGACCAATAATAATATACCGTCCATAGTTGCCCCATTAATGGAGTTAATTGTAAATATAATCAAAATAAATAATGGCCAACAAAATAATACAATGGAACGCTAGAAGTATTATTCATACAAAAAGTGATCTCATTTACTTATTAAATAAATATAACCCTTTTTTATTTTCATTATGTGAAACTTGACTTAGACCAGGTTTTGCATTAAATATTAAAAAATATAATACTATTAGAGAAGATAGATTAGATGGATATGGTGGTATAGCATTTCTCATTAAGAAAGGCTACCCTTTTAATATAATATCCACTCCTGTACATAGTTCTGAAATTTCTATTTTAGCCGTAATTGTAAATAATTAGCCGTAATTTTGTTTCTGTATACATTTCACATATTTCTATTAATATATTAAATTAAGTTGGGGATATATTCTTATCCCTCCCTAAACCATTAATTATAACTGGTGACTTTAATTGTCATCACCAGTCTTGGGGCTGCTCCATGACAACCTGTTATGGTAATAAACTTTTGGACATTTTAGATATAAACAACTTGTGTATTATCAACAATGGAAATTCTACTAGACGTACAAACTTATCTGAAGGAAATAGTGTAGTAGATCTAACTATTTGCTCACCCCAATTTTTATCTCAGCTGTCAAGTTCTGTTTTAACATCCACATTTGGCAGTGATCATTATCCCATTATTACCTCATTTCCTCCTGGTAAATTAATTAAAAATTGCAATAAACTATTCCCGAGATACAATATATCAAATGTCAATTCTGATACCTGGACTCAATTTAGTAGTAAAGTAGAACTTAGTCAGAAAATATCAGAAAATATTAGCGATTCTTGTGATTTTGAATTGAAAGTGCCAATGAAGTGTTTAATATGAAACATGGGAACCCTTATATTCCAAGTCCTCCATGGTGGGGTGTCGAATGCAAAGAATTTTTAAATAAAAGAAAAAATGCAGAAAAAATATTTAATAATAATATGACATTAGAGAACCTCTTATCACTAAAGGATTACAAACGCAACAAAATTAATTTTTAAAAGAAAGAAAAAGGAGACAGCTGGCGAAAGTTCTGCTCATCTTTATCTCCTATTTTTATTTTTATCCCTCATCCAGTGTTTGGGCAAACATTGGAAGATTTAGATCAGCTTATAATACCACCCCATCTCCAACTTTTCCATCTTTTCTAGTAGACGATTTTCTTGATAGAATTGCTCCTCCCACTGTTAATTTTCGTAAAGATGACTTAGATGTATATGGTGCCTTATACAATGAATCATCTGAATTAAACTCTCCCTTTTCAATGACAGAATTAAAAAACGTTTTAGAGTATGCATCAGATTCTGCACCTAGTCCAGATGGAATTTATTGTTCTTTCACTACTCGTTTAAATGACATAAGCATGACATATTATTTAAATTTAATCAATTCAATTTTTCACTCTGGTCACATTCCTGCAAATTGGAAATCACAAATTGTAATTCAAATATTAAAACCTAATAGAGATCCTTCTTCTGCTTTGTCTTACCGTCCTATTGCCCTTTCATCTGTCCTCCTAAAAATCTGCGAACAATTAATTAAATCTAGAATGGTTCGTTGAAAGCAACGGTTTGCTATCAACAACTCAATTTGGCTTTAGACGAAACAGAAGTAGTATAGATAATATTAGTTTACTTACAACCGATATCAGGCTAGCCTTTTCTGATAATAACTTTGTCATTGCAGCATTTTTGTATTTATCTAATGCTTATCACAATGTCGTGATACCAATTCTTAAACAAAAACTATGTCTTCAGATTCCCTGAAAAAATATTTCTTTTGTCATAAATATGCTTAATGATAGATCGATTTTGTTTATTGATGGTGAACAAAAACATTCTAGAGTGCTATCCAAAGGCCTTCCACAAGGGTCCGTTTTGAGCCCCTTATTGTATAATTTATACACATATGATCTAGACTTAGCTATTGATAGAAAGATTGAAGTTTTGCAATATGCGGATGATTTATTATTATATGTAAAAAGTAAAAACATTAAATTAGCATGCACAGAGTTAACGTCATCTCTTCAATATTTAAAAAAATGGCTTGATGATCATGGACTATATTTGTCCCCATCTAAAAGCTCAGTAGTTTTATTCTCCCGTATGCGAACTATCACTCCATTTTTGCTGGTTCACTCGTTGGTTTGCTCCCCTCAGCTCCAGAAGCCATCATCGTGAACCGTAGTTATTCTTCTAAACGTCTTCGTGGTAGGCAAAACACCGTCGTCGTTTTCGTCGTAAAAAAATTTTTATGAGGAACCGAACACGTTTTTTCTTTTGTTCTCCCACGCGTCTTTTTGCCGGATCACGTCGGATAGAAGGATAAACGGAATTTGACGGTAACCCAAATGTCATTACGCGGTTTGTGCATCTGTGTGACCAATTAGTTAGAGCGGAACCGGGATTTGAATTAAGTAATCTTTCTTTATTAAATGGCATCCTCAATAAAATTACCGGCCATGCCGCTCGTACGATCAATTCAAATGAAATTCCCGATAATTGACAGGGCATCTGAAATGCTCTTATTAATAATCAGGCTCAGACCAACGCGATGAGACTGCCTTATATAACGATCTGTCTCTTCTAACGCAACGCAATTTATCTCCACAAGAGTTTTTTTTTTTTTTTATGTTGGATAGGCAAACTGGCAAACGTGCCACCTGATGGTAAGTGGTCGACGTCACCCATGAACATAAACTAGTATACCTGGAACGAGCCCAGACAACTCATTTATGTGTTGCCTATCCTGAGACATAAGATGTTAAGAAATTATGAAAAGTGTCAAAGCTTATTCAGTACTATTATGACATATATACGTAACGTTGCATGAGATCATAGCAATCACGATAGAAGCGAAACCCGATTCATATAAAAAGCTAACTCTACAGGCGTATGTTCATGGCCTTAAAGAACCCTTAGGCTCGCGTGTCCGATGTATGTGTCCGGAGACGATAGAAAAAGCGTTAGAGTTTTTTCATGAAGAAATGAACGTCGTTTACCTACAACAGCGTAACGATCATTTGCCTGAGCATAGAGCCCACCTATTTGATCCCATGGCTCAGGCAAGAAAGCCATTTAATCTACCACCTTCGCGTCCACTAATCTTTCCCTCATCATCTAATGTACCAGGACCTTCTAACAATATTCAGTATTAACCACCGAGGCCAATACAAATTTGGAGACCCCAAAGTGGTTGTGTTAATATCTGTATAAATGTTAAACAGGTATACAATGTTTATTAGTATGGGGCTAATATTTAAATAGATGTACATTGTACTATTTAGGTACAAAGTACATCTATTTAAAGTGTGGGAAGTGTGGGTGTGTAGGTGCGAATGTGAGTGAGTTCTGGATGAATATCTGGATGCCTGTAGGGTGTTTCTATATGTTTAAGTAAAAGGTGGCAGTGTGAATATGTTTGTAAGTTTCGTCATGATGAATAAAAAAATAACGCATAAAGTAATCAATCAGTTTTATTTCAAGTATTTTAAACCTGGTATTTTACAGATGACTCCCAGAAAAGATAAATTGAAGATTTTGGCGAAGAGGGTTCTCAATCATTGTTACGTCTACAATATTAAGACATGATCCAAAGATTTTACAATCTCTGCTAGATGAAAATACACAAGTTCTAAAAACTGACACTGAAGTTAACAAGCAAAGTACAAATGGAAGTGATTATGAAACGGAAGATGATAACAAAAGTAGTAAATGTAACTTACGTGTGTTTGAAAAAGAACTTGACAAAAGGCACTATTATTTTGGTAACTTATTGATTGGAGAACTACAATTTTTGCCTTCTTGTATGCGTTCTGAAGCATATATGTATTAATATATTAAAATACGTAGACTCTTTAAAACAGGAACATAGAAACAAAATTAGTCATTAATTTAGGAAATTTACTTTTGTGAAATAAAGTACCTAGGTGCACATTTGAGACAATGGAAATGTAGGAATTCTAAATTAAGAATAATAGTGATAATTACTATTCACTTTCGATGCTTTTATTTTTTCTAAATTCTCGCTTCTAAAATGAGTTCCTGGGTTACCACTCTTAAAATTGTTAACATTTATTTGAAAATTAAACTAATTATTCGCTTTTAATATAATGAGGCTACTATCGAAAAAATAATATCTTCAAACGTATGTTTTTAAATTAGGGCGCCTTTGTGGCTTTTTTGCAGTTTTGCAGTTAGCGACGTGATTTTTAATGTAAGTGACATTAATAATACGAGTTAGTAATAAGTCATGATAATTTCGATTACTTCGCATAATGCCTAGGTTACACAGTGCGAGCAGCTGATATGACAGTAGACAGCTACTGTGCCTGTGTACTCGTATGACAGTAGCTCGACTCGCCTCGCTCGGTCACACTATACGAACTGCTGGCGTCGCAGGAAGACAGCTACTGCACCAGTGTTCTCGCATAGCTCGTCTGTATCATGTCTCGTGCAATGTTGTCACAAAATACACGTTTAATCACAGTGCATACCACTATAAAAGCAGTTACGAAAATACTTTGTGTTGAAATTGAAAGAGCTATACAAAAAAAGAAAAAGAAGAGAAGTGTTTGGGTCAGGTATTGGCTGCAAAGAAAAGGGGCAACGAATACAATATTTAAAGAGCTATATGATGAAGATCCCCGAGAATATAAAGCGGTTATGAGAGTGACAACTGAACAAGTGGAAATACTTTTAAATTTAATTGCTCCGAAAATTCAACGTGATGATACACTAATGAGGAATGCGATACCAGCGAGGGTGAAGTTGGAAATAACCCTAGTATACCTTTCGTCTGGGATATCGTATAGACTGTTGTCGGTATTTTTCAGAGTTTCAAAAGCATCTATCATTAAAATAATACCAGAAGTGTGTGCTGCTATCAATGAAAGTCTAAAAGATTATATCAAAGTAAGTCATTTTTATTATTCATAATGAAATTCACAATGGTTTTGTTAAAGTTTTTGTACATATCAAACGTGAACTTTACATAGTAATACTTAATAACTACAGTACAATACTACATAGCTTAGTTCGTTATTTTTTAATATTAGAGATTGATATTGCTGCAGCAAGTACATCATTAGATTGGGGTGTAGATTCAGATTGATCCAGCAGTGGCGCAGAGAGTGCAGATGTTGTAGGTTCAACAAGTTGATAATTTTCAGACATTGTTTGTGAAGGATTTACAAGCTGGTAGGTTACAGGCTGTGGTGATAGCGTACATTCATTATAGAGTATAGATTGTGCAGATTGTTCCACTTGCATAGAGAGCGCAGACATTGTAGGTTCAACAATATCATAATTTACTGTAGGCTGTGGTGATGGCGTACATTCGGAACTGTAACTAGAAGGTGTATACACAATTCTAGCACAGAGGGCTCTCTTACGGTACCTAGAGAGTATCGCCTGTATTTCATCTGTGGCATCAATTCTATCAATCGAAGATAACTGTTTGAGCTGCAATGCTACATGTCTTCCAATAACATCACATTCATCTTCTAATTCTCTTGTAATCGGGGCAGACACGTTTACTAAACTGTTATTTAGCTCTTTGAGTTCATTCACGGCTGCTTGAATGTCAGACCGTTCTGATGATAATTTCGCCTTTAACTTTTTTGGTGGCTTCACAACTTTTATATGACCGGCGTTGTTGCTATTGTCACTAGCATCAAGGACCACGTTATTCGTGGCCTCCTCGCTTCCTGACGTTGATGCGACGTTGCTACCTGACGTTGATGGATGATATGGTTCCTGAAATTAACATTACTCTTTTATTTTTCAGATACCGAATGTAGAAGAATGGCAAGATATACAAATAGGATTCGCTTCGCGGTGGAATTTCCCTAATTGTTGCGGCTCTATCGATGGGAAGCATATAACAATTCAAGCACCACCAAATTGTGGCAGTGAATATTATAACTACAAAGGAACAAATAGTATAGTGCTCATGGCCGTCGTGGATCACGATTATACTTTCAGATATGTAGATATAGGCTCATATGGTCGTAACGCAGATGGTGGGGTATTCCAAAACTGCTCTTTGTATCCTTATCTAGAAAACAATTTATTGTTGCCTGAAAGTGGTATTCTAGTTGGAGATGATGCCTTCCCTTTAAAACCGTATTTATTAAAGCCCTACAAAAATAGATTGACTACCGCAGAAAAGATTTTTAATTATAGGTTGAGCAGAGCAAGAAGGATTGTGGAGAATGGGTTCGGCATTCTAGCATCTCGTTTTCGTGTTTTGGGAAAGCCAATTCAAGTTACAGAGGAAACTACGATAAAGATCGTCTTATGTGCTTGTACATTACACAACTGGTTACGTACTACTGCATCACACACTTATACACCACCAGGAACTACAGATTATGAAGACATCATAAACTTTCAAATCATTCTGGGCCAGTGGAGGACCGAAATTAATGAATTACCCAGTATTAGCCGCTCGAGAATTAATAATAGATCGAAATTAATAGCAGAGAAAATGCGTGATAAATATAAAGATTATTTCAATGACGACGGAGCAGTTGCCTGGCAAAATTATATGATTAGGTAATTATAATTACCTAGTAATAATTAGTAGAATATAAAAAGAAAGAGAAAAATAGGGATAGTAAATTTTGTGGACACTGACTGGTTTGGAATGTGCCTTGTGCCTTTGTAATTGTAATTATAATTAGTAATAAAATACTTACCAAATTACTTGATGTTTCCTTTTCTTTAAGATTGATTATTTTCATAATATAATCCATAGAATTGAACCATTTGATAGATGGTTTATAGATCTCATCAGTGCCACATCCACTTTTTTTGCTCTTTTCAATTTTCAATAACTCCTGGTTATACGTAGAGCGTAAATTTTTTATTTTTTTTGTAACTTCATTCGTGTTTTGTAAATTGCATTCCAAGCGGATGTGTTCTAACGACGCTTTACGCAAATCTCTGTTCTTATAATTAGGATCCAAACAATTCCATAAGTTCGTTTGACTCTTGTATAGCTCCACAAACTTTATATTTTGATCGGATGTCCACCTTTCCGCCATTTCGATGTCAACGCAAGAAACCTACAAAAACACTGCACCGGCTGCCTGGGTCCGAGCGTACGAGCTACTGTCATTTCGTAAAATCATGCGAGTTGAGGACCGAGCGGCGTGCGAGTGGCGTGGTGGGGGAAGGCCAGTTGAGAGTAAAAACAAAAAATGTTGAAGTAACTCGCTTGCGAGCAACTGTCCCACTCGCACATAACAGTTACTCGTATGAAGCGGTCACACAGTGCGAGCTATTGCACCTCAGTAACTGTAACTGACACGGTCAGCTCGCATGCTAGCTCGCACTGTGTAACCTAGGCATAAATCTACTTATTATCTAAAAACCATACCTACTTATTTTCTTTCTACTTATTACTAATACTTATTTTCTTTTTCTTATTTCTTTTAATTAGCAATAATAATTAATTTGTAGTGAGACTCAATACTATTGGAATGATAATACTGATAATATGAATCCTAATCATGATTATTAAAAATATTATAATAATTAAACTTAAATCAGCAACTGAATGTTTTATTTATCATACAACGCATTATTTTGGATGACAAGGACATCATCGATTATTTCATCTTTCAGAGATAATCATAGATTATCCATGACAAATTTTAAGGATGAAAATAGTCTTTCCACGCTTACTTGAGTAGGTAGAGTAACCAAAATTATATTTGATAATAGGTAGAGCTGTGGCTCGCGAATTTTCATTGTATTCCGATAGTTCAATATGTTGGTATCAGCCGCAAGCAACGGTCGGTTTATAAATTCAATCAAAATTCTCTTAAAATTGTGTTGACTGTTAAGATTTGACATGTTTTGCTGTCGTGGTCTAAACTGAGCTCGGTTGTTGGTACTCCTGGAAGAAGATAATTCTTCATCGGGAACTTCACTTTCTCCCGGTGTTGTGGAATTTTGATTACTTGTTGAAAGTAATTGTACGGCTCTTTGGTAAGTTTGCACTAAATGATCACGTGCCTTTTCTAGCTGTTCATCCGTTAATATGGAATTGACTCTGGGGTCTAAATAAATCGCACTTATAAAACAATCATTACTCATAAGTGCAGTTTATCTCACTTTCATGCATCTGGTCAGAAAAAATGCAAAAGCTGTGTTTAATTTATCTATTTCTTAAACACATTTGATCCAGGATAAAAGTCGCCGAAAGTTAATTGCTCTTTCTGTAAGATCTTTTGTAGAAATGTTATATAATTGTTTAAATGTGTGCACTCACCGGGAATAAATAATTAATAGTCCGATGTTAATATTATATTTATTGTCCACACATTACACAACACTACATTTATATAGAAGGAGCACGGAAGAAAGTTCAGCACAGAAAGTCAGGTACATATAGCGAGAAAGATAGAAAGTACTTATAGGTAATTAAGCAGGCATAAGCAGAATACAATAAGATATAAGCGCGAAGTTATGTTATGCGTTAGCGAAAGATATGAGCGTTCCGCGTCAGAGTGTGATCGTGACTGGTCACTGCTGGCCGGCGCATACGCAGTTCTCCGACCGGCCAAACAGGTTTTGTCTGTAGTGCGGAGCGTAAAGGCTATCGATATCCGTCGCATCGATATGTCGATAGGATATCGATATACGTGAAAATGTGTAAATGTATATTTATGTATATAATTGTAATATCGTGTGTTTATGTATAAATATGTGTACTGTATATATTATATAATTAAAATGTGTATATAATTATGTTTAATTATGTAATGTATGTGTACAATAAAGATAATTTATTATTAATATTATAATGTGTAGGTAGGGTGCCTACACTTTGAAAGAACACGGCACGGCATAAGAGCCTTAAGACAGTCGTCTAATTTTTCCCATGAGCTATCCTCGTTTCAAGTTAGAGGTATTTCGTCAGCTTGTTGAACCAAAAAAAAAAATTCAACTGCAATATTCTTTGTATCTGTTATGTTGGTATAGCGATAAGACCTAAGAGCGTTTTAGTTGGATTTTCTATAAAAGCGTGTTTTTTTAGTTTTTTTAACTATTATTTATTATTTCAACAGCTTAACATAGTCCTCCCCTTTTGTTTTCTTTAACGTTTATTTTAGTTAAGTAGACTAACTAAACACTACTTGGAGTCCACACAGCATTTAAAGACGTTTCTGAGGTGAATGTGAGCCTTTTGAGTGCTATATGAAAGGTTATTATTTGAAAACCACCGATCCACTTTTTATAGATCCAAAAACTAACATAAACTTTTTACCTCTAAAACAATTGTATTTGGGTGTAAACATAAGCAAAAAAATCGATCGGTTGTTTGAAGATCCTTAAGCCTTAAATCTGGAATACAATGTTTAAAATGCAAACATTTTTGATTGAACTTTGTAATCAGTTAAAAATACGTTTGCCACTGAGCAATGTTTAAAGACTTACAATTTTTAAACGCACAAAATGTTGTTTACAAAGATTTTGTTACAATAGCAAATATTGCAAATAAAATTTCTAATATAATACATGAAAATAATGTTCAAAAAGTAGACGACGAATTTCGAAATATGAAATTCGACAAAAGTGTTAGCGATTTGTTGGAATCTAGTGGAAGTAGCACCAGTCCAATTTTAAGCATGGACAAATTCTGGGGAGCAATTGGTAAAATGCGTGATGCAAATGGAATTCCAAAATATCATAATATTGCCAACTTTGCATAAGCTCTCTTAAGTTTGTCTATGTCAAACGCCTCATGCGAGAGAATATTCTTCCAAGTTTACTTAAATAAAACAAAATTAAGGAACAGGTTCCTAAACAAACATGTTTCCGCTATAAATTACAACAAAAGAAGGTATTAAAGAGCACGGAAACTGAATCTCCTTTACACCAACGAATGAAATGATTAAAAAGATGTCGTCAAAATTAATTTATAATGAAAATTATAATAATGAAGAGTTTGAAGCAAATATTGATACATAATGAATATAGCAGTAAATGAAAAAATATGTGAAATATTTCAGATTGAATAAAGAAATTCTGGTGAGTTCTTCTTGTAGTTTTTAACATCAGATTTTAATTCGATTATTTTGGTCATGTCTACGGGTGCATTATAGGGTTGACTTGATGTGGTAATATTTAATAAACTGGAATTGAATATAGACTCCTCTTCGAATATTGAATCAATATGCTGCTCAGATTTAGATTTGAAAAGTCTTTTTCGATAAGTTATATTTTCCATTTTAAATTATTAACAATTTCACTTTAAAATTAGTACACTACTTGTTCGCTAGATGTAGTAAGGAGTCTCTTATAGGTAATTTAAGTTTTGATTTTTAGATTTTTTTTTTGTTTCTTTAGATTTAATTATATAGTAGGTTATTTATCACATCTAGTTTTCTCGTTAATATCTTACCATTAAAAATATCTTTGTTTCTCACTCATTTAAAATCTGGTTGCACTCGACCGTTATATTTTGTAATATTGTTTAATCTTCTTTTTTGCGGAGAATATCACTACACTAATATGTTAACTTAATTATCTTATACTAAGAACTGTACTTAATGTCTAAATCGTTTAATTAATGTAATATTTAAATATTAAATCAATTTTAAGTACGGCGCCGACTTAAAGAGTTCTAATGACGTTCGAATGAATGAAAGAGTTCTAGTGAATGAGTTGAATGTCTATTGGTAGCATAAGAACGAATGTTAGAGAAGATAAAAGTGGAATTTTGAGTGAAGCCAGAAGACAGTGTGGCATCTCTGTAAATATCATACCTAATAAAAAATCAAACGTAAATGAAAATTGTGACATCTTCGAAGAGTCAGATGAAGATTGTGACGAGGATGATTTAAATGAAGAATCACATTCTGAGAACGATGATATTCATAAGCATGAACACTTTACAGTAGAAATTTCCCGTGATCTGTGGAATGAAATACACAGCCTTGAGCCTCTGGTTTACAAAGGTCGCAAATATGTTGGGTTTAAACCCAAGTTGTGGACAAATGTAGTATCTAATGTTTTTTGGAAAAAGGAATAATTAAAGACTGTCCTAGAGACGTCGGGCCCGTATATATTAAAATGTTTTGTCGTGATACTCGTTTCGTAAAACACGAAGATGTCAAAAGACCACTTAACGGAATAGAACGTCTGATAGTGCAAGAAAGAAGTTTTGAAAACTCGTGCTTCTGCTTGGAGGAAAGATAAAGCGAAAGATAATATAGATCCGGGAGATACTGGTTCGCCGTTTGTGTATGATCCAAATACTCTGCATCAAGCGAAGAAAGAAGCTAACAATAAGAAACTTGGTATTAAAACAGACGACACGCGAGATATGATTTTAGCGATTAGAAACATGAATGTTGATCCGTCTTATGTTAATTCTATATTGGCAAATTGATGATACACCATTTTATGTATTTTATGCAACTCCAACGCAGTTTCAAGCATACAGCTAACATTAACGCACACATCGGCAATATTCAGGTTACATTTTTTGTACGAAATTGTGATTAATTTTTATGAAACTTCAGTAGCCGTGTATCAAATGTTGTCGGAAGTATATGACACTGCTTTCATCGCTTTTTGGCTCTCGCGATGGGTACAGAAAGTTAAATTACCCAGCCAAGCAGTTTCTAATGGCTGAAAAGCCCTCTTAAATGCGATGTCAATTACTTTTAATAATAAAACATTAACGGTCTTATTAATAAAAATCGCTTACTCCAAGCATAATTCAAAGATACACTCGCACTAGTTAATGTATATGTGAAAAAGAATTGCCCACTCTGGAAAAATTGCGAAGAAAACTGCAGCAAGATATACATTTTCAAGGCTCTGAACGAAGTTTGAGGAGAATTATAAAAATTTAGGGTTCAAATGGAAGAACACGGAAGATAATAGGCAGGTGCTGATAGAGACCTCAAATATTCGATTAAAAAGAATTAAATATTTAGAAAGAATGAGCCAGTATAGATATGAAGGAAGGCCTATAGTATATACAGATGAATCATATGTAGATTCTTCTCATTCAACTCCCAAAGCCAGGTCAGATGAGTCAACTAAAGGTATTAAAAAACCTATTTCAAAAGGACAGCGGGTAGTCATTGTTCATGCCGGGTCCGAGACAGGTTTTATTCAAAATAGTACTAATACAGTATGTTTTTGAACGTCAATTGAATCTACCACCGGTTCCAAGGTAAGCCCACTGAGAAGAACCGGCAAAACAAACTCAGTGGAACTAATCTTTTCAAATAATATATATTATATAACAATTTTAACATCTTATCTTGAAATGCCCGGGAGGAACGCCTTATTCCCAGGATACCACACGTATCTTCCATGAAATCTTTTACTTTATAATATGCTTTATTTACCACACAAACGCTCATAAACAACTTTTTTGAATTTTTTATGGAATATTTAAAGCAGGTATTAAGACAGGCGACTACCACGACAATTTGAATTTCGATAACTATGAGAAATGGCTGCGAACTCAATTAATACCTAATCTGCCAAGTAATTCTGTCGTGGTAGTTGACAACGCTTCCTACCATAATAAACATTATGACCCGGCACCAACACCAAATGTCAAAAAATCGGAACTACAGGCCTGGTTAATAATAATAATAATAAATAAATTATTTGCATTAAACATGGTAGTAAGATTTTACAGTACATGAAGTCCGCATGTTTCGCTACACTAAATAATAGCATGAAAAGAATTAAATACAGGACAATAAACTATCCATTTCAGTTACATACAAATACAATATTACAATATAATTTATGTCAATTTATGTTACATTATTATTTTATGTTATAAATATCTTTCATGCTATAGAAATTCTTTTGTACGCACGTCAGCTCCATGAGTGTAACAGCCTACATAACTTTATCTATAGTAATACAAAAACCCAAATTCGTGCGCCAAGGACGGAACATCAGAGCTTCGGGACGCCTCGGCCAATCACAAAACACAATTCGCTTACACTTTCTATTTTTAGATTTATTACCCTGTCTATTCAATCGTGTTTTATTGTTTAGACAATAGACTTTGTATTTTGTTCAAACTTGTGTCCGTCGGCTGTAGCTCAGTTGACAAATATCATTGAATTAAGATATACGCGCGTCATTTATTAAGTATTAAATTTAAAAAGTTCATGTTATCCGTTATATTAGTTTATAATTATTGCAACGCGTGTAAATTGTTTATGAGCTATGACACCACCATTGTCACAACAGCGACAGCTGATAGTGGTGTTGAGAGAAGGTGGACACACCATGGACACCATTTCTGAGATCAGTAGAAGAACGAGAATATCGGTGAGTGAGACTTTAAATAAGATATTTATACATTTAAATTACGACGAAAACTATGTAATACAAAGTAAAATATTATTGTTCATCAAATATAGTAATATCATTGTTAAGTAGGCCTCTTACACAATGATATTATCAAAGAGTATAATATTATAATATGGAGGATATTATATTATAGGATAATTATATGTCATTGCTCTTACATTTGAGTCATCAATAAAAATAAATAAATATTATTATGGTAAAATGTTTCTGGCGCGAATGTTAAAGTATAATTATAATTTATTTGTTTATTGTTTAAGGGGAAAACAATAAACTTTTGGTTGCGACGCAACGTGAGACTGGAGGAGACCCGGCATTATCGGCCCGTCCCCGGCAGCTCCACGGGCGCGCTACCACCGCAGACCGCTGAACAAGATGCTGCCATTGTGAAAGCGATCCATTTAGGAGCATACGGATTACTGCAACTCAATATAACGTAAGTAAACTTTCAAAAGATACATAGGGAGTAAAAAATCGCTTTTACAGCAATCTTTCAACAGAAAAATGTTCACAAATAAGTTTTAACTTCAATTAACCCACGATTTTATTGTAATGACTACTTATTAGGCAGTAAAAAATATTGACCACTAGCTTTTGCCCGTGTTTGCGCTTCTCTAACGTTAAAGTAGATTAAGAAATACATCAAGTCTGTTCGCTGTTCCTTGGTCACAGATATGTTCTTCCGTGTTGGATGCAAGTGGCAAGGGATCGGTTGTCATGGCGTTCATTGAAGGAGGACTATGTTCAGAAGAGGAGGGATAGAGACTGATGGTTATTATGATGAAACACTAATAATTAACTCTGGGTCACGCGAATTTCACTCATTATAATGAAACAATAATTTATTATGATTTTTACAAGCCCGACGTTTCGGATACCTACTTTACAGCAACCATGGGAGTCCTCCCGTGACCATGGTTGCTGTTAAGTATCCGAAACGTCGGGCTTGTAAAAATCTTAATAAACCGCGATGAAATCCGTAAAAATTGTTTCATTATAACTCTGGGTCAATTGGACGTAGTTACACGAAAAGGATCCAACCCACAACATGGTCAAAAATGAGTTAAACGTACCAAACTGATGCTAAATATCAAAACTATCGGCCAGTAAAAAAGATCCAAGCAAAAAAAACTGTTTTAAACATTTTATCAACCCCAGAACCAACCCACTAACGGCGCGTTAAAAAAAAATCACCTTGAACAATCCAACCTTCCTGGTTCATGACCAGTATTACCAACCGACTCAGTAAAACGAATCAAGGAGTCTGGATTATTTTTGCGTAATTACAATTTGTTAATCAACGACACTTTCATAAAAACACTAAAACGATCCACTATGCTTGGAACTTTTTTCTGAATACACTTACACTTAAATAAAACAATTAAAACAATCCAAAATGCATGGATCCTTTTCGATAAATGGATTTTCGGGTTATTATTCCAATAAATCTGTCAACGAAAATGATCCAGACTACTTGGTGAAATTTTATTGATACCAAAATCAATTTAAATCATTCTGCGAAAACGATCCAGGCCTATTCGGACCGACTTGCTGATTATGTATACTTCGATTCGTACTTTATTCCTAAGTAAAAAACCAAAATAAATCAAAGATTACTACTGACAGGTATTAAATAGAAGTAATTTATTCAAATTAATGGTCACCCCAAATAAATGGTAACACTGCAACTGGTTGATCTAGCATTGCATCTATTGTACGTGTACGCTTTGTCGTGAAAGGACTTGTTTCGTTGTCGTGAATTAGATGTTTCTGTGACTAACGTTGTTGTAACTGAAATGAATAGGATAGATAGAATTATGTCTTGTGTGTTAGATGGTCCAGAAGGTATTACAGGAGATCTAGAGCCAGGTAAGTTTAATAATTTGATTTTATTTATAACCTAAAAGTTTCTTAGATGAGAAAAGACATTTTAGATGAGAGTAAGTATTAAGTGCTTACATAATTATTTTTTATGAATTCAGTTTTTATTACTTTTGACAAAGAGATTACTTTGTTATTCTACGGATGATAATAATGAGCTAACAGTGAATGCTCTAGATAAGGCTCACATTTAGGGCCGGTTCTATTTAATTTTTATATAAATCATGTAACTAATTGTCTTTCATCGTCTAAAGCTTACATGTATGCAGACGACCTAAAATTTGCAAGAATAATTCAATCACAGGATGACGCAGTATTATTACAGAAAGATCTTTTAAATTTGAGTTTGTGATGTACGAACAACTTTATGATACTTAATCTAAAAAAATGTTATATTGTTAGCTTTTCCCGAAAGAACAAACTTATTTACTCAATAAGTCACTATCATGTTGGAAATGATACAATACAAAACGTCGACACAATAAAAGATTTGGGCACAGAGACAGGGGCGTTACTGGAGGCGCATTAAGTAGCGCCTCCTGCGCACCCCCGTTCGTCGCCCACGGGGGGAGGCCTCGTCGGCGGCCTCCTCTCTCACCCGTTCGTCGGCCTCCTTCTGGGACATTACTGCCCCGCAGAAGGAAACCATCGCTGTCCAAGACTCGTCGTCACCGAGCATCGCGGTGATGACACTCGGCAGAGACAAGTCCCCTCCGATGACCGATGTCACATGACGCAGCGCCGCCCATCTCGGGCACACCTCGAGGGTGTGCTGGACCGAGTCCACCGCCGCGCCACAATCGTGACACACTGTCAACGGCTCCCTGCGGGCCGTCCGGCACAGGTACTCACCAAAGCAACCATGCCCAGTGAGCACCTGTGTCAGACGGAAGGTGAGGGGTTTGCGCTTACGGCGCATCCACCGCTCAAGGACCGGACGCAGAGCAACCGTTAGGCTTTTGCCGTACGGCTGCTGCGCCAGGTCCTTCGCATTAACGCCTCTTGCCCTAGTCGGCGAACCCGAAGGATCCCGTCCAACGTAAGGCTCTCACTAAGAGACCTCCGGTGCGGTGAAAACATTATTATTCTTTTAATGTTTTTTTAAAAATTAACTTGGTGATTTTCCTGTTCAAAAATTAATTTGATAACTTGTATATTGTATGCCTTCATGCTGCAATAGTTATTCTAACACCCTTTTTTAGTTTACCCAGTTAGTTTTTTTTAAGTATTTAATTTTTGTGTGTAATTTTAATTGACGGTGCATAGACTCTTAAGGTGTTATTGCACACATTTTGTATTAAGTTAAGGTTATACCTATTCATTAATTCATTTTATTGCTGTATTTTAGTGTGTGTATTAACTTTGTTCTTTTTATTTTTATTATTTTTATTTAGCATTTTTAATAACAATATTGGTTTCTTTTATATTTAAATTTATTGATTTAGTTATATTATGATGGAACCACATAAGGAAAGCATACCAACTGCAGACACCCACACTTTTTCCCAATCCCCCTCATTATACAGAGTGGCTGTTAAACTTCCACCGTTTTGGTCCGATCGGCCTGCATTATGGTTTGCACAGGTGGAGGCACAGTTTACAATTTCAGGTATCTCTACTGACCAAACAAAATACAACCAGGTTGTCGCTCAGTTAAATGCCCGGGTGATTGGCGAAATAGAGGAATAGTACTCCAACCTCCGGAACAGAACAAATATGAACACCTAAAGCTTGAGCTTATTCGAAAACTTTCCACATCTGAGGAACAACGTGTCCGTCAACTTATTAGCGATGAGGAATTGGGTGATCGTCGTCCTTCGCAATTCCTAAGGCACCTTCGGTCGTTAGCTGGGAGTTCCCTCACAGATGAAAATCTGCTCCGTCAACTGTGGATGCGTCGCCTCCCTCAGCATTTACAGGCAACCTTGGCAGCTCAGTCAGAGCTTCCTCTTGCTAAAGTCGCTGAGTTGGCCGACAAAATATCTTCAGTCTCGCCGGCTATAGCTGCTCCAGGATCATCCGTCTTTACAGCTAGTACAACGGTGACACCTATATCTCTTGATGTTATCACACAGCGTTTGGATGATCTCTCACGCCAAGTTGCTGCCCTCGCACTTGACCGCAGTAGGGTCCCGCGTTACTTCGAACCACCGAAATCCCTCGCAGACCCCTGCCAAGGTCAAAATATGCTTTTACCATCGCAAGTATGGGGCCAAAGCAGCCAAATGTGTCAAGCCATGTACACACGACAGGTCCGTGAGCGTAACAGCCTACATAACTTTATCTATAATAATACGAAAACACAAATTCGTGCAGTAAGGACGGGGTATCAGCGCTTCGGGACGCCTCGGCCAATCACAAATAACAATTAGCTTACACTTTCTATTTTTAGTTTTATTACCCTGTCTATTCAATCATGTTTTATTGTTTAAAGTAATTTGTATTTTGTTCAAACTTGAAACTTTTGTCTGTCAGCTGTCGCTCAGTTGACAAATATTGTTTAACTAAGATGTTAGAGTTAAGTAACCCTAACCATAGGAATATGCTGACGGACCACACCGATGGAAGCTTCTCAGGCGACGATTTCCCCGTAATGACTTTGCAATGCCCATTATTCTAAATTCTGACCATTTTAATTGTAACATAATTTCAACTCAATCTTTATTCCCACTTCGATTCAAGCAGTCCTTAGTTATAAGATCATTTATTATGTTTTTTCATCATGATCATTTATTATTAATAAATTATTAATAATTATTCGGTTTTTTTTTCAAACTTCAAACTGCTGCAAACGCAATTGGCGCAGTAGGTAGGATTCTCGCGGGCCGGTTCGCGAACGGTTTAAAGTAATTACTCGATAATTATTATCACGCTGCGTGCCGCCCGGGTGGCTATCGAGCACCGTTCGAGAATCCAGAATCTACTGACCTGTGGCAGCCGGGAGTAGAATCCAGCCTTCGATTCAACTGAAGAGAGACCAGATAATGCAGTTTATGTGAGTGCATAAGAATTGTTCTCGTGTTGCTCCTTTCTAGACCTAAGCTTATTCATAAGTTACCAAAATGTTCCATCCTAAAATATCTAGGATCCGAGAGCCTCAATCTAGGCAGGTCCGTCGGTTAAACATAGATAGATTAAGAAAAATTAATAGTAGCTCTAATTTAGTTATTAATATGTCACATGATCCGGACACCATATTTAAGGCCCTCCGCGTCGTCCCGGAGTTTGACGGGAACCCAAATATTCTAACAAGGTTCATACAAATCTGTGATCATTTAGCGATTCAATACCTAAGAGCTCTTACACACGAGCGGCATGTTCCCAACGGCAGAGGTAACTGCAGCCGTCGACGCGTGTCGGCGGCAACCGTCGACGCGTCGACGGCAGCAGTCGACCTATAGCGACACTTGCAGTTGTAGTTTGCCGCGTCCGCCATTTTGTCAGTCGACTGCAAATAGTTCAAGAGTTACGCGTCGCGTAAAATGAGTTCCACTTACGAAATTGATAATGAATTGCTAATTATGGCAGTAAAGAAAAATGCTTGTATTTGGAATTATAAATTGAAATATTATAGTAATAAAACAATAAAACACAGAGCATGGATGGCGGTTTGTGAAGAAGTTGTAAATGATTTTAATATTAATCCACAAATGAAAAAAACGCCATTGGTAAGTGTATTATTCATTTTAATGCGTTATAAAAATGATAACATATTTTTTATAGGTCAAAAAATAAGTAGGTAGTACCTAGGTAGGTACTTTAAAGTTTCATATGCAGTTTAACTGCCATGACAGACTACCTTCAGTACTACAAAAATAATTTGCGAATTTTTCTCTTATTGTTATACCCGATAACGATTCATCTTCATCCGGAATCGTAGATACATTTTCCAAACCATTGATAGTAAGTGTATCTTCAAATTTAATACCGTCCCTGTCACGTACGAAATTGTGCAATATGCAACACGCTTTAACAACATCCTTAGAAAACTGCAAAGATAAGTTCATTGGGGTATGGAAAATTCGCCACTTATTGGTCAGAATACCGAATGAGCATTCTACATATCTCCTTGCACGTGTTAAGCGATAATTGATCCTCATATTTTCTGTTAATTTTTTGCCTGGATAAGGACGTAACAAATTTTGTGACAAACTGAACGCTTCGTCTCCAACAAACACAAAAGGCAAAGCAATTCCATCACTTGTAATCGGTGTAGGTTTCGGAATGTTTAGTGAGTTTTCTTGTAGTTTTGTATAAAAAATTGATTCCTCAAAAATAGTTGAATCCGAATGTCGTCCGTAACAACCTATATCACAAAAGATAAATTTATAGTCACTGTCGCAGATAGCTAGTAGCATAATCGAAAAATAATTCTTATAATTGTAATGGGATGAGCCACTATTTTTCGGTTTGAATATTCTAATATGTTTTCCATCAACTGCGCCAATGCAGTTAGGAAATTGAGCGCGTTTTTCAAATTTATCAGCAATACTTTTCCAAGTTTCTTCGGTTATGTTCTGTGGCAAATTGTCGTCTCGCATATTTATCCAGATTTGTTGGCAGACATCCTTTATTATTTTACTAATAGTGGAAATTCCGCATCGGTATGCATACTGCAGATCTTCAAATGAACAACCAGTTGCTAAATATCTGGAAATATAAAAAAGTGTAATTAAGTATTGTTTTTTTTCCAGGAGTAGATGTTCAGTCAAAATGGAAAACATTGAGAGATGGTTTCTCTAGATACTGTAGGAACTTAAAGAAAAAAAGCGGATCTGCAGCGTTCACACCAAAACAATATACGTACTATGACCAATTACTATTTCTAAAGGCCGATTTACACATCCATAAGTTAAGTAGCGAGTTAACTTGCCGGGTGTTGCGAGTTAAGTACAAACAATCGTTTGGACGCCGATCGGCGAGTTAAGTAGTAAGTTGACGCAAATAGAATTCGATTCTATTTTTTGGTCAGTCAAGTAGCGAGTAGCCCCTCCCACTACGTCTCCCTCTCCCCGCCAACTTAACTCGCCGGCCGTGTGGACGGCACACGCTCGTCGAGTTAAGTAGTAAATGCGAGGTGATTCAAGCACACGTGTTAACGCCGCCGCTGCTACCGGACTGCATTGTCTTTTTTTAAAATGAAGTGGAACGAAAATACTACATATTCCTTTGTAACAGAATACCTTAAATATGATTGTTTGTACAACATAAGAAGCCCCAACAATAAAAACAAAGAAATGAGAGAATCGGCGTTACGAAACATAGTCGCAGCCATGAATGTACCTGAGTTTGGGGTAAAGGAAGCGATTTTAAAAATCAAAAGCATAAGGTAAGGCCGCTAAATAAAAGTTTTACTTATCACGTTTTTGGCGTGACAACTTCTAATAAATCGACATTGATTTAAACTAAAAGAGGAAGATACGTTATGTTCTTACTTCGCGAATTCGAAAATTGGACACTCTTTTTCACTACGAACACTCACAATGACGTGCATGTCAACGAGTCGCTCGCCTATTGATTTGAACAAAAAAGCAGGTCCAATGGACCTAGCTTTTGCATGGCCACTTTCAGTATGCGGATGCCGTATCTTCCTCTTTTTGTTTATATCAATGTAAATCGATGAATGCCGGCTGCATACAGGCAAAATCATGACGCAACATGTCCTATTGACAGCAAAAAATTTGATTTTAGGTCAACATACAGCCAAGAGTCTAAAAAAGTTAAAGAATCCTGCAAAAGCGGTACAAGTGCTGATGACGTATATGTACCGACGTTAAAATGGTACAAAATATATAACGATACATTAAGTAGCATCAACATTACTCCAAGAGAATCAGAAGACAATTTAGTGAGTGCAACTTTTATATATATTTTACTTTATTATATTCGGAAGACTTACAGCTATATTAATGATTCGTATGAAACATTATTCAAACAAAACTGAGCCAATTACAATATTTAATTATGTAGGTATTTCTAAAAATATTAGCTAAAAATAAAGTATGCGCGTATGAATGTAATGTGTTTATGTAAGGTATATACGTATGTTGGTCTTTACAAGAAAACTTGGGTTAGTGTAGTTAATGTATCATTCTCAGTTGCCAGCTTAAGGAACCCTCACCAACAAAATAATTTGCGTAATTATCACGTACTTCTCGGGCATTTTGGGAAGAGTGATTTTGAATATTCCTTGCAATAGGTAATAAACCGTCTGATGGTACATCTCTCCAAGAACCTGGTATTATTTCGCCGGTGCTTGTATTCTCCACATCTAATATAAATAATTAATATAAATTAATATAATATATTATTTGAAAAGATTAGTTCCACTGAGTTTGTTTCGCCGGTTCTTCTCAGTGGGCTTACCTTGGAACCGGTGGTAGATTCAATTGACGTTCAAAAAGATACTGTATTAGTACTATTTTGAATAAAAAAAAAAATGATTTGATTTGATAATGGAACTGTTATACCCCTTGACTAGTATGGCTTATGCACCCATCATCATGACTAAGCATTTCCTCTCTATATTCTGACTAGAGACTGTACCAGTCGGGCAGTCAGTCATACTCCTACCTCCGTCGCGAAAACATTTATCGACTTACTATTTCCATTCATTTAAATAATTAAAGTAATAAATATAATATTATAATTATAATTTACTAGTCTAATAAACTTTTTATTAACATTATTTTTGTTATTCTACAAAGTGAAATAAATTTCTTTTTTTAAAAAGAAGTTACACAGAACCCTTATAACATTGGTGGCAGCTTAAGGGATTTTATTTTTAGAAATCCTCGGAAAAACGCCTCTCGCAGAATCTAAAAACTCAAAAAAGTGAAACGTGATTTAACCATAGACGAACTTGTATTTTAATGAATTATAAAAGTAAAAGTGTATAAAGTGAGAAGTGTCAGTTAAGTGCTACATTAAAATAGAAGAAGTCCGCCGTGTTGAGAACACGGAACCGCCGCTGAGTCCCTGATCGCCCCGAGAACCAAAGAGGTCCCCTTTCAATAATCACCAAATTCGACGATGTTCCTGTTCCTGTGAGTCGTAAACTTTACTAATTGTATGCTGTGACTTCGTGACAAATAAATTGTGATCTTCGTAACCTGTGGTGTAACCCAGTGACAAATTTAGAGACTTTGTACCGTAACAAGTAACATTTATCCTAGCCTAGTTTATTTAAATTTATTATAATAGGATACTTAATTCATATTCACTTAAGATTATAATTTAACCCATTTTTTCGGAGAGTTGGTTAACAGTAATATAATAGTCGAACAACATTCCGTCGCCCACGCATCATTTACCAGGAACTGATAACGCCGTCTTGCACTCGAGTCATAGTGCACTTAAAAGACATCTTATTAATTTAATTGTACCATTGATAATCATTATCATCATTATAACATCAGTATTCGTTAAATTTTAATATCACATTTATTTTTAATTAACATATGCCTAAAACAATAGAAATAAAAGACGAAGAACCACAAGCACAAATGTCCGATTTAGATTTAAATGTGTTGATCAAATTTATCGGAACCTTTGATGGTTCTAGGGACACTCTGATTCCGTTCCTTAATAATTGCCGCAATGCCATTAATTTAGCGTCACCTTATCAACAGGAGATTCTATTCAAATACATTTTAAGTAGATTAACGGGAAAAGCGGAATCAGTGTGCGCCATCAAAGAATTCACTAAATGGTCACAGCTCGAAGACTTTTTAAAAGCTCAATTTGGAGACAGAAAACATTACGCGCATCTACTTGCGGATCTCCAAAGTTGCAAACAACACCCAAATAAGAATGTAAGCCAATATTCATTAAGGATAGAGGCTTGTCTGTCAAAACTTCTCACCGAAATCAATATTACCATTCCAACAAAAAAGAAGGACGAATTGTCCGGTCGGGTAGCTACTATGCAAGACTTAGCATTAAATAGGTTTATGATGGGACTCGACTCCCGTATAGCAACAACTGTAAGATGCCGGGACCCGTCTACGTTGAATGAAGCTATAAATTTTGCCACAGCCGAAGAGAAAATTCTCGGCATCACTTAGAAGAGAAACACATTTATACCATCTAATCAACCTAATCACTCACACGGATCCAATCTTAACACAGCCTACTCTAGGCCACAAGGCCACACGTCTCAACCAAAACCACAAAGTCAATACTACTCTGCGCGACCTCAAGGTCCACACCAGCCCCCAAATTCACAGGCTCCAATTTGTCGCTATTGTAAAAATATCGGACACACAATTGAAAACTGTCGTAAACGACAGTATAATAACAACCGTCAAAATCATAATGTTGGTCAAAATTCACGTTACCCAAATAATACTAATAATACTTATAGTAGATCAATTCATAATATCTCCATACCTTCCACGAATAATTATGAGTCCCAATATATTTACAATCCAAATGATAATTTAAACGAACAGGGCCACCCGCCCAGTATCGCGCGGGAAGATTAAGAGCCAAAAACGATACTCCACTGAATCATTCTAACTCTAAAACGCTGAATCCACTGAATCCTTCTAACTCTAAAACGCTGAATACACTGAATCATTCTAGCTCAAATTCACTGAATCCACTGAATCCTTCTAACTCTAAATCGCTAAATCCACTGAATCATTCTAACTCTAATTCGCTGAATCCACCGAATCATTCTAACTCTAAAACGCTGAATCCACTGAATCCTTCTAACTCTAAATCGCTGAATTACTCTAACTCTAAGTCGCTGATTCCCCTGAACAATCCTAACTCTAATTCACTGAATCACTCTAATTTAAAATCACTGATTCCACTGAATCATTCCAACTCTAAATCACTGAACCGGTCAAATACTCAAGATAAATTTGTAAGCATATATGAAATTTCAAAAAATACTGAAAAACGATATTTACCCAATGTAATCCTTTCAACTAATCTCAATGATGTACCACTAACTTTTCTAATTGACTCAGGGTCATCAGTGAGTCTTATTAAACAAACCTCTTTGAAGAAAAACGTGCCCAATTTAGACTCAGAACAAATAATATTAAAAGGCATATACGCAGGTGAACAAACGAAACGAACCTTAGGTTCTTTTTGTATAAAACTCGCCCCGGGATTAAATTCACATAGATTTCACGTGGTAAATAACATAAATCTATCATATGACGGAATTATTGGAAATGACCTACTAAAGGCACTTGAGTGTACAATCAATTATAATCGCAACGCTTTACAATTTAAAAACGTTGAATTTAACCTTCATTTCTGTAATCCCATATACACAATAGAACCAAGAACGGAAAGTATAATAGAATGCACGGTATCTAATCCGGGTATTCAAGAAGATTTAGTTTTAGATGTGGTCCTTCATAAAGACGTATTAATTGCAAATTGTGTAGTCAAAGTAAAGAGTAATAAACGTATAAATATATCTGTAGTAAATGTTTCGGAAACACCAGTTACAATTAATTCTAATTTAAATATCACACTCGTCCCGTTGAATCCGCATTGCGAAATTAATGAATCTATAAATTCTATTTCTAACATCGAATCTGACTTTCATACGGACTCATACAGACGTACATAAGACGTTTTAAATTCACTACGAACTTCTCATCTTAATACAGAAGAAGCAAATGCCCTTTATGATATATGTTCGGAATACTCTGATATATTTTACATTACAGGCGATAAACTTTCATTTACAAATCTTTTAAAGCATGAGATAAATTACCACTCCACAAGAACCCGTTCATACTAAATCCTATCGTTTCCCAGAGATCCATAAGCAAGAAGTAAAGAACCAAATTGATCATATGCTCAATCAGGGTATCATACATCAACATCTCCATGGTCGTCCCCAATTTGGATAGTCCCAAAAAAACTGGACGCTTCTGGAGAACGCAAATGGCGTATAGTAATAGACTATCGCCGATTAAATGACATTACTATAGGTGACAGCTATCCTATTCCCCAAATATCAGAAATACTAGATCAGCTTGGACGAAGTAAATATTTTTCGACTCTCGATCTCGCGTCAGGCTTTCACCAAATACAAGTAAGCGAAAAGGATGCACCAAAAACTGCTTTCAGTGTCCCACAAGGACATTATCAATTTAACCTAACCGCATGCCTTTCGGCCTTAAGAATGCACCCGCCACTTTCCAAAGATTGATGAATGCTGCTCTATCCGGCTTACAAGGTGAACGATGTTTCGTTTACCTCGATGATATAGTAATCTACAGTTACGATCTAAATTCGCACATCGAAAATCTCACATCAGTATTTGAAAGGCTCAGAAAATTTTACTTGAAATTGCAGCCGGATAAGTGCGAATTTTTACGCCGTGAAGTCACTTACCTCGGGCATGTTATTAGCGAAGATGGTGTAAGGCCCAATCCCGATAAAATAAAAGCTGTAACCGAATTTCCCATTCCTAAAACTCCCAAGGACATAAAATCCTTCCTTGGTCTTGTCTCGTATTACCGCCGATTCATTCCAGAATTTTCAAAAACTGCTAAATCTCTAACTACTTTACTAAAAAAGGACACACCCTTCAAATGGGAAAATCAGCAACGACTTGCATTCGATACTCTAAAAAACAGATTAACGAAAGCCCCACTTCTTGCTTATCCTGATTTTACTCGTCCCTTTATACTAACCTGTGATGCTTCAAATTACTCCGTGGGAGCCGTACTATCGCAAGGCCCCACCGGGAAAGACCAACCTGTAGCTTTTGCATCACGCACACTGAATCAAAATGAAGTTAACTATAGCACAACGGAAAAAGAGTTGCTTGCTATCATATTTGGCTGTAAAACTTTCCGCCCATATCTTTATGGTCGCAAATTTCAAATTATAACAGATCACAGACCCTTGAAATGGTTATTCAACCACAAGGACCCTAGTAGTAAACTCCAACGCTGGCGTCTAAAGTTGGAAGAGTATGATTATGATATCGTATATCGGAAAGGAAAATTAAACTCAGCCGCAGATGCTCTGTCAAGGTACCCTGTTAACCCTATCGAACAAGACACCAATAATACTAATCCAACTATCCTAGATGAAGATCTAATGGATCTATTAATATCCCCTCCTTCCTTTCGTTCTGACGAAATAAATCCTGAAGATTTAGGTTTTCCAGAAATCACTGAACCGTTACCTGTCGCTGATCTAATTGAAACCCAATTAAATCCACTGCCTTCAACCAGTCAACAAAACATAGACAATCTTGTAGATTCTAGTTCCAGAACTCCTATGGTGACACCTGAAGATATCCCCGTCTCTATTAATCCTGATAATGATATTCCCTCCATAACATCCGAAATCCCGTCACAAAGCGACACTACATATGATAAATTCTTAAAATCAACAAATCAATCACATGATACTACTATTATAGAGCATAATCATAGTATACTAAAAAGCGCTCCTAAACTAATAATTATTCCCACGTCAATAGACATGGATGAATCAATTCCTTATATTGAAGAAATAATTGATAAATGTTCGAGTGACTTGCGAGAAGATATAGTTAAGCAGGAAAGAACTTTACATGAATTTAATAAATTTGAAATAGATAATAAAACTTACCTTTTCCTATTCATAAAGGTCTACCATTTTGATGAATGCACTTATCCAGATATATTTAAATCATTAAAGTATGCTCGCGATGAAATTATTAAGAGTTTCCCCGCAGTAAAAGATATAAGCGTATCCGATTTTAAAAACCCTTTCGAAAAATTGTCTTTTAATAAAATTTATAACATGCTAACTTACCTATTCTATAATACAAACATTACAGTTAACATCTGCCATAATTCAATAATTTACCCCACAATCACAGAAATCCCCAAAATCATGAAAGAAAATCACGATATACCTATTGCCGGACATTTGGGATCAAGTCGAATGTATAACCGTATACGAGAAAGATATTATTGGAAAAACATGAGGACGGATATAGAAACTTACGTAAAAAAATGCTCTTCTTGCCAATCGAATAAAGCACTACGAAAAACAAATAAATCTCCGATGCAAATAACGACCTCTTCGACAAAACCCTTTGACCGCATCAGTATAGACTTAGTCGGCCCTTTGCCAGAAGCCGGGCTAGTAAAACTAAAATTTATACTTACCATACAGGATGATCTGACCAAATACTCTGTATCATATCCGATCTCCAACGCTACTGCAGAAGAGTCTTGTGAATGTCTGACCCACTTTATCTCAATATTTGGTATTCCCCGCAAAATTGTAACTGATCAAGGTACAAATTTCACAGCTGATCTTTTTTTAACGAACATGCCAATTTCTAAAAATTAAACAAATTTGGGCTTCTCCCTACCACCCACAAACACAAGGCGCACTGGAACGCAGTCATTCTACTCTAAAGGAATACCTTAAATCGTTTGTTGACGAAAATCAAACTGACTGGCACAAATATGTTTACACTGCAATGTTAGCCTATAATTCAAACATTCATACCACGACTCAATTTAGTCCCTATGATCTACTTTTCGGACACAAACCTTTCATACCTGATCCCGTATATGAAATACAAGCAGATGTAACCTATCCAGAATATCTAAAAATGTTACATCACCGTTTAAAATTATCTAGAGATAAAGCTCTTCAAAATATACAAAGATCTAAAGAAATTTCTAAACAATATAATGATCGTCATACTAGACAAGTTAAATACCAAGTAGGTGATCGGGTCTATTTAAAAAATCACCTAAGGCTTCGTAAAGCATTAGCATCCGTGTGGAAAGGACCATATAAAGTAGTTAAGATCCACTGTAATAACACGTTATCCCTTCTTATCAATCGTCGTCACGTGAAACATCATTACGATGAGGTCAAATTAGCATCTATAGAAAATGATTCAATTTAATAAAATAATTTTAATACTTACAATTCTTATTTCAGAATATTTATGTGCTATCATACTCTGGGTTCTAATAGTGAAGAATTCATCCAACCAATAACCAAGAGTCCTGGAATTTTCTTTGATCCTTCGGGCACGGTGAAACTAGTTAATGATCATGCTCATATTGTTATTCCATTAGATATATCGTTTATCCCAACACACATAGAAAATATTAAAAGTATTTTTGGCACTATCAGATACCTATGCCGAAAAACTGAACTTGTTAGTAATACGGAATGTCAAAATATGGTTCAACCTCTCGATTCTCTATTTAATGATATCGTCAGAGATTACGAATCTTTATCTCATCTGACACCAGTAGTTTCGAAAAGATCTGGTTTTCTGCGGTTGGGACAATATTCAAACATATATTTGGAACTTTAAATGAAGATGATGCTTAGATATATGCAAGATACAATCTTGCTATTCAAAAACTATATAATACTAATAAAGATTTGGTCAATAAATTGACTCATAACATATTTATATCTAAGTCGGCTATTTCCATTTTCAATGTCTCAATATCAGAGCTAAACAAAAATCAATTCTTATTAAATGATGCTATTGAGAAGGTTTCCTCAGTGGTTAATAATATGTCGGATATTACAAATACCTTAGCCATGCGAAACAATCTAGACGAAATCCTAAATACTTTACAAGCTTCCTTATTAACCTTATCTTTCAAACTAGAAGATTTAGTTAATAGCATTCTTCTTGCTAAAACGAATACAATTCATCCGTCTATTGTAACTCCAAAACAATTGTATATAGATATAGTTAGTAATTTTAAAAATGTACCTAAGTTTAAAGAATTTCCTGTAGATTTAAGTTTAGATAACATACATTTGATATTGAATCTTGTAAACTTAGTTGTGTATTATGTAGATGATAAGTTAGTATTTGTAATTAAGATTCCTTTGGTGAACTTTGTTAGTTATAACTTATATAAAACTATACCCGTTCCAGTTCCACATGATCCAAATACAACTAACTCCTTTGCGCTAATAACAGCGCCTAAATATTATATAGGCCTTAGTAAAGATAGAAAAACTTATTTTAATATGGATAATTTAGACTCTTGCAAGGAAATTATTAGCAAACAATTCATTTGTAACTCAGTAGATATTTTCAGTGTGGATGATAATCCTAGTTGTGAAATAGAGATAATGACAAAAGCTGTTAAAGTATTACCAGAAAATTGTATAAGTAAATTCATTTATGGAAAAAATAATATTTGGCATAAATTAACAGGTAACAGATGGATATTTACACAGTCTAATCTTGTAAAACTAACTATGGAATGTAAATCTGAAACCATCGAAAGAACTGTATCCGGAACTGGTATACTATATTTAGAACCTGAATGTGTTGCTTTTTGTAAAGATTTTAAATTAATATCAAATGACAATGTAAAAATAACTTTAAATGCTATTACATCTGACTTTAACATTATTAATGACACTTGTTGTAATTTACTAAAATTTAACGAAAAGAAAATTCATATAGCCAGATCTGAAATAAACAATGTAAATTTGGATAGTCTTAAATACTTAAATGATTTGCCTAATGAAGTTGTTGCATCTGAAATATTTGCAAATGACATTTTTACTCCGAACTATGTTAGCCTCTCATTTAGTTCTATTTCGATTATAGTAATCATAGTTTTAATTATAACGTATTTTGTAAAAGTCGGTAAATTCCCAGCGTTGATTTTAAAACAAAGCTGTGAAAATCCTAATGGAGAAAATATATCAATGAAATCCATAACCTTAAACGTTTCACCTCGTCTCCGCACTGAGTAAAGACCAAGTAAATAATATTTCAAATCTATGCGTAAACTTACTTTTTAGGGTAAGTTTACTCTTGAACGGGGGGCTGTTATACCCCTTGACTAGTATGGCTTATGCACCCATCATCATGACTAAGCATTTTCTCTCTATATTCTGACTAGAGACTGTACCAGTCGGGCAGTCAGTCATACTCCTACCTCCGTCGCGAAAACATTTATCGACTTACTATTTCCATTCATTTAAATAATTAAAGTAATAAATATAATATTATAATTATAATTTACTAAAGTCTAATAAACTTTTTATTAACATTATTTTTGTTATTCTACAAAGTGAAATAAATTTCTTTCTTTAAAAAGAAGTTACACAGAACCCTTATAACAGAACCATCGTTATTGCTCGTTTTTCTGAGCCAGTTGTGCAAGGCACAACAAGCTTTCACAATTTTTGTAACTCTATCTGGGCTATATGGTAAAGCTTTTTCAAATATTCTAAATCGGCTGACAAGTATACCGAATGCATTCTCAACGATACGGCGAGCACGAGACAGCCTATAATTGAATACTTTTTGAGAAGTAGTTAAGTTTCCTCCACAATTTGGTTTCATCAGGTAAGTTTTTAAGGGAAAGGCGTTTTCTCCAACGATGCAGTGGTTCGCTGGTAGCCATTCTTCAAGAACACCACTAAGTCGGCAGTTACGAAACACTCCACCATCCGATATTCTTCCATTGCACCCAATATCAATTTTACGAAAAATCAAAATCCAAGCATAATATGTCACAGATTAAAGATACAGTTAGCACTTTCTGCGTAGATAGGACTAACCAAAATATTGATGTATCATAGGGTAGTTTCAAATAACTTTGTAACATTAGGACATATGACACCTCAGTCCTCCCGTGACCCTGGTTGCTGTAAAGTATCCAAAACGTCGGGCTTGTAAAAATCTTAATAAACCGCGATAAAAACCGTAAAAAATTGTTTCATTATAATATCGAGGGGTAAAAGGCGAATTGACTCAAGTGACACTTTGGGCGATATTGAGTTATATATATCATTATAATCAGTGAATTTTTCTTCGTCTTTTGAGTCCAGTTTTATAAAAATTGTACCACATTTTTGGCGCTTAATTCCTCTCAAAATTTGACTATCATTTCTAATATCGTGGTGTGAAGCGACAAAAAACATCACCTTTTCCTTTAACTATGCCCTTAAATCGTTTTTAGAGACATATAAATACACTTACTGTTCACTTAAGGTTTTATTCCTTTAACTACTTTTTTGATATAAGCCTTTTAAATATTTTTACTGCCCTACAATAAGTCACAATGCGCTATAAAGTATTTTGTCCCGATCAGACTCATTAAAATATGTCGTTTGAATCGTTTTACTTTGAATTGATAAATCGTCGTTGATATTGCAATACGTTCTATGTCAATATTTTTTTATTTTCGTTTTTCTGCAAAATTACTTAACATTTTAAATGTCAACAGCCAATCAGATCACTGGATTCGAAACTGATGCAAAAGGTCACATGACAAAAAACACTCTCATTTGGTATTGCAATACGTTCTATGTCGGATCTTGATTAGTGATATGTTTTGTTTCTTTGACAAATAATTGGTAAGTTCTTTTTGTAAGAGCCCCCGCAGACCACAGACTTTTTATCGGCCGATAGTTTAGTCGGGTTGGCCTGCTAGTACGCACACCGGTTCAACTAAACAGTTCAGTCGGTTATGAGTGCGCAAACTATCCAACAGTCTGCCGACTATTTGCTAGTTTCTAACCAACCGTTGAAAAGAGTGGTCGCACCGCACAATGAAAATTAATAAAACATTGCATAGAATTGTTATTATTGCTCTCATACACCGGAGGAGGAAAATTAAAAAGAGAGCTCGAGAGTATTGGGTGCATCCTATCTTTAGTGATAGATTATTAAATGGAAAATTTTACACTATGCATTCCAAATTACTCGATTACCCGAAAATTTTTTTCGCCTTTTATCGAATGAGCATAACTAGCTTCAACCAACTTGTCAAATTAATTGGACCAGGAATAGCGAAGGAGGATACAAATTTAAGACTATCTATACCTGTGGAGGAGAGATTGAGCGTTACGATAAGGTAAGATAAACCACAAAACATATTTTTAATTATTTATTATAATTCAAATGCCAAGTTTACAAGTCGTATATTTGGGAATCTTCTGAAAAATTTGTATAATATGACTCGGCTGACATGTTGGAATCAGCTGGTGATGAAACATTTTGAATGGTTGTTTGTGGTATAGTGGGGGATGGTGTAGAACCGGATGTATAAGCCTGAGATTGTTGTTGTGGCGGCAAGAAAGTGGGGGATGGTGTAGAACCGGATGCATAAGCCTGTAATTGTTGTTGTGGCGGCAAGATGTTAGTCCCTCGTTGGTAAACAGGAAAAGAGTTTAGGGGTTGTTGCAGTATGGTGTATGTTGGTTGAGAAAGAGGCTGAACACGCCTACCAAGTCGTATCTGTTTAAATACGTTAAGAATACTAATCTTAGCATCGAGTTTTTCATCTGCGGTTAAATTTTTGAGTGATGGGACAAGAGACAATGCAAAGTTTACATCTTCATCAACATTAGTCTCATTTAATGCTTTTAATATTGCTTCATCCAAATCCGTATTCTTCGAAACACGAGTTTTCTTCTGGCGAGGAGGTGCGGAAGATGCGGAAGCGGATGGAGCAGTTTCTTCATCATCTTCCGCATTTCCTGAAGTATCCTGGGCCAGGTTCAGGTTACCTTCCGTTTGACGATTTTCCATGCATGGAAGTAAAAATAATAATTGTTCAAAGTATACATATTTACGCCTCTTGACCGAAGCCTGCCCCGACTTTGTGTTCTTTTGTGCATTTAATTCTCGGCGAAAGCAAGTCCGTAAATTGGCCCATTTTTTTTGTATATCGCGGCCTGAAAAATAATAAAATATAATTAATTCATTACAGGTATCTGGCTACTGGAGCAAGTTTCAATTCATTGTCTTTTGATTATCTGATGGGAGCTTCTACAATACGAGATATTACAAAAAGTACATGTGAGCAAATATGGAATATGCTTCAACCGTTATATATGCCAACCAAACTAGAAGATGACTGGATTGAAATAGCAGACGAATTCTATAGTCGCACAAATTTTCCAAACATCATTGGAGCGATCGATGGCAAACATATACGGATGATACAGCCAGAACATTCCGGTTCATCATATTTTAACTACAAAAAGTTCTTCTCCTGCGTTTTGATGGCTTGGACAGATGCCGATTATAAATTTGTGTACATTGATGTTGGTTCTTATGGAACAGCTAGTGATTCGGAAATATTTAAAACATCAGAAATGGGTAAACGGCTTTCCGAGAATCGACTAAATATTCCTTTTGGAAGGCAATTGCCTAATGATGATGTCGGAGATGTTATTCCATTCTCAGTCGTAGGCGGTGAAGCGTTTGGACTTGGAAATCATATATTACGCCCTTATGCAAAAAGAAATTTAAACTACACCAAGCGAATTTTCAACTATAGACATACAAGAGCTCGACGCATGGTTGAATGTACTTTCGGGATTCTAGCTAATAAATGGCGTATTTTTCACCGTCCAATTGACGTAAATATTAATTTTTGTGTTAAAATTATTAAAGCTTGCTGTGTCCTACACAATTATGTACGAATCAAAGATGGAATACATTTTAAAGACACTCTCTACAGTTGTACCATGAATAACTTCAATACAAATGGAAATAACCGAGGAAGAAATAATATGAATAATGTTCGGCAATACATGTCGTCATACTTTATATCTCCTGCAGGCTCAATTCCGTGTCAATATAATAAAGTGTAATGTAAATAAATAAAAATGTATCGTACCTTGATTTGTTTTATTTTGAGCACTAAGCTCATTCCAATCAGGAACAACAGCTTCGCAAACTTCCTCCCACAGTTTTTTCTTTACATTTACGTCACAGTACTCTTTTAGATTTTTCTTGTAAAGTGCAGGGCGTTTTTCGACTTCCTCGATCAAAGTAATGATCGAAGATTCCGAAATAAGCGACTGAGAAAGTGACGCCATTTTACACGCGCGGCCGACCATTCGCTGTCAAAGCTCGGAGCGAACTGAACTATCGGCTTAGTCGGCCGACTAAAAAATCGTCGTGTGTGCGCGTGTGGTAGGGAGTCAATAATGATTATACAGTCGGCCGATAGTTTACCGACAGTTTAGTTTGAATTGAATCGGGAAGCCCATCAAACTTGTTTATCGGCCGATACCTAATCGTCATAGTGTGCGCATTTGCTTACATCTGCGTACTGATTAAGAGCCCGACCAAACTATCTGCAGATAAAAAGTCTGTGGTCTGCGGGGGCTCTAAGACTTATACTCATTGTAACATAATGTATTTGAACAGATAACCATGATTTTACCAGTTTTGCCTTCTACAAACAATGACTAACCTACAGTTCTTGGGCGTATACTATAAAATTTTTGCTTAACCTTAAACTTTTTGTTTAATTTACATCTAGAGTGCGTAATGTCTAAATTGTTTGTCCTATACTCGCGAATAAGAGTATTTTATTTTTACCTTCTGTGGCGCTTTTTTTAAATAAAATGTAGCATGAAATATGTTTTATGTCGTATCACTCATGAAAATATGGTGACTTAAGCCAAATTTCATTTGGATTGAAATGGTTTTTTATTGGCTTTGGGTGAATTTGGGTGGCTTATGCTTAATTTCCCCTTTTGACAGGTATAATATTTTCTCATCATGCATCGGCTGACAAGAGGAAAAAGGTTAGTCGACATGGTAACCACAGCAACTTCCATAAACGAAGTAGCAGTACTGGACGAAAAAACAGGAAAGTTTCTACCAGCACCTGTTTGCCTTAACTCTAGGGAACCGAGCTATGTAAACGATGATGAGACTTTCTGTGGGTTTTCCGATGTAGAGTCTGTCAACCCTTCTGATCCTGAGTTCGTGGTAGATGAAGACACTATTATTACTGATTCTTCCGAAGTGGAAAAAATTTTGGATGAACGATGCGGTACATTGACCCGCAAACGGAAGAGGAATAACAGAAAAAAGAAAAGAATGAGCAAAGGTAAAGCTAAAAAATCAGAATGGAAGAGAACAAAAAATTCTGAAGCTAGACTTAAGGGAGACCAGTATGTCGGTTTTCAAAAGGACCAGGATGGCAAATATCAGCAAATTCTCGTACGTCCAGCTAAAGTCTTGGGAAAAGCCTGTAATGATCACTCCAAAACACAGCGGAGGCCCCCGACAGCAATATGAGTGTGAAAAATTGTCTGAAAACGACCGGCAGTAAATGTTTGACGAATTTTGGAACATACAATCATGGGATTCACGAAAAGTTTATGTTAGAAACTTAGTTGCCGTCAGTGCCCCCCAATACCGTCGTAGTTCTTCTAACAACGAAAGCAGCAGGAAAGGAACGTCTTTTAAGTATTTTCTAATGCTGCGATCAGACAATAATGTTCAAAGAATTCATGTCTGCAAGGTCATGTGTATGAGTACTTTGTCTATAGGCGCGAGGCAGCTTCGAGACTGGCTTACAGAAAATTTAAGGAACAATACTGGCTCTGTGCTTGCTCCAGTTCAACCACAACCTCAAAATGATGAATCCCAAGAGACCAACAGTATTGTTGAGTTCTTTGATAAATTGCCAAAAGTAGAATCACATTATTGCAGATCTTCGACCAAAAAACTATATTTAGAGCCTGTTTGGAACAGCATAACAGGTGATTTGTACGCGGAATATCTGCAATATTGTTCCACTCATAGCAAGAAAAAATATTGCTCTGCTTCTTTTTCGAGAAAGTTCAATGAGTTGAATTTATCCATTTTTAAACCCAGAAAAGACCAATGCAATACATGTATTGCATTTAAAAACGGAAATGTAACTGCGGATGAGTATGCTAATCATTTACGGAAAAAAGAAAGATCAAGAGAAGAGAAAAGTAACGACAAAGAAAATACTGGAGCTGATACAGCTGTTTATACAATGGACAAGCTGTGTTGTTATGCCCAAGAATGCAAGCATCAGCGACTTACTATAAAACAAAACTAAAAGTTCATAACTATACACATTACAATTTAAAAACAAAAGAGGTATTTTGCTATTTATGGCATGAAGGTAATGGAGGTCTAGATAGCAATGTGTTCGCTTTAATTTTGATCAAACACCTAAGATTATTAGAAAGGAACCTAGGAATTAGAAAGGTCGAATGTAACCAAAATTATTCTATGGAGTGATGGATGTTGCTACCAGAATAGATCAGCTAAATGAGCAAACGCGCTACTTGAATTGGCAATTGAAAAGAAAGTGACAATTGAACAGAAATACCTGGAAGTTGGACATACTCAAATGGAAGTAGATTCAATCCACAGTGCAATCGAAAAAAAGCTACCAGCACATCGCGAAATTTATATCCCAGCCGATTACATTACAATTATGAAAAGTGCAAGGAAAGATCCGTATAATGTGGTGTTTCTAAACTACGACGACTTCTGGAAATACGATGGAGGCAAATATTCAAGTATAAGACCAGGAAATAAGACAGGTGATCCAGTAGTTACCGACATTTGCAATCTACTATACTTGCCAGAAGAATTACTATATTTACCAAAAAGACCATCAAATAACGTTATGACTCGAACTGCTTTGTACAGTTCTCACTTGCCCATTGCGTTGACAAAGTTCATTCATTTACAAGAAATGAAACCACTGATACCAAGCGATTATCATGCATTTTATGATTTGCTGGAGCATAATTGTTCCCATATTTCCTCATTAGACTGCCCACATATTAAAAAAATACTAAAGTGAATTATATTAAGAACTAATAGTTACGTGTAATTTGTATGATTACTTAAGTATAAATAAGTTTTTTCTGCTTTAATCGACGTTTCCTTTTCCTTTCTTCACTTACAACCTTTTCAAATTTGGGAAATGTTTGCAAAATAAATTTGAATTAAATGTTTTGATTTTTCTTAGTGGGTTAAAATGTTTTAATTTTGACTGAAAAACTTTAAAATAACCAGCATAATATATTTTTGCAAAAATGTCCTATGTCGTTACTGAATTATAATTATTAGACTAAAACTGGAATGCAATAGGTTCTATGTCACTGAATCTCTGAACTGAAGTATTAATATTACTATTTTAGTGTCAAATATGATGAATAACATCTTTATTGAAAACGTAGTTTAAAAATTTAATCGCTTTAAGTAATCGTAATGACACTAAAATTTTTTATGTCTCCCCTGAAAAATCAGCTTAACCTGACATAGAACGTATTGCGATATCAACGACGAAATGTTGCACTGGCGCTTGAGCCGTTTTACTTTGAACTAATTTAGAAGACTACATCACATAAGTTCAGTGCTAACGTTCATTGGGTAAACACGTATTCCGATATTTCGTATTTTTAACCACGTCATCTGTTAACTGGAGGAATTTCTGAACGGGGTTTTGATAGACTTGGCTTAGCAAGAGATTCATGGAAATGTAATCCCTGCCGCGAAGACGTACAATCTCATAATTCAAACGACGAGACCCTGCTTACTTCGGATGGTACACCTGGCCACTCAAGATTATCTTCTGAACGTAATTTACATCATAGTTCTACACCTAAACAATCTGGGATTAACAAAGAAGCTCAGCCCGACTGGTCACCTCGTGAGGTTCTCGATGATATTTCATCCAAAATGGCGGTGCTTCAATCACAATTTTCTGTTATTCACCTTATTCAAAATGATCTTAAGCAAGTGACGAACGACATCGCGGATCTAAAGTTAACCCTCAACTCAAAAATGGATGAGATTTCCGAACGAGTAACTGCAATCGAGGGTAGGGTTTCGGTTCTCGAAGCATCTGGGACCGATTTGGATGAGATCAAAAGTATAACTAATAAAATCGTCGAGGATAACTACTAGAATGACCAATGGGTACGACGATCGAATATTCAAATAAATGGTATCCCACAAAAAGTAGGTGAGAATCTTTTGAAAATTATTCAAACACTATCCGATCGTTGTAGTTTCCCAATCAACTTGAATTCAGATATTGATTTTGTGACCAGAATCGCAGTTAAAAATAATACTGAGGTCAAAAAACCAAAACCGATAATTATGAAGATGCAGTCAAGGTATAAAAAAGACGATTTCTTATCTGCGCTTCGTAGACTTAAGGATCTGAGAGCACACGATCTGGGATTTGTCGGTGCGACTAATCGCGTATATATAAATGACCATCTATCGACCCGTAATAAATTTCTTTTACAACAAGCACGTATCAAGTCAAAGGAGAAGAACTATGCTTACTGCTGGGTACGAAACTGTACGATTATGGTACGTCGTTCTGATAACTCACCTGTTTTGCATATTACGTCTGAGGATGACCTAAAAAAAATTGTATAAGTGACAACCAGACATACATACTGGTTCATTGTCAGTTTTGTGTAAGAATTGTATCTTTTTTATTTATTTTTTTTTCCTTATCATTCAGTTTATCTAATTGTAAGCTTGATGGCAATTTTTCAAATACAATATCTTTTTTTTGTCGATTAACGAATTATATAATATTCTATTTTCATCTTACGTTAATAAATAGTGACTACATAAACAGAAGTATAACGCTCAAGGCCCATCGATGGATAAATTTTGTCTATGTTACATATAATTGCATTTATTATATGCTTATATATTATTCTAGTAATTATTTGCTGCATTATGTGTTAGGGGTGTTCACGTCATGGTTTGTTGATATATTAGTGGCGCTAGCTTATTCACAGCCAGCATTGTATAACGTACAACGTGTTTTAAGTAGTCGGCAACTGTTTACGTTTGTTATGCGTGTACGCAGACCGAGGCTATTCATACGTTCGAACGATGTGCATTGTATCTTATCAAACAGGTTTGCAATACAAACTATATTATTTGTTACAAATATACCTTCCACTTACTTTTATTCTATAAGAAACGACTTGATCTGCTTTTGTTTACCTACAATTTATTTAGTTCGTTATATTATAACATTACATCATGCATATTATGATGTTACTGTAAACATGTTTATTGGAATATTATATTATAATTCTATATTAAAATTATATTACGATGCCATAGAGGTTAATCTGATCATAATATTAAAGAAATTTAATTCGTATCGAAGGTCACTATGTTACCACTACTCTGTTATTTTTAGAACGATACCACTATCTACTTGTCTACTTGTTCAGTCTCGTAAAATTAATATTTCAATTATAATAAATAATTATAATAATTATAATAATTTAGTCCCGTCTCAATGGCCTCTTTGAATATATTTTACCAAAACGTACGCGGCTTACGTACAAAAACCAAGGAGTTTTTAATGAATGTCGTAAACTCCGATTATGACGTCATATGTATCACGGAGACATGGCTAGTGGCTACTACCAGGTATTTTCGATAGTGAATTATTCGACCCGCGTTACAATGTATACAGAGTTGACCGCGACTACAGCCGGCTGGGGCTGCGCATGGGCGGCGGCGTGTTAGTGGCGGTGCGCCGCGAGCTGGCGCTGGCGGTGGGCCCTCCGCACGCGCCGCCTGTTCTACCTGGTGCGCCCGATGTGCTCTGCGTAGGGATCGTACTTGGTAACAGCGGGGTCGTTGCTACTAATTATTTATATATTTTTTGCTGTTATTTTCCACAGAATAAGGATCAAGTCGCAGCCCAGCAACTGTTTTTTGATTATTTAGCAGACTTAAGCGACGACATGCACAATAGTGAATTTGTCATATTGGGAGATTTTAATATCCCTGATGCCGTTTGGGATACTCAAACTGTTAATCCAGACGTTCATTCCTTAACTAACCCCTCTTTTAATTTATTAACTAATCAATTATTTACATTTATGTGCTATAAGGATTGGTCGCAATACAATGGAATCAAAAACTATAATAATAGATGCTTAGATCTTGTTATAAGCAGTTGTCCCTGCCGGGTACAGCGGGCGCCGCCAATGGCGTTGCCGGAGGACGCGCATCATCCGTCATTAAACATCGCGTGTGATGTCGCTCGACCGGTACAGGAGCTGCGCCCATCACTTCGTACTATACGCAAGTATTTTGCGGCTGATTATGACTCTGTGAATAATGCGTTAAGTAAAATAGATTGGCGAAGTTTACTCACGACTGCCGATATCAATTTAGCCGTTGACAGTTTTTACGGTGTATTAAACACAGTTATCTCTGAATTTATACCTGAGAAAAAAACATACAATGACAGCAAGTATCCTGTCTGGTATTCATATCATTTAATTAAACTTATTAAGAAAAAAATAAAAGTTCATAAAAAATGGAAATGTTATAATAGACTTAGTGATTATATAAAATATTCGGAACTTCGGAAGCAAACAAAAGAATTAAGTAAGAATTGTTATAATTTATTTATAACTAGGGCTGAAACAAATATTAAAAATAATCCTAAATTATTTTGGTCTTATATCAAGTCTAAAAAAGTGTTAGTGGTATACCGGATACCTTATATTTTAGGGACTCACATGCCTCAGATGGTCAGTCAATAGTAAATCTTTTCAACACATATTTTCATTCGGTCTTTGAGCGTGAAGCACATGATTCACCGTCATCATCATGTGGTTCCAATACAATTATTAACTCTGTCGAATTTTCTCCTGAAATTGTTTTTAAATACTTGCGTCACCTCGAAATAAGTAAAGGTAGTGGTCCGGATGGGTTACATCCTGTATTTCTAAAACGATGTTGTAGTGAACTAGCATACCCTGTAAGTATTCTTTTTAACTTATCTTTATCCAGCGGTATAATGCCTCCAATTTGGAAACGTTCTATTGTTGTGCCTATTTTTAAGAGTGGGGATAGGCATAATATTTGTAATTACAGAGGGATTTCTAAAATTTCAATCTTGCCCAAGATATTCGAGAAAATCATCTATGATAGATTATTTCCTATTCGACCCTTTTTAATCGCTCAGCAGCATGGTTTTATTGATAAAAGATCCACCGAAACAAATTTATGTGAATTTTTAGATATAATATTAGATTCGATGAATAAAGGCTTCCAGGTCGACGCCGTGTATACTGATTACTCTAAGGCTTTCGATTAAATTTCTCATTCATTGTTAATTAAAAAAATAGAGCGTATCGGTATACATGGCGACCTCCTTCGGTGGCTTTCATCATATCTAAGAGATCGCTCTCAAGCCGTTGCAGTCAAAGGATTTACATCTTGTTTCGTTCCTATTACGTCAGGAGTGCCTCAGGGCTCGCATCTCGGTCCTCTTCTATTTAACATCTTTATAAACGATGTTTTGGAATGTTTTCGTCACTCTAGCGTCCTATTATTTGCTGATGATACTAAAATCTTTACTAGAACAAAATCTGTTCAGGATTGCATATATTTGCAGAATGATTTGAATACTCTTAATAAGTATTGTTTGGACAATAAGTTATTTTTAAATGTTAATAAATGTTGCATTATCTCTTTTAGTAGGAAGAAAGCCACTATTCAATACAATTATAGTATTAATAATTCAATTCTTAAGAGAGTGACCGAAGTGAGAGATTTAGGTGTCTTCTTAGATAGCAAGTTGTTTTTCCGATCACATTTTGAGAAAATTACTGCCAAGGCGTATAAAATGTTAGGTTTCTTAATTCGCCAAACATCCGATTTTAAAGATATAAATACATTTATTATTTTGTACAATGCACTAGTAAGATCACATCTTGAATATACTTCCGTTACGTGGAATCCGCAATATAGCAAATATAAGCATATGCTTCAACGTCTTCAAGATAAATTCTGTAAGCTTCTCAAATGTAAGTTTAAGACATATCCAACTGGTACATTAGCTACCCTTGAAACTAGACGTGAACACCGTGATATCATTTTTTTGTATAAGATTTTAAATAACCACATTGATACGCCGTATTTTTTAAATAAAATATCCTTCAATTGTCCTAAGTATAACCCGAGATCAAACCGAAATTATACATTTGCCATTCCAGTCTGTAAAACAAACTATGCTTTAAACAGATTTGTCGTTAGAGCCTGTAAACTGTATAATAATAAATATAATATGCTAGACATATTCTATTTAAAACTCAATAAGTTCAGAACTGCCATCAAGCTATTAAAATAAACTGTAATTGTCACAAGATATTATTACTGTCATTTTTATTTCGTACATAATGTTTTGTTTGTAACAAAGTAAGATTCTTGTATAAGTAAATTTATTGTTTACCCAACCAATATTTGTTTGTAATTAATTAGTGAAAACTTAATTGGCTTATGTACTATTTAGTCGGTAAGATTCATATGTATTATTACAAGCTGTATGTTTTCTATAAAAAAAAAAAAAAAAAAAAGAAATAAGTTGTTCTTACATGAATCAATATAGATGATCAATGACGGTTCAATTAGTTTTCCTTTGCTTAAATTTACGAAATTATACAATTAACCCTTTTTATTTTCGATGATTGAAACAATTTCAAGTAAATGTTGACACTTAAAACTATTTTCATACATTACGAAATAATTTCACAAGTTCGTTAAATCATTTCCACTTTGAAGGAAAATATTTTAAAATGTGATTTGAGTCTACTAAAATACGTGTAAGGTACCTTTAAATGCTTTAAATCACAAAACTTTTGTACGAAGTGCCCCTGCGCAGGCGGTTAAAAATTGGCGTCGTTTTTCTTATGAAAATATTACAAAAGATGGCTATTGTTATCTATGGGGCTATTCAGATGCTAAAAGAGGAGGAAATGAAGTAGCTACACTATAATGAAGAAATATATTTCTAAAGTAGACAAGCGTTGCACGATCAAACACTTGATTCCTTTTGTCTTGGACATAAATCAGAGATTTATGTCCAAGTCAAAATAAGAACAAGATTGTTTTGTCTTCCAGATATTTGGCGTTTGACATTGCATTATGTACATCTGGAGACCATCCAGTTGAACTAATTGTTTCCAGGCCACACGAGTGTCGATAGCATGCACTCACCATTGAGGGCTCCGTAAAAACACCACCGTATGGGCTCTCTCGAAATGGTTGATAATCTACCAGATTGCTCGGAAAGAATTGTCACCCTACAAGGTAGAATAGTTAAACCACACGGATTTTAAAAACTATGAGGATTTTTCCCACAAATATTTTAAGGGAAACCTTGCCGGGAAAATAAGCAAAGTCCGAATTGATAATTTTAATATATCTGCAATGCAAAATATTTCCGTCAAATGCTCCATGAAAAATAAATCTGAAGCAGAGCTGATACCAGTGATGGCAAAACAAAACGTAGTAAATTCTAAGTTTTGCATATTGATGATATCCTTATTGCCAATTACAAAAGCTAAACACACTAATTTGAAAAAATTTGATATTAGCCTCATCCTCAAGATTTTTCACCCGGAATATTTGAGACTACCAATAGCGGTAGTCGTACATATTAAATGACCTCGTAAATGGAAAAGATTATTTAATAGATACTGACGTGGAGGACAAATCGGAAAATTAATCATAAAATTTAATGATTACCAATATGTTAGCGAGACGCGAAGTATTGATAATTTGATTATTATTACTTAAAGTTTATTTCGTTAATCAAAAGAAGACTGAAGACTTTACTTTCCTTTTTTTAATATTATGAAATATAATTATGTTTTCTATTTTTATATTAAAAATAAATACGAGTTTCAAAATAGGTAATAAACAAATATTATAATAAAAAATTATATAATTAAACTTTTTTTATGGTAGTTGGATAGGCAAATTGGCAAACGTGTGACGATGGTAAGTGGTCGACGTCGCCCATGAACATAAACTAGTTTACCTGGAACGAGCCCAGGCAACTCATCTGTTGCCTATCCTGAGACATAAGATGTTAAGTCTCGGTGCCAGTAATTACACTGCCTGTCTTGCCCTTCCCTCCGAAACACAGCAAAGCTGTTTCACGGGAGAAACAAGCAAGATGGTGGTACCCATGTACCGGTAAATTATTATTATTGTTGATTACTTTGTTTTATTGTTTCCAAAATAGTAGAAAAATACCGCAAAAAATTTATAAAATTTCTGCTTCATTGCTTTTATAAATCTAATCTAATCTAATCTTCCTATAATTTTCTTAATTGAATTCATCGTTTTAAGATCAAAATCTCATAAATTGACTTTCTTTCAATGAACTTAGTAAAATTATCAAGAAAAATTAGTATTATAAGACTTTTATCGATTTTCTTAAAATGGTAGCTTTCCCTGTTAAATTATTTTGCCTTATTCTATTTTTCAACTATCCTGAATATAAATCATTTTTCCTTGATCTATTTTGGAATGTCTTATGATTAAAGTCATTTTACCCTGAACTATTTGGCTAAATTATGGCCTGTAAATCTTTTATCCTTAATTTGTTACTAAATTTCAATGTACTTGAATCATTTTGCCTTAAACAGAAAATAGGTCATTTTGACTTAAGTGACATCTAAATAAATGTACAATGCATATAAATGAATGAAACCTACCTCTTTTTGAAGCTTATTTAACGTGTTTTCATATACTTCAAGCGGTAATTCAAATAAAGAAAGACTTTAAGAGTTATGATTTTTTTTTTTGAAATTTTTAACTTAAAATCGCTCTCCAGTAAAGTTACCAGAATGGCGTTTAAGTCAAATAGCCTTTTACCCCTCGATATGGATTTCAGTTACACTGAAAAATCACAACGTGTAAAAGACGTTCTGACGCGACTTCGTACAGAGCATCTTAACGTTGAGGAACGTCAAAACTTAGAACAATTATGTAGCCAGTACGCTGACGTATTTTATCTAGAAGACGAGCTTCTTACATTTACTAATAAAATAAAACACTCAATTAAAACCACTGATGAAATCCCTATTCACACAAAATGCTATAGATATCCATTTATGTTCATATACAGTAAATTCAGGAACAAATAGGTAAGATGCTCGATCAAGGAATAATAAAACCTTCCCATTCGGCATGGACCTCACCCATCTGGGTCGTGCCTAAAAAGGTCGACGCATCCGGCAAAAGAAAATGGCTAATAGTAGTTGATTTTCGCAAATTAAATGAAAAAGCAATAGATGACAAATATCCGATCCCTAACATCATTGACGTATTAGATAAATTAGGAAAATGTCAGTATTTTACAACTTTAGATTTAGCAAGCGGATTTTATCAGGTACATAACAAATCCTTAGGATATACATAAAAGGGCATTTAAATTAATAAAAATAAAATAAAATAAAATACGTTTATTTCAGACCTATAAAATAGTCCATAAAGACATTAGTAGTAAATGTAACAAAATAAACTTATTCTATGTTAATATTGTTAGTACTTAGTAATAACATTTTCATAGTAATAATATGATTCGGATACATACTTTATCATAATATATAAATTATGTATCCACAAATCATCTTATACCTATTGCTAACTCTATCCAATGTCTTTGTATAGGGCAGTCTGGTCTACGAGCAATCATTTTCAGGATGCTGTTCCGAGTGTTGCGTAGACGCTGCAGCAAAGAGGCGGCTTTTTTACGCATGATGGCATGAAAGCCATCAATTCGAGCCTTGGCAAACATGCCGGACGCACTGCAGCGCCACGGCAGTCGCAACAGCATCCTGAAAGCGTTGTTGTACTGAACGCGCAGAACGTTGTAGGTTCGGTTCGTATATGACACCCACAGGCCGCTCGTATAAAAAGACTGACAGAATGCCTTAAATAAAGTAATTTTGACATCGGCAGTAGAACGAGCAAACCTGCGAGCGAGCATATTTCCCCTCACCGCCAATGCTCTGCGCTCGCACTCTATGTCGCATCTCGCATGTCACTGGTCACGACATGACCCAGATACCTAAAGCTATCGACTAACTTTAGCGCTACCCCATCGAGATATACTGGAGGCACATGCCGGGGCTGTTGTTTCGGTGCCTTGAACACTAGTATTTCACTCTTATTTGAGTTATATTTAAGGCCATGCGCCTCCGCGTATCTCTCACATATGGACAGCAGCTCCCTCAGACCGCTTATCCGAATTTCATGACTCCGTGATGAGGAAGGTAACATGATGTCTCGCTCACTCGTTTATTGACCTTTCTCATGTGACCTAAATATAAATATTCGTTGATTATTTGGCGATATCCATCAGATAATGATCGGTTTTTATTCAATTTTTTCTCTAATTGTAAAAATTGTCCTATGGCCGCTGACTTAGATTGGCCTAAATATTTTTGGAAGTCAGCCTTCATGGGTATGGCAACCTCGTAACTCCCATTTTCCCGGCGTCTTTTGGTAAAATTCCTCACAAAATTTTTCTTCCTCGGAGAGTATCCTGTTGTTCCGAGAACTCTGTATGTCTTCAATTTCCCAATATTTTTATAGATCTTGGACTTCATTGATAACGACGTTGCATTTGTATGTTCTTACATTTCCTGATAATATCCAGCCTAACCTGGTTTGTTGTGCTATTGGGGCTTGGGACGGCCCTTTGATGAGACCTTCCATGATGATATCAGAGTATACTCCCGCGTCTAAAAGTAAGTCTATAGGCTTTGATACATTGTAGTCCGTATCAGCCAGTTGTTGAATATGTGACCATGACCTTTTCGGGAATGATAGGTTAGGCAAATTGTTGATAACCCTTGATATGACTAAAGCTTCGGTGATAAAGTTGTAGTCTTGATATATAGATCGACATTCTAAAGTGACCATGCCTCTACTTTGCTTGAAACTCGGTCCTATGCCTGAGACTGACGCGTGGAATTTTTGTCGTCGTAATCCAAGTAGTTGAGCTGCCTTTTCGGATATGATGGAAACTTGAGACCCTTGATCTAAGAGGGCTTTTAGGGTGATATAATTTCCATCAGTCGATTTTACTTGAATAGATACGGTGGTAAGTAAGATTTCCCCGTCATCCGTTGATACATAATTAGCCTGATGCTGTCGGTAAGATGCAGAGTTACTTGCCGTCGCCGTCGGGGGTGATGAACTTGACGTCATCGGTATGTTGATATTATGTAATCGTGTAATTGTGTTATGAATTAATGTATTATGATTTTCATTGCATTCTTTACAGCGCCGGGTCGAATTACAGGGTTTGTCATAGTGTTTGTATAGACAGTTAACACATATTTTATGTTTCGATATTAACTCCATTTGTTCCTTAGGTAGTAAATTAATAAATGTTGGACACATGAACAAATCATGAGATGATTTACACGCAACACATGATTTACGTGTGAATGCGGGTGTGGCCTGATATAATCCCTTTCTGGGGGGTCTCTGTTGATATACTTGCTGGTAGACTGGTTTGATATTCGATGATAATTATTTATTTTGATAATTTGATTGCTTATCCATGCTAGATGGCTCTCTTTCTCTTCTCTGAATAGACTCTAACGCGATGAATTTTGCTTCAACAAACGTCATAAATTTGTCAAGTGATGGTAATTCACGTGGCTGTTTACGGAATTCCTTGTAATCGTTGTAGGTTACGGGGTCTAATTTCTTGCATAATAAATATACTATCGATGGATCCCAGCTGTTTGTGTTTACTCCTAAGTAATGAATGGCATGTATATGTCGCAGCCAACTAGTTTAATTAGCCATGTAATTAACAGCCTAGCCATTTTATTAACTGTCGCCAATTAATTAACTTCCTAGATAATTAGCCATAGCGTTAAATACAATATTTAATCAAACGGCTGGCTGACGCCTAACCCAGTCATAGAATAGGGTGACTATATGACACATAAATAATAGATTAGACTATATGACACAGAAATATTTGGCAAAAAATATTTATTTATTTATTACAAATAGTAATAAGAGATCAAATTGTGTAGCTTAATTAGGAAGTTTATGTTAAATATCTCTATATAAAAATAATTAACAAAAATATGTTTTCTTAAAAGCTAGTCGAACTTGAGTTAGTCAAGATAGTCAAAATCACAGCATGCACGTAACTTAATACAAATGTTATTTGTTCACACAAGTTAAACTTCTATGACACTTAGAACCACATAGAACTTTATTTTTGAAACAAGCGCATCTATTATTGCGGCATTGGTTCACAGCAGGCTTACAAGTACATTTCTGGAAGCCTTGGCCACCGAAAGGTGACTGACTTGATACAGCCTCTCGCAAGGAAATTGGTTTATCGGAAATTTCATCGCCATAGTTTGGTATCCGAGTACTGTAATTCTTGTCGTGAAAACCAATTTTTAATAGTACCATACTTAGTCCCGACCTTGTGAACACCGTTTCTTATGTCAACAATTTTTCCATTAATTTTTTTCATATCCAAAGGCCCACGATCTATTTTGGGTACATTTACCAAAACACCTATGTCTAACTATGGCATTTTTTTAACAGTGGCATCAATCATCTTATCGGCAGCACGTTTGAGCCCTTTGTGTGCTTCCTCTCTTTCTAAATTAATATCCTTTTCTACGTGACACATGATGCACACAACTTTGGAACCGTAACCTTCTTCACCAATGGTGATTCCGCATATTGCGTGTACAACACTGTTGCAGGAGTCACACTTGTGCGCTCCAGTGGCTTCATTATGGCAAACTGCACAAGTATGGTTTGGCTGTAAGTTTTCAACATTTTGTATCACATCTAAATTTTTTTTTTTTCAGTTTTCTGTCTGTTGTTTCTGCTGGGCCTTTTTCTGTTAATATTTCTAATTGCTCCTCGGTTTCTAAACTTAGAAGTTCAGATGGTGGAATATCAGATCCACTTAACCCCGCGTTGGGTTCCCTTCCAAATAAAGCTTTATATGGAGACCTTCCTATAATCCGATGAAATGAAGCATTTTTAAAATATTGCACAAAAAAACACCCCACAGACCAATTGGTGGATTTTTTTTCAGACATCCAAGCACGCAGCATATTCTCGACGTCTTGGTTGCTTCTCTCAATACTTCCCTGAGTTTGAGGATGACGCGGACTCCCATGAACAATTTTACACTCGGGCCAAATTGCAATTAATTCTTTTATTATATTTGCAGTAAACTTACGGCCATTGTCTGAATGTAAAATATATGAATACTAGAAATAAAAAAGGGTCTAAGTTCCAAAAAACAAAAGCGTAGGAATTTATGTTTTAAATAATAAACCATCATAACCACACAATTTATTTAATTTAAAATTGACATAATTATTATTACAGTAAAATGCCTTTATTAAACAAAGATTATGTATCTCAACCAATTAATTATTACAATAAACTTCAATTTTATAACTAAAACAAAGAAAACTTTAAGTCCAATTCTAATTAACTTAAATAAGGATCTATATGCCTTGCGCTATATCATAAATTAATGCTTAAGTGCCAAGCCCCTTTTGATATAGGCACTATGTTATCTAAAGAAAGACTAGTGATGTGACAAACATATTTTTTATCAAATTATTAATAAAGAAGTAAAAGCGGGTACTTTTATAGCAATATCATAAATGTTAGTTTAGTTCAAAATAGTTTCGTAATATTTTCGGTGATCTTCATTTCTAAGATAGGGTATCATTGCTAAAAGGTCTTTTTTCTTCTCCTCAGTTATTTTGCTTTTACAATTTAAATTTGGTAATGAGTAACCAGAAATTTCATTGAGTGTCTTGCCTCGCTTTAGGAGATTCACAACTTTCCAGTTATCCGTAAAACTATGCGTTTCTTTCATTCGAATTACGAAAGGTTCTTCGCTATCAAATTTTAGGTGGTGCGCTTTCGTTATTTGAAGTGTCGTTGTGTTCAGAAATGAGTCTGCCGCTGATTTAAAATCATAAAAATCCTCAGTACTCATTGATACAGCCCGAAATGGTTGTTTGAACCGTGCATTTTCAATAAGGTGTTTTATATCATCGGGCACCATACAATTTGTAACGCGTTTTCGTCTTTCAATTATCGCGAAGTCTCTGTCACAAGAGAGATATGAATGCCCACTTATTAAAAATTTGTGTTCAATAGTTTTAAAAACTTTTTTGAAACTTAAAAATGCCCATAAAAATAAAAACATTTTATTTTTATTTTGGCCGCAGCAGTTATCACTCCACATGATCAAATTGTCTTTATTTAGTGTTAGGCTATTGAGTATTTTAAAAATGCATGTAGCTATTTCATTTCCTCCTCTACCTGTGATACTTTCATTCCACAAGATCATATAACCATCGCCTGTGTTTTCGATATGCAGTCCAAGGTTATAATTTGCCAGCTGCCGAGAATAGTACATGGCTCCATGAGTAAGGGTAGGAGTAACTATTATTCGTTGTAAGTCCATGGCAACCGTGCATGTGGTGCTGCTAGGCATTTGTGACTTTTTAATGTCAAACGTCATTTGCTTGGTTGCTCTTTCGGCTCTTAACTGGTGTAACTGTAATTGATGTTTGTGGATTGTTCTGTTACTTGGGTCTGAAACCATGTTTGCAGCAAGTAAATCACAGGTAGCACACGTATCTGTCCGTTTTTGACCAAATTTGACATTAGAAAAGTATGTTTTGAAAACGGTACTGTAATATTTATATGTTACTGGAGTTTCTGGGTTCAGTTGTTTATAAGCTTGAAAGAGGCGGTGAATATTAAGGTCGGGGCTTAGGTATTCTTTTTGAGATCGTGCGCGACCATAGTGGCTTTCCAGTCGTGGGAATGAATTAATGTGATCGCTTACACTTCTCTCTTCAATCTCCGTGAATTTTCTGTGCTTCTTCTTATTTCCTCTCGTTTCCGTATAACTCGTTTGACCTTCTTTTTTCTTCTTTACTAATATCTGCACTTTTTTAGAAGTCACTGAAAATATTTCACTAAATGTGACTTTACATACATTTACAATATTGCCCTGACCATTGGGTACAGTATAAAATACAGTACTGCCTTCTGCTTTGCTCAGATGTTTCATATTTTCCATTTCTTCTCCTTTTTACTGGACTTAAATGAATAAGATTCATTAAAAAAGTCGACTGTTTTTCATTATCTGCCAGATTATAAAAATCTTGGAATAGTTTTAATTTATGGGCCGGAGTCAATGTTTTGCAATCATTATTGACACTTGCAATGTACCTGAAAATGAAGTTTATGGGCTTATACGGGTGATCATCATCATCATCATTTTCTAAAGCTAATTGTTTTAAGCATCGCATGCTAAGATAAGGAGCCGACGCAGTACCATACGTCACTGTATTTAACATATACAGTTGCAAAGATAAGTCTCGACTTTCCCGCCATAATATTAATTGTAAGTTACGTTGATCTGGTTGAATTAAGATCTGTCTAAAATGTTTCTGAATGTCCGCACACGCTGCGTATTTATACTGCCTGAATCTAAGTAAGATGGACAAAATATAATTTTGTAATGGCGGTCCTATATGTTGTATATTGTTTAACGATTTATTATTCGAAGTACTCGCGCTCGCGTCAAACACAACGCGCAATTTTGTAGTGACACTATCCTCTCGGTAAACACCATGATGAGGTAGGATGTAATGCGGTTTACTCAATATTTCAGGGACATCCTTTGATGCGACTGGGGTCATGTGACCGAGTGCCTCATATTCCCGAATAAATTCTAAATATAGTTTTTTATAGTTAGGTAAACGATCTAACTTTCTTTCGAGACATAAAAAACGATTTTTTGCCATAGTGTATGAATCACCTAACAACTCGGGTGACTCCTTTAAAGGAATACGAACAGATAATCTACCATGTTCATCACGTTTTGTAGTCTCTGTAAATAACTTTTCACAATAATGATCATCTTTCGACATGATATTTGGTAAGGGAGACAATTCTTCTAACTCCCAGAATTTTTGTAATTGATTGTTAATTTGAGCGAAATTACATTGAACTCCCTCAGGTTTAAACGAATCATTACTACAGAGAGGGCCAGAGATGATCCATCCTATTTTGGAATCGTACAGATATGGACCACTACAGAGTTTAATCTTATTATTATTTAATAGATCCCAAAATATATCCGCCCCTAAAAGTATATCAATGTCCGACGGAACACTAAACGTCGGGTCCGCGAGCAAGATATGCTTAGGTATCTGTATATATTGACATTGAACGTCTAACGAAGGTAACTTCGATGTAATACGAGGAAGAACCCAACACTGAATAGTTGTATTAAAGTCATTAACTTTAGAACGAATGTTTATTTTGCAGGTATAGGAACTTTTTGTAACGCTTTGTCCTACACCTGAAATATGAATTGTGGACTGTATAATAGGCAATTGTAAACGATTACATAACGATTCTGTGATAAAACAATTTTGACTCCCATTGTCAAGTAGTGCTTTAACTGTGTGATAGTAATCACTCGAGTCAGGAACATCAATGAGTGCTGTCGACAATAAAACTTGTTGTATCGCCGCACTGCACGTAAGTACATTGCGCCCGGAGTGTACCTGCTGCATATCAGGTGATTTGTCTACACTCGACGACGGATGTGAAATAGACGTAGAAGCGACCTGACCTATTCTTTCGCTAGAAGTATTATTATTATGAAGCAATGTATTATGATTATTTTTACATATTTTACATGGACCATATGAGCATTCGCTTGGCAAGTGATTACTAGAACGAATACAATTTTGACAAAGGCCTTTATTTTTCACAATTATACGTCTATCTTGCACGGGCAAATTTAAAAAAATTGGACAAGAATACAAATAATGGTCTCCGCCACAGTCAACACAAGTACGTCTTAACTTATTATTTTCCAAGTTATGTTTATTATGACTTGAATTAGTTACGTATGAATGTGTGATAGGTTGCGAATTTATATTGTTTGATTTATTGGCATATCTTTTGGTTTGATATGAATTCAACTTAATGGTATCATTATTACTGTGCTTATACGTAGAAAAACCTTTATTATTATTTGACTTAATCATTTCTAACATATCTGCGCGGTTTCTAAAAAAATCTAGAAGATCAGTTAATTTGATGTTATTTGAATTATTTTTAGACACAAGAGTACCTTTATAAGTTTCCCACTCGCGTTCGGTCGACTGATCGAGTTTAGAAACAATAAGATAAACAATTAACGTATCCCAAGCATCAGTTGTCTCGTTCAGTGATTTAAGTGCTCGCAAATTACGTAATATTGAGTCTATTAATTTTCTAATTTGAACATACGATTCGTTTTGAAGTGACTAAACAGTAAATAACGCCTTTACATGATTATGTACTAATAAACGATTGTTGTGAAACCTATTTTCTAATAAATCCCATGCATGTGAGTAGTTTTCCGCAGTGAATTCCAAAGCAGATATAACTTGTGAGGCAGTACCATTAAGAGACGATTTTAAATAATGAAACTTCTGTATCTCATTGAGGTCTTCACGATTGTGTATCATGGTGAGATATGAGTTTCTATACTCCAACCACTGATCATACGCACCATCAAACGCAGGTAGTTTTATTACTGGCAACTTAATGGACACAGGATTATACACTTGATAAGGAACAGATTGGGTTTGTTCACTACTATTAGGATTCGTTAAGCACTTCGCGTCTGCCATGATGGAGAAGTACTGCTGTTCAAATGATTCGCGATATTCTAATTGAGTGGACAAATCGGAATCATCAATTAATTGCTCAATTTCAAATTGAATATCATTAAAAGTTTGGAAAATGGTGCAAGCTGACTGTATTCGTAAATCTAATTCAGTTTTCATTTTCGAATTTAATGTTAATTTGTTTAATTTAGATGTATACTTTTCAAATAACGTAAGCCTGCATTTCAGTGTGCCTCGCTGCTTTTTCAAGTCAGCGAGACGTTTATTGGACATTGTGCTAACACCTAAACTAGGAGATTTAGCCCTTTCACTTATTTTAACGGGATCCTGAAACTCATCATCACTCATTTTGGAAGGTTTTAGGAAGCAAGAGTACTTACAGTTTCCCGCTTGGCAACGCCCGGGCGCAACGCTGGCGCCGCACAACACATAAACTAAGACGAAAAAATAACAATATTAACGCAAATTTTAAGGACATGGATTAGAGAAATGGGTTTTGTGACCTGACCGGATGCGACCGCCGACAATCCTGGACAATCCTCTTCTCCAATGCCTTCTGTGAAACGCTCCACGTAGTCGCGTGGTTTTTATTATCCGTATCGTTAGGACCAGAATGTTAAGAATCAACTCTTTCCTATTTGGTGAGGACAAGGGTGATCTTAAATGAATATTTTATTTGTTCAAAATATAAACGTATATTTTGTTTGTTTGAAAATTCGATACTGTTACTATGGTTACAAGACAACATAAAGATTTTTTGACATAGAACAAACTAGAATGGAGTGAAGTTGTCTTCATGTTCTAGTGTTCACGCCGGTGTAGGATTGCGCCATTCGCCGATAGATGGTATTGGTCTATTATTGAACACTCTTCTATGACCAAAAGCAGGTAAAGACAAACTTCCTACACTGGTTGTATTCACTCTGTCTTCAAGGAGTGTCAAACACTCTGTACAGAGTACATGATCTGAAGTCAGTTTGTAATACATTAATAGAAATAGCATCTATAATACTCTAGTCTAAATAGTAATTGTGAAATCAAAGACTTAAGTCTAAGCTTTTAATGTTTTTTTATAATGTTATATTTTCAGGTGCTAGTTTAAAATATTTATTTGGAATGATAGAGATTTCTTTACAATTCTCAGAAAACCATTTGTCACGAAGCACATAGAAGGTGCCTTATTACTTCTTAGACTAATATACTTTACCTACATATTCAGAATTATATAAATTATGGTCTGCTTACTTGAGTAGGAGCTTTCCACGATTGTAATAGGTTAAATATTGGAGTAGACACTTCTAAAGTACGTGTATTTTGATTTCTGGGTATCGAAAATGAACAGTTGATACATCTGTCTCGCCGGTTCATCCAGACGGCCGCGGCACCACGCGTCGCCATATCTCATCAAATATATCACGCAGAAAAAGTTCACAAAATATAAACAAGTTCTGCTTATTAAATATTGCGCACGTTTTCACATTCCGCAAATGCCACAATGACAGATGTCAGAAGAAATGCCGCAGGATATAGGGATGCAGTCGATAAATCGAAGTCTATGAAAAAATCGATTTTGAGTCTTGTAGCAGTACTGAATCGATTTGATGTAATGGATTAGCTTAATTTTACTGTAAATCTAACATACATATTATAGAAAAGGTTATACATTATATCATCATGTAATAATATTATCATAAACTGTTATTAAAGCAAGTAATATGTATTTATAACGATTGCAATAATAATTGCTTTAGTTGAATGAATCGATATTGTTACTATATCGATTCTTTGATATTATGTTTCTAATAATGCACTACATCACTAACCAAACATGGAGGAAATCATATTTAGTAATTTTTATTCTTTAATTTATATTTACAGTTCAAATATTGGATTCCTGGCGTGGAATTACGTTAAAAAATTCGAAAAAGAATTACTATTATACTTTCATTTTGAAGCATGAGACAAATTGGTACCAATTTTGAGCATTCGCCTTTCATGATGATCGGTTAAGTAGTTTTCGCGTGAAAGCGTAACAAACATCCATGCTTTCACATTTATAATATTAGTAAGGATTAGGAAGGATGAATTAGCTACATAGGTCTAAAAGGTAGTGCCATGCTGCATGCAGCCGCAGGCTAATTACGTATCTTGAAATTACAAGCAACAGGCAAAAATTGCACAATATTTGCTGTCAAAATCATATTTTGTATTACCTATTAGCAACGCGACAGCAACAAGCTCAAACAATCGACCGCAACGCCATCTGCAAAGCGACAGCGACCGAGGAACTAAAAATGCATTTTTTGGTATGTTTGGCTGACGGTTTGGTATTACCGATTACGTAAACTATTTAGCAGCCCGCGACAGCAGATTGAAATGTCAAACAGCGATTTTTTAACAACAACTAAAGTAGTGTCTGCAAGCCTGTTGCTATTCGTCTGCTTACTATATAAACTGTTTAAAATACTTGGTTAGTGATCGAAAAAGACTTAGAGACATTTTAGGCGTAATATTATCTTGTGTGACTCTTATTGAACTTACCCTATTCGATTTTAAGTGGCAGTGTTATTGAAAAAGAAACTATAATTTTAATACAATGGCTCGTGCACTTCTTTTGATGGTTGCATTAGAGGCTGAGGAGATAAGACAGAAGACCAGGAGCACAGCCTCACTGAGACGTCGACTACGCGAGGAAGCCAAAGCATTCAACTTGTCCGACTGGGAATTTCAATCTCTTAACAGACATTCAAAGGATTTTAACTTATGAAATTAAATTGATCTAAGTACTATATAAAAGTCAAGAGTTTTGCGACTTAACAGTAGGATTCCTGCCGGCCTACTCTTGACTGCAATTCCAATCTCACAACAATATGAATTCAATCCAGTTCCAGTTCCAATCTGGAGTATATTGGTACTCTTGAACAAATCGAGTTTACGATTGATTTTGAAATTGGAAGCGATGACCGATGTGATGTGTATAATAAAATATAATAACAAAATAAAATTCAACACAATATGATGTTTTATGTTTTTTTTTAATTAAAATATGTCTCCAATAATGAATTATTATCTTTTATAATGTACCTAGTTCCTTAAATTAAACCGAAACTTATTTTGTAAAGCATTAAACGGCAAATAAATTATACATTCTGGCATAATGTGTATTGCTGTTATAAAAAAATCTTACGTGCAATTTTGAATAGACATCAAATTTCAAAATAGCTCAAAACAAAGTAAACAAAAAAAATTAGAAATCATCTTTCTTAATTTACCAGTACCGTAGAACGGGGCTATTTGAAACAGTTTTTCGCTTAACCATGTGTTTAATAAAATACCATTGAATGAAATAAGTCAACAGGGGGTTTTTTGAGTAGTTTTAGTAAAGTCCTCTTGATCACTGTTATTCCTATACTTCAATCGTAAATAGTTTTAAAAATATAACCTTTTAAATATGCTGTTCCAAATATCGCTAATATGGGGTTATTTGGTTTTGTAGTTTGTTAGACCTCTTTTACTTGATTTGTCGAACATGCGCTAAATTGAACCATACTAGCGATATTTGGATATTTTTTAGAGTACCCTTGTACTGAGTTTATGGCAATTTGACTGTTTTTGGTCAATTAAATACCGAATTGTATGAAATCTGTCACCACAATTGGGGTTATTTGAAATTCGATGTAAATATAATACAGTTTTACCTGTTTTATGTCAAGCGATATTTGGAATTCTTAAGGGTAAGCTATTCTTTACGTGAGTAAATATGGGCTGGGTAATATGATTTTATAAATAAAACCCAAATTTCTATTGAAATTTTAAAATTTTATTCAAAAGATTTTTTATGATAAAAGCATCGTGCATTTATTACTCGAGAACTGCTGGACCGATTTTCATGGTTAATGATTTAATTTACTTAAAAATGTCACAACAAATTATAAACATCTTCTCAAAATATAAAAGAGGTACCTAGTTTAAAACTAGGTATTGGCGTGAAATGAAGTTATAAATTCTAGAAAAAAAATTAAAGCCTCAAAAAAAGACTCATCGCTTTTATGAGCGAGTAAAACTCTTTGGCTTTTGATGTGAAAAACGACTAAGTAGGTACCTACTTAAAAATCACACAAAATGATAAATCTTCTCAAAATACAATTAACATGAAATTATTCAACAAGAGGTAGTTTCTATCTTATAACTAGGTATTGGCGTGAAATGAAGTTATAAATTTCTAGAAAAAAAGTAAAGCCTCAAAAAAAAATCTCATCGCTTTTATCAGCGAGTAAAAACTCTTTTGCTTTTAAAGGATTTTCATTCAGTTCAATTTTTTTCACAATCCATATATCATCAACCTTGTCTCGATCAGTTTTCTTGTCAATCCGAAATGCAAGCTCTGGTTTTTTTATTGTTTTGTAAAAATTTACTGTGTAATTATAATTGAGGCCGTTATTTTTAATAGTTTCGATAAATCCAACATAATATTTACATTTTTTTGCGTCACAGTAGCGCACCAAAACATGGTCCTTCACAGCATATATAGGTGCCATTCCGTGTTCATTAAGTTTTTGATCGCTTTCTACGTGTTCTTGGCTCTTATTATTATAATTTTGGTCGTTTTCTTTACTGTTTATATTATCTTTATTCGGTCCAAAGTCTTTCTGTGTTTGTAAGTGATATACATTTTCTTGGTGAGAATCATTGGACTCATGAAATTTTGAAATCCCAGATGCCGACAAATCTGTATTCTCACATAATGCGCTCTTATTTTTTTCTATTTTATAGGTTATAAGTTCTAATCCAGTATTTAAGTTATCATCAGTATTTTGTTCTTTAGAACCTTCAGTTACATAGCATGTAACAGATGATGCGTTGCAATCCTTTACGTCACAATTTTCGATGTTTTCCGTGTCTGTTGGTTCTTTGTTAGAAAAGCTGAATTCGTGTACTTTAATCTCGGGATCAGGTAGATCTTTCGTTGCTGAATTGCTTGAATTGTTGTCAGTCTTATCAATTACGTATTCTAACTTAGGGTTAATATTAGTCTTTGAGTTATCATCAGTCTTTTGTTCAACAGAACTACATTCAAATGATCTCGCAATTAACTTATCATCATATTTAAAAATTTGAATGTTTTCTGCAGCTGTTGGCTGTTTCATGTGAGTGCAGTCACTAATATCTTTACATTCGTAGTCTTCAGCACTGCTCACATCAGAGCTGTGTTTATCAAAATCCACATCTAGAATGTCCGAGTCACTATGAACACTCATAACATCTGACACACTTGTAGTATCGGAATCATTTGACTTTCTTTTGATTTTCTTATTTTTGGATTTCTCAGCTTTAACACTGGCTATCAATCGTCTAATACTTTCTGGGTCTAAGTCTAAATTTTTCAAATCACTGATCTTCATCTTTCTTTTTTCTATTGTTGGTCTACTTTTCTTTCCGTTGCTCTTGACTTTAGATAGATTATTTCCAAATTCTAGTTTATTTTTCAAATCACCTATCTCCATTTGCTTTTCTTCTATTTTTGGTTTACTTTTCTTTCCCTTGCCCTTACTTTTAGTAGATACACACTCTCCGATTTCTGATTTCTTACTTGTTTCTATAACCTCTTCCTGCTGTGATCTTTGATCGTCGGAGCTGACATATGTAAGGTCAGAGTCATAGGCATAGGCTTTACATAACCCAGAAGGGCCTGCAATTGGCTGTGTATCAAGCAGATTCAATTCTTCATCTTCAATTCCTCCTGAGAATTCAAAATCAGTGTTACTCACGTTTTTGTGTAAAGATTTTCTATTCTTCCTTTCGCTCGACACTTGCCTTTGTGTATTTTTTTGTTTTTGTAGCGGTTTGGTTTTTTCTGTCTGATTGCGTACTAAATCTTGTACTGTTATGCTCATGCCGGGTGGTACATTGCATTTCCTTTTCCGTTTTGTTGGTTTGGTGGCATCTATAGGACTTCTCATTTCTTGTAACATGTCCACCACAACCGAAGATGTTGTGTTCTCTATCTGTTCTTCCGAAATAATATCTCTTTGTGGTAAACGTGATTTAGGTCGCTCTGAATTTATGGGGTATAAGCCACATTTATCAAATCCAGCAATCAGGTTACTAGATTCTTTGCTATTCTCTTCCAATTTATTCTTCAATTTCTTTAATAACTTTGGAAATGAACTTTTAACTAGAGTCTTGTGTTTCACCCCTTCAGTCCTCTTCCACTTTGTTAACACGTCACGCCAATACTTTTTTAAAGGAGCGTAAAACGCCACATCCAATGGCTGGAGTAGATGAGTCGTTTTTGGAGGTAAGCAAATAAACGTTATATCCAGTTCATTGCAAGTCTGTAGAACAGATTGTGAGAAATGAGAAGACAAATTGTCTCCTATTACAACTTTTCGTCCTGTTTTTTTTTTTGCATACGGAACTATGACCGTGTTAAACCAGTCTTCAAAGCATACTGTGTCAAACCAGCCACTTTTTGATCGGTTGTATCGAGTTCCTTCAGGACCTCCCTCCACCCATTGATCCCACAGGTGGTCTGCTTTGTATACTACATATATCGGCAAGGATTGTCCATCTGCAGTGCCAGAAAACATTAAAGAAATTGATGACTTTGAACTATTCATTATCCGTTCGGGATATTTACACCCTCTCTTGAAAATGTATTTTTTGCTACCCGGGTCATCAGTTAGGTTTGTCTCATCATAATTGATGAGACAGTCGGGAGAGACTCCTTCAATAGATTTTTCGTAATTAACAAAAAAATCATCAATCATCTGTGCTGTAGTTATGGCGCGATCGCTGGATATATTTGATGCTAACCGATTGGAAATCTCACTTTTGTGTCTGTTTAGGAAATTGCGCGCCCAGTCTATACCAGGCATGTTATCGTTTAGGCCATATACGTTTTTTCCAATTTTATTTAAATATTTTTGTGCAAACACTCGTTGGTCAGTTGAATCTAAAGGGAACCCCCATTGGCTCATTAATAATATATATTTTACAAATAACTTCTCTTCTTCACTTGAAAATAGAGTTGGATGACCTGCTTTTTCTTGCGTGCAGTTAACATTTCTATATTTTCTGCTTAAAGTGCTTATCGGAATATTGTAATTTTCGGCAGCCTCTTTCAATTTTAATGAGTGATTTTTAACAGCTTCTATTGCTTTATTTAAATCTTCTGCAGAATAACTTAGATATGGTAGATGAGATTTGCCATTGCGTGAATTGGTATACTTCCTATGATATGTTCGCACCATGATAACATCCCTTGTTTCGTACCTGTGTACAACATAATAATAAGTAATTTTAATATTTATGTTATTGGGAGCTTTGTTTACCCCATAAGGGATACGGGCATAGTATACGTATAGGAATTGTATACTTTTTCGTAGTTTTAAATAAAAGAAAAGTTTTCTTATGTTGAAATTATCATTATTGAATGAAATAGAATTTAAATACAGAGCAAAAAAAATCAGCGTAAAAAAAATATAATTCCATCAATAAATGACTCGAGTTATGAAATGGTTGGTTCGTAACCAATTGGATAAGTTACGTTTTTTACACAAAATGCTAGCGCTCACTTAATCTAGTATTTTTAAACAAATCTCCAGTTTTTTCTGTAAAGTTCTCAATAATATCAAAAAACCGTTCTAAGCGGATACCCATGTCGTAATAACTGTGTTTTAACCCAATCTCCATATTTGTTACATTTTACTTTTAAATTTTAATAGATAAGAGTAGGTAAACTTTCTTTATAACTTACCCTTAAATAAATTCTATAGCAATCTTGGGGCTATTTGGAACTAGTACCTTAATTCATACTAACGCATAGAAGACAGTTGATAGGGCTATTTGGCTATATATCCAAATAGCCCCAAAATCAACCTCAAAAAGCCCCAATCACTAAATAAAGAAATAGTGTATAGCTCGTTAGAGATAGAATACAGCACTTAACATCACTGAAATACGCAGAAAACGCACATAAACATAGTTTTGTGGACCTGGTACATACCTTTATAGATTTTGTGAATCAGGTGGAAGTTGTAAACCCACAAAAAACAGCGGAAATCAGATATTTTCCAAAAGCACTTCTTACTCGACGGGAAATGCCAAAAATAACCTCTAAAATTTCAATTTGACATTGACAATAGTTTTTGTGTTGCCAGGTGGTAAAAAAATAGTCCTACCATTTGACAGATAAAAAATACATGTGATCAAATCTTTTAATTTAGAAATTCCAAATAACCTCACTATGTCCAAAAAACCCCATCTTACGGTAATGCTGGTGCCAAGGCTTTCCAAAATAACACCTCAAGTTCTGACAGACCACATACAAATTATTATTGTTATGTATTTTAGTGATTGGTCTTATTGAAATGAGGTATTTTACTCATAAACATAGGCTTAATTTGTTTACAGAATACTGTGATTTATTTAAATATTGCTACCTTGGGTTAAAAGATAATAAAAGACTGATTGTTACTAAGTATTTTAGTACTTATTTTTATAATACCGTGATTGTAGGTATGATTACCATATCAATCAATGACCAAAAATTTAATATACACATGGAAATAAAAACTGTGTTACATTTAAATATTAGAAGCTAAATATTGTGATTTATTTAAATATTGCTACCTTAGGTTAAAAGAGAATAAAAGGGTTATTGTCAAGTATTTTAGTTACTTACTTATTTTTATAAATACTGTGATTGTAATATTGATTATATCAATCAATGACCAAAAATATAGAATATAGTTAAAAAAAACAAATAATAGTTTAACAAGAGTTTAATGAAAACATTAAAAACACTTATAGCTATTATAGCAGCCTATTATAGCTCACGCACACTAACTCTGGAAGTTCCTGCCTACTTGTTTCCTGGGTGCTGTCTGTGCTACTAAGTAGGTGGTATGGTATCCTCACTGTCTTTTTGACTCAAGCTTGCTTCATTACAAATGTTGTGTAAAACACAACAAGCATTTATAATTCTAATAACTGTGTCCAGATGATAGAGAAGGACCCTGTGACCTAGGAGACATTGCCACCTATACTTCAGAACACCCATAGTATGCTTTACTGTATAGTGTCCCACACAATTAAATTTGGTGTAGTGTTCTTCAGGTGAGCCAGCCGGAGCATCCAAATATGTTTCATCACAATAGTTCTTTGGGCATAGCCCGAGTCTCCTAAAACATAATAAATAATTATTGCATTATAATATTCATGTATGAAACAAATGCTCACTCTAAGTTAAAATCATAACTTAGACTTAACAAGTGAATAAACAACTTCCCCAAAATTTAAAAAGGAAAGAACACATTCTAAGATTCCTTTATAATTTTTATGTTATTTGCCAATTTAAAGGTATTATGACTTCTTATACTGTGGTATTACTAAAAGAATATTATATCTATTAAAATATATAATTAATTTGTTTAAATTGTATAATATATTATATCAATATAATACCTATATACAATTTAAAGGTATTTATAAAACAAAAGGCATTATTAAAACTAACTTATACAATTACAGAATCCAAGAGTCAACTTATATTTAAAACATTCCTTAAGTGAAATCCTTTCTATTATAAAACCTCTCATTTTGGGCTGGACGTATGAGAGCCATATGAGTACCAACAATAGCACTTACTATGTCATATGGAAGTTTTCATAAAATCTGAAATTAATGCAAATATTATTATGTAGCTCAATAAGTCAAATAGATTATTATAATTAGCACTTATTTTATTTATATTAATAGATAGGTATCACATAATATGAAGAACAATGTAGAACCAATCAATAATAAAATAATTTGAGATATATTTTTCAAGTATCCTACATATGCATTGAACTATTATTACTGTAGTAATTACAACTCACTGTACATAGGCCGTAAATAAAGAGAAAAGATGAACTATAAAAGAGGTTAGATATTTCTATTGACATACCTTATAACCCGCAGATACTAGATAGTAGATACAAATCCAAATCGCTATGAATAACTTCAAAGCTCCTTGCTGAGGCGATAATATCTCTTAAACTCCTCATCACATTAAATTTCACTGTAATTGTGCGCTATTGTAGCATATTTTCGATCCCAATCCTAAATTTCGATAGGATCGAGTGTCAAGAGTAGGCCGGCAGATCACAGAATAATATTAGAATAGTGTTTATATACTCTTTGAATATTAGTTATTACTTATTAGTTATTACATATGTATGTACCCCATATTTAGTATTTACATTAAAATTGATTAAAATTTAAAAGTATTTGAAGTGTGTTAAGTGTTTGACGTTTTGTAGTTCCATCCATTGCTACCTGGCTGCTGGTGGCGCTAGTAAAAGTGCATTAGCGGCTAGTGAGCAGATAGCAGACGATAAACTTATGCCTAGGTTACACAGTGCGAGCAGCTGATATGACAGTAGACAGCTACTGTGCCTGTGTACTCGTATGACAGTAGCTCGACTCGCCTCGCTCGGTCACACTATACGAACTGCTGGCGTCGCAGGAAGACAGCTACTGCACCAGTGTTCTCGCATAGCTCGTCTGTATCATGTCTCGTGCAATGTTGTCACAAAATACACGTTTAATCACAGTGCATACCACTATAAAAGCAGTTACGAAAATACTTTGTGTTGAAATTGAAAGAGCTATACAAAAAAAGAAAAAGAAGAGAAGTGTTTGGGTCAGGTCTTGGCTGCAAAGAAAAGGGGCAACGAATACAATATTTAAAGAGCTATATGATGAAGATCCCCGAGAATATAAAGCGGTTATGAGAGTGACAACTGAACAAGTGGAAATACTTTTAAATTTAATTGCTCCGAAAATTCAACGTGATGATACACTAATGAGGAATGCGATACCAGCGAGGGTGAAGTTGGAAATAACCCTTGTATACCTTTCGTCTGGGATATCGTATAGACTGTTGTCGGTATTTTTCAGAGTTTCAAAAGCATCTATCATTAAAATAATACCAGAAGTGTGTGCTGCTATCAATGAACGTCTAAAAGATTATATCAAAGTAAGTCATTTTTATTATTCATAATGAAATTCACAATGGTTTTGTTAAAGTTTTTGTACATATCAAACGTGAACTTTACATAGTAATACTTAATAACTACAGTACAATACTACATAGCTTAGTTCGTTATTTTTTAATATTAGAGATTGATATTGCTGCAGCAAGTACATCATTAGATTGGGGTGTAGATTCAGATTGATCCAGCAGTGGCGCAGAGAGTGCAGATGTTGTAGGTTCAACAAGTTGATAATTTTCAGACATTGTTTGTGAAGGATTTACAAGCTGGTAGGTTACAGGCTGTGGTGATAGCGTACATTCATTATAGAGTATAGATTGTGCAGATTGTTCCACTTGCATAGAGAGCGCAGACATTGTAGGTTCAACAATATCATAATTTACTGTAGGCTGTGGTGATGGCGTACATTCGGAACTGTAACTAGAAGGTGTATACACAATTCTAGCACAGAGGGCTCTCTTACGGTACCTAGAGAGTATCGCCTGTATTTCATCTGTGGCATCAATTCTATCAATCGAAGATAACTGTTTGAGCTGCAATGCTACATGTCTTCCAATAACATCACATTCATCTTCTAATTCTCTTGTAATCGGGGCAGACACGTTTACTAAACTGTTATTTAGCTCTTTGAGTTCATTCACGGCTGCTTGAATGTCAGACCGTTCTGATGATAATTTCGCCTTTAACTTTTTTGGTGGCTTCACAACTTTTATATGACCGGCGTTGTTGCTATTGTCACTAGCATCAAGGACCACGTTATTCGTGGCCTCCTCGCTTCCTGACGTTGATGCGACGTTGCTACCTGACGTTGATGGATGATATGGTTCCTGAAATTAACATTACTCTTTTATTTTTCAGATACCGAATGTAGAAGAATGGCAAGATATACAAATAGGATTCGCTTCGCGGTGGAATTTCCCTAATTGTTGCGGCTCTATCGATGGGAAGCATATAACAATTCAAGCACCACCAAATTGTGGCAGTGAATATTATAACTACAAAGGAACAAATAGTATAGTGCTCATGGCCGTCGTGGATCACGATTATACTTTCAGATATGTAGATATAGGCTCATATGGTCGTAACGCAGATGGTGGGGTATTCCAAAACTGCTCTTTGTATCCTTATCTAGAAAACAATTTATTGTTGCCTGAAAGTGGTATTCTAGTTGGAGATGATGCCTTCCCTTTAAAACCGTATTAATTAAAGCCCTACAAAAATAGATTGACTACCGCAGAAAAGATTTTTAATTATAGGTTGAGCAGAGCAAGAAGGATTGTGGAGAATGGGTTCGGCATTCTAGCATCTCGTTTTCGTGTTTTGGGAAAGCCAATTCAAGTTACAGAGGAAACTACGATAAAGATCGTCTTATGTGCTTGTACATTACACAACTGGTTACGTACTACTGCATCACACACTTATACACCACCAGGAACTACAGATTATGAAGACATCATAAACTTTCAAATCATTCTGGGCCAGTGGAGGACCGAAATTAATGAATTACCCAGTATTAGCCGCTCGAGAATTAATAATAGATCGAAATTAATAGCAGAGAAAATGCGTGATAAATATAAAGATTATTTCAATGACGACGGAGCAGTTGCCTGGCAAAATTATATGATTAGGTAATTATAATTACCTAGTAATAATTAGTAGAATATAAAAAGAAAGAGAAAAATAGGGATAGTAAATTTTGTGGACACTGACTGGTTTGGAATGTGCCTTGTGCCTTTGTAATTGTAATTATAATTAGTAATAAAATACTTACCAAATTACTTGATGTTTCCTTTTCTTTAAGATTGATTATTTTCATAATATAATCCATAGAATTGAACCATTTGATAGATGGTTTATAGATCTCATCAGTGCCACATCCACTTTTTTTGCTCTTTTCAATTTTCAATAACTCCTGGTTATACGTAGAGCGTAAATTTTTTATTTTTTTTGTAACTTCATTCGTGTTTTGTAAATTGCATTCCAAGCGGATGTGTTCTAACGACGCTTTACGCAAATCTCTGTTCTTATAATTAGGATCCAAACAATTCCATAAGTTCGTTTGACTCTTGTATAGCTCCACAAACTTTATATTTTGATCGGATGTCCACCTTTCCGCCATTTCGATGTCAACGCAAGAAACCTACAAAAACACTGCACCGGCTGCCTGGGTCCGAGCGTACGAGCTACTGTCATTTCGTAAAATCATGCGAGTTGAGGACCGAGCGGCGTGCGAGTGGCGTGGTGGGGGAAGGCCAGTTGAGAGTAAAAACAAAAAATGTTGAAGTAACTCGCTTGCGAGCAACTGTCCCACTTGCACATAACAGTTACTCGTATGAAGCGGTCACACAGTGCGAGCTATTGCACCTCAGTAACTGACACGGTCAGCTCGCATGCTAGCTCGCACTGTGTAACCTATGCCTTAGATAATACGTTTCTTTTTGCAACCTCTCGACCGGTCGCTGTCGCTCTGCTGTTGCGTTGCTATCGCGTGGCTGTCGCGCTGCGGTTGCTTTGAAATACGTAATTAGGGTGCGGCTAGTGAGCAGATAGCAGACGATAAACTTAGATAATACGTTTCTTTTTGCAACCTCTCGACCGGTCGCTGTCGCTCTGCTGTTGCGTTGCTATCGCGTGGCTGTCGCGCTGCGGTTGCTTTGAAATACGTAATTAGGGTGCCGAATTGGGCCGGCACGACCGTAGGGGTACCTCTCGTTCACATGATAATGGCGTCAAGTGACACCTATGCTGTCGCGTTTCTTGCGATGTATGAGTTTCCGGTGTCCCATTGCAGGGGATGGGGTAAAGGAGGGTAATGCATCTGCATTATCTCTTGTGTGAATGTTTACGAGGACGACCTCTGTGGCTCAATGGTTAGTGCGTTAGCGTTCAAGCCGGAGGTTGCGGGTTCGAATTCCGCCAGGGAACAAAAAGTTCCTGGTTCATGGATGTGTATTAAATATGTGTATTATAAATAAAAAACCTTAAATATGTGTATAGTATAAAATATTAAATATATTTCCATTGTCTGGTACTCGTAACACAAGTTCTTTGAGAACTTACCACGGGACCAGATTGACGTGGTGCAAAAAGCGTCCTTAGATATTATTATTATTATGGGAGTCGGTAGTCATCTAAGGCTCCGAATGCTCGTTTGTCCCCCTAAGGCCTAAGCTATAAAAAAAATCAATCATTCTAAGAATGTTTGTAGGAGATTAAAAAATTGTAGACAAACATATTCTTTTATACTATATTAATTGTTTTAAATTCAACAAAATTTAGTTGTCGTATGCTAGGTCCAGGTTCATTTTCATCGACCCATACATCATCGATTAATGTTAGACACGGGTCTCCTCTGAGAAGAGGGTAAAGGCCATAGTCCTCACGACACTGCCCTGTGGGTAGGGGGCTAGGAAATGATTGCAAATCAGAAATATTTTGTGGTTCCTCATTTTCTTTATTGTCGGACAATTTGAATTCTTCAAGTGATAACAATTTCTGGAAGAAGACATCACTACATAGTATAAACTATAAAGCAAAGTCGCTTCCCGCGTCTGACTGTATGTATGCTTACATCTTTAAAACTACACAACGGATTTTGATGCGGTTTTTTTAATAGATAGAATGATTCAAGAGGAAGGTAATAGGTACATGCATAATATAGTAGATAAACACTCATAATTTTAGAAGTTTCTGATGTGATGTCATAAATTTTTTTTGCACTTACATTGCAAACGCTTGATGAACCCTAACAGATAGATCAAAATAATGTACTACATTATTATACACCTTAGCCGGGCCCGGTTCCGAATTAATTATTATTGTATCAATGTATGGTAGAATTGTGTATCCTAAATATGCATACTGAAAAGTCCGCGATGGCATAATATGTCTACATTAGTTAAATATAACATAGTACCTATATCCATTTTAATACTTTAAAAAATTGCCAATTATAAAGCGGTAATGTAAAAGCTATGCACAAAAATACGGTATTAATCACTACATATTATAAAATAAAGTCCTACGCCCGTCCATAGACAAATAATTATCATCAATGCGTATATGGTTGTATATCTAAGTTAACTCGGGCGAAGCTGCGGGCAACAGCTAGTTTGTGATAAAACTGTATTAAGATTCTTTTTCCTTATTTTACTTTTTTTATTCGCCATTTCAATTAAATAACTAGGTACTACACAAACTCAAGTATCTATTTATTTACACTAATTAAAGGTTTTGTATTGCAAACTAATTACAACTAAGAACAACAATTGTTAGTAAGTATTAAGTAGCTATATTATTTACACTGTGTCGTCTTATTTATTTGCGCGGTAACAACGTTGTCACGAGCAAAAGCGGCACAGGTCCAACTTCGATGACGCCCGGCTGGGTACTGGCTTGACGTGGTGCGATGCGCGAGAGCCATTTTTATCGTTTTTTATTTTTCAAAAATTTTTGAAGTGACATAATAAAGATCTATCCAATCATTTCCACGTCATCCCCGTTTAGCAATTTAAACGTAAAAGTTTCATTAAAATTGAGTTACCCGAAGTCTCATACTACTCAATTTGCTTTTAAAATCGACGTTACTTTAGATTTTTTTTTGATCATGTAAAATATTAAATATTGTATTTTTATCCAAAAAAATCCCTAGATCAAAGATGTATCTATACCCTATTTTTTTTATTTTAAAATGACGACTTCTATGAAAACACCTCGATCTAGAAACAACAATTTGGGATAAGGGGCCCTTAATATTAAAATATAGGGAAAAAAATATAACTTTTCTTTTTCGTAGTTTTTTTTTTGCTGGTCGTAGGTACTAATTTGAATTAAAATATTGATGTATCATAGGGTAGTTTCGAATAACTTTGTAACGTTAGGACTTCTGATACCTTAATCCTCCCATGACCATGGTTGCTGTAAAGTATCCGAAACGTCGGGCATGTAAAAATCTTTATAAACGGAGATAAAATCCGTAAAAGTTATTTAAATATAATAAAAATGTACTTCTTAATTAAATAAATATATTTAATAAAAACGTACTATCGGGCCTTACAGTGGAAGTTTATAGTATTCTTTAAATTATAATAGTTTGTAAATTAGAAAAATATTATTTGAAAAATAAGATTTAAAACAATACTTCTTACATGGGGCCGAAGTCGCGGGTAAAAGTTATGACATAATATACGGTACTTACATTAAAAAATCAATTTTTGTCTGTCTATTTGTTCCGGTTAATATCTGAAACGGCTAAGCCGATTTTGACGCGGCTTTCACTGGCAGATAGCCGATGTTATAAGGCGTAACTTTGGCCATAAAATAATTATCATCAATCTGAACGGTTGTAAATCTAAGTAAACGCGGGCGAAGCTGCGGCAGTAGAACAGCTAGTATAATAATAAATCAATCATGTAATAATTTTTTTAAAACCTATTTTATGTATACCAATATGAAGTTCTAAATAGATCTCTTAATGCAACTTACACGTATCAAAGAATAATTAACGCTTATGTGGTTTAGTATTTTTAGGAAGCAAAAACACTCAGCAACTATTTATGATACGACAATAGAAATGGCGGCAGAGTGAATTTTATTATTTATAAAATGGCGGATTGACGCTGACAATAATTGTCAATTTTCAAAAAATTTATTATGTTGGTATACTTGGTAGCATTGATTATGTTGGTAATGAGTAAGCCTCTAAGAGTTACTCCTTTTCATTTACTTGCTCTGTGTTCTTATACGTTCGATAAATAAAAACAATAACTAAATTATTTTACAATTTTTAATCAATTTTCAATTAAATGAAATAGTTGCATTTATTGTTTTCTCCTTATTATATTCTTAAGACTGGTGTTTCTTCTGCCATACCTCATTTCACAAAAACTTTATTCTACATCTTGATTTCCTTCAACAAACGGCCCTGTAATAATACTTAAGTAAAATTGTAAGTCTTCTCTTTCTTGTCATTCTAATCCAAAATGTTTTGTCAACAATTTCTCAACATAAGTTATTTTTGCCTGCGATACAGGCACTCCCCTTGGAATGGTGGTAGGTTAGAGCATACTTGTTTTTTTGCCAGATTTGCAGACATTAACGGCTTTAGTTATATGTGATTTATAAAACTGTTCACGGCGGGTAAGTGTTTCCTGAGATCTTTGATCTTTTTATAATGAATCTTTTTCATTGGGTTATTTTGAATGGCCATTTCGCTGTCGGTTTAAAGACTTCTTGAGTGGCTGTTTTTAAGTCCAACATAATAATATCCCATAGATTTGTGATCGTCGCATTACTTGAAATGATGTCGCAATATTCTTCTGGTTGGATGATTACTTCTCGTTTCTTTAGAACCTTTTCTACATTGCCGAAGACTCTGTCCGGGGGCATAAAACTATGCCCTGTTACAGGAAATATTATTTCAATGCGTTTGACCGAGACATTTTCCAATTACCATTTAGATCGCATACTTAGCATTATGCTATTTTTGTCTTGCCCACCACATCCGTCGACAAATAAGCGGATGATGGAGATACTTGATAAATTAGTTTTATTTACTCGATCATAGACGGCTGATGCGATTTGATTAGCCGTTTTACCAAATTCGTTTTCTGTCTAGGTGTATGCAAAGCTTGTCTTTAGAGGTTCCTTGCACATTAGTGAAATTATATAAGTAAAATTGGCGACTGTAGTAAGTACTTTGGTTGGAATTCGAGGAAGTGGGCTGTTTTTTTGGTAGTCAAAGGAAAAGGTTATCATATCGTCTTTTTGCTCCTGCAGAATGCTGCAAAATGTTCAAAATGTTGAAGAACGCATTTGCTCGTAATTTATGCACTCAGTGAAGTCATTTACTTTTAAAAATAAATTTATTTATTTTAAGATTACCCCCTTTTCGTTCCCTGGCAATAGACCCTGTATAAAATAAATGTTTCAAAGCATATACTCTACACAATAGTTTGTTATGCCAAGTATATTCAGGAACGCTTTTTGGCAAACAGGATCACAATCATTGAGAGCTCTGTAAATGCTATACTTTATAGTAAAATCCCTACCAAATCTTGTTTTGGTAGGACGCCTTCTTTTTACCTTCTGCGTTTTACAGCAGTTCAGTATCAAAGCATCTTGTTCACTCCGTTTATTTGAGGAATAAAACGAACTGTGAAAATTCATAATATCAGTCATCGTCAAACTTGAACATTTTAGATTTTTATTTTTATGTGAACAGATTATTCGTTCTGGTGCTTTATTTGGCATGTATTTGAAAAATAGAAAAAATGTTGTAGTTTAAGAGAGCATCATGTCTTTGCAACGTTCCAATTTTCCGTTGACCAAACTCGGCGAAGTTTTTGAAGTCAGTGATTTCAAATGTTGGGCGTACATCACAAAGGACAATAATATTTATTGTAAACTAAAACCGCCTTATTCCAAAAAGAAGACTAAATATAGTACCGAGTTTAATGCCAGCTTTAAACCATGGACTAATATAAATGTTATTACAAAAACTAGTTTAACGCTAGTACCAGGACTATCTATGGTACCGTCAAATGGGGTGACTATGTGTCACATTTCAAGGTTATGTCATGATAACAAAGCCAAATTAAATGAATTCGATAAGAAAAAAATACACTTATGATCTTTGTTTATTAATTTTGATGTACTTTAAGTCACCACTATTGAAAGTGACATACTTTTTTTTTAATCATGCATTTTGGACCTCTTTCCTACCAATTGCTAGTACCCCTATACGTGCCATCTTAATTAGCACCGTACTTATAGCAGTTATAGTTATAAAGCCAGACAATGATGTAAATAATGATATATAAAAGGCTGGATCTTTCACCATACCATCCAGTATGTCTAATGCTGTCTCAGCTTTAATTGACTTCATAGATGTGAGTGAGCCTCGATATTCATAATCAAAATTTATGTCAAGTGTTGTATTTATGATTGGTATAGTTATTCTACAATCCTTCTCTTTAGATATTTGGGTTAATTCATATAAATCATAGTTACATGACAATGTGTCCCTATTCCATGTGCAGTTTGATTCATATGTAAGTGCTCCTTCTTTTGCAATATTTGATGACATGATAACTACTTTGGGACTTTCTAAGCAACTTGTACATGCATACTTCATAACTATATCTAGATTACAATGTGGTTTTTCTACAACAAGCTCCTTCAGCTCCACATTACCAAATGTTAGTCCTACATGACCAGTCACCCTAATATTGTATGTTATCCACTCTTCACCATATGTTTTTATCTTGGATATATTCTCAACATCTATCTCATATGGGCTGTTCTTCCTCACCCTTCTAATAGCAGGTTCATTAATTTCACATTTAACTACACAACTATCCACACTACAGTCTATGACTTTTGCATAAAATGTCATTGTTTCATCTTTAGGACTTATCTGTATATCCCCAATCATATTTTCTACTGGTAAGTTGTGTGGGCTTACATCCATATTATAATACATATTGTTGTATTCCAATATAGCCCCACGTGTATATGGCATTTCATAAGATACAGTTGTTACTTGTATGGGCATATGATTCATGACTCCTTCTAGTATGTTATTCAGGTCATATCTAGGGTTATTTGTATTGAGGGACACCTTTTTTGAGTGTCCTTTATAACTTATTGTCAATTCACTCTGCCATAAATGTGATATAGGATGATAGACTGTTGCCATATTCTTAGTATCTGGGACCACTTCCCATCTATACCAAACACATGACGTACCATGTGTACACATTCCATTACATGATACGGTAGCGAAGTGACATCCATAACCATGTGGTCTTGAGCTATTTTGACTGAGTGTGTTTAGCTCATATCCATTGCCACATTCATTACCCCACCAGCATTTTCCTGATCCATAACAATTCCAGGTCATTTTATTTTCAATTGTGTAGTCACTAGTCTTGTATATCTTGTTAAATCTTAACACATGTGTGATCCTATTAAGCTTGATTGACAGACGTTCATTATTCAAATCGTTAAAGCATACAGTTTCACCATCTCCTATATTGAGAGTGTATGTGGATAAATCATAACATTTGTTGCTGTAACATATACGACCATTGCTCTTGAGATATAACATTTGGTCACAAGTGTAGACATTAGTAGGCATTGCTGCTAGTATTGCTGTTGCACGAACTATGTTTGAAGCAGAGTTATATCTAGCCCTGGGAGATGGGCTGGGTCTGCTTATCACTGCCCTAGCCTCAGATCTTGCTAGTAAATCATCTATTTCTCTTGCTTCATGTGAGTGGTTGTATAGAACTTCAGTATATATCTCATCACTTATTTCTTGGTTATCATTTTCAGGATGAGTCAATGCTATTCTCTTCCTTTTAATTTCATTCATTAAAGAGGGATTAGAATACTTGATATTCCTGAACTTTACTTCAAGATTTGACCCAGTTATTTTGTTATACCTCTTGATACGTCTAGCTCTATTCCTATCAGACCTCATTATCATGTACACAATTATTGACAAGACTGCCTTAGATATTTGTTTTCTATATTTAGTCAAACATACCAGTAATATTAACATTGAAAGGAATATTGACATGGTTAAGCCAATCACCAACGGTAGAACATTATTTCTACACTTGATTAAATACTGATTATAAGCAAATTAGATGCCACATGTTGCACAGTCAAACATTGATACTAATTTGCCATTGTTTATGCCATCACATTTCCATTCAATCAGTCCAAACATAAGTGGTAATGTTTCATTGTCAAAAGTATTGTTTCCAGAATATCTATAATTGTTATCATTATTAAGGATTGTGCATTCTTTAAACCCTTTGATTATCACTTCACTATTTTTAACTTCTATCTCTCCTGTTTTAACATTGGGGCACATGCTCATTAATAATATCATTAATATCATTGTTAAGTCTGTTAAGACAATCCCTGCTTGCTGCTTTGACATCACTTTGTTAATAAATAAATAAATATCAACCCTTATATGTCCCACTGCTGGGCACGGGTCTCCTCCTCGAAATCAGGCGAGGAGGGTTTTGGGCCATAGTTCACAAACTTTTTGAAATTACTATGGAATCGTTAATACTATCAATTATTTTAGAATGGTTATACCAGATTACGTCTTCAGGTTTGGGCCATTTTCAACTATTATGTCCAGCTTTTTGCATGGCTGAAATAAGCACAGAATCGGCTTATGTCTGAAGAACTTTTCCAGGATATACCATGGGTGGCCAAATTATTAGGGTCAGTATTGATATTTTTGTATTTTCTAGATTAATTAGATTTTGGTAATAAAGTAATAGATGTAGGCCTTTTATATATTTTTTATTTCTATCTGTATTTTATTGGGATTACAAAAACTACTAAAACATTGTACAATACTTATTTATATTCTTTGTATGGAGTAATATAAATATTGGTGAAAATTATTGAATAAATTCTAATATTTAGTGATGCCACTCTTTGCCGCAATAAGAGCTTCTATGCGTCGGGGCATGCTCTCAATGCATGTTTTTGCATATCCCTGGAGTTTGGAGTTGTGATGCCATTCCCTGATGAGAGTTTCAATCAACTGCCGCTTGGTGGTAATCACTTCTTTGGCAATCACCCGTTTGGTGAGTTCCCACATGTTTTCTATGGGATTCATGTCTGGTGAATTCCCTGGCCAAGGCAAAACAGTGACATTTTTCTCAGACAAAAATGCAGTAACACTTCTGGCTTTGTGACACGGAGCCGAGTCATGCATAAAAATGTAATTGTCATCATCAGGGAACCATTCATTGACCTGCGGCAGTAATCGGGTTTCTAGTACTCGCTTGTATTGGTCTTGTTTCATTGTCCCTTCTACGACGTAAAGGCGCCCCATACCTTTGGCTGAGATTACAGACCACACCATGATACTAATCGGGTATTTAACCCTCCCCGCAAGGCAATCAGCGTGGAATTTTTCTCCAGGTCGTCGTCTTACAAAAGAACTTTTGTCGACCAAAATTTGAAAGGTTGATTCGTCGGAGAAGCACACCTGTAAATTAATAGACTGAATAGTAGAAAATCGTTGTTGACTAATTACAATATTCAAAATATTATACTTACTCGATTCCAGTCTGCAATAGTCATATTTCGATATTGTCTAGCCCATTCGAATCGTTTCTTTTTCATGCTGTCGGTTAGACGTGGTTTCTTGCAAGGCCGCCGTCCCATCAGATGCTCTTCAACCAACGTCCTCCGTCTCGTCCTTTCCGAAATCTTTACATCCTCACCATTTATCATCGTAGTCAAACGAGCAACGCTCATTTTCCGATTTTCAAGGCAGATATTCCTGATTTTTCGATCAGTACGAGATGCGGTGATCCTTTTCCTGCCACATTTGCCCGCACGATTTGCCTCAAGAGGCTTTTTATTATCAATTTTTATTTTTATTCGATTAACGACAGACTTTGAAATCCCAGCAATAGCTGCTATATGTCTCTGGGAATATGTGGAATGCAGTAACAGTGTTTGTACCTCTCTACATTTTCTTGGAGACAAATCCACAGCCCTACCCATCCCTAAAAGTAGACAATTTACGTAATTGTGTCAGACTATTAATAAAATGTAAATTCACCAAGAAAAGAAAGCAAAAATACTAGTAAACAAAGCATTACTTACCCTTTGATTATTTTAGACACAAAATTCGGTAAAAATAAATAAAAAAATAATAGCCATACAATACTGCAAACCGCGCTTTTTACACAATTGACAAGTGACGTACGTATACTGTGTTGCCACTTGAGAAAATCAATAATAATAATGATACCAGTTGCAATATCAGATAAAATAACCATTTAAAACGACGTTATTTATTCAAACTCATATTCAAACTATAAATTACAAAAATACGAGCACTGTCCCTAATAATTTGGCCACCCACTGTACATTTTTGTCGTATTCAGCAAGAACATAACTTCCTAGTTTTGTTAAATCTACTTTCTTTTCAGATTTCTTCTCTGTAATCCCATTAATTTTTTGAAAGTCATTTTCTACGTCATCTTGTCAGCAAAATCGCACCAATTCTCATTGCAATCGCTTTCTTGATAATAGATATAGGACGAACAAGAGGAGTTACTTGTGCTATCAGCTATAAAAACTGAGGCAGTTCCCTTTTCATTGGAACGTCGTTTGGCATTAGAGATTTTTCTCTTTTTCTCTGGTTTGTCAGGATGACGCCCTTTTAGTCTCCTCGTGTTTAGAACTTATCCTGATGGTTGAGTTTCAATACCGGTTGAAATTTGTGATGCCTCAGACGCCTTCACGTTTTTTCCTTTTGTTGGTGGGCAAGGCTCTGAATCGGCGGTCTCAATGTTTCTTGCCGTTGTTGTTCGTATTGGTGAGTCAATCTCGCAGTTTGTAGTATGGTCAGAGTAGAACTGTACTGCATAAGAAGGGGCAATAGGAGCTGTTTTTTCTAGTTCTGGTTCTATGTCTGCAGCCTCGAGGTTTGTTCGTGTTGGTGTGTCTACCTCGCAGTCTGTAGTATGGTCTGAGTATAAGTGTTATGCATAGGAAGGGGCAATAGGAACTGTTCTTTCTATCTATGGCTCTATGTCTGCAACCTCGAGGTTTGTTCGTGTTGGTGTGTCAACCTCGCAGTCTGTAGAATGGTCAGAGTAAAAGTGTACTGCATAGGAAGGGGCCATCGGAGCTGTTCTTTCTATCTCTGGCTCTATGTCTGCAGTCACGAGGTGAGTTCGTGTTGGTGAGTTAATCTCGGAGGCAGTAGAATGGTCAGGGTCTGAATATGCAGATGAGGCGACTGTACGAGTTATGGTTGTATCGACCTCCAAATATGCAGCTGTAATGCCCCTTCCTGCTGGGACATTCACTCGCCTTCTCCTTGGATACTGCCTCGTTTCTTTTCAAAACTGGATCTCTGTCTAATGGAAACAACCCACATTTCTTGAACCCTGATTTTAGGTTTTGGGAGGAATTGGGTTCGTTTGCTTTGAAAGCAAATGTTTGTTCATATGATGAATTGATCCTTTGGAACACAACTGGTTCTGCTGTTGCGGGTGTTGCTCTTCCACTCGTTTAATATTTTTCGCCAAGCAATTTTCATTGGGCGAAAGTAGGCAACGTCTAGTGGTTGTAGCAAATGAGTAGCATTTGGGGGCAGTGCAATAAACGCAATGTTATTTTCTTGACAAGCAGAAATAACCTGCGGGCTCAATGTGAGCTAAGATTGTCTCCCACCAAAATTTTCTCACCCATCTGTTTTTTTTTAAATAGGAAGCATCGTGAATTCAAACCAGTCTTCAAAACATCTGGCGTCAAACCATCCAAATTTGGTTCTGTTATACCGCGCATTAGGAGGTTCATTTTCCGTCTAAGTTGCCCACATGTTTTCAGCTTTGTATACTACGTAGACGTGCGCTACTTCACCAACTGCGCTACCACATATCATGATTGTACCACATATCGCGACCACGGAAGCTGTAAAGCATAAAAGCAACCGAAACGTCGAACACAATAATATAAAAATGTAGAAATACACAAATAAACCACCAATGTGACCACCATTTTTTTATTTTTTTATTTAACGCCGGGAAATGCTCTGAGGCATCCCACGGTGGAGTGGGTCTCCCCACGCGGGTATGTGGGACTCGCTGCGCCTGACAGCTGGTAAATGGACGCAGCTCTACCCACTAAAACCCGGCGAGTGCCACCAATGCCGCCTTTGGTGAGGTGCCCCTGATCTAGAAAACAAACAGGGCACCTCGACGGCTAGTCAGTCCCGTAAGGGACCGACGCCACCTCCACAGAGGGGTTGTCCCGCACCACAGAACAACCCCTCCCAACGTCGGGACAGTACAATGGGGTGAGGTTCCCATCCTCACCCCTTGCTCTTCTGTCCCCTCTTCTTATAAGAGGGGTACAAAGAGCCCCCTCGGCCTAATTAGCTTCGCCCAAGGTGCACCGCTCACCCTAGGTTACTGAGCCCCACCGCCACGACAAGGCCTGAACCATGGTGGGGACCAATGTGACCACCAGCCACCAGTGAAAGCATCTTTTATTTTAATTGAGGGACAGTTTTCATTTAATGAGTGTTAATGATAAAATATATTTAGAGTATTGATTGCTCTCTATTGTATAGCACTTACCTATGTCAATAAAAACTGAAGCTCAACAACAAAGTATATTGAGAACCACTGTGTTTTTTTTCAGTAGTCGTTCGTTATGGGTCATTTTCAATAAAATTGTACATGGTTTAAAAAATGATGTATTTTTTTTTTATTACTGAAAAGCGATCGTAGAAGCGTATATATATTAAGTATTTATTGAATTATGATAAATAAATATCCAAATCACTAATTTTGATCTATATATTATAATATTAATATTTGAATGCATCAGGATGAAACATTTGTTCCCTTCCGAAACCCATAATTATTTGATTGAAAATATATAAAATTAAACAAACATTGCAAATTTAATTTGTTTAATTAGTTTTGCCTTCTATAACCTTCCTTAAAAATATTATTAATTCAAAATCAACCATAACAAACGTGCGTAGTGGTCTTTTAAATTTCCATTACGTTACTCTTTGGACAAGATAGGAAACAAACCTATTTTTTCCTAAAATAAGGTGTTTCTAAGAACTTGGTCCTAAATTAATAATATTAAGAGAAATTAACATAGTATCATAAAATATAAATGAAATCACACTCATATTGTTTAAAGAACTTAGAATATAAAAAATAAAGCTATCATAAATAGGACAGTCACGGAATGGACTACTCTGGTAACGGAATAGAATTCTTATTATAATTGTTGTCAATGTTTGTTTTTTTTTTACATTGTTTGTCAAATCAAATTATTACATTGTTGTATGAAGTGTAGTGAAGGCAATAATTACACTGATTTTATTTGTCGAAAATGTTTACATTATTTACAAATATTCTTTACCAAAACATTTTCGACAAATAAAATCAGTGTAATAATTATTGCCTTCACTACACTTCATACAAAACCATTTCAAGCAGGATATGCATTTTGTTAGGCCAGAAAATGGAATTTTTTTTTACAAGCAAAACATGGAATCATGTTGCGGGATATTACTGTCTTAATAGAATGATTTGTGTTTCGAGATGATACTCTTATATCAGTTAAACATTTTTTTTTCAACTGATTGACCGCTTGACCATCATTCTCATCATTAGTTAAATCGTAGCTTATACATTCATTATCTGAACATAAACTAATATTATCTGATTCTGTTATAAGTAAAATCGGCAAGTCTGAAGTATCTGTCTTAATTATTTCCGTTAAGTTATTGGTCGGATTCAAGTTATTAAAGATGTCATGGAAGTCTGAGTTTTGAGTAATTATATTACCTAAAGATTCAGGCATTTCAGATATGTTTTGTTTACTGGCAATATTACTCGTTGATGACATTGAAATAGAATTACAGTTTTTATTTATAGTAAAATTTTGTAGAGTGTGTTCCTTACATTCATAACATTTACATACATGTTCTTTATCTATATCACAAAAACAACTCAATACTCTGTATAGTAACCGTAACGAGTTAGCAAAACACAAGACTTGATGAATCTGCAACGTTCCAGGCACTGCTTTAATCGCAACAGGAAGACTTTTTTGAATAAGTTCAATTTCAGAGTTTTCTATATAAAAGAATTGTATTGTTTTTGATGTAGATTGTAAAATCGTCAACGCTTGTTTGCCATTTGTAACATCCCGGCCATAAGCAACTTGTTTGTCCAAGGTCCTTTTTACAGATCCCCCTATCCCGTCAGCTACGCCTTTCCCGTGACCACATTCAGAAAAATTCCAAGTACACATGTCTAAGCCCAGCTTCGTGGTAAAAAAGTTTAGAAGATGAAAGTTTTTCTTTTGTCTGTACTGGGAACTGGGTCCATCGGAAAAAAAAATTATGCATTTGATTCCAGGACATTTCAAATTAAGTAAATTAATAACGGGTAAGAGATGAGCCCAAATAGCACTTGGGTCATGACATTTACTGTCGGAAACAGAACAAAAAGATTGTGCACCAGAAGCCCAGTAGATCATGCCACAATGCAAGGTGATCTGATGTTTAGAAGCTCCAAAATGTGTGGCTTAAACCTCTTCAGCCGACTTGCACTCATAATTTTCGCTGAAGTCACATAAAATCAACGCTTCGTTATCACCAAGTTGTTCTATTTTTTCTCGATATTTACGTTGCTGATGTTTCCAATTATATATGTGAATCTTAAATAGAGGTAAATTCTTTTCAAAAAGTTTTATTACGTCTGTAATGATATCATGTTTACGGTTTTTTTACTGTCCTTTTTGTACTGATTTGTTTTAAAACTCCATTTTCCATCTTCTCATAGTTATGATCTACTCGTTCCCATTGTTCCCAGTACACTTTTTTAGACAAAGCCTCTCCTTCCAAAGCGTAAACTAATTTCAACTCCTTACAAATCGTACATATTCCGCGCATACATTCATACATATTAGGATCGCAGGTTGTTTTTGAAATTACATCCGTGATCGACTTAACATCGTTTGGAAAAATGCCATTTCTTAATAAACACGTAAACAACATGTCCATATTACTATGTTTTATGCATAGGCAAGTGTTCCGGTTATGAATATTTGGCGATAGTACGTAGGCAGGTTTATACCTAAAAAACGTTGTAAAACTGACGCGACCCCCTTCAGCTTTATAGATTTGATATAAATTATACAATTTGTCAGTAAGATATCGAATTTGATTCCTCTCCTTATTAACTGTTTTGCACTCTTTTTTTCCACTTGTACTTCGACTTATATCATCGCGTATAAAAAACAACCTCATCTCTTCTTTCATTTTATCAATTTCCACTTTTGAGATCTCTGCACTATTCTTACACAACCTTTTAGGCCTATAAGTTTTCCAACGTAGTTTTTGCATTTATTTTGCTTTACAATAACTGTCTCAGCGATCCTTTTCATTGCACGCTTATCTCTATGACCTTTGGTATTATTATAAGCCGAACGTAGAGCACTTTCAATAACCTCTTCTCTTGCTTTCATTTTCAAATTTTTTTCATTCAACCTTTTGATTTCTTTTAAATGTTTCACCTTCATGCGATAAATTTGCTTCCTGTATTTTTCTATACTTCTTTGCAACAGTGTATTTTTATTGATTGCAGATTCGTATGCACGTCTTAATTTTCTAATCATGGAACTGTGGTTTTTATTCATACAAGTTGTCCCAGCAGGCGAATCACTTTTCTTCTCCTTCTTTTCACTCTCAGTTTTTTTCTCTTTCTGTCTTCTTTTCTGTTCTCTCCATCTTTTTCTTTGGTCTACCTTTTCTTTTTCTGATAATTCTTGAATTTTTTTATTTTTTAATTTAATTCTATCTCTCTTTTTATATTCTTCGTATCTATCGGGGTCTTTTTTTAGCTTTTCGCGGTACCGTTTCATCTTTTCGGCTGGTGTAAGTGGCATCCTTAAAAACAAAATGTAAAGTTGAGAAGAAACCATAAAATGTAGACCGTATACGGTATTCATATGTGTATACAGTAATCATAATTAAATGCACATATTTTGCTAGTTATATGGATTTCAGCACACTTTATCAAAGTTATACAATGAACTAAATTCTGAGAAAATACTTTGCTGGCACAAATGAAATACTTATTAGGTATATTTGTTATTATTATTATTATTTATATTACTCAGTATTATAAAATCCTAAGGTAGGTTAAATCAATCGTGCAGTGTACAGTGTGCTTAAGGGTTCCCTTCCGAAACTATTTGATTCCACTTCTACGTTACCGATGTTTTGGTTTCGGAATGGAAGTCACGGACACTTAGCACCAGCAACATTTTTTACATATTTTTAAGACAGTAAAACAACTTAGAAAGTTAAACAATCTACAAAGTTCGCTAAATACTTATAGAACGCAAAAATATAATTAATATGAGGTATACTATTAAACTTACTTTGTAATTGGTTTCGGTTCGTGGAATATGTTCGTTAGACCATAAGGTGTCGCGGTGTTTTTGGCGCCTGGTCACTGCCGAAATGAACGAATTCAAGATGGAGGCCGTTTACTATTAAAAACTGTATTGCCAGTGGTAAAATACAAATTGGGAATGGTAGTTTTATTATATGTAGGAGTTTTATTAAAAAGTGGTTTCGGAAAGGAATTTTCCATACGAAACGAATTAAGTCCTTATCTATTTTAATGAATTAAATATTCAGGATTTTAATTATATCGTTTTTGCCGCTTAAAAATAAGTCATTAAATGCCAAAATACCAAATATATATCAAAGATTATAGAAGATTATGAACATTCATAAAATATTTCTCATCTAACTTGCTCTATCCTTAGTGGGACAGCGTGAAAGTAGTATTATCTACTAAAACAATCTTAAATTATGTTATGTTAACTTACTTTTATCTGTGCAACATTTAAAATACTAATAAGTTACCTATCACAGATTATAATTCAAATGGTGTATCTATCAAAGACGCACTATTTAAATTTAAAAAGTAAACTAAAGTCTTGGGACATACTGAGAATACCAATGTACACTTTTTTTGAAAATGACCCTTATACGTATTTTGTTTAAGTAATAAGTAAAGTAGGTATTCAAAGAGAAGACGACGAGAGTGTATCGTGCGTATGCTATTGATGCTTGCAAAACAAAATACGCGGGCGTTGGGCGTCGGGTGCAGACTGCCAGAGGGCTCGGGAGAGTGGAAGCGGGGCGCGGGGGTTGTTACGTTGAGCCACTGTGGCACCGTTCGCCTTCGCCCGCTGCGCTGCTCTCATCTATCACTCACGCGATAATATAGGTTTCGATAGGAATAATTTTCTTTCTATAGGGATTTGTTGAAAGTATAAAAAACGCAGATAAGGGCAATGCTACTGTAGTTATAGATACGTCAGATTATAATGATAAAAATAAACAACTATTATCGGATGAAAGTACTTATAAAAACGTCAAAACCGATCCAACGAACAAAGTTTTGAAAACTACTAGTGATATAATTAAAGAAGACATTGAATCTGGACGTCAAATATTTAATTCCTTCATGTCCAAAACCACCAAAACTGTATGGGTTGCCGAAAATACACAAGGCTAATGCTCCATTACGTCCAATTGTAAGCCAGATCGATTCACCAACTTATAGATTGGCTAAGCATGTGGCCCAAGTACTGTTACCACTGCGTGGACAAACCAGAGCACATACTCGGGATTCATACCATTTTGTTAATGAGATCAAACATCTACATCTCAGAGACAATGAAACAATGGTCAGTTTTGATGTGCAATCTCTCTTCACCTGCCTAACTGTGGAAGACTGCATAACAATAGTAAGAAGAAAGTTAAGGGAAAATGACATGCCAATGGAATATGCTGACCTTTTGGAACATTGCCTTACATCTGGCTATATGTTGTGGAATAGTTATTTCTACAAGCAAGTAGATGGAGTGGCCATGGGCTCACCAGTATCCCCTGTTGTTGCCGACATATTTATGGAGGACTTCGAGGAGACTGCTCTGCGAACTTCGCCCATAACACCCAGGTTCTATAAGCGGTATGTAGATGATACTTTCACAATATTACCATCTGACAAAGTAACCATATTCCTAGACCATCTTAATTCCATTAATTCAAAAATTCAATTCACAATGGAATTAGAAGCAAATAATTCTCTAGCCTTCTTAGATGTATTAGTGATCCGTAATCCCAACAATACCTTAAGCCATACAGTGTATAGAAAGCATACTCATACGGATAAGTACCTAAACGGCGAATCTCACCACCATCCAACACAGTTAGCTACCGTGGGTAAATCTTTGTTTCAGAGAGCACAAGGGATCTGTGATGAGCAACACCTGGCAACCGAGCTTCACGTTAAGCAAGTACTGCGAGACAACAAGCTTCGGGTGCCGCGTCTTCATCACCGTGACCGCGTGAAAGCAGCCACTGTTGAGCGAGTACCTGCTGTGCTACCATTTATGAAAGGAGTCACTGACAAGATTGGCTATATCCTAAAGCGAGCTTCCATCAAAACCTTTTTCAAGCCGCCAAAAAAGATAGGTCAATTCTTACCATCTGTCAAGTGTCATATACCCTTACAATATGCAGGAGTATACAAGCTTGATTGCGACTGTGGTGATATAGGCCAAACAAAAATATCTATTAAAACTCGCGTCAAAGAACATATAGCTGATTTAAAACACCGTCGCTACACTGAGTCTGCCATCTGTGAACATAGTCTTGACAAAGCTCGCCATTATATCAGATTTGATAAACCACAAGTCCTCGCAAAAGAACACCGATTCCAACCAAGGATGATCCGTGAGGCTATTGAAATTAAAAAACATCCTAATTTCAATAGAGAAGATGGCTGGCTCTTACCACCTGCTTGGGATCCCATTATTAATATTATCAAATCAAAATCCAAGCATAATATGTCACAGATTAAAGATACAGTTAGCACTTTCTGCGTAGATAGGACTAACCAAAATATTGATGTATCATAGGCTAGTTTCGAATAACTTTGTAACATTAGGACGTATGACACCTCAGTCCTCCCGTGACCATGGTTGCTGTAAAGTATCCGAAACGTCGGGCTTGTAAAAATCTTAATAAACCGCGATAAAATCCGTAAAAAAGTGTTTCATTATAATAAGTATAAAAAACCATTATAAAACCAGTGGACGTATTTGACTTTTATCCTCTGAAATCAAGTGACCGTCCTCTGAAATCTGCCGCCCCTAGGACGCTGCTGCCCCTAGGCCCCGACCTATACGGCCTATTTATAAATCCAGGACTGGTAAGAATTCAAATAGAGGAGCAGGAATTAGAGACCGATTGAAGTCCTAAATTATAAATGTTCTGTCTCAATATATCAGCTATTGACATTTCATCATGTACTAAGGCGGGTCAATAAGTCCGTGACTTTTTGAATTTCTGACCTCTTTACTGAAAAAGCAACACTACTGTCAACAGGAATCTGTCAGTTGACTCCTATCAAAATTTGAATTTGCTGCGTCAGTTAGTTTGTGTTTGACAGCTACCTTTATCAGACTACCCAGTAATTTGAGGAAAAAATGGAAAAAAGTGAATTTCGTGTGCTTATTAAGCATTATTTCTTGCGAAAAACAACCATTACCGAGACCAAGGCTAAGCTTGATAAATACTATAGGGACTCTGCTCCATCGATTTCAATGGTAAAAAAGTTATTTACTGAATTTCGTTGTGGCCGTACAAGCACTGAAGATGCCGAACGTCCTGGACGCCCAGTTGAGGTCAGTACACCCGAAACAATCGAAAAAATTCACGATATGGTGTTGGCCGACCGAAGATTGAAAGTTCAAGAGATTGTGGAAGCCGTAGGGACCTCGCATGGCTCAGTGGTTTCAATTTTGAATGGTCACTTGGGCATGAGAAAGCTTTCCGCAAGATGGGTGCCGCGTTTGCTCACAGTCGACCACAAACGCAATCGTGTAACAACTTCACAGGAAGGTTTGGCGTTGTTTAATCGCAATATGGAGGAGTTTTTCCGCCGTTTTGTAACCGTGGACGAAACATGGATCCATCACAACACACCAGAGACCAAACAACAATCAAAACAGTGGGTTTCTAAAGGTGAATCGGCGCCAAAGAAGGCCAAGGTGGGTTTGTCAGCCAATAAAGTTATGGCGACTGTTTTTTGGGATGCACGTAGGATAATCCACATTGACTACCTTCAAAAGGGAAGAACAATCAATGGGGAATATTATGCCAACTTATTGGACCGCTTCAATGACGATTTGAAAAAAAAACCGACCTCATTTGGCCAAGAAAAAAGTTCTTTTCCACCAAGACAATGCAAGGGTGCACACATGTGCAGTTGCCATGGCAAAAATCCATGAATTGGGCTATTAATTGTTCCCTCATCCGCCCTATTCTCTAGATTTGGCTCCGAGTTCGTTGGTGTGTCAACCGATAATTCTGCCATCTAATATGCCTGCCCACAAATTCACTCCAAATTGGTGCTGAAATCGATCCTCTCTCACTGTTCGAGGATTCACGACACTCCAATGATGAAGATTGTGTACGTTAAACACTCCCATCCTTTTAAAACATGATTCATCACTCCATAATATGGAATTAAAAAAGTTTCGGTCTTGACGGCATCGACGCAACATCTCTCGGCAGAAATTTATTCGTCGCTGATAATCAGCAGGTAACAGCGCTTGAACTCGTTGTACATGATACGGGTGTAAGTTGTTCCGTTTCAATATGCGGTGTACCGTACTTCTAGCTACACCAGTGCGTCTAGAAATACGACGAGTGTTAGTCGAAGGATCCTCTTCTACTTCTGCCAGTATTTGACGTTCATCCACTGTTCTAGGCCTTCCTTCACGGTTTCCAACTCCAGGAATACGACCTTCCAAGTAGGCATTATTGACCCGAAGAAAAATGCGGTGATCGGGATAGCGATCTCGATTTGGATAGCGCTCACGATATGTACGTGCAGCTTGCCGAGCATTCCCATCACAGAGCCCGTAAATAAAAACATTTCTGCGTATTCACGGGGAGTTTAAGTATTAGGCATTTTTCCAACTTCAACAATACCAAATCACAAGCAAAACCGAGGTCCAATTCAAGCGCACTTCAACAAGGAGTAATAATCGTAGTGGGATCGAGAGAAACACGTATGTAGTTACAAGCTGTAAGCAAGTCACTGAAGTGAGTCGTAAGTAATAGGAAAGGAGAGGGGGTTCGAGTATCGTCTATGATTGGCCGGGAAAAATACAAAAGAATTCCAGAGTGCACGTGCAAAATATTTCTCGGAATTTATGTGATTCCGAGACTTATTTTGCACATTGTCTACCTGACGATTTCTTAGATTTAAAATCCGTAAGCTAATTTAACATTTTTTAAATACTTTAAACCACAGTGTTATACTTTTTTGTAATTGGTATGACATGTAAATGTTTTTAAAATAAAGTTTCACTAGGCTATAATACATTTTTTTTACACCAGCTTAGCTCAAACACCACATAGAGCATCTTGAAATGTAAAAATTGCACTAGTTTTATTTTTTAATTTTCATGCTTATGATAATTACACCTAAATACGATTTTAATTAGAAAGACCTATGTATTATTAACCGCCTAGAATAAAAATAACAAAAAATAAGTGATAGATTTCGTAAAATTATAAAATTTTTGTACATAGGACGATAATTTCACCTATTTATTAATAAAATCATAACTTCAAAGCTATAAGACCTAGAACAATAATTTTTTGTGGTTTTGGTAGATAATAGTTCCCCTATCACCCACACCCCGTTGGTCCACTACTTACGGGATACCCTGTATATATATATATATATATATATATATACATATATATATATACCCTGTATATATATATATATATATATATATACAGGGTATCCCGTAAGTATACATATATACAAAAGTTCAGTATTTTAAATAACTCGTAAAGAAAGGAAATACTTAATATGCGAATTAAATGTCATTTAAGTAATAATTTTTATTTAACGACTTAAAACTGTTAAGGTTTTTAGCTTGCCTTATATTAGTAGGCAAGGCATTCCATAATAAAATGGATTTTGTTGTGAAAGATGAACTGAAGTACTTGGTGAAGTGAACAGGGATGTGGAGAGTTTGATTTACAGATGACCGCAATTCTTTTACTTCAGATGTACGGAACACAAATTTTTCATGTAAGTAGGATGGAGATTTAGGGTCATATAATATATAATACAAAAATGAAAGTATACGATCATTCCGGCGAAGACGGATTGGCAGCCACTTGAGTTTATAGCGGAATTCAGAGACATGATCATACTTGCGCAACCCAAATATGAATCGAATAGCGAGATTTTGGAGGCGCTCAAGCTTATTAAGCTGCTCTTCGGTAAGGTTAACGTAACATGCATCAGCATAATCTAATATAGACAGGAACAATGATTCTGCTAGTAATGTTTTTGTCCGAATTGGTAAAAAAATATGAAGACGTTTTAAAGAGTGCCACACACTATATACCCTTTTACTCATTTCTTTGATATGATGAGACCATGAGAGATTTTCATCTAAAAATACTCCCAAATTTCTCACTGTCTTGCTAAATGGGAGACGGACACCACTTACGAGCACCGGAGGTAATCCAACCCAGTCTATCCGCGAGACGAGCCCTGGACTGCCTATAATTATTACCTGGGATTTAAGCGGATTAATATGAAGTCCGTTGTATTTACTCCACTCGCAGATCTTCTCCAGATCTCTATTCATAACGGAAACCATATTAGGAAGATTGTCGAGAGAAGACTTAGTATAGACTTGGAGATCATCTGCATACATGTGAAAGAAAGACGATATGGACTGAGTGATGGTATTAATAAATAGAGCGAAAAGAAGTGGAGATAAGACGCCACCCTGTGGGACGCCAGCAGCGATATTGGACCATGAAGAATAACTATCACCAATCCGTACACGCTGCCGTCGGCCCACAAGATAATCATGAAACCATCCAACCACTGATGGTGATAAATTAAGAGTCAACAACCTACTAACCAGGATATCATCATCAATCGTGTTAAAAGCGTTGCTAAAATCTAGTAAAGTAAGTATAGTAAGTTGTTTATTATCCATTCCCAAGCGAATGTCATCAGTGACTTTGACAAGTGCAGAAGTGCAGACCTGGCCGAAATCCGGATTGAAAAGGGCTAAGGAGGTTATTTATGTTTACATAATGGGACAGCTGTTGATGGACTAAACGTTCAAGGACTTTTGAAAGGAAAGGTAATATAGAAATAGGACGGTAATCAACAACAGAGTTAGGTTTATGTTTTTAGGTAAAGGGATTACTTGTGCAGATTTCCAGATGGACGGAAATAAGCCAGAATTTATGGAATAATTAAAAATATGAACAAGGATAGGAGCAATAACATCAAGAATAGGGATGATCATCTTTCGGCTAATATTGTCTTCGCCTATGGCATTCGATGAGATGGACAATATATTTTTCTTAACATCGCCAACAGTGAATTGGTTAAAACAGAACGGTGAAAAATCTGGCATTGGAAAAGTAGAAAGAAGACTTAACATATGAGATTTATCATTTGCATCATAGGATGTATTTGTGGAAGTGAAGTGGGCATTAAGAGAGTTACTATCCATTTTGTATGAGGAAGCTACGTGATTTTTTCCAACACCTAACGATTTAAGAAATTTTCAAATTTTGCCTGGGTCGCCATTCTCCACAGAAGCGTGAATATAGCGTCTTTGAGCATCTCTACACATTGTATTGCAGCGATTCCTTATTTTGATGTATTTTTCACGGTGCTCATCAGAATTACATTTTTTGTATTTAGATTTGGCTTTATGTTTAATATTAATATAAGATTTAATTTCGTCAGTCAGCCAGGGAGCAGGAAGATGATTCATTTTGACTGGTCGTATGGGTGCAAGCCTATCAAATAAATTTATTATAAAGGAATTGAACATTTCTATTTTGTCATCGATATTATTAGATTCATATATTAAAGACCAGTCAATACTTTCAGCATCTCCTAAAAGGTCTTCTAAAATTATACTATTAAAGTTACGTTGCATATGAATATTAGGTTTAGTTTTAGGTCGACGAATGTCATACGAAGTGTAAATAAGGTCATGATGCGAAAATATGTCTGCTGAACATTGGCCGTGCTTAATGATAAAATCTGGTGACGATACAATTATAAGATCTAACAGTGATGGTGTACATCCAGGGGAGCAGTAAGTGGCTTGTAGTGGAAGTAAATGCATGTTAAAGCTATCTAAGACAGCTTCTTGTTTATTTGTTCTGTGATCACCTTTAAGCATACACGTATTAAAATCACCCATTATAATAGAATGAGTGTACGCAGGGGAATGTGTGTCAAGAATTTGCTCAAAGGACGAGAAATAATCAACATGACGGGATGGACAATAGAAAACACCTAAAAGAAGTTTTGTATGAGATAAAAATACTTCCATAAGAATATATTCTAGTTGATCGGCAGATGGCGGCTGTGCTGACGTTTTAACTAAATTAAAAGGAATGTCAGAACGGAGATAAATCGCAACACCACCACCACCTTTACCGATGCGATCGTTACGTACGAGTTGAAACCCTGGCAAGCAATAGCTGGTGGAAGGTAAACATGGTTTGAGCCAGGTTTCAGATACGAGAATGGCATCTACTTTAACCGAGTCGAAGGACGCTAACATATCTGAATAATGTGCCGGAATGCTTTGGGCGTTAATGTGAATTACATTGAGTTTTTTCTTTACAAAAGAAAAATGTGATATAAGGGTTTTCTTTAAGTTATAAGAACTAGTGCTCAGAAAACTCTCATCATTAGTGTCACATGAGGACAGAGAGAAAAAATCATCGCTACAGGCACCGATACTAACCTCCATACTATGTTTTCTAAGTGTGTATCTAATATGAACACAATAATAAAAGAAGTATTCTAAAAATATAGAATAAAGAATATAAAACACCTACTAAATTATAATATATTATAATATAATATAAGTAATATAATATATATGTATACACTTAATAATATAAAATTAATACAAATAAAACACTAAACACTTATTATAAATAAAATAATAATATATAAAAAAAAATAAAAAAAAAATCTAATAGTAATAATCAAACCAATACCCGCCAGTGACTATAAAGAAAATCAGACATAAGTATCCGAACGCAAAAATACCATAATTATTCAAATACCCACATTAAACGTGCAATTGTTGCGATAACTGTAAACAATTATTACAAGTGAATATAAAAATAAAATTTATTAGATAGTTCTACTCCAAGTAACAACTTTAAATACAATAAGCAAAATAAAGTCAGTTGTCTAGCCTATAAATATTAATTAATAATCTAGAGTGAAGCTTACAAATCGGACACTTAGCATTTAAAATAACTGAGCAATAAACATAGTATTACCAAAAATAACAATATTATTTTATCATCAAAAAGAAAAATCAGAAAAAGAAAATATATGTATCTAAAATAATATATATATAAACCTTTGATTATAATCTAAGATATAAACCATGCAAGAAAGGTAACTATCAGATAAATATATTAATATAAATCATTATTTAAGTGTGGTTTATTATACAACCTATTTAGCCTTGACTATTTTCTTCGTCCTAGAAGCTGATCGACCCTTCACCTCCTTGGCAATTGGGGACGGTACAGCAGGAACATTCGGAGCAGCATTTGTAGATCCGGGACACGAAATGGCATCCAGGTCAACCATGCTAGTGACACGGTGTCGAGAGCCATCCGGTCCAATAACAATTATGGAGCCGTCCCTTGTCCAGCACTTAGTCATGCCAAGATGTTGCCGCGCGGCCATGAAGATGTCATGACGTTTCTTTGTTAAAAATTCAGACAGTGTGATCCCAGATTGCCGTAAGTTGGTTTTGGCATTCCAAACCTTCGAGCGAAGAGCCATATCCCGAAACTTGATGAGTATGGGTCTGGGCTTATCGTTATTCCGATGGCCTAAACGATGACAGTATTTCATGCACGTAACATCTATGTCAGGCAACTTTAGCTTTGAAGTCAGCAAATCGGTCAAAGACGAGGGAAGGTCATCATTATTTTCGGGAACACCATGGACTAGGAGAATTTTTCTTCTACTTCTCATCTCCACTTGGTCGTTTAAATCCGACAACATCTCAACCTGTATCTGCAAAGATTGTAAAGCATTTATGACGAAGAACGTAAACTCAGCCGGTAACTTCGGCATGGGAGTTTCTCCTTGTTTTGACGCAGATTGAAGCTCCTCTTGAAATCCGGCCATCCTGGAGTGAAACACCTTTGTCATGTCAGCGATGGACTGCTTAATAGACTCCATAGTGTTTAATTAAATATTGCAGTAGCAGTGATGTGATGTTATCGATGTGTGTCCTCAGTTATTATAAGTTTAAGGTTTCAAAAATAAAGGATAGTTATACTGGTAGGTAAAGGCTTATTATTTTACATAATATTCATTAAAATTTTGGTCAAATATAATTAAATAGAAATTTTACACAAAGAGCCGTTATAAATACGTCTTGTCGTTTTGCACGCTACCCACCGAATATTATGTATTTATATTTTATACTCTTTGGTGGAATGTAAACATAACCTAGCACAAATTGCTGTGTGAGTCTGTAATAATCACAAAAAACATATATACAAAGAAAAATAATAATAACGGTGTTATCATCCGCAATGTAGTGCAATGTGAGGAGCACTGAAAGGATATAACTCGGCATATGTTGGAGGACGCCAACACCGATTTTCTGTTACATCCAGATTGAGAAGGAAGGACGGAGGGAATGCAGAGCTTAGTTAAATAGTTACCAATTAACTACCTATAACAATATCAAGATTAATAGCCATCAGAGAAAGTGTGAAGTAAATAATAAAATAAAAATATATAAAAGATAGCTGGCGTGTCCAAAACCAATATCCTGGGAGAAACGTTTACGGACGGTGTCTGGCGGTACATCGTAGAAAAGAGACCTACCCTATACGGTCACATGGAGGTCAGAAGGGAGCTCATAGGATGGACAATAGGGATAGGGAGCCCCCAATTGCACGTGCAGTCCTAAGCCAACTTGACTTGGTTTATAAAGACGCCTACCTTAAATCGGTGAACTTGATGCACCTGTTCACCGAGTCGGGAAGCAGGGTACTGGAGGTGATAAAACTAGATGCTGCTGTGACACAGGTAAAGGCTGTTGAAGGAGTCAACTATAGTACCTGCCGCCTGATGGATAATAATAAGCACCCGAGTCTCAATCATGCAAATTACCCCAATCTGTATGCAGCAACCCTCGAGTGGGCTAAGCGGTCTAAAAAGGTCCAGAAGAACTACCTAGATAGCAAGGCTCTTCTGGACCAGGCCGTCAATCAGGACATTGTACGAAGGGTCCTTAAGATGTCTTCCGTCAACCTGGGATCAGGTTCACTCACCCCAGAACAGATCGAATGGCTCAGGGCAAAGAAGGGATACACCGTCCCATCAACGCCCCTCTCTGAGATCCTGACAAGTGTTTCTCATAAGAGACCATCCTCCCCCATGGTGAGCGACACATCGGAATCAGAGTCTGACGAGGAAGACACCCAGGGGCGTAGGAGGAAACAGAAATCGAGACGCCACCACTAGGACAGCACCAGCAAGCCACCAGATGAAGACCATATATACAATGTAGTCCTGCGCGACCCGAGTAAGAGTTCTGATCTTTATTAATTGCTTTTCTTAAATACACCTATATTTTGTTATAATAGTCTTTAAATTATTTATCCTCGGACCAAGACTATATCTGGCTATCTATATACTATTAATAAATAGAGGTTGCTAAGTAAATGTAAATAGTTGAGAATGATCCACTAAATTTTCTTATATTTCTCCATACTAAAGAGGGAGGGGAGGATGGAGATAGAATTTCACAAAAATGTTTCCAACTAAGTTTTTTCTTTTGTAAAAATAATCTGGTTGTTGCAGCGGCTACATTTTTCTATTTTAGATAGTTTTCAAGAGTCATAGAATCTGAATACATCCGTTCTGCCTCTTTTCTACTTTTGCATGCATTAGAGCAATCACTGTCCCACCAGGGTGGGGAGGAAATCCTTGTGCTCCCTACATAATGAGGAATACACAGGTTGGCACTCCTGAGTAGGCAATCTTTAAAATCATTATAGAGAGTGTGTACATTATAAATATTTATGGGGGGTAAATTTAGGCTTTCAGCATCAGTAGATAAATAAAACTGTGACCAATCTGCCTTATATAATTTATATTTTAATCTGGGAGAATTGGGAAAAGAAGTAGGTAGTGGGGACAAATAAATAAGCCTACTCCTGAATATGAAATTGACAATTTATTAAAAAGTCATGGTCATGACATTGTTCGATTACCTCCTTATCATTGCGATTTAAATGCAATTGAAACGATATGGAGCTCGATGAAGAAGAAAGTAGCAGAAAAAAATGTTGGGAAAGCAAGTGCAGAAATGCCTCAATTGATTGAAGATGCAATCCGCGAAATCACACGGGCGGAGTGGAAAAATCATTGCGATCATGTCACAAAAATTGATAACGAATACAGACAGCAAGATGCATATTTAGATGAATCTTTTATAATTCAACTACAGAGTGATAGTGAAAGCGATTCGAGTGACTCAGAAGATGAACTGTGGGAATCAGCAGATGGCTCGGGAACACCAATTGCGACTGGGAGTGTGGCCGCTCGAACTCAGAGACCACAACCACAATTATTTCAAAAAAATATAAATAAAATCCTGTTGTTCCGCACTTTTTGTAATATTTATTTACTTACTAAGATTTCTAGATTAACTTTATTTCAATTTAAAGATTTGACTTGAAATTGGACATTAAATTCCCTTTTTTCTAGGTAAATTTCTTAAATGGCGATACTAAATTCTCTACTAGCGCCGCTATCAACTGAACAGTTAAGATGGTGGCACTGTACTAAATGTTTTTTGTTAAATATTAATTGTTCTATTTCCATTGCTGAATGTTATGCAATTTATATGGCTTTATTGTATGTAAATTCCCTTAGCAATCTTAAGAAGATATTAATAATTTCAGATAGTAAAAGCGCTTTGATATCCATAGATAATGTTAATTTAACACACTTCAAAGTTAATTATTTAATATATAAAATCAAGTGTATTATATGAATTAAAATCGGGTAGTCACAGATTTAACAAGCAATTTTAGTGTGCTCTTACTTTTTATTTATTATAAATAATTGATTAGAAGATTTATTACAATATTATGTGTTAAGTATCAGTGTAACTCACCTTTACTCAATTCTCAATCAATTTTCCTGTAAATTCTTACAATACAGCTACTTTAATCATTTAAATATAAATGGATGCACTTAATGTAGAAAGTCTGGGCAAATTATTTGAATCCCGTATGCTAGAATATGAGAATAAATTGCAGAAGGCCACAGGAAGCTTAACACCACAGCACCCAGATATTGTTACACTAAGGGCATAAACTGCGTTACGCGTGTGTACGCACGTGAGCACGTCGCGGGCCACGCTTTTGGTGCACGCACGTGAGCACGTTCGCGTGCTTATGCGCGGGCATCGGCGCGTGCATCCGCGTAACGCAGTTTTCTCAGTACAATTTTGACGTTGGAGGTGTACAGTCGAGTAATTATGGATGAATTAATGTTGTATTATTTATCAAGACGACGGCGACGACGAATTGCCAAAAAAAGACGCCAGCCAGTAAGCCCGTACGTTGAATCTAGGTTACTGTGCGGGGAATTCGTGGTGAAGTTTGGTATATTAAGAGAAAATGAAAGGTTTTTTTTCAAATATTTTAAAGTTTCATTACAAGTCTATGATGAATTATATTCAAAACTGGAGCCCTATTTGAAGACTAACAATCTACGATTGAAATCTACGTCAATCGTATCACCAATGGAACGATTTGCAATGACATTGCGGTAAGTAAAGACATTTCGATATTAATAATCATCTTTATTCATGTAAAAAAACAGTCATTATTTAACAAAAGTTTAGAACACTCATATTTTTTTGCCAATTTATGTAAGTCACATTACTGTTTAGCCACATCAAGCAAGAAAGAAGAAGAAGTTCTTATTGTTTCGGCAGTGACACCTGAATATGGCTTAAAATGTTTTTCTTGATGTGGTTCACTCTGTTCTTAGGACCGAAACACATAACCGCACACTTATTAATCATCATATTAATCACAGTTTCTTACATTTATTAATTATATTTTGTTATTTCTAAATTACACAGTTTTATCGTTTTCGTTTTTTTTTTTATCTATACCTACTTATTCACTATTTTTTTTATATACTTAATCACAACAGTCATCACAGTGTCTTGCATAAACGCTACGTTACAATTAGTTTTTGATTAATCATTTGAAATACACTAATAAAATCACAGGTTCAAGTTTAAAATAAAAAAACACAATAACAGTTAAAACAGTACAATAAGTCTATGTCTTAATTATATTAATATACCTACCTTACAAAGTATTAATTATAATGACGCATATTGATTGCAAGTTTTTACATATGAATATTTCCCTTATTAATTATTCCCTTCTATTACTAGATCGGGTACTAATATTATTTTAAATTCTTATTTATCATCACAATCATAATCACAGTTTACTACATAAAAGATTAAATTTAAGAAGAGGACATATGAAGGAGCAATGTTATGAGTAGGTTCAAAAAAAAGGTCCATTAAGTAAAAAAGGGGTCTATTGATACACTTTTTTATTTGACCCCAAAATAGGGTTTAAGATAAAAGTGTCCGAATCGACCCCGTTTCTTTCCTTATGAACATTACACCTCAAGGCTTGTAAACTTTTGGCGAATGCCCTTGCATATCATAATAATTGCACATGAGACCAGAAAAATATAAATATAAAATTGCGCTTTTTACTAACTTAAATAGTTCTTCATGTTCTTCTCTTTCTTTTGTTCTTAATAATTAAACAGTCTTAATCAAATCTTCAAAGTCTTTCTTGTTACCTATTTATTCATTGTTCGTATCTGATATTACATTTAAGGATTCTAAATCATTCGTTACCGTATTTTGCGTTAATGAAAGGTCATCAATGGTAATAATCATTTCTTTTTCTATATCAATCAAAGCTTCTAATACTTTCGTACGAAATATTAATTTTTTAAAGCAACTCAATTTTTTTACAGTTGGTAATAATGACTTAAAAAAATTCAAGTCTTCGTCCATATTATCTGCAGTGTTATTCTTCACGCAATTTAACAACTCTAATTCGAAATCAGTTGGCGATTCGCACTTATGTTTCTTGGAAGATCGTGTTTCTTTGGTAACGCTGGAGCTGGTTCTAGGTACATTAATCAAATCTTCTTCAATAATCGTATTATTTTGTGAAGTTCTCGGTGACGCGTTTTGCTCTACTGACTGATTAAAATTGTCTGCCGATTCTTCTCCTTGGGTATTCGAGTTTGAATCTAAAAATGACAGCATGTCATAGTAAATGTATGTTTTATTTGCCCTGGAACCGGAGCCTGATTTAAGTTTTTTTTAGGAGACCTCACTCTTATATAAGTGTCTCTTGCAGTTTTCCATCTTTGCTGCAGCTTTTTCACTGAAACAATAACACAGGTATTTTATTTTATTACAGATATTTAGTTAGTGGACATACCTTCGTCGATATTCATCTGGCGTATCATACAGGACTAACCACGGTCAGAAAAATAGTAACAGAAGTTTGTCTAATTATAATTGAAAGGTTAAAGGAAGAATGTATACCAAAATTTTCCCGTGCGCTATGGGAAGAGACTGAAAAAGGTTTTTTAACGCAAGCCCAGTTTCCTAACTGCATAGGTGCAATAGACGGAAAACATATACGCATTATAAGACCTCCACATAGTGGTTCCCTCTATTACAACTATAAGCATTACTATTCTATTGTACTGCTTGCAATGTGTAACGCCAACTATGAGTTTACCTATATAAACGTGGGAGTGCAGGGTAAAGAATCTGACTCCGCAATTTTCACACAAAGCCGATTGTACGAACAAATCAACAATGACTTAATAGATATTCCTCCTGCCAAAGCATTGCCCGTAATACACAATGATAAACCAACCAACATTGCTGCAACCGCAGCTTTGCCCTATATTATTGTAGGAGATGAAGCATTTGGGTTATCTAGCCATGTCATGCGGCCATATGCTCGAGCTCTCGATTTAAACTACAAAAAAAAAATATTCAATTATAGGTTAACGAGAGCGCGACGTTATATTGAGTGTACATTTGGTATCATGGCTAATAAATTTCGCATACTCCATCGTCCATTGAACGTTGGAAAAGACAAAGCAATTTGTTTTCTTAAAACAATTTGTATTTTGCATAATTTTATAAGATCAAGAAGTCAAATTAATGACTTTCATGATATTGTCATTATACCAGACCATATACGTTCAGTTCGGGGGTTAATTGGAAATACCCACAGAGATTCGTATACATTACGCGATAACTTCGCAGATTATTTCGTTGCAGACGGACAGCTGTCATGGCAAGATCGCAGTATTTATTGAAGATAGTTGGCTTTTTTATAATTTATGTACATTCAATAATTGAATTTTCACGGTTTTTTACCACACATTTTTTATTAACATAGCAGGCATATTTTAATAATATACCTAATGATTTTATTTGTTAAATTCATCGGATGTAACCAAATAACTTAGATTGTTGTAAACTAAAGTTGAGAGATGTCAAAGAAAAACCTACAAAACTACAAAACGCACGCTTATTTTACAAAGTTACTGGCCCAATTCTAAAACCAATATAATAAATATTTTAGTTGATAATTGTTTTATTTATTTACCTACCGATCCACTGTTTCTGCCCTAAAATGATTTTGAACCCTAAATACACCGATAGTGTAAATTAGTGTGAAGCTCGCAGTCGTGAACATACTGGTTGTCTCGTGACGCGCAAAATGGCGGCGACCGCGTGGCCGAAAGCAAGAACTTTGGAATCTATCGAGCAATATAAAACCATACCAATATTATGGGACATTGTTCACACGAATTTCACAATGTTCAGAAATACGCAGTATCTCTGCACTAGTTTTGAATATAAGCATGATTTTATATTTACGTAGGTAAATTATTGTAAATATTCCCAGTTTTAATTTTATAGTTGGATTAATTGTTGAAAACATTTAATTGACACAAATAAAATTGAAATAACTAATTATATATAACTAATTGCATAGATTATTAAAAATAAAAATTTGGCGCAAAGAATAGTTTACCTAACCTACGTTATTATAAAATAAATAAAGAGTGTAGGTACTTACCTTGTATGTTTTTTTCTGCTTCACTCCAGTCATCATAATTTTCAAACAGTACTTTACAAATGTCTAGCCATGCTTTTGATTTAGCGTCCCGGTCTTTAAATATTTCGCTTGATTGGTCCCATATGGCAGGACGACACTGAACTTCAACAATTACCCTTTCTGTATCAAAATTTGTCATTTTTTGTTATGGGCCGGGCACGCGCGTGCGGTCGGTTCGAGATAGCGCTGTCAACTGAACAAGCACGCGCGTGCACCCGCTAGCGGGCTTCGCGCGTGGACCCGTCCAACGTGATGCGTGATCACGTCGCGTGCATGCGTGCCCCATTGCACGGAAGTATCACGCGACGGGCTCACGAGCGTGTGCACGCGCATGGGCACGCGCGGGTCGTTTTTGTATGGACACGCGAGAGGCACGCTTAACGCAGTTTATGCCCTAAGGAGTTTAGTGAGTTCAAGACAATGATATGGCAACTGTTTAATAATTTGAAATCACAATTGGAATCACTAAAACTAGGGCTAGACAGACATGAAACCATCATGAGAAGAAAGGTCCTCCTCTTCCATGGCATCAAAGAAACACAGAATGAAAATCTTCCCGAGATCATGTCCAAGATATTAACCGACAAAATGAAATTGCCAGATATCCATATGAGTGACCTTCAAGTTTGTCATCGTCTTGGTGTCTCTTCTCATGACAAAACAAGACCTCTGCTAGTCAGATTTGCTGCTCTTGAACCTAAACAGGTAGTATGGGATGCTAAGACATATTTAAAAGGCACCGGTATAACGATTTCCGAGTTCTTAACAAAAACACGCCATCAGGTTTTTACGTTAGCTCGAAAACACTTCGGAATCAAAAATTGCTGGACAGCTGAGGGTAAAATAGTGGTCATTCTTCTTGACAAAGCACGGCGAAAAATTGAAACCATGGCCTCTTTACAAGAAATTATCTCTCAGTTTCCATTCAGCGTTTTGATTTTATTTATTATTATTTTCATTTAAAGGCATTAGCTACTACGCTATTAGCCATACAAAATACAATATTCGGTCTGTAATACGGAGAAATGGCGGGAAACCCCAAGGAGCGCGGCTTCGCCCCTCTAGCCCCCATCAATCAACTATCATTCTCCATTCCATCCACCCAAGGCAGTACACCACAATATTCGCCAACCAATCACAATATATAAAGATCAAGTTTTTAAAACAAACACTATAGAAAACCACTCTGAATGGATAAAACACAAAATAACAATTAATTAACGGGAAACCAAAAAAACACAACCGCGCGTCCCGATGTTTCCCGCCATTCTCCATCAGCGTTTATTATTATTTTATTATTATTATTTTCATTTAAAGGCATTAGCTACTACGCTATTAGCCATACAAAATACAATATTCGGTCTGTAATACGGAGAAATGGCGCGAAACCCCAAGGAGCGCGGCTTCGCCCCTCTAGCCCCCATCAATCAACTATCATTCTCCATTCCATCCACCCAAGGCAGTCCACCACAATATTCGCCAACCAATCACAATATAATAATATAAAGATCAAGTTTTTAAAATAAACACTATAGAAAACCACTCTGAATGGACAAAACACAAAATAACAATTAATTAACGGGAAACCAAAAAAACACAACCGCGCGTCCCGATGTTTCCCGCCATTCCCATCAGCGTTTTGATGTCAGTTTTCTTTTTTTTTTCTTATAAGCGACATATTTTGACACTGTCTTTGCCACTGCAAACCGTTGCAAACACACACAATTATTTTTGATAATGTAAAAGTTTATTAATGTAAGTTTTTATTAGTTATTACTTAGGTTTTATTATATTCTTGGCAAAAATGGATTATGTTGATTAGTTTATTGTTTAGTTTTCTTTTGATGTTTTGGTTATTTTTTAAGTATTCTTTTATGTTGAGAAAACAATTACAGCTTGGCAAAAAAGAGTATGGAAAAAATGAGGGCGCCACTTTCACTTAGATCTCATCATAATATGAAAAATCAGTAAGATAATTTAATGAAATCGTTAAAAATTAATGTGAAACACTAAGCTTTCCTCAAAATCTAGTATTTGTCGGCCAAGTATTGTCAACATCATAGGTTTCCATTTAGTAAAATATTTAGTTCCACTTGTCACCACGTCCTACTCTTTTTTTTGCCAAGCTGTAGGTAGATAAAGTAGCTATTTTGTATTAATTAGTATGTCTCACTTTTATGAGTAGTGTGTGTAATTTTGTGATTATTTGATAATTAGATATATTATTATATAATTTAATTATTTATTATAGACCATAATATTTATTTATAGACACAATTTTAAAATTTGAAGTTCTTCAGATTTATATACTTTTGTATGGATAACAATTTTCTAAATGATTTAGACGACAGTTTTTTCTCCTGCTCTTCATCCAGCAGTTTCAAAAGTGCAAATAGTACATCTTCATCCTCCCCACTTACTTTGAGTGAACAACTCTCCTCAGTCTTCTCACCTCATCGCTCTAACTTAAATGTTGTACATATTAACGCCCAAAGTATTCCCAGTCACTTCTCGGACATCTTGGTATCTTTTAATAGCGTTAATATTGATGCAATCTTAATTTCGGAATCATTTTTAAAACCGTCTCTATTATCTACGCAATATGCAATTCCAGAATTTGTGTTAATACGCAATGATAGGACTGGTAAGGGGGGTGGTGGGGTAGCGATATACCTTCGATCAGATACTCAGTTTAAGGTCATCGACAAATCTCCTTCTCATTAATTTATGTTTTGAATTATGTTTAAATAATAATAGATTGCTAATAATAGTTTTCTACATTCCCAATTTAAACATTGACTAGGTACTTCGACGTCTTAGATAGTTTTCTTTACAAACACTGCACAACCTATCAACATGTCATCCTAATGGGTGACTTTAACACCTGTTTGGTAAAAAATAATTTTCGCGCTCGTAAGCTTAAATCTATATTATCCTCTTTTAATCTTCAAATTCTATCAACGTCTGCTACTCATCATTTTCCAAATTGCTCTCCTCTTTTAGATTTAATGATTGTATCTTCTCCTTATAATGTTGCTGCATTTGGCCAACTTGTCAACATCCTTTTCTTATCGCATTCGGCCCCCAAAACGTAAATCTCAAACTATTTCTTTACGTAGTTATAACAAAATCAATCTTGAGGCGTTGGAAAATGATGCTAAAAATATAGATTGGTCCGACTTATTGCATGGTATCGATATCAATGAAAAAGTCAAAAACTGTAATACTAAAATTTTAGATCTTTACATATCAGATACTATTAAAGAGTGTATGGCATCAAGGGATCGGGCAAAAAGAAAACACTAACGATTTCCCACTGAAAAGAATCTACATAATTTCAAACTATTACGTAATCACTGTAATCACTTGTCGAGATGCCAAACGTCAATACTTTTATACCTCCCTTCACGGTCGCAAAAACGGCAGATGTTTGGAGATTTCTTAAGTCTGTAGGTATTGGTAAGTCTCCCATTTTGTCACCTAACGATTTTGATCTTAAAATTAAAATATCATCCAAACAAGCAGCTTTAGCCAACGACTTTCTATAAGCCCAATGCTTGATAGATCATAATTTAAGAACGTATAAACCTGCATCCGCTGTGGAAAGGATGGGAGTTGTTAGGTACATTCCTAAAGAAATAGGTAATAAGGAATTATTTGAAAAATCTGCTGCGATAGAGATATTATAGGAATATGTAGATTTATGAAACGTGAAAAAGACAATTTAAACCCATTGACTACCATATCCATTACATTTTCGGGTGCTTCTTTACCTGAATATATTTTATTAGACTGATGGAGATATAAAGTACACACTTATATTCCTCCGGTACTACAATGTCTTAAATGTTTCAAATTCAATTCTGATTTATGTCTCTCTCCTGTCTCCTATAATTTGTGTGGGCGATGCGTCCGCGTGTACAGTGCCACATACTTTTCTTGGCCGGCGGCTGAAATTGGTACTACCATCGGCATTTTAAAATGTCAGACTGACATTGTCAGTTAGCTCTGTTCAAAGCTCAACTTGCGGAGTTTTGTGTTTTGTGGTTTTATGAACATCAAACATGCCTGGAGTATTGAAAAGCGATGGCAGAAACATTGTTTTACGCGTTCTTTCTTTCATGAATGAAGAAAAACGCGACCAAGCGCCAATTATACCATTACAAAAAGTATATGAACGAGTTGCTGCCGCTACAGGTTAGTGTTACCAGCATGGGGATGAATTATTTACCTATGTATTAATGAAACGGAAACTTACTTATATACTTTTTTTATTACAGCCGTTAGTGAAAGGTCAGTTCTACGAATGGTAAATGAAAAGAAACGGGCCGATGAAACAGGGACAAAAGTTTCTACTCCGGGGAAAAGAAGAAAAAGAACAACAGGAAAGATAGAAGTCGACAACTTTGATCTCGGTATCATAAAAAGGAAAGTTCACGAATTTTACTCAGTTAAAAAAGAAATTCCCACTTTACCGAAGTTACTTAATGTTCTTCGAGAAGAAATTGATTTTAAACGGAGCCGAGAGACCCTACGGAAAATATTACATAAACTAGGATTTCGATACAAGAAGACCCAATCTAATAGTTCTTACTGAACGTAATGATATATCCGCATGGAGGGCGACATATTTACAAAAATTCAGGAAAACGAACTTAGTGACAAAAAGAAACCTGTAGTTTTTTTGGATTAAACATATATTCACACTTCGCATACAGCTGGACAATGTTGGCAAAGTAATGAGGATGATGGTGTTCTGAACCCAGTTTCTAAAGGAAATATATATATAATCGTCAATGCAGGAGGAGAAGCAGCTTTTGTCAAGAATGCTTCACTCGTTTTCAAATCAAATACAAAAAGCGGTGATTATCATGATGAAATGAACAACACAAATTTAAAAAATGGGTCGCTGACAAGTTGCTTCCAAATTTGGATCAATGCAATGCAACTGTGCATTGATTTGCAATTGCAATGTAGTGAGCTATGCAGCAATGGCTAACTGAAAAGAACGTGGAATTCCACGAAAGCTATACAGAAGTGTCTTTTATTTAGTTCATAAAGCTGAGGCTTTATGAACTAAATAAAAGACACAAACCGGCACCAGAATACGAAATTGATAAATTGATGAAAGATAGTGGACACACGGTGTTAAGATTGCCACCATATCATTGCGATCTTAATGCAATAGAAATGATCCGGAGTTCAATGAAACTGAATGTAGCATAGAAGAACTTTCGGAAATCAAGTACTGAAATGCCTCAGTTGATTGCAGAAGCCTTCGACAGAATATCTGTTGTAGAATGGAAAAAACATTGCGATCATGTAAAAAACAATGAAAACAAATACAGAGAAAAATATGCGTTTTTAGATGAACGTTTTATGAATGAATGAAAGCAGTGATTCTTAGAGGTGTTCGTTATATTAGATAGCGGATAAAAAAAACTAATATTTACAAATAATCATATTAGCCGTTTTTTATTTTACCAGGCAAGCGTTAGTTATATTGAAAGAATATTTTTATTACTTTACAACTCAAATGTAAACAGACCCAAATTTTACTCTATTGTAAATAATCCAACGAGCAATGTCCAACGATATAACCAAATGAAATATATAATCTAACGAGCAGCGTCAATCGATATAACCAAACGTAATATATCGTCAACGAGTAGCGTCAAACGATATAACCAAACGAAAAATATAATCTAACGAGCAGCGTTAAACGTTATAACCAAACGAAATAATATACATATAATCTAACAAGCAGCGATTTATCGAACCGATATAACGGTCAGCGTTATATCGGTTCGTTTAGTTATAAAATATATTTGATAAATAATCAGTATTCACTATTCAGTACGCTCAGGGCGTTTGTTCCTGTATGACGTTCATCACTTTCGCGAGTTTGCTTACGTAAAACGTAGTGTTTTAAATATATTGTATTAATTTTGGTTTAGTATTATGTAATTATAGTTAGTTTTGTATTGTGTAGTATGTTTATTGAGTATTTAAAATTGTTTTGTTAATAATTAATAAGTAATAAAAAATATCTTCATTTATTATTTATTTATATAATATATTTATAACGTAAAAAATAATAGGCGTTTTAAAAGTAGCGTATCGTTATAACGTATTTTTAATTTATAGCCGTTGCGAACACCTCTTCACTGATTCTGAAGATGAACATTTTGACTATTCGGGAAATCAAATAATTGATGGAGTTCGTCCTCTAGAGTGTGATTCTTCAGATATTGTTTTGTTTGATCATAATTATTGTATCAAAATATAGAGACAAAACACGTGTAGAGTGCTTAAAATGATTTATTAATAATGCTCTTAGCAATAAGCCCGCTATTTGTAATGTTTTGTAATGTTTGTGTTTATTTTCTTTCTTGGTGCGCACTTACAATAAATAATTTTACTATCCACAAACACCTAATAAAATTCCAACTAAAATGTATTTATTTTTATTTCTTGCATTATTAATTACAATGGCAAAGTTTTAATTATCGAACGGTTCTGATTGCTAGGTATCTTAAAAGATATTATATTAATAGTAAAGGTAACAAAACCTATCATATCAGTATCGTTCCTAAGTTTATGTCACATTTATTTTCCTAGAACTGTATTTTCTAGATATTAGTATACATTGTTTTATTAAGACACTTCAATAAATTACTTATTAAGCCTGCATCACTTCAAATTTTTCCGCATATAATGGTTAATTTTTATTTACTAGCAATACCAATATCCATGACAGCGACGCTCTTACCGGCCAAGAAAAGTTTGTGGCACTATACCATACGTATACACAAACTATACAGAGAATACGTAGTATTCTCTATATAGTTTGTGGTAGTATTCTCTATAAAGTTTGTGGCGTGTACACAAACAGTAGGTACCACAGAATATATTTCTGTGGTAGGTACCTACATACAATAATACATTATTCATTAATGTCGATTCTTGGCGGGAATTCGAAAAAGCGCGGTTGCAATTTTTTTCAAAATTGTATTTTAAATTTATTAGAACATATTTTCCATACAAATAACAATTAAAATAGACAAATTATAGTTTATAAATAATAAATAAGTAATAAAAATGGACGGAAACGAGGAGGACGGGGATAACCCGCCCTCCTCCAAAAAGAGACCACGGCGGCTCGAAAATCTCCGGGATTGTTCTGGCGATGTTCCTGGTGCTGGCGGCGGAGGTGGTGAGAATGACTCTTATTTACCATATCGCAAGCCTAACTACAAAAGACTGTACCCAGAAAATTCGATTAATACAGAATTTAAGGTTTTTATTGAAAGCAGAAACACAAATGAAAAATTGGGAAATAAAAGTCCAATTTATTTAAACAATATATTTTCGAATGTTAAAGGTGTGGTGGCAATAAGGCGTATTAACGCCAATAAAAATGTGGTGATTTTTAAACAGCATAATACGGCCAACAATTTTATAAACAATATTAATTTTCTTGAAAGACATGAAATGAAAGCTTATATTCCAACAACTCAAATTGAAAAAACTGGTATCATACGATTTGTACCTGCAAATATAACAAATAAGGAATTATTTACAAAATTAACATCTACATATGAAATTATTGCAGTTAGGAGATTCATGAGAAAAGTTGGTCATGAACTGATACCAACACAAACTGTTAGCATCACATTTTTGTCGAACTCTTTACCCGAGAATGTACAATATGATTTATTTTCATACAGAGTTTTCGAATATATCGCTCCTCTACAACAATGTTACAAATGTTTCAAATTTAACCACTCCGCAAAAACATGTAATGGCAAACAGCGTTGCTCAATTTGTTCAGGTGAACATTATTTTAAAGAATGTAGTAAACCAGAAGAGATCTGCTGCATAAATTGCAGTGGACCTCATTTGGCTATATCTAAACAATGTCCTATTAAAAGTAAGAAAATTCTAGAAAAGAAAAACAAAATTACATATGCAAGCGTTGCTATTACCAAAGAGAATATGGACTTCCCTCCTCTGCCATCACAAGCCATTCCTGTAAATAATGCACAGAAAAATGTAAATAATGTACAGAAACTTGTAAATAAATCTGTAAATATTAAGACTGTCCCACAGACTGTAAATATTAGTGATATTAAATCACAAATAATTGGTAACAGTGATGTACTTATGGCCCTAGTACAGACACTGGTTCAATTAGGTAATAAGACTGATAATGAGCCAATTACAACAACATTTATTAAAGATGTATTAATTAAAAATCTGTCAACATAATGGATACACAATCTTATAAAACACCCTCTCTAAGTATTGCGCAATTCAATGTTCAAGGTGCAAATCATAAAAAACCTCTACTTACAAAATTCTTGAACGAAAAAAATATTGATATTTGTCTATTAAATGAGACATGGTTAAAAGACCATCAAACATTTCATATTTCTGGCTATAATTTTTACAATAAAAATTCTAAAAACACTTGTAATGGTGTTGGAATATTAATTAAGCCATATTTGAAACATAATGTTATAAATACTACTTTTTATGAAGATATACAAACAATAGCCATAAGTGTATGTACAGGGAATACTACTTTGTCTATTCTCTGTGTGTACTGTCCTCCATCCAGTGGACACATAAGAATGAATAGATTGCGCAATATTATAAGAGATTTACCAAAACCTGTATTTGTAAGTGGTGATTTCAATGCACATCATATTGCTTTTGGATGTCTGTCTACTAAAAGTCGAGGCCAAAACTTGTACGATATAATTGATGAATGCGATTTATACATATTAAATAATGGTAGCTTCACTACAGTAAATTATCCCACACGCAATCCCTCAGCAATAGATGTAAGTTTTATTAGTCCACATTTGGCCCCACTTTGTGAATGGTCAGTGCATGATGATGCTTTGGGTAGCTATCATTATCCAACCATCACAAGCATTAGGATATGCATTGAAAGATACACAATTAATAAACATGTTGACAGATTTTTATACAATAGAACAGATTGGACTAAATATAGTCAATTAGCTAATTCAATATTTCATGACATGATGGTTAGTGAAGAGAACCCAATAAAATCTTATGATGAGTTTTGTAATCAGCTTGATAAACTTAAACAAATCGTGGTTCCTAGATTCACAAGGACTAACATTAGGAATAGACCACCAGCTCCCTGGTGGAACAGTATTTGTGAACAAGCAGTCATTAAATCTTATGAAGCACTGAAACTTTACAGAAACGATCCAACAATACATAATTACATAAACTATAAAAGATTAGATGCTTAAAAAAAGCGAACTATAAAGGAACAAAAAAGAATCAGTTGGAATAGTTTTTGTAACAGTTTCAATAGAACTACCCCCATTAGTAAAATATGGAATCTCATTAAAAGATTTAAGGGTATCAGAGCTGGTAATAAGTCATATAGGGATGAATTTGTACAACCACTTTTAGACAAATTATCAGATTGTACTAATTTAGTTGACCTAGATTCATTAGACAATTATTTTAATATTAACAATGAAAATCCTCAATCAAGATTTTTAATGGAACCTTTTTCATGGAATGAATTTTTAATGAGTATTTACAGTTATTATATATTTATATTTATTTACAGTAATTTTTCATTGTTAGCTAGAGTGGGGGCGTTTTGTAGGGCACTGCCATTAGGGAGCAGTGAGGGAGGGGATCGAGTAATAGCGTTGTGGGCATTTTTATCATATCCGGGGTGGAGAGTGGGACATGGGCGAGGTGATGAGTAAACAGTTTTAGTATAAGAAGTTGATTGTTTGGGGTGATTTGGAGAAATACTAGCAGCAACGTTAGCGTACGATGATTTAGATTGAGCGTGGAGTTTAGAGGCCTCAGCGTACGAAATGTTTTCAGTGGCCATAGTACTTTTAATATTACATTGTCTGTTATATTCTGGGCAGGACTTGCTGGTCGCTAAATGGTTATTAAATGGGCCAGGGGGGCAAATTATACAAGTAGGAACATCTTCAGGGGCTGAGCAATTATCTCCTGCATGGCCCTTACCACAACGAAAGCATCGGGGGCTCAAACGACATTTATCCTTAGTATGCCCATACCTACAGCAATGAAAGCATTGAATAGTAGGATATGTATATTGTTCAACTGAGAGAGACGTGAAGCATAGGAATATCTTATTAGGGAGAACCTGACCATCAAATGTAATGAGAACTGTTTCAGAAGGGACCCACTGGAAGGAGCCATCGGAGGTATGCTTTTTATAATTAAACCTACGAACTTTTAATGGTCTGCCACAGCCTACGGGGACCTTAATAAGTTCTATTAGATCTTCGGGGGTAAGATCGATTGGGACACCTTTTACTATACCCATTCTTGTAACATTAAATGTAGGGATGAAAGCCTTGTATTTATGGGAAGATAGAGTAGGGGATTCGATAAATTTGTTAGCGTCAGAAACTGAATAGAAATTTATTGAAATACGGTTCCTACCGATGCTCTTCAAAGAGCCCTCGATTACATTAGGAAATTCACGGATTCTCCTATGTAAAAATCTCCCAAAATTAACTGGATGTAAGGTAGTGCCAGAATTAAGAGACTCTTCAGAACGCTGGACATGCACAATGAAGGGCCCCTTATCGTTTATATCATATACTCGCCTGCCAATAGGGGTAAATATCTCCTGGGATTGTGAGTTGACGGACTGGGATGCTTGAGGAACTGGTGCATCGATAATGAGTGCTGCATGAGGGGCTGCAAGAGCTGTAATAACAGCTGGGATCTGCGAAGGCAAAGATGAAAAATTATTAGGCGGAGTCCGCTGACCAGCAAGGATGACAGTGTCCGGAATGCTTTGCGAACAAGAGGAAGAGCGTGAGCGCTCACTATTACATGAGCAATTATTTTCAAAGGATGATTGTTTTTTTTTACGTTTGCATCTTTTCTCTCGTCTCCCCTCCTTAAAACGGCCTCTCCCAATATCCATTTCATCCTCGTTACCTATGCTTACATAGGCTGCCGGGGATGAAGGAGGAATGAAAGCACCACCGCCCGGCAAGCCGGGCGGGGGGATTCCGTCCATCAGCTAATACAAGACAGGGATATTAATAAATTCAAGAAACCAAAGTAAATAAGGACAGATAAATAAAATAAGCTAAAGTTCTGATCTAAATTAGGAAAATAATAATAAAATTAAATTTTCAAACCAAAACGACAACCGACGCGTTTGACGTTCGACCTTTTTTCTCTAATTCCAAATAAAAAATATTATACAATCTATACAGATGGCAGTAAAAGTGATGAATATGTGAGAAGTGCAGTATATGATCCCCAAAAAAATGTTGCTCAAAGCTTTGTTCTAAATAAACAGTGTTCCATTTTTACAGCAGAGGCATATGCAGTTTTTGAAGCTATAAAAGCAATTAGTTACGTAAGCAATTATAAATATTTTCTAATAATAACAGACTCTTTAAGTCTACTAAATAGTCTTAAATATGTAAATTTTCATTTTAAAACTAATTATATTCTTTATTTTATTAAAGATTTTGTCTGGCGTTTGCATAACAAAGGAATAACAATTGCCTTTATGTGGGTTCCCTCACACAAAGGTATTTCTGGTAATGAAATAGCAGACAAAACTGCATATAAAGGGGTCAATGCTCTTGACGTCAAAAATGTGGTGCATGTTCCTATGACCGACTATTATTACAATGTTAATATCTCAATAAAAAAATTGTGGCTAGATTTCTGGAAAGAGGATCAAAAACATAAAGGAAAATGGTACGGAAGTATTCAAGAGAATTTACCGAGAAAACCCTGGTATGATGAGTTGGATATAGCTAGCCGTGAGTACATCACCACAATCAACAGATTAAGATTTGGCCATAACACTGCTCCCTCACACCTAGCAAGACTCAAGATGATAAATAATAATATTTGTACTTTCTGTAACAACGGGATCGCCGACATTGACCACATTTTCTTCAAGTGTCAAAATCCAATGTTTATTTTCCAAAGACTAATAATGGCAAGCGAAATAATAGAATTTAGTGATACCTCCCGCCGCCACTTGTGTGATTTGCTGAAAAACAAAAAGTGTTATAGTGCATTATATAAATACATAAAAAATACCGTAGTGAAAATTTAAATATATAATAGAATAAAATAAAATCAGTGAAGTGTAATTGATACATTAAAGGATAAAAGTTTGTGCCCAAAAATCTGATTTGGCTTAAAGGTCTCGTAACCAGGCCATAAAATATTATTAAAAAAAAAAAAAAAATTCATTAATGTCATTAATTACGAACATGTTTCCGTCAAGTTGTTTATAGCTTTCATCATTAAAATAAATAGCATCGGTCCGCAAGTGCAGCGATTGTAGGTTACAATTTGAAGACTTTCGATTACATAACAGTAAGTAATTTATTCTTATTATTTACATTTATAGGAATATATTATACATTATTTTTATGAAAATACATATGTAAGTAAGTAAGTAAAATTAAAGTAAAATACCATGTAGGTAAGAATTCTTAGTATGATTATGTTGTTGTTTGATATGAAATAAATTTGTTGATAACAATCATTGCATAGAAAAAAAATGCTACTATGGTCATATAAATCAGTATCAATAGTAGATATTCTATGTAAATAAATAAAAATGAATCGCAGAAATAATTTTCGAACTGCACCAAATTAGATAATTCTTTAAATGTGCTCCCGGTAACTTAGTATTTTAATAACACTCTTTTCTTTTTAACAATAATTACAATCTCAGATTAGATTAGACCTATGTATTGTTTATAGATGTAGTAGTCTTTTGAGTAAGTTAATTTAATATTATTGAATTATTTCAGGAGGTGAAACCAATGTACGAGAAGTCAAATCACATTCATAACATTTTAAATGAGAGTGAGAGTAAAATATATGGACCCTGTGGCGGGGTAAAGAAGGAATGAATTGAAATGTACGGCTGACCAAATAGTCTTATAGTTTTATTACGGGCTGGGTACCACAAGGAACATAAAAATTGCAAGATAGGAAGAGGACTAGTTCAGGAATGTATATGTGTCAAAGTTAGTTTGCTTACATTTCTGAATGAACAAAGCTAAGGTAAGATTAATTAGTTATTAAATAATTGCTCTATGTGTGCATATTCTTTGTTAACAAAAAGGCCTGTGTCTAAATTGGTAGGTATCTAAAATTTTACCGGTGGGAGGGATGTGCGGTGTCATGCTTCTGGCTACATAGGAACCACTATCTTGCTTGTTTCTACCAAAGAGATAGGCAATACAGGCAGTTAATTACTAGCACCGAGACTTAACATCTTATCAGTTTTAGTTTTTATCAGTATAGGCAACACAAAGGTTTTGCCTGGGCTAGTTCTAGGTAAACTAGTAAGTTTTTATAGGCAATGTCTACCACTTACCATCAGGTGGCACATCTGCCAGTTTGTCTATCCAACAAAAAAATAATAATGACATTGTGATGTTGTACAAACAGTAAAACAAAAGGTACATTTTAGTGTTTTATTTACAGGTGTTACAATTTGTGTTTTATTTACAGGTGAATAATTGGCTGAGAATGTAGACAGCAGTATACAATACAGATAATTATGATGAAAATACATTTTATGCTGACGAAACAGTATAAAATAGTTTCAAGTTAAATTTTTACATGATAAATAGATAGTAAATTTGTTTGTTAAAGCTTAATGTTGAAAAATAAAGTCTGATTATTTATACTAGGTAAGTTATTTTATTTATAATATAGGTAATGATAAATAGTTACCTTTAAAAATTATTTTAACATCTTTAAAAATAGTTACATACAGTGTAAACTCTTTATAACGAATTTCAAGGGACCAAGCATTTTTTTCGCTATAAAGAGTTTTCGTTATACGGAGGGAAGAGAAAAAATAAACCAAATTTAACTAAATACAATAATTTCTTATATAATAACTTTTTCGCTAACACATAACACTTTTCTTTTATTTTACTGGCTATCTTGTCCGTTTCAAAGTAGGTTTACGACTGATAATACACGATAGATGACGATGATGGTGCGTTTAGTCACTGAGACTAAAATTTCCTACAGACAATGTAATCTAAGAATAATGGCACACGTCTTATGGCAATTTACAATCATAAAAGCGAGACAGCTGTTTATGACCTCAGATATATTTCTTAGGCATTTAGGTACCTCAAAAATTAGTTTTGTAAGCTGATTATAAAACTATTACACTATTAAATATGTTGTTGATGTCTAAATATGAAAATATTTCTTCGTAATAAAGAATGGCTGTTGCGTTATAAAGAGTGAATTAATATATGGGTTTTGTGGTAAACCAACCAAATTGAACTAATTTCTATGTTATAGAGAGTTTTTCGTAATAACGAACGACTATATAAAGAGTTTACACTGTAGTTCATTGAGGGAGGCCTATTTTCAGCAGTTGAAATAAAGATAGTATGAGGTTACATTTTTACATTGTAAACGGTACATTCATTTGTTAAGCATTAATGTGTCATTGAAAAATAAAGTGTGATTATTTGTAATAATTTATTTTATTTATAAAATAGGTTCACACATAGTAGGCGTTCACATAGCAACTATCCTTGATTTCCTCAGGGACCTCTTCCTCATCATCATCATCATACCCCTCGAGAGTCAGGTATGGCTGGCATCTGCGGCATACCATAAGGTACCAAAGCTATACGGATTTGGTCCGTGTATCTGGAATAGATATGAATAGCGAAATAGAAAGATAACAGATCATTGTATATTATACAGACTATTACAAGTAGCTTCTGTGATAAACTTTTGACACAAATTACATTCAAAGTACCGACTCGATCCATGCGTGTTCCACAGGTCTTTAATATAACACAAAGCAACAATAATGTTTCTAAAAATAACCCGCTGCTGCACATGTGTAGTTATCATAATGATATATGTGCTCAAATTGATATTTTTAACTGCAGTTATTATTCATGCAAAAAATTCATTAAACAATATATTACTAACAACTTCCCAAAAAATTCATGTGTATTAATAATTGTGTAAATGTTATTATTGTGTTACAGTAATTATGTTGTAATTTTAAGTTCACTGCATTTTATTTTCTTTTCTGTATGTAAATGTTGTGTACAGCTATAATTTGTTATCAAACTTAAAATGTCAAGCGCTTATGTTTCTGATAGAATGATTTCGTTTGTTAACTGTTGCTGTTCCTTATGTAATAAAATAAATAAAAATAAAAGACCTTCATATTTTTTATATTCGGTCCAGGGTAAATCAGATTTGACACAGTTCATGCAAATACGTAACTGATCTATTTCTCTAAATAAATAATAATTGTATGCATTACTAAAATTATTTAAAACGGAATATTTGCCATGTTTTTAACTTTTATTTCGCGGAGCTCGATATTTCGACATTATCTACGAATGTTTTATTAACGAGACTAATTAATTGTATTATACCCAATTATAAATGTGATGGAAAAGATATCAGCTTATTTGCTGTGTTTTTAGTTTATATCAGGGCGGAATTAAAAAGAAACGACTTTTTCATTTAATATTTTATTTATTCACTATCGTAGTTAACATAATAATATTTCATCCAGATTCTTTTGAAATAATACAACCATTCCATAAACGTAGTGATTACATTCTCTTGGCATTCCATCATTATTTTCTTATGACGTTGTCACGTTCAACTATCGCCAGTAAACCGACTTTACAGACAGCCGCATTTTTTTTAATATTCTTACACTTCTGGACTCTTGAGAAGTAGAAGGATACATAGCAATAGCAGTGTTCATTTCATGTAAAAAAGCAATCTTTATACGGTTTTTATCAGGAAGAATTACCATCTGCAGTCCAGCAATTTTTCATGCCAAAGTGTCTTCTACCTGTTACAAATATTTCTTTTCGAGGTATTGTCAAAAACTCTTCAGATTTTCTGACTTCACTGTACCAAAGCAAACCAACAGCAGTCTAGGTTTGTCTTTCTTTGAGTCAAGACGACAGACATCAATGGTGCTGGTATCGATATCGGAGGAGCTTGAAGTAATCTTTTAACACGGTACACACCTTATCTTCACCAAATGAGATTTCTTCACCTCACTGTACCAAAGTAAATCAACAGTGGTCTAGGTTTGTCTTTCTTTGAGCCAAGACGATGACAGACATCAATGGTGCTGGTATGAATATCCGAGGAGCTTGAAGTAATCTTTTAACACGGTACACACCTTATCTTCACCAAATGAGATTTCTTCACCTCACTGTACCAAAGCAAATCAACAGTGGTCTAGGTTTGTCTTTCTTTGAGCCAAGACGATGACAGACATCAATGGTGCTGGTATCAATATCCGAGGAGCTTGAAGTAATCTTTTAACACGGTACACACCTTATCTTCACCAAATGAGATTTCTTCACCTCACTGTACCAAAGAAAATCAACAGTGGTCTAGGTTTGTCTTTCTTTGAGCCAAGACGATGACAGACATCAATGGTGCTGGTATCAATATCTGACGAGCTTGAAGTAATCTTTTAACACGGTACACACCTTATCTTCACCAAATGAGATTTCTTCACCTCACTGTACCAAAGCAAATCAACAGTGGTCTAGGTTTGTCTTTCTTTGAGCCAAGACGATGACAGACATCAATGGTGCTGGTATCAATATCTGACGAGCTTGAAGTAATCTTTTAACACGGTACACACCTTATCTTCACTAAATGAGATTTCTTCACCTCACTGTACCAAAGCAAATCAACAGTGGTCTAGGTTTGTCTTTCTTTGAGCCAAGACGATGACAGACATCAATGGTGCTGGTATGAATATCCGAGGAGCTTGAAGTAATCTTTTAACACGGTACACACCTTATCTTCACCAAATGAGATTTCTTCACCTCACTGTACCAAAGAAAATCAACAGTGGTCTAGGTTTGTCTTTCTTTGAGCCAAGACGATGACAGACATCAATGGTGCTGGTATCAATATCCGAGGAGCTTGAAGTAATCTTTTAATACAGTACAAACCTTATTTTCAGCTACCTACTAAGAATTTTCAGAGACACCATGCTACAGCAGAACTTAGTGCCTATCGCACATCTCTTGGGCATCCATATTAGAGACCAGAAGCTCGATTTGCCACTTCAGCATAGATTGAGTTTCCCGTATAATGCTCCTGAAAGATTTGAACTCCACCTTGAGGCCCACCAAATCCATTGACCCGGATGAAGAAGCTTCAGCTGTTTGTGTCTGTGCTTCATCAAAACTATTCATACATGTCTCAAACAGATTCACAATGTCTTTCATGTTCTTGTTCAATTGACTATGCATAGCCATGTTGTAAATCCTATTATTGTATGCAAATATGTAAAATTTATTATTGCCAGGTATCCAAAATACCTATTTATATAATTTACTTGCTATCAATTGGAGGGGGCAAATTCCATTCTTTTGTCTATTTTTTAGTTTATTTACTGATAACACTGGTAGAATAGTACTTTAAATTATATTGACTTGCAACATTCATTACATCAGTGTCAAAATGATGTTGTTAACTGATAGTTTGTTGTTTTTGTTGGTGGTAGTCATAAGTTGATTATTCATTTTTGGTGACGCGGGTGAATCATGACTGATAGGATTGGTGATCGAGTCAAAATGATTCAATTGATTGTGTCGTTAGATATTTGATTGTTGGCTAACTTAGGAATACTAATAATTTACATTAGTCTACTTTTTCATTTAGCAACTAATCAGTCTCCTGCAATATCTACTATTTAAAAAAAAAATGTATGTACTTTTATACTAATAATAAAAAATAAAAATACTCTTGTTAAATAAAGACTAAAGGGACCAACATTAATATATACTTCTTTTGATAGATGAGATCTTTAATTGCAATCGGGGCATACAAATCGTTCTCGGTCCTGTTTAGTTAACTCAACACAGTCCTCGCGAAACATTCTTTACATTGATGCATGTCAGCAACTTAATCCGTCTTGCATGTGTGACAATACCAATTAGGATTTTTTATATTGTTTTCTAATGTTTACGCGAATTTCACTCATTATAATGAAACACTTTTTTACGGATTTTATCGCGGTTTATTAAGATTTTTACAAGCCCAACGTTTCGGATACTTTACAGCAACCGTGGTCACGGGAGGACTGAGGTGTCATACGTCCTAATGTTACAAAGTTATTCGAAACTACCCTATGATACATCAATATTTTGGTTAGTCCTATCTACGCAGAAAGTGCTAACTGTATCTTTAATCTGTGACATATTATTTTTTGATTTTGATTTGATAATATAAATATTGGAATCCCAAGCAGGTGGTAAGAGCCAGCCATCTTCTCTATTGAAATTAGGATGTTTTTTAATTTCAATAGCCTCACGGATCATCCTTGGTTGGAACCGGTGTTCTTATGTGAGGACTTGTGGTTTATCAAATCTGATATAATGGCGAGCTTTGTCAAGACTATGTTCACAGATGGCAGACTTAGTGTAGCGACGGTGTTTTAAATCAGCTATATGTTCTTTGACGCGAGTTTTAATAGATCTTTTTGTTTGGCCTATATAAGAGAGACCACAGTCGCAATCAAGCTTGTATACTCCTGCATATTTTAAGGGTATATGGTAATTGAATAATCTTTCATAAATGGTAGCACAGCAGGTACTCGCTCAACAGTGGCTGCTTTCACGCGGTCACGGTGATGAAGACGCGGCACCCGAAGCTTGTTGTCTCGCAGTACTTGCTTAACGTGTTGAAGCTCGGTTGCCAGGTGTTGCTCATCACAGATCCCTTGTGCTCTCTGAAACAGGATTAAAATAGGATTTTTAGTTAGATATTTTAGGTATCTTTAAACACGTTTTTGTAAGTTTGAATCTACTTCCTTCCTTTCTTCTTCTGCTTCTCGACTTTCCTTAGATATATTTTTAAGTTCTTTTGTTGGTTGTATTTAATTTCTTATTTGGTTCGTTGTTTGTTGTTTTTTGATAACAACCTAAGTTTTATTTTAATTGTAGTTATTTTTTAAGTTATTAGTCTTATCTCTGTTACCTGGCCTTTCTTCAGTCTTCATACAAGTAATTTTTTTAATTTTCCGTCATTTTATCCTTAACAGCATCAAACAAAATATCTTTGGTAATTTTTTATCCTAAATATTCGTCTCGGTTTATCCTTAAGAACTGCAAAATTTGGTGATGAAATGTTTTGTGGAACGGCAGTTTCGGTAGGTTATCTTCAGAATCGCCAGATTGATCTTGGTTTTTTTAGATTAATAAAAATTTAAATGAATTTAGACAAACCTCATTTAATTGCAGTTTTGAAGGCGGCCCAAGCCGCTGAAGCGGTGGTCCTTTGATGGTTTCTTGGCAAATCTACAACAATGAAAAAGTCACAAAGGGTAATGGCGCCCAGATGTCATCAGATTTAAAAAAAAGGCTTTTCATGGACTTCTTTTGGATTGCTCGCACTCCAGTAACGCATGTTCTGTGTATTAACGTACCCCCCAATGTGAAAATGCGCTTCGTCACTAAAAAATATGTTACATAAACGCGCAGGCGTAGAAAATCGTTCCAGAATGCTAGATGATTTGGAGCTTGTATGGATGGAACTTTAATTTTTTTCGAATAATTTTGTGAACTGATGTCTTTTTCACACCAGTTGATGCTGCAATCTTTCGGACAGACTTACGCGGATTTCGCAAGATTTCCCTTCTCACTAGTTCTGCGTTTTCGGGAGTATAGCTTGACCGCTGTAAAGTCGACCCTCCCGATGGTATGCGGGACGCGGGGCGGGAGGTATGCACGGGTACACACGGCATTGTGGCCACAGAGATTTATCTCGAGATATCTCAAGATAAATCTTCGTGTTATTTTTTAGGTGAACGATTATAATTGTTTGAGTCATGTGAGTGTGGCAAATAATAGACTGATTCTATATTTATTTTTATTATATATTATTTTTATATATACACAATTAATTAAGCAACTATGTTAGAAAATAAAATACTAAATATTAAGCACTAAAACTAAAATTAATATCTAAAAAAGTTCTTTAAGATTAACATTATCATCATTCATTTAGTCATTCTTCATCGGAATCATATTCAGATTCTGAGTCCGACGAAGATTCAGATGACGTTTCTTCCGATAGTTGTATAATGAACGGTCGGTACATGTCATCGTAATTTTGATCAATTAACCTATCTTGTTGTAGGTAATCGTTTTCTATTTTTATTACGTGATCCACACATTTCTTCCATTGATCCGTGGAATACTCGGCGAATATTTGTTGTAGTTTATTAGACTTAATAACTAATAATAACTAATTCCATATTTATTGTTGGATGTAACTAAGTAAAATAATCGCATGTGTAGCGGGCACAATGCTTCAACTGCGCGAGCTCTAGCTGCGTACGTTCGTTATTCGACGTCGGTGGCCGACATCGGACTGATTGATTGGTTGAGCGCTACCCGCCCCCGCGTCCCGTGGACCATCGGGAGGGTCGACCAGTGTTACCAACTCGAATTTAATCGAGTAGGTAGATACAATTTCAAAAGTTGGTAGTTTCCAACCATCTTCAATTCGAAAAGTAGGTAGATCTACCAACTATAATTTCGAGTTTTATATAAAATCCTACCCTAAGACCTTTAATTATTTTTTTTTCGTAAAAAAGTAATCACTTTATCTATTATAGTAAAAAAATGAATATTAATTAAAAAATGGACAATATTCATAAAAAAATCAAAGCATATTATGGATTGAAGAGATCAATATAACATAATGTTCTTGAAAATGAGGGCCGGAAACTGAAATGCACTTTTCTGTTAAAAATTATTTTTATTAAAAGAAAAAAGGAGTTTAATTTTTGTTATACATAACAGTAAAAAATTTTTTTTCATCTTATGTTTAAACATAAATTATACGTTTTATTTTATACTCTATTCTTTAAAAGAATACATATTTTGATTAAATAATCTATAATGATCAGGCGTAGGTACTGGTTGTTCAGAGCTTTCATTGATGAATCGTTTTGTATGTAAAAGTCCCTGAAGAGTGTCCGTTGATAGTTTATTTCGGCTAGAGGTTTTCAATAAATTGACTGCATAAAACAATCTTTCGACATTATCACTACTATGCGGAAGTACAAGAAGTTTAAAAATTAAAAAAAATTATAAACAAAAAGTTGGTAGATTTTCTTTATAAGGTAGTAGATTTGAGAAAAATCTTAAAAGTTGGTAGATCTACCTAAAAGTTGGTAGAGTTGGGAGCACTGGGGTCGACTTTACAGCGGTCAAGCTATAGTTACAGTCGTTGAAGGTCCAGGCCGAGGTTCATTTCCGACTGATCCAGTTTCTCTAAACTTCTGTACCCACGCCCATATCAGTTGGTTCGACGGGCCAGCCTTCAATCGTCGGATATCAAAGTGAGAACAAAAGCGACGCCTCGCCACATTGATCGAATTATTGTTCGCGAAATACGCCTCAAACGCAAAAGCGCGGTGCGCCCCCGTCCACTGACTCATGGCTACTAAATAACCCGCAACACTCCCGCGTCGAAAGTTTTTTTTTTTATCTTAGTTGGACAGGCAAACTGGCAAACGTACCTCACCTGATGTTATGTGGTCGACATCGCCCATGAACATAAACTAGTATACCTGGAACGAGTCCAGGCAACTCATTTATGTGTTGCCTATCCTGAGACATAAGATGTTAAGTCTCGGTGCCAGTAATTACACTGCCTGTCTTGCCCTTCTCTCCGAAACACAGCAAAGCTGTTTCACGGGAGCAATAAGCAAGATGGTGGTACCCATGCAGCCGGGAGCGCGGCACAGCGCTTCCGCGGTAGCCCGCTCCCGCCTTCCTACACGCCGTGAGCTCAGTTTGAAGTGTAAAATCTGCCAGCGGACACCCTTTATTTCTACCTCCCATCTGCACAAAGTTATTTTTCTACTTTTATTTGCTTACAGTCTTACAGAGTAGATTATTGCTTTTGACCTTCCTCCAGTGACTCATGTTTATGAATCCTAAAGCCTAATCTTTCCAAAAGTGCTATGGCTACCCCTGAACCCCCTGTCTAAAATAAAAGCATCGTTTTTTATTTGGAAAAACTGACGGTATGAATCTATCTATCATCCAATTGAAATAATTTATTTTTTATAGAAGAATTTTAAATAAAAAAATACTCATAATTTCGGTATCAGTTTGAGTAGCAGCTTATGGCCCAACAACATCCATTGCAGCAAACTATCATAAACGGTTTTACTAAATTGTCATATTTATGCAAGCTGTATGGTTTTTTTTGAACATGGTATACTCAGATTACAATTAATGACATCAGTTAGGTCAGGTTAGTTATTAGGAACAACCATATGAGGTTTAAACCTAAATAGTGTGGTAGTAAATGTTCCGTTAAGCATTGTCTGATTTTTTTAAATATTGTGATTATAGTAGGGCGTGACACAGAAAACATTGTTGATAGTCGTCTATCTGTTTCCTCAGTTCTTGATTTAACTAAATAGATGGCTAAGGCATTTCTAGGTCTCTTGAAATAGAACCTATTAAATAATTCCAATAATTGGCAAAAGTTAAACCTGTCCAATAGTAGCATATCCCATCTTGCATTTCAATAACCCTTTCAAAATTAAACATTGGGTTTTCAGACTGCAATTGATATAATATCTTCGATTTGGTTTGTAGTAAAATTATTGAAAATATTTTTATTTTGAAGTAGCATGAACCAAACATCTAAAGTCAAATGTGTCTCACAAACCCTTGTATTGCGAGTAATGTAAAACTTATGTTTAACAACAAACATCTTTTTTATAAATCCCGGGATCACATGTAATTGTTGTTCAAAAACACAATCATTAGACACGCAGTGTGATGGGATGTTTGCTGATTGCTTGTAGTTTGGCAGAGTTATTTCAGGCTTGGTTCAAGTCCAGGTGACGGTCCATGTTCTGGTTCAGGTGCAGGTATATTAATCCAATTTTGATCCATATTCAAATGCCGTTGATGTCTCATTCAACTAAGGTTGCGTAGTTGTAGCAGTAGTAGATGTATAGTTCATAACCTAAATGAAAAAGTTAATTCAGCACAATGATGGTAATGGATGGTTCATCATTATCGTAATAAAATTAGTACAGTAAATGAAATTCATGTTTCATAATGATGAAGTATGAATGTAACACCACAACACTTTAAGTTTTATTTACCTGTTGGAAAGCTGGATGTGACCTTGGTAGATTCTGCAACATTGAGTTGTTTCTTTCCACTTCATGGCGCTGTATACTTCACACAGAATGACCGCAAGAAATGCAGATCATAGTATGCCCAAATTGTCGGACATCACCAGTTCCTTCCGAATTGAGAAGTGCAAAACATGGATGACAAATGTTATCATCCATTGGCACCTAAAAAAAACATCAGAACTTAAAACTTCAAAAGTATATCCATAACATATTATTTCAGGTAACTGTACTCATTTCGATTGTTAACCATTGTGCCAGAATTGTAAGTAGAGCAACTGGCAAAGAAGACGCAACATGTCTTCTCATTCTTTGCATAGCTACACCATAGTTTATGCATCTCATCATTATCGATAGAGGTAGAGTGAAGAGGAAGTGAGGAGTCAATATGGTAGGCGAGCACTAACAGTTCCGTGTAGAATAGCGAGCGGGTCAATATGGTAGGCGAGCACAAACAGTTCCGTGTAGAATAGCGAGGGGTCAATATGGTAGCCGAGCACAAACAGTTCCGTCTAGAGTAGCGAGCGGGTCAATATGGTAGGCGAGCACAAACAGTTCCGTGTAGAATAGCGAGGTGTCAATATGGTAGCCGAGCACAAACAGTTCCGTCTAGAGTAGCGAGCGGGTCAATATGGTAGGCGAGCACAAACAGTTCTGTGTAGAATAGCGAGGGGTCAATATGGTAGCCGAGCACAAACAGTTCCGTCTAGAGTAGCGAGCGGGTCAATATGGTAGGCGAGCACAAACAGTTCCGTCTAGAGTAGCGAGCGGGTCAATATGGTAGGCGAGCACAAACAGTTCCGTGTAGAATAGCGAGGGGTCAATATGGTAGCCGAGCACAAACAGTTCCGTCTAGAGTAGCGAGCGGGTCAATATGGTAGGCGAGCACAAACAGTCCCGTCTAGAGTAGCGAGCGGGTTAATATGGTAGGCGAGCACAAACAGTTCCGTGTAGAATAACGAGGAGTCAATATGGTAGGCGAGCCCAAACAGTTAGTCCAAAATCCAAACGAAGGTCAATAGCAAAAAAAAAAATAATTTAAATAGCGCAACAAACTAACGATCTACGAACATCAGTGGTCAGATGACATCTGATTTTGACGACTGACGTCTCCACACATAACATCGCCGGTGTTAAAGTGAGATCTCTGCTGAAGTGGTTTGTGCAGTTTGTGAGTTTCCGGTAGCCCGTTGGGGAGATAGGGAAAAGGAGGATAACGCATATGCATAATCTCTAGTTGTGCGGATGTGTATGGGCGTCAATAGTCACCAAAAGGCTTTGGCTGCTCGTTTGCCCTTCTATGCTTTAATATATGTATATTGTTCAATCAACTCACAATTCGACTGAAAAGTAGTAATAGATTGTAAAGGCAAAATAGAGTATTAATTAAATACGTTCTCGATTATATAATTGTTATAATAGTAAGTGTCATCGAAAAGAATCGATTACTTTGTCCGGAAATGCTTAGAGCACTGCATATTGTCTTGCAAAAAATAAAAATTAACATACATTAAGTTATTAAGTAAGTCCTTGGAAGTTCTATAAGTATATTGCATGTCGTCGTTGTATTTCGAGAAATCATTAAATGCAAAAAACTAATTTCGAGATAACCGCGTTTAAAAGTTTTTTTGTTCTTGTAACCGGTATAACACATTAACGCTTATAGTCACAAGAATGCTTTTTATGAAGAAAATATTGATATTTTTACCCTGCACTCTAATATTCACTACATTATTTAAATATATTTACTGTTACTGAGAAAGATAATAAAAAGGAAGATATTTAATTATAGCATAAGTACTCATAAAATGTAATTTCGGTTAGTAAATTTTCTTTTTATGTTACTTAATTAATTCTTGGTACAGCTTTTATCAGATATTAAGTAACTATTAGACTATTGTTCATAGGTGGTTTAGAAAGAAAAATCATAATTTCAACGTAATAATTAGTTATTTAATACAAACAAACACAGAATACAAATATTGTTAATAATTTACATGTGGTGTTTTGTTCTGGGTGCTGAATGCTTTTTTGTACTACTGATACATTTTAGCGATTGAAAGTTTTTGGTCCAAGTACAAACGTGCATGACTATCTGCAATAATGCGATTCCATTGTTGGAAAGCTTTCGCTATGATTGCCCAAAAACTCCTTTTTACTGCCATTATTATCTGTCCGAACAAATTCGCCAAACTCGTGCACATTTTTTTGACTTTTAATAATACGACCACTTGATATACTTAGCGTTGCCATGGAAAACGTACTACACACTTTAATTTTCGTATCATGTTAAAATACAGCATTCCCTGGAACTGGTGCTATTTTTTGTTTTTATACCATTTATATTAAGGAGTCTTTTAGGAAGTTTCTGTTTCAAATGTCGCAATATAAACTGTTTCTGATTTTTAAACCCTTTAACGATCAATAAGATTTGCAAAGGGCCAGTCTTCTTCCGTTAACTCATAACATTTAAATAGGTAACGTCTACACTAACGTCTAACGTCATATAAGCCACTGGTTTTAGTTTTTTGGCAGGCTTGGTCTTTCCTGATGCATTTTGATAGAGGTAACTTCTAGCTGTGTTTATTATTCTTGTCAATGTTTTTTTTCCCATTTCGATGGATCAGACTTTTTCCAACAGCTGGCTGTGTTTTTTGGTATTGCAAAAATCTAAAGATCATCTAAATCTTGTATTGAATTTGTGAAAATATTTTCTGTCAAAATAGCTATGTCTGAAATCTTGCAATTTCTTATAAAAAAACGTGATTTATAAATTATCTTTTGGTCACTTTTACAGGAAAGCTTGATCGACCGGAATTACAAACAGGCCCTTCCGTTTCTCCTCTTCAAAAAAATGTAAGACGCTTAAAATCATTGTTCGCTTTCCACTGTGAATTATCTTATTTTTCCCCATTTTGATCACTGTCTGTGCACAACCACAGTCAAAACTTAACAAACAACGTAACACATAAAAAAACAGTAATAACACACTGATAACAACAAAATTCAACAATTATAATTCAGAAGTTATTTATCGTAACGTGCGAACGCGGCGTGTGAACGTACAATGCTGCGATCCGTATTAGGACGTGAGCGGGGCATGAGGTAGTCGCGGGCGGGGAGGCCGCATTCCACCCGTTCGTCTAGTTGGCTTGGCCGGCTTGTAGTGTTTATGGATCATCATTGGTGTGTGATGATCTTGCAGATTTACATGAGACTTCATCTGAGAGTACCTGCAAAGTTGCTGGTGATGAAAATGATACAGATTCGGATTCAAGTTATATTTTTTAGTTTTTGTAACTGGGCCCTATTTAATAAACGTTACAAATTGTAGTTGTAGATTACAGGCTACAAGTTTCTGTTTAATAAAGAATACAAGTTTACTATGGTGGAAAACTTACAAAATTGTAAAATTGTACCAACAATTTTACATATTTCGGTTTTATAAATAAACATTTTCTCTTTACAGGTGAAACTTTATAAATTTGCCAGGAAAACTGTTTTTTTTTTAACACAATTGTAATTACAAGTTCACATATTTTGTAGTTTGTAGTACAATTCCGACAGGCGGACTCGTCATGTGTCAAAAATTTACAATTTAGTAACTCAACCTAATATAAAAAAGTTAATTAATACACAAAAGTGAGAGTAGAGATGATGTAAGGGAACAGCAACGGAGAGTTTTTCGTGAAAGGATTATATTGATGTGACGGATTTTGCATTCAACGAAAAATTTCGGGTCAGCAAAACTACCGTCGAATATTTGGTAACTGAAATAGGGCATGACCTTGAAATCGATACTAATAGAAATTTAGCCCTTACACCCACTCAGCAAACTTTGTTTGCATTGCACTGGATGGGCTGTGTCACAATACCATTTTATAGCAGATGCACATGGTGTAACTAAAGGACCGATACATAACTGCATTAAATATGTGTCAAGGTTTGTGGTCAGTAAAATATTTGGAGAAGAAGTCCGCTGGCCAAGTAATTGTCTCGATATCCCTAGATTGTTTATGAAATATAATATGTATAGCTAGAATAGCAGGCATCGTAGATGATTCGCTATAGGTAAACCGCGGTAAGCTTGAACTACCTGATGGTTTGCGGGGCGCGGTGCGGGTGATGCGATCGGTTATACACGATTACAGTTAGAAAGTTAAATCAAATTGTCGACATAGTCTGCATCTTCCAATTATGTAGTACAAAATTTTTTTTTTTCAAATCAGGTCATTCACAAAATCTACATCTTCATATGAAGTTTGGGATGATTCTGAGGGAACAGGTGAAGCATATGGAGAAGGGTTTCATTGTCAAAAATATTTGGATTATTGTTTCGGAGTTCAGGAGTAGGACTAGAAGCAGCACTCTTAAGCAGGCCAAGAGCCTCCGAAAGCATACCCATTTTTTGATTTTTGTCTGATTTCTTTTTTTTGGGGGCCTGACCAATTGGTGATATAAATTCTGAACTGTTATCATTTTCTGCACTTGTAGATGCTCTCTGTTCCGGTTCATTTATAATCTGTAATAAAAAAGAAATTCATTGTTTCAGCTGCCAAAAACAGAGTCAGAATGGATCCAGATCTCAAACAGATTTGATGAATTGTGGAATTTTTCCCAATGTGCCGGAGCCATGGACGGTAAACATGTCATTCTTGAGGCTCCGGTACATAGTGGCACAGAATATCGTAACTACAAATCGAATTTCAGTATAGGGATGTTTGCTTTGGTAGACGCGGAATATAATTATAAATTTCTGGACGTCGGATGTCAAGGCCGAATTTCAGATGGTGTAATTTTTAAGGACACTGAATTATATAGAAAACTAGAAAATAATTCGTTGAGATTGCCTGCATCTGAAGCACTGCAAGGTAGAAACAAAGTAGTACCATATGTTTTTGTAGGACACTCTGCCTTCCCTTTACAAAACAATATAATGAAACCCTATCTAGGAGAATACCCCAAGGGATCGCCGCGAAGAATTTTTAATTACCGGTTTAGCAGAGCTCGCAGGATTGTAGAAAATGTATTTGGTATCACAGCATCTACGAAAACCTATGCTCCTTCAGCCCGAAACCGTGGAGACTATAGTCATGGCTATTGCACACTTGCATAATTTTTTGAGAAACACGGATTCATCTAAAAACTTGTATGCACCCCCTGGATCACTTGACAGTGACCAAAACGGAAGGTTATGTGAGATACTGAAATGTCATCTTTACTTCCATTAAATAATGTACCTAGAAGAGCTGCCTTAATAGCAAAACAAATTAGAGATGAGTTTAATGACTATTTTATGAACGAGGGTACAGTTTATTGGCAGAATACATATTGTTAAGTTTTTTTATCAAGTCGAAGGAAACTAGTTCAATGCAGTTACCTCTGTGTTGCGTCGTTTCCTTGGATTATTTCGATCTCCTAAAAATGCCAACGCCTCGTAAGCAAACCATGTACTTTTGTACGTTTCATCCCCACCTGTAAAATAAATTAAAATAAATAAAACAACAGTTTTAAAAAAGACAAGGACGGAAGATTATACAATAGAAGTAATAATAGTACTAATAGCAAGTAAGTGATAATACTTAGTTACAACTAAATTAATAAATAAAAGTATGTAAGTAATATGTAAAGCAACAGAAAATAATAAAACATACCTTTTCCGGAACTATGACTCTTCTTTACTTTTCCTTTTTCTCTTCGATGTGAAGCAAGCAAACTAATCATCAATCAAAATAAAAATCAATCAAAAAGTTTTTTAATATTTTTTTCTTTTTACTCAATGGCAGTTAACGTGCTAACCTTAAGATTAAGGCTGCGTTTCCACCAGAGGAACCGTGCGAGGATGCGTAGCGAGGAATGTGTTTTTGAAGAACCAATAGAATTGCTTCATTTACCTAGCCTCGCTTAGCACAGCTCTGGTGGAAACGGCTTAGCGGAGCGAGGTTTTTTTACGTAGAAGACAAGCGAAAGAGTGTGCGAGAAATGTTTTACGAGGGATGTGTTGCGAGGAATGTGTTGCGAGGTTGAGTCCTGTAGCCTGTCCATAGACACATTACACAGTTTCGCAACGCATCCTCGCACGGTTCGCAACGCACATTAATACGCATTTTCACAGCACAGCTACACATCCTCGCGCGACACATTTCCCTCGCACATCTCTGGTGGAAACGCAGCCTTAAGACACCTATGGTATTTTTAACCATATATTTATTTTTAGTTTAAGAATTTTTTAAATTTTATTTTACATTTATTAGTACTAATGTTAACTAATATTAATAAACAATGGTCTTTATTATTTTTATTTATAAATATAGTAAAGTAGGAATTAGAAAAATATAGAAGTACATATTATTATCATTAATCCGAACTTTCTTCATCACATGAACTTTCTTCGTTTGGAGATTCCGATGATGTATCTTGCGATAGTTCGATAATAAATAGTCTATACATATTATCATCGTAGGTTTTGTCTATTTGATTATCTTTTTGCATATATTCATCTTCTATTTTAATCACATGTTCAACACATTTTGCCCATTGAACTTGAGTATAGGCAGAAAAAATTTGTTCCAATTTTTCCGACTTTTGTAACAAATTGGTAGAAAGATCTAGTGAAGCAAGTTGACCTTTGACGTAGCCCCATACCAACTCTATGGAATTCAAATCCGCATGATACGGCGGCAGTCGCAACACTTCATGCCCGTGACTTTTTAAAATTTCGTTAGTAACATTTTTTTTCTCGACATGTGTAATTTGGATCAGATTATACATTTCTGATCTATACATGTTTGGACTGCATTCAATATTGTGCTTTTGTAACCAATCAATCATCGTTTGTTTTAATGCTGATTCGGAAGGCTTTTGTCAATTTCAACATTGTGATACGAAGCATTGTCCAATACGTCAGCAGAATTGAGAATGATTCTTTTCTTCAGTGCATTTCTTAAAGTTGTGGAAGTTCATATCGTCATGGTAACGATATGCACTCTTCTCATAAAAAGATTTAAATATGAGAAGGCTACCATTGACGAATCCTTCCTGTCCCCCTGCATGAACGACTATTAGTCGTGGCCCTGCTCCTATTTCCTTCAAGTGTCTTTGCCTTGCCTTTGTGTCTTTCAGACTGCCAACATTTGGAAGCTGTGTGAGAAGAATTTACATACGTTTCATCTACGTAAACAATATTTGCCTTCCTTTCTTAGTTTCTTTATTTTCAATAAATATATTTGCCTTTTGTATAAAATAACCATATTTTCCATTAACAACAATAGTTTTGATTGAATTTTTTTCCATTAAATTCCGATTTTATGAAGGTAAGTTCTTAAACATTCGTGACCGCAAGATAAATTTCCCTCATCTTTAAGTTCTTTTGCAAGTCTTTTTATAGTAGGTATTTCTTTTTTATACGCATAATATCCGTGAATCTTGCTCCTTACAACACCTTAAAATAAATATTGATTATTTTACTATTATACTGCAATGCACCTTGCCTCGTGCTGAGCGAGCTTGCTCTGTGACATTGTTTGCCTGGGTCATAGCTGCTCTAAAGTCAGTGCTGAAACCGAAATGTAACTCTTGTCAAGCTTCTTTTGCAAGTCTTGCATAGCTTGCTCTCCCTTTCGGGTGCGCATGTTATCGATACAGACATACAAAAGACAGCATTCAATGTAGAGAACGGTCATTATGAATTTTTAAGGATGCCCATGGGCCTTAAGAATTCTCCATCAACTTTTCGAAGAGTTATGGATAATGTCTTGAGAGGCCTCCAGAATGAGATCTGTTTAGTTTATTTAGATGACATCATAGTTTTCAGTACATCCCTTCAGGAACATATTGTAATACTTGAAAAAGTTTTCCAAAGATTGCGAGAATCTAACTTTATAATTCAAATGGATAAGTCCGATTTTTTTAAGTTAGAAACAGAATTTTTAGGACATATTATTTGTAGAGAAGGAGTTAAACCAAATCCGAATGAAGTAAAAGCTATCGAAAACTATCCCATACCAAAAACTCCTACTGAAATTAAGCGCTTTTTAGGATTGTTAGGGTATTATAGAAAATTTTTCCCCGATTTAGCCCGAATTATTAAACCGTTAACTCAACGTTTAAAAAAGGACAGTAAAATAGTGTTAGATGATAAATATGTTAATTGTTTTAATCACTGTAAAACCCATTTTTAAATGAATGAACCCGAATGAAAAAATTAAATGATCCCGTGTTGCAATATCCCGATTTCTTGAAAGAATTTATTCTGACCACTGATCCCTCTAATATAGCAATAGGAGCCGTTTTATCTCAAGGTATTATAGGTTCTGATAGGTCCATTGCTTATGCCTCCAGAACACTAAATTCCAGTGAGGTTAACTATAGTACTATTGAAAAGGAATTACTAGCAATAGTATGGGCAACCAAGTATTTCAGACCATATTTATTTGGCCGTAAATTTAAAATAATCACCGATCATAAACCTTTGCAATGGATCATGAATCTAAAAGAGCCAAACTCTCGTTTAACAAGGTGGCGATTTAAAAAAAGTGAGTATGATTTTACAATAGTATATAAGCAGGGAAAAGCTAATACAATTGCAGATGCTTTATCCCGTATTGAAATCAATGTTAACGATAATGAAGGATTAGAATTAGATTCCATCATAGCACAGTTATCACAAGATAGTAGAACCCTCACATTACCAGAACTAGACGAACTTGATGACTCTAGAACCCTTACTGTCCATACGTCTGAAGAGAACCCAATTTTAGAAATTCCAATCACTGAAGAACCCTTAAATAAATTTAAATGACAGCTAGTTATTAGTTTAGTTGGAGACATCAAAAGGAAACCCGTTTTTAGTAAACCCTTCGATACTCACACTAGAATATCTGTTCAAGTATCCGAATCAAATTTAGAGGAAGATATTGTTCAGGTTATAAAAGAATTTAATTCAACAGTTTAAATTAGTTCCCGCCCGCAAGTAAACCTTTTGAATTAGTTCATATGGACTTATTTACCGCACAAAATGAAAAATTCTAGTAGATTCTCTTGTGACTGTAATTCATGCCACGTTTAGGTAGACGAAGTGTTGGTCGGCCATTGACCAGGTGGGAAGACGATCTCTGTGCGGTGGCCGGTCCGTGTTGGATGCGAGTGGCAAGGGATCGGCCATCTTGGCGTTCATTGGGGGAGGCCTATGTTCAGCAGTGGACGGATAGAGGCTGATGATGATGATGATGATAGTAGATTCTTTTTCAAAATATGCACAAGCCTATTATTTAACAGATGGTACTGCCGTAAGTGTCGTGCAAGCACTACTCCAATTTAGCACTCACCATGGGTTGCCTATTACTATAATAAATGATATTGGACCCGAATTTTCTAACCAATTTTTTAGTGAATTTATAAGATTACACCAGATAAAACATCACAAAGTTGCTCCACATACACCAAATGAAAATGGAATGAAATGAAAGTGGAAAGGTTCCATCCTACAATATTAGAACATTTGCGTATCCTTAAATTAGAAAGAAAACACGAGTCCATAGTCCTTTTAATGCCATATTATAGCCCTCTTAGGTTATAATGGGTCCCCGAGACGATCAAGTGCACTTGAAAAGTCTACGTGCTTGATGATTTCACTTGACGAGGGACTTGACGCGACTTGAAGGTGCGTCATGTTCATGTGTCACAGTCGCCGCCGTGTGCCCAGGAAAGTGGTCGTCGCAAAAATTTATAATGGTTTCCAACGCAGACAAGGCATTCCTTGCTATAACTCTAGCGGTATCTATGACCGAAAAAGAGAAAAGAAAGAGGCGATGGTCTAAGGAATGGTATAAAATGAGATATCGATTCACGCACGAACATTTGCAAAGAATTCTACAGCCAACTGAGCCGGACGATTACAAAAATTTTCAACGAATGGACAACGATTCTTTTGAAATATTGTTGGAGTTGATTCGACCCAATATTGAAAACCAAGATACCAATATGCGACAAGCTATTCCTGCCAGCCAAAGGCTCTCTATAACTCTAAGGTAACTTGGTCACTGGTATAGACTTGGAAGATTTAAAGTTTATGTCGCTCCGCGTACTTTAGATTTAATAATACAGGAGACGTGTGAGGCTATAATTCAAAAGTTAAAAGAAAATATTCGGGTATGTATGTTATTCATTTATTTTAATTTATATTTATCTTAACCAAAATAATCATAACAAAAATTAAATACTTAATGTGATGGTGAAATATGAGACAGACAAATCAGAAAACTTTTTAATGGTTTCTTTTATTTTATCTTGTATGTATGTGCAACCGATTCATACCCAAAAAGTTCTCAGTTTGGTCTGTAAACCTAGCCTCTCGATTCGTTTAAGAAGTTACTAAAAAGAATAGAAGTGTTGTAAGAACTAAGCCGCAGTCTGGGATTCTTCTTCTTCAGTAGTTGGTTCTGGTATATTAACCATTACGGGTTGTTCATGAGATAGACTTGGCTCCTGCATAGGTTGAGATGGCACAATTATGAGTGATTTTGCAGTACCATGCACAACATTTGGTGATGGCACAGGTGATGGTGACTGATGTGGTGCGGGTGACTGGTATGTCAAAGTTGAGTGGGAACATTTGGTGATGGCACAGGTGATGGTGACTGATGTGGTGCGGGTGACTGGTATGTCAAAGTTGAGTGGTGAACATTTGGTGATGGCACAGATGACGGTGACTGGTATGTCGTAGTTGAGTGCATTTGGTGATGGCACAGGTGATGGTGAGTGATGTGGTGCGGGTGACCGGTATGAGTATGTGTGTATGGGTGAGCTAGCAGGCAAGATCTGAACTCCGTTTCTTGACAGTGATCCCATTTCGGCTTCGAATAAAACATCATTTATTATTTTCTCCGCATAGCGTCTTTGATCTGCTGATAAACGTTTGAGTTTAAGAGCCCAGTTCTTCGCAATTATATCCGATTCAGAGTCATCAGGTTTTTTGAAATAACGCGATGCCATATCTATCAGGTCCTGCTGTGTTGTGTTTTTGCTTTTCTTTGGTTGGGGCATCTCTTTTTGATAATTGGATGACCCGGAAGCCTGTAAGAAAATTAACCAAAGTTTTTGTACTATTCACAGGTACCGAGAACGAAAGAGGACTGGAAAAAAGTAGCCAAGGAGTTCGAGAGACGATGGAATTTTCCCAACTGTATAGGTGCTGTTGATGGCAAGCACATCGAAATAGAAAAACCTTCAAATTCTGGATCTTACTATTTTAACTATAAAAAGACATTTAGTATTGTTCTTATGGCTATTGTAAACGCCAATTATCAATTTATGATGATTGATGTTGGTGCGAATGGGCGGATGTCAGACGGTGGAACTTTAAAAAATACAAAGTTTTGGCAATTGTTTTCTGAAAGTGAAAACAAACTTAATATTCCGGAGCCATGTGAGTTACTAGAAAGAGAAAAAATGTTTCCGTTTGTACTGGTAGGAGACGAAGCTTTCCAACTGACTCCGAACTTCATGAAGCCATACAACAAAGCCGTCTTGACAGATGAAAGACGGATTTTCAACTACAGATTATCAAGGAGGAGGGTGGTTGAAAATGCATTTGGCATCCTGTCTTGGCGATTCAAAATATTTAAGAAAGACATTGGACTGCATCCCGATAAAACGCGAAAAATTGTTTTGGCTGCCTGTCACTTACACAACTATTTGTGTGAAAAAAATAAAAACAAATATATTCAACCAGGAGATCTTGACATAGAAGAACCAAATACCACAATTACAAGAGGTGCGTGGAGACGCCAATTGTTAAATATAGAGCGAGTACGAGGAAACTCGGCAAATGAGGCAAAAAGAGTGAGAGATGACTTTTGCGAGTACTTTAATGGTAACGGTTCAGTCCCTTGGCAAAATAATTGCCTAATTTAGTTATTTAAAAACAAACTTAAAAGTAAAATGTATTTCTGAATCCTTACTAATATTATAAATGCGAAAGTAACTCTGTCTGTCTGTCTGTCTGTCTCTTCTTCACGCCTAAACCGCTGAACAGATTTGGATGAAATTTGGCACAAATATAGTTTGACACCCGAGAAAGGACATAGGATAGTTTTATCCCGGATATCCCACGGGAACGGGATTTATACGGGTAAAACCCCGGGACTGTCTATCTTCTGAACCACCGAACAGATTTAGGTGAAATTTGATATGAAGATATTTTGAAACTTAACGTAGGACTTAATATAGTTCTTATCCTGAATCCTATGGGAACGGGAACTATGCGGGTAAAACTCCAGGACTTTCTATCTTCTAAACCACGGGACACATTTGGGTGAAATTTGATATGAAAATACTTTGGAACTTAACGTAGGGTATAAAATAGTTGTTATCCTGAAAATCCCACGGGAACGGTATGCGGGTAAAACCCCGGGACTGACTATCTTCTAAACCACGAAACAGATTTGCGTGAAATTTAATGTGAAGATACTTTGAAACTTAACGTAGGAATTAAAATAGTTATTATCTTGAAAATCTTACGGGAACGGGAGTTGTGCAGCTAAAATGCCGGGACTGTGTATTTGTTAAACCACTGAACCGATTTGAGTGAAATTTGATATGGAGATAGTTTGAGACCCAAGGTAGGTAGGTTTTTATAAGTGGCGTTAACACAAAATGTAGATCACGCTATCTATTACAAGATGCGAATCCTTATGAAGATCGCACCTTTGTATAGCACACGTTTTCAATGAATTTATTAATAGAATTCATGATATTTTAAAAAAGGAATATGTTATAATAATAATGATATATATAACTGAATAAAATATATAACATTTCTTTTTCGTAGTTTTTTTTTTGCTGGTAGTAGGTACAAATTTGAATTAAAATATTGATGTATCATAGCTTAGTTTCGAATAATATTGTAATGTCAGGACGTCTGACACCTCAATCCTCCCATGACAATGGTTGCTGTATAGTATTCGAAACGTCGCGTCGGGCATGTAAAAATCTTAATAAACGGCGATAAAATCCGTAAAAGTTATTTAAATATAATAAAAATGTACTTCTAAATTAAATAAATACATTTTATAAAAACGTACTATCGGGCCTTACAGTGGAAGCTAATAACTTTCTTTAAACTATAATAGTTTGTAAATTTGAAAAATAAGATTTAAAAAATACTTCTTACATGCGAACGAAGTCTAAAACGGGTAAAAGCTATGAAATAATATACGGTATTTACATAAAAAAAACAATTTCGTCTGTCTGTTTGTTCCGATTAATCTCTAAAACGGCTAAGCCGATTTTGACGAGGCTTTCACTGGCTGATAGCTGATGTTATAAGGCGTAACTTTTGCCATAAAATTAATCATCATCAATCCGATTGGCTGTAAATCTAAGTAAACGCGGGCGAAGCTGCGGGCAACAGCTAGTAGTAAATAAAAATGTTTTACCTCACTGCTTAAACTGCTTTCAGTATCACTTATACACATTTGGTCTGACAGAAATAACAGTTCATTATAATAGTAGAGTGACTGTTTTGGTATATCGTCGGAAGAGGCGCCAGACCGTTTTGCTTGCTCAATCTTCTTTCTTTCTTTATTAAAGTTTGTTCGTAAAGCATTAATTTTTTTCTTTAATAAGTCTTCGGTGTAGGTAGGTTTATATACTCGAAGCGCTTTGACTATGCTTGTTAAAGCAAGCGATCTTTTGTTTTTATCCGCATACTCCTTACTTTTTATTTTCCACAATGCAGGATAATCTCTGTAGAGAGATATTAACAATATCACAAAATCACGCTCGGTAATTAGGTCGGCGCTTGCCGCCAAGGCCACGTCTTGGTCCTGTTCGTCGTCCGCCATCTTCGATGTTCCTGCCGCAAATGAATAAAAACTTGTCAATTTCGCGTCAAGTCGCATCAAGCGCAAGTTGCTTCAAGTGCCATCAATCAAAATTTCTGTCAAGTATGGTCAAGCCCGTAGATCACTTGACGGGACTTGTCAAGTGAATGCTGTAAACGATCAATATTCACTTCAAGCACGTAGACTTGTCAAGTGCACTTGATCGTCTCGGGGAACCAATAACAGCTCCATCCATAGTTTTACCTAATGTAAGCCAATTGACATTAATTAACGGGCAGGGCTGATCGCAGGAGCTGTTGGGAGCCTCTATTTGCTCCCGAACAGACATCACCGCAATGTTTGCCCTTACCCCCGACTCGACTGTGGAGTTCTGTGGGTCCGTTTGTGTGCTGCTGTCTTTTGCAGAGTGCCCAGTGTGTGTTCCAGCGCACTCTGTTTGGGACGTCTGGTCCGTCACATTGGACCCGCTAACATGTCCGGCATCGGCCACATCAGGTTTCGCCTGCTGCTTGCTCGTGCGCAGCAATCGGGCCTGAACCTGGGTGGCCTGGTAGTTAAGCCAGACATGTCCTACTCGTATCTACTGAATCTGACAAAAAAATCGACTACTTAATATGATGGTCCTTTTTCTAAAATTTTTCTATGTTGTGTCACTTAGTTATTTCCAGTCTTTGTTGTAGATGCTCAAAGATTTTAACGTCAACGGCTTTTCACTTTTGTATTTTCATATCGAGTGTTAGTTTTTCACTAAACCAACCAAATAAAACATCTTTATTCTAGTATATCAGAAACAAAATCGTGATTTTGTTATTGTGCTCTATGACTTTAGTTAAGAATCAAATTAATAGGAATGCAATAGGTAAACAAAATTCTAAATATTAAAAAAAAAACTATCCTCGTGAATTTCTTCAACAACAATTTACATTTAATGTAACTTGTAACTTACAACTACAATGTTGATTTTAATTTACCGATGTTTTGGAGTCTGGAAACGACGATTTCCAGTTTTATCATTGAAAATAAGGCTGTCTTTGGAAACTACACAGGCTGTAGCGGTAGCTACTTCTGTGTTACATTACATTTGTAGACAAAGGAATTTACAGGAAGTGAAACCAGAAATAGATATACCCAATTTTAATATGAGTATTAATTCCTCTAATGCTCCAGAAAATCAATCCCTCAATCTCATTCACGCACGACAATCATTAATTAATAACTATTTTAGGTAAATAAAGCCTTTGAAATATATTTTTATTGATTTTCTTTTACTCCCTTTTACTTCTCCAGAATTTCCGATTCCAACTTTCTTTTCTTAAGAGCAAAAATCTCCTATTCATTCTTTCTTTTATTGTTGTAATCATCAATAATTGCTCTGTTTCTATTCCTTACTGAGATTTTCATCTCGATTTTTAGGGTCTTTATTAGTAGTAGGATTTTTATCATCAACTACTGGTAAAACAAAAAAAAAAACGAGACATAAAGCAGTGAAACCACATGCACCTTTTGCTTAATGTAGAAGAAAAAAAATATTTTTAGGCTGATTGGTGTGCAGGTACAATGCATTTGAAACCATAACCGGTGAAGTATTCCCAATATCATACGGCACATCCACAACCACAGCTTCCTGCACCACTTCCTCCACCTCATCGACCACAGCATCACCACCAAATGGAACGGTGTAGCCTTCACATGTCGAACCTTAACTTGCTGCTACTTTGTCTAGTGCTTCATCTGGTGGGATGTATTCTGGTTTTCCACCTTCAGTCTAAAATTTATGAGATTGTAATTAGTGAAAATAAGCATAAGTATGTGTGACAAAATATAATATTTAAATGGCTGTATTGTACACCTAATACTTACCTTTAGATTATTCATCCTAATTTTAGTACTCCTTTTACGAGCAGCTTTTTTTAAATTCTCCCATTTAAGCCTCAGCTGCTCAGCTGACCGTGGGCATCTGGCTATTAAAGAATTGAACTGGTCCGTGATATTAGACCAAGTCGTTTCTTTAAGCTGATTATTGCTGGCATTGGTCTCCACTAATTGCACCAACTGCATGACTTCTTTAGTCAGTGGCATTCCTTTGTGCTAAAATAAAACACGAAATGTTATGTTCCCTGTACAAAATTACGTATAAATTATTATGAGTATGTATGTAAAGAAATAATACTTACAGTACACTTATCTCGGTAAATAAAACGTAATATGAATCTTTAGTAGTATAATTGATTAAAAGGAGAATGGATTGAAAAAAGTACAATTTTACAAACTTGTTTACAAATAATAATAAAATATGACGACGGCGGCAATAACAAATAGCAAGTGTCGACTGTCAACTGTCATGTCATGTCAAAACACATTCGGTTACTAGCCTTTCCTTATTTCACATTAAAAGAAATGTTGTTTATATCACATTTAAAAATCTCTTTAAATATTAATTTGTTTACTTTATAGTATAAACAAGATATTTTAAATAAATAAAATATTATGTGTATCTAATTTTAATACCATAAAACTACTACACGCTACAACAACTTAACTGGGATTCCCTGGGGCGCTGCGTACACCGGAACTTAAGGGAGGACTCAGGTAGCCGGTATATCTACTCTTTTATTCGGAACTATTGGGACGACTTTATAATATGGATAGGTAATTACCAACAGCTAAAGATAAGTACCTATCTCTATCTTTAGATAGGATATTGGAACGGCCGTAAGAGATGGCTAGGTATTACTCAAGGAGATTTTTATATGTTGGTCACTTGTCCCACCAACGACGAGAAAACGACTAACTATCGGTTATTTTCTCGTTCAAAAAACGTACAATAGATATACATTCCGTGTAAACAAAAGAGTGCATATACAAACAGTTGATCGCTGACTGTTCACACTGCCGGCGAGCACTCGCTTCACTAATTTGTCGCTGAGCGACAAGAGCTATGAAAGATAACATTCGCTCAGCGATACTCGTCAAGCGATTAGAACTCACGCCGAGAGAGCAACCAGTGGTCATTTCTCTACAGTGCGTATCTGAAAGTACACGATTTTTTTATTTATTATGAATATCGAAAAATCATTTGAATTATAATTGTTATCTAGTTCAGACGACGATGGTGAATTATATGATAGGATTTGTGTAGTGGCAGCGGTAATTCTGAATAAACGTAAGAAAAAAAGAAGAATATGGATGGAAAATATTAATTATTTCAGAAAAGAATACAGTGAATTCAAACTATTCTTCGAATTAAAAGACAAGAGACCAGTTTGAATATTTGCATAGTTTAATAGAAGATGACATTCAAGACAAAAAGAAAATACTAATTATAGAGAAGCTATTGGTACAAGAGAGCGTCTCGTCATTACATTAAGGTAAGGCTCCATCGCTTGGAGTGATTTCAGCGGCAGGCATTGAATCTTGGATCTCTTCGTTTTGGCTACAAGTAGTATGTTCTTCAATTCCAATTTTCTGCACACCAGAACCGCTGGGTCCAGGTGAGGCAGAACCGTGTCCAGAAGAAAAATTTGTCTGACTTGTAGAAGGGCGTGAGTTGTAAGCATAATCGTTTGAGTAGAAACCGGTATATGAATAGTTTGTATTAGCAATATTATCTTCAGCATCCATTACCAATTGAAACAACTTTCTTTTTATTGTTCTTTGATAATACTCCGGCATCTGCTTTGTACTATGATACATTGAATCAAAAAAGCTTTCAAAGGATCAATTGTTGTCTTTTATTTATCTCGACTAGGCTCGCAATTTTACATTCCCTACGACGACAATGCGGTTCAAGAAAATAATTCTAACAATAACAATGTTGTTGAATATGATAACGCTATGGATGCATTAGACGAGGAACTGATTGAAACGGAAGCTACATTGCAGTCATTAATACAACTGTTTGATTGAGTAACTTATATTTTCAGCTATTATTTTCAGTTATTGTATAATAACGTACGATTTAAACTCTGTTACATAGTATTATTTACATATCATTAATATCTTCAACTGAATAAATGATGTGAATATCCTTTTCTTGTTCCACTGGTACAGAATCAGCAAAACCTACGTTTTATAAATATAAAGAAAGTGTAAATTTAGATGTTTTTAACGTGACAACGTCTTATAATTCGATGGAGCCGGCTGCACGAACGAAAAAACATGACGTATGCGGCGTTACCTCGCTCTGAGGCGTTCCATTTTCTTATGACGTTGTCACGTTCAACTATCGTCAGTAAACCGACTTTACAGACAACCGTTTTTTTAATATTTAGTTCTTTTTCCATTTTCAGCAACTCCAAATCTAACTTATATTTTTCTCTTTTTGTTATTTCTACATTTTCTTATAAATAAATAAATCTTTATTTCGGACAACATAGATGCATAAGTAATCGGTTAGTAATTCTTAGCCCTATGTTAGTACTCTATTTTAAACAGCGATTTAGTTATATCTAACATCTGCCCGATCAGTGGACAATTCCCAATTTCGACTATTTCCCTCAGAACGCTGTGGCCGCTGCCGCGGATTTATATAAGCTTGCCCTCCAACGTTGCATTTTTTGTTTTTTCTTTAATCCGTCAAATTAGTCTAGTCAACAAGTTCAAAAACGTGAAAAATAGGGATAAAGGTCCTAAAAATATGAGCGATGGCTCATTCGATTCGGAATCACCTCTAGAAAAATGTTTTTGAAGGATTTTGGTGCAGGTAAAAAATTGCAATTGTTATTAACAAAATAAGATGGAAAAAAAACGATATTTAGTTTTTTGTTAATAACTCGAAAAATATTAATATTTAAGCAATTTTGAAAAAAGCCCGTTAAAGAGGAGAAAATTTCCAAGAAAAAAGTCCGTACTCCCGGAACTCTATCTCCATTATTTATAATTTTAATTTGACGTTGAAAATAGGGCTCCGCGCGGCTGTTACGGCATGCGCGCGCCGCCGCTAAAGAGAGCTCAGCAATAAAAATATTTTTTTTATAACATAAAATGTGATTTTAAAAATTTGAAAAAATTCTAGTATCTTCTTAACACTTGAAAGAATCGAGCCGCGAAGAAAAAAAAGTTTAATCACCATTTTTGAAAAAGTTATCTAATTGTTAACTAACAAATTTTTTCCCAATCTCCGTTGGCATAAACAATGGGATAAAAGGTATAAATAATTGGCCTATAAATTTTAAACTTCGTGGAGCCCTTTTGATATATATACTTTATAAGATCCTGCGATAAATTTTCATTAAAGTTTATTAATTTGTTAATTATGATTTTTTATAACTATTGAAAAATTAAAAATCTAAAAAAAGTTGATAAAAATTTTTTTTTCAACTAATATTTAGCTATGCCTGTTTTCACATTAAGCAATGGCAGTAATTAATATAGGTTATGAATTTTTTACGTAATTTGTTTATAAAATTGTTTTAAACAAATAGAGAAATTCAATATTTTTGAAAAATTTCTTTTTGCTATTTGGTTGTCCACAAAAAATTATGATTTTTAAAAAAAAAAAAAATTCTTAATTTTAATTTTTAATTGTTTAAAAACGATTTTTTCATATTTCGATTGTTTAAACAATTAGTTAAGAAAAAATTTTGCTTTTAAAAATCATAATTTACACTTTTAAATAGTTTGGCAAAAAAAAAAATTTTTTTTATTAATTATTTAATTGTTTATTAGTTTAACAATTTGTTATAAACAAATATTGACCAACGTTATATTTTTTTTTTGAAGCAGAAAAAAATTATAAAAACAGCCATATATAAAAAAGTTCCAAAAAAAATTTCTTTTATTTATTATAATTAATTTTAATATCATACGGTACGGTAATTATCGCCACTACTTGATTTGTCAATTAAAAAATTGATATATCTTTTAAACTATCAGAGATACGATAAAGGACATTCAAGTCTTTTTTATAGAGAATGAATTTTTCTTTCAGATGGATCTAAGATCAAGTTCGTATCTATTGTTTATTAGCTATTACATGCATTTGTTTATAAAAATTCTGTATTTTTTTGACTTTTTCGTATCTTTTGTGATCTTTAACTTGTTAAATTATGCAGATACAGCAAAAAACCTTCAAACAATTTTGTTAAGGGATTAATTTTCTAACATATTAATTGTTAATCATACTTTTATTGCTAATTGTTTAAACAATATACTTACTGTGTTTGGTGTTCATTTGACTGGAGCTCCGTTGAACATAAATGTATTCTATTTTATTATGTAAAAAATCAAAATTCTTTTTGTGTATATTATTTAAAATTGTTCCCGTGATTTCCTAAACAGTTTAATAGACTTTTCATCGAGATTCTACTTATTTATTGTAATTTTCATCCCAAATTTCTTGTTTTTATTTTATACTATTTTATTAATCAATTTAAAAAATAACTTTTTTTCGGTTAAAGTATATAAGATTTTTTATAATAATGAATTAAGGTGGTTGAATAATAATAAAATTTGTTCGATTACATTTATTATCTTTATTTTTATCCTTTACAGTATTGCAAATAGTTTTTACGGTTTTTATTTTATATTTGACGTTTTCTTTTTTTTTTCAAAGGAGAAATTCGTGAAGTACTTGGCTCATCAACGTTAGAAGTCCGAGAGACTTCCACCGTTTCTTCAACTGCATTATCCTCTTCTATTTGATCTTCTTCTTCCTTTTCTCCTTCTTCTTCTTCTTCTTCTGAATCAGTATCATCTAATCCATAGATCGATCGTTTGAATTTCTCGTAAGCTAATCGTTTTGTATTTCGCTTTTCTAACTCTTTTTCCGAAATATAATCAAAATCATCATCATCATCTTCTTCATCTTCGTTGGCGTTTTTAGTAAGTTGAACCAGGTCAGTAGCATTTGAACAGCTCTCCCCTTTACATTCTTTACATGCTCTAGTACACTTCATCCCAGCTTTTTTGCAACTACAATTTTTGCTGCAATTTGAAGTTGAGCAGCTGCAGTGTACCAGTTTCAGTAAATCTATTGGTGCCAAAGGTTCTGTGGTTCTAATCGGTAGAAAGAGAGTTTCTGTTTTCTGCCATCCCCAGTCTTCAGGATTTTTTAAATTACCAAGCCATGTCTGCACTTGATAATAAGCTCTTAAAGAATGTTGATGTGTAGCAGAAGCTGTTGGTGGTAAAGTTGCCAAATTTACTGCGGTAGAGTTTGTGACACCAGTTGAGAAGCGTTCGATTCTGCACTGGTTAATCGTATCTTCTTTAGCTGCAAATAATTTCAGCATAACTCGCTCTCCAGCTTCTTTTATCTCGCTGACTGACGATTGAGAGTTATAAAACTTTTCTACTTCCTGTTTCAAAATTGGGTCTTTCTGGATGCATTCCAGTAAGCTGCGTTTACCTTTTCTAAAGATGGAACTTACTGTATCACACCCGGTGAAAGCATGGCTAAATAGTAACAAATTCTTAAATTTAGCGTTTTTATCAGCTTCGTAAATTACATCTGGTGTTTTTAAAATCTTTGGCTTCCACATAGCTATATATTTGTCACTAGGTGCTAAATCGATAATCATTGCAGCCAAATCCACATCTGTGCCTACCACGATAACTTTTTTATCGAACTTCTGTGTTAGTTCTATTGCTGTATGTACTATCAATACATCCGCATCTTCAATTGCTTGGGAAACAGTGAAGCTATCTTTTTGTTGTAAATAATTAATTAGATACTCAACAAATCTCGACTTATTTTTTAGATTTGAAAGGAAGAAGTCTTTATTTCGCGGAATTGGCATATCTTCAGTAAACTTTACCTCTGGAGAAATTTTATTTCGTACTCGTCTGTAGCGCTCATAAGATTTGACCCCAAAGTTGTCGATGTTATAACCATCAAAAACAATTGTAGCATTCGCAGAGTAATGATTGCAAACGTATGCTGAATAATCCTCAAAGACTTTTTGAAATGTTCCATCCTTACGCCAAGTAACTTTATGTAAGAGAAATCCACCATCGATGACGTAATTGTACTCAGAAGGGTCTGGTTTAAAGAATTTTGTAGACTGAAGAGATTTATACAACTCAGACTTATTACTTTCTCTCATTAAGCCTTTATCATTAAATAAGCTCATAGGGAACGGAGCAAGTTCGTGAAGTAAAGCTGTTTTTACAATGTCTTTGTTATTAATCATTGATGCTACAATGCGTTGAAACAAAAGTGTAGTATTGACCGTGATTGGTTCTTCGTCTATTATACAAAGTGGTGTTGTCTTTACAAGAGTTCTCACACAATCCTTCCTACTGAACTTATATGAGTCCGCATTAGCTCCAACCATTTTTGCCAAACTTTTCAGACCTTTTTCGATAGCTTTATGACAATCAACAGTTGAATCGCCGACTAATCCAGTTGAAAGTGACATAATTTTACCTGGTCTTGAATCAAAGAGCCCATGTTCTAAAAGCCAGGTCTTGAATGAACGAACATCTGCCCTATCTTTACTCCGACGAGCGAACGTGAGATCGACATGTTGATCAGAGGTAGCACATCTCGAATTGCTAAACGATTCAAGCTGGTCCATTATGTCGTAAGCATACGGCATGCCTTGGATGAATCGTGTTAAAACACTGTCTGTTACAGAACGCCCATGAGTTACTGATTGAGCACCAGTTTTCAAAACTCGCATCAACGTTTGCTCGATTGTCATGTCTGGCCAAATTCCAGACCAAGCTTTGTCCGTACGCCTTACTGTAAAAAGCCCTTTTTCGGTAAAAGTTATAAATTCGGAAGGATCCATCACATTTTTCAAATCTGACATATCTTGAAGGTAGATTTGTGCTCCTTTGCAATAATTAAAATGCCCTGCCGCATGAAATATTGGTAACATTTGCTTGATACATGATAAATGTAAATTCCAATTGCCCAAACGTTCAGCCTCAATAAATTGTAATGCCACAATAACACTATTGAAGTACTGTAGCCACAGTTCAGCAGTTGGACTTTTGCGCTGTAGTGTCGTTGTGGCACTGATGAATAATTTTAACATGGCTACAGCATCATCTGTTTCATAAACTTGGTCTAATGTGGGTGGATAATTCTTCAGATCAGCAAATAAATTTGAAATCGTTAATTTTCTATTCTGAATTTGACGCGAAATACTTATAAATGATGGAGGAGCTTCCAGTGGTCGAGATTCTTTGATGTGCTCAATATATTTATGACTTTCTATGTTTTCAGAACTTTCTGCGAACTCTGCAATTATTTCCCCTATTGCAGTCATTGCTAGCATATGAGCACGAATCGCTCTAGAGTAAGCTGTACACGACAACATCTTATCTACCGAATTTTGGGCAAATACTGTGCAAAACAGTTCAAAGATACCAGAACCTTCCATTATTGTTCCAATAGCTTTTAAATAGGACATGAGCAAATGGAAACCTCCTAAGCGAGGAACTACATTTTGTAAATCTTCTTCCTTGGTGTTGCATAGTATTTGTTTAGCTTTAATGTACAGAGGATAATCAAAGGTTACGAAGCAGGTTTTGCGTTCTGTTTCTTTGCAGTGTTGTGCAGCATAATGCAATGCTGTATAAATTGTTCTGAAGTCCGATGGATTCTCGTCTATGAATGGCAAACAAAAAATCTTCGAAACTTGGTAAAACGGTACTTTAGCAATCCTATCGAATAAGCCGCGAATACTAGGTAGTTTTTCAACCTGCATATAAGAAGCCCAAATTTGTGTAGAATATACTGTTGTGATTCCTGGTACAACATCTCCAAACGTAAATCCGGATACGTCTAAGAATTTCACAGGTTCTAGTGTAGTTTTCTGATCCGGAAAGTCTTTTAATTCCACAGCTCCTATGGAGGCAACTTCCGATGCAGCTGGCAATCTCTTTAATTTTGGAATCTCCCCAGAAGTACAAACAGCATGCTTAGGAGCTACACAACAAATGCCACCCATAATGTGCATGGTGTTTTTTCCGTCAATGGTAGATGGATTATGATCTGCATTGTCGTATACATACTGAGTAAAACAAGGTTTCTCAATTTTTGTTACTTCCGCTTTTATTGCTGATAATTCATGTAAAGCAGTGTTGTGATAAGACGCACATACTCCAAGCTTAGCCAACAAATTGACTATTAATTTTGATCCTGATTTGCGGTTAATATATAATCCGGTAGACAATAGAAGAGAAGAAATAAATGATTTCGGACGAATAGCAGAGATTATGGAATGGGCTACGTAATCTTTTTTTACTCCAAGGCTGTTAAAAGTATCATCATCATCTTCATTGGCCATTTCGTCATCATTCGTCTCGGATTGTTCAGAATACGTTGACTCTGACATCTTTTCCTGTCTTCTCTTTTTTTTGTGCACATCAAACATCATCAGCTCTTCCAAAAATTCATCTAAATACTTCGGAATGTCTGCATGAACATTGTCAAGAAAGCTGACAGACGAAGGATATGTTTTGGTCTTGTACTGAGTACTTTTAATTTGTTTTCGTATTAACTCAGCAGCAGTTCGTATAACACGAATATCTTCATCTTCTTTCCTTTGTTCACGATGCATATACCACATATCGTCAACAGGTAAATCGCCAGAACCACAGTAAGTGACGATACTTTTAATCCCTGTACCTGAAATCGTGACGTCAGTACCGAAATGACTTTCTAAATGTGTTATTAGAGTTTTAGGTGACGGCTTATATTCCATAATTTTTAATAATCCACCGATTGTAAATTGGCATTCGGAGCTGTTTTCAATGTAATCAAAAACAAGTTTCAATGATTTTTGTAAAGGTGAATCCTCGATTTTAGATTGATCAGTCGGAATTTTTTTAAATTTATTGAGACAGGAAAGATGATAACGTGCCTTTACTTCTGTTAATGAATTTACTCGGGATATTAAATCAATAACATGCTGTCCAAGAGAATCATTACGTTGTTCCGCAAAATGTAATAATTTCTCTTTTATTTCATCTGATTGTATAATGTGTTTCTTACGTAATTTATTGTAGATGTCCTTTTGGCAAAACAAACAGTGTTTACTAAACTCAAAATCACTAGATACACTGCGTGTTGATATTCCGGAAACCGATGAGTTTGAAGAACCAGGAGTATCCTTGTTGGAAATTAAATATTTCGTTCGACACTTTTCGTGAACTTGAATTTCGGTTTTGCCTTCTAAAAATTTATGCTTATTATCACCGATTTTCATACTATATTCACGTAATGTGGCTATCCCACGTGCTTTAACGATTTTCACTTCTTGAGCTAATAAAGAACCAACAAACTTCCTTTCGCAGATGAAACATTTTAATGAGTAGTCCATTGTGATAAAATTATGACGGTCACAACGAAAAAAATGAGATTAAAGTATTGAGTTGGATGAAAAACTACGTGGTAATTTTGTAACTGTAATTTAATGTTCTAAATATAAGCAAAAATTGTTACTTTCTGATTCAATAGACGATTGATAACATATGCGAATGTTTCACTGGTTATTAAATTAAGAAACGTGTATCTTTCCACGATAAAAATATTAATAAGAATAATTGTATATACACCACGTTGATATACACTGAACTGCACTGGGTAACTGTTAGACAAACTATGAGCCACGTCGTCAGCTCTATCAGGTATAAGGGAACAGGTAAAAGAAATCTAACAAAAGAATCGACCTTCGAAAGAAGCAGCTGCTCACTAAATATAACACTCCAAACCGGAGTAGTATATTCTAAAAACATAATTTTTAGAACAGAAAAATAAAATACCACTACGAAAAAATAAAAATTTACGAAAATTCGATAATATTGTCATAAGAATAAAGCAAAAACAGATATAATGTTTAAACAATTAGCAATAAAAGTATGATTAACAATTAATATGTTAGAAAATTAATCCCTTAACAAAATTGTTTGAAGGTTTTTTGCTGTATCTGCATAATTTAACAAGTTAAAGATCACAAAAGATACGAAAAAGTCAAAAAAATACAGAATTTTTATAAACAAATGCATGTAATAGCTAATAAACAATAGATACGAACTTGATCTTAGATCCATCTGAAAGAAAAATTCATTCTCTATAAAAAAGACTTGAATGTCCTTTATCGTATCTCTGATAGTTTAAAAGATATATCAATTTTTTAATTGACAAATCAAGTAGTGGCGATAATTACCGTACCGTATGATATTAAAATTAATTATAATAAATAAAAGAAAATTTTTTTTGGAACTTTTTTATATATGGCTGTTTTTATAATTTTTTTCTGCTTCAAAAAAAAAATATAACGTTGGTCAATATTTGTTTATAACAAATTGTTAAACTAATAAACAATTAAATAATTAATAAAAAAAATTTTTTTTTTTGCCAAACTATTTAAAAGTGTAAATTATGATTTTTAAAAGCAAAATTTTTTCTTAACTAATTGTTTAAACAATCGAAATATGAAAAAATCGTTTTTAAACAATTAAAAATTAAAATTAAGAAAAATTTTTTTTTAAAAATCATAATTTTTTGTGGACAACCAAATAGCAAAAAAAATTTTTTCAAAAATATTGAATTTCTCTATTTGTTTAAAACAATTTTATAAACAAATTACGTAAAAAATTCATAACCTATATTAATTACTGCCATTGCTTAATGTGAAAACAGGCATAGCTAAATATTAGTTGAAAAAAAAATTTTTATCAACTTTTTTTAGATTTTTAATTTTTCAATAGTTATAAAAAATCATAATTAACAAATTAATAAACTTTAATGAAAATTTATCGCAGGATCTTATAAAGTATATATATCAAAAGGGCTCCACGAAGTTTAAAATTTATAGGCCAATTATTTATACCTTTTATCCCATTGTTTATGCCAACGGAGATTGGGAAAAAATTTGTTAGTTAACAATTAGATAACTTTTTCAAAAATGGTGATTAAACTTTTTTTTCTTCGCGGCTCGATTCTTTCAAGTGTTAAGAAGATACTAGAATTTTTTCAAATTTTTAAAATCACATTTTATGTTATAAAAAAATTATTTTTATTGCTGAGCTCTCTTTAGCGGCGGCGCGCGCATGCCGTAACAGCCGCGCGGAGCCCTATTTTCAACGTCAAATTAAAATTATAAATAATGGAGATAGAGTTCCGGGAGTACGGACTTTTTTCTTGGAAATTTTCTCCTCTTTAACGGGCTTTTTTCAAAATTGCTTAAATATTAATATTTTTCGAGTTATTAACAAAAAACTAAATATCGTTTTTTTTCCATCTTATTTTGTTAATAACAATTGCAATTTTTTACCTGCACCAAAATCCTTCAAAAACATTTTTCTAGAGGTGATTCCGAATCGAATGAGCCATCGCTCATATTTTTAGGACCTTTATCTCTATTTTTCACGTTTTTGAACTTGTTGACTAGACTAAATCATTTGGGGTGTCAAGCTCACAGGTTGATATTCTCTCAGATTTCCTTCTTGGCCACTGATGCAGATGCGTACCATTATCTTGATGAATAGAATCTGGAACAGATAATTGAGACTATTGTGCTCCTGATGATTCTGGCACGGGAAGGCCATTTAGGACTGAAGAATTTTCCCCTATTATTTTAAAAATCAATTCACCGGAATAATCGTATTTGCACTTTTTTTCTTTTCCTGACCCAGTCTGCAATCAATTATCCCTCTTTTTCTAAAAACAGAACAAAAGTAGTTACATACTTAATAATAATAATTTGTTTTGGGCGGTCGGGCTAGGGCAGTTCCTCGGTATGTCGGTTGTTGTAGCTCGCCGATTCGCCTAGGACAATCTCCCTCTATATTTTGACGTACGTCTTCCCTTTCGTTCGCTGGTAACGTACTGTAATGAGTCTTCGGGGCGGAGCCTTTTTAAAAAAATAAAAATCGATTTAAAGTTAGTTAAAGTTAGTTAAAGGAAGTTAGGTGAAGACTGACTAACTGGGATAAGGAACCAGGTGTGCTAGAAGAGCGAGGTGCCTATTAGGCAGTAAGGTGGATAGGTCAGCATTATGGTATACAGATGATATTCATAACACCTCCCCGCGGTAGACTAAACTTCGGGGATGGAAGTTCGAAGTTTAGGAGAAGACATCATATGTTTCTCCTGATGCTTGGAGATGGGATATGCTCTGGGGTTTGGCTAGATGTATGAGCCTTGACAGGGGGTATAGCATCAGGGTGCGGTTCTACTGGGGAAACTGTTGGAGCTGGTTGAGGAAATATAGGGAGGAAGTAGGAAAGACGGTTGTGCCCTTTAATGCAAATAAACAACTTAAATATACAGAACATGAGAATAGTACATAAAATTTAAACTAGCATAATCGAGTAGTGAGTCCCGTATTTAATTATTTGGTGTTGGTTAATTATTTTTTCCGTTTCAATTGCCATAGAATTTAATTTAGATTTTGTTTCTATAGTAAAACTGTCTAAGTCAATATTTTCTAGTTTTATACGGGGCTCATGACTCATTTCTTTGACAAATTTATTTAGGGTACAGCAGGAGTCATTTATTATATTAAAATCAGAGCGCTGTACAGTGACATTGATTCTTAGACTAAAAGGTTGCGGTTTTAATTTTGTGTTTTTACAGTGACCATAACAATTATTTGGGATGTTAACTATTCCTGTCCCGACAATATTTATTTCTATATCTTTTTGGTTATTACATTCTATATATAGTTTACTACTCTGTGACTGTACATATATCCAATTATTATTGCTTAGAGGTTTCCACAAGTCTATATATCCCTGAATAAAATTTGTTTGACATTGCTTTGGTAACGCACTTACAACACTAGACAACAGTTCGCTTTCGCAACTGGGGTTCGCACTGGTGGGGGACACAGTCATGATATCACATATAAACTCTCTGGGTGTTATTACTCTGCATTCTTTCAATGATTCGAGGTTACAATATTCTAATTTATCTCTGGATAACGCTATGTACTTATAACTAGGTATAATAAAAGTCAATGAATTAGGCTTATAAATATTGTATGGGGTTGGTAGCGCTATGCTATGATATAAACTATATTCCTTAGAAGAGACTAAAGGTATCCTTAAAATAAACATTATCTTATTATTTAAACTATAACATATTACATTAGATATGTTTAATAACAAATGGATGTGGCTTAAATCCAAAGTAACAGGTAGCTTTAAGTCTACAGGTAAGTATCTATAATTATCTGCGAGTTCTCGGTACAATTGCGTGGGTGTCAGGACAGACGGGTGCAGTATGTTTTGACTACTGAACATTATCGCATTCATGACGTCCTCTAGTTGGAATGATAAGGCAAGTACAGAGGTTTCCAAACTGTTGAGAATCGAATTTATATTAGATTTTATTTTTAAGTCGTCATAGTCTTGTGTTATGTTTTTTAGTTTTGATGAGAGAGTCTCGATTCCATCATTAAGTCTATTTTCGTTCATTTTTAAAGTATGTAACGTATTATTAAATTTGGACAAAATAGAGGTTGTGACTAAAATATTTTCCTTGATTAGTGATCCTAACCCCTTTCCGTTTCTCTCTAAAGTTTTTATGGCTTCGTCATATTTGACGGCGTCATCCTCGTTCAGGGTTCCGAAAATGGTTTTAGATAGGGTTCCTACTACGCCTATCCATGCACTCCGTTTGAATTTATTAGTACTAATAAGGTGAGTGACGGATGAGTACGCGGATGCAATGTCTTTGTATCTAGTCGTCAATGGTACTTGTGTATTATGACATTCTAACTCATTTGTTACTTGCCCAATCTGGTTACACAAGAAACGTAATGTGCCTAGTACTGAGTTGATATTTTGAATATGAGGCTCAATATGTGAAATGTCAAATGGAATTACTACGTCTAGGTAGCCTGTATTTATTCTGAGGTCGCCGATGGGATCAAAGTATATACCGGAGCTCATGTCGATTGGTTGAACATACTCTTGGTGACCTTGGGCCAGTACGCTGTAACGAAAGGAGGCGTTAATTACTAATTACTAGGAAACAGGAGCTGTATCATTATATTCCACGTGTTTGACCTCGTCGTAGTGGTGTTTCACGTGGCGTCTGTTTATTAGTAGGGATAAAGTATGGTTACCGTGTATTCTGACTATTTTGTATGGGCCTTTCCACAACGGTGATAGTGCTTTGCGCATCCTAAGATGATTTTTTAATAAAACATAATCGCCTACTTTATACTCGATGGGACGCGTTTTTGAGTCATAATACCCCTTAGAGGTTTCTTTCGTTCAGGGGACTGAAAGTCGTTCCTAACAGTTCGTCAAGGCTCTCTCGAGGGATTTCGGGAGGTGGTAATTCCAGGATTTCGTCGTCACAGTCTATGTGTATATTGTCTATCGCGTTTGCATTTAAATTTTTTCTGTTTTCTGGAAGGATGGGATTTACAGGATATCTGGAAAGAGCGTCTGCTGCGGAGTTTAACTTTCCCTTACGATAAACAATCTCATAGTCATATTAGTCTACATCCATCAGTTGTTCTGGTTTCAAAAGATGGATATTGAATATTCCATAGTAAATTTCGGTGATGGTGTCGAGAAGACCTTCTTGCACTCCTTTCAATCTGGTTAATAAGTTGTTAGCAGCTAATGCGGATAAGAAAAACTCGTTCGATATGATTATTTGGTCTTTTAGCGCAGTGGTGACTTTGTTTTGTTCATTGATGTAGTGATTGAACATTTTGTGCTGCTTGTCGATAGAATCTTCCATTATTTTTAAGATATTATATTTTGACTCTATTATTAACGTTTGGTTTTTCCATATTAGAGCCAGGTGGTTCTGGTTTTTTCGAATGATGTCGATGTCCTGCTCATATTTAATTGCAAATTGGTCATCCAGTACACCGAATAGCTATGTCCACACTATGCACTTTCATCTTCAACTTTCGTCTTCATCTTTCTATTCAACTTTCGTTTGTCGCTTTCAATAATTGAATGCGTTAACGAACGCAACGCCAATATAGTCTAAGATATTAAATTAATTATATTAATTAGCAATTATCCCGCGAAAAACGCAGTCTTTACAGCAAATGTGTGAGTGCACGCATATGCATGCATATAGCACCGCCCTCCTTTCCCACACTGCATATGCGTACACTCGCATGCACCACCACTCCACATGCACCACAACCACAGTAAAAGACCACCACCAAACAATCTACGTACGTTTCGCCCCGACACCGAGGCATCCTCAGGATGTAGTTATTTGCTCTAGAATATCCAGATTGTCAAGGTATGTGCCAAACATGGCATGGAACACTACTTCAGACGTCTTTAAAGGATCTGCACCACTCCTTATTGTCATTGTCACATCTTTATTTAAACATGTGTCTGTATAAAATTTTATAGCTGCTGCTCCAGAAAAACTCCACTTAACATCACCTTTACTTTTCCAAAGAGCTATGAAAAGTAAAAGTGGGAAGTATATCTTCTGTGTTGACCGGGCCGTGGTTAAAAGTAGAATATCGCCTAACTCCTTTAAAACCCCTGACACCCCACCTGGATGATTTGCCTCCTTCAAAGCTGTGATTATCTCCGTAGACATCGGCAGCATTTGAAGGCTGTTCGAAAGGGCGGATTTAAGTTTATCAAAAAACTTGTCTTCCATTATCAACAAGATTGCTTGCGCCAAAGGTCCAATGCTCCTTAAGATTCCCGTCCTTCTTTCTGGCGCCAATGTTATACCCTGAAGGAGGTAAATATGTTGATTAGTCAGGCCATATTGCGCAATGTTTTGCGTATTTTCCCCTCTCTTGTCACTCCTCACCGCTTTACCGTCAATTGTCCTCTTGTGTCCTTTTTTTGCAACTGACTCCCGAACTCTGAATCTCGTTACTCCGGTTGTCACTTCATCGAAAAACGCTCTAAACAATGTGATTATTTCAACAATCGGTGTTGCTATCAAGAAGTTTATCTTTATATTGTTTTCTTTTATTTTTTCTACAACAGATTTCACCGTGACCTCAATCCCGTTTATCTTCGCCGAATAGGCCAAAAATCTCATGTGTCCTTGTTTGTCATTCTCCTCTTTGCGGAGACAAGTGTAAGAGCCCCCGCAGACCACAGACTTTTTATCGGCCGATAGTTTAGTCGGGTTGGCCTGCTAGTACGCACACCGGTTCAACTAAACAGTTCAGTCGGTTATGAGTGCGCAAACTATCCAACAGTCTGCCGACTATTTGCTAGTTTCTAACCAACCGTTGAAAAGAGTGGTCGCACCGCACAATGAAAATTAATAAAACATTGCATAGAATTGTTATTATTGCTCTCATACACCGGAGGAGGAAAATTAAAAAGAGAGCTCGAGAGTATTGGGTGCATCCTATCTTTAGTGATAGATTATTAAATGGAAAATTTTACACTATGCATTCCAAATTACTCGATTACCCGAAAAAATTTTTCGCCTTTTATCGAATGAGCATAACTAGCTTCAACCAACTTGTCAAATTAATTGGACCAGGAATAGCGAAGGAGGATACAAATTTAAGACTATCTATACCTGTGGAGGAGAGATTGAGCGTTACGATAAGGTAAGATAAACCACAAAACATATTTTTAATTATTTATTATAATTCAAATGCCAAGTTTACAAGTCGTATATTTGGGAATCTTCTGAAAAATTTGTATAATATGACTCGGCTGACATGTTGGAATCAGCTGGTGATGAAACATTTTGAATGGTTGTTTGTGGTATAGTGGGGGATGGTGTAGAACCGGATGTATAAGCCTGAGATTGTTGTTGTGGCGGCAAGAAAGTGGGGGATGGTGTAGAACCGGATGCATAAGCCTGTAATTGTTGTTGTGGCGGCAAGATGTTAGTCCCTCGTTGGTAAACAGGAAAAGAGTTTAGGGGTTGTTGCAGTATGGTGTATGTTGGTTGAGAAAGAGGCTGAACACGCCTACCAAGTCGTATCTGTTTAAATACGTTAAGAATACTAATCTTAGCATCGAGTTTTTCATCTGCGGTTAAATTTTTGAGTGATGGGACAAGAGACAATGCAAAGTTTACATCTTCATCAACATTAGTCTCATTTAATGCTTTTAATATTGCTTCATCCAAATCCGTATTCTTCGAAACACGAGTTTTCTTCTGGCGAGGAGGTGCGGAAGATGCGGAAGCGGATGGAGCAGTTTCTTCATCATCTTCCGCATTTCCTGAAGTATCCTGGGCCAGGTTCAGGTTACCTTCCGTTTGACGATTTTCCATGCATGGAAGTAAAAATAATAATTGTTCAAAGTATACATATTTACGCCTCTTGACCGAAGCCTGCCCCGACTTTGTGTTCTTTTGTGCATTTAATTCTCGGCGAAAGCAAGTCCGTAAATTGGCCCATTTTTTTTGTATATCGCGGCCTGAAAAATAATAAAATATAATTAATTCATTACAGGTATCTGGCTACTGGAGCAAGTTTCAATTCATTGTCTTTTGATTATCTGATGGGAGCTTCTACAATACGAGATATTACAAAAAGTACATGTGAGCAAATATGGAATATGCTTCAACCGTTATATATGCCAACCAAACTAGAAGATGACTGGATTGAAATAGCAGACGAATTCTATAGTCGCACAAATTTTCCAAACATCATTGGAGCGATCGATGGCAAACATATACGGATGATACAGCCAGAACATTCCGGTTCATCATATTTTAACTACAAAAAGTTCTTCTCCTGCGTTTTGATGGCTTGGACAGATGCCGATTATAAATTTGTGTACATTGATGTTGGTTCTTATGGAACAGCTAGTGATTCGGAAATATTTAAAACATCAGAAATGGGTAAACGGCTTTCCGAGAATCGACTAAATATTCCTTTTGGAAGGCAATTGCCTAATGATGATGTCGGAGATGTTATTCCATTCTCAGTCGTAGGCGATGAAGCGTTTGGACTTGGAAATCATATATTACGCCCTTATGCAAAAAGAAATTTAAACTACACCAAGCGAATTTTCAACTATAGACATACAAGAGCTCGACGCATGGTTGAATGTACTTTCGGGATTCTAGCTAATAAATGGCGTATTTTTCACCGTCCAATTGACGTAAATATTAATTTTTGTGTTAAAATTATTAAAGCTTGCTGTGTCCTACACAATTATGTACGAATCAAAGATGGAATACATTTTAAAGACACTCTCTACAGTTGTACCATGAATAACTTCAATACAAATGGAAATAACCGAGGAAGAAATAATATGAATAATGTTCGGCAATACATGTCGTCATACTTTATATCTCCTGCAGGCTCAATTCCGTGTCAATATAATAAAGTGTAATGTAAATAAATAAAAATGTATCGTACCTTGATTTGTTTTATTTTGAGCACTAAGCTCATTCCAATCAGGAACAACAGCTTCGCAAACTTCCTCCCACAGTTTTTTCTTTACATTTACGTCACAGTACTCTTTTAGATTTTTCTTGTAAAGTGCAGGGCGTTTTTCGACTTCCTCGATCAAAGTAATGATCGAAGATTCCGAAATAAGCGACTGAGAAAGTGACGCCATTTTACACGCGCGGCCGACCATTCGCTGTCAAAGCTCGGAGCGAACTGAACTATCGGCTTAGTCGGCCGACTAAAAAATCGTCGTGTGTGCGCGTGTGGTAGGGAGTCAATAATGATTATACAGTCGGCCGATAGTTTACCGACAGTTTAGTTTGAATTGAATCGGGAAGCCCATCAAACTTGTTTATCGGCCGATACCTAATCGTCATAGTGTGCGCATTTGCTTACATCTGCGTACTGATTAAGAGCCCGACCAAACTATCTGCAGATAAAAAGTCTGTGGTCTGCGGGGGCTCTAAACAGTCATCAAGAAACCTGAGATTTCGTCTGATGTGTCTAAATCAATAAGTATATGCTTATAGCTCTAACTATCTTAGTGGCTTCCTGAATACCTAATTCGCTAATTATTATCTCTGTAATTTTTATTAATTTCTCAATCTCGTCATCCCTGTCCTTCAATATATTTGGGTCTACCTCCATTAAGCTTGTTGATGGTTCCATTGCTTTCAGTTTATTTTGCCTAAACACAAATTGTTGATATTATAAATCTCTGTTATTGCTTTTCACTTAACGATTACTAATCGTAGAGTCTACATCCTGAGGATGCCTCGGTGTCGGGGCGAAACGTACGTAGATTGTTTGGTGGTGGTCTTTTACTGTGGTTGTGGTGCATGTGGAGTGGTGGTGCATGCGAGTGTACGCATATGCAGTGTGGGAAAGGAGGGCGGTGCTATATGCATGCATATGCGTGCACTCACACATTTGCTGTAAAGACTGCGTTTTTCGCGGGATAATTGCTAATTAATATAATTAATTTATCTATCTTATATAATGGATTTCCGCAAGGTAACGCCTGATTCTATTAACTAGCCAATATAGTCATTTAGTTCAGTCGTAGTTTGTCAGCTTGTGGAAACATGTGCGACGACAACATTTTACTTAGTGGAATATGTGCTGCTTACTTGGTCATAAGAAATTCCAGAAAAAAAAGAACCAAGCGAAAGTTTTGGATACGAGGCTATTACAATAATCGAAGTAATGTGATTATGAGAGAACTACGAGAAGATAAAGATATTCTTTTTAAAAAATTTACACGCATGTCTGAAAAAAATTTCGATAGACTTTTGAAATTGGTTACACCAATAATTACAAAGCAGTCAACCCAGTTACGTGAAGCAATACCCAGTGAAATAAAATTAGCTATAACACTTAGGTTCTTAGCTACTGGAGACAATTTAATGTCTCTTTCATATTTATTCAAGGTGTCCAAACAATTCATATCAGCAATGCTACCAGATGTATTGAAAGCCATAATTAAAGTAATAAAGGATTATATTAAGGTAAGAAAGAGTTTTATTTATATATTATACATATAATAGACAATATTTAGCACAATGATAATCATTTTTTAAACATAACAAATTCAGAAACAGTATTAATATCAAATGCTTCTGTCGCAGCTGGAAAGTCATTTGGCATCTCGGTATCATTAAATATCTCAATAACATTCGGTATCTCAGTCACATTCCGTATCTCAGTAACATTCTGCGTTGCGGCTGCACCAGTCATCTGTTGCATTTCCAGATCAAAAAGTATATTATTTATGCGCTTTTGAGCTAATAGCCGATTTAATGGATTAAGATTTCGCATTTTATGAGCTATTAATTGTCCATAAACAGTAAACTCATCTTTTTGACTTAATTCTTCAGTAGCTTTTTTCATAAATTTGTAAGCTTCTTCCTCTTTATCGTCAATCTTTGTACTCTTAACATTTCTCTTCTTTCTTATTGACGGTAAGGTAAAATCATGCTCATCTTCAGACATACACGTAGACTGCGAAGTCGCAGAGCTTTCTCTATTGAATACTTCAGCTTGCGTGTCCTGAAATGTAATGTAAATGTTACTTAATTCAATTTTTTTTTCAGTTACCAACAAACGAGCAGCAATGGAAATCTATTGCTAATGAATTTGACAAGCGATGGAACTTTCCACATTGTATTGGCGCCATGGATGGAAAACATGTGGTCATCCAAAGACCAGAAAATACTGTGGGCGAATTTCATAACTACAAAGGAACACATAGCATAGTATTGTTCGCAATCGTAGATGCAAACTATTGTTTTACATATGTTAACGTTGGTTGTCAGGGCTGTATATCGGACGGTGGTGTTTTTAAATCCACTGCGTTTTATAAGAAAATTGAAAAAAATGAATTAAATTTACCCCACAATGAACCACTACGTGGTAGAACGATGTCAGTTTCTTATGTCTTAGTTGCTGACGATGCATTTGCTCTATCTACCTATACTATGAAACCGTATTCAACAGATTTAAATGTGGGGTCTCCAAAAAGAGTGTATAATTATAGGTTATCAAGAGCAAGACGTATGGTTGAAAATGCATTTGGGCTGCTTGCATCTGTATTTAGAATATTTCGTAAGCCAATTGAATTAAAAGTCGACAGTACTGTAATTGATATTGTTTTGACTTGTGTTTACATCCACAATTTTCTACGATTGCAAACAGATTCATCCCGTCATTACTGCCCTCCAGGTTGTTTTGATAATGAGGATGTACGCACTGGAGAAATTATTCCCGGGTCGTGGAGAGCAATAACTGCAGATGACAGTGGTTACAGGGTCAAAGAATTCCTCGTAGGCCATCAAATACATCGAACCAAATACGAGAGGAATTTATGAACTATTTCATGTCAGATATTGGAGCAATACCGTTTCAAAGCAAATACTTATAAAATTTATTTTGTGAAAGAATGTAATAAATTAATTTCAACAAATATGCGTTTAAAAATACCTTTTCTTCCTCAGTACTAGTTTCTCTAGTTTCCCTTGGCGTCACAGAGTCAGCAGTGAACAACAGATGTTTATAGGCAAACCACGGTGAAACGTATATCTCATCGGATCCAGAGCCACTCTTTTTCTTCATAACTTTCTGATGCTCTTTGGAAAAATATGAGCGTAGACTTTTTATCTTTTTTTTAACACCATCGATGTCCATGTTATATTTAGTAGCCAAAACTTGTAAACCATCGTTCCTCTTTACTTTATTTGTATAAAGTTTGTTATTTGGATCCCAGAGCTGTGAAAAATTTCGGTAATCTTCAATAAAATTCAATGTAATTTCATCCGCCATCTTGGTTGTTGAACGCTTTGTGGAACAGAAATCCATCCGACGCGGAAGGACGTGTATCACAGCGCGCGCTACGCTTTCAACTGTCATTACGCACGCGTCAAGGGCATGCCCGACTTGCGCTGTTGACTGCGCTATGACGCATGCCTTTGATGAACAAAAAAAGGCACAGTGTGGACATAGCTAATAAGCTGTGTGCAATATTACCCACTGCATTAATAAGACCGCGCCGTGGGAGTTGCGGACTCGACAAAAGCTTGTTATAATGCTCGATTTCATTGTATCCATGCCGTAATTGTAATATTATAGACTTATGGCAGTATTCTTACTTTACAAGTTTGCAAAATCATATTCATACTCCAAATCTTCGCTATTTTGAGACACTTGATTTGGAGATAGAATTACACTAGAATTCGAGTTTATGTAATTGCTGCTCGTGCTTTGGTAACTTCGGGTTTGATACCCGTGTGGTGCTTGCTCTTCATACCTATAGGATGAAGATTGTGGAGTCATTTGTCCATAACGCATTTCCGTTATTAATTGTAATACTTTACTTTGGAACGTCAGAGTCTGAAGTTCCGTAAAATCTTCAATAGATGGCAAAATGCCTTTAAAAAAGGGCAAATGGCGATTTTTTGGCTCCATCAGAGCTTTTAAAGCTTCTTTTTCAAACTCGTCCATTTCTGCTGATGTTCTCTTCTTGGTAACAGGAACATAGCGGGACGGCTCAGAGACTGCATCATCTGTAGAACTCTGGTTACATTGTTCAGCAGAACTCGTGTTACTTTGTTCAGCCAAGTCTAAACTACTGTCAGTAGTATTCTGTGCAACTTTTTTCAGAAATAAAATCTGATTATAGTAATGGTATTTTGTAAGTTTCTTAGCCGCTGAGCCAGATTTGGAAACTTCTTTCAATTTTTTTAAATATTTATAAAAGTTGTCCTTAATGTTTCTCCACTTTTTCACTACAGAATTACCTGAAAATAAAATACCTATTAGATTTACATTTACGAGAATAATTACACATTACATCATTTATTTATTTATTTTTATACCTACATTTTTTTTTTGTTTTAGGTACCTAAGAAGGGGAAATACGATACAAGATTTAGAATTCAAATTCAAACGGGGGAGATCTACGATTGCATGTATGATATATTGAGAGTATGTGAAGCTATATGGAAAAATCTACTTCATGACAACATCCCTGAACTGACAACGGTCCTATTCCAAAAAATTGCATCCGATTTTGATGTCAGAGCAAATTTTCCTAACTGCATTGGAGCCATTGACGGAAAACATGTACGCCTGTATAATCCTGCTAATAGTGGCTCACTTTTCTTTAATTACAAATCATTTTTTTCCATAGTGTTGCTAGCTGTTGTGGACTAAAACTATAAATTTACTTTTGTCGATATTGGCGCATACGGTAAAGAGTGCGATTCGACTGTTTTCCAAAATTCAAAACTATATGAGTTACTGATTAACCAGAACCTGCCATTGCCTAATCCCCAACCATTATGTGGTTTCAATAGACCAATCCCATATGTGTTAGTCGGTGACGAAGCTTTTGGATTGAGCAAACATGTTATGCGTCCCTATGGTGGTAAAAATCTCAATGTCAAACTAAAGGTATTCAATTATCGTCTTAGCAGGGCCAGAAGATATGTTGAATGCGCTTTTGGAATCATGGCAAATAAATGGCGTATTTTTCACAGACCGATAAACGTATCCTATGATTTTGCTACTGCTATTGTAAAAGCATGTTGTGTTCTACACAATTTTGTGGCCGATCGGGATGGTTTTCGTGCAAAGGATAAATTGATGATAATTTGTGACGAATTTCACTCGCTCCAACCCAAAAATGATGAATTAGTAGCAGCTAATAGTATTAGATAAGAATTAGCAGACTATTTTATAAGCAGTGAAGGATCTTTGAAATGGCAAATAAAAAAAATTTAGTTATCTTACCAGTATGAAGTGAAATAAGTACTCACCAATTTTGTTCTTTTCAACAGGAGTGTAGTTATCATAATCTGGAAATAAATGTTTTATAACTTCTTCCCATGCCTTTGTTTTTAAATTCTTGTTTTTAAAATCCACATGAGACTTGTCCCACAATATTTCTCGTTCTTGAATTAACGAAATGAGGTAGTCCATTTCAATATTTTCCTCAATACTTTCCATTTTAATAAAATAGGTAAGAACTAAGTACACGAAATAATAAAAATTAGCAAACGTTCTCACTTCCTCTGTCGCGCATATACAACTGAGCGGTGCCGCTCCGGCGCCGCAATATTTACACCCCTCCCCGCCTCATCTCCATCCCGGTGCGCCTGCGGTGCAGCGCCGGAGCGCATCGGACGGCGCCGTGTGCCATACCATACATTTTTATATGTAGGAAACCGGAGCGACACCGCTAAGGCGCCGCGCCGCCGCCGCACCGCATCGTGTGGCATGGCTCTAAGGGCGTTCGCTGCGTTGAGCGTGTGCCCGGCGCGGCTGCCCGGCGCGGGCGCCCGCCTGCGACGTCGCGCGCGGCCGCGACGGTCTCCCGTCTCTCAGGGCGTTCGCTGCGTTGAGCGTGTGCCCGGCGCGGCTGCCCGGCGCGGGTGCCCGCGCCGTGCGCCCGCCTGCGTCGTCGCGGGCGGGCGCGACGGTCTCCCATCAAGCGTCAGGCGGCCAGTATAATTTCGATCGCGCGGGTGTACAGTCGATACCTATGGATTTTTTATTGATATATTACCTAGCCAACAGACAACGACGCCGACGTGTACAAAGGCGTCAGCCAATCAGCCCATTTGTCACGTCTAGATTGTTGTGTGGAGAATTTGTTACCAAGTTTTCGTTATTGAGAGAAAATGAGAAACTTTTTTTTATTTATTTTAAAATGTCAACCTCTACATTTGACGAACTTTTTTCGAAACTTGAAACATATTTAAAACGTAGTTCCAATGCTTTGAAAGTAAACAGAATATCAGTTATATTACCAATAGAAAGGTTAGCAATAACGGTAAGGTAAGTAAATAAAATGTTTTTCTTGATATAATATATTTTTATTTTGTCAGTCTAGGGAACGCATGTACAACCATAATCAATTATTGCACTTATTATAAACATAATTAACAATAACATCACAGTAATTGAACTAAATCTAAAGCATTTATCATAACATATACCGTGAAATCCACTATTGCCCTTCTATCCTATCTTTGTCCGAGTAGGAAATATAACTTTAAAGTCTTGTAACAAACTCAGGAAAACATTAAACAGCGCCTCTTCAATATTTATTTTTAGAGAAATTGAAAATGTAACAATTATATTTAATTAAAATTTTTATCTTAAAATTAAGTAGGTAGTTTTCGAAAATAATGCTAACCTAGGAATTGATTTATTATTGTAATATGTTAGTACCTAGTGATCAAAAATATGTAAAAAGCGGGCATTAGGGAGGATATTACGGTATTGGTCTACCATTATTTAAATTAGAAATCTAACAATTTGGTAAGCACGCTTAACTGAATCACAGTCATTTATCATAATAAACAATACTTTTGTTTTATTGAGAATAGTACGTACAGTCAAATGCACGCTTAAAAAATCACAGCCATGAGTCATTACAATACACGTTATATACAATAACAATTATCACAATATGTATATTTATATTAAGTATACGGCTTCTTCCGATCTTAATTAAATGTCCTTCTTCAAATAAGTGTGAAGTGCTAGCACAAATCAAAGGTCTTGGATGTAGGTTCCTCGGTTTTTAGTCATAATTATACCTACTTACCTACTTATATGTATAAAATTGATAGTAGGTTATTGTTCTGCATTATTATTATAATTCGTGTCACTTGTAACTACAATGTTCGATAAATCCTCCAATGTAATAACATTTTCTTTTTCAATGTCAATCAAATTATTTAATACTTTTGATCGGAACAATAACTTTTGATACGAAGACAATTTTTTGATGTTTGGTAAAATAGATTTAAAAAATGTCAAGTCTTCATCATTATCTTCATCTTTTTTGTTTTTTATACATTGCAATAACTCCATTTCAAAAGCAGTGGGGGACGATGTCTTTTTACGCTTTGATTTGTTTGGTGTGTCATCGTTGTGTTCAGATGTACTGGTTCCAGGTCTAGGTACCTCATCAAGAATACCTGTATCGACCGAATAATCCTCCTGAGACAAATTTTCCAAAGATTCTTGTCCTTCTGCACTTGTGTTAGAGTCTAGAAAAGTCAAAATGGTATAATAGGCGTAGCCTTTTCCTTTTTTAGCACTAGAACCAGACTTAAGTTTCTTGTTACTCGCTTTGACTTTCGTATATGTATCTCTTGCGGATTTCCATCGTGCCTGCAACTTTTTTTCTGAAAAAAGAAAAATAATGTATGTAATGTAAGGTACATTACTACTTAGAAAATTTTGTATTTTTCACAGGTACTTAGTAAGTGGACATACTTTTCGAGATATGCACTTGGCGTACCATGCGGGAGAAACTACCATTCGAAACATTGTTAATAACGTCTGTCAAATTATATGGCAAACACTGAAAGAAGAATGTATGCCAGTATTCACTCGTATGCAATGGGAAGAAACAGCAGAAGGTTTTTTAACGAACACAAACTTTCCTAACTGTTTAGGCGCAATAGGCGGAAAACATATACGAATTATAAGACCACCTCACAGTGGATCACTTTACTACAATTACAAACATTACTATTCCGTTGTCTTGCTTGCAATGTGTAACGCTAACTATGAATTCACCTATGTAAACGTTGGAATACAAGGTAAAGAATCGGACTCTTCAATTTTCACCAAAAGCAGATTATTTCAACAGATGACGGATGAGCTATTAGATATTCCGCCTTCAAAATCATTGCCCATGCTACAAAATAATAAACCAACCAACACTGCAGCTACCGCACCAATGCCATACGTCATAGTTGGGGATGAAGCGTTTGGATTGTCTGTACATCTCATGCGACCATACGCGCGGACTATTTCTTTAGACCATAGAAAGAAGGTATTCAATTACAGATTATCAAGAGCAAGACGTTACATTGAATCAACCTTTGGAATCATGGCTAATAAGTTTCGAATACTTCATCGTCCACTTAACGTTTCCAGGGAACATGCCATTTGTTTCATAAAAGCAATTTGTATAATGCATAATTTTGTACGAAAAAGAGATGGACTTCGTAATAGCAGTGATATTGTCATTACACCCCGCCATATCGGCGATATCGCAAATGGTTTTGGGCAATTTCAAAGAAACTCGTATACAATACGAGATCAGTTTGCTGATTATTTTGCTACAAACGGTAAGGTGTCGTGGCAACATCGCTGTATTTATTGATTATTTATGTTTAAAAAAATTAGCTCGTAAAGTGGTCACGCAAAATATACTTACTACCCGTCCCCGTTAAGTTTGCCACGGAGTTGTAAGCGCGTCACAAACGGCGCTATAAATTATATTACTACATATATCGCGTTATATAGCACTTTATATTATTAAACACAACATTCAATTGCTATACTCTGCTATTAATTACGCGGATCATTTACTTACAACTAGAACATTACATTCTGAAGACTACCTACTATAAACTCATACCTTAACACGTCGTTTGTACTTTGTAGTCACTCGACGGATAGTATTGAAGCTGTATCGTGCTATGCCGCGCTATACTTTATTATAGCGCCGTCTGTGACGCGCTGTAGGTTATGTAGGTATGTACGATACATGCGCCTTAGTAAGTACCTACAATGCAGCGGCAAACTTAACGCCAACGGGTACTTAGTATTTAAAAATAATACTTACATACTTATTATATCAGTACAAACAGTTAATAAAAAGTAGCTCCTACCTGTTGACTTTTTTTCTGCATCACTGAACTCCTCAAAATTATCATATAACTCCTTACAAATTTCAAGCCACGCGGCTTGACGCGCATCCCTATCTTTGTATAACTCATTCGACATATCCCATAAAACGGGGCGACATTGTACCTCTAAAATGACACGTTCCGTATCAATAAAATTCATAACTTATTATATGCTGTATACTTTTATTGTTCTCACTGTACAAGCACGGCGCGTGCGACACGGATAACGTAGCGGCGCTCACTGATTTTCTGGAATCAGATCCGCTCGCGTGTACCGTCGCGCGGTGACTCGTCGCCCGCGAGGCGGGCACTGTTGCACGCGCCGCGTGCGAACCGCCTCAACGCAGCGCTGCTCTATGGGATGACATGAAACAAGCACGCCTCGCGGCTGCCCGGCGCGGGCGCCCGCCTGCGACGTCGCGGGCGGCCGCGACGGTCTCCCGTCTCTCAGAGCAATAACGCACTAGCGACCTGGCAGCGCGGCCAAGACGCGCGGCCCGGCCGCAGGAGTTGCGATTTGCAACGCGGCCAAAACCGCGGCTACGATCGTCAGTTGCACATACAGCGCGCTTCAAAATGGACGTTGAGGAGATAGCAGTGCTCTTGTATCTTATAAGTAAGAAGCGGAAAAAGAAAAGGAAAAAATATTGGGTTCATCCCTTGCTACGTGAAAGGCGAACAAAGGGATTATTTCTGTGTAAGTCTATGCCTATCTACTTTTATTCAAATTATTTCTATACGGTCCCTGTGTCTCTTTTATAAATAATTAACCAAGAGCATGTCAGGACATGTCTAAGGAGGGTTCCGTAACTATAAACGCGTAATAAGTTTCTTTCAAATTTCTTTAAAAGTCACTGTTCGATTTCGTTCAAAATAATTATCCTAAAGAGTTTTTAGCATGATCTATCAGCACAAAAATTACAAATTTCTTAGTCTAATAGTTTAGAAATGCCAGAGGGGGGGGCAACTGCTAAATCACTTTGGAGGCCGATTACTCGAAAATGGTTGACTTCATAAAAAAGTTATGTATGAAACCTTGCCATCATTTTAAAAGACCTATTCAACGATACCCCACACTATTGTGTCGAATGAAAAAATAATTTACATCCCCACTTCACATGTATGGAGAGCCACCCCTAAAATATAAAATTATTATTATTTTATAATGGCAAATCCGAGAATTTGATACATTTATATTTTTGACAAATTTCATACATTTATATTCATAATTACCGACGCTAGAAGCGCGGACGGACAGACGGACAGACAGACAGACAGACAGACAGACAGACAGACAGACAGACGGACGGACAGAGCGAAACTATAAGGGTCCCTTAAGTATTACGGAACCCTAAAAAGGATGCAGGTAGATAAGTGAAACAAGTAGGTACATAAAAGTATTTAAGTACTGTATTAACATAATCAAAGGTTGCTATAATATGCAATATGCAAAATACTGTATTAACAAATCAAAAAGCAGTTGTTCAATAATTATTAAAAAAAGTTTCAATTATTTCTGAATCTTGCGAGGCCTGAGAGTAGTTTGATTCCGGTGATTGGATAGAATTTTCTTCTCTTCCTGAATGCAATGGCGGCGGCAGTTCACTGGTACGTGACAGAGAAGGGCGGCAGCTCATTGTGACAAGTGGTCCATTATCCGATTGCTTAGTAAAATATCCCTGTTGATATTCCTGATGGTTGGTATAACTGCTTCGAGCGTAAGTAGGTTGGGTGTGTCTGGTCATAGGTTCATAGTGTATTGGATCATATCTTCCACTTTGAGCTCGGTGGATTAGATTAATAATTTCCATCTTGGTTGTCAGCTTCGCGGATTCGGGTATTTTTTTGAAATCCTTTACTAAGGAAAGCATAGAGTCTGACAAGCGAGTCGTGGCACAAGCCGCTGGCGGCAAATTTAAAAATCTTTTAGGTGTTAACCCAGCATATATAGTCTAAAAACAATTTTGATACTTTTGCTTAACTTGATTATTTGTTTATTTGGATAAGGTTGGAATCTTCAAAGAATTTGGTTTAAAAATAATCAAAACGATTACATTAACTACATTAAAATCAACACCAACTTTTCCACTCCATCGAAAATAAGGATAATAAAGATGCACAACAAAAACTTAAAAACATTTATTCATTCTGAACAATAATCAAAATCTGATTCGAGAAATTCGATGCCTTCAAAATATGATTCATCACTATCACTTTCATTTTCACGAACATTGATGAGAAATGGTTCAAGTTCCTCTTCTGTTATTTTATCTTTTATTTTGTATGTATTTTCAACATTAATCACATGATCAGTGCATGATTTCCATTCATCAGCAGTCACACTGGCAAAACATTTCCTTATTAAATTTTCCATTTCGGCAGCTGGCACGCCTAGATTCATACTCGCCACTTTCCTTTTTGCCAAGCTCCAAATTAATTCTATGGCATTGAGATCACAATGATATGGCGGCAATTTGATGACCTCATGTCCATGCTGCTTTAGAAGTTCTTCCGCTTCGTACAAGGGAGTTGGTTTGTTTTCTTTGACAAGACACAAAAGCTCGGCCTTTGTAAGAAAATTGTCAAAAGAAATGTGATTTTCGGTGAGCCACTTCTGAATATCAGCCTTTAAAGTGCTCATCGTAGGCGGCTTGTTAATTTGAGTTACATGATAACTCGCATTATCCATTATAATCACACTAGGTTCATTTAAATTGGGTATTAATTTTTCTTCCAGCCATTTTATGAAGTTATTACGGTTCATATCATCATGATAATCAGCCATTTTAGATTTTGTGCTGAACACCAATAATGCATTGGGCACAAAACCTTTCTCAGAGCCAGCATGGACTATTATGTATCTTTTACCTATAAAACAAAGAAAAGTAATAATTAAAATAACAAATATTCTTATAGACATTCCAAAAAAGGCAAAATTAATTTGATAGAAACCATTAGAAATTTTGTCAGTTACTCCACTCGTACTCGGTCCTTGCCATGACTTTTTTGGCTTGTAATTTCGGTGGACATATGTTTCGTTCAGGTAAACTTTCCTTCTTGTCGCTTCTTATGAATAGCTCTAAGATAACTATGTCTCAGAGCAGATATTTCAAACTTTTCAATTAGAATTGACCTTTCATTTTTATACTCTATATTGTTTTAAACTCAAAACCATTTTTTAACAATATTTGCCTCAATGTTTCTCGAGATCCAGTGAATCTTATAGACTCTCGTAATTCTGCTAACAAAGTTCTTATTGTTGGAAGTTGTTTCCTAACCGAGTAAAATTCATTTATTTTATTACGAATTGCCGATATGTCAAAATCATCTAAGTTTGAAACACTGGGCTGGCGAGGGCGTTTTTTTCCTGGCGTGTTCCACACATTTTGGTTTAGGGAACCTTCCTTTTTTATCCTCCTCAGTGTGTTGACACCAACTTCTGTAATAATAAAAATAATTGGGTTAAGTGGCAGATTATTATCACAGTTTACTATATAACAAAAATATATTGAAATACAACCTGTCAGTTTAGATAAATGGGCCAAATAACTGGATTCAGAGGTAAACAGATCTTTTTTCTCAATATCTTTCAGCTCTTTGATTAAGTCTACGATCTGACGTTTCAAATCTTCGTTATCCGATAGACCTTAGAACAAGAAATAATTTGTATGTTTTGAAACACAATTTCTCGAAAGTACATATTTAAACAAATGTAAAGTTATGTTGAATACAAACAAAAGTTTTTTTTTGTTGTTTAAATCTAGGACGAGTATCAAAATGTTTGGGATGTACTTACTTGCAGCTGAAATAATTTCGTCAAAAATTCGTTGTTTTTTCTCGAAACGCTGATTTATATCATCCTTTCTCTGTTCATACTTGCTTATCATTGTATACAACAAGCTCCGGGCACTGCTTTTAATGGGTTTCGACATTTTTTCGCACAAAAACTTACAATAATTACACCACAACAACAACAAATAGAGGTAAGATGACATTTAGTTTGACAATCAGAAGTGTGGCCATATGAAGAATTCGAAATAAATCGCGTCCCACGACTCGCTTGTCAGACTATAAATAATCTGTCATTGTCTATAAATAATCTGACACGTTGAATTCTTGAATTTATGCTTTCTTTTAAAACCGAAACAAGATCTTCTTTTTCGAAATTATTGTCTTCCTTTTTCTTCTTTGATCTTGGTTGTCCTTGAGATACTGATTCGGGGGTGGAAGGGGCTTTATTTTCCGCATCATTTAAGTTCGATTCTGTTGCATTCGGTTCCACCGTATCTTTAAGGAACAGCAGGTGTTGAAAATATACATATGGAGATTTACGTTTCGCTGCGGCGCCACTTTTTGTGCCTTTAACACGTCGTAGCTCCCTGAGGAATGAGTCCCTTATATTTTTCTATTTTTTTTGGAGTGACTTACCTGGAAATGAAAAAAAAGTTATCATAACGTGTTTGTTTGTTCCAGATACCTAGCATCTGGATGCTCCTTCAGAGAACTAAATCATTCATTTCGCATTGGACACACAACTGTTCGAGAAATTGTACTTGAGGTTTGCGTCGCCATATGGCAAAATATAAAAGACATTGCCTTTCCACAAGTCGATAGAGACAAATGGCTAGAAATAAGTGAAGGATTTAGGAACAGTTCGCAATTTCCTAACTGTATTGGAGCTGTGGACGGAAAGCACATAAGAGTAATTCAGCCGACCCATACAGGGTTACTATATTATAACTACAAAAACTATTTGTCTATAGTGCTGATGGCTATATGCGATGCCAACTACAAATTTATATGCATAGACGTCGGCGCATATGGAAAATGCAGCGATTCATCGGTATTCAAGAACTCGCATTTTTATGAAAAACTTACAAATAATGATTTAGACATGCCAGACAAGAGACCGATAACTGAAACAGGTGTGCCTCTGCCTTTTGTCATAGTTGGCGATGAAGCATTCTCTTTGTCAGAAAATATAATGAGACCATATGCCGGAAGAAATTTGACGGACAAGAAAAGAATTTTTAACTACCGCCTTTCCCGTGCGCGCCGGTACATAGAATGTACTTTCGGAATACTAGCCAACAAGTGGCGAATTTTTCATCGTCCTCTTGATGTACACAGAGAATTTGCTGTTGCAATCATAAAAGCATGTTGCGTCCTTCACAACTATGTACGGGAGCGAGATGGGTACAAATTCGAAGACACGTTGTATATTCCCCCAACTATTGAAGGAATACCTCCCTGCCAGCCTTCAAGAGGAAATAGAACATCTACACAAAACAGAGATCTATTTGCTGACTACTTCGTGGGTGAAGGACAACTCCCGTGGCAAAATCGAGTAGCTCTGAGAACACAATAAAATAAACATTACTTACCGAGTTCGTTTTTTTCAGTTATTGTTAATTTTTCATTACCAAATATTTCTATGATCTCTTCCCACATCATCCTTTTTAAGTCTCGGTTGGCGTAGTCTTCACAGGATATGTCCCACAACGCCCTCCTTGTCTCAATCTCGGTTATAAATCTTTCCGTGTCGAAAGACATCGCGATGATCACAAATCACGCTGTAGTTCCACAATACGTGCGGCTGCCGCGGCTAGTGACCGACTATATCGACATGTATGTGTGTAAAACGGTCAGCTAAGGGAAAAATGCCTAATGCGGATTTATTATGCCTCCCGATCTTATCACGCTGGCAATTTACGCATTCCCTTGCCCATTTACTAATGTCGCGGTTCATACCGACCCAAAAAAATCGTTCTTTGACTAATTTTTTTGAAGTACGAATTCCTGGGTGGCTTAATTGATGTACCGAATCGAATGCCAGTCTCCGAAATTGTTCTGGTAAGTACGGCCTAATCCTGTCTGTGGATGTCTCACACACTACAGTTATGTCGCTACCAGCTAACATTATCTCCTTAAATATCAAATTACATTCTCTGTTATTGAGGGCTAGTTCGCGTGCATGTATTAGCTGCATGTCATCGCGTTGAGCTTGCGCAATTGCAACGTAATCTAAAACCGTGGGACTCGTTACTGTGTCCACGTGTACTCGCGATAATGCATCCGCGACAACATTCATATTGCCGTCGATGTGACGTATTTCTGTGGAATATTCGCTTATATATAGTAATTGTCTAATGCGACGGGGTAATTCATTACTATAATTTTTTTGAACGCGAATGTTAACGGCTTATGGTCTGTAAATATGATAAGATGACGTCCTTCTAATATACTCCTAAAATACTTAATTGCTAAATATATCGCTAAAAGTTCTCTGTCGTACGTACTGTACTTAGTTTGAGCTGGTGACATTTTTTTTGAAAAATAAGCTAACGGAACCCATTTACTATTTATGCACTGTTGTAACACGCCGCCGAGGCATGTTTGTGACGCATCAGCCATTAGCGCTAGTGGGGTGTCATCTTTCGGATACGATAAAGTTGCTGCGTTTAGCAAGCTAGTTTTACATTGCGAAAACGCTTGGCTAGATTTTTCCGTCCAAACTATCCTAGTTTTATCATGTTTTTTAGAGTGTTTTAAATACTGATTTAAATGTTCCTGATACTCTACAGCATGAGGCAAATGAAATGCAAACGATAAAAATTAACCATGCCTAAAAAACGTCTGAGTTGTTCTACCGTTTCGGGTTTGGGAAAACTATTTATTGCCTCTACTTTCTCTTGCAGCGGTCGAATACCTTCTGTCGAAACCTCAAAACCTAGAAAGTCAATTTTAGATTTTCCGAAAATGCATTTATCTAAATTAATAGTTATCCCAAATTCGTTTAAGCGACTAAACACTTCTCTTAAATGTTGATGATGCTGTGTATCGTTATCACTAAATATTAAAATATTGTCAATGTAGCAATAAATATAGTCTAGCCCTGATAACACTGTGTGGTTCATAAACCGCTGGAAAGTTTGAGCCGCGTTTCTTAATCCGAATGTCATTCGCGGAAACTCAAACAATCCGAACGGTGTTATGATCGCAGTCTTATGTATATCACTAGGATTTAAAGGTATGCAATGGTAGGCGCGGCATACATCGAGATGTGAAAATACATTTTTACCCGCTAGTAAATAAGTGAAGTCATGCAACCTTGGTATGGGGTAGCGATCCGCCTTCGTAATGGCGTTAAGCGCCCTATAATCGCCACAAAGTCGCATATTCCCATTTTTTTTAAGTACGACATGGAGTGGGCTTGCCCACGCACTTTTAGATGGCCTACAAATGCCTAACTCCTGCATAATCTTAAGCTCATCTCTTACCTTAGTGTAGCGATGCGGTGGCAGCGGCCTCGCTCGAGCATGCACCGGTGGGCCACTGGTTTCTATATAGTGGTACATATTATGTTTGGGCGGTTCTTTGAAAGAAACCGGTTTTGTTAACTCTGGAAAGTCGGTTAAGATATTATAGTACTGACAGTTTACATCTACGGTTTTAATTGACGAATAATTACTACTTATAACAGATGCAGGCACTTTAATGTTGGTGATTTCGTCAATTTAATCTATGAGCACTTATATCTACTAAAAACTTAAAGTTCGCTAAAAAGTCTGCGCCTAATATAGGCTGTCGCACTTCTGCGATAACAAAAGTCCACCTTAAAGCACGGCGTAAACCTAAATCTAACACTAAACTTTTTGTACCGAAAGTTTTGATTTTCGACCCGTTGGCCGCGTACAAAGTATAATCACTACACTCAACTTTGTTATAGTTTTTTATCACTTTCTCTGCCGGAAGCACTGATATATTTGCACCGGTATCCACTAGAAAACGTAGTCCACTTCGTAGTAGCCATCGACTGCGTGTTACCGACCGGACGGTCGGTAACACGCAGTCGATGGCATGGACTTATCTTTACTGGTACGTCACAGACTTCGGGTGCCGAAGTGGTGACTTCTAGTCAGTTTTCTGGATGCTTTTTCCACGCACAGGGTTCCACACACTTCGGAAACGATGGTGATAAAAACATAGCCAATCCGGGCTTTCCGGATTTCTACGAGACGTCGACGGGTCACGGCTTCGATTGCCGGATGCCGAACGCGATCGATTGTTACCAAAATGCCGTTGCGGTCGACGGTACCTTGGTCATGACTCAGCTAGGTCTGCCACTTTCATACTGAGCTTGGCTATTTCGGCCATCAACAATTCGGTATCCTTTGATGAAGTAGACGGCTGTTGATGAACCTTACTCACATGCACTGCCCGCGTGGTCTCATAAACCTTGTCTGCTACAGTGGAGAGATTGTCCAGGTCTTTCGTGTCTGATACAGCCAGAACAGCACGCAATTGTGATGGCAGGTGACCTTGCCAGAGGATTTTTAACGTGTCATCAGGAACCTTGCCTTTAGCCAGCTCTCTCATGCGGCGCCAGAGCTGGGAAGGCTTCTGATCGCCTAAGTCCATCTCTCCGATCAGTTTCCGTAGTTGACGGTTTTCAGATTCCTCAAAGATAGTGAGTAGACGCTGTTTCAGAGCCTCAAATTTCTTTACTTGAGGTGGGTCCGTGAACATATCCGTGACCTGCTGTATCGCGTCCTTCGAGAGTTTCGAGACCACAATGTCAAATTTAGCGTCATCCGAAAGCTTCTGCGGTTTCAACATAGCCTCAGTGCGAATGAACCAGACGCGCGGCGCATCCATCCAGAATTCCGGAATTTTTGACGTAAGGGTGCTGCTAGCTCTCCTGACGGGCCTTGAGGCGCCGGGGCATGTGGTCCAGGGTTAGGTTCAAACATGTTTTCTTCTTTTAACTTGCGTTCAAAAATTTTCCGGCCACCGTATTGTCACACCCGATATTCACTGCGCTATGATCACGTCGGGGTCACCACTGTAAAGACGGGTGTCGGGGTGACATAATAATACCACTGAGTAGAGCACATTACTATATTGTTGCCATTACAAGGTTGCGCAGCGACTGACTGCTGATTTACATTGCATGCCTTATATACTAATAATCTAAGTACACGGCGCTAGTGCCGTTACAGACCCAAGTTCAGCTCGTTAAGGGCACTGAATATATCAGCTAAATATGCTGCCATTGTAAGCCATCCAAAGTCATTGAAGTGATCAGCATGTTTGTTGACGCCGTGTATAGAATTCTTCAAAAAGAACATTCTGATCTCATCTCTCAGCTCGAAAACACGGGACACAACTTTGCCACGAGACAACCAACGCACTTCAGCGTGCAATAAAGACTGCTTGTGAATGCTTCCCATTTATTCACAAATGATACCGAAAATACGGGAATTTAAAGGCCTAGCTTTAATTAAATTCACCACCTGCACTATGTCATATAACACTGCTTTTAATTTTTCTGGCATATTTTTAGCTGCTAATGCCTCCCTATGATAATAGCTGGATTCTTCTTCTTCACGTGCGCCTGATGACCTATTCGTGTCCCGGTCATCGCCCGAGCACCGTCGGTGCTAACTGCCACACATTTGTTCCATGTAATTTCATGAGTGGACATAAAGTTGTTCAATACTTCAAATATTGCTTCACTTGTAGTGTGCGAAGGCAGAGGTAAACAAAATAAAAAATCCTCACTTATGCTGTTGTTGTGTTCGTAACGAACATATGCAAACAAGTTTGCATCATTGCTAATATCTGTGCTCTCATCTAATTGCAAAGCATAAAATCTGCTCGCTTTAACGTTCAATAAATGTTAAGAGCAGCTGCTCTTTAACATTTCCCGACATTTCATCAATTCTCTTCTTCACTGTGTTGTTTGATAACGATACAACGTCTAATTCTTTTTAAGCTTTGTCGCCCAACATAGCAGAAACCATAATTTTAGCGCACGGTAAAATTAATTCTTCAGCAATAGTCTGGGGCTTACCACTTTTTGCAACTAGCAAGGATACTTGGCAGGACGCTAATACAGCAATTTTGTTATTGGTCCCAGTAGCAGTCTTTAGCATTGTGTTTTTGCTTTGAAACGTCGGGCTTGTAAAAATCTTAATAAACCGCGATAAAATCCGTAAAAATTGTTTTATTATAATTTTTGCTTTGTTCTAATACCGAGGCCTTAAATTTGAAAAAGGCTTTTGATTTCTCACGATATTCTTGGTGTTTTGTTTCTAAATGACGTCGGAGTTTGGCTGGTTTCATCGACTCATTCGACAAAACTTTGTAGCATATGTGATATGACGCACTGAGATCTGTCTTCCCCGTTTAAAATGGTACTTGTGAAACCTAAAGCTAAGTATTCGTCGTAAAACTTACGACGTTTAACCTTTAAAGTCGAAGGTTTTTCATTTGCTTCGTTCAAGGCGGAGTCATTTGGTTTTAACCAGCGTTTCATTGTCACAGGTCACAATAACTTGAAAAACGTAATTTGATTAATCTAATCTCGAACACAACGCAACACAAAACATAACAATTATACAATGTTTGGAAAAAACATACATGCAGAGGCAACATGGCCACTCCTATGTGGTACAGCTGACTGTATTGCTGCAGCAGACGATGTAGCTATACCACAGCAACACCATACGATGGTGTTGCTGCAGCTTCATCCAACTGTAATTGAAACAAAAATCTTCACATATTTAGTTCAATTAATGTTCTCAATCCATAAGACTTAAGAACAACAACAATCACAAGCTTATGTCTTGCATATAAAAATCTTACTAAGTTAACTAATTAACAGTATACATAGTTACAAGATATCATAATTTTAAATGAATATATAAAAATTTATTTGAATTCTTACCAATTCACCAATGTGTTGGTATTCCATTTGGGCTCCTCTTTCGATGGTTTGCCCTACCTGCTGTTCATCCTGCAATATTAGATATATATGATATAACAAATATAATGTAATATGAAATAAAACATACTGTCATTCGACTTTCCTTACCGGAATTGTAGCTGGGAACTGAATTATCTGTGAAGTCCCAGATTCTGCGATAATAGACTCCATACCCTAAAAAAATATTAACTTATTACATATATATTTATGTATTTTATCTTCATTAAAGCATTTTTTCTTAGCCTTTGTAATTGTAATATCTAGAAATATAATTACGATACAGCCTATTACACTAACAAATATGGTGGCTTTTATTGATTTTTTTAAATTGGTTCAGTAGATCCACAAAAACTGTATGTATTTGAGAATACTGAACCGACTCCCCCTACAAACTCAAAAACTTACAAAATTTAGCTTTTTATAATATTAATTACACAATAAAGCATAAGTTAGTAACAATTTTACTAATAACTATATTTACATTTATACAACAATCTAAAATTATTTGTTGCTTCCATAAATTTACACGAATATCACTCATTATAACAAAATTCTATTCTATTTTATTTTACAAGGAAATATAGAAGTTTAAAGCACCCAAAAATATACCCGTAAAATGCTCTCTGACCCTGGTGTTACATTTTGTGACTCCGCCTCATCTTGTATGTTCTGCAAATAAATATTATTTTAAAGTTTCATAAAATATTTATAGATGAGCATTACAGCTGTACATGTAATAATAACACATACACACCAATATTATACAAGGTTCTGGTTGTGTAGGAGCATTCATTTGATGTGGGGGATCAACGGCAGGTGACTAAAACAAGGAAATAGGGTTAATTTTTAAGAAATAAATATAGAGTATGTTATTATATACAAATATATCAATTGATAATATTATATAGCATAAAAGATAGGAAATATATTTAAACGAACAAAATAAAAAATGCATACATGGAAAGGGTTAATTTCAAGCTCCCTATCACCACAAGCAAAAGCATCACCCATCAAAGCAACAATTTTCTGCTCTATCACAGTAAGTGAAATATTATCGCTTTGACCGCCACCAGTTCTTTGTCTTTTCATCCTTATTTTACTAGCCTTATTCTTCACTGCAGCCTTCTTATCCTTCCAATACTAAAGTGAACAAAACATTATATGTTAAAGCAATATATATAGCAGATAATAAAGCGATTAAAATGGACATATAGACAATTCAAATTACCTTCTTCCATTGCTGCCATGTTTTTGTACAACCACTGCCGTCGCTGTTAAATTTATGGTCTACATCTTGCCACGCCGCTCCTGTGCGATCTCGAGCATGCGAGTTGATGCGAGGTTCGAGCGTACCCTGTGGCAAGATAGCGTCTCTCCTCCAGACACTCCAATAATTTTTCCACAGAGGGGAATGTACAGTTTCTTGGGTCCTCCCTCTTCGAGGGTTCCTATTAAGACAGTTAACATATAAAAATAAATAAATAAAACGCACGTTTGCAATGTTCAATTAATTTTCTATACCATGATCACTTATACTATGGACACGAGTTTCATAATTACCTAATAACTCAGATAAAGTAAAAAAAAATACTTATTTTACTTGATCTGAGCCTAATAATTATACTTGAGAATTATTAGCCACGACAAATGATTTAATTCGAAAATATATAGAACTTTAATACATATCTTTTACCGTCCAAATCGTAGAATTAAAGAAAACAAACAACAATGAACAGATTACAAAACTATTTTTTCCTGCAAAATGTGAACTTGCAATGCAAAATGTCACTTCTCAACTCTCAAGTGAGTTTTTTTGTCGAGACATTTGACAAGCCCTAAGCTCGACGACGCCACAAGGTTGAGAGGGCGCTCTCACCCACAGTCACGAATTCGTCTATGTAGGCTCTTTGCTTTTGGAGGTTTCCGATTTAGTTTTTTTAGATTTCCTGTCATTTAGCGATAGATTAGTACCTCCTTTCCTTTTATTGGCCCTTGTTCTGCAGTGTCTCTGAAAATGACCTTTAAAACCACAATGTACGCAGTTTGCATTTATTGCAGGGCAAGAACTACTATCACTTTTATGATCTGCCACATCGACAGCAGAAATCAACTTCTGTCTTGTAAGATCGTGTCTTGTTTTTTTGTGTCGATTTTGTTAAAACTAGAACTTACTATGTTTTTGCTCTGTTTATCGTGGAAGTCGGTTAATTGTATTTCTACGGTTTCTAAAGAATTTGCTTCAGCCATTATTTTTTCGATTTTGACTGCATCACTGAGTGTCAAAAAATTTTTTCTCAGTTGAGTGGAACTACATTTTTCATTGAATCGGTCGATCAGATTTCCGTCTTCCCGAGCAAAATTACTTTTTTAATTTTGTTGTCTTAGCCGGATCAAAAATAAATCGAATTTCTCATCAGGTTCTTGTTTCATTAAGCGAAAAACATGCCTCTCGAATAAGTAATTTTGCTTTGGTGAGAAGTACTCATCTAATTTTTTTATCGCAGTTGCATATACATCTGACGCGTTAGAATCGGTCTCATGTGAATGCGCGCTTCTTTTTATGATCATCTATGTTTGATGCTATGAAATAAATTTCTAGTGCACGCTTCCATCTTTCCCTGCGCAATCCTATGGATTGGTTGTTGGTGGTTCACCCTCACAATCAAACGGTTCTATTGTCGGAACTGGTAATTGCTGTGACATATTGGGCGATCTGTAATTAAGGGAAAGACTAGTCAAATTTCAATGTTTAAAAAGTTTATAAAACTATACACACCGGCACAATTAGCGGAACAGAAAAAAAAGTGAGACTATGAGATAATAACGCATATATTTGACGAAAATGTAATTAGACACAAAATAACAAATTGATTAACATCTTTTAACGACGACTTTGAAAAGTCTTCGTTATTTTTTATTGAAAAATAAAGAAATTTGAAATAAGTGAAATTTTTAGATGATTATGAACCATCACAAAAAATAAAAAAGTAAGCAATAAATGATTTAACAATAAAATTAAAGCAAAATTAATAACGAGTGTTTCCCCCTCTTGCTCTGATTACGGTTTCCATTCGTCTGGGCATGCTACAGATTATGTTATCGATGATTTCTTGAGGTAACCGCTCCCACTCCTCAAGTAATGCGTTTCCAAGTTCATTCAGGTTGTTGGGGGGTGGCATTCTGGATTTAACCCTTCTTTTTAGCAAGTCACAGACATGCTCTATCGGATTCATATCGGGGGAATTTGCTGGCCACTGCATCACCGGTATACCTACGTGGCTCAGATATGCCTGTACCGATTGTGCACTATGAGCACGAGCATTATCTTGCATTAGAATATAATGTCTTCGTCACCAATAAATGGGGCAAATGGTACAACATGTTCTTCTAAAATGTCTCTGATGTATCGATCTGCTGTCATGGTCCCTCCTGTGACTATCACTAACTCCGTGCGAGCTCCCAAACATATCCCTCCCCAAACCATAATCGAGCCGCCACCATAAGCCACTGTGTGTTCAAAATTAGACTGTATCCGCCTTATTCCAAAACGAAGACTAAATATAGTACCGAGTTTAATACCAGCTTTAAACCATGGTCTAATATAAATGTTAATACAAAAACTAGTTTAACGCTAGTACCAGGACTATCTATGGTACTAAAGTTAGACCACCGTGACCCCTAGTTTAACTTCGGTACTAACCTCAAAACTTTAAATTATCAGATGTCTTATGCGTTGAATTTGCGTTTTTTCGTATTAATTGTATTGAAAGGTAATTAAATGAACTCGATGTAGACAAAATTATGGAATTGGACTAACATTTAAAATAATTATTCTGACATCCTTATATAATTTAACATTCTATTTCTGTAATTTTGTTGTATTGTATTTTGTCATTGATATACATACCTATTTTATATCATATGTATTCTAATTAACTCTGATATTTTTCATGTATGTTTGGATTAAATAAACACTAACCTTTTCTTGAGAAGTCCAATTATCATCCCTTTTTTCTTTTGTGTATCAAACATTTTACAACATAAGTAATGTTCGTGGCACACAAATTCACAACAAAAAATATTATACTATTCTTATGAACAACATACCGTCTATTTAGAATCAAAGAACAATAATGGCTGTATTGTAACTCGACTTACATTGCAATAACTAAACATTAAACAATAAACATTTCGATGACATTAGAACTACGCGCGCTTTGTATTTCATTCCCTTATACGCTATTTTATTATCAAAATATTGATGTATTTTCCACATTATATTTAATTATAAATTAGCGAGCTTTGCATAAAAAGGAACGGTGTACCGAACTAATCAAATATTGAACGAACAAAATGAATGATATGTTGCTCAATAATCTGTGGATAAAATTAAACCAGGGACGATCTTTGGTACTACCTAGACCTCGGTTGGTCCTCGATTTGTAATAAGAATGAATTTTAGTCCATGGACTAACGTTAATACCGTAACAAACCTGGACTTTTCAGTCTTGGTTTAATCCTGGTACTAGATAAGTTTTTTGTAATAAGGCGGTATGTGTCGTTCTTCTTTGCGTCTCCATATTCGCTGTCTCCCATCGATCTGTTTTAAAAGAACTCTGCACTCATCAGTAAAGAGAACCTGCTGCCATTCGTTCAAATCCCAATGACGATGTTCTCGCGCATAGCTTAATCGGTTTACGCGGTGACGTCTCTCAAGTTTTGGGCCTTTGGCAGGTATATACGACCCTAAACCAACTTCAAATCTCCTGCGAACTGTACGCTCACTTACTCGTACTCCTCGAACGTCTTCCAGTTCATTTCGAGCTTGTACAGCCGTTAATCGCGTATTCCTACGAACTCCAAGTTGTAAAAAACTGTCATCTCGCCTCGATGTACATCTTTTTCTACCTTAGCCCCTCCTCCTCACAAGAGAATTAGACGATCTGTACCGCTGGTTGCTGCGAGGAATAGTTGATACTGGTCGACGAAGCCTTGAGGCAATCGATCTGTAGGTATGGCCATTTCTTCTCATTTCATCAGCCCTAATGATTTCCAGTGATGTTAAGTCAGGCATAATAAAGAGCTTTTAATAAACAAAATTGCCTATAGAATAACAAATTTATAAAAAACCATTAAGTGCAATTTAAAAAAAAAATTACAATTACGTAGTTATTACTCGAACAAGTTGACAAAACGTATTGTTCGGGAAAATAAAACAAATGAATGAAAAAAGTGTATGTCATCTAATTTTCTATTTTCAAATTTGAAAATAAATTAAAAAAATATCATAACTGGCCAGTTCCTCAAGTAAAAGATTTTAAAATCCTGCTTTTTTTGTGTTCCGCTAATTGTGCCGGTGTGTATATTATTAAAAGCAATTTCTACGCGGATAAAATAACTAATATTAAAATATTATCACATTCTCATCGCAAGCTTTTCTGGTATATGAAAAAGCTAAAATGTACATTCTAAAGTCGTTAATAAATCTTTTTTTTAAGGTCACGTCCCACGCAATCATTTTAATGTCAAATCTAGTCAGTTAATGTTTACATGCCAAATGTACGTTGCGCTAATTACATACGGTACCCCAAAGAAGATCGCTGACGCGGCGGCACGTGTATGGACAACGTGCCGGCTTCGAGGAACCGTTCTGCTGTTCCAGCATTTTACCTAGCTTTGTAATTTTATTGTAATAAAAAATTAAATCATTCTATTCTGATCTAGCATCGATCACGGATATAATCTTGTAATTAGATTATAAGTTAGTTAATAAAGTATTAAGATAATTTTTGGTTTTTTTTTAAGACTTCTGGCTGCCGAATTCGTATTTGGCGCAGTCGGTAGGATAGCTTCGGGGCTACCGCGATCGCGTAATTTGGAAGATATCCGAAGAATCTAGAATCGACTCCGCGCGCGGTCATTCTAGCCATCGCTTTTAAGCGTTCACCGAGCTATCCGAACATCACGAGGGAGCGGCCGGGAGACACTCAAAAATCAGTGGAGCTTAAAGAAAACCAGGGAAGTCGACGAGTTATGTGAGTACATTGATTTTTTTTTCCATCAGTGTTGCTTTCTCCTCGTCACAATTTTCCGTCCTATGAAAAATAGTCCTGTCACCACCAGGCTTAAAATTCGTAGGGATAGTTTAGTAGACTTGAATCGTCAATTATTAAGTGAAGGCTCGAATCGCCCGCCTGTAGATTTAAATAATTTAGATTTATTAGATATACATTTAAATAATTTTTCTGAGAGCTCGAATTGCCCTCAAAGTTTAGATAATAGTTCGAATTTAAATTTCAGTAACTTAGTTTATAAAATGGATCCCGATACGGTATACAAGGCTCTCCGCCCAGTTCCTGAATTCGATGGGAACCCACATATCCTTCCTAGATTTATTAGAATATGTGATCAAATAGTAATTCAATGTGTGAAAGACGAGCCAGGCTACGAGTTATCGAATTTATGTGTAATTAATGGCATCTTAAATAAAATTACGGGTTCTGCAGCTCGTACAATAAATTCAAACGGCATTCCTGAAAATTGGATAGGGATTAGGAATACTTTAATTAACAATTTTTCTGACCAGAGAGACGAGACCGCACTTTATAACGACTTAGCTTTAGCGACACAATCTAATGAAACACCGCAGGAATTTTATGACAAATGCCAAAACCTTTTTAGCACTATAATGTCCTATGTATCATTGCATGAGACATTAGAGACAACCGTGGAAGCTAAAAGAATTTTGTATCGCAAATTAACCTTACAAGCATTTGTAAGAGGTCTAAAAGATCCTCTCGGGTCGCGTATAAGGTGTATGAGGCCTGAAACTATAGAGAAGGCTTTGGAATTTGTCCAAGACGAACTTAATGTCATGTATTTGCAGCAGCGAAATAATTTAGCAACAGATCCGAGAAAACCACCATCATCATCAACACCACACAACTCACACCAACAATTTACACTACCCAAATTTCCTCCTATGAATAATAACTTTAATCCTCCTAAATTTTCACCTGGACCTAGCTGGCAAAGACCTAATTTTAATCCTCAATTTAATCATCATCAGCGTATGCCTATGCAACCAACGCGTACTCAGCAAATGTTCAGAGCACCGTTGCCTAATTATAATAGTGGTTTTAGGATACCTAACAGGAATCCTCCACAGAATAATTCGGGCCCTAAGCCTATGAGTGGCGTGAGTCATTTCGTAACAAAACCGTTACCGCCTAGAATTCATGGTCATGATTGGCAAAAATTTGGCAATCCTCCTCCGTCTAATTATTTTAAAACTAAAGAACTCAATTTTAATGAATTTCATGATTATAATGATTATGAATACGGTAATGATGACAATTATTATGCTGACTATAATTACTGTAATACAGACTATGACTATAATGACTACTATAGACAATACGTGAATTATGACTATGGTAATAATCAGTATTGTGAACAACAGGACTTACCACCAATAGAAGATAGCCCGCACTATGACAGTAGTTTGCCTAGTACTAGTAAAGCTATTCAATCCAGACAATCTAATAGTAGGCAAAATCAGGATTTTCACCCGAGCCACGGGAAATCCGCACCAGAATAGAATTAAATCTACAGTCAAAAAAAGAATTACCCTATGTTAAAATTAATAATCCACCTTTAAAATTTCTCATTGATACAGGGGCAAATCAATCATTCATAAGTCCTGAAGCAGTAGATAAATATTTCAGTAATATTCCAAAAATGTATGATCCTTTTGAAGTAACTAATTCTAGAGTAACAAGCATTCATGAACATTCAATATTAATTCCTAGTTTCTCTGAATTTAATGATAATAAAAATATAAAACTATTTATCTACAAATTTCATAATCACTTCGATGGTTTAATAGGGTTAGATTTGTTAGAAAACTGTAGAATTGATCTTAAAGACAATATATTAATAACTGAAAGTGCAAAGATTCCATTATTCCGTTATCAATGTAGAAGGCGAAATACAGATCAATTAATACCAGCAAAATCATCTCGTTTAGTTAGCATACCGATTCATCAAGACGATGGTGACGTATTTATACCGGAACAGTTTATATCTAATTGCATTATTCATGAATGTATTACTACTGTGACTGACCAGACTTGTGTAGTAGAAGTTAAAAATATGACAGACGAAGACACTGTAATTTCATTTGACAGACCTATACAACTTCACTTATTTAACTTTGAAAGTTCTCATACTGAACCCGACTCAGACAGAGCAAAACAGGTTTTAGATAAACTTAGAACTAATCATTTAAATAGTGAAGAACGAGCAAATTTAGAGACACTTTGTAAGCGTTACGCCGACATATTTTATATTGAAGGCGAACCATTAACTTTCACTAACAAAATTAAACACAGCATTAGAACTCATGACGAGAACCCCGTTTACACTAAAAGTTACCGATATCCTTTTGTACACCGTCAGGAAGTTAGAGAACAAATTTCAAAAATGCTCGAACAAGGAATAATAAGACCTTATGACTCTGCTTGGAGCTCACCCATTTGGGTAGTCCCAAAGAAAGCTGACGCTTCGGGTAGACAAAAATGGCGACTTGTAGTGGACTTTAGGAAACTGAATGACAAGACAATTGACGACAAATACCCCATTCCCAACATTACTGACGTGTTAGACAAATTAGGTAGATGTCAGTACTTTACGACCCTTGACCTGGCATCTGGGTTTTATCAGGTTGAGATGAACCCCGAAGACATTCCAAAGACCGCATTTAATGTAGAACATGGTCATTTTGAGTTCCTACGAATGCCAATGGGACTCAAGAACTCTCCATCCACGTTTCAGCGTGTAATGGATAACATCCTTAGAGGCCTGCAGAATGAGATATGCCTAGTGTATCTCGATGATATTATAGTATTTAGTACATCCCTGCAAGAACACATGATTAATCTCGAAAAAGTATTTAGCAGATTGAGAGAGTCAAATTTTAAAATCCAGATGGATAAATCTGAATTTTTGCAGCTTGAGACCGCCTATCTTGGTCATATCATCAGTAACGAAGGTATTAAACCAAATCCAGATAAAATTAAAGCCATAGAAAAATATCCGATACCAAAAACAACTAAAGAAATCAAACAATTTTTAGGACTATTAGGCTATTATAGAAAATTCATACCTGATTTCGCTCGAATCACTAAACCATTGACAAAGTGCCTTAAAAAGACTAACAAAATTACTATAGACTCGGAATATGTCAAATGTTTCGAACATTGTAAAACCTTACTGACTAATGACCCCATTTTACAATATCCGGACTTTACCAAAGACTTCATATTGACGACAGACGCCTCCAACGTAGCAATAGGTGCAGTACTTTCCCAAGGTACAGTAGGATCCGACAAACCAGTTTGCTATGCTTCTAGAACATTAAGTGACAGCGAGTTAAATTATAGCACCATCGAGAAAGAACTTTTGGCGATAGTATGGGCAACTAAGTATTTTCGACCCTATTTGTTTGGTCGAAAATTCAAAATTATAACTGACCATAAACCACTTCAGTGGATTATGAACCTGAAAGAACCGAACTCGAGACTGACACGCTGGCGACTGAAACTGAGTGAATTTGACTATACCGTAATTTATAAAAAAGGCAAATATAATACTAACGCTGACGCCTTATCCCGGGTACAGATAAATAATGAAGAAATAGAATCTCTTCTTAAAGAATGTGGTATAGACGTATCAGTACAACCTGAACCTTCAGGATCTACTACCTTAACCGCACACACATCAGCTGAAAACCCCATCCTTGAAATACCCATTACAGACGAACCTTTGAATAAATTCCATAGACAAATTTGTTTTACAATAGTAGGTGACATTAAAAGAAGGCCGACAGTGACTAAACCCTTTGATACACACACACGGACCCATATACAGTTATCAGAATCTTCTTTAGAACAGGATATCATAAATGCAGTTAAAGAATATATCAATCCTAAAATAAAGACCGCAATTAAAATAACACCACCATTAGGTATGTACACTGTAATTCCTATCTTGCAAAAGAATTTTAGATCTAATTCTATGCATTTAGTTTTAACGAAAACCGAATTAGAAGATGTTAAAGAGTATTTAAGACAGCAGGAAATAATTAAACACTATCATGAAGGCAAAACCAACCATAGAGGCATCAATGAATGCTATCTAGCCTTGTCACGACGTTATTACTGGCCTAAAATGAGAGAAGAAATTACTAAATATATAAATGAATGTACAATTTGCGGACAGACTAAATATGACAGAAACCCAATAAGACCACAGTTTAGCATAGTACCACCTGCAACTAAGCCTTTTGAGATAGTTCACATGGATCTGTTCACAGCGCAAGCTGAAAAATATCTTACCTTTGTAGATTCCTTCTCCAAGTACGGCCAAGCATATCATTTACGAGACGGTACCGCTATAAGCATTATCCAAGGACTATTAAATTTCAGTGCTCACCATGGACTACCTATGACTATAGTGACAGACAACGGGACTGAGTTTACTAATCAACTTTTTGCAGAATTTGTTAGACTACATAAAATTAATCATCACAGGACACTAGCTCACTCGCCAAACGATAATGGAATTATTGAAAGATTCCATTCCACCCTACTAGAACACCTTCGTATTCTTCGCCTGAAAAATAAAGATGAACCCACAGTAAATCAAATGCCTTATGCAATCTTAGCTTATAATAGTTCAGTACACAGTTTCACCAAATGTAGACCGCATGATATTATTAGAGGACATTTTGATCCTAGGGATCCACTAGACATTAACCTGACCGAACACCTAATGCAACAGTACATTTTGACACACCGAGACCAAATGAAAACAGTTTATGAAATTATCAATGAATCGACAACACGTGACCGTACAAATTTAATGAGCAATAGGAATAAAAATCGGGAACCAGAAACAGTATACACTCCAGACCAGCAAGTTTTTATTAAAAATCCCATGGCTAACAGACAAAAATTAGCACCCCGATACACTCACGACAATGTTTTAGCTGACTTACCTATTCACATATACACATCAAAGAAAAAAGGGCCTGTTGCTAAATGTCGTCTGAAACGAGTACCAAAAACGTCGAAATTGTTACAGGTACCGACTAATACTAATAGTGACAATGACAATGACGCAGGCAGCAGACATAAAACTTGAGACTCTCGACAATGGACCTGGACTTCTACCTTTTAAACTTGGTCAAGCTAAGCTAATATCACATTACCATACTTTTATACAGTATTTAGAACTTTCAGAATTAGAAAATCGTATCAATTCTATAAATGAACAATTAGATTATTTTAAAACTAAACTTGACAACACTACCTTGCCTATATATGAAATTCAAATTGATTATCTGTATACTAAATTGACAAAAATAAATTCTCAACTAAAAACGTTAGAACCTTCTAGATTAAAAAGAGGACTTATTAATGGACTAGGATCATTAATTAAGGGTATTACAGGTAATTTGGATTATGCAGACGCTGAAAGATTTAATAAAGCCATAGAACTATTAGAAGCAAATGAAAATAAATTAGTTTCTGAATTAAATGATCACATAAGTATTAATAAAGATTGGATGAGTCAATATTCACAAGTTATTAGTAATTTAGCAGAAAACCAGATTAAAATTAACGAGACATTGAAATTAGTTATAGATAAGTATTATCTTATTGAAGCTAAATTCGCAAAATTTGCCCAATTATTAGCTATTATTACTGAAAACACGGATGATGTATATTTAGAGTTAATTAGAATAGAGAACATTTTAGGATTTATACGTGCAGCGAGCACGCACCATAGTATGATAAGCATAGATAACTTAGCACATATGGTTAGTAGGCTTAAAGAAATATATAGTAATAATGAAATATTAGATATTGATTTAAGAGAATATTATAATCTCATTAAACCAGGTAGTTATTTTATAGGTAAGAGAATTGTTATAATTTTTAGAGTTCCTATTATATGTGAAGAGAGTTTTGACTTATTTAGGCTTTCCGTTGTTCCTAATAAATTCCAACAGACCTTTATACCTATACATCCCTTCATAGCAACCAATGGGAAATTTTTCATGTACTTGCAAACCGAATGCCCAAAGATTGGCGAATACCTTCTCTGTGAAGAAAGCTCAAATTTTTACCAGCCACGGGAACAGTCAGATTGCATCTTTAGTATCATTATTCATCAATCTCTAGACAAGTCATGCCGCCCTACTGAAGTCTCGATTAATAGACAAGCCATGGAACGATTAGATGATAGGCACTATACTATCTTCTTCCCAAAGCCTACAAAAGTTGAACTCCATTGCGAACGGCAGGAATATGTATCCCTATCTGGCAGCTACTTAGCGAAAATTCCCCATGGATGTTCTTTACGAACAGACACCTTTAAGATAACTAATATTGAAGATGAAGTCAAAGGACAGCCGCTGAAAATCACCGAGATACGAAGTAATTTCACTGAAGCTGAAAATAACGACATTCCACATATTACTCTTAACTCATTAAACCTCAATAATCTGCATCATCTGGAAAATAGAATTCTACTACAGAAAGAAGTTAATCTTGCCCACCTTGATTATTCACTGTACCACACAACGTTGCCTCTCTATGCGCTTGTGTTTGGTATAGTTACAATTCTCCTCGTCCTTTCTCTTCGACGATACCTGCGGAAGAACCCTGCCACGCCAGAAGAAGAACCAAAAAACAGCCATATCTACGCTTCTCCTGATGACCCCGGAAATAATGGAATACCAGCAACATTTTCCCTCAAAGTGCTCAAATAGTTGCTGTTCTGAGGGTGGAGGAATTACATACGGTACCCCAAAGAAGATCGCTGACGCGGCGGCACGTGTATGGACAACGTGCCGGCTTCGAGGAACCGTTCTGCTGTTCCAGCATTTTACCTAGCTTTGTAATTTTATTGTAATAAAAAATTAAATCATTCTATTCTGATCTAGCATCGATCACGGATATAATCTTGTAATTAGATTATAAGTTAGTTAATAAAGTATTAAGATAATTTTTGGTTTTTTTTTAAGACTTCTGGCTGCCGAATTCGTATTTCGCTTATATGTGATAATTTTAGTAAATAATGATAATATATGTATTTAATAGTAAATAATATTACATTAATTTTTGTAGTTTTTCTTAATGCGCTTTTTACTCGTCGCTAATGTTATGTCTTGCAATGTCGTTAAATGAAACACACTTTTCAGTAAGTAGGTAAACACAGGCTGTTCGCCACGTAGTGACGCGTCGCCCCACCAGTTGCGCCGTGAAACCATTACAAACCACTCAAGCAAATTAACAGCTAAAATAAAATTCTATTTGTTTTTACAGCTGTTCTACCCTCCACCCAAAAAGTACGAGTACGAAGAAGACGCATTGTTTTGAAGAAAACTTCGCTGACGCCAAATTGTGCTAAGTTGTATCGAAATATGTTAAATCTAGAAGGTAATTGAAATTCTATAATAGAGCTAAAAGAGCTTTAAAATGCTCTAAGGCAGACTCTTTCAGTAAATTAGATGTTGCAGTCTATACATAGTGACTAATATGTTTGTCTTAGTATATAAGTTATAATATCTCATGTATTTGAGGCATACTAAAGCTGACCAGTGAACCAGCAACATCTTTAATTTATCTCAACACCGATCCATTACATGGCGACCCTGCCAGTGAGCGATCGGGTTCGCGCTGCATTTCGATCGCAATAATGTATTCATTAATATCACTACGTATTAATAACCGTGATAGACATTTGTTCGAGTTTGTGAATTTTTTTTATAACAAACTATGGGTAAGCAGCAGTCGCAAGAAGAAACTGTAATCATCGCACAAAACGCTAGCGGTGGTACCAACGCTTCATAGTTTGAGCCATTGCATCAGCATAGCAGTGCCATCAATAGTGTTCTGGTCCCGGTCGTTAAGCTCAACCTTGAGTTGCACTACAGTTTGCTGCAATTTGGCGACCTCGTCCATCCCCGGTGTCTCCGCCGGCGCCGGTTCGGGTCTCTGCTCGAGTGTCTTAATTCTGAGTTCGAGCCCGTTCATCCGTTCCGCCATACTGTCCATGGATGTTTTAAATTCCTTACGGAATTCGCGCACTTCAGCCATATAAAGCGCAAGCTCTTGTATGTCTGTGTCGACTATAGAGGGCGCTTGCAGATCAACTACGGCAGATTCGCACAAGAAACGCGATCAGGGGACCCGCAGAGGCTCTTCACTGGGATGCAGCTATTATCGCCCTTCGGACGATTTCTAACGCATTCTGAGCAGCCCCAGTCCTTACTAACCGTCGACTTCTCGAGGATTCCCACACACATTTTGTGGAACTTTAGTGGACAAGTTGAACATACAGCGACGCCCGTCGTTGGGGGAACTTCCCCCAAGCAGTACATTTGGCCATAGTTAAGCTTACGACCACTAGATGCAGTTGTATTAATAGTTAAGACGGGTTTGCCGTGGTTAAAATTGTTTGTTTTGGGACGGGCTATTTATTATTTATTTATTATCTATTTATCTATTTCTCGCGAGAGAAATATTATGATTATTGGAACGCAATAAATAACAGATATCTTGTTGACTTGGACACTTTGATGCAAGATAACACTAACACATATACTGTTAGCACTGTAGCGCAATATTAACACCTCTACCTCGAGTTTCAAAGAGTTATTTAATTTATTGAATGTAAAATAGCGCGAGCGTAAATGTACGTGTAGTCGCTCGTGACGTCACTCACGTAATTAAAAAATATTTTTAACAAATTATAATTTATTAATATGCTCGTGTTTGAGCACCTTTATTTCGTTGTTTACTTCACTAGCGGTGGTAGTTGTGACGTTGCATCCAGTGCGTAGCAGTGCGATGGAGAGACTGTAAGATCGTAATTCCTAACTTTGCACACTAGTAGTAAGTTAAAATAGAATCTGTACGGTTGCAATACGGTTTAGATTTCAAGAAGTTTGAATTAAATAATTTAAAAAAAATGGTGAAAACGTCCGTCTTATACGCTCGCTCGCTCGCATATATGTGATAATAAAATAATAAAGATGCTTAAAGCAATCATGAAAAAAAAAAAAAAAAAAAAAAATGTGTTATTATTCTTTTCTGCTTCATGCATTTTTACCATTATAATATATAAATATATATAATAAAATCAAAAATAAAAAAACTAAGGCTGAGATTCATAGCCGTGACTTTGACTTTACTTTGATTCATAATTCGACTTTCAACTAAAAATGAGATTCATAGTCCTATAAAACGCTAACTTCACTTTAAAATACCACACTTTGCTAAGTAAAGACCAAGTAGTAGATTTCGGTGACTTTGGAGCGAAAGGAAACTTTGGTACGTAATGAGTACAAAAAATATAATCCCTCAAAACGAGCGTGTATTCATTCATACAACGGCAAGACTTCTTAATATGTTTGAAGTCTTTAATTTGACAGATGATAGTTGTTCTTGATACTGTACAGTAGACTAAAGTTCCGAATTGTTTTGCGTGTTATTTTATATTATCAACGAATTTGCTAACTTTACTGGTTTCTGACGATCCTGACTTTTATCTTGACCCTTGCTTGTTTAACGGACTGAAAACGAACGTTTCATACGATCACTTTGATTTGTACACCTGATATTTGATTTATACCTGCACCTTGTGTAGAACCTCGCATAAACTCACCTATTTCGGATCGCTACCTGCACTGTTGGCTATTGTTGCAATGGAAAAAAAGAATCCGTATACTGAATATGAAAAGCAATTCCTTATTCAATTAATACAGCCGAGAATTTCGGAACTAGATAGTCGCAAGACAGACGGAGTAATTTAAAAAAAAAACCATTAGGCTTGGGAGCTTTTAACTGCAGAATTTAATCACAAGTACCGTAAGTAACGATATTTATTATAATTATTGTCTTTACTCTCTTTTTAAGTATGTACTTGTTTCTGCACTAATAAATTTATACTCAGTCCTTACTAAATATATATATGTTGCGGGAAAACTTATAAAGACAATAATATGCTATTATTCCAATCGATTTATTAGTGATTAAATGATACTTATTTAATTGTAATAAACTTGGGCAGAAGTCTTGCTAATGCTCTTGATACCTCTGCAATGACCCCATAACAGTAGGTTGACTAATACTGTCACACACAATCTGAAAAATAATACTAAAATAAAAACGAATAATTACATTAAAACAATATTTATTAATTTGTAGCACTAATACAACTATTCTTATATTAATTTAAATTATAATATATTATTAATATCTGGTTAGAAATCCTTGTACACTACACAATCAAAAGAGGTAAATAAATATACGATACATAATAAGTGATGCACCCGTCCGTTCGCGATGAGGACCCGAGCGAATGAGACCGGCTTGCTGCGATTACGTCAAAATGACGGCTTGTAGCGTGAAGTTAGGCGTGGAACACCATTGACGAACTTCACTCGTTTCTTATTCTTCTTACACGGTCTCTCCTGACAGCCTGACTTCCTCGTCAGGTTTTGATTCCAGCGCATATACTGTCATCTCTTTGGGTAAAATGTGGCGATATAACATCACAATCCTGGGATGGTATCGCGTCGCCTGTTTGGTCAGCGGCTGAAAATATTTACTTGGTTTAATACAAACAATCAAAATAACGAAAGATTTCAGAAAGGGACTTTAAAGAATCAGACCCCCATAGAAAAGAGTGAAAGAGTATTTATAACCCTTACAAGATTACAAACAAACAATCACTATCGGATGTGTAAAGGACTACACAATAACAAGGTAAGCATCACCATAACAGTAGACATAGGGTATAAAGGTCTACTTATTTCTCAAGAAGATCATGAGCTTAGAGCTGGTTACCCTGCCTATTGATGTTTTTATCATTTCTACAGGAAGACCGTGAGTTTGGGGCTGGTTACCTGGTCCATTGATCTTATAGGGTCTAGACAAGATCATGAGTTTGGGGCTGGCTACCCTGTCCATCGATCTTATAGGGTCTAGACAAGATCATGAGTTTGGGGCTGGCTACCCTGTCCATCGATCTTATAGGGTCTAGACGAGATCATGAGTTTAGGGCTCGTTACCCTGTCCCTTGTTCTCAGCACATTAAGTGTAAGCACTGGTGTCATTACGTGAATAGACTTACATTTAACGAACAAAGTCCAGTACCCAAGCAACTTACTCAAGAAAAAGGCTGCACATTCTTCAGGCGTCCATTGACCTACATCCATCCAGGGTGGGGTAGGGGCATAACTAGCCTTTCCATAAGCTCCAGCAAGAAGTTTTAATTCATAACGGCCATTTTCTAATACTCTCGTTATCTTATAGGGACCGCGCATACCCGGATCTAATTTACCTTTGGATTGAGAGTATTTTATGACAAATACGAGATCGCCCCCTTGAAAAACACGGGTCGGATGCCGCCCTATATTAACGTACTCATCTTGTCGGCTCTGATTTTTTCTTAACCCTCTATTGCATGAATTATTAAATTAAAAAGAAAAAAAATATTTTTATGTTTTAATGTGTTTTAATAGGGCTTGTAAGACAAAATATAAAGTGAAAAAAAAATAAGTATCTTATTTTAGAAAAAAAAACAGAAGCCAAAATTGGCTTCCCTTGCAATAACGTCTGTGTATGAGACTGCCATTTTTGGCTTCCTATGCACAACAAATACCAAAACTTACACAAGGTAAAATTCTCTAAAACAGTTTCTTTTCTCATTCAAGCAAAGAAACACGTCACATTTCTCACATTTTATATGAGAACGCAAAGAACAATCATTCTGACATAATTGACGATTCTTTTGGTGTATCGGGAACTGGTCAATTTTGCTGGGGTTTTCCGTGCCCTTTTTCGAGGTGCGAAAGATTCATTTATACTGGTAGGAGTACCCGTTCTAGATGACGTAGGAGTATTTCCTCTTGACAAGGTAGGTGTACCGGGATTACTGATACTAGGACGGCCTCTTTTTCTTAAGATGCTTTTGCCAGCCTTGCAATAATGTTCAGAAATGGCTAGCTTGAAGTCAAATAGGGACATGTATTGGTCAGTCTTGCGTCGCCACAGTAACCAAGCATTAACTGCACACATATCAACCAAGTGGAAAAATATTTTTTTATACCACTGACGAGATCTTATTTTGATCCTATACAGACCTAACAAAGAGTCAAGCAAATCAACGCCTCCCATGTGTCGGTTATACACATCAACGCATTGTGGCGATGTTATGTCCTTGTACTGTTTATCTTTTCTGAAATATCTAGTCTTAGTAGAAGTCGGTTCACTACCAACAAACGCAGACAGTAAATTGACCACTTTATTGTCATACCATGATACCAGGCTTAGTTTTACGTCATCGACGATGGCGATTTTCTCAACCATAGTACCACGACCTATTTTCTTCAGGTCCTTTTCTGTAGGCATATCAGCGTTAGGTACTCTGTTCATCCTAATGGTTCCCAATGACAGCAATCCATTTTTATACAGGTAAACTTGCAATTTTATACTATTGAACCAGTTATCGAAAAATATTTTGTGGTTTACATTTCGAGGCACAGTAGATGTGAGTCGTGTAACAACGTTGGAGCTGACACCAAGATCTGGTGCATCACTTGGAAACATGTTGCTTTGATCGCCAGCAAAAATATCGAAGTCGTAACTGAACCCTGATACGCCACTCAACACTTGATTTTTGTACCCCCACTTATGAGGTTTGGCTGGATTGTACTGTTTGAGTTGGTGGCGAGCTTTCGTGGGTATAATTTGCTCATCTATGGCCAGATATTCTTCTTTGGGTATCAAAAGTAACCGCTCTCTTAATTTTTCTATGAGAGGTCGAATTTTAAACAGTTTATCGTGACTTTGTGTACCATATCACGCGTGGGTCGATGCGCGAAAACGTAAAACAGGAGATATACGCGAAAAGAAGAGAGCCGCCAAGAATTGTAAGAAAACTATGCAGAAGGCTCGTTTTGACCACATAGCACGGATAGGAGACAGACTTGCTTCAGCCAGCAGACCAGCGGGAAGTAAAGCATTCTGGTTCCTTGCCAAGTCCGTAGAAGCGAACTTCTGCCGCTCATCATTGCCACCTCTGCGAAAACCCGATGGCTCACTGGCTCACACCGCTAAAGAAAAAGCGAACTTGTTTGCTTCTCTTTTTGCGGAAGCTTCCCGTCTGAATGCTGGAAACGTGGCACCTCCGAGTATACCTAGATGCGAGACAGAAATGCCAGATATACGTATTCGCCAAACAGAGGTTCGCAAAGCGTTACGGGATCTAGACGTGAATAAAGCCAGTGGCCCCGATGGAATTGGTGCCTTATTACTCAAGACTTGTGCGCCTGAGCTCGCTCCAATTCTTACAAGCTTGTTCCGCCTTTCTCTGGAGACTGGAGTAGTACCAACATCATGGAAGCTTGTTAACGTGCAACCAGTACCCAAAAATGGTAGTCGAGCCGATCCGGCAATCTATAGACCCATTTCAGTCTCATCCATACTCTGCAAGACTATGGAGCGTGTACTGAACAAAAGGCTCCTTGCGTACCTGGAAGCAAATGATCTCCTTAATGATCGCCAGTATGGGTTTCGGCCAAACCGATCAACAGGAGATCTTCTCGCTTACGCTACACATACCTGGAGTGAGGCCATTGAAAGGCACGGAGAAGCCATAGCTGTATCCCTCGACATTGCAAAAGCCTTCGATAGAGTATGGCACGACAGCTTATTGAGCAAGCTTCCATCGTACGGTTTACCATCTCAGCTTCGTGTCTGGATATCTGACTTCCTGAGAGAAAGATCAATACGTGTTGTCCTCGAGGGCTGCTCGTCCGATGCCATGGCTATCAATGCCGGGCACAAGAGCCAATTGTAAAAAAATGACATGTGCCCTTTTAGTACTTAGGCATTCAACTATTAATTAGAATGCACTCTAAATCTTAATTAAAATATTTTATTTATTTACTAAATAGTTACTGAGTTATTAGTTATTTAAGTTATAATGCAGTTATTTAAAATAAGAGTTTAAAAGTATACGGTGGATGTTACTATTAATAAGACAACGAATGGTGACTATATTTTGATAATCTCTAATATATAAAATTTCCATGTCACAATGTTAGTTACCGTACTCCTCCGAAACGGCTTTACCGATTTTTACCAAATTTTATATGCGTATTCAGTAGGTCTGAGAATCGGCTACTATATATTTTTCATATCCCTAAGTGATAAGGGTGGTCAACCCCTCAAATTTTAAAAGTTAACGCGGGCGAAGCTGCGGGCAACAGCTAGTATAATGTAAATTGAGAGGTTCAGAACATGTCAAACATGGAATATAATAATAATAAATCATTTATTTTCAGGCACTATGACCCATAGATATATACAGACTAACATACATAATATTATATTACATCAGTGTTAGTATAAAAACCTTTAAATTATGTAAGTAAACCTCCTAGCGCTACGTAGTCGTGCGTTCCGGGGTACTGTTCCGCGAAAACGACAGAACACCACATCCTGAGACCAGAAGTCTTCACGTAACACGTCCTGCAGGTAGCAGTTCGGTACTCGCACGACAAACGCCTTGAAGTTGACGTTGCGGCGCGACTCCAGCTCCTGCACCCTCGGACAGTACTTCAACCTCCGACGCACGTATTCCGCGATGTTCTCCGCCTTTGTGGTGTAATGAAGGCGGGAGATATACACCGACGTGTTCGGCTTGGCGGCCCGCACGAGCACGTTGGGCTCCAGTGGGGCTTTGCCGCAGCGATTCTGGACAGTTCTGGGATGGCGCCTCTTCCTCTGCACCACCTAAAAACCATCTTCATCCCGACGTGGCGCCTGCGCAGGCCCTGGCAGCGGGGCGGGGCACGGAGCGCGCGCGGCACGTACAGGAGCCGGGCGGGGGGGGCCGAGGAGGGCGAGTTAAGTGTGACAGCCCTAATAATATTGTATTTGTCAGCTGTCCCACAAAGTACTTAGACCTAAGCATCTTTTTATGTATATATACTAATGTTTTTCATTAATGAGTGATTACCATTTTTGTATTAGAATAAGCTGTTACTCTGTTTGAATAAATAAATAAATATTTTTTATAATAAAGTCGAAACCCAGTATTTAATTGGCGCAGCCGGTAGGATTCCTCGAGTTGTTTTTCTTATAAAACTCTAAGAAGTCAACGTACGTTTTAACGTTTTAACGAGGAATCTCCGAACAAATAAATTTATTAAATACAAGAGAAGACTGAAGAACAGAATTCCAGCGTCAGGTGGTAATCCGGAGCATGGAAGCATCTACTGGGCTGTGAGTAATCAAATTCTTATTCACTTTCCTTTCGTTGACCTTCCTTTGCCCCTATATTTTACAATTTTTTTCTCTCTTTATTTTTATGCAAGTAAGTGTTTGCGTGTTCACGCAGGATAAATAAAATAATTTCTTTAATAGTAATAAAATATAATAAATAATTAATAGAAGTAGAAATTTTGTAGGCATTTTTTTTCTCTAATAACAAAATTATATTTGTTATAACACAAGTAATTACCAGGCTTTTTTTTCTCTTTCTGTCTCTATTAAATAATATTTTTGTGTGTGTGTTTTATATACCATTACAATGGAAGGAATTATTCGTGTAGCAAGCGAAATAGTCAACGTTATTCCATTATTTAGCGGTGATTCTAGACAGCTACCATTATTTATTAAAAAGTGTGAATACGTATTACACACATTCCAGGGCAACGAAATCCAAAATGAATATCTGTTCCATCTAGTTACTAGTAGATTGACGGGCGAAGCAGCTAGTTTAATTGGGGAAAGAGACCAAATTAATAAGTGGGATGATTTAAAATATTTGCTTAGGCAGAACTTCGGTGACCCTAGAACCAAGGAATGTCTAGCGTTAGAATTACAGGGTTTAAAAATAAACCATGGCGAAAATTATTTAGAATTTTGTCATAGAGAATGCTGGATAGCATTTACGGAGTATACTTTTTTCAAAAATAGAGGAAATAACAGTAGACCGAAGTATACAATTAGCAAAACAGCAAATCTATACCAATACCTCTTTTAATGTTTATTTATATAATTTACCCTCTTATTTAGTTAGATTACGAAACGTATCTAAATTAGAAGATGCGTTAAAAATTGTTCTAGAAGAACAAAATTTCCAAACAGTTTACGATCAGAAGAACAATTATTCACGTAACCATTACAAGAAGCAAAATTCATTTAGGCAAAACGTACACCAAAATCAAATGACAATGCCATCATCATCATCCTTGCCACTATTTCACACACACTTTTCTAATTTTAGTAAGCCACAGTTTAGAAATTTCGAGAGCCACTCATTTAATAACCGACATATACCTCCAGGTAATTTTAATTCATTTGCACCTCAAGGTAATAATTATCAACAGCCAAATTTTAGAAATAATCCTTTTAAAACTAACTCATTTCAACATAGGAATATAAACCAGAATTTCAACAGCTTACCGCAACAACCGAGAACAATGCATACGCAAAATCAGCAAATTCCGAACTCGGGTTCGAACACCGACGTAACAATGAGGTCGGCTAATTCACGCCGTCTTAATTGTATTAATAATAACCACGACAACTTTGAACTTAGTGAATTTACAAATAATACTCATTCGTTTAGCCCGGAACAAAGCACAGAAAATTTTTTCATACTAGCCTCAAATCAAGAGAGAAAATAAAAGTTAATTCTAATAAATTACTTTCTCTCCCACATATAAGAATACCGGAAATAAATTCAATTTTCATGATAGACACGGGTAGCACCAGATCATTCATAAGCCCAGAAAAAGCAAGTCAATATTACTCTAGTTTTTTAAAAATAGAACCATTTGAGGTTATAAGTACCCACGCAACAAGTAAACACGATCAAGTCATTTTTATACCATTACCAAAAATTTTCCAATGGTCACAGTTACATAAGTTTTACGTGTATAGCGTAGATGAGCGATACGACGGATTAATTGGTAGTGACTTATTAACTCAAATAGAGGCTAACATCGACATGAAAAATAAATTACTAAAGACTTCTAACACTAGTATTCTTATTATTTATACACCACCGCTCAGATTAACATATGTTTTGCCACCCCGTAGTGAATTAAGAGTTAACCTTCCTACCAGTGTTCAAAATGGGGAAGCTATTTTAGAGTTTAAGCAATTTATGGATGGAGTTAGAATGCCCACCGCTCTAGTTAATTGTATTAACGGTTTTGCTTATACCGTCATACAAAACTGTACAACACAAGAAATGACTCTAATCATAACTAGCCCTTTTATTGCGTTTCCATATGACGATTCACAGCATAACTTCGACTATACATTAAATTGTACTCAAGAACGGAATGATAATAATATAGACTATATTTTAGTAGAAAATCTAAACAAACTTAAATTAGACCATATGAATGAAGAAGAAAAGAAAAAGATTTTAGATATTTGTATGTCATACAAAGATATTTTTTATTGTGAAAACATTCCCCTTACATTTACAAATCAAGTAAAACACACTATAAGAACCACAAACGAAGATCCGGTTTCTATTAAAGCGCGTAGACTACCACCTACACAGACAGCCAAAATTAAAAATCAAATAGAACAGATGCTTCACAATAATATCATCCAGGAATCGTACTCTCCTTGGAGTGCTCCTGTTCATCTAGTGCCCAAGAAAATTTATGGTTCAGGCAGGCAAAAATGGCGTATGGTAATTGACTACAGACGACTTAATGACATAACTATTGACGACAAATACCCGTTGCCCAATATTAACGACCTATTTGACATGCTAGGTAAAAGTATGTATTTCACCACATTAGATTTGGCAAGCGGTTACCACCAAATTGAGGTCCTTGAACAGGACAAACCAAAAACGGCATTCAGTACTACACCCTTTGGACATTATGAGTTCAACAGAATGCCGTTTGGATTAAAAACAGCCCCTGCTACTTTCCAACGGGCAATGGATAATGTTTTAAGAGGATTGCAAGGTATCCATTGCCTAGTATATTTAGATGACGTCATCATATTTTCAACTAGCCTAGTCGAACACTTAGAAAAGTTAAAATTAGTTTTTGACAGACTAAGACAGACTAACTTAAAAGTCCAATTAGATAAATCCCATTTCCTCCGCAAAGAAGTCCTTTACTTGGGACACACTATAACTAGTGAGGGCATTAAGCCAAATAATGATAAGATAAACGCCATTTTAAAATAACCCATGCCAAAAACTGTAACGGAAATAAAAAGTTTCTTAGGACTTATAGGATACTATAGAAAATTCATAAAAGACTTTGCTAAAATAACTAGACCCCTTACCTTATGTTTAATAAAGGGAAGAAAAATAACAATTGATGACCAGTACCTAGAGTGTTTTGAAACATGTAAAAAATTATTAACAAATGCCCCACTATTATAATTTCCAGATTTTTCCAAACCCTATGTACTGACTACTGACGCATCAAACTTCGCTGTAGGTGCAGTTTTATCTCAGGGACCTATAGGATCAGACAGACCTATAGCTTATGCGAGTAGAACTCTAACACACACAGAGGAAAGATATAGCACGATAGAGAAGGAATTATTGGCTATTATATGGGCAGTTAAATACTTTAGGCCATATCTGTACGGAAACAAATTTACTATTTATACAGACCATAGACCATTGGCGTGGCTGTATTCACTTAAGGAGCCAAATAGTAAGCTTATTAGGTGGCGATTACGTTTAGAGGAGTATAATTTTGAAATAAAATATAAAAAAGGACCTCAAAACACAAATGCCGATGCATTATCTCGCATAAAAATTAATGCTCTGGATGATGATCTATATTCCATCTTAGTTAACATCGATGACTCTGATAAAGTTCAGGAAGTCGTCGATGAGCTAGAGCAGGACTTAAGTAAGTTAGCCACTTTGGAGCCGCCTATTGAGACGATAGAACTCTCGGACTCAGACGACGGAGCCACAGCACACTCAGTATCCAATAGGGAACACGAAGGGTTTCCGATACTTAAGGAAGCCGTAGACAATAAGAGTAAGCAAATATTAGTCTATTTTTGGTTCAAAAATGAATTATCAGTAAAAGATATATCTAATAAAACACAAAGAATTCTAGAAGTCCATTTACCACTATGTAATAATGAGCAACTAATTAAGGATCTATTTAAGGAATATGTAGACTTTAAGCACAAATATTTTATATACTTTGAGAGTGAAAGTTTTAGACCTGTATTTTCAAATGTGGTAACTCAACTATATAAAAAGGGAAATATTAATTTAGTAGAATGTACAGAGAGAGTAGTAAACTTAACAGATTCCGAAGTCGTCCAAAAAGACGTGGTGCGTAAATATCACGAGGGCAAAACATGCCACCGTGGTATTAACGAAACCTTACAAAAAATTAAAAGGCATTATTGGTGGCAAAATATGAAACAAACAATAGCAGCGATAATAAATAGTTGCGAAAATGTAAAAAAATTAAATATGAAAGAAAACCAATTAAACCTCATATACAACTAACACAAACTCAAAATAGTCCTTTCCAAGAAATATTTATAGATTTATTGTATATAGAGAATAATTATTATTTAACGATAGTAGATGCCTTCAGTAAGTTGGCACAGGCCATAGACGTTCCCAACAGAAGTACACTAGAAATAGTTAAGGCTTTAATTAAATATTTTAGTATGTACGGTATACCGGATAAAATAAATAGCGATTCAGGCAATTTAATAATGAACTAATAAAAGAATTGTTAAATTTATATAAAATAGAAATTCATGTAGGGACTCCGAACAACCCCAATTCTATGGCAGTGGTAGAACGATTCCATTCTACAATTATCGAAATCTACAGACTAGCCAAATACGATAAGAAAGAATTAGATGCATGTAGTGTTATGACATATGCCATTATGGCCTACAATAATACAATTCACACAGCGACAAATTTTACGCCATTTGAAATTCGGGCACACCGATTCAGGAAACGTTTTCGATATATATAGAGAAAGAAATCTAATGCAGAAACTACTTCAGGACCATAGGAAACGCTTAAAAGTTCTATACGACTATGTGGCAGAAAAATTAATTAATGATAAAGAGCAAGTAAGGGATAAAAAGGGAGGAGAAAATCCGGTACCTAAATTAAATGTAGGGGATGATATATTTATGAAAAATACTAGGACCAGAAAAGCCAAACAATTACCCAGATATGAAAAAGCCAAGGTTATAGGCGAGGTTTCCCGGAATATCATCCCAGTTAAATTAAAAAATAGAAAAACCAGAGTAGCAATAAAAAATATAAAACGACCTCCACAGGTGGTGCTTGCTGACACTAGTAATGGGACAATCGACATGGCTTCTCAAAGTACACGATATGACCAAGAATCCGGGGATAGCTCCGATAAAACTTGGCACAGCAGTGATGAGGACTAGCCATTGGAGCATCATTAAAACAATTAATTTAGATAACCTTAGGATACAATTAGACAATAATATAAGAGAATATAATAGGCTAAGGTCAATAGTTCAGTTAAATCCGCAGGTAAAAAGCGAATTTTTAGGTTTAGAAATTCAAATCAATTCATTTATTAAGTTAACCCAGGCTAGATTATTACAAATTATCCCAACACCTAGAATAAAAAGAGGTATTTTAAATCCGTTAGGTTCAGTTATAAAACTCATTACCGGTAATTTAGATAACAATGACGCTATTCGCTATAGTCGACAAATCTCGAAGCTACAAAATAAAAAATATTCTATAGAAGAAAGAGTATCTATCATGCAAATAGCATGTGATAAATTAGTGAACATATCTAGTGATATGAATTTTAACATTAAGCAAATTTATGCTAGGACGTCTGAAATACAATCTTTTCATAATAATCAAAATACATTATTTAATTATATTTCGATAGTGAATAATTTATATCAAATGCTAAATAACTTTCGCACCATTTACAGTATAATAATGGAAATAGAAACTTCAATTGCTTTTAGTAAATTATATACTCTCCATCAATCTATTCTTAACTCCACGGAATTGATAACAGTCTTGCTTAATATAGAAAAACATGCCCGTCTAATATACCCAGTAAGTTATAATAATTTTAATAATTTAGCAGCTTTAGAACGCACAATGAGTTTAAAATCATATTTACAACAAAATAAATTAGTATTTATTTTAGAAGTCCCATTAGTGAATAAAGACACTTATACATAATATTATAAAATCATTCCTATTCCTTTATATAATTCCCATTCCAAAACCACTCAAATCATTTTTCCTTAATTCCCTTATCTTATAGTGAATAAGTTACTCTTTAAACCAATGATTAGCCCATGCGAGGAACTTGATAACAATATGTTCATTTGTAATGAAGATAAGGAAGTTAAATACAAGGAAACATGCATAGAACAGATAATGTTGATTAAAAATAACTTTACTAATTGCCAAGTAAATAATATAAAACTGGAAAACACTAGAACATACAGAATAACTAATAATCAATGGCTTTTATTCAGCATCCAGGAAACAATTGTAACGAACAAATATTAAAGACAAAGTTTCAGGGAACTTTTATAATAACAACGGATCCAGACTGTGAAACGGTAATTGGCGATATTTATGTCGGACAGGTGACCAACACCACAGTAAATAATTTACCAGAGATCAATATACCGTTGCCAGAAGTCCACATAGCAGCCCCAGCAGCAAATTCTACGTACCTGGATCTCCGAGGTATAGGACTTCGACAGTGTGAAACAATTAGTGAATGGTATAAAAGTACAATATAGTGATAACAAAGTTGTTAGTGAAAATAGTAAGCTAAATATATGGACAATGATTTTATGTGTAACAACTATCTTAATAATTATTGTAATAATTGTATTGTTTCTTATCTTTGGTCATAGGTATAAGAATATCTTTTCAGAAAATGAAAATTCTCCGAAGCCTATTTCTTCGTCTTCAGATAATTTTTCTCTAGGGGAGGGAGGAGTTAAGTGTGACAGCCATAATAATATTGTATTTGTCAGCTGTCCCACTTAGTACTTAGACCTAAGCATCTTTTTATGTATAAATACTAATGTTTTTCATTAATGAGTGATTACCATTTTTGTATTAGAATAAGCTGTTACTCTGTTTGAATAAATAAATAAATATTTTTTATAATAAAGTCGAAACCGGCCCGGCTTGCAGCCGCATCAGCATAAACGCGTCGAGGTGTAGACACTCTAACACTCGCAGCAACCGCCGGGGCATCGCACTCGATGGCATGCGGTGACGCAACGGAGTCCGCCGATGCAAAACTGCAGACGGAGACATTTTGCGCTCCGCGACGCGTGTTCACGTTCGAGGTCTCTTCAGGTGACCTACTTGCCGACATAGCATTACGTAATGACGCTACCTCAGCACGCAGATCTTGATTAGTCCTGTCTGAGACCTCTAACCTGGACTGGACTTCTGTTAGGCTCGACTTCAGGAAGATGATGTCCTTAAGGAGCCTGGTGACATTGACATGGGCGAACGTGACGGGGGGCAGCTTGTGCAGCTCCTTCGCCACGAAGCTCGGCACGTCGTCCGGGTCGGTCACCTTTAACAAGGTGACGATGTCCTGGATGCTCTTCTCAGTTCCGTCCCTCCGTCTAGACGGCATCTGGTCAAGTTTGCCCAGCACCTCGTACAGTAGTCGCTTGCCACTGCTTATATCTTCTTCTTTGAAGTTAGTCTTACATATTTGTAAGATGCTAACTTCATCCATAGTGTCGATGGCGTGTTGTATGAACGCCAACAGTTCGTTGGCTATGAGTTGCGAACTCATAGCGACGCGTGCGGGCAGCGGCATATAGCCGCGCTAAACATTAATTTAATAACTATACGGTGCACTTTATAAGGCACGTCCGTATCCGATGCGCGATGCGACCGAATGTGATATATGATGATGATATAAAAATTACTACTACGAACTAATTTAAGTAAGTTTTTGCCTCCGTTGGAAATCTGTTTTTTTTTTTCTTGAAAATATAGTTTTTTCCAATAACTGTACAAACAAAAAATAAATAACAATTATAATACAAACTATCAAATTTGGTCGAAAATTAAAATCAAATTAAATTACCCAGCATCATGCCTTCCGTCTCCAGGAATGTTTCTGTACAAAGTTCGCTACACTTGGCGATTCTTTTCAAGCTCGAATTCTAGATTATCAACAATTGCTTTCAAACGATGGCCCTCGTAATCTCTACGGGAGACAACAATCGTTGACGACCATTTTTTTTACGCAGGGGAAATCTTCAAAAGATACCTGGTTTCTGGAAATACCAGGTTATGTAGGATTTTTACCTACTACCCCTGCGATGGCCTACATCAGCAAGGTAGCGAGACTGCGGTGCTATGCTCCGCTACGGCGTAAGCTCGTCTCTGGGGGCTTCTTTGCCCTCCTAACCTCCTCACATATGCACCCGATAGCAGTTCAAGTCTACAGTCCTCCTCCAGGTCGCTTTGCACGGTCGCACGATCAGAGGGAATACCCTATTTATTAAGCACCGGGCCCAGGGGCCGACGCGCACGTCGAGCGGGATCGGCCCTTTCCCGATTCCGCTATATACGCCGAATCCCTACCTAGCATAACCAAAAGAACTGCTGGTAAGGAGAGATCTTCACTATTCTCATCGATCAACGCCTGTCGCTCTTCGTGCCACGCATGGCACACTTCAAGTGTGTGTTAGGCCGTACCTTGGTTCCGTCCGCAGTGATGGCAAGTTGCCATCCTTTCACGTTCGATCTTACACAGGAAGTCACGAAAACACCCGTGACCAGTTAATACCTGCGTAAGTCGGTAGGTGACTCGGCGCCGCCTTCGCATCTAGGCTTCAAATACCGGCAGGATTGCATCGACAACGCGTTTTCGTGCAAACCGCTCCTCAAGGAGGTATGCACACCAAGTTTCAAAAGCTCTGTTCCGTTCCTGCCTTTTAATCGCATTTGGTAACGCAACCTCACCTCCCAGACGATGAATACGAATACGGTTAAAGACCCTCGCGTCCATATCTGCCAAGATATCCAAAGGTAGGAAACGTGCTGAAATGGTCACTGCCTCGAAGGATATCGTGCGATATCCTCGTACAATCCGTATCGCCACACGTCGCTGCAGGCTACGCAACTTAGGCCTGGATCGGCGCACACCCGAAAGTCTGTGAGACCAAATGGGTGCACCGTAAAAGGCCATCGACCGCACAACCCCCGCGTAGAGGCGACGAACTTCCTCCTTTAGGAGACAGAATTGTCAAAGGCAACTTTTTATTGAAGATTACCTTCAACAGCACTGGTGATTTTATTCAGATATTTGCTATTAACATGAACTTTTTTTTTTGTGTCATCAGAGGGCAAACGAGCAGTCGAAGCCTTACGTCGCCGACGCCCATACACATCCGCACAACCAAGGCCACGCAGATGCGCCGCCCTCCTTTTCCCTATCCCCCCAATGGGCCACCGGAAACTCACAAACCGTACGAAACGCGACAGCATAGCTGTCACTTGACGCCAGTGTTATGTGAACCGATCGACGAACGATCCAAGTGATGCCGGATGTAACAAAATTTGCAGCAGCACTGTCCAGTACTATCAACTTGTACATTAATTATTCAATATAGCTGTCGCCACAAGTTCACTGTTTTTGTTGTATACTTCACAGCCATTTGTCGTAAACTGAACATTATTACCGGATTTTATTAACTCACTCACTGACAGCAAGTTGGTAGTCAATCCTGGAGCACATAATACATCCTTTACTGGAATTTCAAATTCACATTGATCAGTTTTAGTTATAATGGTCACATAGCCGGAACATAATACTTGCAAACTCTCATTATTAGCAACACATATTATATCTTTCATTTTGTGATATGTAGCATTCTCAATCTACTGCTCATTAGCTGTTAGATGTATACTGGCGCCTGAGTATGTACCAGTCGTATTTATTAAATTGGCCACTTAAAAACACAGAACTTACGCCCGAATACTCAAACGAATCTCAAATTTAAGACGTACTTAAACTCGTGTTATCCCTCTTTTTTTCTTTGAATCTGACACGTCGTAGCATGAGTTTAAGAACGTCTTACATTTGAGATTCGTTTGAGTATTCGGGCGTAAATGCGTTACTTTGTTTACGTTGGCTAAATATCGTGTTATAATTTGTATTATCGGTATTTGTACATTGCTTCTTGTAGTGTCCTGTTTGTTTACATCTGTAACATTTGACGTGACTTTTGCCTCCGGTAACATTTGTTTTAATTTGGTTGCCATGGTTGCCGCTCTGCGCGTTAGCCATTAACAATTTATTTTTCTTATGTTGCAATTTCTGTGAGCTGCTAGCGAATGCACTGGCTTCATTTGCTTGAGTTTGACAATTTCCACTCACTTCCATATCCATGTCCATGAGTTTCATCCTAATGGCATCCGTTGTAATTTGGATGCCAGAATGCTCAATCGCCATTATCGTGGGCATATTTTTTTCTGTCAATCACGCCAACAGTAAGCAACCAATCCACTCATCGTTGATATTAAATAATGTCCCACTTAATTTTTATCCAAATTCGACTATTTGCGTTACGTACGACTGCATAGAAACACAATTTTCCAGGCGTCATATCATATTACGTAGTATGGATATTCTTCGTCAAATACCATACCTGAATCATCAAATTCAGGTATGGTATTTGGCTTCAATTATACAAGGCGCAGATCAGGCCTCACATGGAATACTGCTCTCACCTCTGGGCTGGAGCGCCCCAATATCAGCTCCTTCCATTTGACCGCATTCAACGCCGGGAGGCGCGAATCGTCGACAACAATGTTATCTCCAATCGGCTTGATTCTTTGGCGCTGCGTAGAGATGTCGGATCTACCGCATCTACCACGGGGAGTGCACTGAGGAATTGTTCGGACTAATACCTGCAGCAGAATTCCACCACCGGACATCGCGGAAAAACTCCAAATTTCAATCACACCATCTCGATGTCCGGAAATCCACAACAACTAGATTTTTACGGCATTTCCTGCCCGCACGACTAATATATGGAATCAGCTGCCTCCTACGGTGTTTCCGAACCGATACGACTTAGGGACCTTCAAGAAAAGAGCATACTCATATCTGAAAGGCCGGCAACGCACCTGCTAATCCACTAGTGTAGCGGGTGTCTGTGGATGTCGCTCTTCACTTACCATCAGGTGAACTGACTATCCGTTTGCCCCCTCTTCTATAAAAAAAATACTAAAATTATTGTTAACGCACTATCCGATCGCGACATTCGATTGGTAGGATATCGCATCATCACGCTGAGATCTTATTGTTTGCCGATGACGTGATGGATATAACTGCCTCGTCACATAGGTGTCAACCATTTTACTTTTACTGCATTTTTTGTATCTGTTAGACGCACGCTATCAAAAAGATTGTAAAACTAAGTATTGGGAAAAATTATATAAGTACGCAAAATTATCAAGCCGTTTTGTTTTGCATTTCTTCTCACCTCAAATTAATCCAAAATACGCAGCCAAACTAGCGCAAACGCAGCAACACATAAAACGCAACAATTATTTAAAACGGGATATTTACCTCATTTTTATTTCACGGAGTTCGATATTTCGTGTTCACGAGAGTGAATTATCCCGTTTGAAATAATTTTAGTAATAAAAATAACCATGTTAACTTAAAATCATCAAATAGTCATAATTAACTTAGCTGTAGTTCTCGCATCGTCTGCGGCTTCTATTATCTTCCCAGAAAATGGTTTAATGCAGTGCAACATATTTTCTAGAATTAGAGAATTCTCCGTGGGAAGATCCATTCATTGTAGTTCTCCCGGCCTTTTAGTTTAGGTACATTTACTAGACATGATTTAAATAAAAATCTATTCGAGCGGGGCTTATTATATATAACCTATTAATCAAACAGCTTGTTTCTAGGAGACATACCGAATGAATTTAAATTTATTTTATTTTTAATGCATTCAATATTACTTATTATATCATTTGATTAAATACATTATAGATGGCGTAACTACATATATTTTGATACGTTATTAACAGTAACCGTATACCGAATGTCCTTGAGGATAAGCGCGTCAAATGCCGCGGCCTACATAAAATTAAACTGAGGCTTGCTTAACTTCACTCCATCGTAACACACATATACCAAAATAGCCTTTACTAGCTGTTGCCTGCAGCTTCGCCCGCGTTACTCAACTCCTATAAGTCACAGCGTGATGTTTTATAGCCTATAGCCTATATATATATAATAGGAATTTATATATATAAATAGGTTATACATACTCTGCCTCTGTACTAGAGTACAGAGGCAGAGTATGTATAAGTGCAACCACGTTTTGTTTTCTACTTTCCCAGGATATGACAGCTCCTGACAATTTAAAGATATATGCAGACCTTCTACTGATAACATCACTGCCCCAATCAGCATCGACATAACCAATTATTTCTGAATTTAAATTTGAACTATATTTCAGAACATAATGTTTTGTTTTCTTTAGGTATCTTAAAATTATTTTAGCATGATGCCAATGTTCTTTAGTGTGACAGTTTTTAAATTGGCTCATGTAACAGACTGAATATGATATATCAGGACGACTTTAAAGTGACGAATACATTAAACTACCAATTAGTTGCTGATATGGTATGCTATTATCACACTGGTCACTTTTACTAAGATTCAATTTACATTATAATGGTGTATCAGTTACATTACAATCCACCATATTAAAATTACTTAACAATTGATCTATATAGCATTCCTCATCCAATGTCACATAACTTTCATTATTGTTAACCCTCATACCTAAACACTGATTTATAACACCTAAATCTTTTATTTTAAAGTTACCTTTTAAAACATTTTTTAAGGTATTTGTTTCATCACTGTAATCTGAGAATATTAAAAAATCATCAACATCCAAAGCAATTACAATTATATATTTCTGGTAATTTTTAATAAAAAGACATAACCTAACCAATATTATTTAAACAGTCATTAACTCTTTTATACCATATTCTAGAAGACTGCTTTAACCCATATATAGCTTTCTTAACCTTAGCACTTTACTATCATATAAATCACTAGCTGTTGCCTGCAGCTTCGCCCGCGTTACAACGCTTGAGCGTAACTTGATGGCGCTGATGGAAGTAGGATCCGAAAGGTGTAACTATCACCTTTTAAATGAAAAACATCGAAAAATTTTGCATAAATTTTCTCAATTTCTAACTGCTCTTCTTTATTTAAATAACTTAATTTTAACTCATTAAATAACCTTTTTACTCTATCTACATTAATGTTAGACTTATCGAAAGAAAGTAATGGATAATCCTTGCAAGTTTTCTATTTCAGGACAGAAAAAAACTTATATATATATATATATATATATATATAATAAAGTGTCTTACAAAGGCATTGGGTAACCGCCCTGTCACATCCACAAATTGAGTCCGTTTATAAAATTAATTAATATCTTTTTAATAATATCTAAATTAAATAATTATTAAATATTTTGTTATTTCAGATTATAATTTAATTTTTTGAAAATGATTTAATGACAAATTCTAATTGATGTTTTGTAATTATCATAGTTATAAGTTAGTTATTTTTTTTTTGTATATGGATCTTTGTTATCTGAGTTACGAATAAATAAATAAAAATAGCTTCTTTTAATTCTTAGGCTTTGCAATACACCCAGCCATAAAAACACCTTCACATAATTGTTTTTTTTTTTTTTTTTATGTTGAGGTAACCACGCACTCATCTTTCAGAATTGTCGATATAAAATGCAATGATTTACATCTGGGCGATAAATTAATAATTTTTCCACCTCTTACACTTGATTGCAAAGGTAAAAATATCTGATTCTAACTCTAAGAGTTATACTTTTTCAAAAAATCCAAACCTAATATTCCATCGCTCTTGCAACATAACTCTCGGAAAACGTGAAACCTGTGTACAAGTTCCACATCCTTAAATGATAATCTTAAATCAACAAACCCTACAGAACAGAGCTCACATACTCCGTTTATTGTTACATTGCCTTTTTGGGAATGGAATGTTATTTCGATACAATGTCTCATATTTAATGGCGCTAAGTGACGCACCCGTATCGACTAACCAACTGCAATATTTGTTACCTAGTGTTAAGACGCTGTCAACACCAAAATGCCCTTGATGATTCGGGATTTTGGCCACGCCCCTAGCCTCGCACACTTGCTCCCAGCGCTATTTACAAGTAAGCGGCGAGAAACTTAACTATTTGCATTCGGCCTAGCGATCGCGGACGCGATCATACATCAACGCCTCTGCCGGTAAATTGCGTTAAACTCCTGTAGGCTTCCCAAAGAGCGCAGAATAAAATAGACAAGACATCGTTAGAAAAATATAGTTAGTTTTTAATTTAATTTCGTATTTAGTCAACGGATTGAATGAAATTTGAATATGTAATATAAGAAGTAACGACTTAAAAGATCTTGAATTAGAAAAAATTACAGTATTTTTGTAAGTATGTAGTAATATGTATATGATTTTTATGAATTAAAATATACAGCACTTCCTTTTTGTTTTTCTCGTAATATTATATTGCAAAATATAATATTGCAATATATTGTACATTAATATAATATTGCAATATGCTAGACGAAAAAAAGTATCCCAAATTTTTCATACAAATTACGTTCTTTCGTTCCGTGGCCACAATATCTGAAAAAAAGTGAATTTCAAAGTTTCCGTGTTCCGTAATTGATCAATCATCAGACGTAGTGTTCGATGCGAATGGCAAGACAGCGGCCGTTTTTGGCGTTCATTGAACGAGGCCTATGTTCAGCAGTGGACGAATAAAGGCTGCTGCTGCTGCTAATGATGATGATGATGAATCCTCAATCATTCGAAAGGCCTTTGGATTTTTTAAATTGGAAATTGAAGACGGTCCCCGTGCAAAGACCGGTCCGTGTTGGGTGCGAGTGGCAAGGGTTCGGCCATCTTGGCATTCATTGAGGAGGCCTATGATCAGCAGTGGACGGATAGAGTCTGATGATGATGAAAATGATTATGAATCATCAATCATTCGAAAGGCCTTTAGAAGGCCTGTGTTTCAGGCATCGAGCTTATTTTATTATATATTATTAGGTTCTGCACTCCGATTGGCCGAATGATGTCCCTTGATGGATGATTAGCCGATGGGACGTACCTACATACATACAGATGACTGGTTGGTTGAATTGCTATTACGTCAGTGACAAATCACTGACTAGTTTCGGAATTTTATGGATCACATTAGGTTCTTCACCTACTACTCTATCCGGTATGCTCGATGGTTTTAGGTAAAGGTTAAGGAAGGGTTATCAATGAAATTTGACGATTTATAAATTAAAATTAGAAGTCTTATATTTTTGGATCATGTTTTTGTCCTCAATACCTAATCACAGATTTCAAAAATCACTATAATCTAAATATCGCGTACATGTAGGTTTTAACTGACTACTAACGACTAACATCAATGGAACATTATTCAGTTCATCCGCTTTGGTAACCCCATCAGTAGACCGTTTGTAGGGTGAATGACTACTAACGGATGACATCGATGCAACATTATTCTGTTCGTCTACTTTGGTAGCCTCAACGGTAGGGCCTTTGGTGGTTTGCTCTCGTATAGGCATATTTCGCGTGAATCTGGGGTCTATTATTTCCGGCAACATATATTCCATATAAAACCTCACTAATTTTTCCTTCATTTTACTATCCCAAAATGAATCATCCCTAGCTATAAGTTTAGTTTTCAGAGCTTCGTTGTCGCTTGACCAAACAGCAAACAAACATTGACTTTTTTGTGTTACGTGCAACTGTCCCTGCACCTGAAAATACCAGTTGTGGATTTTATTGATCTCCCAAAAACCGTTCTCTTTAATGGTCCAAAAAGTTACTTTCTTTTTTTTACAGCTTCTTCGAGGCTCAATCTGTGTCCGGTTATTGGAAATTTCAGTTCTACGATGGTGTCTCCTGAGATACCATCCGTCGAGGCTCCTAGAAACGGCAGGCCCTTATCAATATACAGGCCACATGGCTCAATCTTTAGGTTTTCTTGTTGAGCCAGCTGCTTGAGTGCTCTTGGTTCCATAGTGCGTCCATTTTTTATGGACTCAACATGTTCCAAATTCGTGCCATATATGATGTTCTTGACCATTTTGGCACAATTAGAGCTTTGCCTTTTTGTATTACGGTACCGAAATTTGACGCTGTGAGTAATGACCTTCGCAGCTCTATCCACTCACTGCAATTTCTTTGTCGGATTGTTTTCTTTTGAATTTGGTCTCTTTCACTGTCTGTTTTTTTTTTTTAAAGAACGCAAAAACTTTTCCTTCGTAATGGCAAGCATTTCATCTGACATATCCGGCCTTTGACACTGATCGCCGTAATTTGGATCTTTTTTGGTGAATAGAACCCTGCGTTTCTTTTTAAGATATTTCCTATTTAAAGTCCTCTTTTTCAGTCTCCTTTCTTGTATCATTTTTAACTGTCCCTGTGGGCTATTTTGTGTGATATGTTTATATAGCCGCGACATCCCTTTTTTTGTATTAAAAGACGCGGCTGCAGCGTGACAGCGTGTGGCGTACGACTGTTTGAGGGAAAAGTTAAGCCTTTTCCCACCAATTAATTTGGCTACTATGATATGATAACGCTCAACGATGTTGCTATCAACATCGTGAATAAGACTTTGAGCATGTGCAGCCAAATTTTGTGTCAGAAGACAGATTCGTTGCCATAACGAACTTGTGAAAAAATCATCAGCCACTGGCTGTACTTTGTCTTTTGCTTCACAAAAATAAGACTTGCATTGCGAGTGGTGACCAAAGCATGGTTATGGGCTAAATTAATATCATCTAATAGTTTTTGAACTTCAGGGCATTCATCACTTTTATTTTTCGCGATAGATTTCACAACAGCTGATCTAAGGTTCATTATAGCATTTTTTGTTATAAGTTTTCTATGTTTTATTGGATAATGCGTATCAGACTGCAATTTCGTCAGTTTACTGCAGAAGTTGCGCAATAAATGATTACGGCATTTTATTTTTTCAACGCTGATACCTTCGTTCTTGTATGGATGAAGTTGGTGGATCCTGTTGTAGGTACTGGAATCCCCATCTGATATAAGGCGTCCATAGATAAGACTATGCATTTCAACCGAGTTTTGAAAACCTTCTGCGATAATTTCAGTCTCCATGCCAGATGATGGACCCAAGTAATTTTTATAGCATACGTGTTCTTTTATATTCTCTTTTTTCTTCTCAGCTCGATCACAGGTAAAACAATACTTATTTTTTATTCCTAAATACAAAATTTCACCACTTCTTTTTCTAATAATAGCTCCCGCCCCTGACAAGGAAGAATAATTGGTACCTCTTGCTGTAGCAACCGTCCGCTATTACGTCAATAATAGGTGTTCCCTTAGCATTGACCCTACCCTCCAAAATCGCCATATTTCTTTCTTTTTCAGCCGCTCTCCAGTTTTTGGACAGGTCATCGTGGATTTCTTGATATACTTTATTCGAAATTAGAGGAAGATTTAGAGCTGCTAAAAACTCCTCCAATTGAGAATGACCGCCGCCAATAGAAATAATCCCTGCCACAGCACAGTTATTTATGGGTAGGTAGTTTTCATAGTCAGCGTCACTTTTAATAACAAACTTTGTATTGCACATTTTGCAAAGAAAAGTATATTTTGACATGAGCCCACTTCGAGTCTTGATTAGTTCGATACACCTAATATCACAATTTAGTGGTCACAAATTTCTTTGAGTTTCTCAAAAAAAATAGAAACATTTATAACGCGCCGACCAACTTTGAAATCTGGCATTTTCAGAGATCTATGCAAACAAAATGTTCACAGTGGGCAGCTGGTATAAAACCATCATATATGTATAGTTGTACTATCATGATGTACTGATTCGACAGTGGTGTTAAACACAAACCCATACAGTTTTGATAACTTACACTTACACAAATTTACGGAATAGAATATCGAACGAAATGATGGATAACTACGATAGACTACGATACACACACACACACACACGCACACACACACACACACGAGCGCGCGCACACACACAATTAAATCTATTGAACTTACCTAGGAACAAGTGCAGGACCATAAACATATAATATAAAAGACCAATAAAGAGTTGGAAAGAGAAGTCAGTCCTTTATGGAATTATAACAAGATAAAAAGAGAGGGCAATCTAATGTCAAGTGTAACCATTTTTATTTGACAGGTTAGCCAAAGTCACCAAGCGCTAAAAGAGCCTCTCGGAATTTTCTATTTATTTCATAATTCTATATATATTTTCCATAAACACTATTGCATTTAGCAATGGTCACCTGTTCTGTAAGTGATTGTAGTGTGAATCATATAAACAATCCAGAAAATTATACATTTCACAGGTAATTCATCTTCATGTCCTAATTGCTACGATGTGTTTATTTTTTGCTATATTCTATCTTTACTTCTCTATTACAAATAAAATAATGTCAATCCTCTTATTTACTTTCATATTTTGCGTAATTAAAGATACAATTGTTCTTAAATTACACTATTTTTGAAGATTAATTTTCATTAATATTTTTTACACATACGCTAGTGCTTGATTCAAATTTATAGATATGCTTAACATATTTATCATGAAACTAATCTAACAACCTTAACCTTTAAATTTTGAATGCCACTTTCGGTATAATATACAGTGACAGTTGTGTTAAGTGTGTGTTTGCTTGTAAGTGATGAATTATTAATTTTGTTTTACAGATTCCCTAAAAATCCTATCATTAGAGGAAAATGGCTGACATTAATTGGGCGTGTTGGTTGGAATCCCAACAAAACTTCTGCAATATGCAGCAAACATTTTCTTGATAATTTTAAAAGAAAAAGTAGAATAAATACAGTTTTGGTTAAAGGCGCTATCCCAACTTTATTTGTATCAGTAAGTATGACATACTGTTTTGTTATTGAAGCAATTATAGTTATCTTATATATAAAATTCTCTCGGTGCTTGTTAGAGAACTTCTCCAAAACGGCTTGAATAATTTTTATGAAATTTTCCAATTTATTGACAACTCTTTCACACATCACCTGTAGATTGTAGGGGTAGGTTATAAATCTAATACTTTTGTTCTTTACATATTATATTTAAGATATCTATTATTATACATATTTAATTTAATTTTAAAAGAAAATGAACATTCTTAATACATAGCCACTAGTTTCATATATTTCTTAAAAATAACCTGAAAATTTTTAATATTTTAGGGAACATTAAGAGAGAGGATTCCGACGTCATATATTATGCGGGACATACCTTCGACATCTTCGAGTGTTCAACATAGTATTTCATTATCACCAACGAAAAGAAAAATTGTATCAAAAAACGATAAATTGAAAAAAAAAATACATGAGAAACAAAAAAATTTCGAAGTTTAGTTGCAAAAAATAAAAGGCAAGCATTGAAAATGGTGACTTTGCAAGACTTGCTAAAAGAAATTAACTCAATGCCCGAATTGAAAGACCATCGTAATGATGTCACCATGGCATATAGCGATGAATTAATTCAAAGCTTAATTAATAGGATGAATAATAAAAAATGTAGAAAATTAAGTGCTACATCAAAATATGACAAAGAGTTACGTAAGTTTGCTCTGACTATACATTTTTATAGTCCAAGAGCATATAGTTATTTACGATAAAAATTTGACTTGTGCCTTCCGCACGTTACCACACTGCGTACTTGGTATGCCAGACTAAAATGTGAACCTAGTTTTACCCAGGAATCAATAAATACTATAAAATAAATGAGGAAAAAAAAACCTGATTTAAAATTGTGCCTTACATTTGATGAAATGAGCATACGTGAGTATACAGAATGGGCAGGTCATAGACATTATGGGTTTGTAAATTTTGGCAATGATTTGTCGATGGATGGTTCTGAAATTGCGAACCAGGTTTTAGTTTTTATGGTTGTAGCATTAAATGCTTATTGGAAAATTCCTATAGGCTTGTTTCCGGGTAGGGGATTTACGGCCTCACAAAAAGCTAATCTTTTAAAAATATGTTTGGATTTATTAAACGCGACGGAATGTGAGGTCATTTCTATTACATTTGATGGCATTGCTTCAAATCTAAATATGGCTCAGCAATTAGGTGCCGATTTTTCTAGATTAAAATCACATTTTATGTATAAAGGTCGTAGATATTTACTGTTTCTTGATGCTTGTCATTTATTAAAACTAATCCGCAACTTCTTCGGCGAAAAAAGATTTCTCTTCGATGGAATGCATAACAAAATAGATTTTGGTTACATTGAGGCTCTTCATCAATTACAGAAAGAAATGGGTCTCCATTTAGGGAATAAATTAACCTTTCGTCATGTTAACTATATTAAACAAAAAATGAAGGTAAAACTAGCGTCTCAATTATTCTTTCGTTCTGTAGCAACAGCAATTGACTATTGCGATAATGATTTAAAATTATCACAATTTAAATATTCTAAAGCCACAGTCACTTTTATATCACATGTCAATGATCTATTCGACATATTTAATTCGAGAAATTTGTTGAGCTGCGGATATAAAAAACCTCTCTCCAAACAAAATAAAAACTATATTTATGAAAAACTAGACCTGGTTTACGATTATTTTTTAAGTTTAAAATTTGAAAATGGTTCGAAAATTATTGAGTCACCGAGAAAATTAGGGCTTCTTGGGTTTTTAATAAACATAACATCATGTAAATGTCTTTATAATAACTTTATTGAAAAAGATACATTGAAATTTATCCCTTTTTATAAATCATCTCAAGATCATCTTGAAACATTTTTCAGTGCTATAAGGTCTCGGGGTGGATTTAATAATAACCCAACACTAAGAAATTTTATGTCTGCTTACAAGCGTTTGCTTTGTCATACTGAAATAAAAACTTCTGAATATAGCAACTGTCTGGCTTTAGAAGATATAACAATTTTATCAAATTCTAAATTGACTACATATGATCAAATTAATACATCCTTAACATATTATAATAAAATAACTAAGGAGTTTTATTTATCAAAAGCAAACGAGAAAGAAATTAATTTTTTTTTCACTTATATCTACCTCATACAAATAAGGGTTCTTCAACCCTTATCAGACGTAATACAGTATACAGTAGAATATATAGCCGGTTTTGTGGTAAAAAAAATAAAAATTTATTGTGAAGACTGCTGTAATGCCATACAGTCCTCCCGTCAATTGAGTAATCCAGTATCATTTATAAATAAAAAAGACTATTCGTCTAAGAGTGAAGGCTATTTAACATACCCTTCAAAAGATGTAATTAAACTCTGCCTTCAAATCGAAAAATTTATACGTGAAAACAAAAAAATTACTAAAGTCATTGATAAGTCTACAATTAGCAAAGCAATGCTTATAATATTAGAAGATAGTGCCGACTTGTTTATGTGTTTGACGAGCCATAATTTAGACCAAGAAGTTTTAAGTGGGCACAGATATTTAATAATGAAATACATTATAGAAATATATTTTGATATTCGGCTTAAATATGAATGTAAGTGAATAATTTGAGTAAGGAGAGTATAAAGAACCACCTAAATAAAATTATTTTGTTTAAAGGACAGTAACACCTACGTGTGTTACTGTCCTATAAACAAAATAATTTTATTCTTCTCTATTCTTTTTTAAATTTTAAATTAATATTTGTTTGTAATTTTTAAATAACTGCTCATATAGAGTCTGACAAGCGAGTCGTGGCACAAGCTGCTGGCGGCAAATTTAAAAATCTTTTAGATGTTAACCCAGCATATATAGTCTAGTTCGTCGAGAACTCGACGAACTACGCCGAGAGTGTGTTGCAGCGAGACGTCGGTACACCCGCAGCCGCCGACGGCGACGCCGGGATGAAACGGAGGAGGGGCGGCTCTATTCCATCTACAGGGCCGCCGCCGGACTATTGCGGACGGCTATAGGCCAAGCCAAGGAGGCCGCCGACGAAGAGTTCTGAAGAGTGGGCCATCGAGCGTCGAGGCGGAAATCCCGGAGGTGACAGAGGGAGAGCTGGACATGGCTCTGGCGCGGTTGAAGGTGTGGAATACCGCCCCCGGTCCGGATGGCGTCCCCGGGCGGGCCCTGGTTCTGGCCCTAGGCCCACTTCGGTCGCACACCAAGCGCCTGATGAGCGCATGTCTAGCACAAGGTCGGTTTCCCACGGTGTGGAAGAAGGGGAAGCTGATCCTAATTCGGAAAGACGGACGACCGGTCGACTCACCGTCGGCGTATCGACCGATCGTACTGCTCGACGATGCGGGTAAGCTGCTGGAGCGGATCGCAGCTGCCCGTATCGTCGAACATCTGGATGTGACAGGGCCGAATCTCAGCGCCTACCAGTTTGGTTTCCGGCGGGGCAGGTCCACCCTGGACGCTCTGGCCAGGGTGAGGGCCCTCGCTGACGAGGCAGTCGAAGGTGGAGGGGTGCTTTTGGCGGTATCTATTGACATCGCCAACGCCTTCAACACCCTACCCTATGGTACAATCTTGGAGGCGCTGAGATTCCACGGAGTGCCGGCGTATCTGCGCAGACTGGTAGCGGATTACCTCTCTGGTAGGTGCGTCGTGTATCCGACGGCCGTCGGCTGGGCGACGAAGAGAGTGGAGTGCGGTGTTCCACAGGGTTCTGTTCTGGGCCCGCTCCTGTGGAACATCGGCTATGATTGGGTCCTCCGTGGCGCAAACTTGACAGGTGTCAACGATGCATGTTACGCCGACGACACAATTGTAACAGCGCGCGTGGGTACCTTCTCAGAGGCCCGCATACGTGTGGTAGCCGGAGTCGCCCAGGTTGTTGCTAGGATCCGACATCTAGGGCTGGAAGTGGCCCTGGAGAAGAGTGAGGCTATATGCTTTCACGGGCCACGTCGAGCCCGTCCACCCGGATCCAGCTTAATGGTGGGAGGAACTTCCATCTCTGTCGAGGCAAATATGAGGTACTTGGGCCTCATCCTCGACAGCAGATGGAATTTCAAGGAGCACTTCCGGCGGCTAGTGCCGAAGTTGCTTGGAGCCGCGCGGGCGCTGAGTCGCCTCCTCCCCAATGTAGGTGGGCCAAGCGCTGGTTGCCGCCGCCTATATGCGGGCGTTTTACAGTCGATGGCACTGTACGGCGCGCCGATATGGGCGGCCGCTCTGAAGGCGGAAAACGTGACCCTGTTGCGACGTCCGCAACGGGTCATGGCTATCAGGGCCGTCCGTGCGTACCGCACGACCTCGTATGAGGCGGCGTGCGTACTGGCGGGCACTGCGCCATGGGACCTGGTGGCAGGTGCCCTGGCGCGTTCCTGGCGGAAGACGAGAGGAGACGTCGAGGAGGAGGAGGTCTCGGAAAATGACGAGGCCGAAAGAGAGGAGAGCTGGCGGAGGCACCTGAGAAAGTGGGTGCTCCGTAAGTGCGAAATTGCGTCTCCAATTGCGTCATGTGGTTTTTTATGTCTTTTTGTTCCGATAATATAGTAATTGTTGAGTTTTCAATATCGTTAATGTGAGTTTTTACTTCCATGAGATTACTTTGCAATAGGTTAATAGTTTGCTCATTTGTAGACTTCATTTCTGTAATTTGTGTTTTAACTTCTTGAATGCTTTCTTGCATTTTATTCAAAATGTGTTCGTTGGAACCTACATATTTTTCTAATAGGCTACTTATCCGGTTCAGCTCGACTCGCATCTCTTTTATTTCATTAGTACAACCACATTCGTGGTCTGAAGGCTGTTTCCTTTTTCGAAACGTAATTTGCGGGTCTGTTGATAAATAACTCATCTTCGAAAGATCTGGTTGCGAACCTCCGCCCGTTGCCGTAGATTTTTGTGGCGAACGTTGTACACTCATGTTGTACCGGTGGCAATGTTTATCGCTAATATGCAGCTTAATTGAATTTGTAAGTATCGATGTGCGTACCTGTGTGGTAGGTTGTATACCGCGTGCGGCGTATCGGTGCAGGAACGAGTAAAAAAATAGCAACTATCTTTCTCCCGCAGGGGTGAGGTATGTTGCACCGCTGGCCGTTTCTATTGTTCGTTCAATATGATGCACAGTAATAAGAAAGTTCTAAAACCACGTAAGATCATAAGATTTTGAGTTCACTTGCCACTTAATAGTATTTAATTTAGTACGACACGTATTTAAATTATTTTCAAAAAAGATTTGTATACGTCTACTCTGTATGACTGACGAACGACGATTCTCGATATTTTGCACAGAGTGTACAGTTTGGTCCTGTTCTGTGTATCTGTGGCTAATATTTATTTACCTTTATAAAAACTATAACATATCTGACCATTAAAAAATCACCCCAAACAACAATGTGTACAATTTACTCGAACGGGCTGTACTATCGATAGTAAAAGGTACATCTCTGTGTGTCAATGTGTGCGTGTGCTAGGCACACATTGACTTTTCAAAAATCGTCACGCATTTTCGGGCTGTCAGGTGGTCTATTATGTATATTCTAAGTCTATGTGCAGGACGTAATATTTCGTTATTATGTGGAGCTACCTCAAGTGGTATAATATTTTCTAATCTGAAAAAAAAAGTGTGATTGACATTCTTTTTTAGTTTACTATTTTTATAATTATATGTTACCCTAAAGTTTTTAAATGACGTAGGTATTTTATTATAATATGTATTTGCATTTATGCCGTGTCTAAGATTGTCATAGATCTATGTAGACGAGTACCTATGTATTGCAAACGCAAAATTTTACCGAATGTATGAAAGTAGATAATAATTATGTGTAACAGTTGACAGCGTCTTTATTACGAAGTCAGAAAGAGCAGTTTTGAGAGAGCAGACTTGTAGAAATATCCATACCTACTAATATTATAAATGTGAAAGTTTGTTTGGTTGGGTTTCACGGGAAAACTACTGAACCGATTTGGCTGAAATTTAAAATAGTGATGAGTTATACCTTGTATTAGAACGTATTTTTATCCCGAAAAATCAAAATTCCTACGGGAATTACATTTGCCTTCTTATTAGTAGTAATTCATAATTACGTCAATTGAAATGTCAAAAACGACGTATTTATCAAACGCACAATATGTATGTAGGTACTGTACGAACGCAACAAGTCTTTCAATATCTATAATATTTTATATTAGTAAGGATAAACACTACTTATTCGTTTGTTTATTATCACGCGCGCGTAGCCGCGGGCAGGAGCTAGTATGTAATATATGTATTCTTACTCATTATATGTTTTCGCTGATGGCACAACATTCGCACTCGAACTAATGGTCAACCGTCTTCTTTTACTAGAAGGAAAATAATAGAAATATTATATTCGTTATAAATACCTACTTATTGTTAGTAAGAATAAAAAGTAGGTAGGTACTTTTGCTACCAAAAAATGGCTAAAAGGGAAAGAACTAAAAAAAATTGATAACACCAAAAAGAACATAATTATGTTAAAGAAAGGGGACAATTATAATATAAAAAACAAGTAAATGAAAAAAAAAAGTCGCTTTCGCTGAGATTTAAACATAGGCATTTTAGCACGTAGAACCGTACATAATACCATTGCACCAATCGCTCTCTGTATGAGTATAATAAATTTAGAGACAAGTACGGAATGTGCTAAAATATTCCTCATTGTATTGAAATGAGTTATTTGCGTGTTTTGAACTAATATGATAAAATCATAGATGAATAAAATGATAAAATGTTGTAAATAGGTAGGTACTTACTTTACAACTTCGATCATGTGTTTTTGTTTCATAATAAATCTTCTATTTCTGGTCTCCGTTTATTTCTTTTGTTTCCCATTTTTTCAATATTACACTAAGGTATAATATTATTTATTTATTGAAAAACTTATATCTAATATAATAAAAAATATAATAATATCCAAAAATAAAATACAGTATTGATATTATACAATTTTATAGCAGAAAGGTTAGTTCACGGGCGGCGCTTAGAGAAAAGCGATACAGGTCCGTCTAGCAACGCGCCTCAGCGATCATTGTCAAACTACATAGAAGTAAAAGAGGTGCGACATGATTCCGTCGTCAAGCACGTTGGGCAAGGATTTTAATATAAGAATAAAGCTAATATTATCAAAATATGATAAGTAATCAAAAATGTAAATTAACACGTCATTTTATAATAATATTATCTGTTACTCTTATAATTTTCACCAACAAATGTTGTTAAGTATAGGAGATATCTTATATCTTTAAATGAGCAATTCTTGTATATATACAGGGTCTGTCGTAAATAATGGACAATCCGATAAGTGGAGGTAACCCCGATGTCAGGCTACAATAAAATCTAGTTTTTACGTCAGTTTTACCAACAGTGTAAAAATGATGCATACTTTTAGTTTTTTTCTAAATTTTTGCTCCTTTGATCATTCAATCGGTTGCCATTTCTTTAAAATTAGGTATTTTTGTGTATTTTTTTGGCATCGTACTCCTAAAGACTTGTTTTATTAAATTTAATTACATTTATAGCCGTTGTTATCGTAAAATATTATTAAAACTAACATTTTAAGTAATTTTTTTCCGTTTTTTTTTTTGTAATTACTTGTAGTTTTGACCCTTGATTGTGAAAAAAAAAGTATGGTGCTATAGCTGCCCATTATCTTAAAAACATGGCTAGTATGTGTAGATTCTAAAAAGGTATGATAGTGGGTACCTTAGCAAATAATATTAGCTCCAGGAGCAAAAGAACTAAGCTAGGTCGGGATTTCAATTTTCCTACCGGTCATCCGGGTACTTTACGTTATAAGCGCACTAAACACTGCTTAATTGACGTTTTGTTTTTCGAGAAAATTTATTTAAATCGTGTTTTTGACTTTTGTGCGTGCTTGGAAATATCATGGAGTTTAACGTATATTTTTAACACTACCGCAAACCGTGTCAATTTTGCTTAAAATATCTTTAAGTGAAGCCTATTTGACTCTGTTCAGCGTCTTAAGTAAATAGAATTATAATTACTATATGAACAAATAATGTCATGGCCACCAGGATATGGTTATTCACGAAAAAACTGATTGATGTCAGATTCGGTAGGGTTACTACTGCTGGGCTCGAAGTGGCCCTGGAGAAGTGCGAAGCTATATGCTTCCACGGGCCACGTCGGGCTCCTCCAGCCGGATCCTACCTGATCGTGGGGGGAACTTCCATCGCTGTCCGGTCGACCATGAGGTACCTAGGCCTCGTCCTTGACAGTCGATGGAACTTCCAGGAACATTTCCGGCGCCTAGCGCCGAAGTTGCTTGGAGCTGCGCGGGCGCTTAGCAGCCTTCTCCCTAACATGGGAGGGCCGAGCGCTGGCTGCCGCCGCCTATATACGGGTGTCTTGCCTATATGGGGCTGTACGGCGCGCCGATATGGGCGGCTACTTTATCGGGACAAAACGTGGCTCTCTTGCGACGTCCACAGAGAGTCATGGCAATCCGTGGCCGTCCGTGCGTATCGCACTACCTCATACGAGGCTGCGTGCGTACTGGCTGGCTCTGCATCATGGGATCTGGTGGCAGGTGCCCTCGCGCGTTCTTGGCGGAGGAGACGTGGAGAGGACCAGGAGGGAGTCCCGGACGAGACTGAAGAAGTTGAAGAGGAGAGCTGGCGGAGGCGTCTTAAACGACGAATCCTCCGAAAGTAGAAGGAACGGCTGGAGGAGCCGAGTGCTGGCCATCGCACGGTGTCAGCCGTCCGACCAATCCTGGAGCAGTGGGTTGGCCGGCGGCATGGCGTTATTAGCTTTCACCTTGCGCAGATCCTGACGGAGCACGGATGCTTCGGGAGTTATCTGTGCAAGGTGGCAGGCTCGGAGGAATCGCCAGGGTGTCATCACTGTAGCAGTGAAGAGGACACTGCTGATCACACCCTGGCGGAGTGCCTTGCGTGGGCGCCAGAAAGGGCGGACCTCGTGACCGAGGTCGGCGCCGACCTTTCACTTCCTGCGGTCATCCGCGCGATGACCGGCAGTGAGAGTGCATGGGAGGCAGTCCTCTCCTTCTGCGAAGTCGTGATGCCGCAGAAGGAGGAGGCGGAGCGGGTGAGGGAGCGCACTGGTGCCCCTTCTCGCAGGAGAGCGCGGCGGCGACAGGCGGTCGCACCGCCGTGAGGGACCTGTGCGTGGCCGATTGGGGGATTAGACGCGCGCGTGTAAGTTTCGTGCTATAAGGCACCCTTAGGTGTTCGGGGTGCCTTAAGTGGAGTAGAAGGAGGGAACGCCATCCCCTGCCTTCAGAGGAGAGTGCCTCCAGGCACACCGTCGCCGATGCGGACAATACTATAGTTCCCGCACCGGGCCAGCACGATTAGAAGAACACCGCTGGGGTTTAGTGGGTATAGAGTCTGCGCCCACTTTACCATCTTTTCGGGCGCAGAGAGTCCTACTAGGGGCGATCAAAAAGTAATGATAAACAGGTATTTTTAAAGAAGATAAAAATCCAAACCTATATACATAAAGAAGATAAAAAAACACTTCCTCAGTCCCTCACGACTTTCCAGCTAAAAAATTGTATGAATTGTATAATACCAGCAGTCGGAGCGACAACACGAAAATGGAGAAACACGAAGTGAGATGCGTCATCAAGGACCTCTGTTTGAAAAAAATGTCTACCAAAGAGATACACGCTGATTTGGTGGAGACATTAGGGGACTCTGCTCCTCCATATTCTACGGTGGCACGGCGGTGCAAAGAGTTTAAGCTGGGTAGAACTTCCACAGAAGATGAACATCGCGAGGGGCGCCCAACCTCGTCCCTCACTGAGGAAAACGTGAAAAAAGTCGAAGAAATCGTATTAGCAGACCGAAGAGTAACCGTCAGACATTTAGCTGAGGTCACAGGGATCTCATATGGCAGCATTCAAAGCATTTTGACCAGCAAAATGAATATGAAAAAGGTCTCCGCTCGTTGGGTACCGCGAATGTTAACGGACGAACAAAAGCGAGTTGACATTTCAAGAGCCAATCTTGCAAAGTTCCAGGCTGACAAAGAAAATTTTTTGTCTCGATTTGTGACCATGGACGAAACATGGATTTATCATTTTGATCCTGAGACCAAACAACAATCGATGACTTGGAAAAGGCCATCCTCACCGACGCCGAAGAAGTTCAGAGCTTCAAGCTCGGCGGGCAAGGTTATGGCGTCCATTTTCTGGGATGCTGAGGGAATCATAATGGTTGATTACCTGGAAAAGGGAGCTACTATAACGGGCTCCTACTACGCTGATCAAATAAGACGACTGCGAGAAGCCATAAAGGAAAAAAGACGCGGCAAACTCCGAGCGAAAGTCCTGTTTCATCAGGACAACGCTCCTGCACACAAAGCCGAAGTTGCGATGGCTGCCATTCGAGAAGTGGGCTTCGAACTGGTCGAACACCCGCCCTATTCTCTTTTTATTTTTTGATTTAGCCCCCAGCGACTTTCATTTGTTTCCTCGGCTCAAGGAACACCTCAGGGGCAAGAAATTTGACGATGATAGCGAGGTGATGGCTGCTGTAGAGGCATTTTGGGAGAGCTCTGATAAAGTTTTTTTTAAAGGGTATTTTATGTTTAGAGAAACGTTGGACTAAATGTATCGACTTGTTAGGAGACTACGTAGAAAAATAAATTAAATTTAAATTAGAATCGTTGTTTTATTATACTCATTATCATTACTTTTTGATCGCCCCTCGTACATAACCCCCGGGCTCGGAGGTATGCATCAGAGCATTCCCCAGCGGGAACAAAAAAAAAAAAAAAGGTTACTACTGCTGATATTGTGTGTATCAGAAACCAAAATTGATGTTATATAGTTTCATCCACGATTACGATGAGCGTTATTGTTATGTATGTACATACCTGTTATGCCACGGTTACCTCGATTACTGCTTTAATAGCTGCCCCGCGGCTGCACACGTGCTCGAACAGGCTGGCCGCCACCACGCGACTGGAACTGGCCACGCTGGTTACTGTTAAAACATCGTCCTCTAGATGACACACACACACACACACTTATCACACACGTAGATCGGTTTCAAGTTCAGCATCTCAAGATTTTGAGATTCTGCACTCAAGTAAGCGTCATTTTGACGTGATAACGTCTTATAAATTGATCCGCTGTCAAACGTTGACTTGGAAACCATTATTTATAACAAATATAGAAGTAATTATTGTAGATTAAATAATTTTGTAGTCATGTAAAAGAAAAAAAAGAATCTCAAAACTATTTAAGCCTTACCTGAAATGATTCTGTTGCATAAAAACAGAGAGCACATAACTAATTGGTTATATTTATACTCTATAGACAATGCATAGCCATTTATGGTGCTATTGGAAGACCTCTGTTGTGGACTTTTTGCAGGTGTCCTCTAATTAAAGATGTTATTGAGTGGCCTGTTGGTCTAGTGGTTAGTGACCCTGACTGCTAAACCAAGAAGGTCGTGAGTTCGATTTTCACCCGGGACAAACGTTTGTGTGATGAGCATGATTATTCGTTCTGTGTCTGGGTGTAATTTTTCTATAATATGTATGTATTTATAAATATGTAAGTATATATCGGTTGCCTCGTTGACATATTTAAGAACAGGCTCCGCTTAGCTTGGGATCAGATGGCCGTGTGCGAGTTATCCCTACATATTATTATTATTATATATAAAACAGATTCTTGACTGAATCTGTACCTTTTCTTGAAATTTTCAGTAGGTGTTTGAAAGGGATTTTGGGCGTCCCTTATGTAAATTTTTGGCAAACGAATTCTGCTGCCATAAATGGGAAATGGGAAAATGGGCCATAAATTAATACCATCGTAGTTATCGATAGCTTCGTAGTAATTAATTTCGTTTAATAAATAATATTTTCCATATTTGCATAGTAAGCATAAATTGGACAAGAACCTTGACAATGCATGCACTCAAGTCACTGTCAGATTGCACTCAGCAAACACGCACCTGAGCGCGATCTCAAGAGTTCTCTTAAGTGCCGAGTTTGATTTATTAATACGACGTCACTCAAGTGATTACGGGATCTTACAATGTGAACTCAGGTTCGGTTTATTAATTAGAACAGTATCTCAAGAGCGTGATTGAGATCGCTCTCAGAGCTGAGTTCGATTTATTAATACGGCCCTTAGTTTCGCATTGTTCGGGTACAGAGGTTAAGGCTTTGGATATTATTTCTGATTCACAGGTCGGTGTCACAGAACTAGAATAAATGTCTGAAATTTCACAAATATAATATAAACTATATATTACCTTACAAGTACTTAAAGTGTTAAACTTACAATAGAAAGACTTATCTCTAGTTATAAACATATACTTAGCAAAGAAATTCCTATAATAATATTATATTCATTCTTACGTCACTTGAGCGCGCGTGTGTCTCATCATTGACTGTGATTGTGAGTGGATTTTTGTGTAATTCTGTGAATTTAAGTAATTATAACAACTGATAGAACATGGATGGGTAAGTAACAAATACTTTCATAATAATAGATTGTAGATTTCTAAAGTTTTTCCAAAGAAATTTTTAAATTTCATTGGACATCAACGGTTACCGGGCATGTTTTCACCATACATTTACATTAATTTTGACGTAAAATTTCATTATTTGTATCAAAATGTCATTAATACCATAGAATAAAATATATATATAACTACGTTAGTTTATTGTGTTCAATGAGTAAATTGAGTAATAATTTGTTAAAAAATCTTAATATCAAAAATACTCAACACACGATGTACAATAGGCGGGCTGTTCGCCGAACCGGGCGTAAATCAAAATGGCCGCTCTTATTGGTTATTTGTTGTTGTTTGTATGGATACGCTTTTGTGGTTTGGGATGGTTTTATCATTATCTGATGTTTTATACTAGATTTTTTTTTTTATATTTCTGAATTGTTTTTTAAAACTGCGTTTTAGATTATGATATCAATGCCCCTCAAGCGGCAGACGCCGTTTTACATGTTTCGTCACTTTTGACAGACCTTTGTAATTTTTGCTTATCACCCACTTACCATCAGGTGAATGGACTTTCTATGAATGTCACTTATCACTCACTTAGCACCAGGTGAGTTGACTGTCTATGGATGTCGCTTATCACTTACCACCAGGTGAGTAGATGTCGTTTATCACTTACCAACAGGTGAGTGCACTGTTTATGGATGTCACTTATCACTTACCATCAGGTGAGTGGACTGTCAATGGATGTCGCTTAACACTTACCAACAGATACTGTTTATCTATGATCTGTTGTCTATGAATGTCACTTATCACTCACTTAGCACCAGGTGAGTTGACTGTCTATGGATGTCGCTTATCACTTACCACCAGGTGAGTAGATGTCGTTTATCACTTACCAACAGGTGAGTGCACTGTTTATGGATGTCACTTATCACTTACCATCAGGTGAGTGGACTGTCTATGGATGTCGCTTATCACTTACCACCAGGTGAGTGGATGTCATTTATCACTTACCATTAGGTGTATGGACCGTCTATGGATGTCGCTTATCACTTACATACACTTACAGCATCTCCGAACCTTTTATTTGTTTAATATTTTTGTTTTGCTTTTTAAAACTGCTTTCTAGATTATTATGCATGTGCTTTATTTGCATGTTTTTCCTTAGTTCATCAGGACAATTACGTACGCGGGGGCCCAGTCGTGGCGCAGGAGTGCGTACGCGTGGTGGTAGGGAGGGTTTAACTGAGGGTGCAAGACGCGGGCGAGGCGGAGGCGTGCGTACGCGTGGTGGTAGGGGTGTTATTAACTGATGGTGCAGGACGCAGCCGTGGCGGAGGCGTGCGTACGCGTGGTGGTAGGGGGGGTTTAACTGAGGCTGCAGAACGCGACTGTGGTGGTAGGAGGGGTGAAGGTCGCGGCCGTTGTCGCAGCCGTGGTCGCGGCCGTGGTGTCGGTCGAAGGCCCGAGGCAATTGATGAGTAAGCATTTTATATATTTTTTTTTAACCCGGGGATTAAACGTTGATGATAATAATAAGTTTAGCATGACCGTCACAGCAAACAACAGTCAACAAGTCAACAGCAACAGTCCCCCTTTACGACGAGTAGCCTGGCCTTTGCCGGGGCCAGCCTGTTGCTGAGGTGCTCCTGTTGATTGCAAATCCGGGACCCTCAAAGAGCGGCTGACGGCGGTCGCAGTTATTTTAGTTTACGGCCAGGGCACTCCTGACCCTATGTGGGACTCGAACCGGGGGTCAGGATCTACCCGATATCCTAGGTACATGCGTAACAAGCATTTCCTTGCGATGAAAAAAAAGAAAAAGCTATGAAGGAGTGACTGAGGCATATTTTTGTGAAAAAGGTATCAAAACATCGGCACAAGTGTATCAAGATACCATTTTTGAGAAGGTAGTTGAGCCCCTTATTAAATTTTAGTTTTTAAATGGGATATTATATTTAAATAAATGAAATTGAGATTTTCTCTTTAACAATCACGTTTAATTATACTTGCTAGTTGCCAGTCAGTGAGTAAGTAACCATAGATCATACATAGATTTTTACATAGATTAATACAAAAGACAATTCTTACAAGTGACGCCCTCTGTCAGACTTAAATAACTATAATATTTAATGTTAAATAAAATTATATATTTAACACCCTCTCTAAAATTTTATTTCCACATACCACCATTGGAGAAACTGTTTATATTATATAACAAATGATTTCTTAAAAATATAAATGCCTGAGCTGATAAAGACTTAGTTAAAATGTCAGCCAATTGATTGGAACTGGAAACATATTTAATTTTTATAATACCTTCTTGTACTTTCTCTCTAATAAAGTTATATTTGACATCTATGTGTTTAGTTCTTTTGTGATAGATAGGATTACTTATCAACTTAATTGCACTTTGGTTATCTACATGTAGAGTAACACAATCATTTATTTCACCTAGATCAGACAGTAATTGCTTTAACCATATAATTTCTTTTGCAGACTCACTAGCAGCTACAAATTCTGCTTCTGTTGTAGAGAGAGCAATAGTTTTCTGCTTTTGACTAGACCATGTGACTGGTCCGCCATTTAACAAGAATATGTATCCAGTGGTGGACTTTCTAGTTTCTACATCACTCGCGAAATCTGAATCAGAATATCCTGAAAGACTGCTGCTCTCTCCATAAGCAATACATAAATCCCTAGTATCAATCAAATATTTTACAATACGTTTAGCGGCAAACACATGCTGTCTTTTAGGACAGTTTACATATCTGCTTAATAGGTTTACTATAAAGCTAATATCTGGACGTGAAACAGAACACAAGAACAAGAGTGAACCTATTAGTTCTCTATAAGGAAAGTTTACAGTTTCTTCATCAAGATTATTTGAGATTATTACATTTACATCAGATGGAGTTTTTACAGGATTGGCATCATTCATATTATACCTTTTTATGATTTGTTCAATATAATTTCTTTGATGAATGAGAATGCAATTACTTTCTTTTACTATTTGCATACCTACAAAATAAGTTAAATTCAATTCTTTAATTTTAAAAGCTTGTTTTAAATACATTATAATTTGTTTAATTAATCCTTCATTTGGAGAAATTACAAGACAATCATCTACAAAAATTAACAAGAAAATTTTGATGCCATTAAATTCTCCTATGTATATACAAGTGTCTGCCTGAGACTGTATAAAACCATATTGTTTTAGAAAATTTGTAAATTTTTTATTCCAACATCTAGACGCTTGTTTCAAGCCATAGAGAGCTTTATTTAATTTTAAAATATAACCTTTACTCACTGACACTCCTTCTGGGACCTCCAGATATATGTCCTCATCCAGATTACCATTTAGAAATGCTGTTTTGACGTCAAACTGTTTGATTGCGTAATTGTATTTAGCTGCAAGAGAGAGAATAATTCTAATGGAATCATATCTTATAGTTGGCGAAAATATCTCTTCATAATCAATGCCTTTTATCTGCTTGTATCCATGTGCACATAAGCGAGCTTTATATCTAGTGACCTCGCCTTTTTCATCTCGCTTGATGGCAAACACCCATTTAGTGGTCATAGTTCTTTGATTTGTCCTTTTGACCTCTGTCCAGGTCTTATTATCTTCATGTGCTTCAAGTTCTTCTTTCACAGCTATAGACCATTTATCCTTATGAGGATCTCTCATGGCTTCTTCATATGTAGATGGCACTGTAAATTCCACAAAGTTTGCTTCATAATTTTTGTTATATCTAGGTCTAAAATTTATTTGTCTTTCTTCAAGGTCTTCTTCTATCTCTTGAGATGGTTCATAACTAGGATCATCATTATCCTGACAGCTGTGCAGACTTTCAGCTGTACTTTCTGTTGACAAAGTGTCATTTAGACTTTCATTATTTTCTGGTATATCTACTACAGTTTCATTACCCTCGGTGTAATTGTCTTCATCTATCAGAATTTTCGAAATATTCTTTCTGATTTCTGGGGCTTTATCCTCATCAAAAATTACATTTCTCGATATTTTTATTTGTTTGTTTTTTATATTAAACATTCTATAATTGTTGTTGTTATATCCTACCAAAATCATTTTCTCACTTTTTTTGTCTAATTTCTTTCTTAGTTGATCAGGAATATGCACATATCCTTCACTTCCAAACACCCGCACGTGACTCATCTGAGGTTTGATTCCAGTCCATGATTCAAAAGGTGTTTTATTGGGCGATTGACTTGACAAGGTTCTGTTGAGTAAATACACAGCTGTATTAACAGCTTCAGCCCATAAGTACAGTGGTACATCTCGAGCATATAACATGGAGCGAGCACTCTCAACTATGGTTCGAAACTCCCTCTCTGCACGTCCATTTTGTTCTGGAGTATAGGGTGCTGTAAACTCATGTATTATGCCCTCTTTTTCAATATACTCCTTAAATGCAGTATTAACATATTCTTTTCCATTGTCAGTGTGTAAGATTTTAACACTGTGCATGTATTTGTTCTTGATCATGGAATTATAGATTTTAAAATAATCTAATACATCACTTTTATTTCTCATAAAATACACATGCCTGTAGCCTGTCTTGGCATCTTTAAACAATACAAAATACCGCATACCTTGCACTGATGTGTGACTTAGTGGGCCACACACATCACTGTACACCAGATCACCTGGCTGTATTTCACTTCTTGAGGATTTATGAAAAGGTAGACGATGTTGTTTACCATAAGCACATGCTTCACAGGTGTAGTTGTCTTGTGTACTACCTTTTATTTTCAAACCTTCAACCGCATTGTTTGCATTCATGTTTTTAATTTCCTTCAAGTTTATGTGACCTAGTCTTTCATGCCACTTTTTGATGTCAATACTATCTTGAACTAAATTACATTTTGCAGGATTTACAGTTTTAATATTCAACTCATATAGATTATTTGTTTTAATTTGTGCGGTCATCACCACTTCTCTGTTTAAATAAATTAATGCACCATTTCCTTTCTTGATAAGTGAATAACCTTGACGCATTATTACACCCTCAGAAAACAAATTCCTCCTTAAGCTTGGAACATACAGTACATCATTTAATACTCCTGAATGCCATTGTCCATTGACAAACCTTTCTATCATAATTCTTCCAATTCCACATACTTCAACCGAATGTTCATTACCAAGAGTCAATGACTTTTGACTGCATTCCTCTAAGTGTGAAAATATGTTTTTTTTGTAGGTTATATGAGCTGAAGCACCACTGTCCAAAATCCAAATGTTTTCATCATTTAATTCAATTTTATCTTCAACATTAAATGCCAGCATATTTCCAGGCTTTTTTATAAATTTCTTTGGGGCACGACATTCCTTGGAGAAATGTCCTCGCTTACCACAGTTATAACACTCAAAGCGATGCTTGGTTTGTTTATATTGTTTTGGACCATTACCGCTGTATTCATTTATTTTTGTTTGCCTTTTTCCTTCAGAGTTAGTCACTAACAATGCTGTTTCTTGCTCTTCCTCGCAAGATAGACTTGCTTCCTCATCAAGCAAGCGGGCAGTTAGATTAATGATATTTTGCATTGAAGGATCTAACGATAACCACGCTTGACGGAGTGTTCTATACTTTGCGGGCAGAGTACCAAGAATTTTGGTCATAATGGCTGTTTCACTCACGTTTTCCCCACTTTCTTTCAATTGCTTTGCTAAATTTTCTATTTTAGAAATGTGCTGAGCAATTGTGTCATTAGGTGACATTCTATACTGATAAAACCTTTCATGTATTATCATTTTATTTAATTCACTTTTTTGTTCATAAATAGACTCGAGTTTTAACATTATTTCACTGGCGGTTTCACAATTTTCTATTAAGGTTATTTGCTTCAAGTCCATGTTGGACGTTATGATGAACATTGCCATGCCGTCGTTTTTTAACCACGTGGAACTGTTAACTTCTGGCTTTGGCTCGGATATATCAATACCTTTGGCTTTTAAAGCGCATTTAATTTGAAACTTCCACTGCCGGAAATTATTTCCATCAAACTTTTCCACACTCATTGACCGCGTGTCCATTTTGAGGTTACTTTTCTTTGTACCAAATATTTTAGAAAATAATTTATTGTTATACTGATCTTCAATTTCCCTGGGCCCATAACCTATTAAATTTTAGTTTTTAATGGGATATTATATTTAAATAAATGAAATTGAGATTTTCTCTTTAACAATCACGTTTAATTATACTTGCTAGTTGCCAGTCAGTGAGTAAGTAACCATAGATCATACATAGATTTTTACATAGATTAATACAAAAGACAATTCTTACAAGTGACGCCCTCTGTCAGACTTAAATAACTATAATATTTAATGTTAAATAAAATTATATATTTAACACCCCTTAACAACACCATATTCAATTCAAGAATGGTACTTTCAGCAAGACTCGAAGCGCGATCCACACAATCTTGGCTAGAAACCAACGTTCCGGGATTCATCAGAGCTGAAGACTGGCCGTCATAAAGTCCCCCGATCTTAATCCGCTGGATTATGATTTATGGTTAGTTTTAGAGAGGTCATCAAAGATATAACGGCAGTGAGGAATTTTCCCATGAAAAAGCGGTTCATGATCAGTATACACAGTGATTTGCCGGCCTTCAAATGATTTCCGAAAATGCTTTATTGCTATGTATATAGCCAACAACTCACGATCGTATGTCGAGTATTTTTGTTGAGCGCTAGTTAATTTCTTGGAAAAGTATCCTAAGGGCTCCCAAATGCCGTTGACCTCCTGCTGCAAAACTGCCCCTATGCACTTATCAGAAGCATCACACATCAACGATAGAGTCGTATCAGTCCGTGGGTGAGACAATGTAGCGGCTTTCTTAAAGCCCGCCTTACACTGTTCGAAGGCTGCGCTCGCATCCTCCGATCAATGGTATTTGCTCTTATCTTTCTTTTTTGTACTGCCAAGATATTTATTAAATAAAGACTGATACGACGCTGCGTTGGGTTAATGGGCGCGATAAAAGTTAACCATACCTGAAAACCGACGGAGCTCCTCGACTGTCTCTGGCTTTGGGTAATCAATAATGGCTTTTTTTTATTTTTTTTATGTTAGTTGGATAGGCAAACTGACAAACGTAAGTGATGGTAAGTGGTCGACGTCGCCCATGAACTTAAACCAGTTTACCCGGAACGAGCCCCGGCAACTCATTTATGTGTTGCCTATCCTAAGACAAGATGTTGAGTCTGGATGCCAGTAATTACACTGTGTTTCGGAGAGAAGGGCAAGACAGGCGTCTTGCCCTTCTCTCCGAAATACAGCAAAGCTGTTTCACGGGAGAAATAAGCAAGATGGTGGTACCCATGCAGCCGGGAGCGCGGCACAGCGCTTCCCTCCCACCGGTTTACCTCTGAGGGTCGAATGCCTTCCGCTGCCACATGGTAACCTAAATATTCTAAGGAAGGCTGCCCGAATGCGCATTTAGCTAGATTAATAGTTATACCGTGATTATGTAATCTTGGAAAAATTATTTCTAAGTGTTCCTAGTGCTGAATGCCGTTCTCAGACGCTATCAGCGCATCATCTATATAATTATATACAAAATCTAAACCTTGAAAGACTGAATCCATAAATCGTTGAAAGCTCTGAGCTGCATTACGCAATCCGAATGTCATGCGTGGGAACTCGAAGAGTCCGAATGGTGTAATTATCGCGGTTTTTTCAACGTCCTCAGGGGCTGTCTCTATAAAGTGGTAGGCCCGATTTATGTCAATTTTTGAAAAAATATTCTTACCAGCTAAAATGTATGTGAAATCTTGCAGGCGCGGAATGGGATATCTGTCGGGTTTCGTGACAGCATTAAGTCGGCGGTAATCGCCACACGGCCTTATGTCACCGTTTTTCTTCTCGACAACATGCAGAGGGCTTGACCATGCGCTTTTCGAAGGGCGACAGATTCCCAGTGCATTTTTTGGAATTCCTCTTTGACGCGTTTATATCTTGCGGGTGGTAAAGGCCGTACTCGTGCGTAAACCGGAGGGCCGGAGGTTTTGATACAATGCTGTACTGTACTGGGCGCCGTTTCCACGAATGACATCGGCTGGGTAATGCTCGGACATTTAGATAGCAGCTTATGATACGGATGGTCGATACTTACAGAGAATACAGAAGGTTCGTATAAAGATGTAACAGATGCAATAACATTTAAATCTGTGACCTGATCGATAAGTTTCCGTGCGCTGACGTCGACTAATATCTTATGATGACTCAAAAAATCGGCTCCTAAAATGGGTTGCTTAAGGCGAGGATGCAGACCGCTACTTACCCCTCTGGGCGATGAGGTGTGGGGCGCCGCGTATGTGGCGGCCGCGAGACTTTACGCATTATGACAATGCGGGAATTTTGAATTTTATTACGTATGTCACTCGCCGGAACTATAGATATAAATATAGAGCTGTTCATACTTACTATCATTTAATTTTATACCGATTTTGGTATTTATCAATACTGATAAAAAATTGGAGTGCCTGATTGTAATATTAAAATAACCGCTTTTTATTGAATGGATATATGTATATCAAGGGCTTCATAACAAAGGGGCGTATACAAAAGTACAGTTTTACAGGAAAGACAAAATAATGAATAAAACAAAACTAGTTGATTGTATAAGGCTGATATTTGGCATTCTTTTTCGACATAACTTACCGTCTGGTAAGACTTTTCAAATTATAACACGCATAGTTTTTGATAAACGGTAAATACGCCTCTTTCTTTCAACGCAATTTTGGCAACGTCTACTATATAGTAAAAAATTTGTTATTAATTTTGGGGCGTACAAAAGAGAATATTGTTTTATTATGATGAATAAGTAATTTCTTATTAAAGTACTGTATTCAATTTATAACTATCTTACAAACATTAAGACACTTACTCCAGAGCTGTAATTATTTTATTAAAATCGAATATGATTTCTGTACGCCCTTTTGTTACCACTAAAAATATGTTGAATATCTTAAAACAACAGGCGTAGAAACAAGTCATTAATTCAGGGTCAGCTTTGATTACATAATTTTAAGAACTTTTTAATTACGTATAGCTTTCATACTTAAACCACTCAGTCTCTAACCTATTAAAAAGTATATTATTGTTAAAACACAACGTTATTTGTATTAATTTATTAAAAGTAACGTCAGCCTCATTTGCTTTTAATATCACTTTTTTTACTTGTTAGTAGTAGGTACTTAATAGTTTTCGTTTGATTGGCAGCTCCTGAAAACAATACGAAAATGAAACTAAAAAACAAGGTACTTATGAATATGTAATAGTTGGTGGAACGTTTTTGTAAAACCTATTTGATGTCAATAATTTAAGTTTCACCTTCGTGTACGTATGCCATCAAGTTTGCATCATCATCTTTATTGTCACACTCTGGGATAACGTGGCTGTGTGGCGATGGAACACATTGATTTGTGAAAAATTTGTGATTGAGTATGTCCAGGCCTTTTGCCATTTTCCTGAGACAATTCACACACGGCCATCTGATCCCAAACTAGGTCTGCCTTGATGATACAATGAAAAAATGATAAACAAATGATAAATACTGATATATTTTTAAATACATTCATATTATAGATAAATTACACCCAGACACAGAACAAATGATCATGTTCATTACACAAACATTTGTCCTGTGTGGGGATCGAATCCACGACCTTCTGGTTTAGCAGTAAGGATCACTAACCACTAGACTAACAGGTCATCTTTGCTACAAATTACGTGGAGCCCATCTATGCCAGATTCACCTAGAAATTTGAAAACTTTGCCGTTATTGCATCAGAATCTGATGTTTTCCTCATTTTAAGGGAGTTGAGAGCAGCATATACATTGGATCGCAGAGTTTTAGACTCCAGCAGTTCTAAATTATCCCAATCATACATAGGGCACACTACATCAACCATCGTATTGCTTTTGTACAACTCTTCACAATAGCTTCTTTCAGCGATTTATTCTTATAGATGAAGAGATATACCATTATTGTTATTAGCCGTGTTTTAGTCTTAAATTCTTTAGTAAGTAAACAAACTTTCCTAAATAGGTCTGCAATTTTCTACTTTAAGAAGTGTTTTTCAATTTCTGAGCAAGCACTTACTGTATATTTGTCTTTATCAATTCTGAACCATTTAGCAATGGTTTGGCATAACACTTTTCATACTCTTTGCTCACCTCTGAATCTTTTAGTCCTTTGACTTTTAATTCCTTTCGTCTACGCTTCAGTTCCAAAGTTTGGTCTGAGATCAGGTATATCATTCCTATTCTTCTGTATATTCACTAATGTGTCACTGATTAGGAGCTTCAAGCTGTTACAATTAGAGTCAGCAGTCTCGAAATTCAAGGTTTCTGCGGACTTCAGTTTGTTTTCCATTGTACCAAAGTGAATTTTCTGAATGCGGTACTTCATCTGAAGTGTTAAACTTCAAGCTGAAATAGGAATTCCAGTTGCTAATTTTATTTTAAAATATAGGGAGTATTTTCCCAACAACACTTATTGTAAATGAAAAATTTTGATTGTATGTCTGTTTCCGTTCAGCATTTTTGTTTGCCATTTTTGTTTAAAACACGTAAAGAAAAATTTGACACAGATCCGACGGGGACGCGGGCGGCACGGTATTGAATCGGCCCGCCCGAAACAGTTGTTGTTTTTATGGTTTTTTAAGTTTTTGTACCGAAAAAGTGAAATAAATTAAATTTGAATAAACATAGTTTACGTAGGTTGAAATGAAGAAAATTATGATATAAATTTCAAATTTAAAAGAAATATTTTTTCCTACAAATGTGTACAGGCTTTGCTTAAATTTATGCTATGTTTGGGATTTTTTATGATCGAGTCAAGTTAGTCTAATCGTGTAATGAACTTACAAGGGTTCTAGGTAATATCCTTGAATATAACATATCTTTTTTCCAGGCCGATAAATAACGCGGGAATAATTTTCCTGATTTTTTTGCCAAGCGCTTCTCACTGTGTATTTGCCAATATACCGCCTTAACGTCAGCGATAACGAAATCCCATCTATAAGGCCTGCGTAGATTAAGGTTTAAAACGAGCGATTTTTGTCCATAAGTTTTTATCTCCGAACCATTGGCGGCGAACAATTTGTAATCACTGCACTCAGTTTGGGCATTGCGTTTTTTACTTACTGGTAAAACCGAGACGTTTGCGCCAGTGTCCACTAGGAAATTTAGTCCACTACTCACATCGGTTATTTTAAGGCGGTGTCCAGGAGATATGGCGCAGAGCTCCGCCGTTGACTGCGCCTCTCTTAGTTTCCCTGCCGTGGTTTCCAAGCACAGGGCTCCTCGTAATTCCTTCCCCTTGCGCTAAAGCGGTTATGGTAAAAGCAGAGCCAGTCCGGACTTTCTGGGGTTTTACGTGTCGCGGATCGGTCCCGGCTGCGGTTATGAAATCTGACAGAACTACTGTCATTCCACTTCCGCTGGAATTTTGGCCGGGGTCTCCTTTCTAGGTCTGCTAGTTTTATGCTAAGCTTCGCCATGATGATATCAGTATCCCGGGATGTCGAAGGTGTTTGTGCTACTTCATTCACCTGATGGGCAGAGCGAGATGTCTCCATGACGATGTCAGCTATGCGGGCAAGGCAGTCTAAGTCTTTGGCCTCAGAAACCGCTAAAACCGCTCGGGTGGGGCTAGGTAAATTGCCTTGCCACAGCAGCTTGAGTGTGTCGTCTGGTATTTTACCTTTTGCCAGCTCTCGCATGCGCCGCAGTAATTGGGAGGGTTTTTGGTCTCCCAGTTCCATCTCACTAATCAGTTTTTGAAGTTGCCGGTTCGCCGATTCCTCATATATTTGAAGTAAACGCTCCTTCAGCGCTTCGAATCTTTTGGTCGCTGGTGGGTTTGTTAAAATATCCGTCACCAGCTGGATAGCCTCTTTGCTCAGCTCAATACGACTATATCGTATTTTGCTTCATCAGAAATCTTTTGTGGTGCCAACATTGCCTCTGTTCTTATAAACCAAATCCTTGGGTGGTCCGTCCAAAAATCAGGAATCTTAGTCGTAAGTGTAATTGCTGCCAATTCCGACGCGTCCATTTTTAATATAATACGCAAAAAGGCTGCACTGATCACAAAGTTTTTACTATGTCACTTTTCGTCCGGGGTCAACAGTTTAGGTATTTAGTCTATGAAGGAAACTACACGTAATTATTACTGTTTATTTCAATGTGCACACTGGTTAACAATTCGCGGCGGACTAACTTAAGGTGCCCCTAGTTTCAACTGTTACACAGATATACAATACCTAGACCTAATGTTACATAGAGTCGTTATGTGTGGGTGATGCTAACCCCTACAGTAGTATATGTAGTTTAATTTAATGCCTCTCGCTTTTATCAACCTTGTATAATATATAGACCAATAAAGAGTTGGAAAGAGAAGACAGTCCTTTATGGAATTATAACAAAATGAAAAGAGAGAGCAATCTAATGTCAAGTGTAACCACTTTTATTTGACAGGTCCGCCCAAGTCCCCACCATGGTTCAGGCCTTGTCGTGGCACCTTGGGCGAAGCCAATTGAGCCGAGGGGGCTCTTTGTACCCCCCTTATAAGAAGAGGGGACAAAAGAGCAGGGGAGCAAGGGGTGAGGATGGGAACCTCACCCCATTGTACTGTCCTGACGTTGGGAGGAGTTGTTCTATGGTGCTGGACAACCCCTCTGTGGAGGTGGCGTCGGTCCCTTGCGGGGCTGACTAGCCGTCGAGGTGCCCTGTTAGCTTAACAGATCCGGGGCACCTCACCAAGGCGGCACTGGTGGCACTCGCCGGGTTTTAGTGGGAAGAGCTGCGTACATTTACCATATTTAGAGCGCACCGACATACCCACCTGAGGACTTACTCCCCAGGCGGGATTTCATTTCCCGGTAAAAGAAAAAAAAATAAGAAAAAAAAAGGTCCGCCCAAGTCACCACGCCTTAAAAGAGCCTCTCGGTATTTCCAATTTATTTCTTTGTTCCAGGTATATTTGCAATAAATACTATTGCATTTAACATTAGTAAGATGTTAAGTGAGTGATTGTGATGTGAATCATACAAACAATCGTGAAAATTATACATATAAATCGATATTTAAAATAAAATCGATACATGTACGTGATATATCGCTTCAATCCGATACTATCGAATCGAATGTAATATCGATATATTTCATCCGATATACCAAATATCGTCACGTCCATTTTTTTCTTTATATTTACTTATTCCTTTAAATCTGCAACATTGTTAATTTGAGTAAAAATAAAACGAAAAACCCCGGGTATTAAAAACTAGCCTTTGCAATAACGAAACGCAGACATGAGATACTCTCCACGAGGGCAGCACTAGTAGCAAAACTTTTATAATTTGTGGTGGTGGCAGCATTGGGACTACCCAAATGCCACCTTTTCTATTTTTTCTTCCAATAAAAAAAGAAAATAATCTGTGGTGTGGTGTCTACGGTCACTTGTTACGGTTTTGGTCATTGGTTTCGTATTCAGTGCAATATAACCTATAAATAAAAGTTGTCTGTTTTGTTTAATACAGTTTACGAAATATAAATAAATACCTTTAAGTGTGTATAACTATTAGGGTTGCCACGAATAGTGATTTGGCCGAATACCTAATACCGAATATTCTGCAACGTTGTCGGCCGATCGGCGCTCGATTATTCGGCATTAAGTACATGCTTGTCGAACGCGTAAAAAATTATAATACAACAAATCTTGTCGCGACCTGTCTCACTCGTGCGAGGGCGGGCGTGCGGCGTGCGGCCATTTGACTGTTTGTTTCTATTGCGAGTAGACACGTCACGGCACGCTTTGTCACATCATTATAAAAAATAGAACATCGCCTACGATTTTGTAGAAAAGTTCGTTAGTTAGTTTTTTTTTTTCAATTGTTTTTGTGTTAAAAAATGACACCAATTCATAAAAAATCGGCCATATGGCAATATTACGAGATTGATAGTGAAAATAATAAACTGGCCGAGTGTTTGTTGTGTAACAACAAGATATCAAGAGGCGGAGAAGGAAAGAAAGCAAGTAAGTCAAAACTTAAGTTAATTTAATGTCTTGTTTATTTATTGACGATTCTTCATAAAACACGATAACGATACGTCATGACGGTTGGCTGTGCACATTGCGTACGGAATCGTTATTTTTCAAGATTCACCAAAATGTGAACATTTTCTGAATTTCGTTTCGACGTTTCTTCATTCTTGTTACAAAAAAATAATGATTCGTGTTTTTGGTGAAACGTGATTTGAGACCTGTCCGTCATTTTCCACGAGTCTTCATTGTGTGAACACGGCATTTAAAAACTTTAAAAAGCATTACCGCCGTCAAATAAAAAAAGAATCGTGAAAAGAAATTAATTTTAGTATTTTTTTTCTATTTACAGCTACAACTTCTTTAAAAAATCATCTTAGAACCAAACATGCTGTGCAGTACGCTACTTTAACTGATGTTCCCTCGACAAGTGGCAGCAATAAGAGCGGTACTTCTACTTCCACCGATTCCAAGATACCAGCAGTACCTGGAACGTCCAGATCAAAAGAACGACAGCTAACCCTGAAAGAAACATCAGAGAGGAAATTATTATGGGACATTAATGATCCGAAATCTATAAAATATCATTACTTGATTGGGGAAATGATTGCTTTAGACAACGAACCATTATCACTTGTGGAACGGGTCGGCTTTCAGAGGCTTATGGTAACCGCTGTTCCCCATTATAAAGTACCTGGTCGCACTTACATGACAGAGAAAGTTATTCCTGATATATACAACAGAATTTGGTCTACAATAGAAGTCAGTATTTCGCAGGCAACAGCAGTAACAGTGACATCTGATATATGGACATGTCACCACAATAACGAGAACTTTTTGAGCTTCACTGCGCACTGGATATCTCCAGAGTTCATTTTGGAACATGGCGTTTTACCTATGAAATCGTTTCCCGGCTCACATTCTGGTAACAATATTTCAAAAGAACTCGAGGCTATTACAGATAGATGGAATATACCTAAAAGCAAGATCCATTTACGTGTCCATGATAGTGGGGCTAATATGACAAAAGATGTGCGAGATGCAGGATATGATTCAGGTAGGTGCTTTATTCATTCATTGCAACGAGCTATAGAGGAGTCGCTAAAATCTCAACCAGAAGTACTACAGATGGTAGCTGCTGCGAGGCGAATCGTTACCCATTTTAACCATTCAAGCTTAGCACAGCAGAAACTTAAATCCATTCAACAAGAACTTAACTTGCCTAACCATCAACTAGTACAAGATGTGAGCACTCGCTGGTATTCTACGTATTATTTAATGGAGTGATTATTAGAACAAAAGCGTGCAGTATCCTTGTACATAACAGATATGAAACTTTAAATAATCTAGCTCATGCTCAATGGGAACTAATGGAACAATGTATCAAACTTCTCAATACATTCGAAGAGATTACCAAAATAACCAGCTCAGGTATCTCCTGCACCTCTGAAGTGATTCCACATGCAGTACTTTATTAAAATATCTGGGAAAGGCAGAGATAACTGAGAGAGTACCAAATTTAGTGACAGTGAGATCTTCACTGCAAGCTGAGCCTTAAAAGCGATTTAACTTTGATGAAAATAACAAATATCTGGTCGCTACGTTTTTGATCCACGTTTCAAAACAAGTTTCCTAGGATTGGTTCAAGCAGAAAGAGCAAGACAAAAAATTCTTCTAGAAGCTCTGAAACTAAGTTGTAATGATGAATCTGGTAGTACCGATGAAGATTCTTCTCCACTTCGTAAGAAAAGAAACTTGAATGAAAATGAACACTTGAAATACACGACAGTTTCTGGAACTGCTTTGAGGAAGTCGCTACTGATAATATGCGAAATAGTAATGATGAGGAGAACATGGAGAAGAATACTGTGGCAAATCGCCTAGATAGAAAAGCTGATCCTTACAAGTGGTGGTCAAATGAAAAACAATACCCAAACCTTTCGAAATTTGCTAAAGTTTATCTTTCTTCTCCCGGGAGTAGCGTGTATAGTAAGAGGTTGTTTTCTGAAGCTGGTATCATTTACGATGAAAAGCGTAATCGTTTGCTACCATCAAATGCTAAAAAGCTTGTTTTTATCCATCACAACTTACCGCTGATTAATTTTACTTATTAAAATATTGTAATCTGGTAATAAATACAAATCTTGAGTAATATGATGTGTCTTTTTTGTCCATGATTTGGTATTCGGTATTCGGCCGAATAATAAGTACTATTCGGCCGAATACCGAATAGCAAAAAAAGTGGCCGAATAGGCCGAATACAGAATAGTAGCCGAATATTCGTGGCAACTCTAATAACGATATATAAAAACAGCTTTTATAAATTGTATAGAATAAGCAAGCTGTGATAATTATTGTCTCTTTTGTTTATTACAGTTTACGATTCATACAGTAAGTATAACGTGTTTTTAATGAAAGTACTATCAATTGTTACTATTTAATAGTATAAAACAATAAATAATGGAATGCTTTAGTAGTTATGAGTGTGAATCTAGCCGACACTAATTTTTTTTACAATAAAAAAAAAGTGTAAATATAGTTTTAATTCATTAAACTAAAAAATGTACAGTTAAAAAATAAAAGAAAACATGTCGGCCAATTTTATACTCATTGGTATTTGAATCAAATTCTCCAAAATGTACTTTTAATTAACTTGTTTACTTGTCAATGGCATTTTTTTTTTGGTTGTCTTAAGAGTCTTAGTTAGAGTCTAGGGATGGGAAATGTTCGATTAAATTTATTTCGATGGATTTGTTTTTATTTCATTAATTTTTAGGACTTAGGATTTTTCTCACGCAGTTTTTTTTTTCAGAAATTAGGAATTTTTTCAATATAGCACCTTCTAAAAAAAGTATTGTTTGGAAATATTACGAAAAAAATTATGAGAAAACTGCCAAGTGCCAGATGCAAGATATGTCAAAAAATGTTAAAACGGCTGGCAATACCTCTAATGCGATGGCCCATATCAAAAATATTCATAAGGCTGTCTACTCAGAAGTTTTCAAAAGTAACAATAGTGCTGCTGCTGTTACAAAAGATTTAAATTCAGATTTATCCAACCCAATCTCTAGTACTTCAAAACAAGATAGTATCACGATATCGGAATCTACCGTAAACGAACATCAACTGTTGCCTTCAACTTCTAAGTCGTCGCCAATGGATTCTACGTCGTCGCCAATGGATAGTAGCGAGATAAGTACTAGCAATTCTCAAACTGATGAAAAGATGGATTGTGATAGGGAATTGCCTTTTAAACACCAGAGATCAATTGAAAGTAGTTTTGGAGAAATATACGCGTATACCTCTACTGGTGACAAAACTAAAAGAATTAATAATGCCATAATATTCATGATCTGTAAAGACAATCAACCTTTATCATTAGTTGAAAATGAAGGTTTCAAGAATCTTTTGAAAGTAACAGCGCCTCATTATAAGATTCCTAGCAAAACTTCTGTGACACGCTGGTTAGATGAAAAGTATGATGCATTATCAACAGTATACGCATTATTACAGTTATCAAACATAAATTATGCTGTGTAGAAGATCTTATCCTAACAAGTAACATTTAGTCAGATCTACAAACGAGAAGTTATCTAGGTGTAACTGCTCATTTTGGCATCGAAATTGAATTTCATTCCGTAACTTTAGGTGTGTACCACTTAGATGAAAGGCATACTTCCGAATACATTGCCCAAATGCTCACTAAAACATGTGAAGAATGGGGATTTAATACTGATAAAGTCACAGCAGTAGTAACTGATAATGCTGCAAATATGGTGAAGGCTGTCGAAATTGCATTTGGAAAAAAAGCATATCCCTTGCTTTGAGTATACACTTAATTTAGTAGCTGAACATATTCTGGGAATTCCAGAATTACAGCAAATATTAACGAAAATAAAAATGTTGTTACTTTTTAAACAAAATTGTGTAGCAAGTGACTAATTGCGCAAATCAGTTAAAGCTGACACAAAATTGATTCAGGATGTCCCTACACGTTGGAACAGCATGTACTAATCATATATGATTGCAAGTTTCCTTGATTTACAAAATGCTGTAAGGAAATTTTAATTCGTCATAAAACAGCACCGCCGATGTTAACTGGTATGGAGTTGACAATAATATTAACATCGCTTCTTAACATACTACGCCCTCTAGAAGCAGCGACCAAGGAAATATCTGGCAATAAATATTTCTCAAGTAACAAAGTCATTCCATTAGTGCACTGCATGATATCAAAACTCAAAAACCTAGTAATTGAAGAATCTTTAATCAAGCAGGTACAAAAACGCATTCTTACCGAAATTAATAAACGAATGGGCGTCATTTAAAAGGTATCATCATTAGCTATTGCTACATTATTGGACCCAAGATTTAAAAAACTTCATATTCAAGATTCTTTGGCGTGCGCAAATGCCGTCGGTAATTAAAGAGATGATTAAAAAAACCAGCAAGATGAATCTACTGTGAAATCTGACTCTGACAATTCAAACAAAATTAGTTTATCATCGGATCTCTGGTGTGATCATCATAAACTGGTTCAGCGGAATTGGAAAACGTCACGGATCAAGCGTCCATTGAATATTGATCGATTCCTTCCCAAATTTTATTATGTTAATTTTGTTAAAATCATTAGATACAAATAATACATGAAGTAGGTACCTAACTACATAATAAAAGTCATATTATTTTATATAAAGAGTAAACATGAGTGTGTAAGAGTATTATGATATTTCATTTAACTCTGGAGTGGTCGCGCGGGCTACATATGTAGCCCACCCATATAAAATTAACAATTTCTAAGAATCTGTTCGCAATAGCTGCTCGCGCCTCCAGGTATTTTCAAATGAATGTTCGAGCGACACGCTCAGTGCAGCGCGAGCGCAAGTTGTGTGTGGTTGTGTCACAGGAACGCCGCAAAGTGTCTGGACTACATATGTAACCCACGCGACCGATTACGTAAGTATTATTGTCATATCGTTTTTTTTGTTTTTATTTATTTTATGATCCTATTAACTTCTGTACTCCATTTAAATGTCGTTTATTATTGTAAGATTGTTGTTATATAATGTGATTTTATATTTTAGAGATGGATAACCGAAAAATTGCACAGATTGAGGCATGGCTGGCTGAAGTTGATGAAAGCGAAGCTTACATAGCTGAATCAAGCTCTGACGAGGAGACTGATCATATAGAAGAGCAGGACAGGAGGAAGGTGACAGGTTTGATGAAACCTCTGAAGTTGGTGAGCCACCTGAGCGACGTCGTCGCACTGACTTTTACTCAGGGGTTGATGATACTTTATGGTCCAAAAAAATTCCTCTGAACAGAGGAAGGACTCGAAATCATAATATAATATTATGTGTCTTTCAGAAAACACAGCATCGCTTATGAAGAAGCAGTGTGTAACTCACCTTATCTTTATTCATACCATCGTGCTTTTACGTCTTTGTCTATGCTTAACCAATGTCTTTGGATTCTAGTTGTCTATGAATTGTCACTGCTAGGCGAGAATCGCACTGTCTCTCGTCATTGCGTGTGTTACTCCCGAACGGTTAAGTTCGATTTTGAAATTTCGTTAAGTATTTAATACATAGACATAATTTGTGCTTAAAATATATTTTATTAAGATGAGCTATAACGCAGAGAACTCTCCGCACTCGGACGAAAATAAGTAACTTAAATAGTGTTCAAAATACAAATGAAGACGAAGAGAATCCATCCTCATCTAGATCATCCTCTCAATCGGAGAGTGGAAAGCTGGTTTTTAAGAGACGAGGTGTAAAAGAAGACCCACAAATAGAAGCCATATTGAATCAGGTAGGCTTTTTATCAAACATATATATGCAGAGTGTCGGTAGTTAACAAATTAACAAAGACGTTACTAATAATACCGTTTTGAGTGATAACTTTCTTACTATACCGGGGAAGACTCCTGCATCACTAGATTTAGGTGAAATAGGCATCATTATTGTTGGTACTAAAACAATAAAACCAGTCCTCGCAGAGGGGGTAGATAAAATAAAATTATTACAAAATTTTGGCTTATCCACATGGCAAAATGTTAGATATACTAAGACTTTACAGTCATATATAGCTACTCCAGGCTTTACTGATCTTAAAATTAATGACGAACACGTCATTTAAGTAAATCAAAAGATTATTTAGTGGGTACTGAATGTATTATGGCAGTATTGTCAAATACTGTTTTTGAGAGTAATGAATTACTTAAATGGGGTTTATAAGCAGTGGTTGATTGGGCTGCGTAATGCCCAGAGGAATTTAATATGACCACACTGGTACAAAAAAAAAAGAATTGTTCATTTATTGGAGAATTCAGTGTTTTTAATAAAAACTCTAGACATTTTACAAATTTTATGTGGAAAAAGGGCTGAGTGTATAAAAAATAGGAGACAGAGATTAATTAAAGAATTACCAAACATATGTATATTGTAGTAGTATTAGTTAGCGTTAAGAAATATTCTCCCTTCTGAAAGTGCTTTATTTGACCAACTTAAACTTAATGCCCTCATTCAAAATTTTGGTGGCCCTACAAAGTGGATGAGATCTTTCTTTTAAACAAAATAAGTTTCACAATTTTGCGGCTAAAAGGAAGGGATCGGATCCCACTGCCTTTCCTTCCACTAGTACCGACCGACCCTAAGAGGGCGAGATTAGATGTTTCTCGGAGAAACTATAATAATAATAGTAGTAATTTTAATGATTCTCACTCTCGTTTTTAAAATGCTCAAACTAAGTCGTAAGGCACAGGAAAGAGATCTTCCTTTCGTGCGTTCGACAATTCAAGGGGGGGCAACTGAAGAACTTCATAGATCGATGGGGGAAGCTTGGAACAACACCCTTTCTCCTGAAAGCCTTATCAGGGTCTCGAATACCCTTTATTCAAAAACCCACATTAGTATACGCCTGAAGGGACGTGGTGTAGAATTAAACAACTGTTCCCGATCGGTTACCTTTTATTACTGTCTCATAAATGAATACACATTATAATTAAATGTTGTTATACAATAGTAGATGTATGTATATAGCTACACCTCACCTCGGGGGCAATAAGAGAAAAAAAAAGTTTTTTTTTTCATCTATACAATAAAACATTATGATTCTAATGTATAATATGTATTGCTATTTCAAAGGATATAATGTATTGCTTCAGTTATACAATTAACATAACGTAATATGGCTTAAGTTATAAAAGGTTTTGTTCTATTTTTATGGATTAAATATGGTTTATTATTTTTTAATAACTTGACATTAACATCTAAATCTTCTAACACAATAAATAGTCGATCCCATTGTCTACTTAATTTATCAGCTATTTCATTTTTAATTAATATTTGTTGACCATTATCATAAACAACGTTATTTAAGTATTTATCATAGGAATATTTACGATTCTGTTTACTTAAAACTAAATTTTTCTTAAAAGTTTACCGTATACATACGGTCTGTAATATTTAACAGCCCACACAATAGCGACTAACTCTTTTTGAATGGTTGGATAGTTTAGTTCAGCCTTATTGAGGGGTCTGCTAGCATAAGCTACCGGTTTCATATTTTTATTACACAAGACTGCTCCAACAGCTGTGCCTGAAGCATCTGTTTGGATTATAAATTCATTATCTTCCGAAAAATCTGGGAAATCTAAGACAGGTGGGGTTGTCAAAGCTATTTTTAATCTTTCAAATGAATTTTGACATTCAGTAGTCCAATTAAAAGGTTCATATTTTCTAGTTAATTTATTCAATGGATAGGTTAATTCTGAGAAATTTTTGATGAATTTTCTATAATAATTACAGAAAGCTACGAACCTCTTAACTTCATCTGTATTAGTTGGTGTTGGATAATTTTGTAAAATTTTGACTTTTTCAGGGTCAGGCAATACTCCATTTCCCGAGACTAAATGTCCTAAATAAAGAATCTCTTTTTGTAAGAAGTTACACTTTTCTGGGTTCATTTTAAGTTAACTTTTCTCAGTCTCTCTAAAACTCCTATCAAATTCCTATTATGGATATGAAGGTTTCTCCCAAAAAAGATTAAATCATCTAAATATAAAAGACATTTGTCATGAGTTAACCCAGACATCGCTACTGACATAAGTCTGCTAAAAGCACTTGGACTTGTTTTGAGCCCCATCGGCAATCTTTTCATTTGGTACTGACCGGTGTTTGTAGTGAACGCTGTGTACTCTCTACTGCCTTTATTTAACATTAGCTGGAAGTAACCTTGGTTAAGGTCTAAATGAGTAAAATAGATAGAACCAGAGAGTGAGTCCAAAATTTCGCTAATATTCGGTAAAGGAAATTTGTCATCTACAATACAATCATTTAATTTTCGGTAGTACAACTAGCCTCCATTTATTGTCGTTTCCAGACTTTTTTGGCACTAATAAAATAGGACTAGACCACTCACTCTTTGCTTCTTCTATAATATCGTTATCAATCATTTTTTGAATTTGTTTGTTTACTTCATTTTTCAAAGAATGGGGTAATCTATATTGTTTTACAAAAACAGCTCATAAACATTAGTAGCTGTTAATTTAAAAGAATACATCCGAGTATTTGGAACAAATTTCTTGAATAGACTGCTTTTCTTCTGTATTTAAATTATTGAATTTTAAAATATCTAATAAAAATTTTGCACGCTCCGAACTGTTACCATTATGCTTAAAGTCGCATAAATCATAATCTTGAATTGAATAAATCTCAGGTTGAAACATAGGTAAACTAACATCATGTTCATTTGTATTTAAAATTTTAACTGGTAATCTATTATTCTTTATTTTTCCTATACATCCCGCAAGAAATACATTTTCCGCCAATTCTTTGTTATGAATCACACAATCACCCTTAAAATGAGTATCTAACAATAAATAATGAATTGATTCGCTTCGCGTTGGTATGTGTAAAAATTCATTCGAATATTCAATGGAATCATAAAGTGTTAAAGAATATTCCATTTTTAGATACCGTAATAATGTTTGTGTCTAAGTTAATATTTGATGCATGACTGCATAAGAAATCTAAGCCTAAAATCTGAATATTTGATGCATGACTGCATAAGAAATCTAAGCCTAAAATCCCATCAGCCTTCAAAGGTATGTTATCGAAAACATGAAACTTGATATTAAAATCAACACGCTCTTGCCGATCTAGATGAATCAGATTAAGGCGAACGAATCCTCTGGAATGTATCTGACCACCGATACCATTTATGACTGTGTCATCTCCAATTATGGAACTGTTCATAGGTAATGCATCTCTCTTTATTACAGATAAAGATGCTCCCGTATCTACCAACCAAAAGTATTTTTATTGTCAAAGTATAATTTTAAAATTTTTGCTTTTCCTGTTAACGCCAAAATATTATGTTTTAGATCGAAAAAACTGAATTTCACCATTTTCTGAGTTCATGGGTTCGTTCCTATAAGATTGATTCGTATAAAATATACGATGATTATTACCACTACCACGGTTTCCGTCATTCGTATAATTAGTGTAACTAGATCGAGTTATGTTCGACATTTGGTAACCTCTTGTAGAATTGATAGAGAATGAAATTGGGGATTTATCGAAAATAGAATTTCTTACATTAATTAATTTACTTGCATTGCCTGTTTTCCAATGTCGAGCCCAAAAACTTTTAATTTTATGTTTGCAATATTTTTGAATTTCTGAAGGAGGTGATTTTATTGTTTTACAAATAACATTTTCATAAGTTGCATTTCTAGCTTCTATATCAGCTTTTTCATTTCCGGGTATCCCTTGATGGCTTGGGATCCATATTAATTGAAAGTTATAGTTATTACTTAGAAGGTTTAACACTTTTTGTTTGATTTCAATAATTAAGGGATTTGTATTATTTATATTTTGTAAGGCTGAAAGACATGATTTTGAGTCCGTATAAATTAAAAACAATATCGTATTGGGTTCTTTACATATAATTTCTAATGTTTTAAGTATAGCTAATGATTCACAACTAAAAATAGAGTGGTAGTCGCCAATTCTGTATCGATAACTACTATTACTTGAAACAACTGAGAATCCTGATCTTTCATTCATAACTGACCCATCAGTAAAGAAAAGCTTACAATTATTATACCTACTATTTATTTCATGATATATTCAGATTTTAGTTGATTTATATGAGTTATCCATGTCATTTTTCTATCTAATGTTAAACCTAATATTTTTAAGTTATTGACTTCTTTGATTTTCGTATTATGTAAAGTTAATTGTAAATTTCTTGTTTTATTTCTCTTTTTAGTTAAAATTAAGAATTCGGATTTAGTTTTTGAAAATTTAAAACCAGATTTGTCAGCCCATTGTTGAAGGCTATCTAACGTTTTTTGGATTAATCTAAATATGGGTTTCAATGTTCTACCACTACATGTTATTGAGAAGTCATCAGCAAATAAGAATCCTTTTACTGGCTTGTCAATACAAGAGAAAACATCATTAATAACTAATAAAAATAATACTACACTGAGCACTGAGCCTTGCGGGAGACCGTTTTCTATAGAAACAGAGTTTGATAATGTGTCATTGATTCTTACTTTTATTGATCTTGCTGTCAAAAAGTTTTTAACAAATGCTAAGGCATTTCCTTTAATATTAATACTTTGTAGAGAATTTAGAACTTTATGCTTCCAGACCATTTCATAAGCCTTCTCAATATCAAGAGCTACTATTACTATGAAATGATCTTTAGCAAAACTGTCAAGTACTTCACTGTCAATATTCATTAAATGATCTGTAGTTGATCGAAATTGACGAAATCCATATTGAAATGGAGATAAATAGTTATTTTTATCAATGTACCATCTAATTATTTTACTTATAATTTTTTCCAATATTTTACACATATTACATGTAAGGGATATTGGTCTATAACTAGTTTGTAAATTTGGGATATTTCCAGGTTTTAATATTGGCACTACTAACGCTTCTTTCCAGCTATCTGGGAAAACCTGCTTTTGCCAAATAAAATTATATAAATGAAGTAAAAAATCAAGGGCACTCATTGGCAAGTGTTTTATTATTATATTTGAAATATTGTCTGGCCCTGGGCTTGAATAGATTGATAAAACCGTTGTCATTTCGTTCATTAATATTTTAATATTTATTGGGTTGGAGTTGTCAAATAATTCAAAATTTTGTTTAGTTTCCTCAGTATTTTTGTAGTGAATAAAATTATCTTCATAGTTATTAGAGCTAGAGTTATTAGCGAATGTCTTTGCTAATATATAGGATGTTTCTTTTGGGTCAGATGCAAATGAACCATCAGTTTTTTCAAGTACAATTTTGTCAAGTCTAATGTTCCGGTGATTAAGATGATGTATTATTTCCATAGGTCCTCAATAAGAGTTTGGTTGTTAATAGTGGATACCCAATTCTCCCAATATCTTTTCCTATTTTCTTTTACAAGTCTTCTATAATAAGCTCTCTTTTTTTTATAGTCAATTTTATACATCGAGTTGGGATCATTTCTCGCATATTTTTTAAAAAGTTTAAAGACCTTTTTTGTTGCCCTGTTTGCAACTTTACAGTCATCATTCCACCATGGTAGATTATTTTCCTTAATACGACCTATAGTTTTTGGTATGGATAAATTTGCTGCTTGTAAAATTATTCCAGTAAATTTTTCAATAATATCATTTATAGGATAATCGGGTATAGAAAGTGGAGATGGTAATTCAAAAATATTTTGATTAACCAATTCAGAAAACATTAACCAATCAGCTTGGTCATACTTCCATTTTTTTGGTACACATATATTATTATTTTATAAATTATATTGTAAATTTTGACTAATTAATGTTTTGATAATAATTGGGAAATGATCACTATCATATAAATCGTCTAAGGCGTTCCATTCGAAATATGATGATATATTTTGAGAAGCCAAAGTCAAATCTATATTGCTCGTGCTACACGTATTACTATTAAAATGTGTAGGTTGTCCGTTATTTAATAATAATATATCACTATGGTCATCGAGCCATTCAGCAATTGATTTACCTCTGGTGTCGCATTTAGCAGAACCCCAGTAAAAATGGTGGCTATTAAAATCACCCATAATTATAAAAGGTGATGGCAGTTGACGTATCAAATTATTTAAATCACTAATATTTAGTGCACTACTATTTGGAAGGTAAATATTGCATATAGTAACAGTAAAAGGATATTTAATTTTAATTACTATTGTTTCTAAATTAGTGTTTACATTTATAATATCTGGAATAGTATGTGGTTTGATAAAGATTGCTACGCCTCCACTAGCCCTATTACATTGTAAACGGTTTTTAAAAGTGTACATACCCCTTAATTGAAGCACAGTAATTTGAAGTGAAATTCGTTTCCTGTAAACAAATGCAAGTTGGACCAAGTCGACTAATCAACAATTTTATGTTTTCTAATCTTTTAAAATACCCATTAACATTCCACTGTAACACATCCATGAAATAATTTGTTAATATATTATAATAATATCTAAATCCTTATAATAATTAAGTATAAAGAAGTTACATAAGTACTATTAATTCTCTTTGCACGTAGGTACGATTGCGTCAGTAATTACTGTTTCATTTAATTTTTTTGACAAACGTGAACATCTGTTTTTTAAACTCTTATTTAACTATGTATTTTACTACACATTACAATTAAACCGCTAATATTATCTGTATAATTATATGTTAATTCTTTCACATTTTGTTTTCCTTTTGCATTATCCAATAAGCTAATAAATTGATCTAAATTAATAGGGAATAAATTGTCACTGTTTATTTCTGCCATGTTATGTTCAATATCTTTCCAAACTTCTTCTTCAGTTCTCATGTCATCTTTCTTCAATTTCTTTTTTGTTTTTGGTTTAACGACGACGTCTTCCATAGAAACATTACTTTCTGTTCCATCTGTTTCCGATTCAATTATGTCAGATTCATGTCCTTTTACATATTGTCTTAACTGTATATCTGGTACTGATAATTCGCTAGTTTTTGGGGAATGAATACGTTTCTTTCCTTTCAAATTTAATGGATTCGGTTGTGAAGGTGGTTCTTGCATAGTCTGCGGAGTGCCGGGTGGGTCCAATATACGATCATCGTTTCTTTCAAAGATTTGCTTAATTTCTTCTTCCAAATGATTGTCGGACTCCTTGGTATCAGAAACAGCTGCTTGGGATACTATTTTAATCTGTGGACAATTATTCGCTAAATATAAATTCGCAAATAAAAAAATTGTGTTGCAGGAAAAAAAAATTAAGGCATCATTTGAAATGTATATCCAATAGTTTGTCCCTTCATAGGTTAGTTGAATTGATTCTGGGAGGCGCGATTCATCATCAGGGCTTACGTATAACTGCCTTCTAAAGCTTAAAATATGAGAGAAACCTGGATCGCTCACCCCAATTTTCATAAAAGATATAGGAGACATTATTTTGACTTTCATCTCTTCAAATTTTTGTTCAATAACCGTATTTGGTATAACTGGGCAAACATTTGAAAAAATCTATTCTTCTATTTCAAGTAAATTCTTATTTATACTGACGTTTTTCTTTTCTTCAATAAGATAATCAGCTGTTTTCTTGCTATCCAAATATACACATATTCGAGCATTCGATATGCGGGATAATTTATTATTTAAAAAAAATTATATATATATATATATATATATATATATATATATATATATATATATATATATATATATATATATGGATATAGTTGAAGCTGGAGTTATATATGACAGTGCGATAAGGTACTCCCTGAGAGTTATTCCTTCCATTGATTCCAAAATGATGGCTTGATCCTTTTTGGGGAAACATGTTGTGGATGTCACGTTGGCGTAACTTGATACATTTGGAACTTGCGACACTTGAGACTGAGTAGGTAATTGCGACATTGGGGGATTTTGATACGTTTGGGTGGGAAACATTTTAAAATAAAGGGCCTCCTGTTGCCAGGAGATACCCCGTTCTCGTTATTTTAATCTTTTAGTATCACGTAAATGATCACTCGTAAACAAAACACGACGGTTCGATCGACCTAAGCACGGCACGCGTGTCCGCTGTGAGTGCTTTTTTTTTTTTTTTTTTTTTTTGTGTATCGCACTATACACATATCTTCTACTTCATAGGGACACGAACTTCATGCTGCTCCTCCTCACCATTCGACCGGAACTCAACTCTCGAACGGTTGAATGATCGCCGAAAATTGTTTTGTATAATTTGCTCCCTGATCCAAGAATGGTGACACTTTTTGTATTGAGTATATACAAAATATATCGCTCCAAGAGCCAAGAACATACAGATGATGATCAGCATAATACTCATAGTAGACATGTGTGTCTTTAATTCTTCTACATGCGCCGAAATGGATCCCAACGCATTCTGGTCGATGAAAACAGTATCTTTTTCTACGTTTGAGCGACACATTTTAATACGATTTAAAATTTTAAACGCTTATTTAATTGTAACACAACGCGGAGACTATATTCGCGACGCGCATCCCAACTATGGCATGGGTCGCAATGAAGGGACGTGATGTAGAATTAAACAACTGTTCCCGATCGGTTACCTTTTATTACTGTCTCATAAATGAATACTTCTTTGTCGTTACACTCTTGGCAGAGCGGTCGTGGTCGTTACTTCAGCAGCATCGGTGTTCGTGGCCCGCTTCACAATTCCACGCCATTCCTCTCTTGAAGCTGCTTTTTTTGAGCACACATGTAGAGGTTCTTCTGTGATGGTTTTTACGATATCGGTCCATCTTGTCGGTGCCCTGCCGCGTGCTCGAGTGCCGTCGACTCTACCCTCGATAATCAGGCGCTCGATGGAGGTTTCACTTCGGCGAGACACGTGTCCAAAGAAGGTGAGTATACGAGCCTGCACGAAGGAAGACAAACGGCCTGTAACGCCAAGTTACCGAAGTATCGAGACATTTGTTCGGTGTTCAGTCCATGACACTCCAAGCATTCTTCTCCAGCACCACATTTCGAGACAATCTATCTTTCGTCGCTCAACTTCTCGTAGAGTCCACGTTTCTGAGGCATACAAGAATATAGGAAACACTAATGCTCTGACGAGCCGGATCTTTGTGGCTTTGGTTATGTTACGGTTTCTCCATATCTTTTTCAACCTCTCCATAGCAGATCTAGTAATCGCCATGCGACGCCTAATCTCATCGACGCATCCGCCATTGTTAGTAATTAGCGCTCCCAGATAGATATATGATTGGACCACAACACAGTTTGCGATTCGCGTGATCTCTGGCGAGTTGTTATTGGTACGGTCGATGATCATCATTTTTGTTTTGTTGCGGTTGATTTTTAAACCAAACTCCATGCTGACGGTTTCCATTTTATTCAGGAGAATTTCCATATGGGAAATATTGGTTGCAAGGCAATAAGGTGGTATCATCCGCATAGCGTAGGTTAGAAAGCGTTAAACCTCCGATCGCGACCCCGTCCTGCCAGTCCTCCAACGCAATCCTCATGATAAGCTCAGTATGTGTGTTGAACAACAGTGGGGAGATGATAAATCCTTGGCGAACTCCCGCACTGGGGTAAAACTGACTCGACAGAACTTCATCCGCTCTGACTGACGCTGTTCCATCTTCATAGAGACGCCTCAAAATGTGCGCAAGGTGTTTGGGTGTACCCATTTTTAGTAAAGTGCTCCAAAGTATAGGCCACTTGACGGAATCAAAAGCCTTGGAGAAATCCACGAAGCAGATGTAAGTCGGCTTGTTAAATTCTCGAGCTTTTTCTATTACCTGGCGCACTATAAGAATTTGTTCGCGAGTACCTTTGCCTTTGACGAATCCAGCTTGCTCAGGTGAAATTTCTTTGGCTAGAAACGCTTTCAGACGCTCGTTTAGCACATGTAAAAGAATTTTACTTGCGTGGGATATTAATGCAATAAGGCGATAGTTGCTGCAAATTCTGGTGGAACCCTATTTTGTGAAGTGGGATAAATACTGTATGAGCCCACTCTTTCGGCCAAGTTCCTGTCTGCCATATTTTATTACATATGGTTTGGAATATTTGGACGCCATATTCTCCCGAGGCCTTGATCGTCTCTATAGGGATCGAGTCTCTTCCTGTAGCTTTTCCATTCTTTATATGTTTGATTGCGGCCCTGATCTCTTCTTTAAGAATATTTGGTTCCAACTCTTTATCCACAGGCTTTGTGGCACCAAAACAGCGTGATTGCGGGTCTTGAAATAGTGATTGACAATATATCTTTCCAGGTCTCAGAGATGGCATCTATTTCAGTTATTGTCTCACCATGCGAGTTCTCTATAGCCCACGTTTTAGAAGTGAGGCTTTTTGTAATGGATCGAATTTTACGATGGAGATCTCCGCTTTCATATTTATTTGCATGAGCTTCAACTTCTGCACAAACTTTTTGCAGGTGGGTGTTACGATCTCGCCGACAAGCCGCTTGGATCCGTCTAGACAGCTCATTCAAAACTGTCACATCTGCTCCTACCGCCTTTAGGTTTCGCCTTTCTTCAACGAGTGCCAGGGTGGAGTCACTCATCCAGTGTTGCCGTTTATATGCTATTGTAGTCGGTTCAAACTGTTTAACTGCGTTCTCTATAAGACCCTTTGCTCTGTCCCACAATTGATCCGACGACTCTGTATTTGGGTCCGCATCCGTCCATTGAGTCCAATTTTTTTCAAGTGCAGTTATAAACTTTGAGCTATTTCTGACCTCGATTCTTTTCTGCTTCCTGAGTTTTCTTGCCGCTCTCAGCTTCAACTTCACTTTGGACACTAGGAGTTGGTGGTCTGACCCACAGTCAGATCCAGGTAGAGTGTGGGTATTTCTGATTGATGTCTTCCAGCGTGGACCAATAAGAATGTAGTCAAATTGGTTACGATACTTGCCATCTGGTGATATCCACGTGTAGAGTCGCCGTGGGTGGTTTTTAAAAAAGCTGTTTGATATCACCAAATTGTTGTCGGTGGCAAATTGTATAAGGCGTTCGCCTCTTTCGTTTCGCTGTCCTAATCCAAACTTTCCTACGCAGTGGCTTATATGTTGTGAGTCAGCTCCTACTTTTGCATTAAAGTCGCCCAAGATGATTAGGACTTCCCTGTTAGAGATTTTTGACATGAAATTTTCCATCTCGGTGTAAAAATTCTCCAAATCATCCTCACTTGCGGTGCCGGTAGGGGCATAAACCTGTAAGATGTTCAAGCTCACTGGCGTCGCTTTGAGTTTGATACTCAGGACAGAAGTCTTTTTTATATTCATACCAATAAAGATTTTTAATTGTTTTAGTTATAAAAAAACGGGCAAATTGAGCAGTATCATAATCGGAAAGGGCTAAGGGTAAAGTTTTTGCTGAAACATTTTCTATATTACTTGCAATTTGATCAATACATTTTTGTTTCCTGGTAGGTGTATTTATATGCAGTTTTATATTATACATTAATAGAAGACTATAAAGTTCCTTTGAGTATTTGTTATTTTCTAAAATATTTATGTTCCAGTCCCCTGTAATGATATTTTTTTTCGATTTTTTACAAAACATTCTCAATAGCTTGTCTAATCTATCAAAAAATAACTGTATATTTGAATCAGTTGTACGATATATACAGATAACTATTATGTTATGATCCAAAATTTCAGTTCCACAACATTCAAAGTCATATTTTAAAGATAGTTCTGAGCATAGTTGTAAATTTTTGTAACTTAAATTTTTATCAACTAGAATGCAAGTTCCACCTCTTTTCTGGTTAGACCTAGAGTAGTATGATGCTAAATTATAGTTTTCTAAATATAAATTAAATTCTAACCCAGCTTGAATAAAAGTTTCAGTGAGACACAAAATGTTAACATTTAAATTACTTTTATGAAGTTCCTCTATGGCAATACTAACTGTTTCTATCTCGCTTAATATGCCAGCTATATTCTGATGCAATACTGATATAATATATTTATTAGACTCGAAATAACTGATTCTTTATTCTATTTAAATTTTTATTTTGTACAGACTCTGTAGATGATGCTATTTCCTTGGGATATAGGCAGGGTAAAGAACTGATATTATCTTGTTTCACTGTCTTCTTAAGAGTCTGTTTGTGAAATAAGTATGGTATAGTGCCTTTTTTTTAATGGGTATATTGATTGATTGAACTGTTATTGATTGTTATTAATTTACTTTGTTGTCCTTTTACAGAATATGAACACAATGTCCATGGTTATTTTAGATAGATAGATAAAAACTTTATTCACCATTCCACATTTCACATACACAATAAAAAGAGTAAAAATAAAAACAGATAAAATATGATAACAACATTAGTAATATCACACTTAAATACAGTGTATGTGTGCTGCAGAATCGCAAAAAGGTATGTAACTCAGTACTAAAAGATCAATCCGAAGAAAGATCGACTGATTTTCAGTTACTACCTGCTACGATGAGAGAGCACAGTGCTAGGTTTGTGACCAGACGTAGTGTATATAATTAAAGTAAGCATCATAAATAATAATAACGGAGTAGTATTTAACTGTACCTCAATTTATTCCCGTTTTTTTCAATTAATTTTGCCTTTGATATGCCAAATATACTGATTGTGCACCAAAATATGTTCATTTTTTTTTTTTTATGGCATAGTAGGGCAATGAGCAGTCGAAGCCGTTTGGCGACTGCCGACGCCCAAACACATCCGCACAACCAAAGATTATGCAGATGCGTTGCCCTCCTTTTCCCTAACCCCCCCAATGGGCCACCGGAAACTCACAAACCGCACGAAACGCGACAGCATAGCTGTCACTTGACGCCGGTGTTATGTGAGCGAGAGGTACCACCCCGGTCGTGCCGGCCCAATTCGGCTGCTAAGCAGCATGGCACTACCTCTTAACAAATCATTTTCATTTGTTCATTAAAATATTTTATAATGAGCACCTATTTAATAAATGTTGAAAATTTGTAAAAATAATATTACACCTAATTATTTTTTTAGTTTTACTTCATATAATGTACTGCAAAATATATTTTAATCAAACACCAATTAATGGCTAATGTAGTTTTATTAATCAAAAGTAAATACACTACAAAATGTAATGCTTACCTAAAAAACGTTTTTGTACTAATCAGTTTTAAACCAAATTAATTCAAAATATTAAACAAAGTCTTTACTTCTACAATGTTCACATTGTCAGTCCACTCAATCACTGCAGTTTTTTTTCTAATTATTGCACCAATAAAGCGCGTTTTGCCCTTGTAGGACGCCCCCGTTTTCTTTTTTGCCCGATGCCTATGTTTTTGGCTTCCACAGGTGGTGTTACGTATTTCAGCCTGATCGCAAGTCCAGTAACATGTTTGCATTTATTGCTTGCTTCCATTCCATTGCTTGACCATGTCAAAAGTAACAACACGAAATTGGGACAGCGGAATTCTTTCTCTAAGGGTGTAACTATCTTTTATGCGAGGCTTTTATTAAAAGCCTCGAGTGCATTATTTGTAGATCCTTCCGAAGCGCCTAGGTACCAATTCGGGTTCTGTATTATCCATTCTTCCTTGAAGTATGTAATAAAAGCTCTTTGGCTTTCATATTTGTTTAAAAAAGCTGCTAAAGCGGTGTTGAACACGTCTGGTGATGTGACAGAATGCAAAATGTCAATGTCTTGTAGAAGACCTTTCTGCAGTCGTTTGTCTATTAGTTTGACTACTTGTTTCTGAATATTCTTTTCAGCATGAGCCCAGCACATTTTGACTGTAGTGTCAACTCCAAATACTTCCATAAACGCATTCTGGATACTTTTGGCTGCATCACAAATTAAATCCTTCGGCTGCATTACATAAAGAGTATATACGCTTTTTTTAAGCTCTTCAAATAACATTCTAAAATCTTCTTTGCGTTCTGAACTAGAAATTGCCAAGCAAAAAGGAAAAAACTTTTTGGTTTTATCAGTAGTTCCCACCACTAATACGGGAAATCCTTGCCATATAATCTTATACGTAGCGTCTGCGTGTATGTTTGTTGCCACTGTTGATAATTTTTGCAAAGACTTTGTACTGACACCAAAACGAAAAATTGGATTCTCACACTCGTATACGTAATAGAAGATCACATATGGTTCATTCTCAACTTCAGGTATCGCAGAGTTGTTGCATAATACCGTAGCAACCTCTTCTCGGAAATCGGCTGACGACAACAGGTTCTCTCGCATGTTTTTGGTTTTGTACACTCTCTTATATAGCAACCAGGCATTGGACATAGCAAGATCTAAGAAATGGTAAAACATGCGGATCTGCCATCATTTGCTTCGGAATTTCATCTTATATCTCCCCATTATACTGTCGATCCAATCAACACCGCCCATGTGATGATTATATTCTCCCACTATGTTCGGTCGATCAATGGTTACATATCGTTTGTTCACCTTATCATATCTTAAAACTTGAGTTTTAGGTAGTTCGCCCACAAAACTCGAAGCAAGTGTGACTATTTTATTGTCTTTCCAGGCAACTGTGGAAATCTCTGTTCCTTCTACACTGCCAACATATTCAATTGAGTAGCCTCGTTCTTTTTTAGAGATCTCTTTATCAAGGGGGAGTTTGCAATCAGGTAAGTGATTACGTCGTATTGTCCCAAGACTAAGAACACCTTGTTTAGCTAGATATACCAAGAGTGGCAGAGATGTAAAATAATTATCGAAATAAAGGCGGTGGTTTTGATTTCGCGGTATTTCACGAGAAAGTCTGACAACAACATTTGATGCAGCTCCCAAATCTGGTTCACTAGGCTCAACTTTATTTTCTGCTCCAGTTTCAGGCTCAAATTTGTATGCGAATCCACTTACACCACTTAGGACACATACATTTTGTAGCCCCATTTATTTGGCTTTCTTATACCTTTTCAAGTTGTGCCTTGCTTTAGTTGAACAAATTTGCTCATCTACACAAAGATACTTTTCCAAGGGCACATTTTGGCAGGTTTCATTCAGAGTTTTGACGACTGGCCTAATTTTGAAAAGACGGTCATGGCCGGTATGATCTCGAGGAACATGATTAGTATTATCGTTGAAATGTATAAATCTCCTAATTTTTTGAAATTTATTTACTGGCATTGTGTCTTTTACAAGAGGTATTCCTATATTACCGCTCCAATGTTTCGTTACTCTTGGAAGATGCACCAACTACATGATGTATACAATTCAAATGAATTGCTGAATATCTGTCTCTGTGACACGAAACGTCTTACTAGGATCTTTTTGCACAATGTAGAGATTCGTTTGATTGGTAATGTTTTCAATCAAGCTTTTTGGAAATATTTTGAAAAAGAACTGGATCGGAGTATCAAGGTCTAAGAAATCCGGGGATAAGGTCTCGTTACCCGTGAAACGGAGTTGTTGCTCATTCAATTCTAAGTTTCTCTTCCTCCAGCGTACATTCAATTTTTGCTTAGTTCGACGGGGATTTGCTGATGGTCCTGGCTGAAGAGATGATTTTGACTAGGAAAGAGATGAAGCGGTGGGCGAATCTGGGGAAATATTATCATGTTCCTCCAGACCTTCAATAATACTGTCGATATCTCGATGTCCGGAAATCCACAACAAATCGATTTTTACGGCATTTCCTGCCTCGCACGACTAATATATGGAATCAGCTTAGGTCGCTCTTCACTTACCATCAGGTGAAACGACTATCCGTTTGCCCCCTCTTCTATATAAAAAAAAACTAATCCCTCAAAATTTTCACAAGCTTCATCATCACAAGGGAGCTCCAAATCTGGAATAAAATCTGGATCCACAACGCTATCATCATCATCGTCAAGTCCATCCTCGCTGCCTTCAGAATCAATGAGATGCTGTTCAATTTCCTCTTCTCGCAGGCTTCGGGAAGTCATTCTGTAAATATATCAAACGAAGGTCATTGTACTACACAGTAGGAAAGTCATTAGGCAATGTACCAGAAATGTCACGAACCATAATTCAATAATTTTATCATACATAACTCAAATTTTACAAGCAATTATCCACAAGCAATCAAAATAAAAAAAATTCTATTACTAACGGTTACTAAAAACTGACGGGAAATGAACTTCGAACAAACTTTGTTACAAGTAACGCCATCTAGTTTGTACAAGAGACACTAAATATGTATGAAACTGTAACCGTCGTGGCGCAGTGATTTAAAATGAAATAAAACCTGAGATTTTTTGAGGAGTTTTTTGGTTTGTTACAGATATGTCACACAGTGATATAAAGGGATGTAATTTAAACACAAATAAATATGTACAATGTTACATAATATTCTAAATAAACATACTTATATCGATACTTATCATATGATATAATATACATATAGACATATACACTAATATATATTATATTATTTAAGTGTATTTATAAATACATACCCAATTGCTTAAGATACTCTGGTGCCTTATGATTATGAAGCACGTGGTACAGGAGCGACAGCATTCTTGTATTCCGGCGAAAACGGAATACATAATGAGTCGGATACACGTGTTAAACAGATTGATATAAAGACTATGTTGTTATATAGAGTGTGCTTTCAAGCATAACTGTTTTAGAGTTGCTGGGTTACGGTTTTCAAAATTAGATGAATTTTTAGTAGCAGTATGTTGCAACCATCTTTTGTAAGCTGCCGGCCGGTTCATATTTACCAATTGGTATGACATTTGCATTGTATGGAAATATACCAGCTTTTTTGAAACTATTTTTTATTACAGGCTTGGTATTGTGCCATACATCTGCAAACGTTTCTGAAAACTCTTGTTTTTGCAATTTCGAGCCAACATTTTTACGTTGCCATTTTAGAAGATTTTTGTCCCAAATTGATTTCAATGACTTGAACACGGCCAAATCAAGTGGTTGTAGCACATCACATATTTGTGTGCCGGTAACTTCAGCACGGTAATGTCATTTTGCAGAGCCAATTCTACAACTCGATCATCAACGTGTGTGCAGTGGCCATTGTAAGTCATCAGAACGGGTCTTTTCTCTCGCAGATTATACCTGGTATAACAACATCATTCATATAATTATGAAAGACTTCCGTCTCCATCCAGCCGCGCTTTGTTACCGCATACGCAATTTCAAAATCATGCTCCTCCTTTTCCGTTGCCACTTGCCATCCACTTTTCATACATGGATTTTACTTTGAAAACAATCAAGGGATTTAATGTATCTCCATTTGCATTGACAGTGGTAAGCACTCTTACATTTTCTTTACCTGTGCCGTTTGTTGTTCGACAGCACGGTTACCCTTTTCGGCCAACGCTTTTAGTTTTTGTCGGCTCTAAACAAATGGACGTTTCGTCCAAATTCCATATTGTCTTAGGATCGTTAATAATATTTAACTCCTTCAGTGTTCTCTAGAACTGTAAAATATTCATGAATAATTAATGGATCAGTCATTTTTATGCACAAATATTCTACTGATTGGGTTTTTTTTATAGACAACCGATGACGTTGTGCGAGTTTAATTTCTATTACAAATTTCTTATGACTAATTAATTTAGGTATACTCTAAATGATTTATTCGAAACTTTGTTCAGAAAGATCATCGCGCCTGCGATATAGCAGAAGGAGATGATGTGTTGAATGAGACTATATGAGTATGCCCTAAGGGTTTGGTTAATAAAGTACAGACCCGGAAATATATTAAAGTTTATTTACTGTAGATATAGATTACACTATTACATTTGAGAGGAGCGCTGATTGCTATATATTATTGCGCATGCATGTAAACCCTACTACGCCTTAAAACATACTAACTAGTCAATCATATCCCTTACATCATCCCCCCTTTTAAATTTTACATTAAAATAAAATAAACATGTTTAAACAATCAATGAATTTTAAAAGATTTTTTTTTTAACAAACAAATTTTTATGTACTTAATAAACTCACAATACAGGTTTACGAGGTAAGCATTATATATAAAAAATTACAAATTAAATTACATAACGACATGGTACATAATTAAATACATTCGATATACACTTGTTTAAAACAATACAAAGATTATATGAATTATACAAAGGTTATATGAATTATATGAGGTACGATGCTACATATAAGTTGTACCTGTGGCAGCTGGTTGGCGTTGCGAGCTTTTTATAACCACCTGTGGTGGCTGAGTTGCTACAAAACCCATTTCTCTTCGTAGCCAACTTTGCATGTTTCGTCGACAATATCTCATGATAACGTAGGATACCACTAACGCTAACATAGCCATTGTTATAATCATCATAATTCCGAATTGATTCAGCTTGTGCCCTATACTTTGTTCTCCATTTTGATTGACAATAACTTCATCCTTGCTAAAAGCTTTTCCCATTATGGATACTGATTTAAAATTTACGAAAATTACTTTGAATTACTAAATTTACAATAAAAATGAAGAAATAACAACGAATATTTGTATTAAATATCATTTGCCATTGCACAACAATGCCATTTTGCAACTCTATCTTAAGTTTGTTACAGTATCTAATAATCTACGTGACTTAATATCTACCAATAAGCCATAATGACTTAAAAAGTCGGCCCCCAGGATGGGCTGCTTAATATCGGCTACAATAAAAGTCCAACGGAACGCTCGTCTTAATTTTAAATTTAGCTCTAAAGTTCTAAAACCAAACGTTTTAATTTCCGTTCCGTTAGCTGCATATAACTTATAATTTAAACTTACGCTACGGTCTATCCGTGAAGATCTGGGCAGCACCGAAACATTGGCGCCGGTGTCCACCAGGAAACGTATACCACTTTTAGAGTCGGTAACGCATAGGCGGTGAGACTTCATCACGGCACAAACTTCCGCTTCCGTTCGCGCCGGAACTAGTTTTCCGTATTTTGTTTCCTACCCCAGCTGCACGGCTCGACACACCGATGGGCCCTCTCCTTATAACGGTAGTGATATCTACATAGCCAGTCTGGACTTGCGGGTGTCCGTCGATGTGCAGACGATGCAGATGGTCTACTGTACCCGGGACGGGAACGGGAACGGGAACTCGAACGTCCTCTTCTCCATGGTCGACAGGAACGCTGGAGCTGTTCGAACTTAGCTGTCAACTTTGCTAGCTCCCTTCCAAAGTCTTGACTGCTAGGCGAGGTGGCAGAAGTCGTTGTAATTTCCGCCATATCAATCGGCCGCATAGTTTCGACGATTTTATCCGCTATCGATGCCAAGTTTTCCGGATTTTTGGTATCAGTAGCAGCTAAAACGCCTCGGACTGACGGAGGTAATTGTCTCAGCCATAACATGCACAAGGTTTCCGTGCTGATCTTGCCATTTGCCAGGTCTCTCATTCGGCGGAGAAGCTGTGAGGGTTTCTGCTCGCCAAGCTCCATTTCCATAAGCAGCTTTTCAAATTGTCGACTTTCACTCTCCTCATAAACGGAAATTAATATGTCCTTTAACACTTGAAATTTGTTCGTACTCGGCGGATCACGTAGAAGGTCACTGACTTGCTGGATAATTTCCTTCCCTAGCTTGCCGACAACCAGGTTAAATTTGGTTTCGTCGCTGAGTTTCTGGGGCGCTAAAATCGCTTCTGTATGAACAAACCAAAGACGAGGCTGGTCTATCCAAAATTCCGAAATCCTGCTGGCAACTGCTGCTGGAAGATGACATCCAAGTCAACTGTGCTAGCTACTCATTTCCGTGTCATCAAATTGTTTAGAAAAAGTTTGCATTTGTAGCTGAAGGTTCTTTATTGCACAGATGACAAGTTCTTAAAAGTGCTGAACTCACTTGACAACTTGCTGACTGGACTCTTGCTTGTACTAGTGTTTTGTGAAGACTCCAACTCTGTTTGAAAGTCAGCCATCCTCTTAGAAAAAAGCTTAGACATATTGATGTGTAAGCTTTTTATCCGGGCAAACATGGTGTTCCCAGAGTCGCAGATATACGGACAGGCAATGGAGTCATACAACGAGCCCTTACCAAGATCTGTCCACTACCTGTAGCGGCCGGTCACGAAGGAACGAGGAGCCCCTAGGAGGAGATCTAATATCTATCATTTATGTAATATTATGTATTCATTGAAAGCCGCGTCTTTCAAGGCGCCGCGTTACGAATCGCGCCATCTCTTAACCAATTAAAGAAACCAGAACATCGATGCGATGTAGCAGCGGACGGCGCGTACGAGCAGCGAGCCAGCGACTCTGTTCACGACGTTCGCTTTTTTCAAAAATCGTTAACCATATTGTACGCGTTTAAATTCAAATATTAGTAATTTATCAAAACATTGTAAAATTCAAGAAATATATTATATAATAATACGTTTATTATAACTGTCCCACATCTTATTCGTTCACAAAGTCACAATTGACTTCTGCACTGCTTTCATGGTGATTTGGCAGTTTTCACAAATAAAATTAAAGTAGGTTTTTGTGTTTAAATTATTATTAGGATAAGTTGGCTGGTAGGTAAAGACGATTAATATTTCATAGTTTAATGTATATAGTTCAAATAATATATATTTTTGAATTATATTAAAACAAGTTGTTGCCTACCCCCAAAAAGAGACTTGATGTACTGTAGAAAATATAAACCTCCCCAGAACAGTAACAAAGATTCATCTAGATAAAAAAAAATGTCAGGATGGTTCAAGTTTTGAAAATAATTGATTACTTTATGCGCAAATTGTTTGATTTTGTCCATCCCCTTAATTGCGATTTCGATAATCGCAAATGCATTTGCCTGGGCTCATTCCAGGTAAACTAGTTTATGTTCATGGTCGACGTCGACCACTTACCATCAGGTGGCACGTTTGCCAGTTTGCCTATCCAACTAACATAAAAAAGCACATACTCCGGTATGTGTATTATCCTTTTCTGCATTTTCTGTATTTTTTTCTTTTGTACAGACACGGCTCTGTCGGTTTCTGTTTTCTTTGTGTGGGTGGTAGGCGCTCTAAATAAGGTAATTCTGCTTGTTTTTCTACTAGTGATGACTATAATTTCTAAATTTCTCGCCTAAAAGATATTTTACAACTTCATCTTTGAACAAGGGCATCAAATTTATTTTCCCCAGGAAGGTGGGCTTGTTGGTTGAAATTTTCATAAATGATGTATTTCTATATTGTTTTAAACTAACGCGATCACTATTCAATATGAATAGAAAGAAAGAAAGAAAAATTTATTCGTGAAACTACTTACTTAACTACATAAGACACACAATTAATAATATAACATAATATAATCCTTGTAGTTACACAAAAATAGATAGAATATATTAATATTATTACGGGTGCTTACCGCGTTTAAAGATTTATTGAGTTCCCGATATTTCGGCAATGTTTCAATCACGGGGAGACTGACGTACGGTGCTGTTAGATGGTGACAGATCAGAAAAATCTGTCTACCGTCTTTCTTCTTCGTTTCGGACGACTAGTTTCGGCACACGGACGCACTTGTTCACCACGACACACTATACTGACAGTGTCTTTTTTGGACTTTGAGCATCTATATCGTGACGGACCTTCACACAAACTAATCACGGGATTCCACATACTCGGTATTCTGAATCCGTCTTCCCTATTGAAATTTGGATATTTTTTTTAATTTCAATTGCCTCCTTTACTAATCGAGGGAAATGATGACGTTCGGATGACAAAACCTGTGGCTTATGTAACTCAATCCAGTGATTAGGACCCGCTTCTAGCTGATGTTGAGCTATGGCCGATTTTTGGGGGTTATTCTTTGTGACGGCTTTGATGTGTTCTTTGATGTGACATGATATTGTCCTTTTTGTCTGGCCGATATATGAACTGCCTTGTCTACAGACACTACTACTTTATAGACACCAGGATGTTCAAAGGGAAAATAATCCTTTGGTGAACGCAGTGTACCAGCGACCTTCTGAAGAGGAGTAAACACGGTTTTTATTGAATATTTTTCCAGGTGTCTACTAATCCTGTCGGTTACCCCTCTTACGTACGGTAAATACGCGGTTTGACGTTCTCTACTAGGCTTTTTTGTATTTTCCCTGTTTTTAGTTTTTATTTTAGTGACGTCGATGTTGTAACCATTACTTTTTAATACTTTCTGTACATGTATTAATTCCCTTTGTACGCTTGTACTATCGCACAGGTCATGGGCGCGATTCGTAAGTGACGTCACTACTGAATGAAGATGACGTGGGTGATGATGTGACGTAGCGTGTAAATATCTGTCCGTGTGTGTTGATTTTCTATATACATTGTGGCCCAAGGTGTTGTCTTCTCGTACTGTTATTAGTACGCCCAGAAAGGCCAAAGACCTGTCGCTCTCTAACTCCAGTGTAAATTTGATCTTGCTGTGTGAGTTATTATGGTAGGTTAAACACGTATTGGCATCATCCGGGCCTCCTTCCAAAATGCAAAACACGTCGTCAACATATTTCTTCCATAGTTTTATCGCTAGCGGTATAGTAGCAACGCAGCGATCCTCGAACCACTCCATCCAGATGTTAGCTACTACCAGAGCGACAGGACTTCCCATTGCCACCCCGTCTACTTGAAGTTAATATTGACCACGGAAATAGAAGCTTGACATTAGGCAATGCTCCAATAGTGTCACATACTCCAGCGGGATGTTGTAGTCTTTCATTTTTGATTTGACAACTTCTAAGCATTCCGTTATAGGCACATTTGTGAACAACGATTCAACGTCAAAACTGACCATTATCTCATTTTTGTTCACCCGGGTGTGCTGTAGAAGTTGTACAAAGTGTCTGGAGTCTTTGACGTAAGATGACGTGTTCCCGATAAGTGGCTTCATGACAAGTGCGATGTGTTTGGCCAGGTCGTATGTAGGTAAACCAATTTGACTCACTATGGGCCGTAAGGGCTTAATCTCACTTGTGTATTTTCGGAAGACCATATATTTTCGGGCGCTGTGGTGTAGTGGGCCTTAATAGAAATTTAACCACATCATCAGGGAGAGCGTGTTGGCATTCTTTTATTAGCTTGTTGGTCTTTCGTGATACCCTGGCGGTCGGGTTGTAGTCGACTTTGCGATAGGTGTTGTCATCATTTAACAGCATGAGTATTTTGTTCTCATATGCCTCAGTGTCCATTATCACCGTTGCGTTACCTTTATTAGCTTTCAGTAGGGCGAGCATGAACTTTTAGAGTATTCGTAACGTAAACGTTTCGTGTTCACTATAAGATTACGCAGTGTAACGCTAGTACGTATCACGAAGCACTTTCGTTTTTGTAACGTGAACTCGATACGATGACGCACATGACGTCATCCTAACATAAGCAAGGTTGGGCCCAAGCGAATGAACAACACTGTACAAGGAACGAACAATACGTTCGGAAATTTGACATTTGTTTAAAATTACGAATTCTTTATTTATTTATTTATTCTTTTGTTTACATTTTAACAAAATATATAATTAATTACTATAATTGATACAATGTAAACAAGGTGTACTTATCTCTATTAGAGATTTCTTCCAGCAAAACCTTGAAAACTTTTTGGGATACTCCGTCACGTAGTGATGGATTAATAACAAATAAGAATATAAATATAAAGCATTAAAATACGTAAATCAGATTAATAACAAATTTAAATACATGCATATATTACAATGAATACATATATAAATACATAACATATACAAAAAATACATACAAGTAATAAAAACATAACAATCAATTATTGAGTGAGTTCAGAAAGTGTTGCTTAAGACGATATTTGAAAGTAGTAATGGTAGTACTGTCTCGGATAGATGTAGGAAGATTATTCCACATCCGAGCAGCGTTTACTGTAAAGCTATTACCATAAAAGGTACAATTATAATCAGGGATGGTCAAAGGCTTTGGTTTAATACAGGCTCGTATTGGTCTGTCACTGGTGAATCTGTATACAAAGCGTTCACTAAGGTACTGAGGAGTGGAAAATTTTAACTTAAATAATATGTGCGTATTCCGGCGAAGTTGAATTCGAAGCCACTTCAACTGAGAGCGATATTCGGAAATATGATCAAATTTGCGCAAACCAAATATAAATCGGATGCACAGATTCTGTAGGCGTTCGAGTTTGTTCACAAGTTCTTGTGTTGCATCCAAATAGCAGACGTCAGCGTAGTCCAGAATGGGAAGTAAAAGAGATTGTGATAACATAATCTTCGTTCCCAAAGGTAGAAAATTCTGCCACCTTCACAAGGAATGCAGTGATTGATGAAACTGTCGACTAACCTCTGAAACATGTGATGTCCAAGATAAATGACAGTCAAATGTTAGTCCTAGATTTCTAGACTTATATGTGAAAGGAATAGGTATGTCGTTATATATTATTTTACCAATGGAATCAAAATTAATCCTCCCACGCAATTGTCTACTACCTATTATCATAGCTTGTGACTTTGCGGGGTTGACAACAAGTCCAAAAAGATCTGTCCATTTTTTTATTTGTATCAAGTCAAAGTTTACGGCTGTAATTGAACTATTTAAATTTATTAAGCTTGCGTGTCTGTATAGTTGCAAATCATCTGCGTATAGGTGGTAGGATGAAGTTATAATTTTAGTTATTTCATTAATAAAAACAGAAAACAGCAAAGGAGAAAGAACGCCACCCTGGGGAACGCCAGCAGCAATGTCGGACCAGTGTGAATGACACTCGCCCAAACGAACCTGTTGCTGCCGCCCTCGAAGGTATGAACTGAACCAATTTAATACAGGTGGAGAGATGTTAAGAGATCCAAGGACAGCAAGGAGAACGTCGAAGTCTACAGTATTAAACGCATTACTAAAATCTAATAAAACCAAAACAGTAAGCAATCTATTGTCCATTGCGAATCGTATGTCTTCTGTAACTTTAAGAAGCGCTGTTACAGTACTATGAGACGGTCGAAACCCAAATTGAAACGGACTTAAACAGTTGCTACGTGCAAGATAAGCAGACAATTGGTGATGGACTGCTTGCTCCATAATTTTAGAAAGAAGAGGCAGTATTGAAATCGGTCGAAAGTGGGAGTGAGAGGAAGGGTTAGGTTTTTTCCGTAAAGGGATTACATAAGCCCTCTTCCAAGCAGTGGGAAATGTTTGGCTTACCAGTGAAAAGTTTATGATGTGTGTGATAACTGGTGAAATGTGTTCAACTATAGGTACTAACATATTTTGACTTAAATTATCACATCCAACCGCTTTGGAGGAAAAAGATAGGATGCTCTTCCTAACATCACTCACTGACACTTCACGAAAAATAAAAGGATCACAGAGGGGTTTGGAATTATTTGCTAATAGTTCAATACACTTTTGTTTATTATGTTGCGAGATTTTTATTGGAGGAGTCGAAAAAAATGTATTAAGGCTATTAACATCTATTGAGGTATTTTCAAGAGTAGATAGAGGTCTTACCCACACCTAGCGATTTCAAAAACTTCCATGTTTGGTCCGAGGAAGCGTGTTCAATATAAGAAGAAATATAGCGACGTTTAGCATCCCTACACATTCTATTACAAAGATTTCGCAGCCTTTTGTAATGTAATACAGTGTCATCTGATGGCGATTTTTTAGCCTTTTGTTTAGCCTTGTTCCTCTGTTTCATCAAATTTTTAATTTCAAACGTTAGCCACGGTGCCGGAGGATGTTTTAATTTTACCGGTTTTATGGGAGCATGAACGTCATAAAGATTATTTATCAGATTGGCAAAGATATTTAATTTTTCATCTACAGAAGTTTCACTGTATAAGGGCGACCAATCAATATTTGCTGCGTCGTTCATCAATTTTTCCCCATCCATCCCAGCAAAGTTTCTTTGCATGATTACTTTAGTTTTTGGTTTCGGAGTACGCATTTTATAACATAAGAAGAAAAGATCATGATAGGAAAAGGGGGCAGTCAGCTGACCGAATTGTGTTACATTTTCAGGATTCGCTACAATAATGACGTCTAAAAGAGAGGGTTCACAATTAGGGACAAAGTGTGTGGCAGAGAGTGGTAAAATATGCATACCAAGAGATGAGATAACCGATTTGAGTTTATTACATCTAAAGTCATCTCTTAGTAGGCACGTATTAAGGTCGCCCATAATAATAATGTGGTCATATGCTGGTCTTAAGTTTTCTAGCAAGAGTTCAAATGTACTGAAATATTCAAGTGTCAAAGAGGGGCTGTACATTACACCGATGAGCGTTTTATTGCAACATGTATTTACTTCAAGCAAAATATATTCAAGATTACCCCAGGTATTGCTACAAGACTGTTCTATTATTGTGTAGGGAATATTTTGCCTCAGGTACACGCATACACTCCCACCCCTACCGCATGTGCGATCATTACGAATGATAGTAAAGCCTAGCAGAGGATAATAGGTTGAGGGGAGTGTTGGTTTTAGCCAGGACTCAGACACAATTATGCAATCTACACTGACGCCACTAAAGGATGCAAGAAAGTCAGAGTAATGGGCCGGTATACTCTGTGCATTAATGTGCAGAATGTTTAGAGAAGAAGTTCCATGAGTAAGAATAGAATTAAGCTTTACGTCCAAAGAAAATTCCTCAAAAGATGATGTCTCACTACCAATACTAATAAACTCATCTGAAGAAGAACAAGATAAAAAATCATCAGACATGAATACTGTATGCTATACAAATATATCAATAAATAAATACTATTATAATAAACTATTAACTAGAACTAATTTAATTATTATTATAAAAGCAAACAATACAAAAAAAATCAGTACCTATTCCACACACACTTGGGCATTTTCTGAACAAAACTTCTAGTGCCATGTTAATAATCTGTTTAGCTAAAGGAAATATAAAAATAAAAAAAAATAAAAAGAAACTAAAGGGCAACCTCTAGCTAAAACCAATCAACAAATAACATAATAATACACATTGAAAACTATAAAGTAAATATTATAAATACACACACATGAATGTATAACAGCTTAATATAAAATAAAATAAAATGTAGCTAAAATCTAACACCAAAACACCTAGCATCATAAAATGAATTACATCCAATTTGATACAATAAAATATATAAAAAAAACTTAACTATCTACCTTTAACAAACGGTCACAATTATTATAAAGATCAAAATCAAAAATCAAAATCAAATTTTTTTATTCAAAATAGTACTAATACAGTATCTTTTTGAACGTCAATTGAATCTACCACCGGTTCCAAGGTAAGCCCACTGAGAAGAACCGGCGAAACAAACTCAGTGGAACTAATCTTTTCAAATAATATATATTAATAACAATTTTAACATCTTATCTTGAAATGCCCGGGAGGAACGCCTTATTCCCAGGGTGTGGTATCTTCCATGAAATCTTTTACTTTATAATATGCTTTACCACACAAACGTTCTTTAACAACTTTTTTGAATTTTTTTATGGAGAGCTTTTGAACGTTTTCTGGGATCCTATTGTAAAAGCGTATACAGTTGCCTTTAAAAGAATTGCTTACTTTCGAAAGTCTAATCATTGGTGCATGTAACCTGTGTCTATTACGTGTATTCCTACTATGAATATCACTTTTCTTACAAAATTCATTTATGTTTTTACGGACATACAGTAAATTTTCTAAGATGTATTGAGAGGTGACAGTCAGAATTCCTATTTCTTTAAATTTTTCTCTCAAAGATGAATAGGGAGGCAACTTGTAAATTGCACGAATAGCCCGCTTCTGCAGCACAAAAATGTTGTTTATGTCGGCTGCATTTCCCCATAAAAGTATGCCATAAGACATAATGCTATGAAAGTAGCTAAAATATACTATTCGCGCTGTATCTACATCAGTAAACTGTCTTATTTTTCTCACTGCATATGCTGCTGAACTGAGTCTATTCGCCAATTTAGCTATGTGGGGACCCCACTGCAGCTTAAGATCTAGAGTTATTCCTAGGAAAACTGTGGAGTCCACCAATTCCAAGTTTTCACTGTCTAAGAGTACATTTGTTTGCAGTTGCTTAACATTTGGCAAGGAAAATTTTATGCATTTAGTTTTTTTACTATTTAAATGCAAGTTATTAACGCTAAACCAATGTACCATTCTCAAAAGTGTGTTGTTTACCTCGTCATAATTAGTTTCTTGTCGTTTGATTTTAAAAATAAGTGAAGTATCATCAGCAAACAACACTACCTCTTGACTATCTTTAACTAGGTAAGGTAAATCGTTTACATAAATTAGAAAAAGAAATGGACCTAGAATGGACCCCTGTGGGACCCCCATCTCTATTTTAGTCCCGCATGATCTTTTACCATTTATCTCGACCTTTTGAGTCCTGTTTTTAAGATAGGAATTCAAAAGATCCAGTGCCGTACCGTCTATCCCATAGTGGCGTAATTTCCTGATCAAGGTCTCATGCTGTACACAATCAAACGCCTTGGATAAGTCGCAGAAAACTCCCAAAGCATCACGCGACTCCTCCCAGGCCTCATAAATGTGGTCAATTAAGTTAACGCCTAGTCTAAGAGTACATTTGTTTGCAGTTGCTTAACATTTGGCAAGGAAAATTTTATGCATTTAGTTTTTTTACTATTTAAATGCAAGTTATTAACGCTAAACCAATGTACCATTCTCAAAAGTGTGTTGTTTACCTCGTCATAATTAGTTTCTTGTCGTTTGATTTTAAAAATAAGTGAAGTATCATCAGCAAACAACACTACCTCTTGACTATCTTTAACTAGGTAAGGTAAATCGTTTACATAAATTAGAAAAAGAAATGGACCTAGAATGGACCCCTGTGGGACCCCCATCTCTATTTTAGTCCCGCATGATCTTTTACCATTTATCTCGACCTTTTGAGTCCTGTTTTTAAGATAGGAATTCAAAAGATCCAGTGCCGTACCGTCTATCCCATAGTGGCGTAATTTCCTGATCAAGGTCTCATGCTGTACACAATCAAACGCCTTGGATAAGTCGCAGAAAACTCCCAAAGCATCACGCGACTCCTCCCAGGCCTCATAAATGTGGTCAATTAAGTTAACGCCAGCGTCTGTTGTGGAGAGACCCTTTCTAAATCCGAATTGTTTTTTGTGCAGTAACATATTGGTTTCAAAGTAATATAGTAACTGATTTAACATAATTTTTTCAAAAATTTTACTAAATGAGGGGAGTATTGATATTGGTCGAAAATTTGTAACATCTGATGTACTGCCAGATTTAAAAAGAGGCAAGACTCGACTATGTTTCATTAAGTCAGGAAAAACGCCACTATCAATACATTTATTAAAAATTGTTGCTAGATGGGGTGCAATTACATCAACTATGAGCTTAGTGACTTTTACAGATATTCCCCATAAATCTGGGGTATTTTTATTGTTTAATAAGTTAAATGAATTTAAAATATCTTTGGGTCCTATCTCTTTAAACTTAAAGTTAGCTTCACATTGTTTGACATTGGTTTTAAGCAATGATTCGGCAATTGCAGGACATGAGATTAAATTTTTTGTAGTCGAAATCGGGATGTCAGAAAAGTATTTTTCAAATACTGTCGCAACTTCCTCGTCAGACTTAATTATTCTATTTTCAATATTTAAATTAAATTCAGAGCTACGACTACCCACTCTCCCAGTTTCATCCTTTATTATGTTCCAAGTAGTTTTTATTTTATTTTTTGCGTTTTTAATTTTTTCCTTAATATAAAGCGATTTGGCCGCGATACAAACTTGTTTGAATGTTTTTGAATATATTTTGACATACTGCTTAAATGATTGATTTTGATTGTATGTGCGTTCTTGGTAAAGGTCATATAATTTGCGTCTACTATTGTGGATTCCTGCTGTTGCCCAATCATTAAAGCCCTTTTTATTTGTGGAACTGACTGTTTTAGAAGTAAAAATGGCTTTAAAATGTGTATTAATTAAATTAAACAATTCACCAAAAGCGAAATCTGGACTTTTGTTATCTTTCAAATATGTAATATTTGCCATTATACTACTCCTAAATTTCTCAATACGTCTTACATTCACAGGAACAAACACATTATTTTTGTTACAATTTTTACTATTAGAACTTATAAGGAATTCAGCTAATTGACCACAGTGATCAGAATTCAACTTGTTGATAATTTCTTTGTGGACAGGAGTTAAATTACTAAAAATATTATCAATACATGTAGCTGTAGAACTACAAATTCTTGTTGGTTCTGAAAATAGATTAGTCAGATTATATGATTTTAACAATGATGTGAATCTAACTGTGGTGGAATTATTTTCTAGTAAATTAATATTAAAGTCACCACAAATTAGTATGGGCTTGTTAGACCCACATATTTTAGTTAATAATTCTTCCATGATTTTCTCAAAAGAATCATATAATCCATTTGGAGGTCTGTATACACTTACAATAATAAGGCGCTCCATCTCTATACAGGCTATTTCAATAGTACGCTCAGCAGAGAGGCCCACAATATTCGTACGTTCCTTAAATTTTATTTCATTTTTAATAATTATTAGTGAGCCACCTCTTATGGCTTTTTCTCTACTGAACGAACTTGCCACCTGGTGCTCACTGAAGCTGAACATAATTTCATTTTTTTTTAACCAATGTTCGGTAATACACAGTATGTCTATATTGTAGTTTTTTAAGAATAATTCAATTTCCAAGTCTTTGCCTAACATTCCTTGTAAGTTTTGATGCACCAGGTTAAATGAGTACAATTTTTTATTTAATTTCTTTACATTGATTTGTTCAATATTTTTATTTAATATATTATTATTATTATTACTAATTAATGGGCTAGAGATTTCCTCTATTGTCTTATACTCTAGTTTAAACTATTTGGAACGTATTCCAAATTTGTAAAATTGTATGTTTTATTATCACACTGTTCAAATAAAACAGTGGTCGGATTAGCCAAATACTTGGCTGGACTTAAAGATAAAAAATATAATAGCGAGGCTGCTATTTGTCGCTTATAAAATTTTGATAGGTAATACCTATCAGATGTCAGATTGTTACAATTATTATCATTTAAAATGTTGTTAATGTCAATTATATTTATTATGTTACTTTTATTTTCATTAAGTAAAATACAGTTATTGTTACATGCACAGTGTAACAGGCTATTTAATTTTAGTCTAATTTTATTCTCCTGTGGCAACTTGTCTGATTTAATGTAGGGAAATGTGAATAGAAATACCCTCTCAACATTGGGTAAACCTGAAAGATTTTCTATATATTTAGCAAGTTGTTTCCCGTTCACACCTCCCCTTCTCCCAACTATAATTACAATGGTTGTATTTGGACAATGTGTGGCATTTAAAATCTTATTTACAACTTGATCAAAGGATGCCCCCGGCATACAAGTATTAGTCAATTTTTGTCCTTCGTACAACCTGTGTAACAACACACCAACCTCTTGGCCTATCTCATCACTATATAAACTAATAAACTTATTTGTAGAGGCTGGTGGTACAGTTTTTATAAATGATTTGTTAAAGGGGTCAGCATGCACCTCCAAGCTTGGACCCGTGTAAGTTTGACCTATACTTTGCGCTGAGCGTTTCACAGTTGAACATATGCATTGAGAGTTGCGACTCAATAAAGACTCAACCCTGTCCTCATTGTAATGGCATATGTCCAGCAAACCACTCAGAGCTGATATATGTCCCGCTATTTCTTTCTGGGCTATTTCATATTTACTGGATATTATTTGTAATTGACTATGGAGTTCAGAGATCTCAGCTTGAAGGCTGCAAACATCTGCCTCATAGTTACATTTAACATTTTCCAATTCCATTAAGGAATTGGAATACTGGTTTGTTATTTTTATATTATTTTGTGATAATTTACTAACTTTATTAATAATTCTTTTGTTTTTTAAAAGAAGTTCCTGTGTTTTTTTCATGGATTTTTTTATTTTAATATAAGATTTTTATATTTATATCCACTGATAGACAATGAGGAAGAAAAATTTAATACAATAGTAAAATAAGTCAACCACTTAGCCATTAATGTTTGTAATATATATATATATATATATATATATATATATATATATATAAATATTTTGAAACAGATTAAAATAATTTTAGTACGAATTTTATGATTAAAATCTCTTGTTTCTTTTTTAATGGCGATGTGTACCTAAAGTCATCGTTACCTTGAATCCATTGCAAATACATTAAAGAAAGTTTTTTTTTTTTTTCTACAACAAGACTATGTTATAATGATATTTATAGGCTGTATAGGTCTTTACCTTGCCCTATTGGGGATAATTTTTAAAACAACATTAAAGTAAGAATTGACATTTAGAAATTCCGTTTGTGCAAGTAATAATAAGTGGTATTACGTAATATTAACCAACGGATAATAGGTTACAATTTGAAATAAATTATACGTTACAATTTAAATTACAAAGTAATAATTTAAAAAAGAGTAATTTTGTCGACTACATTAAAACATGTTATCAGTGGATACTTAGAGTGGAAGAAGTAATAGATAAATAAGAGGTTACTTGGTGATGAGCTTAACAGCATTTCGACGAGGTCTTGTGGCCTTGGATTCTTGAGTGCTCTGAACTGGAAACTTGTCTATAAGGTTTTGCAAGTCTGACATAGAAGATAATTTGACGCGCGTTTTATCAGGAAGTATTAGTATAACATTTCCATCAGTGGTCCAGGTTTGCTTCATGCCAAAGTATCTTCTGGCAGCAACAAATATCTCCTGTTTCGTTTTGGTTAAAAACTCCATCATTACCATGGCCGATCCCTTCAGACCACTCTTAGAGTTCCATATCCTGGTCTTGTGTTTAAGATTACTGAAGCGAATCAGGATGGGTCTTATTTTTTCTTTTGGAGCGCCTAGACGGTGACACACATCAATATCGTCGGATTTAATATTGATATCTTTTATGTGCTTTTGTAATATATTAATCACCTTCTCTTCCAGCTGCTCCTCCTTATCTTCCTCAACACCGTTTAAAAGAAGGATTTTATTGCGAGATAAGGTTTCTTGACTATCCAGAGCGCTAACGAGGAGTTCTAATTGGTGGCGTATCAGTGTCAATGACTTCAGCACCATATCTTTGAAGCTGCTATAATCTGCTTTAAGTGCTGCTAAGTCAGAAGAACTGGAAGATGATGCTTTAACTGCTGTCTGTGCTAGTGCTTTTTCATACTTTTCCATTCTTGTATCAAATACTTTAGTGATGTCGTCCAAGTTTTTTGTTAGTTGCTTATGTAGATCCATTGTTTGAAGTTGGTGAAATAAAACGTTGATAAAAATGTGAAAGCCTGGTGTGCAGGGACTGATTTAATAGATTAATAAAGGTATTGTGTTTTAATTATTTTAAAATCCAATAAGTGACACAAATTACACAAATTTAAGGAGCACCACAAAATACGTGTTAACGGCTCGGGAGACCGTTACGAAAAAAAAAAAAATCTATGAGGATATTTCATTAAAACTTTATAAAAAACAATAGAAAACATTATTTGAATGCATAAATTGTATTAATATTTCATAAAACATATATTTTATGATAAGATTCATTTAAAGAAAAATATTTTTGGAACGTTTTGTAGTTTTGATTTCCGAACGACTAACTTAACAATGTCAAGTGGATGAAGATGTTTGTATTTCAAATCGTATCGTAATGTGACTTGTGCAGCAGCGGCAAACCAAAAATTTAAAAGTTTTTCAATAATATTTAATAAAAATGAGGACAAGCCACGTTCAATACCTAATGATGGTGGAGTTTATGGAAAGGTAAGCATGTGGCATTATGTATTGTTTACATGTACATGTACTTTATTTATTGGAATGTAAGTACTTAAGCACCTATGAATATGATTTGTTTTTTAGACATGGAGATTTATCTAAACCCTCTAGTGGTCCTCGAGGTCGCCATTTCATTCAAATGAAATGGAAAGAACTTACAGAAAAGTTAAATTGTGAGGGAACAGGAGATTCTCGATATCGTTTTGACAAAACAAAGGCGAAAATTAAACATTTTTCGTTGGTGACTTTGTGTTGTTAGAGAACGAAGAGCCTAATCAAACGAAATTAGATTCGAAGTTTAAAGGGCCGTACAAAGTAGTCGAAGTATTGGATTAAGAAAAATGTCAGAAGGTCACGTATCAGTCGAGTTGGATGAAAATGAGGATAATGATGAAGTTGAAACGTAAACTTGATTAAAAGTCGAGTAAGGGGACTCTATGGGCCATAGTGAGTTGTGTTCGACTATACCAGTGGTTGTTTCGTAGTCGTAGCCCGGTGGAAATCGGTGTCTCTTGGGGTAACCCAAGTAGTCCGTGGGTGCGCGATGTGCGTTCAACACTGGCGGAGGTCGGGGTCTGTAGAGACCATACGTGTGGGTACCAGGGGGTAACACACGGGAGAGACTGTGGGGTCTGATCCATGCGATGGATGTGAGCAATGTGATTGCTGGTCGGCTGGATAGCCGGGGCGCTAGATGTCTTACTCGAGTGTTTTTGAGCTTGTATTCTGTGTACCTACAATTGTACTGAGTTGTTTTGAAATTGAATACCAATGACCTTGATACGTGACTGGCTCTGGCTGTTAGTTAAGGGGGCTTAGGCGGTCAGCGAAAATTCAGATTTCGTGCCGTGAGGTGTGGGGGACGGTCCGTGTGCGCGGGGGACACGCACGAGCCCCGCGCGAGCCCCGCGCGAGGGGTAATCAGTGTACTGTGTAGGTCACCGAACTTAATATCAAGCAATCCTATTTCGTTGTATTTTGAATGATAACCATTACATAATGTTTAGCCCTTTCGCTATGTATACCGAAACCTATTTTTTTTTTATTTATTAAAATGTATATTATTATATATAATTATTATTTAAATAGCTATGTTGTTTGTGTAAAATATACAGATAAATAAAATTGGAGTGTCTGTTTGTAATATCAAAATAACCGCTTTTTATTGAATGCATATGGATGTTTACACGGGACATATTATACCCAAAAAAAGTGTTTTATTACAATTTTTCTTTGTCTGTCCGTCTGTCTGTCTGTCTGTTTGTTCCGGCTAATCTCTGAAACGGCTGGCCCGATTTCGATGGGACTTTCACTGACAGATAGTTGATGTTAGGTATGTTGTTTGATATAAGGAGTAACTTAGGCTAAAAATTGGTGGTCAGTGAGAGAGGCCTATCACCAGCCATGTGTGGATCAATTCTGCTACTGATATATATAATATCATCATTATCATGTAATGTAGTGGCATGAGATCGGCCGTCTTGGTGTTCAGTGAGAGAGACCTATCACCAGCCATGGGTGGATCAATTCTGCTATATATATATAATATCATCATTATCATGTAATGTAGTGGCATGAGATCGGCCGTCTTGGTGTTCAGTGAGAGAGACCTATCACCAGCCATGGATGGATCAATTCTGCTACTGATATATATAATATCATCATTATCATGTAATGTAGTGGCATGAGATCGGCCGTCTTGGTGTTCAGTGAGAGAGGCCTATCACCAGCCGTGGGTGGATCAATTCTGCTACTGATATATATATATATATATAATATCATCATTATCATGTAATGTAGTGGCATGAGATCGGCCGTCTTGGTGTTCAGTGAGAGAGACCTATCACCAGCCATGGGTGGATCAATTCTGCTACTGATATATATATACAGCCTGATTTTTTGAAGAACGGACATAATTATGGACGTGATAGAACTTGGTTTTACCAATCAAAGAAAATTATATTCACCAAAAAAAACCACATAAATAACAAAATATAGACAAATGTAAATAATGCATTGTTGGCCTCAGAATATGGTCACCCTACGTGCATTTTACGCGCTAAATTTAGACAGACGGTGTGATGGTAGTGGTGTAGGTATAAAATAATCGAATGAACTATGATAAGTTGTAAATAAATAATGTATGCAATGTAAAGTAAATATGATCTCATTTTTCCTTCATACTTTGATCCTGGCTTAAGGCAGGCAAAACTACCTAGGTACTAAAGTAATGATACAAGTTAATTTAATTAAATTGATTTATCTTTATCGTTAATCCTTTGCATTACGAATTTGAGACACATTTGATTTTTCATTGTGTCTGGGTGCGCGCGTGCTTAACGAAAGCCAAGGGTTTAATGTATTCACATGACGTTAGATAAAAGAAATTGTAGTACCTATGTACTTCTGGCGCATAAAAAAAATGGAATCATACTATTTACAACAATTGAAATTAAGATATTTACACAACCTACATAACTACTAAATTAATCTAAGTAAATTAGTACCTCCGCTAGTAAAGTGGATCACTTTTCACAGTCTCAATCGCTGGTGTTATCCGTGGTTTTAATTCTTCCCTATTTGCGTACTCTGTCACATAGACTAACGCTCGTGCGAACGGGGCCTTAGGTGTGTCTCGCGGTAGAACGTTCGGCCACTTTATTTTGTGGTTCGGCGTATATGATGCATCGTATCTTACCTATTTCATAATACTGTGTTTACTTTAATTCAAGTGTGAAGGATAATTTTGAAAAAAACTAAGACCCCACTTGTGATATATTTTTGGAATGAGGATCTTTAGCTCTATACGCTACTTGAATATGTCCGTTCTTCAAAAAATCAGCCTGTATATATATATGTATATATATATATATATATATATATATATACAGGCTATATATATATATACATATGTATATATATATATGTATATATGTGTATATATATATATATATATATATATATATATATAATATCATCATTATCATGTAATGTAGTGACATGAGATCGGCCGTCTTGGTGTTCAGTGAGAGAGTCCCATCACCAGCCATGGGTGGATCAATTCTGCTACTGATATATATAATATCATCATTATCATGTAATGTAGTGGCATGAGATCGGCCGTCTTGGTGTTTAGTGAGAGAGACCTATCACCAGCCATGGGTGGATCATGATATATCATCGGTAGTCGGTACAGCAGTATTTGAATTGATGATGATTAGTTTTGTAGCCTAAGTTCCTCCTTGTAATATCAGTTTTCTGCCAGTGAAAATCCCGTTAAAATCGGTCCAGCCGTTTCTGAGATTAGCCAAACTTCCGGATAAGTAAGATAAACAGACAGATTTTAAAAATGGTTTTCGATGTAAGTACCGAACAAATAAAATCTATGGACTCTTTTTACACCACGTCAATCTGGTCACGTGGTAAATCCTCGAAGAACTTGTATTACGGATACCAGACAACGTAATATTATATTTAATACTCTTATACTATACATGTATATATAAGTTTTTTATTATATGTATAATACACATCCATGAAAATTTTTTGTTCCCTGGCGGGATTTGAACCCGCTAACCTCGGGCTTGAGCGCCAACGTGCTTACTATTGAGCCACAGAGGTCGTCATATTTAGTGAAAAGTTTGAAATTACTCGTATAAAACGATACAGGCACTTCAATTTTATTTATAATAAAATAATATATTTGTATAGTTTTAATATTTTTTTTTCAAATTCAAAAAAAACTAGAACTAATCTTTTCAAATAGTATGTATTCTATAACAATTTATAGTATTTACTCCTCCACACACCACTCTTCACGTTCGCATCTAAGTAAATTATGTAAGTATTTCATCATCATCATCAGCCCTTATCCGTCCACCGCTGAATATAGGCCTCCTTTAATGAACGCAAAGTCCGGCACATGTAAGTATTTACAATTTAAAAATTACTAAAATCCATTACCATACCATATATTGTGATATTTAGCTAAACATTATTTTGTAAAGACAGACAAGTAGGTAGTCAATATCGATAGCGACTTTCTTTTATTTCCCAAGGTAATATTAGTTTGTTTACTCTTGCTTTGGACTCGTAACTTTCGCGGGTTCCGCGTGACGAGCGACACAACCCCCGCATGCGAATGCCGAAGCGGTACTGGGTCTCACAGGTGATGCCTGGCCCGAGGTCCGTGGTTAGTATAGAAACTTCGAATTTTTATCAAAAAGTTAATATTTTTTTTTAGTTTTTGGAAAACTAAAACTGTCAACACATCGTCAGGGTAAAAACCTATGTGTTTGTGATTTTATAAGAATGATTATTGTAAAACACGGTCGTAATATTCATTTATATGAAATTTTAGAGGTTACTTCAGATTTTTTTTCTATCGAGCAAAATTTTTCCAATCGTGTTTTGAAAACTGTCATCACCTCATACATACGTTCTGTAATACATATTAGAAATTTCAGTGCCAGAAATCTTCAAGTTGTTAAATAGCAGCTAATAGAAAACAGCTAATTTTGCCGTGTTCACCTTCCAAGGGCCTTTAAGTGTATTTTGAATCCCCTAATTGGTCAGATTAGTTAAAGTTTTATGATAATTAAAAGCACAGCTTAGAGCTTTGATCTTTGGTTACTTTACTCATAAAAGTGGAGCATAGAGTGTGGTCAGGCATGACCGAGTGGAACAAGATATTCTGGTGGATGTATTGTTGCAGATGTTGTCACACGAGGACGTGTGCAAGAAGAATGGCCGTGTCGCAATCGGACCATCTCTGGGACGCCAGCGTCTCGAGAGGCGCTTGACGGGAGTCAAACATTTCGTCGGCTGGGCGACGTGCTCCACAGTCCACACAACTCGAGCAGCGGTCAACCAGTCCGGTCGAGTATTGAAACTGTCGCGCGTTCCTATAGTATAGAGTTACTGTTATTGCGATCCCTTGTAATACGTATTGTTAAGACATGGGACATTATAATTTGATTAAGTGAACTACTGTGTTTCGTTGCTCCAACATTACCCATCGAGTATCGACGCCCACAGCTAAGAGACAAGTAATAATGGACCCTACTGATGACGGCGACGGCCTTCCTCCGTCATATATAATATGGTAATGGTCAGTTAGTTGATCGGTCATACTATTATATAGATTTTTTATTTATTTACATTTACCCTTAACATACCTAAATTATTCAGAACACTTAAACATTGTTACAGTATTTTTATTTTTTTATTAGGTCGGAAAAGTCCAGTTCCGCTAGAAGAACAAAAAAGTGTTTTGAGTGAGTTCAAAAAGTACTTTCTACTAAAAAATGATTTACCTTCACCCTGTGACCCAGTGTTTCAAGATATTTACACAAGCATTTTCTTACAAAATGTCACCTAAATAATTATAAATACGATATATTTTTTGGGAACGATTCCTATGCCTGTTCTGATGAATTACCCCAAGAAAGTATGGTAACAAAGGAAACATCTGAGTGCAAAACGTATAATTTTTTTATTGATATTTATCAATGGAATAAAATGAAGCCCATTGATCGTTGCATGAAGCGTGCAAAATCCTTAAATTTTGCTCCCACCCCACCAATGGTCAAATTTCCTATGGGAAGAAATATGAAAACATGTACGTTCGTCGTGCAGTTGGATATTTCAAAATTATTCTATTAAAAAGGAAGTCAATATTACGTGTTACGGTTTCTGTAAGCAGTGTAACGCAAAGTTAGAAGTTAAGATTTATTGGCCAACAGAAAAAAATGTGCGTTGCATTTGCACCATAAATGATTACGACGATACATTCAAGCATAACTCTAAAAAATCAAGCTTTCTCCTGTAAAACGCTGTGAGCTCAGTGATGATTTAAAGCATGAACATGCTGTGACAGTGCGAAAAATACTAAGTGATTCTATAATGGATAATAATTATGATTTTAAACCGACTCCCTTGATGATTGAGTGTTCTTTGAGGCCTGCCCGATGAAGATGTTGGCCGGACCGCCTGTGCTTGTTCTAGCTGTTGTTGTCGGTCCAGCTTTTTCTTCTGTAGGGCTCCCCTGTGCGAGACTTTTTTCGCGCGCGTGATGGCGTATGATTTTTCAGATAATGATCCTTTGGAAGACATTTTGGTTTTTGTTGGCGTTGACGGTGATTTGGTTGTTTTTATTCCTCTCGTCGAGACGATTCCAGGGATACTCGGTGCACTTGACTACTGTCGTTTTCGAGTTACAGCCCGTTGTATGTGTAGCAAATTGAACCGAGGGACCTGCTGCTTTAAGAGGGGTACACCCTCTTATAAGAAGAGGGGACAAAAAAGCAGAGGCGTTAAGGGGGAGGATGGGTATCTCACCTCATTGCACTGCCCCGACGTTGGGAGGGGTTGTTCTGTGGTGCGGGACAGCCCCTCGGTGGAGGTGGCGTCGGTTCCTTGGGGGACTGACTAGCCGTCGAGGTGCCCTGTTTGTTTATTAGATCCGGGACACCTCACCGAAGACGGCATTGGTGTCACTCGCCGGGTTTTAGTGGGTAGAGCTGCGAGTCCTACATACCCGCCTGGGGAGACCCACTCTCCAGCGTTATGCTTGAGAGCATTTCCCGGCGTGAAAGAAAAAAAAAGGTGGATAACTCCTTATAATCGAAAATCTTTGGCTTGCTGTGACTAGATGAGGGAACTGGTCTTCAATTTTGCACAAAAATACGAAGCCAAATCTAAGTTATATAACTTATGCCATATGTAGCAATATTAGAGCTATTTGCAGTACACAAGGTATGAGATGTTCAGGCACGGCGCTCTTGAAGCATCGACAGCGCGTAGACAGTGGTCGCTACCGGTGTCGACTAGAAACTGCATCCGACCACGCGACTGCAAGTCGCATGGTCGCATTATGAAAAATTAAGAATTCCCTGAAATTAAGAGAAAGAATTTGTCTAGAGGAATAACTAAAGAACGAAAAGCAGTCATTATAGAAAAGTTACTTCCGTTAAAACGTTTTCCGTTCCGGAAAACAGAAAACATTTTTGGATTAACATACCAACAAATGATTCAGCTCAAAATCTTTTGGAAGTTTAGACTGATTTTGCTTGCTTTATTTTTATAAAAACTTGTTTTTTTTTAATCGTCGAACAGAAGTTCAAGTTTAATAGATGTTTATTTAGGTATATAAGAAAATAATTAACGGAATAAAATTCTGTCCGATTTTATAAATATCCATATTCATTTATTCATTTCATAATATCTACAATTATAATTAGTATCAACAATAGTATTATTATCATAAATACGATTATTGCAACTACAACAATTTGATAAACATTTATTACATGAAACTCCTATAGCACGCGTAGGGTGTACATACACCTCGCACTCGCAAGCGTGAAAAAGCGGCTGCGCATCGTCCACACCGCTTGATTTCGAACGACGCGCGAACGCGGCGAGGCCGGCAGGCCCTGCCGAGCGTAGTGTCTGCGACGTTGCCGTTCGTTCAGTTCTTAAAAGTATATAATGTATGATTACTAAAATTAAAATAACGTTGTTTATGGCTATTATTATAATTGTTCATCGAATAAAACGAGCCTGGTAATTTTTGCACTTAAATTTCGTAACATTCGCGGCACCAACCGTAACACTTAATTTCACTTTTTTCACTACTGAACTTATTATTATTATTAAGCTTTTCACACTTTTTCGTGACCAGGCCGCTTACAATTGACACAGAACAGTGCTTTTCTTTTTGAACCGACCTTAATACCAGCGGAGTCCGCGATATTGGCGGGAATGTTATACATAGGCTGCACTAAAAGTATCGGAAATGGAATATTTCCACTGTTCCTGTCATATTAAAATCTTTTTAATTGAAAACTCCTTGGTTTTAAAAATCGAATACCATTTATTTATTTAAAAAAAGATTCTCGGTCTTTTCACAAAGTCTTGTCAAACTTTTTTAGTCGTTGAGAAAATGGAATTGACTCGAGAAAATTCTAGAGCGATGATTTATTATGACTTTCGAAGTGGTTTAACACAAAAACAGTGTGTTGACCGGATGATTTCTGCATTTGGTGATGAAGCCCCATCCAAAACCACAATTGTTACAAACCACTGTCAACACCAGCCGGATGTGATGCTATTATAGTAATATCAGGTGGCGCCAAACGGATATGTATTGTATATAATAGTGTTGAATAATAATTAAACTATAACACTAATAAACCTTAATGTACATAATTAATATAATAATAATAATGCTATTGTTGATGTACTTAAGTTTGAAATTTGCTTGGCCTTACTTTACTTCAATAAAAATGCGTGCGTTCTATTTAACGTTTATTTTGCGACTGTTCACACTTCACATTAAATATAAACTCTACCAGTGTTGCCCTACTCCTTGTATATTTTCCACAACATGCCGCCCACCAAAAAGGGCTGTTTAGACCTTTTTACAAAATGACAAGAATACAATACAAATAAAATAAATACAATAAAATTATAAGTACTTGTAGACAACTAAATTTGAACTAAATCCAAAACAAGATAAAGAAGTAATATATCATTGCAACAATTGTTTTTGGCAATTAAACAAGTAGATTTGTACAAGATAACAAGTTTTTCTAAAAAGATTATAAAAAAAACATAATTTATTTCCTTTAATATATAAAACATAATTTAGCCCTACTCGCTTTGTTAAAGGGGCAGTAGGGCTGGAGATAATACCTGTTATAGAAAAACCCTCTATAAAATTTTATCCAAAAAACAGCAATGTTTTTGAGACCATTCACAAAAATGCGGCAGGTGTAGAGTTTAGGAGGTATAATGGAGAAGAAATAGTTTTCTTTGAAGGAAATAACTCAAAAGGCTTCTTCATTCACAATGCTGATGCTTTATTAACAATAACGATTAATAGGACCTCTTTGAGGAATCTTTCCTTTGTATTGGGCCAAATAGCTGTTTTTATCACGAAAGGATTTGAGTATAATAGGTCTAACAATCCTCGAATGATGAAGACTACAATCTTGAAAAAATATTCCGAATCATGGTGGGAGCTGGTTAATATAGATGAAAGAATGGTACGTGTAATAAAAAGGGAAATTGAGGAGGGAGAAGGCGATAAATTGTTTGGCTCTTTGAGGTTGTCTGACACCATAGAGATTGAGATGCCTGAGCCAGAAAAATGTGTATTGCGAGATGATCAACTATTAGGGGTAAGGACTGGACAAATAATTTGCATTGCACCCTATGTCGCACAGAAAATCCCTGTAGACTTTAACATTAAGACATCAGATCCAAAATTATATATTATACTGAACCCGAGAAGACAATTAATTAAAGCAATACAGTATAATTTAACAACACTTGGTGAAATAAAGAAAGCCATCTCTCTAAACCAATTCTCATCACCATTTTATACGCAATTGAAAGACTCAGTTCCCTTCTCTATGCAAGAAAAATTATCAGAATATTTAAAGGGGATTCTCCACACAAAATTAGTATGGTCAGGTGAAAACGACTTTTTCATTGCTGTGTTTTATAATTTTACATATGGCACAAAACAACAGAGGATTCCTCAAAACATGGAAAAGTGTTTCTTTGATAGAAGTGAGATATATTTCAGCTTATCACAAGGGTTGGTGAAGATGGGAGTTTCTGGGGATCTCTACTGCAATGAAGAATTGGTGGCGTCAGCATCCAAAAAATTGAGAGAAGAAAGTGAATCCGTGTGTGCAGTGCTCCCTGACTTTACAATGAGGAGAGTGCAATCATTACAAAGAGGGGTTGAAACACAGTCAATCTCTTGGCTGAACAAAAATTCAAACAGATTACCGGAGGGGTACAAGGCACATACTATCTTCCAAACCTCAATGTTTGAAGTGACTAAGACCTCAAGAATGAAAATACAAACACTAAAAACTCTCAAGAGACACATTAGTATTGGTATTGAAGCAGATACTAGTAATGCATTTTCCAATTACCTCAAGAGGCGTCATGAAGACAGTAGCAGTGGTGAGACTAGTAGAGTTGTTGCTTCTAAAAGAGCTAGACTGGACGATGCGGCATCAATAATTTCGTAACTGGTTTTTGATTTTATGTTTGCTTTTTTGTGTATTTATTTGATTAATTTAACCACCATTTTTGTAAAATGAAAAAAAAAAACATAATTTAATTAACACTTATGAGCAATCTATGGGGAGTTTACATAACTTTGTAATAGGTCTCTTTGTTACACTACTACTACTTTTGACACTGTACACTCTAGTCAAACCGTCCGCGCCGGCATGTTTATCTACAATTCTACCTAAGGACCATTTTCCAGGTGGTAGATTGTCTATTTTTATTAAAACGATATCTCCTATGTTAAGTTCTTGCTCTTTTTTTAACCACTTAGGGCGTTGTTGTAACCTTGATAAATATTCGTCTTGCCATCGACGCCAAAAATCTCTTACTAGTTTCTGTGTGTGTTGCCAACGTGTCAGGTAAGTTATTTTAATATCCTTTACATCAGGTGATGGAATGGTAATCGGTGCTTCTCCAATTAAAAAATGTCCAGGGGTAAGTGGATTTATGTTATCAGGATCATTGTCGTCCAACGGGCACAACGGTCGTGAATTTAAACAAGCTTCTATCTGACATAGGACTGTGGTCATTTCTTCGAATGTCAGGTTAGTGGTTATAATTCTCTTTAAATGGTATTTGATGGATTTTACACCAGCCTCCCATAGACCACCATGATGAGGGCTGTATGCAGGTATGTAGTGCCACTGTGTACCATCTGCCGCTAGTGTCTGAGCTATATCCCTTGATAACTGAAAATTTGCTTCTTTCCAGGCATCTTGAAGCTGCTTATCCGCACCGATAAAGTTCCTTCCTTGATCACTCCAGAGGTGAGAACATTTTCCTCTTCTAGATACAAATCGACTAAAAGCTGCTATGAAGGCTCCTGATGTGAGATCTCCGACTAACTCAATATGGATTGCCTTGGTAGACATGCAAATAAATATTGCTACATAAGTCTTGACTATTTTATTTCCTCGGCCTTTAGAAATCAATGTTTGAAAAGGACCTGCAAAATCAACACCACTATGCAGGAATGGTCTAGTTGGAGTAACTCTCTGTTTGGGTAAGTCTCCCATTAACTGGGTCTTTGTTTTTGCCCTTAATCGAGCACACAAAAGACATGTGTGAATGTGTTTCTTTACTATAGATTTTGCCTTAATAATCCAGTACTTGGACCGTAGATGACAAAGCATCAATTGAACCCCTCCGTGAAGAGTTTTAGTATGTGCATCCGCAACAATAAGAGATGTTAATGCGTTTGTATTTCCTAGTATAATAGGATTCTTTCTTTCAGCTGATAAGTTTGCATGTCTTAAGCGACCGCCCACCCTGAGGATGTTATTTTCATCGAGATAGGGGTTAAGTGATCTTATAGAACTCTTATTTGTTACTTGTCGGTTTTGTTTTAATCTTTCAATATCTTCTTTAAAGTCCTGTTCTTGTACCCTTTTAATACAAATATTCAAAGAGTCTTCTAACTCCTTTGTTTCAATATCTTTCATGTTATAATTATCCTTTTTAAATTTAATAAACCTTTTGCAATAAGTGATACATCTTATAAGTTCAAGTAGATTATCATATTTTGCAAATTGTGATATTAAAAATTCTTCTTCCCTTTCAGATTCTTCAGTTACAAGGTAAGTATTAATCTTTGTTGTTTTCATTTCTAGATCTGTATTAATCACTGGATGTTTATTAATATTTATTTCTTTTTCAGCTAACCATGCTGGACCACTCCACCATAAGTCACATTGCTGCAGTTCTGAAAGTAGCCGTCCCCTTGAAGCTATGTCAGCGGGATTCTCATGTGACTGTACATGGTACCAGTTTTTAGCACTAAAAGTCTCTACAATTTCTACTACACGATTAGCCACAAAGGGCTTCCATCGATTTGGCTCACCAGTAAGCCATGCAATGACAATTGTTGAATCTGTCCATGCCTATATTTCAGATATGTTTATTTTCATTGAAATTTTAATTTGTTTTAATAACTTTGCAAGCAGTAAAGCACCACATAGCTCTAGACGTGGCAAAGATACTGTTTTTAAAGGTGCAACTCTTGTTCTAGCCGCAACAAGTTTTGTTTTTACTCCACCGTCTAAGCTTTCTGTTCTTATGTAAACCACTGCTGCATACGCTCGTATAGATGCGTCACAGAATCCGTGGATTTGTATTTTGTCTAGATTTTGATTTGTTGTTCCAAGCCATCTCTTAATTTGAATGTTGTTTACATTAATAAAATCTGCTTTGATCTTTCGCCATTCTTGTTCTATTGAATTGTTTACTTTCTCATCCCATTCAAGTCTTTCGACCCATAACCTTTGTATTAATATTTTTGCCATGATTATGCTAGGTGCTATCCATCCAAGAGGATCAAATAATTTCTGGACATCTGATAAAATATTTCGTTTTGTGATTGTACTCATGGACATAGGTAAACTGAGATTATATTGAAACGAGTCAGTCTTTAAGTTCCATACAATTCCCAATGTTTTAATTGTTCCATCTAAGTTTAGATTTATCTGCGCACCATTTGATCTTTTCTCCTCTTCAATGGACTTCATAAATTCAATGTCATTAGATGCCCATTTAGTAAGTTGAAAACCACCCTTGTACAATATGTTTGTGACATCTTTAGCTAATGATATAGCTTCTCTTACATCATCAGCTCCATCTAACCAATCATCCATGTAAAAATTATTCTTTATGCTATGCTCACACTTTGGTTTTTCGACTCCTTCATCCATTGCTAATTGATGTAACGTTTTGACTGCCAGATATGGTGCAGGGGCTGTACCAAAAGTAACCCGCAAGATGCGAAATTCTTGCAATTCATCACTATCATCTGGTTTCCAGAAGATTCGTTGATAGTCAGCATCCTCTTTTGTTACCAGTATCTGTCTGTACATTTGTCGAATGTCAGCCACATAGCAAATACGTTTCATTCGCCATCGGGTCAAAAGGTATCTTAAATCTTCCTGCAATTGCGGACCTACAAGTAACTCATCGTTTAATGAAATGTTGTTTTTTCCTTTACAGGAGGCGTCAAAAACCACTCGTGTTCGTGATGTTTCTTTATCATGGCGAATGACCGCATGGTGAGGTAAGTATACACATTTTTTTGTTTCTCTTTCATCCTTTGGTATAATTTCTATGTGCCCTTGTTCTATGTAATCCTTAATGACATCTGTGTAAGCCTTTTTCAGGTCGGGCGATTTGTTGAATCTACGTTCCAGTTGTAAGTATCTTTGTTTAGCTATCTCTTTTGTATCTCCGTCGGGTGATTGTGGACTGTATGTTTTAAAAGGTAATTTGACTACATATCTCCCTTCTTTATTTCTAGTTGTTGTCTCCTGATATATGTTCTCACAAATTTTTTCTTCTTTAGTTAATTGTCTCTCATTATCATCTTTGAGTTCCCAGATCGACTTCCATATTTCATCTACATCAATCTCGTGATGCATCACAAAATAAGTGTTCTCCGTTGGTTGACTACATAATATGTCTCCAAATAGAATCCAACCCAATTTAGTGTTTTGTGCACATGGTGTTCCTGGTGGACCCTTGATTAAATCTTGTTGTATTATTTGAACATATTCTTTAACTCCCAACAGCATATCTATGGAACCTGGCTTAAAGTAACTTGGATCAGCTAGATTCAGGTCTTTAAGATGAGGCCATGATTGATTTGGTATCAATTTAGTGGGCATCATTGTGGTCAGTTGTTTTGTCATCACATAGGCTTGAACATTTAAACTATATTGAGAGTCCCAAAGTGATCTTAATTTTAGCTGAACCACATGTTTTATTCCGGTCCTCATTGACCCCACTCCTATGACACTTCCACTGACTGATTGTCTTTTTAATTTCAGTAGCTGAGCCGCCTTCTCATTAATAAATGTTGCTTGAGAACCTTGGTCAATTAGCGCTCGCAGTAGAACTGTATGACCTTCTTCACTGATTGCTTCTACCAGCGCAGTCGCTAAAAGTGCTGTATTCTGTCTAGTTGTATAGTGGGATACCATCATTGTATTAGCTTGTACTTCTTCCTTCTTTACTACATGTTGTATAGCCGCAGCTTCTTTGTTTACATGCAGCAATGAATGATGGCGCTTGCGACATATCTGACAGGACACTGGAACATTACATCTAGATACTATATGTCCTGCTGCTAGACAGTTAAAACATAATTGTTTATTCATAACATACTCACTTCTCTCCTTAGGTTGCATTTTAATAAATTGTTTACAATGACATAAACTGTGATTTTCAGTACATAGTATACAAGTTTTATGTGTGACAGGTGTTGATATATGTAGTGACCTTTCCTTGATTTGCCTAACCTCTCGTGGTGTACTTGCAGTGACCAGCTCGAGCGTGCGGAACTTAACATCCAAAAATTCTTTAAATTCCTTCCATGTAGGTATAACTTCAGAGTCATCTCTATGGGCACATTCTTCCCAGCTCTTGTGAGTCTCTGGGTCTAGTTTTTGTACCACAAGATATATAATAATCGGGTCCCAATTTTCCAAATTAATTTTTAAATTTTCTAGATTATTTAAGCATTCTGTGGTTACATCTAATAGATTTTTTAATTGATTTGACGATTGAATGGTCATTTTTCTTTGATTAAATAATCTTTTCATGATATTATTTAGTATTAATCGTTTATTCCCATACCTTTTGCTCAATAGGTGCCACGCGCTCAAATAATTATTTGCTGTCACCTGTATATGCTTTAATAAATTCTCTGCATCACCTGTAACACTGGTTTTCAAGTAGTGTAATTTCTGAACATCACTTAATGCTGAATTCTCTCGTACCAATGACGTAAACAAATCACAGAAAGTCGGCCATCCTTCATAAGAACCATTAAAGATTGGTAAATTTATTTTTGGTAATTGAGCGATGTTATGATTAAAATGTCCACATGAGTTGTTAAATGTATCAGCTGAAGGCGAAGGTTCCACTAACGCAGCATGCATGTCTTTCAAGTCACCTAGTAGCGCGTTGTAAATGTCCTCGCATAGAAAAAACTCGTCACTTGAAAAATAACTTAATGTTTGTCTTTGTTCCTTAGGTGTTATTAATATTAATTCGTCGTGAGAACGTTTAAACGAAGTCCAATAATCATCAACTATCTTCATTCGTGTTTCTAAATAACCTTTAGTTAAACGTGCTTTCGGACATTTTTTTAGGTTAACTTGTGTCTTCCGTAATGAATTAGCACAATCTTCTAGCATAAAAAGAAGTTGCTGTTGCTTCGAGTTAGCTGAAGTAGTCATTATAAATCTTCTATGTAGCTTCTCTAAATTATAAGTTGCGATTTATAATATCTTCATAAAGAAAATTGTTGAAGACGACACACTACACAGTTTGCTATTCAATGCTATTGTACAATGGAGTTTTTTCCCACGGTCCTGGCCAGTCGATCGGTGAATAGTAATAAGTGATCCGGTTCGATTGCGACCATATGTTGATGTACTTAAGTTTGAAATTTGCTTGGCCTTACTTTACTTCAATAAAAATGCGTGCGTTCTATTTAACGTTTATTTTGCGACTGTTCACACTTCACATTAAATATAAACTCTACCAGTGTTGCCCTACTCCTTGTATATTTTCCACAACAGCTATAATTAATAATGTATTTACAGTAGTTGTTTAAAATGTTATGACGATATTTATAATAATTGTAATTCATAAATAGTCCTTCTATTGACTACATCAATGTGGTATAAAAAGGCGCCAATAGCGCAATTAGGAATAGGATGGATTCGCCCGTTCCCCGGATTCGCCCGTTCGCCCGAGAGGAGACACCTGTGCGTTCAAGTGTTAGTGGATTTTATTGAGTGTACTTTGTGTTTGCTTAGTGTTGTGTCGTTCGGACCCTCTGTGTACGCTCAGGCTTCGCGTTGTGCCTGCCTGGTCGCCATCCGGTCGCTGGGCTGTGCATATCAGCGCTGTCTGTCGGATTCCCGGTAGTATTATAAGTGGTAATCTGCCGGAATTCGTATCCTACTTCCTAAAATAACTGTAGCTGCGGCCGTTGCTCTTTAGCACGGCCGCTGAAGGGTCGCGACAGGTGCGAACACCTAGGACCTTCCGCCAGCGAGCTCCAGCACTCCCCCGAAGCGACGGTAGTCGCCCGACACGCTTGACGAGCGACTACCGTCTACGAAGGATAACCCCGCCGCGCGTGAGTGAGTGAGACAGATGGTGCGTCAACGGTGAGTTGTTTAACATCTACCTCCCGTCCACCATGCCTCGCCCCGAATCACCCGGGGCCAAGGCCCACCGGAACCGACGCCGTTCTGCGTCTGGCTCCTCATCCAGGAGGGACCGTTCAGCATCGGCGAAGCCGTCGCCGAGCGCCGCCTCCTCCCGCCGGCCGCCACCAGACGTCGCCAACACGCCGACGTCTCAGGTGAGCACACACACCACCGAACCCAGCACGGAACTGACCGTCATGCCGCGCGAAGGACTGTCGCCGGCATTCGGGGCGATGGACGTTGACGTCCTATCCCCCGGATGCGTCCCGGCGGTGTCCTCTCGCGAGGCCGTTAGCCGGGTCGAAATCCCGAGTGGGTTGTGGAAAATGCTATATGATCGCGACCCTGAAACGTTCGCGAGTCCTGATTCTGTCAATGAATTCTGGAAGGAGCTCCAAAACCGCGTCGCGAGGGGCGAGCTAACTGTTCCCGCGGAGTATGCCAACTTAATGGGACTACCACAGCCAGCGCCGACCACTAGCGGCAACAAGCGCCCCCGTGAGGCCACTACTACTACCATCGTAGACAGTGAACCTCAGCCTCCAACCTCACCTCCGCCTAAGCGGACCCCAGATGTGTCGGCCCAGGCCCCGCCTCAGGCCATTCCATCGCGTGATCCGCGGCTGGCGCGCTCGTTCGCCGCCGCCGCTGCGCCACCCGCCACCGCCGCCGCCGCCACCGCTGCCGCTACGGCCGGCTCCTCGCAGTCGAGCCAGCCCGCTGCCGGTGCGTCGTCGACGTCGTCGTCGCAGCCACAACTAAGTGAAGCGCCCAGGTACCCACCCTTAATCGTGGAAAAGCTCACCCGAACATGGACGCACCATTTTAAGGTCCTTATCGGGTGTCTAGGTCGCAACCCCAGCGCGCGCCCCTTTGGCAAGGGTGTGCGCTTCTCTCCCAGGGACGAGCAGGAGTACCGCATTATCCAGCGGTACCTGACCGAGCTGGAGAAGGAGGAGGGCCTGGCGTGGCACTCCTTCTCGCTCCCTGCGGAGAAAAGTGTCAAGGTTGCGATCCGTGGTCTTCCCGTCGAGACGGACGTCGACGAAATTCAAGAGGAGCTCATCCGCCTGGGATTCGAGCCCGAATACATCTGGCCCATCCAGGCACGCAAAGGCAGGCCCGGATGTATTCACCGCGCCATTCTAAAACGAACAGCTAATACCATCCCAGACATTTACGCCGTCGATAGCCTACTAGGCATGGACGGCGTCAAAATCGACGCATGGCGGGGCAAGAAGGGCCCGCGCAGTGCCACAGATGCCAGCAGTTCCGCCACTCGAGCGTGAACTGCCACCGCAGACAGGCCTGCGTTCGCTGCGCAGGCGAGCACAGCGCGCGGGACTGCCCGCGCCCCCGTACGGAGCCGCCGACCTGCGTGAACTGTGGCGGGCCTCACACCGCCAATAACACCTCGTGCACGGTGTTCAAGCTGGAGGCCCGCAACAAGCGCGCCGGTCCGGTGGCCCTCACAGCCGCTAGACCTGCGGCACCATCCATTTCCGCGGCACACATACCGCCGCCGCCCGCATCCAGTCAAACCCTGATGGCCGCCGCTAACGATTTTGTTCCGCGGCCATCCACCTCCACAGCCGCCGCGCCCGTCGCCGCTGCCCCCGCCTCTGTGGGCCCCAAGAGGAAACGCCAGAAGAAGAAGAAGAAGAAGAAGTCCTCAGCCCCGCCCCCGTCGAATCAGAGCGAGACGGAGCAACCTGCCCACCCGGTCGCACCCGCACTCCAGCCACCTAGTGGTGAGTCGCAGGTACCACCGGTTATTACCGCCGTCCCCGGTGGTGGCGCTAGGCGCCGCCCCCAATCAGCGCCCTCTACGGACCCGCTGTCTCAGCTTCTAACTGAGGCGGCGGACATTCTTCACACATTCGCCGCGCAGCTGAGCGGCGGTGCCAGCTTACAGCAGGCTGTAGTCGCCACACTGCCGCGCGTCTACCGTCAATACATTTTAGATGAAAATTGGTTTTAAGATCTTTGACTGTTCTAGAATTGCATCAAAGAAATACAGCTGCGTTTTTGAAAGATACAATGAAGATAGTTTTGAGTCGTTTTGGTATTAATATTAATCAGATATATTCGATCGATTTGATAATGAATAGAAAAAAGTTTGGGGAAGAGCTTCAGTTACTAGAAGTTGTTGAAAGTAATCAGAATGAAGAAATAGAACAGGCGAATGAAGAACCAGAAGCAGACCTAAGACCTAAGCTAATAAGGAACATTATATGTAAAACTGTATTTTGTATTCTCAATATTTGAATATATACCATACTGCCGCGACGAGATTTTATTTGAATATCCACAAGACTTTTGATAATATATACACTAAAACTTAATAACAACTAGACTCAAAATCCAGGTAGTCCCCCGGACACGTGTCTGGAAATAGATCGGAGTCCAAAAAAATCGACGTTATCTTGCGACAATAAAATTGCAACTACTGCAAAAACTAACAAAATTTCAGTACATTATGCATAACAATTTACAGAGGCGAGGGGGTGTAATACTTTAAAAGAGACCGAATGTAATGTGCGCCAGCGACCAGACAATATGTAAACGGACAGAGACAAAGCTTCAATACAACGCGTAAAATTGTTACCTATTATAGTAGGGTTGTCACAGGTGGATAAAATTAAACGAACATTTTTTTTTTTATTATGTAGTAATCTATGTAAATATTCTAATATCTTTATTACAAAATATTTTTTCTAAATATTTTGTGTTTATATTTTTTAATTGCAATAATCTGTTCTACCTTTTAATAGAGTGGTAAAGTAGTAAAGGCACTCTCATTGCATATCAGCTTTTATCATAACTATTATAATATTATTTATTCCGAACAGGAATCGTATCCTAATTACAGAATAGGAGCATTAATTAATAATTAATACTCCTATTCTGTAGGTACTTAAACTTATTGTATTTTTCTTGTAAAGTTTAGCTAAGATTTAAGATTTAATGTCGGGTCAAATGTTTCCCTAACTTGAGTTTAGGCACATCCATAAAAACTTAGTGAACAAAAGTAATAATAATTAGTAGAAATAAAATAATAAGATACTATTATTATTATTAATTTACCTTGGGATAGCTAAAATATGATTTGTTTTATTTGCTCTATTATTGTTCATACATACAGTACAGTATACAATATTGACACTTTTTACTTTTAATTATCAACAATAATTTAAGAACCATATTATAAAATATGATTCTTTTTATTTGCTCTATTATTGTTCATACACACAGTACAGTATACTTACAATATTGACACATTTTAATTAACAAAAATTTTAGAACGATGATAATAATTCGAAATACCCGCCAAGCGAAAAAAAAATCAAATATACAATTACGCAACTTAACACGTGCACTCACATCCCTGCGTTCGGGAACTCGTCCAACCGGTTTCTACTCGTACGTGACAAGCCACGAGTGTAGTGCAATCGAATCGCGCGGTTATATAAAGCTTTGCCTCTGTCCGTTTATTGGTCATGTGGTCGCGCTGTCTTTAAATTGAACCACAAATTGGAAGAAGGGAAATAAACGCCACTTTTTGACATATTCAGTTTTTTTACACTTTTATATTCTATAGCGTATCGTGAGTTCGAAGAAAGGAACAAAAACCACTCGCATTGTATAGATTCATGCGGCCATGAAAAAGGTTAGTTGGAAGAACGGAACAAATCCTGCCTTTATTCCCTTCTTCAAACTATCAACGTTACGAGTATAAAAGTTAGTGATTATTTTTGCTTGTTTATTTATCGATAGACAAAAACACATCGCTATTGGTGGGGGGCGCGAAACTTACGATCTAATTGACGCCATTTTAGTTGTCTTTGAGACTACATTCGGTTAGCGTTGCGTAGTGAAAATTATTAACCTTTTAATTATTATTTCATTACTAAAGTTTGAATATGAGCAGTTGTTTAAATTCGTTTACAAAGGACGTCCGAAAAATTAACAAGACATATACAGGTTGGCCCGTTTACAGTGGTCCAAAAATTTTTTTCAACATATTATGTTAAGTATTTTACATAACAAAATCACCAATACATAACAAAAGCTTTAGATTTAAATTAACATTTTCATACTTCTGTTTTATTCCTTTACATAAGTACCTAATGAGATGAAATTAAACTTCTGTACTTAATAATAAAAATTACAAATTTTCATTAATTGGCAGTGGACATAATTTTGAGTATGAGCGTAGAAACACTTTGCCTGAATCAGCCATCTTTATTTCAGCGACTCTTACTTTTCCATCTGCACCAGGTATAACCTTTACAATACGAGCCATGGGCCACTCAAGAGGTGCGACATTACTCATCTTAACTATAACTAGATCTCCAACCTTTAAATTGGGTTGGTCTTGTCTCCACTTAGGGCGATTCTGTAATGTATTTAAATAATCTAATGACCATACCTTCCAGAAATCCTGTTTTAATTTTTCACAAATTTTCCAAAATTTCAGCTGGTTAACTTTTGTATTAGTGTAATCTATTTCAGGATAACTAGTTAAAGGGGCACCTATCAAGAAGTGTCCAGGCGTGAGATATCTATAATCAGATATCTCAGCACTCATTGGTAGCAGAGGCCTAGAATTCAAAACTGCTTCGATTTGAGTTATCACTGTGTACAATTCTTCAAAGGTAAGTGCCAAGGTTCCTACTACTCTTTTTAAATGATATTTTAAACTTTTAACACTTGCTTCCCATAATCCACCAAACTCAGGTGAGTAACTTGGTATGAATCTGAATGAAATATAGTTATTGGAACAATAATTTTTAATTTCATCTACCTGTTCCTTTGATGAGTTTAACTTAAACAATTCATTTAGCTTATTAGCTGCACCTTTGAAATTTTTAGCATTGTCACAAAATATTTGCCTAGGTAGACCACGCCTAGAAATGAATCGTTTGAGACATGCCAAGAATGCCTCAGTCGTTAAGTCGCTTACTAACTCTGCATGTATCGCTTTAGTAGTAAAACAAACAAATATAGCTATATATGATTTTGTTATTAATGGTCTTCTAATTCTGCTTATTTTCAGATCAAAGGGACCACAGAAGTCTATACCTGTCACTTCAAAAGGACGAGAAGCTGTAAGCCTTTGTGCTGGTAAGGAACCCATTAACTGCTTAGCAGCTATAGCCTTCAATTGGAAGCATTTCACACACTTACTTAAAATCTTTTTTACCTCTCTTATTCCATTCACTAAGTAGTATTTCTGGCTCAATGAACTTAGAACCAATTTTGCACCCGCATGCAACAAACGCAAATGTTCTCTTTGTATAATCAGGTGAGTAACATGACATGACTTAGGCATTATTATTGGATGCATCTTGTCATATGAAATACTTTTTGCATTTTGCAACCTACCTCCAGTTCTAAGTATTAACTGTTGGTCTAAGAAAGGATATAAAGCACTCAGACTGGTTTTAATAGGTTTGCCTTTCAATAAACACTCAATTTCATTTGAAAAGTACTGCATTTGAGTGTTTCTTATAATGACCATTAAAGCATTATTTAATTCTAGGGGTGTCAATGACCCCTTCATTTTAGAATTTGACTGTTTACTATTGTTACAGAAACGCAGCATATAGGCTACCACTCTTTGAAGCTTATTTAAATTGGAGTATTTATTGAATATTGATTCATCAGCTGTATTATTACTAGCAACATTTGCAGTTGCTTCTACCTGCAATTCCTCCTTTAGTCCATCAGATTTTATTTGAAAGTAGAATTCATTTTCTTTGTACTGATACATTGTATCAGATAGGTGTTGCGGACCGTGCCACCATAAAGTATTATTTTGTAATTTCTGAGGAGCTATTCCTCTTGATAATAAATCTGCAGGATTATCAGCACTTCTGACAAAGGCCCAAGTACATCCTGATGCCAAGTTTTTAATATGACCTTTGACTCTTTGATACATATTTTCCACATTTTAAATTACTTGAGTTGAGCCAAGCCAAAACTATTTGAGAGTCTGAGTAAAAAGTCATTTTAATTGGAAATCGGGATTGTAAAGTCTTTTGGACTCTATTTGCAAGTTCAGACAGTAGTACTGCACTACTTAATTCCAGATTAGGTATTGTTAAACTTTTACCCTACCCTTGACTTTGAGCATAATAAATGGACTTTGACCGTACCATCCTTATACAAGACTCTCATGTAGAGACAGCATCCAATAGCTTTTAACGATGCATCACAATATCCTACTAGTTCTGTAGTTTTCATATCACCTTTTAGGACACCTCTCTGCGTGGAAATAGTACCCATTTCCTTCAACTCTCTTAAAAATATTTCCCAGTCTTGAAGTTGCCTCTGAGGTAATATGACATCCCAATTAATCTTTAAGGCCCATAACTCCTGCATGAAGAGCTTTGCTTTGACTATTACTGGACCAATTAATCCAAGAGGATCAAATATTTTGCCTATGAAACTTAGAATTTTTCTTTTTGAGTTTAATTTATTTTGATCATCATTTGGACTATGAAATTTAAATAAATCCTCATTAGTGTTGTATTTGATACCCAGGGTTTTTATAGTGTTATCCCCATTCAAATCTAATTCATCAAAATATTTTTGTTCCCCTTGCAAGTCGCTAAGGATATCTTGATTATTGGAACACCATTTGTGTAGCTTAAATGTCCCTAAATCCAGTAAACTTATAAGTTCTTTTTTCAGGTTGGCCAGTTCCTCCAGATCATCACAGCCGGCAATGACATCATCGACATAAGTATTATTCATGATGGCCTCTGCAGCCAGAGGATACTCATCATGGAACCGCATAGCAAGTTCTACCAGGCATCTGGTGCTAAGGAAGGTTGAAGCTTTTAAGCCATATGTGACAGTTTGAAGCTGAAGGCAAGCAATGGGATTTTGTGGATTGTCTCTCCATAATATATTTATCAGTCCTACTTGACTTTTATTCAAATGTACCTGCCTAAACATTTTCTCAATATCACATATTAATGTGTACCGGTATGTTCTAAACAGTATAAGTATGTCAAACAGTTCATTCTGTACTGTAGGTCCATTATACATTTTATCATTAAGAGAGACTCCATTTTTAGACTTCTGGCTACCATTAAATACCACTCTTAATTTAGTAGTCTTACTGTGCTCATTACTTTTCCTTATCTTCTTCTAGATGCTGCTGATAGGGAAGACCGATTAAAAGAGCGTCAACGCCGAAATAACATGAATATAATGCTTTTGTGACCATGACACACACGCAGTTCATTAAAAGTTACAGACTTACCAAGTAATTGGTGTATAGCCTTATTGTGGATCTTGTTCCATTGATACCAAGACAGCAAAGGAGAGATGCTCTATCTGTTCAAGATAAGGTCTACCTTATCTTGAACAGATAGAGCTTTCTTCGTTAAAGTTTAAACTTGTTTAAGATACCTATAGGTCCCCACTATGGTTCAAGCCTTGTCGTTGCGGTGGGGCCCAGTAGCCTAAGGTGAACCTAGCACCTTGGGCGAAGCCAAGTGAACCGAAGGCGCTGGCTCTTATAGGAAGAGGGGACAAAAGAGCAGGGGGACAAGGGGCGAGGATGGGAACTTCACCCCATTGTACTGTCCCGATGTTGTGAGGGGTTGTTCTTTGGTATGGGATAACCCCTTTGTGGAGGTGGTGTGGGTCCCTTGAGGGACTGACTAGCCGTCGAGGTGCCCTGTTTGCTCATTATATATGGGGCACCTCACCAAAGGCGGCATTGGTGGCACTTGCCGGGTTTTAGTAGATAATAAAAGACTAATTATTGTTAATTATTTTAGTACTTTTTTTATAAATACTGTGATTGTAATATAGATTATATCAATCAATGACCAAAAATATAGACAGGGAAAAAAACTGTGTTACATTTAAATATTAGAAGCTAAATATTGTGATATATTTAAATATTGCTACCTTAGGTTGAAAGAGAATAAAAGGCTTATTGTTAAGTATTTTAGTACTTATTTTTATAAATACTGTGATTGTAATATTGATTATATATCAATTAATGACCAAAAATATAGATAGGCAAATAAAAACAAATAATAGTTTAACAATAGTTTAATTAAAACATTAAAAACACTCCCACAGTCCATAGCTCACGCACACTAAAACTGGAAGCTCCTGCCTACTTGTTTCCTGGGTGCTGTTTTCCTCTACTGAAGTAGGTGGTATGGTATCCTGTATATGACTAAAGCTTGCTTCATTACAAATGTTGTGTAAAACACAACAAGCGTTTATAATTCTAACAACTGTGTCCGGATCATAGTGAAGGACCCTGTGGCCTAGGAGACATCACCACCTATTCTTCAGAACACCCATAGTATGCTTTACTGTATTGCGTGCCACGCAATGAAACTTGGTGTAGTGTTCTTCAGGTGAGCCAGCCGGAGCATCCAAATAGGTGTCATCATAATAGATCTTTGGGCATAGCCCGAGTCTCCTAAAACATATAATTATTGCAATATAATATTAATGTATGAAACAAATGATAACTTTCTTATGATTTTAACTTAGACTTAACAAGTAAATAAACAAGTTCCCCAAAATTTAAAAAGGAAAGAACACATTTTAAGATTCCTATATAATGTTTATGTTATTTGCCAATTTAAAGGTATTACTAAAAGAAATACCTATTAATAGGTATATATAATTAATTTGTTTAAATTGTATAATATATCAATATTATAATATATACAATTTAAAGGTATTACTAATATAAGAAAAGGCATTATTAAAACTAAATTATACAATTACAGAATCCAAGAATCAACTCACAATTAAAACATTTCCTAAGTGAAATCCTTTTCTGTTATAAAACCTCTCATTTTGGGCTGGTTGTATGATAGCCATATGAGTACCATCAATAGCACTTACTACGGATGTTATTTGGAAGTTTTCATGAAATCTGAAATTAATGTAAATATTATTATATTGTAAATAATATAAATATATATATATATATATATATATATATATATATATATATATATATATATATATATATATATATATAATATGTAACTCAATAAGTCAAATAGATTATTATAATTAGCACTTATTTGATTTATATTAATAGATATGTATCACATAATATGAAGAACAATGTAGAACCAATCAATAATAAAATAATTTGAGATATAATATTTTTTATGTATCCTACATTATATATTACATAGGCCGTAAATAAAGAGAAAAGACGAACTATATAAGAGGTTAGTTTATAGATATTTCTATTGACATACCTTTTATCTCGTAGATACTAGATAGTAGATACAAATCCAAATCGCTATGAATAACTTCAAAGCTCCTTGCTGAGGCGATAATATCTCTTAAACTTATCATCACTAATGGGAACGCATTATTGGCATATAACGCGCCATTCTTCTTAGATTTCGCCTTTGTCTTAGATCTATCCTATTGGAGTTACCCAAAAATAAGTGCCAATCGTGCTATAATTTAAATCAAAAACACTTTAAGCAACGCAATCGAACACTAAAAACTTATTTACCTATGTTGAACTGTAAACTGTGTGAATTCGATCCCAAACTCAATTTCGAAGTCGATACGTCAACGTCAAAATATCAATATTTGAGATACAATATTTTTTTTAACACAAAAGCGATGTTTCTTAAGATCTAACTCATGTATTAGTCATAGATTGGGCTAGAATTGCAGAAAAGATATCAATATGAACCAAAATCATCATACTTTCGTGAGTAATTATGCAAATTATTTTATATTTTTTTGTAACAATCGTGCTGGCAATATTACGCGATAAATTCTACCACAATATTCATTTGTCGTTGACGTTTAGCTGAGTTTCGATCCTATTGAGTTTACGTCATACTGAAGTAACACATTTATGACTTGTTTTGAATAGGACGATTTCTGAACTTCAACGACATTTGCATCCGTAATAGTTACGTGAATCGGGCTACTGAGCGTAGAACACACCTATTTGATCCCATGGCTCAAGCAACAAAGCCATTTAATCTACCACCTTCGCGTCCACTAATCTTTCCCTCATCATCTAATGTATCAGGACCTTCTAATAATGTTCAGTATCAACCACCGAGGCCAATGCAAATTTGGAGACCCCAAATGCCTCCTAATCGTGGACCCACGCGTACGCAACAAATGTTCAGCGCACCGCCACCTAATTACAGACCACAAAGTAACGTTTTCAGACTGCCTCAACAAAGACAAGGTTTCTCCTCATCTCATAACGGCCCTAAGCCTATGAGTGGCGTTAGCCACTTTGTACCTAAGCCAATGCCTAGGCCTTTGACTGGACATGACTGGACTAGACAAGGAAACCCGCCTCCGAGTAACTACTTTAAGACACGAGAAATAAACTTAAATGAATTTGACTATAACTGCTACGACTACCCCGATTACAATTACGACTATTACGAACCGACATACTATGAACCGACACAATATGAACCGACATACTATGAACCGACATACGCACCGACGTACGACCAACAAGCGTATCAAAATGATTACATCCCCGCCTTCGTAGAGGAACCTCAGGAGGATGCCTCTACTGAAAAGCAGGATTTTCAGATTGCTCCGAAATCAGAAAAGCCAAAATAGAAATTAACCTCCAAACTCAGAGACAGCTTCCCTATATACAAATATCAGATCCACCTTTAAAATTATTAGTTGACACCGGCGCGAATCAGTCCTTAATTAGCCCTGACGCAGTAGAAAGGTTTTATCGGAACATAAAGTGTAATTATGAGCCCTTCGAAGTCACAAACATACATGCAACCACTCGAAATAATTATTCTATAACTTTACTATGCTTTCGCGAATTTAATGAAAACTGTGACATCACCCTTTTCATATATAAATTCCATAATTATTTCGACTGGTTAATCGGCTTGGATTTGTTGGAAAGGTTAGAGTCGAGTATAGATCTGAAAAACAAAATCCTAATTACACGTAATTCTAAAAATTCCTTGCACATGTATGATTCGCGGAACTGTAATTTATACGAGGAAATAATACCGGCTAAAACATCCAAAATGATACGAGTCCCGATTAACTTTCATTACGGCGACGCATTAGTTACAGAGCAGATAATATCTAACTGCACTATTCGCGATTGTATTACTACAGTTCGGAATAATCGTGGGATAATTGAAGTAATTAACCCGACTAAACATGACGTAGTGTTTTCTATGGATCGACCAATTAGTGCGGAAATTTTTAACACTCAATGTACGCGTTCTCATCAACTTAGCGATCGTTCAGCTGAAGTACTGTCACGTTTGCGTACTGACCATCTGAATCCTGAAGAACGAACCAATTTAGAGTCTCTCTGTGCGCAATATGCTGACGTATTCTATATCGATGGTGAACCTTTAACTTTCACCAATAAAATAAAGCATAGCATTCGTACCACAGATGAATTGCCTGTCTATACTAAGACCTACAGATACCATTTCATTCACAGACAGGAGGTTCAGGAACAGATCTCAAAAATGTTAGATCAGGGAATTATTCGACCCTCTCAATCAGCATGGAGCTCTCCTATTTGGGTTGTTCCCAAGAAGGCAGACGCATCAGGAAAAGTTAAATGGCGTAATGTCGTAGACTTTAGAAAAGTTAACGAAAAAACTATCGACGACAAATACCCAATACCTAACATCAATGACGTTCTAGATAAACTTGGTAATTGTCATTATTTCACTACTTTAGATCTTGCTAGCGGGTTTTACCAGGTTGAAATGAACCCAACCGATACTCACAAGACTGCATTCAATGTAGAGCATGGGCACTTCGAATTTTTACGAATGCCCATGGGCCTTAAGAATTCTCCATCCACATTTCAACGTGTGATGGATAATGTCCTTAGAGATCTCCAAAACGTCATCTGTCTAGTGTATTTAGATGATATTATAGTGTTCAGCGTCTCTCTCCAAGAACACATGGTAAACTTAGAGAAAGTCTTCCAAAGACTTAGGGAATCGAACTTCAAGATTCAGATGGATAAGTCGGAGTTCTTGAAGCTAGAAACAGCTTATTTAGGGCACGTAATAAGCAAGGATGGTATTAAACCTAATCGTGATAAAATCGCCGCCATCCAGAGATTCCCAATTCCGAAGACAGCTACGGAGATAAAGCGTTTCCTAGGCTTGCTAGGATACTATAGGAAATTTATCCCAGACTTTGCGCGCATAACAAAACCAATGACGCAATGTCTGAAGAAAGGTTCTAAAATCACCTACGAAGACACTAAATACATTACCTGTTTCGAGAAATTTAAATCACTACTGACAAACGACCCTATACTACAATACCCCGACTTTACTAAGGACTTTGTATTGACTACTGATGCTTCCAATTTTGCGATTGGCGCTGTTCTTTCTCAGGGACCTATAGGCAGTGACAAACCGATAGCTTATGCATCTAGAACTTTGAATTCGAGTGAGATAAATTATAGTACCATCGAGAAAGAGTTATTGGCTATCGTTTGGGCCACAAAGTATTTTCGCCCATACTTATTTGGCAGAAAATTCAAAATTGTAACCGATCACAGACCTCTACAGTGGGTCATGAGCCTTAAGGAACCTGGCTCTAGACTCACACGTTGGAGACTCAAACTTAGCGAATATAACTTTACCACCATATATAAGCAAGGCAAACACAACACCAATGCCGATGCTTTATCTCGCGTTGAATTGAATAACGAGGATGCCATCTCTATAGTTGTCAATGTATCTGAAACAGGTTCTGAAACGTTAACAGCTCCTAGCGTTAGCCCTAAGACTTCATCCAATCAGCAAAATTCAGAGACCGAAACTATTCACACCAGTAAAGAAAATCAAATTTTAGAAGTACCAATCACTGACTATCCACTTAATAAATTTTCTAGACAGATTGTTTTTGTGCTGGTAGTTGACATTAAAAAACGACCAACTGTGACTAAACCTTTCGAGACTCACACCCGAACGACCATACAACTTTCAGAATCCAATTTGACAAATGACGTAATAAACGCAGTTAAAGAATACGTTAACCCTAAGGTTAAGACAGGAATTATCATTCACCCACCTCTCGCGATGTATAAGATCATACCGATATTACAAGAAAATTTTAAAAGTTCTGCTATGAGTCTTGTTCTAACTAAAGTCGAATTAGATAATGTTAAAGACTATTTACGTCAACAGGAGATCATAAAGAAATACCATGAGGGCAAAACTAATCATCGCGGCATAATTGAGTGTTATTTGGCGTTATCCTCTAAATACTATTGGCCTAAAATGAAAGAATGTATAGCGAAATATATAAACGAGTGTAATATTTGCGGTCAAGCTAAATTTAGAAATAGGATTTCGATCAGAAATCCTATTAAACAAAGATTTTCTATTGTTCCTCCGCCTTCAAAGCCTTTCCAGATAGTTCACGTTGATCTCTTTACCGCTCAAAATGAAAAATACCTTACAATAGTTGATGCCTTTTCTAAGTATGCGCAAGCTTACCATCTTAGGGATAGCACTGCTTTGAGTGTCGTACAAGCTTTACTTGTATTCTGTACGCATCACGGCGTTCCCTTAACTATCGTCACTGACGGAGGCCCCGAGTTCACAAATCAGATATTTTCCGAATTTATCCGTACACATAAAATACAACACCATAAAATACTAGCCCACTCTCCAAATGACAACGGAATAGTAGAACGATTTCACTCGACTATTCTCGAACATCTTAGGATATTAAAACTTGAGAAACGTAGCGAACCAATAGTTATTCTTATGCCTTATGCCATCTTAGCGTACAATAGTTCAATTCACAGTTTTACGAAATGTAGACCTTTAGATTTGATAACTGGACATTTTGATCCTCGCGACCCCATAGATATTGACTTAACGGAACATTTACTTCAGCAGTATTTACAGGACCATCGAAAACGTATGAATCAGGTGTATGAAATAATAAACGAGACTTCTTTACATGACAGGACCCAATTGACTGAAAATCGAAATAAGGATAGAGAACCAGAAGAAAACTATTTTCCTGATCAACAAGTATTTATACGTAACCCCTTAGCGTCCCGACAAAAACTAGCCGCGCGTTATACGCAGGACACTGTACTAGCTGATCTTCCAATTCACATTTATACGAAGAAGAAACGCGGCCCAGTAGCTAAATCTCGCCTTAAGCGAAGTCATAAAAATCTGTGAAAATAGTGGTTTTAATTATTGACTCCCAAAATCCCCGACTCTGTTTCAATTCACGCCTCTCCCGGGGTCCTCACGATCGCAGTGCCAAAATACGCATTTAGGGGTGCGTGGTGGCGTACGTTACCAGCGAACGTAAGGAAAGACGTACGTCAAAATATAGTGGGAGATTGTCCCAGGCGGAGCGACGAGCTACAGTACAACCGACATACCGAGGAACTGCCCAAGCCCGACCGCCCAGCTGTAACAGCTACGAGCACCGCCGCCGAAACACACCGAAACAGCATTTTATGCTAAATTGATTTGGACGATTGAGTATTTTACTGCAGGTTAGTTTTGTTTTATTTTTATATATTAAAAAACCTACCGTGCTAAGTTATCATCGATCAATGGATAACATTTTTTTCACATAAAGCATAAATTAATGGACTGACTTTTAAACATACCAAATTAGCATAAATAAGTTAAGTAGGTACTAACAGTAAATCCAATGTTCGTTTTACTTACATCGTCTGTCATTTTCATACGAAAAATGTATTAGCAACATGGTCGACTCGCGCTCACAACTTAAATTCATATTAGTTTATTAGAGATATTTAAAATAAATTGATATCTGTTTCGAGTGCTACATGGTGGTACTAAATATCTGTGTTCCTAACTAGTTTATGTTAATCTGTCAGTCCAAAGCCTGTACAAAATGTGACGGTAGGTCTAAGAACTTAACTAAATATTACTACGACTAATAATAATGATTATCATTTCATACCCTAAATGAGATGTAAATTTTAATAGGTACTTAATTGTGTTTTTTGCTATCAATCTGGCAGTCTTAAAACTAGAATGAAATCGTTAAAACCCCGTTACGTTAGTCAATCAGCTGTTGAGACATGAACCCGATACAAAAAAGTAATTAAAAACAAAATTACATAAAATAATCGGCAACAAAAAGCCTTTTTTTTTTTTCTTTAACGCCGGGAAATTCTCTGATGCATCCCGCGGGGGAGTGGGTCTCCCCACGCGGGTATGTGGGACTCGCTGCGCCCGACAGCTGGTAAATGGACGCAGCTCCACCCACTAAAACCCGGCGAGTGCCACCAATGCCGCCTTTGGTGAGATGCCCCGGATCTAGAAAACAAACAGGGCACCTCGACGGCTAGTCAGTCCCGCAAGGGAACGACGCCACCTCCACAGAGGGGTTGTCCCGCACCACAGAACAACCCCTCCCAACGTCGTACAGTACAATGGGGTGAGGTTCCCATCCTCACCCCTTGCCCCCTGCTCTTCTGTCCCCTCTTCTTATAAGAGGGGTAAAAAGAGCCCCCTCGGCCCAATTAGCTTCGCCTAAGGTGCACCGCCCACCCTAGGTTACTGAGCCCCACCGCCACGACAAGGCCTGAACCATGGTGGGGGCAACAAAAAGCCTACATTGAATTGAAACATTACCAAATTTTACCCAATTTTGTAATGTTTCTTTGACTCGAATATGGGCATTATTCGGCGACTCCAACTTATTTCTTATATATCCTTAACGTCGCACAGGGGGCTGAAATTCGGCTTTCATAGACTGGAGGTGACTAATCTCCACCTTTTCTATCTGCGGGGTGCGGGGGAGATATATTTCCTCAATAGCTCGTGAGGCCAATAAAATATATATAGGAGATAATCCGGTTCGTTTAACCATATAGAATTTATACAGAAAATAAAAGAGAGTGGACTGTATTTTTGCGGTTGTTATAAATATATGAAATTAACTTGCATTAGCTTGTATTAATGTAATATAGGACAGACGTAAGGTCGATGAACGGGAGGAAGGCTTAGGACATGTGCGACTAACCTGGTATTCTTGTTCTTCTCCCAGGGATGCCAGCAGGTCTCGTACCCCCTCGTATCACCTTCCAACAGTCTGTGTAGTTATGCGGGAACAACACACACACGATTTATAATACTGTGAATAATTACGAAAGCTGCTGCTGCTCGTACACGACAGGCTTCCATGATGATCAGACACTGGAACAGTTGTCACGCGCGCCTGGTGCGCTTAGTTAATATACTTCAAATGTTTGGAACGCGTTCCGCGGAACGCACTCTTGGCGCGGTCATTCATGGCGCGCGCGCCTGGAGCGCGAAGTCGATACGCAGCTTTAGAACTATCAAAAGAATTAGAATTCTTAGCCAAGTAATAGTCACCATTTGCCTCACTTGAGCATAGTTTACCACACACAAATTTGGCGTTTGGTGGTTGTCATTCATTCCTGTGTACTAAACAGTCTTTGGAAGAAATTAAAGCAGTTTTTGATGTTTTTGACGACCTGGACAATTATTTATTCGAGGAGATAGTAATTCCTAAGCCTAGAAATCCCAAAATTTACTTTCGTGATATGGATCCATTTTGCGATTATTCGGAAATAGGTTTTAAAATGAGATTTCGTTTCGCCAAAAATATTGTGATGAATTTTATTTTGCCAAAAATTAAGGATACAATCAGAAACTCAATGAGGACTTCCTATCAGTCCAGTTAGTCAATAACTGACTGCATTACGTTTTTATGCCACTGGAAGTTTCCAGATTATTTGTAGAGACATCATGTATATTTTTCAATCGATGGTGTAGTGAGACACTACATAGTGAGTAGATTTAGTTAAATGATGATTTTGAAAAGCTTGGTTGCATTGGCCAGAACATAGTATAAAATGGCATAGTACATATTATAAAAAGTTTTTATCAAAATAGCAACCCCCCGCGTGTTAACTTTGTCGTGCCGCCTAATGAGGAAGCCGGTTATGACGAAGTAGATGGAGTAGATCAATCTCAACATAATTTAAACGATAAAGGTCACGTCCTGTACAGCTTGAGGCAAATTACTGAAGAAGGCTGAACTTAATATTGACGGTCACAAACAGGGTAACCAGCCCCAAACTCGCAGCCTCTCTAAGTCATTGAGCCACGAACAGGGTAAACTGCCCCAAACTCTCGTTCATTCTAAATTTCTTAAGGGTCATGAACAGGGTAATCAGCCCCAAACTCGCACCCTCTCTAAGTCATTGAGCCACGAACAGGGTATACAGCCCCAAACTCTAGCTCATTCTAAATCTCTTAAAGGTCATGAACATGGTATCCAGTCCCAAACTCGCACCCTCTCTAAATCATTGAGCCACGAACAGTGTAACCAGCCCCAAACCCTTGCTCATTCTAAGGAAGTATATAAAGTACATATAGATACAACCAAACGGCTCCTACCACATGTTCTGTTAGAATCCCAAGCGTCAGATCTTCCTCTATCTCTACTAGTCGATTCAGGTTCTGCCATATGTCCCATCAAGGAATCAAGTGTCCGAGCTAGTCAAAAATTAGTTAAGGAACCTATCAAACTCAAGGGTATAGACCCTGGCGAAGAGCCAACTCCTACCACCGGATACTTTCAATTAAAAAAATAGTAAGAGGTAGTACCATGCTGCTATGCAGCGGACTTGGCCCGGCACGACCGAGGTGGTCCTCATGATAACATTGGCGTCAAGTGACAGCTATGCTGTCGCGTTTCGTGCGGTTTGTGAGTTTTCGGTGACCCATTGAGAGGATAGGGAAAAGGAGCGTTCTCTAAACCATTCAGTCATTCCACCTTGAACTGAAGCTGTAATTAATGCTCTATTCAAAAGACTAATTTAAACTAATTTAATTACAGATCAACATCATTCTGAAGATACTTTCATATCCAATTTTATTGTATTAACTGACGAAATTATTAATTCAATAAGAACAGAACATTTGAACATTGAACAGAGAGAGATGTCCTTGTAGAGCTTTGTTCCCAATTTTCGGATATCTTTTACTATATATGACCAACTCACTTACACATCCGCTATTGAGTACATCGTACAGATTAATTAAACACAAATTAATAAAATGCTCGACCAAAATATCATAGTGCTCATCTTCACCCTGGAGCTTGCCGATTTGGGTAGTACCAAAAAAGGCAGACTTACAAGGTCACCATAAATGGCGCATTGTCATAGGTTACCGTAAATTAAATGATATCACAATAGGTGAGACTTATCCGATTCCACAGATTTCTAAAATTCTCGACCAACTAGGTAAGAGAGCAAATATTTTAGTACTTTAGATCTCATTTCCGGTTTTCACCAAACCTTAATATCTCGAGACGACGCATCAAAAACTGCATTTTCCGTACCTCAAGGCGTCAATCCCTTTCTTGCCAATAAATTTATTTTTATTACGCTTTCTTTGTACCACAGTCCATTCATTCTTATTATCTCGCCTTGTTTCTATTAAATTTCGCTTTGGGTCATTAGTGTTAGTAGACATCATTTTATGACTCAATATGTCATTACATTCCTCGTTACTGTGTGTCACTCCTACCGCAACATCCGTGGCATCAGCGTATAACTTTCCGTTGTTTTGGTTTGTTACTCCCATCGAAACCACAGTACTGGCCTCACAGCGCTCCTTCCTTGAATCTACAAAACCAGTTTCACCGGGCGCCTCCGTCTCCGATAACGATTGCGCGAGTGAGACAGTATTACAATTCTTTAGTGTGGGTATGTGTAAAACAGATGTATTTATGTATCGATGTACCTGCGGGTCTGTATTTGTTGAAGCCGTTACTTCTACACACTCGTCTGGTGAAATATCAGTAGTCCAATAGGCCCACTTTCGCAATCCAAACTGTCCATGAGTCCCGCTCCTCTACGCCGGACATTTACAAAATCTTTCACCTCTGGAGACTAGACTTTCAACATATCTTTAGTCACATAATTTTCTTGTATGACGGTTATATCATGCCGTAACTTTATAATATCTTTTAGTAGCCTAGTTGCATCCAAATGGGCAAAAGTGACCGGTGGTAGACGCTGAAGGTCCCTTGCAACGAAGATTGGCAAGCACTCTGGGTCAGTCTCTTTTATGATACATAGGATGTCCTCCAGGTCACGTTTTTCCTTACCATCACCTTTACGGTTTATGTTGCGACTACTGGCTTTCACAGATTCAAAAAGTAGCTTTTTAGCCGTTACAATTTCCTCACTCTTGAACGCCGTATTACACAAACGTATTATACTGTATTCGTCCATCACATCAGCCTTATTTTGTACAAAGGCCAGCAACTCCGATATAACAATGTTACAATTATTACACTTAACAGTATTTACAGCCATTATTATAGACACTCGCGTCGCACTTGAAATAATATCAACTTAAAACGAAATACAAGACAAAAATGTAACAACATATTTTTTTAATTAGCCCCTTTCTAGTTAAAATAGCAATAACTTTTTGATTTATGAACTATTTATTTAAAAACTTTTTTTGGTTATCTTGCACAATATTGTGATTTTTTTAAGATCGTGGGCAGCTAGGTTATCATATCTTTTTTTGCAATCACGATGGGTCAAATCTCAATGATTTCTTCTTAAGGTCGAACGAAAGTTAGTACCTACTTTACTTGCCTATAATTTTTTTCAGATTTTCTGCAGTGATCTAACACATGTTTCACAACCTACGGTCTCAAATATCATATCTAAGGTGTCAAGACTGTTAGCCCAGCTAAACAGAAGCTTTATTAAGTTTCCTTAAGGGACAGAAGCTGATGTAAATAGAGAGCTCTTCAAAGAGTTGGGGAAGCATGGACGCTGGCCTGGGCTCACAGGAATTGAAGATGCCATTGACTGCACACATGTGAAGATCGTGTCGATACCATTGTGCGAGTATCACGAGGTGTACCGCAACAGACAGTGTGAATTTTCCGTCAATGTGCAAAATGCTGTTGACCCCCGGACTGAAATATTAGATATTGTTGCTCGATGGGCCGACAGCATGCATGATTCAAGAATATGTCTGCACTGTAGATGAAATACACAGGTATTCTTACTGGAAGGCTGTTTGGTGACAGTGGATGAGGACAAAAGGCATTGCCTTTTGTCCTCACACCAATTAGACCAGAATCTGAAGACCCTCCCTCAATCAGATATAACCGGGCTCAAATAAAAACAAGAAACATTGTGGAGAGCACATTGGGCATTTGGAAAAGAAGTTTTACCTGTCTATCAAGAGGCCTAGGAAACAAATTAATTAGTGTCAAATATCATTGTAGCCTGCGCAGTTCTTCACAACACGTCATTAAGGTTAAATGATGTAATGACTTTCGACTCTACTGAAACTGATGAGCAAAAAAATGAGAGTTGCTACAGAGAATGTAGCAACAAGCAGTAGAGATGGATTTTTGCTTAGGCGTAGCATAATTGAAAATTATTTTCAGTAATTTGAGCTTTGTAAAATAAAAATCACAACCGACGCCAGGAGGCTGTGTGGTCGCTGACCGCACGGTAGGCGGGGGGCAACCCCCCACTTTTTAAATCAAAAGTGAGCCGAATGGGCTGACACTAATCCGATGAAGCATTAGGGCCTTCGGGCCATTAGCACAGATCTATCAGAAAAAAAAAAAAAAAAAAAACCTGTCATGAAATTAAAATCCTTTTAATTATTGAAAATCATGACAAACCTTAATCATTCATTTAATTATAATTATAACAAAATTACAAGCTACACACATATTAGGAAAGTCAGTCTGCTTCGAGCCAGTGTTGCAATTGCACGTTCGAACATAAATTTCACAATGAGCGAATTTGACACAGAACAGTCTGCTTTGTGGGATTCGAGGACTGATGATTATAGCAACCGAACCATAAGAAAGAAAAGCTGGAATGAATTATGTGAATTGTTTATTCCAAATTTCTAGCTGAAAGTGGCTACTTTTGACGATAAACCATTTAATTTTTTTACGAGATCATAAGTACAACGCCCTACCGCTCTATCACAATGCTTTTTTTTTAAAGGTAAAATATTGAAACAAGCTTTTATCAATAAAATACAGCTTTAATGTACAGTGCAGATCATATATACTATTATTTATATATTATCGAATATATACCTATATATTTTTATCGAAATCAACTTGTTATAAAAAATTAGCACTCAAAATAACTTATTATTCAAAATTGAAAAGTCTGATTTATTATTTACTAGTTAGGCTAAGATACGGGATATAAAACGACCTTAACCGAGATGTTTATTTGATGAAACGTATTTTATATTTAATTTAATATGTCAATAAATATATTGCATATGGGTTGCCTAACAAATTTTAGTCCAGGGTATGTTTAATTAATAATTTTAAAAAAATAATTAAACATGTCACCGGTTTTATTATTAGATAAATTCTATACGAATCGAAAGTATGAAGCCCATATATTATGCAAACGATAGGTTGCCTATTCTTTTCAGGTTTTTAATTCATGCACACTCGTCCTGCCAGGAAAGCCTTCCTTCTGCAGTGAAGTAGCCTGCTAACTCATTTCTAAATTCTTTAGCAGCCGCTGGAGAACGGCGAGCAACATTTCTTATAGCATGGAATGACGTCATTTCTTGATCACGCCGCCAGACTCCATTAATTAGTTCTCCATTTTCGTCTTCTGTGTCGAAGCTGCCACCTGGTATATAAAGCGGTCGGGAGGAGCTGCGCCTCAAAAAATTGTGCAAGTTAACGATGGCCATCACTACTGTTGTTGCTTTATCTGGCTCAATATGCATTGGTTTTCTTAGTACCCTGAACACGGCTGACATGATCCCGAAGACGTTCTCAATCACCCTCCTAGCTCTACTGAGTCTATAATTGAAAATTCTTTCTTTTGACCCTTTGGCGTGAACATGCCCGGGGTAAGGTTTCATCACATTTTCACTTAACGCAAAGGCAGAATCACCGAGAATGAAGTATGGCAGTTGCTTATTTCGGCCTTGCAAAGGTACATGTGAGGGCAATTGAAGAATATTATTTTCGATCATGTCATGTAGTTTGCTATTCTTAAACACTCCTCCATCCGAGATTCTCCCTTGGCATCCGGCATCCGCGAAAAGAATGTTATAATTTGCATCCACCATGGCAAACAGAACGATGCTGTATGTTGACTTATAATTAAAATATTCTGCTCCGCTGTTGAACGGTGCTTGTAGTAACACATGCTTTCCATCTATTGCTTCGACGCAGTGAGGAAAATTCCATAAATTGTTAAAGTCATCGGATATATTTTTCCACTCCAGTGAGTTGTCAGGAATCTGCAAGCGACAACACCAGTTAAACTTTTATCATATTTTAGGTAAGCAATACAACGGAACGTAAGGACAATGAAGATGCAGCTGGAGCAGAAGGAATTTCGGAGACACCAAATAGCTCAGTACAATCTGGGCCGCCAAGTAAAAAAGAAAAACGCGATCCAAAGTTACAAAAGCTGAAAGAAGCTTTTGGAATTTTAAAATCAACCTTGTCAAATACCAACACGCAAAATGAGGAAATTAAATCTTTTTTGACTTTTGTAGGAAGTAAAATGATGAAATATTCTGAGCACACTAAAAATATTGTGCAACAAGGCATATGTGATTAAATTTTTAAGGCAAACTGCCATTTCTTCGATGAATATCCCTACCAGCACACGAGCAATAGGACACAAACGTCTCAAGGATATTCTTCAGTTCAACCAACCTCGATGCAGGCGTATAGCCAACCAGTCAATGTTGGATATTATACAGGTCCTAGTACATCCAAAAATATGGAACAGGTATCCCAAATATATGCGTCTGTAGGACAATCATCTCCGGGTCAACCATCTCCTCAACATCTATCAACTAACGAACAATATGCTATTTCATCTCCACAAAGTGAATTGTCTGTGCTTTTGGACATGGATGATTATGTTTAAGTTACCTACAGTATTTTATTTGCCTATGTCATTGATTTAGTTTCTATATTAAAAAGTTCAATTACTTACCTTTACATTGTCTTTTAATGCATTGATGATTGCTGCACAAACTTCTGGAACGAATTTACTTATAACTTGCTTAGACATTCTGAAGGTATACTGTAAACTAGTGAATGAATCACCACTTGCTAAAAATCTCAATGTTAAAGTAAATTTGTCTTGAACGGGTATCGCTTTTCTAAACCTTGTGTCTCTAGTGCGAATTTGAGGTCCAATTAAATTAATTAGATACTCAAAATCTGTACCCGACATACGAGTGAAATTCTTGAAATGTCCACTAATCTCTTGAGACTTCATAACCATTAATAAATTGTTAGAACGATTTCTATCTTTGAAAATTTCACTTTGCCAAAATCGACGTGGGCTTTTATAATTATCTAAAATATTATACATGAATATGAACGCAGCACTAGCCACCATTTGAGACATGTTGTCGGCGTGACGTCGTTGCGAGTACTGCGGATATATATATAATATCTATGGCCGCTTTTTACACCACGTCAATCTGGTCCCGTGGTAAGTTCTCGAAGAACGTGTGTTACTGGTACCAGACAACGGAAATATATTTAATACTTTTATACTATACATACATGTATTTAAGATTTTTATTATATAATACACATATTTAATATACATCCATGACCCAGGAGGACACAGGAAATCTTTTTTTGTTCCCTGGCAGGATTCGAACCCGCAACCTCCAGCTTGACCGCCAACGCGCTTACCACTGAGCCACGGAGGTCATCTTTATTGGCTTGTTACAATTCCCCAAGTCTTATTTTTTGCTCGTAATTTTATTTTCAATAACGGAGCTAAAAAATTTTAATATGTCCATGAAATGCTTCTGCTCCATCGGTGTGAAACATGTTTTTTTTTTGACGACATGACTACAAAATTATTTAATTTACAATTACTTTTATATTTGTTATAATGGTTTCCAAGGTATCGCTTGACAGCGGAACGGGCGTATTTTTAATGAACTGCAATAAATCCTTTAATTGAAGGTTTTTATTCGAGTCAAGGTTGTTGTTCCCACTACATTTATATTGTTCCCACTCACGTTCAGAGACGGGATCTAGTTTAGTACTGATAATATAAATAATTATGGTATCCCGATAATCTGTAGGTTCGCCCAACAGCTTTAAGGCCCTTAATTTTTTTTAAATAACGTCAATCAGCTTACGTAACTGTGCGGGGGATTCTTTGTGTAACGGCTGAATTGAAAATATTGATTTTAAATGATTGTGTAATAATAATATCTTATTATCAAAACGATTCATTAATAATTCCCATGCTCCTTCATAGTTGTCAGCAGAAAATTCTAGTGAATCTATAACGGATTTAGCGGTACCCGTTAACGATGATTTTAAATATCAGCCCCCAATATCAGCTCCTTCCATTTGACCGCGTCCAACGCCGGGCGGCTCGAATCGTCGATGATAATGTGATCTCCAATCGGCTTGATCCCTTGGCGCTGCGTAGAGATGTCGGATCGCTCTGCATCTTCTACCGCATCTACCACGGGGAGTGTTCTGAGGAATTGTTCGGATTAATACCTGCGGCAGAATTCCACCACCGGACATCGCGTAAGAATTCCAAATTTCACCCACACCATCTTGATGTCCGGAAATACAACATCTAGATTTTTACGGCATTTCCTGCCTCGCACTACAAATATATGGAATCAGCTGCCACCTATGGTGTTTCCGAACCGATACGACTTAGGGACCTTCAAGAAAAGAGCATACTCACATCTAAAAGGCCGGCAACGCACCTGCTGATCTCCTGTTATAGCGGGTGTCTGTGGATGTCGCTATTCACTTACCATCAGGTGAACCGACTGTCCGTTTGCCCCCTCTTCTATAATAAAAAAAAAAAAAAAAAAAAAAATGAAATTTTTGAATTTGTGGAATCGTTTTACACTTATGCGTTTAATAAGGAAACAAAAGTATCACGGAACTCTAGCCAATGTTCATATGAACCGTCAAACCAAGGGATAGATATAGTAGGTAATTTAACAGCGCTATTAATTGCTGCCGGCGACTCAGACCTTTCATTGAAGTTGTTAAACATTCAGCTAAGGCTAAAATAAGACAATACTCACGTTCAAACATTTCGCGCGATTCTAGCTGTTTTTCCAAGTTAAATTCGTGACTGATGTCCTCAATTTGAGTCTGACCATGGTTAAAATCGTCCATAAGATTGTGTGACCCTACTACGCGTAATTTTAACTCTACACGCTGATAAGCACTTAATTCTACAGCCTCGAATGAATTCACATACTTTTTAAAATTAGGTAACCGATACTTTAAAGATCCGCGTTTTATCTTTAAGTCTTTCATCGTGATATTATCGAATCTATATTCTGATGTAGCCATTGTGTGTGGGCAATTTTAGTAAGCAGTACTTACAGTTAAACTGATGTGGCGAGCTGAAGCGTAACTGTCTCCAATATTCTTACAGGCAACTAGGCAATGCACTGGAATTCCGAAAAGGGCACAGTATTAAATTAATGGAGTGGAAAGGTATGAAGGATTCTGGTTAGCACACCTCACCAAAAGCACTGCGTATCAGGTATTTCCTAGGCCAATTTTGCGTTTATCGTGTGTCTACAACGGGTCACAATGTTTTTTTTTTATTTCAGAATGTCTATCGCCCTGCAAAAAACGATAAAATTATCTGGCTCGAGCATTCGCTCCAGAAAATGGATATAAATTCTGCTGGACCTCATTTGGAAGAACCTACCTGAGACAAGATGAAGGTAAACGGCATATTAGAATCGATAGTGAGGGTGATTTAAATAAACTTCGTCTGAAACAATGACTTTTTGAGGTCCCCAGGAAACTTCGCCGGCCTAAGATAACTTTCCTGTTTGTGAAATTCCCGCACTTAATTATTGTTTTTATAGATATTGTTTTATTTTTTATATATTATATTATTGTCTTATAATGAAACAATTTTTACGGATTTTATCGCGGTTTATTAACATTATTACAAGCCCGACGTTTCGTATACTTTACAGCAACCATGGTCACAGGAGGAATGAGGTGTCATACGTCCTAATGTTACAAAGTTATTGGAAACTACCCTATGATACATCAATATTTTGGTTAGTCCTATCTACGCAAAAAGTGCTAACTGTATCTTTAATTTGTGACATTTTATGCTTGGATTTTGATTTGGTAATATTAATAATGGGATTTCAAGCAGCCAGCCATCTTCTCTATTGAAATTAGGATGTTTTTTAATTTCAATAGCCTCACGGATCATTATAATGAGTGAAATTCGCGTAAACATTAGAAAACAATATATTATTGTCTTTCTTTATATATACACTTATACTTTGTTCATTATATTGTATTTTACATAACCAAAAAATTATACTTTCTTAGTCTAGTGATCATGTTGAAATCGAGATATTTATTATCTTTGTAAAAATGTTAGCATTTCTCAGACACGAATAGCTGCGACAAATAGCTTAATATTTAAAAAAAATGGCTAGATTCCTTGACAATATAAATAATAATATTGACAATATAACAGTGGCGACCGCCTATAGTTGTGATATAAATACATACTTGTAATGATTTCGTTAAAAAATCGGGAACTCTCTAATAATTATAACACAAAATATCCGTAGCGTTTATAAAAATATTGATGCATTCTTGGCCCATATAGCTCGTCTGTACTTTGATCCAGATATAATAATTGTAACTGTATGCTGGTTAAACGATAATAAACCCACACTCAGTCTCAAGGATTATAATTCCTATTTCACAAAAAAAAATTAAATCAAAATGACGATATTATAATATACGCTAAACAAAATATAAATTGCGAAATTGAAGAACCAAATCCCAAAGATGCAAACTTTCTGCTAGCTTAAATAGTACTCGATATTATACTTGGCGTTCATTGAGGAGGGCCTATGTTCAGCAGTGGACGGAAAGAGGCTGATGATGATGATGATTGTACAGAGGAGACGTAAAGAGCAGCGAATAAAATTGTTGAAGCAACAGTCACGACTACAAGATTCAGTTATAATCTCTATGCCAAACGATATAGATATTGTAGATTATGTTCTCAATAAGGATATGACTGAAACGTCTATAGTTGAAACACCAGGTATCAGTACACCTGGCACATCCGGCGCTACAAAAGATATATTAAAAGATCTCGTGACCATGATTACATTATAAAAGTTTTAAAAAAAATAACTTCACTTGTATCTAATATTGATTGTAAGATTACAAAAAAGACTAAAAAGTAGAAAATAAAACTAGTTTTTTTTATTTTTATTATATTGATTAGATTAGAAAAAACTGTTTTTTTTTTATTTTGAATTCTATGAAACTATTATGTTCCATTTCATTTTTGTTATTATGACTCATGAATACAAATAAACATACTAAATTAACAATGTAATTTTACTTACCTTAATATATTCTTTCAGTGCTTCATAAATTGCATCGCAAACGTCGGGCAAAAATTTTGTAATGCTACGTTGAGGTACACGGTACAACTCTTCTAATGTTCCAAAGCTAGCACCCTGAAGCCAGATATTTAAGCTTCACTTGTAATTCCAATTTTGCGCTCAAAGCTGGTCTAAACAAAGTATCATTCTTTGATATCCGTGATGAGACCTTATCCATGAAGTGCATAAATTGTATTTCATTCATTCTCAAATGAATTCGATAGCGGGTTGGATTTTCTTCAGCCCATTCTCTCAATAGATTATTGGATGCACCAAAGGCATCTCTCCTGTGAATCGAGTTTCGAACTCACTGCACAGGCCGACGGCGATTCTTCTTTTTTTTATTCAATCGGTAATATATTATTATCTCGGAAATCACTCGGCAAGCAGCACCAACCACAGCAGCACGTCTTATGCCCATGATGTCCTTCTCAATTGTTGAACATCTCCACTTGTATGCAAGTAAAACCTGTATGCAATTTGCACACTCTCAAAAACATGATTCCAATGCAAGCAACTTGTACGCAAATGTGACGTCATACTTGCATGCAAAACTTGCCTAAAGCCGCGATTCCATTAGGCAAGTTACTTGTATACAAGTCGCAAATTGCATACAACTTGAACAAACCTGCATACAAGCTACAACTTGTGTAAGGTAGTTTGAACTTGTACATTTTTTAATTCAAGTGACGTGCAAATTGAACGCATTTTAATCTCTCGCTGTACAAATTATAATATCGTAAGTGTAACATAATGGCTGTTAGGTGGGGGCACGAGAAAATAATCATTTTTATTGAAGAGTATCATAGAAACGAGTGCCTTTGGGAATTAAAAAGTCCTATTTATAAAAATCGTGATGCTCGCGATGCTGCATATAACAATATAATAGAAACAATGAATCGCAATGGTGTTAAAATGACCGTGAAAGAGGTAAAAAATAAAATAAAATCACTTCGTACAACATTTTTCTCAGAAGTTGCCAAAGTCGAAAGTTCAAAGAAAACCGGCAGTGCAACAGATGATGTATACAAACCGAAATTGAGTTGGTTCGATTCAATGGGATTTTTACGTTCATCAGATGAAATGAGAGACGTAGAAGAAAACAGTGTAAGTACAAAACATTTTTTTAATCATAAATCATATTATCTTACCAGGTAACAGCACCTTCCGTAGCAAAGTAGTTAGCAAATTCATCTCTTATTTGAGCAGCTGATCTGGAATAATTTCTGTTAACAGGATTTAGTTGCTGAAACGCTGAAAATATTGATTTCATCTCTCCAAGAACCTAAAATAACTTCTCCAGAACTGGATTTTCTCGATCAATCAAAGTAGGTGTTATATAATAAAAAGTAGTTGGCCTCAACCAATTGTGTAATGCACAACATGCTTTGATAATTTTGTCAACTGTGGATACTTGAACAGCAATTGGTCGCTCAAAAATTCTCCACTTTGATACGAAAACATCAAATGCGTTTTCAACAACTCGTCTCGCTCTCGACAGGCGGTAGTTATTTTTTTTTTTTTTGTCGTGTTAGCGCCTGGTTTCGAGAATACGGTTTCATCAAAAAGTTTGATAAAGTAAATGCTTCATTTCCTAATACTACTGCATTAGGTGGTACATTTGAACTGCCACTTTGTAATATTTCTCGAAGATTTGAATGAGCGAATATTGCTCCGTCTGAAGTTTTTCCATAATGGCCTACATTTGTGTAAAGAAAATTTAAGTTGCTGTCGCATAAAGCAAATAAAACGATGCTAAAATGACCCTTATAGTCATAATATAAAGAAACACTGCCTGCTGGGCATCGTAGTACGACATGCTTTCCATCAATAGCTCCAATACATTGAGGGAAATTGCAATGTTCTTCAAATCTTTTGCGAATTTCGTTCCACTCTTCAGCAGTTCTTGGAAACTGAAACAAAAATCGTAATTATTTCGTATATAACCAGTGGGAGGGAAGCGCTGTGCCGCGCTCCCGGCTGCATGGGTACCACCATCTTGCTTATTTCTCCCGTGAAACAGCTTTGCTGTGTTTCGGAGTGAAGGGCAAGACAGGCAGTGTAATTACTGGCACCGAGACATAACATCTTATGTCTCAGGATAGGCAACACATAAATGAGTTGCCTGGGATCGTTCCAGGTATACTAGTTTATGTTAATGGGCGACGTCGACCACTTACCACCAGGTGGTACGTTTGCCAGTTTGCCTATCCAACTAACATATAAAAAAAAAAAAAAAAAAAAAAAATTGAAGGAGGATCTGAAGGCCATAGACCGATCGTGGAAATATGTGGAGATCAATGAGAGAAGCCTATGGCTGTATTGGGAGTCCTACGTCTGAAATGATAATGATTATGATTACGTGTATTCTTTCAGGTTGATACGCCAAGTACAACAGACAGCAGAGAAAATACACCTGCTATAAATGACTCTCCTCATTCTTCATGCCTTCATCATCACAAATCGGCAATCCGAACTGCAAGATATGATCCATTAGATGCAGCTGTTAGAGAATTAAGAAGGATAAATACAAGTACGCAAGAAGAAAACGAATTTGATGTTTTTGGCCATAATGTAAGCCTTCAGCTTACATTATGGCCATGATGTCCTTCTCAATTGTTGAACATCTCCACTTGTATGCAAGCAAAACCTGTATGCAATTTGCACACTCTCAAAAATATGTTTCCAATGCAAGCAACTTGTACGCAAATGTGACGTCATACTTGCATGCAAAACTTGCCTAATGGAATCGCGGCTTTATGGAATCGCGGTAAGCCGCGATTCCATTAGGCAAGTTCTGTCAAAGATCGTTGCGTCTTTTTTGTGACTTCGATATTACGGTAAGTGTTTTATCAAAATATAGGTAATTTTATTCACAAAGATAGTTCGGGCGGCCATTTTAAAAAACGAGGCCCGTTATGAGCTAACCTAAAAATTTCATGTGTTATATCGCTTCTTTTGATTTGTTTACTCGTCCGTGGGCAAACTTTTCGGTGGAGAGTCACTCTTGTAGACATAATCTTTTCTGTGGGCTCTGCCAAAGACAAGACTGTGTCCACAAGAGTGACTTCTATTGAGACTTAACATGTATTTTGTAAATATGTTCTGCGTTAAACAACCGACAGCTCTTGTTACTTTTATCTTTACACAGCATATAAGCATCATATGCACTCTTATATTATTATCGCGCATTTTAATGGGTCTCTTAATTTTTTATGCAATATGCTTTCTGCTTTGGAACCAATCATGCTTTCTTAATGCTTGGCCTGGTGTGTATGTGGTGTATTGTCATTGTTTCAAAAGCAAGATGCCTAGAACAAGTAGAATTAAACATGTCTGATGAAGAAAAAAAGATAAGTCGTCGCGAACAAAAAAAAATAAGTATGCGCTGAGCGCGTGCAAAATTAACTAAATCTGCTATTGAGGAGATACTTGAGAGAGATAGAGAAACGTATGACAAAAAAGGACAGAGGATAAATCAAAACGATTGATCAGTATACACCCAGACAACAGCGTCAATTAAGAAAAATGTGGCGTGAGAAATCAAAGAAACGACGAGAAATATTAAAGATCCGAAAAGCTGCCACCGTACTCACTCAAGAAAATACTCCACCATCAAGTCCATCATCATCATTCTCGCGAATTGAAGTCGGACGTGCAGTAGCTGCTCGAAATAAAAGAGAAAAAAAAGCTGAAAATGAGGCTTTAAAGAAAAAGGTTAATCAGCTGGGAAAACAAATAAAAAAGTATAGAATGCGAATACGTAGCCTAGAACAAAGACCCCACCATGGTTCAGGCCTTGTCGTGGCGGTGGGGCTCAGTAACCTAGGGTGAGCGGTGCACCTTGGGCGAAGCTAATTGGGCCGAGGGGGCTCTTTGTACCCCTCTTATAAGAGGGGACAGAAGAGCAGGGGGCAAAGGGGTGAGGATGGGAACCTCACCCCATCGTACTGTCCCGACGTTGGGAGGGGTTGTTCTGTGGTGCGGGACAACCCCTCTGTGGAGGTGGCGTCGGTCCCTTGCGGGACTGATTAGCCGTCGAGGTGTTTGTTTTCTAGATCCGGGGCACCTCATCAAAGGCGGCATTGGTGGCACTCGCCGGGTTTTAGTGGGTAGAGCTGCGTCCATTTACCAGCTGTCGGGCGCAGCGAGTCCCACATACCCGCGTGGGGAGACCGACTCCCCCGCGGGATGCCTCAGAGCATTTCACGGCGTTAAAGAAAAAGAAAGGCTAGAACAAAGTAAAAAGATAGCGACGAATGTGGCTAGTTCTAAAAAGAAAGTATTGAGAACAGATATTAGAAACACTGTACATGATTTTTTAATACAAGATGAATATAGCAGATTAACTTCAGGGAAAAATGAGACAATAACTCGGAAGAAAAGCAAATCCGTTTACTCAATGACACACTCTTAAATTTACATGTAATATTCCAATGCAAAACAGGGATTAAGATTTCATATCAAACTTTTCTAGGGCCGCGTTTCCACCTGCAAAACAACTTCCGCGAGAAGTGTCTGACAGTCTGTCTGACAGCAGCTTGTAAGTGTAAACCCCGTAGCAAGTGCTGTCGCGACAGTTTGTCAAGCGCTTCCTGCGAGTATTGTATTGTATGTCTGCATAGGCTCGCGACAGATCTCGCTGCTTTCGGTCTAGTTTCGTATATCTCGCAGCAAGTATCGCACACACGGCTTGTGTTTTTGTTTAAAATAATGAGTCAACGACAAAGTCGTGAATAGTCTCGTGAAGAAACTATAAAGTTTATAGGATTTTATGAGTGCAATCCTTGTTTGTGGGACAACCGGCATGCGAATTATAAAAACCGACAACTGAGAATGAAATATCCAGAAAACTGCATAATTTAAGAAGTCAATGGCAGAATGAATTGAAGAAATTAAAGATCAAGAAGAGTGGACGTGGCCAAGATAATCTTTACAAATCCAACTGAGGTTATTTCGAGGCTTTTAAGTTTTTAGATGTGGGCAGCGCACCCAGTATTGATGCCTTAGTAAGTAGATAAATGGGTATTTATTTAATCTTCTAAAGAATGGTTTCATTAAGTATGGCTTAAGTGCAAATGGATCATCAGCTACAATTACAAACGGAAGCGATTTCGAACTTCCCGGCAATGGACACGGTCTTGGAATGTTTATTGAATTATTTTCCAATGCTGAAAATAAAGATGTTTGGAAAAAAACTCCTCCATCAGAAACTCTTCCATTGCATCCCACATTTATATAAATAATTTTATAACATGGATCTGCCACAATCATTAGTACAATACTATGTGAGCCTTTATAGTTAAAGTAGAAGCTTCCACTGTTGTCTGGTGCCTTAAAAACCACGTGTTTGCCATCCAACGATCCAATGCAATGCGGAAAGTTCCATCTTTGATTATAATTCTCAGCTATGTGCAACCATTCTGATTCAGTTGATGGGACCTGAAACAAATCTATTTTATTACATTATAATTCTGCGGCTAGCTGTAGCGGTAATTCAACAGGATCACAACAACCAAGTGTAGCACAAGATAATGACAAGGAAAACGTTGAATTTCCAAGGCCAAACCGTGCAGCAAAGAAAAGTAAAGATGAGGATATTTTGCGGAAATGCAATAAAATTATATCTGACCAGATATTTGGCGAATATGTTAGCTCAGTGCTTAGGAGCTTCAGTAGTGCAGGCAATAAAAAACTTCGTCGAATAATACAAAGAGCTATTCAAGATGAGGAGGAGGGTATATCCTCACGTGGATCTTCAACTCAGTCTACTTATATAAACCTTACAAATTATTCTCCGGTATCTACTTATTCTGAAAATGACGTAGTCATCAGTATCAATCAAGTAAACACTACTGAACAAACTTAGATGTCGAAGTGGTCTTCGACCGTTTGATTTCAGTATCTTGTACGAAATGTAAACAATATTGCAAGGAACTCATGCAAGAGTTCCGCGAGTTTGCTTGTAGGTGGAAAAGCGGCCTAATGTATCGACATTTTTGAATATTATTTCCAAAAATATCAGCAAGAAACACGTGTCTGTGTACGTTACATGAAAACAATGATCAAATAAGTCGACCACTTCAAAAGGCGAAAATTGTCTCTAACGGATCTGCATCTGATATTGTTAAGGTAATGTGTTGTAATAATACACAGAATCCTAAATGTTTAGAGAGAGAATGTCAGAGCTGTTTAAATAATAAACTAGTATTTCCTATTTCATTATTAATACGATTGTCCAATTAGATTTCATTAGATATTAGGTAATTAGTAGTAGAATTTAGTGTTTATTTTTATTTCCTGATATTGTATAAGTATTAATGTTAGCGGCTGATCAGCTGGGCGGTCGAGCTTGGGCAGTTCCTCGGTATGTCGGTTGTACTGTAGCTCGCCGCTCCGCCTGGGACAATCTCCCACTATATTTTGGCGTACGTCTTTCCCTTACGTTCGCTGGTAACGTACGCCACCACGCACCCCTGAATGCGTAATTTGGCACTATGATCGTGAGGACCTCGGGAGAGGCGTGAATTGAAACAAGAGTCGGGGATCTTGGGAGTCAATAATTAAAACCACTATTCTTCCTTATACTCGCTTCAAGGTCTCGGCTCTTCGCCTCTTTTTATTCGGCTGTTCTCTTCGGACGACCGATCGCGACTGACTGCCGAGCCCACGACGGGCCCGGTATTTATACCCCCGCGCCCCAAGGACGCGTCGCGGCTCGCGTTGAGCGTAATTTTCGTTTCATTTTTGCTTTGAGCCGAGACCTTTTTCGCCTTTATTTATTATTATATTTCAAATAATCCTTACATATTATACATTTTTAGAATTGTCACGATATCATTTACATAATAAAACATAAACTATAAACATATCTTTACATAATAAAAAGTTATTCGACAAAAATACGACAAAAACTCGACAATTTCACAGTTGCATCGCACATTCTTGCTAATATCTCAAAAACTACAAATCGTATCTTTATGATTCTTTTATCGTTATAAACTACAAGTTGAGACCTATCTTTCGATATAACATTTATTTCAAAATTCTAATAAATAATTACTATACTTTTCATTTTTCCTCAACTTGCAAAAACAAAGCAATTTTCTATACAAAAATCCTATTTAACTACGAATATCCTTATAAATCTATGTAAAAGTCGCTAAAACCTACTAAAATATATCTTTTAAAACAATTAATAAGTATTAGAAACTAATCTAATCAGTCTAATTAAACACTTTCTTATTAGACTCAATTTCCTATAGAACTATCATATCAATATACTTAAATTATTGTTTACTATAGCATATTTACATAGACAAACCTAATTATTCACTTTATATTATCCTAATTATCATAAAAATATCAAAATCTAATTAAAATTAGTCTGATTAGAATAATATCATTCTATCTCTCTTACTCCTACACATTACGAGTGAGAGGCAAATACTTCTAACAATTTTTGCTTATATTTTCGTGATCACCATCCTGATTATCCTAATACTTGTTTAATTTTATCCATTTTACCTTATATTTGCATTATAAATATCATTCATTATCATACTCTTATAAAAACATACTAAAATTAACACTTTAAATTTCCATAAGGTATGTCATCGGCTCGGTCGGCCCACAACCGGTATGGGGCGAGTCCGATACATCGTGACAACTTTCGTAATATTCCTAACTTTTTGCGACTTGAAACTACGTCGCCGCTAGTCGGCTCACAACCCGTATGGGGTCGGTCTGATATTAAGGTACTACGTTTCTACATACTGGTTCGACTTGGGATCTCGTCGCCGACAATTAATAAATTGAAAAAAAAATATTATTGTTTATTTTTATACCCGTATGTATGTATGTATGAAAGTATAACTACAACTTCAATTATTGAAATGTCAAGGAAAAGAATGAAAGACATATTTTAGAAATCAATTATTTATTGCCAAAATAATGGTCTGTGTTATTATGAATTTCATCTTGACATATCCCTGTAAAGCCTTTTTGATGTGCATGATGGTAGTCCCATACACGGTTCTGTTTGACCTGGTTCTCGCTAACTCATCAGCCTCCCCATTTCCGTCAATGCCTTGTACCCTGGGACCCATACAAGTTACAAGTTATTTTTTCGGCCCAGCTTATTTAAAACTTACTAACTAAAATAATTATTTATTAGGGATGCTCTTTCACTGACATCTTGGACATTCATATTTTGCAAGTCTTCAATTATATCTGCTGGTGGCAACTCAACTTCTGCAGGAACTTCCTCTAGGTTATTATTCCTACAAATATTGTGTAGCACTGCAGTGGCAATTATAATTGCTTGAACCTTGGGCAGTGATAAACGCATTGTTAGTGCCACAACTGGGAAGCGTCGCTTCCATATTCCAAATGTTCTGAAAATACCAGTTTATTTATTTTAATGTATACTACAATCAATATTGATTAGTCTTTAAATTGTAAAGAAGTTTGTTTTGTAGGGGTTACTGTAGCCTGAGTTATCCTGATATTTCAAATATAAAAAAATTAATAAAATAATAAGTATATACAGGGTGGTCCAAATAGTGACGTCAATAATTTTTTTTAGATTCCTCACACCTGGGGGTGTACGAAAATACCCCATGTATGTTCCGCGATTTTTTGTAGTTTTCGAGTTATATTTTTTTTTGTGCTTTTTAAATGTTTTCTGCCAGCGAGGTTTCAAAAATTCATATCTTTTTTTGTTGTAGGTATTTTGCAGATTTTTTTTATGTGAAATGATTGTCCTAAACGTTGTTCAAATAAAAAAAAGCACAGCTTCCTGAAATTAGATAAAGCTACTCAAAAAAGGTTTGAATGTTAGAAGTTTAGTTTTTATCTGGATTCGCCCAAACATTCGACTTCAATTTAAAAATACAAAAAGAAGTTTCCATAGCTTCTGGCTAAGTTTAAAAACTCCGCAGAGATCTAAGCTACCAAAATCATAGAAAAAAATGGTACTTAATTGGCCCTTTTTTGTTGTAATTGGCCTTTTAAGGTAGATAGGCTAAAATCGTTAAAGCATGATTTAAGCACTAAACATTTTTTATCTACTTTTTATTATTCTTATTAAAAAAAATCTTCTAAATTATAACTTTAAATTAATTTAATTAAAATAACTAAAATTAAAATTAACTTTATTTTTAACTTTTATTAAAATTCGTGTAAAATCACTGTAGCTCTTGTAATTTTACAAAAATATTGGTATGGCTACGCACTATGGCTTAAAATGTGATCTTTGTAGTTAAATGGGTTACGGAAATTCTATTGAATTTTACGGCCAGGTAGCAATGGAACCGGTTTTTACCCTCTCCTTGACTCACCCCTTTGTTCTATTCTATTCAAAGGTGCGTTTAGTCTTTTGTTAAGTCTGTTAGTCGTTTCTTGCCTTCGCGCGTGTTATGACCGCTCTCGTTGACGTTATTTTCTTTCCCTTGAACTACTTACGCTGTGTTAACTGGATTTTGTTTTGCCTTACGAACAATTTGTGCTTGAGTTTTGGATTTTGATTTGCCCTACGAATAACCTGTGCTTGAGTGTTGGACCTTGATTTGCCTTACGAACAATTTGTGCTTGAGTTTTGGATTTTGATTGGCCGTACAAATAACCTGTGCTTGTTACTCAGTTAGTTGGCTATTTATGAGTACTATGAGCTATTCACTAAGCCAATATGCAGAGATGCATTATTATTATGGCGTTGCCCAAGGTAACGGTCGTGAAGCTGCAAGGCTTCATCGAGAGGCATTAGAGAGGCGAGGAGAAGGAATGGATCATTACCCGGATCACAGAGTTTTTATTAATACACATAACACTTTGATGGCTGGACGTATCCCCGGGCGAAATCAACCTCGCGAAGCTGTACCCCTGGATCCGGATCGAGTGGAAGAAGTCTTAGAAGAAATTCAAAGTGACCCGTCTACTAGCTCAAGAAAAATAACGAGACGAACTGGAATTCCACGAACTACCGTTCTAAGAATTCTTAAAAAAGGTGAGTCATAAAAAGTAGGTGCATAAGTTTTCAATATTTTTTTAAATCAAATCCATTTTGTACACACCACGTTGTAACCTTAACTTGTTAACTTGTAATAGGTACTTATCGGTGTTTTTTGTTTGTTCACAGAAGGTTTCCATGCGTACCACATCCAACACGTTCAGCAGCTACAGGATTCCGACTACCCAAGAAAGTTGGCTTTTTGTAGAATAATGATCCAACGATCTGAAGAAGATCCTGACTTTTTAAATAAAATACTATGGCCCGACGAGTCCCGATTCGAAAGGGCTGGAGTGTTCAACCTTCATAATTATCATAGCTGGGCCATCGAAAACCCACATTTGGCAAGGGCGTCAAACTTCCAAATGCGCTTTAGTGTCAACCTTTGGTCGGGGGTCCTAAACGGAGAGTTAATTGGACCCTTTGAATTACCAGCTAGGTTGAATGGCCAGGAATATTTAAATTTTTTGCAAAACAATCTTTGTGAATTGTTAGAAGATTTTGACTTTCAAATTCGACGAGAAATGATTTTTCAACAAGATGGCGCGCCTTGTCACTATGCAATACAAGTAAAAGAGCACTTGAATACCACTTTTCCAGAAAGATGGATTGGACGTGCAGGGCCGATCGAATGGTTTGCGCGTTCGCCAGATCTCAACCCCATCGACTATTTTGTTTGGGGATTTTTCAAAGAGCTAGTTTACGCGAAGGAAAACAACAATGAAACAGAATTAAGACAAAAAATATCAGAAGCGGAAAGAAAAATAAAACAAAAATATTCGAATAGCTTCAGGCAATTAAAGCATAACTTTTTAAAACATTGTCGGTTATGTATTCAAGTTGGAGGAAGGAGTTTTGAAAATTTATTGTAATAAATAGTATTTTTTCAGTAAATTGTGCCTTTTATTTGTTTGTAAAACAGGTAGTTTCACAACTAGCAATAATCATGTCGATTAACATTTTAAAGGAGATTGACCGATTTGGACTAAGTGCTGCCCAGACATGTGAATACCTGTATTGTATTCCTTACATTAAACGACGAAAATAAAAGAAAGAAAAAAAAAATCATCCATGGGTTTTTTTGCAACACACATGCGCCTACAAAACTATTTAATTTTATTTTAGGCGCATTAAGCATTTTTTTATAATTTACGTTACAACCTTACTTATTGTACCGCCCGAGCCCGGTAAATCCGCGACCGCGCGCGTGCGGTCCTCGCTAGGAAAGTTTTTTTTTGTAACAGCGCACCAATTAGTAATCTTGGTTGCGACACTATACAAAAACAGGTTATTCTGTTCACCAAAAGACACAGCGTGGGTTATAAAATAAGTCCGTCTCCCTCGCGTACACTAGGCTAAGCAGCGCAGCGTGCGCGAGCGCCTCTTTGTGTTTTTCGCAGACTAACCATCGCCCTTGACGTGAATGTTTGTGTACTATGCGCTTTTCTGTTTCCTTACTTTTTTAGAAACCGGCATTACTATTGGACTATCGTTTCTGCATTACCTGTTGACCCTGGCTAGTTATTTGTATTTTGGACTACCTACACCATGCATCAACCACATCACAGAGTATGTTTGATTTGTCATAGTTCTGTTGAACGAACCAGAAGACATACTTTGACTCAAGATCTCCAAAACGAACATCAACACGCAGTTCAGAACTTCATTAGAGCTGTAACACGTGAGGTAAGTACTTACACATTTCATTTAACTATTTTATTAGCTATTTTAAGGTATATTGTGACACAAAATAAACATAGGGCTCGGAATATTAATAGATGTGCGATGACTCATGCTCGCGCCCCGCTCGGCTTTAGCCCATGTAGTAAAAACGTACGAGAGGGATAGCAATATCCTTATCTTTCTGTTGCACTCGTGCGCAGGATAGGAAGCCCATTATTCGTGCGTTAGGCTCACAGCCTCACTAGGCTCGCACTAGATTCCGGGGTTTTCCGATGGCTCTTGCAGTTGGTACACCCGGATAGTATAACTACCTGAATGCTTTCTGTTAAGTTATTGGATAGATGAAAGGTTCGAGTACAGATAATAATTAATTATTTACACTTTTTATTGGTTTCAGATAACATTTAATAATGAGGAACATCTCTGCCATACATGTTGGACGAGAGCACGGCGTGGGACGCTGCCTGCAGTGCCTGCTGCAGAAGATGCTCCTGCTGAAAATCCACCTGCTGCAGGAAATCCGCCTGACGTGGAAAATCAACCAGCCATGGAAGATCAGCCCGTTAGTGACAATATTCCAGGTGAAAATGTAACATTTCGCCTTCACGGAAATTGCCGAGCCCCAAATACGTCAATACGTTGTATGGTGTATAATTGCACAAACAACACTCGTCGACGAGTACCAAAAAGTTTAAAAGTGCAATTGCTAATTAACAATAATTATTATGTTCCACCACACGCACGTGTGTGTCAGGAGCATTTAGAAAACAATACCTGGGATGATCTTTTTACGGCACCAAATCGTTGTTTCGATTTTAAACCCGAACAAGTTTTAGACATGTTGGAATTATTAAGACAACCCAGAAGTTGTATTATCGATTTTGATAACCTTACTGCACAGCATGATGAAGAACTTCATTATTGGACAGGTCGATCTCGAGACGAATTCGAGAGTTTATTTATCCAAACTCCAACTTTAGCACAGAGGTGTCTGAATAATCCACGAACTGCATTAGGAATATTACTCTCCAAACTGAGAACTGGAGAATCGAATGAACGACTCGCCACGTTTTTTAACATTTCTCGTACTGGTTTCGAAAGAAAGATGAAAATAGCAAGAGAGTGTCTGGACAGGGATTTTATACCACGCCATTTGGGGTTTGATCATATCACTAGAGAACAGATAGTAGAAAGGAATCTCGCCGTCCCAATGCATTATTTGCAAACAATCACGAAGCTGTAATTATCTGTGATGGTACTTACATTTACGTTCAAAAGAGAGCCAATTTCGGATTTCAAAAATACACCTATAGTATACATAAATACAGGAACATACTAAAACCATTTTTGTTGGTCACATGCGATGGACACATAATTGAAGTTTAAGGGTCTTATGCTGCGACTACAAATGACGCACCCATTATAAATACCCTTATGAACAGGCCAGATGGTGCTATTCATTGGATATATATATATATATATATATATATATATATATATATATATATATATATATTATACATATCGCTCCTTGAATACAAAAGGGCCACAATTAAAAAAAAAATGAAAATCGTTTTATTGCAAAAATGACACCTGAACCGACTATATTTTATAGTGAAAAAAAAATCCCATCATTTTTGCTTATATTATGGTTGCACTGACTTACCGCCATTTTTGCATTAGCTCACTTTGACAGGTAATGTCAGTGCAAAACCGCCATTTTCTTAGTTGCGCCCGGAAATTCAACGCAAACGCACGTCGGTTGCGTGAAAAAGTGCCACAATCCAAAATACGTCTGTGTTGGATTCTAAATTTCAGGTAAGTGTGATTATATTTTACAATACAAAGTGCCATATTTTAGAAAACATCCGTTTTGCATTCTAACATTAGTATTTGTAACCATATTTTGTAATACAAAAGTGCCATATTTTTGAAAACGTCCGTTTTGCATTCTAACATTAGTATTTGTTATTATATTTTGTAATACAAAATTGCCATATTTGAAATGCGTCCTTTTTGTAATCCAATATTAGTTAAGTATAATTATATTTTATAATACAACAGTAGTATATTTTGAAATACGTCCCTTTTGCATTAAATTATAGTGGAATAAATAATAATTTTTGCGTGCTAGAATGGGAAGGCCAGAAATATGGCCGTTTTGCATGATAATAATTTTAGGTTTCGTTACAATTTTAAAAATAAAAATTACCATTTTGATGTTAATTTTGTTCTATTTTTATTACTTCAGTGATTTTTAACTTAAAAATCATACAAATGTATTTATTTGTTTGTAAATTAATAATATAAACTAAATTGAAGCCCTGTCCCTGTAGCTTTCGTCACTAATTTAAAGTTTTTTAATAATACCAGTGGGTAGATATTCGTAAATGTTGAAAAATATGTGATTAAGATGCATTGCCCCATATTTTCTGTGAATTTGACTGTGAATTTGAATGTTAAATATGAGGTGGTAGCTTAAATCTGTTAAATATAATTAAGGTGTTATTCCTGGCAAATTAGTATTGAAAATGTCATATTAAGGATTGTTATGTATTTGATTGTGTATATGTACTAAGGACTGTATAATATATGTATAGAATTGTGTGTATTTTATGTTTTTTAGTTATAAAACGTTAAAGATTTTTTTTACAGATTGACAAAATGAATAGAGCACGAAAAATGTTGAATATGGCAACCTCCGTTCAAGAATCGGAAAAAGTTCAAGCATTACCTGGCCTCAATAATAATGTGCAAAATAAAACTTTCTTTAATACTCCAGGTGCACTCAGTCTACCCGTCACGTTACCTATTGATTCTTCAGATACAAATTCTATAGCAGACAGTCAACCTGACCTTAACCTATCAATATTAGAGGATGAAGACAGTGAAGTAAGCTGTGTAACGAATACCAAAGACACAAATAGGCCAAAAATATTTGTTGAACAGAGTGACTCGAGTAGCAGTTCAAGCGACTCTGATAATGACTCTCATACCAATTCCAGCCGATCATCAATATCCAGTAGTTCATCAATTGCAGATTTTTCTTCAGATGACAGTGTTGAAGATCCCAACTTTCTACCTAGTCATGAAAGATCTTCTGATTCTGAAGGAGATATACAGTCAAAAGTAATTGCCAAACCATTTTGTATTTCACCCCAACCGGGCCCTTCTCGTGTAGAACCTCACTTACTGATCAATGATAATCTTCCAGTCAGTTTGGATACTCAGTCGCCTAATATAGAATCACAGCCATCCATCAGTCATAATCAGTCACCCAGCGTGAATATTCAGTCACCCAGCATTGGCAGTGAACCAGCTAGCGTGGATCCTTAGCGTCTTAGTTGGAAAAGAAAAGCTAATCCAGAATCATGGAAAAGAAACAAAACCAAGACTCTGATCAATAGCGGGAAGGCACACACAACTATGTCTAAATCGAAAAAAATGATAACTGCCAAAAATATGGGACCTGTTTGTTCAGATAAGTGTAAATTTAAATGTCAAAACGTATTTTCATTTGAGGAACGATTAGCCATATTTAATGCCTATTGGGCCACTGGTGATTTAAACGTTCAGAGGCAATTTATATACAACCATAGGACAAACATTGAGCCAAAGTATCGGTACATTCGTGTTGGTAGTACCCGCCAAAACTTAAACCACGCATATTACTTCACGAAAATCGATCAACGCATTCGAGTATGCAAGTTATTCTTTATGAATACACTTGCTATATCAGATAAAAGCATACGGACTGTTGTAAAGAAAAATTCTGGATCAATTACTGGAATTCAAATGCAAGATAACCGAGGAAAACATGGCAATCAATTTAAATTGGATGCTGCTTTGAAGGATAGGGCAAAGGAAGACATTAACTCCATCCCCAGGATTGAGAGCCACTACTGTCGCGCTCGCTCTAAGCGTGAGTATATTGAAGGAAGCCGATCTATTGCTACTTTGCATCGTGATTATGTCGATAAATGTAAAGCTGAAGGTAAAGGTTATCTTTCTTATAAACTGTACTATAATATCTTCGTGAATGACTTTAACATTTCTTTTTGGAAACCCAAAAAAGACCAGTGTGAAGACTGCACAGCTTTCGCAAATGTTGAAGATAAAACGCTTTTACAAGTACAATATGATCGGCATTTGAAAGAAAAAGATTTAGCCAGAGCTCAAAAAGAAAATGATAAAAAAAATATTAGCGATAATTTTATAGTATGTGTGTATGACTTACAGGCTGTGATGCCTTGTCCGCAAGGCGAAGTCTCCAGTTTTTACTATATTTCAAAATTGAATATGCTGAATTTTACTGTTACTGAACTGGGTTCAAATAATACGAACTGCTACGTTTGGCATGAAGGTGCAGGAGCTCGTGGTGCTAACGAAATAGGATCGTGTGTGCTCGCGTACTTGAAATATTTGAATGAGAAAGCTTCTGACTATTTTGACGTAGTATTTTACAGCGACAACTGTTGTGGCCAACATAAAAATAAATTTATGTTAGCAACGTACCAATACGCCATAAATGAGTTATCGAAGTTGAGGAGTGTTACTCATAATTTTTAAATAAAAGGGCACACTCAAAATGAAGGAGATGCTGCTCACTCTCTAATTCAACGCAACATTTCGAATGCTTTAAAATCTTCTCCCATTTATGTACCGGATCAGTATATAACCCTTATTAAAACTGCAAAGAAGAATGGAAGACCCATCGTTGTTCACGAACTTACGCATGAGAGTTTTTTGGATTTAAAATCTCTGGCTGTCGGCAATTACACTACTACACTACAGAAGATGGACAAAAAGTCAAATGGGCTGATATAAAAACTATTAAAGTCCATCGAGATTATGAGAACAAATTTTTCTTCAAGACTTCTTACGAAACTGAAGAGTTTACGTCGGTAGCCACGCTGACAAAAAGAAGGTCTGCTAATCCTATAGTGCCGAAAAAACTGTACAAACAAAAACTTAAAATAACTGAAACTAAAAAACAGGGTATTCTTAAACTTATTGAGAAAAATATCATTCCTAAGTATTACCAAAACTTTTACGAAAATTTGTAAGATACCTAATTGTGATAATATTTAGAATAGTTAATTTTAAAAGTTCCTTTTGATAATAAAGACTTATAAATTTCATACAAACATTTACATAATAAATAACGATTATAAATTGTAACTTAAAATAGTTTACGTAAAAAGTGCCTTAAATTGTTTATAACTGTGATGATTGTAAGACTACTTAGATTTTTATTGTGCAATAGTATTATTACATATAAGCTATAATATTTTGCTACTGAATTATGTGCCTTTAGAACTGATCTCGTATTTTATTTTGTTTGTATTATTAATGTTAAAGAGAGACAAATTAGTGTCGTCAGTTGATTATTATTTTTTGAGTTTTTTAGAGAATTTATTAATGAATATGGTTGTTTTATGTATATTTTGATAATGATATATACAGTTTTATCTCTTGTTTTTTTCTATTATTTCTACATATATAATTGTTTTAGAGAGATGTTTAATTTTACTGAATAATAGTTACGTACAAAAATGATCTCAATTATATTACTTAATAATAAGTTACGATTTTTTAGTTTAGATTTTTTAATACAATGTTTTCCTGGTGTCCATTCACTTATGTTTTTACCTAGTAATAAGATTAAACTTTTTGATACGGTTTTTTACCAAAAAGGTACAATAAACCATTTTTATTTGTAAAACTGTGTTTAATTTTTGACATATTTTTTATAATATTGGTTCAAATTTTGAATGCAAAAGGGACTTTTATGCTTTTTTTTCTTAATAGGTAACAGCTATTACAAAGTTTATTTTGTAGATAGATAGAGCTAAAAAATATGCATCTAATGATATATTAACATATTATATGGAATTAATAAATATATGAAATATTATAAAAAAACAGTTTCAAAAATTTGTTATGGCTGTCCTGTAAAATTTATGGATTTCGATTTGTGTCCCTTTTGTATTCAAGGAGCGATATATATAATGGATACCGGTGGGAGGGAAGCGCTGTGCCGCGCTTATTTCTCCCGTGAAACAGCTTTGCTGTGTTTCAGAGAGAAGGGCAAGACAGGCAGTGTAATTACTGGCACCGAGACTTAACATCTTATGTCTCAGGATAGGCAACACATAAATGAGTTATCTGGGCTCGTTCCAGGTCTACTAGTTTATGTTCATGGGCGACGTCGACCACTTAACATCAGGTGGTACGTTTGCCAGTTTGCCTATCCAACTAATATAAAAAATAAAAAAAAAGATATTACAGCCAAATGATGTCTTCATCTTGGACAGGGGATTTCGCGATAGTATTGCGTCGACGCTAATAAATCTCGGTTGTGTACCATTTGCCGGTGGCCTGTTGAAGTGGTAAACGGGCGCCTAAAAAGAGATTTCAAGATTTTCCGTCATGAATTCTGTAATATGGCTATGAGTCACTTTTTTACAGATTTTAGGATCGCAGCAGCTTTAACTAATGCGTTTCACGTCGACATTATTGACAGTTCCAATGCATCCCAATTCATTAATATAGCCAGAGACCGGCTGAATGTTGCCAATCACTTAGCTGATTATGTTGACGAGAGAAGGTTAAACCGGAATAGAGCCAACTTCATAAATATTACGGCGGATGCAGAGAACCTTGCTGCATTTCCCAGCTTAACGCCGGAAGAGTTGACTCTCTTTGCTGTAGGGACTTATCAAATCAAACTCGCTCCGAGTTATTACAGCGAGCACATACGAAACACAGATACATTTATTGTCCAGATATATAACGGCCAACTTACCGACCTATCAAACTTTTCAATGCTCACAGACAATGTTGTACTTATTCGTGCGCACCTAAAGAGCAGGCATACATCTTCAAAAGTATACCGATGCTACATTTTAATTGATAAGAACAATACTGCTGCTCATGTTTTTCTGGACGAAGGACGATCGGCAGCTGTGCCCACGTTGTGTGCCTTGTTTGGTTTTTGGGGTGGGCTAGGCACAGAGACGCTTTAACGCGCCCTGCTTTATTTTTAGATAGTATTATCATAGACGACGATGAAGATGACGAATAATTATATTATAGAAATTGTTGTACGCGCCAAAGCGCGCATCCGAATTTTGATATTGTGTCTTAGACAATTGATAATAAATAACTTATTTAATATTACACCGTCTTTTATTTTAAAAAATAGGCTGTTGGTATGATTGTTTGATTAGTATTTTTATGTTTTTCACTTGTACTTGACCATTTTGCCATACTTGTTATATATTTTCGGAATTGCCTTTTTAAGATCTTTACTTTAATACCAAACATGATTTGAATTGAGTCAGAAAAAAAAATAAGTGTAGTCCAAATACTTTGTAATAACCCTCTACAAAAATATTTGTTTCTCAAAACCTCTCGGATAGATTTCAATGCGCTTTGGTGTAAAGTATAGTAGTAGGCTAAGGTACATTATGAACTATGTGACAATCCTGGGCAGCACTTAGCCCAAGGTCCATACAAGAATGGTAAATCTTCTTTAACTTTATATCACCATATTCGCCTCATTTCGAGGATATCTGGGAGGCCGCAGTTAAATCTGTTAGAACTCTTTAGCGTAGTATTTTTTTAACACATCTCGTTTATGGGGAACTTTTAACATGATTGTATCAAATAGAAGAAATCCTCAATTCTAGACATCTTACACCTTTGTCCATGATTGTATCAAATAGAAGCAATCCTGAATTCTAGACATCTTACACCTTTGTCCACCGACTCTTACCTTTTTAGCACCAGCCAACTTCCTTATTGGACGACCGCTCATGTCTGTTCCGTATCCACCACTTTATGACATAAACATTAATCGACTTCAACGATTTCAGAGAATAGAGAAGCTTAGACAGCATCTTTGGAGACGCTATTAGTAGTTAGTGTTTTAAGTAGGTATTAGTTACATAACATAAACATTAATCAATTTACATTTCTTTTGTTTTGTTTTAGGTGGATGTAAGCTTGCTATAGGTTTTTTAGCGTGGCTACACCAACGTAGAGAAGATTTATCAATAACTAGCGTCGCGTGTTATTGGAAAAAATCAAAATTCTTGAGCACCTTAATATAAGCGTGTATAATCTTTGAATACTGGAAATTTCCTCGTAGTTATAAAAATCACTGCACAGTGGTCGAAGCCAAACAATGTAGAAAATTTGACACTGCATCATCTTGAGTCATCAAGCAACACTACCAGAACTCAAGATTTTTTAGAATATTGTAAACTTGTAATGATTGCAGGTGCATGCGAAGAAGCTGGCAGGCAACTCTGGAAAAAAATTACTGCCCATTGTGGCACCAGCTAAGGTCTGGAAGGATCACAGATTCCAAAGCTATGATGCAATGTTCTTGATGGAAAATCTGTGTCGGCGACGAGAATCAGAATCCCGCTATGTTAGAATGTCCCCACATATATTTCACTGACCCCATATGGGTTGCGAGCCGACTATCGATTTAGAATTAAAATATGTTCCTACATATCGGAATTCTAAATAGATGAGGCAACATTCCTATGTCGCCGCATGTATCTGTGTGCTAAGTGCGAGTTTTATAAATTCGATCGAATAATATTAACATCGCGTAAATCGTGGTAACGTCAAACCTATCGAGCATCGTTGACGAGCGAGTGCGAGTTATTATCGAAGCTACTACTTGAAATGCGTTAGCTCACGGTGAATCGCATTTTTTACTTGCAGCACGTACGCGTCACGAAATTAACCTACCGAATTTAGGATGAAGTTTCTAATAACTGGTCATAATGTAAGCAGCTGTCTGTTGAAATTGTGGTAGTAATAGCTTTCTTGATGTACTCGATTGAAGTGTTATTGTTTGTTGTTTACATTTGTCGTGCATTTGTCTAAGGCAGGCAATTTTTTTTCATAATATTCCTATCTTCTCTCTTTAATTTTTATAAAGTATAAATTTATTAAATTTGTTAAAAAATGAAGACGAGTGCATCCCAATTTGATTTGATGGTGACTTATATGGAGCAGTAAGTAATATTCAAGTTATTTTGTTAAAAGAAAGTGTGTGTTTTGTGTATGTAGATTTCCCTGACAATTTTATAATGCTTTTAGAAACGGAGATCTGAGTAAACCTACCTCTAATGAGAAGGGTAGGTTTACCAATATGAAGAATTGGGAAGAGTTGACGGAGCTATTAAATTGATATGAAAGTGGTGATACAAAAGCTACTGAGAAATGGAAGGTTTGTGTATTTACGTATCTTAATTTGCATGTAACCGGGATTTGGTGTGGTTAGGTTATTTTAGAACGCGATTGCTTTTTTCATGCTTATAGGTTTGGAGCGATTTAAAAATTAATTTTAATTATAATATTATATATAATATTTTAGGTTCTCAACCATGGAATGAGCCTGGACCATCCACACTCCCTTCATTTACAGAGATTCGTATGGAAGGTAAGACTTATCAATTCATGCGAATAGAAATGGATATTACCTTTTTGCTTTAGTAACTTATTAATGTTTATAACAAGTCAATCATAAACTGTATAAAGTTTACATAATTAAAGTCATGATGTGCAAGAACAAACAGTAATTTAAACATTTTATTAACAAATTTTTATATGATATTTACAGACACAAGCATACTCTCTCCCCCAAGGCCCTCATCTCCTGTCCAAGTGTCAGGGCTGCACAGTCCGGGCAAACAATACCTCACCGTGAAAGGCAAATGCGGTCTCGAGGATCACCTTAGAGTTGGGCGATACAAATCGTATATAGATATGAAAACTATATATTGGTCCAATATCTAAAAAATCGCTTACTAGCTCGTTCGAAATCTATGTATTACGATATCTAGATATTTGCGTATCGAATACTCGCACACGCATCTATATCTATGCGATACGATACGCATTGGTCGCTCGGCCTGCGGGAGCGAGTGAGATACAAACATTACACTACTTACAATTAGAGCGGTACGGCAACATTCGAAATATTTCACTATTGTGACTCACACAATATCAGATTTTTGAACATGATATTGTTATGGATTGTAAATTTAAATCTTGAATCTTAATCTTAATATTATATGAATAAAGCTTAATTTCAGTAACTCGCACAGTATCAGATTTTTTAACAATTTTAATGATATTGTTATGGATTTTAGAGATAGAGATGGAGATCAGATTTATGAATACATATAATTCAAAATCGAGCGTAAAATATCTAGATATTAAAATACATAGTTTTGAAAACAGATATCGTATCTGAATCAGATACTGGTTGTATCTGATTCAGATACAACCAGTATCTGATTATGATACCCAGAAATAGCGATACGACCCATGCTTAGATCACCTCGACGACTTGTAAGGCCAGCGCACACAAAAACCAGGATGCGTTTCAATTTCTCCAAGCTGAAAATTTTTGGAGGAAGTTTAATAAAACACAACAACATCAAGACTACATGGACATGAGAAGGGAACAGAATAGAATTATGGAGATGGATGTGCAGGCTCAAAGGCAGTGGCAAACTGTAGGACTTACACTCAGTTGCAGAAACGCTCATTAAATTTTTAAAGCGACCTTAAATATTAATTACTCTTTAAAGTGTTGCACAAAATAGCATTTGTCTCTAATTTTAAAGCTCCATTAGGTTTAATGAACCAAACGTCAAATCGGGACTTTAACATAATTTTACGTTGCACAAAACGTCTTTAGCGCTAAAGGATCATTAATTTGACAGTTTGAGGTTATAATTTTTAATGCTTGATCAAGCTTCCATTAAACTCTTTGCGTGCTGTATAAACATTACTTTCAAACGAAAAATTTTGTGGTTTCACGTGGTTTTCAGACTTCCTTCGGTGTTTGTTACAATGTCTCTATCGAGCCTTTCGTCTTTATCCGATCCCGAGGAATATGTCCCCGACGACGTCGTGTAATTCCAGATAGAGTAAATTTATTTGTGAAACATGATGGAGAAGATTTTCGTGTGAGATACAGAATTTCTAAAGAGTAGCTCTACGAATTTGCGAGATTCTCAATGTAGAACCTGAAACTAGAAGAAACAAAGCGATCGATGGTCTCACGCAATTATTGATTTGTCTAAGGTTCTTCGCAACGGGATCTTTCCAGCAAGTGTCAGGCGATTTGGTCAATGTGCACAAGTCAACAGTATGTCGAATAGTACAAAAAGTAACCCGCAAGCTAGCAAGCCTTAGCTCAGCATATATTAAAATGCCATCAGACAAGAATTAGCTACGAAGAGTTGCTGAAGGATTTTTTCAAATTTATGGCTTTCCACGAGTTGCAGGAGCTCTGGATAGTACCCATGCGAAAATTGTTAGCAGAGGAGGTTCATTACCTGAACTTTACCGTTGTAGAAAGGGAATTTTTCTCCATTAATGTGCAAGCTGTTTGTAACTCAACTCTTAAAATAAGGGACCTCATAGCTCGTTGGCCTGGGTCAGTCCATGACTCGACAATTTTCAACAATTCTCACATATTATGTGCAGATTTTGAAAGGGGAAAATACAGTATATACTGTTTATTGGGAGACAGCGGATATTTTAATAAAAATTATCTGCTGACCCCTTTTCTGCGTCCTCAAAATATAGCCGAAGAAGCATATAACAAAAGCCACATTGCGACCCGAAATACTGTTGAAAGATTCTTTGGGGTTCTAAAACGCCGTTGCCCATCCCTTGAAAAAGGTTTTACTCTTAATAAAACGTCAACAGTCCTTCAAGTAATTGTTACATGTGTGGTGTTGCACAATATGTGTGTAGAACTAGATGAGGTGGAACCTCCTAATAATATAGAAATAGATAGAGATGGAGTTGATAATAATTTCCTCAACGCCAGTTCACAGGCTGTTCAGACATCTGTGCGAACTGCAATTGTGAATAGTGTTTTCTCTTAAATAACTATTTTAATCTAGCTTTATGTCATTTTATTATTATTTTAAATTTAATTTAGTATTGTGTTTCTCTAATCTAAATAAATACCCTAATTTGGAACTTCCTAAGGACATATAAATAGATAGTGATGGAGTTGATAATAATTTCCTCAACGCCAGTTCACAGGCTGTTCAGACATCTGTGCGAACTGCAATTGTGAATAGTGTTTTCTCTTAAATAACTATTTTAATCTAGCTTTATGTGATTTTATTATTATTTTAAATTTAATTTAGTATTGTGATTCTCTAATCTAAATAAATACCCTAATTTGGAACTTCCTAAGGACATATAAATAGATAGTGATGGAGTTGATAATAATTTCCTCAACGCCAGTTCACAGGCCGTTCAGACATCTGTGCGAAATGCAATTGTGAATAGTGTTTTCTCTTAAGTAACTATTTTAAGTATCTAGATACTTAAAATCTATAGACTTTATGTAGGTATCTAGAGACTTTATGTCATTTTATTATTGTTTTAAATTTAATTAAGAATGTGATTCCCTAATTTAAATGAATACCCTAATTGGTTGTTATTATTAAATTCACTGCTTATTTTAAGCATTAAGTATAAGTAATCTACATGCAAGCAATTTGAAACGATTGTTGTGATAAAATTATGTAATTAACAAAAAAAACTCTGCTTTGACTATATTTATCTTTTGACTATATAATGTCTTAACATAGCTACCTACCTATATTAAATTGTAAGAATTGCATTATCTAAATGTTATATCTTGTGACATTTAGTCAAATACAAGATGAAATACTTGCTTTTTTTTCAAGTAGTAGACACTGATTTCTCAACTAGTTGAAAGTTATTTCTTTGTTACGTGGATATTCAATTAATTTCAATACCTACCCATTGTATGCAAGCTTTTGTTAATTATTGTGATGGAAAATGAATGAATAAATAATGTATAGAAGGGTGGGGACACCAGCAAGGCCAGACGGGCGATCAGTCTTCATTAACGGGACCATTTCACCCAAATGTATAGAATAACGGTTCCGTTATTCAGGAAGGTCTAATGCCCGTTTAATCAGGAGCTTTAGCAACTGAATTTCTCGTCCTAAATCGGACTCTTGAATATCGGATCCGTTATTCAGGCAGGTGTAATAACCTCTTTATGACTGTCTAGGTATAGGGAGGAATACTAACATTGTTTTCTTCTACATTTTACGCGATTTTTGTTTCATGTTATCATATAATGATTTTAACTGGTCCGTATCTCTGGGACCACTGCTGCAATTACTATTATATTTTATAGTGATATCAGCCCATGTTTCTCTCTTTTTCTCTATAAACTTGCCACCCGTTCTTTTACATTCTATTATGTGCTTATATCTGTAAAATAATTAGTTGACGTTATAGATCAATAGCCTAAAGTAAAGCAAATAAACAAAACGATTACTATAAACACAATAATAATACGCGTGGTGATAAATTATTGAATACTCACTGCATGACAAGATCTAGGAGCAATGATTTTTCTTCTTGGGTATAGTTTGCCCCCTCGTTTTCGCGCTTGCTGTTGTGATTGTGACATTTTTAGATAATATTTAAAACTTTCACAGTAAATACAACACGCAAGAACGCAACGCAAGTAATGCCGCCACTTTATTTAATTTGACAACTGAGTTTGACATTACAAGTTTGACGTTTGCAAACGTTTTATTCTTGCAAATGCAGTAAGTGTTCCATGACGTTTATGACAGATGTCGATAACAAAACGCAACCATTCACTCATTTCATTCAAAATTTATTTTTTAACTTGCAATACTATTTAATGTCGTCATTAAATGGTATTTAGTTAAAGGACCACTAAAAGGACCTTTAACAGTTTTATGCAACGCCTTTAAATCTAATGAACTAATTAGCGCTAATGACTCATTAACTAATGTCCTTTTTAAGGACACCTTTCTGCAACTGACTGTAAGAGCTTTAGATTTAGTAGAAAAAATTGTTGATAAGTATTTTAAAGACAATTTTATTTTATAATTATTATATTTTATGTAAATATGTACAGCTTGGCAAAAAAGAGTATGACGTGGTGACAGGTGGAACTAAATATTTTACTAAATGGAAACCTATGATGTTGACAATACTTGGCCGACGAATACTAGATTTTGAGTAAAGCTTAGTGTTTCACATTTATTTTTAACATAATTATTAGTACCTACACTCTCAGTAAATCCTTTTCTAAGATATAGTAAATGCGTTGTTTATTACAAGATTTTAAGTTAATATGGTTATTTTCATTTCTATAATTATTTAAAACGGAATATTCTTAGATGGATAAACAAACTGGTAGACATGCCACCCGATGGTCAGTATTTGACGTTGCCAATGAACATAAACTAGTTTACCTGGAAGTAGCCCAGGCAACTAATTAATGTGTTGCCTATCCTGAGACCTAAGATGTTAAGTCTCGGTGCCAGAAATTACACTGCCTGTCTTTCTTGTCCTTCTCTCCGACACACAGCAAAGCTTTTTCACTTTATAGTATAAATATAACCAATCAGTTATGTGCTCTCTGGTTTTATGCAACAGAATCATTTCAGGTAAGGCTTAAATAGTTTTGAGATTCTTTTTTTTCTTTTACATGACTACAAAATTATTTAATCTACAATAATTACTTCTATATTTGTTATAAATAATGGTTTCCAAGCCAACGTTTGACAGCGGATCAATCGATTATAAGACGTTATCACGTCAAAATGACGCTTACTTGAGTGCAGAATCGCAAAATCTTGAGATGCTGAACTTGAAACCGATCTCAAGTGATACGCGCTCAAAATCCGTCTATTAATTAATCACGAATTCGAGATGCTGTCCGAATCTTGAGTGTAACTCAGGTGATATCGATCTTGAGAGCAGTATTGAGATCGAACTATTAATACGGCCCTAAGTGAATCGGTGATTGTTAAAACCCCACAAGTAACTTTTTTTGAAATTATTTTTTTTGCATTTTTGTATCCCTTGTCTATGGTCAAATTTAGAGTATTTTAACAACACAACTGCAGTCAAATCAGTACAAAAAAACGATCGTCAAAATGCCGTTGATTGTTAAAACAAAATAACTTTTTCAAATATGTTGTTTTGACACTCGAGTTGGCAACACCGTCACTTCGCGCCTTTACTCTTTCTTTGCTTTGGTTTGTTTGTCAGTGTCACTGTCAGTTGTTTCTAGTGGTTTTTTCGCTCGTGGTAGATAAAATCTGTAAACGGAATTAAAACTTGAATAATATGGACTCTGATTATGAAGAAATAATTACGGCAGCACCCAAAAAGCGAAATAAAAATGAACATTCATATAAACGCAATATTATTAAAAAGGCCCGAGTATCTGGTGAGGCATACGTTGCTCATAATGGCAGACAAGTTCCAAGGGTATCATATGGATCTGGTTGCAGGTACGTTATATTACTACATTTAATATGCTTAGTACAATATTAAATTATTTCATTACATTATTTTTGTTGGAAGGCGTAAGATCACATTTGCTTGATACAGGTGCAAACGAAAGTGCTATTCAAATTTACTAGAATTTGAAAGTATTGACATATTTACTCAGTTTCACGAATTATCTACGAAAAACGAACAAGATATATTTTTACAGCAGAATATTCTTCAGGTCAATGTCGCAAGAAGGCAGAAAAATGATAATTTGTCAGTTTCAAAGAAGAAACCTCGAACTGCAACTTTCAAATATTTTGTAAGTACAGCTAAACACGGAAAAGTAGAAATATGTAAAGAAGCATTTTTGAGTTTGTATGGAGTTACTTCGGGAAGAATAAGAAGATTGTGTAATCTATTAAAGCAGAAAAAGTTGCCTAGGGATCAAAGAGGAAAACATCCATGTAAGCATGCAATTTCAGGGGAAATTTGTAAACAAATAGAAGATCATATAAAAAGTTTTCCATTAAAAATAAGTCATTATGGTTCGAAACAAGTATGTTACTTAAATGAGAGATTGGATGTGAAGCAAATGCATCAACTTTTAAAAAGTAAGTTTCCTGGCACAAAAGTTAAATACGAATTCTATTTGAAATTTTTTAAAGAAAGATTTAATCTCAGATTTGGCCGGCCACAAGTTGATACGTGTTGTACATGTGAATCTCTAAATGTTCGATTGAAGTCTTTATTTTTAAATGACAATGCCAAAAAAATTGCTGCCACTGAACTGATGCTCCACAAGAGACGCAGTAAAAAATTCTATCATAAACTGCGCGAGAGAGATTTGTACTCCTGAGGATAGTAAATATAACAATAATACTATGGCAATCGCTTTTGATTATATGATGAACCTACAGTTGCCTGAGATACCCATACAAGAGACTTTCTACCTGAGGCAGTTGACTGTCAATGTGTTTTGTATACCTCACCTCAGGTTGTGTAACAAACCTCAAAACTAACTTTTCAAAGTTCTACGTGTATCATGAGGGCATTGCAGGCAAAGGTCCTAATGAAGTTACCTCATTTATAGATGATTATATAAAATCTGAAATTCCGCCTAATATAAAACATCTTTTATGTTTTAGTGACAGTTGTGGAGGGCAAAACAAAAATCATACATTACTTAGGTATTTATCTGCTCTGGTGGAATTGAAAAAATTTGAAACAATCGAACAAACAATCTACCCAGTCCGGGGCCACTCATTTTTACTATGCGACCGAGCTTTTGGTTGTATCAAAGAGGAAATTAAAAAAGTAGATAGGATCTATTCATTGAGGCAAATCATGAAAATTATTATTAGTAGCTCTCCATCACAATTTCTTGTCCATCTTGTACAACCAAGTGACATAATCAACTTTAAAATATGGTGGAAGACATTGTTATAAAAAGTCTTGTTTGTCAGATTGTTCTTATGGGAGAAATGTGCCCAAAACTCAAAAGATAATTTTTTTAATCTCAAAGTATTCTCATTTCATCCACACTGCAGATAATCCTGGAAAAATTAAAGCATTGGAATATATTGACAATACAATGAATGCTTTAAACTTCCATTTGAGAATGTCCAAAAAAAGTTGTTTGCCTGAACAGCTCACCCTTCCCATCAACCTTGCTTATTCAACAAAAAAGCCAATAAACTTTTAAAAAATTGGGGATATAAGAAAATTCCTATGTTCCTATAAAGTACAAAGAATTTTATGAAGATCTCCTACAATGGCCCACTACCACAGATATTAAAAATAAGGAGATATGGCGTTTCATTGAAAACAAAGGAGGTTCACGTGTCTTCAGTTTGTCCCCACCACGCTTTGCAACACATATAGCTATTCATTAATCATAACCACTCATAACGTTCTAAAGAATAAAAAATAAACCTTATGTTATCACACACAACGCTCATTCAACATGCGCCGTAGAAACGGATCGCTCGGTCTCTTTCTAAACAATCAAATTTAAACCTTATTTATCACTCAAAGTGCTCAATCTTAGTAACAGCGGAACAACTCTCTACTTCTCTTTCTAACCAATCAAATATAAACCTTGTTTTATTAAAAATAGCGCTTATTCCTACTTTCGCACTCACTTATTACATTTTTCTGTGTACAATTACGAAGTACGAACAGTGATGTACTAGGTGTGTTGCAAAGTTGTCGATTCTCACTTTTATTTTTACCCGTGACGGTATGGAGACTGTATATAATTTTGCCATTAAAATTTATCTCCAGAACTACCAGTCCGATTTTGATGCGGTTTTCAGGGATGAGTTTGGATTTGATTGGTGCATGTTTTTAGATAGGTGTTACGTTGATAGCTCACCAGATGCCACTGTAGTAAACATTGTTGCCATTTTGCTCCAAAACTACTTGTCTAATTATGATGCGGTTTTCAATGATGGGCTTGGATTTGATTAGTGCATGTTATTAATAGATAGATTTTACAGTGACGACTTACCAGTGGGCTGTAGCAAAACATTTTTAAACATTTATTTGTGCAAAACCAAAACTATAAGTCCGTTTTGGATGCGGTTTTAGATGATAGGTTCGGGTTTAAATATGGTGCATGTTCTAAAATATGTGTTATGGTGACGACTCACCAGGGCCGCCCCCTGGTGAGTCAGTGCAGTACATGGATTTTGTAGGGTTATTGATTAAGTTTATAGGGAGTTGAATAATATGTTATTGCAACATCTACATCTCCGAGAACCAAAAAGTTACATAGGGAAGTTCTATGAAAACTGATACTCTGTTGTTCATATTATGTCCGACACTTTGAGAGATCAAAATATTAAACTACTTTTATCAGTAGTGATAAAAGCTTTTTACGATTCTCTCTTGTTACATGAATTCTTTAAATCGGTGGTTTTTGATAATTTTATCCTTTTTGAATTATCGACGTGGGTTTTTTCAAAATTCTTATCTTAGCTTTTTATTGTATTTTTAAGTCTATTATGGTATCCTGAAATTTATTGTAGTAATAAAAATAAAATGTACAAACAAGAATGTTTAATTTTTCTTACTTATGTGTGTATGTTTGTACACATTGTTTTTGGTACTATATAGAACAAGCACGTGGATTGATTTTCATGATTTTTTACGTGAATCGACTCGTCTTAATTGTGCAAATGTCACTAAATATGACAGTAATGAAAACTAAATAAGGCGACATTGAGACGTAAAATATCCAAAACCGTGTAAAGTTGGGCAATAGCTCGAGGCATGCCATAATATTTTTTCAGCCATACCCAAATATATTCTATATATTAAAATTGTGTACTTCGTGATTTCTGATTACACACCCTTTAACTAGGTACACTGTAAAATGGTAGAAATTAGTAAAAAAAAACTATTCGTAATATGTATGTATTAAAATTATTCAAATTTGGCAATAATTCACATATTATTTCGTTAAAAAAAACAGACACAAATACAATAAAATAGCATATGTACAAAAACGCTTAATTCATAATATACGCTGACCCTATAAAAATATATGATATATAAATAAAATCATACGAGTACATACATACACACAAAATATTTAATAAACTGCAAAGAAAGGAATCATTCGATAATCGACGTTTTATCGATAGCTTACGTCACTGTCTCGTCGCCAAACGATTTAACGATTTTAAGGTAAAATATTGTAAAAATGTAATATTAACATATGATAACAGATTCCATAACTTCTTAAATGTTTGATTTCACTTCTGTTCTTACAAAAAACCACTGAACACGACGAAATTGGTATATGTTTTCTCGTTTGCGGGCGACATCATACTGATTTGCGCTGCCGGTCATTTTTGAAATGTCTGCCCGATTTGCTCAAGCAACATATACGCGGACACGGCTCCATACCACTTCTCCTGTTCTTAATATTTCTATGCCCACTACTAATTTAGAATGTACAAATGGCATGGAAAGTGATTGCGAGTAACTGTTAGGGCTCCCGCACACGGGCCACGGGCCACAACCACAAAACGCCGCCACTGGCATATTTCCTGTAATTTTCATACATTTTATATGTATATACTCGCCGCACACGGTTGGCGCCGGTGGCGGCCACATGCTACAAATCGTCGCAGCTTGCTTCTTGTGGCCCGCACCGGCCACTAAACGCCGACACAAAAAGCCGCCATACGCCACTCGCGCGATTCCGCGCCCCTCTCTCCCTTACCTCAGTAAAAGAGCCGACGGCAACGCAAGCACGTAGTCTGTGGTTCATATAGGTAGATAAATAGGATATAGAAATATTTATATCAGAGATACAATCCCGTCCTGCGATTTGGGATTCAAAAAGTGATAGTTATAGTAATAGAGGAGAAAAAGTGAAGGCCTGAGGAGAAATTTGCGAATTGTTTGTAGGAAATTTTTCGAATAAAACTGCCAAAGAAAAGAACATTGAAGGTAAGTTTAATAAAATAATATAAAACCATATACTATTTAAATTCTATTTTTTGCCACGGTATTGCTCCTTCATTCATAAAATAATCTTTTAACGTATCTCTTGCAGTAGACGCTCGTGTTACTGGCCAGCCTGTATTTTGTATATTTTCGAATCCCACTATTTTCAGTGTCACGAAAATTGAAACCATCCCTTATGCGAATAAAGTTGTGCAAAATGCAACAAGCTTTCACAATGTCTTCTGAGAAATGAACAGAAGTGTTTAATGGGCGATGTAATATTCTCCATTTGCTTGCTAGTACGCCGAAGGTACACTCAATGCAACGTCTGGCACGGCTTAACCTATAATTGAAAACTTTTTTGTCTAAGTCCAAATATTTTCCAGCATATGGCCTCATCATATTTTCACTGAGGCCAAATGCTTCATCACCAACAAATGTATAGTTCAATGGTGGTCGATTACCGACCTGTCGTGGTGAGGGGATATTTAATGTCTTTCTGTGTATTTTATTACACAGTTCACTTTCTCTAAATATTGTAGAATCGGATGCTTTACCGTATGCCCCAAGATCCACGAACGTAAAAAGTAAATTCGAGTCGCAAGTTGCTAGAAGTACTATTGAAAAAATTTTTTTATAGTTAAAGTACAAGGAGCCGGTATCGAATGGATGAATAATTCTTATATGTTTCCCATCTATGGCGCCTAAACAATTGGGAAAATTAGTATTTTGAAGAAATCCGCTGGCAATTTCACATGTCTTGGGTCGGTTCTGGAATACAAACGGCTTTTAAATAGTTGCAAATTAGTTGACATGTTTCTTGTACTATTTTCCTTGCTGTAGAGGCCCCACGGTGGTAAGAGAGTTCAAAATCCTCAAACGAGCATCCAGTTCCTAGATACCTGAAACAATGAAGTATATTATATTTTTTTGTAGTTACAGTAACTAAATTACAGAGGAAGTGGAAGAGTCTTCGTGACAGTTTTAATAGAGAAAATGCAAAAAACAAGAACGTTGCGAGTGGTTCGGCAGCAACAAGCAGTAAACAGTACATTTATTTCAATCATCTATCTTTCTTGAATTCCTTAAAAACAATGGCATCGCCAAGACCACTTTATGGCGAATTTTGCGTAAGGATCTTACTTTACACCCATACAAGATCAGGCTCACTCAAGAATTGAAGCCGATGGACCATTCGAAGCGACGTACGTTCTCCGATTGGGCTCTGGAAAAGATGCGCCAAGATGATCAATTTCATCGAAATGTGTGACCGAGACATGGAAAGTTGGGTCCAAGAAATCGACCGCTGCAAACGTGCCTGCGGTGGCCATATGAGCGAAGTCGAGTTCCATTCATAAATGTTTTGAATGTACTTCAACCCGATAATAAAGTTTTTGAAATATCTCAAATGGTTTTTATTTTATGTTGGAAAAAAAAGTCGTCCAGTCCTTATTGGAAACATTATAATGCCCGATAGTCTTCTTAGAATTATCTTAGTTGCGCACACGTGTATTGTCACTGTGATTACAACACCCTTACATGTAAATTGGTCCCTGTCAATAAATACATCTTGTCCGCACAAAAACGTGGCAGTCGTCAGCAATCGTCAACAGTAGTTAATAGTCCTTTATAACTCTGTTTATTACTAAGGAGACCACAAGGTCAAATTATTGTATAATTATTTTTTTTATGTCATAGGTAAGCAAACGAGCAGTCGGAGCTTTATGGTGACTACCGACGCACATAGACATCCACACAACCAAAAGAATTTTATGGAAAAGGGAAATACATAGAATGAGGGCGATTCAGTCCATGCTTTAATAGAAAAGACTGCAAGAGGTAGAGAGGTATATACACCAGATGAATGGTATTCACTGGTTCGATGGGCAAAGGTTAATGGGAGTCCTTATAAAGTTATCGAGGTCAATCAAAACATGATATTTGATTTTAAAAGTAAGATTAACAAAAAAAATTGGACTAAAAATTTAAATAACACTAAAATTTTATGTAGAATAATGTTAAAAAAATAGATGCATCTCCTGATAATTACGGATTATTGGAATAGAAGTATAGTTTAGGTGATAACGAAAGTAGTAAAATACTATGTGTTGAAAGGACATCTACTATGTTATCCCACTTGGAGCCTTTCCCCGAAAAAGCATATAAAACTTTGCTAAAAATTTATGCAGCAAAACATAAAGACTTAAAATATTATTGTGACAACAATATTATACCCCAAAAATTTTAACACGTTTTATAGAAATTTATTATCACCCGAACATTATTATGCTTCCCCCCAGTGTGACTCGTTCGATTATCAAGATTATTCAGCTCAAAGTAGTACTAGACGAGCGAGATCCAGAAATTCTGATGACACATCAACGGCATCAGTGTTGAAGGAATATTTGGAACGCAGAGAAAGACATCACAATACTCGAGTAACTCAAAGTTCTATTTCTTATTCAGATGAAAAAGATCCTCTCATAGGATTTTTTATTAATATGGCAAGAACAGTAAAGGGTTTTCCTATAGATGAACAAATAAAATTAAAAAATGAAATATTTTCATTGGTAAATAACGCTGAATTAAAGATGGCAATGCAATTAACTGCTCGCGAAACTGAGCAGACTACTGTAATGCTATCCGAACCTTAAATAATTGCGTCCACATCTCATGGAACGAGACATGAAGCAGTTCAGAATACTAGAGAATTGCTATCTCATCCTCAAGTAATCAATAATGCAAATCAACCGCAAGTGATCCAGAGTAATATGAATGCGACTTCATCTACTCCCCAGAGAATACAAGCAGTCGAGAATTGTTCGGCAATGCTCTCTCAACCTCCAGAGGCAATAAACAATGTGATCTCATTAACTCCCTCACATGAAATAAAGGTGCTAAAAAATGAAAATTTTCCACAGGGTACCTATTTACCTATTTAACACTAACCGAATCTGATTTGGCTACTTATGTTGTTTTCAATAACAAACCCAACAATTAAAAATGTAAATTGCAAACTTGTCCATAGAAAAATTGAAATTGAAGTACCTACTAAGCATAGAAGCTACTAAGGTTATTTTATATTCTGTGGATTCTTTACTCTTAATTCTGTACTACTTTTCTTATTATTAAGTAAACATTAAAATACTTACCTTAAACACAATAGAAGCCTTTCCTTTGTTCCAATAGACTTTCTGAAATTAGTATTCTGTTTCGTTATATGCGGTTGTAGAATATAATGAAGTTCAAAAAACATTTTTCGAGTCATATGAATGTACCCAAAAAATCGATTTTCATCTTCTAATAAATCTAAATATAATGTATGAAATTCTCCGAAAATTAATCTTTTTGAGTTTATATTATGAACCCATATCTTTCGTTTCCTCTTGTTTATCTCTTCCTCTTCTGATAAAATACAGCAAATTACAACAATATCCTCGTCACTATACTCCATAATGCAAATGCACGTTAACAGGTTATGACGGCTGCTAAATAACTAATTTTCCAATGATGAATCCGAATCTGAAATCCGAATGCAGTGGACGCACCCCATCGGCATTTCGTAAATGACGATGCCTCGTACGCTCCGTACGCACCGAATCCGACGCAGTGCACGCACAGCTTAAACGTGGCCTCCACTCTAGAACCTTATTGCCCCATCGGCCATCCGTACTTCTGAGTGTGTGACCAGCCCACTGCCACTTCAACGAGCTGATTCTTTGCGTGATATCGGTTACCTTAGTTCTCTGACGGATGTCTTCCTTCCGAATCCTATCTGTCAAAGAAACACCCAGCATAGCACGCTCCAGAGCACGTTGAGCTACGGCAAACTTGCGGACCAGTCCCATATTAAGAGGCCACGCTTCAACCCCGTAGGTCATCACGGGGAGAACGCATTGGTCGAAGACTTTCGTCTTCCAACTCTGCGGTATAGACGACGTGAGAATATGGCTAAGCTTCCTGAATACTGCCCATCCCAATTGAATCCTCCTATCGGCTTCTCTCTCGAAGTTATGTCGACCTAGCTGCAAAGTGTGCCCAAGATAGACATACTCTTGCACGACTTCGAGAGTTATGCCATCAACGTTAACCGGCCTAGGGAGAACGTGTTCGTTGAACATGACTTTCGTCTTGTCCAAGTTCATCCTAAGACCCACACGTCGGGAAGATTCATTTAGACTGTGCAGCATCTCCTGCAAGGTAAGATAAAGTTCATAAATCACTAGCAGTCCAGAGTCATCTGCTTGACCACTATCTTGCCTATTGATACCGCCGCTGCTTACTTGTTTGACCCCTGCTTGTTACTGGATTTCGTAGTGCCTATCGATTTGGACTGTAGTTACTGTACACTTCCAGTGGTAGTGATGCCTTACACTCTCGAGAGAATATGCAGAAATGCATTATTTCTACGGTGTTGCACAAGGCAACGGATGTGAAGCAGCAAGACTCTACAGAGAACAACTTCAACGCCGAGGCGGACCACAACCTGATCATTACCCTGACTATCGTGTGTTCGTTACTACTCACAATACGTTAATGGCAGATCGCATTCCTGGCCAACGTGGTGGTGGAGGCATTTTGAGAGTTGATCCGGAACGCAGGGAAACCAAGGCATACCAAATTCTTCAATACAAGATATTTTGCGTGGGGAAACTTTTCACGCCTATCACATACAAAAAGTACAAGCGTTCAAACCGCAGATTATGAATTGAGAGTCGAGTTTTGTAAAACTATGTTGCAAAAAGAGGAAGAAGACCCCGGATATTTTAATAAAATCTTGTGGACGGATGAGTCAAGATTTAAGCGAACGGGGGTTTTCAATATCCACAATTATCACATTTGGGCCGTTGAAAATCCACATGCCGCCGGACCACATTTCAACATCGTTTCAGCGTGTATATGTGGTCTGGCGTCTTGAAATGCGAATTAATAGGCCCATTTGAACTGCCTAGTCTTGTGTAGTACATATACGATGTACTATTAGGTGATGGAACTCGGCACTGTCCGAAAGGTAACATTACCGAACGCAAATTCTTATTAGGACAGTCGGACTATTAGTACACTGGTTTATCTAACTTCACTCACGTGACTTACTGTCCGAGAATGAACAAGCGCGATACAGTTTATTACAAGAGTAAGCGAGACAGTGGCGATTGGAGTTGGTATTTTGAAATAAAGCGTAGCAGTGCTTTTTAAAGCCTTCTACATACAATAATACTGTTTATTCAGCGCTTGTGCTGCTTTTAATGCATTGTGTTAATAAATAATAATACAGAATAGAATAATAGAATAGATTCACTCTGGTGATTTAACGCTTCTGCCAAGAAATCAACCTACCCAAATCAATCTAAATTAAGACAGCTTAATTTATATTGATAAAAAATCTCATACAAGCTTGCTTTGTCGACTGTATCTGATATTTAGCCCTTGCTTGATATTACTATTAGTACCTGCGCTGTGTGCTAATAATGTCTTAAGGTGTCTTTTGGTTAGGTACAGTTCGAGTACTAATAGTACTAATAAAGTAGTAGTACTAGTACATTATTCGCACTGTACTATTACACAAGCTGTTTTCACCGGATGTTGGAGCAAACTGTCAATGTTATCCAGTAATAGTGTATACCGGGTGGAAGATGTTGAGGGATTAAGTGATGTATTTGATATATATATATATATATATATATATATATATATATATATATATATATATATATATATATATATATATACCAACGAGTTTACCAAGCATAAGTCCCATAGTTGCGGTGTATTCGCACCTGACGTGGTACGCCCCGCTACTGCATCACAAGCATGGGTCAATGTGAGCAGCATCTTAACACCAGCTAGGACCGCTGAGGGATGTGCAGGGGAATGACAGTGTAGTTCCAAAAGAATAGTTCTGGCGCTGCAGTCGCCGCATTTTTATTTTTTTTTGCCTCTCAATTATTATTTGTATGTGTGTGTAAATGACACAAATGTCAAGACTACTGACAAGTGACATTTGTGTCCACATGGTGTTTATTCAAGTGTTTATTGTGTTGTATAACTTCGAGTCGAGCATAGCTGATCTAGTTTCTCCTCCTCGTTGAGTTGAGTTGAGATCCTTGAGAAGCCACCCTCCTCGGTTGTGCAATACAATTCCACGCACCATAAGTCTAACATATTGTGTTACGTGAATTTTTCATTGTAGTACTGCGTGTTATTAGTTATGGCGCCTTACAAGTGTTGTGTTGGTGATTGTGATGCAACAAGCTCCAATTATAGACTATTTTGCATGCCCTCGAATGTCAATTTGAGGAAACTATGGCTGTCGCTATTGGTTCCGACCAACCCTAGTTTACTCGGACTAACCGAGAACCAGCTGTTGAAGAAAGGTGTCTGTGAAAGACATTTTGACAAGACTTTCGAATGGGGCTATGCTTTGGGCCTTTACGGCCTTAAAGCTACACTCATACAGTAGGTGAGCAGATGGCTCACCTAAGAATAGCGGAGTACTACATTGTTATGTTACATAATCTCCATAAAGAATAAGACTACATTTTATTATTTTGATTTTCATAAGGTTTATAAATAAAAAAAAAACCTTGACAAGTACTAAACAGTATCAAAAACTGTAAGATTTATATTGACTGTTATTATATCATATTGATCTGCAAATAGGCAAACTGGCAGATGAGCCTATTGGTAAATGGCTGACGTCACCCATAGAACTTGGTTTTACGGGACTTGTTGTGTCAGCCCCCGGAAATTCTCAGAAGCCTTGCTTATTGTGAGATGTAAGGTAGTACTTACCTACTTACGTTCCAATGCTCGGTAATTACATTGCTAATCCTGTCATTCTTTACGAAATATAGCAAAGCGTATAAACAAACATTTTATTCAATACACCGGTTAATACTGAATGCTCATTTTCTCCGTACGCGAGGAATAAATGCTATTAACTTATGCACCGGCATGTCCTGTTTGGCATAAGTCTTTACGGTGATACTTCACTATTTAAACATCGCAATTTGAATTTCTTTTTTTATAAAAAAATAATATTTTGAATCGATGGATGACAAACATCTGTAGGCATACTAGAATATTAATAAACATTTTGCATCTTATTTTCCACAATTAAATTGATTATTTATAAAAGCCTGTCAGTTGCTTAGCAACGAATAAACAGTCTAATATAAATGCACATATTTTGTGAAAAAAAAAATTAAGATACGACTATATCTTAGTTTTTTTTTAAATATCGTAATTAATATGACCGTTCAATTCACTGTCGTTTATATTATTAAAAAAAAATTGATGATAAAAGAAATATTTTTAAATAATCAAATTAATTATTCCGATACGATAATTTTTTCGACCAATTTTCCTGCCACATACCTACACTGATCTCTAAACACAGACACACGAACATCCAGTAAATATTATTTTAAAGTTATTATTTACAATGTTAAACAAAATATTTTCATTAAAATATATTATTTTATGTGGCTGAGGCCTGCAATAAGTTACTTTTTCAGAAAGCATTTTTCAAGCCGAATTAATAGGTGGTTATAATATATTTTATAATAATATACTTATTATACATATTATATACTTTGACGGCCGGCTGGACACTTTACGCAGCGGTCGCGAGTTCGAATTCCGCCAAGTGCAGATAATTTGTATGATGGATATGTCCATATACATATCTCTGAACCGGGTTACGTGTATATTTTATGTATTTGTAAAATTTTCTTAAATTCGATAAAGCTGGTGTTAGAATACGCTATTCATATCCATGTCTATTTACGGAAATGGAAATTGCTCAAGGCAAATATGAGCAAGGCTCAAGGCTCTTGCTAAGGGTAAGCTTTCTTACTCCTACCTTACAGTTACTTTCACCTTTCAGTTAGTCCTACAATAGTGGTTTCATACCCTACTATAAGAGTATAAAAATTCTATAGAAGACCCGGTACAAAACTTGGACATCTTATTTTACATCCTATTGGCACCTTATATATATCATTATCCTCTTTCCGTCCACTGCTGACCTCCTTCAATGAACACACAAGACAGCTGTCCCACTATTCCTGGTTACGGTAGCAGCCTAGGTTACGGTGGGACAGGGGGTGCTAAGAATCCCAGGCCATCAAATAATTTTGACTTCATGGTCATTGGCACAATAGTAATACTAATACCGTCAATTTAAAACCGTCATTCTCCACAAAAAAAAAATATTAAACTACTTTTCCCAACATGACATCTTTTCTAGCGCCCAATGTGCTTCACAGTGGCGTGCTAAAAATATTGGCTTGTGTGCCATTCAGGTCATGCGTGCCACTGGTTCGCCATCTCTGGTATAGTATGTATATTAGGTGCCAATCTTCTTTGACACCTTCACTGCTGAATGAACCTTTTTCAATGAACACCTCACTCACAACAACTCAGTAATAAAAAGTGAATTTAATTTAATTTTAGGTTGGAATTTTATTGATGACCATAGTTACTGCCAGAGCTATGAACAAGAAGACATTCAAATAAATTCTATTGATGAACCAGTTATCTTGACAGGTATGTAATATAATAACCATTTTTTTTTTGCTCCTATATTTAGTACAGTGCTATTACTATTTTGCAGTGATGTTAAAATTATTAGTATAGTTTCACATATTTCTATCAATACTCATAATCAATTAGTTGTGCTAACTACAATCTAACATTTAATTTCAGATAATATTTTCGATACACATAGATATTCACTTCCTTCAACCAGTTGTTCAGAAGTTATATCACCACCCCAGGAAATAGGTAAGTGTTCTTTAATGCTTTCTGTTGGCGGCGGCGGTTCTGCGGTGTCGCAGTGTCCACAGCTGATGCAGCTGTACGGTCGAGCTTGGGCAGTTCCTCGTTATGTCGGTAGTACTGTAGCTCGCCGCTCCGCCTGGGACAATCACCCAACTATATTTTGGCGTACGTCTTGCCTTTCGTTCGCTGGTAACGTACGCCACCACGCACCCCTGAATGCGTAATTTGGCACTACGTTCGTGAGGACCTCGGGAGAGGCGTGAATTGAAACAAGAGTCGGGGATCTTGGGAGTCAATAATTAAAACCACTATTCTTCCTTATACTCGCTTCAAGGTCTCGGCTCTTCGCCTCTTCTTGTTCGGCTGTTCTCTTCGGACGACCGATCGCGACTGACTGCCGAGCTTTTTTTTTTTTTTTTTTTTTCGGATGGATCTATGCTAATGGCCCGAAGGCCCTAATGCTTCAACGGATTGGTGTGAGCCCATTCGGCTCACTTTTGATTGGGGGGTTGCCCCCCGCCTACCGTGCAGTCTGCGACCACACGGCCTCCTGGCGTCGGTTGTGTCCTGCCGAGCCTACGATCGGCCCGGTATTTATACCCCCGCGTCCCAAGGACGCGTCGCGGCTCGCATCGCGCTCGATTTTCGTTTCATTTTTGCTTTGAGCCGAGACCTTTTTCGCCTTTATTTATTATTATATTTCAAATAATCCTTACATATTATACATTTTTAGAATTGTCACGATATCATTTACATAATAAAACATAAACTATAAACATATCTTTACATAATAAAGAGTTATTCAACGAAAATACGACAAAAACTTGACAATTTCACGGTTGCCTTGCACATTCTTGCTAATATTTTCTAAACTACAAATCGTATCATTATAATTCTTTTAGCGTTATAAACTAAAAGTCGAGACCTATCTTTTGACATAACATTCATTGCAAAATTCTAATAAATAATATCTAAACTTTTAACTTTTCTTCAACTTGTAAAAACAAAGCAATTTTCTATACAAAAATCCTATCAAACTACTAATATTCTTATAAATCTATGTAAAAGTCGCTAAAACCTACTGAAATACATCTTTCAAAACAATTAATAAGTATTAGAAATTAATCTAATTAGTCTAATTGAACACTTTCTAATTAGACTCGATTTTCCATATAACCATTATACCAATATACTTAAATTATTGTTTACTATAGCATATTTACATAGACAAACCTAAATATTCACTTTATATTATCCTAATTATCGTAAAAATATCAAAATCTAATTAAAATTAGTCTGATTAGAATAATATCATTCCATCTCTCTTACTCCTACACATTACGAGTGAGAGGCAAATACTTCTAATTATTTCTGCTTATATTTTCGAGATTACCATCCTGATTATTATCCTACATGCTTAATTTTATCCATTTTACCTTATATTTGCATTATAATTATCATACATTATCATTCCTTCATATAAACATACCAAAATTAACACTTTAAATTTCCATAAGGTATGTCATCGGTTCGGTCGGCCCACAACCGGTATGGGGCGAGTCCGATACATCGTGACAATTTTCGTAATATTCCTAACTTTTTGCGACTTGAAACTACGTCGCCGCTAGTCGGCTCACAACCCGTATGGGGTCGGTCGGATATGAATGTACTACGTTTTTACATACATGGTTTGACTTGGGATCTCGTCGCCGACACTTTCTTTATATACAATTTGTGGTTAACTCCAAAAGATTAAGTATCTGAATAATGTGCTGAATTTATTAAATCTTAATGTCTCATATTAATTATTTTTCTATACAATGATTTTGTACCCTGTTGGTAAATTATTAGGTGATAAGATAGTATTTTAGGAAAGTTAAATGTCTTAAGCATTGTCTATGTTATGTACATCTTTGTTATTTTATGAAGAAAATAATTTGTATTAAAACCATATTTTATGGAACCTACATTCACATTTTATAGTCTACTTTCCATCAAGTGTATATCACACCACATTTTATTGTCTTTGTCAATTTATCTACACGCATTCAGAAATTAACTTAATACAATAATATCTATTACAGTGTTCATTATGGGATATTGTGAAAATAACTGTGGATAGTTAGAACATAAATTAGTGTATCATACAAGTTATACTTATGTCGCTATGATAAGTATAATAGTTTTATTTAATTTCCCTCTAAGTTTGTATTGTTTTTTTTATAGATGTATCCTCTGCTAAGGTTTCTGAGACTGACAAAGATAAACACAAAGTTTCTAAGACTCTGAGGAGCGCAGGTAATATTTTCTTTCTTTTTTTGTTATTTTATCAGGAGCAAACAAGCTGTTTAATCACCTGATGTTGAGTGCCTATTGATTCCTACAGACATCCCTACAAACAAAGATTCATTCCCAATTTGCTTAAAAAATAATTAATAATTATGTAGTCTAATGAAAATGTATTTCTGAAATTGTGAAGAATATAGAATCTTCATATATATTTGCCAAAATTAAAAAAAAAATCCAACATAATATTATTTATTTTCTCTTTAACATTAAAAAATACTTATTTCAGGAAAGTCAGTACGTGTTAGTAAGGAAATTTGCAAGTATGTTTAACAATGTAAAAAAATTGCTGTGGATAATCAGAAGAAGACAAGTAGCCAGATTCTACAAAGTGCACATAAACAAATGGAAAATAATTTGTTTATGAAAAATTTTTATAAACTTAATAACAAAGCCCAAGCGTTCTTGTTATTGCAGTTAAAACTTGCAACTGCAAACAAAATGGCAAGAAGGTTTAGTTTAAGGCTATAAATTACTTGAAAAAATATTTGCTTCGCCTAATAAGAGGACACTAGCTCGGCTCTCAAATAAGATTGATTTCGAGTGTGGTATCAATAAAAATATATTTGAATATATTAAGAAAAGCATAAAAAACTAGCCTATTAGTAAAATGCTTTGCTCGATAGTTTTTGACGAGGTGGCACTGACACCACGTCTTACATATAATGAAAGTAAGGATAAGATTATTGGGTTTGAGGATATAGCAGGAGAAAGAAAGCCGAAGTTAGCTGACCATGCTTTGGTTTTCATGATCAGAGGCATCTGCTCTTCATGGAGACAATGCATTGCTTATTATTTTTGCGAAGGAACTGTTTCTGCTGCAGAATTGCAGAAGATTTTGCATGAAATGATTCCTCTAATCACCAATACAGGTTTAAAACCAGTGGCACTTGTTTGTGACCAAGGGTCAACATTTAGGTCATGCTTTAAAAAGCTTAAGGAAGCAACTACAAGACTACGTAGTAATCAAGGAAGAGAAAATGGTAAGTTTCTATTTGTATCAGCAGTTGCTACTTTTGTATGTGGCATTTGTCATATAATATATTAGTTTTTTTTGGATATGACCGATTAAGGGACATACTTGTTATTTGGATTCCAACTCTATGATTGGCGACTATTTTGCATAGAGTAAACCCAAATCACATCTTATTGCCAGTTAAGTTCTTCAAAGGCAATCTGCTGATGTCGTGCAGGCCACTCTTTGAAGGCATTGTACTGTATCATTTACCATCATTAGCCGTTGGCACCAGGCTAGTGCTATGTAACATACAACTGGTCTGAAAACCGTGTTATAGGACCATAATACTACTTGGAGTTGACACTATGTCCTACCTACCCTTCTTTTGTATCGACAGAATGTTAGACAAATTTTATTAGCTTTGGCTTCTGTGTGTTGACTCCAATTCTGTTTACGATCCAGGATTATTCCTAGGTTCTGTGTAAGTTGGATTAGAATTACCCAGTTATTGATGTAAGTTAACTTGGAATTGGTGGACTCCACAGTTTTCCTAGGTATAACTCTAGATTTTAAGCTGCAGCTACACATAGCTAAATTGGCGAATAAACTCGGTTCAGCAGCATATGCAGTGAGAAAAATAAGACAGTTTACTGATGAAGATACGGCGCGAATAGTATATTTTAGCTACTTTCATAGCATCATGTCTTATGGCATACTTTTATGGGGGCCGATATAAACAACATTTTTATGCTGCAGAAGCAAGCTATTCGTGCAATTTACAAGTTGCCCCCCTATTCATGTTTGAGAGAAAATTTAAATAAATAGGAATTCTGACTGGCGCCTCACAATACATCTTAGAAAATTTACTGTATGTCCAGAAAAACAAATGAATTTGTTAAAAAAAAGAAAAGTTCGTTCCACAGAGTTTGTTTCGCCGGTTCTTCTCAGTGGCCTAGCCTTGGAACCGGTGGTAGATTCAATTGACGTTCAAAAAGATACTGTATTATTATTATTATTATATTGGTTTTGGTAGGGTTAACAGTCAGTCTAAATAGGTGTTCTATTACTGTTCTGGTTGACTTAAAAGACAGACAGAATTTGCGTTGTTGCCTGTTATCAGTATTGCCTGGTCTTTGGCATAACATACTGTGTAAAAGTATTTATTGTTAAGTTGTTGATTAAGGGACCAAAATTTAGAACTAACACAAAAAACAGGGATTTTATAATAAGATTAATTTTGAGCTAATCACTGCATAGTATAAAACAAATTCGTTTCTGGTCTGTCTGCCCTATATATGCTTAGATCTTTAAAACTACGCAACGGATTTTGATGTTGTGTTTTTAATAGATAGAATGATTTAAGAGGGTGGTTTATATGTGTAATACATGCTTATTATAGTAGATAAACACTGATAATTATAGAGGTTTCTAATGTGGTGTCATAAATAAACACATTTTGCGCTTACATAGCACATGCTGGCTGAACCCTACCAGATAGATCAAAATAATGTACTACAATATTGTACACCTTAAAAAGACAATGACAACTACAGAAAATGTCCACGATGGTGTATTATGTTTATCTCTTAGGGATAACCCACAAGAACCATTTTTTAATCCTTTACCTTTTACAAGAAATAATGGCTTATTTAAGAAGCGATTTTAAGCTATACAGCATTAATCCTTATCCAATTAAGTATCTTAAATACATTATGCTAAAGATCAATATGACCCTTTACAGCATGTAAGTTAAATGAATATTTTTGAAGATATTAGAGATTTAATATGCATGGACACACCGGCTGCGGTGTCTATTTACGACAATGAGATATTAAACGCCTCTAAAATTATCAGTGTTTTTCGACTATATTATGCATGTATTATACATATAAACCTTCCCCTTGAGTCACTCTATCTATTAAAAAACCACATCAAAACCCATTGCGTAGTTTTTTCAAGCATATATAGGGACAGACAGACGGGAAGTGACATTGTTTATACTATGTAGTGATATTTTCTATCACATTTTTCAACAACAATCCCTTTATCAATCTAATTTTCTTTTAGGATATTAGTGTGTTGCAAATGGATTTTTCTAAACTTCCTAATTTTGATACATTTAATGTACCTACTGACTTTTAGGAATGACTTCTTTTGCATGCTGTCAATGACCATTTTAGGTTATTACTAGCTGTTGCCCGCAGCTTCGCCCGCGTTAACTTACTCAACTTAGCTACTGTTAGTCAAAGCGTGATGTTATATAGCCTTCCTCAATAAATGGGCTATCTAACACTGAAACAATTTTTTCAAAACGGACCAGTAGCTCCTGAGATTAGCGCGTTCAAACAAACAAACTCTTCGGCTTTATATTATTAGTATATATTGTATTAGTTAATTGATACCGAATTATATTAGTTGAACCCAGTTTTATATATATAATGCCATATTTTGGTTAGAAGCTTTATTTTGGACTTATGGGACATCATACATTTGTTTTTAAATGCACATTTTCATCTTTTTTAACAATTAAAAAAATGTGTTTCAGATTGCTCAATTCACATAGCTGGACAAGATATCTTTCTCTTCCATGATCCTCCACATTTGTTAAAAAGTGTGAGGAATAATTTCCTAACAAAAGATATCATATTTGAGGGGAAAAAAGCATCTTGGTCAGACATAATGTATATATATGACTTGGACAGCAAAGGAGGGCACACCAAATCAATGCCAAAATTGACCGCACAGCATGTAAAGCCCGAACTAATTAATAAAATGAAAGTTAAAACAGCTGCCCAAGTACTAAGTGCCCATACAGCTGCAATGCTTAATTATACTCATGCTCTTCGTAAGTGTATATTTAGTAGTTTAATGTTTCTATTTTGGGTGTGTTAATTAAGAGGCTTTTGATCTACAGTGAATAGAATGAGTCGTCATGGGTTCCATCCTGAACCTATGCACCATTGTAGAATTTTTTCAAGAGCATATTATGTATATATATTTGTATGTTTGTGATGGCAAAATCAATAGGCCCAGATGTGGCTACTGGACTTAGACAAACCCTTCATACCTTAAATGTGATATACAATGTTGTAAAATAATCATGGATACTGTACAAAATGCTAATGATTGCAAAAACACAAAATATAGTAGTATTCATACAAAATAAAATGTTTCAGATAAGAGACTTAACACTCCAATGGAGACAATGAAGACAACTGCAGCATTAGTGGAGTTTGTTGACAACCTATTTGACAGTGTCAATGGAACTCCAGGCAGCACAAAAGGGAAATTAAGATGTGCGGTTCAACCATCATCACCACATCAGATATTCTGGAGAAATTCTATTAAAATTCTTAAAAATATTAGATATGTTGACACCAGCAGTAAAATAGCTAAACAGGCAGCCCAACCGAGATATGTGCGCGTTCCATCCTTAGATGGAATACTACCCTCGAAAGTTTTCTAGGGTTAACTAAATTATTATTCACGGAATATGGAATTAAATATTTTTACCCAAGATTGTTAAACCAAGATCCCCTGGAGAATTTCTTTGGTCGTATAAGAGCTATAAACTACCGCAACAGTAATCCCGACGCCAATACATTTGTGTACGCCTTTAAATCGCTGGTTTTATCTAGTATATTGAGCCCTCACTCAAAATTTTCAAATTGTGAAGAAGATGACGGTGCTCCCCTAATAGATTAAAATTTTCTATTTAATTCATTAATTAATGATAATAATGATGAAAATGAATTTAAACCTTTTAGAGAATTAAATGCACCGTCCTCTTCAAAAGACCCTTAAACACAGAGGCAAATGTCATTCAATATGTTGTAAATGAAAAAGTGAGGGTTCAAATATCAGCGTACACTGCAGGATACATATGTAGAAAAATAACAAAAAAAAATAACTGCAATGTATGCGCTAAAACTTATACTACAAAAAATATCCAGGGAATCCATGAGTACATACAATATAGGGAATATAAAAAAATAAAAAAAAATATTTTAGTATACCCTAATGAAAAAATCCTTAGACTATACAGAGAAAATTCTGAAATAATTCATAGCTTTTTAAATGCATACGGCTACCACGATAAAATAAAGAAAAATATGAAATGTTTAATAGAAAATATTGACATGTCTTGGTTGGGATGTCAAAAGCATGAAAAGGAGGTAAAAGGCTACTACAAACAATTAATAAATCGCCTACAATGCCACAATTGGTGCAACATTAATAATAAAATATTGTGCGGTAAAATAGAAGAAAAATATGTTGTAAAAATGCATACAATGCTGCAATTAATGTTAAAAAATATATAAAACCCATAAATTGAGACAAAAAAAGAAACTAAATAAAATATGAAATGGACTGATTTTTTATTATAGTATATTATATTAAGAGCCATCAATGTAAGTCCCAATTCAAGAATCATCCAAAGTTGCCTGCCCACTGACTTCCTGATGAATGAACTAATAATCAATGCTTGTTCAATAAAAGTCTATTCAATATATTAATTATAATACAAAATACATTGATGGATTTTAATATTTGAGTATATTTGTTTTCATGTTAATGTCTTTGTTTTGGTCGTGAAATTTTATAATTAGAGACAGCTGAGATGTAGTAGCTCATCAACAATCTCGGGATACAAACAAAGACAATAACAATTAATTAACAAATAAGTATATTGCACATTGGTAGATTATGAGTCAGACGTATTTTTTTATCCTATGAAACAACTAATGAATGACATAAAAAAACTATAACCACTAAATTATTTAAACTAACTAAAAAAGTTTTACTTCTGAAGTGGAACCAGAAAATACGTTGATGGGTAACCCTCTTCACTCTTCATCAACGACACCAACAAATTTGAATTTCTGTCTGCAGGATTTTTTTAATCGTTAAGAGTTTTTAAACTGGGAAGTATATTGAATAGGACTAGAAAATACGTCAATTGCTTTAAATGTACCAATATATTTGTTTATTCGAATTTTTAACCAATTTCATTCAGAGATAGTAGAGAATAGAAAAATAGATAATTGAATATAGCACTCTCAGGATTCAAACAAATATACTGGAAGATTAAGGGCTCTTAATCTTTCAGTAAATTTCGTAAGGTTATTGACGAAGTCTCTAATCACATGATGGTTCATCTATATTTTTTTTTTGGTCTCGCTGGGGAATGCGTTTAGGCATACTACCGGGTCCGGGGGGCCGGCGGTTATGTGGGACTCTCTGCGCCCGATAAGATGGTAAGGTGCATGGACGCAGACTCTACCAACTAAACCCCAGCGGTGTTCTCCTCATCGTCCCGTCTCGGTGACCCGGCACGAGAGCTGTGGACATCGCACCGGCCACAACGTTGTGCCATCCGACACTCTTCTCTGAAAGTTGGGGGGGTAGCGTCCCCCCCTTCTCCGCTTAATGCACCCTGAACACATAAGGGTGTCTTATAGCCCGGACCTTACGCGCGCGCCCGATCAGCCGAGCCGCGCACAGGTCCCTCACGGCAGTGCGACCGCCTGTCGCCGCCGTGCTCTCCTGCGGGAAGAGGCGCCAATGCGCTCCCTCTCCCGCTCCGCCTCTTCCCTCTGCGACATCACGTCCTTGCAGAAGGAGAGGACCGCCTGCCATGCGCTCTCACTGACGGTCATCGCTAGGATGACCGCAGGCAGCGACAGGCCCGCGCCACCTCAGCGATGAGGGGCGCTCTTGCCTCCACCCAAGCTGGGCACTCCGCCAGGGTGTGGTAAGCAGTGTCTTCACTGCTGTTGCAGTGATGACACCCTGGCGAGTTCTCCGCTCCTGCCACCTTCCACAGATACCTTCCGAAGAAGCTGTGTGCTCTTCCAGCCTCTCCTTCCACTGACAGAGCACTTTCCTGCGTAGGCGGCTCCGCCAGGACTCCTCTTGTTCGGAGGTCTCCTCCTCCTCCTCTTCCTCTCCTCCACATCTGCGCCAGGGCCCTTGCGACCAGGTCCCACGGCGCTGAGCCCGCCAGTACGCACGCAGCCTCATATGAGGTCGTACGGTACGCACGGACGGCCCTGATGGCCATGACTCTGCGAACGTCGCAGCATAGCCACGTTCTCCGTCTTCAGGGCGCTCGCCCGCGTATAGACGGCGGCAACCAACGCTTGGTCCACCCACGTTGGGAAGGAATGGTTCATCTATAACCTTACGAAATTTACATGTGTAAACAACACGTAGATAAAGACGTCTGCCGGCACGGAGAAGGCGAAGTTCTGGTGGCGCATTAAATTTATTTGTTAGATCAATTTGTTTTTAATTGTTGATGTTGAGTTTTTTTTTTTGAAGTTCTATTTCTTTTGGCGCGTTAGTGTAAAATGATGTATTTTAGAGTAAATTTTTACTTTGTGCGCTCACATCGTCACGAAAAACCGACACCCTGAAGTTTCATTGATCCTGAAGTATTTTTGTGATATTTAAATAAACTTTATTTAACTAGATGATGCGTTATAATAAAACTTTCACCGCCTTATTACAAAAAACTTATCTAGTACCAGGATTAAACCAAGACTGAAAAGTCCAGGTTTGTTACGGTATTAACGTTAGTCCATGGACTAAAATTCATTCTTATTACAAATCGAGGACCAACCGAGGTCTAGGTAGTACCAAAGATCGTCCCTGGTTTAATTGTATCCACAGATTATTGAGCAACATATCATTCATTTTGTTCGTTCAATATTTGATTAGTTCGGTACACCGTTCCTTTTTATGCAAAGCTCGCTAATTTATAATTAAATATAATGTGGAAAATACATCAATATTTTGATAATAAAATTTATTGTGTTATATAAAATATCTGAAATCTTTACTACTTTGTACTTTGAGGTAGTGTGATTTAAATTCTTGTTTATTACACACAAATAATGTAATATTTCGCTGTTAAGTTGTTTATATAGCTAGCGTATAAGGGAATGAAATACAAAGCGCGCGTAGTTCTAATGTCATCGAAATGTTTATTGTTTAATGTTTAGTTATTGCAATGTAAGTCGAGTTACCAATAGTTACAATACAGCCATTATTGTTCTTTGATTCTAAATAGACGGTATGTTGTTCATAAGAATAGTATAATATTTTTTGTTGTGAATTTGTGTGCCACGAACATTACTTATGTTGTAAAATGTATCAACAAAAGAAAAAAGGGATGATAATTGGACTTCTCAAGAAAAGGTTAGTGTTTATTTAATCCAAACATACATGAAAAATATCAGAGTTAATTAGAATTATTACATATGATATAAAATAGGTATGTATATCAATGACAAAACACAATACAACAAAATTACAGAAATAGAATGTTAAATTATATAAGGATGTCAGAATAATTATTTTAAATGTTAGTCCAATTCCATAATTTTGTCTACATCGAGTTCATTTAATTACCTTTCAATACAATTAATACGAAAAAACGCAAATTCAACGCATAAGACATCTGATAATTTAAAGTTTTGAGGTTAGTACCGAAGTTAAACTAGGGGTCACGGTGGTCTAACTTTAGTACCATAGATAGTCCTGGTACTAGCGTTAAACTAGTTTTTGTAATAACATTTATAATAGACCATGGTTTAAAGCTGGTATTAAACTCGGTACTATATTTAGTCTTCGTTTTGGAATAAGGCGGTCTATGTATTAAATACCTTTTTTCTATTGTAAAGTGTCGTTTTTTCTACAAACGTAGGATAAGGCGAAAGATAAAATTATTAAAAAGATTTTTATTTTGTTATGCCAAAGGAGTATAAATTCTAACACATTTACATAAGTACACACACACTTTTTGTTTACCTGTTTATTTGCTTCGAGGGCTATCTATATTAGTACAAACAATTGTACTAAACTGGAAGATATAACATTATTGTTGTTTCCAGCTCGATTATATTTTATCCTCCCCAGTGATTATCTGGCCACAGTACCTATTATACCATTAAAAGAGTACTAAGATTAATTCATTGTAGTTACAGTTCACATGCTCTGCGTGTAAGTCAAGGGGTCTGATGGTGTCGAATGGAACACTATTTACTTTGATAGAAAATTATTAATAATATTATGTATGTTTTTGTAAAATTGTGAGTAAATCAATACCATGGAATTCAGACATACATAGGAGAACAATCTCTCTAACACATTATATGGTCGTTTTAATGTGAAAAGCGGGATATATCCCCGGAGATAACTTTCTTTCTATGCGCGTCTGAATTCGTTGATACTTGCTACATACCTAGTACATAATTCTAATGCAGTTATTATTATCATGTAGCCTATTATAATAATAACTACGTGATTATGATGCATGTAACGTTGAAATCAGTAGTAGGGCAAGCCCGCTTAAAAAAGTATATTATTCTATCAGAACTTCGCCCAACTTATTTTCATTTATATATGCTATATAGAAAGATCTGGAAAGATCAGTTAATAGCCACGACTTCATAATAATATAATTCTATTTTTTAAACTTTTGAGTAAATAGAAGAAAGAATTATACTTTTTAATTTTGTAAAGTTTACATAAAAATCTATATTTATACCAAAGGAATTTAAAAAAAGCAAGAAAGAATATAAATTGAAATAAAGTATTTTAAATTGAATTTGGTTTTATTTATTATTATTTAAACTAATATTTTTTCTAAAGTAACTATCCCTATTATCCATTTTATCGACATACAGTACATCACTACAAATATCGATATCGACAATTGGCCGTTACAATTTTGTCAAGCACTAGACTTTCTATGTGTGCGTATGTCGTCGTTTAAATAACATGTATAGACGTATATACATATAGACGACAGCAGCGCCAAAACTGTTCTAACGGAACTAAGCGCAAATTTCACTGTCCCATCTGTAGATATTACTAATCTGTGGGGATGTGACGTGACAATTCCTGATGCAGACCTGGCAAATCTGAACATTGACCACGACCAGTTTGTCCAGGCATGGAGGACAGCTCCATTGTCATTCCACTGCGCTTTTTATGATGCACAGGCATGGGTAGAGAAGACCACGGTTGAAAAGGACATTGTCCAAGCACTATTCACCTGCTTAGTACACTTGTCAAAGGGCCAGAACAAGACTACAGCATGGATAAATTCCAGGTTTAGGCGAGTTCAAGAGCACATTGTAGGACTGAGTGACCTAGCCGCAGCAGTGGTGCAAGAATTCAGCAAGATGCACAGTGGTCTGAAGCTAAGTAGCGAACAAATATTTGCAGCTCTAGCGGCTTCATACAGATGTCTAGAGGAGACGCCGGCACCCTCATTATGCTGGGTTATTGAACAATCTATAGCCTCAAATATAACGGGTGCCTTAATAGTGGCCGATATTATCTCGAAGTTGCAATTCTTCCCACTATCAACATTAGTGGGCAAGGTGATTCCAGAGGTGGAGTTCAAGTCCCTCGTTAGACTGGCTCTACACACGATTGTGAATAAGTTTGGATCATTGGCGGGTCCAACAGTCACCGTCAAGGAATATACCGACATTGCCCATCTGGCCCTGGCGGTTCACAAGCGTAATTTACGTGGCTCAGAGCGGAATAGTCTTATAGACTACACTGGTGAGTACACACAGTACATACAATTAAACAAAAATGATCTAGAAGCCATGGCGACTAACATACAATCAATATCAGCTGGGACAGCAGCAGCTAGTGTGTCCTTAATAAATCTGATCAGGACGGAGGTAGGCTCCGGGGCCTTGTTAGCAGAAATGGATGGAGAGGCTATGGTGTTCGATGACATGGGACCTGCTGTAGTCGATGAAGATGATATAACTATCCAGCCTCCTGTGGGTGCAGTGCCGATGCACAACTTGCCGGCCGAGCTGAGAAAACACAAGAGGTTCTACAAGGCAAGGAACGTTCAAGCCACACTAGCAGATCTCCGTGACAAGGAGTCAGATAAAATTAAAGCATTCATATATATTATGGAGGAACTAGCAACATGTGGGTTAAATTTTAGTGGAAGTGTTGAACCAAAAGGAAATTAAAAAAAAAATTGTCATTAGTTGGCAACACTATATTCTATATTCTGATATCTGTGGTTATGGTTGAGACTAAGGGCCGTATTCCAAAAGGTGACTCGGATCAAGTATCACCCAAGTCTAGCTTCAAGGTCAAATCTGTTCTCAAGATCTGTTGGTATTCCAGAACGCACCTCAAGATGTGATCAGCTGAAACGAGTTTCAATACGAGATTTTGCACTCTGATCATTGATCAAGCTCATTGTCTTTGGCTCGATTTTGTTTTGTATTGTAAATTGTTTAATGTCTGTTTGCGGTTGGTTTTACAATTTTGCTAACTTTTATATTTTATATATTGCTATTTGATTTCAAATTACGTCCATATCATACATTGTATTTAAATTTTTATTAACAATTTTCAATAATTAAGTAGTCAAATAAACTTTTTACAATATTAAAAATGTGAAAGAGTAATTGATTCATATTTTTATTTATCATCACGTAACTAGTGTATTAGTTGTTATTTATAATAATTAAATTTAAATTACATAGTAATGGCTGCAAAAAAGAAAAATTTTATCATGCAGGTACGTACTTCACTTACTTTGATATGTTTTGAGTAGGTACATGTTTCAAGGCTATAATAAATGAATTGTTATTATTTCCAGGAGAGGAGACTTTTAATAGAAATATTAAAAGAATTTTGTCATATAATTGAAAATAAAAAGACTGATAACGTTAGCGCCTCTGCAAAAAAGTTTGCCTAGATTGAGATTGCACAGAGGTTTAATGCATCAGCAATAGTTACGGAAATGGTATGGAAAAGTACATACTTGGCTAGTTAAATAACTATTTAAATTAAAAAGTAATAGACCGTCTAGTGGATCGACAGATTACGAGACATTGACTGTTTTTTCCATTAAAGAACATGGATGGCGCGAAGAATAAAATATATTATTATATAAACATTTCAGAAATTCTTAATTCCACTACATAATTATTTTACTATTTTAGTCATCTGCGGAACAATTACGCCGTTTATGGTTTAATCTCAAAACACGCCAGAGGCAAGCTATGACGAAGGAAAGGCGACATAGGTTGGCTACTGGTGGTGGTGGTCCATGCCCAGACATATATATACAAATACAATATATATATATTGATCCGGACATTGCTGATATTGCACCTGCTGTCATTTGTGTTTGGTATTTCTACTAGGAGAGTAGAAATACCAAACACATATGAGTCGGACTCCATATGTACATTTTTAAATACTGTATAGGTAATAGACATGCAACCATCCGCATAGCCAGCCATGGGCTCAGGGTGGGGAAGCAGTCTAAAATGTTATGTAACGGTCTTACACCGGTTATTTTTTCATACGTAAAGGTTGCACCAGTTCAGACCACCAGGTCAGAGCCAGACTGGGGCAAGCGCCTCACCCTGCCCCACCGTGGCTACGCCCATGCATGCAACGAATATTTGGCTAGTACATAATTGTAGTATATTCACCTAATTTGGGCACTTTTTTACTATTTAAGTAGTTTTGGTATTACTTGGCTGAATACTGAATACCTACCAAATCATGAAAAAAAATAAACACATTACACATGATTATATTATTATGTATATTTGTTACTTACTATATTACAATACTTTAGTAAGTAAAATTGATCAATGGTAGACTGTGATGGATAAAAACAAGCTTTTCAGTATTTGTTAGAAGCAAACAAAACAAATTTCGAAATTGTAACAAATACCTGCATGTTGCTCCTGTTGGGACTCTTTGTTTTAATACTGTATAGTTCTGGGGTGGAGGCTATATTTGGGAAGATCATAGGTCAGACAACCTACAACTAGGTGTGACTATGATCTTGTTGTGGTGGCCAGTCATTATTGGAGACCAGCTGTCTTGGCATGAATTAAAAGAAGTCTATGTGCAGACTGATACTTACATTCTACATTAACTAACAACTTAAAAAAGACTTATTATATTTGGTTGAAGCCCCTCCAAATTACAGTTTATTAAATGAAAACTTGTTAGTTTCTTGTATTTAAAAATGCTCATAGCAAAGATTTTTAATTGATTATGCCTAATTGTTATCTTTGAACAATTTCAGATATGCAAGATAATGAAGTTTCAATAGAGGATCCATTAGCATACACTTTAACAAAAACATATTCACACACACCAATTCAAGATTATGTACCTACATACACAAACACTCAAACTAAGACACCTACTCACCCATCTACATCAACACACATGCATGCATCAACATCAAATCTCATTGCCTCGTGCCCATCAACACATATACCAACATCAACACACGAACATTTATATTCACTAACACAGATTCCCCCATCACCATCCAGTCACCAACACACACCTGTACCAATACAAGTATGCCCATCAACATTGACTCACCAACTATCAACACAAATTCGTCCATCCATATCAACACACCTTACCTCATCCTCATCAGATCAAAACTTTTCAAATAATGAAAAAAAATTAAGGACAGAAATTTTAAAAGTAGAATATAAAAATAGAGAATTAAGGTTCAATGCACAACATAATTTAGAGATAAAACACAAAAAAGAAAAACATAAATTAGAAATAGAAATACTTCAACTGAAAAAACAAATTCTTGAAGCCGAGCTAAACGGCGAATCTCACCACCATCCAACACTGTTAGCTACCGTGGGTAAATCTTTGTATCAGAGAGCACAAGGGATCTGTGATGAGCAACACCTGGAGACCGAACTTCAACATGTCAAGCAAGTACTGCGTGACAACAAGCTTCGGGTACCGCGTGTCCGTCACAGTGAACGTGTGAAACCAGCCACCGTCGAGCGAGTACCTGCAGTTCTACCATTTATTAAAGGCGTCACTGACAAGATTGGCTTCATCCTAAAGCGAGCTTCTATAAAAACTTATTTCAAGCCGCCAAAAAAGATAAGCCAATTCTTACCATCTGTCAAGTGGCATATACCCTTACAAGATGCAGGAGTATACAAGCTTGATTGTGACTGTGGTCTCTCTTATATAGGCCAAACTAAAAGATCCATTAAAACTCGCGTGAAAGAACATATAGCTGATTTAAAACACCGTCGCTACACTAAGTCTGCCATCTGTGAACATAGTCTTGACAAAGCTCGCCATTATATCAGATTTGATAAACCACAAGTCCTCGCAAAAGAACACAGATTCCAACCAAGGATGATCCGTGAGGCTATTGAAATTATAAAACATCCTAATTTCAATAGAGAAGATGGCTGGCTTTTACCACCTGCTTGGGATCCCATTATTAAAATTATCAAATCAAAATCCAAGCATGATATGTCACAGATTAAAGATACATTTAGCATTTTCTGCGTCGATAGGACTGACCAAAATATTGATGTATCATAGGGTAGTTTCGAATAACTTTGTAATGATAGGACGTATGACACCTCAGTCCTCCTGTGACCATGGTTGCTGTAAAGTATCCGAAACGTCGGGCTTGTAAAAATCTTAATAAAACGCGATAAAATCCGTAAAAATTGTTTTATTATAATAATTATGGTAGTATAATTCCGGTAAAAACTACATCTGTCAGCCAATATCTGGACAGTAGGTTTAATTAGGGATTTAGATTTCACTTTTTGGTCGCTGGACATACCATCCAAAGAGGGCAGCTGGGGTTGAAATTAAATATTTTTAATATGAAAATGATGAACAAAAACAATGCACATTAAATGAAAGAAGTGCATAATAGCTATTTGGTGCAATGAATTGGGAAAGAAAACGCATAGCTAATTACAGATGTCACTGATGTTCAGCGCTCGCTAACTCAAAGTAAATGTCTGTTTGTATAAATTTTCACATCTTCAGATTCCCGCATTTTGTGATAAATTGTGAATAAAAATGTATTCAATTCCTTCCCCATTATTTAATGATATTTCGGCTGAGAAAGCTCTATTATGTCTAAAGAGTACAGTAAGTTACAGTCTTTAGACTGTAACTTATTATTACTTATAACATGCTTTTATAATTAAGTGGTTACTTATTTTAATAAAATATAATTCGTCTAAAGTATAAAAAAGGATCTTTTATTTAACACAGTTTTACCATATAATATACAATATATATACCTTAATTCGATTTATTAATATTAACATGATTTAAATTCAAATAATAATTTTTAATAATCAATAACTTAGAAAATATATATATTTAATTAAAACTTCGTCATAGTAACATATCAAAAATTTTCAATACTAAATTAACAAAGAACAAACATGGACGCCAATCTGTACATAAATAAATATTATAACATATTACATACATAATACTTTAATGCTCTGTGAATAAAACCACAAACGAAACTGTTTCAAAAAATTTGACAGATCTCAAGAACAAATCCTTACATAAGCATAGATCGCGTCATAAGTACGGTTCCAGAATACGGTCACACTCTGGTGATTGCCGATTGTTGAATCGATGCTCAAGTAACGTTCAAGACGTTACTTGAGCATCGATTCAAATTTCAATCATTATGATCATTATGTTGAGTAGAGATCAACAATTATGATCTCTACTCAAAACTAGTTTTAAAACTAGTATCATGACTTGAGCTGCCTTTTGGAATACGGCCCTGAGTGTTCTTGTGGATTTCATGTGCGTAGAAAAAAAATCTTCATTATTTAGGATATTTTTTTAATAACCTTCTTGTGGATTTCATGTGCGTAGAAAAAAAAACTTCATTATTTTGGATAATTTTTTAATAACCTTAATATATTATTACTGTAAAGGCGTTATTTACATTCTTGCAACAATAATAATACACCCTATTATTTGCCTCTCTACAATAGTTCACATTCACCTCACTCGCGGCTCCACCAGTCCCGCTTACTTATTTGCTTTTCTTGGATACGTCCAAGCTGTCTGCGCTCGTTTTTAAAAGGACCATAATTTGCTACATCTATTGGTTGTAAATTGTGCGAGCAGTGCGGTGGAAATGACAGCATAATTATATATCCAGCCGGAGAAGAACGGGCTGTTCAGTGGATGGCTTGACATGTTGAATGAAATGATCCATAAATGTCTTATGATAGGCAGCAAGTATTTTTTTAGGCTTCTGTACCGTCGCGACACCCGTTTCGTTAACGCTCCATATGCGCAAAGCAGTGAATTCATATTTTTGGAGTAAGTTTGTCAAAAAAATCTTAGACGTTGTTTTAGATTTTTGTTGGTTCTGTTGAATGACGTTGCTCTACTCAAAGATGTAACTTCTGGTATTCGTAGGAATACTTGAGGATTTCTATCCATAAAACTTTTAAACCAGTCTGACCCAGCCATATTATTTTTAAACCAGCTGGAAGGAATATTTTTAAATCGTGTTTTACAGCACATAGGTAAGCTAGTTTTCGGACTTCTGTTGATGTTAAACCAAAATTCATTTCCGACTGATAACTTTTGAGTAGATAATAAGCTTATTTATATTCTGTTTCTTGTGAGTATACCAATCTAGGTTTAACGTAACTCTATGAACAACTTTCGTTGTTTATGTTTTTTCTAACACAAGTGGATAAGGATATCGGACACAAATTAACATTTCGCTTGCTTTACGAATGCTCGTTTTATTCTGCAGTTTATAAACTTATGAACGAAAATAAAATTCTTTTTGACTAATTGTTTAGTTGTTATTAGTGTCTTTGTTTGATAAATATTGTTGCTGTTGATTTAAAGTTTTACTTGTTGTTGTTATTGTAAGGACGTAGCTATTTGGGAGACAAATGATACAACTGGCTGCTCGAATAATACTGTCTTTATTTTAGGATAACGCATGATTATATAGGTTTGATGAGTACATACACATAGATTGGTAAAACATAGGTATACCTTACATTATTATTTAATTGTAAAAATGTGTAAAACCATACATAGCGGAGAACGCAATATGATTTTAAATGTAATGGAGTTTTTGAACGGGAAAAGAAGAACAAATCTTACATTATTCCGATCGACAATGTTATTAAAAGAACTTGTGAAGCTACAGGAGTATCAAAACGAACAAAAATGAGAATTAAAAATGAATTTAAAAAATTGAAAGAAAGTTCGGCGTTGGAAACACAGATCCCAGAAGCGTCAACATCAGCGACCTCTCATATTTTAATAATAATAATATTTTAATAATAATAATATTTAATAATAATATCTATGGACGCTTTCACACCACGTCAATCTGGTCCCGTGGTAAGTTCTCGAAGAACTTGTGTTACGGGTACCAGACAACGGAAATATATTTTATACTTTTATACTATACATATATTTAAGATTTTTATTATATAATAAACATATTTAATAGACATCCATGACCCAGGAACACAGAAAATATTTTTGTTCCCTGGCGGGATTCGAACCCGCAACCTCCGGCTTGAGCGCCAACGCGCTTACCACTGAGCCACAGAGGTCGCAAGTATTGCGTTTGCCACTTTACCAATGCGACCTGAACCCTATTGAGTATATTTGGAATATTTTAAAACAAAGGGTGGCAGGCAAAAATTTCTTACAAATGGAGAAAGATATAGAAGGGCTAACTAACGATGCTTTAAATAGTATTACGGCAGATGACTGGAAGCGTGAAATAAATCATGTAGATAGGCTGCGAGAAGAGTATTGGAATAAGGATAGGTTAGTTTAAGCTTCGAGACAGAGAAATGATTATACAAGTTTACCGGTGGGAGGGAAGCGCTGTACCGCGCTCCCGGCTGCATGGGTACCACCATCTTGCTTGTTTCTCCCGTGAAACAGCTTTGCTGTATTTCGGAGAGAAAGGCAAGACAGGCAGTGTAATTACTGGCACCGAGACTAAACATCTTATGTCTCAGGATAGGCAACACATAGATGAGTTGCCTGGGCTCGTTCCAGGTAAACTAGTTTATGTTCATGGGCGACGTTGACCACTTACCATCAGGTGGCATGTTTGCCAGTTTGCCTATCCAACTAACATTAAAAAAAAACAAGTCAGCGAAGAAGAATCAGAAAGCGAAAGTGATAGTTCATCGGCAATAAGTGGAATTGAAATTATGGACTCCGATTAGTAAGTACTCCCCCTATCTAGGTACTATTGATTTGTCTGTACTTTATACTTTAATAATACTTTTAAGAACTGTCATTCATACTTTGATCATATTTTACTAAAAACATTTCATTACCATATAAGTATATTTTTAATTTTTGCCAGCCCTATCAGAAACCCGCGTGACGTAATGTACTCTAGGTGCCTAGTTGGCTTGGTCGAGTTATATGTAACTACCTTGTAGTGCTCTAATATTCTGTAATAAGTATAAGATATACATATAAGATAATGTATTAAATAAAGAGTATCATCTCGACACCCGAGCCTCTCACATGCCTCCAATATCACAACCTGCCTGAGGCACGTTTTTTAAGTATAAATTGCAGTCACCATTAAATGATATCGATAGTAGCAAAAAACAATATAATCAAAAATTTAAATTCTAAATTCAACGTTTGATATTTGGACGATGGAACCCTAGGAAGTGATGTAGATACTGCGTATTCGGACCTTATTTTAATCAAAAATAAATTTGAAGCCATTGGTTTGGAGCTTAATTTTAGCAAATGCGAACTTTTTATAAATAACTGCGACTTAAATTTAAATGACGTAAAACAAAAATTTTATATTTTGGCTCCAAATATTAAAATAGTTTACAGTAATTCCCTTTACCTTTTAAGGATTTGTCACACTGCATGCGTTCTGCGATCTGCGGTCAGGTCAAAACGAACGCAGCCCGCATCATGTATGAACAACATTGTCGGTCTCAATATATTTTGTATAGAATGTGATATGACCGTGCGAGCAACGCGTATTGGCCCGGCGGGTCAGTGGAACACGTACGGACCGGTGTTGGCTGCGGGCACGCGGGCGGCGGGCTGCGGGCGGCGGGCAGCGGGCAACGGCGGCCATTTTGTTGATACTCGTCAGCGGAGTGCACACAAAAGTGTGTAAAAAAAAATGTGTAACGAACAAACAGAGGAGTTTATAGATGCCGTACGACGTTGTCCGTATTTGTACGACTTGGAAGATCCCCATTATAAAGATAATGTTAAGAAAATGAACACGTGGCGAGAAATTGCGACGCAGTTCCGTATGAAAGATGGTGAGTACCATGGAATAATAATGCAGTGAATTTTAAGTTTTGTTTATTAGTTTTAAAACTGAAACTCCATATTCTTGGTATAGTATAATTGTTATTAATTTAGTTAGCTATTAAAATAATTCAAAAAACTATTGCGAACATTGTAAGCTTCAATGCGAGCCCTGTTAGTATTATTATTAATTGGCCGAAATGCACTATTCCGTGGCATTGTTTCTTCAGGTGTCTGCATTTCAAACAATTCATTTACAACTCGTAAATAATTATGTAAGCAACATGCTGCTTTGACAACATGGACCGTTGTGTCAACATTTGTTTCAAGAGGTCGAAAGAATACTCGCCACTTTTGTGCTAAGATACCAAATGCGTTTTCGACTATACGTCTGGCTGAAGATAGACGTTCGTTAAAATTTGCTTTCTCACGGTTGTTCTCTACCTGGTTCTTAGGAAATGGTCTCATCAAAAATGTTTCTAGTGCAAAACCCTCATCACCAATAAAAACATGAGGTAAATTAGTTGTGCCACCAGGCAAAGGCTTTGGAGGTGGAATATGTAGTTCATTGTTTACAAGTTTTCGATAAAACTCAGATTCTTCGAATATTTTGCTGTCGCTATCTTTTCCGTAGCTTCCCACATTTATGTAAGTAAATTTATAATCAGGGTCAACAACTGCAAGAAGCCCAATGGAAAACTTTGATTTATAGCAGTAAAATAGTGAACCGCTTCTTCGAGGGCATTTTATGGTGACGTGTTCCCATCAATACTTCCTATACAATTTGGGAATTTCCACTTTTGGCGATAACCAGTTTCTGCCATAATCCATGTTCTTTCGGTAGGTGTAGGTAAATAAATAGGTTGCAATATTTCCCAAATGGCTTTGCAGACTTCGTTTATTATATTATGCAAAGTAAAACGACCAATACAGTGAGATAACGCTATCATTTGAAATGAGTCTCCAGTGCCTAAATATCTAAAAAAAAAAAAATATGTTCAGGTTTCTTGCATTGTATATATTTATTGACTGATCGATTATTTTTTCTTGCAGGTAATGAAGCAAAAGGGAAGTGGAGAAATTTAAAAGATTCATATACTAAATACAAAAAAAGTATTACAACAACCACGGGCCAGGCTTACAAAAAATATAAAAAATGGCCTTGGTCTGACTACATGCAGTTTTTGGATGAGTTGAACACACGTCGTCAACCAGATGAAAGTTGTACTTCTCAAGGGTCTGACGTAACTGGAGGCAGTGAAATGGAATCTGAAGATATGTCTCGTCCAGGAAAATCTCATTCAGGACCATCAATGTCAAGTAAAAGAAAAAAACACGCTGATGAAGTGGGTACGATGATTGAATATTTTGAAAAAAGGAGACGTGACACAGCTGTGGACCACATCGATCAGTTGTTTTTAAGTTATGCTCACACATTTAAACACATGTCAAGTCGTACTCAAATCACAATAAAATTAAAGATGGCACAGTTATTTGCGGAAGCTGAGATTGAAGACCTAAATTCAAGGGACACAATTCTAGCTAGAGATATCAATTCAAGAACTTCTACAGCCGAAGAGATCAATGCAGGGACACCTCTGACCGAAGAGATCAATGCAGAAACACCTCTGACCGAAGAGGTCAATGCAGAAACATCTCTACTTAGAGATATCAATTCAGGAACACCTACAGCCGAAGAGGTCAATGCAGAAACATCTCTACTTAGAGATATCAATTCAGGAACACCTACAGCCGAAGAGGTCAATGCAGAAACATCTCTACTTAAGCATAGTTTACACGGAGCCAACACTGGCTGCCAATAAGACTGGCAGCCAGTGCTGGCTTGGTATTGGCCTTGTGTAAACAGTTTTTGAAGCCAAGCCAGCGCTGGCTGCCAACGCTGGCGAGAATAGAGCGACCGTCTATTTTTCTAGCCAGTGACCTCCGCCCGCGTACCCTTCGACCCCCGCGCCAGCGTTGCGGACACTGGCGAACGTCCGTACGGTGTGTGTTCTTTGTTGTTTTATTTGGAATTTCTGCGACAAAATGCCGAGAAAATTCAACGAAGAGGATACTTTGAAATTCGTACAACCTTATAGAGAGCACGAATGCTTGTGGTTATCCCACAATGCGTTGCGATGCATACAAAAATAAAGAAATGCGCGCTTCGGTACTAGAACAACTTCGTGTAGGAATGAATATAGAAGAACTGACTCTCGATGAAGTTAAATCAAAAATCAAAAGTATTCGAAATACGTACTACTTGGAACTCGACAAAATCGAAAAATCTACAAGATCTGGGGCTGGGGGGAGCGTTTATAAGCCAAAGGCAAAATGGTTTGATGAATATGATTCGTTTGTAAAGCCGGTTTCTATGAGGAGAAAAACCATAGTAAGTAAAATCACATTATTATTTATTTTAAACGAAAATTACATTTAAGCAAAATTATAAAGCCACTTAAAGACACACGCATACTAAAGTTCGGCCGTTCAGAGAATGCGTTCCTGACACGTCGCGATTAAACTGACGACGTAACTTTGTAATGGCGTTGCAGATACGATAAAAATATTTTTGCTGGTTGTTTACCGTTTTAACAATTGATGAGCATTAAAACAACATTATTATATCAATAATCAATGAATGTTATAATTTTTTGCCTAACTGAGTGTCAAATAACTTGGTAAACAATATTTTTCTAAATCTATACTGCGCTATTACAAGGTTATGTCAGCGCTTTATATTTGTAAAATAGTGCTGTGCTAACAATAACAGGCAATAATAGTATCGTAATCTGTTCTTTTTTTTTTTTTTTTTTATTAATATTTTATGGCCTGGTTACGAGACCTTTAAGCCAAGTCAGATTTTTGGGCACAAACTTTTATCCTTTAATGTATCAATTACACTTCACTGATTTTATTTTATTCTATTACATATTTAAATTTTCACTACGGTATTTTTTATGTATTTATATAATGCACTATAACACTTTTTGTTTTTCAGCAAATCACTCAAGTGGCGGCGGGAGGTATCACTAAATTCTATTATTTCGCTTGCCATTATTAGTCTTTGGAAAATAAACATTGGATTTTGACACTTGAAGAAAATGTGGTCAATGTCGGCGATCCCGTTGTTACAGAAAGTACAAATATTATTATTTATTATCTTGAGTCTTGCTAGGTGTGAGGGAGCAGTGTTATGGCCAAATCTTAATCTGTTGATTGTGGTGATGTACTCACGGCTAGCTATATCCAACTCATCATACCAGAGTTTTCTCGGTAAATTCTCTTGAAAACTTCCGTACCATTTTCCTTTATGTTTTTGATCCTCTTTCCAGAAATCTAGCCACAATTTTTTTATTGAGATATTAACATTGTAATAATAGTCGGTCATAGGAACATGCACCACATTTTTGACGTCAAGAGCATTGACCCCTTTATATGCAGTTTTGTCTGCTATTTCATTACCAGAAATACCTTTGTGTGAGGGAACCCACATAAAGGCAATTGTTATTCCTTTGTTATGCAAACGCCAGACAAAATCTTTAATAAAATAAAGAATATAATTAGTTTTAAAATGAAAATTTACATATTTAAGACTATTTAGTAGACTTAAAGAGTCTGTTATTATTAGAAAATATTTATAATTGCTTACGTAACTAATTGCTTTTATAGCTTCAAAAACTGCATATGCCTCTGCTGTAAAAATGGAACACTGTTTATTTAGAACAAAGCTTTGAGCAACATTTTTTTGGGGATCATATACTGCACTTCTCACATATTCATCACTTTTACTGCCATCTGTATAGATTGTATAATATTTTTAATTTCTTCTAAGAATGATAAAAAGTCTGAATTGTTATCAATTGACTTGGATAAAATCATAATAGGATGTATAATACTATTGTATGAATGATTATAACATGGCCAGTGAAAATGTTTTCTTATGTTCGAATAATGGGATTGTATTTTTAGATAAATTCGGGACGGAGTTGGAGATGTACCTTTCAGAAGATCCTTAGATGAAGTCAATGGACCTACAATATGGATAAGGTGAGGAATGATTTTATTTATAATTTGGAAATTATTTGATGAAAATAGTTTCAGGCAGTATCTTTCTGCAAGCATAAGTCGTCTCAATATCAATGGCATAATATTTGTTTCGACTTCCATTGTCCTTATGGGAGTTGAACACATTGCCCCTGATATGATCCTCAAAGCCCTGTTCTGTAAAACATCTAATTTTTGTGTATGAGTGCTATTTAAATAAGCTAAAGAACTATAGTCAAAATGACTTCTTACTATTGTTTTATATAATACTGACAGTATTTTAAGATCTGCACCCCATGCAATACCTGCTAGACATCTTAAAATATTAACACCGTTTAATGCATTTCTAGATATATATTTAATATGTTCTTCAAATGATAGTTTTTGGTCAATAATAATGCCCAAGAATTTGTGTGAGGTTACTCTTTGTATAACGTCACCATTATAAGCAACATCAATTATTGGTGTGTCTTTTCCAAATATCATGACACTGCTTTTGGCAGCATTTATTTTCAAAAATCTGTGTTGATAATAGTTGCCCTAAACTGGTGTTAACATTTTCGATGGCTAATGTCAAATTTACATCTGAACTATACAACACTAAATCATCTGCGAACTGAAGTATATTCACATTTTTAGTATTTACATATTTACATATCTCACAAGTATACAAGTTATATAGCAAAGGCGACAGTGTTGCACCTTGTATAAGTACCCTTTGACACAATTCTAGGTCCATTCAATATATTGTTGTGCCTAACATATAATATTCTGTTATTAAGGAAATCATAAATCCATTTACACAATTGTCCAGGTACACTTGCCTCACTCAGTACCTTCACCAGTATACCAGGATCCACACTATCAAATGCGCTTTGTACATCTAGAAATACACAAACTGTGTGTAATTTATTGTTTTTTGCATTTTTCAGATCATATATGAGGGACACGAAACTGTCAGCACAGCTTTTTCCTCTACGGAAACCATATTGGACATGAGGGATAATACTCCTAGATTCTGCATACCAGTCAAGGCGAAACTTCACCATGTTTTGAAAAATCTTTCCAAGACATGATGATAGTGAAATTGGACGATAGGAACTAGCCTGTTCAGGTGATTTATTTGGTTTAAGTATAGGTATTACACATTGAGTTTTCCATGAAATTGGTATTAATTTTTTATGCCTGAGACTATTGAGAATATTTAAAAATAACTTTTGTATAGATTCAGGTAAATATTTTATTAATAAATATGGAAAATCATCTAAACCAGGACAAGTATTGCTCCTAGATTGTATACTCATTAAAAATTCATTCCATGAAAAAGGTTCCATTAAAAATCTTGATTGAGGATTTTCATTGTTAATATTAAAATAATTGTGTGATTTTTAAACAGCATAATACGGCCAACAATTTTATAAACAATATTAATTTTCTTGACAGACATGAAATGAAAGCTTATATTCCAACAACTCAAATTGAAAAAACTGGTATCATACGATTTGTACCTGCAAATATAACAAATAAGGAATTATTTACAAAATTAACATCTACATATGAAATTATTGCAGTTAGGAGATTCATGAGAAAGGTTGGTCATGAACTGATACCAACACAAACTGTTAGCATCACATTTTTGTCGAACTCTTTACCCGAGAATGTACAATATGATTTATTTTCATACAGAGTTTTCGAATATATCGCTCCTCTACAACAATGTTACAAATGTTTCAAATTTAACCACTCCGCAAAAACATGTAATGGCAAACAGCGTTGCTCAATTTGTTCAGGTGAACATTATTTTAAAGAATGTAGTAAACCAGAAGAGATCTGCTGCATAAATTGCAGTGGACCTCATTTGGCTATATCTAAACAATGTCCTATTAAAAGTAAGAAAATTCTAGAAAAGAAAAACAAAATTACATATGCAAGCGTTGCTATTACCAAAGAGAATATGGACTTCCCTCCTCTGCTATCACGAGCCATTCCTGTAAATAATGCACAGAAAAATGTAAATAATGTACAGAAACTTGTAAATAAATCTGTAAATATTAAGACTGTCCCACAGACTGTAAATATTAGTGATATTAAAACACAAATAATTGGTAACAGTGATGTACTTATGGCCCTAGTACAGACACTGGTTCAATTAGGTAATAAGACTGATAATGAGCCAATTACAACAACATTTATTAAAGATGTATTAATTAAAAATCTGTCAACATAATGGATACACAATCTTATAAAACACCCTCTCTAAGTATTGCGCAATTCAATGTTCAAGGTGCAAATCATAAAAAACCTCTACTTACAAAATTCTTGAACGAAAAAGATATTGATATTTGTCTATTAAATTTTCATATTTCTGGCTATAATTTTTACAATAAAAATTCTAAAAACACTTGTAATGGTGTTGGAATATTAATTAAGCCATATTTGAAACATAATGTTATAAATACTACTTTTTATGAAGATATACAAACAATAGCCATAAGTGTATGTACAGGGAATACTACTTTGTCTATTCTCTGTGTGTACTGTCCTCCATCCAGTGGACACATAAGAATGAATAGATTGCGCAATATTATAAGAGATTTACCAAAACCTGTATTTGTAAGTGGTGATTTCAATGCACATCATATTGCTTTTGGATGTCTGTCTACTAAAAGTCGAGGCTAAAACTTGTACAATATAATTGATGAATGCGATTTATACATATTAAATAATGGTAGCTTCACTACAGTAAATTATCCCACACGCAATCCCTCAGCAATAGATGTAAGTTTTATTAGTCCACATTTGGCCCCACTTTGTGAATGGTCAGTGCATGATGATGCTTTGGGTAGCTATCATTATCCAACCATCACAAGCATTAGGATATGCATTGAAAGATACACAATTAATAAACATGTTGACAGATTTTTATACAATAGAACAGATTGGACTAAATATAGTCAATTAGCTAATTCAATATTTCATGACATGATGGTTAGTGAAGAGAACCCAATAAAATCTTATGATGAGTTTTGTAATCGGCTTGATAAACTTAAACAAATCGTGGTTCCTAGATTCACAAGGACTAACATTAGGAATAGACCACCAGCTCCCTGGTGGAACAGTATTTGTGAACAAGCAGTCATTAAATCTTATGAAGCACTGAAACTTTACAGAAACGATCCAACAATACATAATTACTTAGGACTTAAACATTTGTAACATTGTTGTAGAGGAGCGATATATTCGAAAACTCTGTATGAAAATAAATCATATTGTACATTCTCGGGTAAAGAGTTCGACAAAAATGTGATGCTAACAGTTATTATTATTATTTAAGGGGTGGGGACGCCAGCAAGGCCAGACGGGTGATCAGTCCTCATTAACGGGACCATTTCACCCAATTCCCCGGGCTCGCCTCTGGGATTAGATGCGGGGACGGGTTATCATTTGCCCCTCTGGTATCACCCCCTCAAACCTACGTGTTGATCTACAAAAACTACTTAGCTGCCTTATAGTTAGATATGCTAAATCTTCCTTCTTCAGCTCGTCCGCTCCAAACAGCTCCCATCTTGCGTATGCATATGCTGGGCATTCCGTTATGAAGTGCAGACTGGTCTCTTCTTTCTCTTTGCACTTAGGACACAGAGGGTCCTCTGCTAGCTTCATTATTGACAGGTGTCTGTTGAGTGGGCAGTGTCCCGTCAATATTCCCACAACTGTTCTAATGTTGCTCCTATTGAGTTTGAGCAACTCTTTAGTCTTCTTGCTGTCAAGCGTCGAGATGAAGAATTTCGACTGTCTACAGCTCTTCGTGTCATTCCATCTCTGGTTTGTTTCTTTGTTTATTCTCAGGGTTATAACATTTTTTGTTATCCTGTGTGCTATTGGCAGTCTCGGCTCAGGGCCTATGAACGTCTCATCGGCACCTTCTCTCGCCAGTCTGTCTGCTTCTTCATTGCCCGCATTTCCCTCATGTCCAGGTACCCAGGCAACTATCTCAGTCTGGTCTGCTAGATCTTGCAGGGTGTTTTTGCATTCTTTGACCAGTGCTGAGGTAGTCTCCCTCTTATTGAGGGCCTTCAATTCCGCTTGACTGTCACTGTATATGACTGCCTTCTCAATCCTCTGTGCGCTAGTGATATTTTGTTTAATCATGTTGGCGCATTCTCGTATTGCGAATATCTCCGCTTGGAATACGCTGGATAATCTGCCTAGATTAAACGATGCTTTCATTTCAGTTGGATGGCTAATATATACGCCAGCCCCTGATAACTTTGTCGATTCCTTCCTGGATCCATCTGTGTAGCCGACCATCGTTGTTTTTGGGTGGTCGATGTTAATGTTCCAGTTATCTCTCGAGCCTATGCTTATCTTGTATTTCTTGTCGAAGATTCTCTCCTTCTTTATCAAATCATTGTTTGATAAAATCATGGATAGATTTTCTTCGTACTGTTTTGCTATTTCGGCGTGACCTTTGTCATAGTGCCCTCCCTTCCATAATTTGTTGCTCTTAAGCTTGAACCATTGTTCAGTCGCTTTCTTCTTGATCGTGAGATCAACTGGGTTGAGGCCGAGTATCATCTCTAGTGCCGCCGTTGGTGTTGTTTTCATGGCGCTCGATATCATGATGCTGGCTAGTCTCTGTACTTTTGTGAATTCTTTCCTGTTCGTTCCTAATTGTGCCTTGTGCCACCACACTAAGGCTCCATGTAGAATTCTTGGTAGTACTATGGCCTTGTAGATCCAATGAACCACATTTGGTTTCATGCCCCAGGTTCTACCTACCGCTCTCCTGCATTGCACAAGGGCACATTGTAGCATCTTGGGAAAGACGCCATCGGGTCCCGCCGCTTTATACGGTAGGAATGATGAAATGCTCCATGTTAATGCTTCTTCGGTGATAATCAGTTCCGCTTCCGCTTTCGCTTCTGCTAGATTCTCACCTGATGTGACAACCATGTCTTCTTCTGAATAGCTTGTGCTATCCGGGAAGTGTGTGGCCATCATTTCTGCAAGTATTTCTTTGGGTTCCACTACTAGGGTGTCACCTTTCCTTAGGCTTCCTAATTTACAGGTTTTGTCTTTTGCTAGCGTTTTTACCAGCCTGGCCGCTTCTGGTTGTTTTGTAACGCTTTCGCAGTATGTACTCAACCCGTTTCTGTTTTCTTTGCGGCTCTGGTACTTAAAATTGTTGCGTTCTTCTCTGTATTTCCTCCAGCTTTCGTCGTCGTCCCTGTTCAAGGCGACTCTAAGTGCCCTTCTAGTCCTTTTCCTTGCTTTGTTCAGGGATTTGTTCCACCAGGGTTGTCCCTTCCCCGGTCTAATCTCTTTCTGTGGACAGGTTTTGAGATAGGCATCGTTAAGAGCTTTCTCAAGCCTACAGGCTTCATGTTCTATTTCTTCCTTTCCTCTTAATTCTCTTTTACCAGGAATCCACTCACTCAGCGCTAGATCGAAAGTTTCCCAGTTTGTTTTCCTATTATTTCTAAATTTTACTACTTCCAGCTGGCAGTTCAGGTGGAATGTTATTCTGCGGTGATCTGAGAAGGCATAAGAGGTGTCAACCTTCCAATCTTTCAACAGATGGGAGGCATCGCTTGACATTAATGTTATATCAAGAACCTCTTTCCTTGTTCTAGTTACAAACGTGGGTGTGTTGCCTACATTCATTATTTCCAGGTCCGTGCTAAGAATATATTCAAGTAATAAATCTCCCTTCTTGTTGCAATCCGTGCTGCCCCACACCTTGTGGTGGGAGTTGGCATCACAGCTCGCAACAATCGGGATACCCATACCTCTATATTTCGACATTATCTCTTCTATAAGTATTTTCTACAAGTTTCTGTACATTATTTACATTTTTCTGTGCATTATTTACAGGAATGGCTCGTGATGGCAGAGGAGGGAAGTCCATATTCTCTTTGGTAATAGCAACGCTTGCATATGTAATTTTGTTTTTCTTTTCTAGAATTTTCTTACTTTTAATAGGACATTGTTTAGATATAGCCAAATGAGGTCCACTGCAATTTATGCAGCAGATCTCTTCTGGTTTACTACATTCTTTAAAATAATATTCACCTGAACAAATTGAGAAACGCTGTTTGCCATTACATGTTTTTGCGGAGTGGTTAAATTTGAAACATTTGTAACATTGTTGTAGAGGAGCGATATATTCGAAAACTCTGTATGAAAATAAATCATATTGTACATTCTCGGGTAAAGAGTTCGACAAAAATGTGATGCTAACAGTTTGTGTTGGTATCAGTTCATGACCAACCTTTCTCATGAATCTCCTAACTGCAATAATTTCATATGTAGATGTTAATTTTGTAAATAATTCCTTATTTGTTATATTTGCAGGTACAAATCGTATGATACCAGTTTTTTCAATTTGAGTTGTTGGAATATAAGCTTTCATTTCATGTCTGTCAAGAAAATTAATATTGTTTATAAAATTGTTGGCCGTTTTATGCTGTTTAAAAATCACCACAAATTTATTGGCGTTAATACGCCTTATTGCCACCACACCTTTAACATTCGAAAATATATTGTTTAAATAAATTGGACTTTTATTTCCCAATTTTTCATTTATGTTTCTGCTTTCAATAAAAACCTTAAATTCTGTATTAATTGAATTTTCTGGGTACAGTATTTTGTAGTTAGGCTTGCGATATGGTAAATAAGAGTCATTCTCACCACCTCCGCCGCCAGCACCAGGAACATCGCCAGAACCATCTCGGAGATTTTCGAGCCGCCGTGGTCTCTTTTTGGAGGAGGGCGGGTTATCCCCGTCCTCCTCGTTTCCGTCCATTTTTATTACTTATATATTATTTATAAAATATAATTTGTCTATTTTAATTGTTATTTGTATGGAAAATATGTTCTAATAAATTTAAAATACAATTTTGAAAAAAATTGCAACCGCGCTTTTTCGAATTCCCGCCAAGAATCTAATCTGTTCTTATACAGTTATACTTTATAAAATAATACGTTTTCTTTTTCTTTTTAAGAATTTGAAAATAATGGACTATAAGATAACTTTTATGAAATATAAAAAAGATTCCGACGAATTGATAACCTCCTCCTTTTTGAAGTCGGTTAAAAATAAAACTACGACCAAACATTTTTATATTTAGGTTGAAAATGGTAACCCCAAATGGCGTTATGGGCCGCCATTTTGTGACGCTAAAACAGTCGTCTGTTGTCGTTTCGTACGCATAGATCACGTTCTTCAAGTGTTTTCGATCTGTTTTTATTTGATTACCCGGCTTTTGTTTAATGGACTGTTTCTGCTTTTCAAACTGACATCGGTGCTAAATCGGACTTCGATTGTGTTGTGTATTGCGTTCTTTTTACTTTTGGTGCATAATAATGCCTAAACGTGGACAAACATTGAAAAGTGGAGCCCGTGAGTTAATCATCAAGCTGCAAGATTACTTTGAGAGGAAGCGGCAAAATTGCGGACCCCTGGTACCTGTCGAACAAGTACAAGAACGCGTCTCTAAGGCGCTTGGAGATAGCAAACGAATGATAACAAATATTAATAAAGAAAAGTTCGGCTCTACTGTCACGGAAGATAATATTTTACGTACTCCGAAGAAGAAACGTAGAACTAAACCCGTGACAGATATTGACACCTTTGACGCCGATGCAATCAGAAATCATATATATGGTTACTATTCCAGAAATGAATATCTCAACAGGAAGAAGCTTTTGGCATCGTTAAGAGAAGCTGGACTGTTTAGCGGGGGTAAAACTGCTTTAACCAAAATCTTAAAAGATATTGGTTTTTCGTATTAAAAAACAGACAAAAGAAAAATTTTATTAGAACGATACGACATAATTTTAAAACGGATAAGTTTTTTGAGAGAAGCAAAAAAAATTGATAACTGGGATAATGTCGTGTTCATTGACGAGACATGGCTAAACGCCAATCACACGGTTTCCCGTTCTTAGACGGATGATACACAAGCGTCGACGTCGAAAGTACCAATGGGTAAGGGGGCCCGTCTGATAGTATGCCACGCAGGTTCTGCAAAATACGGCTTTGTGGAGAACGCGTTACTGGCATTTCAATCAAAAACCACAAATGACTACCACGAAGAAATGAATGCCACTACATTTAAAGAGTGGTTCCAGAACGTGCTTTTGCCCAGCCTACCAGAGCCTTCTGTAATATTCATGGATAATGCCTCCTATCACTCGGTTCAAATACAGAAACCACCTACGAAAGCTAATAATAAAGAAGAAATGGTGGCTTGGTTACAAGCAAAAGGCATTGACGCAAATATGCAGATGCTAAAAGCAGAGCTATTTAAATTAGTTACAGAAAATAAAGCGGCAAATGTGCGATACGAAATCGATGAACTGGCTCTGGAGTACGGTCATCGCGTTCTAAGAATTCCACCGTATCATTGCCAATATAACGCGATCGAGCTAATCTGGGCTCAAATAAAAGGTTACGCCGCCCGCCACAATACTTCCCCGCCATTCAGCACGAAAAAGATGATGACCCTATTAAAAGAAGCCTGCGGGGAAGTCACAAGAGATGACTGGGCAAAGGTTGTTGAGAAGACTAAAAACTTGATTTTGGAACATTTTGACCGAGATATCAGGATTGATTCTGTTATTGATAATAATATAATTATACATGTAGGCGAAGATGATGATGAAGACACCACCTCCTCAAACGAATAGAAGTCTGATTAATATTCTGTACGCACATTCAATTCAATGTACTTTATTGCATAGAAATACAGATTGTAACTTTGTAACAAAGAATAAATAAAACAATTTTATTATATGAATATTACCTTTTTTTGGTTTCCATTTAAATAACTAAAATATAAATTTTAAATGATTCCGCCAATTTAAAACGAAAATAATCTTAAAAATAATGCGGCGGTTCATTTTGGAGGAACGGTAACGAACTCAGTGTTATGTTGTGCCCATCACTAGTCGTGACTAACTGATAGGTGTCAGGAACGCATTCTCTGAATGGCCGAACTTTACAACAAAAGAAGCTCGTGTATTTGTCCATTTTAATGTTGATTTTCGAAGTCGATTGTTAATGTATGCTATTTAATTGCCAAGGAACTCTTCCTTCGTTATTAAACATATTTTTTTAAACTTTTCTTTTCTCTCTTGCTATTTCTGCTGAATGATTGCTACCTTGATTGCCAATACTCTGTAGGGCATGTATTTGGCTCCTCCATGAACCGGGCTGAATATTTCCCTGTTCATCTTCCCTATCAACACAAGTAGCGGTGATGTATGAATTTGATTTCTTTCGTAGCCAATTATGAAGGGCACAACAAGCACAAACGATTGCATCTACTGTTTCCTAGTTAGTTAGTATTGGCTTTTCTAATACCCGGAATCTACTAACTAAGATTCCAAATACATTTTCGATTATCCGTCTTGCCCGAGATAACCTGTAGTTAAAAACTTTTTCTTCTGTACTGAGGTTTACACCTGAATACGGCTTCATTAAATAAGTCTTTAGTGGAAATGCCGCATCTCCTACGATGACTCCGTTGTCAGGTAATAAGTTATTTTCCAGGTCTTGGTATATAGAACAATTCTTAAAAACTCCTCCATCAGATGCGCTACCACATGCGCCGACATCTATGTACGAAAAACAGTAGTCGTGATCGGCAATAGCTAACAATACGACGCTGCTTGTTTTTTTATAATTTAAGTATAAACTTCCACTTTTAGGAGGAGCTTTAATTGTCACATGTTTCCGTCTATAGAACCATAACATAAGGGGAAATTCCATCGTGTTTTAAATCCCCTTTCGATACTTTTCCATTCTTCTGCGTTTGGTACCTGTAAAAAAGGGTAGTAATTAAAGCGGCCTATTTAATACCATTTTAGTCACAACAAAAAAATCTATAACATTACAATTACATTAATTTATTTTGTTTAATTACAGGATAACATGGATACCCCAAATAGCAATGAATCAGGATTATCGAATAGCAATGAACCAGGACCATCGTTGGTTCCACGCTCTGAAAATGGGTTAGAAAATGAGTCTGCAGAAGAGACACCTCGATTTACCCCACCCACAAAACCTAAGCGGAGCAAGTTATCACAGATATCTAACATGATAAATGACTTAAGGGAAATTAACGACAACACACGCTGCGAAGAAACAGATCTTGACCTATTTGGAAAAAGCGTCTCGGCACAATTAAAAAAATTGACAGAGGAACAGGCAGTCATTGCTAAGGAAAAAATACAGAGTATATTGACTCAATGCATGCTCACAGATATACGAGCCAAGAATGCGTATCAAGTGCAACAATCGGTTCAGCAATCGCAAAATACGCTGCCTACTAATTGGAATTCTACACAAGTTCTTCCGTCCTACATAGTACCCCAATACTCTCTGACAACACCTACAATCTGCCCTCCTCCAGAGTCCAGTCCATCGACATGTTCTTCTTCGTGTTCCCAGTTTAAGAAGTTGTAATTTATATGAAGACATAATACCAGCTGAGAGTTCGAAACTTATCAGACTACCTATAAATGTACATGACGGAGACGCTATTATTAACGAACAAACTATATGCCATTGTGTGATAGGTGACTGTATAACTAAAGTGAGGAATAATAGAGGATTTATCGAAGTATTTAACCGAAGCCCAAATGATATTATTTTTTCTTTAGACCGTCCCATTCAAGCTGATTCTTATAACGTAGAGTGTAATAGTCATAACGTATCTAACAATCGCTCAGAAGTAGTTCTATCTCGACTTCGTACATCACACTTAAATCCGGAAGAAATTGAAAACTTGGAAACACTATGTGCTCGCTATGCTGACGTATTTTATCTTGACGGTGAACCGCTTACATTTACCAATAAAATCAAACATAGAATTAAAACTACCGATGAGTCCCCAGTACATTCAAAAAACTACAGATATCCATACGTTCACAGACAAGAAGTCAGGGATCAAATTAGCAAGATGTTAGATCAAAATATAATAAGACCTTCGGATTCTGCATGGAGCTCTCCTATATGGATTGTCCCAAAAAAAGCGGACGCATCTGGCAAAACCAAATGGCGTCTTGTAGTAGATTTTAGAAAATTAAATGAAAAGACCATCGATGATAAATATCCTATCCCTAATATCTCTGACGTCTTAGATAAATTAGGCCGATTTTAGCACATTAGACTTAGCTAGTGGATTTTACCAAGTAGAAATGGACGAAACAGACATACAAAAGACAGCATTCAATGTAGAGAACGGTCATATTTGAATTTTTAAGGATGCCCATGGGACTTAAGAATTCTCCATCAACTTTTCAAAGAGTTATGGATAATGTCTTGAGAGGCCTCCAGAATGAGATCTGTTTGGTTTATTTAGATGACATCATAGTTTTCAGTACATCCCTTCAAGAACATATTGTAAATCTCGAAAAGGTTTTCCAAAGATTGCGAGAATCTAACTTTAAAATCCAAATGGATAAGTCCGAATTTTTAAAGTTAGAAACAGAATTTTTAGGACATATTATTTGCAGAGAAGGAGTGAAACCAAACCCGAATAAAGTAAAAGCTATCGAAAACTATCCCATACCAAAAACCCCTACAGAAATTAAGCGCTTTTTAGGATTGTTAGGGTATTATAGAAAATTTATCCCCGATTTAGCCCGAATTATTAAACCGTTAACTCAATGTTTAAAAAAGGACAGTAAAATAGTGTTAGATGATAAATATGTTAATTGTTTTAATCACTGTAAAACCCTTGTATTAAATGATCCCGTGTTGCAATATCCCGATTTCTCGAAAGAATTTATTTTGACCACTGACGCCTCTAATATAGCAATAGGAGCCGTTTTATCTCAAGGTATTATAGGTTCTGATAAGCCCATTGCATATGCCTCCAGAACACTAAATTCCAGTGAGGTAAACTATAGTACTATTGAAAAGGAATTACTAGCTATAGTATGGGCAACCAAGTATTTCCGACCGTATTTATTTGGCCGTAAATTTAAAATAATCACCGATCATAAGCCTTTGCAATGGATCATGAATCTAAAAGAGCCAAATTCTCGTTTAACAAGGTGGCGATTAAAACTTAGTGAGTATGATTTTACAATAGTATATAAACAGGGAAAAGCTAATACAAATGCAGATGCTTTATCCCGTATTAAAATTAACGTTAACGATAATGTAGGATTAGAATTAGATTCCATCATAGCACAGTTATCACAAGATAGTAGAACCCTCACAGCACCAGAACTAGACGAACTTGACGAATCTAGAACCCTTACTGTCCATACGTCGGAAGAGAACCCAATTTTAGAAATTCCAATCACTGAAGAACCCTTAAATAAATTTAAAAGACAGCTAGTTATTAGTTTAGTTGGCGACATCAAAAGGAAACCCGTTTTTAGTAAACCCTTCGATACTCATACTAGAATATCTGTACAAGTATCCGAATCAAATTTAGAGGAAGATATTGTTCAGGTTATAAAAGAATATGTACATCCCAAAATTAAAACAGGCTTACTATTTAACCCTCCAGCTTCCATGTATACCATTATACCTATATTGCAGAAAATGTTTAAAAGCTCCGCTATGCATTTAGTAGTAACAAAAAAGGAACTAGAAAATTTAAAGAATATATGAAACAACAAGAAATTATTAATAATTATCACGATGGTAAAACAAACCACCGTGGTATAAATGAATGTTATTTGGCTCTTTCTCATAGGTATTATTGGCCGCATATGAGGGAGCAAATAACCAAAAATATAAATGAATGTATTATTTGTGGACAAGCCAAATATGACAGACATCCCATACAACAGCAGTTTAAATTAGTTCCACCCGCAAGTAAACCTTTTGAATTAGTTCACATGGACTCATTTACCGCACAGAATGAAAAATTCCTAACTATAGTAGATTCTTTTTCAAAATATGCACAAGCCTATTATTTAAAGGATGGTACTGCCGTAAGTGTCGTGCAAGCATTACTCCAATTTAGCACTCACCATGGGTTGCCTATTACTATAATAACAGATAACGGACCTGAATTTTCTAACCAATTATTTAGTGAATTTATTAGATTACACCAGATACAACATCACAAAGTTGCTCCACATACACCAAATGAGAATGGAATAGTGGAAAGGTTTCATTCTACAATATTAGAACATTTGCGTATCCTCAAATTAGAAAGAAAACACGAGTCCGTAGTCCTTTAAATGCCATATGCCCTCTTAGGTTATAACAGCTCCATCCATAGTTTTACCAAATGTAAGCCAATTGACGTTGTACAGGACATTTTGACCCCAGAGACCCTTTTAATTTAGACCTTACCTCACATATTCTACAGCAATATACCATTGACCATAAAGACCGTATGAAGAAAGCATATTCTATAATTCAAGAAATGACGACAGAGACACGTAAAGAAATAATTGACAATAGAAATAGAAATAGGGAACCTGAGATAGAATATCTCCCAGAGCAGCAGGTGTTTGTAAAGAATCCTTAAAGCCACATTTTCACTAGGGGACATTTGTCTCGCGACCTTGTCGCCCGACACGAAATGTACGTGTCCCGCGATATGTCGCCCGACGTCGCAGCGACATTTACGGGTTGCGAGACTTGTCGCTAGTTTGAGCGTCGACACGCGCGATCTTCGTGTCCCTCGACAGTCGCCCGACAGGCTTTGAGTAGTGAGGACGCGTGTCGCTTTGTGTTCTGAAAATGGCAGTAGTGTGGACAAATGAGAAAACATTGACCCTTATCGAGTTGTATCAAAATTCGCAATTATTGTGGGACACTTCGCATCGTGATTATAAAAACAAAATTAAAAAAAGTGATGCATGGGAATGTATGGCGACTACATTGAATATACCTAGAAAAGATGTCGAAGTGAAAATACACAACATAAGGTCTCAGTTTCTAAGGGAAAGAAAAAAAAATGCGAACACAAAATCTACTGGAAGTGGAAGAGGGGATGTTTACATTAGTAACTGGTTTGCGTATGATTCGCTGCTTTTTCTATTAAAAGGGGCGACAAGTTCAGGTAGCATGGACACTATGAATGCACAGGTAAGCTGCTCATAATATTTTTTGTATTTTTTTTATTTTGTACTAGTTTGCACATGATTTTTAGTTTAATAATTTGATGAATTTAGTTTAACAATAATTAAGGGCAAATTCCGGCCGCGGCGTAAACTCAAACAGGTGACAATTTTTGTGTGTGTTTTTACGACATATTGTACCTACTAGGCTAGGGCTGTTAAAAATCAGTATTTAGGGTTTACAGTTTTTTTCTTATTTATGCAGTATTTATTTGCTCTAAATATGTGTTTCTTTTTAAGGATTTTTTAAAACTATATTTTATTTTCACAGACATTTGAAAAGTCGGCACACGAAGAAATACCAGCGGCGGCATCGGAAGAATTACCAACGCAACCAATACCGATACCGCTTACACAATCTAAAAGAAAAAAGGATGACCTGAGTGAGATATATGAAATAATGAAGAGCGCAAAAACAAAGATGAATCAACTAAAAGATGAATTTCAAGTTTATGCCGAGTATGTAGCTACTGAGCTAAGAAATATAAAGAATGAACATGCTATGCTGCAGGCGAAGTACTTCATTAATAATATCTTATTAGAGGCTAGGATGGGAAAATACAACTATGCAGGATACAAAACGGGATCTAATTCGAGCCAACCTCAAAGTTATGTATACCGTTCTGCTTCTCAACAGTCATCATATTCGACAAATTCTGTTAATAACGATAACGAAAGTTCTAATGATAATAATGAGAATGGAGCATCTGAACCAATTTTTACAGAATTACAACAATTTGAGAATATTCAGGAACTAGTTACCCATTTGGAATCAGAAACCCAGAACAAAGAATAATTATAATAATATCTTTTTACTCTTACTTTTACGAATATGTATGAAAAGGAATAAAATATAAAACTGAACTAAAAATATTAAAACTTTTATTAGAGTTACATCATAATACCATTAGTGTTTTTAATAATAAATACTGTCTTTCAAATTTTTGTTAGACTATGTTTGGTTTGTTTGCCATGAGACACTGCCTTGAGCACTAGAGAAATATTCAGCAAAGTGGTTTCTAATTACCGCAGCGGGTTGAGGAGGAGGTTTTTCTTGAACACTTAAGTTTCTCATATTATTAGTCGATTCCCTTCGCCATGAACCTTCTACAATATTGTGAGCAGCGTCTTCAGAATCGAATGTGGTATTTAGTGTATAACGCGCGCTTGAAGATTTATTACGTCTCAAGAAATTATGTAGGTACACACAAGCCATTACAACTAATTCAGCGTTTACAGGACGTAATGGGATAGGTTTACGAAAAACGCGAAACACTACAGACAAAATGCCAAAAACATTTTCAACAATTCTTCTTGCTCTTGAGAGCCTGTAGTTAAAAATCCGCTTTAAACTTCCCTTTTCATGAATACCGGGATAGGGCCTCATCATATTTTCAGATAGTGCAAATGCACTGTCTCCAACCAGAACGTATGGTACGTTTGGACCGCCTTGGGTCAGTGGTTCAGGATCTGGTAAATTCAGTTGCTGTTCATTTAGTGCTGTATAAAATGAAGTCTCCTGGAACACTCCACTGTCAGACGATTTACCTTTTGCACCACAGTTTACATATACAAAGTTATACTCGGCATCCACAACTGCTAAGAGAACTAAGCTAAAATTTTCTTTATAATTATAATAATCACTGCCAGAATTTGGTGGCGCTTCTAGTAAGATGTGTTTTCCATCAATCGCTCCGATGCAATGAGGAAAATTCCATAATTTTTCATAATTACGAGCTTTCTCTTTCCATCCGTCTACATTGGTTGGAATCTGAAAATTATAGTTAATGTGAATTATAAATAAATTAACATATATTATTGAAAATCAATAAAAACTTAACAATACCGAAAATGTTTGCCATAAGTAAATAACAAACAATAGATAATATTATATACTCACTTTTACAAAAGAATTTAATGCCTTTATCAATTCTTTGCAAACCTCTGGTATAATTTGACAAATTACTTGTTTTGATACCCTAAAAGTATAGGACAATGAACCATAACTATCTCCGGTTGCCAAGTATCTCAATGTTATAGCGAGTCTGATGTGGGGGTCGATAGCTTTCCGAAACTTTGTATCTTGCTTGACTATGGCCGGCCTAACCATATTTAACAGTATTTCAAAATCGGTTCTAGACATTCTAGTAAAATTTACGAAAGATCCGTCGCGCATTCGAAGACTGCTTAACAAACTCGTCTCTTCTCTTTGAAGCAAATATTCTCGAACCCACCACCTTTTTTTTTTACGTTTTGCCATAGTCTTCCGAATAATTATGTAAGCTGCACTGAACAACACTACCTCCTCGGGCGACATACTGTTCACCACTGACTAGTGTGAACAAGTCATATGTCGAGGGACAAAGTTGCAGGGACAAACTACGTGAATGTCGGACGACTTGCCTCCGCGACATGTCCCCTAGTGAAAACGCGGCTTTAGCCGCGCGACAGAAATTAGCTTCAAGATATACCTCTGATAAAGTAATGGCCAATCTCCCTATCCATATTTATACTAAAAAGAAAAAGTTACCCATAGCAAAATCCCGCCTTAAGAGAGTGCCTAAAAGCGCTCAATTGTTACAGGACAGTACTGACAATGCTACATCTAAGTCGAGCCCAGGAAATACAACTAGAGACACTTGACGACGGACCAGGACTACTACCTTTTAAACTTGGACAGACCAGGATAATTCATCAATATCACTCATTTCTACAGTATGTAAATCTTGAAGATATAGACTCAAAAATCCACTCAGTACATTCCCAACTTGATGATTTTCGTCCCCAGCTGAATAATAAAACCTTATCCCTGTATGAACCACACATGGAATACCTTTCAAGTAAACTAAGTAAAATCTTTGACATATTACAAACATTTAAAATTTCTCGCGCTAAACGAGGTTTGATCAATGGATTGGGATCTGTAATTAAAAGCATATCCGGCAATCTGGATTATGCGGATGCAATTAAATATGAAAATGCACTAAAAACTTTAAAAGACAATCAATTTGAACTAGAATCTGAATACAATAATCATATTAGCTTAACAAAAGAATGGATGCAACGCCATTCTGTAGTATTAAATAACATATTAGAGAACCAGGTAAAAATCAATAACACACTTAGACTTATCATGGAAAGTGACGTAAATAGGGAAATAGAATTAATTAAGTATGCACATTTATCTCAATATCTTTTAATTTTAGGTGACAATATAGATAGCCTTACATATGAGTTATCTAATTTGCAAAATATGTTAAGTTTAAGTTATGCATCTGGTACTGCTCAATCAATTATTAATATCTCTATGCTTAAAAGTATGATTAGGAAACTAAAAGTATTATATTCTAATTAAGTAACGTTAGACATAGATCTAAGAGAGTATTTTAATATAATGAAATTTGGTCACTATTATGTTAATAATCAAATTGTCTTAGTATATAAAGTTCCGATTGTCTTTCCTAAATCTTTTGACCTTTATAAACTTGCTATCGTTCCCAATAAAAACCATGGAATCCTAATACCAAAGTCACCCTACATAGCAATTCAGGAAAGAGATTCTAGGTACATAGAGACAGAATGCCCAAAAACCAACTCGATATACATATGTGAAGAGAATCCTACCTATAATTTTAAGAACCATAACGACTGCATCCAAACTCTCATAACCAAGCAAGAACTCTTACCTTCGTGTAAAATTACCACCTTATCCCAGGAAGCTGAAGCTTTTGAACAATTAGACCAGAAACATTATTTGCCGATTTATTATATATATTATGATTGCCGATGCAGCGTTCCCGCGAAGGCACGAGGCGGCGGCACGTGTGCTGATGCAGCGTTGACATCGTGTTAACATTCATTGTAGCTATTTTATTGTAAGGCACTTATTGTTCAATCGCCGAACATTATTGTCATTTAGTTTATAGTAATTTTGTAATAATTAATATATTATAATAAAAGTCGTTTAAGAAACTTTCGTTTTTTTTGGAAGTCTGCTTGGCGCACTACTTATTTCCTTATTATTTCAATTTTAAGTAAATAAATAAACACTTACCTTAATAAACTGTTTTAATACTTCATAAATTGTTCGACAAACTTCTGGTATGAATTGTGATATAGATGGTTTAGAAACACGGTAAAAATGACTCAAGCTTCGATAACTCATTCCAGATGCTAAGAACGATAACGTTACTCAATGTATCAAAAAAATATTAAATGGGGAGATTTTGGGTTCAAAAGTAATTTTAAAAACTTCCTTACATATTAAACTTTAAAACAAGGCCAAATAAAGTTAGATTTAACAGGAGCTTATTTTCTGTAACTGACCTTCAAAGTAAGTTAAGGCATTTTTTAAGGATTTTTTTTTTTAAATTTTATTTAAATCTTTGACTTTCTTTGCGTTATGATGGATTTGAGTAAAACACAGTTAATTGTTAATAAGATAAATTCATTTAAAATAAATTTTCAAAATTTCGAATCTACACCTGCGCAAAAAATTATGTCTTAACACCCTAAAAGCTTCGCGGTTATTTCTCACAGCGGTTTCAGCTTCGCGCTTCTTCTGAGCTCTTCACTTGAAGCTTCTCTGGCGTACGTTATTTTTTTAAAGTAGGCCCAGATAAAACAATATATGGGGTTGAGGTCAGGCGAGTGTGGTGGCCAGGCAATTGGCTTTCGTCTTCTGATCCACCTGCTGGGGTACTTCTGGTTTAAATGGCGACGCACTTGCGTCGCGTAATGACATGGTGCGCCTTCGTTCTGGAACACCTTTGTCCTAAATAAATCGTATTCTAAAAAACTTTTGTACGTGTCGCCCTTTTCTTTTTTTTTTTTTTTGTTTTCGCAGGGAAATGCTTTTTACGCATGTAGCCAGGATCTCGGGTAGATCCTGACCCTATGTGGGACTCGCACCTGGGAGTGCCCTACCCGTAAACTAAAACCACTGCGAGCGCCTTCAGCCGCTTTAATTTTAGGGTCCCGGATAGGCATTCGACAGGATCACCTCAGCGACAGGCTGGCCCCGGCGAAGGCCAGACTACTCCTCTTAAGGGGGGCTGCCCGGCTGCTTGGGCAGTCCCCGCGACGTCGTGTCATACTGGGCCCAGGTTCCCATCCTGAACCCGACACGAGCACAGGGGCGCTACTGGAGGCGCATTAAGTAGCGCCTCCTGTGCACCCCCGTTCGTCGCCCACGGGGGAGGCCTCGTCGGCGGCCTCCTCTCTCACCCGCTCGTCGGCCTCCTTCTGGGTCATTACTGCCTCGCAGAAGGAAACCATCTCCGTCCAGGACTCGTCGTCACCGAGCATCGCGATGATGACACCCGGCAGAGACAAGTCCCCTCCGATGACTGATGTCAGATCATGACGCAGCGCCGCCCATCTCGGGCACACCTCGAGGGTGTGCTGGGCCGAGTCCACCGCCGCGCCACAATCGTGACACACTGTCAACGGCTCCCTGCGGGCCTTCCGTCTGACACAGGTGCTCACCGGGCATGGTTGCTTTGGTGCACAGGTACTCACAAAAGCAACCCAGAAGGAAGCCGACGAGCGGGTGAGAGAGGAGGCCGCCGACGAGGCCTCCCCCCGTGGGCGACGAACGGGGGTGCACAGGAGGCGCTACTTAATGCGCCTCCAGTAGCGCCCCTGTGCTCGTGTCGGGTTCAGGATGGGAACCTGGGCCCAGTATGACACGACGTCGCGGGGACTGCCCAAGCAGCCGGGCAGCCCCCCTTAAGAGGAGTAGTCTGGCCTTCGCCGGGGCCAGCCTGTCGCTGAGGTGATCCTGTCGAATGCCTATCCGGGACCCTCAAATTAAAGCGGCTGAAGGCGTTCGCAGTGGTTTTAGTTTACGGGTAGGGCACTCCCAGGTGCGAGTCCCACATAGGGCCAGGATCTACCCGAGATCCTGGCTACATGCGTAAAAAGCATTTCCCTGCGAAAACAAAAAAAAAAAAGAAAAGGGCGACACGTACAAAAGTTTTTTAGAATACGATTTATTTAGGACAAAGGTGTTCCAGAACGAAGGCGCACCATGTCATTACGCGACGCAAGTGCGTCGCCATTTAAACCAGAAGTACCCCAGCAGGTGGATCAGAAGACGAAAGCGAATTGCCTGGTCACGACACTCGCCTGACCTCAACCCCATATATTGTTTTATCTGGGCCTACTTTAAAAAAATAACGTACGCCAGAGAAGCTTCAAGTGAAGAGCTTAGAAGAAGCGCGAAGCCGAAAGCGCTGTGAGAAATAACCGCGAAGCTTTTAGGGTGTTAAGACATAATTTTTTGAGCAGGTGTAGATTCGAAATTTTGAAAATTTATTTTAAATGAATTTATCTTATTAACAATTAACTGTGTTTTACTCAAATCCATCATAACGCAAAGAAAGTCAAAGATTTAAATAAAATTTAAAAAAAAAATCCTTAAAAAATGCCTTAACTTACTTTGAAGGTCAGTTACAGGAAATAAGCTCCTGTTAAATCTAACTTTATTTGGCCTTGTTTTAAAGTTTAATATGTAAGGAAGTTTTTAAAATTACTTTTGAACCCAAAATCTCCCCATTTAATATTTTTTTGATACATTGAAAATTTGTCGGCTGAGCTCAAATCTTAATTTTGAACTTTGGAATAAATTCTAAGGAAGTTCTGCAATTCCTAGATAAAACATATTTTTAGGGTGTTAGGTTAGACTATGCTAATTAGTTATCACAAAAAACTGAACCAGAATTTTTCAGCAGAACGAGAAAAAAATCATTAAAAAAACTATCTCGAAAACTACGAAAAATCGTAGAAAATACATGAGGGTGATTCGAATACTCCTCATCATAAAGTATCTAAATTTTACGTTTCAACGACCATACTGTATAAGCAGTTTCATGCATTTAATATATTCCATATATAAATGTATTTGTTTAAATTTTTCATATTTTGTAACTATAGGTTGTATTGTTTTGTTATTCACTTAAAAGGAGTAGAAGTAACCCGAGTTAGTAACCGACGATTAGAACTGCTTTGAGAGTTCTTAAACAGTAACAGAGATATAGTTACCTCCTACAATCGCTCTTTACAAGCTAAAGAATACTCTAAGAGGAAATGGCAGAAACTCTCAACTCGCAAAAGAGTGGTGCACATAAAGATTGGAAGGGTTGGTCGAAAGTCGAAACCTATTTGTTCAAACTTTATTCACCATTTTTTTGTATTTTGCAATATATCATCAACAATAATAGTGCTAGTGCTATTATCAAGTTTTATTATCTATTTTGTTAAATATTGCTTGCAGATTTGATTTTAAAACTACTTAAAGTAAAAATTGTATTCTTATGGAGTTTTGTTCGACTTACATTTGATAAAATTAAATAAAAAATATTATTAGAATTATTGATTTTTCACATACATTATCAATATGTATTATTTTTTCTTAATTATATATAAAGTATTAAATATTATAATAATACACAGCATTTGAATGTGTATCCTCCAAAAACGTGTTTTGTCTTGATAGTCGGAAGCTCAACGCTGTAACGAAAAATATATGCCTATAATTTGCCCTATGACTCGGAGATTCTGGACAACTTACGCGATGCAAAGTATCTTTCGAGCGTGAACCTTTCGAAATCTTTCAGGCAGATTCCGATACAGCCAAAGGATCGCGATAAGATCTTTTTATGTACCAGGCCGAGGCAGCCTACGGTTTAGAACCACTGCTTTTGATCTAACAAATACACCAACCACTCAGCAGCGTTTAGTAGACTTACTTTTCGGCGACATGGAGGAGAATACATTTGCATATTTAGACGATATAATAATTATACGCTCGACCTTTGAAGAAAACGTGTCACGTCTGTTGCGTGTCCTAGAGAAATTAAAACAGGCCAATCTGAGCCGCAAGAGTCTTGTGTATGTTGTACCTTCTAGAAGAAGCTAAAAGGCAAGACAATTTACATAGAAGACGTCAAAGTCGCAGTATACGCAACATATTTTATCAAATATCATCAGACAGAGATTACATACACAATTACAGACTAACCAGGTATCTTATAGCAATATTGGAAGACGATCTCATGCCTTTATTGCCTCAACAAGTACGGCACGGTGGGCTGAGTCATCACACTAAGGTGATACTACCTGAACTACCTTCATTGTCTACTTATTATTTGATGTTTGTAGATAAATATTCGATCCAGTGCAGTATCTACTATGTATCTTTTGTGTTACAACTTACACCTGTTCGCACTGGGTTTAGGTAGGGGCCAAGGATATGTATGTACATAATTATATTGAGATATGATATGATAATATACTCGTAAACTAACTATGTATTTATAAAGTGCGATTAAAATGAAGTGCGATGTCTGTAACACTAATTTTACCGATGGAGTATTTTGCAACGGGTGCAAAAGGAATATGGACTTTTCTTGTGCTTCAATATCGGAAGTTGGCTATCGTAAGCTCGGCCCAGAGCGACGAGCCGGTTGGAGATGCCCTAATTGCAAGTTAGCTTCTGTAAGTCCGAAGTCAACAAAAGTTCCTGAGGTGACCATTGTTGAACCTGTCACTCTGGAGATGGTTTTGTCAGAGATACGTGGTTTGAAGACACAACTTAGTAAACTTCCCGAGCTCCTTGAAGACGTTAAGTCGATTAAAAACGAAATTATCGAGCTCAAAACCGCCTGCGATTTCAATAGTTCCAAACTTGAAAACTTAGACGCCAGAGTTATAGACATTGAAAATAAGGTCCTTCATATCCAACAATCTGACTTGAATTATTCTAATGACATTGCAATGCTCAAGAGGGATAACATCAATAGGGAACAATGGTCTCGCATAAATAATGTTGAGATAAAGGGTGTGCCTCTTAAAACTACAGAAAATCTGTTTAATATTATTGAAAGTATCTCTAAAGTAGTTGACTACCCCTTCCCAAAAACTCAAGTGAATTATATTGCACGTGTTCCGACACACGGCTCAAAACAAAAGTCCATCATTGTCAGCTTCATAAATCGTTATATTAAAGAAGAATTTGTTGCTGCGTGTCGCGCTCGGAAACACATAACGGCAAAAGACATTGGATTTTCGGAAGACAATCAGTTAATTTATATAAACGACCATCTGATTCCTGAATTTAAGAAGCTTCTTACAAAAGTCAAAGAGCTGACCAAACAAAAGGGCTACAAATATGTTTGAGTTAAATTCTGTAAAATTCACATAAGAAGAAACGAAAAATCCCCGGTCCAAATTATTTCTAAAGAAGCGGATTTAAACAAAATAGCTTAGTATGTAGCTTGCATTGTTTATTAATATATAAGATTTTCTATTTATATTTCGCATTAGCAAAATATTTCTATAATTTTTTTACATTATCGTATATCATTAGTAAAAAAATATATGTTACAGTAACTATTAGCTTAAATATAATTTCTTACCACAGTTTGAGAATCGCACGCATAGTTGTTTATCGGACGCACAGCTTTTGTTCAACCCTATCTTTAAAGACGAGATCGCAAAACATACATCGATCACATTCACACTCAATGAAACGCACAAGTTACTTTTTGCAATCAACTTACTACCCGCAGTACGTATCTACCAACGTAATGGAAGTAGAGTATTTGATTCTCATTGTTTACTTTCTATCTACCTACACATCACCGTATTATTTATTGCATCAATATAAGTTTTACAACAATTACTATGAATTTAAACAGCTATTTATTGTATTTCGCTTGACAATATGAATTATACAAATTCACTTAAAATTTATTATCAGAACGCCAGGGGACTTCGCACAAAAACTTCCATTTTTTATCGTAATTTATGCCTAAGTTCTTACGATATTATAATGATCACAGAAACTTGGCTCGTGGATAGTATCGTAGACACAGAACTATTTGACGGGCGTTATATTGTCTTTCGTAGGGACCGTGATTATGAGTCGCTGGGTCAAACCAAGGGGGGTGGGGTGTTGATTGCCGTCCGCCGTGGCCTGCAGGCTAGTTCTGAGCCTGAATATCACTCTAGCGCGGAAGACCTTTGGATAAAAATCCCGATAAAGACACTTGGCGCTGCTCAACGTAACCTTCACGTAGGTATATTATACCTTTGCAGCCAAAACTTAGGATTGTCGTTTACTCAACAGTTACAGAATTATTTCTGTTCCGTCAACCGGTTACTCACAAAATTTCCTTATGACCAGTATCTTATTGTAGGTGACTTTAACCTTAGCGGAATAGTTTGGATTCCGTCTGCGGATGATGACCACTCTTTTGTTCCCAATAATTATTCCAGTGAAAGTGAGACATTATTAATAGATGAAATACATTCTTTAAATATGAAACAATACAATGGAATTTTGAATAAATTTGGAAAAATATTAGACTTAGTATTATGTAATGTCTCTGTCACAGTACAAGATGCTTGTAGTGAGGCGCTTGCACCTGTCGATCACCACCATGGTGCATTGGTAATCGATTTAGTGTGTGTCTGCGAGTCAGTACTGGGACATGACAGTTATAAAAAGTTCTTGTATTTCCGTGCTAATTATGATGAAATCAACTCGGAATTATATAATATCGATTGGTACCAAATTTTTGCATTAATGTCATTTGATGAATCCATTGCTTATTTTTATACGGTAATTGACTCAGTACACTAATTAAAGTCCTTAAAGAAAAAGCCAAATACCATCGGAAGTTTAAAACCTACGGCAACAGGTCAGACGAGGAATCTTTTAAACTGTTACGAGGTACGGCTAAACATATGGAAAAAGAGTGTTTTGACAGTTATATTCGATCTGTCGAAGACTCAATTACGGAAAACCCAAAATATTTCTGGTCATATTATAAATCAAAATCAGCTGCTATTCCTAACAAACTAGAATACAATAATAATATATACAATACTGGCGAGTCTATATGCAACGCATTTTCTTCTTACTTCTATTCAACGTTTTTAAAACCAGATACTTCAAGCGATGACCATTGCCCCATTATTTCAAGCACTAGCGTATCGGATATTTCTAAGATATTTGTAACACCAGATATGGTTGAAAAACTACTGCTTGGCTTAGATACTTCTAAATCGGCAGGCCCGGACAAATTACCTCCTCACTTCTTAAAGAATTGCTCCAAGTCCCTGAAATTACCAATTTTTCTCTTGTTTAAGCGATCCCTCGACGAATGCGTAGTTCCGGCTATTTGGAAAAGTGCGTATATATCCCCTATTCATAAAAAGGGTGATAAGCAGAAAATAACTAACTATAGGCCGATTTCCAAGTTGTGTATACTAGCTAAAATGCTTGAAAAAATAGTACACGGCCAATTATCGGCGGCTTTGCAATCAAATTTCAGCCCTTACCAACATGGCTTTCTTCAGGGCCGCTCTACAGTAACGAACCTGATATTGCTTAACTCTTTTATAACCGACGCTATGGAGGATTGTGTTCAGGTTGATGTAGTTTACACTGACTACAGCAAAGCGTTTGATCGTATCCAGTACAGAACCCTATTAAAAAAGTTAAGTCAAATTGGCATCAGGGGTGATCTATTGAGGTGGTTCTCTTCCTATATTGATAACCGTTCTCAGGCAGTGGTCATTAACAATTACATATCTAGTTGGGTAACCATTCCTAGTGGAGTCCCCCAGGGATCGTTATATAAGATTTTCTATTTATATTTCGCATTAGCAAAATATTTCTATAATTTTTTTACATTATCGTATATCATTAGTAAAAAAATATATGTTACAGTAACTATTAGCTTAAATATAATTTCTTACCACAGTTTGAGAATCGCACGCATAGTTGTTTATCGGACGCACAGCTTTTGTTCAACCCTATCTTTAAAGACGAGATCGCAAAACATACATCGATCACATTCACACTCAATGAAACGCACAAGTTACTTTTTGCAATCAACTTACTACCCGCAGTACGTATCTACCAACGTAATGGAAGTAGAGTATTTGATTCTCATTGTTTACTTTCTATCTACCTACACATCACCGTATTATTTATTGCATCAATATAAGTTTTACAACAATTACTATGAATTTAAACAGCTATTTATTGTATTTCGCTTGACAATATGAATTATACAAATTCACTTAAAATTTATTATCAGAACGCCAGGGGACTTCGCACAAAAACTTCCATTTTTTATCGTAATTTATGCCTAAGTTCTTACGATATTATAATGATCACAGAAACTTGGCTCGTGGATAGTATCGTAGACACAGAACTATTTGACGGGCGTTATATTGTCTTTCGTAGGGACCGTGATTATGAGTCGCTGGGTCAAACCAAGGGGGGTGGGGTGTTGATTGCCGTCCGCCGTGGCCTGCAGGCTAGTTCTGAGCCTGAATATCACTCTAGCGCGGAAGACCTTTGGATAAAAATCCCGATAAAGACACTTGGCGCTGCTCAACGTAACCTTCACGTAGGTATATTATACCTTTGCAGCCAAAACTTAGGATTGTCGTTTACTCAACAGTTACAGAATTATTTCTGTTCCGTCAACCGGTTACTCACAAAATTTCCTTATGACCAGTATCTTATTGTAGGTGACTTTAACCTTAGCGGAATAGTTTGGATTCCGTCTGCGGATGATGACCACTCTTTTGTTCCCAATAATTATTCCAGTGAAAGTGAGACATTATTAATAGATGAAATACATTCTTTAAATATGAAACAATACAATGGAATTTTGAATAAATTTGGAAAAATATTAGACTTAGTATTATGTAATGTCTCTGTCACAGTACAAGATGCTTGTAGTGAGGCGCTTGCACCTGTCGATCACCACCATGGTGCATTGGTAATCGATTTAGTGTGTGTCTGCGAGTCAGTACTGGGACATGACAGTTATAAAAAGTTCTTGTATTTCCGTGCTAATTATGATGAAATCAACTCGGAATTATCTAATATCGATTGGTACCAAATTTTTGCATTAATGTCATTTGATGAATCCATTGCTTATTTTTATACGGTAATTGACTCAGTACGCGATAAATACGTCCCTACTAAATGGACTGGTAATGAGAAATACCCTAAATGGTACTCGCGGGCACTAATTAAAGTCCTTAAAGAAAAAGCCAAATACCATCGGAAGTTTAAAACCTACGGCAACAGGTCAGACGAGGAATCTTTTAAACTGTTACGAGGTACGGCTAAACATATGGAAAAAGAGTGTTTTGACAGTTATATTCGATCTGTCGAAGACTCAATTACGGAAAACCCAAAATATTTCTGGTCATATTATAAATCAAAATCAGCTGCTATTCCTAACAAACTAGAATACAATAATAATATATACAATACTGGCGAGTCTATATGCAACGCATTTTCTTCTTACTTCTATTCAACGTTTTTAAAACCAGATACTTCAAGCGATGACCATTGCCCCATTATTTCAAGCACTAGCGTATCGGATATTTCTAAGATATTTGTAACACCAGATATGGTTGAAAAACTACTGCTTGGCTTAGATACTTCTAAATCGGCAGGCCCGGACAAATTACCTCCTCACTTCTTAAAGAATTGCTCCAAGTCCCTGAAATTACCAATTTTTCTCTTGTTTAAGCGATCCCTCGACGAATGCGTAGTTCCGGCTATTTGGAAAAGTGCGTATATATCCCCTATTCATAAAAAGGGTGAAAAGCAGAAAATAACTAACTATAGGCCGATTTCCAAGTTGTGTATACTAGCTAAAATGCTTGAAAAAATAGTACACGGCCAATTATCGGCGGCTTTGCAATCAAATTTCAGCCCTTACCAACATGGCTTTCTTCAGGGCCGCTCTACAGTAACGAACCTGATATTGCTTAACTCTTTTATAACCGACGCTATGGAGGATTGTGTTCAGGTTGATGTAGTTTACACTGACTACAGCAAAGCGTTTGATCGTATCCAGTACAGAACCCTATTAAAAAAGTTAAGTCAAATTGGCATCAGGGGTGATCTATTGAGGTGGTTCTCTTCCTATATTGATAACCGTTCTCAGGCAGTGGTCATTAACAATTACATATCTAGTTGGGTAACCATTCCTAGTGGAGTCCCCCAGGGATCGTTATTAGGTCCGCTTTTATTTGTGATCAGTGTAAACGACGTCAGTTCGTGTCTTCATTCGTCCCATATACTTTGTTTTGCTGATGACATGAAGATTTTTGCGAAAATCAGAAATAGCTCGGATGCTGAAAAGCTACAGGCTGATCTTCTTCGGTTGGAACAATATTGTAACACAAATTTTTTGGACCTTAACGCAGCCAAGTGTAGCGTCGTTACATTTACAAGTAAGCATAACATTATATTATACAATTACATTTTAAAAGGCGAGGAGCTGCCTAGAAGGTCTAGAATGACAGATCTGGGTGTAATACATGATACTAAACTCCTCTTCGATGCCCACATTGATAGTGTAGTTACTAAGGCCACTAAAGCTTTGGGCTTTGTGATGCGTACTTCGGTGGACTTTACTAAAGTCAAAACATTAAAAATATTATATTGCTCGCTTGTACGTAGTCATATGGAGTACGCCTCGCAAATTTGGAATCCTAGGTATATAACATATATTGCACGCCTCGAAAATATTCAAAAGAAATTTCTAAAGTACATTTGTTTTAAATCAAATCAGCCATATAACTCCTGTAACTATGTAAGCCTCTGTAAAAAGAACCATATTCTTCCTCTTGAACTGAGAAGAGATATTGCTGACTTAACTTACCTGTTTCATATTACATCAAATCGAATAGACTGTCCTGAACTTTTATCACAAATTTTATTTAATATTCCATCAAAAAATTTGCGGAAAACCCCTTTAATTTACCTACCCTTTGTCTCCTCGAACTATAAACAAAACACCTTCATTTGGCGAGTGGGTAACAAATACAATATGTTTGCGAATAAATTTGATTTAGATCTCTTTAACACTAGCTGTGCGTCTGTTAGAAAGTTGATTAGCGACTCATTCTTTAACTTTGTTCGTAATTGTAATTGATAAATTTAATATAAATATAGATAAATTTAAGCGATAATATCCGATATGTGGTTAATGATGTATTTATATTGTAATTGCTGTTTCTATTTGTGGGGAACTATTGTTAGCTTTATGTTTCTATGTTAATTGTGTATCTGTGAAAGTGCTTTAGCTGTTGTTCCTCCTCAAAATTAAATAAATAAAAATAAATAAATATAGCTTGGATAAGTTATATTGAAAATTTGTTTTTCTATTACTAATCTATTATAATATCTTCTACTTACTATAGGTAAATTAAATATCAACAACGTTATTTTTTCCACATTCTATGCGCCCTATCTTTTTAGGCCACTAGAAGCTTCCAGAACATAGTTGAAAAATCACTTTTTAATTATGTGTCACAACAATCCATACAATAGTAAATGCACTAATATGATCTAAGAAAGTATATAAGATTTCCACAAAACCTTAATAAAAGAGAAACCCTAAAAAAAGGTACTTAACCCTAGAACCCTACTCGGGGTGCCCGAGCACCCCACAGGATTTACTTTTTTAAATTATTTCGTCGATTGCTAACGCAAGAGTCTAAACTTCGGCGTATTTTACCGTGAAGTGACCTTCTACGAATTGGCCAGTGGTACGGCGACAACCGACTGGTGTGGACGTGTGCATAAGTGCCATTGAGTGCTGTAGCACCCCAATGTAGTAACAACGTGAGTATTTTAAAAATATTATGAATGTATTTTCTTGAATCTTATTGCTATAGTTAATTTATCATTGTAAATGTGACGGTGATAATTCAAACATTGAATTGCAAAAGTTAAGTCATTTAATAAAAATAACCTATAAACTTTTTTTTTGTTATTTTTTTTTACAAAATATAAAATTATATACCTATTGCTTAACTGCAGCTTTCAATATTTATATATTATTGTTTGCAGATGGCTTTGGACAGGGGATTAAATGATGAGGAAATCCGTCTCATAGTAAATCAGGACTCAAGTGATGAAGAAGATTTGATTAATGATGGTTCAGTTGCCGAAGAATCTGATGAGGAGCCTGATGGTATTTTAGAAGATTTTCGTCATATAAATACGGATGGCCAAGGAAATGTTGATGAACATGCCTCTAGTAGCGATGATGATATGACCTTGCAAGAGATATCTCAGGATTTAAGACAAAACCTGACATTAATGCTCATAGACCAACATTTGAGAGACCGTCTACAAATACCAACTTCGAGGATTTAAGACAAAACCTGACATTAATGCTCATAGACAAACATTTGAGAGACCGTCTACAAATACCAACTTTGAGGAGGGAGAGTATCTCGGCGATCCTTAAATAACCCAAACCAGTTGATGCTCCTAGGTGTAAACGTCACTCACAGGGGCGTTGTGGTTTCTGCCTGAGGAATAAGGATCGCAAGAGCAAAACGCGATGCGTCAAGTGCAAAATTCCTATTTGCTTGGAACACCAAGTAAAAGTGTGTCAAAAGTGCTCAAATTGATTTTTTTTTTAATTACTTAAAAGGCTGATATTGTGGTCTCATGATGTTAACTATTATAAATAAAAGTAATATTTTCTATAATTGTTTTTATTTCATACTTTCTAGACTGTTTTGTTTTGGGGTTCCTGAGAACCCCTGTGTAGGAACACTGAATACGCCAGACAGTGTAGGGTTCTAGGGTTAAGGTAAAAAATATATATAAATCTCCTGTGTCGACACTTAAGCTCTTTGACTCTAATCTTTTGTTCATGGAAACTAGACACAAGGAGTACTATCTCATATGGGAAAAAAGTAGAAAAAGTGTCCAACTAACACTATAAAAAACCGTCCACAATGGCGCTGGTGAACTAACACGGTGTAGCAGGATGTAATTTCTTGGCGCACACATATATTTTACCACCAGATGGTAATGTGGCGCGATTCTTATATAACGCTTTTCGACGGAACTTTCCATACACGTAGATTATACTCCTTGTGTCTAGTAACTAGTCTCCATGCTTTTGTTACAGGTTTTTTGACAAATTTAAAATTCCTAGTGTGATCGGCTGTGTTTATTTTTTGGTGGTCATGATTCATCCCAAAATACAAGAAGAACGATATTAATGCAGAAAAGGCTACCATGCTAGAAATATTTTAATTGTGTGATACTATACAATATGTCTAGCACTTGGCCTACCAGCAAGGTCTCTCGCCGCAGCACCGACTGAGTGTGAGAGCACGTCTCACATTTCACCATCGTCGACTCACCGCTACCCGTTTACCGAACACTTTGAATTGCTGGACCGCCTCGTATCAAATGTCGCTATGGTTCATCGTCCTTTAATTAGCGCAAAACGCCTCTAACTATAAACTGTTCACATGACTCTTATTATCGATTAAAATTTTCAGAATGAGTTATGAAAACGATTTAGATAGGAAAGAAAAGTCAGCGCGTCCTATAACACTCAATGTCCTTACTAAAATAAAAACCTTTGATGGCGATAAAAATAAATTAGGCTTATTTATTCGGAACTGCGAAAATGCTCTATCATTAGCTACAGAAGAACAACATAGTACTGTTTTAAAATATATACTTTCCCAATTAGAGTTAAATAAACTCCTTAAAATTATTCGACAAATGGTCAGAATTTAAGGAATTCCTCAAATCAACATCGGCCGAACAACACACAGGAACACCTTTTATTAGATCTGCAAATTTGAAAATAAAACCAAATGCATCCGTTTACATAGTTAAGTCTTCGATTAGAAACACATTTGACCAGGTTACAAGCCTGAATGTGTGACCATTCAGGTAAAGACCTAAATGTACTAAAAGGCTGAATCGCTAATACTGAAGACCTGGCACTTCATACCTTTCTATTAGGGCTACCTAGCCAAATATCTACTATTATCAGATGTACCCAACCACATGAAATGAAGCCATTCATCTGACAACACAGGAAGAAAAACTACAAAACAACAACAAAATAGGGACAAGACGTAACGCATCACCACCATTCTATATTCATTCAGCACAGAAAAAAAACTAGGGGCATAATAGTAAGCTTGGAAAGGCTATCCGATCCAAACAATACAAATGATCTTCAATTACATGTATTGAGTGCCTTGTGCAGTACGTTACTGCCAGTGATGATCATGAAACACATAGAAACATTCTCATCACTAATGTTCACCAATTGCAAAATGCGTGGACCTTGGAATGGGATTGGCAATAGACATAAACCCGTAACATACAATTTCAAATACTTTCACATACTTTAAGAAAAAAGGGCAATATGAAGAGTTCTCGATGGAGTGCGGGAAGCGATACTGGAACCATTGAAGGCATACTATACAATTCCCAAAACGCAAGGCCAGGTCTCAATAACGATCACAATGCAATTGGAAATGAACAGAATACCATTCAGAGGGTTGAAATAGTACCACAGTTACATCACATGCACAACAAAATCAGAGCATTGTGTTGTTCTTATGTCAAAACAAAGCTTTTGACGAAGAAGAAGCAAAAAGGTTATTATACCAAACACATGAAGGGATTACCATGCAATTTGCTAATGAGTTTGACGACAGACTTAAAACAGCAGTATCAATTACAAAAACATTGGTATTTTCGGACACAACAGAACAAAGACTCGGAACGAGCCAAAGAGCTTGACTCAAATTAAAACTGTAAGTGGCAGACTTTGGAACTATATAGTTTGAGTAGATTGTAGGTATGTTCTAGGTTAAGGTCACATTTTGCTATCCCTTTTTTAATGTAAAAAAATCACAGACATGTACCCAATTAGTTATTAACTTAATATATCCTTGTCCGAGATGTTTTCAACTTCTAAAAGATGATGATGAATGTTGTCAACTATTCTCTAATTTTATATGCTTAAACACAATAATGAACAGAGTTTGATTAGTGTTCAAAACATCAAAAGTTGCAGGAGCCTGCCAGATTCATTAAGGCCAAACAGATCTAAATCACATGTCTATTCTGTTTCTACTCAATCTGCAAAGTACATGATTTGCAAACAAACATTCATAGGTATTTTTTTAGTAACTCAACAGCGTCTTCGTCACTTGATAAAGTTTATAAGTATTTTTTCACTTGTACATCAGCATATTCGTCGTTTGATAAAGTTGTTATTGGAAGGTAAAATTCCTATGGACCAACGTAGCAAACAATCGCCTGGCATAGCTAAGTCGGAGTTGTCCTAGATGAAATAAAGCAATACATAATTATCTTCATTTCCAACTAAAACAGGACACAATATCAATAGAGAATATCACTATTTGAATGAGAAACTGAATGTGCTCATATAATGTACAAATTATTTTACTTTGTCAATAATATGAATGTAAAATATAATTGTTATTTGAAAATTTTCAAGGAACACCACCATCTCTTTTAGGGCTGCCCTCGATACCCATTGCAGATGTGAAGATTTAGAAATAAAACAACAAGCAAGTTTTTGAAAGATAATGCCAAAAGCTAAGGCTGAAAAACTTGTGCATACTGGAAGAGCTACTAATTTTATGACAAGCTGTCTAAATGTTTTGTTTCATTTTAAAATGAAACTATGCTAAACATGATTGTATTTCAAGTTTCCTCCTACTTATTATAGCGATTTAATGCCTTCTAAAGAAAATGTGTTTTCCTTAAAAACAAGTCCATATTTAAGTAGAACATGTTAAAATTTATATCAGCCAAAACTCAGACATTTCACGAACTTATTTTTACAAAATATGTTGATCTTCCAAACTTTCTTAGTGATCATTCAAATAATTATGACTAAGTTTTTTTTTAACATCAACTTGAATATGGAGTCTTTAGATCAACTGACAAAAATACTTTATCCAAACTTTTCGTAATCAGAAACACTCATCACAGACAATGATTATACATAATTTAAAAAACACCACACATTCACACAAATTATTTCACCGTATGAAATAAAAATCAACGCGAAATATGCTTCACAAACACATTCCAAAACTTATTTTGATGATTGCATGTTTATTTTATAATTGACGCTAAATATTAAACGGGATGATCACAAACTATATAGAGAATAATACGTATTATGGGGAATGGGGATAATAAAGCTGATTATGCAGGAATGAGAAAGCTTAAAATTCAAAGCCTGAGAAAGGACCATAGATTAGTAACACAGAACAATATTACCCTAGCGGGAAGAAGGTCAAATTCATACAAAAAAATTTAGGACAGGACACAGCTGCCATCTCTGTTAGTCCCACAGAAACTGTTTGAGCGGCAATTTTAAATAACCCTGATTCTACGAATAAATAATAAGTCAGGAAATGTAACTGTGTTATAAAAATGACCCAACAAAAGTCGTGTCCAAATAGGCGGGGCTTAAAAGTCGTGTCCAGCGCGTCATCAGTCGGACATTTTTCTTGCAAGCGAACACACGTCAAACTTACGCATACGTTTTCGTTTTTTTATTATGAATTACAGCTGCTAATCATCATGCCATCATTTGTAGGTGAAGTGGTGCAGGAGCCATACAAAATCAAAACCTCCAGGGATTACTTCTCACTGGTAAATAGTAGTAAAATTATATTATATTCAAATAAGTTAATGTAATAAGCAAACCGAGATGGTCAATACTATGCAAAATGAAGTCAGTCAATTTTTGAACCAATGTAGAAGGTATTTTATTTATTCTTTATGAAATGTATAATATACCTAATATGTTTATATTTTTATCAATATTTAAATGTATATCGATATAATTGAGGGATTTTAAAAATGATTTTGCATTTTGCTTGCGTTGTTTTCTTTTAGTATCCCAGCCGATCCAATTCGGCAAAATAAGTAGTTAGCTGCAGTTAAGCTTGAAAGACAAGAGTATCCCGGGGAAGAGCCCATAAGGAGGCGGTGCGGTTGGCCAAAGTCGGGCTCGACCTCATGATCAGCTGCATCGAGAGGTTAGGCCTTCGGGTCAGAGTTGAAAAGAGCAAAGTCCTTCTCTTCCGCGGGACCGGCCGTAAAGGACACCCTCCGGTAGCTACCCTCCAGATCCGAGGGGCAGGGTCAGGATGAGCCCCCAGATCAAGTATCTGTGGCCCATCCTTGACGGAGGGTGAACCTTCGACCCACATCTGTCAATATTGGCTCACTAGACATGGTTGCTTTGATGAGTACCTGTGCCGGAGGGCCCACAGGGAGCCAGTAACAGTATGTTACGATTATGGCGCGTCGGTGGACTGGGACTGATGAAATCATTCTAAAAAAAATATTAAATAATATTGTTTTATTATTGACTTGGTTCACATATTGCATGCCATCGTCCACGCAGCTATCACTCGACTGTCATAGGTGAGACATTGCAGCATGCGCGCCTTAAATTATACAAATCACTAATGAGTCTAATGACGTCTATTTGTAACCTCGAAAGTGATTGGTATTTTAAATCATACGTCGTTTTGGTTTGAAGTAGGCCCACTTTTTATGTCATTTGTTCTGAGTTAGACTTCCTGACCATACGTATACGTAGTATTCTCTATATAGTTTGTGTTCCTGACTTATTATTTATTCGTAGCCCTGATTAGCATGTTCTTTTATTCAAAATAGAATATACCTACTTTGGCTTCAGAAATCAGAATTGATATCGACACTTCCATAAGCAGATCTTATAAATGCCCTGAATCAATTCAAAAGCCAAATTATTCATGATATCACATTAAATAAAACAATTATAGTTTTGTGCTAATTTTTATTCACCTCATTTACTATTTCTATAAACAATAATATACAATCCTAACAATTTTTATACGTTAAAATTTCCAACTGCTTCCTTCATAATAATAGTTTTATTGATATTATCACTAATTAGTAAAATCACACGTATTTATTGTCTTTGTCACTAAAAGTCCTATAACACTTTCACTTCACATGATTACGGAGATGACTGGCTAAACTCAACGCAAAAGCAGAAAAACTTCAACAAAACGACAGTAATTACATTTATATTTCAAACTATGAAAACCTAAATGAAAACAAACAAAGCAGCCATTTTATAATTCCAAGTTAAAACTTCAACACAGACTAAACTTCAATTGTAGTAATGTTACCTACCATTGCATAAAATTAATATAAACATTTTCACTATATATATTTTATTTTAAGTTTATTTACTTTTTAAACACAAAATGATCAACAGTTAATGTTTTAAAACTTATAATAATAGTTAAATATTTTTACTAATAATAACTCTTCAGCGTTGTGAAGTTTTTTTATTATGAAAGACCCATTTTTATTTATAGGCTTGCAGCACTGAACAATCCCCAAATAGGTCTCAAATAATGTAGAAGTTTTTTTTTTTTTCCTTTTATGGCAGAAAAATGTCGAAGTTGACCAACAAACGAAGAGTGATATTGTGACAAAGACAAAAGAAAGTGTCTATGTCTCTGTCACTCTTGGAGTTTTTCGTATGTTGTTATCTCGTTCCAATACGGTATTATTATTAGCTTGTCAAATCTATTGATACTTGATCTAAGGTGTCTATAATAAAACTATAAAGTTAGGAAATAAGAGGAGATGCCCCTTTCTTTCAACTTTCAACTGTAAATGAGTGCCTGATCCGCCATCTTAAGTGCCCTTTTCATAGTAGTATTCTCTTTATTGTTTGTGGTTTTACTGTATTACATTTGTATTTTACAGGGATACCACATTCATAATAACAAGTCTTAGCTTGGCAAAAAAGAGTATGACGTGGTGACAGGTGAAACCTATGATGTTGACAATACTTGGCTGACAAATACTTGATTGTGAGTAAAGCTTAGTGTTTCACATTTATTTTTAACGATTTGATTAAATTATCTTGATGATTTTCCATATTATGATGAGACCTAAGTAAAAGTGGCGCCCTCATTTTTTCCATACTCTTTTTTGCCAAGCTGTACTTATTTTCTTGAATCAAGTGTATTTAAAATAATAAAAAAACTGGAAAAGGTTGATAGATAACTATAGTGCCACAAACTTTTCTTGTCCGGTACGAGCGTCGCTGTCATGGATATTAGTATTGCTAGTAAATAAAAATTAACCATTATATGGGGAAAAATAATAATATATGGGGAATAATAAGTAATTTATTGAAGTGTCTTAATAAAACAATGTATACTAATATCTAGAAAATACAGTTCTAGGAAAATAAATGTGACATAAACTTAGGAACAATACTGATATGATAGGTTCCGTTACCTGTACTATTAATATAATATCTTTTAAGATACCTAGCAATCGGAACCGTTCGATAATTATAACTTTGCCATTGTAATTAATAATGCAAGAAATAAAAATAAATACATTTTAGTTGGATTTTTATTAGGTGTTGGTGAATAGTAAAATTATTTATTGTACGCACCAAGAAAGAAAATAGACACAAACATTACAAAACAGTACAAATAGCGGGCTTATTGCTAAGAGCATTATTAATAAATCATTTTAAGCGCTCTACATGCGTTTTCCTCTATATTTTGATACAATAATTATGATCAAACAAAACAACATCTGAAGAATCACACTCTAGAGAACGAACTCCATCAATTATTTGATTTCCCGAATAGTCAAAATGTTCATCTTCAGAATCACTTCTTTCGCTTTCACTATCGCTGGCCAAACTAATAATGAACGGTTCATCTAAAAACGCATATTTTTCTCTGTATTTGTTTTCGTTTTTTTTACACGATCGCAATGTTTTTTCCATTATACAACAGATATTCTGTAAAAGGCTCCTGCAATCAACTGAGGCATTTCAGTACTTGATTTTCGAAGGTTCTTCTCTGCTACATTCCGTTTCATTGAACTCCAGATCATTTCTAGTGCATTAAGATCGCAATGATATCGATCGCAGTGTTAAGATCGCAATCTTAACACCGTGTGTCCTCTATCTTTCATCAATTTATCAATTTCGTATTCTGGTGCCGGTTTGTGTCTTTTAATTAGTTCATAAAGCTGAGGTTTTGTACAGCTTTCGTGGAATTCCACGTTCTTTTCAGCTAGCCATTGTTGCATGGCTAACTACATTGCAATTGCAAATTTGGAAGTAACATGTCAGCGACCCATTTTTTAAAATTTGTGTTGTTCATTTCATCATGATAATCACCGCTTTTTGTATTTGATTCATTGATGAAAAGCTGCTTCTCATCCTGCATTGACGATTATATAAATCTATTTCCTTTAGAAACTGGGTTCAGAACACCATCATCCTTATTACTTTGCCAACATCGTCCAGCTGTGTGCAAAGTGTGAATATATATTTCGTCCAAAAATACTACAAGTTTCTTTTTGTCACTAAGTTCGTTTTTGTAAATATGTCGCCCTCCATGCGGATATATCATTACGTTCAGTAAGAACTATTAGATTGGGTCTTCTTGTATCGAAATCCTAGTTAATGTAATATTTTCCGTAGGGTCTCTCGGCTCCCCTTAAAATCAATTTCTTCTCGAAGAACATTAAGTAACTTCGGTAAAGTGGGAATTTCTTTTTTAACTGAGTAATGTCCCTGTTTCATCGGCCCGTTTCTTTTCATTTACCATTCGTCGCACTGACCTTTCACTAACGCCTGTAATAAAAAAAAGTAAATAAGTAAGTTTCCGTTTCATTAATACGTAGGTAAATTCATCCCCATCTATGCTGGTAATACTAACCTGTAGCGGCAGCAACTCGTTCATATACTTTTTGTAATGGTATAATTGGCGCTTGGTTGCGTTTTTCTTCATTCATGAAAGAAAGAACGCGTAAAACAATGCTTCTACCATCGCTTTTCAATACTCCAGGCATGTTTGATGGTCATAAAAACCACAAAACACAAAACTCCGCAAGTTGTATTTGAGAGCTAACTGACAATGTCTGTCTGACATTTCAAAATGCCGATGGTAGTACCAATTTCAGCCGCCGGCCAAGAAAAGTATGTGGCACTGTATAAGCATTAGCCCTACCCAAACATTTATTGTAATTTTAGACAGCTATATTTTTCCGGATTATCGAAAATATCTCATGACTAATAACAAATCGCTGAAAACAAGGCTATAAACATCTTCTTAATATGTATGATCTTACTTAGCCTTTTAGGATAGCAATAAGCATATTTGTTTTTATTGTGTCTATTTCGAAGTATCATCCGTAGTCACCCGTTTTATATAATACCACATTCTTGGGTAATCTGCCTATAACAAAACTGGTATCATCATATTTTATAAACCGACCAAATTAAAATGGCGGACATATTTGACAAACTCCGCGCGGCCATTTTGAAGCAACTCACATGGAGCCATTATGGCTCCAAGCGCCGGGACGTTCCGTAGTATTCTATGTCAAACCGCGCCAAACTTGTCTCCGTCTCTCGTGAAAGAAATAATTATGACGATCTGTGCAATTAAATTGTGTCACTACACATCTAAAAAACAAAAGAAGTGTAATAACATCACTTTTCGCAGGAAATCTTTCAATATTTCGTAGTATCTTGTAATTAATTAGGTTTAAATAAAAACATTTTTTTTCAATTTTTCAATTTCAATGCTCAGTGTTGCCCGATTGTGAAAATATTTTTACTGACTATTTTCCCCCACTGATTAATTTTAAAACAGTTGCTACTGATATTAACGTAGGTACGTGACACGTTCTCTAATTAATGTGTTTGTGTGATTGAACGATACAAACAGTGAAAGAATAACAAACATTCATACATCCATACATACAAACTTTCGCGTTTATATTACAACAAGTTACAAGTTTAAATAGTAATGCAACAACTTTACATAACTACTGTGTTTCATGCCAATAAAAAATAAATATAAAAAATGTATATTTTACTAGTTACTGTTATTATTTTCTTTTATTAGTTTAATATAAATAAACATTTTTGTAATATAACAACTTTGTATAATAATATAGCTAGTGTGAGCGTAAAACTCCATTTACTATTTATTTCACTGAAAACCAATATCAATTTATCATATAAACACTTTTTTTTTTTTTTTTTTTTTTTTTTTTTGGCAGTTCTCGTACGTAGTACATTTGCCATTATCAAACGGGAGAAATTTTTCCATGTATATAAAGGGACGAGAGATGTTAAATTTAGGAATCATTCAGGGCAGGATATAGGATATGTATGACAAGATAATAATAATATTATTATGAAATATTAATTTATATAGCTATACATATATTTAAATATATTACTTATATTATAGACACACAAGACTTTCATCAAATAAATACTAAACCTAAATTTCTATATTATTAGTAATTATATAATCTGAAATTATTTTATATATGTAATATTTTTTTATAAATAACAGACAAGTAATTGAGGTTGGAAAAGGGATTTGATGATCTAGTAAGGATTTCAGGAAATCGGAACGGTCATATAAAGGACAAGAAAAGAAAAAATGATTTACATCGCCAGTTTCACAACCACACAAACAAGAAGAGTCGTTAATAATTTTAAACTTGGAAAGATGAGCAGGTGTACAAGTATGGCCAAGTCTCAATCTTGAGATGATACTAGAGCACCTCCTATTAAAATTCATTGAGAAAAACCATGGTTTTGATAAAATATCAGGCTGAAGAGAGTAATAATAATTACCTTTTTGTTTACTGCTTTTTTCCCATGACGTTTTCCAACATGTATCAAGATCGAGTTTAGGTATTGATAACAAGTCTGAGCAGTAAATCTTATACGGAACAAGGTCACCACATGAAATAGCTTCATTAGCGAGAGCGTCTGCTATAACATTTCCTTGGATTCCAGAATGTCCAGGAATCCAAGAAAATTTAATATTGTAATGTTTTGCTATGCATATTGTTAGTAATTGTCTTGTGTCAAATATTATGGGGTTGTGTTGCTTAATTTTAAATGGGTTTTTTTCTAAGGCTTGTAAAGAACTAAGTGAGTCAGTAAAAATGATTGAATTTTTGAGTTTAGCTAGTATTATATAATCTATGGCTTTGAAAATACCCAAGCACTCTCCAGAAAAAACAGAAGATTCTGGAGGGAGTTTTACCTTCTGTACAATGTTATATTGACGGTGGAAGATACCTACGCCTACTAAACCGTTAACATTATGTTTCGAAGCATCTGTAAATATGAGATGGGTATTTTTAAATTTTTTCTCAACAATTGCATTAAATTTTTCATTAGCTATTAAAAAATCTGACTTAGCTATACCAATATTTAATATTTGTGGTGATAGAATAAGAGATTCGAAGGAACAAGAAAACAAAGGTAACATGTTAGATTGATGTAAAGGTGCAGAGAGAGATTTAAACTTATAATAGCTATTAATTAAATGTGGATTCGATTTATGTATCCAATACGGTGAATTAGATACTAAGTAAGCTAAAAGATGAAGTTTTTCAATAAGAGGGTGATTGGAAAGCTGTAGACGTCGAAAGAGAAATTTATCAGACAAATACTGACGACGTAGTTGTAACGGAGGATCACAGCACTCAATTTGTAAAGCGTTAATTGGGCTAGACTTCATTGCTCCACAAATGATTCTCAAACATTTGTTTTGAATTTTGTTCAACATTTTAAATCCAGAAAGAAGGCCCGGTTCCAATAGGAAGGTTCCATATTCGAGGACACTACGTATGAGAGCATTATACACGAGTTTCAAATAAAAGGGATGGGCACCCCACCAAACTCCTGCTAAACATCTTATGATGTTTATTATTTTTTCACACTTATTTGCGATGAAATTGCAATGAGGGATGCCTGTAAGTTTCCTGTCTAAAATGACACCTAAAAATTTAAAATCATTTTTTTGTGGTATAATGGTCTCATCGTAATAAACATGAACTGGAGTGATAGTTCGCATACGGGAGAATAAAACTACTGAGCTTTTAGATGGGGACAAATATAGTCCATGATCATCAAGCCATTTTTTTAAATATTGAAGTGATGACGTTAACTCTGTGCATGCTAATTTAATGTTTTTACTTTTTACATATAATAATAAATCATCCGCATATTGCAAAACTTCAATCTTTCTATCAATAGCTAAGTCTAGATCATATGTGTATAAATTATACAATAAGGGGCTCAAAACGGACCCTTGTGGAAGGCCTTTGGATAACACTCTAGAATGTTTTTGTTCACCATCAGTAAACAAAATCGATCTATCATTAAGCATATTTATAACAAAAGAAATAATTTTTCTGGGAATCTGAAGGCATAAAAGTTTTTGTTTAAGAATTGGTATCACGACATTGTCATAAGCATTAGATAAATCCAAAAATGCTGCAATGACAAAATTATTATCAGAAAAGGCTAGCCTGATATCGGTTGTAAGTAAACTAATATTATCTATACTACTTCTGTTTCGTCTAAAGCCAAATTGAGTTGTTGATAGCATACTGTTGCTTTCAACGAACCATTCTAGACGATTCTTAATTAATTGTTCGCAGATTTTTAGGAGGACAGATGAAAGGGCAATAGGACGGTAAGACAAAGCAGAAGAAGGATCTCTATTAGGTTTTAATATTGGAATTACAATTTGTGATTTCCAATTTGCAGGAATGTGACCAGAGTGAAAAATAGAATTGATTAAATTTAAATAATATATCATGCTTATGTCATTTAAATGAGTAATGAAAGAATAATATATCCCATCTGGACCAGGTGCAGAATCTGATGCATATTCTAAAACGTTCTTTAATTCTGTCATTGAAAAGGGAGAGTTTAATTCAGATGATTCATTGTATAAGGCACAGTTATCATTTAAGTTATCTTTACGAAAATTAACAGTGGGAGGAGCAATTCTATCAAGAAAATCGTCTACTAGAAAAGATGGAAAAGTTGGGGATGGGGTGGTATTATAAGCTGATCTAAATCTTCCAATGTTTTCCCAAACACTGGATGAGGGAGTATTGGGAGATAAAGATGAGCAGAACTTTCGCCAGCTGTCTCTTTTTTTTCTTTTAAAAAGTAATTTTGTTGCGTTTGTAATCTCCTTTAGTGATAAGAGGTTTTCTAATGTCATATTATTATTAAATATTTTTTCAGCATTTTTTCTTTTATTTAAAAATTCTTTGCATTCGACATCCCACCATGGAGGACTTGGAATATAAGGGTTCCCATGTTTTATATTAAAAACTTCATTGGCACTTTCAATTAATATATCTAAAAAAATTTGGGCACCGCAAGAATCACTAATATTTTCTGATATTTTCTGACTAAGTTTTAAATCAACTTTACTACTAAATTGAGTCCAAGTGTCAGAATTGACTTTTGATATATTGTATCTCGGGAATAGTTTATTGCAAGTTTTAATTAATTTGCCAGGAGGAAATGAGGTAATAATGGGATAATGATCACTGCCAAATGTGGATGTTAAAACAGAACTTGACAGCTGAGATACAAATTGGGGTGAGCAAATAGTTAGATCTACTACACTATTTCCTTCAGATAAGTTTGTACGTCTAGTAGAATTACCATTGTTGATGATACACAAGTTGTTTTTATCTAGAATGTCCAAAAGTTTATTACCATAACAGGTTGTCATGGAGCAGCCCCAAGACTGGTGATGACAATTAAAGTCACCAGTTATAATTAATGGTTTAGGGAGGGATAAGAATATATCCCCAACTTCATTTAATATATTAATAGAAATATGTGAAATATATACAGAAACAAAACAAATTTTATTTACAATTACGGCTAAAATAGAAATTTCAGAACTATGTACAGGAGTGGATATTATATTAAAAGGGTAGCCTTTCTTAATGAGAAATGCTACACCACCATATCCATCTAATCTGTCTTCTCTAACAGTATTATATTTTTTAATATTTAATGTAAAACCTGGTCTAAGCCAAGTTTCACATAATGAAAATAAAAAAGGGTTATATTTATTTAATAAGTAAATTAGATCACTTTTTTTATTAATTATGCTTCTAGCGTTCCATTGTAATATTTTGTTGGCCATTATTTATTTTGATTATATTTACAATTAACTCCATTAAGGGGGCAACGATGGACGGTATATTATTATTGGTCTGGGCAAAAGTTTGTAATAAAGATATAATATCTGATATTTTTGTTGGTTCTTGTGTGGAGGGAGTATCATTTGAAATTGGGCTATAATTTTTATCTAATTGATTAAAGGAAAATTCTTTTATGATATTATCATGTGCAGTTTTGTCGTAACCTTTTCCAACTTGTATAGGGCGGGAAGGTTTAGATATAACTGTTTTCTTGTAAGATTTTTGTGGAGTATAAGAAGATGGAGTATTAATATTTTGGAAAGATAATTTTCTTTGAGGACTGGACAAGGTTTCAGCGAATGATTTATTAAGTATAGGGAACATTTTACTTGCTTCTTGATAAGAAACACAATTTTGGGACATATATAGTTTTATTTCTTTTTGTCTGTTAAGTTCCGGACAAGATTTACTGTTTGCCATATGGCGACCAGAACATTGACAACAGTAATAGTCATCTTCAACATTACATGAATCACTAACATGATCCTGACCACACTTGAGGCATCTTGGTTTGGAACGACATTGCATCTTTGTATGACCATAACGACAGCAGTGATAACATTGGATGGTGGGAAAAACATATAAGTCTACGGGCAGAGAGTTGTAGCAGATAAATATTCTTTTTGGGAGTACCTGACCATCAAAATACATTACTACCGACTGTGTGGGTTTCCATATTGGAGACCCATCAACAATAGTTTTATAATTAAGTCGTCTAATTTTAACTATTTTGCCACAGCCAACAGGGGTTGAGATATTAGAAATAATTTCCTCAGGAGACCAATCTGTTGGAACTCCTCTAACAATGCCTATTCTTAAAATATTAAATGAAGGGACATATGCTTTATAATTATTGTCGGTGATTATACTATTGTTAATAAAAGAGTTAGCATCAACATAATTTGTGAAGGAAACAGACATACGGTTTCGACCAATTCTCTTAACACTACCATTAACTATATTATAAATTTTATTTTTTAAAAGAAAATTTCCGAAGGTTATCGGGTGCAATATTTTTCCGTCATTATCAGAGGATTGGATCTTCTGAACATGAATAATGTAAGGAGGTGCATCTAGTTCATTGTAAAGATTTCGACCAATTGGAGTATTTGGTTTACTGACTGAATCATTAATATTATGAGGCACTGGATTATCTGATTGTAATAAAGGCTGTGCAAGTGGAATATTAGTTAAATTTTTACCCTCATCTGATTTATCGGACTCTACACAACGACATCCAATGTCCTTTTGGTTTCCCGTATTTTTTCTTTTCTTTTTGTTACAATTTTTGCATATTTTATGCAGGCGACCACGTTTTAAACTAACTTTTTTGGAAGATTGGTCAGTGTCCATACTAGAATCATTATATTCTACTGTAACAAAACTGCAAGCTTCGGGCACTTTACATGTTCCCCCGGGATCCGGGGGTTCATTCATGTTGCAATAGAATGTAAAAAGAAACTTACCAACCAAGAATTTTCTAACTAACTATAATATATACAAATAAAATTTATAAAATAAATATTATAATAAACTGATCTGAATGACTAAAATAATAAAAAAATAATGAGAAACAAAAAACCACAACTGCGCGCCTTGAAATTTCCCGCCGTTTTTTTTTTTTCCTCATATAAACACTTAAAAAATACGATTATCGAAAGCACAGACAAAATATTTTTCAATATGACATTTCTTCATCTTTTTCTATAAGGCCAATAGGGACTAGGGATGTGGTCAATATATTTTTAGAGTGAAGTGTATAAGCGATTGAACAAAATGAACTATAAAATAGACAGTGTTTTTCTTTACCCATATTTTAAAATTTTATAAATTACAATTTGTTAATAGATTATAAAACAATGTTACCGTAATGCGATTTGTTATTAAGTTGTTACGATTGTTGCGATTTGTTATTGCAAATGTCAATCTTTTATAATACTAAAGTATATATTGTAAGGATTTTATTTTTATTATGAATACTTCTGAATATCAATTTCATCCTGAACAATTAACACTATCCCATATAATATAAAATTGTTTTTTTTCTTCCGTGAAACAGCTTTGCTGTGTTTCGGAGAGAAGGGCAAGACAGGCAGTGTAATTACTGGCACCGAGACTTAACATCTTATGTCTCAGGATGGACAACACATAGATGACTTGCCTGGGCTCGTTCCAGGTAAACTAGTTTATGTTCATGGGCGACGTCGACCACTTACCATCAGGTGGCACGTTTGTAAGTTTGCCTATCCAACTAACATAAAAAATAATAATAAAAGCGCATAGCACTGGCATAAAACTCAACTGAAGTTTACAGAAATATTTTGTGGGACTTTAAAATGAGAGTTATGATTACTCAATGAGAACTTCATGAAAAATAATTGTATCAGTCTTTTTGTTTAGATGTTCGAGACAGGGCGCCGCCCGCGCAAGGATTTTTGATCATAGAAAATATAAATAAGGTGACAATAATACTAGGATCGACTTTTCTTCTAGGCTCTGGCTGCTCTGTTATGTTAATATTTTATTTGTGACCTCTTTTTATCGACTATTTTACAATTAAGACTAAAATAAACAAAAATACCTCTAAGGCCTCTTTTCTTTCCTTATCTTACAGAAATTGCGAAAAAATTAAAAGAGGAACCAATTTCTAACAGGTATTTTGTATTTACGAAATATAAATTTGTTTTTTATAAAGATGCTCGACTAATATTTTCTTTACATTCTTCTTTTTTAACAGAAATATTCAATATAGGTATTATCAGTTTTTGAAATAATTCCAGCAACGTGGTATCGTTAAATATGTATTTTAATAATAATGAATTTTACTTATGTCTATGGCTTATTACGAGGGCGGCACTGAAAATTTCGGGAATCAAGGAAGTGACACAACATTACTATTTAAAAATGTATTTATTGCTTTTCGAAGTATTCTCCGCGAAATTTGACACATTTTTCCATACGATGGAACCAATCATTGAAGCAACCATTCCATTCGGAAGTTGGGGTCTCCAAAATGGCCGTTTTGTAGGCGTCCACAGCTTCTTCAGGCGATGAAAATCTCTGACCACGCAATTTATTCTTTATTTTAGGGAAATTATAGAAGTCATTAGGCTTAGGTCGGGGCTGTACAGCGGATGGTCTAATAATTCTATGTTTTCTTGCTCTAAAAACTCTTTTGTTCTGACATTCTGTGCGCGGTGTGAGAACTCGCATTGTCGTGATGGAGGATGATGCGGCGGTGGCAGTTCTCTTTACGGAGTTCAGAAACGACCTGTGGCAAACAAATGCTAGCATACCATTCTGCCATTCTGCATTAACCGTTCTTTGTCCCTCTAGAGGAATAGTCGCAACATGGCCGGTTTTGGAGACAGACGTGGCCACCATTTTTTTTGCAACACTCCGTGAAAGAACAATTTTTGTTAACTCATTTTCGAACACCCAAACTCGTGACTGGTTTTTTGTTTCGGGTTCGTACGCGTATATCCAGGATTCTTCACCTGATACGATTTTGTATACAGCATTTGAGGATCCTGCGTGGAATCTTTCGAGAGTTCTGACGCACTAAGTAACGCGAGCCGCTTTTTGCTCTTCACAGAGCAAATGCAGTATCCATCGGGAAACAACTTTTTTACACCTAATTGTTCATGCAAGATTATTTGTATTTGACTCATGCCAATGTCTAAAGTTGCCTAAATTTCGCGGTATGTCAAATGTCGATCTTCCTCAATCAGCTTACGCACAGCATCAATGTTTTCTTGGGTGACTGCAGTTTTTGAACGACCTTGACGGGGATCATCACTGAGCTTGACACGTCCACGTTGAAATTCAGCAAACCAGCGATAAATTGTGGTTTTGGATGGGGCTTCATCACCAAATGCAGAAATCATCCGGTCAACACACTGTTTTTGTGTTAAACCACTTCGAAAGTCATAATAAATCATCGCTCTAGAATTTTCTCTAGTCAATTCCATTTTCTCAACGACTAAACAAGTTTGACAAGACCGAGAATCTTTTTTTAAATAAATAAATGGTATTCGATTATTAAAATCAATCATTAGATTTTAATATGACAGGAACAGTGGAAATATTCCGTTCCCGATACTTTTAGTTTTAGTGCAGCCTATGTAATGTTGTTCATTCCTTGGCTTTCTTAAGCTTCGTACGTTTGAACACTAAAAAGTTAGCGCTATAAAAGCTATGGTCACATTAGCAGCTTCCATATTTTGCATGAACTGTCGTGTAATAATCCAATATGGCCGAAATAATTTTCAAACGACAACTATGGACGACGAGTTTCTTTACTTCTACATGTGTGCTCACAATTTGACAACACCACATGTTTTTTTTGTAATTCACATTTTTTGATCCCATATACACTATAGTACAATTTCATAGCTCTACTCCATTTTTACACAGCCACTGAACTGCATGCGTCTGAACTGATCGAAAACAACGGCCAAAATGAACAATGCTACTCTCACCACGAAGCGCGATAAGTTGGCGCGCTTAAACCCTTTAATATACCGCCACCCGCACTATAATGCACACGCAGCCCGAATGTTCGCGACGATAGCTGATAATAGTCGGTCACATCTGCGAGTATCATGTCACGCCGTAAGTTTTGTGACGATACACGCAGGTGCAGCCGTAGCATTATGTGATCGTCCAAGTAGTATCTAGTAGTAATCTTCATTTTCTGTGTTTAAGTGTTATTAGATTAGTTATAAACACAAAAATTATATCAAGATCATAAACAAAAGATTTTTTTTTTAAAGGATTTAATTTTATTCACCCTTATACAAATACTTTCCACTTGTCCTTGTCAAAAAAATGAATAATATTCAATGTATTTGTAGGTATATTTTGTCATTTGCAAGAACTTTGTAAACTTGTGCACGTTCTCATTGTGCAAATTTTGTAATAAGCTAGAATTTAAAAAGAATTTTGTTCAATTTTGATGACGGGCAAAATAATCTGGACTTCTAGCCAACATTGCCCACGTTGATTTTTATACCAAAATATAACTCGTATAAGTACTTCATCAACACCTCGATCAGAATTTGTAGCAATCTTGGCTTCGATTTCAAAATGATGTATGTAGTTTATACGTATTTGTAAATAAATTACTGGGTAATGTTACCCAGAGATTTTTGCTTTTTCCCATATGTTACGCAAGTAACAATTTAAAATGTTAAGGGTTGTCACATCTTAGTAAATTATGTAATGTGAAAAAGAATAGAGAGACTTTTTTATTTTATTAACGATTGTACGTCTGGGGACGCCAAACTGTAGTTTGGCGTCTCTCGATGATGTTTGTTTTGAAGAAACTGATTCACATTTCACACGCTAGCATTTTCACCTTTCTTCGGTACAGTTTTTATACGCGCGAGATCTTATTTTGCAACTTAATTTGTTTGTTTGTCTGAAAATAAAAATAAAAAAGGTAATCAGAATTTTGATTTATTAGCATAAATGTTTAAAAATCAAAAATGAACTTTGAGACACGATTATCGTGATTAACGAACTATTAACATAATATATAGAGGTTTGTAGATAATTCTCAGTGCGCAGTTTTAACCTCGCATCTGCACCATTTACGTTATGTTCTTATAAGTACCTATTTATCACATATACCACGTAAATAGATATTCGTAGTTTTAATAAACTTAACTGGGGTTTAACCATGATGAACCATTCACGGAATCTTCGATCAAGAAATTTGCCCGCCAAAACACATGCCACATTCGACAAGTTCTAACAGTCAACTGAAGGATTTTCAAAAGAATTGCGTTACCTAGTGTTGCCACAAATATAATCTACTTTCCAAAAAACTTCTAAATGTAGTCATAAAATTAAAATATTTTCATATGGTAACGATATTGTATAGAAACTGCATTTAGGGCAAAGATACCTTGACTGGCAAAGTTGGCTAGTTTCACGGTATTTATGTTTTTAGCGGTTTGTTATTAGTCATTACATAATATTTTCAATAATCCGGAAAAATGCAACTGTCTAAAACTTCAATAAATGTTTGGTTATGGCTAATGCTGATTGTTATCTATCAAACTTTACCATTTTTTTTATTATTTTAAATACACTTGTTTCAAGAAAATAAGTAGACTTGTTATTATGAATGTGGTATCCCTGTAAAATATGCCTGTCCCTGTCGGGTATACGCGAATGTCAATTCCATATGATACTTGTTCCTAGATTGAAATAGCAAAAAAAATCATCTATATTTGGTGCTAATTTGAGAGACAACGTTTAAAAATTAAAAAAAAAACAGAGACGAACAAAACAAAATTTTGATCTAACATTGACGAACAGTTAACGAACAATTGAAATAGCAAAAAAAATAATGAAAAAACTATAGTTGATGGTAGCGCCATTTTTTTTAATTTTGAAAATTAAAAAAAAATTAATAAATAACGAACAAAAACAAATTTTTGATCGAACATTGAAGAACAGTTAACGAACTATTGAAATAAGATTTTTTTTAAATAAAATATGAATTTTCCCCCGCCAACACTCACTCCTTTGTTCTTTGTGTCACTTCACTAAACAACACTATGACTCTATTTGTCTGTGGCCAAAAGTACGCCATATTTGTTTACCATTTTTAACACTTAAAAAAATGGAATAAAATTTGTAATCGCTCCGTGGGAAATGTGAATAAACATACGTCGGTAGAATATAAGTCTATGGGAATGAGCGTCACGTTTGAGTTCTAACATCGAGCCATTGTCGCGTCTTAAGTTTAATTAATTGTAATTATAACATTAAATAAGTAATAAAGTTCATTAAAGTGAATTGATTTTTTATTCAAATCTCGGGCTCGCTCGATATGATTAGCATGTACCTGAAATAATAAAAAATTTTAAGAGATAGGTTTGACAATCAAATATTTTGTAAACACATCGGGCAGTAATTATACAAATTATATGAAGAAGGTACTAGACTGAACAAAACAAGAATTAATGAAAAGTTAAAACCAACATCAAAAAGAATAAAAACAATTTTACTATGTAGTCTTTGGTTATTTAAAAAATATCTGAAGCGTGTCACACATAAAATTACTCTATGTAAGAGCTGCCACCGTTTCGGAGAGTAGACAATAATATAAAACAAAACATTTTAGGCATTTGAGGGGTTCAAATAAATACAATATAATTTTATGGACTAAACAAAGGAGACGGTCCATTTCTGGTCTGGTCTTGTACAGTATACCATAAATAGAGAAAAAATACATAGATTTCATTAAAAATAAAATAAATTAGTATAAGAAACTAATTTACATGCAAAAAATAAAAATATATTTCAAGTTTTTTAACTTGTTGGCAATTCTTAATGAAGATGACGCCCTTCAGACGGATGATTACATAGACTTAATATATGTAGAAGGACTGGCATACCTATGAAAAAAAGGTGTAACCTACAATTCAATTCGGCACTTAACATGGCTACCATTGCTAGGGTTTTGAGAGCAAAACCACAAACTATATAGAGAATATTACTATGAAAACTTACAGCTTGGCAAAAAAGAGTATGACGTGGTGACAGATGGAACTAAATATTTTACTAAATGGAAATCTATGATGTTGACAATACTTGGCCGACAAACACTAGATTTTGAGTAAAGCTTAGTGTTTCACATTTATTTTTAACGATTTGATTAAATTATCTCACTGATTTTCCATATTATGATGAGACCTAAGTGAAAGTGGCGCCCTCATTTTTTCCATACTCTTTTTTGCCAAGCTGTACAGCTGTAAGTTTAAAGAAAGTGGCATCTCCTCTTATTTCCTAACTTCATGGATGATTATTACTTACTAAATGTCATTTCTGACAAATGACAAACCAAATGATGACAGATGCATATCGAACAATGACATAATTCCTTACATTTGATTTAAAACACCAAGGAATATACGCCATACGCCATTTTTTTATACACGTAGTGTTGCAAATCTTGGAAACATTAAATTATTCTTGCACTGAAATTGAGATGAATTCATGGATATGAACAAATCAAAACTGTTTCAATATTTTCTTTCCTTCATCTCATTATATGTACAAAAGTAGACCAACGTCCCATACAATTTTGGACCGTCTCCTTTCAATTTAATTTTGGTGGTAGCGTCACCTATTGAGAAAAATGAACAAATAAACATAGCTTTAGTGTTTCTGCTGCCTACTAGATGGCAGTAGCAGCAACCTAATTGCAAGCAAGAAGACCTTCATAAATCATAGTTCATACCAAGGGTATTTGCATTTTTAACAAATCTGTCTTAAACAGTTGTTACAAAAGTGATAAGGTCAATGGAGGCTTCCATTGACCTTATCACTTTAACAAAGTGTTTGTTTTAGTATAGTATAGTCTCGGGTTCAGTTCAAAAGATAGACCTCGCAGTTGTCTAGCACTAGCGATTGTTTGAATCAATCAGAAAGACTTTGAAGTCTATAATATAAATATTAAACCTTTTTCAATCTAGTTTACAACATTCAGAGAAAAACTGCTTTACTGTCTGGATATACTTATAAACCAGCACTTGCTACGTATATGGAAGCTGAGGATAAGAAGTAATAATAATAATAATAAATAACTTTATTTGCAAACACATACTGCACCATTTAAAAATTGAATTAGAAGAAAAAGCACAAGTACTTGCATAAAAATATAAAATAAAGTAAACAAAAACATAAAAAGTAGAGATAAAACAAACACTAACCTATTTAAATTATTTAACAAATTAAAACATTATGTGTATAAGTAGATTAAAATGTCTCAGTCGAAATGCGTTAAATAAGGGTGGCGCCCCAGTAGCAAGTGGTGATGCGTTTTGAAATGAAACGCCAAGAATTACATACTATAATAGTTATTTTATTATTTTAGACTACGAAAACATTTGAGGTCAGTATTCAGTAACGATATTTTTTTATGTTTTGCATACTTTAATTCTTCCTAAACTGATACATTCATACCGTACCCTCTATCTACACCAGCGCCATTGTGGACGGTATTTGAACTGTTATTTACAATTTTAAAATGGGCACGTTTAAATTTTTCTCACTTATGACATAGTACTCCTTATCGTTAAACTCCATTGCTGCATATTTATTTTTAACAATTCCATGACTTATCTGTCAAAGAGCTCACATATTGTTTTCTAATGTTTGCGCGAATTTCACTCATTATAATGAAACAATTTTTACGGATTTTATCGCGGTTTATTAAGATTTTTACAAGCCCGACGTTTCGGATACTTTACAGCAACCATGGTCACGGGAGGACTGAGGTGACAGATGTCCTAATGTTACAAAGTTATTCGAAACTACCCTATGATACATCATTATTTTAATAAGTCCTCTCTACGCAGAAAGTGCTAACTGCATCTTTAATCTGTGGCATATTATGCTTGGTTTTTGATTTAATTATTTTAATAATGGGATCCCAAGCAGGTGGTAAGAGCCAGCCATCTTCTCTATTGAAATTTGGATGTTTTTTAATTTCAATAGAAATATATATATAAATATAAATATATAAGAGATCTCTTATATAGGCCAAACCAAAAGATCAATTAAAACTCGCGTTAAAGAACATATAGCTGACTTAAAACACCGTCGCTACACTAAGTCTGCAATCTGTGAACATAGTCTAGACAAAGCTCGCCATTATATTAGATTTGATAAACCACAGATACTCGCAAAAGAACACCGATTCCAACCAAGGATGATCCGCGAGGCTATTGAAATTAAAAAACATCCAAATTTCAATAGAGAAGATGGCTGGCTCTTACCACCTGCTTGGGATCCCATTATTAAAATAATTAAATCAAAAACCAAGCATAATATGCCACAGATTAAAGACACAAAGCTCGCCATTATATTAGATTTGATAAACCACAGATACTCGCAAAAGAACACCGATTCCAACCAAGGATGATCCGCGAGGCTATTGAAATTAAAAAACATCCAAATTTCAATAGAGAAGATGGCTGGCTCTTACCACCTGCTTGGGATCCCATTATTAAAATAATTAAATCAAAAACCAAGCATAATATGCCACAGATTAAAGATGCAGTTAGCACTTTCTGCGTAGAGAGGACTTATTAAAATAATGATGTATCATAGGGTAGTTTCGAATAACTTTGTAACATTAGGACATCTGTCACCTCAGTCCTCCCGTGACCATGGTTGCTGTAAAGTATCCGAAACGTCGGGCTTGTAAAAATCTTAATAAACCGCGATAAAATCCGTAAAAATTGTTTCATTATAATGTCAAAGAGCTATCATGTGCCAAATCACAGGTTTGAAGTTTACCAGCATAAAGTTAATTAACTAGCAATTTGCCAGCGTAAAGTTAATTAACTTCATTATTATGTATCAAAATAAGGTGCGCAGTAGTTTCGGCTTTAGGATGCATCAGTATTTTTTAAGTTCAGACTTCTTAGGCCAAGTCTTCTCTAATGCTCCACGTTCAATCAGTAGCGGTAGGCGAGCCGGCGGGCCGGGCGGGTGACGTCACGCTCGCTCATGGTGGGCGGGCGAGGCTTGCGCTCCGGCACGATGGCGCTGCCCAGCACCGACAGCCCGTCACGGGACCTGGGACCGAGGACGAATGATGAGGGTCGGTCGACCAACTAGAACGACCTTCGTGTGGCCGGTCTTTTAACTAATTAAATTAAATTGTTGTTTAGTACAATGTGATTGAGATCTTGTGAAGAATATAGTTTGATAGAGACTCTCATCTTTTATTTCATTGGGACATTTACAGATGGACAATCAGAGCCTGTGGGTAAGTATAAATAGAGAATGAATAACCTTCCCAAAATACCTAAAGGGGGTTACCTAAGTTTCCTCGCGCTTATGAAAATGAAAACATTTTTTTTCTTTAACACCGGGAAATGCTCCGAGGCATCCCGCAGGGGAGTGGGTCTCCCCACTCGGGTATGTGGGACTCGCTGCGCCCAAAAAGTTGGTAAGTGGACGCAGCTCTACCCACTAAAACCCGGCGAATGCCACCAATACCGCCTTTGGTGAGGTGCCCCGGATCTAATGAGCAAACAGGACACCTCGACGGCTAGTCAGCCCCTCTGGGGACCGACGCCACCTCCACAGAGGGGTTGTCCCGCCCCAACGCCACGTCAAGGCCTGAACCATGGTGGGGAAAATGAAATCGCTTGCTCGCCGTTGAACGAAAACATCGAGATGAATCACGTCGAAGGAGGTTTGACAACGGAGTGACCCTACAAGGGTTCCGTCGGTTTGAGGGACGGAGCCCTTAAAAAGAATGCAGCTTACCTTGTCGGAGCGTCGTCTTCCGGCAGCCAGCAGTGCAGGGAGCAGCCCCGCGTCTGTAACCACCGCCTTCTCGATGTAAATAATTTAGGCTAAAGTACAATTGGATCCTGAATAGAAGCTACTCGCAATAGCAATCCTCAACGTCTGGTAAAATCTGACCAGTGGTCAGCGTCGCTGAACATGAACTAGCCCAGGTAACTCATTGATGCGTTGCCTACCCTAAAACGTAAGAACCCTTCTCTTCCAAACACAGCAAAGCTGTTTCACAGGAGAACCAAGCGAGACGGTAGCAGTCTTCCAGGGAGCAAGGCACAACGCATCCCTGCCACCGGTAATTCAGGTTAAATTACCGTCGCCCATGAACGTATGTTATATGGCAGATGGTGAAGTTGATGGTAAGCGGTCGTCATTGTCCTTAGTTTACATTGCAACTTAATTGCGTTGCCTTTTTTAAAATCCCTTGGTAAGTTCTCGAAGAACTTGTGTGTGGTGTGTGACAACGGAAATATATTGAATACTTTTATGCTATACATATATTTAGGATTTTGATTACTTATATAATACATGTTAATATAAAACATATTTAACTTTTGTGACAGAGAAAAAATATCAAATACTTCTTTCTACCTTTAAAAAAAAAAAAGAGATTCACACCTTAGGGGCCATCCATAAATTACGTCACACGAATTTCATGATATTTGGACCCCTCCCCCGTCCTAGTCACAGATGGTCACATTTATAAGACCCCCCCCCCCCTAGTGTGACGTACCATATTTTGCAATTTTTACATAAATAAATTGATAAATCAAAACAGCTGTTTCGAAATTAGTTTTATTTTGGTTTAAATTGTTTTTAATTTCGTTTTTTTAATTAGTTCATAGTACCTAGTCTTATGTGACGTCACAAAATCTGGGAGCCCTCCCGCCCCCTTGTCATATAATGTCACACTTCGTCAGACGCCCCCCTACCCCTTAACGTGTGACGTAATTTATGGACGGCCCCTTATGGGCAAACGGGGGGCCGGTTTAGTCTCTTAACTTTATCCGTAGATGAGTCTAAACATGTTCTTTAAAATAATAGAAGGAATTTCTCCAATTATTGTTGTTAACGCAATAAAATAACAAAAACCATTTTGTCGTTTACGTCCTTTAGTTATAAGCTCGCGCGCGTATGGCGAGCTTCGCCCGCTCAGGACGCTCAGTCCCCTCTTGCGCGTGCGCGGCTGTAGAATTATTTTTTAACAACGCGTCGCCTTTTGTGTCGGGGTTAAAAGCTAGTTTACTGCGGGCTACGGAGCGGGTACTAGCGGGGTTAATAGATACTAGACATGATCTATGTCTATACCTTCATGGAACTTCTAGTCTTGCTCCGTGACGCCCTGTAGGTTTCCAAGTTAGGTAGGAGCTCGTTCGACTTCTTCACACTCTTTGACGCAAGAATCGAAGAATCTGAAAAAATGGTAGTCAACATTTTATGACCTATCGTATATTGTACTATACCGATGTTGGGAGGGTTTTTTCTGTGATGCGGGATCAATCCCTTTGTGGAGTTGGCGTCGGTCCCTTGATGGACTGACTAGCCGTCGTTGCGCAATAGATCCAGGGCACCTCTCCACAGGCGGCATTGGTGATACTCGCCGGGTGGTACTCAAAAGTATTTTATTGAACGTCAAATGAATTCTACTACCGGTTCCAAAACTAGTCCACAGAGAGGAATTGGCGAAACAAATTTATGAAACTAATATTTTAAGTCTTACAATACTTACATAACTTTTTTTCGGAATGACCTATGCTAATGGCCTTAAGAACTTCATCTGTATTATTAGGTGAGCAAATAAATGACTATACTGACCTAAAAGTTTACATATTGTGTTACCAGAAACCTCGTAGCGAACGCCTTATTCCCAAGGTAAGGACCACAGATATTTGAAATATGGAGATATGTCATTTATTCAAAATGTGCGAGGATTCATGTCGTCACTTTTCCCCTTCCACATTTCGCAAGGCCGCGCACGCACATAGCTATACATAAATCATAACGTTCTAAAGAATAAAAAATAAACCTTATGTTATCATACACAGCGCTCATCCAACATGCACTGTAGAAACGGATCGCTCGGACTCTTTCTAAGCATTCAAATTTAAACCTTATTTTATCAACCAAAGGGCTCATCTTAGTAACAGAGGAACAACTCTCTCTCTCTCGTTCTTTCTTGAAAAGTGATGTACTATATCGGAAGGAAGTCGATACTTTGATTTATTTTTGTATTTTTTAGACTATTACGGTCAGATATTATAAAAATAAAATGATCAGAAAATAATTTATTATAAATAAAAATATGTTGCACGAAATAAAATGAAGTAAAATGTTTTATTTGGCTTACTTTTCATTGTTATAATTCTAAATATCGCTTCTTATCCGAATATCTCTTCATAACTACACAGTAAAATGATAGAAATTAGTAAAAACAAACTATTTGTAGAACTATACGGTTGACACACTTTCGAGAATGGTACATTGGTTTAGCGTTAATAACTTGCATTTAAATAGTAAAAAAACTAAATGCATAAAATTTTCCTTGCTAAATGTTAAGCAACTGCAAACAAATGTACTCTTAGACAGTGAAAACTTGGAATTGGTGGACTCCACAGTTTTCCTAGGAATAACTCTAGATCTTAAGCTGCAGTGGGGTCCCCACATAGCTGAATTGGCGAATAGACTCAGTTCAGCAGCATATGCAGTGAGAAAAATAAGACACTTTTCTGATGTAGATACAGCGCGAATAGTATATTTTAGCTACTTTCATAGCATTATGTCTTATGGCATACTTTTATGGGGAAATGCGGCCGACATAAACAACATTTTTGTGCTGCAGAAGCGGGCTATTCGTGCAATTTACAAGTTGCCTCCCTATTCATCTTTGAGAGAAAAATTTAAAGAAATAGGAATTCTGACTGTCACCTCTCAATACATCTTAGAAAATTTACTGTATGTCCGTAAAAACATAAATGAATTTTGTAAGAAAAGTGATATTCATAGTAGGAATACACGTAATAGACACAGGTTACATGCACCAATGATTAGACTTTCGAAAGTAAGCAATTCTTTCAAAGGCAACTGTATACGCTTTTACAATAGGATCCCAGAAAACGTTCAAAATCTCTCCATAAAAAAATTCAAAAAAGTTGTTAAAGAACGTTTGTGTGGTAAAGCATATTATAAAGTAAAAGATTTCATGGAAGATACCACACCCTGGGAATAAGGCGTTCCTCCCGGGCATTTCAAGATAAGATGTTAAAATTGTTATTAATATATTATATTATTTGAAAAGATTAGTTCCACTGAGTTTGTTTCGCCGGTTCTTCTCAGTGGGCTTACCTTGGAACCGGTGGTAGATTCAATTGACGTTCAAAAAGATACTGTATTAGTACTATTTTGAATAAAAAAAATTTGATTTTGATTTTGATTTTGATTTGATTTTGACAAATATTAAAATTTGGCTATAATTCATATATTATTTCGTTAAACAAACATACAATAAAATAGCAATGTAAAAAGACGCTTAACTCATAATACACTAATCAGTTGAACACTTATAAAAAATACATAACATATTATAACTAAAATTAAACGAGTACATACACTCAAAATCTTATATCTTTAAATGAGCAATTCTTGTATATATATATATATATATATAATTGGAATCTCGGAATCGGCTCCAACGATTTTCATGAAATTTAGTATATGGGGGGTTTCGGGGGCGATAAATCGATCTAGCTAGGAATCATTTTTAGAAAATGTCATTTTATTTTAAAAAAAAATCGGTCATCCAGGTACTGTATAATTAACTGCAATAGAAATAAGCCAATCGATAATAATTGACGTGTTGACGATACCTTGAATCAGTTGCAATGTATTCAATGAACATCACTGTCCCGATGACAAAAAACAGTATCGTTTACATTGCGTGTCCAGTCACTCCGCAACATACTAAGGTAGTAGTTAAAAAGCAATATATTTTGCGCTACAGATATTTTACGTATACTTGTTTTTTAAGATTTTTAAGTAAAATATACTAACAATGTAATATTTAGATATGATAACAGATTCCATAACTTGTTAAATGTTTGATTTCACTTCTGTTCTTACAACAAACCACTGAACACGTCGGAATTGGTATATGTTTCCTTGTTTGCGGGCGACATCATAGTGATTTGCGCTGCCGGTCATTTTTTTAATGTATGCCCGGACACGCCTCCATACCACTTCTCCTGTTCTTAATATTTCTATGGTAAGGACAGACAGGTACCGAGATTTCTTACGTCTCCCATCGGTATCTGACCATCACATCCTTATACGTACCGGATGCTTCCTTCTTCACAGTGAAAGTGAGCCGCCCATCATCAGACCGCCTGCGCCCTCGGCTGGTGACCCTCGAGTCCGTCCCGCCTTCCAGCTGGAACACCAAGTAAGAAGCTTGAGTTTTTATTTCGTATACCAGCTGTGAGCGACGATGGCCTAGTGGGTATGGGCTCGGCCTCTTGAGTGAGAGCCGAGAGGTCCGGGTTCGATTCTGACCCCCTGTGATGCCTAGAAATTGATTTTTCTAAAGTTCTACGTGCACCTGAACATGTGACCATCGCTTGCTCACCGGTGAAGGAAACATCGTGAGGAAACATGCCTGCCTGATGAGAGTAAAAGTCTTTGAAGGTGTGTGAAGGTCACCACCCCGAATTGGGCCAGCGCATCGGTGAACTATGGCCCAAAACCCTCCTCGCCTGATTTCGAGGACGAGACCCGTGTCCAGCAGTTGGACATAATATAAGGGTTGATATTATTATTATTATATACCCGTTGTTGATCCGCTTCGCCAGCTTTATGGTGTCCAGCCGTATACGGGGTGATGACTATTTTGATAGCCTATCATCATCATCATCATCAGCCCCTATCCATCCACACACGCCCACATAGGCCTCCCTCAATGAACGCCAAAACGGCCGATCCCTTGTCACTCGCATCAAACATACCGGTCATACCGGTCACGGACAGCAATAGATTTTATAAATACCTATTTTTCATTTCTCTAGCGCTTGGTGATCTCATTTAGTATTGTGGCTTCGAAGCCCACTTACCGCATGTGTGTGGGTGTAGGGGTGGGCGTGGGCGTTAGGTCGCGGCCTGCACGGGTCTGGGAACCGCAGACGCATTTCTACATCATTAGGAAGCGCTGCAGCACAGGAGCCAGCCACGGTGACAGCCCATTCGCCGGCTGTAATGATTGTCATCGAAATTTACATACAGACTGACTTACGGACAACGGAATGATGTAACGGAACCCTTAAAGAGTAAGTAACGGGACACTCGGTACATTAGAACTCACGTTAATAGTAGGATTTATAATTAATAAAAATTATATAAAATAAAGAAGAATACCATATGCGCTCGCACATAAAGGAATCGAGAGCCGCGACGTAGGCTCACGGCAGGACTGCGTCACGCCGTTTGCCGTCACGCCACTCTAGTTTATTTTACTGCCAAAGCACGCCAACTGATGTTTCACATGAATACTTCCTAAGTGCGAATCTAACTCGCGCTGTGTGGGTTCCGTAAAAAAGAATTCTTTTAATCCAATAGGTTTTATGGGCACCCGACGTTTTCGCTTTGTGATAGCTAGCTTTTAAGATGTCAATGGGATTTGTATTGACAGAAACAGGCGGACAAAGAAGTGATGTTATAGGGGTTCCACTTGAGCATTTTAAGGAACGGAAACCGGGAACTAATTAGTAGTTAGATCTATTTAGTGATAAAAATGTAACCTGAAGCATTAGAAGCGCGCCGTCTCCGTCGTCTAGCGTTGAGCCACGCCGGAGCTAGCGAGCACAGCAAGCTACCACTGGACTCGCTCGAGCTGGTCTCATCTTCTTCCATCCTACCCGCTTTCAGACTCTCCACATATTTCTCCTCTTTCCTACGTTCTTTGATAAACTTCTTGCCGTCTCTTTCTCGTCCATTTGGCTGTTTAAGTTCTTTACGGTCTTTGACATCTGGGGATTGTTTGTCTGACCCTACTGAATTGGAGTTGCTACTCCCTTCGTGCGTCTTCTTCTCCCTTTTTAGGCGGAATATGGCAGGGATCGAGTCAGTCTCGGTTCTGACACTCCGAGGCTTGCGACCGCCATCGGCATTTCGCCTGTCAGTGGAACCTTCGGATAAATAAAACGCACATCTATTCCTCATACATTTTATTTAGACTTTTAGCAAACATTAAATAAATACTGTGCTCTGCCGTGCCTTTATAAATTATTGCATTATTATCAACAAGTGATTCGTTTAACGTAAGGCGTGATGTACCACTAATTTATAACAGATTGACATGGAGTGATTCCGCGCTTTCTGCTGTAATACATCTGAAATCCTAAATATTTTAAGCAAAAGCAAAAGTTGATTTGCTGGATTGAGAAATGCTGAATCACCCAATATCAATCATCTAACCAGTGAATATAAGGCAAGACGCCTGTGGCGTAACATTCCGGAGGCCGCTGCTAACTACGAATACTGTGGAAGCGGTGCAGTGGATACCAGCGGCAATGCAAAATTTCGCGCGATACCTTCGTCGTGTCTCTGCACTCGTTTCGGCAAACGTTCCCGGGTTTCAGCACTAACTCTGATTGGACTGGTAGCTGCCGACTTTCGGATGGGCGAAGTCATTGCCCCCACACTGTGTGTTAGACGGTAGACGTCCGGCATTGGAGACGTTCCAGCGCTCCTAGTATCGTGTTTAGGTTTAGGATTTAGCTCCCTCTTTTCTATCTTATTCGATTGGAGCCCATTGAGACTGGGGGCGGAAGCACGACGATTCGAAGTGTCTTCGCCAGTCGATTCGAGGCTGAGACTGCTTCGCTCTTCAGGTATGATGTCGAATACGTTTCGGAAGCGCACCGAGTTTGATCTAGACCGTGACTCACAAGGTACTGAAGCTCTGCGTGTTGGTGTGTCATATGAAGGCAATTCTTCACTGTCCGATTCGAACAATATATTCGATATCGACGGACTCGACTTTCCGTTTCTCTCTCGTGAGAGTGTTGGAGGAGTTCGTCTATATACATTATTTCCATTGCTTTGGTTCAAGCATTTGGAAACCTTTTGAATCCTCTCGGAAACAGGAATAGGTATGCGCGATTTTTTATTTTTCATACCTAAATTGTGGTTTTCGTCGGAAGTTATGGTTTCAGAGGAACTTTGTGAACTGTTTACGTATTCTAGAATCTCAAGTATTTCTATCCTTTTGTTGCCATCGTGGAACTCAGATTTTTGGTAAATTCTCTTTGGTTTACTGTCATCAGGCGACGTGGGGGCGGTTGAGCTCGGTATTGATAATTTACGAACCGATTTATCGGTTTTACGATGCTCTTTGTCCAGATCGTGTGAACATGATTGTGAAAATCCATTCTTTACTGTGTTACGGCGCTCTCTATTATTATTTTCACTGTCTTTTTTGCAATTTCTTTTTAAAATACTATCTTCTGATTTCGCGTTTCCCATTTTATTCGAACGTTGTTTAATACGCATACATTTATATTCATCTTGAGCTATCTTTGCTATGACTTCATCAATTAAAGCGTTTATGATAGCCATGCTTTCCTTTTCTATTTCTTTTTTTGATTTTTTATCTTCTATTCGAGATATGTTCAGGTCTTTTCTCATTTGTTTTACTCTACTCCGACGAGCACATTCCATGCGTAGTTCTCTCTTCCTGTGACGCCGGTATAATCTTTGCTTGATTTGTTCCGGCATATGATCAGCTACTACAACGTTTTCCTTCTCTTCACAGTTACAATCATCATCCTTTATTCTAACAAAGAAAGATTCGCCTTTTTCTTTCGGAGAATGCTCTTCTCGACTAACGTTTTCTGGAAGTAAATCTAAGACATCGATAGCAGAACGCACGAGCTCACTTCTTTTGTGGTTACTAAATGATCTTCGCAATAGAATTGATCTAGGTGAATTTGGATCGTCGAGACTGTCCACAAGACTAGCGCAATCAGAACCAAAAATTTCAGCGTCTTCTGATGAAGATGTATTCACTTCCATAGATTCCGTATGGGGAAAAGCTGAGAAGCGGGGTACTACAGGATCATTTTCAATATCAGGATAATAATTTCCAGTACCGATTCCACCAATGACTTCTACATTTTTAGAATCGTCTTCCGTTTTAACGGCTTCAGAATCAGAGGTTGCAAATGCATTTGTGTTATTATCAATAAAAACATCAACGTTTGAAATTTCTATATGTGATATTCCAGGCAATGGACCAATCGGTGAATTCATTTCTGGTTCAACATTTATTAAATCTTCTTGAAATAGTCTTTGTATTTGTTGTAATACGGCTTTATTTACGCTTTCAGGTGTTGCATTTACTAAGTGATCTGTGATGGATGCATGCTGGCTTTCGATATCTCGTAAACTCTCAGCAGACGTAAAATTGTTATTAGTTTCTACAAACAACTCCTCCCTAATGTTACTGCTAAATGTATCTTGTCTGTTGTTACATCGATCGATATCATATAATTCTGCATTACCGAATATTATTTGATTATTAGATGTTGGACTCAAGTGGACGATAGTATTAACACCAGTATTTTGCAACTTCACTTTGATTTCTTTCTCCACAATACTTAATTTTCTATCGCTAAATATAGACGCGTTCATTGACTCCAGTTGATCTGTAAGCGAATTTAAACTTTCAACTAAAATATTCGAAACGTATTCATCGATGTCTATATTTTGGGCCCTATTTTCAGTTTTGGGAATAAGATTTCTAGAATTTACAACCGACAATTTTTCAGGCGTTCCATTTTTCACAGCCAACGACGCGCGAGTATCAACGGTCTCCGATACCACTATCTCCAACACATCATAGGAAGGAGTATCCAAGACGAGTGGTCGATCGTATGGCAATACATTGCTGTCCTCGTTCTCCGCACTGACGGATCGCTCACTTATACGGCCATCAATGTAATCCACCATGGAGTTCTGATTCTTCATATTTGTTGCTGGAACCTCTTTCGTGGTAGGCATTGAGTTTGTATACGTTTCAGAGGAATCAGTCAGAGATCGATCTGTGGTCAAACAAATAACAGGCGAATGTTGAATTTTGCTATCATAACTCCTCGGAGAATCCCTCGTGTCAGAGAACAGATCGGGCACTAGGATGGAGGATGGAACACGATGAGACTCGAACGTTCCATCGGAATTGTGGTGGGATTCCATGTGACGCCGCAATCCTGCACAACGTTGGGCGGAACGTAGTTCCGAATGGGACCCATCCAGGGATCTGGTCCCGGTTGGTGCGCACGGACAACTCCTGGCGGGGGAAGTTCCGGCCCGACCCCAAGACCGTAATAGCGCCGACTTGCGCATGGGGTCCCGTTCCCGACGGGATGCCCTCAGGCCACACCAGGAACAAGCGCCACGCGCTGGTGATGAAGCGGGCGATGCACTAGACCTCCCCTCGTCCCCGTCAGACCGCTGCTGTGCCAGTCGGTACCTGCAATGCCAGGAATATAATATGTTAGTTGTATAGCCTCACAAACATTGCACTTGACAGTAGTTCACAGCCTTAGCACCTATGCCCATAGCCCATAAACGAATTGAGATCCTAGATCCCACACAACTGTCCACTCAATGATGCTGAGAGACATAAAATGGTATTTAAAACTTTTTAAAACGGGATAATTACTTTTTATAATTCTATTTTTTGGAGCTTTATATTTCATTATTATCAGCCTCTCTCCGTCCATTGTTGAATATAGGCCTCCTTCAATGAACGCCAAGACGAACGATCCCCTGCCACTCGCATCCAACACGGACCGGCCACCGCACGGAGATCGTCTTCCCACCTGGTCAATGGCCGATCAACACTTCGTCTACCTAAACGTGACCTCCAATCTTGAACATTTATATTTAGGCATTATCTATTAACGTCTCTTTCACGAGACTATGTTAGTAAAAAATCATATAGACAATCGTTTATCTCGATAGATAACGATAACCACTTGCAGTCTACGTCACCCCCAATCAAGCCAACCCAAGCATTGGGGGCCGTCCATAAATTACGTCACACATTGGGGGGGGGGGGCGGTCGACGAAGTGTGACATTATGTGACAAGGGGTGGGGGGGCTCGCAGATTTTGTGGCGTCACATAAGGCTACTGTGAACTAATGAAAAAACGAAATTAAAAAACAATTTAAACCAAATATTATTATTATATTTAGTTTATCGATTTATTTATGTCAAAATTGCAAAATATGTGCCGTCACACTAGGGAGGGGCGGGTCTCGTAAATGTGACCATCTCTGACAAGGACAGGGGAGGGGTCCAAATATCATAAAATTCGTGTGACGTAATTTATGGAAGGCCCCTTGTCTGAGACTCATACTCCTGGCATAAGGAAGGGTATACGTACTTCCTCATGATCGTCTCGGGCATAGAGTACCGGCGCCGCAGCAGGCCGGGCGAAGCCCTAGCTGGTACATCCCCGCCCCACATGGCTTGTCTGTTCTGGTCGCACGATTCACTCGACTCGTCTCCCGCAGGCCTGCAAATTGTAATTATATTTTAGAGGTAACTAGTGAACAACGTTTCTCCTGAAAGTAAGTGATCAGCTACATTGACGGACATCCATCAGAGGATCAGCTGGTGTGTTGCCTTTCAAATATGAGTCTGCTCTATTCTCTTGAAGGTCGGAAATACCATGGGTGGCAACTGGTGCAATATAGTGTATACGGTATCTATGTCAACGAACGACCAGACCGTTCCCACACTACTCCAGGGCCAACTACACGTAGATCGTCCCATCTTGTCGAAGGACCCGCGTCGTTTTATTTCGACCCCCCAGCCTCCACTCCGGAACTCTGTTACCCACCCATTGCCGAATCTCTTTACCGTACATAAATAGAAATTAATTGGTATTAGTTTAATCAAATACACTCTAATCTCAAGTAGTTACAATCGCTCTATTTTTAAGGTTCCATGATACAATTTATACTAATTAATTTTGAAGTGTCTAATGTGATTACAATATAAATGCCAAATTTAAAACTGTTCTAAATAGATTACCTACGCAAAAAGAAATCTTAGCATAATGAATTAGAAATACTAATAAACATTATTGACTCAATATAAAACGATTTATAGTATAAATGCGAATAATTTACTTTTGTATGTTTGTTACTCAATCATGCGAAAACTATAACGAAAGTTGTGTATATAATAATAATGTATTATATATAAAATAGCGATTAGTTAGAGTCAAATTTACACTTAGAGGGTTCCTTACTGTACTTTTTGTACCCACGCCTGCCATGCCATCTTGAATTCAAAATGGTTTCAACTAAAAATTTATAACCGATTTCACGAACCGTACTGTTATTAATTTTTAAAATCCAATTCCGAGTCGTATTAATAAATTATGCACTCGTTTTGAAGTTACGTACCTATATCGGTCGCGACGCTGATCGTAGAAAATTCAAACCCAATGAGTTGGACCATTAAAATGATAGCTCTGAACCAACTGATTGCCCAGGCCCAGGCCCGTCATTCCCATTGGGCACTCCCATGGATTCCTCATTTTTTCTATTAGAAAATGATTTGAGTGATATTTTTTTTTGTGTTACAGGTACCAGACAACGGAAATATATTTAATACTTTTATACTATACATATTTAATACACATCCATGACCCAGGACAACACAGAAAATATTTTTGTTCCGGGATTCGAACCCGCAACCTCCGGCTTGAGCGCCAACGCGCTAACCACTGAGCCACAGAGGTCGTCAATTTTAAGAAAATCAAACAATGATTGCTAATTAGAAAACTTAGTAGTGCCCTAATTACTATGTTTACCCTTCTAGTCCAAATTGAGGCCCACAGATCTCAAAATCTTTATTCGTCGGCGCCCCATTATCCTACTGCCCGGGGTCCCCGATTGGTGTGATTTTTATATTTCACTTACTAATATACTCGTATAAAGAAAATACTGCAGTCACTCTCCTGATAATTCGATTATAACTTAAATATTTATGCCGCCACCAGTGAGTTGTAATTACTACGTAGTAATATAGTTCAAGTACGCTAATAATATAGTTCAATGGCCGCCACACGAACTTTTGAAATTCGCGGTAACACGTGCGCGAGCGGGACGCGCGGAGAGCGCCCCGTGGATTGCCCTGCACCTCACCCCCTCTGATCGGCCCGTGCGCCTCATAAGCCCGCCTTAAAGTGGGCATAAGTGTTGCCAATTGAATTAGAGTAAACAGACACAAACTGTTCTAGAAGCTCCGAATTTTGTTTTTTTTTTAACGTTAGATAGTAAAACGGACAGCCGAGCCATCTCGTAAGTATTGTGGTATTCAGCGTGGCCCATGAACAAATATGTTCACCTGAGACTAAACAGGGCAACTCTATCTCGTGTTGCCCTTTCCTTTTTAATATCGCAGGGAAATCCTTATGGATGCAGCCAGGATCTTCAGCTAGATCCTGACCCAATGTTCGACTTGCACCTGGTACTCCACCCACCCCAACTAAAACCACTGCGAGCGCCATCAGCCGCAACCTCAGCGACAGCCCCGGCGAAGGCCAGACTACTCCTCGTAGGAGGGGACTGCCCGGCCGCCACTAAGTCCCCACGACGTCGTGCCATACAGACCCAGGTTCCCATCCTCATTTACGGAGGAAACGAGCTAGATGGTGGTACCCATGCAGACGGGAGCGAGGCACAAGTCACCAAGGGAGAGATACGCTAGTGCTATCTATCGCATTCATAAGGTGAAAGAATGGTAAGAATCATCTCACTAGGGTTATATGTACCTATTAAAACGACTTAAACTATGTTTTCCGCAGTTAAGTCATCCATACAGATAAATAAAATTGGAGTGTCTGTTTGTAATATTAAAATAACCGCTTTCTACTAAATGCATATTTATGTATACACGGAAAATATACCAAAATAGCCTTTATTACAATTTTTGTCTGTCTGTCTGTTTGTTCCGGCTAATCTCTGTAACAGCTGGGCCGATTTTGACGGGATTTTCACTGACAGATAGCAGATTTTATAAGGAGTAACTTAGGCTATAACAATAATTTATCATCATCAATCCGTATACGGCTGTAAATCTAAGTAAACGCGGGCGAAGCTGCGGGCAACAGCTAGTCTTTATATAATTCTTCTGTACGTCTCTCCTCCTAAGCGGCTGGACCGATCTTGATGATATTTTGTGTGTTCAAGTGGATTCGAGAATGGATTAGATTCACATAACAAAATATTTTGTACAGGACGTCTGTCGATGCCGCTCGTATTAATATAAATAGTAAGTAGTTTTAAATATGTTTTTGTTAATCCGTGCTTGTTTTAAATGGCAACACTGGCTTTATTATATAGTTGCCAGAGTCGCTACAGCTACTTATATTTCTCTAATAAGAATATCTCTCGTATCAATAACAGGAAAAAATGGACACGCGATGGTTTCCCTCAGCCAAGGCGGCTGTATAATTACAATCGATCGCAAACGGAGCATGGCAAATATGTTGAGATCCGCTGTATTTACATATAGAAACTTTTATTTCTCGCCAGTAAGAGAGGCTACTTGTGGAAGTACTTTACTACCTACTACCTATATAAAAAAAATCGGTTGTCTGTAAAGTCGCTTCACTGATGATAGTTGAACGTGACAACGTCATAAGAAAATGGAACGCCTCAGAGCGAGGTAACGCCGCATGCGTCATGTTTTTTCGTTCGTGCAACCGGCTCCATCGAATTATAAGACGTTATCACGTCAAAACGTTTATAGAACACGTCATTGAAATTAAGGCCTCATACACACATGGCGACAACCGAGCGGTTTCAGAACTCTAAATTACAATTTGACATGTAATCATGCGGTGCGTGTCTGAACAAGCCCAAAATAAATATCTACATATCGTGTAAAAATCTACATATAAATATGAACAGCGCGGTTCCCACGCAATTCTGAAATCGCACGGTTGTCGCGGTGTCTGAACAAGCCCTAAATGATATTACCGTATGATGTAAGTACTAGCTGTTAAGGACATCAGTAGCTTAAGGTGAACCCAGCACCTTGGGCGAAGCAAATTGAGCAAATTGAACCGAGGGAGCTGCTCTTTGTACCCCTCTTATAAGAAGAGGGGACAAAAGAGCAGGGGGGACAAGGGACGAGAATGAGAACCTCACTGTTGTTCTGTGGTGCGGGTCAACCCCTCTGTGGAGGTGGTGTCGGTTCCTTGAGGGACTGACTAGCCGTTGAGGTGCCTTGTTTACTCAATAGATCCGGGGCACCTCACCAAAGGCGGCCGACTGATGAGACTGCCCTCTTCTATGAATGTATGTGAGTCAAGCTACGTCTTGTTTTGTTCATAACCATATGTTATTAATTTCTATATGTGGAGTTATTCTCGGTGAGATGTGTGTATGTGTTCGTCACGTGCCCGGAATAGAAGCTCGCATCCCAATAAGAAGATTGTTACGGGCAATGCGAATAGAGTGGGTATATTTGTAGGAATACTGAGGACAGTTACTTCGCGAGATACAAAAAGTAATCAAAATTATAATATTGGGAACGTTTGTCTGTTGTTACGCTTTCACACCTAAACCACTATAGCGACTTAAATATTATTCAGATTTATACTCAGATAAATAAAATTGGATCTGGAAGAATCTGTTTGTAATATTAAAATAACCGCTTTTAACTAAATACATGCATATGAATACACGGGACATATTATACCAAAATAACATTTTTCAGAATTTTTGTCTGTCTGTCTGTCTGTTTGTACAGCCATCCAGATTGATGGCGATTATTTTTATAACCTAAGTAACTCATTATAACGTCAGCTATCTGGCAGTGCTCCCATCAAAATCGGATCAGCTGTTTCAGAGATTAGCCGGAACAAACAAACAGACAAATATAACAAAAAATGATTTTTTGATCGTATACATTTATATAAGTACTTTCATATGTATTTTTTACAAAAGAGGGGGGGGGATAGTCGGTTCACCTGATGGGTAGTGAATAGCGACATCCACAGACACCCGCTATATCAGAGGATTAGCAGGTGCGTTGCCAGCCTTTTAGATATGAGTATGCTCTTTGCTTGAAGGTCCCTAAGTCGTATGGGTTCGGAAACACCGTAGGTGGCAGCTGATTCCATATTTATGTACTTCCATATTTATATAATATGTATTTAGTGAAAAACTGTTAATTTGAAATTACAAACAGACACTTCAATTTTATTTATTTGTATGTATGTATGTATGTACAGAAAAGTATTACATATCACTCGTAGGTAGGTAAGTATTACATATCACTCCTCGAAAAGACAGGTGCTGGGCCACAGATCTTTGCCCCAATATGGCGGTGAACTTCGCGTTCAAAGACTCATCAGGCATGCAGGTTTCCTCACGAGGATCACCAGTAATCGAGCAAAACAGGCACGGGGAAATTTAGGAAAACCTATTTCAGATGCACCGGCCAGATCCGGTGGAAGGTTCGCTAGTATTAGTACTTTTAATAATATGAAGACATGTCCCTCAAATTGACGAACGTGTGGATACAGTTTCGCAGTACATTGCCCGCTACTTGAGCAGAAAGACAAATAAAACTAAACTCAGGAATGAAATGTGGATGAAGAATTCACCGGAGCACCTGATGAAGATCAACGATGCCAAGTCATCATTTTGGTGATGGTATATATAATGGGCAGACGAGCCAAATGATGGTATGTGGCCAGCGTCGCCTGTGAATATAAAGAAGTCCACCATGGTTAAAGCCTTGTCGTGGTGGTGGGGCTCAGTAGACTAAGGTGAACCCAGCACCTTGGGGGAAGCAAATTGAGCCGAGGGAGAGAGAGTCCCCTCTTATAAGAGGGGACAAAAGAGAAGGGAGTGGGACATGGGGCGAGGATAGAAACCTAACCCCATCGCACTGTCTCGACGTTGGGAGGGGCTTTTCTGTGGTGCGGGACAACCCCTCTGTGGTGATAGCGTTGGTCCCTTCAGGGACTGACTGGCCTTCGAGGTTCCCTGTTATCTCAACAGATCTGGGGCACCGCACCAAGGGCGACATTGGTGGCACACGCCGGGTTTTAGTGGATAGAGCTGCGTCTACCTTCCCACCTTTCGGGCGCAGCGAGTCTCACATACCCGCGTGGGGAGACTCCCCCGCAGAATGCCTCAGAGCATTTCCCGGCGTAAAAGAAAGAAAAAAAACAAGTCAATGGGAAGTCTCGGTGCCAGTGGCAGTAATAAGACTGCCTGTCCTGCCCCTCTCTCACAGCAAAACTATTTTTAAGAAATAAGCAGGGTGGTGGTATTCAATCAGACGAGAACGCGACACAAACGTCCCTCCCACTTATGCTACTCCCCCGTCTACATTAGATATTTTGGATAGGAGAGACAGCGAAAATCTATGGCACCGAAACTTACGTTCATTTCTCTAGTGCCTTTTACGTACGATAGATGGCGTGAAAAAAGATGGCGTGCAAAAAATATGGCGTGAAAAAAGATGGCGTGTAAAAAAATGGCACTATATTTCTTCATCGCCCGACCATGAAACATGGTATTTATTTGTACCATAAGCATTTTAAATCGTTAAATGTATTGGCATGATCCATGATTCAGCTGGTTGATTAATAACTAGTTATTCTCCTCGAAATAAAGCGAGGTTAATAGATGTTAGAGATTTATGTAAGCAGCTTCCTCAGTAAATGGTTTATGTTGTCATCACGAGATTTACCGCAAAACACTAACTTTTAGTAAAGTGTACGAGTACCAAAAACCTCAACCTGATCGTCAACAACATCATTATTATCATAATCCTTCTTCCCTCCACGGCTGGACTTATGTTTATTGATACAGGCATAAGCCTGTATCAATAAACGCCGAGACGACCGATTCAGATAGGCCACTGGGTTGCTTTTATAGTTGCTAATTTCTGCTGTCTATACTAATTAATAATTAATAGTGTTTTACTGCTAAGATCGCACCAATACATGTTTTACTTGAAACTACCATTTTTCTAGACAGTATTCAATTCGAAGTCCAGGACCTTAACATTCGAAGCCCGACTTCATGACAATTTGACCATCGTCGCTCGATGCAACGCGATCTATTTCTTAATTCAGTTCTAGCAAATATAATTATTATTTTCAAATTTTTTAATTAAGGAAGGTATAAGGAAAATGAAATAGAAATAATATGAAAAATCTATTAATAAATTCTTTGTATTTTTTTTCTGATTCAATGTTTTTATTTTTTAAGTATTGTCTTAATTTTATGTACAACAAGCTGTTGCCCTTACACTTAGATTTACAGCCGTACGCGGATTATCAGCTATCGGCCAGTGAAATTCCCGTCAAAATCGGCCCAGCCGTTTTAAAGATTGGCCCGAACAAACAGACAGACAGACAAAATTTTTTAAAAATATTGTTTTGGTATGTACCGTGTATACATCCATATGCATTTAGTAAAAAGTGGCTATTTTAATATTACAAATATAAAATACTCCAATTTTATTTATCTGTCGAGAGTTTAGATAGTTTGTTTCTAATGTTGTTGACAGTACTCTAAATGCTTAAGTACTTATACGTTTTGCTTTTATTAACTTAATTATCAAGTAAAATGCGGTCAAATGAAATACTTAAATGCTACAATAAAGTACGAAAAACGTTTTACAATTAACACAAACGCTTACCATAATGTATAATTAGTTATCCAAGCTTTTTAATGTACCACAAAACAATTTATTTATTGCAGCGTGTAATTCTGTAGTGAAACAGCGCACGTCTAGACTCACCAATTGTAAACACATACTGTTTGAAATAGTGATGCTACGTTTTCATCGATGGTAAATAAACATCGATGTTTAGCTGGAAAATCGATGTTTTGACTTCGATATCATCGACACATCAATGATAAGAGAGTAAAACATGGAAATAAATTCTTTAGGGCCATCTAACGGGCATTGAATGATGAGCGGGCTAGATCTTCGTTTAGCACTAGATGACGCTGATCAACGTAACCGGAGTATCGGATGGTAGTATGCTATACAAATACCTAGTTATTTCTTTGATTTTCTATGGGATTAAAATAAATTTGACAAAGTCAACGCACGCAAGAGGTAGTGCCATACTGCATTGCACTATTGTGGTACCTCTCGCTCCCATAACACCGGCGTCAAGTGACAACTACGCGTTTCGTGCGGTTTGTGAGTTTTAGTGTATTATTATTCTATCGGTAGTCCCTATGACTGATTAGGGTATTTATTTTCTTGTAAGAATTGTATTTGCAATAAAATAACCCATAGAACAAACAGTTTTATTTCCTACCGAAAACATCGATGTTTTTAGACATACCTATCTATGATTTTATATCGATGTTTATCGTACATCGATACTTAAGAATCGATGTTAACGTCGATGTTTTTCCAATATCGTTCATACTTTGATTGACTTGCCGTTCGGTAGTGTTGCCAGTTTTTCAATTTCGTGTCCCCAGTCTCAATAATTACTGGCACCGAGACTTAACATCTTATGTCTCAGGATAGGCAACACATAAATGAGTTGCCTTTTTTTTTCGCAGGGAAATCCTTATGGATGCAGCCAGGATCTTTGGGTAGATCCTTATCCAATGTGGGACTCGCACCTGGGAGTGCCCACCCTAACTAAAACCACTGCGAGCGCCTTCAGCCGCTTCTTGAGGGTCCCGGATATGCAGGCAACAAACAGGATCACCTCAGCGACAGGCTGGCCCCGGCGAAGACCAGACTACTTCTCATATAACCCATAGAACAAACAGTTTTATTTCCTACCGAAAACATCGATGTTTTTAGACATACCTATCTATGATTTTATATCGATGTTTATCGTACATCGATACTTAAGAATCGATGTTAACGTCGATGTTTTTCCAATATCGTTCATACTTTGATTGACTTGCCGTTCGGTAGTGTTGCCAGTTTTTCAATTTCGTGTCCCCAGTCTCAATTTGAAAAGTCGCTAGAAAAACCGGTGGGCCGGAGGGAAGCGCTGTGCCGCGCTCTCGGCTGCATGGGTACCATCTTGCTTGTTTCTCCCGTGAAACAGCTTTGCTGTGTTTCGGAGAGAAAGGCAGGCAGTGTAATTACTGGCACCGAGACTTAACATCTTATGTCTCAGGATAGGCAACAATCGTGACACACTGTCAACGGCTCCCTGCGGGCCGTCCGGCACAGGTACTCACCAAAGCAACCATGCCCGGTGAGCACCTGTGTCAGACGGAAGGTGAGGGGTTTGCGCTTACGGCGCATCCACCGCTCAAGGACCGGACGCAGAGCAACCGTCAGGTTTTTGTCATACGCCTGCTGCGCCAGGTCCTCCCCCCACCTCCGCATTAACGCCTCTTGCCCTAGTCGGCGAACCCGCAGGATCCCGTCCAGCGTAAGGCTCTCACCGAGACACCTCCTATCCGAGACATAGGAGTGCATCTCAGCAAGAACCTCTGCCACGAGCTCCCACGGGGGTTACTGGCCAGGGCAGCAGTCCCGACGACGTCGTGCCATACAGACCCAGGTTCCCATCCTGAGCCCGACACGAACACAGGGGCGTTACTGGAGGCGCATTAAATAACGCCTCCTACGCACCCCCGTTCGTCGCTCGCGGGAGGAGGCCTCGTCGGCGGCCTCCTCTCTCACCTGCTCGTCGGCCTCCTTCTGGGACATTACTGTCTCGCAGAAGGAGACCATCGCCGTCCAGGACTCATCGTCACCGAGCATCACGGTGATGACGCTCGGCAGAGACAAGTCCCCTCCGATGACTAATGTCAGACTGTGACGCAGCGCCGCCCATCTCGGGAACACCTCAAGTGTGTGCTGGGCCGAGTCCACCGCCGCGCCACAATCGTGACACACTGTCAACGGCTCCCTGCGGGCCGTCCGGCACAGGTACTCACCAAAGCAACCATGCCCGGTGAGCACCTGTGTCAGACGGAAGGTGAGGGGTTTGCGCTTACGGCGCATCCACCGCTCAAGGACCGGACGCAGAGCAACCGTCAGGTTTTTGTCATACGCCTGCTGCGCCAGGTCCTCCCCCCACCTCCGCATTAACGCCTCTTGCCCTAGTCGGCGAACCCGCAGGATCCCGTCCAGCGTAAGGCTCTCACCGAGACACCTCCTATCCGAGACATAGGAGTGCATCTCAGCAAGAACCTCTGCCACGAGCTCCCACGGGGGGTTACTGGCCAGGGCAGTGGCTGCTGCCCACGAAACCGTACGGTACCCCCGGATCACTTCGGGCCTTATTCCTCCCGGTAAGGTGATCCGCCCAGATGGGTGCACCGTACGTCGCCATACTACGGCAGACTCCGGAGTATAGCTGCCTGCAGGCGGCGCTGGGTCCTCCCAGGTTCGGGAGGAGTCTGCCCAGTGCACTTGCCGCCTTCACGACCTTCGATCCCAACATGGAGAAATGTGAGCCGAAGGTCCACCCTCCGTCAAGGACGAGCCCCAGATATTTGATATGGGGATCATCCTGACTCTCACCCCTCCGACGAGGGCAGCCCCCGATGGAGGTCCTTTCCGCCCGGTCCCGCGGAAGAGAAGGGCTTCGGTCTTCTCAGGTCTGACGCGAAGCCCTAACCTCTCTATGCGACTCACGAGGTCGATCCCGACCTCGGCCAGCCGCGCCGCCTCCTTATTGCCTCGTCCCCGATAAATGAGTTGCCTGGGCTCGTTCCAGGTAAACTAGTTTATGTTCATGGGCGACGTCGACCACTTACCATCAGGTGGCACGTTTGCCAGTTTGCCTATCCAACTAACATAAAAAAAACGCTTAAACTGATTCTACCAGAAACTGACTCTGTATTTTCTCTGTTTTAGTGGGTAGAGCTGCGTACACTTTACAGCTGGGGTGGCCAACCCGCGGCCCGCCGCCTGCGGCCCGCCGCCTGCGGCCCGCCGCCTGTCAAATTGTGGCCCGCGGAGCTGGTTCAATTTTTTTAAAAAGTTAACTAAAGTGACTGTATATTATATAAAATTTATATAAAAAATGTTTTTTTAAAAAACACTAATGGGTCTGACAAACGTTTTTTTACTTTATATGCCAAATAAATCTACAAAAAATTACGAGAAAAACTGTGTTTTTGCTTTTAAGATATTTACGATCAAAGTGCGTATTTTCAGCCGAAGTTTTTTAAAAACGCGGACGGGCGCTCACTAGCCGATGACGTCACACCCCCCCCTCATTCGATAGTCGCGCTCTCGTTCGCACGACTTTGCGCAATAAAAATCAAAATTATATAGTTCTCTGTTGTAAAAATGAAAAAAAAAAATAATACTGTACTGTGCCTTGGTTCTTCAATTCAACTCTTTTTTTTATGTGCCTGAGGGCCAAAAAATGAGGAAAAAGTGGACGACAGCCCTAAAAAGAGTTGATTCAATAGGCCCTTAAACTAACCTCACTAAGGTTCAAGCCTTGTCATGGCGGTGGGGCTCAGTAGCTTAAGGTGAACCCAGCACCTTGGGCGAAGCCAAGTAAACCCAGGGGGCTCTTTGTACCCCTATTATAAAAAGAGCGGGACAAAAGAGCAGGGTGGCCAAGGGGCGAGGATGGGTACCTCACCCCATCGCACTGTCCCGATGTTGGGAGAGGTTTTCTCCTAGGTCATGGGTGTGTATTAAATATATGTTTTATATTTCGAATCCGATACGAGTAGACACAAACCCAGACCGCGCTAACAGCAGTAGCACTACGTTACCGCTAGATTGCTTGGGCACCGCGCAGGAATCGCCTCCCTCCCCAGAGGGAGAGATGAGGGCCGGCCCTCATGATGATAGGCTAAATTCAACCATAAAAGATTCGTCGACCGTATCGGATTTGACTAGTCCAAATCCTGCTCTCCCGGCAGCGCGCGCGATGTCGCCCGGCCAGGGGGGACGTCCCCTTTCGAATATTTCTTAAGTAAGCCATCTGTTCACTTACTGTACCGATATTGAGCTTAAAGGCCATCAGGCCGAAATGAAAAATACCTAAAATTTGGTAGTGCGGCCCCGTTTGAAATTCTATTTCCGAATTTCGGCCCGGCTGCTGAAAAGGTTGGACCCCTGTTTTACAGCTTTCGGGCGCAGCGAGTCCCACATACCCGCGTGGGAGACCCGGCCACTCCCCCGCGGGATGCCTCAGAGCATTTCCCGGCGTTAAAAAAAAGACCTATGTTCAGCATAAAGGCTGATGACGATGATTATAATACATATAAATATACGTACACAAACATATAACATAATAATAATAAAAACAAAACATAGATACGTCTAAATATCACTCATCACAAACGTCTATACAAATAAATAAAATTGAAGTGTCTGTTTGTAATTTCAAAGTAACAGCTTTTCATTGAATGCATATGAACGTAAATACCTACGGTACTTCATCAAAAGGCATTTTTTTTTTAATTTTGTCTGTTCGAACAACTGTTTCGCCTAGCTGCTGATAGAGATGAATACAGGAAGCTAACGGCCAACCTTCAGGATTGAAGAGGCACTGGGAGAAGAAGAATAGAATAAAGACTCACAGTTATCCATAATATTATGTAATATAATTTTACAAGTGTTTAGTCCAGTGATATCTGACATGATAACAATATCTTATCCACCGATGGACATATGGTGTCCGATATATGGTGCCTGACTATATAATATGATGAGAGAGATAAAATAAATGGCCACTCAGCTCGCATAAAATTCCGAAACTAGTCAGTGATTTGTCAATGACGGAATAGCAATTCAACCAACCGGTGATCTGTATGTACATTGTACGTTCCATCGGCCGATCATCCATCAATGGCCACCAGTCGGTCAATGAGATCACAGAACCGGCGCACTGCGCAGCGTCGCAGCACAAAGGCGGAATTTATTTTCATAGAAAAAGCCATACCATTACCGCTCTATTCTGGTTCATCGCATTACCGCTCGTTGTACGACCACGACCGCTCTGTCAAGAGTGTAACAGAAGAGAAGATTGAAACACACAGAAGAAGAATACATAATGATATAAAATAACAAAATAAAAAAACGGTTTTAAAGAAACAGCCCTGGCATAGACAATTAGACTGTCTTAATTAAAAAGATTCGTTAGCACAACCCTAAAAGTATCTTAGATAGGTACACATAAAATATCTTTCTGTGATGAAACTGAAAACAAACTTATAACCAAGTAAGTTAAACAAATACCGTAGTTGCCTCTCTTTTATTCCATATTGGGAACTATTTTCTGTCATAACTTTTTAAAAATAACTTTTAAATGACAGATGTTGCTGTGAGCTACTTGTAACTTGTAAGTAGCCAATTTTTTTTTGTGATTAGAATTTAAATAGGGTCAGTAAAAACACGTGGAAAATTGTTAACTCTAAACTTTCAAACTTACTTTGAAGAAAGACTCTGACATTGGCAAATCCTCGCGGGAGCCATTATACAAGAAGAAGAAGAAAATTGAAAATTTGGCGCCAAAACTACCATTTTGGGATTTCGGCGGGAAATTTCTGGGTGCGCGTTTGTTTTTTTTTATTTCCCTTTAATTCATTATTATTCTGTATTTTGTTCATTCGGAGCGGTTTACGTGTTTGTTTTAGAAACTTGATCTGTATAATATATTGTGATTGGTTGGCGAATACTGTGGAAGACTGTTCTGGAGTGGTTTTCTTCAGTAGAACTGTTCTGGCGGTTTTCTATAGTGTTTGTTTTAAAAACTTTATCTGTATAATATATTGTGATTGGTTGGCGAATACTGTAGACGACTGTTCTGGGTGGGTGAAGTGAGGACTAGGGACTAGGGAGTGATGGTTGAGTGATAGAGGGGCGAAGCCGCGCGCTTTGGGGTTTCCCGCTGTTTTTCCATCATCATCATCATCATCAGCCCGTTATTGCCCACTGCTGAGCATAAGCATTTTCCATAGTACTGACTAAATATTAACGCGTCGTTGGCAATGCACTAAGTGCAGTCCATTAAAATAAAATAAATACATATCTGCCATTCTGATTACAATTTGAATCACTAACTAGGTACACCTTCTAATTTTAAATGTATCAAGTTGTTCAAAAAGAGAAACATTTGAATGATTTTTAACTATTATTCTTTATTTTTGTATTAGTGTTTTTTAGCTGTGGGGTGTGTTGTCTGCACGTTATCGTAGTTGTGGCCTGTGAGTTTATTGTTAGTGTGTGGTTTGTCTGTGTGTTATCGTTGCTGTGTGTAAGTGTGTTGTCTGTGTGTTATCGTTGCTGTGTGTAAGTGTGTTGTCTGTGTGTTTATGTTTGTGGACACGTTGCCATGACAACGGTTGGCGATAGGCCGGCGCAGAATTTACATAAATGGATATGAGCTTTTCTTGAATAACGAACTCTATTACGTAAAAGGAAATACTAATTTTCTGTGAATATTTTTACATCACATCAGTTACTCGAAAGATCTAGAATTAACTATCATCATTACCTTTTTGCAGGACATTGGTCTCATTTCATGAATGCCACACACTTAGGCTCTGTTCTGTATGTTGTCTCTTTCTCTCTGTCTGTGTGTTCTTAATTCTTATCACTGAAAACAGGCTCCAAACTGTCTAATTTTTATGTTTCCTATGATGATTTTAGTGGAGTACACACTATGCATGCTCCTCGCCTAATTTCGAGAAGCACTCTAAGGGGTTCTTATGTCAAAACAGTGATGTCTGATTACCCATGATACTCATAATAATCTCCTCACCTAATATTTTCGAGGAGCATTGCAAGCTAAGGTACGTGATATAATGTTATCTTGTCAGATCACGTAAGTACTAAACATTGCTGTCATAGCCAAAAAACCACACGTGACAATCTGTTGGTAAGTGTTCCCATATTACCATTATACGAAACTAGCTGTTGCCTGCAGCTTCGCGCGTTACTCAACTCCTATAAGTCACAGCGTGATGTTATAGCCTTCATCGATAAATGGGCTATCTAACACTGATTTTTTTTTCCAAATCGGACCACTAGTTCATGAGATTAGCGCGTTCAAACAAACAAACTCTTCAGCCTTATATTATTAGTATAGATGACCAAGGCTTGAAGCTTGTTTCCAAGGGGCTGGACAGAATTACTGAGACCGTCCGAGACTTACCATCTAAGTCTTAGGATCACCACCTGAAGCTGCCAGGGCTAGTTCCAGTTGAAATCTCTTTTGTTGTGTGTCGACCACAGTCAGTTGGCACATCAGCCGGTTTGCCTATCAACTTGCATTTACCCATGCAGATGGAGGCGGAAAAAAGCGTTCCTCCGACAAAAAAAATTGGTCGCACGCATGTTAATCATCTTTATTCTATGCTAATCTTCTGAACCCATTTAAAAAGGGTTTAACATGTTTTTCACTTTTATTTCGCGGAGCTCCATTTTCGACATTATCTACGACTGTCTTGTTCAAGAGTTTTTCAACAAAAGAGTTCGTTCTACTAATATTATAAACGCGAAAGATTGTAAGAACGTATGGATGTGTGTTACTCTTTCACGCAAAAACTATTGAATGGATTTTAATAAAACTTTACAATAACATAGCATATACATCAGAATAACATAATTTATCCCTGTACGGGAATGGGAAGTTTTAAATCCTTTTAGGAGTGAGAATAGGCATGTTAATTTAAAATCGTTATACCTATGCTTATCTTATATGTTCAGCAGTGGACGAATAGAGGCTGATGATGATGATGATGACGATGATGGTGATGATAGTGGTGATGATGGTGGTGGCGCTGGTGATGATGATGATGATGATGCTTATCTTGTATGGAATAAAATAAAGCGTCATACCGTCGTGCCGTTCCGATATGGCAAACGGTATCGAGGGCCAAGACGCCAATAAATGTTCTACAAACTCACCAGCGTTCTGTCAGGGCTCGCGGCTCGTGCCAGGCCTCTCTCAACACCTGTAAGGCTTCTCGGAGAGCTGGGGACGCGTGGCGGTGGTGACCTGTACAACAGAGGTACATCTATACATATAATAAATCTGTAGAGGAGTCGTTTCTGTACATTGAAATTATTTAAAAAAAAAATAGCCAGGGTGTTAAAGGATGACCAACAGAATATATTTCAAGCATTTTTTAAATTTTTGTCTGTTTGTTTGTCTGTTTAGTAACCACGCATCACGTAAAAACTACAAAACCAATGTAAATAACTTTATACATAAATATTGTGCGTAACTTAGAGTAACATTTAGTTTTTGTTTCATCGCAATCGCTTTACTCTATCAAAAGATATAATATTATGTATTTGAAATGTAGTTCAATACAATACTTAACAAATAGGATCAGATCAACGCCATCTATTGACAATTTATAGTACCGACTTATTGACAAAAATGTAGTTCAATACAATACTTAACAAATATGATCAGATCAACGCCATCTATTGACAACTTATAGTACCGACATGTATATCCTATTTGTTAAGTTTAATGAATTTGTTGAGTTATTATAATATTTTGTTAAAATTTTAATACGTTGGAAAGGAATAGTAATTACTTTCTTTAATACTTTAGAAAAAACATCGTTTTCAATGAATATAGTTTAATGTGTCACTTAATAGAAAAAAAAAGATATTTTATAATTGTGTCCGAACGATTACAGATTAACTCTCAATAGATGGCGTTGTGCATATGACGTCATTTCCTGAATCGCGCTATTAAGATTCTCGGCCAAAGAATCACCCTAACCCGTATTTGAAATTACAGTTGAGTTGTTGGGTGTATTAAGTTTTCAAAATTCGTTCGTTCGTGTTGTTTAAAAGGTCTTTCTTGGTTTTAGTCTGTTTGTCGTTTGATAATTGGTTCTTTAATCTTTCAATATTTTCTAGAATAAGAATATGCCTATTGCCTTCTAGAAAAAAATCAAACCTATCGCAAAGTAGCCGAAATGCTAAAAGGTTGAGATTAAGTAGGTCTCAAGAATCGGAGGAAGATCGTGAAGTGAGGCTAAATGCAATCCGAGCGAACCACATCAGCACTCTTGCATCGGAAACGCCTACTCAGCGTGCGTCTAGGCTTTGCATACAGCGTGCACTTACAGTAGCTTCTCGCTCCCAAGAGAGTATTGACGAACGTGAAGCGCGGTTATCGGCTGACAGAGAGCGCCACGCCCTCTCACGCGAGTCTGAGACTTTTACCGAAAGGGAGTCGCGTTTAAGTTCGCAACAACAGCCAGAGATAATTATGTAAGCGCCCGGATGAACGATGTACGTTATTTAATATCCGAAAGGAAAAGGATAGACGATCAGCGACGAGCAGAAACAGGAGAACAGCGACAATCTCGCCTGGGAGCTGACCGGGCTCGATACCACATGAACAGAATTATAACTGGCGAGGCTGATGATGAGTCCTTAGAATATAATGTTGTTGCGAACATTATTCTGCCTTGGGAAAATAAGGAAAAATCAGGATTTACATATTCAACAAGAATTCACTACGCCTTCTACGCCTTTGTGGGTGGTATGACAGAAATTTGCAATTTTTGTGATGCTCTGAAATGGAGAAAAGAGGCAAATGGAATGTGCTGTTCAAATGGAAAAGTTGTTGTTCCAAATTTTCAAGATCGCCCAAACATTATTAAACATATTTAAAACTCTTTTAAATGGCGATCACCCCCAGTCTAAACACTTTTTAGATAATATCCGTTCCTATAACAGCGCTTTCCAAATGACATCCTTTGGGGCAAAACAAATAACGGAGGGTCCGTTCATGCCAACCTTCAAAGTGCAAGGTCAAGTTTACCATCTCATCGGATCTTTATTGCCAGATAATGAGCCTAGATTTCTTCAAATTTATTTTGTGTCCGATTACACTGAACAGCATAATATTAGGAATCGCCATTTCCCCCAGCTTAATGGTGCGCTTATATCAGAACTACAAAACATGCTGCATCAAGTAAATCAATACGTGGGGAATTTTAAAGCTGCGTTAGATTCCATTCCACAAGGCAGCAATGATTACAAAATAATCATCAGCGCAGATAGACGTCCTGTTGGTGAACACCGCGGGAGGCACAACGCACCAATGGCAGATGAAGTCGCAGTTGTTTTAGTCGATCAGGAATGTGAGAGGCGTGACATCGTGTTACGCACTCGCGACGATCGCCTGCAACGCATTTTTTAAACTCACCGAGCTTACGATGCCTTGCAATATCCATTAATATATTGTCATGGTGAAGATGGGTACAATTTTGGATTGCACCAAGTGAACCCTACTACGAGGGTCACTAACTTTAATAAAAAAATATCGGCTCTGCAATATTATTCATACCTTTTGCAAATAAGGCGTAACTGTTTTGTTTATTTGCAACGTTTTCGTGGTTTGTTCAGTCAATTTATTGTGGACATGTATGCAAAAATAGAAACTGAACGTTTAGTGTACATTCGCACTAACCAGCGTCGTTTATGTGCTGAAGAATACGTGCATTTGCGGGACGCAATGCAATCAGATAATAATATCGAAAATTTGGGGCGGTTAGTCATCTTGCCTTCCAGTTTTACAGGCGGTCCGCGATATATGCACGAAAGAACGCAAGATGCCTTTTGCTACGTCCGTAAGTATGGCCGGCCGGACCTATTCATAACGTTCACAACAAATCCAAAGTGGACCGAAATTTGTCAGGAACTTCTCCCAGGACAGGCGTCATATGATATACATGACATCATTGCGAGAGTATTTCATTTAAAACTTAAATATATGATTGATCTTCTTACAAAAGATAAAGTTTTCGGCTCAGCTCTTTGTTTCATGTATACATGTGTTGAGTGGCAAAAGCGTGGCTTACCTCACGCCCACATCCTCCTGTGGCTGGCAGAAAAAATCCGACCCGAAGCTATTGACAGTCTCATAAGTGCCGAGATTCCAGACCATGATGCAGATCCAATTTTGCATGACATCATTAAAACACACATGGTTCACGGGCCATGTGGCGGTTTAAATAGAGTATCACCATGCATGCAAGATGGTCGGTGCTCAAAAAGATACCCTAGGGCACGTACAGAACAAACTATATCGGGAGAAAATGGGTATCCGCTATACCGGCGTCGATCACCTTCTCAAGGTGGTTTTACGGCTTCCATCAGGTTCCGTGGGCAAGAAATTATATTGGACAATAGATGGGTGGTACCGTATTCACCAGTTTTATCTAAAGCATTTCAAGCTCACATTAATGTTGAAATATGTAATAGCGTTAAGTCTATAAAATATGTATGTAAATATATCAATAAAGGTAGTGATCAAGCAATGATAGCGCTGAGAAATAATGAATATGACGAAGTCACAAGATACCAGTCTGGCCGGTACATAAGCTCCTCTGAGGCAGCTTGGCGTATTTTAAGTTTCCCGATACATGAAAGGCATCCGCCGGTCATTCACCTGGACGTGCACCTTGAAGGTGAGCAGCGAGTGTACTTTCAGTCTGAAAATGTGGTAGAAAGGTTGGCCAACCCGAGACAAACCACCTTGCTTGCATTCTTTCGTCTTTGCCAAAGTGATCATTTCGCGAAGTCTCTTTGGTATAATGAAGTGCCATGTTATTATACTTACAACAAGCAGCAAGGTATTTTTGTTCGTAGGAGACGTGGAACTGCTGTAGATGGTGAGCCTGGTATTTTTAAAGAGCACGTGATTGGACGGGTGTACACGGTACACCCGAATAATCCCGAGTGTTATTATTTACTCCTTCTTCTTCATATAGTACGAGGTCCTACATCTTTTGCAGAACTCCGTAAATTGGACGATATTGAATATCCCACCTACAAGGCCGCTTGCCGCGCACGCCATTTATTAGATGGAGATGCAGCATTGGGATGATGGTCTAGCTGAGGCATGTATTAGCGACAGTCCACATCGCTTGCGACATTTGTTTGCCACCTTATTGACCTTTTGTGGATTATCAGATGCTAAACTGTTGTGGCAAAAATACCATGACAAGTTTGCTGAGGATTTTTTGAGACAAGTTCAACTAAGTACTGATGGAGAAATTCCTCATCAGGTACGTGAAATTTGTCACAACAGGTCCTTATTAGCTATTCAAGAAATTGTTATAAGTATAGGAGGAAACTCGGTCAGTCAATATGGTTTACCAACACCGACAGTCGATGGGGAACGTATAAACAGGGAGTACGCTTCAGAAATTAGGCTCGGATAAGGAACCAAAATAAAATTGGTCTTGCTGTCGCCTCCTCGGGGATAGCTGCCACACGATGGCAAATCGAAAGACACTCCCAATCATACCGCGAGGAACAAGAGCCGATGAAATTTCTGCCTGTCTGAAAAGCTCTATTTTATGGCGCACTATTTATTATTACTTACACACCTAAGTATAAATATGCGTGCACAGTTAGGAGGCTGCGAAAATGCGCTGGAGTTCTCTAATTTACTATTAAAAATAGGTGATGGTACATATCCCGTACAAGAAAATGGAAAAGTTATTTGGTACAGAATCTTTGTTTTTCTGTTACATCACAACAGGATCTTATTTCTTCTGTTTACGGGGATTCCACAGACATTGATAATCAACCTGGTTCTTGGCTATGCCAACGTGCTATTTTGACTCCCCGTAACGACCAAGCGGCAGCAATTAATTTAAAAATATTGACGCATGTTTCTGGAAATAGTATAGAATATACATCCATAAATACAGTTATGGAAGAAGAAGACGTCACGAACTATCCCGTGGAGTTTTTAGATTCCCTCAACACACCTGGTCTTCCAGCCCATAAAATAGTTTTAAAGGTCGGCGTACCGATAATTCTTCTTAGAAATTTATGTCCTCCAAAACTTTGCAACGGCACTCGGCTCAAAATCACTAATTTGCAGCAAAACATCATCGAAGCCGAAATCTTAACTGGTTGCGGAGCTGGTGATGTTGTTTTCATTCCAAGAATTCCCCTCATTCCCAATAATTTTCCTTTCTCCTTCAAAAGAGTGCAATTTCCTGTCAGCCTCTGTTATGCCATGACCATTAATAAAGCTCAGGGTCAGACATTATCCGTTGCTGGAGTTGAACTAAGTACTGGTTGCTTTTCACATGGCCAACTCTATGTGGCTCTTTCGCGAGTAAATAACCCCAATAACCTTTTTGTATACGTTCCAGATGGGTCCACATTTAACATCGTTTACAGAGAAGCACTTGCATAAAGATAAGAATGCCAAAAAGTAGACCGTACAGTGTAAGCTTCATATAACGTCACTGAAGTCTGAACGTACTGTACATTCTGAAAGTTATAGAAAATTGTTGCTATATGGAGAGAAGAAAAATCAACATCATTTGTAACAATTTTTCTCAAAATAAAGTGATTTTGTCCTTCTCGCCATGTTCTCAGTTGGAAATTTCGTAAACAAAAAAATATGATAACGTACTATGCAAGCCCAGTAACAATAGCCCTCTTATAATAATTATATTATTATTAGAGTGGTATTTATTACTATTTCTGTGGATTAGTGATCAATGATCATACATTTTTGTAAAATTGACTGATAATGCGGATTGCGGACGGTTCATACATTTTATAAATAATTGTAGGTATGCCGTGCAGTGTCCAGTCCGCGTTGGATGCGAGTGACAAGGGATCGGTCGTCTTGACGTTCATTGAGGGAGGCCTATGTTCAGCAGTGGATGGATAGAGGCTGACGATGATGATGATGATAGCTACAGTATAGTTACCTAAGTAGGTAGGCGCTAGGTGATTCTTCTTCTCTATGGGTAATTTCAAAAGAGACTAGGTGCTATGAATAAAAGCGATCAATTATATTAAAAGTATAAGGGTTTTAAGTTAGAGAGTAAGTTTTCAACATCCTCTATTTATACAGCTCTTCACACTAAAAAAACTTATTGTTAAATTACGTAATCTACGCGAACGAAGTCGCGGGCACAGCTATACTTAATATAATAATAAGAATTAATATCTATACACACTTTTACACCACGTCAATCTGGTTCCGTGGTAAGTTCTCCAAGAACTTGTGTTACGGGTACCAGACAACGGAAATATATTTAATACTATTATACTACATATACATATATTTAAGTTTTTTTTATTATATTATACACACTTCTCTTATGTTGTGTGGCAATAAACCATTATTATTATTATTATTATTATTTAATACACATCTATGACCCAGGAACACAGAAACGTTTTTGTTCCCTTGCGGGATTCGAACCCGCTGCCTCCGGCTTGAGCCCCAACGCACTAGCCATTGAGCCACAGAGTTCGTCAATTATACTTCAAAATATAACTCAATAACAAAAGAGCTAATGACTTCGAAATATTCAGTGCCACAGACAAGACAGATAGCAAAAGATCGAGGGGTTGAACCCCGGATTGATGGGACTGAACTGCTTGTACAGGAACAGGAAATATCCGTCAATAGTTCCACGAAGTGGAAGATCGAAGCTGCTGGAGACAAGCCATTGACAACACACATAGACGATGGACTAGCTACTAGGATAATTAAAAAAAACCCCTACGCAATAAGAAAGACCTTGAAACGGCCGCATCTAAATCGGTTTTTAGAACTACAGAGTGCAATTAAAATCATGAGCATCCTTTTAAATTTAGACACTGCCCATGTAACTACTAATGTTACGAATACTAGAAATAAAATTAAAGCATGTTATTGAAAACCCTTATAATTAAATCCTGTCATAAAAAGTATCAAGTTCGGTTGAGCGCAGTTCGGTTTACAAAAATGCCGCCCGCGCCGTGTAGAATACGTAGACCTCGCGTCAGTTATGTACGTGACGGATACTTATCTATTAGAAATAAATAGCTTGTAAATAAATAAATAAATAAATCCCTTGCTTGCATATTTTTTTTATAAATCAGCTTATTATTAGCCGTAATGCAAATAGTATCATTAGTAGTGTCTAAATTTGAAAGGATGCCCATGATTTCAATTGCAAACTGTATAGACACACCTAGCTGTCTTTTTGCGTCGGGAGCAAAAAATTTTTTACGGTACCAAAAAAAAACTATTGTAGTATGTGAGACGTTATGGTGTTAATTGATATTATGTCGCGCGGACCGGCTTCGGGCTCGGAGTTGTTCAAGAAAATGCAGTTGTGAATTTTCACACATGGAAGATATAATTTTCATATACAAGAAATACTCGTAGATGGCCGACGTGCATTTAGGTCTAATAGGCGCAGGTCACTGACATGAGACCTAGATTCAGGTCATGCTCGTCGCTAAGCGGGGCGCTAAGATACGTCTAGTGGTCAAGTTAGGGCGAGTCGCGGGATCAGATCCCGCCAGTTGCATTTGTATGATGAATGTGTGAGTCATTATGTATACTAGCCGTTCCCTGCGGTTTCGCCCGCTCAAAATTTGGTAAAAATATTCCCTCAAAAATAATTCTACTATGTATTAACGCAAAACGGAATTTAAAAATATTATATTAGATGCTTTCGAAAATAAACTCCTATCTGTGCTTAAAACAGCATATCTAATAGAAAAATGTCATAGAACGTTTGTCTGCGAAGAATTCTTAAGCCACGAAAGCGTTTAAACCAAAATCGCACGGTGCGTCCATAAGCAGTCCAGTCTCCAACCGCAACTTTGATATTCTGAGCTGTTTCTGCCGCGTTAGTTCCGCGTCGGAACTTGTATTCAAAAATCACTCGAATTTTCGAAGTATCCATCTTTCTGGTCTATGCTGAATAAAAAAACTACTGAAAGTCGATAATCGAATGTTGCACATTTTTTAAAGAAGAACCGTTACCGTTACCGTGTGAAAAAAGTTTCACTCAAAAATCTCAAACCATGAAGGTTCTATGTCAATTAGAATTACCTATTACAATAAAACGGCAATTTCATACTTTAAGCCCTTAAGTATATTAAAATGCCTTAGCTCTGCTACAACTACTTCTTTGTTTGAATCCTTTTGATCATCTCAAAACAATTTCAATTTGTTTTTTTAGGTTTAAAAATTTTAGGTTGTTTAATTTACTTTATCCTAAATTTAAAACAGCCTAATAGTGATAATATTATGTGTTTGTACGTAGTGTAAAACATAATTTTACACTTTAGTAAAAAGTTTAAAATTATGTTTTTATGTTATCTTTTTTCTATATTTGCGTTATCTTTATTCGATGCATTATCAGACAAAGAGATTTTGAACCTATCCCTAGGCTAACCATCCCCTTTAATCTTAATAGTTGTTGAGTATTCCACTTCCCACAGTGTGGTGGCTGCTAAATTGCTTACGAGATATCGTATCTGTTATCTTTGGCATATTAAAGTGGGATAGATCGGCTTTTGCTCCAAAGGTTTTATACCCCTGTTTAGTTTACGCTGATTTATGTGACATTTTTTGCACCCAAAACATTTATTTGTCTTTCTTATAGACATTATCAACTTCACTTGTTATAGTTTTCGAGGAAAATCAACACTTTTTTTATGATCAATAGAATAGTTACCGATGAAATATTTATAATAATGAATATTTCATACCTCACGCATCTTCACTATCATTTTTGTTAATCCATTTATTTACAACTAGCTGATGCCCGCAGCTTCGCCCGCGTTAACTTACTTAACTTAACTACTGACTACTGTTAGTCACAGCGTGATGTTATATAGCCTTCCTCGATAAATGGGCACTGAAAGAATTTTTCAAATCAGACCAGTAGTTCCTCAGATAAGCGCGTTCAGCTAACAAACAAACTCTTCAGCTTTATAATATTTTAGCATTAGCATAGATACCACACCTTTGGAATAGGGCGTTCCTCCAAGGCATTTCAGGATAACATGTGAAATTTGTTATAAAATATTTGAAAAGATTAGTTCCACTGAGTCTGTTTCGCCGGTTCTTCTCAGTGGGCTTGCCTTGGAACCGGTGGTAGACTCAATTGACGTTCAAAAATATAATTTATTGGTACCTACCTGCTATTTTAAAAAAATATTTTTGATATTTGTGAACAATTTGTGAACATGTAAGTAATTTTTTCAAATTTATTCTTCTATTTTTTTGACACCACTAAGTATTATAGAAATATAAATAAAAAACATATTTTGAAGTTAATTTTCTATCTGAAAAAGTATTGAAGATAATTCAAGAACTTTTCTTTTTTCAATGCCTAATTCCAGAGCCAAGTGTCGTCGGAGGTGAGTTTGTTAGTTTCTTCACCAAGACTTAACACATCAATTGTATCCAACAGCATGATAAATTATATTATTACATTTAACGTTTCGTACGAAACACGAATAAACATTGACAGCCCTACTAACAGAATTATCTTAATATGGAAGATTGAGGGCCTTCACCTGACCTCACATCCTCTTGTATGTCACTCAAGACAATGATTTCACGCATCATACATAAACACACAGACAAACAGACACACAAGCGAACAGACACAGTCACAGACACACAGACACAGAACATATCGAGGTCCCGTATTATTAATCCAAATTAAAACTATTTTAAAGGGGATATTCATTATTTAGTAGCATTTGCCCGCAGCTTCGCCCGCGTAAACTTAGATTAACAGACATATATACGGATTAATGATTATTATATTTATAGCATAAGTTGCTATGTTGGATAATGTCAGCTATCTGTTAGTGAAAGTCCCGTCAAAATCGGCCCAGCCGTTTCAGAGATTAGCCGGAACAAACAGACCGACAGACAAAAATAGTAAAAAATGCTATTTTGGTATATTGTATACACCGTCGACCGTTTATACAATATACATCCATATGGATTTAGAAAAAAAAACGGTTACGGGTACAAACACACACTCCAATTTTATTTATCTGTATTCTGTAGGTATAGATAACGTTTCTCACTTTTATTTCGCAATGCACTATATTTCGCGATTTTCTACGAATGCCTTGTTCACTAGATGGGCGACTCGTCCCTCCAGAGTCCCGCCATGTTAGAAAGGGCTAAAAAAAGCCGTCGATGGCATCCACTCCAACAATACGGGCCCTTTGGCGATGGTCATGAACGCCAACATTTAAACTGGTATCAAATAAGTTCACGTGTAAGCTGAAAGATCTCTTTTATGTGTTCCTGACACAAAAGATGGTAATTACTAATTACGCTGCCTATTCACTTCTTTCCGAAACAACATTGTTTGATGGAAGAAAAAATCAGGATAGCACCTGTTGAGTTTATATATCATCGAGTATATAACCGGATTAGAGCAGTAATGTGAACCATAAAAATCCGAAACCGGTCAGTGATTTGTCACTGAAGCAATAGCGATTCAACCAACCAGTGATCTGTATTTTTTTTTATGTTAGTTGGATAGGCAAACTGGCAAACGTGCAACCTGATGGTAAGTGGTCGACGTCGCCCATAAACATAAACTAGTATACCTGGAACGAGTCCAGGCAACTCATTTATGTGTTGCCTATCCTGAGACACAAGATGTTAAGTCTCGGTGCCAGTAATTACACAGCAAAGCTGTTTCACGGGAGAAACAATCCCGTGTAAAGTATGTACGTCCCATCGGCCAATCATCCATCAGTCGGCCAATCAGAGGACAAAACGGCGCAGCGTCACAGCACAAAGCCGGAATTTGCTTTCATACAAAACTTGAGTGTTTACCGTTCTATTCCAGTTATATGCTCCATGTTTCGGCTAAATGTTGTCTGCAGGTTATCTATTTACTACATTCCTGATAATCTAATTTGTTTGCATCATTTATTTCATACCCCAGCAGTATCCACGATGGGCATGGAACATCCCTCCCAACGTTAGAGTACTTGTAAAATGCCGTTGTTTTTATGAGATCCGAATCTTGTCTCCTACGGTCCCCGAAGGTCATCTGGGTATAAATAGTCCGCCCTAGTTTCTGGCCCAGTTGACATTCTTTGATATTTTCTGTTTTTACAGTTACGGGTATTTCGTGTTTTCTTTATATTTTTTCACTGTTTTGTTTGTTTCGTAATTTTTATATAAGAGTTTTATTAGTCTTGGCTTTCATTAAAAGGGTCCGGAGAAAATGTTGATAATGATGACGATGTTTAAAAAACGGTTGAATAACTTGACATTAGGACGAGACACCTCTCCACCATGGTTCAAGCCTTGACGTGGCGCGCAGTAGCTTAGAGTGAGCCGCTGCACCTTGGGCGAAAGTAATTGAGCCGAGGGGGCTCTTTGTACCCCTCTTATAAGAGGGGACAAAAGAGCAGGGGGCATGGGGCGAGGACGGGAACCTCACCCCATTGTACTATCCCGACGTTGGGAGCCTGTGTGGAGGTGGCACCTCACCAAAGTGAGTGGGTAGAGTATTTATATAAGATTATGCAATATTTGACGTCGACGACGACGACCCCTGAGACGAACTTTTTTTTTGTTTCAACCTTCTGTTCTATGTTCTTTCGGCTCATTGAGAATATACATACTATATATACATACTATATATATATATATATATATATATATATATATATATATATATAGATTACTTAGTAATGTGAGCCATAAAATTCCGAAACTGGTCAGTGATTTGTCACTGATGTCATAGCAATTCAACCCATCAGTGATGTGTATGTACGACCCATCAGCCAATCATTTGTTTATTTGTTGTAACAATAATTATACACAGTTAGATTGTATCAAAATAAGGCTAACTACACAGGCTAACTTTTGAGATATTCCAGCATTTTATTTCTAAATACTTTGTCCGAATCATTGAATATATCTATGTCTAATTTACTGGCAACATTATTATATAGAGTACACATTCTAGTTATAGGGGCATTCAGACCTAGGTTCGTTCTGTAAAATGGAGTTTTAAAAATGCAGGTGATTGGACGTCTGGGCATATTGTATGGAACTGATATATTGATGTTTTCGAGGAGTTGAATACACGTGATTTTATTATTTAGCAACTTGTAAAGGAATAGTACATCTAGAAGCTTGCGACGGTTATACAAGCTGTCCATTCCAAAATAGGCCATACGTTGTTCGTAAGGACACCTATGTGAGATTCCAGGTGATATGAAGGCAAGATGACGAGAGAACAATCGTTGAAGATTTTCTATTCTTTGCGAATGCTTGCTATAAAATGGGTTCCATACAACGCTTCCAAATTCCAGATGGCTTCGCACCAAAGAATTATATAAAATAATTTTTGTGCGAGGTGACTTGAAACCCTTTGTGTTACGTTTAAGGAAACCAATCATACGAGCCGCCTTTTTGACAATTACGTCTATATGAGCCGTAAACTTTAGATCTTTATCCAGAACTATACCCAGATCCCGAACCTCAGTAACCTCCGCTAGAACTTCATTTCCAAGAATGTACTTTGAGGGTGAATATGTTTTTTTTCTGTAAATTTTATATGGAAACATTTCTTAACATTCAAGCGCATATAGTTATTCGTACACCATTCATTAATACTATTGATATCGTTTTGTAAGAGTACCGAATCCCCATCCGTAGTGATAGCTCTAAATATTTTTAAATCGTCAGCAAACAATGATATTTTGCTATTCTTTATCACAGTAATCATCCATCAATGACCATCAGTCGGCCAATCAGAGCGCAGACCCGCAGTCGCATAACATATATATATATATATATATATATATATATGTTATGCATTTTCAAATGAATTCCGACATAGTTTGGTTTTCTCATTATTTATTCTCTCTTTGATAATATTTAGCCCCCCCTCATTACTTCGATCAAATCTTTGTGGACTATGTCACTCCCACATTCAATGTAACGGCATTTTACACATTATAATACATCAAGCCGTTTTTTTTTTGCAGAGAGTACCTACTAAATATATGACGTGCTCCTCAATCATTGGGCTATTTATTAAATGCAAAAGGAATTCAAAATAGTCGATCCAGAAAATATATTGACAACCCAATATGTCCCACTGCTGGGTCCCTCGAAATAAGGCGAGGAGGGTTGTGGGCCATAGTTCACGATGCGCTTTCCCAATGCGGGTTGGTGAACTTCACACACATTCAAAGACTTTTAATCTCATCGGGTATGCAGGTTTCCTCACGTTGTTTCCTTCATCGGTGAGCAAGCGATGGTCTCATGTTCAGGTGCACATAAAAATTTAGGAAAACCCATTTCTAGGCTTCAAAGGGGCTGCCGGAGTATGGCAACTTACGGTGCACCCATCTGGGCGGGTCACCTTACCATGAGGAATAATGCCCAGCTGCGCGCGGCGCAGCGGGTCATCGCTGTAAGAGTGATTCGGGGGTACCGTACGGTATCGTGGGCGGCAGCCACTGCCCTGGCCGGCGACCCCCCGTGGGAACTCGTGGCGGAGGTTCTTGCCGACGCACTCTTATGTCTCGGATAGGAGGTCTCTTGGTGAGAGCCTTACGCTGGACGGGATCCTTCGGGTTCGCCGACTAGGGCAAGAGGCGTTAATGGTCCTTGAGCGGTGGATGCGTCGTAAGCGCAACTCACTGGGCATGGTGCTTTGGTGAGTACCTGTGCCGGACGGCCCGCAGAGAGCCGTTGACAGTGTGTCACGATTGTGGCGCGGCGGGACCTATCCGGGACCCTCAAATGAAAGCGGCTGAAGGCACTCGCAGTGGTTTTAGTTTACGGGTAGGGCACTCCCAGGTGCGAGTCCCACATAGGGTCAGGGTAAAAAGCATTTCCCTGCGATAACAAAAAAAAAAAAAAGGCTTCAAAGGGGGGTCAGGATCGAACCCGGACCTCTCACTCAAGAGGCCGAGCCCATACCCACCAGACCATCGTTGCTCACATTCTAAATATGTTTACCTTACGTTCATTTAATATTTTGTAAATTTACATGAGCATATTATGCTACTCGCGTAAAAACGAGAAAAATAACAGACATTATTACCCAGCCAAATGGGACTTATATTGTCAAACCAAAAATAAACATAAGAATACAAAGACGTCACAGTAGTACACGGTCTGTGTAGCCCTGTGAAGAAAGGAGTCGAGGCCTGACTCATATCCTGTACCGGGATACGCTCCAGCGACCGCAGCTGCTAATTACCATCTTAGTAATATGAAGAAACAAGATCTTTTATTATTATTGCTAGCTGTTGCCCGCAGATTCGCCCGCGTAACTTATATGGACGCCTTGATGATGATTATTTTACTTTTTTTTAAATATATCTAAGGAAATAAGGGAGCGTTCAATGTAAGCTTCCGAGCGGGATAAGGATTAATAGCGTATTTGAGGAAATAGCTTTCCAATTACTTTTTAGGCTTTAGTCGCCTTATTCCAAAACGAAGACTAAATATAGTACCGAGTTTAATACCAGCTTTAAACCATGGACTAATATAAATGTTATTACAAAAACTAGTTTAACGCTAGTACCAAGACTATCTATGGTACTAAAGTTAGACCACCGTGACCCCTAGTTTAACTTCGGTACTAACCTCAAAACGTCCAAAAAAAGCATTTCCCGGCGTTAAAGAAAAAAGAAGAGACATAGGTGCATCTCAGGATAAACAACACATGAATGATATTCAACTAACATAAAAAAGCAATTTGTATGTACGTACGTTTCCGTCATCCGACGTTAGTCGTTCCTAATTCCTAAATCTCCACATCGAAGATGATTATTGAACGACTGAAGATATTTTTATTTGTACCAAAAGATGCAACGGGACAGGAGATTTTTCTAAAATGTTTTCACGGATTCAAATCGCGTACAGTCTAATCGCCATGGTGGTGGCACTCATGCAGACGGACGCACCTACTGATTCCACTTACTTATGAACCTTCATACCCCGGAACTTATAGTGAATTTAATTTGCGCAAGAATCGATAACCTTGAGGTATTTCACGGCGAAGGCTTTCCGATAACGATAATGAATTAATGCGGCCGTGACGAAGATTTTAAACTCTTTATATTGTTTATATGATACATTATACCAATTATATTACTCGACTAGATATTCGGTATTCCCCACCATGGTTCAGCCCTTGTCGTGGCGGTGGGGCTTAGTAGCCTAAGGTGAGCCCAGCACCTTGGGCGAAGCTAATTGAGCCGAGGGGGCTCTTTGTACCCCTCTTATATGATGAGGGGACAAAAGAGCAGGGGGAAAATGGCGAGGACGGGAACCTCACCCCATTGTACTGTCTCGACGTTGGGAGGGGTTGTTCTGTGTTGTGGGACAACCCTGTACAAGCGTCGGTCCCCTGAGGAACCGACCAGCCGTAGAGGTTCCCTATTAGTTCAACAGATCCGGGGCACCTCACTAAAGGCGGCATTGGTGGCACTCGCCATGGTGAGACCCACTTCCCCGCGGGATGCCTCAGAGCATTTCCCGGGGTTAAAGAAAAGAAAAGAATAAAAAGAATCCTCTCCGTGAAATGTTTTAAATTATAAAGAAAAAAGAAAAATTTTATTACATTTTATTTAAGTCGGTATCGCAAGATGGTAGAAGTTGGCGCCAGTAATCCCGTGTACCAAAAGCAGCAAAACTATATTCAACTGTATTTAGCAGTGATAAAACCTCATTTTAATATTCAGAGAATATTTTAAATTAAAACCGTGACCGAGTTCGCCACAAAGCTGCGGTAGGGCTTTTGTTCTGGCAATATGTCGAAAGCTCCCGCCGGTAATGTGGAAGTATTTAATTCATAGAAAATTTTGCGTCAAAAGTTCCAGGTTCGATCTTGAATTTTCAGCATGTCAATGATCCGTTTATCTAAACGAAAATAATTGTTTGCTTGTTACGATAAACTCAAAACTACTCGACGGATTTTAAAAACTCTTTCACCAGTAAAAGCTACAATATTAGCGAATAGCATAGGCTATATTTTATCCTCGTATTCCCACGGGATCGCGAATTACGCGGGTGAAACCGGAGGCCAAGGTAAATGTTGTTTTTCACTCATAATAATGAAACATTTTTAACGGATTTTATCGCGGTTTATTAACATTTTTACAAGCCCCACGTTTCGGATACTTTACAGCAACCATTTTGGTTTGCTAATTCGTTCGGTTAGAATTTGTTCAGTTTGCTAATAAAGCGTGTTTGCTACTAAAGTTTTTAAAAGTTTATATATTTTTAAATATTATTAATATGGATTTTTTTAAACTATTTTTATTTGGATCTTAATCCTTGTTGTTGTTGTGCCATATTTTAGGCTACATAAGGTCAGTAATTCTTTTATGGGTCAATGTATACGCTTCTACAATAGGATCCCAGAAAACGTTCAAAACCTATCGATAAATAAATTTAAAAAAACTGTTAAAGAACGTTTGTGTGGTAAAGGATACTACAAAATAAAAGAATTTATTGAAGATACCACACCTTGGGAATAAGGCGTTTCCTACATGGCTTCTATGTATAATTATATCATATTATGTACCTATATTGTATAATATTGAAAAGATTAGTTTCACTGAGTTTGTTTCGCCGGTTCTTCTCAGTGGACTAGTTTTGGAACCGGTAGTAGAGTCATTTGACGTTCAATAAGCTACTTTGACGTACAACATTGAATAAAAATATTTTTATTTTATTTTTATTTTATTTCACTGGCAGTTGGCACTGACACTACTTAGTGTACATAGGGTAAGGTAGACCTACATAGGGTAAGCCCTATGGCCTATGGCAATCACTTTAGAACGAGTGAGAGACTAAAAACCACACAAGTGATGTAGGTAACTTGCGCACCTTATGCCTTCCTTGGATGTGCTATCCCCATTATCCTGATCAGGATATTGGAACAAACTTATTAAATTATTGTATTGTCATCGGTACTTGAATTGTGTAAAGTTTCAATTTAATCTGACATCTTAAAGTGGGTAAAAATAACATTTAAAGATTCCGTAAAAGCTATTAATGAAAGCGGTATTCAACATTGAATCATAACTCGGTGACATAGCACCGAACATCAAGTTGTAACAGTAATTTCGAACTTTACACACACGTCCAATGACCATTTATAATTTTATTATCATTTTTGAAGTGTTAACTTCTTTTAGCGCGGTACGCATATTTTTAGATGAGATAAAATCTCTGAACTCGCGACACCGCACACGAAACGCTGGAGACACAGTTTGACGTTTATATGACATGGTTTCGCGACACCGCACACGAAACGCTGGAGACACAGTTTGACGTTTATATGACGTGGACTCGCGACACCGCACGCGAAACACTGGAGACACAGTTTGATGTTTATATGACATGGTTTCGCGACACCGCACACGAAACGCTGGAGACACAGTTTGACGTTTATATGACGTGGATTCGCGACACCGCACACGAAACGCTGGAGACACAGTTTGACGTTTATATGACATGGTTTCGCGACACCGCACACGAAACGCTGGAGACACAGTTTGACGTTTATATGACATGGTTTCGCGACACCGCACACGAAACGCTGGAGACACAGTTTGACGTTTATATGACGTGGACTCGGGACACCGCACACGAAACGCTGGAGACACAGTTTGACGTTTATATGACATGGTTTCTCGACACCGCACACGAAACGCAGGAGACACAGTTTGACGTTTATATGACATGGTTTCTCGACACCGCACACGAAACGCTGGAGACACATTTTGACGTTTATATGACATGGTTTCGCGACACCGCACACGAAACGCTGGAGACACAGTTTGACGTTTATATGACGTGGATTCGCGACACCGCACACGAAACGCTGGAGACACAGTTTGACGTTTATATGACATGGTTTTGCGACACCGCACACGAAACGCTGGAGACACAGTTTGACGTTTATATGACGTGGACTCGCGACACCGCACGCGAAACGCTGGAGACACAGTTTGACGTTTAAATGACATGGTTTCGCGACACCGCACACGAAACGCTGGAGACACAGTTTGACGTTTATATGACGTGGATTCGCGACACCGCACACGAAACGCTGGAGACACAGTTTGACGTTTATATGACATGGATTCGAGACACCGCACACGAAACGCTGGAGACACAGTTTGACGTTTATATGACATGGTTTCGCGACACCGCACACGAAACGCTGGAGACACAGTTTGACGTTTATATGACGTGGACTCGCGACACCGCACACGAAACGCTGGAGACACGGTTTGACGTTTATATGACATGGTTTCGCGACACCGCATACGAAACGCTGGAGACACGGTTTGACGTTTATATGACATGGTTTCGCGACACATTTTGACGTTTATATGACGTGGACTCGCGACACCGCACACGAAACGTCATATTTTCATTATTATCATTTTACAGCCTGTATTATAGGTATTTCAATTTAACTGGGTGGGTTTTTTACATATATAATATTATATTGTCGTAATTACGTATAATATTGTTGTAATATCCTATTGACATTCAAATTGGTTACTATCAAACAGGTGTAACATTAAATTTATTATAACGACTGGACCAATTATAATAACTAATGTACCTATCTACAAAAATCTTTTATACGATAATAATAACATTTTAATAGCTGTGCCCTAGAAATGTGTGACAAAAACTTTATTTTGAAACACATTTATATAATATATTAGCTTCATCTGTGTATTATCACAGTATAAGATATGGTATTATGTCTATATTCCTAAACGTGATTTTTAACCACACAATTATAAACAAAATTGAAACCAATTTTAGGGTCTGTCTGTCTGTCTGTCTGTCCGTCTGCCTGTCGAGCCTAAAACTAGAGTGTCTCCCATTGACATACCGGGTGTATTTGGAACGCTTGCGAAAACGAAGAGGTATGATATCTATATATTTAGTGTTGGCATAGCCTGGCATGATACAAGTGAAAAAAACGTGTTTTCTTTTTTTTTGTTTGCCTTTTTTATTTATTTAATATAATCGTAAAATTTGGTACAAACACGCGCTCGTCTGTTGGTTCACTTCATTATTTTTTAAATCGTAATTCGGTAAAATCTTCTTTGAGACTTGCAAAACCTCAAAGGTAAAGTCATTACATAGTATGGCCAGTAGGGCTGAATTTCATTACGCAAAGAAAATTTTCAGATGCAAAAGATTTGTTCAAATTCGATTTAGCTTTTCAATAAAACTTCAACTTTATTTTATTTGATATAGCTAACAATATTTGTTCAATAAATAAAATTTTAAACTAGATTAAGGTCGGGTAATAATATATAATAAATAGTATAAAATAAATAAAATTTTTGTTAAACTAGCCACCATGCTTTAAATGCCACCCTCCCAAGTTGGACACAAACAGCACACGTGTGCAAAATTATATTTTTATCGGCTCTGTAATTTAGGAGTTAGATGACAAACAACTAAAAACGAAATTGGCCATTAAACTGGGAAAAACGGGATTTTTATTATTTTTTATTTAACAGCCTTGCTCACGACTCTCCTCGTAAAACTTGCAAGGTATTCGTAGATGGCGAAATATGCTGCGAAATTCGAAATGAAAGTAAAAACGTAATCAAGACAGAGAAAAAAAAAAAAAAAGGATTTTTGATGTACATATAAATAATATATGTACCATAGCTTAAAGCTGTGCAAACATACACTTTATTATCATCATCAGGCTATAGCCACTGCTGAACATAGGCCTCCCTCAATGAACGCCAAGACGGACGATCCCTCGCCACTCGCAACTAACACGGCCACCGCACTGAGATCGTCCCCCACCTGGTTAATGGCCGACCAACACTTCATCTACCTAACAGACACTTCAATTTGATTGTCGTGAAGACAATTGTGAATTCTGATTCATAAATTGCCATTTAACTGACAAAGTATTCGAGGAAACATAAACTACCTCGCTTTATCGCTCTCACGCTGTCTACATTGTTAGTCATAATCACCTCGCATAGCTGCTCTTACACGTAGGGCATGGGTCTCCTCGAAATTATGCGAGGATTAGGTAAAGCCATATTATAACCGGATAGAGTAGTCATGTGAGCCATATAATTACGAAACTGATCAGTGATTTGTCACTGACGTAATAGTAATTCAACCCATCAGGGATCTGTATTTCCCATCCGAAAATCATCTTGGTCATCAGTCGGCCTATCAGAACACAGAACCGGCGCAGCGTCGCAGCACAAATTTGGCGGAATTTGTTTTACACTAAAGAATACCGCTCTATTCCGGTTATATGCTCGATGGGTAAAGCCTAATGCGAGTTTGTGAATTTCATCACAACTGAGATTTATATGATTCAGGCATTAAGAAAAATCCTGAATCATCATCATCATCAGCCTCTATCCGTCCACTGCTGAACATACACCTCCCTCAATGAACACCAAGACGACCTATCCCTGAATACCACTATGCTATTTCTTCCCTCATCTCGCCAGGCTTTATGGATAGGTTTGAATTCAATCTCCATAATGCGCCTCCTTCCTGTGCTCGCGTCGGGTTCAGGATGAGAACCTGGGCCCAGAATGACACGACGTGGCGGGGACTGCTTAGTAGCGGCCGGGCAGTCCCCCCTTACGAGGAGTAGTCTGGCCTTCGCCTGGGCCAGCCTGTCGCTGAGGCGATCATGTCTGTTGCCTGCATATCCGGGACCCTCGAAAAGTGGCTGAACTCGCTCGCAGTGGTTTCAGTTAGGGTGGGCACTCCCAGGTGGGAGTCCCACATTGGGTCAGGATCTACCCGAATATCCTGGCTGCATCCATAAGGATATCTCTGCGATAAAATAAGGCACTAATGCAAACGAACGCGGCACAAAGCCAGTCCCACCGGTGAATAACTTAAATTTTAACAAAAACATGATGGGAAGGTTACTTTATCGCTTGTTTTATCGTTACTGAGGTCCTTAGAGCGATCGACCTCCGTGAAAGGGCCCTTAGAGGTCCATATATAAGGTCACATCAAGCCTAATTCAATTTAATTTAGAAATAACCCTTATATGTCCCGCTCGCGCTTCTCGTAAACAAGCGAGGTTGTGGTCACAGTTGGTCAACAGTACGGAGTTGGTTTCCTAAAGTAGTTTTCCTTCACAATTACGTTAACAAGGTCGGATGCACAAACACATTTACAATTCATATTTTAGTGCATCGCTCAGGTCATATCGGATATCTGAATTCGGATACCACTCGCTTCTGAGTTCTTTTTCAGAGTTAGCGTGTGAAAATATCTGGATCCTAGTGGCAAAGTATTAAACGTAGCAATTTTTTTTGAACAAGTATAAACTTTTGGAATCTATAATCCGACTACGTAACTTAACCCCTTTTTTTAAGGCGGTTAAAATGTAGCCTATGGACTACACTCACTACAATAACAAATTGATTGACCCTTCGTTTGTAAAAAAATGTTTTAGTCGTTTGATCTATATTACTGTACGAAGTAGGTACGTAGTAGGTAAGTAGGTACAGCAAAGACAGGTAGGTAGGTACAGCAACAAATATGATACCGGTGACTGACGACGGTTTTGGTGCTGTACGGTCTATTTAACTTAGCTGACACCTACTCCAATAGTAACAACAATGGCGTGGTAAACGCAAATATTGTAATTAGTAAAATAACAAGTTGATTATAAGTTCTAGGCATAAAGATTAAGGAAACGCAATTATTTTATTACTTTTTAGTTTATTTTTTACTTTTTTTTATAAAGTGTTTTGAAGGACTACAATTTAATGAAGGTCTAGAGTCGATCTGATGCTGGAGCCGAAAGACAGTCGAGGGAACTCCTCGACGATTTACATCAGTAACCTTGTGTTTGGGCTTGATTAATTTGTAATGATGAAAACTTTATACCTAGATGGGCCGTGACTGTCATTAAGGGTCTGATGATGAAGACAAATGACAGTTAAGGGAACTCCTGAACAGTTTACCGTAGCTACCTTGTTTGAACTTAATTAATTTAAATTGATGAGAACTTTGCACCCATATGGGTTATAAGCGCCATTACAGGTGTGATGATGGAGACCTTACACAGTCGAGGGGGATCCTCGACGACTTACAGCTTTTATTGGGCTCAGTTCATACGGCTAAATAATATACCAAAATCATGTAATTTTGTTTAATTAATTTAATTTAACTTTTACTTGTCGTTGTTAAATGAACAAAAAACAACTGTGCCTTGGAAGCGCATCATAGTATTTCAAGGTCATCATAATATCCATTCTATACCTATATATTGGTGATGTTCTATAGTCTATACCTATATAATATCATAACTGAATCATTTAATGAATAGCAGCAAATCTGCCGTGATTGCTTTCAATTACATGTATATAAAGTTTTACACAATTCCATTTCGGTTTTTTCATTTGTTATGTAATGAATTAAACCCTTTCTACGGTCATCTCATTAATACAGCGCTCTCTAATCTGAGCAACGCGTTTAATAGTTCTACCCATATTTCAGACAAATAAAATCAGTTATCGAATTTTGCAATCACTAAAAATTAAGAAATAAAAAAAAATTAAACAAAAATTAAAACCGACTTCAAATTTAAAAAAAAAACTAAAAAGTAATAAAATAATTTCCTTAATCTTTGTGCCTACAATTTATAATCAACTTGTTCTTCTACTAATATACAATCTTTGCATTTACCACGTCATTATTGTTACTTTTGAAGCCAGTGTCGTATTCGTTGATGTACCTACCTCCCTACCTACCTCGGCTGACACCGACTACAAAAGTAACAATGACGTGGTAAATGCAAAGATTGTATATTAGTAGAAGAACAAGTTGATTATAAATTGTAGGTACAAAGATTAAGTACATTATTTTATTACTTTTTTTTTTTTTTTTTTTGAAGTCGGTTTTAATTTTTGTTTTATTGAATACATATGGATGTATATACGATACATATACCAAAACAGCCTTTTTTACGATGTTTGTCTGTCTTTCTGTATGTTTGTTCCCGCTAATCTCTGAAACGGCTGGGCCGATTTTCACTGGCAGATAGCTGATGTTTTAAGGAGTAACTAGGCTATAAAAATAATCACCATCAATCTGTATACTGCTGTAAATCTTAGTTAACGCGGGCGAAGCTGCGAGCAACAGCTAGTAAAACATAATATTATCTACTTTGCCGTCTCTAAAAACAAAATATCAGAAATACCGAACAATTGTCTCGAAAGTAGTGGTTCATTAGGCAGGCTACGCGGGGTCAAATCAAATCGAAAAAAACCGTATGAATAACAATAAGTAACGATTTTTTTTTTTTTATTTATTCTTTTAGTACATAAAGATTTATGATAACTTTTTGGGTCACGGATATATTTATATTTTATACAAATCTTGAACTAGGTATTTACCTTGTTTTCACGAGACTAGGTTAACGTGCTGTGATCGTCCATGGATATATTTTTAATCTTTCCTGTCTGTTCCTTGATCAAATCAGGCCATAATCTTTATAGTCAAAGAAAGCTTTCAAAATCTTCACGGAGTAAAATTTATGCATTGTTTTTATTCGACATAAAAAAAACATAAAATGAATCTTAAAGTTATGTTTATTTGGACATATCCCGCTGGTCGGATATGAATACTAATAATCATCATCAGCCCGCTTAAGGCTGTATATTTAAGGTTACACTGGGTCAAAACTCAAAAGCTAGTTTTATAAAAATCAATACTAACTTGGTCACTTACACTTAACTCCACCAAAAACACTAGCACTTTTTTGATATTCTATTGAATATATTATGACGTGTTGACTCCCTGTGGGATTTTGTACACGGGTTTCGCCTCGTTCAACCCTTAGGGCTCTAACGGAGGCCGCATGCTGCTCGCGCGAAACGCAGAGGAACACTGGCGCTGGCGACTGGCGAGTGGCGAGTGCCGACTCGTCACTCGAGTGGCGAGTTGGCGAAATGGCAACTGGCGACTGGCGAAGTACGGACTGCGGAGTACGGACTACGGAGTACGGACCGCGGAGTTCGGACATCGGACGAGAATAAGATAGTGCTGCCAGCTGCCAAATATGTTTTCCCCTAAAAGTGAAACACCGAACTGGCCACAATGACTTGGTAGTGTATTTTTAGTTAGTCGGATAGCCGATAGGTAAATGGCGAGCCACATGATGTTAAGTCAGCGTCGTGAACATAAGCAAGTTAATCTGAAACTATCCCAAGCAACTCTAACAAGTGTTGCCTATAATAATAATAATAAATCATTTATTTTCAGGCACTATATGGCCCATAGATATATACCTTACACACTAACATACATATATTATATTACACAAGGGCTAGTATAAAACTTTAAAATTATGTTAGTAAACTTCCTAGCGCTACGTCTTCGTGCATTCCGGTGGTACTGTTCCGCGGAAGCGACGTAAGCGACTATACTGAGACGTAAGATGGTAAGTGTTAGACGTAAGATGGTAAGTTTTAGACATAATATGGTAAGTGTTAGACGTAAGATGGTAAGTGTTAGACGTAAGATGGTAAGTGTTAGACGTAAGATGGTAAGTTTTAGACATAATATGGTAAGTGTTAGACGTAAGATGGTAAGTGTTAAACGTAAGATGGTAAGTGTTAGACGTAATATGATAAGTCTTAGACGTAAGATGGTAAGTGTTAGACGTAAGGTGGTAAGTCGTACTTACACTGCCTGTTCTGTCCTTCTTTTCGAAAAATAGCAAAGCTGTTTCACGGTAGAAACAATCAGAATGTGAGAATGGTGATATTGATGCAGACGGGAGCACTCTCCACCATGGTTCAAGCTTTGTCGTTGTGGTGGGGCTCAGTAGCCTAAGGTCAACCCAGCACCTACATATAAAAAATAAAGTTTCGGAAAGAGCCTTTAAAAATACCCTTTAATATCTAAAACTTCCAAAAATCCCATCTCACTTTTTCTCCCACATTTTGGGGAAAATCCTTAAGTTGGCAACTTGGTGTGGACGAATACGGCAAAGGACTTGTATGATATATCCAGCTCTTAATAAATTTAATAAAAGACCTTGGCTATCATATCATAGGTGCACTCTGTAGCCGTTGGCTAGACTGGTAAGTGATAGTGTTAACTGGCTAATTGCTATCGTTGTAGTTAGTACTTTAAGCGATTAGTTAACTACTGGCTTTTAGCTAATTTGCGATGTGTTTTTTTTATGAATAGAAGAAATTTATCAATACATATTCAATCAACACATTACTCTGTCCTTACCTACTTATAAAATAATAAAAAGTAATTCTTTAAAAGATACCCTCAAGGCAAGAGGTTTATCGTGAGACGGCTGAACCGATTTTGATAAAACATACCAAGAACCACCGCTAAAAACCGTATTTTTACGTAACCGCATCCAAATCGGTCCGCCTATTTGATGACCACCACATATCTACTAACACCATTTTTCCGTTGGGGGCTAAAACAGGGGCGTAGTACCGCTGTATGAGCCGTATTAATGATATTGGGCCCCCGGACTCAGGGGCCCCTAAGCAAATTCCTAAAACTATCCAGAATGCAATTTAAAACATGCCCAGCACGATACGTGGCCCCACTACAAGCTAAGTCACTGATCGCTTTATCGCATTGTTTCAGATTCTTTAGTGTCACGAGAGGTCTGACCTCCCACGACCGTTTTATTGAAAGTAAAATTCACGCTCATATAAATCGATGAACTTGGTACAGGTGTAGTGTGGATAAGTTTTACGAACACGAGAGAACGAAAATATAATTGGAAATAATAATATCAACCCTCTTATGTCCCACTGCTGGGCACGGGTCTCCTCCTCGAAATCAGGCGAGGAGGATGTTGGGCCATTATTCATGCCTGTTGAGGCCAATGTGGATTGAGGAACTTCACACACCTTCAAATACTTTTAATCTCGTCAGGCACGCAGGTTTCCTCACAATGTTTCCTTCAGCGGCGAGCAAGCGATGGTCTCATGTTCAAATGCACGTAGAAATATTAAAAAAAAACCATTTCTAGGCATCACGGTCAGGATTGAACCCGGACCTCTCGCTCAAGAGGCCGAGCCCATACGACAAGACCATTGTCGCTCACCGCTTCAAAATAATGGAAATATAATTTGTTATTTGATGATAGGAACTTCAAATAAAAAGGAGAACGGATGGCCGTAGACCAATAAGGTTCGAGAGTGGAGGCCGCGTTCACTCTCATCACTCTGCTCGATTCTTCCGTGAAGCTTTTATATGTCCAGAAAAAGCAGGACAGGCAGTTTAGTTACAGAGAACAAGTAGATGCTCCTTCTCACGTCTCGTGAATGATTTGAGCCCAACCCGACGCCAGGAGGCCGTGCGGTCGCACACTACACGGTTGGCGGGGGGAAATCCCCTACTTTAACAAACCAGAAGTGAGCCAAATCGGCTCACACTAATCCGATGTAGCATTAGGGCCTTTGGGCATAGATCCATCCGAAAAAAAAGAATGATTTGAGTTAAACTTGTGTATGTTCATGGGTAATGGGTATCGAGCATATTTTTTTTATGTCATAAGGAGGCAACCGACGCCCATAAACATCCGCAAAACCAAAAGGTATGCAAATGCGTTGCCCTCCTTTTCCCTATCCCCCAATGGGGCACCGAAACTCACAAACCGCACGAAACACGACAGCATAGCTGTCACTTGACGCCGGTATTATATGAGCGAGAGGCCACCCCAGTCATGCCGGCTCAATTCGGGTGCAAAGCAGCATGGCACCACAATATAACCGGTGTAGAACATCAATGTTATGTGTAACGTAGAAACAAATTCCTCCTTTATTCTGCGACGCTGCGCCGGTTCTGCGCTCTAATTGACTGACTGATGGCCTTTGATGGATGATTGGCCGATGGGACGTAGATACAGATCACTGATTGGTTGAATTTCTTTTACGTCAGTGACAAATCACTGACTTGTTTCGGAATTTAATGTCTCACATTACTACTCTATCCGGTTATATACTCATATGTTCATGGGCGACGCTGACCACCCTCATGTGGCTCCTCTGCCCGTTTGCAAATATACATGACTGAATAGTGACTGTTGATGACTAGCCTCGCAAGTGGCCGCCTCAGGCCAATCGCGACACCAGTCATCGGACCAAAACCAGTCGACCTCAACTGAAGGTCTCCAGGAAGTGACACTCAATAATTAGAGTAATCAAATTTATATCAATGGCCAAGCGTGAGTCATCTTATCTTTACTAGCTGTTCCTTACAGTACACGTTTTGTTGATGTTAATCTTTATGTTTTTATGTCATAAGGAGGCAACCGAGCAGTCGGAGCCTTATGGTGACTACCGACGCCCATAGACATTCGCACAACCAAAAGTTATGCAGATGTGTTGCCCTCCTTATCCCTATCCAATGGGCCACACGGAAATTCACAAACCGCACGAAACGGGACTGCATAGCTGTCACTTGACGCCGGTGTTAATAATAAATAATAATCTTAAATATTATTATAATAGTAGGTATATAAAAGTATTCAATATATTTTCGTTGTTTATTTAATATTTTTACTAAATGGAAACCTATGATGTTGACAATACTTGGCCGACAAATACTAGATTTTGAGTAAAGCTTATAGTGTTTCACATTTATTTTTAACGATTTGATTAAATTCTCTCACTGATTTTCCATATTATGATGAGACCTAAGTGAAAGTGGCGCCCTCATTTTTTCCATAGTCTTTTTTGCCAAGCTGTATGTGACCCTGTGATGTCTTTTTGTTACTCATCCATTATACTGGTAACATAATTATTGTTAGGTAGTAGTTTTACAGATTACTTCATACATTCAAACATTACTTATATTATAGTACCCCACGTGAACCTCAGGAACAGAAATACATTCAAGAATATATAAATACATACATAGCCATTGTATGAAACTACACTTGACGGGATTAGAACCCGTGGGCCGTGACCACTGACAGCGGTCTTCTAGAACAGCCAGCCGTTAACTATATGTACAATGAAGCCGTGTGCTAATATAATATAATCGTAGAAGCGTAATGTAATACGTTATTCAAGGGTTCCGTACCCTTACATACAGTATAGATACAGTAGAAATCATACGAAAACTCCTTTGTGGGCATCGAGCAATAGAGCGGTAATGTGTGTTTTTGTGTGAAAATAAATTCTACCAAATTTGTGCTGTGACGCTGCGCCGTTTCTGCGCTCTGATTGGCCGTCTGATGTGCATTGATGGACGATTGGCCAATGGAACGTACACACAGATCACTGGTTGATTGAAACTTGAATTACTATTACGTCAGTAACAAATCACTGACCAGTTTCGAAATTGTATGGCTCACCTTACTAGTTACTACTCTATCTGGTTATAATATGCTCGATGTTTGCGGGATTCGAACTAGCGACTATGCGTTGAGCGGCTTCCGTAGTCAAATGTTCTTACATCTTCAAAGACACATGCGGCAATGAAGGTCGGGTGATGATGATGAGCCAACAAGCGAGGTGAGCTCGTCTCTTCTGATGACACATGACCTTTAGCGTCTGTGATGTCACAAGATGGCGACGATAAGACGAAAATGTGTGTTTTGTTGAAACGGGTGTTTCTTACCCTCCTAAGCGGCTGGGCCGATTTGATTGGAATTTTGTGTATATTTGAGTCAGGCACTGAATTTTTCGAAAATACAATCATAACTGGTAGATGGCGTCGTGATCAATTCAGAAAAAACCGATTTGTTTAACCACTGGCAGCTTCCTTTGATCATTAAAATGTAACTTTACAAGTACATCATAATCCGTCCAAACGTTTCAGAGATTTGCAGGAAAAAGAAAAGACAGACAAACACACAGACGGACAGATAAAAAATTTAAAAGTTCAATTTTTGATGGAAACTACCGCACCATATGAAAGTTCATATCATCATCATCATCATCAGCCTCTACTTTCATATGCATTTAGTAAAAAAGCTACTTGGGGGACTTGGGGGTCTGACTAGCAGTTGAAGTGTCATGTTGCTCAACAGATCCGGGGCATTAATGATGAAGCCAAAAGAGCGTAATTTTTTGAGTCGCGTAAAATGAGTCGCAGAATTTACGCTGCATTTCATACTAACGTTTGTGCAAAGTCCTGTTTGTGCCACACGACGACGCATATAGTGCGCATTAGTATGAAACCGAATGTAGCGGCTCATTTTACGCGACACACAGCTCAAAAAATTACGCTCGTTTGGCCTCGCCCTATGGACAGCGTTTGTTAGACAGCGTTTGTGGCACTCGCGGCGTTATTACTACGTAGTGGGTATTCGGCACAGATGTTTTACAAACAAAAAACTACTTTTAAGGAGATCCTTAGGTAAACGGGTAGTAGCCAGTAGACGATATGGACGATATACCTACGTATAATGAGAAGTAATTTTAAATGTTCAATTATAAAATTTGGTGAGCCACAAAAACAGCATTTAAGTAAATAATTTGGTCAGCATACAAAGATTTAGTTTGCAATAAAAAAATCTGGTAGCAATCCTTGTTCCGCAAATAATTTTGATAATGGTCAAAAATTAAATCATAAATGGGCAGCCCTTTTTTTTCGTTATCGCAGGGAAATGCTTTTTACGCATGTAGCCAGGATCTCGGGTAGATCCTGACCCTATGTGGGACTCGCACCTGTGAGTGCCTTACCCGTAAACTAAAACCACTGCGAGCGCCTTCAGCCGCTTTAATTTGAGGGTCCCGGATAGGCATTTAACAGGATCACCTCAGCGACAGGCTGGCCCCGGCGAAGGCCAGACTACTCCTCTTAAGGGGGGCTTCCCGGCTGCTTGGGCAGTCCCCGCGACGTCGTGTCATATTGGGCCCAGTTTCCCATCCTGAACCCGACACGAGCACAGGGGCGCTACTGGAGGCGCATTAAGTAGCGCCTCCTGCGCACCTCCGTTCGTTGCCCACTGGAGGAGGCCTCATCGGCGGCCTCCTCTCTCACCCGCTCCTCGGCCTCCTTCCGGGACATTACTGCCTCGCAGAAGGAAACCATCGCCGTCCAGGACTCGTCGTCACCGAGCGTCGCGGTGATGACACTCGGCAGAGACAAGTCCCCTCCGATGACTGATGTCAGATCATGACGCAGCGCCGCCCATCTCGGGCACACCTCGAGGGTGTGCTGGGCCAAGTCCACCGCCGCGCCACAATCGTGACACACTGTCAACGGCTCCCTGCGGGCCGTCCGGCACAGGTACACACCAAAGCAACCATGCCCGGTGAGCACCTGTGTCAGACGGAAGGTGAGGGGTTTGCGCTTACGGCGCATCCACCGCTATAAATGGGCAGCCTACAATAACATGAGTTTTCATAGTGAACATTCAGTCCGCAAAATAACTACCTACTTGATCAGCAAGATTTCATGATTGATCAGCAGAGAAAACATGTCTATAATTGGTATGTATTGACAGTAGTTATTTATAATGCTATGACAATATTTATAATAATTTAAGTTAATGAATCATTGTCTATTGACTATATCAATGTAGTATAAAAAGGCGCCAACAGCGCACTTAGAGATAAGCTATCAGCTCTCCTACTCTTCAGATTTCGCATAAAGGTCTTTGGACCATAGCATAGGTCAATTCGAAAAAAAAAACTTAGAGATATTCTACTAGTATACTTTGTGAAGGGCGTTACTCTGCCCAAATATATTGTAATGGAGAAGAATCAATTGTTTTAAAATATTTTAATCAGACATTCCTCCGGCGAGCCGTTAATATTATATAATTTTTACTGCTATCATTGTAACAAATAAATTCGTCAAATTTCAATCAGATATTTAAGATAACTCTATCTACATCATAAACATATAATATATTCTAAGTCTATGATCTACATTCACGTTATAGAGCAAGAGCCCGTGAGTGCCAGACCTTCGGATTTTTATAAAAGCTGAAAATTTTTCTATGTGTGTCCCTAGTACAGGTAAGAATGATCCCTACCCATGAAGCTTTGGCAGGTAACAGGTAACAAAGGTGTATATAATTCCATCTCAAATTTATCATAAAATAAAACTGAATTTTTTTATATTTGATTCATAATAATATCAAAACTCGCGTTGCTCATTGCCAGACAGTTAGTATGGTTGCAACCCTCTGCCGGACACCCTTAAACTATTATAATTTATAATTATACTTACGTTATATTATAAAACCTAAATTTTATATATAATTTTTTGGGGGCCTATTAATCTATGTTTACATAATAGCCGGACAGATTCGACGGTTCTATCATCTTGCCAGACGCATTCAAAGTGAGCAGTAGTTCGGAGAGCAAGGAGCGTATACTAGTGCGAGTGAGACAGAGCGCTTGGTCTATTGCGGCCCTTCATTGCGCATCAGCTGTTGTTTATTGTAACTATCTGGTGAACGGCTATGCTCATAATAAATGTATTATTTTTCTGATCATACACGACAAACAACCGATAAAAGACGACGCGCCGATCGGCGATCGGAGGCATCTGGCGACAGGCAAGCGGCCTGCGCCCCGCGCCTTTTATTGCCAATTTAGCGACTTTGTCGTTAAAATGCCGAGTTTTACTTATGTCTTAACAACAAAAAAAATCGGTTGTCTGTAAAATCGGTTTACTGACGATAGTTGAACGTGACAACGTCATAAGAAAAGGGAACGCCTCAGAGCGACGTAACGGCGCATGCGTCATTTTTTTCTCGTTCGTGCAGCCGGCTCCATCGAATTATAAGACGTTGTCACGTCAAAAATATTTAATGATTTAAAAAGTGTGTCAATTATATATTTAGGTAATTATAAATACAGTGCGTTATTTATTAATACGTACTATAATTATTGTGTTGATAAACCTGATTTTTCCAAAAAAATTAAAATAATTTTAGAGCTAAGAATATATACCTACGTAAAAGTATAAAGTGTCAAGATATATACATACACTAGCAGCAACCCAGCCATGCGTTGCAGTGGCTAAGGTATATAAAGTTTGTAAGGTATTATTCTTAACAAACGTCAAACAACAATGAAGGTCTAATACATCTTTTTTTTTTTTTTTTTTTTTATGGCAATGAAAATTTACTAAACTAATACATCTTTCTTTTTAAATGAGTTTTGGATTTGACATCATTTTGAAAATTTGACATCTGCATACAGTAACAAAATATAAACAAATAATTTAAAATAAATAATTATTGCGATTATAAGTTGAGATATAAACTATCTCCCAAGTTGGACCAAATTACAAATACTTACAAAGTTTTATAAAGATTGCTTCAGTAATTTTAGAGTTTATCGCGAACATACATCGTGACACGAAATTTTATATTTTGTATATAAACGTATTTGCGTAAAAATTCAAATTTATAGGTGCCTTTAAAAAAGTGAGTAAAATCTTAACAGCATACACTTTAAAAATGTACAACTTTACAACATAATTTAAGCGACTTTCTGGCGACTTTTGATGTTGAGTCTAGCGACTCCAATTTATAGGGGCTGGCAACACTAGGCCGGCCCCCGTGCCCCGACCCGAAACAAGACCAACTACACGACGGTCGACGATTAACGAATTCCGCCGATTTCCGACCGAAGGCGAACTGCGAAGCCGTCGCCGTTCGGACTCGGCTTTTGGTACGCATTGAACGTTGTCGCGTTCGTTTAATCATAAACATATTTTCCAATATTCTAATTATAAAACATATTTCTAAAATTATTATAGAACAAAAACATCACAGAAGTGTTTATTGTATATTCATTTATGTGCTGAACCAGTTACCAGCATTTTGAGTGAATTAGAAGTCGGAAGATATTGTGATAAGTGATAAATTCGTTCGGACTTCCGACTCGGTAGAGTTCGGTGCGTCACGCATTACGTTTCACAGATTGTGATGTCGGCGAAGAATAATAAAATATTGGAAGACGTCCACCCCCTGACGATTATCAATGAGGTTCAAAAATGGCCCGTTTTGTATTCTAGGGAGAGTAGGGAACGCGGGAATGTGTATTTTAAAACAAAAGTGTGGTACGAAGTCGCCAAATCTGTGTTTGCCGATTGGGACTCGTATACAGATACGGAAAAGGAGTCCAAAGGTTAGTGTTTCCAAAATCCAATACTCGCATTATATTACACGTACGGCGTACCTACTTTTTACGTATTTTATTATCCTATGCATTTAGAAAGAAAGAATTAGATTTACGTATTAAGTTGATTCAAATTAAATAAATACTGTTTTATTACAATACTAGCAGAGCTCCGCGGTTTCTCTCGCGTAGGTACTTCCCATTCCCATGGAAGTAGAGGGATAAATTATAGCCTTGTTATTCTGATGCATATGTTATTGTAAATGTTCATAAACATCCATTCAGTAGTTTTTGCGTGAAAGAGTAACAAATATATCCATATAGGTACGCAGTATTCCCTATATAGGTAGTTTGTGTAACTAGTACGTACCTACATATTATATTCATATACATTCTTACGAGCTTTCGCATTTATAATATTAATAGGAACTGTAGGAAGTAGGATAGAAGGATTAGAAGGCTGTAGGATTCTTATTTTGCGAGGATACATTGTTATTTCGAGATATATAGATGTATTTATTCTATTTCTACCATTTCTACCTGTAAATATTTTCTTTCTGAGTGAGCGTATTAGTAATAAAATAAATAGTAAGTAGTATTTTTTTAATTTTATGTGAAACTTCACATTCGGGACTCGTGTTGATGACGCTCGACATCGCCCGGGTAGGTGACAACTGACGTGATTCGTGATGCACTGAATCCGGAATCGTGTAACGTGTTTCCTCCGTTTTAGTCACTCGTCATGACTTAACTAACATCCCCTAAGAATTTTGAAAAAATCTTCCTTAGTTGATACCTTATGGCAGACGTGCCACCTGATGGTAAGTGGTCGACGTCGCCCATGAACATAAACTACATAGTTTACCTTGAACTAGCTTAAGCTAAACTAGAAAATCGTTTAAAGCTTTTCGGTGAATTATTGTTAATTGATCCCAAACGTTTTTACAGTTATAGATTTGAACAAGAGATGGCGCAACCTGCGAGACACTTTCAAACGTCAGGTAGAACTGGAGAAGAAAGCGAGTCAGGGGAAAGAGACGAAGAAGAAGACTTACGTATATTTCAAGCATATGCTCTTCCTTTTACCTCACGTGACTTCTGTGGAAGATACGAATGTCATCAATCCCAAATTGGTGGCGTACTTCCAGAATGAGAAGAATACCAAGAGGAAGATAGAACAGCACCATATAGATGAAACTCCGTTGAAGGAGAAGACGAAGAAAGTAGAGGAGAGAAATACCAAGAGGAATATAGAACAGCAGCATATAGATGAAACTCCGTTAAAGAAGAAGACGAAGAAAGTAGAGGAGAGAAGAACTAAAAGGAAGATAGAACAGCACTTTATTGATGAGACTCCGATCAGCATACCACGAACGAGCTTGAAAACATATGGTTTGTTATAATATATAACTACGTACTAATATAATAAAGATGAGGATGTTTGTTTGTTTGTGCGCTATCTCTGAGACTACCAGATTTAAAAAAATGTATTTAGGAAGAAAAAAGGAAGGTCAGGTTATTGGTAGGTTATGTTTGTGGCGAGGAATAACTACTAGTATGATTGTTGAGTTGAGTTGAACTAGAATGATGATTTATTGCAAAATTTCCACGTTATATTTTAAACCGCCGAAAACTGAAAATATCTATATAAATATAAAAAATATAAATAGTTGGGCTATTTGAATAATCAAGATGCAAAAAATGAAATTTCGATTCCCACTTATTGTTCTGGGGATAGTCTCGTTCAAACAGACACCAAACCTTTATCAAGTATACTACACCACTAGAATAAAATAAAACTGTCTGTCCACTGCATAGAGTATATAACCGGAATAGAGCGGTAATATTGTGTTTTGTATGAAAACTAATTCCTCCTTTGTGCTGCGCCAGTTCTGCGCTCTGATTGGCCGACTAATGGCCATTGATGCACGACTGGCTAATGGGACGACTACAGATCCACTGGTTGGTTGAATTGCTATTACGTTAGTGACAAATCACAGACCAATTTCGGAATTTTATGGCTCACACTTACTACTCTATCCGGTTATATGCTCGTTACCACTATCGGACATAGCTTCCTTTAACGATCCTGTCATCCAACTTGGATCGGCTACTGTATGGAGATCTCTCTAGTTGACGCTCGTGGCTTCCACTGCCATCGGCCATCGGTTACTATATATCACTACAATATGCATGTCTCTCGCGTGTTTTTTATAAGCAAATTGGGAGACAATGTCGACCATTGGCATGAACCCCGGCACGACGCGTGTCTCTTCTGAGACGAATAATTATTGTGCCGGTAATTACATTGCCTGACCTTTCCAAAACATAGCAAAGCTATTTCTCAGAAATGTGCTGGATGGTGATAGCTCCCCATCAAGGTTCAAGTCTTGTGATGGCGGTGGGGCTCAGTAGTTTAAGGTGAGCCCAGCACCTTGGGCGAGGCAAATTGAACGGAGGGGAGGAGGGAACTGCTCTTTGTACCCCTCTTATAAGAGGGGACAAAAGAGCAGGGGGCAAGGATGGGAACCTCAATCCATTGCACTGTCCCGACTTTGGGAGGGGTTCTGTGGTGCGGGACGACCCCTCCCAGTGGAGGTGGTGTCGGTCCCTTGAGTTACTGGCTAGCTGTCGAGGTGCCCTGTTTGCTCATTAGATCCGGGGTACCTCACCGCATCTATCGGCTCAGAGAGTCCCATATACCCGCCTGAGGAGTAAGCAGCGTGATGCCTCAGAGCATTTCCCGGTGACGAACATTTTTATCAACCATCTTCCCTCCACTAGACACAGGCCTCTCTCAATGAACGCCAAGACGGATGCCTCACACTAACATTTGATTACAGAAACAGACGAAATAGACGAGGACCGGCACTTCGCGCTGTCTCTCATCCCGACCCTCAAGAAGATGACCGATGATGAGAAGCTGATGGCCAAGATGGAGATCCTGAAAGTACTTCGGAAGGTCAGGAGCCAGAGAACCAGGGAGAAGGCACAAGACCTGGTATGCTGTGTGGAGGAGGTGGACTCTAGTGATACAGTGAAGATAGAGTTCTTAGAAGATGCGGGAGAGGAGACCACCAATATGTCAGGGGAAAGTGAAAACTCTGAGTAATAAATAACAAGAGCAGAGCCATTGTGTGAAACCTCTGGTGTGGAAACGGTTATCCCTTACCACCAGGTGAACCGACTGTCCGTTTGCCCCCTCTTCTATAAAAAAGAGTTAATCATCAAGGTCATGGTTTGATTTCTAGAGGTACAGGTTCGATTCTGGCCAGAAATGTTTCCGTTTGTCGTTGACTGTCGGTGACTCTTCACCTTTCACATACAGACATGACAAAATTGGGACTGGAATCCTGTTCTGAAGTGAGGGTCTGTCCTCCATGAGGGTATGTCTGGAGTCTAGATTGTCCTACTTCCTACTAATATTATAAACGCGAAAGTTTGTAAGAATGTATGGATGTATGTAATTGTTACTCTCACGCAAAAATTACTGAATGGATTTTAATGAAACTTTACAATAACATAGCTTATACATCAGAATAACATATAGGCTATAATTTATCCCTGTACTCCCACGGGAATGGGAAGCACAATGGAAGTCTTCTATATATAACTAGGTGACCATCAAATCCAACCCAGCTAAAATTCCCCCTACATTTGAGTAGGGTATCTATTTTTGTAATTATAACTATACTTCACTATTACCGAGGTACCCTACGGAACTTATGTCGGGTATTGCGGAAATAATAACACCGAAGTACCTAAGACGGTTTAGTCGTGCAGAGATACTATCAATATATTGAAGTGAAACTTTGCGCGCATGAGAGTAAAATTTTTACGGGTGAAACATCACGAAAATGTTTTTGTCCAAGAAGAGGGAGATCGATTGAGAGAGTGAGGACTTGACATGAAGCACATAGCCATGGAGTGAGAGTAGGGAGCAAGCGAGCGAGAAAGATGTAGAGAGAGAGTGAGATAGAGCGAACGTCGCATCGCAAGTCTCAGAATTCAAAGCTTTAGATTAGTATAAATATAAACGAGATTTAAAAATTAGTTTGCCAAATAAGTTTCACTTCTAACATGACGCGTACTTTGTACACACGCACTTTTTTATTAAGTACGCCGCGATCGGCACCGGGATAGGAGTTTGTCTCGTGTAACGTTATTATTGATGTTAAAACAAATATTTTGTTGAAATGTGGTTTTATTTAGACTATCACTTATATTTATCGTTAGGAATGTGCTAGGATACGATATGGCATAACATGTTCAATATATATTCGATGACGTGGAAAAGCTGGTGTCTTATCAGGGTGTCTTGCCTGTCTTATCCGTTATGCTTTTTTTTTCTTTTAACGCCAGGAAATACTCCGAGGCATCCCGCGGGAGAGTGGGCCTCCTCACGCGGGTATGTGGGACTCGCTGCGCCCGAAAGGTGGTAAAGTGTATGCAGCTCTACCGACTAAAACCCGGTGAGTGCCACCAATGTCTTTGGTGAGGTGCCCCGGGTCTAATGAGCAAAACAGGGCACCTCGGCGGCTATTTAATCCCCCAAGGGACCGACGCCACCTCCACATAGGGATTGTCCCGCACCACAGAACAACCTCTCCCAACGTTGGGACAGTACAATAGGATGAGGTTTCCGTCCTCGCCCCTTGCCCCCTGCTCTTTTATCCCTCTTCTTATAAGAGGGGTACAAAGAGTCCTCGGCTCAATTAGCTTCGCCCAAGGTGCTGGGCTCACCCTAGGCTACTGAACTCCACCGCCGCGTCCAGGCCTGAACCATGGTGGGGATCCGTTATGCCTTTCGCTATCCCTTGCTAAGGGACTGGGAGGGGGGGGATTGGCAGAAAAAAGAGGTCTACCAGTGGGCCAATAACAAGCTGATGATGATGGTGGGAAATATTGTCCATGACCAGGCCTCTGCCGATCATGAAAACAGACATGGTGATATCACCTTCAGTTAGAAAATGTCGTGACGTACGCAATGCATGGCTAGCTTTGTCCTAGTGCATTCAAAGCTAGGTTTCAGCTATCAGACCGGTTTGTGTACCTAGGTCCTAGGTTTTGCAATTTCTTATACATGACCTGAATCGAAAAGTACCTACACTTTTATTCAATTTAATACCTACTTGTGACGTAGATTATTGAACAATTGAAAAGAAAGAAAAGAACCGGTGAAACCAACTCAGTAGAACTTATATTTTGTTCTATAATTAATAAAATGTGAAAAGCCTTGTGATATAATTTTTTACCGACTTCAAAAAGGAGGAGGTTATCAATTCGTCGGAATCTTTTTTGTTAATAGGTAATTCAAATGACGACCTCTGTGGCTCAATGGTTAGCGCGTTGGCGCTCAAGCCGGAGATAGCTGGTTCGAATCCTGCCAGGGAACAAAAGAGTTGTCTATGTCTCTGGATCACGGATTTGTATTAAATATGTGCATTACATAATAAAAATCTTAAATATAAGTATAGTATTATTATACTAAATATTTAATACTATTGTATTAAATATATTTCCTTTGTCTGGTACCGGTAACACAAGTTCTTCAAGAACTTACAAGGGACCAGTGACGTGGTGTAAAAACGTCCGCTGATATTTAAACAAATATTTAAAAAAAACAACCAGTCACAGGGACTGCTGATAGAAGTGAAAACAAAACAATTAAATTCAAATACCTATAATCTAAACCTATAAGTTCCTTCGAATAATTTAGAAGCAACACAATTTGCAAAACAAATATTGCATAATCTTATATAAATACTCTACCCACTAACACCCGTCGAGTGCCACCAATGCCGCCTTTAGTGAGGTGCCACCTCCACAGAGGGATTGTCCCGCACCACAGACCAACCCCTCCCAACGTCAGGACAGTACAATGGAGAGAGGTTCTCGTCCTCGCCCCTTGCCCCCTGCTCTTTTGTCCCCTCTTCTTATAAGAGGGGTACAAAGAGCCCCCTCGGCTCAATTCGCTTCGCCCAATGTGCTGGGTTCACCCTAGGCTACTGAGCCCCACCGTCACGTCAAGGCCTGAGCCATGGTGTCAAGTCTTATTTATATATTAAAAACAAAGCTTCAAAATAAAAATGAACTTTATCAAAACAACGAATTTACAAGTTGAAATCTTTGAGTTGGCATTGATCGAAATTTTATTTGTATTATCGTTAGTAAATATTGTTAATTGTTGAAAAAAAAATAAAGCTTTCGCGTTGTCGTAGTTTTTTCAAAATAATAAAAAGTTAATTCAGACTGTGTTAAACAATAAATATGAGTATGGATCACAGCACCCTTCGTGCTGTGATGCCTAGAAATGGGTTTTTCTAAATTTCTATGTGCATTTGGACATGAGACTATCGCTCGCTCACCGGTGAATGAAGATTAAAAGTTTTTCAAGGTGTGTACAGTGTAAACTTAGCCAACGCGCATTGGGCCAGCGAACTATGGCCGAAAAACTATGGTCGAGGAGGAGACCCGTGCATAACAGTGGGATATATAATGGTTGATATTATTATTATATAGATGAAGGTATAAACAATAAACATTGACTGTTTATATATTCTACTTATAAAATATAAAAGAAAAACACGTTTCATCCTAATTTTTATCAACACTGAAGTTAGCGCACTCTGTTGGTGAACTTGAAAACTTTCACGTTTCCAGTGTTCGCAGTTCGCATATCGGCATTGCGCGCGGACTCTGTCAGCATTATGCTCTGTAATAATTGTAAACACACATTGCTTTTAGTGGATTTTTAATGGTTTAGTAAAATTCAATTTTAATTACTGAAAATACAGTCACTAAACCAGATAATTAAACCTAGCTTTTATAGTTACTTACACTAATTTTAGCAGTATGTATTAGCAGCATGAATGTAATAAAAAATAAGTATTAAATGGAGATAATTTTTTAAACTGCTATATTTAGAATACGCTGTGGCTTAAGATTTGAAGGTAGGAAAATGCTGCAACTATTATAAAATTCTCGAAGAAAAACCCATATTAAGTATGTTCATTTATTGATTTTTAATATGTTATAATGTAATAAAAAACGCCATTAATCACTAATTATATGCTTATTGTTTCCTTTCGCAAAGATAAAAAATATTTAGCGATTATGAGATTAAGTCAGTTTTTTGGGTAGTGCTTTTCTGGTGATTTTTCAGTTGAATTTGGTGGAGAGCGAGAGAGTTTAACCGTTGGAAACACTGGGCTTCCCGCTTCACAGTAGCACAGTATAACCAAAGTCATACAGTAAGTCAACGGACGCGTCTAGACAGAGCAATCGTGCGGGGTTTGCGGGATGAGGGAGGGGCGGGCATTTCCCGAACTGCCATACACTCGTTCGGGAGATGTCAGCCAGGGCTGTCTCTTTTTATTTTGATTGTTTATGTGTTTCGTTACTTATATTTTGGCTTTTGATTAAAGAGTATTTGACGTGACAACGTCTTATAATGCGATGGATTTCGCAAGAACGAAAAAAGATGATGTATGCGGCGTTACCTCGCTATGAGGCGTTCCATTTTCTTATGACGTTGTCACGTTCAACTATCGTCAGTAAACCGACTTTACAGACAACCGATTTTTTTTATTCTTTGTATGATATTATTAATGAAATCAAAAATATTAATCCAGCGATATTTTAAATTATGCATATTATTGTTTACTAGATTTTGGTCCTTTCTTAGAATGGTTTTCGAGGGTGCCGATTACGAATATGACAATTTATTTGGAGATTTAAGATGGCGGACGCAAATTTAAAAAAATCAACATGTGTATCTTTTTCATGGTTTTCGGGGGTGCCGATTATGAATATGAAGTAGTGATATATCTGCACGACCTGATTATAATATATATCTATAAGTACACTATTTTTAGTAGTAACTCATCATTATAGCGGCATTCCGAAAAAAATACATACATACTTACATATTCACATAATATAATATACTCTACTATCTATATACTTATATAAAATGTGATATGGATAACATAATAAAGAATACTGCATAATAGTATTATTCGGTCAAACCTATAAACATATACATATTGTATACATACATACAATACACACATACATACACACACACTCACATTACTAAAATTAAATACTTAATTTAAAAGGAAAAATGAAAAGAAAAAATACTCAGAGCTACAAAAAAACTGATGTAAATATTGTGACAACCCTAGATGACTAAAGAATGTCAAAACAAAAGGCTCACTGCACAGGCTCACTGTATCGCACGTTGAAAATCAAACCGTCACTAAACAAAATATGCGAAATTTTAACTATTGCCTCCATCTAGTGACACTTTGTCAGAAATACATTATGCAGAAACACCAATAGTTATAGCCCTATTAGCAACATAGATGTCATAAGTGTCGTTATGCGTTTTGGAGGGATTGGCAACAGTCAGTGACAATGACACTGACATTTTTTTATTAACGACATAGACGTCGTGGCTTACACATCAACTCTGTGCAGAATAGTGTCATTTTTTATTTAAAGACAAATTTCTCTGAAATTGTAAGGTATGTAAGACCATCAATTTAACGAATACTGCACTTAAACTAAATCTGACAGTTTTCCTGTTACATCTACTTACCTGTTTGACCAGGAGTTTAGGGAATAATGTTGTTATGCATAAAGTGACGGTTTTGAACAATATTTTTTCTTCTATAAAAGACGTGTCTGACTTTAAGAATAGTGTATTTAATAGGAAAGTGTCAGTTTTAAACAACGTTTTGCTAATTTTCACAAAATAGATTAAAATCTTTAGTGTTGCTTTAAGTATTGTGACAATATTCTAATATAATTAATGATTTTAATATATATTATAATCGTACTATATTGACATTAACAAAAAAGTGGCATTTTATCCCATGATCGATTTGGCATATTGTGAATAATGCCCGTAATACTTAATAGTTTTTGTTCGGATTTCTACCTGTTGTTTAGTTTTTTGACGCATTTACTATGCCAAAAAATTGTCTGATAGGAATCATGCTTGATTCACTTCAAATTTTACGTTACATTTAGTTATTAGCATATCTTTATTCTTATATTTTGTACTCATAAATTGTAGGCCGTGTATTATATTATTTGAAAAACCTGAGTATCTTTAAATTTTATTGTTGCAGCCGTTCATTATGCCTCCTGTTAATCCAAGAACTAGGAAATTAAAAGAATTTGTAAAAGAAATTAATTCAAAATATAGCAATAACGTATCAACAGTTAATGGTAATGATTTTGTAGAATTGGAAAGAACTAATACAAACACTATTACACCAACAGCAGGCCCAAGCTCCAATGCTCCTGGAATGCAAAAACAGCGACACGTTAGAAGTCTGTCAGACTCGTCTTCTTCTAGCCATAATTCTGTTCGAGATTACTCACCTGCTTCTGATTTTGATCGAGAGTATAAACCTAATTCCTTTGACAATTTATCATCGTCTAGCTCTGATGAATCTATTCACAATACATTACCGAAGAAAAGACGATGCCAAAAGACAACTTTGAATGATGGTTCTACCTCGAGGCTACATCCTGCATATTGTTCGGAGTTAGAAATTACATCTGCAAATATTAATTCATCAAAGTCATCTAATTCTTCAAGATCTTCCAGTCCCCCAGGATCATCTAGTTCATCAAAATCGTCAACAAGTACATTTGAATCTTCTTTCAGCTCAGACTCCAATGATTCAGATCTAGATCAAGATTGTATAAGCGTGAAATCGCGGACTATTTACGGTTTTACTATTTACGGACGCGGTTTACTGAAACTATTGTCAAGGAATCTAATACATCTTTGACTGCTTTACAACAAATATCTTTAGGATACAGCAATTATTCCTCGTGTGAAGATGATGATAACAATATACATAATTTTGAATTCAGTAATTATTCATATAAATTGCATACAATAGATGACACTCATTCTAATCTCGACCACTATGGCCAAATAGCTGAGACTATTACGGATTCTGGCTTATTTTATGAACAAATTAATCCAACCAGCCCATCTCTTTTACCTGATAATACATATTCAGAACTGATTGGTTTTGAGTTTCCTCAAGAACTAAATTCACATCTCAATAATTATCCACCATCTTTGGTAAGTATTGCGCTAGAAACTTTGAATCGCACATCCCAAAGAGCGATTACTCCAATGGTGCCCGAAACAGAGAACCTCAATAATAATTCTATCACAGAAACTCGAAAACGAAAGCGAGGAAGTAAAAAATCTCTAGCGAAATCATTGCGAAACATGGGTTTGCAGTATACATCGTCATCTCGCAATCATAGAGTTATTCCTGAAAGAAAAATTGGGATTCCTTGTAATTGTCGTTGCAGATTTAAGTGTTCTGTCTGTTAATATTTCTGAGGCAGAACGTGCCGAAGTTTTTAAAAACTATTGGAATATGGGTGCTTTACCCAGACAAAGAGAATTTATTTCTAAACATATAACGGAAGTAAAACCCAAGTACCAGTATAAAAAAATTAATAATAATCGAAAACCTAAACATGCATTTTATCTTACTGTTAATGGTGTGAAAAAGAGAGTGTGTAAAACATTTTTTAAGAACACTTTAGGCATTAATGACAGACCTATTCGAACCGTGATTGGTAAAACAAGTTCCAGTGGCATTGTAGAGTCTGAGATGCGTGGAAAACATGAAAACCATGGAACTAAAGTTCCACCGGAATTGATAGCTGCAATAAAAAATCATATTAATAGTATACCGAGAATTGAGAGCCACTATTTACGTCAGCAAGCGACGAAAGAATTCATAGAAGGAGGGAAAACATTTTTTTTTTTTTTTTTTTTTTTTTATGGCAATCATCCCAGTTTGGAATATTTCTGCCAGTGTCACGTCAAATTTTAGCAAAACAACAAGCGAAGCGAATAAGATATAAATTTAGAAGAGAAGATAGAAAGATCAGAAGAATAGCTAATAAATAAAGGAATAATTAGGAAAAAGAAACTAGTGCTAATAGATAATTATACCTACTTATATAAGTTTCAAGATAAAGACTAAAGCCAACACATTAAAGTATTTATAAACAATATAAATTACTAATAGGACAGAGAACATATTATAATTTAATTTTGTTATATTTAAGAAAAGTTGCCAAACATTGAAAAATTTTAGGGTCCCTAGACTGCAAAAGGATGGACATTTTGGAAGGGAAGGGGATGTTAAAAGAAGACAGAGAATTTAGAAAAAGAGAATGATCATAGTTTGGACATTGGAAAAAAATGTGATCTAAATTACCTTCCTCAAGGCCACACTCACAAAGGGAAGAGTCTTTAATGCGTAATTTAGCAAGGTGAACCGGAGAGCAGCAGTGGCCGATCCTCAACCGAATAATCGATGAAGAAGAGAATTTATCAAGGTGGATTTTCGAGAACCATGGTTTACTAGGAATATTCGGTTGGAGAGCAGCAAAAGCCGCTCCACAAGACAAACCAGTTTTTTTCCAATGTGCAGACCATGAATGATAGAGGGAAGAATAAGGAAGAGAAACCAAATCATGAGGATAGTTTTTAAAAGGAACTTTGTCACCGCACACTACCGCATCTTTAGCAGCTTGATCAGCCCGTTCGTTGCCCACAATCCCAGAGTGTCCTGGAATCCACACCAAGCAAACTTCAAGACTCTTTGAAGAACATTCTAGTAGGGCTTCCTTAATTTCAAAAATGAGATGATTTTTGGAGTGGAATGGATTGCCAGATAGAGCTTGGAGGGCGCTACGGGAGTCGGAAAAAATAAGACAACGTTTTAATTTGAACATAAGACAGTACCTGATTCCCTCCAACAGGGCCAAGCATTCCCCAGTAAAGACTGTTGTTTCGGGAGGACTTTTAATTTTTTGAACGATGTTAAATTGAGAGTGATAAACACTCATTCCTACGCAACCCACAGGAGAAAGTTTAGAAGCATCGCTAAAGATTGAGTGCCAACCTTGCCAATCCCTTTTCAAGAGACCACGGAAATACTCATTAGCATGATGGTCACGTTTAATGATGTCGAAATCAAGGATAATACGAGGTTGGGAGATGATTGTGTCGTAGTTGAAGGAGAATGGAGGAAGTTTAGGGAACTTGTGAGTGGGATCTTTAATGGAGCGTAAACGCTGATGGCTAACAACCAGACATGGAGGAAGTTTATTACGCCAGAAACGGGAAGAGCTATAGTATTTATGAAGAAGTTGAAGTTTTGAAAAAATAGGGTGGAGGGAGAATTGAACACAGCGAAACAGGAACCGGTCAGATAAGAATTGACGTCTTAGATGTAGAGGGGGTCAACGCATTCAACTTGGAGAGCATTTACGGGGCTAGATTTCATAGCTCCACAAATAATTCGGAGGGCTTTAGATTGAATTAAGTCCAGCCTTTTAAGACCATATAGATTACCCGGAACCAATAAGAATGTGCCATAATCAAGGTTGCTGCGGATAATCGCATTGTAAAGTAACCTCAGAGAGAAAGGATGGGCACCCCACCAAACACCCGATAAACATCTGAGAATATTTAGATTTCTCTCACACTTAGTGACAATAGAATTAAAGTGATCAAAGCCTGATAGTTTTGAATCCAGAATTACACCCAGAAACCTAACAGAGGGGGAAATTTCAAGATTATAGCCGTTAATATTTATAAAGATATCGGGAATTTTTCTTTTCCTAGTGAAAATTACAACCTTACACTTAGAAGGTGAAAGGTCTAAACCATGACTAGAGAGCCATGAGTTAAGACAATCAACTCCGTGAGAGATGGTGTTAGCTGCAGAGACAATATCAGTATTAGCAGAATACAAAACAATGTCATCGGCATATTGTAGGATACGGCAAGAGCCCACAGATGAATCTAAGTCAGAAGTATATACGTTATAAAGAAGGGGGCTGAGTACAGAACCTTGAGGTAAGCCCTTCCAGATAAGCCTAGAAGGGGAAACTGTAATATCATTGCACCTAAAGATGATGTGCCTTTCCGATAGCATATTAATAATGATACTACACAACTTACCTGGAAAAGACAGCTTAAAGAGCTTATCCCTGAGGAGGGGGAGCTGAACGTTGTCATAAGCAGCTGAAACGTCCAAGAATGCTGCAACTATAGATTCATTACGGGTAAACGAGAGACGAATATCAGAAGTGATTATAGACAGGCTGTCTATGGTGCTATGACCCTTACGAAAACCATATTGAGATTTAGAGAGGAGGTTGTTCGATTCTAAAAACCATTCAATCCTATTTTTAATAAGATGCTCTAGGATTTTAGCGCAAACTGATGAGAGAGCAATAGGACGATATGATCTAGGGTCTTCAGCATCCTTACCAGGCTTGAGGATTGGGATTATCAGTTGGGTTTTCCAAGCAGAGGGAACCTCACCTTTATCAAATATAACATTAACTAGTTTAAGATAGTAATTTAGAATATTGTCACCAGCATTAGAAAAGAAGGAATAGGGTATACCGTCTTGACCTGGGGCCGAATCTTTAACGGAGGAGAGGACATTTTTTAATTCAATCATGCTAAAAGGGAGGTCTAACTGATGAGAACATGGAGGAGAAGAGAGGGTCGGGAGTTCGGAAAAAATTGGAGCAAATTGAGGAGCTAATAAATCCATGTAGCTTATAGCCCACGAGTGGGAGGCCGGGCAAGAGCGGGCTTGGGAAACACGGGACTTACGGAAATTTTTAATACTTCTCCATACCATGGAGGAAGGAGAATGCGGGTTTAAGGAGGAACAAAACAATTTCCAACCCTCTTTTTTTTTGGATCGAAACAATAATTTCGACTTAGCAATTGATTTATTGAGTTCAATATAATTCGAAATCGTTAAATTTTGGTTGTAGGTGGAAACCGCGTTGTTCCTATTTTTAATAGCCTCCGAGCATTCTTTATCCCACCATGGAGGAGAAGCAATTTTATCACAAGCACTATTTTTAGTGCGAAAGGCCGCATCAGCAGCAGATAGAAACACTTGACTCAAGCAAGCTATACAGTTGGAAATGTTATTAACAGAGATATAAGGCAAGTTTATGCCAGCAGTATCAAGTGTAGAACGAAATGTCGCCCATCCGTCCTTGTCCAGAATATATTTCAATAATGGTTTAGCAGCAGGAGGTTTGCTGGATGACATCAAGGGAAAGTCTATAATTAAGGGGAAGTGATCACTGCCAAAGGTGTTGTTAAGAACGCTCCAAGAAAGGGAGCTAGCCAAAACGGGGGAGCATAAAGTGATATCAACGGCGCTTGGCGCCTCGTCCGGACGGGGGCGACGTGTGGGGGAGCCTGTGTTGAGAATGCAGAGGTTGCATGAGTCAATAATGTTTAAAAGCTGGTCATCAAGACGATCCTGTTTGCCACAACCCCATACAGGGTGATGACAGTTAAAGTCACCCATAATTAAAATAGGAGGGGGGAGGAGTTCAATAAGTTCCCGAAGTTTGTTCAATAAACCACGAGAAGGGTAAGGAATATATAAAGATAGAAATGTAAAGTTCTGAGGTAGGGCACTGCCATTAGGGAGCAGTGAGGGAGGTGATCGAGTAATAGCGTTGTGGGCATTTTTATCATATCCGGGGTGGAGAGTGGGACATGGGCGAGGTGATGAGTAAACAGTTTTAGTATAAGAAGTTGATTGTTTGGGGTGATTTGGAGAAATACTAGCAGCAACGTTAGCGTACGATGATTTAGATTGAGCGTGGAGTTTAGAGGCCTCAGCGTACGAAATGTTTTCAGTGGCCATAGTACTTTTAATATTACATTGTCTGTTATATTCTGGGCAGGACTTGCTGGTCGCTAAATGGTTATTAAATGGGCCAGGGGGGCAAATTATACAAGTAGGAACATCTTCAGGGGCTGAGCAATTATCTCCTGCATGGCCCTTACCACAACGAAAGCATCGGGGGCTCGAACGACATTTATCCTTAGTATGCCCATACCTACAGCAATGAAAGCATTGAATAGTAGGATATGTATATTGTTCAACTGAGAGAGACGTGAAGCATAGGAATATCTTATTAGGGAGAACCTGACCATCAAATGTAATGAGAACTGTTTCAGAAGGGACCCACTGGAAGGAGCCATCGGAGGTATGCTTTTTATAATTAAACCTACGAACTTTTAATGGTCTGCCACAGCCTACGGGGACCTTAATAAGTTCTATTAGATCTTCGGGGGTAAGATCGTTTGGGACACCTTTTACTATACCCATTCTTGTAACATTAAATGTAGGGATGAAAGCCTTGTATTTATGGGAAGATAGAGTAGGGGATTCGATAAATTTGTTAGCGTCAGAAACTGAATAGAAATTTATTGAAATACGGTTCCTACCGATGCTCTTCAAAGAGCCCTCGATTACATTAGGAAATTCACGGATTCTCCTATGTAAAAATCTCCCAAAATTAACTGGATGTAAGGTAGTGCCAGAATTAAGAGACTCTTCAGAACGCTGGACATTCACAATGAAGGGCCCCTTATCGTTTATATCATATACTCGCCTGCCAATAGGGGTAAATATCTCCTGGGATTGTGAGTTGACGGACTGGGATGCTTGAGGAACTGGGGCATCGATAATGAGTGCTGCATGAGGGGCTGCAAGAGCTGTAATAACAGCTGGGATCTGCGAAGGCAAAGATGAAAAATTATTAGGCGGAGTCCGCTGACCAGCAAGGATGACAGTGTCCGGAATGCTTTGCGAACAAGAGGAAGAGCGTGAGCGCTCACTATTACATGAGCAATTATTTTCAAAGGATGATTGTTTTTTTTTACGTTTGCATCTTTTCTCTCGTCTCCCCTCCTTAAAACGGCCTCTCCCAATATCCATTTCATCCTCGTTACCTATGCTTACATAGGCTGCCGGGGATGAAGGAGGAATGAAAGCACCACCGCCCGGCAAGCCGGGCGGGGGGATTCCGTCCATCAGCTAATACAAGACAGGGATATTAATAAATTCAAGAAACCAAAGTAAATAAGGAAAGGACAGATAAATAAAATAATCTAAAGTTCTGATCTAAATTAGGAAAATAATAATAAAATTAAATTTTCAAACCAAAACGACAACCGACGCGTTTGACGTTCGACCTTTTTTTTCTTTCAGGGAAAACATTAACTGACTTATATAAAGATTATGTAAAAGAGTGTCAAAAGAACCAAGTTGATTTTGTCAAAATTCATATTTATCGCAAAGTATTCAAAGAAGATTTTAATATAAGCTTTTTTGTTCCCAAAAAGGACAGGTGCGATGACTGCGTTGCCTTTGAAAATGCAAACCCAACAGAAAAAGAAAATATAGAAGAGAAATATAGACTGCACATCAAAGAAAAAGAAGTAAGCCGCGAAGAAAAATCAAAAGATAAGAATTTAATTGACAGCAATAACATTGTGGCTTGTTGTGACTTACAAGCTATGATGCAAGTTCCTAAAGGCGACGTGTCTTCATTCTACTACAAATGCCGATTAAATTGCTTGAACTTTACCATTTGTGAATTAAAAGCTGACAATACTGAATGTTATTTTTGGACTGAAGTTGAAGGTCAGAAGGGGGCTAATGAAATCGGTTCTTGTGTTTTCAAATACTTACAAAAAAAATCATCATCAACATCTGGAACACTAAATGTTATATTTTACTCCGACAACTGCTGCGGTCAACAGAAAAACCAATTTGTTTTTTCTATGTACATTTACGCTGTCAAGAGCTTACCAAATATTCACTCAATAACCCATAAATTTTTGGTAAAGGGGCATACCCAGAATGAAGGGGATTCAGTACACTCGACTATTGAGAGGCAAGTAAAAAAATGCTAAGATCTAGGCCCATTTACGTCCCTGATCAATATATAAATGCTATTCGAGAGGCGAAGAAAAGAGGCAATAAATACAATATCACAGAAATGTCACACAAAGAGTTTTATAATATTAAGAAGCTTCAAGAGTATAAATTTAATAAAGATACAGAGGGAGCGGTTGTCAAAGTAGGAGAAATAAGAATTTTGAGGGTAGAAAAAGCAAATTTAGATGTAAAAGTTTTATACAAAAAATCGTATTTGGAAGAGAATTACAAGGAAATAAAATTAGGAAAGATTCGTCGAGTAGTACCGCAATTAGTACCTTTGTATACAGACAAGTTACCACTTTCAGATAAGAAAAAACAAGACCTTAGAGACCTCATAAGAAAAAACGCAATTCCTCCTTACTACGCATCATCTTTTTACAACCACATTTTGTAACTCAATTTATTCTAAACTACAATTCTATGCTTGCAAAGTTATTTTTCTAGAGTTCAGTATTTTAGAGAATTTTTATTTATTTAAGATTTCTGAAGCTTTGTTTAATTTTCTATCATTTACTCTAGGTTTTTACTACTAATCTAATTAAGAATAAGTATAACTACCTGAACATAAAGTCTGATTATATTATAAGTAGACTGACTATGTAATAGACTGATTGCCTTAAAGTATTACGTAAGTTTAACTGTTACAATTTGAGTGCTTATATTTTTTATTGTTATTATTTTATTTCGGTAGATAGTTACATTTTTGAAGTTTGTTTAATTTTATAAAGTTGAGTATTTTACTAGATTTAATTTAATCAAGATAATATTTTGATCTTTTGTTAAATTTTCTATAATTAACACTAGTTTATGACTAGGTACTAATCTAATTAACACTAAGTATACCTACCTCTCTGAACATAAAGTCTGATTATATTATAAGTAGACTGTAATAGACTGATTGTCTAAAAATATTACGTAAGTTTGTTGAACTGTACTAATAAATCTCACTTTGTACCGAAGAGAAAAGTGCCATTGAAGTATAGTTTTCTTTTTATTTTTAAGTCAGGTAGTCATCAGTATGCCGAAAATATTTAATATTCTTTATAATATATCTTTATTTATAACATTTTTGCATTTTTACTTTCCAATACTTCAAATTATATGAATATAGTGACACTTAGGCATGAATAATTTCATAACACCTGCAGGTTTTTTTATTGAAAAATGACACTTTTACATATTAAATGGTAAAGTGACACTATTTTGTAATAAAAATAAAAATATTTCCATAAGTTAATACATTATTTCTACTTTTTAGCATTCATATAGATGCCAGTCTTTGTACCAATATTCTGGATGTGAAAAAACAACGATTCTTTTACATTTAATATATTTTTGCAATGATTTTTTATTTGGTAACTTTGAGCGCCCCTACTGAAAAATTGTGTTTTTTGTTTAATGACGGTTTGATTTTCAACGTGCGGTATGTATTTACACAGTGACCGTAGCTTGCTACATATTACTGATCTGTGCAGCGACAGTTGACACTTGACAGCTCACGCCATATCTTTGAAATTTTTTTATCGAACAACAAAAACATCCTAAAAAATAAAAATGTTTATTCTATATTTATTTATGTGTTAAACCACAATTTTGAGGGAAATAGAGGATAATATTGTGTTAAATTCGTTAATCGTTCGGACTCGGCAGTAGGCACTAGGCAGTGTTAATTGAATCACGCGATACGTTTCATAGATTGATATGTCGGCGAAGACCAATAAAATATTGGTAGAAGACGTGCATCCCCTAACTATTATAAGGGAGGTTCAGAAATGGCCGATTTTATATTCTAGAGAGAGTAGGGAACGCGGGAATGGGCATTTAAATAAAAAAATTTGGTACAAAGTCGCCAAATTTGTGCTTACAGAGTGGGATTCGTATTCAGATACGGAAAAGGACTCCAAAGGTTAGTGTTTGTAATTACTAGAAAAAATGTTAAAAATTAAAAACTGTCATCAAACTTTGCTTCAAACGGATTTTAGTTTATTTTATAGAAATTAGAAAGTGACATTTAAATGCGATCCGTACGGTGCGGTTTATTATTCAGTGCCTCAGTGGACGCACTTGTATGACTTTCTCATATAAGCAAACTACAATCCGTTGCGTACGGTGCGTCCGGCGCGGGTCAATGGACGCGCAGCTTAACTCGAAACTAAATAAAGAATCTGGGAAAAGTAGCAAATATATTATGTACCTAAAACCGATGTTTTGTTTTAGATAAAAAGATGTTAAGGGCAAATTGCAATTTTAATATTTCAGTAATCTATTAAAACTAATTATTTTCTTTTGATTGAATTATTAAAACGAAAGTGAACAGTCATTTTTGGGTTGACGACGGTAAATACTGAATCGGGTTTAGTCGACTCTTATCGTCATGGAATCTCACTCATGCATCTTTTGAAAAACTATTTTACCAGATGTTGCCCGCATTGCCAGCGTTAATTTAGATTTACAGCCGTACCCGGATTGATGATGATTATTTTTATAACCTATGTTACTCCTTATAACACCAGCTATCTGCCAGTGAAAGTCCTAGTTGTTTTAGAGATTAGCCGGACAGACAGACAAAAATTGTGATGAATGTTTTTTTTCTATATATACCACCGTGTATGCATTTAGTAAAAAGTTCTTTCAATTTTAATATTACAAACAGACACTCCAATTTTATTTATCTGTATAGATAAACACAAAATAATATAATTTTTATATTTTATTAGAAAATCTTAAATCATAAGTTTTTCGGTGCCTTGACAATTGATCGAATAAGTTTTTTACAGTTAGACAATTGAGCAAGAGATGGCGCAACCTGAGAGACACTTTCAAACGTCAAGTAGAACTGGAAAAGAGAGTGAGAGAAGGGAAAGGGATAAAGAATAGGACTTACATATATTTTAAGTATATGCTTTTCCTTTTACCTCATGTGACTCCTGTGGAAGAAGAAGAGAACGAGGTCATTAACCCCAAATTGGAAACATACTTCAAGACAACAAAGAAAACAGAGGAGAGTAGTCCTAAGTGGAAAATAGAGGAGCACTTTATAGATGAGACTCCGATCAGCATACCGCCAGCGAGCTTGAAGATATGTGGTGAGTTTTTAATCTATACTAAAAAAAATTGGATACTTAATTTGTTTCCACTCGCTAATTTCTAAGACAGTTCAGTTCGTTTTTAAATTCCCTGCATTTGATAGCCCTATTACTGAGGAAGGTTATAGGATATTTTTATAGGAGGATTTATAGGTTATAGGAGTACCTTATTGGCCCATTGGCTGTTCTTGAAAGAGCCTTGAATAGCCCAACAGACTGAACAGGATATGTGATAATAATAATATAGCCTTTTGTTTCCCATCACCATTAACTTACACTTATATTTTATATTATTTACAAATCGTCAATATTTATGCTACTTTTTTTTTTCTTGCAATTAATTATAATAGAAAATAATTAGTGTTTTGGGATAGGAACCCCTATTTGGGATACCAGATAATAAGTTCTAAACGTGGGACATTTTTTTTTATAAGATAGTTGGATAGGCAAACAGTCAGCGTCGCCCATGAGCATAAACAAGTTAACCTGGAACTAGACCTGGCAAATTTATGTGCTACCTATGCTCAGATACAAGAAGTTACGTCTCTGTGCCAGTAATTACACTCCCTGCCCAGGTCTTCCCTCCGAAACACAGTACAGTTGTTTCACGGAAGAGAGAGAAGCAGGATGGTGGTAACCAATCAGACCAGAGCGCGGCACAGCACAACCTTCCCACTGCGCCGGTAAAACATGATGATAGACGATATCATCTGGAATAGGAAAGGAACCACTCTAGACGAGACTATCTTAGTCTCGGTGTCAGACACATAGGTAGGATTCCAAAACACCGAAGTTTGTAAAAATATGCAGGATGGTTACCACCCTTGCACACAATTTCTTCCACTGGTAATTGGATGTCACAAACATCGTTATCAACCTTCTTCCCTCCACTAGACATAGGCCTCTCTCAATGAACGCCAACATGGATGCTTCACAAAATCATTTGATTACAGAAACAGACAAAATTGACGAGGACCGGCACTTCGCGCTGTCTCTCATCCCGACCCTCAAGAAGATGTCCGATGATGAGAAGCTGATCGCGAAGATGGAGATCCTGAAAGTACTTCAAAAGGTCAGGAGCCAGAGCACCAGGGAAAAGGCAGAAGACCTGATATACAGTGTGGAAGAGGTGGGCAATACTGTGAAGATAGAGTTCTTTGAGGAGGAAGAGAGGGAATACACCACCAGTATGTCAGGGGAAATTGGAAACTCTGATTAATAAACAACAAGAGCGGAGCCATTGTGTGAAACCTCTGGTGTACCCACACTATGGGTGTTGTTGATCACTTACCCTGGTGAACCGTTTGCCCCCCCTCTTCTATAAAAAAGAGAGCTAATGGTCACGCGAGAGCTGAAGGGTTCGATTCTGGCCTGGAATTTTTTCCGTTTGTCATGGTGCCTCTTGACCAGGAAACCTTAGACATAGACAAAAGAGACTTCCAAAGACCAGACCAGACAAGAGATTTTTTTATAAATTTGTAAATGAAACAAAATTTATAAACAAAATTGTCTGTATATAAATAAACAGACAATTTTGTTATATCTCTTCCCGAAGAGATATAACAAAATTGACAATGGAAACCAACCCAGCTTAAAACGAGCCAGCTAACATTCCCCCTACAAATTGGCTGGGGTATCTCATTTTTGTAATGACAACTCCAAATTGAGAATTCATACTTCACTATTACCTATACTCCAGTCAAACTCGATGTAGAATGTTTAACGACAAAGTGTTGCTAGGCAACCGTTCGACAGCAGGGATAAAAAACATTTTTATTGAATGTTTATTTTCAAAAGAGCTAAATAAAGTGTAAGATATTAATTATGAATATACATATAACAATGAAATCTACAGTGTGATATTGTAAAAAAAACTTCTATTGACTGCTTTGATAAGTTGTAATAACATTTATCGAGTTTCGACAGAACTATTATTTCTAATACAGAAAATGTAATGAAATTCTCAAATTTTTTCTCTTTCTTTCTCTTCAAAAATACAGAAAATGTAATAAAATGAAAAATTAAATTCTCCCCTGATGACATAAAAAAAATGTTTCTAGAATAGTTAACAACGCATTTATTTCGTCAAAACCTCACTTCAACCACTTACATTTTTTGTGAAATTCGTCGTTTTAGCGACACCACATGACGCCGGTCATTTGTTCAAGGTCAGTTCAATATTATAATTAAAATAGAATTCACTTATTATTTGGATTAGGATCTGTAGGATTCTTCTGGTATTTTTTACATCATGATGTAATACAAAAATGGAAAAATGTTCTTGACTTCTTCCAAAAAATTTTGAAACTATGACAAACCATATTAAAATAAAAATGTACTATAATATGCTCACTTACATGTGATTTGAAACGGTTATTGATCTATTTTCATCTTTTACTTGACTTTACAATTCATATTATGAATAGTCCGATTGATTTTTACGGTAAAACTATTAAGTGAAATTATGAAAAAACCTGTAGTGATAACCCTACGGAACTTATTTTGAGCATTTTGGAAAATATAAGACCGTTAACTAATAAGAAAACTTGGGAATGAGAGGTTAGACTTCACTATGACCTACGAACCAAATTTTGAGCATTTTGAAAAAAAAAGACTTAAAAGTACCAAAGATGATTAAGCGGTTGTGTGTATTATATTTTATTATGAAGCTCGACGCCATCAGAAACAAGGTATGGACATTGAAAACAAAACAAGGTGGGAGTTGACTAACTGGGACATTATTGATGTTAATATAAATATTTTGTTGAAATGTGGTTTTATTTTGTTGTACTAATGGTGGGAGGGATGCACTAGTGCTGTCTGCATGCCGCGTGGGCCACCAATCATCGCGATTGGTGGCCCACGAACCAACGATGCGCGTTGGCGTTTGGCGGCAACCCCCCACTTTTACAAACCAAAAGTGAGCCAAATGGACTCACACTAATCCGATGTAGCATTAGGGCCTTCGGGCCGTTAGCATAGATCCATCCGAAAAAAAAGCATCGTGGTGTTCATTGAACAGTTCTAGCAGTGGTTGTTAAGAGACTAGTGTAGACTATAGTAAGGCGATTAACACACGGCACCGCGCACCGCGCACCGCCGCGGTAGACGGAGGCGGTAAAGCGGATTTCGTAGCGGTGCTCCGTGCGGTAAGGCGGTTTACGCGCGGATGGATTTAACGCGGTTTTGACCAGTTTGAACAATTTCTTCCCATTGTCTCATTTTAAACAGTCTATCACTATATTGTGAGCTGTTCATGTCCTAGAGAGCAGATTAATTTCAATCTCCGAAATAAACTTTTCGACATCGAATTCTATTTTTCAATTGCAATGCATCCTGCACCACGATGATCCGCGCGGCTATGCGGCGCCCCGTGTGTGAGGCGCCACCGCCGCCGCTCCACCGCGCGGACGGCAGCGTGGAGGGGCGCTGGCGGTGTACGTGTGTTAGGCATCTTCGGATTTATTAGAGGCCAATGCGACATGAGATCCGCTTCACCGCCTACCGCGGCGGTGCCCGGTGCCGTGTGTTAGCCGCCTAACTGCGCCTAACGTAGTGTAATGTTTTTGCATAATTTTAATTATATTATACAATTTTAGAAAAACATATTATTACATATAATGTATATTTATTAGGTATTTATTTATTTTATTTTAGAGTGATATTTTATGATAACTAGATTTTTTTCTTTCTTGAAGCCCTTTGCCCAGCATTGGGTAAAAATGAATACGAGTATGACGCTTATCAAATTGAACGTCAAAACGTTTGTATTTTGTTATATGTATGGCCTATGTCCTTTGGGGATTTCCGGGCGCGTGTTTTATTGGTTTCCCGTTAATTAATTATTATTTTGTTCATTCGAAGCGGTTTTCTATAGCGTTTGTTTTAAAAACAAACTGTTTATAATGTGATTGGTTGGTGAATATTGTGGTGGACTGTTCAGGGTGGGTGGAGTGAGTCGATTGATGGGGACAGAGGGGCGAAGATGCGCGCCTTGGGATCTACCGCCGGAATAAATATTGATTAGGACAGAATTAGAAGCATGGCATCTGGTCTTAGCCTGCTCCAATAGTAATAAAAACAACATCTAGTTATTAAGGTGTGAATATATTATACACGAAAATAAATCACATGTACAAACATTTAAAATAATAATTATGTCAAAGTTCGTCTATAAGCCACCACAACGATGATAAACTGTAAGAAACTCAACAGCGGCGGCAGGAGTAGGCACATATACACCAGCCCCAAGGCAAAATAAGCCCACGCCACGGTTCCGAAGAAGAAGGAGACTCCCAGGAAAGATATAAACCACCACAATCCTATCATATACCAAATATACACTTCACACAGCACATCGTTCTCCTTGTAAGCAGCAGCCCCGAGAATTGCATGTGCTATTATTATCAATATGCCAATGAGAATATGTACGGGCTTCATGTAAGGGCCCAGCTCAGGCGGCATGCTCATTTTGACGGCCATGTCCAATATGGGACGGGTGGCACCGGCGAAGAAATATGCCGACCAGATCAGGCTGACGCCGCATATGCAGAATACGGCTTCCCGCAAAGGTATACAGTAACAACAACTAGTCACTTCTGGGCATGTATCCAAGAAATCCATTGTTTTAATTTTGACAGACTTTTAGTTTGTGTTGTATTTTTTATTTGATAGATGTTTAACCTCTATTGTTATTTTGAATTGTAGAACTGTTAGACAGTACAGCTTGGCAAAAAAGAATATGGAAAAATGAGGGCGCCTATTTCACTTAGGTCTCATCATAATATGGAAAATCCGTAAGAGAATTTAATCAAATCGTTAAAAATAAATGTGAAACACTAAGCTTTACTCAAAATCTAATATATATGTCGGCCAAGTATGTATTGTCATCATTTCCATTTAGTAAAATATTTAGTTCCACCTGTCTCACGTCATACTCTTTTTTGCCAAGCTGTAAGTTGTTTATGAATAGTTTTGTAGAATTTGAGTAGGTGTAGTGGTCAAAACTAAAGGCTTGAATCGATTTGAAACAGTATTGCCCGATGATAATCCGGGCAATACTGTTTCAAATCGCTCACTGGCATCCCCCCATCTGGCATTACTGATTTGAGATTACTTTTTTGCACGGCTCCTAAGCGAAGCGTCGAGGTAGTGCTCTACACAGAGTACCTACATTATATGTGCTCTATAACTCTCGACATGTCGAAAAAAGCAGTTTCCTCAAAACTGAAATAGTTTTTTGTTATATATATCGCTCTTTGTTAATACGAGTATGTAGTCAAATATATGAATGTATATATATGAAGTCAAATAATCTGTCCGCCACATCAAATATATTCCACAAACAATTATTTTGTCTAACATAGTAATACCTACAATTAATAATTTAATTACACTCGCCGAAAAGATACTTTCTGAACTCTATACTTTCAATGTACCTAACATTATAAACAGACAGGCCTCCTGGTGGCGAGTGGTCCACCTGGTCCATGACCACCAACGAGTTGACTGACATTTAAGAGGGAATTATGCCAGTACTCTGCCGGTCTTTCAGCAACATATGAGCTTTACTACTCCACTAACCTTTAACGTGTCTCCGCATCAGGTTGGTCATGATCCTCCTCAGCCCACTGCGACGGGTCCGTCGCCTGCTCTTCTTCACTCCCACCACCCTCGCCTTCTTTTCACCCCCACTGTCACACGGCATTTCGATCGGCGGCAACGAGAACCTCTCCCGATTCACCAACCTCGGCCACATATCATCAGAGCTGTCCCCATAATCCCTGGATATGGGCACGTGGAGGGGAGGCAGTCTGGTATACGGTAACAGTCGCCTGTCATTCCTTGAGCTTGAGGAGAACCAGTCAGTGGAAAATAGAGAGGATAGAGATTCCCGTCGGAAGTCGACGTAGTTTCTCACTTTATGAATGCCCAGGTCATAGCTCGGTCTGGTGGAGGAGGTGTCGTAGCCGTGGGAGGAGTCGCTCCAGGGTACTGGGTTCATGTTGACATAGGTGCGGACGTTGGGCGGGAGCGTGGTGATGGTGGGCGGCTCTGGGGACAGCACGCCGAAGGGATGCGTGAAGTAGAACAGACACAGTGGGCGGCCCTGGAAGATACAGGATAATGAGAAACGTAAGATATCCATTTTAGTGTTGTCAGTTGTAAAATTCTTACATAATTGTAAGATTATTAAACAGAACTTGTCATAAATATTTGTATATTAATGTCACTTTTATGCGCACACAAAATACACAGAAATATGTTACAAAATTGTCGAAATGTAATGCTTTATTTACACAGGGCCATGGAAAGACAAATCTACGAATGTTTTGTTCACAACAATTTAATAAATTAAATTAATCCCATTTAAAAACATGGTAAATATTTCGTAGAAGACTCTTGTTATTTAAAAATCTTATTACCAATCGGTCCTGGTAATGTAGCTATCGATAATACCATAGGGGGGATATTATGAGCAGTCGGAGGATCAGGTGACTACCGACGCCCATAAACATCCGCACAAGGGATTATGCAGATGTGTTGCCCTCCTTTATCCCTTCCCTACCAATGGGCCACCGGAAACTCACAAACGGCACGAAACGCGACAGCATAGCTGTCACTTTACGCCAGTATCATGTGAGCGAGAGGTTCCACCCCGGTCCCCGGTCGTGCCGGCCCAATTTGACTGCCAAGCAGCATGGTGCACTACCTCTGACTATTTTTTTTTTTCAAATTTGTATGTAGTATTTAGTAATCAAACACTTGTAACTTGTTAAATACAATTAGTAATGTTTATTAAACAGGGCCCTGATATTACCAGGGTCCAGCAGACGCTCTGTCGAGTGTCACAACCACAACACACAACAGCGCCACCAGCGTATTCAAAAAACGATCTCTAACTTCTTCGTTCAACAATACTTGGTTTAGTATTGTTGATTGAAGATAGACCAAACGCGCAGAGCATCATTATTCACCTCAAACATACATCGTGACACGAAATTAAAGTTTCAACATACTAGAACTAGTAAAAATATACGAAAAATGAAAATACGATTGATTTTTTATTTCAATTACTGAAGAAGATATTTTGCAAATGTTATTTTTCGTCAATTTTACCGTGGGTTAGGGAGTTGATGTATTTAAACCAGCCATTATCAACATAAAATGTCAAATTAAATGATCACAACCAACCTTCACATCCTCAGTCGATGTTGAGGCATCAGAGCTGCTCCTCATTTTGGACACCACCAGTCACCATGATCTGATACTCTGTATTGATAAAACAATGGTTGACTGGCAACGGCTTCAGATGAAGGGACGTATTCAGGTATCACTACATAGTATAAAACAAAGTCGCTTTCTCTGTCCCTATGTCCCTTTGTATGCTTAAATCTTTAAAACTACGCAACGGATTGATGAGGTTTTTTTAATAGATAGAGTGATTCAAGAGGAAGGTTTATATGTATAATAACATCCATTAAATAGTGGAGAAATACTGTTATTTTTTAGGTTTCTAATGTGATGTCGTAAATAAAAAAAATTTTTGCACTTACATTGCAGACGCTGGATGAACACTAACAGATTGATCAAAATAATGTATTACATTATTGTACACCTTAGAAAGATCTACAAAAAAGTCCGCGATAGCATATTTGTATCTCTTAAGGATAACATACTATATCCATTTTAATACTTAAAAAATGGGCAATTATAAAACGGTAGTTAGTAGAGCCGCACGAGCCGGGCGCCCGGCCCCGGTTCCGAAAGTTAGGATAATAATAATTATTGTATCAATGTAATATGGTAGAATTGTGTATCCTAAATATGCCTACTGAAAAGTCCGCGATGGCATAATATGTCTATATTAGTTAAATATAACATACTACCTTAGATATCCATTTTAATACTTTAAAAATTGGCAATTATAAAGCGGTAATGTAAAAGCTATTTACAAAAATACGGTATTAATCACTTCATATTATAAAATAAAGTCCTACGCCCGACCATAGATAAATAATCATCATCAATGTGTGTACGGCTGTACGTCTAAGTTAACGCGGGCGAAGCTGCGGGCAACAGCTAGTATGTTTATATTATATATTTATATAAATTATGTTTTCTTCAATCATGAAACATTTTTTTACGGGTTATATTGAGATTTCCGACGTTTCCGATACTTAACACCATGGTCACTCCACGGTGTCTCCATCGATATACATAATATCTAGATTCCAAATACTTAATGTTCGTGTGGGTGGCTACTGGCATTGCAAAATTTTTATATTTAATATATATTTAATAGCTGTTGCCCTTTTTTTCTTTTTTTCTCTGAGGCATCCCGCGGGGGAGTGGGTCTTTCCAGGCGGGTATGTGGGACTCGCTGCGCCCGAAAGCTGGTAAGTGGACGCAGCTCTACCCACTAAAACCCGACGAATGCCGCCTTTAATGAGGTACCCCAGATCTAATAAATAAGTAGGGCACCTCGACGGCTAGTCAGTCCCTCAGGGGACCGACGCCACCTCCAAAGAGGGGTTGTCCCGCACCACAGAACAACCCCTCCCAACGTCGGAACAGTTCTTATAAGACAGGTACAAAGAGTCCCCTCGGCTCAATTAGCTTCGCCAAGGTATAGCGGGTGTCTGTGGATGTCGCTATTCACTTACCATCAGGTGAACCGACTGTCCGTTTGCCCCCTCTTCTATAAAAAAAAAAGGTGCAGCTGCTCACCTTTTTTTTCTTTTTTCTTTTACGCCGGGAAATGCTCTTGAGGCATCCCGCCTGGGGAGTGGGTCTCCCCAGGTTGGTATGTGGGACTCGCTGAGCCCGACAGCTGGTAAGTGGACGCAGCTCTACCCACTAAAACCCGGCGAGTGCCACCAGTGCCGCCTTGGTGAGGTGCCCCGGATCTGTTAAGCTCCGGGGCACCTCGACGGCTAGTCAGTTCCGCAAGGGACCGACGCCACCTCCATAGAGGGGTTGCCTGCACTACAGAACAACCCCTCCCAACGTCGGGACAGTACAATGGGGCGAGGTTCCCTCCCTCACCCCTTGCCCCCTGCTCTTTTGTACAAAGAGCCCCCCCAGCTCAATTAGCTTCGCCCAAGGTCCACTGCACCTTAGGCTACTGAACCCCACCGCCACGACAAGGCCTGAACCATGGTGGGGTACAGCTGCTCACCTTAGGCTACTGACCCCCGTCGCCACGGCACGGCCTGAACCATGGTGGGGTAGGTGGCTCGTCTACCTTTCTGAATAACATAAAAAGACAGAAAGTCTAGTGCCTACTAAGTTTTCCGTACAAAAGTATTTTTGTAACATTTTATCAATTTTCGGATAGATTTCTTTGCCTATGCTGTTAGATGTTGCACGAATTCTCGCGAAATTATCGGAACCCTAAAAACAAAAATTATTATTGGTTGCTGAGGCTACCCCCGTTCGATGTGGTGTGTGACATCAAACTCGGTGCTCGTCTGCGACGTCACTCAGTCCTCCGGGGAGGATGGGAGGGACACCCCCCCCCCCAGATATGGCACCGATAAAACTAAGTCAGTTTCATAAATGAGCCATCGTAGCCTTCGCATGTGATACGCAAAAAATTTCTATGTTTATTTATGTTCCAGAATATTGCTATGGCATGGTATTTCGTAATGGTAGTAATTATTATTACTCAGCGTCAGCATGACTATGAAAGAGAGCCTTTTGCTGTTTCTAAAAAAGTAACATGTCATAAATTATATTATATTATGTTGACGGTTTAATTAATAATTTTCGACGATTTTCGTTCGCCCATACAATACCAATAGTGTTTTCAAAACAACGCCATCTATCGATATATTTATAAACTGTACAATATAAAGTATAGGTATGGTTTTTAATTTTCATAATCATTCCATTCAAATAATATATATTACCACATGGGTAATTCCATATGACTGTAATTACAAACACTTTCTCAAATGCGTAAAAGTTAAACGGTAAAAAAAGCTTATTAATGTTTCATGTTACAAGCCATCTGTTTTTCTTATTAGTAGATACGCTTACCGGCACTGAGTCAAATAGTTTTATATTTCTCCAATAGATGTCTCTTTTTGAAATAATATTTTAGGTCAATATTGTAATTTTTTTACAGTTTAATTATTAAATATTATCTTTTGTAGTGTTAACATTTTTTTAAGTTTGAAATACTTATTTTACGACCAATACACATTTGTTCATTCACTAGTGTTTCTTAAGAAAGTGTAAACTACAGCACACGTGCCTAAGATCAAACGTTATACATTTTTAACTCTATACATGAATATTGAATAATTTCTATATTAGACCTAGAGGAAGACGAATTAATGTCGGAATGTTGGTGGCAGTTAACAGGCCGCGCTATTAGATTGATTTAAATTGATAAAAGCAAACGCCCTTTCATCGCGGTCACAAACTAAACAACTAAACAAATTGTTTCGTGTGCCATAAAACGATGTCGATCATTTCTTTGTATCATTATTAATTACATCACATACGATATTCGTCCACTGCTTGTACAAATTATGCTATTCAATAAAAGTGACCATTCAATCAAATATTTTTACCCCGTGAATCATGAATGTTCAAAAGACTTTTCTTAGCGTATGTTGTTTCTCTATAAAAATACTTCTTTTTTTACAGGATTAGAGCACTCGACTTTTTTGTTCAATGTATTACAGTAACTGACTGAATTTCACATCTATTTACTATTATGTAATATATGGGATCGAACCCGGACCAAACCACAACACTCAACCATTGCCACATAGGCGACTAAACAAAGCATATTTCATGTAGGCATGTACCAGGCATGTACCTATTATGAAATGACTTTAATATCGTCGTTATAATTCCGCTCCTATGTCCTGGTACTAAGCGCCATATTGTCATGATCAGCGCGATGTGATGTTATCTGAGGTCAACCACCCTGTGATATTAATTTGTCCTATTGTATAGTCCTACCATGGATATTTATAGACAAGCTGGTGCCCCGTGCTCCGGGCCCCGTGCCCCGTGCTCCGGGCCCCGTGCCCCGTGCCCCGTGCCCCGTGCTCTGGGGACCAAGATATTTGTAAGATCATACACGTGACAAATACATTATTATCTATAGGTACTTACTAATTTTATAAAAGAAAGATTTGATTGTTTGTTTTGTTTTCATTGAATAGGCTCTGTGATTACTGCCCCACTATGGTTCAGGCTTTGACGTGGCGGTGGGGCTCACCGCTCAGTAGCCTAGGTTGAACCCAGCACCTTGGGCGAAGCAAATTCAGCAGAGGGGGCTCTTTGTACCCCTCTTATAAGAAGAGTCATGTGTACCCGTGCGGTCCCGGGGCGCGCCGCTAAGTCATTTATATTTGTCCATTGCTGAACATAGGACTCTATCAATGAACATCAAAACGCTCTATTACTCAAGTCAATATTTGAAACTAGAAGGACGCCAATACGAAGTTTTCTGCAAAAGTACCGAAAATTTTATAAATCATGTTGATAATTGTTATTCATTTTCCCCAGAATGAGAATATTTTTGGAATACTAATCGCTTGTTACCTCCCTTTGACCACTTGAGACGATCTTTGAAATACCTCTAAATATGTTTTTAATATGATTTTTGTCCTCTTGCAACATTAACCACAAATTAATACACTTTACCGGTGGGAGGAACGCTGTGTTTAGTTTCGGAGAGAAGGGCAGAACGGGCAGTGTAATTACTGGCACTAACTTACCTTCTTACGTCCCAACAGGCAGGACCTGGCAGGAGTTCTTCGGGCTAATTCAAGAAGAACTCGTTTATGTGATACATCGTGAGGAAACCTGCATGCCTGATGAGATTAAAAGTCTTTGAAGTGTGAAGTTCAGAAATCCGCATTGTGCCAGCGCATCAGTGAAATATGGCCCGACACCCTCCTCGTATGATTTCGAGGAGGAGAGCCGCGCCCAGCAGTGGGACATATAAGGGGTGCTGATGATGATGAACTGCTTTACCGACACAGCAACACTGAAGCTACTTCAGTAGATGGCGTTGTTAATCAATACTAACAACACCGAGCAAAGCTCGCTCATCCAGGCTACCTATTCCAAAAGATGTAACATATGCCTCAGAGTTATATAAGGTTATATCTTTACGTAAGCTAGTCCAACAATGTCACACTGCAACACTGGTAAGTCTTTCCTTAGAAAGTGTAAAGCGATTAAGGTACATAATATATGCTAGATAATGTATATGCTAGATTTCCGTATTGTTACGCAGATGAATCGACAATTGTCTTAGGTAATAAAGCTTGTTTTAGTCTGTGGACAATAATTTGTATAATATGCATTATGTTTTAACTACTAAAGTCCGGTGTGCCACAAGGATCGATACTAGGACCTGTGCTATTTATTTTCTATACATCAGACATCATTCTCTGTATTAAAAACTGTAGTCAAGCCTAGTGATGCCATTGTCACTTGAGATAAATGACGATTTACAACGTATGTATTAGCGAAGGGGCAATTAAGAAATCTCTTGATTTGAATCCCAATAAATCGAAGTATATAATTTTCGGTAAAAAAAATCTATCGTTGAGAACTACAAATAAAAAAAGGAAAGCAAATTGAAAGAGTTTAGGCAGCCAAAAACCTAGGTCTCTTCGTTAATTAACTTCGTTTTGAACAACATAATATGTCTGGGGTAGTGAACATAACGAGTGAAAACAACCATTTAAAAATGACATCTCGTAGAGGATTTACCTACACCTGGACCCGCTATTGTTTGCGGTCAAGTTTGAAAAACTCAGTTGTAAGAGGTAGTGCCATGCTGCTTTGCAGCTGAAGTGGGCCTGCACGACCGAGGTGGTACCTCTCGCTCACATAACACCGGCGTTAAGTGACAGCTACGCTGTCGCGTTTCGTGCGGTTTTTGAGTTTCCGGTGGCCCATTTTGGGAGATAGGGGAAAGGAGGGCAACGCATCTGCATAACCTCTGGTTGTGCATCTGCACAACCAGAGGTTATGCAGATGCGTTTACCGACGCTCATAGACATCTGTCTATGAGCGTCGGTAGTCACCATGGCTCCGACTGCTAGGTTGCCTCCTATGACATAAAAAAAAACTTATCCTGAAATGCCTATTCCCAATATGTGGTATCTTCCATGAAATCTTTTACTTTATAGTATCCTTTACCACACAAACGCTCTTTAATAAATTTTTGAATTTTTTAATGGATAGCTTAGCCTTTAAAAGAATTGCTTACTTTTGTGAGTCTAATCACTGGTACATCTAGTGTCTATTACGTATATCCCTACGATGGATGTCACTTTTCTTACAAAATTCATTTATGTTTTTCTGGATGTATACAGTAAATTTACTAAGATGTATTGAGATTTGAGAGGTGACAGTCAGAATTCCTATTTCTTTAAATGTATCTCGCAAAGAAGAAATCTCCAATTATTAGTGTCCAGTAGGGTATTTTAAATCAATTTCGCTATTGCAGATTGTTGTGCATTATATTACTATGTGTACAGTTATTTTAATGTCATAGGATAGCAATCGTAACTACGATAAAATATTTGCCATTACAATCAATACATAATAACGCATAATAAATTCAATACAAATAAGGCCGGCAAAGTTCCCGCCAATTTTGACAGTTCGCCACCGCGCAGTCAAGCGTGAGCACGTGTTGCTGCGTTCGGAAATGGGACATATCGCGTATTGTTTTGCCAATTTGTTCATTAGACAAATTATAATTGATAAAGTGTAGTGTGCCAGTGATAATAGATATTTATTAACAGTGTCTGTTCCACATACTTGACAGAGAAGATTAGATAGTATATCGATTTATAATAATTATTCACAATATTGTTGACTGAATCAAAGTATATAAGTATTATTAAATATTTAACGGTCTCAGAGGTGGATTTGTCGTGGTAAAAATTAAGCTCTTTTAATTAGACATTTAAATTTCTTAGCCTCGTCTCGTTGAATTTATTATCTTAGAAAATCTAAACAAGTTATAAGTAATTATTTAATATGGTAATTTTGGTTTGATACAATTCTTAACGATGATCTAATATTTAAAGTACATTCTTTGTGGATTTCATAGATCTTAAATTGATTAAAAAACTCTGTTTATATTATCGCGGCATTGAAATAATATTGATAAATAATTATTAAAAGAACAAAAACTCTTTTTGACGACCTCTGTGGCTCAGTGGTAAGCGCGTTGGCGCTCAAGCCGGAGGTTGCGGGTTCGAATCCCGCCAGGGAACAAAAATATTTTCTGTGTTCCTGGGTCATGGATGTGTATTATATAATAAAAATCTTAAATATATGTAAAGTATAAAAGTATTAAATATATTTCCGTTGTCTGGTACCCGTAACACAAGTTCTTCGAGAACTTACCACGGGACCAGATTGACGTGGTGTGAAAGCGTCCATAGATATTATTATTATTTTGATGCTTTGAGTTATCATATAGGCACTGTAGTAATTACAACTCACTGTTTTGGTGTTGTGTATATCCATCAAACAGATGGTATTAAGGTATAACTACTCTATCGTCATTTGGAAGGCGTCATAACTCATAAGGATACTGACGTTGAGGTCAGCTACGGACTGATGATGTTGAGTATGTAGCAGTAGGTTTTAGTTTTTCTTTCATCCGAGTCTAATGATGGTAGAGTGGAGAAGGAAATTAGGGTAAAGCTAAAATTTTAAAGTAACCAACAAACTAGATATCTAAAACAAAAACATCTTGATAATAAAGATAAAATTATATTTATAACTCAAAATTAAAATGATTTAGTGTAAAATGACTTGTGTCTAAAATATATATATAACACAATGGCGACACCATTGTATGTTCTATTTAATGTTGAATATTTTCGGTTCAAAAATATTTTTTAAGTCGCATTATTTTATGTATATATTGCCGTTTTTTTTCGTCACTTTTATTTAAAAAAATACTTAAATTTTTTTTTGACTGCCAGGTTTCCTAATAGCTCATTGTTTTTACTATATCGAGATTTTTGTCTAAGCGGTCGTAAGGAAGTGATAAGGAGTTATCAGCGTTGTAAATACACCAGGTACCGAGGTACCTCACCCTCTCTTATCACAAGGGCAAACACTGAAACGCGTGTCAAGTCCACAAGCGCGCTGGCAGGACTAGATTACAGTAGAGATCATTATCATCATCATCAACCCATTTTAATGTACGTCAAACCTGGTACGTTCTTACTTATAAGAACTAATCAACTTTAATCAAGTCAATATGGTAAACACACTACATTGCTGTAAAGCTATTCATAAAATATACATAAAACTAAATTAAATACATAACATGTGAAACTACTGCTACATTCATAAACCCTAACGCTTCAGAATATTTAACAAATAAATAATCTATAATAACCCTAGTTTTACCCTAGAGTTCCTAAACTTGATTTCTGGCCTGGAGGCTAGAGAACTCTCGAGCGACTCTTTTAAATATGCACGATTCTTTAAAAAAATTAGCAGAGCATGTCACTTGTGTGGCATTATGATTTATGACAGGCGTAGTTAAGTATAAGAAATTTAAATAAATTATATTTTTAAAAACACGCTTTAATAGCAAACCGTTTTTTTTTTAAATAATATTTAATGCCAAAATTAAACGGATTAACAAGAAATTGATAACATTACTTATTAAAAAAGGCGTGTGGTGCTTTGTCCTAAATTTAAAAAATTATATTTTTTTTTTTTTTTTTTTAAGTTACTTTGATAGGCAAACTGGCTAACGTGCCACCTGATGGTAAGTGGTCGACGTCGTCCATGAACATAAACCAGTTTACCTGGAACGAGCCCGGGCAACTCATTTATGTGTTGCCTATCCTGAGACATAAGATGTTAAGTCTCGGTGCCAGTAATTACACTGCCTGTCTTGCACTTCTCTCCGAAACACAGCAAAGCTGTTTCACGGGAGAAACAAGCAAGATGGTGGTACCCATGCAGCCGGGAGCGCGGCACAGCGCTTCCCTCCCACCGGTAAATATATTTTGAAATATGGAATTACAAATGAAATGGCGCCAAAAGAAACGTCAAACCAGTAAAAACTTTAGCCCTGCAAAATACGTCCCAATCAATCTGTGTCACAGATACACCAATAAGTAATGTCCATTTTAACTGCGCTGCACAGTACTTCTATTTAGATGTTAGTATAAACTATAAACGAGAGTGTGCCACTGCGTGACTCAGGCTTGTACACAGAAATGTAATTAAATTTAACCACCCGCTGTGTTTTTAGTAATTACAATATATGTAATAGCGAAACAAATGTAGATAGTGACAGGCAGCATTTTAACTATCATTTGCCAAATACAAAGGTTAAGCAAGTTCGTATATCCAGAAATGCAATCAGATTACTGGAATTTTCAACTTTCGCCGGGCAAATATATGAATGAAAAATACGTTATTGCCGTTTGATTATATTATGCATATATGTATCAAGATAATGATAGCGACGACTGCTGTCAGTGAATGCATTTACAATAACATCATTATCATATCGTGTACTATCACTATCAGACAGCACTCTGTACGTTAAAACGCTTAATCCTACTAATCGCTCCCAGCTCGGAAATTGACATCCAATCTAGTGGAAGGTCGGTGCTGTTCAACTCACTGACTCAGTGCTAGTCGAATGCTTTGGATATTATTATTTAGATTTTCGGGTACATTATCACAGTCATCGTCATTTTTATTAGTTCAGGACATTACTCTAGCGACCAATCATTAAAATTATAACACAGACATGTTCATATTTGCAACTTGGAAGAGTTAAAACTTGGAGGTGTTCATTCCTCCAAGTATTTTCAAACATGACATTATAAGTAATATTTGGCACTGGCAAAACGTAGAGTTGAAAATTAATGGAAGAGAAGAAGAGGTGGGAATATAACAGGTCGCGTTATTTCTAGTACTTAATCAAAGATTATAAAATACGATCCTTATTCCTTGACCCTTGTATGTCATTATATAAACTAATAAGCTAACTATGTATAATGATAAAAATATTGTTATGTTTTGTCGCACAGCAGTCTCGTTTACACGGCTATGTATAACTGACATTTTGTACTTATTTTTGTAACGACACGCGATGCGAGATATATCGATATTTATTTTAAGGATAGCATGAATGTGAATAAACCCTGGGCTACAAAACGAGATGTCCATTTAACCTTGATTTTTGTTAACATTGACCGCGAATGAAAGGGATATTAAGATATAAATATTTATGCTTTCTTGTTATGTATTGTTGAAATTTTTAAAATACCTTTTTTTTTAATGAAGTCTGTCAGTCTTCACTTTGATTATCATTATCTGTGGCTTACTTTTAAGTTTCAAATATAGAATACTTTTCAGATTTTGTGTTCCATTTTGTTCGTGATCATGGCCTGTTTTGCGTCGTTAAACCTGTTAAAATGTCAGTTATGCTAAGGCAGATTCTTCGTCAGCGATTCGACTTATTTTAGGCGTATGCAGTTTAAGCGCGTCCTGGCATTGAACTTGGGGGGAATAACTGAGAAGCGGGTAGATGATTTCAATTATTATTCTAGCCGACAGAGATAATGCAAAGAGATTGGGTAGAATTTTGTGATAGCAACAAACTAAAATATTATATTTTTTTGTCTGACAGTATTGGCAGGAACTCAAACTGCTTAGAGCTTGTAAAGTATAAAGAGCCTGAAAAAATAATATTCTTCTGAAATAATTTACGAGCAAAGTTAATCTTTGCTCGTAAGTAAGTTTTTCAACTGCACAATAGTCGAGGCCCGAAAGTCATTATAGCATATAGTAGCCGACTAGCAGCGCTGACGTGTAAATCCAACTCACTGTAACTCGAATTACAGTGTATTGCCTTTATAGCGTTCATTGGATTATTTGAAGGTAGCTACATATCCCTGTATTATTATTTTTTCATTATTTGGCTTGTAGAAGGTTGGTCACATAGAAAATACTGTATTTTAGTTATATTTATGGTTAGTAATGGCATAGCACTGTAAGTAAAGTTGCAGTGTTTTGGCTGAATAAGTTTACGCGAGATTAGTTGAAACTCTGAGATACAGTGTTTTAGATAACCAAACCAACAGGAGACATCGTGTGCGGTAGGTTCACGGCAACCGGAGGGCACGGTGAGAGCTCAGCGATTAGTGGTGTTCGGACGGCGTTTTGACACATTACGCGCTTATTACTTATGTTGTGTACTGTTCACGTTCGTTTTTACAAGTTTATGTAAGTGTTTGTGCGTGTAAAAAAAATACAATGAGTGGGTACCGTAATAGACTACTTGTTAAATTATCACAAAACGATATACAACATCACAATAACTCAGCATGTACGACAATGGCTTCAGAGCTACTTAACAGTGAGTTTAACGAAAAAGAAAATATTACCGTCTGTAATAAGGAGCGTTCTGGTATCATATGACTCTGAATTCATCAAATTGGATTATTCCATTTATGTTCTTAATTCGCGTACTATAAGCCCCTTGACACCCCTTAGTGAATCTCAAATAAATGAATGTATTACTGACAATCTCGGCCACGATATCAACTTCGCAGATTTGTTACCAGTCCCTACTTCTAGTACTATTCAGGAGTTATCTATGGATTTAATTATTTATATTTATTTATATTCAATCTTGCCCGGAGAGTCAATCATTACATAGAAAAAATTCTGATACTGAGCCGATAATTATTGTAGACACGGCAGCACCTTCTACCTCTAATGCAGAGTACCCCGATACGCTAAGTGCTGTATTGCCGTCTGAAACGCTAGAAAAATCTTATAATCAACCAGCCAAGAGAAGTCGAAATCCTAAAGAATTTTTGGAAAATCAAAAAAAGCACCCAATGAGACCTTCCTGCCAAAACTGCAGAAAAAATTGTTCCGTTTTATCTCGGTTTTTTTTTTTTTTTTTTTATAGAAGAGGGGGCAAACGGACAGTCGGTTCACCTGATGGTAAGTGAATAGCGACATCCACAGACACCCGCTATACCAGGAGATCAGCAGGTGCGTTGCCGGCCTTTTAGATGTGAGTATGCTCTTTTCTTGAAGGTCCCTAAGTCGTATCGGTTCGGAAACACCATAGGTGGCAGCTGATTCCATATATTTGTAGTGCGAGGCAGGAAATGCCGTAAAAATCTAGATGTTGTGGATTTCCGGACATCAAGATGGTGTGGGTGAAATTTGGAATTCTTACGCGATGTCCGGTGGTGGAATTCTGCCGCAGGTATTAATCCGAACAATTCCTCAGAACACTCCCCGTGGTAGATGCGGTAGAAGATGCAGAGCGATCCGACATCTCTACGCAGCGCCAAGGGATCAAGCCGATTGGAGATCACATTATCATCGACGATTCGAGCCGCCCGGCGTTGGACGCGGTTGCCGACAGAGAAATTATTTATGATTTGTCCAGAACATATCGTAAATAATTTCTATGGAAATATTAGTATGGACAGACAGGGACGGCGGGATTTATTGTCAGCAGGTGGACAAAATATCCATGGCAAGTAAAACTGCTGGCCCTAACTCAAGAAGACACAATACCTTAAAATGGACTCTTGATGAATTCCAAGTTTGCAAAATGTGGTGTGGTGTTAATACTGGTGTTCCACAAGGCTGTGTACTATCTCCAACCCTGTTTCTTTTGCATATCAATGATATGCTGCAAAACATCCATTTGACGGCATTCAACGCCGGGCGGCTCGAATCGTCGATAGCAAGGTTCTCTCCAATCGGCATGATTCTTTGGCGCTGCGTAGAGATGTCGGATCGCTCTGCATCTTCTACCGCATCTACCACGGGGAGTGTTCTGCAGGTATTAGTCCGAACAATTCCACCACCGGACATCCCGTAAAAGCTCCAAATTTCACCCTCACCATCTCGATGTTCGTAAATCCACAACAACTCGATTTTTACGGCATGTCCTGCCTCGTACGATGAATTTATGGAATCAGCTGCCACTTACGGTGTTTCCGAACCATTACGACTTAGGGACCTTCAAGAAAAGAGCATACTCCCATTTGAAAAGCCGGCAACGCACCTGCTAACCCTCTGGTGTAGCGGATGTCAGTGGATGTCGCTATCACTTATCATCAGATGAACCAACTGTCCGTTTGCCCCCTCTTAGGATATACCAACGACTAAGCAGTTCAGGCGGTTCTAAAGCAAAACCACTTGACTCAAAATAACAAACAGGAGATATCTTCCAGTAGGTGTGATTTTTTCAGGTTTACAAAGAATTTCGACTACACTGCTTTGACAAAAATTTGAAAGTTTGTAGTTGGGCACATTTTCACCATATTATCAAATATTATTTCTACAGCAGAACCAGCTCAAGATATTTGCAAATAATGTAGAAATCATGAGTTAATACATAAAACTTTAGTTTTACCGTGCAATTGTATAATGAATGTATAGACTTGGGCAAACATCTTGAAAATAGAAGAGATTCAAGAAGAGATTTGAAATCAATAGAAACTGTATTTAAATATACAGTATTTTAGTATGATCTGTATTCATAAATCATAACACCAATAGACTGTAACTAAACATACAGTGTCTTGCTCAAGCTATTGGGAACATTTTTTCATGCTTTATAGAAACAATACACGTTTACCTAGTTTATTCTACGTGTATGGATGATATGGTTATAAAATGTAAATGGCTATATAAAGCGTAAAAATACCTTTATTTTGGTACCAAGCACATAATATAAAGTTATTAAAATATTACTAAAACACCCCAAAAACATAAAAAAGTTTAAAATGCGTTTTTCTCGGAATAGCTATTTCTGAGATACAGTGTATTGGATTCACACGTCAGCGCAGCGCCCCAGGCCCCGCGGTTATCCCGCGTAAGCTATGTTAATGTATAAGTTTCATAAAATACATTCAGTAGTTTTGCGTGAAAGAGCAACAAACATACATACATTCTAACAAACTTTCGCGTTTGAAATATTAGTAGGTTGTAGGAGCAATGTCAAAAATGTAACGTTGTTCAGTGTTTATTGATTGTGGTCTATGATATTACAAAATAGGGGTCACAACTCACAGGGCACACCACATGAGCGCGTAAATAGGCGACTTTATCATAGTACACAATCTAATACGTTGCATTGGAACATACACAATTAAATACTAGCTGTAATCTGCGGTTTTTGTTTATCAGTATCACTCCAGGGGAGTGGGACAGATTATTTAACTTTATATAAGGGCATATTATGCATCAGCTGCACTCAGCGCAGCGGGTCATCGCGGTAACAGTGATCCGGGGGCACCGTACGGTATCTTGGGCAGCGGCCACTGCCCTGGCCGGTGATCCTCCCGTGAGAGCTCGTGGCGGAGGTTCTTGCCGAGACGCACTCCTATGTCTCGGACAGGAGGACGCTCGGTGAAAGCCTTACGCTGGACGGGATCCTGCAGGTTCGCCGACTAGGGCAAGAGGCGTTAATGCGGAGGTGGGGGGAGGTCCTGGCGCGGCAACCGTATGGCAAAAGCCTGACGGTTGCTCTGCGACCAGTCCTTGAGCGGTGGATGCGCCGTAAGCGCAAACCCCTCACCTTCCGCCTGACACAGGTGCTTACCGGGCATGGTTTGCGCCGGACGACCCGCAGGGAGCCGTTGACAGTGTGTCACGATTGTGGTGCGGCGGTGGACCCGGCCCAGCACATTCTTGTTATCACTGACATCAGTCATAGGAGGGGACTTATCACTGCTGAGCGTCGTCACCGCGATGCTTAGTGACGACGAGTCCTGGACGGCAATGGTCTCCTTTTGCGAGGCAGTAATGTCACAGAAGGAGGGCGACGAGCGGGTGTGAGAGGAGGCCTCCTCTCGCGGGCGACGAACCGGGGGTGAGAGGAGGCCTCCTCTCGCGGGCGACGAACGGGGGTGCTCCAGCTCCAGTAACGCCCCTGTGTTCGTGTCGGGCTGAGGATGGGAACCTGGGTCTGTATGGCACGTCGTCGTCGGGACTGCTTAGTAGCGGCCGGGCAGTCCCCCATTATGAAGAGAAGTCTCGTCTTCGCCATGGCCAGCCTGTCGCTGAGGTGATCCTGTCTGTTGCCTGCATATCCGGGACCCTCAAGAAGCGGCTAAAGGCGCTCGCAGTGGTTTTAGTTAGGGTAGGCACTCCCAGGTGCGAGTCCCACATTGGGTCAGGATCTAACCGAAAATCCTGGCTGCATCCATAAGGATTTCCCTGCGAAAAAGGGCATATTGTGCATTATAAATAACGATATTGAATTTTAGTTTCGAGAAACCTGCTTTTTTTATGTTTTGTTGACATGTCGAGAGTAGAGCTCTCTTATATTTGCTACAATTAGATTTAAAAAAAGTAGTGAACATTATAAAACATCTGACATTACAAAGTATCTAATTGAACCGCAAATTGATTTTACCGTGAGCTTTGGAGCAAGTCCATTGAGTACCGGCGAAACAAACTCAGTGGGTTATCTCTCACGTTTTCCACTTTACTCAAGGCGGCCGTCACGTGGATATACATATATGACATGCAAAAACTGATTTACAAGTATCTCGTGTAAGGTGAAATTAAGTGATTATTAAATTAAGAAAACTAGATTTTTAACTTCTTTTTAGAGCTGTTTTTCACTTCAATTTTGCGGAACTCGATATTTGGGCACTTTACGAATAAGCATCGTGAACACTGAACAGGTCACACGCTGTTATCATAAATTAAAGGACGGATAGCAGTTAACATGGATGACCTATCAACGGAATGACGATGATGATGCTAAATCTATATTTACAGAAGGATGATCTGTTTCGCGCTCCCGTCTGCATGCGTACCACTATCGTACCACCATCGTACCACCATCGTACCACTGTCGTACCACTATCGTACCACCATCGTACCACCGTCGTACCTCCATCGTACCACCATCGTACCACCATCGTACCACCATCATACCACTATCGTACCACAATCGTACCACCATCCTGCTTATTTCTTTAAAGAAACAGTGTGTACAAAGGACGGCAGTGAGAAGCTGCATCGAGGCTTCTATTCGTCAGTATAGGCAACTCATTCCCTACCTAGGCTAGCCGCGGCTGAACTCGATCGTAAGGCGACGTTTACCATGCAGTTTACATAGGCAACGAACACATTCATAACTAGATACCCTTATAGGTTCACGAGCGGAATAGTGGATCGGGTTGTTTACTCGCGGTATTTTATTTGGCGTCAGGTTTTCGCACCGGTTCACCTTGGTGCCTCACCAGTCCTACTGTTGCACCTCGATGAACCCTACTGCCCGTTGGAAAGGTGAAATTGTAATGGAACGTTTTACGGATTTTATCGGTTATTACGATGACGCATTGGAAATATTGGCGTCAATAATTTCAATTTATTTCAGTAATTCTAAAACGAATGAAAATATAAGTTGGTGACCTAATAGTTCATGATAAAAACCTTTTGTTAGTTTTCAATACATGATTAGGTAACTTTTGTAACAGAAAAAAATATCAAACATACCTATTTTTAAAGAGGGATGAGTGAAATTCGCGTAAACATGAGAAAACGATGAGATAAAATCATTATATTGCAACATAATCTTTTGCCTATATGCTTAGTTTTTTTTACTTTTACGCCGGGACATGCTCTGAGGCATCCCGCTGGGGAAAAGGGGACCCCCCAGAAGGGTATGTGGGACTCGCTGCACCCGAAAGATGGTAAGTGGACGCAGTTCTACTTACTAAAACCCGGCGAGTGCCACCAATGCCACCTTTGTTGAGGTGCCCCGGATCTATTTGGCAAACAGGGCACCTCGACGGCTAGTCAGTCCCTCGAGGGACCGACACCAATTCCACAGAGGGGTCGTCCCGCATCACAGAACAACCCCTCCCACGTCGGGACAGTGCAATGGGGGAGGTCCCCATCCTTGCACCTTGTCCCCCCCTGCTCTTTTGTCCCCTCTTCTTATAAGAGGGGTACAAAGAGCATTCTTGCGTTTTGGGTTCACCTTAGGCTACTGAACCTTGGTGGGGGCGCTTAGTAATAAGTTAGTCTAACGTGGGCAAAGCTGTAGACAGCCCCAATATTTTAGTTTTCCACACTTCATAACCTATGGCAAATCGCAATACGACATGCTTTGAAATGTGTGTTAGCAATAAAATCACCACCATTAACAAAGTGAAACCCGATAAATTCCGTAAAATCTAACTTATTTCAGTAAATAAGATTTGCATTAACAGTAACAATAGGATATTCGCTACTAAAATTATTATTATATTTTTTTTCTTTAGTTTTCTATATATGTAATAGAAATAAACTCATATGCGTAACTCGTAAGTCTCAGTTCGACTTTGGTTATCTTAGCCTATAATGTGAGGCATTATTTATGAGTGAGATGACTAAGTATTTGTTAATAATATAAGGGTTTATTATTCCTAGATTTGTTAGGTAACATGTTTCTGGTGTTCGCGCCAAAAGGTGTATAGAACGCCATCTATACTTCGTAATCTAGCATCTTCTTCGAGGATGTTTTGTTGAAATGTAGCGAATATCTTTCTATTATAATATTCACTTAAGTTATCAAATATTACTAAAAAAATATGTTTTGACTATTAGGATATCTCTACAAATGTGAATTTCTTAATTTTATATAATTTGAAACACTTTTAACCAAATAGTGACATCTAGTGAGTAAGTGAGTAACTATGTAAACTTCAGTGAAATGCAGTGTTGTGTTTTATTGGCCATAAGATGGCGCTACCGTCTCCGCTTCATCAAAGGAAAATAACATGGATCGTTGAACTAGGAGAGGTGCCTGCATATAAAACAGGCCCCTATGAATTTCACCTAAACAATAGCAAATGTAAGTATAAATCTTTTACAGCATCTTAACATAATAAGTACCTATCTTGTCTAATCTAAAGCTCTTTCCCAAACAAGCATATGGCTCACGAGATAGTAAGTGATTTCATCCAAAATACGTCGCCGCCCCTTCTTTTTTAGGCGACAGGACATCAGAGAATGGTAGAAAGGGATGTGTAAGACAAAAACTAACTATCGGAGTAGTTTATTCAAAATTATAAATATTACTTATATCGATTATGAACCTTAAATCATATGAACTTTAACTATAATACAATTGTACCTATTTTCACAAATTCAACTCGTTAAAAGTTCGTTCAACTTATAGAAGCGCATTGACGAGAGTGTATGTCACTAAATTAGATGTATTATGTATTGTCCATTGTAAAATATTACAATAATTGGGCAATTAAAACGCATCCCGCGTAGGCGAGTATTATTCATGCACAAGCTTTAGTGGTATTTTCTTTCGGTTCATGAATATATACACGTACCTACGTAAACTAATCCTTTTTATGCTATACGTTTTATTTCATGTCAGGCGTAATAATAAAAGATTAATAAACACAAAAAAAAATACGGAAGTGCAAATACTGGTTACAGACAATATGTTACAGCTATAGCATACCGCTAACCGCATAGCGGCATAGGACATAGGTAGAACCTTCTACCATATAACCGGATAGAGTAGTAATGTGAGCCATTAAATTCTGAAACTCGTCAGTGATTTGTCATTGACGTCATAGCAATTCAACCAACCAGTAATCTGTTTATACGTCCCATCGGTCAGTCATCTATCAATGGCCAACATTCGGCCAATCAGAGCGCAAAACCGGTGCAGCGCAGCACTAATTTGGAAGAATTTGTTTTCATACAAAACACATAACATTACCGCTCTATTCCGGTTCAAATAACCGTGATATAACTATATATTTTCCGCTAGGTATATTAACTTTATGGATATAACCGGTGTTAATAAAAATACTGTGTTATTTCCACTCGATGGGTAGAATTAACACAGTATTTTTATTTCAATATCTTAAGATTCAGGGATCCCGGATCTGAGGGAGGCCTATGTTTAGCAGTGGACGGATAGAGGCTGATGATGTTGATGACCTTAAGTTAAAAAACCTCCCCGGAACGAATTAAGAAAAGAATGTGTACATAACACAATATTAAATAGTTAAAGCCCTCGAGCGTGAAGAAAGTTGCGAATAAAAGTATGTATTCATTGTAATAATTAATAAATAGTAGTTTTCTGTTTCTGTCAGGTTATCATTAATTATTATCTGTGGATAATCCGTACCTTCGCACCGCAGCGCTCGCCGCAGCGAGCCGCGAACTCTACAGTCTTGTGTCATCTTTGTGTAGTGTTGCCAGTTTTCGTGTATTTGCAGTCTTATTGGGAAAATGTGTTTTAAAATTAGATTAGTTCGAAAAATCCTCATATCAGCGTATTATGAATGTTCATGACTCATGATGTTATATTTTTTTTTTTTTAATATTTTCGGTTTGTCTTCTACTTTAAATCGTAATATTATAATAATCTTATCACGGCTATATTTTTTTTATTATTTTCATCGTCGCTTATGGTGGATTTATCGAAATGCAAGATATAAGTTTAAGTCAGCTTACAGTATCCTTACTGTCTTTTTTGACGCTCTAATCTTATAAATCTATGTACGCCAGCTGCACGCACGAAAAAGTGTCTCGTTCCGCCTGAGTTGAGCGTGCAAGTAAGAGCGCGAAACAAGCGATAAAGAGGCACGATCGGCCTTAGCGTTCGGCTTGTGACGTATTATGAAGTCATCACGTTAAAATAATTATCCTGCGTAAACGGTAAACTGACATTACAGACAACAGGTAGGTTTTTTCATAACTAGCGGTGGAAATGATGTTCAAATATGTTAATCAATAATAATCATGTTCAAATCAATTTTACTGCTTTCAGTATTTACATGTTACTATTTCTGTGACGGCTGTCCGAGTGGTCAGGCTACTGACCGCTACGACCGCTGAAGGCTACTTTACGCAGCGGTCGCGGGTTCTAATCCCGCAAAGTGCAAATAATTTGTATGATGAATATATATCTGTCTGTCTGCACCGCGCCATGGACGTTTGCATATGTATTTATATAAATTTCTTAAATTTATTTCCGTTCCTTGTATCCGTTACACAAATTCTAATAAGTTTATTGGTTGATATTATTATTATTCAAATGAAATTTGCGTTGTGCTCTATTATGTTATAGATTGATGTATTAAATAATACATATTTTAATTATCCTTAGTCCTTACATAATATAAAGTTATTAAAGTAGACATCTATTTGTATTTTAAAACCACAACAATTTTGTATTTTGGGGAAATTTGAAGCTTTTGCTGTTGCACTGTCTTGTATGAACTTTTGAAATTGTTTGTAGTTTCGTCGTATCGCCGCCGTCTGAGATAATGGTCTCGGTGTTTTTAATTAACTTTTCTGTTGTTTCTTACTTAGAAAAGTGACAAAAAGTTCATAAACTTTGTCCGTGTTTCGTATTCTATCCGACGAGAGAGTTACAAATAGTTGCGAGTGAGCTTAAAAAGTTTGTGAGAAGTTTCAGTGCTGGGAGTGGCGGTGTGTGTGTTGTCATGTCTAAGAAAGTTAATATTATCACAGAAACTATATAAAAAAGTTAGTTGAGAGTGATAAGAAGGTCGAAAAATGGAGTCGAGTACTATTGGTAAGTTTTTGAGCGGAGGCGGCGCCTTCGCGGGAGTTATATTAAATCTTATGCATACGCATACTTAAGACCTTGACTTGAGAACATAATTCAACTTATGATGCAATTAGTATGACTGCGATTAAATAAACGTAAAGACAGCGTTTCTTTTGCTTACATTTTAAAGAAATTTGTCGCTTATCTAATCTGGCACTGTTTAAATGTATTCGATAAAGTACTGACTTTCCTCTTTTAAGCGTAAGATTATGAGCTAAGAGGTTCTTTACATCATCTGATAAAAAATATTTGACCCCGTTTGAATGATTTGAAAAAAGATTATTTAGCAAGCTAAAATGTGTAATATAGAAAGGAAAGTAATTAAAAAGTTTAATTTAACATTATCAAATGCGATTGTACTCATAGTTATTAAAAATATATATACTACAACTATAATTTACATACTGAAAACTACAATTCGCCAGTATGCCAATAGAATGCCAATGTAATAAAACTGGCACTAAAGAAACAAACCAACATGAATACTACAACCACCATCATCATCGGCCTTTATCCATCCACTGCTGAACGTAGGCCTCCTTCAATGAACACTGAGATGACCAATGTCCTTCTCGTCCAACACTGACTGGTCACTGCACAGAGATTGTCTTACCACCTGGTTGACCAACACCATAAATTTACTTTGATATTTAAAACGGCTGTAATTGTAGGTAATAAGATTAACTATTTTATGTTTATATAATTAATTATTATACATTTTCTCATTAAAAAATAAAATAAATATTATATAAATAAATAAATACCTAGATGTTTTATTGCACTGATTACAAGACAAGTATTTCTTGAGCGTGATCGGGGTGATTCAACTATGTGTAACTTATGACAAAAGATCATCTTACAATATATTTATATTTAATACTAATATATCACTCTAGTAGACCCAACGTGCATATTCCTGTTCAAAACATTTTGTAGTACCAAATTATGAATCTAAACCATTCTCGAATTCATTTGAACACACAAAAAATTTCATCAAAATTGCTCCAACCATTTAAGAGGAGTTCTGTGACAGACACATGCATAAAAGAATTATATATGTAAAGATTGAACCATCATAAAGAATATTCAAATAATACCATTTTTTTTTCTCTAACGCCGAGAAATGCTCTGAGGCATCCTGCGGGGGAGTGGGTCTCCCCAACTTCAGGACAGTACAATGGGGTGAGGTTCCAAGAGTTCCAAAAAGCCCCTTGCCCCCTGCTCTTTTGTCCCCTTTTCTTATAAGAGGGGTACAAAAAGCCCCCTCGATCAATTAACGCCCAAGGTGCTAACCCTGGGCTACTGAGCCCCACCGCCATGTCAAGGCCTTAACTTGGTAGGGATTCAAATAATACCATAATGTTTCATTCTCATAACTGCATAATGATATTTTTAAGTCATTAAAATTCCCTAAATATTTGTAATGTTAATATTTAGTATTTTTTTTATTATCTTTAGTAGAATGTAAAATTTATAATTTAAAGTAGTATAATAATTTCTTGGCAAGTTATGCACTAGTTCATGTAAAGAAAGCTTCATGAAACCTAACCCATGTTTATACAGATCATGTTCACACAACACTGTAATTTATACTTTATAGATGCCCTGGACCTATAACTAGTACCTAATATATTATATATCTGTAACATGGGGCTTATTACAATGTAGTATCATAAATTGTAAACTCTTAAAGATTAGTGCTACTTAGTTTGTTCTTGGTAACTTGTGTTAAAGTAGGATCTTATGTTATTTTACACCAAGTATGTACCAATCAAGTAACAGCAACTTGGAAGTAACAAAGTTATCAAGGCGAAACAAAGCTGAGCACTGTAAATCAAATGGTTTACTTCGTTAACTGCTGATCCGTTAATAAAAAAGTTTGCTTCGTTAAAGTGTTTAACTTCTGTACATTTAACAGAAGTTAATGTTAATCGTTAAATTGTTAACATGTAACAAAAATTGCGTGGAATTCAAAACACGAAACTGAAAATTGTATGTGTACAAAGTCATCAAACAGATAAATCATATAAATGTTTGCTTTGGCAATGATTCCAAGATTTAATCTCCTAAACCAGAAGTCGTAATATGAACCAGACGCCATATAATAATAATATAATGTTAGTCTACCAATTTGAATCTTTCATAAACATATGCAATGAAATAATTGCCATTTTAGCAATAAATCTAATGTACGTATAATTTTAACGTTAAATTTTCTTCCTTCTATTAAGTATTTTTGTCTAAGAAAAAAAATCATAATATTATATATGCATGCCCAGTTTTACAAAGTTATACAATGCTTACAAAAACTTTCTTATACCGTATAGAGAAGTCTAGTCAATCTTTTAGTTTTTTCTATACATAACTAAAAGTATGTATTATTATTTTATTATATATTATTATAAGTCTCTTTTTAACGCCGGGAAATGCTCTGAGGTATCCCGCGGGGAGTGGGTCTCCCCAGGTGGGTATGTGGGACTCGCTGCGCCCGAAAGGTGTAAGTTGACGCAGCTCTACCCACTAAAACCCGGCGAGTGCCACCAATGCCGGCATTGGTGAGTTGCCCCAGATCTGTTGAGCAAACAGGGCATCTCGACGGCTAGTCAGCCCCTTAGGGGACCGACGCCACCTCCACAGAGGGGTTGTCTCGCACCACAGAACTACCTCTCCCAACGTCGGGACAGTACAATGGGGTGAGTTTTCCATCCTCGCCCCTTGCCCCCTGCTCTTTTGTCCCCTCTTCTTAAGAATAAGAGTGGTAAAAAGAGCCCCCTCGGCTAAATTAGCTTCGTCCAAGGTGCTGGGCACACCTTAGGCGACTGAGCCCCACCGCCACGTCAAGGCCTGAACCATGGTGAGGATTATAAGCCTTCATTCAGTCACAACTATGTTCCTTTGGTATTCATAATATGGTAGTCTATTGTTCCACGTTTGTGTGTTAGTTTACCAGGTGGCAAAGGCCTGCTCCAATCTTCTCCATCCTGGCCTTTCTATGGCCTATGGACTCTACTCCATGTTATTCTCGCGACTTTGTGGTCTTTGTGGTCTACCTCTCTTTAGTAAATATTAACTGTGTAAAGAATTTTAAGACGGCGCATAGACACGTAAATTAAGTGATAAGATACAGCTATACACACAGACACAAACACGCACACATTATAATTAATATGATGTCATAGATGTGTCAGCTCATAGATTCAATTAATGAGGCAGGAATTTTAGAACTAGATTCATCATTATTTGATGTGGAAAATTTAGGATAGGTACACTTTGGTTTAATGTTCCGATCCTCAAAACCACAGAACTATATCAATATAGAAGTAAAGAGTTCCGCAATTTGTATGGGGACCGAGCGTGTAACATTTTGTGTAGGTACGATGACGTCACGAGTGTAATTTAGTGATGTGAAACACATAAGCCGCGCGAAAACAATTCAAAAGCATCGATTCACAGATCGATTACCTTTAACATGGTACCGATTTTATCAGTAGTATTGTTCAAATAAACTATTTTATGATATATGATATACGATAAACTATATTTTTATACATTGAGTAGCTATATTATAGACTATATTATAACGTGTAATCATTTAATAGCTTGTTTTTTATATTATTGATAATTAAAATGTTGATTTGATCAGATAATATAGATAGGGCGCCGACCGTCCACTGGCGCCCTTATTAGAGGGATTGTAATTTCTAATAAACCAATCAATTTCTTTAAAGTCATCAGTCATAATAGTTGTAGTTCTTCTGATTCAAATTTTGGTCTTTGTCACATAGTGTCATTTTGCTTATTTTTAGCTTAATCATCTAAACGGCAAACGGTGGCCACTTTTTTTATTTAAGTAATAAATCCAAAAATACGGAATATAAAACTATATCACATAATTCAATAATAATTGGAGAATGAATAGGCCTACAAATAATCACTGGTGGATTGTAGAAAAATTAACTGGCTTATTAAAAAACACAATCCAAAATATTTTAGGAGTTATATACTTCTTTTAGCGCGTTAGGGAAAAATGATGAGTCACGAAAAACCGATACCCTGAAGTTAGCTATAGTCAACATTATTTATAACAATATTCACATAATGACAGTATAGACGTCAAAAGAAGATATAGTTTTTAACTACACAATAAGCTAAAAAGTTACAGTGTAATGAAATTGTACTATGTATTTTTCTTTAAGGAGTATTACTTCTAACGCGTGTACATAAGTACACACACACTTTTTTATATGAAGATCATTCGGAAAACTGAAATAAATTTGTAATATAGAAGTAGCCATAACCAGTTAGATAACAACACATAACCAGTTTCTCAATAATATTTGCTTTACATTAAAAAATGCTAACAATAAAGGTTTATTATTTTTATTTTATATGTTACAATTATAGCTACTTAATAATATAAAATGAAATTATCATTTCTTCTGCTTTCGAAATAGATTTTAATCGAGTAAGAAAATCGCAGTGTAGGTACAGCACTTTTGACAGAAAAAATGAGAAATCGTCTTCAACGTGACCTGACAGTTTTAATAGCATATTTTACATCGCTGGTTTTGAACGCCCGCCAAGTCTGGCTCATCAAATAAAAGCCGCAATGGAAAACTAGCGTTAGACACAATCGCCCGCTACTGTTTTGATAAAAATAGTAATATAAATTAATAACAGATTTTTAGGACAAATAGTACTTACCGGTGAAAGGAAATACCTCCATTAACAGCTCCAATTTTACTGGTAGTGTTTGGACAATTAATTATTGAACAACGAGTCATTTTGTTTTAAAAACCTTACGTCGCATGCTGACCGCGGTCGGGAGTATACTAAAGTTCGCGGACAGGAATGGAGACGTCGAGTCGTCTTTTTGCCACGCAAGGTACATACACTCTTTACTTCTATCTCGATATATTTCTGTGCTCAAAACGAATCTCTTATAGCATCACTTTGTTGTCCGTCTCTCTGTCTATCAAACTAAAACCTATGGGGTACTTCCTAAATTACGTTTCTCTCAGTATGATGCTCTTCCGCCTGAGATCCCACGTCCTACTGATTTAAAATCCTTATTAATACGTGTTTTCTCTCCGTTTGTAAATTCATTATGTACTTTCTTATTCATTATGTATTATCTTAAGTGAACACAGCTCTATCCACTAAAACCCGGCGAGTGCCACCAATGCCGCCTTTGGTGTAGTGGCCCCGGATCTGTTGAGCAAACATGGCACCTCGACGGCTAGTCAGACCCTCAGGAGACCGACGCCACCTCCACAAAGGGGTTGTCCCACACCACAGAAAACCCCTCCCAACGTCGGGACAGTACAAAGGGGTGAGATTCCCGTCCTCCCTTGCCCCCTGCCCTTTAGTCCCCTCTTATAAGAGGGGTACAAATAGCCCCTTCGGCTCAATTAACTTCGCCCATGGGCGCTGGGCTTCCCCACACGAATTACATTTTTACATAATTTATTTGTCATGATGTAATTGTTGTAAGCTTATATAGGTACATATTAATAACACAATAGCTGGCTTTTTTTAATAATACTGATTTAACTACATACCTATTACTTATTAGTCTTTTCTGGTACAAGACCAACATGACATGATTTCTTTTCACAAATCATCGGCGTTAATATCCAATCAATCATTTTCTGCCAGTTTTTCCTGCAAACGATGATAGCTACTTCTTAATGGACTTTGACTATCAATACTTCACTGCAATCAATTATTATTATTATCAATTATCACTATTGTCACTCCTTTTTTTCGCGGGGAAATGCTCTGAGGGATCCCGCGTGGGAGGGGGACTCCCCAGGTGGGTATGTGGGACTCGCTGCACCCGAAAGATGGTAAATGGATGTAACTCTACTCTGAAACCCAGCGATTGCCACCAACGCCGCTTTTGGTGAGGTGCCCCGTATCTATGGGCGTCACCCTAGGTACTGGGTTCACCTTAGGCTACTGAGCCCCACCGCCACGACAAGACTTGTCACTAAGTCAGCATTTCCCAAACTTTGTTTGGATATGACCCGCTAAATTTCGTGACCCAATCAAGCTTTTAAACCCCCCTGAATTGTTAACTAAAATAAAACTTTATCTATACTAATATTATAAAGCTGAAGAGTTTGTTTGTTTGGACGCGCTAATCTCAGGAACTACTGGTCCGGTTTGAAAAAATATTTCAGTGTTAGATAGCCCATTTATCGAGGGAGGCTATAGATTATAATTATAACATCACGTTGTGACTAACAGTAATTGAGTTGAGCAAGTTAACGCGGGCGAAGCTGCGGGCAACAGCTAGTTGCATATAAAAGTATACATAAAGTAGCTACATTTGTTTTATAATCACAAGTCAAAAGTATGAAGCTGCTTATTTTTGACTCTTTTGTCTCGTCAATCAAACTTTCCTGATATTTGTTTAAAACAAGAAGGCAATTACGCGACCCGGTACTTTTTTTAGTGGCCGGTACCGGGTCGCGACCCACCAAATGCGCTGCTCTGAGTCACTAAATGTAGCTCATTTCTATGTGAGACAGAGTACTGTATGGACAGAAAAAAGCAGAACTATAAGCACCCACGCGGACGGCAAAGCATGTCACTGCATAACACAACTCCGCGTTTGAGTGAAACCAATGGTCGAAATTTACTCGCTAATTGATGCTAATTTTGAGTTCATTTAGGTAAAGAAACTATGCTAGAAGTGAGAAAATAGAACGTCTGTGACGATTACCAGCATGTGGACTGTGTGTGTGTATTCTCGTGTATGGTCATTGGTCATTGAACAATTCATATTATATTATTGTTCATATAAGTAAGGGAACTCGCGTCTCGTGATCAAACCCGTATTGTTTACCTTAATCGCAATGTTAACACACAAGACGAGGAAATTCGAGTAATACTTTAATGAAGTAAAATCTATAAAAAATAAATTATTAACGACCTCAGTGGCTCAATGGTCAGCGCGTTGACGCTCAAGCCGGAGGAAGTAACCACGGGACCAGATCGGGGTTTTTCACTTTCATTGCGCGGAGCTCGATATTTCGACATCATGTACGAATGTATTGTTCAAATAGTTTTAAAAACCTTAAAAAATATAATATAATAACTCAAGTATATTATTAAAAAAAGGAGTCCTTTTAGGCAAGGTCCCGAAGATACTGGCAGCGTTCCCTCTTATAATTGCTAGACTAATTCTTTGTCCGAGGTAGCTGCCAGCTCTTCGGTCTCCTGTGATGTCAACTAACCTTTTTGTTATTTCCTTAAAAAGCCTTATAGCGCTAGGACCCCACGGACCAAGGGTCTCGACACCGAATGGGACAAAATCATATTCGGAGCCTAGACCCCTGTATTAGCATATTTTAGCTTTTTCAGCCGCTTCACAAGCCGCACCAGCTCTGTTGTTGGTTCCATGTAGATGGGAAGGGTTTTAAAATATACTTACTACGTGTATATAATATGTATACGTACATACAACATGGACCCCTGACCAGCATACCAAGTAGACGGCTATACTCTGTCGCCACACTTCCGACACGAGCTTCCGCATGCAAGGTATGATTCCTATATGAACCTTTTTAAACAAACTAGGTTCATAGTTTTATTTGAATTGAAGAGTTTCTTTATCGGCCTAGGCCGTGTACAACTAAATGACCTTTTGATATCATTTCAAGCCCGAGGCAATATTAGGACGAATAATATAAAATAATAAGATAAGATTTTGGGAGGAGTAGGAAATTACGTTTGAATTTGAATCTTGACCAAAAATCGGTCTAGCCATATAAAATATGATACGATATCAATCGATTTGAATGTCATAAAATATTGCTATGTAATAAAATATGATAAAAGTGTTTTAAAATGATGTCCAGTAATTAATACCGGGAATTTAACGAGAGTTAACATCTCAGGATAGTCCAGGTAAACTAGTTTATGTTCATGGGCGACGTCGAACACTTACCATCAGGTGGAACCTCTGCCAGTTTGCCTATCCAACATAAAAAAACTCGTTTTATGAAATGTGTAAATAAGGTTTCAACAAAGTTATTATGCGTCGGAGTCTTATGGTGACTACCGACGCCCATAGACATCCCGCACAACCAAAAGATATGCAGATGAGTTGTCCTCCTTTTCTCTATCCCCCCAAAGGGCCACCAGAAACTCACAAACAGCACGAAACGCGAAAGCATAGCTGTCACTTGACGCCGATGTTATGTGAGGTACCACCCCGGTAGTGCCGCACCAATTCGGCTACAAAACAGCATGGCACTACCTCTTACAAAGTGGCAAGGGATCGGTCGTCTTGGCGTTCATTGAGGGGGACCTATGTTCAGTGGACGGATAAAGGCTGATGATATGATGATGATGCCATGACCTGACAATAATGATGTTGGAATGAGAACAGTAATCTGGAGGGATGCTTGTGGCTGATGATATGAAAGCCTCAACACATCTATACTTCGAAGATGCGTTACGTAAAGAATCTGTTTGCTGAATGGTTTAGTCCGAGTCGTGTGAGTCACGGATGGTCACGGTCTATGAACATTGGTTACTGTTTTTGTGTCCTTAATTGCCTTTTTTGTGCCGTTTTGTGTCGGTATTTGTGTCTTCTGGATAAAAAACAGGACCTGCTAAAATTGCAGGTGAAGGTTAATGGTGCAGGACTTATGCTCAGGCGTCTAGTGTAGAAACAATTCACATATTTAGCTGTTGCAATATTGAGCTCTAGCAGCGCCCCATGGTTTCACCCGCGTACTTCCCATTCCCACGGGAGTGCAGGGATTTATAGAGCTATATGCTATTATGATGTATAAGCTACGTTATTTTAAAATTTCATTAAAATCCATTCAGTAGTTTTTGCGTGAAAGGGCACACATCCATACGTTATACGGAGGATATTCTGCACGTGAATGAGCGGCCGTCTGTGTGTGTACGAACTACTATCCCAGCCTATTTTCACCGTCAAACAGCCTTGCTGTGTTTCGGAGAGAAGGGCAAGACAGGCAGTGTAATTACTGACACCGAGACTTAACATCTTATGTCTCAGGATAGGCAACATGTGAGCAAGTTGCCTGGGCTAGTTCCAGGAGAGCCTCTTTACGTTCATGGATGACTTATCACCAGATGGCGTGCCAGTTTTTTTGTTGTTTTGAGTCCTCATTCAAAGACGCCCGTATACAGCAGTGGAGAAGGCACTGATGATGATGATCAACTGTGAAGTTGTGGTGACGTTTCATTGACTATATTAAGATGAAGCGGGTGGGCGCGGCATGTATGGCGGTCCCACTTGACATTTCTCTTTTCGTGTCCGACCTGACGTATTGCTCAAGATTTCTTTTACAATTGAGGTCACCAACCTTATTCGTATCGGGAGAGTACTTTGTTTTATGTATAATATGTATGAGCGATACGTGCGACGATGGTCTTGTGGGATCGGCTTCGAAGTGAGCCTGGATTCGCGCTTGCCAGGTGCACCTAAAATAAGGTTCTCTGAATTTTCTCTGTGTATTTTTTTTCTTTAAAGCCGGGAAATGCTCTGAGGCATCCCGCGGCGGAGTGGGTCGTCTCGCACCACAGAACAACCTCGCCCAACGTCGGGACTGTACAATGCTCTTTTGTCTCCTCTTTTTGGGTACAAAGAGCCCCCCCCTCGGCTCAATTCGCTTCGCCCAAGGTGCTGGACTCAACCTAGGCTACTGAGCCCCACCGCCACGACAAGTCCAGAACCATGGTGGGGTTCCCTGTGTATCTATGTCAACACAGCTTGCTCGGCGATGGGTGAGAGAGGAAGTCGCCGATGAACCATCGGGCCACACCAGTACCGCCCCTGTGCTCGTGTCGGGTTAAGACGGTTCAGGATAGGAACCTGGGCTCAGAATGGCACGACGTCGCGGGGAGTGCTTAGTGGCGGCCGGGCGACTCCTTTACGAGGAGTAGTCTGGCCTTCGCCAGGGACAGCCTGTCGCTGAAGGCGCTCGCAGTGGTTTTAGTTTGGGTACACACATAGGGTTAAGAACCTCCCCGTAACCTGGCTACATGCATAAAATATCTACTTTCCTTCGTCAACAAAAAAAGCTTGGTCGGTGAGGAACATCATGCATAGATGAACTTTGGCCCAACCCTCCTCGCTTGATTTCGAGGAGCGGACTCGTGCCCGGGATTGAGACATAGCTTATGTTATACCTGGGACCCAAGTTTTTAGCTCTCTTCACATTCTAGCATTAGCGACATCCATAAACATCCGCTACATTATAAGCAGGTGCGTTGGCGGCCTTTCAAAGGTTATATAATAATTGTACAGAGTATACTTTTTTCTTGAAGGTCCACTGAGGAGAACCGGCGAAACAAAATCAGTAGTTCTCTTCTTTTGACAATACCTTACCTTTTAACCTTTAATTCCATTGAAATATTTATTAGATATGTATATCACTGCTTTTTTGTCTAGCCTGGCTCTAATCTATACTAATATTATAAAGCTGAAGAGTTTGTTTGTTTGTTTGAATGCGCTAATCTTAGGAACTACTGGTCCGATTTGAAAAATTATTTCAGTGTTAAATAGCTTATTCATCGAGGAAGGCTATAGGCTATATAACATCACGCTGTGACTTATAGGAGTTGAGTATCGCGGGCGAAGCTGCAGGCAACAGCTAGTTATCTCATAAATTAAATTTTGTGGATGGTTTTTCATGCCGGTTTCGTTAGGAATTCCAAATCCATATATCTCCAAGGAACTGTAAAATCTAGATAAGAACGGTGACATGTATTATCTGAGGCGGATGCTTCAGTTTTTGCGGAGAGAAATCTCGACCAGCGCAGCGTGGCGAGGAATGCGCGCGTGTTCCACCCGCTCCACGTCACCTGCCGACTGGATGGATACACGGCTAGATACACGACTATATACACGCCTCCATACCTACTTTGTGTTTATAACCCCACTCCATTTTAATATCACAAAAATTTTTACATTGTATTGGCGCGAAAAGGAGAAAAGGCCATGAATAATCATATAAAAATGACAGATCCCAAATTCAAATGTAACACCTATTTTGTTTATTTTCAATCGTTACAGTAAATATATGGCCTTTTTTTTTCTTTAACGCCGGGAAATGCTCTGAGGCATAACGTCGGGACAGTACAATGGGGTGAGGTTCCCATGTTCGCTTCCCTTCCTGCTCTTTTGTCCCCTCTTCTTATAAGAGGTGTACAAAGAGCCCCCTCGGCTCAATTAGCTTCGCCAAAGGTGCTGGGCTCACCCTAGACTACTGAGCCCCACCGCCACGTCAAGGCCTGAACCATGGTGGGGACACAGTATTTATGGCCTGACTGTCTATACGCGCTGAAAGTTTTTTTTCTGCTCAGTAAACATAAGGGAACTGAACTGAACTAAAGTGATCCTGAGTAGTTTTTATTCAATATTCAATGTAACTAAACTTTAAAATTGTTGCTATCTATAATTTTTGTAATTTTCTTTTTCCTTACATCTTAAGGACCCCCAAAACTCCTTTCACAGACCCCTTAGGTCTTCATGGACCTTAGTTTAAGAAACTCACCACTAGACCATTGAAATTTGAAATCATCATCATCAGCCTCTATCCGTCCACTGCTGGACATAGGTCTCCCTCAATGAACGCTAAGAGGGTCGATCCCTTACGCATCGGCCCCTGCACGGAGATCGTCTTTCCACCTGGTTATTTCAAATTTCATTTTGCTAAAAAATTTAAATATAGAATAATAATGGCGGGCAGCTATTTCAATATAAAACGGAGGTGGACACAGTACACGCTTTATGCTTCTTCATATTATACTAATACGACTTTATATGAATATTGTCTGGAGAGACCACTTCGTAGTTCCTATTGATATGAGAAAATATGAAACGCTAGCAGGTTTCACCCGCGTACTTCCCATTCCCGTGGGAGAACAGGGATAAATTATAGCTACATGTTATTCTGATGTTATTGTAAAGTTTCATTTAAATGCCTTCAGTAGTTTTTGCGTGAAAGAGTTACAAACATATATCCATGCATTCTTACAAACTTTCGTGTTTATGATACATGGTACGATTACCAGGAATTTAAGTAAACATGTTTAATTTCATTACTAAAATGATTGAAAACGGGATATTTACAATGTTTTCACTTTTATTTCGTTAAGCTAGACTTAATATTTCGACATTATCTACGATTGTCTTGTTCAAGAACACCGTTTTAAATGTTTATATATTTTTTTAAATAGTTAAAAATAAGCGACACGCTCTAAACTATCAAAATATAAACGTCTATGGATGTTAATCACTTACCATCTCATGAGCTAGCTCGTTCGTCGCCTTGGACAAACAAAAGTATTCGAAGTGCTGGTAATAGGTACATATGATTAGTTTTCAACAGAATACGGCAACATTGAGTTAAGCGACTTTGGCAACAATGTGCGTGTTTCAACAAAAAATAGCCTTCAACGTGATCTTAGCTCCTAGTACTAAGGATTGAGTCATTCAATATCTAGTATACAAATAATTTATATATGTATTAATTTGACAACTTCTGTGGCTCAATGGTTAGCGCTTTGGCGCTCAAGCCGGAAGCACCGGGTTCGAATCCCACGAGGAAACTAAAAGTTTTCTGTATTCCTAGGTCATGGATGTGTATTGCATAATAAAAATCATAAATATAAAAGTATTAAATATATTTCCGTTGTCTGGTACCCGTAACTCAAGTTCTTCGAGAACTTACCACGGGACCAGATTGACGTGGTGTAAAAAGGGTCCATAGATATTATCATAGAATAAGTTTGTAACTTCTACTAAGTAGTATCTCGGTATCAGTCAAAGGCGGATATATCCTATCTGCATGGTACCACCATCGTTATTTCTTCCGTCAAACAGCTTTGCTGTGCTTCAGAAAGAACAGGACAGGCTTACCACTTACCATCAAGAACCATGTCTGCCAGTTTGCCTGACCAACTAACATGAAAAATATACACATACATACAGAGAAGACAAAGAATATAAATACACCATGTCGTCGTGTGAATCTCGAAGGTCATAAGGGTGTGGACTCACTGGGGCATATCTACTTCCTCTTTAATATTCTGCATGTCTTCTGTGCGTCTTACTGACAGTTAATACAATCTCCAATAGCCAACACCATAGCTTAGTGTAACTGGTGGGAGTTTGAAACAGTATTGATGTCTAGGTTATACTATAGCATTCAACATAAAGAATCTATGTAGTATAAAAATATTCAGTGGTGTTTGATACTGAATTCTAGTGTGACAATCAGATAAAGACTATTTTATATGCAGCAAGTAATTGATTGAACTGTGGTCAAGTTTGTAGAAATCACATTGGCTTGTGTCAGTGAAAGTGAGACATTTTTGTGAAAGTATAATAACTAAAAGGTTCCTTAAAAAACCCTGAAGACTATAACAATAGTGCTGATGACCTTGTAACGGCTAAACTATGTTTGATAAAATATATCTAAGAATCGCTGCTAGAAAACTTGTTTTCAAATAGAATAACCACAACCGATTCCGTTCACCCATTCGAGAACTATGGTATCATATACTCAAGTGGTGGCGGATAGTAGTTAAAATTAAATTATCAGCTAATGATATAAAATAGAAATACTTTTGTTAAAACATTTTTGTGTGTGCTTTTAATCTAAGTAATTATGTCTACATACATGGCTAGTGGAACACCCATGCCTTTCAGTAAAAGTTATTTTTCAAAAGCTAAAATCTGAAACAATAGAATTGATCTTAATAAAATGCCAGTCGTTATCAGAGACAGAATAAGTTGTGAAAGGAAAATAGTAAGCAACAACATGCAACCTACATAAATATAGACCAAGAATAGTTCAATATTATAACAAATAATTAACATCCTGCTAATTTGAGGTATTGCGTCTAACTTGGTGTTTAGTTGTTTAGTACACCGTGAACAGATAGGCTGAGCTGTTTGACTGATATTTAAAATAGTGTTGTTTCTATGTATTGTTAAACAGGATTAAATTGTTGTTTGTTAAGTGTCCGCTGCTCAGTATTAAGACCAGCAATACAATGTAATGTCACCATCAGAGGTCCTTTACCTCCTTATTAGTTGATTCCATACAGCGACCAGGGAAGACACTTCCAGTGGTGCAACCAACCCATACATGCACACTTCCATAGCCTACTATTATACTGATGTATTTAGATGAAAGTAATCCAGTAATAATGTATTCAGAACAGGAACGAAAACAATTAAGTCCCACGGCTCATATGTTCAGTCCTTAGTGCATAGTGGTGCGGTGCCCGGTGCCAGTGCTCTATTGAAAGTATTAACTTAAATAACATCTAACCTAGACTTGTCTGATAGCGAGGAATACCGTGGCACATGTGTAAAATAATTAAATGAATAAGTGATGATATTTTGAATTGACCAGATGAGACGACCAGACCCAGTGCTTTTTTGATTAAGTATTAAAATTGTGATGTTGATTCCATGTGTACCTACAACGAAATTGTGTAATCAGATACAAATCGGTTCATAAATAATACACAACAAACAAAACGGGTTGTACTGGCTTCCATTAAAAGAATCATATGGCCAGTACCGGATGGAAACAGCTGATGATGAAACGTCTGTAAAGCTAGAAAGGTCAAGTCGGCAGAATCACTCGTTTTATATATCAAAATTTAGTGCTCATTTAGTGCTAATTTAGTGCTGATAACAGATATTTAGTGCTGTGATAGGTGGACCAAAAATGAGAACACTGCAAACTTTTAATTAAGCTAGCAGTGTACCATTCGTGACCGCGCTTTGATACAGTTGGGGCGAGAGGCACATGAGCTAATAATTTTGTGCTCAATTAGTGCTAATTTAGTGCATATAACAGATATTTGCTGCTGTGATAAGTGGACCAAAAATGAGAACACTGCTAACTAAAGCAGTGTACCATTCGTGACCGCGCTATGATACAGTTGAAGCGAGAGGCACATGAGCTAATAATTTAGTGCTCAATTAGTGCTGCCTGTATAATGATTTTTTCAAATCATCTACTGCTAGTATAACGACGCCAGCAGTCTCAAGAGCTAGAAGGAGACTCTAAAACGGAAACGAATGGAATTGAAAGACGTCACCATTAAGTGCTCAATTAGTGCTGCCAGTATAGCAAATGATTTTTGAAAAATATTTTTTTTATATTTTTTTTTCGAAGCATCTACTGCTAATATAACGACGCCAGCAGTCTTAAGAAATCTGTTTGCTTGTACAGGCAGCACTAATTGAGCACTAAATTATTAGCTCATGTGCCTCTCGCTTCAACTGTATCATAGCGCGGTCACGAATGGTACACTGCTAGCTTAATTAAAAGTTAGCAGTGTTCTCATTTTTGGTCCACCTATCACAACACCAAATATCTGTTATCAGCACTAAATTAGCACTGAATGAGCACTAAATTTTGATATATAAAACGAGTCATTCTGCTGACTTGACCTTTCTAGCTTTACAGACGTGATGATGAAGTAAGACCATCGGGCATATAACCGGAATAGAGTGGTAATGTTATGTGTTTTGTATGAAAACAAATTACGACAAAATTTGCCAATGCCAATTGATGGATGATTGGCCCAACCCCACCATGGTTTAGGCCTTGACGTGGCGGTGGGGCTCAGTAGCCTAGGGTGAGCCCAGCACCTTGGGCGAAGCTAATTGGGCCGAGGGAGCTCTTTGGAACCCTTCTTATAAGAAGAGGGGACAAAAGAGCAGGGGGCAAGGGGCGAGGATGGGAACCTCACCCCATTGTACTGTCCCGACGTTGGCAGGGGTTGTTCTGTGGTGCGGGACAACCCCTCTGTGGAGGTGGCGTCGGTCCCTTGCAGGATTGACTAGCCGTCGAGGTGCCCTGTTAGCTTAACAGACCCGGTGCATCTCACCAAAGGCGGCACTGGTGGCACTCGCCGGGTTTTAGTGGGTAGAGCTGCGTCCACTTACCATCTTTCGGGCGCAGCGAGTCCCACATACACACTCCTCAGGCGGGATGCCTCAGAGCATTTCCCGGCGTAAAAGAAAAAAAAAATGATTGGCCCATGGGACGTACATACAGATCACTGGTTGGTTGAATCGCTATTACTTCAGTGATCAATCACTGATCAGTTTCGGAATTTCATGGCTCATATTACTACTGTGTCCGGTTATATGCTCGATGAGTAAGACTTATGGTAAATCTTTATTCAGTTTCAATTCTATTCTATAATAGTACCAGCTCTCGGTCGAGCTATTCTGATTTTTATGCTATACATCTACATGACGTGTTTTTTGTTTGTTAGTGTATTCCTCTGAACGAACGAACTTATCATCCGAAGAAGTTGATGTAGACATTTTAACCGACTCTGCCTAAAGTGTATTGTGTTGGTGCCATGTTGACTCTGCTGAAGTCATTGGAAGTTCTAGTGGGGCCAGCGGTTGAAGGTGCATTATTTGGAGCTGTCACTAGATTGCGTCTTTGATTAGTTGTAGTTTGTATGCACTGACTTGTTAGTGGCACAAAGTATCCTATTACCTTGGGAATTAAACATTTGACCAAGGCATATACGATGCACTGTTTTATTTTCTTTTGTGAGCACCGATATTGCATTTAGTTGTCTAGTTTTCATGGTTTTTTAGGTATATTAATTAGTTACGGTTTACAGTAATAACCAGTAATGAGAGAATATTTTATGAATGAATAAATTTGGATATATGTATGTATATATACTTACTGTATTTTAAAATATCTTTTAAAATGCCGTTTGATGCAATACAATGCGAATCGTATTTTATATTTAGAATAATAGGAATAAACAGGGAAAAATACACATGGACTATAAGTGCCTTTCACACGTGCCGGTTGTCGGGTAGCCAGCGCCGGGTATCCGGTAGCGAAGTGTGTATGAGCTTTAACACGTATCGGCGTAATTTTCTTACACTTCGCTACCGGATACCCGGCGCCGGCTACCCGGCAACCGTGTGAAAAGGCACTTAGACCCGGTTCTCATGACGAGCGTTTAACGCGCGTTTTGATAAATGCGCACTTGCATTTACATACTCATATTACTAACGAACTGAACGTCTTGAATAAAATGCATGTAGTTGTAAACGCGCCTCACAAAAACGCGCGTTAAACGCTTGGAATGGAAATGGAAACAGGGTATAACTCCGAAACACGAATACGTAACTTGACGAGATTCGAATTCACACAGATCCCGCTACATAAAACGTGGCCTATATCCCAGTGGATAACAATAATTGTTGGGACAACACACACGGCCATCCGATCCCAAACTAGGCACAGCCTGTTCTTATGGTAACCAGACAACTGATAAATACTCATATATTTCTAAATACGTACATATTGTAGATAAACTACACACAGACAGAACAAATGATCGTGCTCTTCACACAAACATTTGTTCAAACAAAGGTCGTGGGCATCGAACCCACGACCTTCTGGTTTAGCAGTCAGGGTCACTAACCACTAGACCAAGGGTTTTAATGATAACTTTAGAGATTTAAGACAGTACGCATCCTGACGATGATTAACATTATTAACGAAAATAGACTTCAGAAACAACACCTTAAGTTACTTCGATTCTGTGTGAATCGATTATGACGCTCTCGCGAGAAACAAGGACGTAGCTTTGGATATTATATATGAACCAAGCCGGCTTCAATGTCCATCTTGTGAATATAGATCAAAAAGTAATATTGTGAGATACCTGACAAGTACAAGACTTGTAACAAGATACCGACGTCAAATGACAGCTATGCTGTCGCGTTTGATGCGGTTTGTGAGTTTCCGGTGACCCTATGACATAAAAAAAAAACTGTCTTACGTGACTTACCGTTTTTTGTAATTTTGAAGAACGGAATCGTAATCTTAACACAAGTTGTATTTGTTTCACGTAGACAGCGTTGCAGGTTCCCTAAAATGGTGTGTCAAATTCCCCACACATCCCCAATGAAATTGTGAACCTCATACTAATATAATATGTTTATTATGTGTTAGTTGGATAGGCAAACGGTCCGACGAGACACTCGATGGTGAGCGGTCAGCGTCGCCCATGAATATAAATACAGCGAAGCTGTTTGACGGGAGAAACAAGAAGGATGGTGGTACCCAAAAGACGGGAGCGCGGTACAGCGCAGCCCTGCCACCGATACACCACCTTGTAACCTGCAATAAATTGCAGGAAAGTTCCTAACCCATTTTTTATTTATAAAATGATATTAATACATGGTGACTTTTCCCACACTGTGTCTAGATCATATCAATATTTAGGGTATTTCCCCCATATTAGCTAGGGTTGCCAAAATCTTGCGGGACTGACTAGCCGTTGAGTTGCCCTGTTTGTTTATTAGATCCGGGGCACCTCACCAAACGCGGCATTGGTGGCACTCGCCGGGTTTTAGTGTGTAGAGCTGCGTCCACTTACCAGCTGTCGGGCGCAGCGAGTCCCACATACCCGCGTGGGTAGACCCACTCCCCCGCAGGATGCCTCAGAGCATTTCCCGGCGTTAAAGAATAAAAAGGGTTGCCAAAATCTTAAAATTCTATCTATGTCATATTTTTTAACCCGACTTAAAAAAAAAGGAGGTTCTCAATTCGTCTGTTTTTTTTTTGTATGTATGTGACACGACATCTCCGCCGTTTGTGAATGGATTTCGATGGTTATTTTTTTGTTTGAAAGCTGGTGCTTCCAATTTGGTCCCATATTAATTTTATTAAGATCTGACAAGCCATTTTTTAGTTATTCCCAATAATGCCTATTTGGTTGGTTCCCTTTACCTCGACGATATGCTGATGTGCTCATTTTATTACTTGTCGATGTAACAATTGTATAGGATGCTTTGGTAGCACACCGTAGTATGTCGCGGTCATCGTAATCATCATCATCATCATCATCGTCCTTTATACGTCCACTGCTGAACATAGGCCTCCTTCAATGAACGCCAAGACGACGAATTTCGGAATCACTAAAAATTAAGAAATAAAGTGACTTAAAAAAAAAAAAATAACACTGACTTCAAAAATACTAAACTAAAAACCAATAAAATAACTGTGTTTCTTTAATTTTTGTTCTTACAACTTATAATCAACTTAATCTTCGGCTAATGTACAAACTTTGCGTTTACCACGTCATTATAGTTACTTTTGGAGTCGGTGTCGTATTTGTTGCTGTACCCTACCTACGTACACCGACTCCAAAATAAATTAAAGAAACACAGTTATTTTATTGCTTTTTATTAGTTTAGTATTTTTGAAGTAGGTTTTAATTTTTTGTAAAATGACTTTATAGTTTAATAGCTCGGGGAACTAAAGCCCTATAATTGATGTTTAATGTTTACGCGAATCAAACATTAAAATGAAACAACTTTTTACTCATTTTAATTTTTATCGCGGCCGCCTGGTTGCCGTGGACATTGCTGTATAGAATCCGAAAACCTCGGAAATATGAGTCTCAAAATGTATGGGATGTGAAATGTAAAAAACTGTTTTTTCATTATAAATAAAGTTAATCTGAGGAGCGTCAATATTTTTTTATGTGCGTAATTATGTGCGAATATTTAAATTATATTTAATACAAACATTGTATGTATTTTAATTTCAGATGAGCGGGAGGATGTACAGAAAAAGACTTTCGCGAAATGGATCAACTCGCAGCTAGCAAAGGTAAACCTTACTTGATGTATAGCCTGAACAGAAAAATAAAAATCCTCGCCATAGTGCGGAAAATTTAGGAACTAATTTCTGTATGGACGATACTATGTGTTGACATAAAAAATATACAGTGGCGACACCACACAGGGTTTATAATTTTCTGGTCATGTTATAGTATTAGTTATATATACGTTATGAAAAAAAAGAAAAATGTTGACCGTGATGACCAAATTAGTTATTGTCGTCTATATTAATGTCCACTTAAAGAGATTGATGGCTGGAATATTTTATTAAATATTGTTTTAGACCTCTTTGAATGAACCACAAGACGGCCGATTGGCCGCCCCTCGCGTCCAACTAGGAGTTAGGACCGTTCACACAGATCTGGTTCGAGGTATCTCTTCTTCCCGAACGTGAAGTTCACTCCCGAATTTAGCCTGCATATAATTATTCAAAAAATCGTTTTTATCAAGAAAGGAAACCGAAACTATCTTACCGAGATTAGTAATTACGTTAGGCCCAGGCAATTCATGTGTCTTTATCTTGTTACTAGTAATTATACTGCCATGGCCCTGCCCCTCATTTCGAAATACACAGCTTTACGGAAGAGCGAAAGGCGGTACCTACTCACGCGGAGGCGCCTGAAGTAACCCCCTCTTTTCGGTAGCAACTAACAGGGCACATACAAAATGTATTTTACAATTGTACGATTCATCTAGAAAATATTACCTGCTCCCATTTAAATTCGTTGCGGGTCCCAAGGCAACGTACCCCTCGTGCTCTCTGCGATCGCATCAAATGGACATTTGATTACACAGGAGTAGCAGCTGTGGAATTGCTAGCCTCAATAATTCAGCTGTCCTTGTTTCAGCCTGTCCAGCTCATTCCGCTATTATATGGTCAGCTTTACCGAGTCGTAACTCGGTGTGAACGTTCTCAACGTCGCAATACAATTTGGGCCAATTAAGTCCCTATAGCGGCTATTAAGGCCCTGCGCGCATATAGAGCATGTAGTTCTTGGAAAAACTTTATCAGCAAAATGCTCTTCTGATCTTATTTATAATGTTTTTACTGATCACAAGGGCGTGACTTCACCGCGGCGCACGGAGACTACGCACGTTATTAAAGTTTCGCTTTGCAAGAAAATGTATGTGAATGTTTCCACTGCAACCCACGGACACGCTACGCATTAATTTATATTTTCTCGCAAGTGGTAGCCACTTCGTGCGCTGCGGTGGGGCCGCGCTTATATTTTTCGAACCGATATATATTAATATATTTCATTTGGCGTATATTTTAAATTTCAATTTAATATAAATTAAATATAAATATGCCAACTACTCAATCGACAGCCGGACAAATTCGGTTGAGTGTTCAATCAACTCGTCAGGCCACCAATCTACCAACTTGTCCCGGAATTGACCAAATGATCTGGCCAATGCAAATATTGGAAAAAAATGAAAATTGGTCGTAGAGCAATTGGTTGCTCGACTAATTGCTCCGTAGAGTCAAAAGTCAAAAGTTACGAACCAACTAGTCGACCAATTGGTAGGGCAACTTGTCGACGAACTGGTTGGGCAACTCGTCGACCAACTGGTCGGGCAACTAGTTGGGCAACTGGTCGCGCAACTAGTCGTGCAACTGGTCGACCAACTGGTCGGGAAACTAGTCGGGCAACAGTTCGACCAACTGGTTTGGCAACTAGTCGGTCAACTGGCTGACCAACTGGTCGGGCAACTGGTCCAGCAACTGGTCGGAAAACTAGTCGGGCAACTGATTGGGCAACTGGTTGGTCAACTGGTCGACAAACTGGTCGGGCAACTGGTCGGGCAACTGGTTGGGCAACTAGTCGACCAACTGGTTGGGCAACATGTCGGGCAACTAGTCGGGCAACTGCTCGGGCAACTGGTCGACCAACTGGTCGGGTGACTAGTCGGGCAACTGGTACACCAACTGGTTGGGCAACTGGTCGATCAACTGGTCTGGCAACTAGTCGACCAACTGGTCTGGCAACTACTCGGGCAACTGGTCTACCAACTGGTTGGACAACTGGTCGACCAATCGACCAACTGTTCGGGCAACTAGTCGGGCGACTTGTCGGGCAACTGGTCGACCAACTATTCGACCAACTGGTTGTGCAACTGATCGATCAACTGGTTGGGCAACTAGTCCGGCAATTGATCGGGCAACTAGTTGTGCAACTGGTCGACCAACTAGTCGGGCAACTGGTTGACCTACTGGTTGGGCAACTGGTCGGGCAACTGGTCGACCAACTGGTAGGGCAACTGGTCGACCAACTGCTCGGGCAACTAGTCAGGCGACTGGTCGACCAACTGGTCGGGCAACTGGTTGACCAGTTTGTCGACCAGTTGGTCGACAGTTGACCAGTTGGACAACTAAATAAAACAATTCTAATGTTTTCAGCACGGCAAGCCGCTGGTGGAAGACCTGTTTCAAGACCTCAGAGATGGAGAGGTGCTGCTCTCACTGCTGGAGATCCTCACATCGCAGCAATTCGTAAGTGTAATGTGTGTGTGTGTAGTGGCATTACGTCTGTCTTGCCACACACAAGCAGCTCCTGAAGTAATCTATACTTTGGTAGTTTATTACATTTATTTCGTGGAACTCGATATTTCGACATTCGAATGTGTCTCGTGAAACATGGTGAATATTCCGTTTAAAGCAGTTTTAAATAAATGTAAAAATAACCGTTGAATATCATCAACCTGGACCACATTCGTAATTCGTATTGGTCGCAGCTTTGAGAGGTTTGGTTTTCAGATGTTATTACTAAAAAAATATCGCTCTACATTGAGGGAAATAAAAAACTACAGGACGGCATTAGCCGAAATGTATATTGCAAATAGAATGAGATACAATCATTTAGCGAGGGTTAAGTAAAGTAATCATATCAAATCAAGAAGACCTTTATTCCGTACAAAACAAACTTGTACAAGTTTGGATCAAATAAAAATGTCAATAAAAATGTTGCTAAAAATCGTTTCGACTGCAAGCTTAAGATAAACAAAAAAGAAACCTTAACCGCCTTATTCCAAAACGAAGACTAAATATAGTACCGAGTTTAATACCAGCTTTAAACCATGGTCTAATATAAATGTTATTACAAAAACTAGTTTAACGCTAGTACCAGGACTATCTATGGTACTAAAGTTAGACCACCGTGACCCCTAGTTTAACTTCGGTACTAACCTCAAAACTTTAAATTATCAGATGTCTTATGCGTTGAATTTGCGTTTTTTCGTATTAATTGTATTGAAAGGTAATTAAATGAACTCGATATATACAAAATTATTGAATTGGACTAACATTTAAAATAATTATTCTGACATCCTTATATAATTTAACATTCTATTTCTGTAATTTTGTTGTATTGTATTTTGTCATTGATATACATACCTATTTTATATCATATGTAATAATTCTAATTAACTCTGATATTTTTCATGGATGTTTGGATTAAATAAACACTAACCTTTTCTTGAGAAGTCCAATTATCATCCCTTTTTTCTTTTGTTGATACATTTTACAACATAAGTAATGTTCATGGCACACAAATTCACAACAAAAAATATTATACTATTCTTATGAACAACATACCGTCTATTTAGAATCAAAGAACAATAATGGCTGTATTGTAACTATTGGTAAGTGGTAACTCGACTTACATTGCAATAACTAAACATTAAACAATAAACATTTCGATGACATTAGAACTACGCGCGCTTTGTATTTCATTCCCTTATACGCTAGCTATATAAACAACTTAACAGCGAAATATTACAATATTTGTGTGTAATAAACAAGAATTTAAATCAGACTACCTCAAAGTACAAAGTAGTAAAGATTTCAGATATTTTATATAACACAATAAATTTTATTATCAAAATATTTATGTATTTTCCACATTATATTTAATTATAAATTAGCGAGCTTTGCATAAAAAGGAACGGTGTACCGAACTAATCAAATATTGAACAAACAAAATGAATGATATGTTGCTCAATAATCTGTGGATACAATTAAACCAGGGACGATCTTTGGTACTACCTAGACCCCGGTTGGTCCTCGATTTGTAATAAGAATGAATTTTAGTCCATGGACTAACGTTAATACCGTAACAAACCTGGACTTTTCAGTCTTGGTTTAATCCCGGTACTAGATAAGTTTTTTGTAATAAGGCGGTAAGTGTTGCTGTTTTGTCCAGGAAATAAAAAAAATAAACATTATTACATCTGAAAATCATGGTATTGTGAAAGGCTTCATTTGATACTACACACCAACCTTCCCACGCTCCTATCCACCTCTCGCGAAACGCGGAAGATGTAGGAGTACACCTGCTTAGACGCTCTCTTCTTTAATACTACCGTGTTAATTTCAGAAACGCGAGCGTGGTCGCATGCGCGTGCACCACTTGAACAACGTGAATGCAGCGCTGCGAGCGCTGGCCGCGGCCGGCGTGCGGCTCGTCAACATCAGCAGCGGCGACATCGTCGATGGAAACCCTAAACTTATCCTAGGTAACATATTGTAGTCCTAGCTCTACCTGTTAGCTATTAGATGGATTAGATTAAGGTTGGAATTATCCTACTCATTTTAAGGGTTTCCGTTCCGACAAAATGACAAAACGAAAACCCCATAGGATCACTGTACCCATACTCCATCTGTCTGAGTGTCAAACAAAAACCCTGAAGTACCTGTTTACATATTAGTGATTTTTTTAACCGTTAATGTTTTTTATTACTACATTAAAAAACGGATAACAGGCTCACACTTGGTTTTCTGATAGTTATTTTTGTTTAGAAGTTTAGATAACACCTACCCTGTTACTGTTATATCTATTTAGAGTATTTTTGTATAGGTGATAGTTTTTGTCCATGATATTCCAGGTCTGGTATGGAGCATTATTCTACACTGGCAGGTCCACTGTCACTTACGAGAGCTCATGTCCGAGTTGCAGCAGACTAATCTGGAGAAGGCTCTACTGGACTGGTGCCGCACGCAAACTGAGGTGTATATTGTCAAAAGTATAGGATTCATTTTTATTATTGACTCTATGTGACATAATATGTCATATTACTTTTGCCATTTAATTTATAGGAGACATAAAATTTTGGCAAATCCTTAAGGAAGCTAATATTGAAGAAGAAGACATAAAATATATGAGTACATGAAGACATAGAATATATATATGAGAGTCATATATGTCGGTTAACTAAAGCTGGCACGTTCACAGTACCAACACTAGTGTAATTTCACTATACAGTATGTTTAAAAATAAGACTTTTTACCAAGCTATAGTTGCTAAGCAACTGACCACAGTTACTAAGCAACACAGTTACTTTAGCAACGAATAAATAGTGATATAAATGCACAGTTTGATTGCGAATATTTACTTAAATAATTCACAAGTCAGTCCACTATAAAAAGTTTTTTATAGGACAACATCTGTCGAGGTCGTTAATACATATAAAAAAAGAATTAAAAAGAGAACGCTCTGTATAACAGTTGCAAAAGCAAAACATTAACTCTCCGTAAAAGCTTAACCGCGTGCAAGAGGGACGGACAGAATTTTCATGATCTGCATTCAGTGCGACGTCACGCCACTACAGAAGCACAACGTTTGTATGTGTTGAACGCGCTAGCTATAGTTAAGTGACCTATACTTATTATACCGTTAATATAAATCGTAAAGAGAAAAGGACCTAAGACACCTCCCTGCGGGACACCAAACTTTAAACGATTAATATCAATTTCAGGGCTATGAGGGTGTGAAGGTAGAGAACCTGACGTCATCGTGGGCTGATGGACTGGCGTTGAACGCTCTGTTACACCGCTGGAGACCGCAGCTGGTGGACTTTGAGGCCCAGCGGGCGAGCACGCCACGACAGCGACTCGAGCACGCCTTTGCGCTGGCGCACGCTCACCTCAACATCGCGCGCTTGCTGGACCCTGAGGGTGAGTGGAATTGAGAAGGCGTGCAGTTTATATACGTGTTCTTTAGACGTCTTCAGCACTACTAAAGCACCTTTTAGTTGAGGTGATTACAAAGTAAATAAAAAGATAATTTCTTTTGTTTGACTGTATATTTGAATGTACAAATTATGCGTAATCGTTTCCTTAAAGAGGTCGTTACAGAAGCCACTATGGCTAATTAATTACAGCTTGGCAAAAAAGTGTATGACGTGGTGACAGGTGGAACTAAATATTTTACTAAATGGAAACCTATGATGTTGACAATACTTGGCCGACAAATACTAGATTTTGAGTAAAGCTTAGTGTTTCACATTTATTTTTAACGATTTGATTAAATTATCTTACTGATTTTCCATATTATGATGAGACCTAAGTGAAAGTGGCGCCCTCATTTTTTCCATACTCTTTTTTGCCAAGCTGTATATATTTTAATTCTTTAATTCTTTAATTTGTTCTTGAATTTTTTAATTCTTTTAAAAAAGGTTCAGGTGTACGTCATTACAACGCTACTACCCCAATCGCTACATATATTTACTACTACTAATGAGTAATGACTTTGTTTAAAATGACAATATCTTTGTAGATGTGAATACACCAAATCCGGACAAAAAATCGATAATGATGTACCTCATGTGTCTCTTCCAATCGCTGTCCCACGAGAGCGCGGCGCCCGAGCGAGGCGAGAGATCCGACGAACGGGCTGAGAGATCCGACGAACGGGCTGAGAGATCCGACGAACGGGCTGAGAGATCCGACGAACGGGCTGAGAAATCAGACGAACGGGCTGAGAGATCAGACGAACATGGCGATCATTCCGACGAACGCAACGACGCTGGAGACAGCGAGATGGCGACTCTCGATGTTAATGCGGACGTATGTCGATAATCTATAGTAATATTATAAAGCTGAAGAGTTTGTTTGTTTGAACGTGCTAATATCAGAAACTACTGGTCCGATTTGGAAAGTTCTTTCAGTGTTAGACAGCCTATTTATCGAGGAAGGCTATTATTATAGGTTATATAACATCACGCTGTGACTAACAGTAGTTCAGTTGAGTAAGTTAACACTGGCGAAGCTGCGGGCAACATCTAGTGTTCATATAAAATTAGTAGAACTGAGAAGATATTAAGAAATTTAAGTTTATACATTCAATATTTATTCAAAAATATTTTTTCAAATCCTACAGGCATCTATATTTTTTTTTAATCTTTATTTTTATTTACTATTATATTTTATTATTATATATTATATTAGCTTTATAATATTACGTGATGTTACTATGAAACGAATTGCCTCCTTTTACCTGTTCCTCCCTCCACAGGGAGGGCGGTCGCGGCCGGTGTCGAGCGCGTCGGCGCGGTCCGTGGGCACGGCGGGCTCGGGCGAGCTGGGCGCGTACGGCGCCGCGCTGGAGGAGGCGCTGGCGGCGCTGCTGGGCGGGGAGGAGCGCCTCGCCGCCCCCGACGAGCCGCCGCCCGCCGCGCCGCACCTGCGGCTGACGCACCTCAAGGGACGCTTCCACGCACACGAGGTACGGGCCGCTATAGACTGACGGTATACCGGCTCGGGCACGCAGTTTCAGACCGCTGCCAGTAGACCAATCTCTACAGGTTGCTACGAGCCATTCAAGGCCAGGAAATGGAAAAAAGGATCGTAAACATAAATAATACGACTACTTATTTTTTCATCAGCATCTACACTACCATCTTGCGTTATAAAACAAACGCATAGTTCTACATGTCCATGGCCGACGGTAACCACTAAGTGCTCCTGGCACGTGTTGCAGAAGTTCCTGCTGGAGCTGTCGGAGCAGCAGGGCCGCGTGGGCTGCGTGCTGGAGGAGGGCGCGCGGCTCATCCGCGACGCCGCGCTCACCCGCGACGAACTCAACGAAGTGAGACCACTATCATATATATCTCTCTCTTTCCCTCTCCCTCTCTTCTCCTTGGCTATGTTAACTGTAGAATGAGACATGAGACCATTCTTACTCTCCCTCTCTTTTTCTCCCCCATTCTCTTTCTTTATCTCTTTCTCTCACTCTATCTCTTTTACTCACTCATAGATTGGCTATGTTAATTACTGTAGAATGAGGCATGAGGCCAAAAACCCTCCATGTATAATTTTCTCTTTGATTAGAAATATAAAAAACTTTATTCAATTTATTTAGAGGATAAACGAAAATCTTTTTTTTTTTATGTTAGCTGGATAGGCAAACTGGCAAACGTACCACCTGATGGTAAGTGGTCGACGTCGCCCATGAACATAAACTAGTTTACCTGGAACGAGCCCAGGCAACTCATTTATGTGTTGCCTATCCTGAGACATTAGATGTTAAGTCTCGGTGCCAGTAATTACACTGCCTGTCTTGCCCTTCTCTCCGAAACACAGCAAAGCTGTTTCACGGGAGAAACAAGCAAGATGGTGGTACCCATGCAGCCGGGAGCGCGGCACAGCGCTTCCCTCCCACCGGTAAAATTATAACCCCGTCTTCCATCTAGTAAGAAAACATTTCCTCCTTAGAATCTAAGGTAATCTAAGGTACATAATATAAGTTGTATTTGCTTGTTTAATCTGTCGTTACCCATTAACACATGCGTCAAAGATGAGATGCGATTCAAGCGAGATAAAATGTGCGGTACCATGTTTTATCTCGCTTAGATTGGCAATCTCCGGCCCTTGGTGACCATGGTCCAGGAGGTGGGGTGACGTGTCGCGTGTTCCAGATCCGTCTGCAGATGCGTCTTCTGAACCAGCGCTGGGAGACTCTGCGGGTGGGGGCCATGGACAAACAAACGCGCGTGCACCGCGACCTCATGCGCGCGCAGGCCGACCAGCTCGATGAGTTCGGGTCAGTAGCTACTCATAAGAGATAAGCGGCTCATAAGAGAGTACATCCTTCCCTCAACCTTTCATAAACGTATATACGAAAGGGAAACATGACACTTATGGATTAGACACGAGACAAGAGAGTAATCCCGTTGAATACAGATCCGGGACCCTCAAAAAGCGGCTGAAGGCATTCGCAGTGGTTTTAGTTTACGAATAGGGTACTTTCCTATGTCAGGATCTACCCGAGATTCTGGCTGCATGGGTAAAGGCTCAGGTGTCAGACATCCTAATATGAAATCCGTAAAAGTAGTTTTATTAAATCAGTGATATTTGTGTAAACATTCGAAAACAATAAATAAATAGTCTCATACGTCCAGGTGTCCACGATAAACCGCTTTATGTTAACAACTTTTAGATTTTAAATGTAAGCAAGTTAGTTTAAGATTATAAAGGATATAAACATGTGTAAGAACACCTTCTAAATCAGTTCACCCATCATAGAACGTCGGTGTGTTAAAACACACTTCTTGTGGGTCAGAAACAGTAACAAACATGCTGGTGGTTACAGGCAGTGGCTGACGGCGACCGAGGACCGCATGTCGCACATGGAGGCGGAGGGGGCGGAGCCGGGGCCGGCGCTGGCAGCGGCGCAGCAGCTACACGCCGAGCTGCGGCGCCAGCAGCCGCTGGTGGACGCGCTGGCCGACGCCGTGCTGGTGGTGGACGGGGACGACGACCCGCAGCTCGAGGACCGCCTGCGAGCGCTGGGCGAGCGCTGGTCGCACGCCTGCGCCTGGACGCTGGCGCGGCTGCGGCGCCTGCGCGCGCTCGCGCCGCTGGCCGAGCGGCTGGGGGAGCTGCGGGCCCGCGCCACCGCGCTCGAGCCCGACCTCAAACAGGTCAGTACCGAAAAATGTTTGTGACATCATTCGGTGCAGATATAAAACTCATTGTATGGAAATTATTCGCAAATTCGCTATTTTATACAATAAAAAGGTACATATAAAAATGGTTAAAACACATTAAAACCACTTGTTGTCTGTAAAGTCAGTATACGGACGGTAATTTTACGTCATAACGTCATAATGCAACACAAGACGAACTCCTAGGCCGATCGTGCTTCTCTATCGCTTGAACGTGACATTTTTTCGTGCGTGCAGCCTGCGTTCATAGATTTATAAGACGTTATCACGTCAAAAAAGCTCCTTGTCAATGTAAAAAAAGAGGCATAAAATGATATACAGGATGACTTGAAATTCGATACATTCCTTTGAAAGACAGAAAGTAGACCTCATTTACAGTAATATTTTTCATGGCATCCCCTATCCGAAAGTTGATATTTACAAAGTTATTGAAATTTCAAAAATGTTTTCTTTATTTTCGACTTTTTGACTTTGACATGACGTATTTTTAAATTTTTTTGTCTTCTTTTTTATTTCTACTATATTTTAACCGTCAATGAGTCAAATAATATTTTTAAGGAATAAATAGGGACAAACTAAGCGAGAATTTTTCATTATGAGACATGAAACAGAATTTTATTTTAAGAAAAATGCACATTTTTCTTAAAAACAGGTGATTTTCTTAAAAAAAATGTATGATACAATGCGTACAAATATTCTAAGTAACTTCCTTATCTCATTTACAGGCCCGTAGTCTTCTCCGTACCTCTGTTTTGATTATTCTGGTAGTAAGACTAGTTTTGATTTCTTCTGCTGCATTTCTTATGCGGCTTCTGAGCTCCTCTACAGTAGTTATGGGTGTAGTATACACCAAAGCCTTCCTATGACCCCAAAGATAAAAATCACACGGGGTCAAATCGGGACACCGTGCTGGCCAAGGAATTGGCCCGCCTCGACCTATCCAGCGATGTGGGTAAGTTTGGTCTAGCCACTGGCGTACGCCGAGGCGGAAGTGGGCCGGGCTACCATCATGCTGGAGTGTATACTACACCCATAACTACTGTAGAGGAGCTCAGAAGCCGCATAAGAAATGCAGCTTTGACGACCTCTGTGGCTCAGTGGTAAGCGCGATGGCGCTTAAGCCCGGAGGTTGCGGGTTCGAATCCCGCCAGGGAACAAAAATATTTTCTGTGTTCCTGGGTCATGGATGTGTATTAAATATGTGTATTATATAATAAAAATCTTAAACATATGTATAGTATAAAAGTATTAAATATATTTCCGTTGCCTGGTACCCGTAACACAAGTTCCTCGAGAACTTATCACGGGACCAGATTGACGTGGTGTGAAAGCGTGGTGATTAAAAAAAAAAAAAAAAAATACTAGTCTTACTACCAGAATAATCAAAACAGAGGTACGGAGAAGACTACGGGCCTGTATCAGAAACAGAGGTTCGCATTTTGAACAAGACCTAAAGTAGAATATTTATTATTAAATTTAATTAAACATTGATGTTTTTTAAACACAATAAACGTAATTAAATTCAAGTTTTTCCTTTTATTTTAAACTTATCGCAAATAAATTGATTTAGACATTATTTCATTTTACTTCTATGTTTACTACAACGTCATATTTTTATGTAGACATTTGCACCTTTTTGGAAAGCTAATGAGATAAGGAAGTTATTTAGAATATTTGTACGCATTGTATCATACATTTTTTTTAAAGAAAATCACCTGTTTTTAAGAAAAATGTGCATTTTTCTTAAAAGAAAATTCTGTTTCATGTCTCATAATGAAAAATTCTCTCTTAGTTTGTCCCTATTTATTCCTTAAAAATATTATTTGACTCATTGACGGTTAAAATACATAAAAAAAATCACTAAAAAGACAAACATTTTTAAAAATACGTCATGTCAAAGTCAAAAAGTCGAAAATAAAGAAAAAAATTTTGAAATTTCAATAAATTTGTAAATATCAACTTTCGGATAGGGGATGCCATGAAAAATATTACTGTAAATGAGGTCTACTTTCTGTCTTTCAAAGGAATGTATCGAATTTCAGGTCACCCTGTAAATATATAAATATTAAGCACCTATCTATCTACTATGGCACCACGATATGGTTCGATTAGTAAAAAAAGATAGTGTGAATTCCCTATAACCCCAATATAAAATATTCACAACTCAAGTTGGTGACATTGGTGACAGATGGAGGCGTACCCGGCGCGCGAGATCGGCGAGGTGTTGGAGCGCATCACGGCGCTGCAGCGCTGCGGGGCGGCGCTGCGAGCGTTGCGGCGAGAGTTGGCGGCGCTGGGCGGGGCGCTGGCTGCGGTGGGCGGGGCGGAGGCGGCGCGCGAGGCGGACGCGGCAGACGCGCTGACTGACACGCTCGAAGCGCTACACCTCATGCTCGCCGTGCAGGCCGATCGGGTGGGCCACTCACCATCACAGATCAAACAATATTATATATAACATAAAACGAGATATTTACAAAGTTTTCTTTCTAAATAGCTTGACCTACCCTCTAAAGTACATGTAATACAACGAACAAACCAATTTCAGATCAAAGAGCTGGGCTTCGAGTTTGATATGGAAGAGGAGAGCACCAGCACCGGCACCAGTACCGGCACCAGCGAGCACGCCAAGAAGCCGCGCCTGTCAGAGAGCGCCGACTTCCAGGTGGGGTACAAGGTGTTCGAGGACTGGGCGGATAAGACAGAGAAGGAATTGGATGAGGTGAGCTAGCATGGGGTACCATATACTTTTATATTATTTAACTGTTCCCGTGGTGTAATTCGCCAAAAAAAACTTTATCTAAATTAAATAGCCTATAACCACAATAATTATGATATCAGATACATCAGTGTTTTTAATTAATGAAAAAAAGGAGTTCTTAATCAGTAAACGATAACCATTCATTCATTGTTATTGACTTAAACGTATTTATAATATTACTAGCTGTTGCCCGCAGCTTCGCCCGCGTTAACTTTTAAAATTTGAGGGGTTGACCACCCTTATCACTTAGGGGTATGAAAAATAGATAGTAGCCGATTCTCAGACCTACTGATTACGCATATAAAATTTGGTAAAAGTCGGTAAAGTCGTTTCGGAGGAGTACGGTAACTAACATTGTGACATGGAAATTTTATATATTAGATTAGATACTATTGTGACCATATAATTGCAAATAAATATGCATATTTTCAAAGTTTCTAAGTTTTTTAAAAACAAATATTTTAAAAATCTGTTTGTGCATTGTTATTGCTAAACATTGACTTTTTTGATAAGTATAATGTAACAGCATATAAAAATATTTTATCGAATTTTAGATTTTTTTACGCATTTTATTTTGATTTGTGCTCTGAATAATGCATTAAAAGTATTATAATTAATGTAATTTATGTGTGTCTGTCAGTGCGGTCGGTCGCTGCAGCAGCGGTGCGACCCGGCGCAGCGCGACGCGGCACAGGCGCTGCTGCGGCGTGTGCAGCGGGAGAGCGAGGACAAGCGGGCCGACTTCGCGCACGTCGAGGAGATACAAAGGAGGCTGGCCAAGGACCGCGCGCTCAGGGGTACGTACGAAAGGGTTAGTGAATGTGTGTGAGAGAGAAAGAAATAAGAATGTGTGATAAGTCAGAGAGAAAAAGAGAGAGAGAGATGTGGATGTAGCTGAAAAAGTATGAGATGCAGAAGTGGAAGCAAAATTGATTATGCTCTGAACTACAACAGGTTATTCTCATCCATCCGCTTTGAACATAGGCCACTTTTACTTGCATGTAAGACAACTGATCCTATACACCCTACTTGTATTACTAAGAGTAGGCCTTGCTAATGGTTGACCAAGATTAGTGAATGCCAATTTAAAACTTCTCATCAGTTTCATTAGATTATTATATAACCAACTCATGAACCTTAATAATAATTATTATTATATTAATATTATTTCAGAGGAGGCCAAACAACATGCGGACAGTATCGAGGAACTGAAAATGCGATGGGAGGCGATACAAAAGTCGCTACTCGAATTGCGAAACACGCTCAACCTTCTAGAAGACAAGGACAACTTCTACAAAGGTCTCGAGGCCTTCCAGAAGGAGCTAGAAGACATCCACTCATGGAAGAACAGGATGCTGAAGGAGCCACCTTCAAACAACCAGCTCATCCACTTGAGGAACAGGATCCGAGTGATGAAGCAAATGGAACTACGGCTTAAGGAGTTAAACGCACAATCGATAATACTCCTAACGAAATCGATATCGAAATCGCACAAAGACGACATAGAGACAGACTCGAAACGAGTCAACGAAGACTTTGAAGAGCTGATCACTTACCTGGGGAAACGAGAGGTGGAGATCAAACTGGCTCTTAACAAGAGAACGACCCTGCCAATCAACGATGAATACAAGTCAGTCCATAACAAAATACAAGATATGGAGGCGCAGATTATAGCGGAGCACGCCATCATCTCCTCGAAGGAAGATATGCTGAAGAGATTGGAAGAGTTGAAGAGACTCCGCTTGCAGTTTGATGATATGCAGTCATCATATGATAGTGTCGTGAAAGAGAAGCGAGAAAACTACGAGAAGGGCAGCGTCCAGGAGTTGAACTTGAGGAGCAGCCTCGAGAATCTGGTCCTCAAGTTCTCAGACTCTAAAACTATTTTGGAAGGAAAGATCAATAAACTGCAGAAAGGTAATTATTTCGTTTTCCATATGAGACACTAGTGTCTAGCTAAAAATGGTTAAAAACTTGAATGTTAAATGAAAATGTGTGACTAGATTTTGATTGAACTAATGTGAATAGCTTAAAAACGTTTCAAGCTACTGTTGTATGTAAATTAATATATAACAAATACATTATCCAAGGCAGAACCTACTGCATTTAGTTAATTTTATTACTGATACTGATGGCAAGAAAATAGATGCACAATCATAACTGTATGCAAGCCTGCATATATTTCAATATTTAACCCAAAATTTTACCTCCAAAATCTATAAATATATTTTTTAATCCGACTGGTGCCTTGGGAGATTACCGCGTTTAAACAAACAAAACTTTTTAGCTTCATTATTATTTAAAATGTCTTGCAGGTATCGAGCTGCTCTCGCAGTTGGAGGCGGAGTGCGGCGAGGTGCGCGCGTGGCTCGGGGGCGTGCGGCAGTTCTGTACCCGCCCCGCCCCGCCCACCGGCGACGCCGACGAGCTTGCGCGCCTGCTACGGGACAGCAACGTACGTTCACACATACTGCCACGTTACATGTATACGTACATACTGTATATCAAAGAATCAATCCTAAACAATGGAAACCGATAATTATTAAACTAGCTCTACTAACTGTCTGTTCATCGACCCAATCTTTAAACAGCTGATTTGACAACTGTCTGAAAATAATTGCTGGTTTAATTTTTCTCACACTATTTTATCAACATTTAATTTAAAAAAAACATATTTTAAGGTTGAACTAGTCGACGGCGCGAACTCTAACAAAATTATTGCTATCTCACCTGACATAGTGCGCGGATGGCGCGGACATTTGTGCTAGAATGAAATGCACAATGATTCATTCCGAAAATGTCCTTTTAGCAAAACAGTTATTATAGAAAAACTAATAAGTGTATCTTTTCAAAATAAATTTATTTTATCTTTTGAATAACTAAACTATATCTGTACGGGCTTTATTTTTGAGCTTTCGTGCTTGGTATACTATTTATTTACGCCCAAAGTTGGGCTAAAATCAGTGTTGAAATACGAAAGATTAGAAGCTTGTATTTTTAAATGTATATTTTTTTTTACGATTTTGGGTACATACACACATAGATAACGACGAGATCAATTATTTATATTATCTTTAGTTTTTCATGGTCAACGTCAAACATTGTAGTAATTACTGTTCTGCGTTTGTATGGAAAGATGAGCGACTTGTGTAACCTTAAACTATAATATTTTGTATAATTGAGTCAATAAAAAAACGTCTTGAATATTTAGAATTTAAAAATATAGATTTTTTCTACATCACCCGAATAATAACTGCTTCATGTGTAATATAAACAGATAAAGTCTTAATTATGGATAACATTCAAAATTCCTTTGATACGTTTCAGAAATTCGAAGAGGAAAAACCAACTTACAAATCAAAACTGGATAACATAGAGAACACCAAAGAGCAAATACTGGAGGACTGCGAGGAGAACCTAGCCAAGTCCATCACGGACAGCACCAAAGACCTTCACAAGCAATTCGAAGCTACCACTAAGAACTCCTTCGAGCTGAACGAAGCTCTCCGTAGAGCGTTGGAGCGGACCGAGAGTGTGTTCTCCCGGATTGAGGATATGGAGAAGTGGCTTGACCAGCTGCAGGCGGAGATACCCCGGGACGAGGAGTGCGCTATCGCAGACTCGGGCCAGCTGTACCAGATGAAGACCAGGTTCCAAGCACTCAAGGACAAGTGCGAGGAGAAGACTGTGGAGTTCAGAGATCTCAGCGAGGAGGGTGAGTCTAAAGCAGCTTTTTTACTTAGCGTTATTACTCCTCATAATTATACTTATAAAATATATATATTCTTTTTTATTTATTATAACTTCAATATGTAACAGAGTTATTATTACATTTTAGACATAAATATGTTAAAGAATCGCTAAAAGATTACTTTGTGTAGCGGCTTATGGTACTTGAAAGGTTCGTCACTTATTGCATTGTTGTCCGCATGTTAACTTGCGTTGACGGTAGATTTATAACGGAATACGGGCTTATAATAATACCGACAGCATATTATAGCCTTTTGAAGATCATAAGTTTAAAAAAATATCATAATAATATGTTGTTCATAACTTATATCGTCTCTCAGGTCACATTTCATAGCAAAAATATTTCATATAAATTGGTCGCTAGTGGCTATGTGACGGCATTGAGTGTGATAAACACATTTGGTGTGTTTATGTGTCCAGGTAACGAGATGCTAATGGAGGGCGAGCGCGCGGCGCTGGCGCGGCGACTGACGCAGCTGAGCGCGCTGTGGACGCGCCGCACGCACTGCGTCTACGAGCGATACAAGTGCGTACAGTACTGCCAGGTCTCCCACTACAAGGACCCTTAAACACTAACTTAGACCAACTTGAGCTTTTGGGTACTCCCATTAGCTTGATGAAGGAACAAAAGACTCCGCTACGACAGCTAGTTCTACTATACTCAATCCACGGAGACGAGTTAATACAGCTCTCTGTTACGTAATACCATACAAATGACAAAAGACAGTGGACCAATCGCGGAAAACGAGACTATGTTTTCCCTATTAACTTATACGTGGATAGAGTATAGTGATTATCTAACTAACAAGATAAAATTTATTTTAATAAGTATGAGCATTTCACCACCGGACATCGTATCAAAATTCAAAATTTCACCCACACCACCTCAATGTCCAGAAATCGACAACAGTTTTATTTAACGGCGTATCCTGCCCCACCATCGAGCATATAATCGGAATAGAGCAGTAATGTTGTGTTTTGTATGAAAACAAAATGCGCCAAATTTGTGTTGCGACGCTGCGCCGGTTCTTAGCTGTGATTGGCTAACTGATGACCGTTGATGGATAACTGGCCGATGGGACGTACTTACAGATCACTGGTTGGTTGAATTACTATAACGTTAGTAACATAGCACTGACCAAATTTGGAATTTTATGGCTAATATTACTCATATTACTACGGTTATATGCGCGATATACCCCACACAACCACTATGTGGAACCAGCTGTCACCCAACCGATACGACATACAAGAAAAGATCATACTTATATCTCAGGACAACAATGCATTTGTTCAGTAGGTTAAAAGTTTATCGTGGTCAAATGACTGGTGACTAGCAAATTTAATATAAGGATGCTTTTTAAAAAAGCAAGGACCGCCCCATATTGATGGGGTGCGATTGAAGCCGCTGACAGGGGCCCATAAGCCCCGATTCAGCATCCTCCGAGCCCCGCAAGAAGACTACGGGCAAGCCCGACTTTTTGGAGAAATGATTTATAAATTGTTACATATTTAAATACATATTACTATTCGTGCGTACGATGATATAATACGGGTGTGTGGGCGTGTCAGGGTGCTGACGGAGGCGTGGCACGAGTCGGGCGAGCTGCGTTCGTGGCTGGCGCTGCGGGCGGCCTGGCTGGACGGGCTGCAGCGCCGCCTGCGCCCCGCCGCACCCGCCGACGCAGAGGAGATCGCCGACGAGCTCTACGTGAGTACACGCACGTACAAGGGGGGGAGGGATTTACCGATAGAACTGACACATTGTACCATGCTCCCGTCTGCATTGGTGTAGCATCGTGTTTATTACTTCCGTCGAATAGTTTTACCGTGTTGGTGTCTGTCCGTATTTATGACGTGATAACGTTTTATAAATCGATGGACGCCGGCTGCACGCACGAGAAAGCAGACTCATTGTCGCGTTCCTCCTGAGCCGAGCGTGCAAGCAAGAACGCGAATCGGCTTGTGACGCATTATGACTTTATTACATAAAATTATCGACCGTAAACCAACTTTACAGACAACAGGTAGTATTTTTTGCATTTGCGAGTACTCGTAAAATAAATCAAACAGAGACAGTACTAAATATGTGTAAAAATGTGAAACAAATTAATTTGGCAATTAGTATTACGAGTTACTATAGAATAACTATTTTTGGATGGTTTATTTTCTTTATTCTTAGAAACGATTAAAGCGGAATGAGGTTTTGGACACTCATAAAGAGATAAACAGACAGTTTTAGATAACAATGGTATATGCGCAGGGCCTGTAAGCACCTACTATCGTTCGGGTTAATAGGAAGTGAACTGAAGGTTTCGGAACACTTGTTTTTATGTAATGTAACAACAAATTAAATGTTTTCAGATGTTTTCCTTTACTTATGTTCAGTGACCTAGCTTCTTATCGAATTTTATGATTCTATATCAATGGGAAGTACCCATATATAGGTTTTGGTTCGACAGACAAGCAGACAGACAATGAATGATTGTTATATCGTAAGGGCTCCATTTTGTCATTTTGAGAGGCACGGAACCGTCATTAATTTTATATTCTAACAGTACTTTCCGTGAATAACTGTATGATTGTCCAGGAGCTGGAGAACTACCTGGCTCAGGGCAGCGACTCGCAGCTGGAGCGCATCGAGGCGGTGGGCCGGCAGCTCGCCGACGCCGATATCATGAGGGACAGCATCCGCGCCGAGCTACACGCGCTCAGCGAGCGCTGGCGGCTGCTGCAGGACCAGGTGAGACCATAGGGACAGGCATGTGGAGAAGTTAGGGGCTGCTGTAGCACCAGGTGACAGCTGTGGAGATAGGCAGGTGGGGAAGAAGGTATGTATTATGGCTGTAGGGCCAGGTGATTAGCTATAGGGATATGCAGGAAGATGGCTAAAAAATTTGGAGCTGATACTGACCCAAGTGAGGTGGTTGCAGCTGCAACAGCCATAGGGGTAGTTATAGATGAATCGTCCAGCACTGAGTACCTCTTTTCGGATATGGAAATAGCAAAATGGTGTATAGTTGTTGAGGCTAGGCCAGCCAGGGAAAGTAAGGGTGGTAAGGTGGAGTACTTATATTAGAGACCTACCACTGTGGCTCTGTTTACTTTACAGTTTACATGAATGGATGAACACTCGGGCTCGATACAGTAACAAGAACGGTATTGACTACTTTTAGCATTTCTTTTTCACTGATATAGAAACGTGCACAAGTAAGGCCGGCAACGCACCTGCTAACCCTCTGGTGTTGCACGTGTCTGTGGATGTCGCTTTCAAGTACCATTCACAAAAGTCTGTTTGCCCCTATGCTATAAAAAAAGTGGCGTACCTCTTATATATATTTAACCGGTGGGAGGGAAGCGCTGTGCCGCGCTACCGGCTGCATGGGTACCACTATCTTGCTTGTTTCTCCCGTGAAACAGCTTTGCTGTGTTTCGGACAGAAGGGGAAGAGCAGTGTAATTACTGGCACCGAGACTTAACATCTTTTGTCTCAGGCTGATCTCGTTCCAGGTAAACTAGTTTATGTTCATGGGCGACGTCAACCACTTATCATCAGGTGGCGCGTTTGCTAGTTTGCCTATTCAACTAACATAAAAAAATGTATAAGCACTTACTTCAAGTCGTGTGTCTCCACTATCCCACTTGTGGGCAGGCGGCGGAGCGGTGCCGCGCACTGGAGGCGGCTGCGCGGGAGGCGGCGACGGGTGAGCTGGAGCTGGACGCGCTGCTGCGGCGCCTCGACGATCTCTGGGACGCACCCCACACGCAGGTACGAGCATACACGCAAAAACGTACACACAGTATATACAAAGACATACTCGCAAGAACGTGAATAAAATACGAACATATGCGCCCGGATGTGATCACATGGAAGTACATATAATGTCACCAAAAAATGTATAACGTAAAATTAGAAATGCGAATAAACAATGTAATCGCTGCAGTCAAAGGCATTTTTATATAATAGTGATGTTGACAGTATTCATATAAAAATATAATTTTGATGTTAATTGGTTTATTCTGAAAAAATACAATATTTTCCCTTATTTTTATTTGATTAAATTAATATTTAATAAATAAAATGTTACAAAATTTAAAATAGGTCACGTGATCATAAACGGAAATGACGACACCTGTTCCTATTTAGCGGAAGCGGAAGAATATTGACGTACTTTATACACCATTTTCCGTACGCAGTACATATTGTAAAAACCAATTTTCAGGCGTTTTGACAGTGTACATACACATAGGCACCGTACAACAATTATAAAACTTAAAAGCCATTTTTTATTAACGACAACTAGAATCATTTTATAATTTTTACGATGTTTAACAACATATGACGTCACGTGACAAGTGTTAGCATTTTGAAGCGAAATTTAAAATGCATTATAAAATGCAAGATTTTATAGGCATTAGACGTATTTAAGCAAAAGTTAATACTATTTACGCCTCTATTAGATATTTATAAATGATCTATAAACATTTATGAAAAATGTCAACATCCCTATTGTACTACATTATTAACACCTTTATAATGTTGCCTTAGGAGGACTAATAAAATAGTTCAATATATTATAAAGTTTATTTAGACACCACTAATTGGTTAGTATTAAAATGAGTAATGCGCTGTGTGTATGATGCTTATTCGCGAACTGACTTTATTATTCTAATGTACAATGGTTGACAAAAGATTTGATGAGTTGACGTTTTAAGTGAATGTATATGAATGTACATGAACCGTACAATGGTATTGTACTTAAAAGGAGCTTTTTGAACGTCGAATCGAGTCTCCTGTTAAGTTATGGTTCCGCAGGTATCCCGCGAGCTGGAGGAAGTGCGCGGGGGGCTGGCGCGCGTGCGGGCGCAGGTGGACGAGCACCGCGCCGCCGGCCGCGCGCCCGCCGCCGACCGCCTCGCCGAGCGACTGCGGCTAGCTCAGGTAGGGGGAGGAGTACCAAGTGACGTATTTTTAATACTTGAGAATTCTAATATTAGTCTACGTTAATACCGGTAGGAGGAGAGAGTTGTGTCGGTCTAAGGTCTTATTTGAACTATGAGTCAATTTTTCTGTGGAAACAAGGATAGAAAAGGCAGTATTTGTTGTGTATTACTGGCATGGAGACTCGTCTACGATCTGACGTCTACGATATGGACGAACTCATGAACGATCATACCAACGGGTAGAATACAAGTCATCGGATTTTAACAGAGGAAGCTGGAGAAGTTAGAAGAAGAAAGCCGACGCGTGTCCCCCGGCGATGCGGAGGCGACGGTAGGCGTGGCCAGCGACGTGGGTGGAGCCAACGGGGACGGGGGCGGGGCGGACGTGTGCGCGCGGCTGGCGCGGGCCAGCTCCACGCTGCGCGCGCTGGCGGACGACGCGGCGGCGCTGGCGCTGCACGCGGCCCATCCCGACGCGGTGCGCCCGCAGCTGCGCCGCTGTCTGGTAAGCGTGACCATTTAATATCCTTAATATTATAAATGCGGAACTGTATTTACCTTTTCCCGCTCACGACTCGACGAATTTTCATGAATTTTGGTTTAGAGTTATAATTTGACTTTGGAGGAGAACGTAGACTACTATTTGTCATAAAAAATAATAAGGGGATGAAATATGGGATGAAAGTTATGTCTTTATATGCTTCTGGTAAAATATAGTGCTTTAGAAATTATCAAGCGAAGATGCGGGCAACAGCTAGTATGTATATAGGTAATTTGTTTGTTGAGAACTCTTCAGATTTATTGTAATATCAGTAAATGTATCAATTAAATGGGTTACATTTAATGCAATGCCTATGTTTTATTAAAGTAAATTACCATCATCGTGAGGTTTGTGTGGATTTTCTCGAACACGTTTTCGTTAACATAATATTATAGGTATTATTCTAGTATGCTCTCTCGAACTCGACTCGAAGAATTTTGCAATGTTCATATAATGTGAACTACGATCGAAGTAGTAAAGCGAATTATGAATCAGACAAGAGGGAGCTGACTCAGCTGACGATCTTGTAAACAAATATTTTTATGTAACATAACAAATTAACAGTTTTGAGATTCTTTTTATTTATGCAATGAAAACTAGATTCTCGGATGATTGGATTTACTATATAAGGTTTGGTAAAATCAATTACGGAAACTTTGGGCAAAACCCCGGCGTTAAAACCCCGTTACGTCAGTCGAATCAGCTGTCGAGACATGAACCTGATGACCTTTCTTGTGTTTATTTATTGCGCGCTGGCGATTTAATGCAATAGATTAAATTTCTTGCAATTTTCTATTTTTTTTTAATTATTAATTTTATTTATTTATTTTCGATTTTTTTTCCTAAACGTCTTTACACAAGCAGTAGATAACGTGCCCAAAGTTTCCGTAATTGATTTTACAAAACCTTATATATAGGTTTTGGATCGACGGACAGACAACGAAGTGATCTTATAAGGGTTTTGTTTTGTCATTTTGGGGAACGGAACCCAAAAATAGGTTTTCTATTCGACTTTGCTTCGATTCGGCTACTTAATGCGCCTCCAATAACGCACCCGTGTTCGTGTCGGGCTCAGGATTGGAACTTGGGTCTCTATGGCACGACATCGCGGGGACTGCTTAGTAGCGGCCGAGCAGTCCCCCCTTACCCCCTTACGAGGAGTAGTCTGGAATTCGCCGGGGCCAGCCTGCCGCTGAGGTGATCCAGTCTGTCGCCTGCATATCCGGGACCCTCAAAAAGCGGCTGAAGGCACTCACAGTGGTTTTAGTTAGGGTGGGCACTCCCAGGTGCGAATCCCACATTGGGTCAGGATCTGAATGAAGATTCTGGCTGCATCCATAAGGATTTCCCTGCGATTGGTCTTGACGTTTATTGCAAGTGGCCTTTAATATTATATACAATTAATATAAACAGCGTTGAAAGAGCTAGATGTGAAAGTACCTCTCCACCATGGTTCAAGCCTTGTCCCAGCACCTTGGGCGATGTCAAGTGAACCGAGGGGGCTACTCTTTGTACCCCTGAGAGGGTACATAAGAGCAGAGGGGACAAGGGGCCCCACCATGGTTCAGGTCTTGGCGTGGCGGTGGGGCTCAGTAACCTAGGGTGAGCCGCTGCACCTTAGGCGAAGTGAATTGGGCCGAGGGGGCTCTTTGTACCCCTCTTATAAAAAGGGGACAAAAGAGCAGGGGGCAAAGGCCGAGGATGGGAACCTCACCCCATTGTACTGTCCCGACGTTGGGAGGGGTTGTTCTGTGGTGCGGGACAACTCCTCTGTGGAGGTGGCGTCGGTCCATTGCGGGACTGACTAGCCGTCGAGGTGCCCTGTTTGTTTACTAGATCCGGGGCACCTCACCAAAGGCGGCATTGGTGGCACCCACCGGGTTTTAGTGGGTATAGCTGTGTCCACTTACCAGTTGTCGGGCGCAGCGAGTCTCACATACCTGCGTGGGGAGATCCACTCCCCGCGGGACGCCTCAGAGCATTTCCCGGCGTTAAAGAATAAAAAGAGGGGACAAGGGGCAAGGATGGGAACCTCACCATATTGTACTGTCCCGACGTTGAGAGTGGTTGATCTGTGGTGTAGGACAACCCCTCTGGAGGTGGCGTCGGTCTCCCTCCCTCTCATGCCGATGCGTCAGAGGATTTCCTGACGTAAAAGAAAAAAAGAGGTGAAAGTACCTGCTATATATAATTCACGCGACGCGTGTGTAATTTATACACCACAAAGTATTTAATTCCCCCCTCGATGGGTAATGTCTAATCCAATAGTACTAGTAATACGATCTCTTTGGGTAGGAACGAATAGGAGATAAAAAGAGGAAAAATAAAATAGGGGTAATTCTTTTGTCAAAATGATTCATCTATACGGATAAATAAAATTGAAGTGTCTGTTTGTAATATTAAAATAACAGCTTTTAATTGAATGCTACATGGTACATATACAAAAATAACATTTTTTACAATTTTTGTCTGTCTGTCTGTTTGTTCCGGTTAATCTCTGAAACGGCTAGAATCTAGACCGATTTTTATGGGACTTTCACTGACAGCTGGTGTTATAAGGAGTATGCGGGTGAAGCTGTGGGAAACAGCTAGTATTATGTATGATAAAAAATCATCATCATCATCGTTTAATAGTAATTATCTTGAAAATATTACCCGACTACGACAGGGGAGGTATGTTTTTTAGGTGCATTGGCTTGATTATAAAAATTAAATGGCGGCTAAGGCGCTATATTCTAGAATGGGGCAATGAGAGCAATGCATGTTTCAGGATTTTGATACATAAAAATAGCCTCTGTTTAGAAACACTCGTCTGCGGTCTGTTCGCTGAGGATCAACATAGTCGACTATATCATCCATCTTACATTTAACATCAATGTCACCATCAACGAGTCATTATATTATATGTAAACAGAACACAAATTGAAATATGAATATTTAATACTTTTACACTAAACATATTATATTTAATATTTTTATTATATAATTACACATATTTAATACACATCCATGACCCAGGAACACAGATAACTTTTTGTTTCCTGGCGGGATTCGAACCCGATACCCTCCGGCTTGAATGCCAACGCGCTAACCATTGAGCCACAGAGGTCGTCAGTTCTCTCATTCCAACTATAAAGGGGTATGATGAATGAAACATGAATGGACCAGGGTCAGTCGTGGTGGTGTGTGGTGTGTGGTATGTGTGGGCGCGGCTCGACAGACCATTGTTGATGTTGAAAGGATTCCACGGGCCGCGCGCAACGTCCCAATGGATACGGCATATTTATTATTTAAAATAGTCGTAGTCTTCCAAGGCTCCGTTCCTCAAAATGACAAATGAATATAGGATCACTCCATTGTCCTTCCATCAGTCCGGTAAACCAAAAACTATTAGCTCATGTTTGATATGAAATTGTGCAAGTGTAGTTATGGACTAACAAACAACAAAATATTAAGTTAACTGTTGTCCCTGGCTTCGTCCTTAACTTAAATATTCGAGCCATCTAGCCTGTATCCTTGTGAATGTTATCTATTTCCTTACTATATTTTATTTAAATTCGATCAATGGCTTAGACGTTCTCACAAACTAGTTATTTTTTATCCATTCATAATATTAACAAGAAGCAAATAAAACATAAATGCGTCATCATCACTATCATCCATTTTTAGCCTAATCAACTACAACTCAGGAAAAAAGCCTCTATTCATGAACGCAGGGACGGCCCATCCCCGCCACTAGCATCCACACGGACTAGTCAGACGTCAATCCGTTTTCCCTCATTGTTGTATGATAAGTTTAATTAAACAGTTTCGTGGCTGCGTGTTTTAATCAGCTCCCGCCAACACGGAGCTCGCGGATCACTCGCGCACGCCATGAGCTGGAACGCTGTCTATTTGGTTTTCTCTCTTACAATGACCTTTTATAAGTGGCTTGTAAGATGCTTAAGACTTTTATTACTACAGACACCTTCTCCTCTAAAGTCATCTTCTTAAACTTCCTAGGGACCTAAAGGGACAAATAAACGGACATCCTGGATGGACTGTCTAAATCCCTTCAAAGAATGTCTGAATCCGGCTTTAGAAAGATTTCGTTAGGAGTTATTAATTTAGTGTTTGTTTTCAGAGATTCTATCGCACGCTGAGCGAAATAAAATCAGAAGTTGAGTCCATCATTAAAACTGGACGTAAGATGGTGGAAGAGAAATCGGTTCCGGACCCCCAGGAGTTCTCCAAGAAGATAGACGCTCTCAAGGAGTTGTACAATAAGCTTGGCGCCCACGTCACAGAGTCCAAAAGCAAGCTAGAGACGGCGCTGCTGACGGCCCGCGAGATACAGAACGACGTACAGAGCTTGACTACCTGGCTCCAGGGGTTGGGCAATGTTGGCAAGCAGACCCTGGAATTGGAGATGTCCAGAATGGAAGCCATCAAGGACAAACTGAACGCCAGTTACATGGAGTTTGCCAAAAACTGCGATCCCGTGTTTTTGGAGAATCTCAAAGAGCAAATCGACGATATCAATACCAAATGGGACAATCTGAAGAAGCACGGATTGGGGAAGAAAGAAGATGGGAAGAAGGAAACAGAAGCAGAAGTTCTTCAGAGGTACTTGAATGATATTGATAGAGAGTTGGACAACCATGAGACTATGTCAGCGGCGAAACTTCGAGTGCTGAAGACGGAGGTGAAATCCAAAGGAAACGAAGTGGAGACGATGGAAAACAAAGCGTTGACCAAACAGTGGGAGAGGATCCTAGAGAAAATAACGGTAAGTGGTTTTACTTTGCTAAGCTTGAGTTTAGTTAAGAATTTATTTACAAACATAACGTATTGTTTTGTTATTGCTATACGGACACTGTTAATACACGCACAAGCTTCGTGCAATAATACACAAAATCGGTAGCATTTAATCATTGGGTGTGAAGCGTTCCTTCTTGTAAATAACTGTGTACATATTGGTGTTGGTGTGAAGAGTGCTTGATCACGATATCATCGCGGCTTGGACTCACTGGTTTCATGCTTTCATTCACGACGCTTGGGGATCATGCATACATCAGGGGCCCTAACATAACGATATAAGACTGTCTGCCTTTCCAGGCGATGTCTGAGAACATTGAGAGAGACGTGATCGAATACGAAAACGTGACGGACACGATCAAGAGGAGATTGGAGAGTCCGATCAATTCTCCTGAAACGGAGAGGCCGGAATTCAAAAGATCCAAAATCCCACTCGCTCTGAACAGCCCCGCTCCTATAAAGAAGGAGATTAAAGAAGGCGGAATCAGGAGTAGAGGTTCATCAGTAGAGAGACGGCAGAGGAAGGACTCGAGTCCGATGAGTGACAGCATGACCAGTACGATGTCCATCGATTCGATGGAAGGGTCTTTGATGGGCTCCCTACCTTCCACCCCCGGGACCCCGAGGAAAGACAGCAGCACATTCAATTTATTGAAGGACAGTGACTTGTTTACGCAAATCTCCAAAAACAAAATCGAAAGTGCCCCGGTGTTCGATCGAGCCAAGCCCAAGTCTGATCCTTGTCACATGGTCGCGGTGAAGGAGCACGAGATCATCAAGTCTACCGTCAGCCCGGTGGAGCCGATGGAGATCTACCCGTCAGACACGATCGAAACCGTCGTAGAATTCATCCCCCAAAACGTGGAGACCGTCGAAATCATTGACGATACCGAGGGAGAGTCTAATTACGACTCCGACGAGGGAACCAAACCTGTGGATTTGGGATCGGAGCCAAAGACGTTCGTGGTGGAAGTTAAAACGATGGAGCAACGCATGAAACCAACTCTAGGAATATTGAAACGCAGAGACGGCACCGAGAGAGACAGATCCAAGGTGGTCAAAGTTTCAGACATACCGGTCATCATTCCTGATACAGACGACGACACCTCTATGAGCACTCCACCCTCCACGCCCATGGACTCAACTGGGTCCACCGAGTGTCCCCTGCTCTATGACCTAGCGGTGCGACAAATGGAGGCTCATAAGAATTTGATGAGAGACGAAGTGAACGAATATCTGATACTGGACGAAGTGCCGAAAGACCAAGCGGCGTTACCTGAACCCTCCGCAACTGAGACACTTTCGAGCGACGTAGAGGCACCGAAACAGATGAAGAAAGTTGGAGTCAGCATATCTGGATCCACCTTGGAAAGACTCCGAAGGAAATCAGCCAGCTGCAAAGCTGAGGAAGAAGTTATATACTCTGAAGTCGAAGATACACCTCAGGTATATATTTTCCAATATTAAGTCGTTTTTGTGTTTTCACAATCACACGTGTCACTCAGTGTTATAAATTATTTTAGTTGAGATGTATTTAGTATGATTTGTTACCGAGAATAAATGAACTCAAGCAAATTGAGCGTCCTCCCAGTTTCCGTAAGAAACCCTCTCTTTGTCCAGTGTTTAAACGTTCAAAAAAGTTTTATTCTAGGCTGTCTTTCTTTTCAGCGATTTTATAGAGTATGTAACTCGTCTATCATCTCAATGCTATCATCAGTATCATCATATAATCAGTAAAGCTCCACTTAATTAATATCTAGATTTAAAGATTTTAAAACCTGTAATTCCAAGTATTGTTTTTTTTTAACCTTCGCAAAGAAGAAAGAGAGACTACTATATGTTTCGTTGAATATTCTATAAAGATTATAGATACAAAAAAACTAAAAAGTGAATATATTTTAGGCTCGTCTGTCAGCTTCCGATTTCGACGAGAAAGAACCATTGTCTACCTCCACCCCGATCAAAGAGGACAGAAGCAAACAGGTGCAAGTGGTGGCCATGTCTCCGAAACTACAAGAGGAGAGCCAAAAGGAGATTCCATCCCCCAAGTCGATATCCCCTAGTCCCATCCTCGCACACAAGTCGCATATCCCGGTTAGTAAGGAGAGGAAGGGATATGAGAAGTATCAGAGGACGGATGAATACGCTGAGGTGAGTTTCTTGGTATTATTGGTAATTGAAGTCGTTGGGTCTTTAAGATTCAATAACGGAGGTAGCCCAGATTAGTGGTCAACGCTTAAATATTTGATGATAATTAATATAAATGTGTTTTTAATGGCAAACAAGAGCCTTTTGGTCACTACCGATGCCCATAGACTCATAACCAAAAATTATGCAGATGCGTTGCCCTCTTTTTCCCTATCCCCACCGTATATTAGGGCCACCGGAAACTCACAAACCGCACGAAACGCGACAGCATAGCTGTCACTTGACGCCGGTGTTATGTGAGCGAGAGGTACCACCCCGGTTGTGCCGACCCAGACCCGACTCTTACAATTGTGTACCATTTTTACGGATGATTAAATAGCTTGAGAAATTGAGGAATGTTGATGTGGATTTAATGTCATTAGAGTCCTCTCATGGATGCTTAACTCTAGTTAGATTTATTTCCGTTATTAGTACTTCTAACTAGGCTAGACCTAACAATAAGTGTTTAACGTCAAAGGTCGTTCGGTCACCGCTGTCGATCCCTGTGGTGGGCCTAATACGACAAACACTTCCATATATGTATTTATTATTTTCACTGTAGCAGGTGTGCGAGGGCGAGAGCTCGGTGGAGGCGGAGGCGGAAGCGGAGGCGGCGGCGGAGGCGTTCCGCGCGCGCTTCCCGCACTGCGACGAGCGCGTGGTGTCGTTCGTGCGCGCCGCGGAGAAGATGGCGCGCCGCCTGCACGTCGTGAGTACATCGGCCTTGTGTTGACGTCGAAAATAATCTGTACTAATATTATGAAGCTGAAGAGTTTGATTGTTTGTTTGAACGCGCTAATCTCGGGAACTACTGGTCCGATTTGAAAAATTCTTTCAGTGTTAGACAGCTTATTTATCGTGGAAGGCTATAGGCTATATAACATCTCAGTGTGACATATAGGAGTTGAGTAACGTAAAGTATAAGATATAAAAGACGAGCTAAGCCCTTCAAAAGAGTTAATGTTGTTAATTCGCTCCTCACCTGTTTTCCCGGGAGACAGTCTAGACAAGATTCTTTAAAACGCCTTAACTCAATCGCCAAATTAATGAAACTCAATTAAGTATATGTTAGAAATAAAAAATATATAATTTAGTAACGAAAATCCGCCAATTTTGATTGTTTATAATTTATAATGTACACTTTCCCAATTAAGTCGAGGCTCAGGCGTAGGAAGCGTGCTAAAGAAATATATGGAGTAAAAAAATGAATTATTGAATGGTGTTTGTTTGTTTGCAGGTACAGCTGACGGTGGCGGCCGTGCCGAGCGAGCGAGATCCCGCCAAGCGGCTGGAGGTATGCGTTTCATCTTGTCGTCTAATAGATGTATTTTAGTGAGATTTTTTTTATATGTCACACACGGCCACACACGGCCACACACGGCCATCTGATCCCAAACTAGGCAGAGCCTGTATTTATGGCTGCATGGGTACCACCATCTTGCTTGTTTCTCCCGTGAAACAGCTTTGCTGTGTTTCGGAGAGAAGGGCAAGACAGGCAGTGTAATTACTGGCACCGAGACTTAACATCTCATGTCTCAGGATAGGCAACACATAGATGAGTTGCCTGGGCTCGTTCCAGGTAAACTAGTTTATGTTCATGGGCGACGTCGACCACTTAACATCAGGTGGCACGTTTGCCAGTTTGCCTACCCAACTAACATTTTAAAAAAATGGTACCCAGACAACTGATACATACTTATATATTTCTAAATACATACATATTATAGATAAATTACACCCAGACACAGAAAAAATGATCATGCTCATCACACAAACATTTGTCCTGGGTGGGAATCGAACCCAGTTCTTCCACCTTCAACCACCTTCTGCTTTAGCAGTCAGGATCACTAAGCAGTAACCAATAGACCAACATGCCAGCCAAATTGAGCGCTCTCTTGGACGCTTTTCTCTCCTTATATGGTTCTTATAACGTTTGTATAATAAACCATCCCTTGCCCACCGATGGGGGATATGGTTCATTTACCAACCGCGTGCACTGGTTCAGTGCTACCGCAGTTTCAACACCTCAGGACACCTGATAAGCTCGTGTAGCCCTACCAAACCTACATAATATATATAATATAAGCCCTACACTCACCCCAATGAGCCGCAGAACACCAAATTTACACTTTCACCATAGTTTTCCAATTTTTGATTCGCGCTGGTCGGCCGACACACACTATCGGTCCGCCATATTTTTCTCTTCTTTTTTGCCATCCTTTTCCGCTAGATGGCGCCGTACGTTCCCGCTCAAATTTAACCCCGTAAGAGCGAGACAAATATATACAAATATAAAATGTGCGAGTGAAGCGGCACGAGGCCTGTGTAATGTTGGTAGTATCAGTGCCGCGTTTAAAATTACAATAAAATAGCAACATAATGGCGCTAAAAACTAAACATCCCCCCGCCCGAGAAAGGCTAAAGCCTTTATCAACTAAAATCAACACCTTGGTGATGCAATAAACCGCAACATGCACCCCAATATAAAAATGAAAACCGCAACTTACTTACTTAAACTAGATACATTAAAACAGTTCAGTTACCACTTAATCGTCTAAAGGAAGTCTACATATTTTGACGACCGGACGTAGCATCGTACCTGTACTAATTTTATCAACCGATGCATAGCGAACCGCCGCTCTGCTACCGTCAGTGCCCCCAGAAGCCGCTCTTGCGACCTTCTGGCATTATTAATGAAGCGAAAACAATATGCTACGACCGCCAGTAGCATATTCAACTTACTATACCGCGTAAATATGCTGTCGTCTTCAACAAGTCCCGCCAGAGCGCGAACATTTACCTTCGGCTTCCGTAAGCCAGGTAATGGTTCATCCGCTTTGTCCATAATATTTTTGGGCCAGGTGTCCGCATCACCTGTCAACCAAGCAGGTCCCCACCATAAGGGATGTTCAATTAGATCCGATGCGCGACAACCGCGACTCGCAACATCGGCTGGATTCACATCCGAAGACAAGTGTCTCCAGGTTATGTCCAATCCGCAATTAACTATTTGTGAAACCCGATTTCCTTCAAATGTTTGTAACAGATGGGGCGATACCTTTAACCACGAGAGGACAATAGTACTATCGGACCATCCTAAGACCTTATCTATCGCCACATCTTCACTGATAGCAGTGACAACGTACTTAAGCAGTCGTACTAATAATGCCGCACCGCTAAGTTCAAGTTTGGGTATGGTTAGTTTGGATTTTACCGGTGCTACCCGTGATTTGGCCATCATCAAACTAATCTTAACCTCCCCGTCACTTCCTACGGTTCTCAGATAAACCGCTGCGCCGTATCCAAGCTCTGACGCATCTGAGAATCCGTGCAGAGAGCACGACTTGATGTTCTTTAATACAAAGCGCTCCAAACGCAACTGTGTGATCAGTGGCAGCTTTAAAATGTTCTGCCACTCCGCTATGACATCCGCTGGGGGTTCCGCATCCCACGATAAGTTTCCTAACCACAGCTGCTGCATGAGAATCTTGCCCTGAAGGATAACTGGACAAATCCATCCTAAGGGGTCAAATGTCCTAGCCAGCGTAGATAGGATCGACCGCTTCGTACAACCGCTAGTGTCACCGAGTTTCATTCGGTATGAAAAACTATCAGTGTTTGAATCCCATTGAATGCCTAATACCTTAAAGAAGCTGGGCTCGTCCGCATTATCAAATATCTTCTTAGGCTTCTCTAAGTGCTCCACGTCTATGTCACTTAAAATCTCCGGGCTATTAGAAGTCCACTTACTCAGCTCGAAACCGCCAGAGCGTAGTAAGTTTGTCAACTCAGTCTTTAGTTGACCCGCTTCCTCTATGGAGTCCGCTCCTCCCAAAATGTCGTCCATGTAGACTGAAGAACGTAGAAGACGCGCCGCCGCCGGATATCGCTCTCCTTCATCCTCAGCCAACTGCCTCAGCGTCCGAATCGCCAGGTAAGGACTGGACTTCATACCGTAACTGACCGTGTTGAGGGAGTATACTAACAACGGTAATTCCGGTGACTCTCTCCATAAAATTCTCTGAAACTGCCTGTCAGTTTCTTCTATCAGTATCTGCCTGAACATCATTCTAATATCCGTTGTGAAGACATAGGCATGTAACCTAAACCTACAGATGATATCCGCTATATCCCGCTGTAGCTTTGGTCCCGCATGCAGGCAGTCATTCAAAGACACTCCATTGCTAGTAGCACAGCTAGCATCAAACACCACTCTGATTTTGTCAGAGTCTGCTTTAAATATTCCGTGATGTGGAATCATATAACCCGTGTTCGCATAGTCCTCTGGTTTACCGCCACAGAGTGACATATGTCCCGTTTCCGCATATTCCCGCATAAAATCTACGTATTTCTTTTGAAATGCTTCGTTCGCATGAATCCGCCTTTCCATAGCCAAGAACCGCTTCATGGCCAATGGGACCGAGTTTTCGAGCTCAGGTCTGTCAGATAAAAAAGGTAACCGAACTTGGTACCTGCCGCTCTCATCCCGCTGATGAGTCATCATAAACACCGCTTCACATTCCAAATCCTTAGGAGCTTCGACCCTTGTGGGAACGTCTTCCACTTCCCAAAACCGCTCTAAAATCGCATCCGTAGTTGCGCCGCAGTAGAACGTCTGAGAAAAACAAGTCGCCTTAAGATAAGGATTTGGTACCGCAAACGTCACCGGCCCGGTTAATACGTGACCGAACACCGTATTCATAACCCGGGGTAAGTGATCGCAAATCCTGAGACATCCGCCGCCCAATAGAATGTCACACAGTAAATCCGCACCGATCAAAATGTCAATGTCCCGACTGACATAGAACTGTTCGTCCGCAAGATACAGTCCTCGATAATATTCCGCTAACTGGACTGGCAATGAAAAGCCAGGTAAATTACTTGTTATCTTGTTCAAAACCGTAGCCGTAGTAACGAGCTTCGGCTGCTCCGCATATCTCGGAGTCATGGTCAAAATAACCGCGCCTCTGCAACCGCTAACAGGGGCACCGCTCAGTCCCGTGACTGTGACCACGTTAGATTTAAACCGCTTTAAACCCAACCGCGCCGCGCATGATTCCGAAATGAAGGTACTTTGACTGCCGCCATCGAGCAGCACTCTGGCCTCCTGATAGTTTCCGCAACCGTCTAACACCCTCACAACTGCCGTCGCAAGCAACACCGTGCTTTGGTAAGCAGTTGTCTCACTACTAGCGTTATACGCCATCAGTCCAGTGACTCCAGGGACCGCACTACCTGTATGCTCACTGGCCGAAGGCGCGCTCGCACTAGGAGCAACATCCGAAAGGGGAGCCGGGTCTCTACTTGCCGCGCGTTGATCCCCTTTCGATCCTACCGCTGGTCGATCGAAGTGTAACAAATAATGATGCTTGGGCGAATTGCATTTATAGCAATTGACTTTATAAGTACATTGGCCAATATTATGATTATTCAAGCACCTAAAACACAACCTTAGGGATGTCACCTGACGCTTCCGCATAGTAGGCTTCATGTTTAAAAACTTCTCACATTTATTGATGAAGTGTCCGACTTTTCCGCATAGTCTACATGACGCCAAACCCGCATTACTAAGGGCCGCATGAGCCTTTACCGCATGACTCTGCCCCCCTCCGCCACGTCTAACCGCTGATGACGTGCTAACTTGGGGTTCAACACTAGATTCCAAAATCCGTATTTCAGTCTCTAAAAACTTCAATAAATCCGCAAAGGTTGGCAACTCCTTGTCGGCATGCTTGTCCTCAAAATGCTTTTTTAAGTTATTATCAAATTTTTGAAAATTGAGATAAAACAATAAGTATGACCAGGAACTAACAGGAAACTTCATCTTTTCGAGTGCCTTAGTATTTTCCATCAAATTATTCAACATCAATTTTAACCCGTTTAATCCTTTACTATTTACGTGCGGTGCACTCAATAAATTATGTAATAAGCGATCCGCTAGTAATCTTTTATTATTATACCGCGTGTTAAGCAAATCCATTGCTATCGAGTAATTATCCCCCGTAATCGATAAATGTTGAATTAATGTTTTAGGTTCCCCCAATAACGCACCCGCTAAATAGTACATCTTTTCAGTTTCCGATAACGACGTGTCACTATCCACTAGTGACTGGAATAATTCCATAAACGGTACAAACTCCTCGATCTTTCCAGAGAACTTAGGCAATTGTAATCGCGGTAGGACCGCCCTGCTACCTGCGCGTGAACTAGAATTATTGTTATTACCGCCGTCGTCTTCCGATTTAAAACTGAATAATTCCAAATACCGCTGTTTGATGAAATAGTATTTCCTGTTATAACTCTCATACATCTGTGTATGAGAAGCAAGGTCGAAATCCTCCGTGTCCGCCGCCGCAATTTGGATTTCATAATGCATATCCGTAAATGACTCGAACACCTTATCTAAGTCCTTACAACGGACCATAAATTCCCGCCTTTGTTCAGCCGACAACTCCGTGTTATTAGCTAGCGCGTCAGTCATGTCAATATTCCGAGCCGCCACCTGATATTTCATTTGACTAAGTACTAAACGCCTAGCCGCTGCCATGTCTGTAGTCATATAAACATACAAATGCAGATAGACCTAACCAAACACCTACAAGCACGATACTCTAAGGAATCTAATAACTAACTAAAGAAATGTTTATCAACTAAGAAAATGTATATCAAATCTTAATTATACCTATTCCGCTCCGCTTATAGCAATAGGTAAATAAAATAAATTTTGTATTAAATATTTCCGCAAATATTAAAACAAACTTTAAAAAACACCAAAACAACAATAACTACCGCTAGTTATCGTTCCGCAATAATAAAAACATATTTTGGTGTAAAAAACATAACCGCAGAGAAAATATAAAAACAAAAAAATAAAAACCGCAATTCCAACCAAGACGCGAACCTAGGTCTGTTCTACCGCTATCCCGTACTAGTTACCGCTGAGCCGCGATGATATATAGTTGTCTTGGCATATTTCCGCTACGTATACCAGACAATTATTAGAACAGAACTGTTTTAATATAATTTTACACACAAACACAATATTTATCAAAAATATATTTTTTTTCACTTAAGTGCACAAAAAAATGATCAGTTCTTACCGCCAATAAATAGCAACCGCAATGCCATATAAAAACAGAACCGAGTGCAATTTGTGAATGATGTGTGGGTATTTGAAATATAAAAGGTGAATTGTAATTATAGATGGGTGGGCTTAATACATATAAAATATGATGCAACTAACACTAAAACATATAATTTCCCCTAAATCTTGTGTGTAGTGTAGTTGTACGAATCACAATATACCGCTTATAGGTTTGGTATATAATATTTTCGTCCGCACGAAAATATATATTACCTGGTGTAAAATTTGTTTGAGCTTATTAGATGTACCAGTGGTGTTAAAACTAATAAAAATCCGGCTCGAAGGACCAAAGAAATGTATAATAAACCATCCCTTGCCCACCGATGGGGGATATGGTTCATTTACCAACCGCGTGCACTGGTTCAGTGCTACCGCAGTTTCAACACCTCAGGACACCTGATAAGCTCGTGTAGCCCTACCAAACCTACATAATATATATAATATAAGCCCTACACTCACCCCAATGAGCCGCAGAACACCAAATTTACACTTTCACCATAGTTTTCCAATTTTTGATTCGCGCTGGTCGGCCGACACACACTATCGGTCCGCCATATTTTTCTCTTCTTTTTTGCCATCCTTTTCCGCTAGATGGCGCCGTACGTTCCCGCTCAAATTTAACCCCGTAAGAGCGAGACAAATATATACAAATATAAAATGTGCGAGTGAAGCGGCACGAGGCCTGTGTAATGTTGGTAGTATCAGTGCCGCGTTTAAAATAGCAACATAATGGCGCTAAAAACTAAACAACGTTCATTACGTTGATAGACAAACTGCCAGTAGCTTGAGACATTGTATAGGTTATGGTAATTGTAGCTGATAAATAAAAAAATGGCAGTCATAGAGATTACCAATAGAAGTGAAAACTTATAACTTAGAATTTATATTAAAATTGGAAATTTCATAATGTCTTAACGTCACATTATCTTAACGTCCCAAAAAGTGTTCAATGCGAAAAAAAAATCATTTCAATAACACCAAGTGGGACCGGTTGACTCATGGTTTTACGTTTCAAAAAGGCTGCCGAAGAACGGATGGTAAGGGTCATACACGAATCGCATTCCTTCACTAATATAGTCGATATTAACCAAATCTGTGGTGTCAGATCCTGAAGAACCAGATGGGTGCAGTGGCGCCGGACGCGGCGGCGCTGATCTCCCGCGGCGACTCGCTGGTGTACGAGCGGCACCGGGACAGCCCCGCTCTGGCGGCGCAGCTGCAGGGGCTGCAGGCGCGGCTGCGGGCTGCCTGGGCGCGTGTCATGGGCCTGCTGGATGACCAGCGCCGCGCCGCCCGCGCCGCCGACGACCGCGCGCGCGAGCTGGCTGACCTGCTCGCCGGCCTGCAGGCGAGTAGTGAATTATTACACGAGTAGGCGAGTAGTCGCCGCCGTGCTCTCCTGTGGGAAGAGGTGCCAGTGCGTTCCCTCTCCCGCTCCGCTTCCTACTTCTGCGACGTACTCGCAGTAGGAGAAGACCGCCTGCCATGCGCTCACTGACGGTCATCGCTCGGATGACCGCAGGGGAAACCCTAAGACTCTGCCTCAGAAGCTTTTACTTTTGTTTGCTGGCTTTGAGAACCTTTTCTTTGGAACCCAAGCCGAGGGTTGTAGACACAAATCGGAACTGCATGCCCTGCAGTTGAGAGTTCCTGCCGCTTGTAAATAAATTATTTTTTTACCTACTGTAGTGTAACAAATACCTACCTTATCTCCCAGGAGTGGGGCGCGGAGTTTGAGGCAAAGCTGCCCACCGGTGCGGACTTCTCGGAGCTGGTGGCGCGTGAGGGCGAGCTGGCGCGCGCACAGGCGCTGTGCCGCGAGCTACGCGCACGCCGAGTGGGCGTGCCCGAGCGGGCCGCCGCCGTCGTCGACATGTTCGCGCGGCTCCGGCGCGCCTACGAGGACGCCGTGCCCAAGAACGACAGGAAGAAGATGGTATGTCTGCAGTATGTTACTTATTGTAAAGTCTAATGGAAGGTGATTATGTAATTGAAATATTACAGAAAGCCAAATAGAATTTAGTTTTTGGCGTCCAAGTTTAGTTCCGAAACCGAACTCGAAAACAGAGAATTTCTAATGAGACCCAAAACCTTTTTTATTACAAAATATAATATGACAAGTAAGCACACTAATGCTGAACGATTAAGGTGATCGAATCAGCATTAAAACTTTCAGTCGGATACTCGACTCCGTCAGCAAAAACCGAATTCAAACAGGAAAACTGAAAGTTATATTTTAAATTAGACGTCTAATATATGAACCACGTGATGGTAAAGTCAACTGGCCTATCGTTGTACAAAAGTATCTTAAGCGTAATTGGCATGTCGTGTGCAGGAGGGCGCGGAGGCGGAGCAAGTGCGGCAACTGAACTTGGCGCGCGAGGGCGTCGCTGCGGCGGCGCGCGCACTGCGGGCCCCGCCCCTCGCCCCCCTCGACTACGACGACTTCCCGCTGCAGGAGGACGCACTAGAGGTAGAGATGAAGTACCATTATTTCGTAGAAAACAAAGTCACACTTCAAATACCTATATCAAACGAAAAAATCAATATTAAAAGTTACAAAAAAATCTCATTTGAAATGCACGCTTCTCGTGAAAAAAAAAAACCAAGAAATAAAGTAAGTTAAAACAATGCTAAATCACTTTGTTTCATTAAAATAAAGTTGACACAACAATTGTCCCACACATGACCTTTACGGTAAATGTGATCATTTTTGCCTTTCTGTTTAAAACCACCACAGTGTAATTGCATATTATTGGTAACGCTTTAGCTAGACTAATCTATCAAATATTGACTTAACTTCCTCCTAGTATGATTGGGAGCGAGGGTTTGATCTTTATCAGACTCTCCATATCGATTGTTTTTGGCAGAAAATAAAGCAGACCATAGACGAGGTGACCGCCCAGCTGCAACAGACCGGCGGCGGCGAGCAGGCACGGCGACTACGCGACAAGCTGCGACACGAGCTGGGCGAGCTGGGGGCGGCGTACGGCGAGCGGCGCGCGCGCTGGACCGCGTGCCGCGCGCACTGGGCGGGGCTGTACGCTGCGCTCGAGGGGGAGGGCGACGCGCTCGACTCGCTCGAGAGCAAGTTGGACGCGTGCGACACGCCCACAACGCCCGCAACGCCCGCACATGACCTAGACGAGCTGGAAGCGCAGGTATATAATTGTAGGGAGGCCAATATGTTCGATGTTATTGAAATACGTCTTCACTGTAGATCGTCGTATATTGGACTGGATATAAACTTACCTAATATGGCTGGAAGGCGTCACCATACTACAGTGATGTACACCTATCATGGTCCATAAGCGTTCATTATGGGACAATAGCGCTGAAAAAAAAGAAAAAATCTTAAAAGTTATTAATCATCACGAAGTTAGGCTAGGTTAGATATTTTTCTAAATACTAGTCACGCTATTTTTCTACAGTCCTCAAAATCATTTCTAGAGCGCTGAAGATAGTGCATAAAGTATATTATAGAGAATTTATTAGTAGGTATTTAAAAATAGTATAGTAATAAACCAGAAGGTCGTGGGTTCGATCCCCACCCAGCACAAATGTTTGTGTGATGATCATTTGTTTTGTGTCTGGGTGTAATTTATCTATAATATGTATGTATTTAGAAATATATAAGTATATATCAGTTGTCCGGTTGTCATAAGAACAGGCTCTGCCTAGTTTGGGATCGGATGGCCGTGTGTGAGTTGTCCCAACATATTATTATTATATTATGTTATGATGTCCGTGCAGGCGGCGGAGCGCGTGCGCGGCGCGGCGGAGGCGGCGGCGCGCGGCGAGCCCGTGGTGCGCGCGTGCTCGGGGCGGCTGGCGCGGCTCGTGCGCGACCAGCTCGACGCGCTGCAGCTGCGGGCCGCGGCCGCCGCGCGCCGCGCCGAGCGCCTGAGGAGGGACAGGTGGGTACCGGAGGACTACTGCTGAAAGGCGATGGCGGCCTTGAGTAGCCTAGATGGGAAACGGGGGGTCAGAGACGTCTACTGCTGCTGAAAGTTGCAGCTATGACAGACTTAGGTGAGATACCAACCTGGTCATGGATGGGCTGCAACAAATAATGTGAGATCTCCCACAGGTCGGAGAGAGGTCTACTGCCTGGCGGCAGCGGCAAGGAGATCGTGTTGGTTTTTTTTTCTCGTTTTCTTCTAGGGGCCTGCATCCCAAACGAGTTTTTCTTATTACCGAGTACCAACCTTCTTTATTGACATTTTTATTTCCCGTGTTTAAAGTTTACAAGTTGACCTACTAAGTACCTACCTAATAACCTACGAAATAAAGATCTTTTTGATTTGTGTTTTTTTTATTTATAAAGGTCTGGATACAAGTCCATAGGTCGATTGGGTTTGATTTGATATATCAGTTTGGGGTGAGTCATGCGCGATGTCCACAGGAGCGTGGCGGGCGAGGCGCTGCGCGGCGTGCGCGAGCTGCTGCTGACCACCAGCGCCAATCCCTCCGACCGCACCAGCCTCGCCATCAGGCTTAGCCTCGTCAAGGTACGTGTAGTGCTTGTGAACAGACAGAGCTTATTACATTCCCGATGTAGGTAGGTATGTGGGACTCGCTGCGCCTGAAAGATGGTAAATGGACGCAGCTCTACCCACTAAAACCCGGCGAGTGCCACCAGTGCCGCCTTGGTGAGGTGCCCCGGATCTGTTAAGCTAACAGGGCACCTCGACGGCTAGTCAGTCCCGCAAGGGACCGACGCCACCTCCACATAGGGATTGTCCCGCACCACAGAACAACCACTCCCAACGTCGGGACAGTACAATGGGGTGAGGTTCCCACCCTCACCTCTTGCCCCCTGCTCTTTTGTCCCCTCTTCTTATAAGAGGGGTACAAAGAGCCCCCTCGGTTCAATTAGCTTCGCCCAAGGTGCAACGGCTCACCCTAGGCTACTGAGCCCCATCGCCACGTCAAGGCTTGAACCGTGGTGGGGAATCGGATACTCTAATATGTCCATGGTTAGACCAGATGCCGTTTTTAACTAAGTTTTGCTAAGTGTTGCACTTAAGAAATATTCGAAAGGGGGACGCCCCCCTCCGCGCCCCGCAGGGGGCGCGGTTCATCGCGCGCGCTGCTCGGGAGAGCATCATTTGGACTAGTCAAATCCGATACGGTCGACGAATCTTTTACGGTTGAATAACCGTACAATAACCGTAACCAGATGCCGTAAAAAATTCCTTAATAATGACTACAATAACATTTTTGAATAAACTACAAGTGTCTAATATTTACCATAAGTGTCTAATAACCTCAATGCAATGAAAATTTAGGAGATCACACCCCGGTCCTCTCAGGACCATGACACCCCGGTCCTCTCAGGACCATGACACCCCGGTCCTCTCAGGACCATGACACCCCGGTCCTCTCAGGACCATGACACCCCGGTCCTCTCAGGACCATGACACCCCGGTCCTCTCAGGACCATCACACCCCGGTCCTCTCAGGACCATCACACCCCGGTCCTCTCAGGACCATCACACCCCGGTCCTCTCAGGACCATCACACCCCGGTCCTCTCAGGACCATGACACCCCGGTCCTCTCAGGACCATGACACCCCGGTCCTCTCAGGACCATGACACCCCGGTCCTCTCAGGACCATGACACCCCGGTCCTCTCAGGACCATGACACCCCGGTCCTCTCAGGACCATGACACCCCGGTCCTCTCAGGACCATGATCGCTGTTAAGAGTCCGAAAACTCGGACGTGTTAAAATCTTAATAAAGTAGTTTTATTTTAATAAGTGAAATTCAAGTAAAGATTACAAAGTTTGTGTAAACAGAAACTCTTACACACGAACACACGACACACGTCTTGGGCGGGCTGAAGTTAGGTAAAAGTGACAGCATGCTCAAACTTCAACCAGGCAATTTGAATTTTTTTACCCTTCCAGAATATAATAGTTACACAAAAAACTTGCACTTAAAACTTAGTGTTTAAATAATGCGGAAAATTGAAAAGCTACTTTAATAGTGTTTCATGATGTCTCTCTTGCTGTATCTGTATAATCTAAGATGGTTGACTCGATGTGTCCACTTATAGTGGCCATTACGAAAAATAAATAATCAGCACAAACATATTTCTTTCATGGTTTTATTTAAATTGAAGTGTTTTCACAAAAATATGCAATCTATAATTATATGCAAACCGCAACTGCTAATTAGAAAACTAAATAGAAAACTATTAGCAAAATCCTTAATTGGCATTTAAGTACGTTAACTAACCCGTTGGTTTTCCATCTAAAAATATTAACACGTAGCACTTCACTTGACCTTTCATATTCGCCATGTGAACCGTTGAGCGGGACTCAAATTGGCGTACCGTGAAACACATCGATTGGTGGGCATCGCCGCGTGAAACACACTGGCCACGTGCCAGCTGCAGTGCGCAACATATATACACGTATATACGTACATACATAAATATATAAGATAGAAATGCTACATATTATATCTCAACCGTAGCAACATATTACACCACGTAAATCTAGCCTGAGTCTCGTAGTGAATGTTCTTGCATTACTTAAACTTAACGGAAAAAAATATAAATATTGTAGACATAACTTTTATCCGGCTCGAAGGACCATCAAGCTTCAACGGTGAAAGTTGAATAAAATACTTTGACTATATTAATAATAAAAAATATATATTGTTTGATTAACTCAATTTAATACTTGTGAAACTTGTGAAATTTGGCGCCAAAAATCCGTGATTTAAGTTCATAATTTTCCTAAGCTAAGACCCATATAGTCGTGAAGGCAAAGAGCGTGCCAAATTATATTGGAAAAAATCAACTTTCAATTTAGTTTTTAATAAAGGAAAAACAAAGGATATTGTCCATGTATTTCATTTTATAGGTTCTACATGAACAAGGAATTCGTAGAAAACGCCCAAATATCTAGTTTTACCATACTATTTAATATTTACAAGGTTCTCTCCAATCGGCTTGATTCTTTGGCGCGCGCGTAGAGATGTCGGATCGCTCTGCATCTTCTACGGCATCTACCACGGGGAGTGTTCTGTGGATTTGTTCGGACTAATACCTGCAGCAGAACTCCACCACCGGACATCCCGTAAAAGCTCCAAATTTCACCCTCACCATCTCGATGTTCGTAAATCCACAACAACTCGATTTTTACGGCATTTTCCTGCCTCGCACGACGAATATATGGAATCAGCTGCCACCTATGGTGTTCCGAACCGTTACGACTTAGGGACCTTCAAGAAAAGTGTATACTCATATTTGAAAAGCCGGCAACGCACCTGCTAACCCTCTGGTGTAGCAGGCGTCAGTGGATGTCGCTTTCACTTACCATCAGGTGAACCGTCTGTCCGTTTGCCCCCCTCTTATGTAAATAATAATAATAATGTCAATTTTTCCCGTTTTCCTTGTTCAAATAGTTTTCAGAGTGAAATAACCTTGTCTATTAGCATTCGCAAAACATAAAACTAGCGCAGCCGTAAAAAATTCCAATCATTAAAAGGTGTGCATCAATAATGCAAGGGATATTGGAGTAACGTTGGCGCCGCCGGAAGTTCCCCGGACCGGAGACGGTAACTGCCCGGGGCGTATGCGATATTAGGGCACACTACATAACAGATAAGGGCGAGTCGGGCACGCTCAGGGTTCCGTACAATAGTATATATTGTTTTAAACTAACTTGATCACTATTCATATTTATATTAATATTATTACGGGTGCTTACCGCGTTTAAAGATTTATTGAGTTCCCGATATTTCGGCAATGTTTCAATCGCCATGATCACGGGGAGACTACGTACAATAGTATTTTTGATGTTTCTTATCTATACAGATAAATTAAATTGGAGTGTCTGTTTGTAATATCAAAATAAATGCATTCAGGTAAAACTCGTTTCAATATAATAAGTTGAGTTTTAATATTAACATTTTCGGCCCCGAGACGGCCATTTATTTTCATGTAATACATATAACTACGAATTAACGGTCTGTACAATTTTTTACTTCACTCATGCTCATTATAATAAAACAATTTTTGCAGATTTTATCGCGGTTTATTAAGATTGTTACAAGCCCGACTTTTCGGATACTTTGCAGCAACAGTGTCACGAGAGGACAGGTGTCATACGTCCTATCATTACAAAGTTATTCGAAACTACCCTATGATACATCAATATTTTGGTCAGTCCTATCTACGCAGAAAGTGCTAACTGTATCTTTAATCTGTGACATATTATGCTTGGATTTTGATTTGATAATTTTAATAATGGGATCCCAAGCAAGGTGGTAAGAGCCAGCCATCTTCTCTATTAAAATTAGGATGTTTTTTAATTTCAATAGCCTCGCGGATCGTCCTTGGTTGGAATCGGTGTTCTTTTGCGAGCATCTGTGGTCTATCAAATCTATAATGGCGAGCTTTGTCAAGACCATGTCCACAGATGGCAGACTTAGTGTAGCTAACTCATGCTGTAAGACCTATCACCTAGCATCTTACTTTTCATGATTCAATGTCAATTCCCTGAAATGACTAAACGTAACAAAGTACGCATTAGACTCGCGCGCCCAGGATAAAAGGCTTTTTATGTAATACTAGCTGTTGCCCGCAGCTTCGCCCGCTTTAACTTACTCTACTTAATTACTGTTAGTCACAGCGTGATGTTATATAGCCTATAGCCTTCCTCGATAAATGGGCTATCTAACACTGAAAGAATTTTTCAAATCGGACCAGTAGTTCCTGAGATTAGCGCGTCCAAACAAACAAACTCTTCAGCTTTATAATATTAGTATAGATAACTACAATATATCGGTTTTTATATTTCTTCCTTTATTCATATTGTAACACTTCGCTTCTTACCAAATTTCATGATTCTATGTCACCGGGAAGTACCCCGTATGTTTTAGTCACAACGACAGACAGACAGCAGACAGACAGACAGACAGCAGACAGACAGACAGACAGACAGACAGACAGACAGACAGAGGGACGGACGGACGGACGGATGGACAGACAGACAGACAGACAGACAGACAGACAGACAGACAGACAGACAGACAGACAGACGGACGGACGGACGGACGGACGGACGGACGGACGGACGGACGGACGGACGGACGGACGGATGAACCGACTATCCGTTTGCCCCCTCTTCTATAAAAAAAAAAAACTAAAACCACCAAAGCGAGAGGCTCCCAATTTTTTTTTAAGTATTGTACGTATAATGAAAGAAATTCCACGAGAGAATTTGACATCAAGCGTGGTTTCTGTAATATGCGAAACGTCGAGACTGTGAAACTCTATAAACCGCGGTAAATTTACTTTGGCTATATATAATAACGAAATTGTCAACGAATGCCTTGTTTAATTATAGACGAGACGAAATATTGAGCCCCGCGAATATCTAATACTAGCTATTGCCCGCAGCTTCGCCCGCGTTTACTTACTCAACTTAATAACTGTTAATCACAGCGTGATGTATATAGCCTATAGCCTTCCTTGATAAATGGGCTAACTAACACTGAAAGAATTTTTCAAATCGGACCAGTAGTTCCTGAGATTAGCGCGTTCAAACAAACAAACTCTTTAGCTTTATAATATTAGTATACATTAAAACATTGTAAACACTAAATATCGAGCTTTATTTAAAATGAGTAATATTTAAGTTGAGAGATAAAAATATCTTGTTGATAAAACATACAAACATCCGAATTGAGAACCTCATCTTTTTTAGAAGTCGGTTAAAAGAACCACTTTGAGCTTTCAATCCCATCTCCTGTGGGCGGGTTTGTCTCGTACGTTCTGATAAAATTGAAACAACCAGTTACAAAATATTGAATTAGTTAAAAACATTTGTACCCAAAAAATATAATTTGAAAATTTTAAATAATTTCTACAAGAGACATCATTCCTGTCTCTACATCATAGTCTGACTATTCTCTTTTGTTGTATTATAGTTGCACAGGCTAACTGGCAGACGTGCCACCTGATGGTAAGTGGTCGACGTCGCCCATGAACATAAACTAGTATACCTGGAACGAGCCCAGGCAACTCATCTATGTGTTGCCTATCCTGAGACATAAGATGTTAAGTCTCGGTGCCAGTAATTACACTGCCTGTCTTGCCCTTCTCTACGAAACACAGCATAGCTGTTTCACGGGAGAAACAAGCAAGATGGTGGTACCCATGCAGAAGGGAGCGCAAGCGCATCCCATCGCCATGTGTATGTATGTGTGTTCCCAGCTAGTGCTGTATATGGGTAACAATTATATCATATAGGTGCGAAGCTATTTCTGATACCGACGGTATTCCTGTCGCGTCTCCCTATTATCAGACCAAACGGTTTCGAACCCTGTCCTGTGAGCACAGGGTCCCTTATCCCGTGTATTGTCATCTCGACGTTCAGGAATATGTGGGATGTGGATTTTGTGTGCGTCGTCGGATTACAGTTGAGAAAACAACAAACAGCTTACTTCTAGTGCGCTTACAATTTAATAATATAAGTAGTTTGTTGGGGTATCATATTTTTGGCAATCGTGCCTTTACTTGTGACCAAACTGTGTGTAATGTTTTAATAAAAATGTATTTGAGATAATAATAATAATAGAAATTTATTAGGGAATCAATAAGATAGTTTGTGTAATTAACAAAGTATTGAATATCAGTGAATTATTTAAGTTCCGATTTGGGTACGTAATATTTTTATGTATATTCTGTGTATTTAAATTGTAAAATATATGATAAAGTGTAAGTAAAATATATGGTATAATAAGTTCATGGTATTTGTGTCGGTTGGTTCTCGTAATATGTTATTTTCTGTGTATGTTTGACAGAAAAAATGCTTAAAACGATTTAACGTTTTCAAAATTTATAAAGTAAATTACTTTTCTTTGAAAGAAAAAAAAACCCAAACAGTTATGTTGTAGGAACGTAAGTCAACAGTATATCTTTATGTCCGAGCTGTTAGTTATCAGTACAATATAATATAGATGAAGAGTTTGTTCCTTTCAACGCGCTAGTCTCGGGAAACATCAGTAGGATTTGACGATATGAGTATCCTAAAAGACTCGTTTACTATGGAACAAACGAATTTTTGTTTTAGTTTAGAACGGGTAAAATAGCACGGATCAGTTGTACTCTATACTCTACATTTTCCAGGAGTGCTCTCGTTATTACAGCTTTAATCATTTATCCCCCCATAAATTGGTAATTTAATTTTTGATGGGCTCAAACTCAATACTTAGATCTTCGTTTGATAGTGATCGATGGTCTATTAACATTATTTGATGGTTATTAGTTTATTTATTAAAAAAATATAAATGGCCTAAAATATATATTTTAGTCCCGCCGTTAACAAATTATCTTTTAATATACGTAAAAACGTTTGTTAGTGATTGATGGATTATTGATTTTATTGATAAAATTATATTTAATTAGTTATGGAGATATTTAGATTTGGGAATGCAATCTCGCTCTCGCGAGATCTTGATTTCGCGAGATTTTTTGCGAGATTGATCTCGCCCGAAAAATGGGCGAGCTTTCGAGAGTTGGACGAGAGCGCACTCGACCATACATTGAGCCAATTGATCGAGTCTTACACAACCGACGCCAGGAGGCCGTGTGGTCGCAGACTGCACGGTAGGCGGGGGGCAACCCCCCAATCAAAAGTGAGCCGAATGGGCTCACACCAATCCGTTGAAGCATTAGGGCCTTCGGGCCATTAGCATAGATCCATCCGAAAAAAAAAAAAAAAAAAAAATATGATCGAGTCTTAGGCTTATACTGTTTTAGCTTTCTGCACCTATGTTGAATTACAGCGCGATACGCGGTTTAACCCTTGAGAACACGGGGTTAACTAAGTGATGGTTAACTGGATCACTAACTCGTTTATATTATAACTAGCTGTTTCCCGCAGCTTCTTACGCGTTATAGCTGCACCCGGATTGGTAATGATTATTTTTATAGCCTATATTAATCTGGGATAATGTAGCATTCTAATGGCGTCCAGTAGTTTTTGAGTTAAATCGTAACAAACAAACAAAAATCATTCTTTCCTCTTTAAAAATGAGATATATTAATTAATAGTTACATATTAATAATATAATTGTGTACAGGCGAGAGAAGAGGAGTTGGCTGCGGCGGTCAAGGAGGCGGACGACGAGAAACTGAAAGAAGAACTGCACCAGGTGAGATCGATCTGATGTTACAAGTGACCCAGCCATTGGAGCCGTCAATCTTGACTGTGCTTGATATAATGATAATAATTAGTTTATTCCAATGAACAATTACAAGATATATTTTAAGTAGATTCACCGCAGGCGAAACGGGAAAAATGATTTGCCAACTCAATTTTTTGAGATATCTACTGTAAATTAACGGTCTCACAAAGATATCTGAGACACCTAAAGATATTGTCTAAAGGATGTGCTAATTGGTCCGATTAGATGTTTTTTATTTGTTCATAAAAAAACCTGAAAACAGGCTAAAATAAAAACAAAAATGAAGAATTTACTAAGATATGTAAGTCTGCACATCATTTTTGTATGGAAGTATTTAATGTTCAATACTACAGAGAACGTGCTTTTTTTAAATCTCAAGTCTTATATTTTTATAAGATATTAAATTATATTATATTAATTAGCAATTATCCCGCGAAACACGCAGTCTTTACAGCAAATGTGTGAGTGCACGCATATGCATGCATACAGCACCGCCCTCCTTTCCCACACTGCATATGCGTATACTCGCATGCAGCACCACCCCACATGCACCACAACCACAGTAAAAGACCACCACCAAAAAATCTACGCACGTTTCGCCCCGACACCGAGGCATCCACAGGATGATTATATAATGGATTTCCGCAAAGTAACGCCTGATTCTATTAACTATTTTATATTTTTTTATTCTATCCCAAAACTTGAACGCTATCTAGCGTTTTCACGAGACGTCGCGACGCCCTCTACCCCGCCAGTCCCGGTGACTCGCTTCCAGAAATATTGGAATGTAGGTATAAATGATGTAAATAAAAATAACTTGTAAATACTACATACATCTGTGACTCGGTGCAACATCTTTATGCATTATAAAAATCAGACAAGCGGAAATATGACTGCGTACTAAGTGTTCTGAAAAACGTGTTTTTTATTGTGATATAACAACAAATTAACAGTTTTAAGATTCTATCTTTCACAGTTGTGAGATCTAGCTTCTTACCAAATTTCATGATTCTATGTCAATGGGAAGTATAGGGTAAGGTTTGACAGACAAACAGACAACGGAGTGATGCTATAAGAGTCCCGTTTGTCGTTTTGAGGAACAAAATCATAAAAACGATTAGCGGGCCATCGTGTAACGTTAAAGATATTATATACTAGCTGTTGCCCGCAGCTTCGCCCGCGTTAACTTACTCAACTTAACTACTTTTAGTCACAGCGTGATGTTATATAGTCTATAGCCTTCCTCGATAAATGGGCTATCTCACACTGAAAGAACTTTCCAAATCAAACCAGTAATTCCTGAGATTAGCGCGTTCAAACAAACAAATTCATCAGCTTTATAATATTAGTATAGTTTTGTGGAGCACATTTTGAGATTGTATGAATGAACGAATGTATGCGAGCAAAGGTAGTCAGATATAACTTAACATTACTGCTTTAGTGGTAAAACAACAGTTACACTCCCGACAGGGTTGCCAACTAACGCATAACCCCCTTTCTTATTCACTAAAAAGTTAAAGGAAATCTTTGTAGGATTTTATACTTTAAGGATTTTTTGCGATACTCCTAAGTTCAATCTGTATTAGATTCAAGATTGTTAAAAAAATAACATATTTAGAAAAAAAAAATAGTTGTCAAGTATTTTTTTCCGAACTTATAAGCGTTTTTAAATCTAGAGACATTTCCAAATTATTGTGTCGATTTTAGTGAAATAACAGCAATCATGGTTACGGGAGGGCTGATAGAGCGCGTAAAAGTTATTTCTTTATAACAAATAATTTATTGTGTTAGTTAACGATCTGACGAATCACACGATGGTAAGTGGTCAGCGTCGCTATAAACCCGTTTACCTGGAACGAGCCCAGGCAACTCATCTATGTGTTGCCTATCCTGAGACATAAGACGTTTAGTCTCGGTGCCAGTAATTACACTGCCTGTCTTGCCCTTCTCTCCGAAACACAGCAAAGCTGTTTCACGGGAGAAACAAGCAAGATGGTGGTACCCATGCAGCCGGGAGCGCGACACAGCGAATCCCGCTGGTAAATTCGCGTATATATGACTAGCTGTTGCCTGCAGCTTCGCCCGCGTTACTCAACTCCTATAAGTCACAGTGTGATGTTATATAGCCTATAGCCTTCCTCGATAAATGGGCTGTCTAACACGGAAATAATTTTTCAAATCGGACCAGTAGTTCCTGAGATTAGCGCGTTCAAACAAACAAACAAACTCTTCAGCTTTATAATATTAGTATAGATAGTATATAATAACTAGGGGTAAATATATTTGTCGCTTGGTCACCCCGTCTCCCAGTAAGTCTAATCTTACCATAGGGACGTTAATAAAGCGCGACATATTTATAGATATAGTGGGAACACTTCACATAGTTTTACGAGTTTTGTTCCACGTGTAAATGTTTTTATGATTATACAGTTTTAAATATGGTGTTAAAAGTTTATTTCTTCTTTTGTATGCGTTTTTATGGGTAGTTGGCATATTAATTTTTAATGTTTGTTATTTTGATAAAACAATTTGATCATGGTTTGTAAAGTATCCGAAACGCTGGGAATATAAAAGTCATAATCAACCAATAAGATTTGTAAATAGTTGATTAGTAAAGTATGATCATGAAATATGTCTGAAATTACGATAGACTCTTAGAATAATTACACTATAGAAAGTCAGTCTTCATACAAGCGCGCTGTCAAAAATGAAGAACTAAATTGATTCAATTTTGCCAGTAGTGGTGAAGTTTTCCCGAAAACGGGAAATGATAACAATTTGTTATAGCAATAATATTTAATACATAAATAGCTAGGTGGGCATATCTATTTATGTATTAATTTATAACAACTTTACTTAACCATGTATACACAAGCTATATTATTATTTATTATGTATAATTATTATATTACAAGAATGTTTATTTATATGAAACGAAGAAAATATAACAGTAGGTAATTAGTAAAATATACATTTTTATAATTATTTTTTATTGGTATGAAACACAGTTGTAATGTAAAGTTGTTATACATATTACTGTTTAAACTTGTAACTTGTAATATAAACGCGAAAGTTTGTATGTATGGAAGTATGAATATTTGTTACTGTTTTACTGTTTGTATTTGATGTCGTTAAATCACACAAACACATTAATTCGAGAACGTGTCACGTACCTACGTAAATATATATATATATATATATATATATATAAAATACTATAATAGCAACTGTTTTAAATTTATTCAGTGGGGGAAAATAATCAGTCAAAATATTTTCACAATCGGGCATTGAAAAAAAAATGTATTTATTTAAACCTAATTAATTACAAGATACTACGAAATATTGAAAGATTTCTAGTGAAAAGTGATGTTATTACATTTATTTTGTTATTCAGATATATTGTCATACAATTTAACTGCACAAATCGTCATAATTATTTATTTTACGGAGACACGTTTGGTGCGGTTTGACATAGAATACTGCGGAACTTCCCGGCGCTTGGTGCAAAAATGGCTCCATGCGAGTTGCTTCAAAATGGCCGCGCGGACTAGGTTTCTATAGTGTAATTATTCTAAGGATAGACTCAACTTTTTCCACTCTTGAATAATTCATATATGACTTGAAACAAATACAAAAAGATCAGTGTAACGAAAATGTATTATTTTATATTACACGCTTATCTCGGAAACTAAAACAGAATAGATTTTATGCGGTTTAAACAGGGATTGAGCTCAGCTTTGACATTTGATTGAAAATAAAAAGTGTGACAATTGAATAGTGACAAAAAAGTATTGTAGAAATCGTAATGCGAGCAAAACTACAGGCAACAGATAACAATAAAATATGTTAAATATATTCATTCTCTCCATATTTACCGCGGTGAATTACTCGAAAATCAAGCGGTGACGTCATACCGTAGGAAACAATATGTGTGTTCGTATGTTTACATTGAGCAGTGGATGTGTTTACGAGCCGGTGTTTATTGGGAACCTTAGCACGGAGCATCGGAATTATGTGCGATCGACGCAAGTTTGCTTTTAGATGGAAAGTAAATCCGGCTCGAAGGACCAACTAAATTTACTATATGAAACACGTTTGTTTCTCAAATAGCGTGAAATATTTACTGAAATGCTGATTTAATTATAAATTTGAAACGATATTTGAAAGATAAAATTTAGTAAGTTCCTAACAACCCAATCCAGTTTTAAGGATGTTTAAATAGTCTTATTTTGTTCATGCATGCCGGGAGGTGCCACGGATCTGTTCAGCAAACAGGGCACCTTCACGGCTAGTCATTCCCGTAGGGAACCGACGCCACCTCCACAGAGGGGTTGTCCCGCGCCACAGAACAACCCCTTCCAACGTCGGGACAGTACAATGGGGTGAGGTTGCCGTCCTCGCCCCTTGCCCCTGCCCTTTTTCACCCCTCTTCTTATAAGAGGAGTACAAAGGGGCCATCAAGATGCTGGGTTCACACTAGGCTACTGAGCCCCACCGCCACGACAAGGCCTGAACCATGGTGGGGATAAAATTGCATTCCTCCTTCAACCTGCCGTTGTCCAGAATTCAGGAGTATGTTAGTATACTAGATATTATGTCTCTCCTGATTCCTGCGAACTAAATAATTATTATTAATATAGCGCAAGTTAGAATTTTTTTTTATAATTAAGACTTAGTTTATTAATTAACTCGGAGCCAGACAACGGGACAACAATGGCGTATTGTGCTGGTAGGTGACGCGGCGCTGGACTAATTAGTGTCCAGTTGACGTAACTAAACTGATTAACTTATCAAAACTATTTAAAAAGGGGTTCCCCTTTTATTTGTAAGAGGTAGTGCCATGCCGAATTGGGCCGGCACGACCGGTGTGGTACCTCTCGCTCACATAACACTGGCGTCAAGTGACAGCTATGCTGTCGCGTTTCGTGCGGTTTGTGAGTTTCCGCGGGTCCATTGGGGGTATGGGGTTGTGCGGATGTGTACGGTCGTCGGTAGTCACCATAAGGCTCCGACTGCTCGGTTGCCCCCCTGTGACATAAAAAAGGGGTGTTTGCAATGTGTTTCACTTTGGTTTTGGGCTTTATATTTCGACACTAGCTCTTGCCTGCAGCTCCGTTACTCAACTCCTATTAGTCACATCGTGATGTTATATAGCCTATAGCCTTACTCTATAAATGGGCTATCTAACACTGAAAGAATTTTCCAAATCGGACCGGTAGTTCCTGAGATTAGCGCGTTCAAACAAACAAACAAACAAACTCTTCAGCTCACAACCGACGCCAGGCGCAGACTGCACGGTTGCCGGGGGGCAACCCCCCACTTTATAAATCAAAAGTGAGCCGAATGGGCTCACACTAATCCGATGTAGCATTAGGGCCTTCGGGCCGTTAGCATAGATCCATCCGAAAAAAAAAACCTCTTCAGCTTTATAATATTAGTATAGATTATTATTTTCAAAATAACCATTTGACAAATACAACAATTACCATAAAATATATACAGACGGCTCGAAAAGTAATAATGGTATTGGTGCGGCTTTCCTAGATGTTCAAACAGGACATCATGTTTTGTTACCCATTGGTGCTGATATTTCAATTATGTATTCTGAAATGATTGCAATTGCAGAAGCCCTGCCCTGTCTTACATACAAACTATAGATCACAGTAACTTTGTTCTTTTTAGGGATTCAAAAAGCACGATTCAACATATTTTGCGATGTACTAGTGTATTTAGAGGTATTCCACGGGCTTATTCCATTATTAAGTTGATTTTAGACATGAGATCACGTAATAAGAATGTGATTCTTCAATGGATTCCTTCGCATACCGGAATCAAGGGAAACGAGGAAGTGGATTTGCTCGCCAAGCAAGCATCCCCCGTCGGGGTGTATTTTGACTGTTTGCCATTCGGATATTTTGTTTGCTGTCAGAAATGACTGTTATAAAATATGGTCTGAGTATTTTGATAAACGATCGCTAGTAAAAGGTATATGGTTGTACCATATACCTTTCAATCCAGCCTACACTTTCTCGATCCCCTTGGTTTGACGCTTGTGGCTTTGAAAGAAACATGTTAGTAATGGCACTACGCCTGCGAGCGGGGCATATACCATTGAACAGTTTCGCATATTTAATTGGTAAAGTTGATTCTCCAAATTGTGTTGAATGTGGTATTGTGGAGGATGTATATCACACTCTTATGGAATGTACACGTAATGACAGTTGTAGGCAAAATTTTAAATCCTTACAATCATTTAATGTGGGAATTGTAAACAGCATCTTGGCTTCTCCGTGTTCTGAGGAAGCCAAGCAGTTGTATAAATTAGTACTTTTAGGTTTAAAGAATCGTTAAAATTAAGGTTTTTTTTTTGTATTTAATTGTAATATTAATTTGAGTTCCATTATGAGGGTGACGTGTCTCAAGACAAAACCCTCTTTAAAAATAAAGAGAAAAAAATATATATATTAGTATAGATTATCAACATTCATAGTTTTGTTCATGAGATTGAAGTATGCAAACCAAAAATGAAAACATGGTAAATATCCACATTTAAATATTTGTAAAAAGTAATTAACCGTATCAATTTGAGATGTTTGTTTACATATATAAATAACCACACTAATCTCCGTAACTAGAAGTCTGGTTTGAAGAGTTAATTTCGTATTTGCTTACTGAATTATTGAGAAAGGTTAACGCAAGGTTAAGGACCATTTAGGTAGATTTATTCTAATTTCGGGGCGGATGAAACCGCATAGAATTATTCAATGCAAATTCAAAAGTTACACACGTCACAAGGTACAAAGTCATTCAATATAATTAGCAGTGAGCGCGGCTCGACGACCCTCACGACTGAGGGCCGCCCTCCCCTCTACTTAGGTCTACCTCCCTAGAAAGGTACACTGGTACTATAAGTCACTTGTGGAAGAAAAGAGTTTTGTATGTTCCCCAGATAATACAGTCAGTTGGAGATCGTTTGAGCGGGTTTAACGATACTGCCAATCGGTTTGATTTCTTCTGCTTTTGATAACGTAATTTTAAGGAAAGGGACGCTAGAATGGTATAAGTTTGAACGCTGTGTGTCTGTTTGTCGCAGCGTAGTTATTAACTGAATTTGATCCACCCTTTAAAAAAAATCAGGTTCCAATTGGTTAGTGCCGGTTTTTAGATAATAATAATAATAATAATATCTATGGACGCTTTCACAACACATCAATCTGGTCCCGTGGTAAGTTCTCGAGGAACTTGTGTTACGGCTACCAGACAACGGAAATATATTTAATACTTTTATACTATACATATATTTAAGATTTTTATTATATAATACACATATTTAATACACATCCATGACCCAGGAACACAGAAAATATTTTTTGTTCCCTGGCGGGATTCGAACCCGCAACCTCCGGGCTTGAGCGCCAACGCGCTTACCACTGAGCCACAGAGGTCGTCAGATATACTTGATAGTAATAATATTGGAAAAACACAAACAATAAGAAATGGACACAAGACTTAATTAAACATGTTTTGTTAAAATCTGGTCAGCCGTTTCAAAGCTCTTTTGCTGTGTTGGAGATTTTAAACCTTTTTATATTTTGAAACTTTTTACTAATTGCCTCAATACTCAATAATTTATTTGCAAAACCATAATGTATAAAGGTGGTATTATATAAATGTAATTAAATATAAATTCAATATAAATTATGGACTGTTGGACACTTTCATGCAAGTAGAGCTCATATATATGTTGTATGGTACAGGCTCAAACCAGCCTGTCCTCTCACGGCGACTTCGTGCGGGGCAAGCTGACCGCTCTCACCCGGTACTCGGCGCGCCTGGACAGCGCCCTCGCCTGGACCATGGAGACCAGGGCGAGGCTGGCGGTGGCCAACGCGATGCCCCTGCCAGCTGATCTGCAGGTGAGTGGTACTGGGGTAAGAAGATACAGATAGTGGACATTACAGGCAGGAGTGGTTATGGGAGGCAGACGAAAGACTTAGGGTTTTTGAAGTGAAACTTCTTTGCGAATTTTCTTACGGATGAAACGTCACGAAAATGTGCAACGTTTTGTCCAAGAAGAGGGAGTGATTGAGACCGATTGAGAGAGAGTGAGAAAGGGCGAACGTAGCATAAAGCACATAGCCATGGAGTGAGAGTAGGGAGCAAGCTAGTGAGAAAGATCGAGAGAGAGAGTGAGATAGAGCGAACGTCGCATCGCAAGTCTCGGAAATATATAGCTTTAGATTAGTGTAAATATAAACGCGATTTAAAAATTAGTTTGCTAAATAAGTTTCACTTCTGACGTGTGTACTTTGTACGCACGCATTTTTAAATTCTTAAAAGACGGTCGAATCCCTCAAATTAGTTGTAATGAATGAAATTCTTTATTCATAAATTCTGCTTAAAATATTGTTGGGAAAACTGTCAATCTTGATTTTCAGTCGGCATTAAATGCGTTTAGTCATCAAACCTAAGTCTTCTAAAGCGGTCCTGTATGCCGGTTCAATAACGATTAAGGACCGGTGATGTCACTGAGTTCCTTTTCTAAAACTTTACAGAAGACCATCAACGACAAGGAGACTGAAATTGGCGAGGTGCTGGAGAACTACACCAACATGGAGCGTGAGTGCGGCGTGGCCAGGCAGACCGTCTCCCCGGAGGTCCGCGAGAGGGCCCTCAAGCTGAAGGAGGACTGGGCCTACATACGGGACACGGCGCCGCGAGTCGCCCGCGCGACTGACGAGCTGGCCGCCTCGCGACGAAGTTCGGACTCGGCTCGGGAAGGTCCGGACTCGGCTCGGAAAAGTTCGGACTCGATTCGGGAAAGTCCGGACTCGATTCGTTTGAGTTCCGCGCGCGATACGGACTCCGCCCGGGAAAGCGCGTTATCGAGCGTTCGGGAGTTGTCGGACTCGGTTCGGTCGAGTTCGGCCCGCGATTCGGTTCGTACTGACGAGCGGGCCCAGTCCTCGGACAGCAAGACCTCGGAGAGCTCGGCGAGCGGTGAGTCGAGCGGGTGCTGGTGTGTTACTAACTTACTAACACTGTTGACGGCGGAGGAGTCAGGACGCTTTTTGAAACTTCTAGGGGGAGGAGGGATGCATGGGTACCACCATTCTGTATTTTCGTAAAGCAGCTTTTGTATTTGATACAGAAGGGCAGGATAAAATAAGGCGTTCCACCATCCGAACCATCTTATGTTTTACGAAAGGGAATGAGTATTTGTCTAGTGGTCTAATCCTAAGGGCACTTATGTAAACTGGCCAGTTAGCAGGTCCGTTTGTTTCCCCACCATGGTTCAGGCCTTGACGTGGCGGTGGGGCTCAGTAGCCTAAGGAGAGCCCAGCACCTTGGGCGAAGCTAATTGAGCCAAGGGGGCTCTTTGTACCCCTCTTATAAAAAGAGGGGACAAAAGAGCAGGGGGCAAGGGGCGAGGATGGGAACCTCACCCCATTGTACTGTCCCGACGTCGAGAGGGGTTGTTTTGTGGTGCGGGACAACCCCTCTGTGAAGGTGGCTTCGGTCCCCTGAGGGACTGACTAGCCGTCGAGCTGCCCTGTTTGCTCATTAGATCCGGGGCACCTCACCAAAGGCGGCATTGGTGGCACTCGCCGGGTTTTAGTGGGTAAAGCTGCGTCCACTTACCAACTTTCGGGCGCAGTGAGTCCCACATACCCGCCTGGAGAGACCCACTGCCCCGCGGGATGCCTCAGAGCATTTCCCGGCGTTAAAAAAAGTCCGTTTGTCTAAATAACAAAAACACGTATGACTACCATCATATTTATTCTTGTGAAGCTGTGGCTGTTTAGGATACAGACCTAGCTCAGGGTACATGGGTCCCTCGGGTTGCACCGGGTGAATTTGATGGATGACGTTGACCAGATACCATCAGATGGCTTGTTCGCTAGTTTGCCCCTCAATTGACTTTGAATGGATTGTCACCCCCCTCGTGATGATTCCCAAAGGCTCCTGACTCCCTCCCGGGGTGGCCAATGTCAATATAAGTCAATAAACGTGTCGCTCACTAACAGCTTGTTTTATTGCTAGCCTCCTTGTTGCTTCTGTGGGTTCTTTGGCTTGATGGGCTTGCCTTTGTATATACATATATGTTTGGACTGCTGGAAGAATATGAGCAACGATTCTTTCACTATTGGAAGAACAATATTTTGGATAACTTAAATATGAGAACTAGATTCTTGAATTCGTTTGTTTTTACCATCGAGCATATAACCGGAATAGAGCTGATGTTATGTGTTTTGTATCAAAACAAATTCCGACAAATTTGTGCTGCGACGCTGCGCCGGTTCTGAGTACACACAAAACACTGGTTGGTTGAATTGCTAGTACGCTAGTGATAAATCACTGACCAGATTTATGGCTCATACTGTATCCGGTTATATGCTGGATGGTCTTTATCAACAACTTATCGGTAGGAGTGTTGCACTGTCAGCTGTGACTCGCTCCAGTGTCTTTGGGTACCACCATCTTGCTTGTTTCTCTCGTGAACCAGCTTTGCTGTATTACTGGAGGACAGGACAGGCAGTGTAATTACTGGGCTAGTTCCAGGTAAACTAGTGTATGTTCATGGGCGACGTCGACCACCTACCATCAGGTGGCACGTCGTCCGTTTGTCTATCCAACTAACATAAGAACACTTTTACGCTATATTTACTTAAAACACATTTAACCTTTATACCAACGGAATCCCGTTATTATTTGATATCTCTAATCCTATTGAAATGTAAATTTAATTACTGTTGGGTCCACACAAATGTTTGAACAGGGATTTCATTCATTAAATTAATTAAAATTTTACAAACAGACAGGTTTCAAAATGGTTTTAAATTTCTCGATGTATAAAGTGAGAATAAACTGCGGTGAGATTTCTGTTTGTTCGTCTAATATATGAAAATATTCTGGAAATCTTTTTGTAGCATAGAAGAGCAAACGAGCAGTCGGAGCCTTTTGGTGACTACCGACGCCCATACACATCCGCATAACCTGAGATTATGCAGATGCGTTGCCCTCCTTTTCCCTATCCCCAATGTGCCTTCGGAAACTCACAAATCGCAAGAAACGCGACAGCATAACTGTCACTTTACGCCTGTGTTTTGTAAGCGAAAGCATGGCACTACATCTTACCACTAGTTACTAATCTTTATATTTATACTAGTGGCACCGCCAGAAGTTGTCCTGTATATTTTTATGTGAATCTAAAGCATTCTCGAATCCACTTGAACACACACAAAAATATCATCAAGATCAGTTCAGCCGCTGTGGAGGAGTTCAGTGACATACACACGTACATATATATATATATATATGTATTACGAAAAACATTTACAAATATTGTATATTAGGAAAAAGGTAAAACTATCGACCCGTTGATATTAATACCGCTCTTCTTCCTTTCATTATAAATAATTGAGAGTCCGTATGGTTCTTACCTTATCACTATAGCCCGAGCAAAGCCGCGGTTAGAAATAGCAAGAAATAAAGAGTTTACGAGACTGAACAAGGCCTAGGTTAGGGATTATAGAAGAACTAGAAAGGAATAAAAAAGAGCAAAAAAACATCGTTATCTACTTTTATTATGACTATTTAAAACGATATTTACAATGCTGACATTAATCTGAGTGGAAATAGAAGCGACAACAGTAAATATATCTTTTTAAAGAAAATTATTTTCCTCAATAAATATTATTAATAAGAATTATTAAGCTTACTATGACACGAATTGGCGTTTTAATGAATTCATTACTTTCATAAAACACTCGTAAATAACAAAAGTCGTTAATCACCACAGAATAGCGTTGATTGTGTGTTTAAATAACAGGGGGAGTTTACGTAATTAGCGGGAGGGGGAATGGAGGGAGGTATCCTCCAGTAGGATTGGGGAATTATTGTATTATTAGAGTGGTTATGCTAAGTTACACTACAGCATTTATTATATCTCTGAGTGAACAATTTACTTTATTATAATCACATGGCACTAACAAGCCTAAGTGAGTAACTTCCTCTAAAGCTTAGGCTTGTAGCTAGTATTTGGTATAGCCTGACCAGAAATATAAAAACCCTCGCCATATTGCGGAAAATTTCGGAACTTATTTCTGTATGGGCGATACTATGTGTTGACGTAAAAAGATACAGTGGCGACACAACGCAGGGTTTATATATTTCTGGTCAGGTTATACTAAACTTCGTCTTTAAATGACAATCTATAAATACAGATGAAACATAAGTCAAGGGCACGTAACGTTTTTACATCTATTTGGATAAATAAGGAGAATGACACATAGAGTCAATCGCCGATGAACATTAACTACTTCAGGTACCTACAAATTGAAAATATCATAGCTTCATATTTCATAATGTCGAACCGAACCGAATTCTAAGGTCTTTCTAACCGCTTAAACTTGACCACATCTTTGTGAAGTTAGAATGTCACCCGGACCGTATTAACGAATCGATTAAAGACAACATCAAAATCGGAAAGTGTTTTAACGCTTCATAGAAACATCATCATCATCATCCTCTATCCGTCCACTGCTGAACATAGGCCTCTCTCAATGAACGCCAAGACGGCCAATCCCTTGTCAGCATCTAACACGGACCGGCCACTGTAGAGATCGTCTTCCCACCTGGTTAATGGCCGACCAATACTTCGTCTTTCTAAACGCAAACCCTAGAAACATACGCAAATAAAAGAACATCATTATCATAATATATAAACATGTTTTTTTTAACCAGGCCTTTATTAAAAATACAAAAACGCCCAAATTAAAAATACCTTCATGTTTGAAACAGAAAGAACAGCGCTTCGAGCTTTATACTGACACAGCTAACCTAAAAGTGCGACCTATTTACAGCGAAAATACTGAAATGACGAACAATGGTCTTTCTGGGGTATCGGCAAGTAGGGCGGGCGGCTGGGCGGGGGACTGGGCCACTGGTACTTGTGGAAGATAGGAAATGATTTGACGACTAACATTTTATAGGAAACCTATTGGTTGCCCGTAGCTTCGTCTTTAACTTACTAACCACATCGTGATGTCATACAGCTTATAGCCTTCCTCGATAAATGGGCTATCTAAGACTGAATTTTTTTTTCAAATCGGACCAGTAGTTCCTGAGATTAGCGCGTTCAAACAAACAAACTCTTTAGCTTTATAATATTAGTATAGATGCCAATTATAAGAACATCCTTTGGGCATTACGAGATTTGATGTTTCTTAACGGGTCTCCTCGAAATCAGGCGAGGAGAGATTTCATATCGCGCTGGCCCAATGATGGTGCACTCTCAAAGACATTTAATCTCTGAAGGTTGTTTACATTATTTTGGTTCACTGTTGAGGTATTTTAAAATGGTTCACAAGAGAAAGAAGAAACCGAAAATATTCACCTTAGCATAGTTTCTTAATGTATATTCTGAGAAGTATTAGATGGACTATGGTAAGTCTCTGTGCCAGTAATTGCACTTCTCTCTACAACAGCAAATACAGATTACAGATAGTACATATACAGATTACTGACTAATTGACCTATGATAAAATTTCGCACTTCGCACTATTATTTTATATCTATTTTTGTCAGTGCTCTTAAAATTAAAGTTTAATGACGTTTATATCATTAATTTAGAAGAATTAAAGAAGATATGGCGTTGTCACCGAAAGATGGCTTAAAGAAATAATAATAATATCTATGGACGCTTTTACACCACGTCAATCTGGTCGCGTGGTGAGTTCACGAAGAACTTGTGATACGGGTACCAGAGAATGGAAATATATCTAATACTATACATATATTTAAGATTTTTATTATAATATAATACACAAACATGACCCAGTAACACAGAAAACTTTTTGTTCCCTGGTCGAATTCGAACCCGCTACCTCCGGCTTGAGCCCCAATGCGCTAACCATTGAGCCACAGAGGTTGTCAATAATATATATTAACTTGATTTATTTTAAAGCCTTCGTCACTAGCATTCTATGGGGTAGAAATTTTTAAAATCGGTAACGTAGTTTTTGAGCTAAATCGTTACAAACAAGCAAAAATAGAATCTTTCTTTATAACATTGAAATGAGATACAAACAGGTGTGCGGCACAATACCCAGTCCTCCGGTAAATCTAGTTTAACAATGCATGTTTATTGCACTTTTTAGACTTCTGTTAAGTCAGTGGTAACTGCGGTACCCCATCCTAATACAGCCGGGACCTGCCGACGCTTTACGACTCACGACTGCTGATGCAACATACACCTTAAAAATATGGTAATAAGAGCTGTTATATGTGGGTCTTAATAAAATGTATTGTTTGTATAAGTCTAGAGTCTAGACCAGTGGTTCTTAACCTTTAGGTCATGAGGGACCATTTTACCTAATATTTGTCCTGCCGGGGACCACCCAGTTGGCTTATTGGTATTATACATAGTCTTCCCCTAATATTGTTACAAAGAAAAAAAAGACATTTTTTTCTATTGAACATAACATTTATTAAATAAATAAATAAAAACTTGATTTGGTAAACACAATCAATAGCACGCACTCTTTCCAAGGGAAAATTCTTCAATTATCATGGCATTTAGAGATAAATCATAATCCAGCTGATTAAGATCGGGGGTAGAAGACGGCAAGCGCCTTCAGCCGCTTTTTGAGGGTCCCGAATCTGCGTTCAACAGGATTATTCCTCGTAAGGGGGGACTACTGACCGCTACTAGTCCCCGCGACGTCGTGTCATACTGGGCCCAGGTTCACACCCTGAACACGATACGATCACAGGGGCGTTTCTGGAGGCGCATTAAGTAGCGTTTCCTACGCACCCCCGTTCGTCGCCCGCGAGGCTTCTCACCCGCTCGTCGGCCTCCTTTTGGGACATAACTGCCTAGCAGAAGGAGAATATCGCCGTCCAGGATATCGAGCATCGCGGTGATGATGCTCGGCAGAGACAAGTCCCCTCCGATAACTGTCGTCATCACACACGTCTCGGGCATACCTCAGGGTGTGGGAGGACGCAGAGCAGCAGTTAGGCTTTTGCCATACGGCTGCCTCGGGATATCCTTCCCCCACCTCCGCATTAACGCCTCTTTCCATAGTTGGCGAACCCTCCTTACCATGGTTCAAGCCTTGTCGTGGCGGTGGGGCTCAGTAGCCAAAGGTGAACCCAGCACCTTGGGCGAAGCAAATTGAGCCGAGGGGGCTACCCCTCTTATAAGAAGATGGGCCCATCTTCTTATAAGAGGGGGCTTCTTATAATCAAAAGAGCAGGGGGCAAGGGCGAGGATGGAAATCTCCCCCATTGTACTGTACCGACGTTGGGAGGGGTTGTTCTGTGGTGCGGGACAACCCCTCTGTGGAGGTGGCGTCCGTCCCTTGAGTGACTGACTAGCCATCGAGGTGCCCTGTTTGCTCACCAGATCGGGGGTACCTCACCAAAGACGGCACCAAAGGCGGCATTGGTGGCACTCGACGGGTTTAAGTGGGTAGAGCTGCGTCCACCTTACCACCTTTCGGGCGCAGTGAGTCCCACATACCCATGCCCCCGCATACCGCGGGATACCTCAGAGCATTTCACGGCGTAAAAAAAAAAGTCGGCGGACCCGCAGGCGGCAGGATCCCGTCTAACGTAGGGCTCTCGTCGAGAGACTGCGTCGAACGCAATTGAGCCTTATTCCTCCGCGCGGTATGGTCACCCGCCCAGATGGGTTTATCGTACGTTGCCATGCTCCGCAGTATAGCTGCGTGCAGGTGGCGCTGAATTCTCCGAGGTTCGGGAGGAGTCTGCCCAGCGCATTTGCCGCCTTCACGACCTTCGGTCACAATTTTGAGAAATGTGGGCCGAAGGTCCAGCCTCCGTCAAGGATGAGCCCCAGATATTTGATATGGGGGCTCATCCTCACCCCTCCGATCTGGAGGGCAGCCCCCAGTGGGGATCTTTTCCGCCCGGTCCCGCGAAAGAGAAGGGCTTCGGTCTTTTCAAATCTGACGCGAAGCCCTAAGCCCCTATGCGGCTGATCAAAAGGTCCGCGTAGCAGATGACATTCATCCCGGGGAGGAAGTGGCTTTGCTGGATCCAGTCATAGCCGATGTCTCACAGGATCGGGCTCAGAGCCGATCCCTGTGGGACACCGCACCCAACACACCATGCACCACTCTATACGGACCCACACCGGTTCTCGCAGGCTACTTCTTTCTCCAACAGCCTCCTTAGATACTTAGATGGTGGTCGCGATGTCCAAGGACACCGCGACCACCATCTCCCCTCTGTGTTCCGCCTCATTCGTCACAGTCCGAAAGCGTTTGAGGGCGTCGACGGTCGCCCGGCGTGCCCAGAACCCAAATTGGGACTGCGAGTCACGGTCCCGGGCCCACCTCCAGAACTAGAAGACGGCCAGTCTTAAGCTCTGATGAAGTCCAGAACGTTGGGTTTTTAATCAAGTTTGGGTGGATCGAGCGTTATGACCCAGCGCCGAGTCTTGCTGAAAAGACATTCTTGGTTATTAAACATGGTGTTGTTATGGGGCTTAACTACCTTCTCAAGAATGGTATCTTGATACACTTGTGCCGATGTTTTGATACTTTTTTCACGAAAATATAGCTCAGTTACTCCTTCGTAGCTCACAGCAAACCAGCACTGTTGACTAATTGTAATTGGGAAGCTTTCTTAGAGCTTTGAGCATAAATACGGTAATTTTGTGTGTGTGTAAAATGTTAAATGCTAAATCTCATCCGTAAACAAAAAAAAACTGTGCGTACCGCATAATATATATACCGCATAATATATATACCGCATAATATATATACCGCATAATATATATACCGCATAATAGCAAACCAACCTATTTCGATGCATGTTTTTATTAATCAGAAGCGTCAACAGATGGCTTCGCGGACCACCTGAAATGCCTCCAAGGACCACGAATGGTCCGCGGATCACCGGTTAAGAACCACTGGTCTAGACTATGAATGAATGAATGATGGTTTATATGTAAGTGTAAAGCCCGAGTTACCAAAACTAAAACGACTTATTTTGACTGCTAACTACGCCGAATGAGAAAGACAGGACAGGAAGAAAGACAGACGGTGTTACTTTAGTTCTAGAGTCAATGTTTAGCAAATGAATAATACATAATAATATCTATGGACGCTTTCACACCACGTCAATCTGTTCCCGTGGTAAGTTCTCGAAGAACTTGTGTTACGGTACCAGACAACGGAAATATATTTAATACTTTTATACTATACATATATTTAAGATTTTCATTATATAATACACATATTTAATACACATCCATGACCCAGGAACACAGAAAATATTTTTGTTCCCTAGCGGGATTCGAACCCGCAGCCTCCGGCTTGAGCGCCCACGCCCTTACCACTGAGCCACAGAGGTCGTCTAGACTAGAGTCTTATGACGCTAATTACGAAAAGTTTACGAAATACACATTATTCATACCAATATTACATTTTATTTAACTTATTAACGTCTTCTCAAGATTTTCCAATAAAGTTTTCAATTCCAATAAGGAAAATGGTTTTTCCTTTCCATTCTGAATAATATTTGTTAAAAATTCAGTTTGTATTTAATTATTATATTTGGCACGTTAAAAAATACTGTTAGTAATAATAAATAGGAAAGTCATGAATTATCATAAAAAATATAATTTAATATCTCATGTAATGGATTTTCAAAGCAAGGCCCAATTCTCTTAACTAAATAAATGTTTGATTTCTTTATGTTATCTGCAATGTTATAAAACACACAGTACTTTTAGCCGGAGTTAAAGATTCAGTGTTGCAGTTGTAAACCACGTCCAGGTACGGAACCAACGTTAATACGTAATAAGGATACATTATTGATACAGAAGGTTTTTAAGTATGAGGTTGTTTTGTCAACCCAAATATTTGTTACGCTTTTAGAAGCTTCATCTGTATTTTAATTTTAATTTATTTTTTATTTTATTATTTAGGAAAACCAACAGCTTACAAATGTTTTAAAAATAGCATAGGAATAGAAGTACATAGCGAAGCCAATTACAGGTTTCCACAATTATTGACTAAAGAATAGTACAAACATGCAAACAATTAGGCACTAGCAACAGAACATTAAAAATCAAAGTTAATATTATCTAAATCTAACAAAGTTTATTCTTTTGAAAGAAGTTAAGGTTTAGCTTATCTATTGCATTCTTGCTATTCAATGTATGTATGTATAGATTTCCTTGAACGAGATCTTCGACACTTGGTCAGATTTTGGAGCTATAACCTAAATTTCTATTATTTTTGTCTAATTTTAATTAGCTGTCCTAATAAATAAATGTGAATTTTAATATAATAATAATAATATCTATGGACGCTTTCACACCACGCCAATCTGGTCCGGTGGTAAGTTCTCGAAGAACTTGTGTTACGGGTACCAGACAACGGAAATATATTTAATACTTTTATATTATACATATACCTATTTAAGATTTTTATTATATAATACACATATTTAATACACATCCATGACCCAGAAACATAGAGAACTTTTTGACGTGACAACGTTTTATAATTGGATGGAGCCGGCTGCACGAACGAAAAAACATGACGCATGCGGCGTTACCTCTCTCTGAGGCGTTCCATTTTCTTATGACGTTGTCACGTTCAACTATCGTCAGTAAACCGACTTTACAGACAACCGATTTTTTGGAGTTTACCCCTTAAGAAACGATTTGAGTTATAAGACCCGGTACGGAAATTTTATGAGGAGTAAAATCAAGTGTAACACGAAAACTTGAGGCGTTACGTAAAATGAGACAAACATATATATCTGTAGGATTGAACGTGTAAAAGAATGAGATGGAATACATTACACAGCGTATCTTAAAATAATGCCACCAACGCCATCTAACGCAATATCACAGCACTAAAAGTCAATCACACGACCAGTATATATACAATATTATAAAATACTAGTGGCACCGACAGACGTTGTCCTGTACAATTTTTTTTTGTGAATCTAAACCATCCTCGAATCCTCTTGAACTCACAAAAAAAAATTCATCAAAATCGGTCCAGCCAAGAAATATATATATTATAAGATATTTAAACAATTTTAGCAAATGCTGAAAAAATGGGGATAATAGAAAATCAAACGAACTTACCTGTAAGTGAAGTTCGATTGTTATTAAACTTCGTGATTCGCCCTTCGAGATTACATATATTTACAAGTAGTACCACATCCCATGTGCTACCATCGTACACACTTTTAGAGCAACGCTAGACAAAGTAAACTTGTTTTCTCCACTGACGCCCTCCATAACAGCCTGCAGACGTCACCTCATACACGTTTCTGTCGTGTACGGCTTTCCTGTTAGCTATTTCGAATCTAAGGGATATTACATTTTAAAAACTAAAGATGTAATTAGGGTCCGGAAGGGTTGTAATCTCTCGGGCGAATCACTTCGTTTAATAACAATCGAACTTCACTTACGTAGGTAAGTTCGTTTGATTTTCTATTAAACTTCGTGATTCGCCTTCGAGATTACATATATTTACAAGTAGATGTTTAGATAACTACGAAATAGCTAATTACACTTGTAAAAAACACAGTGTGGATATAACGAAAGAATTATATCAGAAAATATGTTCCATATGTTAAAGTGCAATAATCACACTCAATGAAATTTATACATTAATATAAGATTAGCGTTACCTGTTGGAAGCCAACCTACAAGAGAGTAAGCAAATGAATGTGATGTATCAGTAGTTACCTCTCTATTGTTAAATTTGGCAAAAAGTTTATAATTTGCCAGTTCCACCGGCTGTTTGTTTAGTCTAGTCAACAAGTTCAAAAACGTGAAAAATAGAGATAAAGGTCCTAAAAATATGAGCGATGGCTCATTCGATTCGGAATCACCTCTAGAAAAATGTTTTTGAAGGATTTTGGTGCAGGTAAAAAATTGCAATTGTTATTAACAAAATAAGATGGAAAAAAAACGATATTTAGTTTTTTGTTAATAACTCGAAAAATATTAATATTTAAGCAATTTTGAAAAAAGCCCGTTAAAGAGGAGAAAATTTCCAAGAAAAAAGTCCGTACTCCCGGAACTCTATCTCCATTATTTATAATTTTAATTTGACGTTGAAAATAGGGCTCCGCGCGGCTGTTACGGCATGCGCGCGCCGCCGCTAAAGAGAGCTCAGCAATAAAAATAATTTTTTTATAACATAAAATGTAATTTTAAAAATTTGAAAAAATTCTAGTATCTTCTTAACACTTGAAAGAATCGAGCCGCGAAGAAAAAAAAGTTTAATCACCATTTTTGAAAAAGTTATCTAATTGTTAACTAACAAATTTTTTCCCAATCTCCGTTGGCATAAACAATGGGATAAAAGGTATAAATAATTGGCCTATAAATTTTAAACTTCGTGGAGCCCTTTTGATATATATACTTTATAAGATCCTGCGATAAATTTTCATTAAAGTTTATTAATTTGTTAATTATGATTTTTTATAACTATTGAAAAATTAAAAATCTAAAAAAAGTTGATAAAATTTTTTTTTTCAACTAATATTTAGCTATGCCTGTTTTCACATTAAGCAATGGCAGTAATTAATATAGGTTATGAATTTTTTACGTAATTTGTTTATAAAATTGTTTTAAACAAATAGAGAAATTCAATATTTTTGAAAAATTTTTTTTTGCTATTTGGTTGTCCACAAAAAATTATGATTTTTAAAAAAAAAAATTTTTCTTAATTTTAATTTTTAATTGTTTAAAAACGATTTTTTCATATTTCGATTGTTTAAACAATTAGTTAAGAAAAAATTTTGCTTTTAAAAATCATATTTAATTATTAAACACATTTTATATAACATATAAAATTATTCTACTAATATCGTTTAAATGAGGGTACCGAATAAGCTCCCTCTCCATCCTATTTATGTAACATGACCGCAGCGGAAGAAGTGGAGCTGTCAATAATTCTCAATAGAATTTAGTTATTTTCTAAGAGTTTTGAAAAAAAAAGTATGTAATGTGAAAAATGCCACTTTTAAGTCTTAAGAATGTTGTACGAGACGGGACAGGCAGTACCTATCTCCATTCGATAATTGCCCGTCTTAATGGGGCTAAAGATTTTATAAATATTATAAATCCATCCGTCGAAATCACTGATGAAATATTTTGGTAAATTAATATTTTCCTTATTGCCCGTAATCATCATTTTCTTTTAAATAAAGATAATGCGTTCAAACATTTTTGTATATGAGTACCATTTTGCATATTCATTGTATTGCTGGATAAATGGATATTAATAATCCTATCAATTGGGCAAAGCGTCGCAGTTTACATCTCTTTGAAATTCGAAACTGTTGGCAAGCAGAAACAACCTAAAAAAGATTAACTGACTTGGAATTTTTCCTTTTTCGAATGTAAATCACAAAATTACTAGTAATTTTTTGTCAGATAATAATTTTGTTTCCATTACTATCAATTATTTGTGTAATAATAAAATATCTCATACCTATGTACTTAATAGGTAGATAATTAGCCCCGATTAGTTAAACATTGTATTACTGGTCGCATGATTAAAAAAAAATGGAAAGCGCTAATGTATAAGCCGAATGGTAAAACTTGAAATTCATATCTTTCTTAGAAAAAATTGGCATTATAAGATTTAACGCTGTCCTGAAATCTTCAAGTTTGAAGTGTGGCGCAGCTCAGGTATAAAAATTATTAAAAATTTTAAAGTTCAAAATAAATCAATTTTACCATTACACTTTTTCATAATAAATTACAATTCTTAAAATATATCGAAATATATGCGATAGAAGTTGACCAGAACATTCACATATTATCGCACCTAAAGAAGGATTTAACTTCTTATTTCCCTGTCATACATGATATTTTTAGATGTATGAACACAGGTATGATTGCCTAGACTCTAGACCACAGCAGAATGAAAGGGTACACGTAAACCTTGTATCCAAGATAATATCACAGTGTCCCTCGTGATCTGCGCCTAAGCCTTTTTAAAGAATGAAAGCGTACCTGCTTGTTGGTGCTGAAGTCGAGTTGTGTCAGGAGCGCTATCTACCGGCGCACAGGCACCGTCGCTCCGCCCTTTGCGCACACCTGCTGTGAAGCTCGGATTCAGTTGTGAGGGCTGAGGAGCTGGAGTTGGAGGCGGGCCCCTTTAGTTTAGAGACCTAGAGGTGGATGGCTCGTTACGTCTCCTGGATGGTAATGACCTCCTCTTTGCTACTGAAAAAACTTCATCTCAGCGTCAGTCTTAGAAGTCGCTATTGTGAGTTTTAGCTTTTTTCCTGGTATCGGTTTAAAAATACATAACACAAAATACGACCAACATTGCTCAGTATTTTTTACTGATTATCGTTATTGTTGCGAGATTAAATAACATTCATGATGAGGTTAAGATTTTCAGCCACACCGGATATAGTAACATCAGTTGATTTCGCTTTTCTTGTAAAATGGCAACCATTTACATTAACTGCCGCCTTTATTCTTGGGGTTAAGAGTAGTAAGTTAGTTAAGTGTAGTAGATAGATATTTTCTCTAAGCCCATTTAACATAATATCGGTTCATCGGCTAGCTATATTTTTATTTATATCAGACCCTCATGTACTATGATAAGCATGATCAATTGATCAGTGTCTAGGTCTCCACCATGGTTCAGGCCTTGTCGTGGCGGTGGGGCTCAGTAACTCAGTATATATCAGTTGTCTGATATTCATAATACAGGCTCTGCCTAGTTTGGGGTCAGATCTCCCAACATATTCATTATTATTATCTAATAAATCATAATTATATGCTTTATAATAATTATTGCAACATACCGTTATATAAACCCACCTTAGTCTAGGATGTTTAGCTCCTAGGTTAGTTTTTGTGATACAGTCTCATGGGCTGTACTCTAAAAAACTTTCAATTAATATCACGACAAACCTCGCGGATTGTGCTCTATAATAATATGCATCACTGATAACGACACAACCTTATAGGACGGTTTGATTGTTTTTTGTGAGTATTTATCATTATTAAATCTTTCAGATTTAACTCAATTGTCCATTGAAAAAAGGCTTTATAAAAATATTTCGATTTAACATCAATAGTATTCTCTGGTTTGATATTGTGTAAAATATGCGTTAGCCTCAATTATAGTTTTAGAATTATGTGCATCACTTTAAGATAACGACACAACATTATATGAGTTTTATTTGTTTTAATGGGTAAAAATCTTGTAGATTAAACTCAATTGAACATTGAAAATACTATATAAAATATATTTTTCGATTTACCTTCAATTGTATTCTCTGGTGTAATATTCTGTAAAATATTCAAGATAGACTCGATATTACTATATTCCAATTATTTTTCTTATTTTGTCATTCTTGCGTTTTTACAAGCTTCTAAAAACTTTTAAATTTTGATTGATTATAAATTTCACTTTAAAAGGATAAAATACGTGCACGATGGCCGGCACACAAAACGTGTATGAGGTGACGTCTGCAGGCTGTTATAGAGGGCGTCAGTGGAGAAAACAAGTTTACTTTGTCTAGCGTTGCTCTAAAAGTGTGTAGGATGGTAGCACATGGGATGTGGTACTACTTGTAAATATATGTAATCTCGAAGGGCGAATCACGAAGTTTAATACTTTATTCCGTTGCAATGATTTGCAAGACAAATAAGTATCCCCCATTTGTGCAGCATTAGCATTGACGTGACGTTATTATGTAGGATTTTAAATAAAACAATGTGTAGGTACTAATTATTATTTTATTTTTTCGTCTATTATTAAAATATTGACTAGGTAATTTTTTACTGTATCACTATCACTGTGTCTTTTCTGCGTCCACTTAATATATTATTTATATCTTTGCACCACTAATGTATGTGAAAAAATTACTAACCAAATTGCATATGAAATCACAATTTTGATTTTTATGTAATTGGCATTGTATTAATTTCCGTATAGAAAACTGTCTTCATGTAGTTTCTTACGTTATCATAGTCACAATTTACAATGGTTTTTTAAAACATACACTGCAATGTCTTACATTTTGTAAAACGTTTTGATAAAACTTTTTGCTGGATAATGCAAAAGCGAGAGTCGTCAGGGTCCGGGAAATTACAAAATTGAGTTGAAATACGAAAATACAACAACTAGAGCACTTTCAAGATTGAATAATCAAAAACACAAACTACATACTATATATATACTACGGAATACTACGTAACTAGGAACGTGTATTTAAAATAATAAAAAAATCGGTTTTCTGTAAAGTCGGTTTACTGACAATAGTTGAACATGACAACGTCATAAGAAAATGGAACGCCTCAGTGAATTTTTCCGGATTATCGAAAATATGTAATGACCATATACTTAGAAGACTAATAACAAACCGCTAAAAACCGCTAAATCATAAAAAAGAAGGCTAACGTCCTCTTAATATGTATGATCTATAGTACATAGCCTTTTAAGATAGCAATAAACATATTTGTTTTTATTGTGTTTATTTCGAAGATTCCAGTCACCCTTTTTATATAATACCACATTCTTGGGTAATCTGCCTATTACAAAACTGGTATCACAATATTTTATAAACCGACCAAATTAAAAAGTAGTACAAAATGGCGGACTTATTTGACAAACTGTTCGTGAGTGAGAATGTTTGTATGGCATTCAAATTTAGTCGCTAATTTTTTGTTGGGCACATCATTGTTGTGCCCAACAAACAAAGTGTGATATTCTGACAAATTGTCTATGGCTCTGTCACTCTTGAAGTTTTTCGTATGTTGTTATCTCATTCCAATACGGTATTATTATTAGCTTGTCAAATCTATTGATACTTGATCTTAGCTACGTAATAACAAAAATGAATTTAAAATTGAGAAATGTTAGCACAGACAAAAAAAAGTCATTACGTTCCAATATTCGCGGCGATTTTAAAATTATTTTAAATTTCAGCCCAGAAAAGTCTAGTAATTTTAATATATATTTATTCTTTTCAAATATTCTTTTTCATATTTTCAAAATCATATTTATAATTTTCTATTTATAATTTGCAATTTCTTTCTAACAATAATACAATTTGAAAAAAAACTTGTACAAATTTTCTGAGTAAATTGAAACTCTTCAATTTGATAATTAACCAATCAGAAACTTTAAAATATTAATGTTGCCTCCCTAAATATATTTGGTGTGACCATTGAACACTTGCTTCAAGTTTAATTGTACAAACTTGTCAAGTAAAGAATTTAATTTCGATTAAGTATTAAATAGGTACCTATAATTGTTAAAAAATAAATCACGTATATTTTATATAAGAATAACTAGTCTTCAACATAAAACATGTAAAAATTTCATAGACACAATATAACGACTTTCCAATCTCATACGAAAAACCAAATGTACTAAGTGAAATGCCCCTGATCCTCCCATATCTTATTCTCGGGGCCTCCTCTTTGTTATTATTATTATTATTTTGTATCATACTTTATGTAATACGCTTTATTGAAGTAATATAAATATTCCGAATAATTACAGATATATGTTTGTTTCTCGTATCATTTTAGCAGATGCGTTCATTTAACCTTTTTTTCTACTCGATATATATCATAATTATCGTTCGTAAGGAGTAAACTCCAATCGTGCGTCGGAGCTGACACACACACACACTTTTTTATTGTTTAATGGCAGGATTCGAACCCATAGAGCGACAGAGTTCGTCTAATTTGTATGATGAACTATGAATATGGTGTAATTTTGGAAAATCATCGTTCGATTAAAAAATCGTACTTTCAACAATTACAGCTAGTTCAATACACCAATAACCTACCAAAACTTTATTGAGTTATCCATTGTAAAAATCTAATCTTCCGGGACGTCTATTTCTTGGCATTCCCGGATTTAAATAACAATATACACAAGCTAGTGTGTAAGTGATTCGCTTCCGGAGTAGGTACCCGTTCTGCTGACGATTGATGGGCGCGGCAGGTGTGGAGAACGACCGCACGTGGTACATATGAATGGAGTTATTGGTTTCGTGTTATACTCAAAACTGCAGTAGTTGTGTTTTTATATCCTTACCAGCGAACCCCACAGACGTCATAAGAAACATTTTCTTGTAGGTTAAATTGTGAATCTGAACCCTTCTCAAATCTACTTGAACTTGTACAAAAACCTCAAAATCGGTTCAGTTGTTTAGGAGGAACACGTACACACATATATACATAAACATTTTAAACATTGGCTCTAAACATTTTAAACATTGTGTGAACCAAATATTTTTCGGGAGTTACCTAAAACCTCTCAACTGAGACGTAATGAGATGTTGAATGAAATGATGACGAGGTCGTCACCGTCGGCGCGATGGTAACGTTTGGAAGTTATTTATTTGTAGGACGGACGCACACTGATTCTACGATTGTAATTAAATTTTATATAGGTATTTGATACTTGGAGGAGGGAGGGATGCGCTGTGCCACGCTCCCGTTTCTTCCGGGAAACAGCTTTGCTTTTTGTGTTTCGGAGAGAAGGGCAAGACAGGCAGTGTAATTACTGGCACCGAGACTTAACATCTTATGTCTCAGGATGAACAACTCATAGATGAGTTGTAGCTCGTCTCAGGTAAACTAGTTCATGTTCATGGGCGACGTTGTCTATCCATTTAACATAAACAGCAGTATACGTTTTACCGGTAGGAGGCATTCGCAATAAATGTACATGTATTTATGTACATGTGGATGTAATAAATGAATAAATAATCACACAACAGTCTTACCAGCGGGATGCTTGCGCCTCCGTCTGCATGGGTACCACCATCCTGCTTGTACCTTCTGTCGAACAGCTTTGCTGTTTCGGAGAGGTCAGTAATCACTGGTACCGTGACTCTAGGCAGGCGACGCATGAGTTCCTTTACAATACAATTTCCACTAAACTAAGTCTCATTGTGCCCCCGGTTTTATTTGTCTAATGTGTTTGATATTCCCTGGGAAATGTTTCAGGGACGGGATATGTAACACGTCGCCAGAACAGAGTCTCATTTTTGATAAGAGTTGAATAGCTGCCTTCAAACGTTGTGATGTATTTTGGTAAAGGCTAAAAACCGGGTACGAAAACTTTAGAAGTCGGTTTAAGTAATTTTTTTATTATAATATTGGGATATCCTATGTACACGAACTGTGTCAAATTGATTGACATCTCATTCATTAAAATCGGATCTTTTTTTTTCTTTTGCGCCAGTAAGTGCTCTTAGGCATCCCGCGGGGAAGAGGGGACACCCCAGGCGGGTATGTGGGACTCGCTGCGCCCATAAGATGGTAAGGTTGACGCAGTGGAAATGCTTTGCGCATTCACCCGGGAATATGGGGAGTGTCCTGGATCTGACTAACACAGAACACCCCCCGCGACCGGCCCGTCAAGGGCTAACCGGGCTTCATCCTAATATGGGGGGACTCCGACAACCTAGAGCACCCCCGCCGACGCCGGAACTTTCTACTTACCCCGAGTCCCGTTAGACAGGAGTCAGGAGGTGCGCGTACCGCCTCCTCCGCACTCCGGTCCTACGTCGACGGAGCGGGACGGACGGACGTAGCGTCGTCCTCTCTGTCCCGCTCTGCGGCCTCCTTCTGCGTAATAATGGTTTCGCAGAAGGTGACCGCCGCCTGCCAGGCCTCATCGCTCTCGAGCATGCAGCGCACCACGCTCGAGAGCGAAAGGTCCAAGGTCCAAGGCTCCAAGCACAGCCACGAGATTGTGACGCTGTGCGGCCCATCTATCGCACACCTCTAGGGTGTGCTGAGCCGAGTCCTCCACAGCGCCACATTCGTGGCAGGCTGGTGTCGGCTCTCTCCTGGCCACCCGACACAGGTACGCACCGAAACAACCATGTCCGGTAAGCACCTGCGTCAGGCGGAAGGTAAGGGGTTTCTTCCGGCGGCGCATCCACGACGCCAGGACCGGACGCAGTGCCTCGGCCGTACGTTGGCCGTACGGCGACTGCGCCAGGACCTCCCCTCACCTTCGCAGCAACCACTGTTGCCCCAGCCTCCGCGTGCTTGAGAGCTCCTCCCACGTCAGTGACTCGCCAAAGAGTGACCTCCTCTGTGAACAGAAGAGGCGCACCTCGGCAAGAACCAACGCCACAAGCTCCCATGGCGGATCTCCAGCCAGAGCAGTGGCTGCCACCCAGGAGACCGTACGGTAGCCCCTGATCACCCTTACCGCTATGACCCGCTGCATACTCCGCAGCAAGGCCCTGTTCCTAGCGGTAAGGGAGTTCGTCCAGATTGGGGCTCCGTACGTGGCCATACTCCGACAGACTCCGGAGTATAGCCGCCTGCAGGCTTCGCTGGGCCCTCCTATGTTAGGAAGGAGTCGGCCCAGCGCTGACGCCACCCTAATGACCTTCGGCCCCAGTTGTTGAAAGTGGGGCCGAAGGTCCATCTCCCGTCTAAGGTGAGCTCCAGATACTTCATCGTGGGGCTCACCCTGACCTCCATCTCTCCGATGAGAAGCCGTGCTCCCGGTGGGGGCCCTTTCTTCCCAGGTCCGCGGAAGAGCAGGGCTGCGGTCTTATCGAAACGGACCCGAAGCCCCAGTCGCTCTATGCGGCTGGCAACGAGGGATACTCCCGCCTCGGCCAGCCGCGCAGCCTCCTTGTATGATCGTCCCCGGGATAATACTAGAGTATCATCTGCATAGCAGATGACATCCATCCCGGGGAGGAGGCCGCTCCGCAGGACCCAGTCGTAGCCGACGTCCCACAGGGTCGGGCCCAGAACCGACCCTTGCGGGACGCCGCACCCGACTCGCCGTCTCACTAGTGACCCCGACCGGTCCTCATACACCACTTCTCTATCGGAGAGATACCCCCTTAAAAGCCTTCCGAGATACGGGGGCACGCCGTAATATTTCAGTGCCTCCCGTATTACGCTGTGGGGAAGGCTATTGAAGGCGTTGGCGATGTCCAAGGACACCGCCACCACCACCTCTCCCCGGCGTTCCGCTTCATCCGTCACCGATCTGAGGCGCCCTAGGGCGTCGACGGTCGACCGACCGACCCGAAACCCGAACTGAATCTCCGACAGTCCAGGTCCCGGGCCCTCCTCCAGATGCCGAGTGAGACGGGAAGCTAGGATCCTTTCCAAGGCTTTCCCCACCTCATTCAGCAACACGATCGGTCGCACCGCCTGATATGATTGATATTGATGACAATGATAGACAATGATATTTTAATGTATATTTTTCACGTTAAATATTAAGAGAGGGTATTGTCACATGAACCAGTCTAGTTTAATGAAATACTTCAAGAGGCGCTCCGTGGCTCATCCACAACTCGACTAATATGTACTTAACTGAACAATATATTATGTAACTAGCTGTTGCCCGCAGCTTCGCCCGCGTTAACTTACTTAACTTCACTCCTAGTAGTTACATCGTGATGTTATATAGCCTATAGCCTCCCTCGATAAATGGGCTGTCTAACACTGAAATAATTTTTCAAATCAGACCAGTAGTTCCTGAGATTGGCGCGTTCAAACAAACAAACTCTGCAGCCTTATAATATTAGTATAAATACTTGTTGAGATAATATGAGACAATTATCATTTTGTCAGCCTCTCCTATAGGATCGGTCTCGTTGTTAAATTGTATCATAATCTGTTTAGGTGTAAAAAGGTAAAAGATAGTATAAATTGTTTCATTACTAAAACTGTTTAGAACGGGACTACATTTTTTGTTACTTCTCTCTTTCTTACGACTCTTGCAACTTGCTAGATCTTAGGGCTTTCACTCACACACGATACTACGTCGCGTCGTACCACGATACGATGTCGCGTCGTACCATGATGCGGCGTCGTTTCACGATGCGATGTCGCGTCGTGGAATTCTACGACGAGCATCGTATAAATTTATTACGCGACATCGTAACGTGCCGCGACGCACGGCACGATATTATATTTTCATTCTTGTATTATTCTGATGTTTTGTCTCGACAAGGGTTATTAAATGATGGACCTCAATATCATCATCTTTGAAGTTTGAACAACAACTGTTGTATGTTTTATGTAGAATCAAATTAGATACTTCTTAAAAACATTTTTATCAATCGGGTATCATATCACCTGCTGGTAACAAACAGATCACCTCGACGGCTAATCCGTCCCTCATGGAAACGACGCCACCTCCACAGAGAGGTTGTCCCGCACCACAGAACCACTCCTCCCAACGTCAGGACAGTGCAATGGGGTGAGGTTCCCATCCTCGCACCTTGTCCCCTCTTCTTATAAGAGGGGTACAAAGAGCAGCCTCGGTTCGCTTGGCTTCGCCCAAGGTGCTGGGTTCACCTTAGGCTACTGAGCCCCACAACGACAACGACGATAAGGCCTAATAAAAATATAGCCTATGCTTCTTCCTGATAATCTAGCTTTCCATTGGTAAAAGAATTTTCAAAATTTATATAGTTATTTAGACGTGAAAGCGAAACGAACAACTTACAATGATGTAATTTATATAATAGATCTATCTAATAATAATAATAATATCTATGGACGCTTTCACACCACGTCAATCTGGTCCCGTGGTAAGTTATCGAAGAACTTGTGTTACAGGTACCGGACAACGGAAATATATTTAATACTTTTATACTATACATATATTTAAGATTTTTATTATATAATACATACATTTAATACACATCCATCCCAGGAACACAGAGAATATTTTTTTTGTTCCCTGGTGGGATTCGAACACGCTACCTCCGGCTGGAGAGCCAACGCGGTAACCATTCAGCCACAGAGGTCATCATAAGGTACTATTAAATATTAATACTAAGGTATACTGAACCGTAAAGTATCCTTAACTTGGGGTTTGTTTTGTCAGCTCCTTGTCAGCTGGAGAGCCCTCCACCGAGAGGGGCGGCAGGCGGACGGCAGACATGCAGGAAAACTTGTATATAGTGTATGTGTGTAAGTGATTAATCATGAAATCTGATCTGTATTAATATAATAGAGCTGCAAATTGTTTATTTAAATCTCCAGAGCTACCGGGATTTGAAATATTCCTTTTTTTTTTAAAGGCCAATTGTTAAGAAAGGTAATGACTATAAGTGGTATGGTTTTTTTTAAATTTTAGAGCGGGTGACGCAGGGATCTGAAACAATACATCTTTTTATTATGATTCTTATACTAATGTGTTACTGAAGCTTCTAATCTTACTAATAGTAGGTAATCTTAGGATTAATTCCTTACGTTACTAAGATCTTTGTAATGTTACTTTTTATATAGCTAGACGCTTTCATAAGTGTTCCAAGACATAAAATACGTCCTTTTAAACAGAGATAGTTTTGCTCTTTATAAACACACTATCAGCGCTCCGCTTTTTCACCCGCGTTCCCGTTCCTACGGGAGTACGGGGATAAATTATAGCCTATATGGTATTCTAATATATAGGCTATATTATTGTAAAGTTTCATTAAAATGTATTCAGTAGTTTTTTCGTGAAAGAGTAACAAACATACATCAATACATTCTTACAAACTTTGCGTTTATATTACTTGTAAGATAATTTAAATTTATAAAGATCAGATTTGGCGCTAAATTTGTTTACAATACGACATATAATTTAAATAGAATTTCCTGTACCATAATTCAATATCATAATGGTCGTGAGCAATAATGATCATCCCATAGCCTTCCACTCACTATGTAACAAGAATACACGGTTATCTGTTCTTACCATCTACTAGACAACATCTTGTTAACATCACATACAACTGATTAGACATTTCTAAAATTCTTCCCCCCTTTCCCTAGGGATATCCCCTAATCAACAAAAGTCATTTCCAAAACGCACCGGTAAAGAAAAGCCTACAGCCGTCAATGAAAATGTGTGCATTGAAAACTAGCCAGGAGAGGGTGAGAGGGAAATAGCGGGGGTGGTGGGTGAGAGAGGGACGGAGGGGAGCTTTCCCTCTCGATGGGCGGGCGGCAGTCGTTGCCTAGCGGGCCCGCTGGGCGGAAGTGTGTGTGTTATGTGACAGGACAGGATAGTACAGGTATTTATAAACATAGAAGGCATACTTTGATGAGTCTTTAGGGTTGGGAAATTTGTGCGTTGTAGATTTAGAGAGTGATAGCCAATAGAGAATAATATATCGTTGCAGCAGGTTATAGTGATGATGATGATATACAAACCTAATCTGATTCATCATCTGTTAGATCGTAAAGTTTCATCAAAATCTGTGCAGTAGTTTTTGTGTTTTAGTAATAAACATACTCTAACACCGCATGGTATTTACTATCGAATGACAGCGTGGTGAGGCGCAGAATATAAACAACAGATACATTACATTCTTATATCTGTCAAATAGGAATATATAGATAGATATAAAGCGTATCCTATTAATTTTCATTAAACCTTTATCAGCTTTTAAACAATTCTCTATCGATGAACGGCAAGACGGCCGATTACCAGCGCATCCAATCAGGAAGCCATTCTATTAGTACAATATAATATCTATCTATGGGCAAATTTGCATGCAAATCTGTTAAGCCGTTTACGCGTGGTCGAGTTATAAACAAACATTTCCAATACTGTATTCGCTATATTGTCTGTCTGTATGTAAATAAATGCAAGTGACGCTTGGATTCAGGGTTAAGTTACAAATTAAACATAAGTTTATTGTTTGATAACAAAATTTTAAAATCACATGTGCTTTCTTGACCATGGTTGTCTAGTATCTGAAACGTCAATACGAAATACATACTAATATTATAAATGTGAAAGCGTGGTTACGCTTTCACGCGAAAACTACTTAACCTATCATCATGAAACTTTGTACACATATTCTTGGAGGTATCAGAGATCATAGGATACTTTTTATAAAAAAAAACTAAAATCTTATCTTGCGCAGACGAAATCGCGGGAACCAGCTAGTATGTAAATCGCGATTCAATTTGTGAGAATTCGTTTTAACCCTTTAAAAAAGTGTTTCAAGCGATCGCTATGCGTCTGACTGTGAGACTGTAGCTCGTAAACTGGTAAATCAAAATCAAAACTTTTTATTCAAAAGAGTGATATACGGTATCTTTTTGAACGTCAATTGAATCTACCACCGGTTCCAAGGCAAGCCCAATGAGAAGAACCGGCGAAACAAACTCAGAGGAACTAATCTTTTCGAATATTTTATAACAAATTTTACATGTTGTTATCCTGAAATGCCTGGGAGGAACGCCCTATTCCCGAGGTGTGGTATCTTCCATGAAATCTTTTCCTTTATAATATCCTTTACCGCACAAACGCTCTTTAATAACTTTTTTGATTTTTTAATGGATAGCTTTTGAACGTTTTCTGGGATCCTATTGTAAAAGCGTATACAGTTGCCTTTAAAAGAATTGCTTACTTTTGTGAGTCTAATCACTGGTACATCTAGCCTGTGTCTATTCCGTGTATCCCTACTATGTATTTTTTACCGGTAGACCTATTAGGATGCTGTTGTTTTTATTAAAAGGTTTTCAACTGTGGTTTTAGACATGTTTTGTTAAAATTGGTTTATTCACCAGAATTTTCGTTAGTTTTTTTAACATCCCTTTAGTAGAAAGTATTACAATCACAACACGAGTTTATAGAGGGAATTAGGTGATAGAATAGAAAAGAAAAAGCTTTATTCAGTGATCAGTACATGTCACTGCAGTACAGATAAGACGTATCAAGCACAACATTTAACATAGTAATAAAAACACAACCGACGCCAGGAGGCCGTGTGGTCGCAGACTACACGGTAGGCGGGGGGCAACCCCCTACTTTATAAATCAAAAGTGAACCGAATGGGCTCACACTAATCCGATGAAGCATTAGGGCCTTCGGGCCATTAGCATAGATCCCTCCGAAAAAAAAAGTAATAAAAATCTGATACAAAATAAGTATAATAACAACAGACAAGTCAGACACAAATCAAAATATAAAAACAACGGTGTTATCATCTGTATATTATAACGAGTGTCACGTAAACGTAACATTTTTAGTAAATTGGTAAACTGTAGGTAAATACGTCGAACTAAATTAGTGCTTATCTGATACTTACATTAACTTCAAAGGTAGCTTTTAATAGTCTTAATAGTCTTAAATTTTATACAACTAAATAACTTTCCCTTTACGAGTTATTTTATCTGTCCTAATATTATAAAGCTGAAGAGTTTGTTTGTTTGACCGCGCTAATCTCAGGAACTACTAGTCCGATTTGAAAAATTGTTTCAGTGTTAGACAGCCCATGTATCGAGGAAGGCTATAGGCTATAAAACATCACGCTGTGACTAATACGAGTTAAGTAAGTTAACGCGGGCGAAGCTGCGGGCAACAGCTAGTCAGTCATAAAATTTAAAAAGCCTTTCTCCTAAATTAAATAGCCTCCTTCCTCAATAACAGGGCTATCAACTGTTAATATGATTTTTGAAATCCATGTGGTCGTTCCGGAGGTAAGCTTATGCTGTATAATATTAGGGTAGTTATTAATCCATTATAACATAATAATAATATCAACCTTCAATAATATCAGCAGTGGGACATCCCACTGCTGGGCACGGGTCTCCTCCTCGTAATCAGGCGAGGAGAGTTTTGGGCCATAGTTCACCGATGCGCTGGACCAATGCGGGTTGGTGAACTTCACACACCTTCAAAGACTTTTAATCTCATCAGGCATGCAGGTTGCCTCACGACGTTTCCTTCACCGGTGAGCAAGCGATAGTCTCATGTTCAGATGCACGTAGAAATTTAGAAAATCTCTAGAGGACCTTCGACAAAGATGGGTTCGTACTTATGTATAACATTGAAATATAATCTTTTATAATAATAAACATAATTACCTACTTTATTATAAAGCTTAAACGGTCAAACGAAACGTGACGGAATTTGTGTCTTATACATTTATATACATTGACTAGGTTAACGTGGTGTGGCATGTTTGCCTCGTTATCATCAGTAGCATAGTACATTACGAATTTAAAAAAATGTTAATAGAGTTATCGAATGCGGGCGAAGCTGCGGGCGTCTAATGGAGCCGGTAACGGTCTGTCTGTCTGTCTCGTGGGGTGTAACGAATCTGTTGTTGATTATCAACCTGATAGCTTATCTATCTCTGGGATGAGCTGGTCTGCTGGTTACCACCATCCATTATTCTGTAAAACAGTGCTGTGTTTCGGAAAGAACTGGCAGTTTGATAACTGGTACCGAGACTTATATCTTAGAAATTACTCAATTCTTTAATGTTAGTTGGATAGGCAAACTGGCAAACGTGCCACCTGATGGTAAGTGGTCGACGTCGCCCATGAACATAAACCAGTTAACCTGATACTAGCCCAGGCAACTTGCGTATATAACGTATGCCTATAAGCCTATCCTGACACATAAGATGATAAGTCTCGGTGCCAGTAATTACACTGCCTGTCTTGCCCTTCTCTCCGAAACACAGCAAAGCTGTTTCACGGGAGAAACAAGCAAGATGGTGGTACCCATGCAGCCGGGAGCGCGGCATACCGCATCCCTCCCCTGGTACACATATGAGTTACCTTAGGTGATCCTAGGCTACTAAGGTTTTTTTGTAAAATTAGACGGACACATTCTTGTATATAGGCTATAGAGTATTCTTGGTCGATAATTGAACTATCGATTGACGAAGTATGTTTCAAATGTGTCATCTTTGGAGAACAACGCGTTCAAACTAAGAACCAAAACGCATTTATCATTGTACTAGCCCTTGCACGCAGTTGCGCCCGCGTTAACTTACTCAACTCAATTACTGTTAGTCACAGCGTGATGTTATATAACCTATAGCCTTCCTTGATAAATGGGCTATCTAACACTGAAAGAACTTTCCAAATCGGACCAGTAGTTTATGATATTAGCACGTTCAAACAAACAAACTCTTCAGCTTTATATTATTAGTAAAGATAATAAAAATGGTATGATACTCAGTATAATAAAAAAGTAGGTATAATACCTTATACAATAACACCTGTACATATTGTTTTGTACACTTATCTATATTAAGTGTAGATTGTGTAAAATGCTCAAAATCTTTAATCGCCTAAGCTCTTAGGGTGTAGGGTATTATTATTTATCGTGCCCTTCACAGGGCCGTGTTCCCGATCGGCCTGGTGACATTTCACGGTCCCTGCCCTTCCTGCCCTAAGAATACTCCTGGTACATATATATATAATATATCGATTAAACTGCCTTATATTTTCGGTAACAATACAACCCTATTGTGGCTAAGGCTACGCTTTGTCAGTTCGTTTGTGCTAAGATTTTTGTGCGTGAGTGCGTGACCACTCGACCACTTTTTTTTTTTTTTTACGCCGGGAAATGCTCTGAGGCATCCCGCGGCGGAGTGGGTCTCCCCGCGCGGGTATGTGGGACTCGCTGCGCCCGACAGCTGGTAAATGGACGCAGCTCTACCCACTAAAACCCGGCGAGTGCCACCAATGCCGCCTTTGGTGAGGTGCCCCGGATCTAGAAAACAAACACCTCGACGGCTAGTCAGTCCCGCAAGGGACCGACGCCACCTCCACAGAGGGGTTGTCCCGCACCACAGAACAACCCCTCCCGACGTCGGGACAGTACAATGGGGTGAGGTTCCCATCCTCACCCCTTGCCCCCTGCTCTTCGGTCCCCTCTTCTTATAAGAGGGGTTCAAAGAGCCCCCCTCGGCCCAATTAGCTTCGCCCAAGGTGCACCGCTCACCCTAGGTTACAGAGCCCCACCGCCACGACACGGCCTGAACCATGGTGGGGGGGGCACTCGACCACTACATCAGCCGAACGTATAGTGATCTTCTTCAATGACCATCTACGGTGCATTAAAAAACCGGTGGGAGGGATGCACTTTTGCGCTCTCACATTTGTACCGCCGAGTGTTACAATCAGTGCTATTTCGGAAAGAAGGATAGTTGGTGTAACTACTGGCACAAACTTACAAGTCTCAGGAAACACATGAATAAGTTGTTTTTTGAGTTATGAACTTGTGTATATAACGTGATTAGCTATAATAACTATATTTACAGCTTGCGAGCACAATTTGTATTACATGTTGGGGACCATCTATAAATTACGTCACACGAATTTCATGATATTTGGACCCCTTCCCGTCCTTGTCACAGATGGTCACATTTATAAGACCCCTCATGTGACGTCACATATTTTGCAATTTTTACAGAAATAAATTGATAAATCAAAACAGCTGTTTTGAAGTGAGTTTTATTTTGGTTTAATTTTTTATTTTATTTCGTTAGTTCACAGTACCTAGTCTTATGTGACGTCACAAAATCTGGGAGCCCTACCACCCCCCTTGTCACCCCCCCTCCCCCTTAACGTGTGACATAATTTATGGACGGCCCCTTGATGCAGATAAAGTATATTTATGTTCATGGGTGACTATGACCACCATGTGACCACACATGGCCCGTGGTTCTTCGTTTGCTTATTCAAAAAAGGCAGCTAGCCAATTTCCATCCAAGGTTTGACTTTCTCTCGATGCCGATATTTCACGTTGATCAAACAAAAGGCTTTATTGCGATATGCACTGATTAATAGTGGGTTCGATTCCCGTGTTTGGACACTTGTCTGGCAATTCGCCAGGGATGTATATCTCGAGTTACAGTTGGACGTTACTACGTTCATTGGTAGTTGAGTCAAGGGTTCGAATCCCGTATATGATTTTTATGAGATGTCTCGGTCTTGGTATAAATGTATCTATAGATATTATATTCTTAAATTTATTTTTGTTCCTAGTACCAGTAGCACAAGTTCTTAAGTAATTACCACGGGACTAGGTTAACGTGGTGTGATTGTTAGGTAACTTACAGCCATCGTGAACTTGAAGTTCACCTTCTGGTTTACCCATGTCAACTAACAAAAGGTAAATCTTTTATCGTTGTCGTAAAATATCCGAAACGTCGGAAATACACAATTCTTAATCAAAACAAAAACCGATACAAGGCAATTTATTGCAATAACACAATGCAATATTCAGACCTCCTCGACCAAATTGGAACAACTTATCCCAGTATTTATAGACAATATAAGTAATTATACGCCTCCCCCCTCCTGTGGGGGGACGAGCACTAGGAATTTCAATTACCAAACGCTCGGCTGCCTATAAAGATGCCTCACATATTGTTTTATACTTAAATGTAAGCGAGTTTACAACAGTCAAGGTAGCATGAGGTTTTAAGATACTTAAAACTATAAAAAGTTAGAATACCTAAAAAATGTATAATGCCCGGTATGACACGTCAACGATATATCGTACCGATTTGTCTGCGTAGACCGTTTGTGCAGTTTTATCGTTGGGATTTTCTGGATGGAACCAGAAAATCTGAGACAATTTTGTTCACACGAGTTTAGTAAGAGGTAGGTAGTGCACGACCAGGGTGGTATCTCTCACTTACATAACACCGGCGTCAGCTACACAGCTATGCTGCCGCGTTTCGTGCGGTTTTTTAGTTTCCAGTGGCCCAAGGTGGGAGATAGAGAAAAGGAGGGCAACGCATCTGCATAATCTCTGGTTGTGCGAATGTGTATGAAGTGGATAGTCTCCAAAAGGCTTCGACTGCTCCTTTGCCCTCTTACGCTATAAAAAAAAATAAAAAAAAACACGATCGATAAACCTGCACAAACGGTTTACGCAGAAATAATTTAAAAAAAAGCAGAGAACCCGCCCACTGTCCACCTGGTGGTCCACAGTAGCCAAGGACTTAGAGCTTGCCCAAACAAATATTTTGAGAACCCAGGATAGCCTGTTCTGGCACCGCAGAACGAGGAGAGCCGACCCCAAATAATGGGAAATGGCTAGGACAAAGAAGAAGAAGAAACGGTCTACGCAGTTAAATCGCTACGATATATCGTTGACGTCTATACCGGGGTCACCAAAGAAAAAATAAAGTGACGTTCACGCCGTTTTCCGTCACGACATTAGAGTCGAATTAAGCCCCAAGGCGCGTCTGGTGACAAGTGGAAGGTTATTGGTTCGATGGTGGGATACTCGTCTGAATTCGAGGAGAGCCAACTGTAGCATATGCCATAATTTTGATTTAATATTAAATTTCTATACGAATATGATAAAGCTGAAGAGTTTGTTAGTTTCTTTGTTTTGGACGAGCTTATCTCCGGAACTTCTAATCGGATTTCAAAATTGGGAACAGATTTTTTATTTGTTAGGATCTAGAAAACTGTTTTTACGAGATAGACTTAGCATTTTTTTGTGTTTTAGTTTTCTCCGATCGTTTGAAAAAATAAACATATATTTTTAAGTGTTTTAAAGTAATAGAATATTATATTGTTTTGTAAAATTTCGATGTATTAAGCGTTAACTTTATCACTAATAAAAAATGAATCAAAATAAAACCATCCACTCAATCTCGCTGTAGCAAAAATGTTGAAATATATCCTTCAACTAGCTGTTGCCTGCAGCTTCGCCCGCGTTACTCAACTCCTATATGTCACAGCGTGATGTTATATAGCCTATAGCCTTAATCGATAAATGGGCTATCTAACACTGAAATAATTTTTCAAATCGGACCAGTAGTTCCTGAGATTAGCGCGTTCAAACAAACAAACAAACAAACTCTTCAGCTTTATAATATTAGTATAGATATCCTGAAACAACCCAAGTTTTAAATGAGCCAAGAAATGTAAGAGGACCGTAAAAATACCCTCCTCGCGTTATTTCGAGGACACCTGTGTCCGGACCTCTGTAAGGGTATTACTATAAAGCACCCGCGTAAAATCTGCTTCTAAAACTTGCTCAAAGAAATTATATCCTAAGATTTTGACTCGTGTCTTGTTTACTGTACACGGGCTGCGGGATGATAATGATTGTAATAGAATGTGTGCTTTTAAATACGGACTAGGTCCACCACTCGTTACCACCGCTGCTACTCCTGTACAGCCATGATCGACAGCGGTAATCAAATGACCCTTTGATACGATCTCAGGGATACGTTAAAACTGCTTTGGGACCCGCAACGAATTTAATCAGAAGGATTCAGGAGGAGTAGGAAAATTTCCAGTTTCCCTCCCCGGTTAAAGCGGGAGACAGTACAAGAATGCAATGACTAACAAAAGTCAAGAAAAGACAGCAGCCGGGGGTAGCCCAGCTGCATTGCACCACGGAGAAATTATTATGTCTACAAAGATCTGCATATATATTATTAATAATATATATAAATAAATAAATAAACTATGAGTTATTATTCGTGATATTATAATATATCGTGGTTGTAATAATAATTGTTGTTTGAAGGTGGAATATGATGTTATTTGAACAGGTAATGTTGTCAGCTTTATGGGAAGTGGTTAACGTCGCCCATCGTCATCACGGGGTGTAGCCCCGATGACGCTTAAAAATGATATATGTGGTCGATAAGATAGCCATTGATTAGATATCAGTAAATTATGCAGCTCGAATCAATTACCAAGACAAAAAGTGTCATATGTCCCAGCCATGATCTATCTATATGCAAAGTTTTATGCAAATACGTTCAGCCTTTGTACATGAAAATTACAAACTTTGAAACATTAGTAGGACCAAAGTGCGTGATTCCTAACCTGGGATATTCCCTCTAGGTATATATAATAAAAGGGATAGGGTTATTGATGTCAATCCCAAAATGCATGTCTAGGGCAATTTCAACTGGCTGGCACCTGCATTGCGGCGAGTTGTTTACAAAGGATAATTGGCTCAATTAAAACCGCCAAATCGGCATTTTCAAATTGTGCTAATAGACACACAATCGAGAGTCAATGACATGGAGTTCAATGACCTTCAAGAATAAGGGCTAAGTTCAAGAAAAAACATATTTAAAAGGCATGTCAATGGGTGGCGGTGATCACTTACTAGCAGGTAAACCGATTCCGTTTGCCCCCTCTTCAATAAAAAACGACTGTAAACTAAACTGAAAAAGGTTATATTGAAGATACCACACCTTGGGAATAAGGCTTTCGCTACGAGGTTTGAAGATTAGTTTCACTGAGTTTATTTCGACGGTTCTTCTCAGTGGACTAGTTTTGTAAACGGTAGTAGAGTCATTTGACGTTTAATAAGATACTTGAATGTACAACATTGAATATCTTTATAAACCCTAAGCATGAATTAAATATGACGTCATAAGATGGACTCCTGCGTCCTGATTGGTCGGCTTAAGTTGTGTGACGTCACTACAACTTTCTCTTGTAATCTCGGGAGCTTCGGTAAATTATTCCATTGTGTCTGCGCCTGGCTAGTCTTAGGTAAAGGGATCGAATAATTCCTACAAAGATTCTTTGATTAGCTGGAGCCAGTCATGGAGTCGTACTGAACCAAAACTAACATTATATTATATAATATATTGTTTTAAACTAACGCGATCACTATTCATATTTATATTAATATTATTACGGGTGCTTACCGCGTTTAAAGATTCTATAAATCTATAAAATCTGCCGAAAGTAGTCGTCCGAAACAAAGAAGAAAGACGGTAGACAGATTTTTCTGATCTGTCACCATCTACCAGCACCGTACGTCAGTCCCCCCGTGATCATGGCGATTGAAACATTGCCGAAATATCGGGAACTCAATAAATCCTTAAACGCGGTAAGCACCCGTAATAATATTAATATAAATAATATTATATTGTTTTCTAATGTTCACGCGAATTTCTTAATAAAACAACTTTTACGGATTATATCGCGGTTTATTTGAAAATTATGCATGCTCGACGTTTCAGATAGTTTACAATTTACGGCAACCATGGTCCATGGTCATGGAAGGATGGCATGTAAAAATCTTAATGTACCACATACGTCATGCAGGGGTAAAAAATAGACTTCTTTTTTCTTTAACGCCCGGAAATGCTCTGAGGCATCCCGCGGGGGAGTGGGTCTCCCCACGCGGGTATGTGGGACTCGCTGCGCCCGAAAGCTGGTAAGTGGACGCAGCTCTACCCACTAAAACCCACTAAAAGTCAGTCCCCCAAGGGACCGACGCCACCTCCACACGGTGGTTGTCCGCATCACAGAACAACCCCTCCCTACGTCGGCACAGTAGAATGGGGTGAGGTTCCCGTCCTCGCTCCTTGCCCCCTGCTCTTTAGTCCCCTCTTCTTATAAGAGTGGTACAAAGAGCCCCCTCGCCTCAATTAGCTTCGCCCAAGGTGCCGGGCTCACCCTAGGCTATTGAGCCCACCGCCACGTTAAGGCCTGAACCATGGTGGGGGTAAAAAATAGCCTATGCTACTCGCTGATAATATAGCTTTCAAAATCGATGCAGATTCTTAGGCGTGAAACAAACAAACAGTGGCAATTGGCATTTATAATATTAGTTAAGATTGATTTGATTTTTTAATAATGATGAAAGATTTCTAGGGTTAAGGTCTTGTGCTCGCAGCTTTGCTCACGAGTGGATTTTCACAGTTAAACAATAACTGTCACAGTTAAACGTTGCAATCATCCGATTTCAAAGTAAGAAAAAAAAACACATGAAGCAATATCGCTACAAGCAATAATCTTTCAAAAAGGAAAAAAGGCGGGTTTCGGAGATAACCGTGTACATACAGAGAGACAGAAGATTTAAAATAACATATTTCGTATCTGGCTTCGTAGATACGAGTCTAAACAGTTTCAATAGTAAAATTAACTATGTTTAAAATCTCGACTTTTTAATTTGTATAGCCTGTCTTGGGGTTCATTAAGAGAGTCCAAGATTGGTGGGGTTAAGTTGATAATGATGATGATTCTTTGAAGGTACAAACATACCGGCGGAATTGTAAGAATGTGTCAAAGATGAGACCATGTTTACCAAGGAATCTGCGGTGTCACGATTCGTCTCAAAGGCAAAAGCCGGGTATGCCAGTAATTCAGACGGCTTAAGTACCTTCCCACTGAATACGAGCCAGATGTATTAGATTCACATTGATAAAGCTTGACTAAAAATATATGAACCCTGCGTGGTGTCGCCACTGTATCTTTTTTACGTCAATACGGAAATACCATACAGAATTTAGTTCCGGAATTTTCCGCAATATGACGAGGATTTTATTTTTCTGGTCAGACTATGATATAATCAGACTGATGAGTTTGTTTGTTTTAGCGCGCTATTCTCTAGAACCAGTCGGAACTGAAATATATTTTTACATTCAATATCCTATTGATATACAAATTTTATTTTATTTTAGGGTTGATAAAAAAAAAGTAATAAACGGCTAATAACTTAATTACTGGTAAATAAACTATTCAATACCACGCTTTTATTAGCTTGGGTTGTATGTATCTATGTATGTATGTAATGGAATCTTTGAACGTGATTTTGACCCACTTCTAAAGACCAGATTTTGTTCAAACTTTGTAGATTTATCGAGGACCGATGACAATACAACAATTTGATAAAATTATTCCAATATCCTGATCAGGATAATCAGGATAGCACATGCTAGGAAGGCGTAAGGCGCGCAAGATACCTACATCACTTGTGCTTCTAAAGTGATTGTTATTAGTTGAGTATTTTAAATTAATAAAATCTTTAATTAAAAAAATCGAAACTAAAAAGTAAAAAATAAATTATAGTTAAAAAAACTAAAAAATACGCTTAAATAGCAAACCCAACAAAAAATTTGAAAATAATTTTTAATAGATAAATTAAATGGGGTAACAAAATTACTTATTGTAAAAAAGCGTGAGGTGCTCAATATTCATTATTAAAAATATTTAATCGGTATCTATTTTTAAAAAGTGAAGTTAATATAAAAACTTAGTTACAAGCACAATGCTTATTTACAATAAGTAATTTTGTGAACCCATTTAATTTATCTATTAAAATTTATTTTCAAATTTTTTGTTGGGTTTGCTATTAATGAGTGTTTTATAGTTTTTCAAACTAATTTTTTTTTATTGTAAGATAAATCGAGTTATTTTATTATTTTCGTTACATAGTTTCAAAATGATAAAGATTATAAAATTTAAATATCATCATCATGAGCCGCTGAACAAAGGTCTCCCTCAAAGAAACAAGACGACCGAATTTAAATATACCTTTATTAAAATTTAGTTGAGTTTAAACCTTTTCTAGTTAACTAAGAGTATGTGTGGCGTAAGTCTGCAACCATATGAATGCAAATACTGTAACAGCGAGGTTACCGGATTCCGATCTTATTAAAGTTTGTGGTCATAATGCTTCGGTTTGCATTTCAAACCACACGTGAGTCTTAAACGGTTAGATTTTGTAAAAATAGTTTTATAATTAAAAGTTTTCTTCATACTTGCTAGTACCGAAACCAATATTCCTTCAAATGATCCTTATAAAATAATAAATATGTTTGGACAACTCACACGCGGCCATCTGATCCCAAACTAGGCAGAGCCTGTTCTTATGGTAACCAGACAACTGATACATACTTATATATTTCTAAATACATACATATTATAGATATATTACACCCAGACAGAACAAATGATCATGCTCATCACACAAACATTTCCTTTTCCTGGGTGGGGATCGAACCCACGACCTTCTGGTTTAGCAGTCAGGGTCACTAACCACTAGACCAACAGGCCAGTCAATTATAGTAATAATATAATATCTCAGTTGTTAATATGTCTGTCCAAAACCTCGGATATCTACTACCCATTGTTGCCTCAAAGCATACATGAAATCTAAAAACCATAAGTTTGTTGTAAGAGGTAGCGCCATGCTGCATTGCAGCCGGCACGACCGGGGTGGTACCTCTCGCTCACATAACACCGAAGGCAAGTGACAGCTGTGCTGTCGCGTGTGAGTTTCCGGTGGCCCATCGGGGGGATAGGAAAAGGAGGGCAACACATCTGCATAATCTCTTGCGCAGATATTTATGGGCGTCGGTAGTCTAAAGCTTCTGTTGCCCTCCTATGTTAAAATGATTAAATAAAACAAATTCTTACACCTTGAAACTCAGTATGCTGTCTCACGCTTGTCTGATTTGTAAAGCGTCTGTGAAACAAAACGTCTCAGTAGCACTCAGTCTAACCACTGATAGAAATATAGAAATATCTATAAGTTATACGACATCTATTGTAATGTTATTCGAGTAGACAATAGAACGAATGTTGGGCCTGTTAATTATCTGGCCTGTGGGCCGGGCCCGGGGGAGGGGGGTACTTATCAACAGCTCCGGCTAGTGAGTAGCCGGAGATTGTTTTAGTGTTTATACGGATATAGTATACGTAAATGAAAATACATTTCCATACCTTGGGAACAGAACCACACAGAACGTTCCTGACAACACTGTAAAATGTAGTAGAATATTTCTTATTACAGAGCGTTTGTGTATCCCTACAAAGTAAAATATTATATGGGAGATACCGCACTTTGGGAACAGGGTGTTCTTCCCAGGTATTTCAGGATAACATGTAATTTTTTTTAGTATTTGAAAAATAAGAATAAGCTCGTTGAAGTGGCAGTGGACTGGTCAAACACAGGAGAACGGGACGGAAGTGAAGGCCGCATTTAGGTAGACGAAGTGTTGGTCGGCCACTAACCAGGTGGGAAGACAATCTCTGTGCAGGTCTGTGTTGGATGCGAGTAGCAAGGGATCGGCCGTCTCAGCATTCATTGCAGGAGGCCTATGTTCAGCAGTGGACGAATAGAGGCTGATGATGGCGATGATTTGAAAAATAACTAGTTGTTCCCAAGACATACATCACCCATCGAGTTTGTTTCGCCGGTTCTAATCTGGGCCTCTCAATCGCCTTGGAACCAGGTGTATTCATTTGACGTTCAATAACCTTATTTTAGACCTCGTTTGAATTTAAAAAAATCTTTTGTATGTATAGTAAACATATTAAATTTATACTTTATAGCTCTTTCGTTGAAAGATACTTATATCCTAATGGATGGCATATGATAATGATGATGAATTTAGATGCGGTAACAGCTGGTCGGGAGGAATGGCAGGACAGACAGTGTGGTCGGTGGCATCTGGCGCGAAGACGTTGTATAGGCAGATATAGATATAGGCAGATAGTTAACCAATAACCCTGATAACACTGCCACGTGCTGTCAGCTACATTGACTGTTTGCATCGTAGACAGAGTAAAACTAGATTGCACATATTAGTAGACAAATCTATGAATGAAAACCAAATTTTATATTCGAGCTAACTTTTTCAATTGGACTCACTGTCCGTTATATACTTCTGATAATGATCGGGTATTATACTGATCCAGCTGACACGTATAAGGTTTCATAAAAACCTTAAATTTTCAAAGCATAGAGCCACATAAACCGAGACAAAATATTTACCAATATTTTCTTATCCCCCGGGATGGCGAGGATAAAACCGTCTGAACATAAACTATCCCCACTCGCCTGGGACTGGTGTCCCTGTTGGAAGGACCCTAACACTTTGATACCGTTATTGAAAATACGTAACTTCCTTTTGAAGCTTAGTGTACACATCCATACATATAATGAAAGTAAAATGTTAGTTAGTTTAAAGGTCCCAATCCCCGTAACTTGTCAGTCAAATGTAAATAATTCAATTTATTAAGTTTAAAACTATATATTTGTTCGTACTACTTTTAGCAAGTTCTTCAGCGCTTGCCACAGGATATAGGGCACCCGAAAGGTGGTCAGGTAGACGCAGCTCTACTCACTAAAACCCGGCGAGTGCCGCTAAAGCCGCCTTTGGTGAGGTGCCTCGTATCTGTTGAGCAAACAGGGCACCTCGACGGCTAGTCAGTCCCTCAAGGGATCGACACCACTTCCACAGAGAGGTTGTCCCGCACCACAGAAGAACCCCTCCCAACCTCGAGATAGTACAATGGGGTGAGGTTCCCATCCTCGCCCATTGTCCCTGCTTTTGTCCCTTTTTCTTATAAGAGGGGTACAAAGAATAGCTCCCTCGGCTCAATTTGCTTCGCCCAAGGTGTTGGGCTCACCTTAGGCTACTGAGTCCCACCGCCACAACAAGGCCTGAACCATGGTGGGGGGATACTTTACTACCGAACGACTGAGGTGTTGTCGTAATGTTAAGTTAAAAAAAATCGGTTGTTTGTAAAGTCGGTTTACTGACTATAGTTGAACGTGACAACGTCATAAGAAAATGGTAATGATAGGTAACGCCGCAGTTTTCGTTCGTGCAGCCGGCTCCATTGAATTATAAGACGTTGTCACGTCAATAAAGCTAAAATTATTTTATATGGATTATCATTGGATTATACAAAAACTATTTATGGTTTAATATCCTGGTTCCGTACATTAGAATAGTTAACACCACTGACTAACACGGGTAATGAACAGTAAGGACCCGCCCCGTCGTTAGGGACCCCCACTAGGGCGGGAGACCTCAACAACCCGTGACAATTGTTTCTTACACGCTCCTCAATTTTAACTGCCTTGTTTGGGATAAGTTTAGGTTACTTATATTTTGGATGTGCGATACTGTTTCGTGGTTAACGCGTTGGCGCTCAAGCTGAATCCTGCCATGGATGAAAAAGTTTTCTGTGTTCCTGGGTCATGGATGTGCATTATGTAATGAAAATCTTAAATATATGTATGTATAGTATAAAAGTATTAAATATATTTCCGTTGTCTGATACTCTTAACACGTGTACACGTGACGTGGTGAAAAAGCGTCCATAGATATTATTATATTTCTTTTCTACATATTTCTTCCTTACGATATAACCTCTTTGTAGAATCTTATCGATAACCAAGCGGTTTCGACATGAAAAGGCAGAAGTTAGTTATTAGTATGGATTTGTGATATATTGCCAGAGATACGTCTGAGACTCCCGGATAATCCCGCGGTAAAAATTCATAACCTCACCCTTCCCGATCAAGATATATTTTATTGAAATACCAATGTCTATCGATTTTCGCTTTTTAGGTTTCTTACTTAATATGACGGTTTGAAAGCAAGGCTTTTAATGTACATATATTTGACTAGCTGTTCTTGCGGTTACACCCCTTTTTTTCTATTGCGCTGGGAAATCCATCCCGCGGGGGTCTCCCCAGGCAGGTATGTGGGAGTTGCTGCGCCCGAAAGGTGGTAAGGTGGACACGGCTCTACCCACTAAAACCCAGCGAGTGCTACCAATGCCGCCTTTAGTGAGGTGCTCTAGACCTGTTGAGCAAACAGGGCACCTCCACGGCTTGTTAGTCCCTCAGGGGACCGACGCCACCTCCACAGAGGGGTTGTCCCACACCACAGAAACCCTCCCAACGTCGGAACAGTATAATGGAGTGAGGTTCCCGTCCTCGCCCCTTGCCCCCTGCTCTTTTGTCCCCTCTTCTTATATGAGGGGCACAAAGAGCCCCCTCGGCTCAATTCGCTTTGCCCAAGGTGCTGGGCTTACCTTAGGCTACTGATCCCCACCGCCACGACAAGGCCTGAACCATGGTTGTGGTGTTGTGTATCCTGAGACGTAAGTAATTACACTGCCCTTTCGAAAAAGAACTCTTTTAAAGAAGAAATAAACATGATATTACTAAAATCCTTTTAAACACCTTTTTACCTACGTATTAGGTACGTACTTACCTATGTTTCAAATAGACTTTTATAGTGTCATTCATCATTCATTTTTTATATTAGTTATAGTAATATATAAAGAACGAAGAGTCAGTTTGAACGCGTTTATCTCCGCTACTACAAATCGTATCAGAATAATATTTTTTGCACTTGAAAGCCCAATTATTAAGGAAATATTTATATCAAATTTGCGGTGAGAGAAATCGCGAGGAAATGCTAGTATATTGATTAGTTAAAAAAAACGTAATGAATTAATTAGATCACTCCCGTAATGTATGAGACTCCCGGGAGTCCCGGAACACCGCCTCATCGTCAATTACCTGGTTAGGATGTTCCCGCGGGAGACGGGACTCGTCTATACCAATGTAAACAGGTTAGGTTTGTTTGAATGTGGGAGGTAATCTTCAAAACTAGTGATACGATTTTAATAATTCATTAATATTATACTACGTTAAGGAATCCGGCCGTCTTGGCATTCTTTGAAGGAGGCCTATGGGCAGCAGATGACGGATAAAGGCTGACGATGATGATGATGATGATGCTACGTTATCATTTGACATAGGCTGTAATCATCATCAAGGCCGATGTGGCTGTGACTCAGTAATGAGTGAGAGTAATGTTTCGAAGTAGCGGGCGGTAGCTAGTTCTTTTTTATATCACAGGAGGGCAAACAAGCAGTCGAAGCTGTAGACTACCGACGCCCATAAATATCTGCACAACTAGAGGTCATGCAGATTTGTTGCTCTCCTTTTCCCTATCCCCCCAATGCACCACCGGAAACTCACAAACCGCACGAAACGCCACAGCATAGCTGTCACTTGACGCCAGTGTTATGTGAACGAGAGGTACCACCCCGTTCTTATGAATGTCAAAGTAAGGTCGTTTGTCATGCCTTCACGCTTAACCCATTGATCGAATAAAAAAAATGGCAAATATATTGTATCGCGGTTTATCACATGCATGACGTTGCAACTGTCAAAGGGAGGATTCTGATTTTGTGATAACGCAAGGAAATGCATTTCGCATGTATCCTGGCTCGGGTGCATATGTGGGACTCGCATTTGGAAGTGCACTACCCTATCTAAAACACTTGCCAGCGCCTTCATCCGCTTTTTGAGGGTTCCGTATTTGCAGGCAACAGGATGAGGAACAGAAGGCCAGACTACTCCTCGAAAGGGGGGACTGCCCGGACGCCACTAAACAGGCCCCGTAACGAGAGGATTCTGACTTGAACATGATTGCTGTATCCGAAATGTCGGGAAAAAATATAATATATTAAAATGTAAGGCTAGGCTAGGTGTTATTTTGAAGTTTTGTTTGTATGTTATCAGTTATAACGGAATGAAACAGTTGGAGTTGCCGAAACGATCGCATAATACCATTACGATTTCCTGTCCGACGGCGTTCCGTGTCCCAGATCCCGGCAGGGTATTCGGGAACACGTCCACTAATGACATATAATGGTTTACCCGGCTTTGTCTGGTGTGCTATGTGAAACTAGTACCAGATATAAAATAACAAACAATTCCAATATCAGCCTTTGACATAGGCCTCCTTCAATGAACGTCAAGATGGATGCAAAATGTATGTAACATAGTACTTACCTATTATACTAAAGGTCCGCTTCGCCCGCGTTATAGAGAGACGCATTCTGAATTTCTGATCATAATTATTTTTTTAGCCCAGGTTGACGTGGTTTTATTGTTCATAACATCTTTATAATATCAGTGTACATACACAACTTACTACGGGATAAAATTAAAAACCTGTTAAGTGTGAGTTAGAATCACACGAAGGGTTCTGTACCACAGTACTTTTATTAAAAACGTTTACGGATTTTAAAAATGTCATATAAACGTAACATACGGTTCAGAGGTCGTCGACCCCTAGGTAATGCATCATATTTGAGCAGCTCTCAGCCTCCCATCCAGATGAGGGCCGCGACTGAGATGCTAATTTTAATATGTTCCTCTGTGAAATCTCATCAAGTTCTCGTTTCGGTGACATATTTGTGAAGTATCCGTGGATAGGATGAGGGTGGGGAGGATCGGCGTCGAGATGATGATGAACTTTGACGACCTCTGTGGTTCAGTGGTTAGCGCGTTGGCGCTGAAGCCGGAGGTAACGCGTTCGTATCCCGCCAGGGTACAAAAAGTTTTCTGTGTTCCTGGCTAATGGGTGTGTATTAAATATATGTGGATTATATAACAAAAATCTTAAATATATGTATAGTAAAAGTATTAAATATATTTCCGTTGTCTGGTACCCGTAACACAAGTTCTTCGAGAACTTACCACGGGATCAGATTGACGTGATGTAAAAGTGTCCATAGATATTATTATTATTATAGTATTTGAAACGTCGAGAATGTTATTGCTCACGGTAAAATCTATTAGGTTGTTTTATTCTAATGTTTTTTAAAGGATTTATGAAAGTGTAAATGTAGGGAATGTATAAAATATCATGATCATGATCATCCGGATAATGTTGTTAGTCCTATGACCATGGTTGTAAAGTATCCAAAACATAGGGAATGTAATCTTAATAAACCGCGATAAAATCCGCGAGGTAGTTGGATTGTAAAGAATGTTTTTAAAATATATCTTAATTCATGAAAATTTTTAATCAAATTTTCTTAAGAATATGCCAATTTTGCTGTACCTCAAGCTGTAGATCACTTACAATCAGTTGCTCTATTTTAAATCCATGTCATCAACCGACCCGGTTTCGTTGTGGGTATATTCAGGTCACTCCAGATGAGGAGCTGACAAAGGCCGGCATTTCCAATCTCAGCACATAGACCTGTTTGTGCAGATCATTAACCACAGCTGGAGATAATGGACGCCAATCGTGGCTAACCTGGTTGGCCAATCCCGACCAGGGTCAGCTATATGGTCATCTAGTTGGAAGTCATTAACCGTCAGCAGAACAGACAGTAATAACTTGCACCGGGACTTACGTCACAGGATGGGCAGTAAAAGGTAGTGCGCACTTTGCAGCCGAATTGGGCCTACACAACCGGGATGGTGCCTCTCACTCACATAATACCGGCGCCAAGTGACAGCTATGTCGCGTTTCGTGCGGTTTGTGAGTTTCTGGTGGCCCATTGGGGGGATTGGGAAAAGGAGGAGGGACACGACATAGTAACGTGACACGATTGACGTCGCGTCGTGGAAACTCACGATCCATTCCGGCAGTTGTTGTTCAAACTACAAAGATGACGGACGATTTTGAGGTCGATCATTTAATAACCCCTGGGACAAAACATCTAAAGAATACAAGAATGAAAATATAATATCGTGCCGTGCGTCGCGGCACGTTACGATGTCCCGTTATAAATTTATACGATGCTCGTCGTAGATTTCCACGACGCGACATCGCATCATCGCATCGTGGTACAACGCGACGTCGTATCGTGTTTTGTGAGGGAGCCCTAATTTAGGTACATGGAATTTAATTATTCTGGCTACCTACCAGTAAAAGAAAACATTTTGTGTCTATAAGAAAATGTATAAGTAAAAAGCCTATATGGATCGTTTGAGTATTTTTTATAAATCAAAATATCTTCATGTCGAATTTAAAAGATATCTTTAAAACATACAATCTATGATCAAAAGGTTTTCATTTCATTTTTCCCAGGGCGTCTGTTGACTCGGCTGTTGCCTGCAGCTTCGACCGTATTACTCAACTCCTATAAGTCACAGCGTGATGTTATATAGCCTATTGCCTTCCTCGATAAATGGGCTATCTAACACTCAAATAATTTTTCAAATCGGACCAGTAGTTCCTGAGATTAGCGCGTTCAAACAAACATACAAACTCTTCAGCTTTATAATATTAGTATAGATTAAAACGATCCGTAAAGGTATCGGTTATGTTTGATGGCTGGGGTTCTACCGTCTTGGCGTTCATTGGAAGAGAATAGACTGTGCTATCAATAAATTACGACGAAGTGTGACATTGTGTGACAAAGGGAAAGTAGATGCTTTTGTGACGTCACATTTGAAAAGTTCAATATCTTAAAACAATCATTATTTCTGTATTTAGTAAGTTCGATATGTCTATTAGATTTAATTTCTATCTATAAGGTGTAATTAAAATAAAAAGGGTACTTCTGTCATCAAAACCTTCGGATCAGTAATTTTAATGTTACCGATCTCTAAATATATAATATATAATAAACAGATGAGAGCTAAGACCTATATATCCAATTAGGTTTTTTAGACGTAAGTATTACCTAGGTCGTGGGCGTCACATCTGTGGGGGGATAGGAATAGACTAGGGCTGTTGGTCACCCCCATCACATCATCATCTGTCTAGCGACATACGCTTCAATGGACCTAAGACAGCCTCACACGCACCCAACCAGCACCTCCTTATCACACACACACACACGCAAAAAAAAAACCCTATTACTTATAATAATATCAACCCTTATATATCCCACTGCTGGGCACGGGTCTTCTCCTCGAAATCAGGCGAGGAGGGTTTTGGGCCATAGTTCACCGATGCGCCGGCCCAATGCGATGTTTCCTTCACCGGTGAGCAAGCGATGGTCTCATGTTCAGGTGCACTTTAGGGTCAGGTTCGAACCCGGACCTCTCACTCAAGAGGCCCCGCCCGTACACACTAGTGACTAGACCATCATCGCTCACCTTTTAGCCCTTTTTATGTTAGATAAGCAGACTGGCAGGGCTATTTGTTAGGTGGTCAGCGTCACCCATGACCAACGTTCCTTCGGTATTAGCCAAGCAACTTCCGTGTTGCCTATCCTGAGACGTATGTCCGGTGTCAGTTATTACACTGCCTGTCCTATCCCGAAACTGGCTATGTGAAGCTTTTGAACCTTTAAAAATAAATATTATAATTCTGGGCAGCCCTAGAAGTAGCTAGTGCGACTGACTGGTCTAAGCTGACAATATGACCTAGAGTGTATCGCTGGAATCTAGATTTACATAACCTAACAGATACCGAGATAACTTACATTTAGATTCGCATCTGGACGATGATTTTTTAGTGTATGTCGCTATGATAATGTAACATTAAGTTAAAGGGGGTAAAGGGTTTGTTTAATTGTTTGTTTGTTTATTTGTCTGTTTCTATGTTTGTTTATTTGTCTGTCTGTTTATTTGTCTGTTTGTTGTTTGTCTATTTAGCTACCTACTATAGTATATTTCTTTGGAGGAAAGTTTTGTTTTTTGTTTTTTTGTGTGTCAATTTTGGGGCGAGTGCAATATAGTATTTTATGTCACGTGGATAGGCAAACGGACAGACGAACCACGTGATGATAAGTGGTCAGCGTCACCCATGAACTAGTAAATATGAAACTAGCCCAGGCAACTCATTCGTGTTGCTTATCCTGGTGTAGATGAAGGAGCCAGTAATAATAGATAACACTTTCACCGGTGCAACGTTTAATGTTCCTCGTGTAATTTCGAGGTAGTCTAGTGTTTGCGCCACTTCATTTAGTCTGGAGGACAATTAAAAACCGTTCAGCCATCGCCAACACTAATGCTCCGGGGACTTGGTGAAGGGCGGTGGTACACCAGCATTTCCCAGAACCTTGCCTATTTTGATAGGCTTTTTATGATATAGTTTATAAAAAATAAAAAAAATGTTTTAACAAGCATGATAAACAGATTCATTCATATTAGGCTGATGATAGTTAGGTGACTAGCCACTACACTCAGAGGTCACGGGTTCGAATCTCGCCAAGAGAAAAGGAAAAATCATCTGTTGTTTCTCTGCTGTCTGTTTGCTTGGTCATGTACCATAAGTTACAATTCCATGACAGCAGCATTGTAGGGTTCCATACTTTGGGAATGGTTTCCAAAAAACTCAAAAACAAGTTGTCATTTAAAATCTAAGCATTACCAAAAGAGCTAATGACTTTAAAACGGCTGAACCTGATAAAACATATCTAAGAACTAGCCGAGAAAACCTGCTTTCGAATAAATCGCATTCAAATCGGTCGACAGAGACAGACAGCGCTCCTCACCATGGTCCAAGCCTTGTCGTGGCGGTGGGGCTCAGTAGCCTAGGGTATGCCCAGCACCTTGGGCGAAGCGAATTAAGCCGAGGGAAGTGCTCTTTGTACCCCTCTTATAAGAATAGGGGACAAAAGAGCACGGGGACAAGGAACGAGGATGGGAACCTCACCACATTGCACGGTCCCGAAGTTGGGAGGGGTTGTTCTGTGGTGCGGGACAACCCCTCTGTGGAGGTGCATTCGGTCCCTTAAGGGACTGACTCCGTCGAGGTGCCCTGTTTGCTCAATAGATCCGGGGCAGCTCACCAAAGGCGGTATTGGTAACACTCGCCGGGTTTTAGTGGGTAGGGCTGCGACCAACTTACCACCTTTCGGGCGCAGCGAGTCCCTCATACCCGCCTGGGGAGGCCCACTCCCCAGCGGGATGCCTCAGAGCATTTTCCGGCGTAAAAGAAAAAAAAAGACAGACAGCGCTCACGCTTATAGCACCCCTCATATAGCGTCGTAGGTTAAAATGTAATTTTCATCGCTCAGTGTACCACCAGCTTAGTCCGTGGCATCCGCGCGTTTTATCGACTACATTCGAGTAATTCACGTTAAAAGCGAGATGAACGGCCGAATTTATTACAGGGACGCACAGACAGCACGACGGTACGACACGAATGGGATAGGATTTTTAAATGTTCAACAAGCATTATTTCTATTTGCGTGAAATATCGATTGGTGCGCCTTTTCAGTAAAATCAACTCGCCCGGCATGACGCTGTCATACATTCTATTCCATCTATTGTTCTTGTTTCATTGTACACATGTTCCGAATCTGCCTACCAACTTTTTTTATTCAAGATACATTTTCATATAATTAAAAGTCAATTTTAGTCTACTACCGTTCCAGAGCGGACTGAGTAGAACCGCCGAAACAAACTCATGATCTTTTGAACAGTCGTTACTTTGCGACCCCACTATGGTTCAAGCCTTGTCGTGGCGGTGGGGCTAACTAAGGTGAAACGAGCACCGAGGGAGCTGCTCTAGTACCTACTCCTCTTATAAGAAGAGGGGATAAAAGAGCAGGGGGGGGCACTAGGGTCGAGGATGGGAATATCGTCCTATTGTACTGCCCCGAAGTTGGGAGGGGTTGCTCTGTAAGTTTAATTGAGGGACTGACTCGCCGTCCAGGTTGTTGCTTAACCGATCCGGGGCACCTCACCAAAGGTGGCATTAGTGGCACACGCCGGGTTTTAGTGGGTACAGCTCTGTCCACTTTACCATATTTCGGGCGCAGCGGGTCTCACATACCCCGCGGGATGCCTGAGAGAATTTGCCGACGGAAAAGCAAAAAAAAAAGTCCCTAGGACTGGTTAGTTTTTTTTAAAATTAAAGTTACAACTTTCCGTCAAATTGAACGTCAAATTTAGTCTAGTGGATGAGTGACTGACCTTTTTAATCCCGTTACTTTGCAAAAATCCACAACATGAGATACAGTGGAACGTCAATTATTGGAACGACCGGTCAACCTAACTCCTCCCGCCCGACTCGCGCTTGACCACCTCCTCCCCCTATAAAACATGTGACAGTCATGCTATCGCGGCCATCGAGTCGACTTCACTACCAGATGTAAGACGGTTCGTAAGCTCATATCCCTGTAACGAAATAAATTATAGAAACTCTAATTTCGCCTCACATAAGTTTCTTTTATTTTCTAATTAAATTCTCGTTTGACGCCCGTTTGTATGCCACGGTAATATAGGCCTTGGGCGTGGGTGATAGGGACCATTATCGCCCATCGTAATCAGCGCGGGCCCACCTGCGGCCTAATGGAATACGTGACCGTACTCTGCGAATAGTCACCCAAATTTTTGGGATTTTTTGTGAACGAGATGGCAAGTGATTATGATACATTTTGATAACTTGAATACAAAGGAAAGAAACAGAAAGTAAAGAGGTAGTGCCATGCTGCTATGCAGCCGAATTGGGCCGGTACGACCGGGGTGGTACCTCTCACTCACGTAACTCCGGCGTCAAGTGACAGCTATGTTGTCGCGTTTCGTGCGGTCTGTGAGTTTCCGGTGGCACATTGGGGGGGATAGGGAAAAGGAGGGCAACGCATCTACATTACTTTTGGTTGTTCGGATATGTATGGGCGTCCGGTGGGAGGGAAGCGTTTACCTGTGGGAGGGAAGCGCTGTACCGCGCTCCCGGCTGCATGGGTACCACCATCTTGCTTGTTTCTCCCGTGAAACAGCTTTGTTATGTTTCGGAGAGAAGGGCAAGACAGGCAGTGTAATTACTGGCACCGAGACTTAACATCTTATGTCTCTGGATAGGCAACATATAAATGAATTGCCTGGGCTCGTTCCAGATAAACTAATTTATGTTCATGGGTGACGTCGACCACTTACCTATAGGTGGCACAGCCAGTTTGCCTATCCAACTAACATAAAGAAGAGAAAGAAACGAAGGAGATGAAAGATACCAAAAGATGCGAAAGATCTTTTGGTATCTTTCATCCGGTGCACTTTTTGGGTGAACAAAAATCATGGTTCTCGCGTGCCCGTCGCCGAACGCTTTCCAATTATGACGTCATTATGTAGATTGTAGATGCCAGTAGGTAATAGGTATAAAAAATTTCATTTTGACTTCTATCGGTACTATTGACTATAGCTGCCAGTTTTATTACGAAAGATACGAAACTCCGAAAGATACGTGATATATAAAAATCGAAAAATACGAAAAACATGAAAGATATGAAACTCGATAAATACGAGTGATACGAAAAGAATGGAAGAAATTAGAAAATAAGGAATCGAATATAACTCGCACAACATTAATTAATAATTTTAACGTCTTCCTATAGCGCGATCCAGAACACGAACTTCGTATATTGTAAAGCGCCATCTAACGGTACGAATGATTATTACAATGACGGTGTGGTTTTATGCGATCTGATAGCACAGATAATATATATAACTAAATAACACAGCATAGATGGAAAATAGCGGATATCCAGCTTCATATATAATAAACTGGTATTACTTTTATGATCAGTACGAATATGTGTATCTGAATTTAAAAAGTCGTGCATTTGTAATAATTTTAATTTATTATCAGCGCCATCTGTTATAGTTACGCCACAACTTATTTCCCATATTAAATGTGTATCGAGGAACAAAACTGTCTTTGGTCTGTACTCTGTACCTACTTATTAGTAGATACCTATAATATAATATATCATATTTATAACTTTTAGCAAAGTCCGTAAAGCCGAAGAAAATAATCCTAGTACCTACTAATAATATAACAAATCCGGGAATAACTCTGTCTGTCTGTTACCTAGCGCCTTAACGATTCGATAAAAATTGTCAAAGGGGATAGACTATTCATACGCCTGTACATCTATGTTTTTCAAGAAGCACACCACGTTAACCTAACCGTGGTAATTTCGTAAGAACTGGTGTTGGATACTATAACGGAAACAATTTAAGAAATTCATAAATCACACCAATCTGCACTTGGCGAGATTCGAACCCGCGACCGCTGTGTCTGCAGTTGTCAGCTTGTAAACCGCAATAACCTATGAACCCCTACAAGCCAGTTAATCCGGGACCCCTCGTTATCAAGGTTGGGGTTGACCAGAACTAATCCCAATACAAAGGCTTCTGTCACCAAACGACTACAAACCGGATTACTTCAAAGGGTTGAGGAAATATTTAGGTCATCATCAGTCCTCGAATTCAGGAGGTTGGGCCATAGTTGACTTCACACACCTTAAAACAGTGTTTTTCAATCTGTAGGTCGCGACCCCCAGGGGTATCGCAAAGCATTACTCGGAAGATCGCCGGCCGAAAGGTAGAGCACAAACAAGAAAGGCAAGGTTCTGCATTATAGTAAAAACCTTTATTTAAAAAAAAAATCAATATCATTCAATAATTGTAACTTTTTTTTTGGCTGTTATGGTAAAAGTGGGTTGTCAGAACGAGTATTTAGAAAGATTGAAAGACACTGCCTTACAAGACTTAATCATCACGCAGGTTTCCTCAGTTACCAAGTGATGTTCTCATGTTCAGGTGCACGGGTTATCCCGGTTTAGAAAACCCCATCTTAACCCCGGTCGGGATTGAACCCCGGACCTTTTCTTAAGACGGTCTCTTAAGAGACCGTCGCTCAATTTTTTGATTCAGGATGGTAACAACTTTATACGGATTTCATCGATGTTTAGAATTAGATGCATTCTTGTGATTCCTGACGTTTCAAATACTTCACTATGGTTATAAAATTGTTTCCTTATGGCTGATGGGCCAATAAGGTTCAAGAGTGGAGGCCACGTTTAGGTAGACGAAGTGTTGGTCGGCCATTGACCAGGTGGGAAGACGATCTCCGTGCGGTGGCCGGTCCGTGTTGGATGCGAGTGGCGAGAGATCGGTCGCCTTGGCGTTCATTGAGGGAGGCCTATGTTCAGTAGTGGAGCCGCTGATGATGATGATGATGATTGAATGTCTGTGTAAAGTGTAAATATTAGAAAATAGAAACCAATATTTAAAATGAATTAATAAAAAGAATAAAGAAATAAACTCTGGTAAAAAAAAGTAAAAATGCTAAAAAGGAACTTGCTAGAGACTGCCCCGCTGAGCATTCACGTTGTTGCAGATTGGAGCGTGCGCGGCCGGCGCCGCTCATCCCAGACCTCGCCAGCCGCGCTGCTCGCCAACTTCGACACGAGCGTCCTGCAGGTACGTACCGTTCCTCGAATTTGGTCGAGGGGAGCACTTTGTAAATGTACAATGTACCACAGTTGCACATGTTCTTGTTATGGGCTCTAACAGCTTCCTCGGATTTTGTCGAGGAGGGTTTTAAGTGTCTTAGATGAAGCCTGATTTTCTTAGAAGTCGGATCACTCTGCATCTTCTACCGCATCTACCATGGGCAGTGCTCTGAGGTATTGTTCAGAATAATCAAAATGTCTTAAAAGTATAGATAAAAGTTCAAATATCTATATTTATAAAAAACCCATATTTCTTCTGGTCGAGAATGGCTTGACCGATGTAGCGTGTGGCAGTTCAGGTTTTTACGATGAGAAAATTTTGAAAAGTTCATTGACGTGTAATATATATGTGTAATATATATGTTTATATATATTTATTGAATTCAGTTCGTTTTACCACGGGGCTTGTAGACTGTTAGGTAATATTTATTTATTTATCAACAGATACGCGACTGGCTGTCGGTGGAGGTCGACATGCTGCGAGCCCAGCCGGTGGGCGTGGGCGACGTGGACGAGATACTGCAGCAGCTGGACAAACAGAAGGTGAGTGGAAGGTGGAGTTGTAGGAGAAGATTGCGAATACCACAAGAGTGATATAAAGTAAAACCCTTTGTCCACGAGGGACTGGGCTCCTAAGCTATTGTACTGATTTTAATGAAATTTTGTGTAGCTTATTCAACTGCTATGCAGCCGAGTTGAAAAGGAGGGCAACGCATCTGCATAACTTTTGGTTGTGCGAATGTATATGGGCGTCGGTAGTCACCTTAAGGCTCCGACTGCTCGGTTTCTTCCTTACGACATAAAGCAGTGTTGATATTTTTCAAGAGAAGGAAAAGACAGGCAGTGTAATTACTGGCACCGAGACTTAACATCTTATGTCTCAGGAAACACATGAATGTGTTGCTTTTTTTTCTTCAACGCCGGGAAATGCTCTGAGGCATCCCGCGGGGGAGTGGTTCTCCCCAGGCGGATATGTGGGACTCGCTGTGCCCTAAATATGGTAAGGTGGACGCAGCTTTCCACAACATCTCGATTTTTACGGCATTTCCTGCCTCGCACCACAAACATATGGAATCAGCTGCCAACTATGGTATTTCCGAACCAATACGACTTAGAGACCTTTAAGAAAAGAGCATACTCATATCTGAAAGGCCGGCAGCGCACCTGCTGATCCTATGGTGTAGCGGGTGTCTGTGGATGTCGCTTTTCACTTACCATCAGGTGAACCGACTGTCCGTTTGTCCCCTCTTCTATATATATAAAAAAAGCTCTACCCACTAAAACCCGGCGAGTGCCACCAATGCTGCGTTTGGTGAGGTGCCCCGGATCTGTTGAGTATACAGAGCACCTCGACGGATAGTCAGTCCCTAAGGGTACCGAGGCCACCTTCACAGAGGGGTTGTCCGCACCGCTGAACAACCCACAAGAGGGATACAAAGATTCGCTCCCTCGGTTCAATTGGCTTCGCCCAAGGTGCTGGGTTCACCTTAGTCTACGGAGCCCCACCGCCACGTCAAGGCCTGAACCTTGGTGGGGACGAATGAGTTGCCTGGGCTAGTTCCAGGTAAACTAGTTTACGCTCACAGGCGACACTACTTACCACATGGGCGGGGCTCGTCTACCCATTTCTCTATCTAACATAAAAAAATATATTTATGCAAGTTCCCACAGGCAAACCTGTAGATAGATAGATAAAAACTTTGTTTAAAATTGCACATTTCACATACACAATAAAAATATGATAACAGCATTAGTAATATCACACTTAAATACAGTGTATGTGTGCTGCAGAATCGCAAAAAGGTATGTAACTCAGTACTAAAAGATCAATCCGAAGAAAGATCGACTGATTTTCAGTTACTACCTGCTACGATGAGAGGGCAGTGCTAGGTTTGTGACCAGACGTAGTGCTAAGTGTATATAGGTAATTTAAAGTCTGTATCATTAATAATAGTGTCAACAAAATACAATAGGTAAAAGAAGTAAATAGGGGTATTGATAGTGGCGCGCTAGGTCACAGCTAGTGTGAAAACTTCTCATCTATATTGAAGGGGTCTGATACATAATAATAAAGAAACTTATATCGCCGTCTCGCTCGCACTTATATCTCTCTCATTCTCCTCACGTACGGAGTTGCAAAACTATTTATTTCTTCAACACCTGAGACCAAGTATATAATAGTTTGTACCTGATATAGGGTCATTGGTTGTAGTCACGGCCATGGGGGTAATGGGTTCGAATAGTCGTAAAAGTTGGACTTGTTTTTTGCGTATCTAACGATATTTTTGTCAGTAGTTATAAAAAGATTTTCTAAGTAAGGGTTTACAAGGGTTTCCTAACATAGTAATCGCTATATCTTTATATAATATACAATTCTTATTGTGCGTGTGTATGTCACTGATTCCTCCTAAACGGTTCAAGTGGAATCGAGAATGGTATAGCTTTATAATTCTGTTCACTAAAAAATATTTTGTACAGGACGCCTATTGAGTCCGCTACAAAAATATTACCTATGTACTCTTCGTGTTGTGTTGTTGTTAATTTTCTCTTTAGTAATATACAATGACTATTACAGTTCAAACGATACCTATGACAGACAGCAACATGTTTATTAAATATTCACTACAAAAACGGAAGCTACATAGGCCATGCCAATATCTTTTTAATTTTTACCTTGCCCTGACGATAACCAACACAACAAAAAAAGAATTATCTAATTTGGTGCATTAGTTCTGAAGTTATGTGCGTACATATATAGAAAAAACCAAACAAACATACACACATTTATCAATTGGTATTGTTCTATGTATTACAAACATCCCACAATCAAAAAATCGGTTGTCTGTAAAGTGGGTTTACTGACGATAGTTGAACGTGACAACGTCATAAGAAAATGGAACGCCTCAGAGCGAGGTAACGCCGCAAACGTCATGTTTTTTCGTTCGTGCAGCCGTTCCATCGAATTATAAGATGTTGTCACGTCAAAAAGTAATAATAGAAAAGCGAAAAGCTAAAATGCACGAATAATCTTATCAGTAAAGACAAAATTATAACTGTCCTATTGATTTGCGGTTCAAAGTGGTTGTTTGTTGAAACGACTAACCGGTCGCGGCTCGAACCCTTAGACTGAAATATTTGTCACTAGGGATGCTCCTTTTGATAAAATATCGATATTTATTCGGCTCTAGTCGTGTATCAATAATATTTCACGTATGCGTCGATAAAAGCCGAATTACGTAATCTCAGAATATAGAAAAAAACATTTTGAGATTCAAAAAAAAAAAAAAATGTATAGTGGAATTGTGTATCTTAAATAGGTCTACAGTAAAGTCCGCGATGGCATATTTCTATATCTTAACTATATCCATTTAATAATACTTAAAAAAATACTCACAGATATCTGATGTTATTTGCTGTTTGTTCTTTCTTGTGTTTTATTTGTTACTTGTTATCACCTCACACATGGAGCGTCGTATATCCGCGCGGATCATAGTGGGCCCAGGGCTTCGATGTTCAAAAGTTCATTTCGGAGATTGAAAGCCGCTCTGCTTTCTGGGATATGAGAAGCACACAATATTGTGCTCAAAATGTAATAATGCCCGAAGTCGTCGGTTCGGCGCTCTGATTGGTCGACTGATGGCCATTGATAGACACGTACATATCATAGATTACTGGATGGTTGAATTGCTATTACGTCAGTTACAAATTACAGAACACTTCCGAAATTTCATGGCTCACATTTTTACTGATATTTTATTTTTATGGATAGCAGTTATATGCTTGATGAATAGGATTTGAGTAAGAGAACGATTACATTAGTTCTGCACGGATAAATATGAGAGAAAGAAAAGCAGTCTTGTAGATATTCGTATCAACGGGACCTTTGGGAAAACAAGGTAAAAAAAGGATGTTAAAAAACAAAAATGAAATGTAAGTCTGTTTAGTAATTCATCGATGACAAACATAGTTGAAAATTTATCGATATTGTAAAATTGACATGTGCAGCCCTATGTATGGCATATTGTCAAAGATATTAGTATAGTTTGAAAGGATTTATTATCTGACAAATACCCCAACTATTATGATGATCATCAGCCCGTACATGGTTGTTAAAGTTTTTGATGATTCTTAAAATATTTTAATAGACGTGTTTAGTTCAGAAAACTTGTACGCGGATATCGCGGGATTTAATTCTGAACGCGTATAATGACAATAGCTTTGTGTTTGTAAGTCATCAATGTGTATCTAGTACCTTAACACTTACTATGAGTTCTAATTCTTACCATGACACAATGTTAGCCTTGTGTATTTGTTCTGTCGCTGAGGTGATCCTGTTGCCTGCAGATTCGGGACCCTCAAAAAGCGGCTGAAGGCACTCGCAGGCGGTTCAGTGGGGTAGTGCATTCCCAAGTGCGTCCCCACATAGGACCAGGAGCCTTACCCGGTAAACCCGGATGTGAAAGCACTAAACTGAGTCACCACAAAAAGTGTGTTTATTCAAATTATCCTTGTTTTATATTTACGTGAATTACTCGTACTACCGTTACCGAACTGTAAACTATCCAAAACGTCGGGAATAGAGTAGAGCAGAGTAGAGTAGAATATAATATAATAGAATAGAATAGAATAGAATAGAATAGACTAGACTAGAATAGAATAGATTAGAATAGAATAGAATAGAATAGAATCTTGAAAACCATGATAAAATCATAGAAATGTAGCAATATTAATATTCATGAAGGTCTTTGATGTGAAACATTGGGGCGTGACACTTAAATCGACTCACTTGACGTGACGGCAAGCGGCATGACACTGTAATGTCGTAATGTGTCGCGAAGCCTCTCTACTACCTTTGTGTGTCCGTTTATTCCATCTTTATATATATATATTACTAATTGTATATTCTAATATTAACACAAATGTTTTCAATCCGCCGGGCCGCGGGCGTCCCGAGACTGAGGATTTTTTATATTTACGATTAATATGATAATAATTTTACACAAAAACACCCAAACGTCCCCACCCCGGCTCCTCTGGGGGGAGGTGTTTCGTATTCCGGGGGGTGTATTTTACGAGCTCAGCGGTGGCGTCTGCTAAAGGGGAACTAATTTTCCTGTTTGAAAATTTTATTGCGGTATGCCAATTTTTTTACTTTTACTAGCTGTGAGACCATGCTTTTCTTGAGTTTTGCAGTGTGTGTGTGTGTGTGTAATGATTATTTATCAATACGTTTCGTATACTATGCAAACTGCATTAATCGCGGTAATATCCGCAAACGTAAAATACAATATATCCATGACTAGCTGCTAGCTTAAAACCTTCCTCATCAATTTGGATATAAAATACAAAGGATGTATCATATTCGACTGCTATTTACAGAGATTGACGCGTTCAAACAAACGAATATTACTGCATATATATAGATATATAGATATACCGTGTAGCGTGGGGCGAATGCCTTATTTTGAGAATAAGGCCTTTGTTTGCCCCACGCTACACGGTATCAAATAAAATGATGAATTAAATTATTAATATATTTTATATAATAATAATATCAACCCTTATATGTCCCACTGCTGGGCACGGGTCTCCTCCTCGAAATCAGGCGATGGTTTTGGGCCATAGTTCACCGATGCGCCGGCCCAATGCGGGTTGGTGAACTTCACACACCTTCAAAGACTTTTAATCTCATCGGGCATGCAGGTTTCCTCACGATGTTTCCTTCACCGGTGAGGAAGCGATGGTCAGGTGCAGGTAGAAATTTAGAAAAACCCATTCACATCAGATCACATCACAGGGGGATCAGGATCGAACGCGGACCTCTCGGGAGGCCGAGCGCATACCCACTAGGCCGTCGTCGCTGACAATATATTTTAATTATTAATAATATTATATGCTATATTTATTAAATTTTTCCTGTGTTTGAGGCTTATTATTTTCTCCTCCATACTACCTGTCACCTCCAGGGCTGGTAATATGACTCTCCTTGATATTTGAGTAGGGGGAGAGATATAAGTAGTCGGGGAAATTGGTGGTACAAGGGATTTTATAATGGTGTTCGAGGAGGGTCTTTAGTTGGATTGGTTTGAGGTGTTTGAGGTCGCGAGTTCGAAACCCGATGAAATACAGAATTAGATACATGGATAATAATTTTATTTATAACACGCTGTTGTCCGCAGCTACTCTCTCGTTAACTTAGATTCACAGCTGTATACGGTTTGATGATGATTATTTTTATAGCCTATATTACTCCTTATAACATCAGATATCTGAAGGTGGAAGTTCCGTCAAATTCGGCCCAGCCGTTTCAGAGATTATCCGGAACAAACAGACAGACAGAGACGATTTTTTTTGGTTTATTTTACGTTATTACCGTTTATACTTTCATATGCATGTAGTGAAAAGATGTTAATTTGAATTACAAACAGATACTTCAATTTTATTTACTTGTATCTCAGATGAAGTAAAAAAAGGTAGATGACGCACGGCCTTTGCTAATACTGAAGCCACAAAACTAAGCTCCTTCATGTAAATACACGCGCTCACGCACACAGATACACAAAAACTAAGCTCATTTTTGTTAGTATCTTACGAGTCGTCGTGCAGTAAGTTTGCCAAAAAAATACCGATCTGTGTAATTAAATGTTGTAAAAACAATACAAAAGTGACCAAAGAGTCTAAAGAAATATCGTTTCACACATAAATAAACACAAGACTATATTCTTTTAAGATATTTTAACACTATTTTGAGGTTAATCAACATAAATAATATTATTGCCCCGAAATGACGTATCGGAAGAGTGCTGCCAGAAGTTAGTATTTCTAATAGCCCAATAGTGGGTAAGTCAATTGCAGGCAAAGCCATAGCAAAATAATTAATTACAGAGGTGACATAATTATTATTTTATTATTTGATCGCTATATGACTGAATCGAAATGACCTCGTATAACCAATGTTGTATTTTTTTTGGGACTCACGTACCCACAGCAGGACTATCTATTTAATTATTTATAAATTCAAAGATTTACCATTTAATAAATTTAAAAAAATGTAACAGTGTGGCTTGCAGAAAAATGTTTTTATAATTTAAATGTTTTTTTTTAATGGAAAACGACATATTATGTATTTAATTTAAATTGTGTATTGATAAAATGTGACTTTCTAATTACTATTATAATCAATTATTTTGAAACTGTTATTCTCTGACAATGATTTTAAGGACATGTTGTATTTATCAAGTTTATTTAATTGTAACTATTTTTTCCTGTTAATTAATATTAATTGTTTATTTATGTAAAGTTTTATTTTCACACACCATGTTATGGTAGAATGTATAGAACTTGTTTTTTTTTTTATATCACCTATGTATTTACTACATTCATGGGAATAAATAAATAAATAAAACAATTGTGTCAATAAGATATCTATTGAGACAGTTTATAAAGTGGTCCTACACGCCTCCTACATATTCGTAATATTATTGTATTTTATAAAAATATTCACTGTCGCATTCACTTATTACCTATTTTTATTAATATACAATTTTATGGGATATTTTAAAAAATGGCAACCCTTCATTCACTCACACATACTTAAAAAAGTGGCTTCACTTTCTTGTTCCATGTGCGCTATCTACCTTTTTTTACTTCATCTGAGACTTGTATGTATAGATTCAAGTTTCAAAATGTAGTAAAATGTTTTTCTATGGTAAGTAGTCAGCGTCGCCCATGAACATGAACCAGTTAACCTGAGACTAGCCCAAGCAACTTATTCATGTGTTGCCGACCCTGAGAGTTGAGACATAAGATGTTAAGTCTCGGTACCAGTTACAATGCCTGTGCCCTTCTCTTCGAAACACAGCAAAGCTGTTACGTGAGCAACATGGTGGTACCCATGCAGATGAGAGCGTGGCAAAAAACAATGTAATAAAAATTAACTAACGGGATTAGGGTTGATGTGGAATTTAATAATTATGAAAGAGCAATTTTTAACATGTATGTAAATCTATATAATATGTTATTTTATGTTGGTTTGTGTACGCTTCAAAAAACTCAAAAAGTTCTGCACCGATTGAGCTGAAATTTTAGAATGATCCGCATCAAGGATTGTTTCCGCATCCGAAAAAAAAGTTTGATTTTGAGAAAAGTTATTTCTGTAAACTTTGTAGGAAAGGTTAGTTCGAGTAATTTATTTCCAATTTCGCGGGTAAAACCGCAAGACAAAGTTAGTTGGGGCACTTCCCATCAGGTGAGACAGTGGCAAACGCGAGCCTATCAATAATTAAATAAACTTATTGAATATTTTATGTTTTGGAAACGATTTCATTAAAATTAATAATTTGAAAACTTTTTGCTTTACATGTTTGTCTGTGTAAATGTAGCCCACGGGGCTAATAAACTCAATAAAATGGAAAATGGAAATACAATGCTTATAGCGCCATCTCTTAGAATTATGAGGTACTCATTTAGGTTTAGTTTCAATGGCTACGTATTGTTTGTGTGTGAGGTATTGAACGAAATAAAATAACTACATGACACACAGATAGACTTGGCCGTGACCGGTACGAGGTGCGAATAACGGGATTAGCGTTCTTGGCGTTCAGTGAGACGGTGAACAGATAGGTTGCTAATGATGAGTAACCAAATCACTAGCAAAACTAGTTAATAATAAGAATAAATTAAGATGTAGTGCCATGCTGCTTTGCAGCCGAATTGGGCCGGCACGACGGGGGTGGTACGTACCTCTCAGTCACAGTACACCGTCGTCAAGTGACCGCTATGCTGTCGCGTTTCGTGCGGTTTGTGCGTTTCCGGTGGCCCATTCATAGGGAAAAGGAGGGCAACGCATTTGCATAACTTTTGGTTCCACGGATGTCTATGGGCGTCGGTAGTCACTAATTAATACTAATTAAAAGATTTTAAATTAGCATTTAAGACTCTTCATGTTATTAAATGCCATCACGAATCTCGTGAACAAGGAATAAATTTAAAAATCATGTTTTAAATCGTTTTAATTACACTTAAATGTTTATTACATTGTTTTACTAAGATTTTACTTCCATGTATACGAACCATGTGATATTTTTCAAATGATAAATCCAATAAGTTTTTCAATACAAAGGGTCCATATCCTCGTTCAAGGGCCCGCTTCCTTCCAGAAGGGTGTCTATGGATAGGGTTTTAACTTAGGGTTCCCTGTCAAAGGGAAAAAAGGGAGCGATTGTTATTCCTGATGTAGGAATTCACAATTTAGCAAAATTGCTTTCTTTGTTTGTTAATATATTAAATTCTTTGTGGTATCTTTGTTTCCGAACTATTTCTCGAGTGTATTATTTTTTGTGATACTTTTGATGTAATTGAAATACCGCTGTTTCCCGCATGTTCACGATCCTTAGATTTACAGCTGCAGGCGGAGTGATGATTATTATTTTGAAACTTTCTGGTATAACGTATAATACGTGGATTAATAGTCTCAAAGATCACCTCATACTATTAAATACGTTACATTGGTATGAAAATATTGTTTATAATGTTCACGAGATTTTTATAAGTTAGTTAAACGGCCAATCCCTTGCCACTCGCATCCAACACGGACCGGCCACCGCACGGAGATCGTCTTCCAACACTTCGTCTATCATAACGTGGCCTCCACTCTAGAACCCCATCGGCCATCCGTTGTCCTGAGTGTGAGACCAGCCCACTGCCACTTCAACGAACTTATTCTTTGCGTGTTATGTTGGGATCGGCCGTCTTAGCGTTCATTAAAGTAGGCCCATGTTCAGCAATGGACGGATAAAGGCTGATGATGATGATTATTTTAGTTAGATAGGCAAACTGGTAGACCTGCCACCCGATGGTTAAAGCGGTGGACGTCGCCCATGAACATAACGCCCTGGAACTAGCCTAGGCCTATCCTGAGACATAAGATGTCAAGTCTCGGTGCCAGTAATTACACTGCCTGTCTTGGCCTTCTCTCCGAAACACTGCAAAGCTGTTTCACGGGAGAAACAAGCAAGATGGTACCCATGCAGCCGGGAGCGCGGCACAGCACATATTACTCACATAGGATACCGTGAACTATTTTGTTTTGTGCAACTATGTCTTTGTAAGGGAAAAATAAATAAATATGTTATAATTAGGTATTCTTATTATAAGACGACACAAGTGAAGTCGGGTAACGTTAGTAGTAATAGAAACATCTCACGGAACCTTCTGCCATGTGCATTCATCTTGGCCGGTTTAAAATTATCATCAATAAGCCAGTATGGGTTAGTATTTGTATACAAGGGTCACCTAATGGTAAGTGATCAGCAACATCCATAGACACCCACAAAGGATTAGCAGACGCGTTCACGGCCGTGTAGCGACTGATTCGAATCCGAGACTTTTCTTTATATAAATGAAGTAGGGGGTGTTACAGCGCATGCGTTAAAAACAGTGAAGTGCCATGTCGATATGATTTGTTGAATTACTTTACTACGGTTGAATAATTTGTGTGATGAACATCATTACATCACTAATATCATATCATCAGCCAGGTTCCTGAGTGCTGCACGTGGGCTTCAATCACCACTGTTAGACATATTTAAAAGAACGCCAAGGATATCGATCACGCTCGTTTTGTAATTCACCATAAGGCTTATTTATTTCATAAGATATTAAATTATATTAATTAGCAATTATCCCGCGAAACACGCAGTCTTTACAGCAAATGTGTGAGTGCACGCATATGCAGTGTGGGAAAGGAGGGCGGTGCTATATGCATGCATATGCGTGCACTCACACATTTGCTGTAAAGACTGCGTGTTTCGCGGGATAATTGCTAATTAATATAATATAATTTAATATCTTATATAATGGATTTCCGCAAAGTAACGCCTGATTCTATTAACTATCTTATTTATTTCATCATCATCATCATCATCAGCCTTTATCCGTTTACTGCTCTATTTTTTTTATAACATAGGAGGGCAAACGAGCAGTCGAAGCTTTAGACTACCGACGCCCAGCATCTGCACAACCAGAGATAATGCAGATGCGTTGCCCTCCTTTTCCCTATCCCTCCAATGGGCCACCGGAAACTCACAAACCGCACATAACGCGACAGCATAGATGTCATTTGACGCCGGTGTTATGTGAGCGAGAGGTACCATCCCGGTCGTGCCGGCCCGATTCGACTGCAAAGCAGCATGGCACTACCTCTTACAACTTATTTGCATCATGATAATTATGTCCCGTTCTAGATGACGATGATTAATATGTGAACATTCCTCAGAAAATGATGCTTCCTTCCTTTCCATTGAATGTTCACTATGTCGATCTGAATCTTGTTCACTTGAAGGTCGACCAGTACCTCTACCATGAGTTTTGTTACAACCGTAATTGACATAACTATAGTAGTTACGTAAAACGCAACACGAATAGAAAACTAAGGTATGGTTTTTTATTCGTGTTCCGTTTTACGTAACTATTATAGTTATATGTCATTTACGCTTGTAACAAAACTCATGATAGAGGCACTGATCTCTCGTTGAACTTGTCATTCGAACTTTACCGTATCTAGATATATTCTATTGTAAGAATACTGAACTCGAGCTGATATAATATGTAAGTATATACACTTGGTATCCATGCAGAAGAACGACAGAGAACGCCCTCCCTCTTCTCTAGTGATGGATCATAAAGAAAAGCACGTTGTATAGCAGTGGTATAAAGAGATGACATCTTGCGTCGTAGACCAGTTTGAGTTACCTGCATTAAGCAGCCAGTAACATACTTAGCTACTTACTCGAATATCGTTATGGACAGTAGATGATTTTTATCGATAGTCATTAAATTTTATCGACAGTCGATGTAATATATCGACAGTCGATGAAATCTATCGACACCGGCGTACACCCTTGTTTCCCCGCACCCCCTCGCGCGTGACGTTAGCGTGGCGGGGCGGTTGCTAGGCAACACTACGTTACGCGATACGCTACGGTACCACCGCCCGCCCGTTCCGCTCAGCACCAGCGGGGCGGGCAGACGTGTGTTGTCCATGCCATTTTTTCCAATTTATTTTTATTTATTTATTTATTTAACAATTTATGTACACTAGGACAGTTACAAAGAAATAACAAATACAAATAATGCATTTGTTATATGCATTTATCATATTTAAAATTAAATATTCTTTAAATCTCCTTTAAAAAACTGTCCTTCGTGTCTGTCTGTCACAACTATTGCCTTTACACCTTTACAAACACATAACTCCTTTCTAATAAGACGTCTTACGGGACAAATCAACATACAAATATATAACAAATAAAAAAATAAATAATATATTAATAAATTATTTAAAATTTAAATAAATTATTATATTATTATTATATTATATTATTATAACGTCGGACTCGAATCCTGTAAACTTTCTTTCGACAAATGATTCCCGCAAGAAGTATTTTTAAAGTTGACTGTTTTATTGTTCATTCCGTGAACTTCACTCTATAAAACGAGGCTCCTACATTTTATCGAGGTTTTTTAATAATGAAGTTTAATTAATAATAATAATAATAATAGAAATTTATTAAGGAATATTATACACCGTTACACAATATACTTAATCTAATACAACCTTAAGCGGCACATATTAAAACAGTAGTTAGGTTAAAAATAAAAAGAAAAAACAATAAACATGGTTACAATAATAAAATTGACAATTTAGACATGAAATACCTATATGCGCCGGAAATGCACAACAGTGTAATATAATTCCTCAAAAGGTAACCACTCAGTTGTGTGATTGCGTTTTCCGAAGAAACCGCAATCCTGATGTTATGTGGTCCAAAAATTAATTATTGAGTAACAAATATGCCTAATTAGGCATATTTGTTACTCAATAAATGTCAAGTAACTAAACTTTACCTAGTTTCTGGTACCGGTGAATTGTTAAATAGAATTATAATAAACAGTTTGATTGCGCTTATCTCTGGAACTACTACTAATATTTAAAAAATATTTTTTTTTATGTCATAGGGAGACAACCGAGCAGTCGGAGCCTTATGGTAACTACCGACGCCGATACGCATCCGCACAACCAAAAATTATGCAGATGGGTTGCCCTCGTCTTCCCTATCCCCCCATTGGGCCACAGGAAACTCACAAACCGCACGAATCGCGACAGCATAGCTGTCACTTGACGCCGGTATTATGTGAGCGAGAGGGAGTTGTAACCCTGGTCGTGCCGGCCCAATTCGGCTGCAAAGTAGGATCGCACTACATCTTACGTATTTTATCATTATTATTTCAATTATTGAGGAAGATTCGATTATTAGTTATAGACAAAGGTTATTTTAGTTTAATGTTAGTGCGAGTGAATCTCGGGAACAGCTTGATGTAAAAGAACTAGTCCGGACAGACGTACTGCTACAGAGATCCTGTCTTTGAAGTTGGAAATTAAACACAGTAAGAGTTTCACCAAAATCATCGTGACCCGAGATTTGCCTTGCCCCCTTGCTCTTATGTCCCCTCTTCTTATAGGAGGGGTACATAGAGCCCCCTTGGCCCAATTAGCTTCGCCCAAAGTAAGCGGCTCACCCTAGGTTACCGAGCCCCACCGCCACGACAAGGCCTGAACCATGGTGGGGTGAATCAGGACATAGGCTGTACAAATATTAATCATCAGCAGTTCTGAAACGGTTGTAAAACAAAGTTCATGCGAAGCCGCGGGCCACAGCTAGTTTTTAAACAATAAGGCTTGAAAAGCATGTTGAGTTGAACTGGTATTAACGAGATCAGAACAAGTGTTGCTATTAAAAACTTTAAAAACAATTCAGTAACAACCTCACTCGACTCGCTTGGTGTTTCATAAATTCAAAATACTTATATAAAACGAGTGTTTCGCTGCGGCTTCGTATGCCCTAATTATCCCACGGGAACCTTACATTTTCTGGAATACGAGAGTTTGTGTTATTCAAGACTGTAACCTATCTCTGTACAAAATTTCATCTCGATCTATTCAGGAGTTTCAGTGTGATTGGGTATCAAATATTCATTCAACTTAACTGTTGCATTATGTAGCGGGAAAAGGCTGTGCGTGGAGAGGCCTTTTTTTCTTCAACGCCGGGAAATGCTCTGAGGCATCCCGTGGGGGAGTGGGTCTCCCCACGGGAGTATGTGGGACTCGCTGCGCCCGAAAGTTGGTAAGTGGACGCAGCTCTACCCACTAAAACCCGGCGAGTGTCATCAATGCCGCCTTTGGTGAGGTGCCCCGGATCTAATAAACAAACAGGCCACCTCGACGGTTAGTCAGGTCCCTTGCCCCCTGCTCTTTTGTCCCCTCTTCTTATAAAAGGTGTACAAAGAGCCCCCTCGGCTCAATTAGCTTCGTCCAAGGTGCTGGGCTCACCCTAGGCTACTGAGCCCCACCGCCACGTCAAGGCCTGTACCATGGTGGGTAATATTAGTATTCTAGACTTTAATAAACAAAAATACTAAAACTATATCCTTTTTCAATCGGAGGCCTTTAAAGGGTCAGTTAAGTCGTGGACTCATATAAAAGCAAAGTCTTTTCTATAGCGTGCAAAACCGCGGGCACGGGTAGTGTCGCCGGGACTATTTATAACCGCGGTGGGGCCTACATCGATTGTTCCGGGACTCCGCTCCCGGTTGTTCCCGGGGAACGTGTGTTAAGTCAATGGTTCAGGTTTTATTTGATTGGTGGACAAGCTTAAAGATAAATTATATGATTAGATAGAAGATCCTATTATAATTATATTATAAATAATAAATAAATAAATATTAACCGACATTGACACCACGTTAACCTAGCCCCCGTGGTAAGTTAAAGTAAGTACTAGGAACGGAAATAAATTTAGGAAATGATATATATACACGTCCATGATCCGTTGCAGGCATCATGGACGTCATCATCATCATCATATTCATCATACATCATCGGAATCGAACCCGTAACCGCTGGGACTCTAGTAGTGTTGAGAAAATCTGTTCTAACGGCCGTAAATTTGTTTTCTGATTTTTGTCGTCTGATTTTGCGATACGTAATCGTTTTATGATGCGATTATTCACATTTTGTATCTCTTCTTGTAACTTATGAACGGATTGACGGATTATGACGTGACGATAAGAACATATTGTGATTGTGATCAGGTACATTTCAATTTATGTTAATAACTACACGCAGAGCGGGTGGGTACAGCTAATTTCTATCTTTCTACTACTACAACTGTTTATGCTTTAGTCACCTACTCCATGTATCATGAAGGATAGGAGAGTGCGGCCGAAGATGGGTTAATACTTAATCGCACTTTATTTCATCCAACTTTAGACCAAAATAGTATTTGAGAGTTGATACCACAGAATTAATATATATGTATGCTATTGTGATATAATATTTACCATGTACAAATCATCATAGATGAATTGTTTGTTCCCAGGGTGTGCTCCGGGAGCTGGAACAGAAGAAACCCCAGCTGGACGAGCTGCTGCACACCGCCGAGAGCCTCAAGGGTACGGAGAACCGACAGCAACTGCATGGGAAAGGTAGGTGGACCAATAGCCTAGTTAGAGGTCTAAGGTCCTGACAAAGGCATTTCTCAATCTAGAAAATATTATTTTGTTATCTCATTGATTGTTTAGGGGGTGATTTTTATAGCATATGCCCAGTATGGCATGACGTCACGGAGACTGCTTAATAGCGGTCGGGCAGTCCCCCTTTAAGAGGAGTGGTCTGTCCTGGCATTACCCAGGTGGGAAGACGATCTCCGTGCATTGGCCGGTCCGTGTTGGATTTAGCAAGGGGCTTGGCGTTCATAAAGGGAGGCCTATGTTCAGCAGTGGACGGATAGATGCTGCCGGTGGGAGGGAAGCGCTGTGCCGCGCTCCCGGCTGCATGGGTACCACCATCTTGCTTATTTCTCCCGTGAAACAGCTTTGCTGTGTTTCGGAGAGAAGGGCAAGACAGGCAGTGTAATTACTGGCACCGAGATTTAACATCTTATGTCTCAGGATAGGCAACACATAAATGAGTTGCCTGGGCTCGTTCCAGGTATACTAGTTATGTTCATGGGCGACGTCGACCACTTAACATTAGGTGGTACGTTTGCCAGTATGCCTATCCAACTAACATAAAAAAAATATTTAAAAAAAGATGATGATAACATTCGACATATACATCATCTATCACTCGCCTCACAGCCTCCAAAGTACTTGAACAATTGAACAAACAATTTGACGACGAACGTGTTATTTTAGCACTTCTAACGTTTGTCTTATTTGCGTCTAACGTTTGTTACACGATGTGGTCGATTCGATGGTGACTCGGATATTTAAGTGTGGGTTCTAATCCGACGTCACTCCTCAATAAATATAAATTTTAACAAAAATATTGAAAAAGAAAGATAAAAAGTCTACCGTCAACTTATTTTTCTTCCAATGTACCTATAATCTATGCTTTTGTCACGCAATTATTGTTATCTTTGGATTCGTCCTTGTTTTTTTGAAATAAAAGTACCTTGTCAAGATCCCAAGTCCCTACTCGCCTATTTTTGACCCTTGCCGAATACGACGTAAAATTCGCTTACGACCATTCCTTATTGCTAGCTTTATTTGTTTTCTCTTATAAATTTGCTTTCTAAATTACTACAACATACGTTATGACTTGCATTTTTTCGCCGCCATCTTGCGGTAATGGCGGCAAAAAATGGCGGTCTCTTAATGGCCTGACCCCACTGATGTTACTGTATAACCCTAGTCTTATTAATTGATATGTATATTAACTCCAATTTCGCAATGAAACAAATTTTATTTACATTATAATTATGTTTCCTATCTTTTGGATATTTAATCATCATCATCATCATCAGCCTCTATCCGTCCACTGCTATATTTAATCATATTTATTATTATTATTATTCTATTTCGTGTATTTATTATTATATTATTTCAATAAAAAGAAGAGTGTTTCTCCCTCTGTGTGGCATCCAATTAAGATAAAAATAATACTGAAAACCCAAACCTACCATAATATGAGCTGATGACCTTGGAACGGCTGAAGCGATTTTGATATAAAATGTCTTAGAACGGCTACTTGAAATCTGCTCTGAAAAATTAATAGAACTATGGTGCCACACGGTGGTCAAGCTTATATCACTCTCTTAGCGTCGGGGGCTAAAAAGGAATAAAGAAAATTCTAGAAGCGTGAGGGATGCTCTGAGGGTGCGTTATGTAAGGAGGGTTAGCAATCGGTACAAGTGCTGGTTCCGTAACTGGTGGTAGTTAAACGTATAAAAATTTTAATAAAACAAATTCTACATAACTATTAGCAAAGTTTACGCGAATTTTACTCATTATCGAATTTTTACGAAGTTTTTATTTTGACGCTTCGGATAGTAGATACGGTCCAAGATCAAGGATGAAAGGAACGGGGAAACCCTGTACTCTCACGGGTGCTAGGAACCAATATATAACCCTATTTCAGTAGGTAGGTATAACGCGCACCTAGAGAACTAATTTAAAAAAGCTGCTTAAGGGCCCCTTCTCCCAAAACTATAGGTATTTAACGCACCGAATCGGTTTGCACTTTCGTTGCGCGGGAGATGTCTTTATATGAACTCCGGTGACCTACCACGGCCGGCAAGCACGCCACAGTATACGAATATGCAGTAGATTGACTATGCTCGAATTATTCTTAGATGTGATAATTAATAATTATGCATAACAAAATCTTGTTGTTGTTATAGTTATCTAGTTTTGGATTTATAGAAATACTAGCTGGTGCCAGCGACTTCGTCTGCGCAGTATAAGATAGTTTTATTTCTTCACTAATTAATCGAAAGGAACTTCGATCCATCCGGGTGTCCCTTGACACCTCTCTTTAGTTTTTTTTAATAAAAAGTATCCTATGTTACTTCTAATACCTCCAAGAATATGTGTACAAAGTTTTATGATGATCGGTTAAGTAGTTTTCGCGTGAAAGCGTAACAAACATCCATGCTTTCACATTTATAATATTAGGAAGGATGAACTAGCTACATAGGTCTAAAAGGTAGTGCCATGCTGCTTGCAGCCGAATTGGGCCGGCACGACCGTAGGGGTACCTCTCGTTCACATGATAATGGCGTCAAGTGACACCTATGCTGTCGCGTTTCTTGCGGTGTATGAGTTTCCGGTGTCACATGGCAGGGGATGGGGTAAAGGAGGGTAATGCATCTGCATTATCTCTTGTGTGGATGTTTACGAGGACGACCTCTGTGGCTCAATGGTTAGCGCGTTAGCGTTCAAGCCGGAGGTTGCGGGTTCGAATCCCGCCAGGGAACAAAAAGTTTTCTGTGTCCCTAGTTCATGGATGTGTATTAAATATGTGTATTATAAATAAAAAACCTTAAATATGTGTATAGTATAAAATATTAAATATATTTCCATTGTCTGGTACTCGTAACACAAGTTCTTCGAGATCTTACCACGGGACCAGATTGACGTGGTGCAAAAAGCGTCCTTATTATTATTATGGGAGTCGGTAGTCATCTAAGGCTCCGAATGCTCATTTGTCCCCCTAAGGCCTAAGCGATAAAAAAAATCAATCATTTTAAGAATTCTTGTAGGAGATTAAAAAATTGTAGACAAACATATTCTTTTATACTATATTAATTGTTTTAAAATTCAACAAAATTTAGTTGTCGTATGCTAGGTCCAGGTTCATTTTCATCGACCCATACATCATCGATTAATTTTAGACACGGGTCTCCTCTGAGAAGAGGGTCAAGGCCATAGTCCTCACGATACTGCCCTGTGGGTAGGGGGCTAGGAAATGATTGCAAATCAGAAATATTTTGTGATGAAGGTTCCTCATTTTCTTTATTGTCGGACAATTTGAATTCTTCAAGTGTTAACAATTTCTGGAAGAAGACATCACTACATAGTATAAACTATAAAGCAAAGTCGCTTCCCGCGTCTGACTGTATGTATGCTTATATCTTTAAAACTACACAACGGATTTTGATGCGGTTTTTGAATAGATAGAATGATTCAAGAGGTAGGTAATAGGTACATGCATAATATAATAGATTTAAACACTCATAATTTTAGAAGTTTCTGATGTGATGTCATAAATAAGCACATTTTTTGCACTTACATTGCAAACGCTGGATGAACCCTAACAGATAGATCAAAATAATGTACTACATTATTATACACCTTAGTCGGGCCCGGTTCCGAATTAATTATTATTGTATCAATGTATGGTAGAATTGTGTATCCTAAATATGCATACTGAAAAGTCCGCGGTTGCATAATATGTCTACATTATTTAAATATAACATACTACCTATATCCATTTTAATACTTTAAAAATTGCCAATTATAAAGCGGTAATGTAAAAGCTATTCACAAAAATACGGTATTAATCACTACATATTATAAAATAAAGTCCTACGCCCGTCTATAGATAAATAATTATCATCAATGCGTATATGGTTGTATATCTAAGTTAACGCGGGCGAAGCTGCGGGCAACAGCTAGTTTGTGATAAAACTGTATTAAGATTCTTTTTCCTTATTTTACTTTTTTATTCGCCATTTCAATTAAATAACTAGGTACTACACAAACTCAAGTATCTATTTATTTACACTAATCAAAGGTTTTGTATTACAAACTAATTACAACTAAGAACAACAATTGTTAGTAAGTATTAAGTAGCTATATTATTTACACTGTGTCGTCTTATTTATTTAGACGTAATAATATAAAATGCGCGGTAACAACGTAGTCACGAGCAAAAGCGGCACAGGTCCTACTTCGATGACGCCCGGCTGGATACTGGCGCGACGTGGTGCGATGCGCGAGAGCCATTTTTATCGTTTTTTATTTTTCAAAAATTTTTGAAGTGACATAATAAAGATCTATCCAATCATTTCCACGTCATCCCCGTTTAGCAATTTAAACGTAAAAGTTTCATTAAAATTGAGTTACCCGAAGTCTCATACTACTCAATTTGCTTTTAAAATCGACGTTACTTTAGATTTTTTTTTAATTATGTAAAATGTTAAATATTGTATTTTTATCCAAAAAAATCCAAAAAAACACCTCGATCTAGAAACAACAATTTGGGATAAGGGGCCCTTAAGGACATTTGCATTTGTATAAAAATAAAGCAATTTATCGAGAAAATGTGGTTTTCTCGATAAATTGCTTTATTTTTTAAAGACGTTCGCCATAAGGCTTATCACATTCCTGGATTTTTAGGGTTCCGTAGCCAAATGGCAAAAAACGGAACCCTTATAGATTCGTCATGTCTGTCTGTCTGTCAAATTCAAATTCATTTATTTGCTTTAAATGTGGTAAATTAGTAGGTGTAAGAGCATAAATTACAGGGTTCGCACATTTAGCTACAAACAAAGCATGCAAATATTGAAAGTCAAAAATCAAAATACAATATTACGATAGTCAAAATTAGTACAATAAATAAAATTCAAAATAATACAATTTAAAGCAAACAATACCATACATGTCATTGAAATAATATAATACATTAGGTAACAGATATGTCATTACAATTTCAATCATCAGGAAGAAAAAACAAATATTCAATCAATTACATGTCACCGGCGTGCATTGCTGTTCGAAAAATATTCAGTGATGGAATAAAAACATTTATCGATCAACCACTTATTTAGTGCCCTTTTGAAAGATATCATTGACTTTTCTTTGAACTCTGTAGGTAAATTATTATAAATTTTTACGGCCATAGAGTAGGCATTTTTCTCAAATTTTACACTTTTTGCTAAAGGCAACACTAGTCTATTGGGAAATCTTCCCCTATAAATATCTAGTAAGTTATGTTTTTTGGTAAATAAATTCTCATTAGCATGGACAAAATTACTTATTTCATATATATATAAATACACGGAAATGTTAGCAGGCTAAGTCTTTTAAACAATGGCTTACAACTTCTTACTGTCGGTACATTGCAGATAGCCCGAAGACATTGTTTTTGCGCTATAAAAGCACGATTTGCATCCACTGAGTTACCCCATAACGACACCATATTTTAGTATAGAAGACACGTAGCCATGGTATGCAATTAAGGCTGTTCCTTCATTTGTTATTTTGGATAAGCGCCACAGTGCAAAAGCAAAACGATTTATTTTATTGCAGACCATATCTATATGTGTCTTCCATGTACATTGACTGTCTAGTGCTATTCCTAAAAATATTACTGAAGTTGTTTCATTAAATATGTGGTCATCGTGTGTAATTTTTAACTGTTCATTATTTAGATGCCTATTATAAAATCTCACGTATTTAGTTTTACTTAAATTGACTTTTAAATTATTCATTGTTAACCAATTTATAACCTGATGCGTTTATTATCTTTTGTTTTATTAGGGATTAAGACAGCAATGTCGTCAGCATACAGTGTACAGTAGTGATCTGTTATTTTTGGCAAATCCTTGATATATATCAGGAACAAAAGCGGGCCGAGTATGCTGCCTTGGGGTACACCTACTTTGTTGACTTTAACGTCAGATTGACAGTTTACTTCTAAGAACCTTTTATCTATGTGTTTAATTTCTACATATTGTCTTCTGTTAGTCAAATAGGATTCCAGCCAATTTCGTACCAGTCCTCTTAAGCCATATGCTTCACATTTTTTTAGTAAAATAGAATGATTTACACAATCAAAGGCCTTGCTCATATCAAAAAAGACAGCTGTTACAGGTAATAATTTATCTACATATTGCAAAATTTTAGTTGTAAAAGTAAAGGCAGCTAGCGTGGTTGATTTACCTTTTTGGAAGCCGAATTGTTTATTATTCAAGATATTGTATTTTGCGAGGAAGTTACAGATTCTTGTATGCAAGGCTCTCTCAAAAACTTTAGACAAGATAGGAATTAATGCAATGGGTCTGTAATTATTGATGTCATTCTTAATTCCTTTTTTGAAGATTGGTTTAACTACTGATATTTTGAGCACGTCTGGAAATATTCTGGAAAAGATAAGTTTATTATATGAGCTGACACTGGGGCTAATATGGCCGCTCCTTTTTTAAATAGAAATGTAGGAAATTCATCATAACCCGTGGATGAAGTATTATTTAGTGTATTTATAATCTTATAGACTTAGAAACAAGTACATGCAAGGGGAGTTCAAATCCAATTTTATAAATTCAGGTTTCATATTAGGCATATCTCTACATTCAGGAAGACGTGTGAATGTATTATTGAATATGTTCGATATTTGTTTTGGGTCCCTTATTATTTTGTCTTCGAATTGTATGTCACTGAAATATCCGGTGTCATGTGATTTACTCGAAACATCGCTTTTAATTATTTGCCAAGTCTTTTTGCCAATATTTTTTGCTTTTAAGATACACTTTGCGTTTTGTGATCTCTGTGCTGAATAGATGCAATGTTTGAGAATTTTCGTATATGATTGATACTTAGTTTTAATAGCTTTGTCCCGTTTTTTATAGTAGAGGAATCGAAGATGCCGTTTTGTAGTACAGGATTTTTTTATGCCTTTAGTTATCAACGGTAAATAGTGATTATACGTTTTAACTTTTACTTTTTTGAAGGGAAAACAGAGGTTAAAGAATAGAATAAGCATTTCGTGAAATACTTTAAACGCGTTCGAAGTGTCGGTATTATTGTAGACCTCTGACCATGATAAACTATTTAAACATTTAACGAATTTGTTCATGTATTCTGCGCTGAAGTCTCGCCTTTTCACGAAAAAGTGAGATTGTTTCTTTCGTTTGCTTGCTGTCACTAGCACAGACTGTGCAGTGTTATGGTCTGAAATACCCAAATTATGGAGTTCACCTTGGCTTCTATGTCATTACTAAAAATTAGATCTATGCAAGAGTTTAGTCCGGTTGGTTCATTAATGTGTAAGTGGTAGCCGTTGTTTTGAAGTATTCTCTTAAACTCTCTTGAGGTATTAGTGTCTTTGAGTATATTTATATTTAGGTCGCCAGCTATAAAGATTTTCCAATTTTTCGATTTGGACCGCAGTTTTGATAAGAGACTGTCTAATCTTATGAGAAATGTATTTAGTATTTTGCTATCTGGTATCCTATATAAGCATATGACTACACATTTGGAGTAAGGTATTTCGATGCCACACACTTCAAAACATTTGGTTTGAGAGAATTCTTTAACTATTTCTAATCTCCTAAACTCGATTTCCTTCTTACAAAATATGCAAACACCACCACGTTTTTGATCTTCTCTACTGAAGTAGTCCGCCAATTTATATTGTTGTAATTGCATTAGGGATATGCAATCCGCTTTTATAAATGTTTCACTTAGACAAATGACATCCAGCTCAATATTTTTATCCTGCAATTGATTAATGTTAATTTGCAAAATGTCGCGCTTGCTTAGAAATCCTGCGATATTTTGGTGGAATATACGAAGGTAGTTGCTATCACAGAAAAAATTGCGACTGATCTGGCGACTCTTTTAGGGTTTTTTTACATAAATTTTCAATTTTATTAAATCGTGGAAAGTAATTTAAAATTGTATTTTGACGCAAAACTGTTGAGTTAAATTTTATAGTTTTATTTATTCGTGGAAAATAATCTAAAATTGTGGTTTTGTTATTGATCATTTTTTTAATATAATATTTACTTATATTATCATTTACCGACGCATTTTTTTCATGATTACATGTATTTTCGTTACTAAATTAATATCTCTGCCTTGTTGATTTATTATTATTTGAATCACATAAATATTTGTTTTTATAGTCAACGTAGTCTATCTTAAAATTTATTTTATAACACATTACATTTATATCGGTTAGTGATGATTTATTATACATAACAAAGTGTGCATTTGGATAGATATTACAAGTGAGTTGTAAGTACTGATTAAGTAAGTTTTCATTTAAATGTCCATTTCTGTCTATACTTAAAATTATGACCATATATTTGTGTAATAATTTAAGAATAAAACTTAGTTCTGAGAAAACTTTTACAGGGTGACAATCATTTTCTCCGATACATATAACAATTTTGTCTTCTGGTTGAAACTGGCACTGTTGAATAACTTTGGTCACTTGATCAGACATCGCAAAAGGTTTTGTAAATCCAGTTACGGCATAGGGTTGGTAGGGTGTATGTCGTCTAGATTATATCAAGGCGACTGCTAAGCCCGAGACTTGTTGAGTGCCGAATATCCATATTGTATTGAGTTTCTTACAATTGGGGTTGTTAGTATTTGAAACGGGGGAAGAAATATTTTCAATTTTCTGACAGTAATCCGTTTGCGTGTATTTTTGTTTTGTAGACGTAGAACTTCCTAAGTTTGTCGTAGTAAATTCATCCGTTTGTGTGCATACTTGTTTTACAGTGCTTAGGTCCGTATTTTGGTTTTCTTTGAAGAGTTGTAAATCTCGTGAATTTACTTTATCGCTATCACTTGCAAGGTTAGTTCGCAAATCTTTAAGTTTTTTCCTTGAAATGGTAGGCGTCAGATTGCAATTTTGTTTTTTTGGGGAAGTACAAATATTTATGAGTTCTCTTATTTTGCGTTCTTGCTCTGAGATTTTATTCATAAGTGTTGAGTTTTGACTATTTAGATTTTCAATTTCGTTATCCGCACTTTTTAACTTTAACTCAAGATCTTGAATTTTTTCTTTTAACGATTCTATTTCGTCATTAGTATATATATAGTGTCTGTCCGACCGTATGTCACAGCCATTTTCTTCCGAAACTATAAGAGCTATACTGTTGAAACTTGGTAAGTAGATGTATTCTGTGAACCGCATTAAGATTTTGACACAAAAGTAGAAAAAAAACAATAAATTTTGGGGGTCCCCATACTTAGAACTAAAACTCAAAATTTTTTTTTTCATCAAACCCATCCGTGTGGGGTATTTATGGATAGGTCTTTAAAAATGATATTGAGGTTTCTAACATCATTTTATTCTAAACTGAATAGTTTGCGCGAGAGACACTTCCAAAGTGGAAAAATGTGTGTGTCCCCTCCCCCTGTAACTTCTAAAATAAGAGAATGATAAAACTAAAAAATATATATGATGTACATTACCATGCAAAGTTCCACCGAAAATTGGTTTGAACGAGATCTAGTACGTAGTTTTTTTTATACGTCATAAATCGTAAACCGCAATTTACCTTTCATGCAATCAACTCAAATAAACCTTAGTTTTTGTTAAAGTGTATAATGTTGTATATTATGTAATGGTACGGAACCCTTCGTGCGCGAGTCCGACTAGCACTTGACCGGTTTTTATTATAAAATATTGACAATATTAGCAAGGGTTTTTTTGCCGGATCTTCTTACTAGCTTTGGAACAAATAGACTCAATTGCGAAACCTGCTTAACCGATCATCATGAAACTTTGTACACATATTCTTGAAGGAATTAGAAGTAACATAGGATACTTTTTATGAAAATAAAATCTTAAGGTTCCTTACATCTTTTAAATTTAAGTCGCTTTTTGTGTTAGTCTGTCTGTGTTTCATCATCATCATCATCATCGATATTTTCTAAACGGATTTTGATACGGTTTTCACTGTCGGCTTCATTATGTAGTTAGGGCAGATTACTTTATTTTAATCACGGGGTAGAGAAAGGAATTTTTGTTTGTTTGTTTTTTTTAGAAGAGGGGGCAAACGGACAGTCGGTTCACCTGATGGTAAGTGAATAGCGACATCCACAGACACCCGCGGTGGTGGAATTCTGCCGCAGGTATTAATCCGAACAATTCCTCAAAACACTCCACGTGGTAGATGCGGTAGAAGATGCAGAGCGATCCGACATCTCTACGCAGCGCCAAGCAATCAAGCCGATTGGAGAGAACCTTGTCATCGACGATTCGAGCCGCCCGGCGTTGGACGCGGGCGAAGCAGCGGGCAACGGCTAGTTATAATAATGACGTAATGACCCAGTTCAGTAGCAGTTAAAATGTTTATGTACTAATTAACCTGTAACCATCATATTATGTAAAATGTATGTAATGTAATTTTTGTTCATATTCAAAAAGGATTAAGTCAGAACAGAAATTTATGAGTTTAGTGGTAACAAACACTTAAACATAAAAACTAAAAAATGGCGATTTAAAAAGTATGATACAATTAAGTATCATATTCATCATCATCATCATCATCAGCCTCTATCCGTCCACTGCTGAACATAGGCCTCCCTCAATGAACGCCAAGATGGCCGATCCCTTGCCACTCGCATCCAACACGGACCGGCCACCGCACGGAGATCGTCTTCCCACCTGGTCAATGGCCGAACAACACTTCGTCTACCTAAACGTGGCCTCCACTCTAGAACCTTATTGCCCCATCGGCCATCCGTTCTTCTGAGTGTGTGACCAGCCCACTGCCACTTCAACGAGCTGATTCTTTGCGTGATATCGGTTACCTTAGTTCTCTGACGGATGTCTTCCTTCCGAATCCTATCTGTCAAAGAAACACCCAGCATAGCACGCTCCATAGCACGTTGAGCTACGGCAGACTTGCGGACCAGTCCTATATTTAGAGGCCACGCTTCAGCCCCGTAGGTCATCACGGGGAGAACGCATTGGTCGAAGACTTTCGTCTTCAAACTCTGCGGTATAGACGACGTGAGAATATGGCTAAGCTTCCTGAATGCTGCCCATCCCAATTGAATCCTCCTATCGGTTTCTCTCTCGAAGTTATGTCGACCTAGCTGCAAAGTGTGCCCAAGATAGACATACTCTTGCACGACTTCGAGAGTTATGCCATCAACGTTAACCGGCCTAGGGAGAACGTGTTCGTTGAACATGACTTTCGTCTTGTCCAAGTTCATCCTAAGACCCACACGTCGGGAAGATTCATTTAGACTGTGCAGCATCTCCTGCAAGCCCTCCAACGACTCGGCCAGAGTCATATTATAGATACAAAAACTTTGAAAAAAAAAAAATTGTTGTCTGTAAAGTTGGTTTACGGACGATAGTTTAACGTGACAACGTCATAACAAAACGCAAGCGTACAATGAGCATAACGGCCATTAACCGGACAAGCGTTACGGGACATTTTCGTGCATACAGCCGGTGCTCGTTGATTATACGTAAGATTCGACGTCACGACAGTAAGATTTTTAAGCTTCGACATTGGAAATGGATTTGATTATAAAAAATCTGACATAATTCTCATATTTTCCTCCAAGGAAATCTGCTTTTTCAACATTTATTCAGCTCTTTTCATGTATCAAACTACAACAAGCTAGTGCTCGTCGCCACCCGCGTTCACTCACATTTAACCGTCTCCGGATTGTTGATGATAATGTAGCATACTAGCAGCGCCCCGTGGTTTCACCCGTACTTCCCATTCCCGAGGAAGTACAAGGATATATAGCCTATATGTTATTCTGATGTGTGAGCTATGTTATTGTATAGTTTCATTACAATCTGTTCAGGATTTTTTTTGCGTGAAAGGGTAATACATCCATACATTCTTACAAACTTTCGCGTTTATAATATTAGTAGATTGATTATTTTTTTAATTGGACGAGTAGTTTAAATTTTTACATAATTGCTACATTAGAACTCAGAAACATTACTTCTTTATTATTTTTATATTTTTTCCTGTTACAGTTTATTCTGAAGCGTTAGTGTTTGCTAATTTACGCTAATTTCACTCGTGTAACGTTCGTCGCGGACCTTTTCTTCCGCTGCGTTTCACATAAAACAACCTCCTCTTAAAATATAAATTCGTAATTTTTTTTTGCATTTGAATGGTTTTTGAATATTGATAAATCTTTATAGCTATACTGAATGATGGGTACAGATACTAAATGCGACCACGGTCATCTCGTTCCCCATGGTTGCTGAAAAGTATCCGAAACGACGGGAATGTAAAAATAAACAATAATCTCAATAAAAATATAATAAATAAATGTAACAATAATGACTGGCCTGTTGGTCTAATGGTTAGTGACCCTGACTGTTAAACCAGAAGGTCGTGGGTTTGATCCCCACCCAGGACAAATGTTTGTGTGATGAGCATGATCATTTGTTCTGTGTCTGGCTGTAATTTATCTATAATATGTATGTATTTAGAAATATATAAGTATGTATCAGTTGTCTGGTTACCATAAGAACAGGCTCTGCCTAGTTTGGGATCAGATGGCCGTGTGTGAGTTGTCCCTACATATTATTATTATTATTATAGAATACGTAAGATTTGTTTCATTTTGAGTAAAAGTCGAGTAACGTTTACAAAATGTATAAAGCACTTTATTTCCCTGGCAACACGTCCAATTGTGATCGTGGTAGTGCGCGGAGTGATCGTTATGTTTGGGCGGCGGCAGGGCAGGCGGCAAGGCGGGCGGCAGGGCAGGCGGGCGGCAGTCGGGGTCCGCCCGCCCTGCGCTCCAGAGGCCTGCTCATACATATCAGTTTGTGTTTATAGTGTTTTTATACACGTAGGTGTTATATATTGTGTGTTTTTTGTGTTTATATGAAACGGAAAATTTAAATCGAGTGTGTGTTTGAGGTAAGGGTTAAGTCAGTGTTCAAAAATTCGTTTTTATTCGTGTTCAGGGGTGGGTTTAAAAGCCGGCTGCGTAAGAAATAGTATATAACATTTTCTCAAGCATAATACATATAAATAAAATATAAGGTTAATTTTTCCGAAAGAGATTCGTTTTTGTATGTATCTTCAGGAGTGTCACAAGAAACCAGTAGGCTGTATTATATATAATATACAAATACTATATTAAGTTTCGTGATAACGTATCAATAAAAAATAATAGTAACAACTGCGTTCTTACGTTATGTACGTACGTACGTTTTTACCTAGACTCTAATATTTCACATATTTCGTACCTAAGAAATGTTTATTAGACATGAAAATACCATCTTAAATATTTTGCCATGACATTAGCACTTACCATCGGGTGCCTCGAAATTATTAACAGTTATAGTTGGTACAAAGCCCTGATTGCCAATCAGCTCAGCCTATATTCCACTTGTTTAACATTAGACGCCCAGAACCCACCAGACGGGGTATCGATTTGACGACAGATGATTTGACGTATTCTGAGCTGCACAAGCGGCGGCCATCGAGTTGATTATTATGAATGATATTTTAAATCTATACAGATAAATAAAATTGGAGTGTCTGTTTGTAATATTAAAATAACCGCTTTTTACTAAATGAATATGGATGTATACACGGTACAAATACCAAAATAGCATTTTTTACAATTTTTGTCTGTCTGTCTGTTTGTTCTAGCTAATCTCGGAAACGTCTGAGCCGATTTTGACGGGACTTTCACTGACAGATAGCTGATGTTATAAGGAGTGACTTAGGCTATAAAAATAATCATTATCAATCCGTATACTGCTGTAAATCTAAGCGGGCGAAGCTGCGGGCAACAGCTAGTACGAGATAATGTTTATGAATGTAGGTATCGGACAATATGAACAAGCAATAGGCTACGGGTTGATAATGATCAGATCAATCACACCGCGGTGACCTAGGAAACTTGGAAGAACTCATGTTATGAGTATAGAACCCGGATATTAGAAATAATTAGTCTTTAGGTAATACTTATTACTCAAAATGTTGACCCGGATTCGAACCTATACAACTCTCTATAGGCAAATTTAAAATGACCGTAATGATTATCGAATTTTTATTATATATTATCGAATTATCGAAGATTTAAAATAAATAGTTTATTATTGTTGAGAGGTAATGTATGTTTGTATGTCGTAGGTAATCTCCGGAACCACACAGCCGATAAAATATTACCGATATCATATATGTACACTAATAGTATAAAGCTGAAGAGTTTGTTTGTTTGAACGCGCTAATCTCAGGAACTACTGGTCCGATTTGAAAAAATATTTCACGTCACTTTAACATCACGCTGTGACTAACAGTAATTAAGTTGAGTAAGTTAACGCGGGCGATGCTGCGGGCAACAGCTAGTTCTAAATAAATTTAAAACGATCGTTAAAGTTTTACAAGAGAACAGTTGTCTTATATCACACTGTCTTAAAAAAATGAACCCTAAACCCATTTCCTGAACTCACATAAGAAAGAGTACCATTCTAATAAGGTGTTCGGGCTCTAGGGAAGAAGCAACCTAGACAGAAGCACCTTCTTGTTCCACAATCCTTTGATATCTGATCACGATCCCCAAATAATATTCAACAAGTGAAAAACATTTTACACATAAATTCCCGGAAAATGCCGGAGATTTCCCGGGATTAATTGTCTTGCTTGCCCTCTTGTTTTGTTAAAGGTCATAATGTTGCAACGAAATAATTAACAAACACTCACATTTATTATTTGTTTATAATAATATCTATGGACTCTTTTACACCACGTCAATCTGGTCCGGTGGTAAGTTCTCGAAGAACTTGTGTTACGGGTACCAGACAACGGAAATATTATATTTAATTAATACCTTTATACTATACATATATTTAAGATTTTTATTATTTAATACACATCCATGAGCCAGGAACACAGAATAATTTTTGTTCCCTGGCGGGATTCGAACTGAAATGATTGGATAGATCTTTATTATGTCACTTCAAAAATTTTCGGAGGTAGCCTCCGGCTTGAGCGCTAACGCGCTAACCATTGAGCCACAGAGATCGTCATAATAGAATTGAAGTTATCTATTTTCATTACATTTAAGATAGTAGAAGACGAAAAAAGCTTGACGATGATGATCAGTAGACAGTAAAGAGCTGACATCAGTAGACGTGATGGTAGCCTGCCCACCACCAGCCTCTGGTGGACAGGTATCCAGTAATCAATATCTTAATAAGATGGCATTCAACAGGTGGATCGGCAGCTCGTTATTTCTGGTAAAGATATGTTTTATTGTTGTGGATCCGAAATATCTTTATATATATAATTCTTCTGTGCGTGTGTATGTCACTGAACTCCTCCTCAGCGGCTGGACCGATCTTGATGATTTTTTTTGTGTGTGTTCAAGTGGATTCGAGAATGGTTTAGATTCACTAAAAAAAAAAAATGTACAGGACAACGTCTGTCGGGGCCACTAGTATCCTTCTAAAAAAGGTCTGAGTTTTAGTCTGCTGTGCTGTGTTATTTGGTAAAATTTTCACTCACTGAGTATCTAAGAGAGGTTCTCAAATGTAAGTTTTTCAGTAGCTAATAATTCTATGAGGTGCCTAAGACAATGACTTTCTTTAATGATTATTTACCTTTTCTTTTGTATCAACTGCCATTTTTAAACGCCAAGACGGCTGATCTCTCGCCACGGGCAAAGAGTTTATGTATAAATTACAAAGGCGTTTTTTTCGTATGGATTTATTGATGCAGTGGCATATAAGTGGGTTCGAATATAATATTATTCCAGAAGCCTAGAAAATAGAGCCTTACATATTTAATCAAAGTTCAATAGCGAAGTTTTATTAACATAAAGAAGCCCGAAGAAGTAGTAAGAAATAATCAAAGAATACCTACCTAACTTTCCCTTCTCTGGTTAGCTCTAATATTCTGTGTTTTTATTTTCGCTTTAGTGAAAAAATTATAAGATAAAGAGTTTGTTAGTTTATTGTAATTATATGTGTAATTACTAATAGGCTGTTAATATAGACACTTTTTAAATTATTGAGTGGATTTGTATTGTTTAATATTTTTGAACATAAATAATTAACAATAAGCTCAAAGATTTAGCTTTAAGCACTTGTATATAGATCATTAAAAAGACATTGGTTTATAAGTTTTATCGTACAGGTAATCTATACTCGCATTAAGCTGAACCGCTAATTAAGTTAACTATAGGGTCGATTAAAACTGACCTCTCTAAAGGTATCGGTTTAATGATGTTTTTTTTATTAGATTACATCAAATATTAACCAGTAGTTAATGTTTACGAGATAGATAACCTTTTATTAGTTTTCGCGGGGAAAATGCTTTTGATACATACCACCAGTAATCTAGTGGTTATGTGGGACTCGGCTTAAGACTCTCCTGCAGTCAGATACCCTGACCCTCTAAGAACCTCACGGATGCCATATACATAAAAAGAAGGGTTGTGATAATAGTGCATGTATGTATGTATGTATGTTTTATTGTAGTGCAGTACTAATCCAATTTCGATGAATGAGGTTTCAATCGATTCGTTAATATGTTTTAGATGATATTTATTAACTTCAAAAAGGTGTTAAGTTTTTCGAAGGCAGGCCATTTTTTTATCATTTGGTTTAGGAGTACGTTTGATTTAATTAGGGCAATTCATTTCCCGGTCGGGAGGTAAAATGCCAAAAATTACTTAGACTTAAATTGCCTATCCTAAGACGAAATATGATAAGTTTTGATTCAGTTTACAAATACTTCAATCATATTTTAGCTTCATATGTTATAGATCCTTTTAATATAAACATAAAGTTCCTGTTGTACGTTTGTAAAATTTTCAAAGTAACCATTGTACCTACATATGAAAGTATTTTGCTTTCATATGTACAAAAGTTACAAAACAACAAAATTAAACTTTTTTATCGTTTCGACAGATTTCATATCGATGTATCGGTCACATCACCAAATTGGACCGCTCCAGTACGGACAGGATTTGGGATCCGGGATCGATCGAGGCCAGTCGAGTGTCGTCCAGTACTCCAGTGCTTTAGTGCTTTAGTCGAGGATTAGCTCGACTTGGGTACATCCTTGTATCAGTTGCCGACAGGAAGAGAGGCAGAATAATATAGACATTTTGAAGAGAACTAGGAACAGTCCAGGTGCTTGTACTAGGATTCCCCACCATGGCTCAGGCTTTGACGTGGCGGTGGGACTCAGTAGCCTTGGGTGAGCCCAGCACCTTGGGCGAAGCTAATTGATCCGAGGGGGCTCTTTGTACCCCTCTTATAAGGAGAGGGGACAAAAGAGCAGGGGGCGAGGACGGGGACTTCACCTCATTGTACTATCCCGACGTTGGAAGGGGTTGTTCCAAACCCTCTGTGGAGGTGGCGTCGATCCCTTGGAGGACTGATATCGATAGACCGTAGTGCTAATTCCTAGTAGGTACACCTTTTTTGTCTTGAACCTTGGCGGGGACACGTTTTGTACTTAGGTATATTAACATCGACTCGGTGAAAAATAGAATATATTTCTAACGTAAAAAATGTTTACATTGAATGTTTTCTAAACAAACAGACGGCGGGAAACATGTGTTTTATATTTATGTATGTCGGGGTATTTGTAAAATGTCTGATTGAACTGCTTATATCAACACTAGTTTTTACACGTTACTTCGTTGCGTAGGCTAATATTCTCGAATGAATCTTATACGGGCTTATTTAAATATATATATTATATACTAACTGATGCTCGCAGCTTCGCCCGCGTTAACTTAGATTTACAGCCGTACCCGGATTGATGATGATTATTTTTGTGGTAATCTGTCAAAGTCTCGTTAAAATCGGTCTAATCGTATGAGAGATTTGCCATAAGAACAGACATACAGATAGATTAAAATTTGAAAAAATGTTTTTTATTTTTATTTAAAAAGCTGAAAGATTTTCTTTGAAAAGCTGATAATTTGTAATTTCAAATTATCAGCTTTTCACAGACTCTTTAATCTTTTTATTGGTATATATTAAGATTTTCGGGACTTTTTTCTGTCAATTTTCTTTTAAGAAAAGACAGACAGATAAGTAGCAATTGTCTGATTAAATATCTTCAGGAAATTTTACTTGTAAATAACTTTGGATGCACCAAAACAATTGGTGAACCGAAGTAAGCGCTATCTTTTATTTTATCAATCCATGATATCAGAATTGAAGCTATCATATCATATGTAATTTATATATAATTTATATACCGATACGACTTAGGGACCTTCAAGAAAAGAGCATACTCACATCTAAAAGGCCGGCAACGCACCTGCTGATCTCCTGGTATAGCGGGTGTCTGTGGATGTCGCTATTCACTTACCATCAGGTGAACCGACTGTCCGTTTGCCCCCTCTTCTATATAAAAAAAAAAACCTAGATTATTAGAAAAATAAAATAAAATTAAAATCATTTATTTCGGTATTAACAAATACCCATAGAGTGTGCTAACTTAAAAACGATCTTAAAATTCCTAAATCCTTTTCAAATCGCTTTATTGCTCACAAATGTTCCTAGTTGGGATTCGAACTTTATACCGCCGGTGATTACATTTGTATGTATGCACGTGATTCACTATTAATATTAAAATGAAATCTGTCCGCGTGTCCACCCAATATCCGCTACCGCGAATCCGTTAATGCATGCATATGCGACGCATATTATTTATGTCCCTATTGAATCATCACATTATAACCGGGAATTAAAAGTTTAATTAAAAGCTATCAGTCATTAAATTTTTACTAATCTATGACGTCACATACTTTGCAATTTTTACATATTAAAATTAGTTTTAAATAGTTTAAAAAATAGTTTTTAATTTCATTTTCTTTATTAGGTTATTATTCATGTTTTAATAACAGTAATAACGATGTGGGAATGTGACGTCACAAGATCTAGGACCCCTGGATTAGTCTACGATTTGTAGGTGCGGTGTTAACCTTGTGATTCGAAAAGCTGTGCCGGACAGCAAAAGGTTTAGTGGAACCAATCAAAATTGAGTAGAGATAGCAAATAATTAATCGGTGTATTAGTCGCCAACTTTATCTTGAGATATTATTTATAAGTATTACTTAGCAATAATTCCGCCAGCTATTTCTACAAAGTGAAGTTAATATAAAAACTTAGTTACAAGCACCACGCTTTTACAATAAGTAGTTTTGTTAACCCATTTAATTCATCTATTAAAAATTATATATAATTTAAAGCGTGTTTTTTAGTTTTTTTAAACTATATTTTTTTCTTTATCGCCGGGAAATGCTCTGAGGCATCCCGCTGGGGAGTGGCCGGGTCTCTCCACGCGGGTTTGTGGGACTCGCTGCGCCCGACAGCTGGTAAGTGGACGCAGCTCTACCCACTAAAACCTGGCGAGTGCCACCAATGCCGCCTTTGGTGAGGTGCCCCGGCTCTAGTAAACAAACAGGGCACCTCGACGGCTAGTCAGTCCTTCAAGAGACCGACTCCACCTCCACAGAGGGGTTGTCCCGCACCACAGAACAACCCCTCCCAACGGGACAGTATTGTACTGTCCCGTGAGGTGAAGTTCCCAATCCCTTTGTCCCCCTCCTCTTTTGTCCCTTCTTCTCATAAGAGGGGTACAAGGAGCAGCTCCCCCGGCTCAATTAGCTTCGCCCAAGGTGCCGGGTTCACCTAAGGCTACTGAGCCCCACCACCACAAGGCTTGAACCATGGTGGGGCGAAACACACCATAACCTAATATTTCTTACTAGCTGTTGCTGCAGCTTCGCCCGCGTTACTCAACTCCTATATGTCACAGCGTGATGTTATATATAACCTATAGCATTCCTCAATAAATGGGCTATCTAACACTGAAAAAAATTTTCAAATCGGACCAGTAGTTCCTGAGATTAGCGCGTTAAAACAAACAAACACTTCAGCTTTATAATATTTTATTTCTAATACACAAAATACTCAACATCACATAATATTAAGAGTACCCTTATAGTATCATTCATAAATAACACCCCCTCCACCGACCGCCCCCTACCCCCTACCTTCTCAGCCCCTCCCCGTCCCCTTCCAAAGTGGTCATAATTTTTAACCGTCTGGGTCTGCGTTTCATATCAGCTGTTAGGTCAACTAGATATGCTTTTTTAATATGTAGATAACAGCTCAAAAATCACAATGGCTGTAGAAAATGAGTTTGGTATGCAATTTTAAACGGATTTAATTCTTTTGATATTTGTAGGACCCTGAAGATTTTGGTTTGACAGAATGACAGACGGACTACGGAGTGATCATTTACGGATTAAGTTCCGTTTTGTCATTTCGAGAAACGGAACTCTAAAAATTTGACTCTCGCTGCTTTTTCCACCCTAATTTAACGTTTTTCGACGAACTTTTCCCACACAGAGATGCTGCACCTTACTTCTGTACTCTATACTTAGGGGTTCTCTCTCTTTGTCAAATCTAATCTAATGGTTTAAGCGTCGGGATAAAATGGATTTAACAATATTAGTTAGAATGTTGCCCGCAGCTTCGCCCGCGTTAACTTAGATTTACAGCCGTAGACGGACTGATGATGATTATTTTTATAGCCTAAGTTATTCTTTAATACATCAGCTATCTGTTAGTGAAAGTCCCGTCAAAATCAGCCCAGCCGTTCCCAAGATTAGCCGGAACAAACAGACTGACAGACAGACAGACAGACAAAAATTTTATTATATTCATATGCATTCAATAAAAAGCAGTTATTTTAATATTACAAACAGACACTCCATTTTTATTTATCTGTATAGAGATGTATAGAGATGAAGCTCAAATTTCATCAAAATCGGTCCAGTAGCCCAACACTGTTCAACAGTATTATTGTATGTCTGTCAAAACGTCTGTATACTACTGACCCACCGGCAAAAATAAAGATCAATAAACATCATTATCACGCGACCATCATCTCTAACTGTACGGAATAGGGTTCAAATTTGTTCACAGGCGTTTTATGTCCATTCTCATATAATGTTTCCGGCGTGGATGTGGTATTAAAAATAGAATCACGAATGTTAGATTTATGATTTGGCTGTGGATTTACAATGAGGGGTGATGATGGTGATGATTTGAGGTGACTGGCCGAGACACGCTTCTTAGTAGCTAGTAATATCGATATGGTATAATAACCTCTCCCGAGGTGATGTACCATTTTTTTTCTCTAACGCCGGGAAATGCTCTGAAGCATCCCGCGGGGGAGTGAGTCTCCTCAGGCGGGTATGTGGGACTCGCTGCGGATCCTGTCCTCGCCCCTTGCCCCCTGCTCTTTTGTCCACTCTTCTTTTAAAAGTGGTACAAAGAGCCTCTCGGCTCAATTCGCTTAGCATAAGGTGTAGCGGCAGCAAGACAACAGCAGCCTCTCAGTTACAAGATATCATAGACTTTTTATAGCATAGGAGGGCAAAACGAGCAGTCGTAGCCATCCTTTTCCCTTTCCCCCCAATGGGCCACCGGAAACTCACAAACCGCTCGAAACGAAAGCATAGCTGTCACTTGACGCCGGGGTTATGTGAGCGAGATTTACACCCGGTCGTGCCGGCCCAATTCGGCTGCAAAGCAGCATGGAACTACCTCTTACATACTTGACCTTCTACAACAATTTTTAGGCAAAACGGATAGACCTTCTTAGTTTTATTAGTTTGAGTAAACAGACAAATTAGTCATGGTAAGTGGCCAACGTCGCCCATGTCTATAAAGTTCACACTGGATAGCCTAGGTAAGGTATTTGTCTGCCTAAAAACATTATCTGGCAATAGTTCCTGTAGTGCTACCACATTATTCGTCATCTGCCGTCTTGACGTTCATAAAAAGAGGCCTATGTACAACAGTTGAAAAATATTGTGTTTGCATGTACAGTATCGTATCCATTGATCAGTGATCATTAAATATATCATTTGATGACGATAAACATTAAATTAAGTTGCAAAAAAAATATTCGCATCAGATTCGAAGCCCCGACCTTCCAACAAACAAGTTTCAACAAGTGTGTTGTTTTATCCTGGGGGTCCAATCCCTTTTTAAGGGGATAATATTAGACACACACAAGCGGGTCTCCGTGACCCACTGAGCCAGTTACTGATCAGATACAAGAATATCTTTATATCAAACTTTTAACGGATATTATCGCGGTTTATTTTAACAATTATTCCTTGTTGTTCCTGCCATGAAATTTTTAAGCTTGTTTTTTTAAGGTACCAAATTTTATAAAATTACACCCGGAACACCCTAGGCGAGTACAATAAAACATGTCCAAAATAAATTATTACGTTTCTTGATAATTTGACTATTATTGCAAATAGAATTGTTGCTAAAAACCTGTTCAATCCGAAGTTAGCGCGCCAAATATTTGCCCTCTTGATCATATAAATACCATTTCCCTATCGTTTTATTATTTTTACTAATTTGGAAGACCAAAAACTAATTTACATTTTGTAAACCAGCTCAATAAACGCCAAGACGCCACACGCATCTTAGTTCGTCCAGTAAACGAAAATTCTGAAGATTTTTCATCATGTTAATCATAAATTTTTCCGTCTTCTGCTAGGCCACGTTTGATGAACATCGAGACGGTCAGAAAATCTGTAAAATTGTTCACAAATATAATTATGATCAGGCCGTAAACACTTATATGTAATAGTATGTTGAGAATAACCAGCTCAGATTCAGATACTCTAAATCCCCGAGCTCTAGGTGCCTTGTACTAGATGCTGGCATTCTTCCAGGTCTACCGGCAACATGTTACATGTACCAGTAGGTATATACTCGGTTTGATTCTTTTCTTAAATAAGCGTAGTCGAACATGTCACATCAACTACCAGTAATCCTGTTATCAGAGCCCGCAAAGCAAACAGACAGACTGACTTTTTTATAGAAGAGGGGGTAAACGGACTGGTGTCCGTTTCACCTGGTGGTAAGTGATAAGCAACATCCATAGACACCCGCTACATTAGCAATTTTTTTTAAAATAATATATATAAAAAAATAAATTAGCAATTGCCTTTCAAATATGAGTATGCTCTTTTCTCGAAGGTCCCTAAGTCGTATCGGTTCGGAAACACCGTCAGTGGCACCTTTTTTTTCCCGCGGGGGAGTGGGTCTCCTCAGTATCCTCAGTATCCTCCTCAGTACTGGTATTACTAGTATTACAAAAAAATACAGACTTGAAATTTGAATTAAGTAAATTAAGTGAGGATTATAATAAAGTCGCTCACCAAAACCAAGATCTACAAAGCATTGTAGACAGTTTTGACCAATGCCGGCATGAGTATGAAGAGTCACTGAGGAACTCGGCTACATTAAAATGCAGGCTGGAAGAAGCTCAGGACCGTATTACTGAATTAGAAGAGCTTACACGTCAGAAAGAAGTCACAACAACTCAAAACTTATATGATGAACTGATTGGGAGGGAACCGTGCCTAGTAGCTGATATCATCACCCCCATGAACATTACCACTATAGATTTGACTGATGATACGGTGCCTTCCTATTCTTTTCACAGTAAAAATAAATTAAAAAAATATATTAAAATAAAAAAATCCATGAAAAAAACACAGGAACTTCTTTTAAAAAACAAAAGAATTATTAATAAAGTTAGTAAATTATCACAAAATAATATAAAAATAACAAACCAGTATTCCAATTCCTTAATGGAATTGGAAAATGTTAAATGTAACTATGAGGCAGATGTTTGCAGCCTTCAAGCTGAAATCTCTGAACTCCATAGTCAATTACAAATAATATCCAGTAAATATGAAATAGCCCAGAAAGAAATAGCGGGACATATATCAGCTCTGAGTGGTTTGCTGGACATATGCCATTACAATGAGGACAGGGTTGAGTCTTTATTGAGTCGCAACTCTCAATGCATATGTTCAACTGTGAAACGCTAAGCGCAAAGTATAGGTCAAACTTACACGGGTCCAAGCTTGGAGGTGCATGCTGACCCCTTTAACAAATCATTTATAAAAACTGTACCACCAGCCACCACAAATAAGTTTATTAGTTTATATAGTGATGAGATAGGCCAAGAGGTTGGTGTGTTACACAGGTTGTACGAAGGACAAAAATTGACTAATACTTGTATGCCGGGGGCATCCTTTGATCAAGTTGTAAATAAGATTTTAAATGCCACACATTGTCCAAATACAACCATTGTAATTATAGTTGGGAGAAGGGGAGGTGTGAACGGGAAACAACTTGCTAAATATATAGAAAATCTTTCAGGTTTACCCAATGTTGAGAGGGTATTTCTATTCACATTTCCCTACATTAAATCAGACAAGTTGCCACAGGAGAATAAAATTAGACTAAAATTAAATAGCCTGTTACACTGTGCATGTAACAATAACTGTATTTTACTTAATGAAAATAAAAGTAACATAATAAATATAATTGACATTAACAACATTTTAAATGATAATAATTGTAACAATCTGACATCTGATAGGTATTACCTATCAAAATTTTATAAGCGACAAATAGCAGCCTCGCTATTATATTTTTTATCTTTAAGTCCAGCCAAGTATTTGGCTAATCCGACCACTGTTTTATTTGAACAGTGTGATAATAAAACATACAATTTTACAAATTTGGAATACGTTCCAAATAGTTTAAACCAGAGTATAAGACAATAGAGGAAATCTCTAGCCCATTAATTAGTAATAATAATAATAATATATTAAATAAAAATATTGAACAAATCAATGTAAAGAAATTAAATAAAAAATTGTACTCATTTAACCTGGTGCATCAAAACTTACAAGGAATGTTAGGCAAAGACTTGGAAATTGAATTGTTCTTAAAAAACTACAATATAGACATACTGTGTATTACCGAACATTGGTTAAAAAAAAATGAAATTATGTTCAGCCTCAGTGAGCACCAGGTGGCAAGTTCGTTCAGTAGAGAAAAAGCCATAAGAGGTGGCTCACTAATAATTATTAAAAATGAAATAAAATTTAAGGAACGTACGAATATTGTGGGCCTCTCTGCTGAGCGTACTACTGAAATAGCCTGTATAGAGATGGAGCGCCTTATTATTGTAAGTGTGTACAGACCTCCAAATGGATTATATGATTCTTTTGAGAAAATCATGGAAGAATTATTAACTAAAATATGTGGGTCCGTGTTATTATTATATTATTATTATTATATATCACTTGTTTGGAAATTAATCCGCGTTAACTAAATTTACAGCCATATTTAAATTGATGATATTTACGGTTCATTTTTTAAACACTTCGAATAATATTTTGCGGTTAATAGTCTTACTATTTCTCCGAGGTTTAATATCTGTACCAAAATTAATTTATCATAATTGGTTAAATGGTTTGAGCGTGAAGGTAGCAGAGTTAACATTATAACGATAACTTACGACTAACACTGTCGTACGGAAGCTGCTGGCAGATGGTTTTGCCAGAGGATGTTCAGGGTGTCGTTATTAATCTTACCCCGTACTCACGCATATGGCAGCTGGGACGGCTTTTGGTCCCCGAGATCCATCTCGCCGATGAGTTTTTGGATTTCATAAGATCTCAAGTAAGGTTTTTTAAGATATTTATATTTGCCTTCCATGGACCGGCTCGACCAGGGTCCTCTTGCTCACATAATACCGGCGTCAAGTGACAGTTATGCTGTCGCGTTTCGAGCGCGTTTGTGAGTTTCCGGTGGCCCATGGGGGATAGGGAAAAGGAGGATAACGCTACTGCATAATCTCTGGTTGTGCGGATGTGTATGGACGTCGATAGTCGCCAAAATGCTTTGACTGCTCGTTTGCCCCCCTATGCTATAAAAAATGTCACCAGATGATACTTGCCGCGTCGACAGTTTCTGATTATACAATACGGACTCAGCCTGTATGAACCAGGTGCGCGGTTGGTCTCCACCATAGATCTCGATATATTTCTGTGGTCTCCACCCAGGCCTTAACGTGGCGGTGGGGCTCAGTAGCTTATAGGATAGAGGATAAATAGCAGGGGGCAAGGGGCGAGGACGGGACCCTCACCATATTGTAATGTCCCGATGTATGGAGACTTTTAGGCCGAACCCAACTGAACAATATTTTGTACTCGTGAATTCTTCTGATTACATTCGTTGCGGGTTCCATGGCAGTACCATATTCCCTCGGGTTCTCGGATATCAAAGGGTCCTTTGGTTACTGCTGTCCCTTGATACATTTATTGGGAATAGGAACAAGGATAATATAATACCTACCTAGATCTATTCTAGATTGGCCGCACAAAGGCCCGTCACCGCGATCATTTATTCATCTCGCACGGTACAGCACAGCCTTTGCCCAGGGTAGGGCGCCCATGAACTGGGAGTATCCCGGATTTTTCTTGTTTGATGTGTCTGTTTGGTTAAGTACGCGACGGAAGGGACGGTTGGATGCCATTTTTGACAATACTGTGGGTGTATTTGACAAATATATTAGTGAAAGTAATACATATTAGTGAAGATAACGACAACACTAATACCTCATAATTAAGTCAGCAATATTTTCACAATACCTTATCATTTATGCATAATTTATTCAATTTAAAATCATACATCGCTATCATACATTATTAAATGCTTGCAGCGCCCTGTGGTTTCTCCCGCATACCTCCCATTCCCGTGGGAGTACAGGGATATATTATAGCCTATATGTTATTCTGATGTATAAGCTATGTTATTGTGAAGTTTCATTAAAATCCATTCAGTAGTTTTTGCGTGAAATAGTAACAAACATACATCCACACATTCTTACAAACATTCACGTTTATAACATATATATAGATAATATATACATAATGAAAATAGTTCTAATAAGTGCTGTAGCACTTATTAGAACAATTTTGTGATGGAATCAACAGTTTTATTATTTTTTACTAAAAATATATTCAGCTTTACTTAAGTATAAGTTAGAAAGCAAGTTTTCATCATCTTAAATTTTTTCTAAGTTCAAGCATCTTCTATGTCGAAAAGATTATAGAATATGTTTTATGTAATATGTTTCATGACTTTAGCTTTTTTAATTTTCATAAATAACTTGTCCTGCCTCAGCGGCTCTGTGTGGATCCCCTACGTTTACGACTTTATGTCGCGTGACATTACAGCCGGTACGGTTTTCCTTTTTATGACGAGAAATGTATCCCTAATTCGAATGTGATGGGCGGGTGGATGGGTGGTGTATGTAATATCAATGTACAGACGAGATAACAAATGGCTTATATATTTATATCATCATTTTCGTCTTCTTTGAAAGGCCGGTAACACAAAAACTCTGGCGTAGCTTGCCGCCAGATAAACCGACTATCCGTTTACCTATGATGAAAACTATTATCACAACACCACTACTTCTGTGTAACCAGGATCGACAGTTAACAGTCAAAGACTCTTTGATACGATCTCATGGGCACGAAGGACTTGAAACGAATTTCATAAGATGACTTTAGGTGTAGCAAAAATACTAGGAGTGTCATCAATATCTGCAAATTCCAAGAAGATCGGTCTATCTTACTTTGATCTAACATAACGCAACATAACAGATGCTCATGCATTCAGTTGAATTTCCAATATTTTAAGAGTGTGCGTGTAATCTTTATGCGCTATTGAAGTAAAACTTCATAACAGAGTTACACTCTAGTCGCGCCTAAAGAAGTTTACTCCAATAAAACAAAATTAGTTTATTTTGATACAACTTACTTTTATGTGTTAGTTTAATAAACTTGTGGATGGAAGTGGTGAACGTTGCCTATTAATATAATATAAGACCCAAAAGCATTTCGAACTAAAAATAATATTAACTATCCAGGAAAAATCTAGATTCAAAAAAATGTCAATTGACGGTTAAAGATTTTATCTAGAAAATTGAATATCTCAGAATGAGGTCGCGTATTTTAAAAATAGCTTGAGGTTATATCTGCTAATAAAAAGAATATGGCCAACATTATCACTTTACTAGCTTTCGTATCCTTCCACTGATGCATATCTTTTACTACGATCCTTCTTATTGCCATCATCAAACAGCTGTGCTTCAGTTCTACCATCATCAGCACTTTCCCATTCCCTCCTGGACATTGGTCTCCTTCGATGAACGGCAAGATGGTCCCTGCCATTATCCCGGGACCGGTTTACATTCTCTCAGGAACCCTAAAAATATAATTCTACCAGCTGGTAGAATGGTACCACTGCTTCGCCTTAACTTAGATTCACAGGCGTATCCGGATTGATGATGATTATTTTTATATCATATGTCCTAATCCAAGGTATGAGCCATCACCATTTCAACTTTCAGCCAAATCCGTTCAGCCGTTTTGCTGTAAATGATAAAGAAACATACAAACATCTAAACTTACATACTTTCGCCTTTTTGATTTTGGCATTCTCCAAATACTCCTAGAAACGTAAGGTTAGTCTGTTTTTTCATTCTCTTATAGAGTCCTAGAAATTATTTTGACATTCTCCGTAAGGTTTGAACAATTCAAAGAGAATATTCTAGAACTGAGATGTGAGCACTAATATCACCTGGAAGCTGCTGGTAATTGCCTCCAGATTGCTCTGAAGTCTGACCTAGGTCACCTAATCGCTTTAAATATATGATGAGGCAGGCAGGAGCCAGTAATTGCAACGCTACGGAAACCGTAACATTTTCTTGAGATTTTCTTTTTCTCTGAATATTAGATTATATTGTTTTATCTATACTTCCTCTAAAGTTTGTAAGAATCTATGTATGGATGTTTGTTACTCTTTCACACAAAACCTACTGAATGGATTGTAGTGAAACTTTACAATAATATAGCTTATACATCGTAAAATCATATCTATATAGATAAATAAAATTGGAATGTCATGTTGTGTTCAAATGAATTCGAGAATAGTTCAGTACCTCTACCATGAGTTTTTGTTACAAGCGTAAATGACATAACTATAGTAATTACGTAAAAACGCAACACGAATAAAAACTAAGTTATGGTATAGTTTTCGATTCGTGTTGCGCTACTATAGTTATGTCATGTGCGAACTCATGGTAGAGGCACTGATATAACGGATGTATTTGGAACGCTTGCAAAAACGAAGAGGTATGATAGTGTTGGCACAGCCTGACATGATACAAGTGAAAAAGAAACGCGTTTTTTTTGGATGCCTTTTTTTGTATAACCGGTTTAGTAAACATAATGTTACAGAAATTTAATGATAATGCTTTAAAATAATCGTTTTTTTTTAAAACGGCAATGTGATTGGTTTATGGTTTACGCCGGCCAGCGGACTGCATTAGCTGACAGAGTTCACTGTTCGAGTTGTATACATACATTGCGGGTTTGCAAAATACATAAGTCCTAAAATTTTCTTAAAAAACGTTTCTGAGATAAATGGTTATATGAATCATATAGTATATAAATAGTATATTATTAGGGTAAAAGCCTTTGCAAGCGTTCAAAATACATCCGGTATAATTCAGTACACTGCAAAATGTTTCGTACAGGACCACGTCTGTGGTGTTCGTCTGTTTATTTGTAATCTTTATATATAAAACTCGTCGTCTCGTGTTTCGTCAAACTCGTGTTTGTCATGTAACTCCTAAACGGCGGGACTGAGTTAGGTGAAATTTTGTGTGTATATTTGTATGGGTGCCTGGATGGTTTGCAAGTCTGGTAAACCCGGTAGATCACTTCGTGGTTGCGTTATCATGAGAGCTTTCTGAACCTCTTGTAACATTTCGAAAAAATCCGGTTATCTGACGTCAGATTACAGATCAAAATACTAATTTGTTTTCTATGTTACTATAATAAAACGCTAGTCGCTAACACGATACTGGAACAGTACGTTTGTCGGGCCGCTATTAAAGGGGTCCGATAATTCTTAGTGAAAGCATAACTGCAGGAAAATATGTTTGGCGATTTTGTGATTAAGTAATACTAACAATATTGAGTAGGTATAGCTTTGCGTTTTAACTATTAAGGGAAATATTTTCTTTAGGTAAGTACTTGTTTTTTGCTAGCCTATGTTGTCCCACTGCTGGGCAAAGGCCTCCCCCAAGCTCTTCCATTTATCGCGATCTTTCGCCACCGCCGGCCAGCCAGTCTGGTACCTATGAGACTAAGTTGTCACGCCATCTTTTTTGGGGCCGGCCTCGGCGACATCCTCCATCTTCTGGCACCCAAAATGTGCCAGAAGTGTGTGGTGATATTTGCCCAGCGGTCGGAGAGCATTCTTATTTTCATTTAGTTCATACTTATTTTATTAACCTTTTGAATTTTCATGTAAATTTTCATGTTGGAAATAAATTGTTCCTCTTAGACACTTCAAGGTAACAAAGTGTTATGTAGAGTATTTAAAAGATTAGATTTTTTGAAGAGATCTGTTTATTTCGCACGTTCCTCTCAGTGAAGTTACCATGTTGAATAAAAAACGCGAAGTTAGGTATAAATGAAATATGTTTTAATGTATTCTGCTCGAAGCACTGAAATAAATTACAACAGCAATAAATTATTGGTTTATTTTATTCTGTTTGAAACTCTGTACAAACTACGAGATAGCGTACCCCCCCGGGATCATCCTGACCCCCAAAAAATGGACTCAATACAGTTACGAATAAGATAAACGTTATAACAACCCCAAATATGTAAATCTCAGAATATTTTGAACTTTAATTCCACAACAATAAGAAACACGTTTACGTTACGTGAATATTTCCGGGTAAAGAAAACTTAACTTTATGTTTTATGGAATACAGTTTATATAATATTAGCATATGGCGTGGATTTGTATGAATAATTAATTGTAATGTAATCTCAACTTTATGTTTAAAATAATAGGGCATATTTCATGTTCAACATATAACAGATGAGAGTTCTAGTTACACTGGTCAAAAAGTTCACTCAATTAAAGTTAAAGAAAAGCTACTTTTTCTTAAAATCACATCAAGTTGACTTTGGAAGTTTTTTGCGAGGAGCTTTTGGTAATTATCAAATTTATTAAAAAAGCTCAGGTTTATTACACTTATTAGGTTTTTGGATAAAAATGTCTTTTATCATCTTTACTACGTGATAGCTTCGGCCCTGTATTTTAATTGAGTGAGAGGTCAGCGGCAGTCATCAAAATCGGTCACTCGGAACAAGACAAGTCATGTTCTGCCTAGCTTGAGACGTAAGTCATACGTCGTTCTATAAACTAACATTACTGCCATATAGACTGATCATGATTATTTGTCTGCACCAGCTTAGTTATTCTAGGCTCCAAAAAAAATGTTCCAGAGATTAGCGCGCTTTAAAAACACTTTAAAAAATAATTTAACAATTACTTAGTGATAAGGGGTCATCGCCGTCTTGGCGTTCTTTGAGGAAGGCCTATGTTTAGCAGTGGACGGATAGGGGCTGATGAACAATGATTATGAAAGGGTCACCCATAAATTGCGTCACACGAATTACACGATTTTTCGACCCCTCCCCCGTCCTTGTCACAGATAGTCACATATTTTATGAGACGTACTACGAATCGGCGATCTCAGTGGGCATTCCAACACCCGTCGTCACAAAATCTTGGACCCCTCCCTCCCCCTTAACGTGTGACGTAATTTATGGACGGTCCCTGTAGTATTATAATAATATTTATTATAGTAGTGTAGGAATCATTGAATCAGATGAGTAGTTTCAAAGATCACATGCAAACTCACATTTCTTTATTTATAGTAATATTAGGCATTAACTGGCCAATTTCGCATCAAGTAGGTGTGAGAATTGAGACTAACCCAAATTAGTTTCAGCCACAAACTGGATTTAACTTCAATCGGTGTTCGGTGATATCTAGTTCTCAATGTGCCAGACCAGAGAAATAAAAACCCTCGCCATATTGCGGAAAATTTCGGAACTAAATTCTGTATGGACGATACTACGTGTTGACGTAAAAATATACAGTGGCGACACCACGCAGGGTTTATATATTTCTGGTCAGGCTATCCAAATTATTACATATCTAACTTATCCAGAGTAACTTAATATTAATAAATTATAGCACCCATAGTAGTAGAGCCGTATAATCGTAGCACAAGGGTGCGTCGTGTCCCCGCTCGTCTGCTCGACTAATACGAAGTGTTCACAACACTAGGGTGACAGCATATCCCTAACCCTAGTCAATTTTCTTTTAATTTTATTTATTAAATTATGTAATACTTTTTGGATTCTATTTAAAATATGAATTAAGACGTACGCGTCAAGTGTATTTTGTTATTTTTTATTTTAGATAATTTTTGGTAGTACCCGATTAAGAGTTCTGATCTTTATTAATTGCTTTTCTTAAATACACCAACATTTTGTTAATAGTCTTTAATTATTAGTTCCTCGGACCAAGCCTATAAAATAATAATATACAGCTGTGCCCGCGGTGATGATGATTATAATACAGTTTGTGTCACTCAGTGATGATGCATATACTGGTGAAAGATTTTAAAAAATCGCTTACAGTTTCGAAGATTAGCTCTTACAGCCAAATCTACTAACATTACCACTTTTTTGTATTAGTATAGATTTAGCTTTGATCTTTACAATATTAAAAATGTCGGGCCGTGCCTTGTATGTCGTGACTTCAACGCAAAAATGCTTACTTAAAATGTGCAAAAATGTTAAACTCCTAAGGGACATTTACACCGAGGTTGAACCCGGGTAATAACAACGGCTAAATAAATTCTTTCGTCCCGGAAAACATTTCATTTTCCCGGAAAATTATGCGCAATACTCGAGATGAAATTTTAACAAATTTTCTTACTCACCTACCTCAAAGACTAGTTTTAGCTACGTTGTAGAACACACACATCGATTTAAATTTTCCGAGATCTTGGGTACGTCCTGGGAGTCTCGAAGGATCCAGGATCCCGGGAGCCAGGATCCCAAGAGGCATCTGACCCGTTAAAACTTTTGTGCAGGATTTTTACGGTTGTGAAGTATTCCTAAATATATAACTCTTGTGATTGTGTACAATTTTTAGACGATTTTGAGAAGATTTTTGATGAACTTTTTGTAGAAATGTCCCAAACTCCGCACCAGGGTTCCGTGCCCGAGAAGGTACAGGAGTTTAATAGGAGAGCGTCCCAGGAGGTGACGGAATCTCCCAAGAAGGAGCCCAAAGATGGACAAACGGAAGACAAGAATGAGAAAAAAGACGAGAAGCCCAAAGAGGCAAATAATCAAATCCAGGACAAAAACCCATTCTCTCCCCACTTCTACCGGAATAGACCACAGGGCCACTTCGAGATGGGCCCCCGAGGGATGGACTACTCCCCTCACAGGATGGGACTGGACTTTTCCAATCGGCTCCGGGATTACGGACCCCAAAGGTCTTCGTCGATCACCGGTCATGAGCTTACAGATGGGCCTGGACCGATGAAGCCGGAGTACCTCGGCCACAGGAGCCATTATGGCAGCCAGATAGTCCCTGGTGGGATGAACCACCCGGACGTGGTGTTCCGACAGGAGTATTATGGCCAGGTGGGGATGTCACCACCGCGCGCCTCCAGATTCTCATCCCAAGAGTACCTGAACGCTCCAGCTCATTACGGCAGGTGGCCAGACTACAGAACGGACTACCGCCAGCGCAGGAGATCCCAGCAGGATCTTCATTCCATGGGTCACAGCCCAGAATCAGGTGAGTTACACTGATACTTCCATAAATGTCTTGTTCACGAGGCTATCGAGTTATTGGGACGAAATAAAATTGAAACATTATGTATTTGATTTTTAAATCCTATCCTTTCAACTTTTTTAGTACTTAAGGAAATGGATGATTTTCGCCTTGGAAACTTGTGGAGTAATTTGTTATTTAGACAGTGCAACAAACACTCGCTTTTTATGGAGCAAAATTGAATTACTCCCGGCTCCTGTTTTCTTGGGCGAATTTTATTTACGAGTGTTGTACTATGTTGCTGTTGCACAGTTGTATTGTAAGGATATCTAAATATTATGATTCTTGGTTTCTGTGAAGTATCCTAAACGTCGGGAATGTGTAATTTAAATAAACCGCCATAAAATACTTAAAGAGTTCATCATCATGCTGTATCCTTTAGCTTCTTTTTCTTTTATATTTTTTTCTAGCCTATATTGTCCCACTGCTGGGCAAAGGCCTCCATCTCTCTTTTCCACGCGTCTCGTTTTCGTAAAGCGTCGAGGTCCTTTCCGCCATCTCCGTTGAGGTCAGCCCCGTCTCCGAGCCCTGTGGGACCACAACTCGTCATCCGGCAGATGTGTCTGGCCCAGCCTTAAGCCTAGCAACCAGTAAAAAAAAAGTTATCACATTATAATTATTATACGTATAGGTAATATTATATTTTAAGAGCTTCTGAATATCTCGCCTAAGATAAAACTTTATAACCATATTATATACGGATATAACTATATAATATCCGATTCGAATTAACTTTTTAAGGGAACCGCGTCATGTTACACCATACGGCCCGTTCAGATCCACGGCGAGGCCTGAATATAAATGTATAATATGTAACGTGGATTATGGCTGAACATAATTCGATTATGTTCAAGCATTTCGGAAGAATAGCTGTTTTTATCCGCACTAATGTTAAAACATCTTTAACTTAAAGATCGCGTTTATCTTTCTTCGTAATTGGACAATTCATCATCATCATCACCCTCTATCCATCCACTGCTGAACATGGTCTCCATCAATAAACGCTAAGACTATTAAAAGCAAATATAATTAAATGGTATCCTGCTTTAAATTACTTAAAATAATAATAATAATTTAATATGTCCCACATATGTCCCACTGTTGGACAAGGGTCTCCTCCTCGAAATCAAATGAGGAGGGTTTTGGGCCATAGTTCACCGATGCGCTGGCTCAATGCGGGTTGGTGAACTTCACACACCTTCAAAAACTTTTAATCTCATCGGGCATGCAGGTTTCCTCACGACGTTTCCTTCACCGGTGAGCAAGCGATGGTCTCATGTTCAGGCGCATGTAGAAATGTAGAGAAACCCATTCCAAGGCATCACAGGGGTCAGGATCGTACCCGAACCTGTCACTCAAGAGGCCGAGCCCATAGCCACTGGGCCATCGTCGCTTGTTAAATTACATAAAAACTTCAAAAGAAGAAAAAAACAAACACTTTATTCAATAATCATCTTCATATCAGCCCTTTTTCGTCTGAACGGCCTCATTCAATGAACGCCAAGACGGCCGATCTCTCGCCATCTAACACGGATAGACCACTACACGAAGATCGTCGTCCTCCATACGAATACTGATCAGAAATCCAGTAGATACGCTGAGAACAAACATCTCTTATTCATTCCCAGAAAGAAAGCAGTGTAATACCACTAATGTCTCAAGATACATGGATGGCACCTGGCACCTGGCAAAACGAGAACCCAGGTGAACTAAATAGGCGGCGTTGATACAATTTAACGCACGTGCTCACAATTAAGATTTCCGAGTGGAAACTTATTTAATTATGAAAATGATGAATTCATTAATTACACTGAAGCCCGCGCCATTTGCATAATGTCATTGTTTTAATTCAGTTTTGGTTTCTGTATTGATTTCACTGTAACACTTGTCAGAATTCCACAACCTGGACGGTATTTATAGTCCAGTCGGAGCAGACATAAAACTAGCCTGAAATAGAAAAAAATCCGGGAGCGATTTTTTTTAAACGTCGGAGGGGATGGTTGGAAGTATACATTTCGATTTTCTAACTAATCCCGGTAAAGGGTTCGCCGCCATCTTGTTTTTAAGTTAAATTTTTTCGTTTTTCTGAAATAACTCTTTAATTTTTAACTTTATAGCAAAAATGGTGGTGTCCAAAGTTGTTGGAAATTTAAATTCTCACAAGTTTGGTCATTATCATTTTTACGCTAGGATCAATATTTGCAAAGTTATACTATCAAGTTTATCAAATAAATCGTAATGGGTGGAATTTTATTTTCTTCAATTTTAGTTCTCGCACTTGATGCTCGCAACGGATTGGGGTCGGAAGAAAACGAATCGTGGGTTGGAACCGATTACAACCATCGCTGACCCAGCACCGGAGTCTTTGCTCAAATTAATTTACTGCAAATGCAAATCCAAGTGCGGAAAGATGTGCGGCTGCCGTAAAGCGGGCCTCAAGTGCTCTGTTTTATATCTGCACTGCAGCGGAGAGACGAAGTGGAGGAGGACGAGTGGAGAGTGAAAATGTAACAAACAAGGGATCTCCTGCTGGAGGAAGACTACGATATTGATCCTAGCGTAAAAATGATAATGACCCAACTTGTGAGAAATTAAATTTCCAACAACTTTGGATACCGACATTGCTATAAAATTTAAAATTAACGAGTTATTTAAGAAAAACGAAAAAATTGAACTTTAACTTTAAGATGGCGGCGAACACTTTACCGGGATTAGTTAGAAAATCGAGATTTATACTTCCAACCATCCCCTCCGACGTTTAAAAAAAAAATCGCTCCCCGGAATTATTTCTATTTAAATGTCTGCCCCGACTGAACTATTATACTATTTTTATCCGCGATGGTACGGAGATGGTATAGCGTTTGGGGTGGGCAAACCAATGTTGCTACGAATACAGTGAGTCGGACCCATCGTACGCTCAGCCTCCTACTTTATCCAAACAATCAAAATCGTGTTAGTTGCGACAATAGCTGTAGCTACTACACTTATTGAAAAGAAAAGAATGGACCAAATTCTATTCGTAATATAGACAGAGTCGTAGTTGTATGATGAAGATATTCGTATATAATATCTTCGCATGAGTTCCGATTCATTTGATGAATTACTTGAAAATGTATGTGAAAAGCTATGGTAGCTACGAAAGATTAGTGGAAATCTTAAAATATTTCAGGGAGATATTTCATCATCATCATCAGCCTCTATCCGTCAGTCATCACCAGTCTACTGGTGAACATAGGCCTCAACGGAGAGAATTCAGAAACTCAAATTCGGTACAAATATATCATCCCTTTTTTTTTTTTTTCTTTTACGCCGGGAAATGCTCTGAGGCATCCCGCCTGGGGAGTGGGTCTCCCCAGGTGGGTATGTGGGTTTCGCTGCGCCCGCAAGGTGGTAAATGGACGCAGCTCTACCCACTAAAACCCGGCGAGTGCCACCAATGCCGCCTTTGTGAGGTGCCCCGGATCTGTTAAGCTAACAGGGCACCTCGACGGCTAGTCAGTCTCGCCACCTCCACAGAGGGCTTGTCCCGCACCACAGAACAACCCCTCCCAACGTCGGGACAGTACAATGGGGTGAAGTTCCCATCCTCACCCCTTGCCCCCTGCTCTTTTGTCCCCTCTTCTTATAAGAGGTTGTACTCCTAGAGGTTGAGCCCCCTCGGCTCAATTAGCTTGGCCCAAGGTGTTGGGCTCACCCTAGGCTACTGAGCCCCACCGCCACGTCAAGGCCTGAACCATGGTGGGGACAGATATATCATCCCTTCTATTGTTTGATATATATATATACATAGACAGCAGAGACCTAGCTAATCTTTTACGATTGAATTTCTCCAAACGTCTGTTAGGGCCTTTATGTTTGTTGGGAACGTTAGGACGGTAAGTGGTCAGCGTCGCCCATGTCCATAAACATGTTAGCCTAGGACCAGCCCAGGCATCTCATTAACGTGTTGCACTCCCAGCCGCCGGTACCATCATCTTGCTTGTTTCTCCCGTGAAATAGCTTTGCTGTGTTTCGAAGAGAACAGGATAGGCAGTGTAATTACTGGTATACTTAATATGTCTCAGGATAGGCAACGTATGAATAAACTGCCTTGGTAAACTTTCCATTCACGAGTAGGGGCGCGGCTCCACCGCGGCACAGAGGGGCTACGCACGTTTATCAAGTTCCGCTTTGCAAGATTTATGTGATTGTTTTGAACACACATGGGTAGTCACTGCGTGCGCCGCGGTGGAGCCGCGCCTTAACACTGACCAGTGACCACTGCCTGTCAGATAGCTCGTTTATATTGCAACAATTGATGCTGTCGCTAGTAAATCCATCACCGTTAATCATACCAGTTCCCTAGTTTGCCAGTCACAAACGTACTAAATGTTTTTTTTTATATAAAAGATACAAAATGAAAATATAAACCAATCGGCGCACACCTGGGCACCAGCGGGGTCGACGACCCGCCATCGATCCCATTCACGTGGCCCACTGAACTAGCGCCATTCACCACGGGACCCTCCCCCGCCTCCCCACCGACACACCGAGACACACCGACACACACACATACCTAAAATACTACACCACTAGCAGACCCAACAGACGTAGTCATGTTAACTGAGTTGTAACTAAAACACTCTCGAATACACTTTACACTTAAAAAAACCGGCTTAGCCGTTTTGGAGGAGTTCATTGACATACACACGCACATTTTTTTGATTATTCCATTTAATTCTCATATATTTAGTCCAAAAAATCCGTAGATAGTTGTCTCATTATAATGACATTTTCTTCACTATTATATGTATGTATTTTAGCGTAGAACCCAAATTTTTCCCATCAGCAATCCCATCAAAATAGGTCCAGCCGTTTTAGAGAAAGCTACATAAAACAGTGAAACAAATATATAAAAAAGCTAGTGAATATTGTTATTGAAAGTGCAGTATTACTTAAAACAGATTCGAATCCTGGCCTGTTCTATCAAGGATATTTACTCACTACACCCTGAGTTTACCACTTGGTAAACGTTGGTGAAGTGGTATGGTAATGTTGATGCAACAACCAGCCCGGGGTCAGCACTTACAATGAGATGCACATAAATTGACAAGCTCGTTCGCTATGCGATGCGTGTTTAAAAAATACTTTTAACCTTTTTCGATGGTCAACGGTCTTTAAGATCATGATGATGATGATTTTTACCCGACTGCAAAGCTGAAAAGTGTTATGATTTTAGCAGTTCTGTTGTATTGTCCAAACTACTATTCATGAGATGATTAGATTCGTTATCTTGCTCCGGGATATAATTATATATTACTAGCTGTTGCCCGCAGCTTCGCCCGCGTTAACTTTTAAAATTTGAGGGGTTGACCACCCTTATCACTTAGGGGTATGAAAAATAGATAGTAGCCGATTCTCAGACCTACTGAATACGCATATAAAATTTGGTAAAAATCGGTAAAGCCGTTTCGGAGGAGTACGGTAACTAACATTGTGACATGGAAATTTTATATATTAAAGATTAAGATGATACTATTTAACCGACTTCCAAAAAGTTTTAAGTTCATCGTAGTCAGGTTCTTCAAATTTTTATTTGTTCTTAGGTAAAACTGTTTTGATTTCAGTTTGACGAAATCGGATTTGGGACGAAGTTTGAAATTGGCGTTTTACGAAAACCGCTTTCATGTCAATAGTTGTTGTGTGACAAATGTTTGTGTGTAGACCATCGATAATAACCGGAATAGAGCAGTAATGTTTTGTTTTGTATTAAAACGAATTCCGTCTTTGTGTCACGACGCTGTGACGGTTTTGCGCTCTAATTGGCCGACTGATGGCCATTGATGGATGATTGGCCGATGGGACGTATATACAGATCACTGGTTGGTTTAAATGCTATTACGTCAGTGACAAATCACTGACCAGTTTCGGAATTTTATGGCTCACATTTCTATTCTATCCGGTTATATGCTCGATGGAAAAGACCGATTGAGAATGTCTTAAATGATAAAAGACCATTACTAATTCTTTGTGACAAGAAAGCTCTTGAGTCCGCCTACATGAATACTGCCAAAACGGATTTGCTGTGTTTCAGAGAGAACAGGAGTTGGCATTGGCAAACTCTCGATGTTAATGATCAATGGTATACTATACCATTATACATACATACATATAACAGGCTATAGAGCGTGCTATGCTGGGTGTTTCTTTGAGAGATAGGACTCGAAACGTAGACATCCGCCAGAGAACTAAGGCTACCGATATCACGCAAAGAATAAGCTCGTTGAAGTGGCAGTGGGCTGGTCACACACTCAGGAGAACGGATGGCCGATGGGGCAATAAGGTTCTAGAGTGGAGGCCACGTTTAGGTAGACGAAGTGTTGGTCGGTCATTAACCAGGTGGGAAAACGATTTATGTACAGTGGTCGGTTCGTGTTGGATGTTAGTGGCGAGGGGTCGTCTTGACGTTCATTGAGGTAGGCCTATGTGTGGCTGATGATGATGATATGACTGTGAAGTTGATAAAGAGGCCGCGACCGCCATTTATAAAATAAATCCTTATTCACAACGGTACTCCACTAGAAAATACTTTTCCTTGGCTCACGGGGACCAAATTTAATTATCCTGTTGGTTTGTTTGTCCTTTCACAGTCGGGAACGATTTTATATGGGGATAGTTGGACCGGGAGGAAATATGGGATTTTTCCCGGGGAAATGGAAATTATTAAAGCTTTGTGGTTAAGATATAAATAACTTTATTTTAATGGTATATGTACGTTTTCTTCCTGTATGTCTTCCACCCCTGTTTTGTTTAAAAGCCAGCCAAGTGCGAATCGGGCTCACACAATAAAAGGTTCCGTAAAAAAGTTTGGTTTTTATGTAATAATACGAAACTGGTAGTTTAAAAAATATATAACATTTTAACAGTAAGAGGTAGTGCCATGCTGCTTTGCAGCTACATTGGGCTGGCAAGACCGGGGTGGTACCTCTTGCTTACATAACACCGGCGTTTCGTGCCCCCCCCCCCCAATCGGGAAAGGAGGGCAACGCATTTGCATAACTTTTGGTGGTGCAAATAAATGTCTATGGGCGTCGGTAGGCTCCGACTGCTCGGTTGCCTCATTTTCAAAAAATATTATTGTGTTTTTATAAATTCCTGAAATTGTTATATTATGTCATATAACATACGTGACGAGCGTCCGCGATTAGGTTAACGTGGTGTGATTGTTCATGAAGGTTCTGGTGTAAAACGGCACACACATTCATTGACAGAGATAACTACGTAATATACAGGACTAATGCTCGAACCCTTTAAGAATATTGATTCCGCAGGCCCCGCCCGGTTAAGGGATGGTTGTTTGAAAGTGTACGTTTAAACCTAAACTATGTGACTCTCCATTAGACAATCAGTATTTACTAGCTTCATCTATCTTTTACTTTTTGGAAAATCGCGGTTTATTAAGATTATTACATGCCCGACGTTTCGTATACTTTACAGCATCATAATGAACTAAATATATGAATTTTTCAAATCTATTGACTTCGGAGATAATCTCGTTCAAACAAAACCTATAAATTAATATTATTAGTATATATATGTACTGATACAATCGAGCATATACCAGAATAGAGCGGTGATGTTATGTTTTGTATGAAAAAAAAAATCCGACAAAGTGCTGCAACGCTGCGCCGGTACTGCGCTCTGATTGGCCGACCGATGGTCATTGATGCATGATTGGCCGATGGGACGAGCATAGAGATCACTGGTTGGTTGAATTGCTATTACGTCAGTGACAAATCACTGACCAATTTCGAAATTTCATGACTCACATTACTACTCAATCCGGGTATTATGCTTGATTTGACGAAAATGGGCGACGCTGACCACCATCACGTGGTTTGTCTGTCCGTGTAACAAAATAAAAATGGCAATATGATGTGGCACTTCACAATTCACTTTTTATTTGTGTGTTCGACGTGCTTGACAAACCATGTACTACCAATGCACAGGCGCAACATGCAATATATGACGCACAGGCCAATATGCAGATACTGCATATTGGCCTGTGCGTCATATATTTGTAGAAGCCCATACACATCCGCACAATCAAAAGTTAAGCAGATGCGTTGCCCTCTTTTTCCTTTTCCCCCCCAATGGGCTACCGGAAACTCTCAAACTTTTGCTTTTACTGCCACTTGATGCCTGTGTTATGTGAGCGATCACCCTGGTCGTGCCGACCCAATTCGGCTGCAAAGCAGTATGGCACTAAGTTTATATAGCAGATTTCACGCAACTGGCCATTTTAAAATCACTCTATATTTTTATTTATTGGTATTTTATACGGAACCCTAAAATGATCAAATCGAGCATCAAAGTCATTTTATCTTTTCACATATCATTTTCTATTTTCTCCCGTACGGTACAAAACAAGATTTGGTCAAATGACATGTTGGAAGGCATAATTCCGACCAGTGCATACGATGTAGCGGGCCTTGGATGTGATGTCAACCGACTTCAAAATAGGAGGTTATTTTAATGCAACAATTTTTACGGATTTTATTGCGGTTTATCCAAATTTTTACAAGCCCGACGTTTCGGATACTTTACAGCACGTGGTCACGGGAGGACTGAGGTGTGAGGTAAAAATAGTATGAGGTTCTCAATTCGACTCAGATCTAATATACTACATCATAGGATTCGTTAGTTTGTTAGTGCTTATCGCTGGAACTACCAGTCGCGTTAAAAATATTTTTTAATAAAAACTTCAACCAAAACGGTTCAGCCTTCAGAGGAGAATTTTCCAACTTCGGCACAAGTATAACCGCGGGAACGGATAGTTAGAGAGAAGATAAAAGGGACCTCAACATTACATATTTATACTGAAGCTTTTAGCCTAAATATAGAACCTTTGATAAGGGACCGAACGTGAAGGTACGGGAAATGACCTCCGTCCGAATACGATGTCGACTAACAACATGAATGTTGTATATAATATAGCCGTATACGGATGGCCCATGGGCCAAGGTTCAAGAGTGGAGGCCACGTTTGGGTAGACGAAGTGTTGGTCGGCCATTGACCAGGTGGGAAGATGATCTCCGTGCGGTGGTCCGTGTTGGATGGGAGTGGCGACGGATCGGTCGTCTTGGCGTTCATTGAGGGAGGCAGCATTCAGCAGTGGACGGATAGAGGCTGATAGACTGCATGAGCAATAACAATGTACACATCTGACGGCGATTCATGAACAATCAAGTACGCTTGAGACCACTTACTACGTGTCCTGTCGAGTGGTCAGGCTACTGGACACCTACGCAGCGGTCGCGGGTTCAATCCCGCCAGGTGCAGATAATTTGTATGATGAATATACATGTCTGCATAGTGTCATGGAGGTTTATATATGTATTTATATAAATTTCTTAAATAAGTAAGAGGTAGTGCCATGTTACTTTGCAGCTGAATTGGGCCGGCACGACCGGGGTGGTACCTCTCGCTCATATAAAACCGGTGTCAAATGACAGCTATGCTGTCGCGTTTCGTGGTTGTGAGTTTCTGGGGGCCCATTGGGGAGTATAGGGAAAAGGAGTGTAACACATCAGCATAACTTTTGGTTGTGCGGATGTCTATGGGCGTCGGTAGTCACCATAAGGCTAGGACTGCTCGGTTGCCTCCTTATGACATAAAAAAATATCTCCTTTACCAGTTCTTACGAACTTACCAAAGAGCTAGGTTAACGTGGTGTGATTGTTGGATAATATTTATTTATTATTTATGCCATTAGTATACCATACCTATTACATACTGCCAGGCACATAGCCATTTATGGCTTGTCACAGAGACGCAATATATGAGGTCTACATTAATTTGTTATATAACTTGCCGTCGGAAGTTTGCGTTGTGCCGCGCTCCCGTCGGCTTGGTAAACGTGCTGCTTGTTTCTCCTGTGAAACAACTTTGCTGTGTTTCGGAGGGAAGGGCAAGACAAGCAGTGTAATTACTGGCATCGAGACTTAAGGTTACACAAATCGCTCATCTTTCCATACAAACGCAGAACAGTAATTACTACAATGTTTGACGTTGGCCTTAAAAAACTAAGGATATTATAAATTGATCTCGTCATTATCTATATGTGTATGTACCCAAAATTGTAAAAAATATACATTTAAAAAATACAAGCTTCTGAACTTTCGTATTTCAACATTGATTTTAGCCCAACTTTGGGCGTAAATAAATAGTATACAGAGCACGGAAGCTCAAAAATAAAGCCCGTACAGACATAGTTTAGTGATTCAAAAGTTGAAATAAATTTATTTTAAGAAGATACACTGAAAAGTTTTTCTATAATAACTGTTTTGCTAAAAGGATATTTTCGGAATGAATCATTGTGCATTTCATTCTAGCACACATGTTCACGCACTATGTCAGGTGAGATAGCAATCATTTAGTTAGAGTTCGCGCCGTCGACTAGTTCAACCTTAACATCTTATGTCTCAGGATAAGCAACACATGAATGAGTTCCAGGTGAACTAGTTTATGTCCATGGGCGACGCTGACCACTTACCATCAGGTGGCACGTCTGCCGGCTCGTCTATCCCGCTAATATTAAAAGTACACAGCGTGTATTCGAACCAGTACCCTTATTTATTATATTTATTTATTTTATAATAATAATATCTATAATTATCTATGGACGCTTTTACACCACGTCCAATCTGATCCCGTGGTAAGTTCTCGAAGAACTTGTTGTATGGGTACCAGACAACGGAAATATACACATATTTAATACACATCCATGACCCAGGAACACAGAAAACGTTTTTGTTCCCTGGCGAGATTCGAACCCGCTACCAATGCTTGAGCGCCAACGCGCTAACCATTGAGCCACAGAGTTCATTTACTCAGATACATGCTTCTTAAAAATTATTAAAAACACATACAATTTAACAGTAAACATTTTAACAGTTAACATTTTAACAGTTAACATTTTAACAGTTAACATCCACACACACAGAACATAATCGAAATAACGAGACAGGCTCTTTTGATACACATCAAAATGGCGGACGGGGGCCCCACCCCATAGGGCTGTCCCAAAAACACTATCCAAATTGGTGACGTATTTGTGAGTCTGTTTATAGTTCTTGAGGGGTTTTGAGGGTTCCGCTCCTAAAATGATAGAACGGAAACCATATAATATGATGTAAGTATCCCGACCGATATTTGACGACCTCTGTGGCTCAGTGGTAAACGCGTTGGCGCTTAAGCCGGAAGTTGCGGGTTCGAATCCCGAACAAAATGTGTATTAAATATGTGTATTATATAATAAAAATCTTAAATATATGTATAGTATAAAAGTATTAAATATATTTCCGTCGCCTGGTACCCGTAACACAAGTTCTTCGAGAACTTACCACGAGACCAGATTGACGTGGTGTGAAAGCGTCCATAGATCATATTATTATTATTATTATTATGTAGCTTATTCATCAGAACAACATATTATAGGCTATAATTTATCCCTGTACTCCCACGGGAGGTACGCGGCTGAAACCGCGGGGCGCTGCTAGTTAATAATAAAAATCTATTAAAATGTAATAACTATTTTGTGAATTAGAAATATCGGTGCATAATTATTTGAAAGTTATAAATTATAACAAAACTAAACCATTATAACAACAAAGTAACCAGAACATTCATGAAGTAAACGAATGAGTTAACGTCAGTTAAAACGTTAGTTCCGTTAACCGCGGGCATTTAACATGCGAATTAACGTTGTATGTTAGTAATTTTACTGTGTGTTTCATTGTTACAAGTAACCGAGCTGTTTTCGAAACATTTTAATCATATGTTTATTGGATACAAAAATTATGTTTTGGATTAGATACAAAATATAACATACAAGCTTCATACACAACTCACACCTATAATAAAATGAATATAAATATGTAAATTATACATACATTTAAAAAACCCCCAAGGCAAGAATGAAATGGCTGTTTTTTTTATGTTACTTGGTTAAGCAAACTGGCAAACGTGCCACCTGATGGTAAGTGGTCGACGTCGCCCATGAACATAAACTAATATACCTGGAACGAGTCCAGGCAACTTATTTATGTGTAGCCTATCCTGAGACATAAGATGTCAAGTCTCGGTGCCAGTAATTACACTGCCTGTCTTGCCCTTCTCTCCGAAACACAGCAAAGCTGTTTCACGGGAGAAATAAGCAAGATGAAGACCCATGCAGCCGGGAGCGCGGCACAGCGCTTCCCTCCCACCGGTAAATTCACATCAAAAACCTTTTCAAAATCTGCTCACTTAATGTTTATGAGCTTCAGAAAAGACAGGCAGCATCTAGCGCGCGGTCACCCGTCAAAATACCATCCCTGGTTTTTGTGTAGAGAAATAAAATACATACACTTACAAAACATAACACATAATAAAGCTTACGAAAACCTCCAATAACTTAATAAAACTAATTCAAACCCTTGTACCAACAAACTTGAAACTCACAAAATCAATAAGACGCACCTGAAATTAAATACAGAAGCCAAACAACTGTCTGGTCAAGTTACCGTATTTTGGACTAAATCTCCGTGAAGTGTGTCGTGTGATTTATAATGGCTAAGCGAAATGATGATGATGACTTTTAAATCATTATATAGGTATTATGTGCGTTTGAAATTTTGAAAGACACAAATTGATTTTTCTAATTAATACTGATTAATATTTTTTAAGTATGAAAATTGAATGGATTACTTCTATACATACAAATAAATAAAATGTGTGTGTTTGTAATATTAAAATAACCACATTTTACTAAATGAATATCGATGTGGGTACACGCCACACGGTACATATACCAGAGTAAAATTTCTACACTTTTTGTCTGTCTGTCTGTTTGTTATGGGCCCAAAATGACGAGACTTACAGTGGCAGATAACTGATGTTATAATGTGACATTCGGTAATCCTTAAACAACCAAATAACAGAGGATTGTTAGATAATCTACAATAAATACACAAAATAAAATCATCTTTTCCAGTTCTAAGTCATGAACTATCTCTGTGCAAAACTTTATACATATCCGTTCAGTCGAACGCGTGACTCAGTTAAGTACATACAAACTCACTTTACAATATTCTCGTATGTATAATGTAGTGAAATATAGTTCCTGACATTCAATTGAAGGTCACGCACTGAAACAAATAACTTTTTAGAAATTATACAACGTATTTATTCCCGACGTTTCGGATACTCTTTAGCAATGTTTCCCAAACTCTATTTTACTATGGCCCGGTATATTTCGTACACCTCCTTCGTGACCTACTCAAGTTTTTTTAATTTTTTTTTTTATGTTAGTTGGATAGGCAAACTGGCAAACGTACCACCTGATGGTAAGTGGCCGACGTCGCCCATGAACATAAACTAGTTTACCTGGAACGAGCCCAGGCAACTCATTTATGTGTTGCCTATCCTGAGACATAAGATGTCAAGTCTCGGTGCCAGTAATTACACTGCCTGTCTTGCCCTTCTCTCCGAAACACAGCAAAGCTGTTTCACGGGAGAAACAAGCAAGATGGTGGTACCCATGCAGCCGGGAGCGCGGCACAGCGCTTCCCTCCCACCGGTTTTTAAGCCAGCTGAAATATTAGGTAAAATAAAACACATTTATTGCAAATAGAAGTATAGGTACTTATGTATTACAATCATTAGTATGTAGGCTTATTTTTGACTATTTTATTTCGTCATTCAAGTTCTCCGATATTGTTTTTTCGTAGCCCGGTACCGGGTCGCGACGCACCAAATGGGATTCGCTACAGCAACCATGGTTATATCACAGTATAACCCAAGTCATAATTTACACTGTGGTAATATGACCATGTCATTCACCGTAAGTTGTATCATTATATTGAGTGATTCTGAAATATAAGATACAGCACGACCACCAGGTGATGATGATGGTAAGTCAATAGTCGGCGACCTTGTGGCAGGTGCGTGGTCACCGTCTGTTACGACGTCCCAAGGGTAGTTTATCGCCTTTGGTTTAATGTGGGGGTAGCGTTAATGTTTTGGTGGTCACTAGCTTTCACGCGACTTCGACTGGATTTAGGTGATTCTTTATAGTAATAAGTTATTGCAAAAACAGCAACAAAACTTATGAAAATCTATATGTATCTCTTCCAGTATAACTCTGCAAGTTTGTTTGTTTAAACACTTTAATCTCAGGAAGAAATATAATCCAATTATTATTGAAGAACCTTAAGGTTACACATGTCGCTCATCTTCCCATACAAGCGCAGAACAGTAATTACTACAATGTTTGACGTTGACCATCAAAAACTAAGGATAGTATAAATTGATCTCGTTAGTATCTATGTCTGTATGTACCCAAAATCGTAAAAAAATATACATTTAAAAAATACAAGCTTCTAAACTTTCGTATTTCAACACTGATTTTAGCCCAACTTTGGGCGAAAATAAATAGATACGGAGCAAGAAAGCTCAAAAATAAAGCATAGGCATCCTTTAGATATTCACTGTAGATAGATACTCGTATATATACTAGGCATAGTTTAGATATTCAAAAGTTGAAATGAATTTATTTTAAAAAGATACACTTAATAGTTTTTCTATAATAACTGTTTTACTACAAGGAGATTTTCAGAATGAATCATTGTGCATTTCATTCTAGCACACATGTTGGCGCACTATGTCAGGTGAGATAGCTATCATTTAGTTGGAGTTCGCGCCGTCGACTAGTTCAACCTTAAAGGTTAATCATTAGAAGGAAAGTTATTTTTTCCAACTTTGGCATGGCAATTGACTGACTCCCAATATAGGACAAACTTACATACAAAAAACTTTGTTAATGATCGGTCAAACTGTTTCAGCTTATACTACGTTAACCTAGTCTCGTAGGCGTAGGTAGGGGAGGCGATAAAACTTTATTGCACAGCCACCGTGTGTAAAGTGTTCAATCAAATGACTCTTGAGAGAACCCTTATTTAATTACTATGAGAATTATTGTGGTGTGGTTCTAAAATATTTTACTAGCTATTTCCATAGGTTTCTCACCCGGATAGAAATAAAACGGACAAGCGTGAGTCTGACCCGCGTTGAGGGTTCCCAAAACGTGTTTTTTATGTAATATAACAATAAAGTAACGGTTTTCAGAGATTATCCTTTACTTATGTTGACCTAGCTTTCATGACTCGTGTGTTAATGGGAAGTAGGTACCCTATAGGTTTTAGTTTAACAGACCGATAGATAGACCGACGGACAGAAAGACCGACAGACAGACCGACAGACAGACCGACAGACCGACAGACAGACCGACAGACAGACCGACAGACAGACCGACAGACAGACCGACAGACATACCGACAGACCGACAGACAGACCGACAGACAGACAGACCGACAGACAGACCGACAGACAGACCGACGGACAGACCGACAGACAGACCGACAGACCGACAGACAGACCGACAGACCGACAGACAGACAGACCGACAGACAGACCGACAGACAATGTGATAAATTACATTTCGTTTTGTCATTTTGAGGAACGGCATCATAAAACTAACTTTATTAGGGATATTTCCGGAGTTTTTCCTTTATATAGTTCCTGAGATTAGTGACTTCAAACAAACAAACAAAAAATGCTTTATAATATTGGTATAGATTAATATTAGTCAAAATATTAGAATGTTATACGCACTCGTTTCCCGTTCAGTTAAAAGCGGCGATAGAATGGCTGACAAGCCAAGTGTCGAAGTGAGGGGTTAATGACCCTGAAGATTTGGGCGGAGGGTCCCTTTGATGTACAATATTAATGATCAAAACGATTTTCCTTTGTACAAGTTCAATGCTATTGGAAAGATTTGTTTGTTTTTTTACAATTTTAATGATTGTATATTTGTATATAATATATATTGTATATATAAAATAATATAATAAAGAGGGGATATTTGTGGCAGACAGACAGACATTTCTGAGCATAGGCTTGGGTACCCTGATGCGACGTTGACACAATAAAATTATCAAAGGGTTTATTATTATTTTTATTAACATCAAAAATCTATACTAAGAAGATCCCCGTGCTGTGGCCGGTTCGTGTTGGATTGGCATGGGATAGGCCGTCTTGTCGTTCATTGAAGGAGGCCTATGTTCAGCAGCGGGTTAGAGGCTGATGATGATGTTTATAATGAGGCCTGGACTCACCACCTACAGCGGTGTACTGTTTCCAAAACTAGCTACTACTAAAATATTTCTTTAAAGCTTGACCACATTACACACAGTATGCCATTTCATTAAAATCGATTGAGTAGTGTGGGAGTATGGAAGAACTCGACGCGTGACTTCTATATGTATAACTAGCTGCTGCCCGCAGTTTCGCCCGCGTTAACTTAGATTTACAGCTGTATACGGATTGGTGATGATTATTTTTAGCCTAAGTTACTCCTTATAGCATCAGCTATCTGTCAGTGAAAGTCCCGTCAAAATCAGCCCAGCCGTTTCTAAGATTAGCCGGAAACAGACAGACAGACAGACAAAATTTGTAAAAAAGGCTATTTTAGTATATGTCCCGTCTATACATCCATATGCATTCAATAAAAAGCGGTTATTTTAATATTACAAACAGACACTCCAGTGTTATTTATCTGTATAGATTTATTTTAAAGTGATTTGGACGACACCGTTTTATAAGACAGTTATATTCAAATCAAAGAAAGTTTTTTTCTGTTTATTAAAAGTACATCTTTAAACTAGCGCCCTAAAGCCTTTATAAGAGAGGAATAGGAACTGTCAGTAGGGCTATCTTCGATCTCATGATTAACGACCGTCATTTGTATGTTACGATATTTGTGGATTAGTGTAAGAAAGCTGAAGAGGTTTAGTGTTAGTTTTATAGGCAAATCTGTTGTGCCACCTCATGGTAAGTCCACGTCGCGCAGGAACATAAACAAGTGAGTGATGAGGGACTAACCTATATAACTCATTCACGTGTTGCCTATCCTGAGACATAAGATGTTAAGTCTCGGTGCCAGTAATTACACTGCCTGTCTTGCCCTTCTCTCCGAAACACAGCAAAGCTGTTTGACAGAAGAAACAAGGGTATCCAAGCGGACTTACATAGCCCAGTAAATAGTTTAACTATGATATTCTTCGAAAATGTAAGTAGATTTAAATTTTTAGCCAAATGTATAATATTATAAAGCTGAAGAGTTTGTTTGTTTGAACGCGCTAATCTCAGGAACTTCCGGTCCGATTTGAAAAATTATTTCAGTGTTAGATAGCCCATTTATCGAGGAAGGCTATAGGCTATATAACATCACGCTGTGAACAACAGTAGTTAAGTTGAGTAAGTTAACGCGGGTGAAGCTGCGGGCAACAGCTAGTAATTTTAGAAAATATTTTTTTTACGCACAAATCTGTGTGAATGTAAGGTAATATACCTCGCTTTCATTGCACATACCCATGCACTTCCTATAAACTGCTAACCACAATGACGTATTAAATTAGAGTTCCCAAAATGTAAACTAAAAATACTTCATTAAAACTTATTTACTACATAAACTACGCTAAATATTGCTAACGAGCAAAACAGTAAACAAACTTACATGCACTTTATATTGCTTATACTTCATAAATATGTAGTTCGACTTTGTTCGTCCACGGTCATCATTTGGTTGCGTCTCCTCAAAATTACGCGAGTATTAATCACAAATTCGTAGTAGAAACTGTCCTACGTGCTGTGAACGACCTCTCCTTGATCAATCCTGTCGATAACATTGGTAACATTCCCAAAATATATTAATAAATTTACGATTTGATTACGTAAGTAACGCGGATCACTGCACTCATCACTAACACTACACGGAATGTTTTCATGACGTGCTGGAGCGGGCCCACAAGCAGGCCCCTGGAACGGCCGCGCGGCAGTTGTGGCCGCTGCGGTAGATAACCACCTCCGTCGTAGGCTTCTCCCCACCCAGAGAGAAACTGCTGCTAAGGCGATACCGACAATGCTGTACGCTATCGCATAATGATGAATATCATGTATGTTGATGCTGTCATACAGTGGCACTGTTTCCTTCAGTTCCTTAATCTTTGTTTGGAGCTCACTCAGCTGGTTTGTATGGTCGCTGAGGTCTTCTTCAGTGGTTTTTGTGGGAGGTATAGGCATAGATAAATTGATAAGATGATTGATTGGTGATAAAGTTGGTGTTTCGATATTTGCCTTGATATGCAAATTACTCACATCTTGCTTATAAGTAAACACCGTGAAGTCCTTGAACTTCATAATACAACCTTCACTCACAGTTAGTAGGCCAGCGTTTGTGAGATATAATGACGTAACCTGATCGTCACATAGTAGCTTCACTTGATATTGTTCACAACAAAAATAAAAATATGTATTTATTCGATTGAGCTCAAGCCATTTAAGTTTACATTGTTCTTGATAAGTTTGGCACTTGCTACTCATATAATCCTTCTCGCAAAAGCTTTCGTCGTCCTTGAAATGGAAAGATGGTGATCTGATAGAACATAAAATCGTGTCTGCGTCCTGTGAGATACATGATTTAAGGTCGCTTTCAGTCATTGGTAACAAAGCGTCTCTTTGTATGTTTATTGCGAGGTAACTTGATACGGGTTTGATGGAAATAATCTTATTGTTGCGTTGGTGGGGTACAGGAATGACTCTATGGATTTCGTAAGTATCACGGTGAACTAGAGGTATTTTTGTTTCAAAGATAAGATAATTCATAGACATTCGCGCTTTCACCTTTAATACATGATATATCTTCGGTAAACTAGCGCTGTTGAATGGTATAATTAATTCCTTTGAGATTTTCCCTGAGATAATGTTCAACTCGTTGCTAAGTTGGTCGGGTGTAAGAAGATGCAGACTAAGTTGACCATTGTAGACGTTAGTCAATGTGTCTAAGATCGTGTTCTGAATTTCCTTAAGATTTGTCAGAATACGGTTAGCCATAATTACTGAGAAAGTGAACTCATTTGCAACCGAATTTTCAGTCTTCCAATATGCTAGGCCATTTACTAATTTGTTTAAACGTTGGTTGATTAATTTATGTTGTGAGGTCATCAAATTCTCCATTCTCTTGAGTAAATTAAATTCAGACTCTACCACTGAAGTTTGGTTTTTCCAAAGGACTGCTAAATGATTCTGATTTTTCTTGATAAGTTGAATGTCATTTTCATACTTCTCAGCGAAAGTATTATCCAATATTCCAAATAAGCTGTTTGCTATGTACCCGACACCGTTTATCAATCCACGGCGCGTGCGGGATTTCTGCTTGTTCATCAGTAAGTCATTGTAGTGGCGTAGCTGTTCATTATCGTGTTGCAATTGTAATGTGACCGCGTCACATTGAGGCAGGTCTTTGAATGAATTACATATGTGTTGTAAATAACCGATGTACTTGTTTAATGCCTGTGTGCCTTCCCAGTATGGACTTAGATCGTAGTAGACAGCCAGGCGCCATTCATCTCTGATCAGACCCATGTTTGTAACTTTGTCAAAGTACAAACTTTGATTGTTTTGTAGCAGTGTTATTTTATAAGACCCTTCGGTGCTTGATATAAGTGTCAACATAAATATTAATACAGCGTAGCATAATTTTGAGAGTCTGTAGGTAATTTTCTTTCGTGATAGCGATATATTACATGATTTTGTTATATTTTCCGATTTGTTATCGGGGACAACGGGTTGTACTGCTTCCCTGTTTTCTTGATAAACAGGTAGTATTGATAACTTTATTATTGGGCGTTTAATGATACCTGTCTTGGTCTTTAAAGTTACGACTCTCACGTAACCGTCTTTCCCTGGATGCAGCTGTATAACTCGGCCAAGTGGCCACCTCCCGGCGGGCAAATTGTCATCATGGATTAGGACTACGTCATCAATCTTGATATTTTCTTGACGTTGCCGCCACTTACTGCGTGCGGATAGTTGTGTTAAATATTCAGACCTCCATCTTTTCCAGATATCTTCAAACAACTTTCTAGTAAGATGCCAACGTGTGCGTGAATCTGTTTCAATTTCAAAAAACGCTAATGTAGGTCCGTTTGTAAGAAAATGTGCGGGAGTCAAACAATCTAAATCGTCTGGGTCTTCAGTCAATTGGCATAAAGGTCTTTGATTTAAACATGCTTCTAACTGTGATAGCAATGTGTTGTACTCTTCGAAAGTAAGTTTTTGCTCACCCACGACTCTCTTCATATGGTATTTTAAACTCTTGACTGAAGCCTCCCATAGCCCGCCTGCCGACGGCCATGAAGGGGCATTGAAATGCCACTCAATGCCCATGTCCGTAATGTCTGAGAGTAACTCATCGTTGAAAGTACTTTCAATCTCCTCGTACTCTTTTTGTAAAATTTTGTTGGCTCCGATAAAGGTTGTACCTTGATCGCTGTACATATGTCTCGGCAGCCCCCTCCTTGCGGACATTCTGCGAAGGGCTGCTAAGAACGCTGCTAAATGTACAGCCTTTGTCACCATACAAACGAAGACTGCGACGTATCCCTTTGTGCTCTTGATACCACGTCCTTTACTAGATTTTACGAACATGTGACCAGTATAGTCTACCCCTGTATGGTAGAATGGTCTTGATGGGACTACCCTTGAGGAAGGTAAATCTCCCATTATCTGATAGTGTCGACTCGGATGATGCTTTCTGCATTTAACACATTGATAAATGCGTTTTTTGGTGGCTTTGATACCGCCTATCAGCCAATATGTTTGTCTCATAAATGTAGACGTAAGTTTAGCTCCTCCGTGATATGTGAGTTTGTGGCATTGATCAATTATTAATTCCGCTAGTCGACTGTTTTTCGGAACGATGATAGGGTGCTTCATGTCTGTATTTATTTGAGCGTTTTTCAGACGTCCGCCCACCCTTAAAACTTGATTCTGATCCAGAAAAGGGTTTAACATACAAATCTTGCTTTTAGTTGCTATTTTGTTTCCCTTTTTTAAATCTAATATTTCTTGATAAAAATATTCTCGTTCTCTCTCTCTCTCTCTCTAGTCTCGTTCGTTTTGCTCTTGCTTGATAATCTTGATTTTTGCTTGCTTTAGTTCACTTAATGTTAGGTATGATTTATTATATTTCTTTCTTGATAAAAATCTAAAAATCCATGATAATATTCTTGTCGCTTTGCTGAGCGAATTATGCTTATTAATTAACATCTTGATGATGCCTTTACCTTGATTCATAACAATATTTGATACTTGCTTTGTTTTTCTCGCCTCTTGATCTGTGACGTATTTAACTTTCTCTTTAAGGTTTTCTTGCTTAGTTGTTTCAAAGGATGGAAGCCATGAGGGTCCATTCCACCAAAGATCGTGGGTTTGTAGCTCGGACGGAGTCATGCCACGACTGGCACAGTCTGCTGGATTTTCATCCGACTTGATATAATGCCAGCATTCTGGTGGAACGACTTCTCTAATCTGTTTCACTCTGTTGGCTACAAAGGGTTTCCAGCGCTCTGGAGCTCCGTTGATCCACCCTAACACTACCTTTGAATCTACCCAACAGTGAGTGGTAATCTTGTACTCTGAGAGGCACGGCACGATTTTATATAATAACTTACTTAGTAGGAAGGCTCCGCACAGTTCCAGTTTTGGTAATGTGATGTTTTTGCTTGTTGGAACTAACCTTGATTTTCCCGCTATCATTGTAATTGTAGTTTGACCTTGAAAATGTGTCTTGCAGTACACGACGCATGCGTATGCTTTGTTAGACGCATCTGAGAATCCATGTAGTTGAACAACACCATTTTCCGTAGTTTTTAACCATCTAGGCACATTAAACTGATTGATTTTTTCAATTATATCTGTCTTTATCTTGATCCATTCTTTTCCTATACTGTCCGGCAAGTGCTCGTCCCATTTTATATCTAGCAGCCAAACTTGTTGAAATAATATCTTAATTTTTATTGTGATTGGAGTCAACCAGCCAAGAGGGTCGAAAAGTTTCGATATATCGGATAAAAATGATCTTTTCGTTGGATATTTTTGAGAAAATGTAATTTTCGATGTAAAAGTGAATTTATCTTCCACGGGATTCCAACTTAGTCCTAGCGTTTTTGTCGACTCTGTCTGCCTAAAATCATAGTCAACTGTCTCGTGATCTTCAGTGACTGTCAATAAGGCTTTTCTTTCGTTACACTTCCATTTTCTTAAATGAAAACCGCCCGACTTTAAAATATTTGTAATGTCCTTTAGAAGTTTTTGTGCTGTCTGTACAGAATGGCATCCGTGTACTAGATCGTCCATGTAGAAAGCTGTTTCAATAATATCTGGTGCTGAACTCCCTTGATAGTTCTCCCGCTCATCGTTCGCTAACTGGCGAAGTGTCATCATGGCAAGAAACGGTGCGGCCTTGGTACCATACGTGACTGTAGTAAGCTGATATTCTTGTAATTTGTCCAACGGTGACTCTCTCCATACTATTTTTTGGTATTTTTGGTCCTCTTGATTCAACCAAACCTGCCGAAACATTTTCTCTATGTCGGCAGTAAATCCGTACCTGTACTGTCTCCACTTGATAATGAGACTTTGGAGGTCTTGCTGTAAATTCGGGCCCCTTTCCATAAAATCGTTTAAACTTTGGCCTGATGTCGTTTTGGATGAGGCATTAAATACGACTCGTAACTTAGTAGTAGTTGATTCCTCGCGTAAAACACAATGATGCGGTAAATAATATTCTGGTGTAGAATTGCAAACGGATGACGTCATGTGATTCATTGTTAAATATTCATTCATAAACCTTTTGTACTCAGTGGCGATAATTTCATGATTTCCAAATTTTCTTTCTAATTGTTTAAATTGGGCTATAGCTTTATTTCTTGATTGCCCTAGGCCAAAATTGATGTATGATTTCAGTGGTAAGCGAACTTCGTACCTACCATCCGAGCGGCGGACGGTAGTGTTCTTATAAAAGTCTATCACATGCTGATCTTGTGATGATATCGATGACTCATTATTAATGTCTTCTATTTGCCAAAATCGCTGTATTTCCTCGATGTTATTCAGGATCACGTTACATTGAAACGTGCGCTCTACATTTCCGCTCAAAATCCAACCTAAGCGCGTTTTCTGTGCGATAGGTAAATTCGGTCCTGCTTTATATATTCCTTCCAATAAAATTAAACTATAAATATCTGCACCGAATAAGATATCTACGGGGCTACTGATGTTAAAATTAGGGTCCGCCAGAGATATTGTTTCTAGCAGTGGCATTATTGGTTTTGAAAGGGTAGTACTGGGTAAATTTTTCAATAAAGTCTTCATAATAAATGCATCTGTTACAAAAGAATAGTTTTCGTAATAAGACTGACAGTTGATTGTGACTATTCCTTTACAACTGCTCTCCTTGTCTCCTATGCCTGATATAACGCCGTTACACCTTTTCTGGGGTAATCCTAGAGCTAACGCTGCTTTTTCGGATATTAATGACGTCTGAGAGCCCTGATCTAAAAGAGCTCGGAGGCTGTGATACGACCCATCATACGCCTGTACCTTGATAACGGCAGTCGCTAATAAAATTTCCGATGATTGCCCTTGTAGAGACACGTGTGTGTGTCCGTGCATTTGCTGTTCCGGTTTCATATTATTGTTAGAACGCATGTCATTACCTTTGGTGACAAATGCATCATGTAAAATAGAATTATGTTTTTGATTACATTCGCGGCATCGGGTTTCTGAATAACATATCTTTCCTTTATGATCATAAAGACAGTTTTGGCATAAATTCTTATCCGTAATTAATTTGCGCTTTAGGTGTGAAGGCATTTCTAGAAATTTTGCGCAATAAAAGAGGCGATGTTCGTAATTGTTACACAAATGACAATATTTTGCGAACTTGTTATTTTGTAAGTAGGTTGGTTGCGAAATCTTTTTGCTTGACGTACATGTTTGTTTGAAATATGATGGTTTTTTGAACCTAGCGTTATTAATATTATTCGATGTTACTTGATTATTATAATTTTGATGATATGACTTTGCCGTCGGATTTTCTTGTTTCTTACGTGAAGTTTCTAGCGCTGTAAATTTACTTTCTAAGAAATCTAGGAATTCTTTCAGTATTGGTAGCTCTCTGGGATGTTTTAACGATGAAACGTACTCGTTATAAGTTTCAGAATCCAATTTTTGGCTCAGAATATGAACGAGTAATGGATCCCACGTATTGATGTCTACACCCAAGTTCTTGATAGCATTGAGTGACTCCAGTGACGTGTCGTGGACTCTCTTGATATGGCCGAATGATGATTGTTGCGCCACAGGAATGTTCATCAGTGTGTTGACATGGGATGTAAATATTAATTTCTTGTTATTATAACGGTTGTTGAGTATCTCCCAGCATGTGATATAGTTGTCAGAGCTGATTTGAAGATGTTGTACTAGTCTTTCAGCTTCTCCCCGGAGTTTACTCTTGAGAAACTGCATTCTCTGTGCACTTGATAAGGCTGAGTTATTGTGGATTGTCTCGGTAAATAAATCCTTAAATGATGTCCAGTTTTGAAAATTACCACTGAACAGCGGAAGTTCCATTTGAGGAGTTGATTTGTCTCTGTGACTAACTGACCACATCTTTTTATTGATAGATTTCTTGATATCTTCGTAAATTTTCTCGTAGTGATAAAAGGTGTTGTCGTACTCTTGATTCTTACCCTCTAGTTCACTATCAATTTCTAAATGCAACGAATCTATAGCTGACCAACGAGATTGAAGTGTACGCAATATATCGTCAAATTCCCATTTCTCCGTTACCGTATCTAATTCAATGCTTGTTACTTTTCTCTGAAAAGCTCGGAAATTACTAGCTTGCTTTCGAAGTAATTCGTCTGTCCTGCTATGGACGCCCTGAGCCCTAAAAGTAATTGTCTGCGGTGAAGCAGCATTTTCATTCGACGTGCTTTGTAGGGAAGTACCTGATTTGGACTGCTCAGTCACTCCTCCCAACGGGGTGGCGGCCCTGAGAAGCGGAATCGCAGGTTTCGCTTCTCGAACTTGATAACTTTGTATAGCTGACCTGATATATCCAATTCGCTCCTTTATCTGCTCATACTGATTTTGATTAAAATAATCATGTGACCTAATACCATACCCACATAAGCTGACGTGATTATCCTGAAATTCACACCAATATTTTTCCAGAGTTTCAAGTCGACGCTTGAAATAGTCTCCGGTTTTGCGCTCCGAACCATCTTTTTTAAAATTAACATAAAGCTGCTCGATGGCCTCAATTATCTGTTGCTGAGTAGCCAATAAATCTTCCATTCTTATTTGATAAAATAATTAAAATTATAAACCTTACTTGATATTCTCTTGATAAGTATTTGAAGAAGCGTGCCCTGATTGTTCACTGAGACTACCTTGATACGTCCCGGTTATCCAGTATCGCTGCAATCTTGATACACCGTATAAAGCTTCACTGATTCAGTCCACACGCGAAGCACTTTTGATTTTGTGAAGTAGCGTGATTTTTTCGAAAGATCGAAGGACCAAAAAAAGCTTCAAAGGACCATAAAAGGCTCGAAGGACCAAAAAAGGGATGTGGGGTCCTTGATAAACCCTACACCTTTTCACTGATAGTCTGTTTGATATGATAGTTGAGAAATTATACCCGAGTATACAACTGTTCACTGATTTATTTACTTAACTGATTATGATATAATATGCTATATGATATTTGATAAGTGATTGATAGGCGCGAGCATGCCCGAGCACCTTGATAACATCGGACGTACTGTTTTAATAAATCGCGCAGCTCGCGGAAACGCTGATGCAGGGAAATGTACGAGTTGCACCGTACAAACGGCAACCGTCATCGGACTTATGGTGATAATATTATTTGTTTTTTCTTTTACGCCGGGAAATGCTCTGAGACATCCCGCGGAGGGGGGGGGGCGTCTCCCCAGGCGGGTAGTGGGACTCTCTGCGCCCAAAAGCTGCTCTGTGGACGCAGCTCTACCCACTAAAACCCGGAAAGTGCCACCAATGCCGCCTTGCCCTGGATCTGTTGAGCAAACAGGGCACCTCTACAGCTAGTCAGTTCCTCAGGGGACCGACGCCTCCTCCACAGAGGGGTTGTCCCACACCATAGTACAATAGGGTGAGATTCCCGTCCTTGCCCCTTGCCCCTGTTCTTTTGTCCTCTCTTCTTTTAAGAGGGGTACAAAGAACCCCCTCGGCTCAATAAGCTTCGTCCAAGGGCTCACCCTATGCTACTAAGGCCCACCGCCACGACAAGATTTGAACCGTGGTGGGGATGATAATATTACGACTTGTATTCTCGACTTAAACGAGAAAACTTAATTTGATTTTATACGCGGTGCAGTAAACATTTAAGTTAACTAACTGAATCAGTTACCTGCCTGACTGTGACCGGGACGCACCTAGGTCAGATTAGATTAAACTCTATTTTTACGTTCAGTGCCAGTTAAGAAATAGCTTCCTCGCAGACGGTAAAGGTCTAGTGATGCTTTAAAATTTTATCGACATCGATGAAATAGCTAATCATAACAGTATTTATTATTGCGGTAAATATTTTGATGTATAAGATACAATTAGTATTTTCGTAATTAGTAAATAATTATTTGACGATTGCTAAATGTTTTTTTTAACGCGATGTTTGATCCTTGTTTAATTTTAGACTTACCAATATTACCCGTATGAATGAAATAATTAATATTTTTTTAAATTGTAGTTGGTAGTTAGAGTTTTGTCATTTATAGAACTAAAAAGGTCCCAATGCTAAATTATGGTTAAACATACTATTAATAGTACCGTGCAACATAAATATTATTTTTCTTATATTTATTTATCGATACTTTCATCACACATCCCTACAACAACACAGGCGGTCTCTTTTATCTTGCTAGAACCTCACTATGTCTCTGTTACCAATAGTTATATAAGGTATAGATATGTCTACTATATACCTAAGTATTTACTCTATATTATATGACGACCTCTGTGGCTCAATAGTAAGCGCGTTGGCGCTCAAGCCGGAGGTAGCGGGTTCGAATCCGGCCAGGGAACAAAGTGTTCCTGGGTCATGTATGTGTATTAAATATGTGTATTATATAATAAAAACCTTAAATATATGTATAGTATAAGAGTATTCAATATATTTCCGTTGTCTGGTACTCGTAACACAAGGTCTTCGAGAACTTACCACGTGACCAGATTGACGTGGTGGCTGAGTGGCTATCACTATTGTTCGTAATATTAATATGTATGTTACTTCGTGTACGATAGTTTTTTTTATATTTATTTATTAAGAAAACCAACAGCGTTTCAGTTAATACATACATTAAGTGTATTTTACAAAAAAATAGGGCCAATAATAGGTTTCCCTTCGTAATACACATGAATATAATTACCTTGTTGCATTCGGACCAATGGGATGGCGTGCTTATAATGGTTATAGACCATTAATTATTATTTACTAAAGTTATATGAGTATTATATGGAATGTACAGCGTGTTTATCCATATTATTATATAATATAATATACATACATAATAATGTTTTAAATTAAATATCGTAAAAAAGTTTTAATAAAATTCTATGGTTAATTGAGTAGGTATTAGGTAGATGTTAGATTAGTATGTGTGTTGTGTGAATTAGAAGTTAGCGCCCTTTTATAATAACATATCTTTTGTTGTGGACAATAAAATATTTTTCCCTCTTTCTTTCTTTCTTTCTAAAAGCGTTCTAAAAGATAATATATTATTATTATTATAAAGCAAAAGAGTTTATTTAAGTTTTCCGAATTTGAATTTCTATAACCTTTGGTCGGCGTAAAAAATATTTTTGTATTAGGTACATAGCTTAATATTTGAAAAACATTATATTATAGGCTATATTGGAGAGATTGCATAGATATATTTATTACCTATTATTATTATATTCTGACAAACAGCGAATAAAATGAATCAAACAATTGTTTAACTAACAAAAGAACAATAAATAGTATAAAAATGTATGACTAAAACTCTTTTAAAATTGTTTTTAGTAATTTATAATTCGATATTCGATACGGGTAAAATATATGCACACCAATAAAATGTAGTATAATTTCATAATATTCACAAAAACTGTATGGTTCTAATGTCTGTTTCTTTTGTTCCAGGTAATAATTGTCAAAGTGGCAGAAGAATGGCTGAGGGTTCAGACGCAGATAATCAACATTACTGTATTGCTGAGCGTGGTAAACTTCAGCAAACTTCTTTTTGCTGTCCATCCTCTCACCAGATTTACCTGAATAGGGCAGCATGGTATTGTGGAACGATCGGTGACGTTGAACATTGTGAACCATCAAGTGTTGTCTCTTTATTTTACAAGTCAAAATATACATACACAAGATATATTTACAATGGATTTTACAAGAAAATAGTAGCTATAAGATTTAAAATTAACATAGTTTTACATTAAAATCTATTTAGTAAGAGGTAGTACCGGTGTGGTACCCCTTGCTCTCATCGCACCGGCGTCATGTGACAGATATGCTGTCGCGTTTCGTGCAGTTTGTGAGTTTCCGGTGGCTCATTGGGGGGATAGGGAAAAGAAGAGCAACACATCTGCACAATCTCTGGTTGTGTGGATGTGTATGGGCGTCTCTAATAGTTTGAAGTAGCTACTCTTTACTTCATAATACTTTACTGGCCATGCTTCTGAAATGACATGGATTTTTGATGTTCACTTATCAACAGGTGCATGAGATCGTTTGATACTGAAACCGCCTAAATCAACCTCCCTTCTAGTTGAGTTTTTATACGAAGATCTTTAAACGTGATTCCTACAAAAACTTTGTATTGTGCTCTCTATCAAAGGGAATATCTTTTAAAAGCTCCGTTTGTCGGCCGTGAGCTTTGGCGAGCTTTGTTTAAATACTAAAGCTCGCGCTCTGTTTCACTCAAGAGAGCTTTTAAGTATTTTGTGCGTTGTTGATATAAGTTTTTTGTATCAACGATATCAGCTGATTGGCAATTTTGGAAGATTTTGGCAAATAATGTTAAAAACTAGTTGCACAGAAAAATTTAAGGAATATAATTCTTATTTTGTTCTTTTAATTACTGTTTTATTCGTAATATAAGAATGAAGATAAAAAAGTCAATATTTAGAAATCGCTTTTAGATTCATTGATTGTAGAAAACCCATTGTTGGCCAGTGTTATTTATCTAAAATATTCTAGTTGAAGAATATCTGCCTGTAATATATTTATTTGATTACTGGTACGTGACGTATAGTTTTGAAACAATCAAAATGTAAAATATATCCACGAATACAAAAATACCTGGCAAGATTTCGCTTAAAACAAGTAAATAGTTTGAACCATGATCTGGCTACGGAAATTAATTGTTTCTTTTTGAAGTCGATTAAAATGTAGTACATTTCACCTGGTCCCATAATAACGAATCGGTTAATACCTCCTTCATCCTTGAATTGCATGAGTAAGCGTAGGCACTACGTCCACCCCACCATGGTTCAGGCCTTGACGTGGCGGTGGGGCTCAGTAGCCTAGGGTGAGCCCAGCACCTTGAGCGAAGGGAATTAAGCCGATGGGTAAAAAGAGCATGGGGCAAGGGGCGAGGACCTCGCCCCATTGTACTGTCCCGATGTTGGGAGGGGTTGATCTGTGGTGCGGGACAAACACTCTGTGGAGGTGGCGTTGGTCCCTTGGGGGACTGACGAGCCGTCGAGGTGTCCTGTTTGCTCATTAGATCTGGGGCACCTCACCAAAGGCGGCATTGGTGGCACTCGCCAGGTTTTAGTAGAGCTAGGTAGAGCTGCGTCCACTTACCATCTATAGGGCACAGCGAGTCCCACATACCCGCGTGGGGAGACCCATTCCACCGCGCCTCAGAGCATTTCCCCGGCGGAAAAGAATAAAAAAGAAGGGACTACGGTCCACGATGGAACATCCTACTAATAATAAGTTTGTTACTCTTTCAAGCAATAACTATTGAATGGATTTTAATAAAAATTTACAAGAATATAGCCTGTACATCAGGATAACATATGGGCTATGATTTATCCCTGTACTCCCACGGGATTGGAAATTATGTGAACAAAACCGCGGGGCGCTGTTATGTATACAGACTATCCTTTGCCGTAGTTGGGTAAAAGCCTGTCAAAATGTTCGTTCCACAAAAGATTTAAGCATTCTTTTACTGTTAAAAATATCTTACATCTCACATAAATAAACCAAACTGAGTCATAAGAATCCCGTAAAAACCTCACTCGGTCCTGAAATAACGGAAAGCCCACAAAATTTCCGTCACGTAAAGTATGATGTAATATGTGACTGGATATTGGAGCGATATTTCATCCCCCCCTCCCTGGGGGGCGTCTCGATTTAGCTCCTACGGAATCATTACTAACGGGATACTATGGTACTACAGACTAGATAAATATTAGGTTAGTACGGCGGTTATGACCTAGTTTCTAGTATTAATCAACGAGCAATTGTTAATCGTACCATGCTTTTTTTAAATAATATCTATGGACGCTTTTTTACACCACGTCAATCTGGTCCCGTGGCAAGTTCTCGAAGATTTGTGTTACGGGTACCAGACAACGGTAATATGTATAAGATTTCCGCAAAGTAACGCCTGATTCTATTAGGAAATATGTATATTTAATACTTTACATATATTTAATATTTTTATTATATAGTACACATATATTTAATACACACCCATTAGTCAGGCACACAGAAAACTTTTTGTTCCCTGGCGGCATTCGAACCCGCTACCTCCGGCTTGAGCGCTCACACTAACCTAACCATTGAGCCACAGAGGTCGTCAATGCTTTGGGAATATTGGTGTTCCTAGGCCAAGGATAACAAAAATAATCTAGTGTAGAATATATATACAACCCCTCCCAACGTCGGGACAGTACCCATCCTCGCCCCTGCTCTTTTGTCCCCTCTTCTTATAAGAGGGGTACAAAGAGCAGCGCCCTCGGTTCAATTGGCTTCGCCCAAGGTGCTGGGTTCACCTTAGGCTACTGAGCTCCACCCCCACGACACGGCTTGAACCTTGGTGGGATGAGGTACGGAACCCTACAAAATAGTAATGTTATTTGACAGTAGAAGGATGGTAGTACCGGTAAAACGTATGCAAACAATAAAATTGCCTTCAATACTCCGACGCACATCCTGAAACAAGGTCTCGGTGCCACTTCCCCCACCACAAGCAGACAGGACCCCACTATAACCCCACCAGCCCACCCCCCAGTCTACAAAACGTTAATTAGCGTGATCCGGCAGGTTATGTGAATGTCCCTAATTACTACAGCCTCAAAGATAAACATTTTTATGTCACATCATTTTTTGCGTTTATTTTTAGGTAAAAGGAAAAATAATGTTTGGCTGACAGGAGTCGTGGGTTTGAGTCCTGTCAAAAATAAAGTGGTAATATATATATATATATTCTGGTTCATAGATAGATAGATAGATGGATATACATAAAACTTTATTCAAAATGCTACATACTCACATACACGTTGAAAGAAAAAAAAAATTCAGAGAAGTGTTGTATTGAAAGTTCCATAAAAAGTTTTTTGAGTGTTATTATAACCAAACAAATAGAGGTTAACCAGTTTTCTTTCTTCACTTATGCTGTGAGATTTAGCCTCCAGCTACATTTTGTGATTCTATGTCAGTGTGAAATTACCTTTATTTAGTTTGATAAACACACAAATGGAAAACGGTGATCTTATAATGTGTATCCGGCTCGAAGGACCACGATGTATGGGTTATGGTGACCGTACAGAAGATTTACGTATGTAAATAATAAGATCAAGTTAAGTATAATGTGTGGTTTATTTAACTTAATCTAAAATGGTATGGTTGGTTGTGTGAGCACGCGACTCAAGTGGCTATTGGACGTGTAATGAATATAATTAAATATGAATAAACTAATTCGCATTGCCGGCGTAAAGCGCTGACACTGTGTAGCATGATGTACCGTTATTTTACCGTACAATATGTCAATTTGAAGAACGGCACCAAAATAGCTTAAAACACAATATTGTTTTAATATATTATGTGCAATGTATCTAAGATAATATGGTTTCTTTTTATACTTACACGTTAAAATGCCATTAGTCCAGTCACAGCCCAAGTGCCGATGCAGATGGCAAGTGCAGAAAGACGGAGTGTCGACTGCCAACTAGATAGTACAGGGGCTCGGTCATCTCGCCGTTTATTTTCAGAGACCCATGTCCAAAGTGGACGGATAAATGATAATTATAATTTAAATTTTCACCAACATTCGTAACGAACGTATTTTACCGTATTTACCGCGGTAATATAACATGAACTCCGGTCCCGTTTACGGCGGTAAATAAATCGGCTTCCCGGAGGAGCTGGCTGTCCCGGGATTATCGATTTTCCGGTTTTGTTTTTGTACTAATGTACATGGCAGTGCGGAACTAATGTTATATTTAAATTATCTTTGTTTCATAGCAACAAACTTTATAACACGTCAAAAAGAAAAGTCAATAAGAAACGTTCCAAAAAAATAGAAAAATACTCGTTTGAAACGCAGGCCCTTAAGAAACTTAGGTACTACAGTTGAAACTATTATTAAGAACTGGAAGTATTTCCTCTTCCACCCGAGATCTTCGTTGTTCCAAATTTGTTGAGGATCCTATGGCAGTTTTGGTTCCCTGAGGTCGTATCAAAAGGTAATTTGATTAAAATACGTTAGAATACAATATTGATACGTAACCTACGTAGGTAATCTTTGGGCACAAACTAGGAGCCGATCTGGGCGTGTCTTCTATATCTATATATCTATAACTTCTTACCTTCCAACGGCTGCGGATTTGTTTATATGAATAACGTTCTTTAAACAAAGGTCTGGTTATATAGAATTCGAATCCCCTACCTCTAAGCACGCCATACAAGCTGCAAAATTAAATTGCTACCTATCTGAATCATAAGCGTCATGCAACTTACAAAACGTAAGAGATTGTACCAGAGTGTACCAGAGTATACCAAAGTATACCAAAGTATACCAAAGTGTACCAAAGTATACCAAAGTGTACCAAAGTATACCAAAGTATACCAAAGTATACCAAGGTGTACCAGAGTGTATCAGACTCCAGAGTATACCAAAGTATACGAAAGTGTGCCAGAGGGTACCAAATTCAATTTGACGTCTCAGGGCCCCTAATGAGAATGGGCACATCGCTGGGGGCACAATGACCGATATGGGCACTTTACCGCCTGTTATTACTAAAGTTGGAACTTTTTCTTGGTATTAAGATGGAGGAACATTGGCGAAATATTAAACGAGATATGAAATTGAGTAAGCGTTGCTAGGGTTCCTTACACTAGTGCAACTCCAGTTTCTTTTTTTTTTTCGGACGGGCTAGACTTTTCGGCCTGATGGCCTTTAAGCTCAATCGGTACAGTAAGTGAGCAGATGGCTCACTTAAGAAATAAAACGACTCCAGTAACGCCCTTTGCTAGTGTCGGGCTTCAGGATGTAAACCTGGACCCAATATGACCCCATTCCCAGAGGTGCAAGTCCCACATAGGCTCAGAATCTACCCAAAGACCCTAGTAACATCCATAAAGAATTTCCTTGCGATATAAAAAAGGGTTCCGTATACAAACAAAAGAGAACCCAATTGTTACGGGCGGACAGTACGTACGTCTGTCTGTCACAAGGCTTTTATAATAATGAGTTAGATTAACTTCAGTAAGATATTAATTTTAATAATTTACACAACGTAATTTAGAATATGACAACTTATTTAGAATAAGGCATCTGCGTGGCCTTGGTTGTGTGGATGTGTATGGGCGTCGGCGCCGTGAGGCTCCGACTGCTCGTTTGCCCCCTGACCACATAAAAAAACCAGCTAATATCTTTTGATTGCTTTTTAATCTCAAGGACCCGTAAATAAGAATTTTATATATATTCAACGATGGTTCCAAGTAAGTAATTGGTTTTCAACGTAAAACATTTCTTTGATGGTAGATTGAAGTCCGTGTTTTGAAAGTATTTGCATATTTATGTTACAATCTCAAGGCAGGTAATTACAGGGCACCCATGCATGCCTATCCTGCTTGTTTCTGCTTTGCGACAGGACAGTGTAATTACTGGCTTGTACCTTAAGCAGCATCTGTATACCGTGTTTCGGACAGAACAAGACAGGCAGTGTAATTACTGGAAACTGTTTTGTGTCATGCAGCACCTGATTTAAGTGTCTTTCTACAGGACAGGTCTAGTGAGTACTGGGACGACCTATCTTAAGATAGGAGGCAGATTACGACAAGATGAAGATAGGCTACACAAGGAGATAAGTCACCCCACCACTGTTTTCGAAAAAATTTAATGTTGATATTAAATCACGATCAATATCAATGTTGTCTTTTTACCTTTAACCTAAGGATATGAATCCTTGGTCTGATGGATACAGGCATAAACATTTAGTATATTCTAAGTCTATGGATACAGGTGTCATGATAATGACACAAGACATCTGTCGAACATGTCTGTTCAAAATTTTAGTGTCAAAGTTGTAAAAAGTGTTAAAATATGTCCAACCATTGTGGAGGCAGTTTTATTAACTTTAATATTCAGAGACCGTTGAGGTTGATTAAATATCGTCAAAGAGCTCTTTGATATGAAGTTCCTTTCAAGTTCGTAATTAAATTAAATGTATATAAATGAAAGATTTATTTTATGTAAAGGTTCTATGTAAACTTGTACATTTGGAAGGAGGGTTTAAATTGAATAAGGATAATATCTATTTGTAAATTCGAATGCCATGACGACAGTCGGCAAGACGCTATTACGTTCTGCTATCATGTTCTGCTCCCCACCATGGTTCAGGCATTGTCGTGGCGGTGGGGCTCAGTAACCTAGGGTGAGCGGTGCACCTTGGGCGAAGCTAATTGGGCCAAGGGGGCTCTTTGTACCCTTCTTATAAGAAGAGGGGACATAAGAGCAGGGGGGGGCATGGGGTGAGGATGGGAACCTCACCCCATTGTACTGTCCCGACGTTGGGAGGGGTTGTTCTGTGGTGCGGGACAACCTCTCTGTGGAGGTGGCGTCGGTCCCTTGCGGGACTGACTAGCCGTCGAGGTGCCCTGTTTGTTTACTAGATAGACTCTTGCACGCACGAAAAAGCTTGACTTGTCTTGTTCCGCCTGAGCCGAGCGTGCAAGCGAGAGCGCGGAACAAGCGATAGAGAGACACGATCGGCCTAAGCGTTCGGCTTGTGACGCATTATGACGTTATTGCATAAAATTATCGTCCGTAGTAGCCGACTTTACAGACACCAGGTCTTTTTAAATGGAGGAATTAAGGAATTGTTTAATTTTGAGTCTGTGTGTTTGTCTGTGTTGTAAACATACAACAATTCCAGCAGGAACACGTGGTTTATAAGACTTTTGTCTACTTGTAACGTCCTTCTGATATTCTTAGAATGTTTTAACTGGGTCTAATCCTAGTTATATGTATTAAAAACGCGCGTGTGTATGAGTGGATGTTTGTTACTCTTTCATGCAAAAACTACTGAATGGATTTAGATGAAACTTTACAATAATATAACTTGTAAATCAGAATAACACATAGGCTAATTTCCCTAAGCTCCCACGGGAATGAGAAGAACGCGGGTGAAACCACGGGACGCTACTAGCAAGTAAATAAAATGCCCGCGGCAGTCAAAATAACAAAAGATATAACAAAGTAAAAAAAAATAATGCGATAAATTGTATCGCACGGTATACAGAATTGCCCTCCATTCTGTTACAAGCCTCGGCTATTATGGAAACAAAAAACCTTAAAAGCTAGGGTCGCCATGATAGTGCCGAAAATTGGGACATACAGGTAAAAGATGTAAGGTTTAATGATGTGATGGTTGGTGATGGTTTATCAGGATAGACACGGACTGATAATGATGAGGCGTTGTTTTATAATGTACAAATATCACGCATTATAATGAAACAAGTTTTTACAGATAATCGAGGTTTATTAGTATTTTTGCATTCCCTACGTTTCGGATACACAGCAACTATGATTACAAGAGCCAATATTTGCTGTAAAGTATCCAAAACGTTATATACAATCTTTATAAAATCCATAAGAACTGGTTTCCTATAATGATGATGCTGTAAAATAGTTTTTTTAGTACTCGCGAAAACATGGACCTTATGCGTATCTCGAAATCAGACGAGGAGAGTATTAAACTATTACCCCCTTAGACTTTAATACTTATAATAATATATTATTATAAGCGACGATGGTCTGGTGAGTACGGGCTCGGCTTCTTGAGTGAGAGCTGAGAGGTCCGGGTTCGATCCTGACCCCCGTGTTATGCCTATAAATGGCGTTTTCTAAATATCTATGTGCACCTGAACATGAGACCATCGCTTTCTCACCGGTGAAGGACACATCGTGAGAAAACCTGCACGTCCGATGAGATTAAATGTCTTTGAAGTTGTGTGAAGTTAAAATTGGCCGTATTGGGCCAGCGCATAGGTGAACTATGGCCCAAAATCCTCAGACCCGTGACCAACAGACTTTAGTACTTATCTTACATTAAGACCTCTGTGTTTATCCTTTAAAAGGTCAAGTGATGTTGACTTGGTCATGTAGAAAAAGAAACCCATTTTCTAAGTCTACCTAAGTCATTTCAATCCAAAACCTTCCTTCGAGGCCAAAGCCAAACTTTCAGCCTAGGTTTTTACAAAAACACTGTCCTGCTTTATTCGATATCCTGGCTATCCTACACCCACCCCTTTTTGAGGTGATTACTTCCTTGCTTTTTGTTCGCGGCTGAAAATTATTTATTAATGAAGCATTAAGAAACATTAAGTATTTTCACTCATTAACTGATCGCTAAAGTTGTAAAGTTTAAGGTTAACTAAAGTTAATATACAATAATCGGTAACTGTATTCCTTGTAGATAGTGGGTTTGAATCCATTATAATATATCAAGTCGTACCTAATTTGTATCCTACATAAGTTCTTAGTATCGATCGTATCAAAGGGTCATTTAGTGGTTACCTTTTTTTTTTTTCTTTTACGCCGGGAAATGCTCTGAGGCATCCCGCCTGGGGAGTGGGTCTCCCCAGGTGGGTATGTGGGACTCGCTGCGCCCGAAAGGTGGTAAATGGACGCAGTTCTACTCACTAAAACCCGGCGAGTGCCACCAATGCCGCATTGGTGAGGTGCCCCGGATCTGTTAAGCTAAGCCGTAGAGGTGCCCTGTTAGCAAGGGACCGACGCCACCTCCACAGAGGGGTTGTCCCGCACCACAGAACAACCCCTCCCAACGTCGGGACAGTACATGCCCCTTGCTCTTTTGTCCCCTCTTCTTATAAGAGGAGTAAAAAGAGTCCCTCTTGTATCTTGTATTGAACTTCTTATTTGAAGAATTATCATCCGACTACGCAGAAAGATTTAACATTTTATTTAAATTTTCTACATAATAAAGTTTTTCTATATTTTTTATATACTGTTGAACTTATTATTACCCGACTGCACTAGAAGGATGATTACGTCATTTTTTATATTTTACACGCGAGTATTTTTTCAATTACCTTTTTTTATTATGAATGTAATTTTAGATAACATCAAAACTAAAGTTATAGGTACCGTCTAGATCGGTTCCGTTCTCTCGTGTATGATATCAGTTACGTAACTGAAGTTATAGGTACCGTCTAGATCGGTTCCGTTCTCTCGTGTATGATATCAGTTACGTAACTGAAGTTATAGGTACCGTCTAGATCGGTTCCGTTCTCTCGTGTATGATATCAGTTACGTAACTGAAGTTATAGGTACCGTCTAGATCGGTTCCGTTCTCTCGTGTATGATATCAGTTACGTAACTGAAGTTATAGGTACCGTCTAGATCGGTTCCGTTCTCTCGTGTATGATATCAGTTACGTAACTGAAGTTATAGGTACCGTCTAGATCGGTTCCGTTCTCTCGTGTATGATATCAGTTACGTAACTGAAGTTATAGGTACCGTCTAGATCGGTTCCGTTCTCTCGTGTATGATATCAGTTACGTAACTGAAGTTATAGGTACCGTCTAGATCGGTTCCGTTCTCTCGTGTATGATATCAGTTACGTAACTGAAGTTATAGGTACCGTCTAGATCGGTTCCGTTCTCTCGTGTATGATATCAGTTACGTAACTGAAGTTATAGGTACCGTCTAGATCGGTTCCGTTCTCTCGTGTATGATATCAGTTACGTAACTGAAGTTATAGGTACCGTCTAGATCGGTTCCGTTCTCTCGTGTATGATATCAGTTACGTAACTGAAGTTATAGGTACCGTCTAGATCGGTTCCGTTCTCTCGTGTATGATATCAGTTACGTAACTGAAGTTATAGGTACCGTCTAGATCGGTTCCGTTCTCTCGTGTATGATATCAGTTACGTAACTGAAGTTATAGGTACCGTCTAGATCGGTTCCGTTCTCTCGTGTATGATATCAGTTACGTAACTGAAGTTATAGGTACCGTCTAGATCGGTTCCGTTCTCTCGTGTATGATATCAGTTACGTAACTGAAGTTATAGGTACCGTCTAGATCGGTTCCGTTCTCTCGTGTATGATATCAGTTACGTAACTGAAGTTATAGGTACCGTCTAGATCGGTTCCGTTCTCTCGTGTATGATATCAGTTACGTAACTGAAGTTATAGGTACCGTCTAGATCGGTTCCGTTCTCTCTCGTGTATGATATCAGTTACGTAACTGAAGTTATAGGTACCGTCTAGATCGGTTCCGTTCTCTCGTGTATGATATCAGTTACGTAACTGAAGTTATAGGTACCGTCTAGATCGGTTCCGTTCTCTCGTGTATGATATCAGTTACGTAACTGAAGTTATAGGTACCGTCTAGATCGGTTCCGTTCTCTCGTGTATGATATCAGTTACGTAACTGAAGTTATAGGTACCGTCTAGATCGGTTCCGTTCTCTCGTGTATGATATCAGTTACGTAACTGAAGTTATAGGTACCGTCTAGATCGGTTCCGTTCTCTCGTGTATGATATCAGTTACGTAACTGAAGTTATAGGTACCGTCTAGATCGGTTCCGTTCTGTCGTGTATGATATCAGTTACGTAACTGAAGTTATAGGTACCGTCTAGATCGGTTCCGTTCTCTCGTGTATGATATCAGTTACGTAACTGAAGTTATAGGTACCGTCTAGATCGGTTCCGTTCTCTCGTGTATGATATCAGTTACGTAACTGAAGTTATAGGTACCGTCTAGATCGGTTCCGTTCTCTCGTGTATGATATCAGTTACGTAACTGAAGTTATAGGTACCGTCTAGATCGGTTCCGTTCTCTCGTGTATGATATCAGTTACGTAACTGAAGTTATAGGTACCGTCTAGATCGGTTCCGTTCTGTCGTGTATGATATCAGTTACGTAAATTAAGTAAACCTTCATAATGAAATTAATATCTCGGCTACTAATGACGGACCGCAGAGGTTTACCTTTTTTGATTATTATACCCCAGGTTCTGTTACAGTTTTCGATACTAAGGATTGTTTCTAATGTTTACGCGAATTTCACTTTATAATGCAATTAGAGGATCCGAAAGGCGTTGTCCTGTACTGCTTGTACAAAACATTTTTGTTTGGTTTGTGAATCCAAATCGCGAATCCACTTAAGCACACAAATAAAGACCCAACCGTTTAGGATTTCAGTGACATACATACGCACAGATAATTATATTATATCATCATCAGCCTCTATCCGTCCACTGCTGCAACTATAATATATATATATATATATATAAACTAACATAGGCCTCCCTCAATGAACGCCAAGACGGCTGATCCATTGCCAAATATATAAAGTAGTAAATTTCTTTGTTATTTCGTTTCGGCCAACACAAAAAGTCCTATCCCTTGTGTAAAACTTTTATATTATAACCAAAAAAATAAAACAAATCTGTTTTGGTTGGTCAAATATTTATTTTCGAGGAAAATATTATTGTCAAAATGATTAAATATAACTAAAATGGAAACAGTTTAGTTGTAAGATGGTTGTAAGTATTCAAATTTGTAACTTTTCATCATACATATTGTTATCCCACAAAAAACAGTTTCACTGTAAAATGTCGGGCCAAGTACACGTCTAACTATATACACGTATAGCAAAAATAAAAAAATAAACTAATCTTTCAAAAAATATGAAATAAAAAAACCAAGTACACAAAACCTCTCGGATTAAAAGAAACACTTATTAAAAACTGTGAATATTGAAAAAACAATTGGTGTAGTATATTTACAAAAAAAAAAAAGAAAAATTTGCAATCTACAAAAAATATAAATTAAAAAAAGTAATCATTGTGATTTTCAATAATTGCAAAATTTTTGTGGCAAATTTTACAATTGAAAACAATTTTTTAAACGTACTTGGCGCGCGTCATTGAGTACCCCAAATTTTTTCATGGCTAATCTAGAGCTAGGGTAATATTATTCTGTGATCTACAGCCAGGAAATTGGTATGGAAAAGGAGTATAAAAACAACAATTGTTGCAACCATTCTACGCCATGTAGTTGGCCTCACTAATGATTATTTTGATGTCGTCAATCAAATCTATTAGAATTAAAATTCAAGCTCGTACCCATTTCTTTATATATTTCTTATTCCTATTACATTTATACTGATATATGAATATGACGCTTTCTTGCCTTTTAATTGAATCAAGAAATAAGGAAATGATTTTATTACTAGTAAGGTAAAGTACCCAGTAACTGCTCAGAACCACCTTTCCACTCTTTTTATTTGTATATCTGCATTTTTGAATATAGATATACAAATGCAGAGAGTGGGCAGGTACTGGTTCCTGAGCAGGTACTGGGTACTTTACCTTAGATAATGTTTATTAAATTGTTTTTGAAAATTATAACATTAATGAATGCTTGAGGAACACAAACTTCTCGAACTGATAGTTGACATTAATAATTTATCTTAGTGATATTGTGAAGCCATTTACAATACATCGAAAATGACGCGCGCAAAGTACGTTTAAAAAATTGTTTTCAATTGTAAAATTTGCCACAAAAATTTTGCAATTATTGAAAATCACAATGATTACTTGTTTTTAATTTATATTTTTTTGTAGATTGCAAATTTTTCTTTTTTTTTTGTAAATATACGACACCAATTGTTTTTTCAATTTTCACACATTTAATGAGTGTTTCTTTTAATCCGAGAGGTTTTGTGTACTTGGTTTTTTTATTTCATATTTTTTGTAAAGATTAGTTTATTTTTTTATTTTTGCTATACGTGTATATAGTTAGACGTGTACTTGGCGCGACATTTTACAGTGAAACTGTTTTTTGTGGGATATCTCTTTTTTTTGTAAAACATATGTAGTGTCTCTACAGTTTAGAATAGGGATGATAAATAACCAAACCCAACGAGTGCTGTTTTTACACTGACTTTATTGATACATTAAAAATATTATATTGTAATTATATGCTGAACCAACAATGTACGCGTAAGCTAAAATATGATTATTGTACTTTGTACATCTTGGGACACAGAAAAGAAGAGAATGTTATCTAATTCTACATCACTAAAGCGAGTTAATATCAATGCACATATTATTCACTTATTTCACTATCACTGAGTTTCGGTATGGACAGTCGGACAGAACGCGGAACCACACACTTTTCGCCCTTGTTCACACAGATGATTGGATTCTGTACACTGGCGCTGGTGCTTGGAGGAACTCCTCCTGATGATGGCTGCTGCTGGGTAGACAGGTCCACGTTAGTGGTCTCCATGGTTCGCAGTACCACCGGCGTAGTCTCAACCAATGCCAGGGCTATCTTGAATCGTGTATTTGTCTTACGGACACGACGGACGACGTAAATGCACGTCACTAGTATTAGCAGAATCAATGTGACATAAATTGCAGTATAGTGATGTACATCGTGTACACTGATGGACGAGTAAACCAAGTCAGATTGTTCCTTTATATTCTCTAATTGTCTTTCCATTTTAGTCCAAGTACGGTTATGGTTATCTGGTATAAATAGTTCAGGTAATGTCGTGTTCAAAATATTATTTAGAATTGAAAATTCAGGTACGTTAGGTATGTTTGCTTGCGTACGCAACTTTGTCAGATAATTTGAATGTCCGTAAATCGTTATCGATTTGCTCTTCAGTACACATCCCTGACCTATGTCTATGAGTCCGTTTCCCCTCAAGTTCATTAGTTCCATTCTGTCAGAACAAAATATCCGCACTAGGCAGTTATCACAGCAAGAGAATAACCACCTGTTATTGGCACGTAACTTGATCCACCGCTCTTCGCACCTGTTTGCCTTAGTAGCGCATAATGTTATATTATTTGTAGTTATGTTACAAAAAGTATGACTAATTTGTTGTTCATAAATCGGTTTATCGAAGGCACATAAAACTTTTCCTGAGGTTAAATGCATACAAAAATGTGTGTCTTCTTCGGATAATAGAATTAAAAACTCCTTTCGTAAATTAAATGCTATGTATGGTGTTATAGTTTCTATGATGTAATTATTCCAGGGGATGCTGTATATTTTATCTAATTCAAACGATTCTTTTGCAATTAAAGGTATTTTTATTTCTATGACTAAGTATGATCGTCCGACCTTTGAGCTGATCTTCATAACTTTATACAATTCTTGTATATTTTCTTCATTTATTGGTAAAGTTACATCACCTCTTAATTGACTGGATATGATATGCATTTGTTGTTGTAATTGTTCTAAAGGTATTAAATGAGCGTCCAAGTGGCCGTGAGATAAATCAGAAATCGTATCAATTAGATTATCTTGTATACGTCTTAGATTGGATATTAAAATCTGTGCGGACAAAATTTCCGATATAATATTAATTTTATGTTCGTGGTCAGATTGTACTCGATTCAACTTAGAAGTGTAATTAAATAAATGTGACTGTACCATGCTAAATTGTTTATTCATTATTTCCTCATTTCTGCGTAGAATATTAGATTGTGCCTCAATAACGCTTGTTTGATTTTTAAGTAAACCTCGCAGATGATTTGTATCATAGGAATTTTTTTCGATATCCTTTTCGTATCGTTTCAGGAATCGGTCATCTAGAACTCCAAATAATGAATTAGCTATATAGCCCACACCGTTTATCAAGCCTCTCTTCTGCCTTTTCTTGTTATCAATTTGTAACAATCGGTCGTAATGACCAAGTTCCGATAGTTCATGTTGCAGTTGTTCTGTTATACTAATATACTGCGGCGAAAGCTGCGATGTATCTTCTTGTATATGTTTTACGTAGTTATTTAAATAAATCAATCCGGCCCAGTACGTTGTCATGTTGTAGTAAACAACTAACTTCCACTCATCTCTAATTAAGTTGATGTCGAATTGTTTATCAAAATAGAGAGTTTGGCTTGAATTAAAATATGATACATTGTAAGTACTCTGTGAGGGTGTAATTGTAAATAAAAACGTTAAAAGCGTAATGAATATAAAGTTACATAACTTATGTCGCCGAGGACGACATCGCGGCTGGTGTTGTGGCTCATTTGAATGAGTTGTATTTCGTTGGTTGGTTGGCTGGTCAATATCACTTGAGCTGTTGTTGATCTGTGTGGTATCTTCCTCTTTAACAGGAAGTCTGGAAAGTTTTATAATCGGCCTTTTAATCACCCCGTTTTTAGTTCTTACCGAAACGACTCTCACGTATCCATCGCTCCCTGGATGTACCTGGGTTATCCTTCCTAGAGCCCATTTTCCTGGGGGTAAATTCTCTTCTTTGACAAGAACAATGTCATCAACTTCCATGTTCTTTGATGGACTCTGCCATTTAGATCGCACTTGGAGTTGATGAAGGTATTCTGAAGACCATCTTTTCCAGAAGTTTTTATTCATAGTCTGCACCATGTACCATCTGGTGCTAAGGTTCAACTGATCAGGATCAGTCTGCGGCCGAGACAACAAAGGTTCTCCGATAAGGAAATGTCCTGGAGTCAGATAATCGTCGTCAGGATTCTCTGTCAGTGCAATTAAAGGCCGTGAGTTAAGACATGCCTCTATCTGATGTAAAAGCGTGCTAAACTCTTCAAATGTAAGTCGCTGCTCGCCAATTACTCGTCGGAGATGATATTTCAGTGATTTGACGGCGGCTTCCCACAAACCACCTGCAGATGGGAATGAAGGCGCGTTAAAGACCCATTCAATGTTAAAATTATATATGTTTGTGAAGAAATTTTTGTCGATCGTCGCCAAAATTTCTTTGTATTCCTTTTTCAATAATCGGTTAGCACCCTTAAAATTTGTTCCATTATCACTATATACATGACTTGGGGTGCCACGCCGGGCACAAAACCGACGAAAGGCTGCAAGAAAGCCAGGGGTGCTGAGGTTCAGATACGAGCTCTAAATGAACGGCCTTGGTTGATAAGCATACGAATACTGCGACGTATCCTTTCGTTGTTTTTATACCGCGGCCCTTTTGAGCTTTAATTTCAAAGTGACCAGTAAAGTCCACACCTGTGTGGCTAAATGGACGAGAAGGTGTGACCCGTGGTGGCGGTAGGTCGGCCATAATCTGTTGGTGATTTTGGTGACTATAACGCCTGCACTTAACACATTTACGTAATTCTCTCTTGACAGTACGGAGCCCGCTAAGTATCCAATATTTGTATCTAATGTGTGCCAGTGTGAGTCTGGGCCCTCCATGTAAGGTCAAGGAATGAGCTTGTTGAATTATAAGATCAGAAAGGCGACTGTGGCTGGATAGAATTATGGGATTTTTTGAACAACCATCCAGATAGGATTTATTTAGCCTTCCTCCAACCCTCAGTAATCCGTCGTCTCTACTAATATAAGGATTTAGAGATAATATCTTACTACAGTTAGGTAATCTCTTACCCTGTTTTATACAATTAATCTCATCCTTAAATTCAATTGACTGTACTGTCTTAATTATAATATTATACGCGCATTCCAATTCAATAGCCAACAAATATGACTTATGTGGCACATTATGTTTGTTATGCAACCACTGAATGTAACGTGATAGCCAGCCCACTGTCTTTGCGACTCGTGTCAACGAACTGCACTCATTTATTAATTGTAATATTAATGTCTTATGTTTTGAATCGGATAAAGTTGCGTTCACACTGGAGTTAGTAATTTCTTCATAGGTCGGTAAATGAGTTATATTTTTGATAGAATTGACATCAAGCTTGTTAAGCCATTCAGGACCCCACCATAAATGATGTGATTCTAGTTGATTGACTGTTAATCCTCTAGTGGCACAATCTGCGGCATTTTGATCTGAACTTACATGATGCCATAGAGACGGTTTGATGATGTCTACAATCCTTTGCACTCTCTTCGAGACAAATTTCGGCCACCTGTTATTGTGACCTTGAATCCATGCCAGTACAATAGTAGAGTCACTCCAGCAATGCATCTCATAATGAACATCTGTTAGCGCAGCTAGAACCTTATCTACGAGACTTGCCAAAAGATGTGCGCCACATAACTCAAGCTTCGGTAAAGTCAACTTGTTCTTTAATGGAGCTAGTTTTGTTTTCGCTGTTAGTAATCTCGTTGTGCACTCGCCTTTATTGTTAGTAGTCGTCACGTATACAACGCACGCGTAAGCTTTTTCCGAGGCATCGCAGAACCCATGTATAATATACTTATGATCATCACCTAATAATCTTGGTAATTCAATTTTATCTAGCTGTTGAAAATCCTGTTTTAATATTTTCCAATCACTAATTATCTGCGAGGACAGCTCATCATCCCAACTCAATTGTTGTTCTGACCAAGTTCTTTGAAATAAAACCTTAGCTCTGATAGTGAGGGGTGAGAGCCAGCCCAGCGGATCAAATATCTTCGAAATATTAGAGAGCAGTTGTCTTTTTGTAAGATGATCGTCACTATTCATATCTGTAAATTTATTTTGAAAACTAAATGAGTCCGTTTTAGGACTCCAACGTAACCCTAGAGTTTTTCGTGACTCAGCACATCTGAAATCTAGAGAAATGTCCACCTGTTCATGTGTTAAATTTTGTGTTAATTCTGTACTATTACTTGACCATTTTCTAATATTCATACCAGCCCTCTTAAAAATGCCAATAATTTGTATTTGTAATTCTCTTGCCTTCTTCACTGAGCTCTCACCTGTTAGAAGATCGTCCATATAAAAAGACGTCAGTATAGCCTGCGCGGCTAGTGGATACTCTTCTTTATTATCTAACGCCAGCTGTTTTAGGGTTCGCATGGCAAGATATGGCGCTGCTTTGGTTCCGTATGTAACCGTCGTTAATTGATATTCTTGCAATAAGTCTTGAGGCGTGTCTCGCCATATAATTCGCTGTAAATGTTGGTCACAGTCTCTTATGTATATTTGTCGAAACATTTTTTCGATATCTGCCGTGATGACGATTTTATGTTTACGCCATGATAAAATAAGACTATGTAAATCGTTTTGTAGGTTAGGGCCTTGTAACATCAAATCGTTTAAGCTATAACCTGACGAAGTTTTTGCTGACGCATTGAATACGGTTCTTAATCTAGTAGTTGTGGATTCTGCCTTTAATACTCCATGATGTGGTAGATAATATGATAACTGCTCCCTTTTTGTAACAGGCCGCATGTGACCTAGGTTTAAATATTCGTTCATGAACTGTTTATAATTCAAAGAAAACTCGTAATTTTTTGTCATTTTATTTTCTAAATTATAGAATTGTGCGACAGCTTTTGATTTAGAGACCCCCAGATGTTTTTCGTAATCCTGTTTCATTGGAATGGCCACTTCATATTTTCCGTCTGGTCGACGCCTTGTGGTCGACTGGTATAACTTTTCACAATACTCTCCTTCCTCTGAACGTACACTTGAAGTACTCTGAATCTCTTCCAGTTCCCAATACTTAGAAATCTCCGATAAGTCATTTAATACGACACAGCAGTTAAATGTTCGTACGTCTCCTGACAATATCCAGCCCATTCGAGTCTGTTGTGCCACAGGCGCCTTGTTAGGGCCCTTGATGAGGCCCTCCATTATGATGTCAGAGTACACACTTGCATCCAACAGCAGGTCAATAGGTCTAGATATGTTGTAGTCAGGATCAGCAAGCTTTATGTGTTGCAGGTGTGACCATGGCTGTTTATTAAATGTTCCATTCGGCAAGTTATTAATTACCTTATTTATGACTAACGCTTGGGTTGAAAATTGATAGTCATCGTATATAGACATACAATTCAACGTAATGACTCCCTTGCTTTGTTTCGAACCATATCCTATACCAGAAATTGAGGCGTGATGGTTTTGCCTAGGGAGACCTAGTAGCTGGGCCGCGTGCTCCGAAATTAAAGAAATTTGAGAGCCTTGATCCAAAAGGGCTCTTAATACAATGTAAGAACCGTCGTAGGCTTGAATTTTTAATAATAAGGTTGTTAATAAAATCTCTTCATTATCCGCGGCTACGTAATTCACATTATGGTTTTTATTAAGTGTATAATTATTATTATGTGCGTTAGAAGTAGGTGTGTAACTCGATGGCGCACTTGTTGTGACGGCAGGCTTTACTTGCGTAAATGATGACGTTGTATATGTGGTATTTGGTAAGACTGAAGGTTCCCTAAAAACGGTATAATATCCCTCATGAAGAATGGTGTTGTGGTCACCCTGACATTGTTTACAACGTTTAGCAGAATTACATCCATTAACATCATGTTTGTAAAGACAATTTTTGCAAATATTTAATTTCAAAACCGTCCTCATTTTCTCTTCGGCCGACAGCTTGGCAAATTTATTGCATTTAAATAGAATATGAGTTTGCTGACATAGAGGACAGCTCCACGTGCAAGTCGCTGTAGCTTGATAATGCGATTTTGCATTATATTTACCTTTTATGAATGTTTTCGTGTTGTTAGAGGGATTTAAATGAGACAGACAGGGCTTTGTTGTATAAGGTTGAGGTTTTCTTTTTTCAATAGGCTCTAGAGCGGTAAACTTATTTTCTAAGAAATTCATAAGCTCATCCAAAATGGGCAGTTCTCGTGGACATCTACGGTTTTCTTGATAGTCACGGTAAGTTTCGGGATCTAATTTCTTCGTTATTAGGTGTACTATTAGCGGATCCCACGTAGAAGTATTAATGCCTAGATTTTGTATTGCATTTAAACATTCCATAGAGGTATCATAGAGGCGTCTTATTTCATAAGCCGATTGTTTGTATGAAACTGGCTGGTTTAAAAATATTTCTATCTGTTTTGTAAATAATAATTGATGATTATTATACCTGTGTGTAAGAAGCTCCCACGCAGTATCGTAATTTTCTGCTGAAATATACAGATGTTGTATGAGACGCTCAGCTTCTCCTCTCAATTTACCTTTTAGGTGTTGCATTTTTTGACATTTCGTTAGTAAACTGTTGTTATGTATACTCTCGGAAAACAAGTCGTAAAATGTAGGCCACTGTGTATATTTTCCAGTAAATACTGGGATGTCAATTTGAGGCGTGGCTTGTTGCATGTGAGCTGCAGAGGCAAATTTTTTTATTAAGCGAACGCTTAATATCCTTGTAACGATTTTCATGGTAAGAAAATTCATTGTCGTAGTTCAAATCAGTCCCCTGTAACATATTGTCAATTTGAAGATGTAGGGAATCTATGTTGTTCCAGCGTAACTGAATATTGCGCAACTCATCTTCTAGCTCCCATTTGTCGCAAATTTTTTCCATGTCGATGCTGTTAATTAATCTAGTGAACGCTCTAAAATTAGTCCTTTGAAGGGATAAAAACTCCTTAATTTCTTTACTTGTTTGTACCTGTTGTGGCGGTGCTGGCGGCGCCTGTGCTGGCGGCAGCGATGTGGACGGTAGCGGTTCTGAAGGGTAATCTGCTATAGGGAAATCAACGGACAAACCTGTTTGCTCTGGTTTTGTTGGTTGGTAAGAAGAAATCTTGTACCGGACATTATTATAAAATTGACGCGCATCCTCGTACTGATTCTCATCGAAGTAAGGTATGTGAAGATGGCCTGACGCACTGAGTTTGTCGTTATTACTGTTGAAGTCGGCCCAGAGCTTGTCTAAGCTCTCAAGCCTGGCGTCTAGGTAATCACGTGTCTTGCGGGTTGGTGAATCCTTCTTAAAGTTTATTTCAATGCGCTTAATTTTTTCCAAAATTTCATTCTGTTGTTGAATTAATTTATCCATTTTGGTAAAATAAATATGGAAAGATCTTACTTGTATTTGTTGGTTTACTCTCCTGTAGGTGCTGTTGCGACTCCCGTGCCTCACGTGTCCACGTGTCTATTTTACACTTCACTAAAGTTTTTGACTGTACGTCACTGTAACTGTTCGTCACAAAATGTTAAGACTGTTCGTCACAAGTTTAAAAGTTACTGGTATACCTCACTATACGTAACGCGACAGCGAGGTCCTGTAGGTATGTTCGAAGGACCAAAAAATTTTGTAGTGTCTCTACAGTTTAGAATAGGGATGATAAATAACCAAACCCAACGAGTGCTGTTTTTACACTGACTTTATTGATACATTAAAAATATTATATTGTAATTATATGCTGAACCAACAATGTACGCGTAAGCTAAAATATGATTATTGTACTTTGTACAACATATATTAATTAACATAATTACATTTCAAATATTTTAAATATTTATACTTCTTGAGTAATTCATTTCAAATACTTTAAAAATTTAAACTTAAACTTCTTGAGTATTTCATCAAAATTTTTATTCATAAATTTTCTCAAATAATTTAATAATAAAAGAGGTTAGTACTATTACAATACTTTTACTTTAAATGACGCTTGCGACTGACCAATGCAACATCGTCATATTTTTTCAAATGTTATTTTGATTTTCAAAATTAACATAGAGCATGCATTCCCGTTATTCTTCCTGTTTATATATTGAGAGTGTAAAAGGGAAAGTTAGATACCAGATGGCGCAACATGCAACTTGACCGGCAGTTCAAATCAACAATTAAATTAAAGTAAATTATTATATTTGCTTATTAGTAAATCATGTAATAATACGCTCAAATATGTAATTAAAAAATTTAATATTTTTTGTTCTTGTCCAATATATGATTCATTATTATTTACCCTAAATTTATTAAGTTATAGTTGGATACTACCATGCCTTCAGAATAAAAAAAAAATCAAAACTTTAGATGTATTACTTTCTTTATTGTTTTCTTAAGAATAATTCAAATCCAACTCCATACGAAGAAAGTCATAAATTTACTTGATACCAATGTACTTATTATTATGTTTATTGTCCTTTAAGGCCTTTAAATATTCTCCTTTCCAGAAGCTAAAAAAATGTAAAACAGTAAGGAAATAACTTCAAATGAAAATAATTAAAATTAAGAAATACTACACACATCATGTCTCGCAATTTTTGTTTACAACCAGCTCTTTTCCGCTTAAAGTTTTTTTTATTGCACGGTCTATAACAATGGGAAAACAAATTGTATTGACATTATAATAAAAGTATAACAAATCAGAAATTTGAAGTAAAATTACTTACATAATATCATAATCAATACTGAAATTAACTTGTCTGTCTATATTTGATTATTGGAACAAATATAAGTCATCAACATAATATAATGCTATAACAATTTTTACATCATTATTCATTTTTGTAAAAACACATGGCTCTATACGACTCCTTTTGAAACCTAACTGACATAAACATTGCTCCACTCTCTAATACCATGATCTAGATGACTGCTTTAAACCATAAATTACTTTGTTTAACAATCTTATTCTTATTTGAATCACAATTAATAACTAGTTGAACCTTATAAATGTCCTCTTTAAGAAAACCATTTAAGAATGCTGTTTTAACATCTAAATGAGTGACATCTAAATTTAACTGTACAGATAGTGCGAACAATAATTTCAAAGTAGAATGTCTGACATCTGGTGAGAAAGTCTATTCATAATCAATACCAGGCCTCTGTGTAACCTTGTGCCCTTAGCCACTAAACATGCTCTGTAACATACACTATTATCACTATTTAATTTCCTTTTATATACCCACTTGCACTGTACTAAAGTTTAATCAAAAGGTAATTCACTCACAGGAACCCATGCATCATTTTCTTCAAAAGCTTGCATGCAGCTTTTCCTCTATTGCCTCATTCTACTCTCCAGAGCTTCATGGACACAGACTGGATCATTAGTAACATTTGGACTCAACGTTGTACATATATTTGGAAATCTATAACGCTCTGGCAGCTTTTTTATTCACTTAATATGAGTCCCCCTTTACTAAAAGTAAATGGTACTGGTTCCTCATTTTCTTCTTCAGATTGCTGTCTGTGTATGATATTCCCGTAACTGCTCTTCTTCTCTTCTTGGTTTGCTACAGTCACCAAACTGTTTTTTCTATTGTAAACATAACAGCATTTCTCCGTTAACTCCACATTGTTTCCATTCTTGATAAGTTGACTAATGTAAATCAAGGGTTGGCTTAATAGTAGAGTATGGCAAAAATTTAATACCAATTTAATTGGTAGGAGATGAAGTCAAGAAACAAACTCCAGTGGCATTTATTATGCGGTTATGTCTAATTTTTAGAGTTTTGTCCGAATAAAATCGGTTGAAACTAAATAAAAAAATAAATTAAAATCACATTAAAGCACCACAATTACATAGATAGAGATAGTACATCTCACTTTGTTAAATAATTTTGTTATTTCTCGAAAAATAATTAGACTGTATTATCATTTTTCTTTCCAATTGGCATTTCTGTTGGAACCGGCTAAGACCTGAGGCCATGCTGCCATATCTGTTGTGTTAACAAAAATATCTTGTCTGTGCTTTGGAGAAACGGCGGAAAATGTCAAAAAGCGCGGCTCTGCCCCTCTAGCACCCATCAATCAACTATCACTTCCCATTCTATTCACCCAGAACAGTTCACCATAATATTCGCCAACGAATCACATTATATATTACACAGATTAAGTTTTAATAACAAACACTACAGAAAACCATCAGAACAGTCCTACAATAGAAAACCACTCCAGAACAGTTGTCCACAATATTCGCCAACCAATCACAATATATACAGTTTTTAAAACAAACACTAGTAAATCACTCAGAATGAACAAAACACAAAATAACAATCAATTAACGGGAAACTGGGAAGAAACGAAGAAGATTGAGCTCTTAACAGAAACGAATATATAAAACAAAAGACGTTTATCAAATAAAAAATACGACAGAAAAAATATATTATACGAAAGACGTTTATCAAATATAAAATATGACAGAAAAAATAAATAAAAATAAGCTATAGAGAATACAAAAAAAAAACGAAATACTTAATTTTTAATACAACACCGTATATTGATAACGATAGGCAGCATGGCCTTTAGCCTTTGCCTATTCCGATAGGATAAAACTAAAAAACAAGCAACCAACTTCGATGTCAAAACTCAAAATTCTCACTGTAACGTCATATAAAATATTTTCTCTAATCCTCTTTAATCGCAAAACGGCGCAAGCAATAATTTTCATGTTTGAAATGTATTAAATAATTGCTGAGACCCAATAATTTTTTGTAATATGTGTAAAATTCGTAAAAAGAAACATTAAAAATAGTGTGAAGTCTTAGTGTTTTGGCAATAATAACAAAATTTAGCCCCAAAAATATGAGGAGGTTATGTTTACATATGTCTCGAGAATATATACACAGTGCCTCACGCCAAACTACTTGGATGTGTTCTTGGCGCTAGACACTAACGTGTCTCCTGATTATTATTTATGTCAATGTTAATTTTAGACAGGTATTTAATTATTGGTTATTTTTTATGTCATAAGGAGGCAACCGAGCAGTCGGAGCCTTATGGTTACTACCGACGCTTATACACATCCGCACAACCAAAAGTTATGCAAATGCATTGCCCTCCTTCCACCTATTCCCCCCAATGGGCCACTGGAAACTCACAAACCGCACGAAACGTGACAGCACTGTCACTTTACGCCGGTGTTGTGAGCGAGAGGTACCACCCCGGTCATGCCCGCCCAATACGGCTGCAAAGCAGCATGACACTACCTCTTAATAAGTTTCAACGAAATATTAATTACAACAAACTAGTTGCATGCCAAACACCATTCTAATGTACCATTTTTATTGCTTCAACCACAGAATAATAGTACTCGTATGCTTAAACTAAGTTTTTTTTTTTTTTTTTTTAATGTTAGTTGGATAGGCAAACTGGCAAACGTGCCACCTGATGGTAAGTGGCTGACGTCGCCCATGAACATATACTAGTTTACCTGGAACGAGTCCAGGCAACTCATTTATGTGTTGTCTATCCTGAGACATAAAATGTTAAGTCTCGGTGCCAGTAATTACACTGCCTGTCTTGTCTTGGGAAATGCTCTGAGGCATCCATCGGGGGAGTGGGTCTCCCCGGCGGGTATGTGGGACTCACAGCGCCCGAAAGCTGGTAAGTGGACGCAGCTCTACCCACTAAAACCCGGCGAGTGCCAGCAATACCGCCTTTGGTGAGGTGCCCCGCAAGGGACCGACGCCACCTCCACAGAGGGGTTGTCCTGCACCACAGAACAACCCCTCCCAACGTCAGGACAGTACAATGGAGTGAGGTTTCCGTCTTCGCCCTTTGGCCCCTGCTCTTTTGTCCCCTCTTCTTATAAGAGAGAGTCAAATAGCCCCCTCGGCTCAATTTTTTTCGGCCAAGGTCCTGGGCTCACCCTAGGCTACTGAGCCCCACCGCCATGTCAAGGCCTGAAACATGGTGGGAAAGATGGTGGTACCCATGCTTTATGACAGATAGCTGATGTTATAAGGAGTAACTTACGGTGCGGGCGACAGCTACTACGAAACATATTAATAATAAATAAATATGTGACTTTGGATGTTAGAGATAATCTTCGAAACTATTGTTTTTCTTTATGTTATTTTTTTGCCACAAGGAGGCAACCGAGCAGTCGGAGCCGTATGGGTTACCGACGCACATAGACATTCTTACAACCAAAAGGTGGGGGCAGATGTGTTGCCTACCTTTTCCCTATCCTCCCAATGGGCCACCGGAAACTCACAAACCGCACAAAACGCGCATGCATAGATGCGTTAATTATTTATACGATTTAAAAAATCATCACAAGTATAATGATACGTTATCACGGCTGTTAAACAATAATGATCACCCCGCATACACCTGTAGAACTAAGTCAACGCGGGCGAAGCGTGCAAGTAGTCCCTTTTAAACAAGTTACAAAGATTTCCTGCATGTAATTACTTGAATAACGTCCTGTAACCGTTCTGACCCCACTGTCACCTCAGACCACTTCACTCGGGGTGACGGAGGTCACCCAATACCGGCACCCTCAGCCCTCACGTCACCCTCAACCCTTTGAAGGGCTGCAATTGTGTCAAAAGGACTTTTATCGGATGGTCTGTCGTTTTGTTTGAGCGTGTTAGTCAGTACTAGCTGGGGTTGCGACTTCGAATCCGACAATGGTAGATTTTATGGAGAAGTATGTGTGAAAAAATAGGCGTAGATGTCTTCATATAAAATTAAATGTAAAGTTATGTATTGTTGACACTAAAACAGCTAAAAGATTTGAGAAACTGTCCTCTCATATTTTCGTAATTTTTCAAGGTTCGTTGTCCTAAAAATCCTTCATAATCGTGAAGATATTTTAACTTTTCGGATCAGGATAAGGGACAGAGGGAGTTAGTATAATATATCCTTTGTTACGCGAGGATGACATTCTATAAAAATATTTGAAGAGGGTGGTCCGAGTGATGTAAGACCGGGCTTGGAAACTAAATAGTACTTGTTTTATGATACGAATATTATTTATTTCGGGGTTGTATGGGATCCCTAATAAAAAGTGAGATGCAAGTGGCTGTTAGGCAACACCAACAATAAGGGGTAGTGCCATGCTGTTATGCACGACCAGGGTGGTACCTCTCGCTCACATAACACCGGTGTCAAGTGATAGCTATGCTGTCGCGTTTCGTGCAGTTTGTGAATTTCCGGTGGCTATTGGGGGGATCGGGAAAAGGAAGGCAACACATCTGCATAATCTCTGGTTGTGCAGATGCTGGGCGTCGGTAGTCTAAAGCTTCGACTGCTCGTTTGCCCTCCAATACTATAAAAAGACGATCTATTTTGAGACCAAGATTAAGCAATTCGTAATGATGTGAGAAAACAAAATAAAGTTTAAGGTCAAGTAATTGAGATCAGTCACTAAAAGGATCTAAACCTTTAAACCAACCTTGACGGTAACCTACTGTTTTTTTCAGCAGACATAACTGGCTTCCCCGTGTACCAGACCAGCGCGAGTCTCTTGCATTTGAGGTCCCTGCTCAAAGGTTCGCTGGATGTGTGGGCTTGAATAACTCAGTAACAAGCTAACATTAAAATATACTACTAGCAGTTGCTCGCAGCTTCGCGTTAACTTAGGTTGATAGCCGTATATGGGGTGGTGATGATCATTTTGATTACATCCTTTATTATGATACAATCTATCATACATTGCCAAATTTTAATGAAATATGAAGCGGTTTAAGCGCTTTTTAACGCTTTCAGCGTTGCAAACAAACTCACTTTTACATTTTGTTTTAGAATTTTGCAAGTGTAAACTCTTAAAATATCCGAAAAGAAAAAAAAATATCAGTTTAATAACTCAGTAACATAAATACGTACAATTAAAAAAACTCGAGGTAGCAAAAAAGATTCTGGAAATTGGTTTAAAAAAAATAAAGCAAAATTTTCCGAAAATCACAAAAAACTTTTACAATTTCTTTACAATATAAATTTTACTTTTGACAATTAAAAATATGTAAATTTGCTCGTAATTTGTTTCTTTTGAGGCATATTTAAATTAAGACTAGATGTGCCCTCTGTTTTTGTAGATTTGTCTTGTTAAGGGACTGGACGTAACGGTTTTTTATTGAAGTGAAACTTTTTTATCGGGGTTGGAAAAAAAATTAGTGTGATGTGTGTTTTGTATTGTGTGTGCCACTCATAACAAATTGTGAGAAATTTATGACTAGCTGTAATCTCTACCCCACCATGGTTCAAACCTTGGGCGAAACCAATTGAGCCCAGGGAGCTGCTCTCTGTATCCCTCTTATAAGACGAGCGGACAAAAAAGCATGGAGACAAGGGGCGAGAATGTCATCCTCACATAGGATGGGGAGGAGTTGTTCTGTGGTTCGGAACAACCCCACAGTGGAGGTGGCGTCGGTCCCTTGAGGGACTAACTAGCCGTTGAGGTGCCCTGTTCCTTAACAGATCCGGGGCACCTCACCAAAGGCGACATTGGTGGCACTCGCCGGGTTTTAGTGGGTAGAGCTGCGTTCATCTTACCATCTTACGGGTACAGTGAGTCCCACATACCCGCCTGGGGAGTCTTCCGTCCCGCGCGGGATGCCTTAGGTATGATGCCTGTAGTCTCCAGCTTCACCTGCGATAATTTTACTTATATTAAGTAGAATACCTTTCTATGTCCCGACGCAAACAGATGAGTGATATAGAATACGGCCGACGTATCTTGGCGAAGCCGAAGTTCGCGCATATGGTTGCTCAATAGCTATCTTAGGAACCAAATGGTGGCGTGAGGCGACGTGCGGGGGACGGTGGTCTAGGCTAGAGATGGACCTTATGTAAACACAATCAATCATTTCAATCAAATATCGCAATCGATTACTTTTATTGATTTTTGTATATATATGATATTAAACGAAATAGATTTACAAAATATATAGTTAATTTTGTTGTTTATAAACGAGATACTTACCGGTGGGAGGGATGCGCTGTGCCACGCTCCCGGCTGCATGGGCATCATCCTTTTTTTTTCTTTAACGCCGGGAAGGCATCCCGCTGGGGAGTGGATCTCCCCACGCGGGTATGTGGGACTCGCTGCACTCGAAATCTGGTAAGTGGACGCAGCTCTACCCACTAAAACCCGGCGAGTGCCACCAATGCCGCCTTTGGTGAGGTGCCCGGATCAAATGAGCAAACAGGACACCTCGACGTCGGGAGAGTACAATGGGGTGAGGTTCCTGTTCTTATAAGTCCCCTCTTCTTATAATAAGTTCTTATAACTTCTTATAATAAAAGAGCCCACTCGAGACAATTAGCTGCGCCCAAGGTACTGGGCACACCTTAGGCTGACACTGAGCCCCACCGCCACGTCAAGGCGTGAAACATGGTGGGGATGGGTATCATCCTGCTTGTTTATACCATGAAACAGGTTTGCTGTGTTTCGGAGAGAAGCGCAAAATAGGCAGTGTAATTACTGGCACCGAGACTTAACATCTTATTTAACATCATAGCATCTCAGTATAGGCAACGCATAATAAATGAGTTACCTGGGCTAGTTCCAGGTAAACTAGTTTATATTCATGGGCAACGTCAACCACTTACCATCAGGTGGCACGACTGCCAGTTTGTCTATCAAACTAACATATAAAAAATACATTTCAACTATAATAAAAAAACTAATAAAATTTAATGTTCTCGGTTGAAAGACATGATTCATTTGAATATTGGTATTAGTAGCTATCTATTAACCTACTACTTAAGTAACGACTGTTTAAGAAAATTTCATACCTCCTTATAAAATAAAAATCAAATATATTTTTATGACGTATTATATAAAGTCAATTGATTTTAATAAAAATCGATTAAACAACAACCTCAGGCACGCGTATTGCACATCCTTTTGGTTACTTCGTAAAGCTTCGTGCTTATACGGCAATACTCGGTACACAGTAGTATCTGTCACACCTTAGCATTAGTGTCATATTCGTGTCGCTATCTTTGTCTTGAGGACAGTCGGTTACAAAAGGTTTTGTTCTTATTTGTTATTTATTTATTATTTTTGTTTATTGTTACGTTTGTTTTTTAAATCTCATCGAGATGGTGTGGGCTCTCACTAAAGGGAACATAGCCGCTAAAAACGTCGTCTGGAATGTAACACTGACAATCGACTTCGTATTATACAGAAAAAGGTAAATTTAATAGGCCAGGAAGAATGGAGTGCTTTATGCAGAAAAGCGATCGAGTTCGAAGATGAATATAGGAAGAGCGACCACATTATTGACGAAATGCGGAACAATTCATCACTAATACAGTTTCAATGTATGGTACACATTGTACGCAAGGGGCCGGCGACTTTATGTTAAGGATTTCCCCCTAAGCGACAGTGATTAAATAATAGTAATTAATTGTAAATATATAAAAAGCCGATAGGATGATTCCATTGCGATGGGCAGCATTCAGTAAGCTTAGCCATCCCACCATGGATCAAGCCTTATTATGGCGGTGGGGCTCAGTAGCCTAAGGTGAACCCAGCACCTTGGGCTATGAAATTGAGCCAAGGGACCTGCTCTTTGTACTCCTCTTATAAGAAGAGGGGACAAAAGAGCAGGAGGACAAGGGGACGAGGATGGAAAACTTACCCCGCTCAGAGTATTTGCCGGCGTAAAAGAAAAAAAAAGCTTAGCCATATTCTCACATTGTCTATTGCCTAGAGTTTGAAGACGAAAGTCTTCGACCAATGTGTTCTCCCCGTGATGACCTATGGGGCAGAAACCTGGCCTCTAAATTTAAGACTGCTCGGTAAGTTACCGGTGGGAGGAAAGCACTGTGCCACGCTCCCGGCTGCATGGGTACCACCATCTTGCTTGTTTCTCCCGTCAAACAGCTTTGCTGGTTTCGGAGAGAAGGGCAAGACAGGCAGTGTCATTACTGGCACCGAGACTTAACATCTTATGTCTCTGGAATCTGGATAGGCAACACATAAATGAGCCGCCTGGGCTCGTTCCAGGTAAACTAGTTTATGTTCATGGGCGACGTCGACCACTTACTATCAGGTGGTACGTTTGCCAGTTTGTCTATCCAACTAACATAAAAAAAAGTCAAAGTGGTATGGAGCGTGCTATGCTGGGTGTTTCTTTGACAAAAAAGATTCAAAACGAAGACATCCGCTAGAGAACTAAGATTACCGATATCACGCAAAGAATAAGCTCATTGAAGTGGCAGTGGGCTGGTCACACACTCAAGAGGTTCAAAATAAAAAAATAAAAACAAAAAAGAGTGAAGACCACGTTTAGGTAGACGAAGTGTTGGTCGGCCATTGACCAGGTGGGAAGACGATCTTGGTCGGTCCGTGTTGGATGCGAGTGGCGAGGGATCGGTCGTCTTGGCGTTCATTGAGGGATGCCTAAGTTCAGCAGTGGGTGGATGGAGGCTGATGATGAAGTGTAAATATATAAAAATTATTAAGTATAAATAATATTGTGTGTTTGTGATAAAAATCTGCCACTATCAAAAGGTATCGAAATGATTTTTATTTTATTTATATGTTATTTTTGTAGCTTATGTCTAAAACTTTTTGATATATTTTTTAGACTTGGTTACTTTACTTGGGAAATTTTATTCGTACATTGGTTTATAAAAAAAATGGTAGTAACAGTTTTCTTCACGAGTGTACATGCGTGAAAGTTCGCAGAGCCTATGTTCAGACTCGCCAAGATACGTCAGCCGTATTGTACCAATAACTTATAACTTTCACCATAGATTTTTTTTGTATCTAAGAAAGTTTTCTACTAATTTCCACGACATGTTTAGTTAAAACGTTTCAGACGTTTCAAGATCATTAGCTCATTTGTTATTTCGTTTGTCCGCTTAGTTAGTAACTGTCAGGACGTAATTAAAAACGACGAGAGTTCTAAAATCTTAACAAGCTAGCAGAAGTTGGGGCTGCAATTACTGGGACAGAAGTTGGGGAGGAAGTTAGCGAAGTGCCGCTTCTTACTTCAACTTAATAGAACTATGCTCGGAGTTAAAATGTAAGTAAGGATAATTAGAACATGAGTACAGATAGGCAAGAGTTTATGGTCAACGGCGCCCATGCAAGTTACTTCTCGGGTCGGGGATGAAAATTAAAAGATGTGACAATATTTATAACTAGCTGCTATCAGTTTTGGTAATTAGATAGTAGATTTATATGATTATGAGTATAGCTTGACATTCCGTGATAACATAACATAGAGTTTGTAAAAAAATTGTACGCATCATCTCTACTCTCGAAACAAAAAAGCAGTTAGAAACTGACATTGATTTTTGAAGTGAAACTTCTTTGCGCGTATGAGGGTAAAATTTTTACGGATGAAACGTCACGAAAATGCGGAAAGTTTTTGTCCAAGAAGAGGGAGAGAGTGATTGAGACCGATTGAGAGAGAGAGTGAGAAAGGGCGAACGTAGCATGAAGCTCATAGCCATAGAGTGAGAGTAGAGAGCAAGCGAGTGAAAAAGATCGAGAGAGAGAGTGAGATTGAGCGAACGTCGCATCGCAAGTCTCGGAAATTTAAAGCTTTAGATTAGTATAAATATAAACGCGATTTAAAAATAGTTTGCCAAATAAGTTTTACTTCCGTGCACATAAAAATTAAGAAAAATCTGTTTCTAGGCATCACAGGGGTCAGTATCGAACCTGGACCTCTCGGCTCCCACTCAAGAGGCCGAGCCCTTGACCACCGTCGCTCATAACGTGGTGTATGCATATAAATATATAGTGCTAGATAAAACTTAAAACATATATTTTAATGAAACCCAAGCTGACAGAATGATGTAGATGCCCATCAAACATTACTTCCCCAATTAACAATAGTATATATTTCGGACGGGCGACGGTGCTCACTTAACATCTAACGGAATGCAAATTCTTGGGGTGGTATAAATATTAAAAGAATTAATGCGAGGGGCGGCCTATCGCTACAACGTGAATTATCATAATAATACCGTATCTATTATGCATGAATTGCATTTAAAAGGAGATAGCCATCCTGCTGAAGCAGTCTTGTAGAAAGAAGTATGTTCCAAGTACCGAGACTTGGTTGCTTCGTTTTTTGTTGTTTAGTTGTTTTCATCACCATCTCCGGCATCGTGTCTGTACGGCTACCACCGTCATCCTTATTTCTTCCTTGATGCTTTGCTGTGTTTCGGAAAGAAGGACAGACTGAACTTACTAGCGCCGAATTACTTACGTCTTAGGATACGCGACACATGATGAGTTGTCTGATGGTCCATGGCAGACTTGGTGATGAGTGACGCTGACCACTTACCATCAGGTAGCACCTGTCCAACTAACATAAAAAAGTAACGTTAAGTGTAAGTAATGAAATACCAAAAAAGTTTAAAACTAGAGGTACATATATGAATTATTACAAGTTGTAGTTCGACCCGCGAGTGGTACTCTTAATATTCAGAGAATTCTTTCAAATATCTTATAATAATCCTTATTGCAAATAACAGCTAGACTAAATTTCCTATTTTTCTAGATTTTAGAGTAGACCTCTTCGGAGCGTATACTGAGAGGTTTCAGGTTCAATCCTGACTCGGTTCCTCTGTATGTCTCATTGTAAATACCCAAAATTAATTATAAGTACGTTATATTTCCTTGAATTGATTAATTTTACTTCTACAGGTAAATAATAATATCTATGGACGCTTTTTCACCACGTCAATCAGGTCCCGTGGTCAGTTCTCGAAGAACTTGTGTTACGGGTACCAGACAACGGAAATATATTTAATACTTTTCTTTTATTTATTCAAGATTTTATTATGTCATACATCGATGACCAAGGAACACGGAAACTTTTTTGTTCCCTGGCGGGATTCGAACCTTTTCCTTTTCATAAGCAGGATTGTCAACTGATTTACCTTTGTCATTTATTTTGTGTAGCCCCGAACCCGTTTTCTAATGACCACTCACCGTAAGGCTCGTTTGTTTTTCTATCTCATGGCTAAACACTATTTTGTCCTTCCACAGTGACCGCCCTACGTGAGCACTGGGATGAGGCCAACGCGAGGGTGCTCCAACGGAAGGCGCAGCTGGACGCGATGCTGGGCGACTCCCAGCGTTACGAGGCCAGGAGAAGGGACGCTGACGCCTGGCTTACGAGAATGGAGACACGTCTGGCGGCCATGACACCCCCCGGGCACACCGCTGACGTGCTGGAGATGCAGCTGCGAGAGCAGAAGGTGAGGGGGTTTATCAGTCTTATGTCGTTACCTGTGGTCTACTATAGGTATGTCTATTGCTTACACTGGGTTATAATTGTGTTTATATTATACTAGCTGTTGCCTGCAGCTTCGCCCGCGTTACTCAACTCCTATAAGTCACAGCGTGATGTTTTATAGCCTATATAGATTTTTTCAAATCGGACCAGTAGTTCCTGAGATTAGCGCGTTCAAACAAACAAAAAACTCTTCAGCTTTATAATATAAGTATATATTGATATGACGTTACCTACCGGGTACAAGAGCATTTTCAAACAAATCAGGGACCTAATAAAATACACACTCTTTTTAACCAAATCGATCCAACCAAGCGGAGGAATGTAAAAGGTGCTGCTTTGCAGCCGAATTGGGCCGGCACGACCGTGGTGGTACTTCTCACTCACATAACACTGCATGCAATGCAGCATGGCACTACCTCATACTATACTGTTATAAACACACGTATACAACATTTTTATATATATATATAAAATCTAGTTGGATATACTAAGTCTTCGCACGTAATTATTAACGTATCTTGAACAGGACACCCCGCGGTGACCGACGAATGGTCATCTGGGGCCTATTTAATAAACGCGACAATACGACAAATTTGTCACTTTTTGACAAATAAGTCGAATTGTCGCGACAAGTGACGTTTAATAAAGATGACAATTAAGTCCAAATGCGACAGGCAATTACTTACAAAATTGTCAGGCTATAAAACTGTTTAATAAAAGCGACAATTGTCAGGTTTTACCAGTCGAGTCTCTAAGAAAATATTCTCGACTTATTTGTGATGACAATTGACAAGTTTGTCACTAATTCCGACATATTTGTCACAACAAAAAATCGAAGCATGCACATGAGACAACTTGCTTGCTATTTTTAATGGACGCCAAATTATCAATTTTAGGCCTTATCTATGAAAACAGAGAGGTTTTGGTTTCAATTACATTGAAAGGTTTCAATTACGTTTCAAAATGCGACGTCGTTGTCGTACAGTTTGCACCAAATAACCATCTTCACTACTACTGTTATCCGTCGACGACGTTAACACCATTTTTCTAAATTAATCGTACTAACTACTAATTTAAGTGTCGAATAGCGTTGACATTGGATGAAAAGCCTGTCGAAAATCTCTGACAAATTGACAAATATGTCTACCTGCCATGACAATTTAGTGTTTATTAAAACAAATTTTAAAAGTTTTTCCGGAAAAATTGTCACTTGTCGCATATTATTTATTAAACAGAAATATGTCAAATTGTCACGACAAGTCCACATATTTGTAGATTTTCCACCGTGACTTATTTGTCAGTGATAATTTTTATTAAACTAAATATTGTCAAATTGTCGAATTGTCACCTGTCGCCTGTCACCTGTCATTGTCGCGTTTATTAAATAGGCCCCTGGTCCGTCTTTTCTCCACTATATTGTAGATATTATTTTTATTGTTCTGATTATTTTACTAATAATACAGTATAAAACGGGATATTACCATATTTTTTATTTTGTCTCGTGAACGAGGCCTTCGATGACAATCCCGAGCTCTATGAAAACTGAAATACACGGTGCCCAGTTTAGATAGAGACAATAATCACGGCTATTAAAGAATATTTTATAAGGAGTGCGCTTCACGCGAAAATTGAGAGAAACGGTCTATTTTTAAGTCCACAGTTTAATGGGAAAGAACCAAATAATTCTTATTTAAAATCCTGTAGAAGTCGATTAACGCAGTAGAATTTCGAAAAATTATCTGGTTTTTGAAAAAAACCGAAAAAAACAGTCCGTTTGTTATCTGTTTATATATGTATGTCGTTACTAAAGTGTACCTCTCTATGTTCAGGGAGAGCCGCGTCGAAGCTCGCCTTTATCCCAAATATATACATCTAAATGCTTGTCTGTCTGTTGCAGTCGTTCCACGCGGAGGTGCACCAGTACAAGCACCAGGTCGAGCTGTTCGGTCAGTTGACGCAGCGGCTGATCGCGGTCTACCGCAACGACGACACCACCAGGATCAAACGCGCCACGGAGGCCATCAACAACAGATACAACGAGCTGAATAACGGGTGAGTGGCACAGACATCGCAGTGAGGAGGGACGCCTAAAAGAAGTAGACATGACACCTGCAGGAATGATAAAACTCTGTAGTTTTTTTTTCATTTCGGCCGTGACTTGTCTAATAGACGATAAAATGGGCTTGGGTGTAAACTTGTTGCTTAAAATTGGGAACTTACTACGATTTAGATTGGTCTGGTGGTATGGCCAGGGGCGGATTTTCTATCTGCAGCCCAGAGCCCCGTCGATATAAAGGGCCCCAACAAAGCAAATAGTTACAATAAAAATATATCGAAAATTATAATTTTGGAAGTCCTGATATTAACATCCTATTTTCTCGTTACCTACTATAGAAGTTAGTTTTTATACAATATGGCCATTAGTAAATAAGGTGGGATCCCAAGTAGCCCAGGGTCCTATTAATTCACTGTCCGCCCCTGGAGGTAGCTTTAAGCTAGTTATAGCTCAGTATTTTTAGGACAACTAAAAAAATATGCATGTAATCCCCCGCTAGATGGCGTTCAAACAACGGATCGTATGGTGCAGTTCGAAAACTTTATTATAGATGTCTCTTTTTAAAAGGCTCTCTATTACAAAACTACGATAAAAAATGACTTTGAAGTAAATTTTTCAAACTAAGTTGAAAATCTTAATAGATAATAGTCAAGGTTGCCAACTCCTTAAGAACAGTTGCAGATTGGCAATAATGGATAATTAGGCATTGTCAACGAATACCTTCCTCAAGAGACCCTCGCGACTTTTGTAACTCACAAGGCATTTAAATAGGAGAGAGGGGGTCGACGAAGTGTGAAATTCGCGTAAATATTTAAGGGCCCCTTATCCCAAATTGTTGTTTCTAGATCGAGGTGTTTTCATAGAAGTCGTCATTTTAAAATAATAATAATAAAATAGGGTATAGATACATCTTTGATCTAGGGATTTTTTGGATAAAAATACAATATTTAACATTTTACATGATCAAAAAAAATTCAAAAGTATCGTCGATTTTAAAAGCAAATTGAGTAGTATGACACTTCGGGTAACTCAATTTTAATGAAACTTTTACGTTTAAATTGCTAAACGGGGATGACGTGGAAATAATAATAATAATAATATCTATGGACGCTTTCACACCACGTCAATCTGGTCCCGTGGTAAGTTCTCAAAGATTTTGTGTTACGGATACCAGACAACGGAAATATATTTAATACTTTTATACTATACATATATTTAAGATTTTTATTATATAATACACATATTTAATACACATCCATGACCCAGGAACACAGAAAATATTTTTGTCCCCTGGCGGGATTCGAACTGAAATGATTGGATAGATCTTTATTATGTCACTTCAAAAAATTTTGAAAAATAAAAAACGATAAAAATGGCTCTCGCGCATCGCACCACGTCGCGCCAGTACCCAGCCGGGCGTCATCGAAGTAGGACCTGTGCCGCTTTTGCTCGTGACTACGTTGTTACCGCGCATTTTATATTATTACGTCTTAATAAATAAGACGACACAGTGTAAATAATATAGCTACTTAATACTTACTAACAATTGTTGTTCTTAGTTGTAATTAGTTTGCAATACAAAACCTTTAATTAGTGTAAATAAATAGATACTTGAGTTTGTGTAGTACCTAGTTATTTAATTGAAATGGCGAATAAAAAAAGTAAAATAAGGAAAAAGAATCTTAATACAGTTTTATCACAAACTAGCTGTTGCCCGCAGCTTCGCCCGCGTTAACTTAGATATACAACCATATACGTATTGATGATAATTATTTATCTATGGACGGGCGTAGGACTTTATTTTATAATATGTAGTGATTAATACCGTATTTTTGTGAATAGCTTTTACATTACCGCTTTATAATTGGCAATTTTTTAAAGTATTAAAATGGATATAGGTAGTATGTTATATTGAACTAATGTAGACATATTATTCCATCGCGGACTTTTCAGTATGCATATTTAGGATACACAATTCTACCATACATTGATACAATAATAATTAATACGGAACCGGGCCCGGCTAAGGTGTATAATAATGTAGTACATTATTTTGATCTATCTGTTAGGGTTCATCCAGCGTTTGCAATGTAAGAGGTAGTGCCATGCTGCTTAGCAGCTGAATTGGGCCGGCACGACCGGGGTGGACCTCTCGCTCACATAACACCGGCTTCAAGTGACAGCTATGGTGTCGCGTTTCGTGCGGTTTGTGAGTTTCCGGTGGCCCATTGGGGGGGTTAGGGAAAAGGAGGGCAACGCATCTGCATAATCTTTGGTTGTGCGGATGTGTTTGGGCGTGGGTAGTCGCCAAACGGCTTCGACTGCTCATTGCCCTAAAAAAAAAAAAGTGCAAAAAAAGTGCTTATTTATGACATCACATCAGAAACTTCTAAAATTATGAGTGTTTATCTACTATATTATGCATGTACCTATTACCTTCCTCTTGAATCATTCTATCTATAAAAAAAACCGCATCAAAATCCGTTGTGTAGTTTTAAAGATGTACAGCATACATACAGTCAGACGCGGGAAGCGACTTCGCTTTATAGTTTATACTATGTAGTGATGTCTTCTTCCAGAAATTGTTAACACTTGAAGAATTCAAATTGTCTGACAATAAAGAAAATGAGGAACTTTCAACACAAAATATTTCTGATTTGCAATCATTTCCTAGCCCCCTACCCACAGGGCAGTGTCGTGAGGACTATGGCCTTGACCCTCTTCTCAGAGGAGACCCGTGTCTAACATTAATCGATGATGTATGGGTCGATGAAAATGAACCTGGACCTAGCATACGACAACTAAATTTTGTTGAATTTTAAAACAATTAAAACAATTAATATTGTATAAAAGAATATGTTTGTCTACAATTTTTTAAACTCCTACAAGCATTCTTAGAATGATTAATTTTTTATATAGCTTAGGCCTTAGGGGGACAAACGAGAATTCGGAGCCTTAGATGACTACCGACTCCCATAATAATAATAATATCTAAGGACGCTTTTTGCACCACGTCAATCTGGTCCCGTGGTAAGTTCTCGAAGAACTTGTGTTCCCAGTTGTGTGTTACCAGTACTTGTGTGTTAGTACCAGACAATGGAAATATATTTAATATTTTATACTATACATATATTTAAGGTTTTTTATTTATAATACACATATTTAATACACATCCATGAACCAGGAACACAGAAAATGTTTGTTCCCTGGCGGGATTCGAACCCGCAACCTCCGGCTTGAACGCTAACGCGCTAACCATTGAGCCACAGAGGACGTCCTCGTAAACATCCACACAAGAGATAATGCAGATGCATTACCCTCCTTTACCCCATCCCCTGCAATGGGACACCGGAAACTCATACACCGCAAGAAACGCGACAGCATAGGTGTCACTTGACGCCATTATCATGTGAACGAGAGGTACCCCTACGGTCGTGCCGGCCCAATTCGGCTGCAAGCAGCATGGCACTTCCTTTTAGACCTATGTAGCTAATTTATCCTTCCTAATCCTTACTAATATTATAAATGTGAAAGCATAGATGTTTGTTACGCTTTCACGTTAAAACTACTTAACCGATCATCATGAAACTTTGTACACATATTCTTGGAGGTATTAGAAGTAACATAGGATACTTTTTATATAAAAAAATTAAACAGAGGTGTCAAGGGACACCCGGATGGATCGAAGCTCCTTTCGATTAATTAGTGAAGAAATAAAACTATCTTATCCTGCGCAGATGAAGTCGCTGGCACCAGCTAGTATTTCTATAAATCCAAAACTAGATAACTATAACAACAACAAGATTTTGTTATGCATTATTATTAATTATCACATCTAAGAATAATTCGAGTATAGTCAAATCTACTGCATATACGTATGCTGTGGCGTGCTTGCCGGCCGTGGTAGGTCACCGGAGTTCATATAAAGACATCTCCCGCGCAACGAAAGTGCAAACCGATTCGGTGCGTTAAATACCTATAGTTTTGGGAGAAGGGTTTGGGAGAAGGGTTTAAAAGGATGTCAATGCACCCAATCCTTTGGTGTGGGTGTCTATGGACGTCACTGATCACTTACTATTACGTGAACCGACTGTCTGTTTATCCCCTCGTCTATAAAAAACTGATGACGAGAGCACTAAAATACGTTATTTTCAGTATCGTGGCTCGGGGCAAAGCCCTGCACTCTGCGGTGTCGTCGCTGCAGAACTTCGACCGATCCTTGGAGAAGTTCGTGGCGTGGCTCAGCGAGGCCGAGTCGTTGCTGGATGCTGCTGAGAGGGACCCCCATCTGCTAAAGGTAAGATTATGAACTAGTAGCAAATAGCGTTGGTAACATTTTAATTTATTCAAGCAGAAACGAATTATTGAGGTGACTTTGTGTAATAGAATCAAAAAATGAAAATAAAAAACATCTCCATTTCGTAGGTAACAAAGTGGTATACTTAAAACACATCAAAATAAAATATAAAAAATGTAGATAAGAAAATAATAATAATAATAAAGAAACTCGTTTGGAGTGCTGAAAACAGGAAAATGTGAAAAAAGTAGGGGATCTTTTGCAAAAAATGTCTAGAATACAGTTAAAGCAAAGTCCAATGAAATACCTTTTCCATTCGGGACCTGGGCGGTCGTGAATCATTTTGGTATTGTTGCTTTATTAGAATCGGTGTAGATGGCGGTATGTTCGTACTTTAGTGTCATTTAATTCGTTATAGCATTTTCTGAATCAGCGCCATCTGTCGTGGGGTAGGGTAACAACATATAATACTAGTAACCATCTTTTGAAATTTACAGGTTTCTTGTATAAATGTTTTTAATAGATAGCTCTGTGGCGCTCCACATCCGATATTATCGGTGGGAGGGAAACGCTGTGCCGCGCTAACGGCTGCATGGGTACCACCATCTTGCTTATTTCTCCCGTGAAACAGCTTTGCTGTGTTTCGGAGAGAAGGGCAAGACAGGCAGTGTAATTACTGGCACCGAGACTTAACTTAGTTTGCCAGTTTGCCTATCCAACTAACATAAAAAAATATATAAGTGTGTTAAATAGTTCAAACATCGTATTTGTAAATTAGCGCCATCTACTGTGGGGCATAGTAACTTCATATTGTACGTTAAGCATCTTCTTGTATATCTTGTTTTTTAATTATTCCTACAGATGGCATTATACTTGTATTCGATTTTATTTCAAACTTAAAATATAGAATATTTTAATCTTACGTCTAGTCACTTCTTAAAAGCGCCATCTATCGTGGGGTAAATTAACTACAAACTTCTGCGACTCATGGGTCGTTGTACGTTTTTCAACAATAGATGGCGTAACGTCCAACTATATTGCGAATTATTTTCAATCAGTAAACTGTACTTATAATACAAATAAAATAGAAAAATAGAGCAATAGGAGGATCTAAAAAGTTTTTTTTAAATACGAAGTATATTTTCTGCTGAATGCTGCGCATGCATTGCGTCCATAATTTGTATAATATTCATTGTTTATTTTCAATAGATGTGTTTCGTGTTAAGAGTTATGTAAGATAAATTTTTTTCGCTATCTCAGCGCGGGACGAGGTGAATGTCGTGTAAATTGTAATTATTGAATTTTATCTCTTACATTGACACATATATATAAACGTCCGTGGGGTTATTTAGGTTTGACCCGCGGCGATGGTTCAACTTAGTTCGCGAACTGTGAATGGATTTTAACTGGGGTCGTGCTAACTGCTACGGAATACTTTTCTCGTTAATTGTTATGGACTTTTTTATAAGTTGCCATCATCATCATCAGCCTTATTCTGTCAACTCCTGAAGGCCTCTTTTAATGAACGCCAAGACGGCTGTTATGAACAGCAAAACAAAATGAAAGACTACAAAAACACACACCATTAAACAAATAAACACTTATATACGAAGTCCTTAACATAATATTATGTATTCAAATTATGAAATATAAAAACGATCTTAAAAAGATTTTCGATTCGCAGTGCTTGTCTGTTGTCTGCATATCCGAAACCCTCCCAGGTGCGAGTCCCACATTGGGTCAGGATCCTGGCTGTATCTCTGTATACAGCCATGATCTTCCCTGCGATAAAAAAGGGATTAACGCGGTCAAACATTTAATTTTTATTAGTATAAATGGTGGGCTCGAAGTCGCGTGCTACAGTTAGTACATAAATAATTATCCGCAGTAAAACTAGCGAGTTAAGTTACCTGCGACCGAGCGGAGGTAACTTAATAAACTGAAACTTTGATTTGTTAACTAATGACCTGGGGTTTTTACAAACTTTATGTTATATTGCACCTGGTTCAACTTATATTGCATTTAATTTTATAATTTACCTTACGTTTTCTCCATTTTGCTGGGAAAATGAGTTCATATTATTAAAAACATTATTTTTTTAAAAGTAAGCTGCAAGGCTTCTCGTTCTCGGGTAGCTGGTGTAGCTGGGGGCAGCGGTAACCAACTGATACATTACTGTAGCCTTGGAATCCGCAACGAATGTCAGTCAGGGGAATCCCTGCTGCAATGCCCCACGGAGAGAGTATTAAGTCTATAAATGAAGGTATAATATTAAAACAATCAGCATAAGATTTACCATAATGGTAAATGGTCAACCTCATCTAAAAAACCCAGTTTACTAGATTTACCGGTGGGAGGGAAGCGCTGTGCCGCGCTCCCGGCTGCATGGGTACCACCATCTTGCTTGTTTCTCCCGTGACATGTGTTCATGGGCGACGTCGACCACTTACCATCAGGTGGTACGTTTGCCGGTTTGCCTATCCAACTAACATAAAAAAAATGCCATTATTATACTACCAACGCTCTCGCTCGTTGATGATAATGACACGCAATGATGGCCTTGAATTCAACTGACTTTTTTACCACAGATACCTAACCATAGACACAGATACCTAATACAAACCAAATGTGAACCCAAATGTTTAATTTTTTTCCATCATCTACTTACGTTGACATAGCTTTCATGGCTTAATGGTAAATATGTACCCTATAGATTTTAGTTGGACAGACTGACAGACCGACAGAACGACATACAGACTAACAACGTAGTGATTATAAGGGTTCCGTTATGTCCCCACCATGGTTCAGGCCTTGTCGTGGCGGTGGGGCTCAGTAACCTAGGGTGAGCGGTGCACCTTGGGCGAAGCTAATTGGGCCGAGGGGGCTCTTTGTACCCCTCTTATAAGAAGAGGGGACAGAAGAGCAGGGGGCAAGGGGTGAGGATGGGAACCTCACCCCATTGTACTGTCTCGACGTTGGGAGTGGACCTCTGTGGAGGTGGCGTCGGTCCCTTGCGGGACTGACTAGCCGTCGAGGTGCCCTGTTTGTTTTCTAAATCCGGGGCACCTCACCAAAGGCGGCATTGGTGGCACTCGCCGGGTGTTAGTGGGTAGAGCTGCGTCCATTTACCAAAAAAAAAAAAGAGTTCCGTTATGTCATTTTGAGAAGCGGTACTCAACATGGGTCCTCATCATGACGAATGCTAAAAAGAGAAGTTCAAAAATAAATTTATTCAAAATCTAATCACAGGCGCCAAACATCGACCAGGTGTGTAATGTGTATTAATATTTGACAAGCGGTCTCTACTCCCGCACACCCGCATATGCGCATTATGCATGAGTCGTTTGTCACCTGTGTAACTTACGAATATAGAATACATGTAAAAACAATTATACATATGTAGCAACGTGGAAAAATACTGATCTTTTTAAAACTTCAATGCTGAACCGATTGTCATGAAACACTAGAGTTACTGATAAATAGGATAGTTTAGAGATGTTAAATATATTAGTCAGCAATATTCTTTGCAGCAAAAGTGTGAGTGCACGCATATGCACGCACAAGTACCTCCCTCCTTTCCCACACTGCATATGCGTACACTTGCATGCACCACACACCACACTAAAGAACTACAACCACACAATCAACGCACGTTTTGCCCTCACACCGAGGCATCCTCAGGATGTAGAAGACAACAGTAGTTAAGTTTGATTGGCCTGTTGGTCTAGTGGTTAGTGACCCCGACTGCTAAACCAGAAGGTCGTGGGTTCGATCTCCACCCAGGACAAATGTTTGTGTGATGAGCATGATCATATTTTGTTCTGTGTCTGGCTGTAATTTATCTATAATATGTATGTATTTAGAAAAAAGTGTGTGTGTACTAGCGTACACTCGTAAGAAGTGAAACTTCTTTATGACGTTAATTTCAAATCACGCGTGGTAGGGATAAGAAAAAGATGGCGCGTAACGGAAGAATGTGACGCGTAACGAAAAAATGTTACACTAAATTTTTTTCCAACCCCGATAAATAAGTTTCACTTCAAATATATAAGTATGTATCAGTTGTCTGGTTACCATAAGAACAGGCTCTGCCTAGTTTGGGATCAGATGGCCGCGTGTGAGTTGTCCCAACATATATTATTATAAGTGCAGTTTAGTAAATTGTACAATATCAAGTTATTTATATAGAGACTACGATATAATATAATATTATTTCTATGGACGCTTTTATACCACGTCAATCTGGTCCCGTGGTAAGTTCTCGAAGAACTTGTGTTACGGGTACCAGACAACGGAAATATATTTAATACTTTTATACTATACATATATTATATATCTGATGGTACTTGAAATACAATAGAAACTGAAGACACTTAAGAACATCAAGTCGATAGCATCGTCATCATGATGTATCTCTCTTGTCCACTTGGACACGGGCCTCTTTCAGTAACGCCAAGACATTCACACGTTACTTTGCGAAACCAATAAAATTTCGCGTTCTCTAGTTCTCTACGCCCACGACCAGCAATGGGCAATAGTATATACTACTAGCTGTTGCCCGCAGCTTCGCCCGCGTTAACTTTTAAAATTTGAGGGGTTGCCCACCCTTATCACTTATGGGTATGAAAAATAGATAGTAGCCGATTCTCTGACCTACTGAATACGAATATAAAATTTGGTAAAAATCGGTAAAGCCGTTTCGGAGGAGTACGGTAACTAACATTGTGACATGGAAATTTTATATATTAGATATAATACTTTGTCTTTTAAAAATTTCCCGCGATTTTTTCCAACCCGACGCCAGGAGGCCGTGTGGTCGTAGACTACACGGTTCGCGCAAAAGTGAGCCAAATAGGCTCACACTAATCCGATGTAGCATTAGGGGCCTTTGGGCAGTTAGCATAGATCATTCCGAAAAAAAACGCGAATATTTCTCTGTTCAGCTCTTTAAAAGGTTATATGTAGGTTATATGTAGGTTATATGTAGGTTATATGTAGGTTATATGTAGGTTATATGTAGGTTATATGTAGGTTAAATGTAGGTTATATGTAGGTTATATGTAGGTTATATGTAGGTTATATGTAGGTTATATGTAGGTTATATGTAGGTTATATGTAGGTTATATGTAGGTTATATGTAGGTTATATGTAGGTTATATGTAGGTTATACGTAGGTTATATGTAGGTTATATGTAGGTTATATGTAGGTTATATGTAGGTTATATGTAGGTTTTTCCAATATTGACCATTTTGTAGAGAAAAATTCCAATTTCTAAAAACGCTACCTTCTTATTTTATATTTTATGCGAATTTCAGCCGTTTAAACAGAATTCTCTTTATGCGGTTAGAACAATATATTATAGCCAGGGTTGTCAATATACTAATTGTAATAGAAAATAGAATCTTGTTCAAAATAACCTCAGTATCTACCGCTGTGTTTTTTATATCATAGGAGGGCAAACGAGCAGTTGAAGCCTTTTGGCGACTATCGACACCCATACACATCCGCACAATTAGAGATTATGCTGAAGCGCTGCCCTCCTTTTCCCTATCCCCCCAATGGACCACCGGAAATTCACAAACCGCACGAATCGCGACAGCATAGTCACTTTATGCTAGTATTATGTAAGCGAGAGCTATCACCCCGGTGATGCCAGCCCAATTCGTCAGCAAAGTGGCACTACTTCTTACTTGTGTGATTCGAAAGAGTTCTGTTTTCTGCAATTTTTCCCAGTTCCTATTATAATCATATTTCTCATTTTTATACAACATAGTTGGTCCTTATTTTAAACGTCAAAAATCCCGACAGCCCTACATCAAAGGGTCTGTTCGGCCGAGCCGAAAAATTTGGGCTTTTTAGTGAGGAATTACAATGTTCCAGCCGACCGGAGCTGGAGAAAGCTTCCATAATCAGCCCTTATCTTATTGGGGTGGGAGGAGGGGAAGTCACATTTTTAAGGTCTTTGTTTTCGCATATTAATCAACGAAATTGTGATTGCACCGACGATTTCGACGAAATCCCCCCTCAAGTGGGCTTAATGGAATGGATTGTAACAAGTTTGGGAAAAAATTGGACAAATCTTTTTTCACCCGGGATAGTAGTGTTGAAATATTATTTTACATTCTTTTTATAACTTAGGAATAAGTAAATACGCTATAACCGACTACAAAAGGAAAGGTTATGTTAGCTGTACATATTTGTTTGTGTTTACGTATATTCCATAATGGCGTATAAAGTATTTATACGAATTTAATGTATTAGGGATCAATCAATTCTTTTTTTATACCGCGTAATATTAATTATTAACTACATTTTAACTGACTTAAAAAAACAGTTGATTTTACCCTAGGTACTATTATTTATTTCATACCTGTGTAGCTGTGTTGACCAACTGTCGACGCACCGCCGGGTATATGGGGATACCGTACTCGTGGCTTATCGATATTACTAATTATTATACAGGATATCGTATGGCTTCTTTGTGAATTATATTTTACATTTCATTATTAAAAAAAGTTATATTATTTTTTATAGTAGTGGACGGATAGGTGCTGATGATGATGATGATGATGATTATTATATTGTTGTGGCAATGATGGTATATTTAAATTTTGTGTCGTTTGAAATATTCATGTGATAGGATTTCCTTAAAATGGTTTAAAAAACCTTGTTAACAGGAAAAGGATATTTAGTTTTCTTTCATAACGTTTTTGATTCATTGATGTCTTGGCGTTTATTGAGAGGGTCCAGGTCCAGCAGTCATTCACTGCTGCAAGGGTTGATGATGAAGTATCCAGGGTATCAAGTAATTCATAAAATTTGACATTTATGAAGTTAAGAACTTTACGAGTATAATTCACTCTGTTAAATATGGTAATAAAATACTGCAATAAATTTTAAGTTAAGTGGTTCAATGGAAGGTTTTAGCGTTAATGAGTGATATGTGTTCCAGTGGATCGGGGTTCGAACCTGACTGAAGTCTGAAAGATTGAGTTTTCTGCTGACGATTCTACATCTTTACAAACCTGTCGATGTTAATATTTCCTACTCCAGAATTCTTCTGATGAAATTCGTTGTGGGTTTCGAGGCAGTATTAACGTATGTAAGAAAAGTGATATTCATAATAGGGATATACGTAATAGACACAGGTTAGATGTACCAGTGATTAGTCTATCAAAACTAAGCAATTCTTTTAAAGGCGTATACGCTTTTACAATGGGATCCCAGAAAACGTTCAAAAGCTATAAAGAGCGTTTGTGTGGTAAAGGATATTATAAAGTAAAAGATTTCATGGAAGATACCACACCCTGGGAATAAGGCGTTCCTCCCAGGCATTTCAGGATAAGATGTTAAAATTGTTATAGAATACATGTTATTTGAAAAGATTCGTTCCACTGAGTTTGTTTCGCCGGTTCGTCTCAGTGGGCTTACCTTGGAACCGGTGATAGATTCAATTGACGCTCAAAAAGATACTGTATTGGTACTATTTTGAATTAAAAAAAATGATTTTGATTTTGTATCTGTCGCTCTCACTGAGATCGTCATTGAGTGGTTTCATACACAATAGTAGTGGAATGAGTCCTAGCGAAACAAGACATCCGTTATAATGATCCGCCTTTGGTGGTGTTTTGACTTGCAACCCGGGCCGGCGTTTAGGCCCATTCTTCTAATTTCAAGAGTCACTCGCATTCGATAGTACTTATAAAGGTTGCTTATGAAGGTACACATAGGCTATGAAAATAGTCATGATCAGCCCGGATACGGCTGGTAATCTAAATGAACGCGAAATTGCGGGTCATAGCTCGTCGCAGCTAGTCAGAAATAAACGGGTACACGGTAGTAGAGATAAAATCTTAAGCAACATTACTTCGTGTTACATAAATGAGGTTTCTTACAAATATACTTTTTCTCTTCGTTATTTTTATCATGGACATTTAAAATGCATGGAGAATGCTTATTTCTAGTTTCCTGGAGGGCAGGATACCTTTTTTTTTTTTCTTTAACGCCGGGAAATGCTCTGAGGCATCCCGCGGAGGAGTGGGTCTCCCCACGCGGGTATGTGGGTGTGGAGTTGGGACACAAGTGAAACGCTTGGATGTTAGATGCCAACTGTTTATTGTATTAAACTTAAAACTATATCACACATACGTCACACACACAAATACATCTTGCACGCGTCATTATTCGCACACCTATGCAAGATCCCCACAATATTATCCCGACGTGATATTATCACTCCGTAGCGTAGAAATCGTTGGTTCTACATGGTTTACGATCGGTCCACGTACGGCCAGGTTAGTTATCTTATCTACTAAACAACGTCCATTAATATCTAAAATTAACTTAAAGTGGTTTAAAAAATCTACACCCAAGATCGGTTGTTTGACATCACACACTATAAAAGACCATTTAAAAGATCTTCTTAATTTTAAATCTAAAGTAAGAATTTTTGAACCATACGTCTTAATATTTGATCCATTTGCTGCGTAAAGTGTATAATTAGAATTTACATTTAATTGTTTTTTTTTTATAAAACTTTTAGGTAACACAGAAATACAGGCTCCTGAGTCTACTAAGAACTTAATATTAGATATTCTATCGCTTACCATAAGGCGGTAATCCTTGACTGCATCACCTCCCGCCACTGGCTGCAGCTCTGCTAGTTTTCCGACTTCGTACCTTTGGTCTTCCAGCTGCACGGGGATACGCATCTGTGGGCACGTTCTCTGAACTTCCAATGGTAGGGACACAGCCAATCTGGATCCTCCGGCGTTCGGCGTGGTCTCGACAGGGAACGGTCACGCGAGACATATCTGAACCTGTTCCTACTTCTGTCCCTTAGTCTTCCGCTCCGTGTATCAATTTCCTTTATTTTTAAATTAATTTTTGCTATTTCTGCCATAATTGTGGCTACTTCTAAGCTGGTCGACGATTGTGACTGACGTTGGGTTACCTCGCTGACTTGTATGGGCTGGTGAGTATCCATTATCCTGTCAGCTATGAGTGCTAACTCTTCTAAATTACTGGTGGATGTCACGGTGAGCACAGCCTGGACAGACTGTGGTAGGTGTCCTTGCCACAATATTTTTAAGGTTTCGTCTTCTATTTTCCCTCTGGCCAGTTCTTTCATTCTTCTTAGCAATTGGCTAGGCTTCTGATCGCCTAATTCCATTTCTGTGATTAATTTTCTTACTTGTTTCGCCTCTGATTCTTCATATATTTGGAGAAGGCGTTTTTTTAGGGTTTCGTATTTGTTAACTTCCGGCGGACTACATATGATATCTGCTACCTGCTGTATTACCTCTTTGTTGAGCTTGGCTACGATCATAAAATACTTGTTCAGGTCTGACGTTTTCTGCGGCGTCAAAATAGCTTCAACTTGGTAAAACCAAAGTCGCGGATTGTCTTGCCAAAATTCTGGAATTTTACTCGCCACCGACAATGTTGCTACATCTGAATCACGATCTTCTTTCTTCATAGAAGCCGCCGTGGATGATGAAAAATCTTGCTGCGCTTGTGAGTACATGATTTTACTATCGCGTTGGTACGTCTTCAGTCGGGTACGTTTTTTGGTCGGGTACATTTTTTTTGGTCGGGTACGTTTTTTCAGTCGGGGTCACCACTGTGGAGTTGGGACACAAGTGAAACGCTTGGATGTTAGATGCCAACTGTTTATTGTATTAAACTTAAAACTATATCACACATACGTCACACACACAAATACATCTTGCACGCGTCATCATTCGCACACCTATGCAAGATCCCCACATGGGACTCGCTGCGCCCGACAGCTGGTAAATGGACGCAGCTCTACCCACTAAAACCCGGCGAGTGCCACCAATGCCACCTTTGGTGAGGTGCCCCGGATCTAGACATAATAAGACATAAGACATAAAACAAACAGGGCACCTCGACGGATAGTCAGTCCCGCAAGGGACCAACGCCACCTCCACAGAGGGGTTGTCCCGCACTACAGAACAACCCCTCTCAACGTCGGGACAGTACAATGGGGTGAGGTTCCCATCCTCACCCCTTGCCCCCCTGCTCTTCTGTCCCCTCTTCTTATAAGAGGGGTACAAAGAGCCCCCTCGGCTCAATTAGCTTCGCCCAAGGTGCACCGCTCACCCTAGGTTACTGAGCCCCACCGCCACGACAAGGCCTGAACCATGGTGGGGGGAGGGCAGGATACCTAATGTCACCAGGGTTTTGCCTTTTTATACAAGTATATAGCGAGGTATATAACTGGTCATTAGTCCAGTAATCAGTGACAGATGACAGCAATACCACGTTAACCTAGTCCCCTGGCTGTTAAAAATGTTTAAAAAATCTTTTTAGAACGCAAATTAAATTTATAGCTGTATGGAAATTGATGATGATTATTTTTTACTCCTTATGTCAGTTGTAAGATAGAATGATACGTTAATACTGGGGCAAGAAGAACAGAAAACCTCATAGGGAAGAGTCATAGGGACTGCCGTTAGAATAGAATAGAAGTGAAAACACAGCGATACAGCACCCAGCAGTGAAGAGCAGATGACTGTATCTTTCTCGCTCGGGCACACTCGGCGGTCCCGAGTTCACCCGACCTAGACTTTCACCTCTGAGCGTGACGGATCATCCTCAATCACAGCCTACAAAAATCTGTGTTTTCACTTAAAAAACCCGTACCATTCATTGAAAGTTTTTTTTATTCGGGTTCAAATTGACTAACATCAATACAGTAAATAAAATTGGAGTGTTTGTAATATTAAAATGACCGCTTTTTATTGAATGCATATGGATGTATACACGGTACATATACCAAAATAACATTTTTTACAATTTTTGTCAGTCTGTCTGTCTGTTTGTTCCCGCTAATCTCTGAAACGGCTCGACCGATTTTGATAGGACTTTCACTGGTACATAGCTGATGTTATAAGGAGTAATCTAGGCTATAAACATAATCATCATCAATCCGGGTGCGGCTGTAAATCTAAGTTATCGCGAGCGAAGCTGCGGGCAACAGCTAGTTACTTATATATTTAGACTGTTGAATAGGGAAATAAACATCGACACAACGCATCCGTAAGCAAATTTCCGTCCCAGTCCGGTCAGCCCTTCTGGTAAACAGATTTGAACTCAGTACGAATATTGCTTCGGCATTCCATTTATTAAAGTATTGCTAACGTACCCTTTATGTTAGCCCTTTGATCTCATATTTTCCCGGTTACGAGGATATTCGACCGGAATATTTTTATATAATCATTTTGATTAGCGATATTTATATGAAAATTTATATTGGAGTTTTAAATTATTTCCTGCGTTTTCAACCAGTTATCCAGTCTGCGTCCTACCGTGAAACGTCTTGTTCCGGAGAAAGGGCAAGACAGAGGTTTATGTCTCAGGTTAACATGTTCATGTTCATGGGCGACGCTGACCACTTTTTATGTTAGTTGGATAAAGCCACCTGATGGTAAGTGGTCGACGTCGCTCTCATTTATGTGTTGTCTATCCTGAGACATAAGATGTTAAGTCTCGGTGCCAGTAATTACACTGCCTGTCTTGCCCTTCTCTCCGAAACACAGCAAAGCTGTTTCACGGGAGAAACAAGCAAGATGGTGGTACCCATGCAGCCGGGAGCGCGGCACAGTGCATCCCTCCCACCGGTAAACTTACCTTCATGTAGTTCGTTTGCGAATTTGCCTATGAAACAAACAAAAAGAAATTAAGTCGAAAATCTTCTTTCCTTTCGTTCTTTCATACCTACAATGGGACTATACACGTTTGTTCTGTTATTGAAGGATGGAATCCCTTTTTCTTTTCTTTAACTCCGGGAAATGCTCTGAGGCATTCCCCGGGGGAGTGGGTCTCCCCACGCGGGTATGTGGGACTCGCTGGACCCAAAAGCTGATAAATGGACGCACCTCTACCCACTAAAACCCGGCGAGTGCCACCAATGCCGTCTTTGGTGAGGTGCCCCGGATCTAATGAGCAAAAAGGGCACCTCGACGGCTAGTCGGTCCCCGTCGCCTCCTCCACAGAGGGGTTATCCCGCACCACAGAACAACCCCTCACAACGTCGGGACAGTACAATGGGGTGAGGTTCCCGTCTTCGCCCCTTACCTTTTTTGTCCCCTCTTCTTATAAGAGGGGTACAAAGAGCCCCCTCGGCTCAATTAGCTTCGCCCAAAGTGTTGGGCTCACCCTAGGCTACTGAGCCAGCACCACGTCAGGCCTGAACCATGGCGGGGAAGGATGGGATCTCTGCTCATCTATCAGAGAACTAAACTTCAACATCATCAGCCTTTATCAGTCCACAGCTGCATTTGATACGAACCCCACGATATAACCTCGACCCAGTTCAAACAAGCCTGAGAGGGAAGCATTAAATATCCCGTTTTAAACAGTTATAATAGTGACAACAATGTTAATACACAATCTTGCACCCAACGATGGTTTGAAATAGCCCAAAACTGTAAGACTAGCAGCGCCCCGCTGTTTCAGCCGCGTAGATTTTATTCCGGTGTACAGGTATAAATTGCCTATAATATGTTATTCTGATGTATAAGCTATTATATTGTAAAGTTTCATTAAAACCTATTCAGTGGCTTTTGTGTGACAGAGTAAACATACACGTGACGACCTCTGTGGCTCAATGGTTAGCGCGTTGGCGTTCAAGCCGGAGGTAGCGGGTTCGAATGCCGCCAGGGAGCAAAAACTTTTCTGTGTTCTTGGTTCATGATCATTTTATTATATAATACACATATTTAATATACATCATATTAAATATGTGTATTATATAATAAAAATCTTAATCTTATAAAAAAAATGTATGTATAGTATAAAAGTATTAAATATATTTCCGTTGTCTGGTACCTGGTAAGTTCTCGAAGAACTTGTGTTACGGGAGAACTGAGAACCGGTGGGAGGGAAGCGCTGTGCCGCGCTCCCGGCTGCATGGGTACCACCATCTTGCTTGTTTCTCCCGTTAAACAGCTTTGCTGTGTTTCGTAGAGAAGGGCAAGACAGGCAGTGTAATTACTGGCACTGAGACTTAACCACGACGTCGACCACTTACCATCAGGTGGCACGTTTGCCAGTTTGCCTATCCAACTAACATAAAAAGAACTTACCATGGGACTAGATTGACGTGGTGTTAAAAAAAACTTTCGCGTTTATAATATTAGTAGGATTAATTTGATTGAACTTGTATTAAAATTGAATAAAACTTGTGAAATTATTATCAGTCAATCGCTTATTTTCAAAAATATAATATAAGTATTAGAATCTGCGACCTTTTTCAATAACCATCGGAAGTCACGCCGTGTTTCATCAAAGTTCTTTTCTGTTTGAACGATCAAACATGTTTTTACCTTCGCGAACATCTTTGTATCTTTGTTACATCTTAGTAACTTTGTCGGGGTTTTAGAGTTCCTCGGGATATGAACGTCAGAGAGCTAACGTCCAGAACTATGAATGGTAAACGACTTAATTATATACGGTACTCAATAATAAATCTGAAGTTTGTTTGTTTAGGTATGTGTATCTCCGGAACTAGTTGGATAGCCTTATTAGTGGGGAATTTTTTATTGTTTATTTTTGTGGAAGTTTTTGAAGTGAAACTTCTTTGCGCGCATGATTTTTTACGGATGAAACGTCACGAAAACATGCAACGTTTTTGTCCAAGCAGAGTGAGAGAGTGAGTGAGAGAGATTGGGGGAGAGTGAGAAAGGGCGAACGTAGCATGAAGCACATAGCCATGGAGTGAGAAAGATCGAGAGAGTGAGAGTGAGATAGACCGAACGTTGTATCGCAAGTCTCGGAAAAAAGCTTTAAATTAGTTTAAATATTATAAACGAGATTTAAAAATTAGTTTGTCAAATAAGTTTCACTTCTGAGTTCTGACATGTGTACTTTTTTATTTTAGTGGCAGGCGTTAATAAAGGCAGTGCTTATGTGCATTCCCTAATGTCAGATGTTGATGTCGTTTTTAAGAGATTTTTATACGTGGTGACGTAGAGATGATGATGAATATCCTATATTTTTTTTAGTTTTAAGTACAGACTAAACATATTGAATGGATTGTACACTAATCAAATTTCAAGTGGGTAAACTTCTGCCACTTAGAGATAACAGGTTCGAATCTTGCTTCGGTAGTTCCGGTCCTATTATTTTTAGACGTTTTGTTTCTGATCATGGGCGACGGTGACCACTTATGACTCTGTCAGTTGATATATCCAACTTACATGAAAAACGTTATTAACTGTGTTTACAATAGAGATGTATGTTCAATATTTTAATTTATATTATTTTTGTTACAGGTATGTCGTTATTTCTTTAAGGTAAAATAATTTCTCTAATTTATAATGATTGTATTTTTCGATCGATCGTTTTGCTATACGTTAGGTAAAACAAGATATTTATAAACAAAACAGATTATAACTTATGTTCGTTTACATGACTATACTAAGATTTATTTATTATATATATTATATATCTAAGATATAATAATAAGATATATTTATTATATATCTAAGATTTATTTATTAACTAGCAGCTATTGCCCGCAGCTTCGCCTGCGTTAACTTAGATTTACAGCCGTACCCGGATTGATGATAATCATTTTTATAGCCTTAGATACTCCTTATAACATTAGCTATCTGACAGTGAAAGTCCCATCAAAATCGGCCCAGCCATTTCAGAGATTAGCCGGAACAAACAGACAGACAGAGAGACGGACAGACAGACAAAAAATGAAAAAAATGTATTTTGGCACATTAATATGTATTTAGTAAAAAGCGGTTATTTTATTATTACAAACAGACACTCCAATTTTATTTATCTGTACAGATGTATAGATATAGATAAAGATAACCTCCAATATGCACACGTACTTACTATATTATAGTTATAGTTAAATAAACTGACTGACAAGTTACTTTTTTAGTTCAAGTTAATTCTGAAGATGACAGGCTTTTTTATGTCACTAAGTATCACTGATTGTAGAGGTCACTGACATCCCTGGACACACGTTCAGCGGGACTTTCGTAGGTATACACGTAGAAACAGCAGAGCTTGACATAAGAAGTAATCACGATGGAACATGCAGACGGCAGCGCGGCACAGCATCCCCCCAGTGAGATCTTACTTACAATTTAACTTTACAAACTTGTTATCAAACGAATTAACCGCTTGAGGTAAATTTTTAATAATCCGCTCGGTTAGACGTCCGCTCGTCAACTCGTTAATTTTCTAATTACTATTTTATTTCTAGTTTACAATTTATTACGTTTTGTGTTAACACGGAAAAAGTGGACGATGACGACGACGACGACGACGACGACGATGATGATGATGATGATTATTATTATTAAGTATGGTTCCTCAACCGGGAGGGGTTTTGATGTACATTGATGTCGGCCAGTTTTTTTTATTACACCGTGTAGCAATAAAAACAAAAAAGTACCATTTTTTTCTTTAACGCCGGGAAATGCTCTGAGTTATCCCGCGGGGAGTGGGTCTCCCCACGCGGGTATGTGGAACTCGCTGCGCCCGAAACCTGGTAAGATGGACGCAGCTCTACCCACTAAAACCCGGCGAGTATCACCAATGCCGCATTTGGTGAGGTGCCCCGAAACTGCTGAGCAAAAAGGGCACCTCGATGGCTAGTCAGTCTCTCAAGGGACCGACGCCACCTCCACAGAGGGGTTGTCCCGCACCACAGAACAACTCCTCCCAAAGTCGAGACAGTACAATGGAGTAAGGTTCCCATTCTCACTCCTTGCCCTGCTCTTTTGTTCCCTCTTACTAGAAGAGGGGTACAAAGAGCAGCTCTCTTCGTCCAATTTGCTTCGCCTAAGGTGCTGGGTTCTTCTTCTGGTTTTTTTTTGTATGTTCACGTGGATTCAGGAAAGGATAATTCACAAATCGATAATTCACAATTGTACGGGACGTCTGTCGGTATGTATGTATGTGTGTATGTAAAAACCTGATTCTCGAAAACCACGCGACCAGAAAATTAGTTAACACTGAGATAGGATTTATCAAAATTCTTAACCCTAAGGGGTGAAAAGGGAGGTTTTAAATGAAATTCCTTAATTAAAACCATGGAAATTGTTATTCAGGCTTTTGTATAAATATCACGTATTAAGCGGTTTTTAAATTAAAAATGAAGGGTCTAAAGTCATACTGGAGTTCGTTCAAAAGTATATAGTAGAGTGAAATTAAAACTTTACATGGTGTATGTAAAGTTTTAATTTCACTCTACTATATACTAGGGGTCGTCTTGGCGTTCATTGAGGGAGGCCTATGTTCAGCAGTGGACTGATAGAGGCTGATTGACGTTTCGCCGGTTCTTCTAAGTAGGCTTGCCTTGGACCCGGTGGTAGACTCAATTGACGTCAAAAAAGATACTTTGTTGGTACTATTTTGAAATAAGATTTTTTATGACGATCTCCGTGAAGCGGCTGGTCCTGGCTGGATGCTGGTATCGGCCGTCTTGGCGTTCATTGAATGTTTCCAGCACCGAGAGAGACTGATCTATAATGTTATCACTTCCCGAGGATGTTTGACTGACTTTTTCTTACAGCTATTATAATAAGGCATACGTATTCTGAAATGCATATTATAGTGTAACTTATTTAAAGCACAAATTGCTCAATATAATATGTAAATAATATTATAACATGTCACCCATGTCACCGGCACATACTCGGTAAATCGATCTACGACCGTTTTCAAAGTCAATCCGCGAACAAAACTCAAAATCTTCCGATGCAATTCCCACCTATGGAAAACGACGCGCTAACACGCGGGCCTAAACATGGGGCGGGGGACGGGGGGGGGCCTCGCCGCACCGCCTCTCGCGGGGGAGTCGCGGGGGAGTGGGCGGCGCAGCAGTCGGCCGGCAGACGCCGCGCGCGACGCACGCCCCGCGCCATGTGACCCTGCCCGCGAGCGACATGACCGAGGGGGCGGGCAGGCCCAAGCCCGCGCCGCCCCGGAAACCGGACACCCTCAACCTGGCCTGGCCGCGCTGGGACGACCCCCCGCCGCCCGCGCCCGACCACCCCGAGCCGCGCGTGCCCGACGACTTCGGCGGCTTTGCCCCCTATACGCCGCCCGCGCCGATCCGCCCGGAGCGCCGGCTCCGGCGCCCGCACAGTGTGGTGGTGCCTCAAGGGCCGCCGGCGCCGCGACGCCCGCACTCCGTGGGCTTCGAGGATGAGTGGCCCACGGTGCCCCTTCTGCAGCCGGTGCCCCGCCGCCCGGTGCCCAATGTCACGTTGCCCAGAGTGGTCAACCTGCCCTCCTCCAGGAGCGACTACCAGCTCCAGAGGCCCGCGATTATGACGAACGGCTACGGGGCCGTGCCCCCAGCGACGTCGCGGCGGCTGTCCCTCCCTGGTGGTGGGCAGAACCCCCCGAAGCTGTCGGCGACCTTCCACGGGCTGGCGGGGCTGCTGGGGCCGTCGCCGACCCCGGGCTCCCCGCTCACTCCCAGCACCCCCGCGGCCGTCCGGGAGGCGGTGAGACACCTGCTGCAGCAGCCCAGGAACGGATTCCCCATCATGGACCACAAGCTCTCCCTGTTCATCGATATCCTGGATGCCCAGGAGAGATTCTCACAGGTACATCTGATCGGCAGAACCAATATCTTCCGTTATTCAATACCACAAACACCATTGCAATCAAACCTCATATACAAAGTAATAAATGATAAATAACTCAGATCTCATCAGATCAGATCGATCTCAACCCGCTCCAAATGTATCCATCAAATAGCCTGTACAGTACACAATAATATCCGAGCTCCAGAATATGATTTATTACACGAGGATATTGCACGGGATTATCCTCATCGAATAACTTTATAACTGGGGGATAAATAATGAGGTACAGACTACCGCCGGCTCACTGGGTCACACGCGGGGTAGGAGGTTCGAGTCCCGTTTATCATGAATTAATATCTGGGTTCCGGACTGTGAGAACCACGAGACTAGGTTAACGAGGTGTTAATGTTTATGAAATAAAATTATAATGACACTGAAAATATAATATTGATAAAGCTTTTTCTAAAATTATGCTTTTGATTCCAAATTAATATCTTTCTTGTTGGTCCACAAATAAGTATATTTTTGAATAAACAATCCTTTTAGCATTCAATATCTTCGCTCTCATTTTATCCGTATTTAGATGAAAAAGGCTGAAATGTTAATTGCGGTAAATAAGATATTCGTATTCTAAAAGCTCACTCGATTATAGCTGATGCGAAAGTAATTTTGAAGTGTAGAGATAAGCGCTTCCAGACATACACTTGAGCAATATTGTAGATTATTAATTTCGGATGTACGTACAGTCGAATGCAATAATATGTATATTTCTTTATAATGAAACACTTTTTTACGGATTTTATCGCGGTTTATTAAGATTTTTACAAGCCTGACGTTTCGGATACTTTACAGCAACCATGGTCACGGGAGGACTGAGGTGTCATACGTCCTATCATTACAAAGTTATTCGAAACTACCCTATGATACATGAATATTTTGGTCAGTCCTATCTACGCAGAAAGTGCTAACTGTATCTTTAATCTGTGACACATTATGCTTGGATTTTGATTTGATAATTTTAATAATGGGATCCCAAGCAGGTGGTAAGAGCCAGCCATCTTCTCTTTTGAAATTAGGATGTTTTTTAATTTCAATAGCCTCACGGATCATCCTTGGTTGGAATCGGTGTTCTTTTGCGAGGACTTGTGGTTTATCAAATCTGATATAATGGCGAGCTTTGTCAAGACTATGTTCACAGATGGCAGACTTAGTGTAGCGACGGTGTTTTAAATCAGCTATATGTTCTTTGACGCGAGTTTTAATAGATCTTTTTGTTTGGCCTATACAGGAGAGACCACAGTCACAATCAAGCTTGTATACTCCTGCATCTTGTAAGGGTATATGACACTTGACAGATATCTTTTTTGGCGGCTTGAAAAAGGTTTTGATGGAAGCTCGCTTTAGGATATAGATATAGGGCTTGTAAAAATCCGATAAAATCCGTAAAAAAGTGTTTCATTATAATGAGTGAAATTCGCGTAAACATTAGAAAACAATATGTATATTTCTTGTCTTATTTCTTACGTCAAACAGTTTTTTAGTTTCGGAAAGACAGACAATGTAATTTCTGGTACCACGAGGTTCCAGAGAGTAGTTTATTTTCATGGGCGACGGTGACCACTTATTTGTGGCTCGTCTGCCCTTTAGTAAAATACACTAATTTTAAATTGCATTTTTTTATCTGAAAAAATAACTTTGATGTTTCTCTAACATACCCCTTTATTTAAAAGATAATACGAGTAAATACCTAATTAAAATATGCTGTTGTAGAGTTCAACACAGAATTAAGAGTAAAGACACAACCAACACTCTCTGTGTACCTCGAAGTAATTAAATATATACGTATCTTAGAGAAACTAGGTCTGCAACCGCAGGACTCATAACCATGGTTGCTGTAAAGTTTCCGAATGGCCAATGTAGACCTTTGAAAACCGCGATAAAATCCGAAAAACGTTGTTTTATAAAGTTAAAAGGTACAAAGATTCGTGTAAATAGATTTTGGGGTTACACTGACTTTATTTGTAATGGGAATGTATGTTAGTGTACATTTTATTGATGAATGTAGATACATGAAGCACAAGAAATGCCACAGTACATTGAGTACATGTAGCATGGATAATGTTTCATAATCAGTATCAGCCCCATTCGTTCACTGCTGGTATATCACTGAACGCAAAAACGGCCACTCGCATCCAACTAGGCGACCTTTCCGAATATGGTCTTAACAGTGTTAAAGGGAATGTATCCTAAATATTTATTTTTAATCAAAATTTAAAATAAATTGTTACGGTTTTATTATAAAATATTGAAGGTTTAATTCGAAATTTCATCTCATTACAACGTGCCCATTAAGAATTAGCTTTTATTGAAGGTAACACTATAATTTATAACACTATTTCAACTGTTCAGTGGATCAGTCGCGTGAACAAGACTCGAAGAACACCGAAATATCGAACTCTGTAAAATATCCCGTTGTGTGTAACAAGAATATCTTTTACAAAAAGATTTACTTACTAAAATAAGTACCTACTGTTAAAAGTGGTCTAAAAATGTTAAGATAGAAGATTAACTTACACATACACATCACAAAACTAAGTTTAGGGTGGGTAGGCCCACTTTGATGGAACTTTCACTGACAGATAGCTGCTGTTATAGAGAGTAACTAAGACTACAAAAATAATCATCTTCAATCCGGGTACGGTTGTAAACCTCAACATGGTTCAGGCCTTGACGTGGCGGTGGGGCTCAGTAGCCTAGGGTGAGCCCAGCATCTTGGGCGAAGCGAATTGAGCCGAGGGGGCTCTTTGCACCCCTTTTATAAGAAGAGGGAACAAAAGAGCAGGGGGCAAGGGGTGAGGATGGGAACCTCACCCCATTGTACTGTCCCGACGTTAGGAGGGGTTGTTCTGTGGTGCGGGACAACCCCTCTGTGGAGGTGGCGTCGGTCCATTGCGGGACTGACTAGCCGTCGAGGTGCCCTGTTTGTTTACTAGATCCGGGGCACCACACCAAAGGCGGCATTGGTGGCACTCGCCGGATTTTAGTGGGTAGAGTTGCATCCACTTACCAGCTATCGGGCGCAGCGAAACCCACAGACCCGCGTGGGAAGACCCAGTCTCCCGCGGGATAGCATTTCCCGGCGTTAAAGAAAAAAAAAGGGTACGGTTGTAAATTTAAGTTAACGCGGGCGAAGCTGCGGGCAACAGCTAGTATTAAATAAATCGATATTAGAACCTAAAAGTTCATCATCATTATCATCATCAACCTCCTCCGTCCACCGCTGGACTCTTTCAGTGAACGCTGAGACGGCCGAACCACCCGACTGAGGGTTTTGTTCTTAAAAATCGAAAAATTTGGTAATATGGCCTATGTTTTCGTCCGTTCGTTTGTCGTTCAAATAGCCTCTCATCACTCGACCTTCGCAGGGCTGTCAGATATCTTATGAATGCATTTTTTTTTATGTTAGTTGGATAGGCAAACTGGGAAACGTGCCACCTGATGGTAAGTGGTCGACGTCGCCCAGGAACATAAACTAGTATACCTGGAACGAGCCCAGGCAACTCATCTATGTGTTGCCTATCCTGAGACATAAGATGTTAAGTCTCGGTGCCAGTAATTACACTGCCTGTCTTGCCCTTCTCTCCGAAACACAGCAAAGCTGTTTCACGGGGGAAACAAGCAAGATGGTGGTACCCATGCAGCCGGGAGCGCGGCACAGCGCTTCCCTCCCACCGGTAATTTGTTCCTTTGTACAAAAACGTTTTTTGCCAAAAACAATAAAGTAGGTCTCGGTGCGACATTATGGTAAGTGGTCACCGTCGCCCATGAACTTAGTCGAATGTATCTAGGATCAGCTCCGGCATCTCAATCACGGTTATCTTGAGACTTGAGATGGTGCGTCTCGGTACCAATAATTTCCTTACAAAACAATCGCGACTTCATCTGTCATCATCGACTACACTTACTAACTGCAACAACAACTACTTAACCGATCATCATGAAACTTTGTACACATATTCTTGGAGGTATTAGAAGTAACATAGGATACTTTTTATGAAAAAAGCTAAAATCTTATCCTTCGCAGACAAAGTCGCGGGCACCAGCTAGTATTTTATAGTTCAAATAAAGTATTATCAAACATTTCCAATGGCTACTAATAATAATAGTTTATTATAACGTTGCCAGCCCTACTTCCACATATTTCACCTCACGCTCGCTCGAAATTAGTCGAGGAATTCAATTCAAAGGGTCTTCATATTTTTACAGCGTTAAACTTTTCATAGTCACGCAATTCGTTTGCTGTTTCAGTGATATTCTTTATAGTAACGTAGTACGGGTTCAAATCAGGCGTGTATCAATATTAAATGTCTTTACTTTATTTCATTTGATTTTCCTGGTTTGTTTTTAAAAAGGTTTAACTTTTGTGTGTATGACTTAGATATGCAATACAAAACTAATAAGATTTTGATGAAATTTTACACAATTATAGATGCAAGGATGGCTTTGCCATCCTTGCATCTATAATTGTTTAGGATTAAGACATTTTAAAACAGGCCTACTTATATCTAGCAGCAAAACAAGTTAAAATATAGAAATCTTGGATCATATTTACCGGTAGGAGGGTACCACCATCTTGCTCGTTTCTCCCGTGAAACAGCTTTGCTGTATTTCGGAGAGAAGGGCAAGACAGGCAGTGTAATTACTGGCACCGAGACTTAACATCTTATGTCTCAGGATAGGCAACACATATATGAGTAGCCTGGGCTCGTTCCAGGTAAACTGGTTTATGTTCATGGGCGACGTCGACCACTTACCATCATGTGGCACGTCTGCCAGTTTGCCTATCCAACTAACATTAAAAAAAAACAGACTAGGGAAAGAGTTACAGATTTTTGAAGTTAAAATGTATTTCTGTCCCCAGAAGCATAATCTCTACTAATAATATAAAGCTGAAGAGTTTGTTTGTTTGTTTGAACGCGCTAATCTCAGGAACTACTGGTCCGATTTGAAAAATTCTTTCAGTGTTAGATAGCCCATTTATCGAGGAAGGCTATAGGCTATATAAAATCACGCTGTGACTAACAGTAATTAAGTTGAGTAAGTTAATGCTGGCGAAGCTGCGGACAACAGTTAGTAACAAATAAATTGAAAACACATTCATCACAATATTAGATAGGATCAGCGCTAATCAGTTACTGTCAGGTGAACCCACTGTTTGTTTTCCCCTTTAAATAACATACATACAAGCAATCGGACAAAAATTACAATTCTCATGAAAAACTAAGTTAATATCAAGAAATAAGGTTATTTATCAAAAGCTTTTGCAAAGTTATCGGAAGCGCAAAAACTTGTGATGTGCGGGTAACTTGTCGGTCAACTCGTTTAGGTAAACAAGTTAACTGGAGTCAACATGCACGTTCAAGTTTAATGTTAACTTAACCTTATGGCTTGTCGAAATGATTTGAGAATTGTTAATTATTATCAAATTCAACATTATAATAACACAACTTTTGATATAATTTATCGCGGTTTTGAGAATTTTTTGAAATATCTTTTCTGACCATCGAGCTCGTAACCGGAATAGAGCAGTAATGTTGCGTTTTGTATGAAAACATGTTCCGCCAAATTTGTGCTGCGACGATACGCCGGTTCTGCGCTCTGATTATCTCACTGTTGACTATTGATTATATTATGATGTGATTGAATGATTAGCGATTAGTTCCACTGAGTTTGTTTCGCCGGTTCTTCTCAGTGGGCTTGCCTTGGAACCGGTGGTAGACTCAATTGACGTTCAAAAATATACTCTCTTGGTACTATTTTGAATAAAAAAATCGGTTGTCTGTAAAGTCGGTTTACTGACGATAGTTGAACGTGACAACGTCATAAGAAAATGGGACGCCTCAGATCGAGGTAACGCCGCACGAGTCATGTTTTTTCGTTCGTGCAGCCGGCTCCATCGAATTATAAGACGTTATCACGTCAAAAATGATTTTGACTTTGGACGTATATACAGATCACTGGGTGGTTAAATTGCTATGACTTCAGTGACAAACCACTGACCAGTTTTGGAATTTCATGGCTAGTCTATCAGGTTACATGCTCGATGTTTCTGACAGTAGGTAGTAGCCAATCATTACTATAAGCATGGTTGGTGTATCCGACACGTCGGGAATATAACGATCCCCACCTTGGTTCAGGCTTTGACTTGGCGGTGGGGCTCAGTAGCCTAAGGTGTGCCGAGCACCTTGGGCGAAGCCAATTGAGCCGAGGGGGCTCTTTGTACCCCTCTTATATGAAGAGGGGACAAAAGAGCAGGGCGCAAGGGGCGACGACGGGAACTACACCCCATTGTACTGTGCCGACGTTGGAGTTTTGTTCTGTGGTGCGGAACAACCCCTCTGTGGAGGTGGCGTCGGTCTCCTGAGGGACTGACTAGCTGTAGAGGTGCCCTGTTTGCTCATTTGATCCAGGGCACCTCACCAAAGGCTGCATTGGTGGCACTCGCCGGGTTTTAGTGGGTAGAGCTGCGTCCACTTACCCGCTGTCGGGCACAGCGAGTCCCACATACCCGCCTGGGGAGACCCACTTCCTAGCGGGATGCCTCAGAGCATCTCCCGTCGTTAAATAATAAAAAAGGGTATATAACGATTAGAATAAGCTGCTCTCTAGTTGTTTTATTATAATGAGTGACATCTGCTTAAATTTTTGCATATTAATACTTCCTTGAACTTTTCGTAAAGCTTTTCTGTGTTTCGGAAATGCAGTGTGATTACTGGCACCTATACTTACGTCTCAGCTCTCAGAATAAACAAGGCATTCGTATTATTTTTTATGTCATAAGGAGGCAATGCTGTTGGAACCAAATGGTGATTACCGATGCCCAAAGACATTCGCACGACCAAAAGGTATGCAGATGCGTTGCCCTCCTTTTCCCTATCCCCCCAATGGGCCACCGGAAACTCACAAACCGGACGAAACGCGACAGCATAGTTGTTACTTGACGCCGGTGTTATGTGAGCGAGAGGTACCACCCCGGTCGTGCCGGCCCAATTCGGCTACAAAGCAGCATGGTACTACGAGTTTACTTTAAGTATATATTTATGGGTGACGCTCATCTGTGGTGACTCGTCTGCCAGTTTATCCGACTGACAAAAAATGTATATCTACATTAGCTCAACACGAAACCTTAATATAAAGCCTGATTCGAAGACACCTTTAGGGCGTATACAGTCCTGCCACTCCTGGTACATAAAACCCTTTCCACAAATTAACAAACATCCATACAAACATATTAATAAATCCGGAAAACGTAATCGCTTAACTGAACACGCCGAAATAATTGAAATACTGGTACACTGAGTTAATATTATGAATTCAGCTGAACCCGCGGAACTCGACGGAACTCGACTGAACTCGCCGGAACTCGCCGGAACTCGCCGGAACTGGGAGCTCGGAACCCGGCGGAACTTTGGAATACTTAGGATTGGAGCATTTGCGTTGTTCAAAGTTTATAGCGGGATCAAATCTGTGTAATTGTTGCTTAATCAACGATGGGCCAGGGCTGTCTCCTGTTTTTTTTCTTTAACGCCGGGAAATTCTCTGAGGCATCCCGCGGGGGAGTGGGTTTCCCCAGATGGGTATGTGGGACTCGCTGCGCCCGAAAGCTGTAAGTGTGTAAGTGGACGCAGCTCTACCCACTAAAACCGGGCGAGTGCCACCAATGCTGCCTTTGGTGACCTCACCAAACAGAGCACCTCGTCGGCTAGTTATTTCCCAATGGGACCGACGCCACCTCAACCGAGGGATTATCCCGCACCACAGAACCACCCCTCCCAACGTCGGGACAGTACAATGGGGTGAGGTTCCCATCCTCGCCCTTTGCCCCCTGCTCTTTGTACCCCTCTTCCTATAATTATACACATGGTAGAAAACAACTTTTTAGCGTGTTTCTGCCAGGGTAAATTCATTTACTTCATATGAGTGTCAAAATCGAAACTTAAAACAGTGAAATAATAAAACCCGATAAGGAGCTATGGTGTCACAGACAGACAACAGTTAAACCCTCGCATTGGGGTTAAATAAGATTTTTTTTGTATAATTGTTGTCTAAAAAAAGACAGAAAAATACACGCCACTGCACTATTTGCACAATGGCGAAGTTATAAAAATATGATTTCACTAAAACGCCGAGGGTCGCCGCCCCCGTTGTATTCCACTTGACCCCATTCCACCTGACCCCCGCCCGACCCCCGACCCCATCATTGTTTCAATATGAAACATCAACGGATCGGGATGAAAGGCAACGCTAGTTCTAAGTCATCACTCGTCATCGCTTTCAATAATTGGATTTGATGGGACGATGAAAAACCTTTTTTGTTCGTGGAATATAAATTATTTGGGCACTTATTTATAGGATCTGTTCAACTGGTAACTGTAACCGGTCGTTGATCATCAACGAGTTCAACTGAAACTAGCTAAGGTGACTCTTTTATTCAGCAGTTCATACTCGTAACAAATAATTTGTATGTCTAGATGTCTTAGTACGTTTTAAGTTTTATAGATTTGATGTATATTAAAGTAATGTCTTTTTTGTTATTTATTTTATTGTGGGAGAGATCAATGATTAGAAAAAAGATGATTTTTTAAATATTATACGATATGGGTATTAAATGATTATTATTAGTTAAAAAGTAGTGTTGAGGGTTTCATATTTTTTCTTGTTTAAAAGTTATATTTATTTTAATTTCATAATTACATTCGTGACAGATATTTCGTGATAATACGCAGTGCTTCTGCACTAATTGGTAGATCACACACTTAACTAAAGTGTTTTACTTCCAACAAACAATATAAGAATTATCAAAAGTAAAATTTTGACCATAGTGACAACTGTAAACAAAAATTCTTCTACTTAACGTTTAAAATACACCCAAATATGACGCGCACCTATTTAATTCAGCAATATAACAAAAGCTTCTTATATCGCTACGAAGCGCTGGTTCCGCTACGACAGACGGCACCGCTACGAGTCGTTGGTAGCCCTACGAAGCGTTGGTAGCGCTACGAGGCGTCAATCCTAATACGAGGCTATTGCTACGAATCGCACCGCTACGTCGATCTGCTATGCGCGGCATGCCGGTCACGTCTCGTAGCGGCGTAGCACTTGCGTAGCGCATTCAGTACGGTATAATTTTATTAGCGAATATTATTGCTTTTAAATGAATAAGGAAAGCTGTGGAGTAGTTATTGTTTGAGTTGTTTTGGGTTAAAGCTGAGTTTAATACTCTGCTTATGTGTGAAGTTAAATAATTTTCGTCATTTACTCAAGAGAACACATTTATAAAATTCAAATTATTAATTGGTTTTTTTACATACTAAATTAGCTTCTTAGGGATTTTTACAGCTTATATAAAAGAATTCAACTGAAGTGATGAATGAATTTGATTTTGGCTTAGTCGTAATAGATTATTAAGAAAAATCTGTTTTTAAAGTCTAGAAATTATGATACTATGATAAGAAAAAAAAATACTATTAATCCTCTTATATGAAGATTTCTTATAGTTAAAATCTACTATTTTTCTACCTATAAATAGCAAGCTGCAAGATTGATAAAATCTGGAAAAAAACTACATCATTTGAAAATTTCACGACCAACTTAAATTTAGAGAAATTTTAAACTTAAAAGATTCGATGTCAAGTTAAACAATGTACGACTTGCACTTAGCGTTTGGGGTTCAGCGTTAGAAATGTACATACCGGTATAAGTGATACTTGAAGCTATACGTGGAGCCTGATATATCATCATTTATTCACACGCGTCTGGAGTGGATTGGAAATTCTTTTAGCCTTAAACATTCTGAATCGAAGACTTTATTTTAAATTCTTTATTGGGCCTATCATAGGCCTTAGGCTCGAGGGTTAGATAGTTTGAATTTGTTACTATGTCTGTAATTGAATTAAGGTTCTTTAGCCTAGTTAAGAAGTCAGTCAAATAGATAATCTGAGATGGCGACGGCCGACTGGTCGAGTGGTCAGGCTACTGGACACTTTACGCAGCGGTCGCGGGTTCGAATCCCGCCAGGTGTAGATCTGTACCGGGTCTTATATGTATTTATATTAATATTTTAAATTTATTTCCGTTCCCAGTATCCGTAACACAACTTACCACGGGGCTGGGTTAATTAATAGTGAAAAAATATATTTAAATTAGATTTATTAATAAATGTCTAAAAAAAACTATATGTTTATATGTGGACATATATTTATCATTATTATTAGCTCGATAAGACAGTCACTACAGCGTTAGAGAGCAAATAATAAAAGTTAAAAGCAATGTTATGTTCTAGTTCTGTTGTCTTATATTTCATTCACGTTCTTCCTTAACTTAAAAGGAACGAACAAACAAGTTTTTCTTATATTTTATCAAAACTCTATTCCGTATCGTATAACATCATCATCATCATCAACGTCCTTCAGTCCTCTACTGTACACAGGCCTCTTATAACGAACCTAGTCCTACTTCCTCAATTTTTTTTTTCCAACTACTATCTGAACCCGGCAAACCTTGCCCTGACCTGACCCAATATGCATGCCCTTACCGATGGGTTTTTATACATAAATCTTGTACTCACGATAACAAATACAAAAAAAAAACTAATTTAATGCTGGTTCTGAAGTTATGTGCGTACATACATTTCAGCGATGCATTTTTATTTAAATATTTAGTATGAAATATTTATAAAGTAGATTTTTAAATTGAGTCTCTCACGTATTTCTTAAAACAAAACTTATTAAAATACTATGATATAGGCCTTCTTGGCGTTCATTAGAAAATGTTATCAGAAATAAACGAAAAAAGATTTGTATGATATTGTTTAATAGGTATAAATGTATCATAAGTAATTTATATAAAAAACTATAAAATAACTGTAATAAATATGAAATATAACAGTTTAGATCCGTGATATATTCCGCACGCGTCGGCCATTATTCTATTGTGCAATTTATTGCTAAAAGAATTTTACGATACGTCGGTCCCGTGTCGTCGTAGTATCGTGAGTTCTAAATGTCATTTCGCTAAAAGCATACATTTTTTTTCTTTAAATTACTGCGTGAACCTATTTTAGACCCTACGGAGTTTGTTTAAGGTCTGTTTCGATGTTTACTTGTTGGTTTATACGAGTCTCAATTTAGCGGTATTCTTAGTTGGATGTGTTTTATTTGTTTTTGTTAGTTGCTTAGAATTAGAGTCTTTTTTATAATATGCGATTTTTTATTGAATGGATGTGGTATTTCTAGATGTTTGAAATAAAGCCTTTAAATTTCATTTTCCGTGGGATTATGCATAGCACCAGGTTAGGAACTTGTTAGTAATACTCCATCTAAAATACTGAGGGAGTCTTCAGCCATCTTTGATGAGGTGCCTCGGACCCAGTGGGGACCTTCACACTGGCTGGCTATGATCTTTAGTGCTGGCCCCACCACCTCATATGTAAGATTCAAAAATGTTCAAAATACATTTAATTGAGCTTTATAAGGTCTACCGGTGGGAGGGAAGCGCTGTGCCGCGCTCCCGGCTGCATGGGTACCACCATCTTGCTTGTTTCTCCCGTGAAACAGCTTTGCAAGACAGGCAGTGTAATTACTGGCACCGAGTTGCCTGGTGTTGTTCCAGGTAGTTTATGTTCATGGGTGACGTCGACCACTTAACATCAGGTGGTACGTTTGCCAGTTTGCCTATCCAACTAACATAAAAAAAAGGTATAAAATAAGACTGTCTGCAATGGTCATTCTAATTATTTATCTTTCTTCTTCTAATTCTTTTTTTTCTTATTTCTTCTTTTAAAAAAATCGTCATTCTAATTATATGTCTTTTAATTACCTGTGTCAACACCGAACAGACAGTATCATGATGCTTTGTCGATGTAGGGTAGTTAACTCATGGACATGTTGTCTTTTTTTTTATTAACACGGGGAATACACGCGACGTCAACGGTTCTGGGTGGGGTTCGATTGTGAGGGATTTGCAGCACATATCAGTGCCGAATACCCACTATAACCCCGCGAGTGCCCCCAATGCCACCTTTGGTGAGGTGCCCCGGATCTGTTAAGCAATAGGGCACCTCGTCGGCTAGTCAGTCCCCCAAGGGACGCCAAGACGCCACCTCCACGGAAAGGTTGTCCCGGACCACAGAACAACCCCGCCGTTAAAAATCCGAAAATGCTCAGTGCTTTGTCACTAACGTAATAGAAATTCTATCTGTTTTCAAGTGATCTGTATGTACGTCCCATCGGCCAATCATCTATCAATGGCAATCAGCCGGCCAATTAGCGCGTCGCAGCACAAATTTGTCAGAATTTGTTTTCATACAAAACACATAACATAACCGCTCTACTCCGGTGATATGCCCGATGGAAATGAGTTGTTTATTTGCAGGCGTAAATCTCTGGAATTACTATGGGATTTAAAAAATGCTTTTGTATATAATATCCCAATTTTGAGGAAGATTATAGGCTACATTTAATTATTTTAGAGGCTATGTCATTTTTATTTTCGAGGGAAGAATACAATTTCTATTCAAATGTACGATAGAAACCGTGGGATCCGAACAGTAAGGGACTTGAGTAAATGCTTAGAATACCTTGGTCCCATGCTATTGTACATTTACGGCCAGGGCTGTCACCGCTGACGTGCGGGCCCCTCGACAATGCGCGGGTGACAGCCCTGACGTGGGTGCGCTATATTGGGCCCTTCATCATTATCAACACGCACCCTCTCAGATACAAGCCCGGTTAATGCTAAGATATTTAAGTGGAAATTTCGTTTTATTTTTGGAATGAAGTTTATTTATTTATATATTAAGTTCCTTATGGGGCTGTGGTAGGGTCCCTAGCCGGCAATAAACGTCCGTAATGTTAAATAATAAAAGCGTAAGATATTTATTATATATTATCATTCGATAACTACACTATCTGGTGCCTCTGGTGGTCAATAGTGGTAAACGCATGGAGGCTTTTTTTTTGTTTTGTCGCAGGGAAATGCTTTTTACGCATGTAGCCAGGATCTCGGGTAGATCTTGACCCTATGTGGGACTCGCACCTTTATTTGGTTTTTTTTTATTATACTCTGGTGTCCCACGACACCACACGATTTTTTTCCTACATTTTTATTCACGTGTTTCAAGTATACATAATACAAGTTTCTTACCTGTGTTCGTTTTGTTTGTTTGTTAGTTTTGTGTCTATGTATGTTGCGTTTCACTTACCATCAGGTGAACCGACTGTCCGTTTGCCCCCTCATCTATAAAAGAAACCTTCGAAATAAAGGTAATTTGATTTAATATTATTGTCTGTTATATTTAAATTGGTGGAACTTGTAAACTTATGTGAAAACGGCAGATTGAAGCCGTATATAGCTGACAGCTGTCGCTTCTACTGCCTTAACTTAGGTATACAGCAGTAATAAAACCCCGGGGTGTCGATGATTTATAGCGTGTTACTGGTGATAACGTAGCATTATACTTAGCATTCATGGAAGGAGACCTATGTTCAGCAGTGGATGATGATGATGATGATGACGATGACGATGACGATGACGTTGACGATGACGATGACGATGACGATGACGATGACGATGACGATGACGATGACGATGACGATGACGATGACGATGACGATGACGATGACGATGACGATGACGATGACGATGACGATTTCGATGACGATGACGATGACGATGACGATGACGATGACGATGACGATGACGATGACGATGACGATGACGATGACGATGAAGATGACGATGACGATGACGATGACGATGACGATGACGATGACGATGACGATGACGATGACGAGGACGATGACGATGACGATGACGATGGCGATGACGATGATGACGACGATGACAACGACGATGACGATGATGATACTGGTGAAAGATCAAAACCGGAGGAGTATTTTCAAAGATTACATTATACATCTCTTCATTTTATTAGTATAAATATAAAAGGATATGCGTGGGGCCGTCTTGGCGTTCACTTAAAGAGGCCTCTCCAGCAATGAACAGATTAGTTTGATAATTGCGATGAGTCATCATATGAACCACAGCGAGACTACCAGTTAATAACTAAAATAAAATGTACGTAAAGAAATTATTTCTACAATTGCAGTATTTCATATGAAATATTTCTTGTTAAAGTAATTAATAATTCTCTTGCTTATTCTATTTTTATTTGTCACATGTGGTTTTGAAAGGTCTAATTGGCTTCGCTAACAGATGATGCAGTGGTTACAACCTTGTCACACGTAGTGGTAGGTTTGAATCGTGCCAGTGGTAGAATGTTCCTACCGGAATAGTGGATTTCAATGTGTATATAGCATTGTCTTGCTCATCCGTTTTCATTTTCATTTTTCCCTCTTTTGCTATCTCTTTCACTACATTTTCTTGGTTTGTCCCATCTTTTCTTACCTCCATTCACACTTAATAAGTTTCATCATCATCATCAGCCTCTATCCGTCCACTGATGAACATAGGCCTCCCTCGAAGAACGCCAAGACGACCAATCCCTCGCTAATAAGTTTTTTTAAATTAGTTTATTAAATTAGTTCTGCAGCGGCTGAGGATTCGATAGAGGTAGTGTATAGGTAGCCATTGTCCTGATAGATATCTGTTGTATAGATATCTATATATTTTGAATAACTATATTTATGTTTGTTTAAGTTCATACTCTCGTAAAGTAACTCGTGAGCGCACGTCATATTTTAAAAAGTCCTCAGTATCGTCCCCTCCCTTCATTAAATTGAGATCCTTTACATTTGACAGGTCCACTGCATTAAATTGTGCACATTTTCAACTTGTGGTTTTGCTCTGTTGTTGGACATGCGTTTCATCATCATCAACGTGTCAACGTCCTGCCTGATATAGTCCTTTATTAGTACTAAAATAAACTAGCTGGTGCCCGCGACTTCGTCTGTGCAGGAATAGATCTTACGTGCTATTCCGATGTTAAAGATATATTATTGTAAAGTTTTATTAAAATGTGAAAAAGTAGCGAATATCCATACACACAAACTTTCGCCTTTATAATATTAGTAGGATAATAAGTGTGTATAATAAATAAGGTTTCCATGATGATGTTTTAGGAAGCTCGAAAACCCATGACCTCAAAAAGACACACAAGTTTACTTATTTTTCTACTAGCTGGTGCCTGCAGCTTCGCCCGCGTTACTCAACTCCTATAAGTCAAAACGTGATGTTTTATAGCCTATAGCCTTCCTCGATAAATAAGCTGTCTAACACTGAAACAATTTTTCAAATCGGACCAGTAGTTCCTGAGATTAGCGCGTTCAAACAAACAAACAAACTCTTCAGCTTTATAATATTAGTATAGATATAGGTCTATGTTACGACAGTTCCTTCTCGTACGGCCACTACATGGAACCAACCAACTACGATATTTCCGAACCGATACGACGTATGGACCTTCAAGAAAAGAGCATACTCATATTTGAAACACACGTGTTAATGATGTAGCGGGTGTCTATGGATCATTGGTGGCACTCGCCGGGTTTTAGTGGGTAGAGCTGCGTCCACTTACCACCTTTCGGGCGCAGCGAGTTCACATACTCGCGTGGGGAGACCCACTCCCCCGCGGGATGACTCAGAGCATTTCCCGGCGTTAAAGAAAAAAAAAGTGTGTCTATGGATGTCGCTTATCACTTACCACCAGGTGAAACGATTGTCCTCCTCTTCTCATTCTCCCATAATAGCATTATGGTTTTGAATTTATGTTGAAAGTTTTCTTTGACTTACTGTTTTACGCGTCTTGAAACTGGTAGAAGTTGAAACCCCGGGGATTCGTGTATTTGAGGCACTGCACCACAGTACTTCTTCTAAACTTGCAAAATTTTTGAATATTTTTGAGAGCGTATATCCTGGTTGCAAGCCGGTCGGCCGGCCTTCAAGAGAGTAAGTGACATTGACGTTTGTTGTTGACGGGACGTAACACATTTTTTTTTATTTGCGTTCGGAAATGAGTCAAAGATTATGCAAGCATGTATACCCATTGTCTGGTACAATGGAGGATAGTACCGAGATGAATCTAGTCCAGAAGTAGGTAAAGTACTAGTTTGCATAAACACAGAATTAAGTGAAGCAAGCCCCTTTGTTCTCGTGTAACGAAAGATGCATTTAAGTTAAATTAACTTACAAACTTAATTATCGAACTTAACGGAGTCAGGATTTAGGATAACTGCAAATAAACAAAGTTCTAAGAGTCTACACATCGATAAAGAGTAATATAGTACTGGTAGCGGGATCAAATCTTGCTAAGTACATTTTTAATATAGGTTTTAACTTTTACCGTTTACTGCTTAAAATGCCTAGGTTAACGTGTTGTCATTGTTCATATTTTTATATATATTAATAAACAAATATCTTATATGTCCCACTGTTGGGCACGGGTCTCCTCCTCGAAATCAGGCCATAGTTCACCGTTGCGCTGGCCCAATGCGGGTTGGTGAACTTGACACACCTTCAGAGACTTTTAATCTCATCAGGCATGCAGGTTTCAGGATGGTCTCATGTTCAGGCGCACGTAGAAATTTAGAAAAACCCATTTTATGGCACCAGATCGAATTCAGACCTCCCACTCAATAGGCCGAGCCCATACCCCCTAGTGACTAGACCATCGTCGCTCACCTCGTTAATGTGCAGCGAAAGTTATTTTAAACACGTCAAGCGAAGCTGCGCGGCACAGCTAGTGTATAAAATATTAAACAAACTAACAACTTAAATTTAACCTAAAACATCAAGAAACAAAAAACGGACTGAAGAAAACAAAACAGACTTTGTCAACTTTACCTCGGTACCTCAAAACAACAGACAAGTACGAGGCTGACTCGCGCGCTGAGGGTTCCGTAAATTAGTGTTTTTCATTTAATATGGCAATAAGCAACAGTTTTCAGATTTTTTCCTTTATTTATCCTGTGACACCTATCTTGTCAAATTTCACAATTGTATGTCACGCAAAGAATAAGCGTTGAAGTGGCTGGTCACACACTCAGGAGAACGGGTGGCCGATGGGGCGATAAGGTTCGAGAGTAGCGGCCGCGTTATGTAGAGGAAGTTTTGGTGGGAAGACGATCTCCGTGCGGTGGCCGGTCCGTCGCATCCGTGTTGGATGCGAGTGGCAAGGGATCAGCCGTCTTGGCGTTCATCAAGAGAAGCCTGTGTTCCATCCATCCTCAGCAGTGGACGTTAAGTCCACTGCTGAGGATGGATAGAGGCTGATGATGATGACGATCATGTCAATGAAAAGTACTTCATAAATTGTATTTCAAAGACTGATAGAGACAGACGGACAATACAGAGATTCGATAAGGGTTCCGTTTTGTCATTTTTAACAGAACCCTAAAAGTGTGTAAAACCTCATGTGTGTAAGTAGAATGTAAATATGTCCACAACAGCGACATAAAAACACTTAAAGTTTTTCCGCAACTTTTGTAATATCTCACGCGAAACGAGCAAGAGATATTTTTTAACATTTTTCTTCATAAAACGCCCTTTTGAATTGGACAGCAAGGGAACAAAAACGTCTAAAGCTATTTAGAAATAAACCCAACTTATACATTCATAATAGAAATATTTTTATTAGTTCGATTTTAAATTATTACAATAACGTCATAATCAAATTTCAAATATCCAATATTTATAATGAACAAACTGTGTAAACAATATGACGTTTGATATTATGTTGTTAGGAGGGGGTAGTTTTAGTTTCACTCGACGTCAGTCAGTCCACTAATAAACGTTTGTGACAATTTTCTAATGATTACGATACAGATAATATCACCATCACTTAAATCACCTTTTTTACACTAAATACCATTAATTACTACGAAACTGTCATCTCGACAAACGACAACATTGTCATCTCTATATTACGTCTCATCAAAACGAGGGGCGTCCATCATCCGTCTCATCCCGTGAGACGCGGCAATTTATTTAACGTCTCAATCGACGTCTAGGGTGCGTCACGCCCGTCACAAACGCCAAATTGGTCACGAGTGGGGCGATTTGTCACGAATAGGGCGAATCGTCAAAAGGTTTGCCACTAATGGGGCAAATCGTCAGATTTGTCACTAATAGGAGAAATCGTTTCAGATATTGCCATAAATAGGACAAAAGATAAATGTTGAGTAACGATTACATCACGGTAAAGTAATCCCGTAGTAAGAACATTACAACTAGTGTTACGGATACTAGTTGCAGCGATAAATTCTAAGTATGTAACTGTGTATGCAAACAATACAATATATCACAACCGACGCTAGGAGGCCGTGTGGTCGCAGACTGCACGGTTGGCGGGGGCCAACCCGCCACTTTTATAAACCAAAAGTGAGCCGAATGGGCTCACACTCATCCGACGTAGCATTAGGGCCTTCGGGCCGTTAGCATAGATCCATTCGAAAAAAAATACAATATATGAGTTGGTGCATACATCTGTATTATTCATTATACACAAATTACCTGATAACTAGACTAGGTCGTCTACGGGAACGCATTCCAAGTAGGTATTACACAAGTGGGGTGGTATTACACAAGTGGGCCGGCATTACACAAGTGGGGCGGCCTTACACAAGTGGGGCGATAAGTAACAAGTGGGGCGAACCGTCAAGTGTCGCTCAAAGCTGGATTAGGAGTGCGTCCACCCCCTGATTTCTTGGGGCCCACGTTTGTTTAATTCCCGAGCCGTTTCTTATTCCACCGCTCTATCATTTGTGTCATTGAATTTTAATTAGGGAATTTGATTTAGAGTAGGTAAAGTATATTTTCCGTTTGTCTATAATATGAATAAGAGGGGATCTATAATATGAGAATGTATCTCTAGCTATATTTATTTACTAGCTCTTCCCCGTAGCTTCGTCTGCGTTTTCTTAAATTTACAGCTGTATTCGGACTGATCTATTTCACTTAACAACAAAAAACATCCAAATTTACAAACATTTTTGTATCAAATATATTGGTACAGCTACTTAAATAACGTTTGAAAAATTGTAAATCGGTTTCATATTTATTCAGAGATGTCCCGAAGCCAGAAAAAAACTCTCCAGAATTTTAATATATAACTTGGATATTATTGCATTAGTTTCACTGAGTTTGTTTCACCGTTTTTTTTTCAGTTTTGGAGCGGTAGTAAAGTTTTGACGATGATAAGTTACTTTTATATACAAGATTGAATATTTTTTTACTTGTTAACATGAGTAGTGAATACAATGGAACATCTGAAAAACATTTTACGGCACAATCATGAAACTCAACACTTGCCGCATGATTACTCGTACAATTATTTCATTCGTTATTTCAGATCACAGACATTTTTTTATGTCGAGTTTTTTTTTCCGCTCGAGAGTCGTTCGCATTTGGGTCAATTGCTAGAGTTGTGGCAAATGAGGTTTTTTTTAATTTAAAAATTATGTTGTACGCCGGTTCGGTGGATGCGTGTTTTTGTTCGCTTGAAAATAGTGGTGTTTGGATCATTTGATAGCTCGTTTAAATGAGATATATAGATTTACCGGTGGGAGGGAAGCGCTGTGCCGCGCTCCCGGCTGCATGGGTACCACCATCTTGCTTGTTTCTCCCGTGAAACAGCTTTGCTGTGTTTCGGAGAGAAGGGCAAGACAGGCAGTGTAATTACTGGCACCGAGACTTAACATCTTATGTCTCAGGATAGGCAACACATAGATGAGTTGTTTGGGCTCGTTTCAGGTATATAGTTCATGTTCATGGGCGACGTTGGCCACTTACCATCAGGTGGTACGTTTGCCAGTTTGCCTATCTAACTAACTTAAAAAAATGATAATTCTGCTATTTGTGTCAGCAAAACAGCCGATGGATTTACATGATTTTTTACACAGCATTGCTCGTATTTTTAGGAATCTTTTACTTTATTAAACGGTTTTTTATCCCTAAGTTTCCACGGGAATTGGAGCCACAGAGGTGCTTAACTAAGACAGATTTAACAGTTTCTAAGCTGGCGAATCCCGCGGGGGAGTGGGTCTCCCCACGCGGGTATGTGGGACTCGCTGCGCCCGACAGCTGGTAAATGGACGCAGCTCTACCCACTAAAACCCGGCGAGTGCCACCAATGCCGCCTTTGGTGAGGTGCCCCGGATCTAGAAAACAAACAGAGCACCACGACGGCTAGTCAGTCCTGCAAGGGACCGACGCCACCTCCACAGAGGGGTTGTCCCGCACCACAGAACAACCCCTCTTAACGTCGGGATAGTACAATGGGGTGAGGTTCCCATCCTCACCCCTTGCCCCCTGCTCTTCTGTCCCCTCTTCTTAAAAGAGGGGTACAAAGAGCCCCCTCGTCCCAATTAGCTTCGCCCAAGGTGCACCGGTCACCCTAGGTTACTGAGCCCCACCGCCACGACAAGGCCTGAACCATGGTGGGGAAGTTTAATGGCTAGGAGAACCACATGTAGGGTAAGGTTGCGGTGATTGGACCACTTAACTTCTAATAGCTATATAAATTAAACTATGTATCATATTTATATGTTTTTGGATTCTATAGATAGATTTTGTTTCCTGCTTTACGTTTTCTTTGTTACATACTAAAATACAACGCCGTTTTGAAAATATCGTCAAAAAAGATTTCTATATATGGTTTCCTTCTTTGGACCAGGGTATCCTTTATTGGACCTCTCAGTTTCCATCATTGGACTTTGATATAATTGTCTCAGTGGTCCAATCAAGGAAAAGCTAAATTTAAGAATAATTCTTTAAATGAAAACATAAATTGGAAAAATCAGACTCTTTTATTAAATTTTTATGGCTTACAAATAATCAGTCTTAATCAGCTTTACCTTAAAAAATAGTCAGTCAAATTACTAAAGAACAGTCAAGTAAATATATTTGTATGTACTTTTTTAGAGCTTTAAGGTTCTGGAAAACGGAACTAACAACAAATGAATGATAAAAAATGTCTAGACACATAAAAAAAAATAGTAAAAAAAAACAATTATACTATGTCCTACATGTTGGACAAAAATATGTCTTTCTTCCTTTTTTCACACAGGCACACTCTTCATGTACCCAACATTTACACCCTAAACACTGAATCATAGCTTCTACTGAACACAAAAGACATATTTGGCAATACCACTCTTTCAATGCGTCGTCAGGTACAGTTGACCTCTTTGCAGTCTTTTTTGATTCTTGAATCTTTATTTTAGGTTTCCGTACTTTTTTTTTTTTTTTTTTTTTTTTATCTTTATTAAATAGGAGTTTTTGTCCAACAAGGCACGTCAACTCCATTGTGCTTACTCTAGAGTCTAGACAATATACATAAAACTCTTATAGCCTAAACAATAAGGGAACAGAATCTAACACATAACTCAGATGTAGGTTTTGATAAAATTGACACAACTAATCCCACATCTAACCTATTCAGATTATATTCTGTTATTAGAACTTCTCGTTCACGTTCGTTCCGAACGCAATCCATCAATAAATGTTGCACATCCTCAATTTTCCCGCATATATCACAATTAGGTGAGTCTGCCTTCCGCATTAAGAATGCAAATTTCGCTGATGGATAATGTCCAGAACGAAGTCTTAATACTAGCTTAATATATTTTCTACTTAACTTATTACTAACCAACCAGGGGTAGTGAAGAGGTTCACTCTGTATTGTCCTATACCAGATTCCTTTTTCCATAGAGATGTTCTCAAAATATTTTTTCCATTTATTAGATAAAACACGTTTGAAATCTACAAAATATTCCCAATAGTCAGGCACATAAGTTATTTCCCTTCCCATATGAGACGCTAACTTGGATATCTGATCAGCCTCTTCATTACCCCTTAAACCTATATGTGCTGGAACCCATTGCAATATTAGTCTGGTACCGTTATTATTAAAACAATTAATAATATTCAGTATATCATAGGCTATCGATGCACCTCTGCAATCAGAGGCGCATCGAGCCACATGTTGGAGAGCACTCCGACTGTCCGTAAAAATTACGATATTATTGAAACTATTTTCAAAAGCATATGAAAGAGCCCTGAATATTGCAATCAGTTCCAACGTCATTATACATACATTTGTAGTAATCTTAAAACTAGCCTTATAATTTATATTTTGATGGAAAAACGCAACCCCTTGTCCCTGTTTGCATTTTGATCCATCTGTAAAAATTTGGCACCAACCATCATACTTATTTAGTTCATTTAAAACTTCACTCTTTAATATTACCGGGTGATAAGAGTGTTTAGACTGTTCAACACATTTTAATTTACTAACAATAATATCTTTTACATTTATTTTTGACACCCAGGTACTAAGAGAAAACATTCTACTTACATTAGAACTAGCAATTAATCTTTGCCCTATTTCTTCACGTATGGAAGCTAGTAGTGGTTTCTTTTTATTTGTCCAGTAACTAGTATTACAAAGCGACTTGAGTTCTGAAATTGTTTTAATGCTAATGTTATTAGAATTTGATATTCCTTTTAAAATAAATTTGTATGTCAAATATTGTCTCCTCAAAAATAATGGTGGTATGTGTAATTCGCTCTCCATGACGTAGATAGGTGTACTTTTAATAAAGCCCCCAATGGCCCTAAGCGCTTGATTTTGCAGTTTATCTAACCGAGAGATGTGAGTTTTAGCACTACAGTCATAAATAAAACTACAATAATCTATCCTACTTCTTATAAGAGAAATGTATATTGTGCGCATATGTTTAGTATGAATACCAAAAGAGCTTCCTGCCAATACTTTTAATAAATTAATATATTTAGAGCACTTATTGATGGTCTCGCTGATATGTTTATTCCACCGTAAATGACTGTCTAACCATACACCCAGATATTTAAAACATTGAACTTGAGCTAATGATTGTCCGTATACAAATAAAGTAGGTAGAACCCTCGTATGACCTCTACTAAAAACACAAAAGCTGGATTTGACAGGAGACAGATTTAACCCTATTTCATCCAGTGAAGCAATAATGAAATCCAAGGCATTTTGTATATAACGCTCACATGTTTTGATTTGTTTGTCTCTAAAATATACAACAAAATCATCCGCATATTGAGATATAGAAACATTTTTAATTTGTGTACATATTTTATGGGAAACTATGTTAAAAAGCAGCGGAGATAAAGGATCACCTTGGGCCAAGCCTGTATTAGTCCATCTGCAGAGATTTGTACGGTTATCAAATGACTTAAGTTGTAAATGTCTTTCATTCATATAGGACCACAAATAGCGACATAATTTAGATCCAACTTGTAACTCATCCAAAATCTTTGTAACAGCAATAATTGAGACATTGTTATATGCATTCTCGATGTCAAGAAAACATACTAAAGTGGGAATATTCTGAGTCATTCCTATTTGTATGTAAGAAACTAATCTTGAAATTGAGTCCAAAGTAGAACAAGATTTTCTGAAACCCACCGTATGAGACGACAAAATATGTTTATGTTCTATATACCATTCTAATCGCTTAAGGATCATAAGATGAAATATTTTACACAGGCACGATATCAATGATATTGGCCTCAACTTAACATTCATATTTTGATAAGTGTTAGCTTTAGGGATCGAAACCACTTGAACCTTTCGCCACTGATAGGGAACAATGCCAGATTGAAGTATGCTGTTATATATTTGAAGTAACATATATTTACCTGCATCCGGTAAATTGTAAACCATTGAATATGAGATACCATCCTCTCCCGGCGCTGTGTCCTTTTTTTTAAACAATTAATTAACTCGTGAAAGGTAAATCGCGATTCCAAAATATCATTCCTAGATACAAAACAAGGACCCTTATTCGATACATTATCAGGTGTTAAAGAGTGTAACAGTTCTAATTGTTTCTCAATGGGTGGTGTTGAGCTTTGATGCGTGATACCTTTCATCCATTTCATTTGCTGCCACATCCGGGATACAGAAGTTACCTCATTGATTGAGTTACAAAATTTTTGCCAACTAAGAGCTTTTGCTTTTTTAATTAGTTTATGTGATTCTAGTGTCTTATTTTCTAACACAGTTAAATTTTCTGGCGTAGGATTACGGCGAAAAGTTTTTAAGGCTAGCCTTCGTTGAGCGACTATTTTCGACAACTCTGGGGTCCAATAATTTTTAGGTTTGAATTTACTATCAGGCTTCTTACACATCTTAAAATAGGGAATGTGTTTATCCGCTGCAGATTTAATCTTATTTATGAATACGTTGTACATTTGCTGAACATCACTAGGGTTATCAGAATTGTTGAAATATACAATACTTTCTAAAAAGGTTTCACGATATTGACACCACTTAACATTTTTAAAGTTCCGTTTTTTAATAATATTGGTCAGCGTAAAAACATTAATTGAGAATTTAATAATCAAATGGTCGCTTCCTAAATTTTCGTTAAATACCTTCCAATCAAACTTAATTGCAATATCTGAGGAAACGAATGTAATGTCTGGAGATGTTTGTTGTAAGTTGCCATTACTAAGTCTTATCCTCGTAGATTGGCCGTTATTAATACAAATAAAATCATTATCTAAAGACGCATCCATGATTTGTGTACCGCGTGTATCCACTTTGACCGACCAATTTGTATGATGAGCATTAAAGTCACCTGCTATAATAGTATTCTTTTGCAGGACGGAAAAAAGGTCTATCCAATCTGTAGTTTGCGTATGTACTGACGAAGCACAATAAATTGAAATAATATATTCAACATCTTTACAATTAATGAGTCTAACACATACTGTCTCAATGCCCGGGTTTATGACGGGAAGTGGATTTAAATGGGCCTGAATCGACTTATGGACAATCACAGCAACTCCACCATAGGAATCAAATCGGTCATGCCTAAAAACATTATATCCGCTAATATTAATCTCAGAATCCGGTTCAAACCATGTTTCACTAATAATAGCTACATGAATATTTTCTTGTAGTAACAAATTTGAAAAAGTTGTGAGTTTTGGACGGAGACTTTGCGAGTTCCACTGAACTATGTTAAGCTTCAACATTTCCCTTAAACTATCCATTTATAAAATTAATTATTTGTTCAAAAATGTCTCCCCCTCCCTCTAAAAACAAATTGCGTACAAACCTTTTTAGTCCTTCACAAAGTATTTTTAAAATATCTATAATCTTATCTTTAAATTTACTATCCGACATAGCAACGTCCTTAATTTTTATCATAATTTTCCAAATCCACAATCTATCTTTTGCTTGTTCACTCCTTCTGAAATGTTGTTCTCCTTTGTTTGACTCCTCAGCCATTCCTTCAGACTCCTGTTCCGATGACAAATTATCTACATTAATTTTCTTCCTAGTCTGCTTTTTAGTTTTAGATTTCGCTGGTATATTTCTATTTCTTTCACATGTTATTACATTGGATCTATTATTCTCCGCTTCGTCGTCGTTGAAATGTGCTTCCCTATGACCAACTGTTTTAGCTACGACTTTGCTGTATAATTCTTTATTGGTGTTGGGCGACAAAATACTTTTAATCTCTTCATTTGCATAATTTCTTTCTTTTTGTTGAACCTCTTTAAGCATTTGCAAGGCTTTTCGATATGTTACTTGCCTGTCACTCATGATAAGTCGAATATTCTTTTCTTTTACAAAAAGAGGACATGTTTTATTTAAAGCCATATGCTTCCCCTTGCAGTTAATACATTTGAAGTCTTGAGTATTACAGTTGACATGATCACCACCACATTTAGGACATAATATTTTTTTTGTGGGACAAAACTTGACTGCGTGCCCAAATTGCCAACATCCTGAACACTGCGTTACAGGAAAGATGAAAGATTCTACTTTAAATCGGCAACCGTAAACATACACAAATTCAGGCAAAACATTAGATTTGAATCCCACTCTTATAGATTCACTTTTTACCCACTGTCCTTCAATATTTAAACGATTTAATCTCTTTATTGTGATTATCTCAATATCTGATTGTAAAATTTCGCCCAGTTCTTTTTCGTCAATTTCTAGATCAACCCCTTTTATCACTCCATAAGATACAGATATTTCATCTAATAATTGGCACCGTAACTCCATTTCTTTAAATTTTTGGCTATTAATTAAACCTATGACGTCTTCCCTTTTATTAAATTGAATAAAAGCTTTATACGGGCTTTTGAACTTAATAGACAAAATGTCTTTTATATTTTCCATGCGAAGCAATTTTGCCATTGCTATTTGCTTCGGTAACTGCTTCAATGATGTGACACATACTATATTTGCTTGTGATTCATCTTTATTTTCTTCAACTACCCTCCCACTCTGTCCCAATATAATTGATTCACGCCTGATTAATCTCTTAGGTTTTCTTCGATTTACAAGAGTAAATTCCTCTTCATCACTATGCTCATCTTCCCTTTCCTTTCTCTTCCCACCCGTTTGTATATTTTCATCAACATTTTTTCCAATTCTCGTGCTACCCTCCATTGCACTTATATCATTAAGTTGCCTTTCACATTTATCCAACAGCTCCGAATCACTTATATCTTCCTCACTACTGTTTTCATCCATTTATCTTTATTAGTAGTTGAATAACTAAATTTATAAGAGATTTACGTAATCACTCAGAGTAAAGAACACAACGCGTGCGCACAGCTCACTGTCACGCAGCGGACTGAGGTTTCCGTACTTTAATCTTGGTTTCTTCTAATGCCTTCTTATAGGGTGTTGATGTTAACACTGTAGTACGTTGCGGTTGGCGGCTCTTTTCTTTTAACTTTTTGATAATGTCTTTTGCTCCTGGCGAAATGCAACTGATATCAAACGCAGTGCTTGTACTCGGCACTTGGCCATCATTTAAGCTTGATTTTAAAAGTGTCTTCAATGGTGGAGAGTATTTGGTTGAGACATTCTTCATTAGAGGTGGTGTAATATATCCTGCAATGTTTTTTTCCAATTGTGTATTGGAGCTTTCTGGTGATGCTCAGCTGATGTTCAGAAGAAGGTGATGCACAGGAAATAGGACTTCGCTCTTTTAGTTCTTGTGTTGTGATGGCTTCGTGTAGCTCAAGAGGATCCACTCCTTCACCTTGGACGTTATTAGTGGTTTCTGGAGATTTAGTTATGAATTCGTAATCTTCAAAAGCATTTTTATTTAACGGCCAAATACCACTCTTCTCGAAACCACTCATTGCAGTTCCAACAGACGCTGCCCGACAATAAGCTTTACCAAAAAGCATGGATATTTGGAACGCCGTTACACATCTACCTGGATTTGCTCGCAACCATTTTTCTGTTTCATCGATGAAGTAGCAACTCAAAGGTTTAAAAAATGCTACATCAAGTGGCTGCAGTTTATTAGACGTGTGAGCAGGAAGTGATAGTAACACCACATTGTGTTCTTTGGCATAATTAATCGCATCCAAATTCTTTGTGTGAGTGGTGTGGCCATCGAGTATAAGGAGGACTTTTTTGTCTTCAGTTGGTTTCACATTTTCAACAAAGTGCTGCATCCAAACAAAAAATATTTCTTTGTTAATATAGCCACTTTCTGGATTGAATGCAAAAATACATCCAGGTGGTGCTCCATCTTGTAGTTCATCTTTTGCTCTTTTCCTCTTAAAAATTATCAGTGGGGAAACAAATGATCCGCCTGCACTAGCACAGCAAACAGCAGTCGTAGTAGTTCCACGTTCGCCACTTGTAATAGAACCAACTTGGTGTTTACCTTTTGGTGCTAGTACTTTTCTTACTTTCCTCTGTACCGTGGACAGACCCGTCTCATCCATATTATAAATTTGTCTAGGGGTCTTTAATATTGTGTTCATCCATGACTGCCTCCAGTTTATTGAAAAAGTCTTGCACTGTTGGTTTATTAAAAGCAGTAGCTCTATTAAGTGACGTGGCTCGTGGTTGTCGCAAACTCAGTTGTGGGTGTCTCTTCAAAAATGCATAATACCATTTTTTCCCGGCCATGCTCTTGTTTTTGTAAAATCGATGGTTTATATTGTTTTTCTCTGCGATTTGGTATGCTAGTCTTTTGACATCATTTGGAGTGACCCCATACAGACATGCTTCCATTTCTAAAATGTATTGATACAGTTTTTCTTCCAACCCTGGAGTTAAATGAGCAGAAGATCCCCTAACTTGCTTTTGATCTTTGGCATTCTTATTTGTTCCATCGAATCTGCGCTTTAACGTGGCTTTTGGTACACCATATACCCTACTAGCTTCATTTAAGCCGCACTCCTTGTTTTTTAAAGCAGTTATAGCAAGTTTCATACTCGTTTCATTCCACTCATAATACTTCCATGTAGCTGACATGCTGAAACCAATAAAATAATTTTATTAAAAAGTCGGCTTAAAAGTTGCCATGATTGGACCGGTCCAAATCAAGCAACTGACAAAACATAACACATGGCAAAAAAATAACCTAACATTTTGGATTCATTCTAGAGAATAAAACATCTACACAAATAGTTCGGCATAACACACGTGCAAATAACTGATAATAATAATCATAATTGTAGTACTTACACGGTAAAGAGTAGCACGTATTTATTACATGAAGTGGGGCTGTGAAACACGGACGCACGTCCTGACTAAACGGCGTCTCGCGCGCTACTGGGAGTTGCGGGGTATGGAGAGGGGGTGTTAAGCATCACGTTTGAAAAGACGGTTGATGTTTAATCCCAATAGTTTCGGAAATACTTCACTGGTCCAATCAAAGAGCCGGTCCAATGACCGCAACCTTACCCTGATAGCACGTTTTATAATTATTATCATTTTTTCATGAGTGAAAGGTCCGGGTTCGATCCTGACCTCTGTGATGCCTGGAAATGGTTTTTTTAATTATTGCTACTACATGTGTTAGTATAAATAGAACCTTAAAATTATGTTAGTAAAACTTCCTAATGTTACTTTTTCGTGCGTTCCGGTGGAATTGTTCCGCGGAAGCGACGGAACACCACATCCTGAGGCCAGAAGTCTTCTTGTAAAACTTCCTGCAGGTAGCAGGTCGGTATTCGCACCACAAACGCCTTGAAATTGACGTTGCGGCGCGACTCCAATTCCTGCACCCTTGGACAGTACTGCAACTTCCGGCGCACGTATTCTGCGATGTTCTCCGCCTTTGTGGTGTAATGAAGGCGGGAGATATACACCGGCGTGTTCGGCTTGGCGGCCCGCACGGGCAAGTTGGGCTCCAGTGGGGCTTTGCCACAGCGATTCTTGTTGATTCTGGGATGGCGTCTCTTCCTCTTCACCACCTCAAAACAGTCTTCGTCCCGACGTGGCGCCTGCGCAACAGGCGCGGGCTGCGGGGCGGGGCACGGAGCACGCGTGGCACGTGGAGAAGCTGCGGGGGGGGGGGGGGGGCGGCTAGCAGCCGCGTCAGCATAAGCGCGTCTTGGTGTCGACACGGTTACACTCGCAGCAACCGCCGGGGCATCGCACTCGATGGCATGCGGTGACGCATCGGAGTCCGCCGATGCAAAACTGCAGACGGAGACATTTTGCGCCCCGCGACGCATGTTCACGTTCAAGGCCTCTTCAGGTGACCTACTTGCTGACATAGCATTACGTAATGACACTACCTCGGCACGCAGATCTTGAATGGTCCTGTCTGAGACCTCCAACCTGGACTGGACTTCAGTTAGGCTCGACTTCAGGAAGATGATATCCTTAAGGAGCCTGGTGACGTCGACGTGGTCGAACGTGACGGGGGGCAGCTTATGCAACTCCTTCGCCACGAAGCTCGGCACGTCGTCTGGGTCGGTCACCTTTAACAAGGTGATGATGTCCTGGACGATCTTCTCAGTACCGTCCCTCCGTCGAGACGGCATCTGGTCTAGTTTGCCCAGCACCTCGTACAGCAGTCGCCTGCCGCTGCTTATATCATCTTCTTTGAAGTTAGTCTTACATATTTGTAAGATGCTAACTTCATCCATCGTGTCGATGGCGTGTTGTATGTCCGATGCGCGATGCGTCCGAACTCGGACTATAAAAATACTAGCTGTTGCCCGCAGCTTCGCCCGCGTTAACTTATCTAATGCAAAAAATAGATAAAAACAATCCTTGATGTGGATTATATATCATTCTAAAATTTCAGCTCGATCGGTGCAGAACTTTTTGAGTTTCTGAAGCGTACACAAACCAACATAATATTTATATATATAGAAGATAAGAAAATATTATTGTTTTTTTATTAAGGTTTTTAAAATACGCGCGAACTCGCGCTCCCGCGCGTAAAAGTTTCGGTTAGTGATTGCTTAAATAATTCAACCAGTGTTTTATATTGAAACACCAACTCCCGTAGCCTACAGGCACTATCACCTTCAATAATATCACACGAAAACCCTCTTCTCGGAGGTTTTAAACAACATTTACTAGTAAGAGACCCCTGGATGCCAAATAGAGGTTCGTGAAGATACCAACGAGGGATATTTAAAGGTTTTTACTTACAGCATTTTTATGTAAGGTTTGGAGTACTAATGTATGTGTATTTTCGCACTACACTGTCATATCAGTCCACCGGTGAAGATATTTGATAAGTGGTCAACTTCGCCCATGACAAAATTTTCTGTAGTCTAGTCCGTGTTATGCCTGGCTTAGCTATCTTCTTATTTTGCTACAACGCACGATGGTAGATCTGGTCCGTAGTTGGAATACTAGTAGTATTGGAATACGTAGTTGGAAAACTTAGGGACCTTCAAGAAAAGAGCATACTCACATCTAAAAGGCCGGCAACGCACCTGCTGATCTCCTGGTATAGCGGGTGTCTGTGGATGTCGCTATTCACTTACCATCAGGTGAACCGACTGTCCGTTTGCCCCCTCTTCTATAAAAAAAAAAAAAAAAATTTATCGCATACGGAAGCAAACAGCAGTCGGAGCCTTATGGTAACTACCGACGCCCAGACATTTGCACAACCAGATGTTATTCAGATGCGTTGCCTTTCTTTTCCCTATCCCCCCCCCCCATGGGCCACTAGAAACTCACATAAGATAATTTGACCAATAAATTACCAATAATATAATTTGGTCAATAATTAGACTTTTACACGGATTCCCTGGCAAAACGCATTCTTACCACAAAAGTACATCTCCATATTCGCCTATCCAAGTTCAATGAACTCCACATTCCGACGAAATTATAAACGACGTAAGTCTTAAAACGGTCCTAATAGGGTTGTTACAAAAAATCATTAGGAACATGATACAGCCGTTCGAGCAGCTCACTGGTACATTAGTCTTGCCTTGACGTGGCGTACTTGTTCACGGCGAAATGCAATTTGTTACCACCCCCACCACCCTGATCCGATTTGGGGAGGGGGGAGATTTTTTCACAAATTATCCTGTAAGTATTCGATTTCAACAACCCTATTATTGACCTTTTGTGAGCATTGTCAGCTTATTTGCTACGGTTTTTTCGTTGTTTGGAGATATCATAAATAACGTGATCGGCCTGTTTTTGTATAATGCGAGACCCTATGAACATGTTTTACGAGTGGGTAAGATGTAACTATGGGGACCTGTGGACAACACTCTAGTGCTAAACAAAGATAGTCTTATCACTTACCACCAGGTGAATCGATCGCTAGTAGCAATACTAGAGACTAATATTATTTGTTTGTGACGCTTTCACGCCTTTTTTATTTTACGCCGGAAAATTCTCTAAGGCATCCCGCGGGAAAGTGGGGACTCCCCAGGCGGGTATGTGGGACTCGCTGCGCCCGAAAGACGATAAGTGGAAGGTCTACCCACTAAAACCCAGCAAGTGCCATCAATGCCGCCTTTGGCGAGGTGCCCGGATCTATTGAGCAAATAGGGCACCTCGACGGTTAGTCAGTCCCTCAAGGGACCGACGCCACCTCCACAAAGGACTTGTCATGCACCACAGAAAAACTCCTCCCAACGTCGGGACAGTATAATGGGGTGAGGTTCTCACCCTCGCCCCTTGTCTTCCCTGCTCTTTAGACCCCTCTTCTTATAAGAAGGATACAATATCACCACACATACCACTCAACAGATTTCTAAAACTCTTGTTCTAATGTACAGCTCATGTTATCAGCCAGTTACATTAACTATATTTCTAAAACTCTTGTTCTAATGTACAGCTTATGTTATCAGCCAGGTAAATTAACTATATTTTATCCCCATATTCACACGGGATAGGGAACAACGCGGGATGTTGCTACGCTTAGTATCCTTGATACATGGGCAAGTAAATTTGTTTGTATGTTACGCCTTAATGTTTGAAACACTACACTGATTTTAAAATTATTTCATCAATGAAAAGCTAAATTGTTAGCCAGTATATATTTGAAACCCGTATTCCCACGGGAACGCGAAGTACGTGTGTAAAATCGCAGGATATTCTATAAAAGCAAGTGCTGAAGTACGTCATACTCTAAAATGTTCATAATGAATATATTATTGACTCCATTGATTAATGTGCTCCTCGTCGGGGAGTGTTGGGGGTGCTGGAGGTGGGGGGCGCTCCCCCCGGTCCGATGAGCTGCCAGGCTCGGGGGACGGGTCATTAGGCACCGAGCACTGGAGGATGTATTAATCACCCGGATTGGGAGATGACATTTTATTTCTTTGAGTTCTTAGAGGACTTCATTTGTGATACTGGAAGATTTTCTGCGTCTGTATCTAAGTTTTCTAACTTTTTATAACTAGGAAAATAGATACTTATGTTCGTGACACACAGACGAGTAACTCGTACCCACCAAGAGCAAAAATAAGTGAGTTTGTCTGTTTGAGTTAGACGCCTGAACCCCCTGGTAGTGGTCAGAGTCGCTCACAATAACGCAGGAGTCCACTGGGAACTAGGGCAGATCTCATGTCCCCACCATGGTTCAGGCCTTGTCGTGGCGGTGGGGCTCAGTAACCTAGGGTGAGCCGCTGCACCTTGGGCGAAGCTAATTGGGCCATGGGGGCTCTTTGTACCCCTCTTATAAGAAGAGGGGGTATAAGAGCAGGGGACAAGGGGTGAGGGTGGGAACCTCACCCTATTGTACTGTCCCAACGTTGGGAGGGGTTGTTCTGTGGTGCGGGACAACCTCTCTGTGGAGGTGGCGTCGGTCCCTTGCGGGACTGACTAGCCGTCGAGGTGCCCTGTTTGTTTACTAGATCCGGGGCACCTCACCAAAGGCGGCATTGGTGGCACTCGCCGGGCAGAGCTGCTTCCATTTACCGGCTGTCGGGCGCAGCGAGTCCCACATACCCGCGTGGGGAGACCCACTCCCCCGCGGGATGCCTCAGAGCATTTCCCGGTCCTCATGTACCACCTATACTCAGACGCGATATTAATTTCGGCGCCAGTAATTACTGAAATTTTATACAGACTGTCCTTTCTAAAGCAAAGCTAATTGTAAGAAATAACTTGGAATCCATGTAGAAGCATTATCTGAGGTCTCTCTTTATCCTGGATTTTATACCTTTTAAAGGTAAATTTTAACCACTAAACGGTCAGCAATACCACATATTTTAATTGCACGCTACAAAGAAAACAATCTTGGCTCGCAAACGTATGTACATGAGGCATTTCCCTTTGTAGCTGAATTCTTTGTTCAATCCGAGGCGAGGAATCCGTGAGATGGAGCGAGCCGGGTTATATTACTTTCAACAAAAGGCAACGCTAATCCTCTGGTGTTGTGGGTGTCGGGATGGCACTGGTCACTTGCCACCAGGTGAAGAGGTTCGGGTATAAAATATAAGATTGGCTGTAAAGTACTCAAAATGTCATGGACTCTTAATAAGCCGCAATAAAATCCGTGAAAACAATATTTATGGGTGGATACATGTTTATATGAAACAAAATAGGTATAATATATTTTATCTTTTACATTTATCGTCATAATCTATATAAATGTGTTAACATCCATTTAATATCGGTTGTAAAATCATTGGAGTGTTACAGAATCTGTATGCAATATTAAAAGCGCCTGTGCAAACATCATACAGGCCGAAATGTGTATTGCTATTATATTTTTTAAGGCGCTTAAATTATTCTGTGGGAACTGCAGTGTGATTTTGCACGCCTCATAAGCGGAGCGTTGAGAGTGCTCTACTGTCGACATTTCCAAAAAAGCAGTTTACTCGCAACTGAAATTGATTTTTTGTTATTTATATCACTCTTGTTACTATAATTAAATTTGTACCGAGTCAAATAATCTGTCCGGCACATAAAATATATTTTAATAACAATATAAAGTATGTATAAATACATAAATAAGTAAACAATAACATTTTTATCATCTACTAGCTGTTGCCTGCAGCTTCGCCCGCGTTACTCAACTCCTATAAGTCACAGTGTGATGTTATATAGCCTATAGCCTTCCTCGATATATAAGCTGTCTAACACTGAAATAATTTTTCAAATCGCACCAGTAGTTCCTGAGATTAGCGCGTTCAAACAAACAAACAAACTCTTCAGCTTTATAATATTAATATCAATTCATATAAAGAAAAAAAAAAAGAATATTGCAGTGAAGCCGGCGAGCGTACAGCACACGGATGCCCTTGCTCATGACGACTCAGTTTTAATTTCCCGTCCTACTAACCTTCCATTCATCCCTTTCCGCTGCGAGCGCGGGATTCACACACACACACATACCCAGCCGCACAGACAGCCTTTTGTTCGTTGTACGGGGCGGGACGAGTGATTCCTGTTTTGTTATTGTATTTGAATGTAATGAAAGAGTTGTCATCATGATCAGCTGATGAGGTCATGAAAAAGACTTCAAGATTACATTTCCGTGGCATATTAACAAGTCTTTCGTATCAATCTGTAAATAATGGAACTAAACGCCTTTTATCGGGGATTATTAAGATTTTTATGATCCCCTCGTTTTGTATACTTTCCACTGTGGGCTCTCTCTATAAACATTAGAAAATAATATAAATCTCGTTAGAATTAGTTTGTGTAGCTCAATGGTTAAAATTAGAGTGAGAATTGGTCAAAATTCAAGCCTAGACCAGCATACTTGACACGATTCAAGTCTTTGACAGTATGTAAAGTTTATCAACATTTAAACAGTGTACAGGTGAATAACCTCTCCTCGCCCTTTTCGAGGAGACCAGCCCGTCGTAATTTATAAACATGATCCGTGATCCATGTATTTAGTGAGAGGTAGTGTAATGCTGTTTTGCAGCCAAATTGGGCCGGCACGACCGGGGTGGTAACTCTCGCTCACATTATAGCAGCGTTAAGTGACAGTTATGCTGTTGCGTTTCGTGCGGTTTGTGAGTTTCCGATGGACCATTGGGGGATATGGAAAAGGAGGGCAATGCATCTGCATAACTTTTGGTTGTGCGAATGTCTATGGGCGTCGCTAGTCACCATAAGGCTCCGACTGCTGGGTTATGACATAAAAAAGGTACGGATTTGTTATAAATTCTTCGCTATGAACAAAATATTACCAATTCAGTGGGAATCGAAGCTACATTCGTTGTAATGAAACAACTTTTTACAGATTTTTGCATTAAAAAATATTAATATCAACCCTTATATGTCCCTCTGTTGGGCACGGGTCTCCTCCTCGAAATCAGGTGAGCAGGGTGTTGGGCCATAGATCGCTGGATGTTTTTAGCATGGTTGATAATTTTTTTACGTATTTCGTAACCACGTAACAGTAGTTGCTGTGAAGTATGCGAAACGTCGGGGATGTGAAGATCTTAATTCGTAAAAGTACTTTCATTATAATGTTTAAAATTCGCGTAAATATACGAAACTACATTTTTTATTAATTTATAAGGAAAGCGAGTATCAGAATCTTATCCTAAATTTACTTAAAGTTACACTTATAAAATACTTAGGGTGGCTCCACGATTTAAACGAGATAATAAAATTTTATTTTAGCTTCGGACCCTTGACATCAAAAACTCCAAGTAACCGCACCCTTACGTGCGTAGGGTTTTTATTACCTTGGGGTTGATGGACCAACGAACTTGCCACCTGTTGGTATGTCCAATTAGAACCCTTAGATAAAAGTTTATAGTAATCTTGGGATATATAAATACATAACGCGCATTTAATAACTCATAGGTAGTTAACTATCTTGTTTCCTCGTCACGTGACTAGTGAAGTAGCCCAGGCTGTATCTTAGGTTACACGCATGAACAAATTACATAATAATTATTATGTATTGATTAAAATATCCATTTCGCGGAGGTCGATATTTCGGCATTCTCAAGGAATGCCTTGTTCATAAGTCTGGTGAACTAGTAAAAGTTCTTACCTTATTCTTATGGAAAGTTGGAAACCCTTAAAAGCTGATGGTAAAATATTGGTCCATGCAGACTAGATATAATTTTGAGCTTACTTCCTCTACTTTTGAATATAATTGATTCATAAAATGTTTTTCTCTTTTACAGGTAAGACAAATAGTTCTGCTCGTTATTGAGGTAAAGGTTTTCATTTTTTACTAGTGACATGGCCCATCTATGTCAAAAATTATGCTGCTAACTTTCAAATTGAATTAAACTGCACACACTGTGTAAAATTTTCATGAAAATCTGATTAGTGGCCTATCGTATCTAATCTTCTGCAACAAGAATCAGATTTTCATACATTTATTTGACAACCTCTGTGCTTCAGTGGTTAGCACGTCAGCGCTCAAACCGGAGCGTGGTAGTGGGTTCGAATCCCGCCAGGGAACAAAAATATTTTCTTTGTTCCTGGTTCATGGATGTGTATTAAATATGTGTATTATATAATGAAAATCTTAAATATATGTATAGTATAAAAGTATTAAATATATTTCCGTTGTCTGGTACCCGTAACACAAGTCCTTCGAAAACTTACCACGGGACCATATTGACGTGGTGTAAAAGCGTCCATAGATATTATAGATAGATATTATTGTGGGTCGAATCTGGGCCCCGCAGGAGTTAAGTATATTTTATCATCACTTATATTTTCCCTCCCAATTGTAATATCGTGATAATATCGGGCCGTGTCGTTACAATAAATAATTGGGCGGCCATTGACAGGGAGATGTACGGCAACCGTCGCCCATGCGATTTATGTTGTACTGGTGTATCCTGTATGCTATGTTACAAAAAATCAGGTTTTACTGTTCCACAAAATATGTCAATAGCTGCATCACATATGAACTTTCATATTTTAGTAGTACAGACGTCTTTAAATTGTCTCTCGAAATGTCGACAGTGAATTTTTTTTTATAATATTCTATAAAATCCTTAGCTAGTAGTTTTTTCATTAATGATGCTTATGGCCCCTCTATAGGTAGATAGATGCATCGGCAGACGTCATCGGCAGACGCGTCCGCTGACCTGTAGATGGGGTGATCTGCTCGTCTGTCATAGGTATTCAACATCGTCAGATGCATCTGCGGATGCATCTCTCTATTTGTAGAGGGGCTAATATTTATACCAAGTTTATTGTTGTATTGTTGTAGAGAGATATAGAGTTCTATTGTTGTATTGTTGTAGAGTTCTACGAATGTCAAGACATTTAAAAAACGAGCGAGTGTTTAGAAAGTTAACTTTAAAACGTTTTTACTGTTACGACTCGTTTTTACGATCCGACTACGACGAAGATAGGAAGAGTTTTGTTTTAAGCAGTTATGTGCATCCCTACATGGTTCAAGCCTTGTCGTGGCGGTGGGGCTCAGTAGCAAGCAAATTGAGCTGAGGGAGCTGCTCTTGGTACCCCTCTTATAAGAAGAGGGGACAAAAGAGCAGGGGGACAATGGGTGAGGATGGGAACCTCACCCCATTGTACTGTCCCGACATTGGGAGGGGTTGTTCTGTGGTGCGGGACAACCTCTCTGTGGAGGTGGTGTCGATCCCTTGAGGGACTGACTAGCCGTTGAGGTGCCCTGTTTGCTCAATAGATCCGGCACCTCATCAAAGGCGGTATTGCGGCATTGGTGGAACTCGCCGGGATTTAGTGGGTAGAGCTGCGTCCACCTTACCATCTTTCGGGCGCAGCGAGTCCCACATACCTGCCTGGGGAGACCCACTCCCCAGCGGGATGCCTCAGAGCATTTCCCGGCCTAAAAGAAAAAAAAGTTATGTACATATGTTTGTATTTACGTATGTATATACCACCAAAACTACATTCGATTTTGATAAACAATCGTGTCAATCAATTCGTTATTATGACCCGAGGGACATTTCAACTGACAATAAAAAGAAGTGGTGAAGTTTTTCGTAGTTTTGTGGATACATTGAATAGACAGACTTACAAATAAGGCTCAGAAAAATTAGATCCTAAAATAAATTTTCAATATCTATTAGTTTTTTTTTTTTTTTATGTTAGTTGGATAGGCAAACTGGCAAACGTTCCACCTGATGGTAAGTGGTCGACGTCGCCTATGAACATAAACTAGTTTACCTGGAACGAGCCCAGGCAACTCATTTATGTGTTGCCTATCCTGAGACATAAGATGTTAAGTCTCGGTGCCAGTAATGCCATCTCTAAGTGGTGCCATCTCTAAGTGGTCTAAAAATACATAAATAAGTGGAAAGTTCTGATCTGTGGATGCACTCAGGGTTCAAGGAACCTTCAGGTTATATTTGGCGATCCATCAAGCTTAACGATTAGAGCTGGGTATTATTAGTAATTCGATATATTCGTTAGTATTCCGCTATTGAACCAAAATGATTTCTCTGAATTGACAAATAAACTTTAGATTTTACAAGATGTCCGCGTCGATTCTCTTTTAGTTTCAACAATAATAACTCTACGCCCTATTCCTCGACATGGTCATTCGTTACTGGATTTCTCTCTTCTCACTATATTCTAGTTATTGGAGATTTCATCATCATCAGCCTTCATCCGTTCATTGCTGAACAGTCAGCAAGAGTAGAGGCCGCGTTTAGGTAGATGAAGTGTTGGTCGGCCATTAACTAGGTGGGAAGACGATCTCCGTGCGGGGGCCGGTCCGTGTTGGATGGGAGGGGTCGGTCGTCGTGGCGTTCATTCAAGGAGGCCTATATTCAGGAGGAGGGATAGTTTACCTCATTTTAATTGACAAGCCATTATAAGTTTATTAAAATATCTTAAGTATTTCTTGCATGAATATTTAACAAATATCCTTATAACAAACATTTGACTGTCTGTTTATTCATCCGTATGTCCGTCATGGTTTGGACTTTTGCTTGTTCCTCATCATCATCACAGCTGGAAATCCAAAAATAAAAAGATAACCGATCCTCTGATACTAAAGTAATTGCAAAACAAAGTAATTTCCGTTAAAATGATAAAACATTTGGTGTACTGATGAACTGAGTCCCACATACAAGCTGTTTTCAAGTGCTTAACACTGTAAACAGGTCACATGAATATTACATCCCCCCAGTAATGAAATGGGGGATTGGGGTTCAACAGCTTTAATATTAATTGATTGTTAAAGATAACAAAAATCGGTTTAATTATGTCGAAGTGCTAATTAACGAGCAGGACATATTATATATTTTATCATGAAGCAAATTTTTCCAAAATATCTATTAAATATATATTCTTTTATAAATATATTTACTATTTATAAACGAAAGCAAAAATATCGCTAGTGTTAAAATAATATTAAGTCATCATCATCATCATCAGCCTCTATCCGTCCACTGCTCAACATAGGCCTTCCTCAATGAACGCCAAGACGACCGATCCCTCGCCACTCGCATCCAACACGGACCGGCCACCGCACGGAGATCGTCTTCCCACCTGGTTCCGACCAACACTTCGTCTACCTAAACGTGGCCTCCACTCTAGAACCTTATTGCCCCATCGGCCATCCGTTCTTCTGAGTGTGTGACAAGCCCACTGCCACTTCAACGAGCTTATTCTTTGCGTGATATCGGTTACCTTAGTTCTCTGACGGATGTCCTCGTTCCGAATCCTCTCTGTCAAAGAAACACCCAGCATAGCACGCTCCATAGCACGTTGAGCTACGGCAAACTTACGGACCAGTCGTAGATTTACAGGCCACGTTTCAGCCCCGTAGGTCATCACGGGGAGAACGCATTGGTCGAAGAACAATAGGGCTTTTTATTAGGCATTCTATAGATCATATTTACTCATTTTTAAAAGGCCGGCAACGCATCTGCTAATGATGTAGCGGGTGTCTGTGGATGTCGTTCATCACTTACCACCAGGTGAAACGACTGTCCATTTGCCCCCTCTTCTTATTATCTATCTTATGTAAAAACATTCATGCTTCATTATTCCTTTAAGCCTGTATACAATGCATTCCTTTCGCACTCTTCATATAACATGTTTCAAATACATAAAGTAGCTTTTCGTGCGGTTTGTGGTGAGCACGCACACACACACACACACACACACACACACACACACACACACACAAACACACAATCAATTACCAAAAACACTGAAAAATTGTTTTCGATTTGAAAGTCCCAATTATACTTGGCATAATTAAATTAGTTCAATTTTATCAGGCATTTCACGTTGAGGCCGGGGCCCGGGGGGGGGGGGGTTGTCAAACTGTTTCAACAGTTTCATTACTGGCGACTCGCGAGGAATTATAATTCGTGCGGTCCAGGGAGACGTTCAGGGGGCAGCACGGGGGAGAGATATCCTGACGTTGATGGGAGTCTGTACTGCTGTGAAGAGTTTGGATGACCGTCGAAAGTACTCAGTAGATTAAAATAAAAAAGTGCGCACAAAGTACACATGTCAGAAGTGAAACTTATTTGACAAACTAATTTTTAAATCTTCTTTATATTTATACTAATCTAAAGCTTTAAATTTCCGAGACTTGCGATGCGACGTTCGCTCTATCTCTTTCTCTCTCGATCTTTCTCACTCACTTGCTCTCTACTCTCACTCCATGGCTATGTGCTTCATGCTACGTTCACCCTTTCTCAATCTCTCTCAACCGGTCTTAATCACTCTCTCCCTCTTCTTGGACAAAAACGTTGCACATTTTCGTGACGTTTCATCCGTAAAAGATTTCCCCACATGCGCGCAAAGAAGTTTCACTTCAATTATCTTTCACGGATCACTTTCGGATAAGCAGTTTCGTAGAGTAGCACCTACATCTATATTCGGAAACATCATCTCTTTACTGTATCACTCCATACACTAGTATACCTGGAACGGGTCCAGGCAACTCATCTATGTGTTGCCTATCCTGAGACATAAGATGTTAAGTCTCGGTGCCAGTAATTACACTGCCTGTCTTGCCCTTCCCTCCCAAACACAGCAAACAAGCAAGATGGTGGTACCCATGTAGCAGGGAGCGCGGCACAGCATCCCTCCCACCAATGAGTGAAATTAGTGTAAACATTAGAAAATAAATATAAAAATGTAAAAAGCTAATGATTGCATATGGAATATATTTTAAGAGGGATAACTTCCTACTAAGTACTAAGTATTGTTCAGATATGGTCGTTATGAATATTCACAAAATATAGCACAGGCATATCGCTCGCACCGACAACACTAATGTACCGACGATGGTTGTGTTCGCACCGGTGCATTTTAATTCGCTCCCGGCTGACGCATATTGAATCTTGTACCGACCCCCCAGCACCCCCTAGATCCCCCCACCCCCAATTAAGATTAGTGGACGCGCTCACCGTGTTGATGAGTCCATGATATGTGGGATAGCGGAAGCGTCATTTAGGCATTTTGTTTAGTATGACAGTGATAAGCAGACTAGCTGTTGCCCGCAGTTGCGTCCGCGTTGATTTAGATTTACAGCCGTATCCGGATTGATGATGATTATTTTTATAGCCTATGTAGGTTTGTATGTATGTAAATGATAAAATAGCACGTATAAAATATATATTATATAGTTGTGATCTCTTAACATTAACATGAAGGTAATTATATATTTTAGTAAGCAGTTAATTATTTTAGATTACATGTATAGATTATATATTTATATTATCCATATATTACATATATCCATATATTATTATATCGCACGCCCCTTTCTACTTGGCTGTGACTGAAGAATTTTGTTATTATTTTGTTTCTTTTTTCATATCTAATCTCAAATCGTGTCTTAGCGCAATTTGTATACTTAGATACACTTTCGAACGAGGAGCGCTGATGCCTGATGTACAGACTGCTTCCCAGTCTTTTTAGGTATTCAGATGAAAAATGTATTTGTCTTTGTAACAAGTTGTGTTATATAAAAAAAAAATTAAAAAAAAAGATTTTTTTAAATCGTTCGAATGTTTTTTCCTGCTCCCGGTTTCACTATAGTTCTCGCCCCCGTTGCAATACGGGAATAAAATATAGCCCATATCACTGTCTGAAACTGTAGCTTTCTATATGTAAAAGAATTTGTAACATCGCTTAAGTGGTTTAGGCGTGAAAGCGTAACAAACAAACTTATATCTATAATATTAATTATGATGATAAGAATGTCGTTTGGTTCTCGATGATGAACAGGATCATTGTCGTCATCATGCAAATCATCCACAATATCAATGGACGGGGCCCGAGCGAGACCCTTTTAATTACGGAACCTCCATTAAGGGTCCCTTCACGGTACATTATGTTACTAACATTATTATGGCCTTTTTTGGGGGAAAAGAGCGAAGGTATTTAATGTACTGGTAATTGATATGATCTGTATTCTTTGAAAATTAAATTGAATTTGACTAATATCATCATCATTTTTACAACGTGCAGCCTAAAACTATTTGTCTATTTTTCTGTTGCTACGCTGTTAATTTTATATTGTTCTCCAAAATAAATAAATAAACGAAAACTTTTTATTGAATAATATAATCAGTACCTTTTTTTTCTTTAACGCCGGGAAATGCTCTGTGGCATCCCACCTGGGGAGTGGGTCTCCCCACGCGGGTATGTGGGACTCACTGCGCCCGAAAGATGGTAATTGGACGCAGCTCTACCCACTAAAACCCGGCGAGTGCCACCGATGCAGTCCTTGGAGAGGTGCCCCGGATCTGTTAAGCTAAGAGGGCACCTCGACGGCTAGTCAATCCCGCAAGGGACTGACGCCACCTCTACTGAGGGGTTGTCCCGCACCACAGAACAACCCCTCCCAAAGGGGACAGTACAATGGGGTGAGGTTAACATCCTCGCCCTTGCCCCCTGCTATTTTTCCCTCTTCTTATAAGAGGGTTACAAAGAGCCCCCTCGGCTCAATTAGCTTCGTCCAAGGTGTTGGGCTCACCCTAGGCTACTGAGCCCCACCGCCTTGTCAAAGCATGAACCATGGTGGGGAATATAATAAGTACCTAATAATTATATTTTGTGAAGAATCTACAAAAAATATCGTTGACATGTTAAAAACAGACGTTGTAAAGTTTAATCAAAGTCTGTTCATTTAGTAATAATAGTAACAAATATTCATTCTGATACTTTGAACTATAATAAGAAATAATTGACGACGACCTCTGTGGCTCAGGCGCGTTGGCGCTCAAGCCGGAGGTGGTGGGTTCGAATCCCGCCAGGGAACAAAAATATTTTCTGTGTTCCTGGGTCATGGAATGTGTATTATATAATAAAAATCTTAAATAGATGTATAGTATTAATTTATTAAATATATTTCCGTTGTCTGGTACCCGTAACACAAGTTTTTGAGAACTTACCACGGGACCAGATTGACGTGGTGTAAAAAAGCGTCCATAGATTTTTATTATTATTATTGTGACTACGCAAGAACTCTCTAGATCCTGTATTCTGATAATTTTGACGATGCTTAAATTAATATAATCTTATCTATACTTATATATTTTGCCATATTTCTTGCAATTTTATGTTTTTATTTTTACGCCTAAAAAGGACCTTCCTACTTTAAGTGGACGCATTGGAAATTTTGACGTATATAATTTCAATTTATTTCAGTAATTCCAAAACCAATAAAAATAGAATTTGGTGACCTAATAGTTCATAATAAAGACCTTATTTTGCTAGTTTTCAATACCTGATTAGGTAACTTTTGTAATAGAGAAAAAAATATCAAACAACGTCTTTTTGAAAACAGATTCACATCTTATGGGCAAACGGGACCGGTTTAAACCTTGACTTCCTTCGTGGATGAGTCCACATATGTCATTTAAAATAATAGCAGGCATTTCTCCAATTATTGTTATTAACGCAATAAAATAACAAAAACTATTTTGTCGCTTACGTCCTTTAGTCATAAGCTCGCGCGTATGGAGAGTCTCACACCGCTCAGGACGCTCAGTCCCCTCTGGCGCGTGTCCGGTATTAGAATTATTGTCGTCGCCCCATGCTGCAAAGTTTTATCAAAACCCATTAAGGTTTTCTATCAATGACTAATTAATTTACTCACAATAATTATAATTAACAGTAACATTATATTTTTAGAATGGAAGCGTCAAGTTCGTGTTTTGACCCCGTCGTTAACTACAGAGTTATATTTAGCTGCAACAGTTTGAGTGCAGACTGGTCGATAGTCGGTATTAAAACTATTATTAGAGCTTCACTCGGCCAACGATTTCTGGAATAATTGTGATGCTGGAGGAACTGTCTCTATTGAAATAACTTTAAGGGTTTTACCGCGGTCTATTAAGATTTTTACAAGCCCGACGTTTCAGATACTTTACAGTAACCATAGTCACGGGAGGATTGGAAACCCCACCACGGTTCGAGCCTTGTTGTGGCGCTGAGGATCAGTAGCTTAAAGTGAACCCAGCACCTTAGGCGAAATAAATTGAACCGAGGGAGCTGCTCTTTGTACTCCTCTTATATGAAGAGGGGACAAAAGGCCAGGGGGACAAGGGGCGTGGATAGGAACCTTACCCCATTGCACTGTCCCGACGTTGGGAGGGCTTGTTAACTGGTTTGGGACGACCCCTCTGTGGAGGTAGCGTCGGTCCCTTGAGGGACTGACTAGCCGTCGAGGTGTCCCGTTTGCTCAATAGATCCGGGGCACCTTACCAAAGGCGGCAATGGTGGCACTCGCTGGGTTTTACTGGGTAGAGCTGCGTCCACCTTATCATCTTTCGGACGCAGCAAGACCCACATACCCGCCTGGGGAGTCCCTCCCTCACGTAAAAAGAAAGAAATAAAAGGACTGGAAACGTCGTGTAAAAATCTTAATAAACCGCGATAAAATTCGTAAAAATTCATTATAATGAGTGAAATTCGCGTAACCACTAGAAAACAATATGGTTATTGACAACACGTTTTGTGAGTTAATTGTTAGCTGGTGTTCTGATAAGATATGCCTTCATGATGATAACGTTTTTACCGCCGTGAGGAATGCCCTAGTGCTTTCATGTGCATCGGTACCACCTGATTATACCTTACCAACAACTTTGCTGTGTTTAAGAGCTGGATAGGTGGTGTAATTACTGGTACAGAGACTTGCTTGAATCTCAGAGTAGGAAACTTATGAATGAGCTGTCTGGGTAGTCCCGGGAATCGTTTCTGCTCGCTAACCCTCGTTTGCAATCGGATAATTGTAACTTCAAAATTCATCAGCAGTAAGCTCATAAAACATTGCTCGCCCTCAACTGAATGTTGGATGAAGGGACAGTTACAATTACCGGGTACGGTTGTTCCGGTTAATTACCGTAGGGTTGATCCGGGTGAACCCGGGTGTGCCGGATGTGTAGAGTATCGGGTGCTGGAATATCTATTGAATTTGAAAAGTGCTGGTACTTGTCTGATAGAGTTTGAATATGGTATAGCCATCTTAGCGTTCATTCTACAATTCATAAAGAGGAATATGTCCTGTCATGTATGTGTATGGAAACAGCCTTATAAAAGGGGTAGTGCCATGATACTTTGCAGCCGAATTGGGCCGGCAAGATCGGGCTCGCTCACCGGCGTCACCGGCTATGATGTCGCGTTTCTTGCGGTTTATGAGTTACCGGAGGGGATAGGAAACAAGAGGGCAACACATCTGCATAATCTCTGGTTGTGGGGATGTGAATAGACGTCGTTTGCCCTCCTATGATATAAAAAGGCTCATAGAGACAATGATGATGATGTTTATTAAAGCTTGGAATATGGGCCTGGGTGTGAATTTAAGCTATTTTACATTTGTAACACTATCACTTGAAATATACGCATTGTGCGGTGTATTGACACGATTTTTTTTACAATCCCAATGTTTCGAATGTTTTGCACATAAGTAAGACCGAGGTCCCTACCATGGTTCAAACGTTGTGGTGGCGGTGGGGCTCAGTAGCCTAAGGTGAACCCAGCACCTTGAGCGAAGCAAATTGAGCCAAGGGAGCTGCTCTTATAAAAAGAGGGGACAAGGGGTGAGGATGAGAACCTCACACCATTGTACCGTCCCGTTGTTGGGAGGGGTTGTCCTATGGTGCGGGAAAAACCCTCTGTAGAGTAGGCGACGGTCTCTTGAGGGTCTGACTAGCCGTCGAGGTGTCCTGTTTGCTCAACAGATCCGGGACACCTCACCAAATGCGGCATTGGTGGCACTGGGTGTTAGTGGGTAGAGCTGCGTCCATCTTACCACCTTTTAGGTGCAGCGAGACCCACATACTCGCCTGGAGAGACCCCCGCGGGATGCCTCAGAGCATTTCCCGGCGTAAAAGAAAAAAAGACCGAGTTATTAGACGTCGTTACGTTACAAAGTTATGCAAATCTACCCTGATTTGAAAATAATTCCGTCAAAAACAAAATGAGACAATTTTGAAGTAAATTCTTGATAATTATTTATATTTTGTTTAGCCCTAAAGTGATTACCTTACCGGGGACGTATTGATGTCCTGTCCGCAGGTGTCGCAAGTTCGTTTGTTCATTTTTCAACGTCGCCATGATGGATGATGATTAAGTTGCGGTTGTTATGATGGTTAGGGGTCCCCACCCACTAGTATTTGGGGTCCGTACCCCAGGGCTTGGGAGTCTTTATTCGCTTTTGTCATCATTAAACAATTTGTCAATGAGATATGGTGATAAATTATGTGAAAATTGATATTGAAGTTATACATAAATATATGTTAGTATAAAAGTTGAAGAATTGCTTTGAACGCATTTACCTCCGCAACTAAGAGTTGGAATTGGAAAATTCTATTAAATTAACAGACCTTTTAAGGAATTAGGTTACTTAATTCAGAGTTCTTTTTTGTGAGCGATGGTGGTCTGGTGGGTATGGGCTTGGTCTCTTGAGTCTGAGAGGTCTGGGTTCAATCCTAACCCTTGTGATGCCTTAAAATGGATTTTTCTAAATTTCTCCGTCCACTGTAACATGAGACCATCGCTTGCTCACCGGCGAAGGAAACATCGTGAGGAAACCTGCATGCCTGATGAGATTAAAAGTCTTTGAAGGTGTGTGAAGTTCACCAACCCGCCACAAACTATGGCCCAACACCCTCCTTGTCTGATTTCGAGGAGGATATATCACAGTGGGATATATATCCCACTAAAGGTTGATATATTTACATCATATAACGAGAAATCGCGTTTCACAGCTAGTATTTGTATTAACAGGATTTGTATTTAATACCCCACTTATTGAAGGAAGTTAAAGGAATTTCATTTGAAGGTTTTCTTGTAGTACTTGAGGCGAAGTTCTCTGAACTGTTGTGATGTTTTGATTTGTTGTTGTGATCAATAAAATATTTTCTTTCTTTCTTTCATGTGTCTTGAATTAAAATAACCTTTTTGCCTTTGATAACTAAATTATAGAAGTGGATTACAAAATTTATAGGTGTTTCTTATTTAATACTAGCAACGCCCGCGTACTTCCCATTCCCGTGGGAGTACAGGGATAACCTATATGTTATTCTGATGTATAAGCTGTATTATCGTAAAGTTTCATTAAAATCCATTCTGTAGTTTTTGCGTGATAGAGTGACAAACATACATCCACACATTCTTATAAACATTCGCGTTTATAATATGAGTAGGATAAAAAAACTGTAAGGTTATAGGATATTTTTTTAATCTGAGGCGAGTGAAGCTGCGGGGAAGGCTCGTGAATAAAACCCCACTCGCAGCCTCCGTCCCATCTGATGGACTCTCAATTACCGCACCAGCCGAAGACGTCTTTTGTCTCGCTAAAAGCACTCATAATTGGATCCCGTAGTCTTTTAACAGGAGGGCGAGTGACCTATATAGTTGAACGTCAAGATCAGGTCATAATAATATGTAATATAATAATTATATATTATTATAATAATATATAATAGTTATAGTTTCTAAGATTTATGAAGACAATATTTTAAAAATTGGACTGAATGATGGTTTTAAAAATAATGTCAGGTCGAATACGGCTGAGCAGTTAGTGACAATGGTGAAAGATCAATTCTATAAGTATATATGTATTAACATTTGTGTGTACCAAAGCTTAACTCATTACATTTTTTTTCTTTAACGCCGGGAAATGCTCAGCGGCATCCCGCGGGCGAGTGGGTCTCCCTTCGCGGGTATGTGGGACTCGCTGCGGCCTAAAAATGGTAAGTGGACGCAGCTCTACCCACTAAAACTCGGCGAGTGTCACCAATGCTTGAGTGTCAAAATGCTGCTTTTGGTGAGGTGTCCCGGATCTGTTGAGAAAAGAGGGCACATCGATGGCTAGTCTGTCTCTCAGGGGACCGACGCCACCTCCACAGAGGGGTTTTCCTGCACCACAGAACAAGTCCTCCCAACGATGGGACATTACAATGGAGTGAGGTTCCCGTCCTCGCCCCTTGACCTCTGCTCTTTTGTCCCCTCTTCTTAAAAGAGGGGTAAAAAGAGCCCACTCAGCTCAACTAGCTTCGCCCAAGGTACTGGGCATACCCTAGGCTACTGAGTCCCACCGCCACGACAGGGCCTGAGCCATGGTGGGGTTACTCATAATACTCGTACACTATATTATTGGATAGGTAGGATGTTTACAATGGGTGTAAAACAAAACCTATACATATATAAAACAAGGCCTAGAAGACCTATTACTAGTTCACACTTGTATTTGGTATCGATGGCTGACCTTGGTCACGCACTATCCCCACCATGGTTCAGTCTTTGTCGTGGCGGTGGGGCTCAGTAACCTAGGGTGAGCCGCTGCACCTTGGGCGAAGCTAATTGGGCCAAGGGGGCTCTCTGTACCCCTCTTATAAGAAGATGGGATATAAGAGCAGGGGGAAAGGGGTGAGGATGGGAACCTCACCCCATACTGTCCCGACATTGGGAGGGGTTGTTCTGTGGTGCGGGACAACCTCTCTGTGGAGGTGGCGTCGGTCCCTTGCGGGACTGACTAGCCGTCGAGGTGCCCTGTTTGTTTACTAGATCCGGGGCACCTCACCAAAGGTGGCATTGGTGGCACTCGCCGGGTTTTAGTGGGTAGAGCTGCGTCCACTTACCAGCTGTCGGGCGCAGCGAGTCCCACATACCCGCGTGGGGAGACCCACTCCCCCGCGGGATGCCTCAGAGCATTTCCCGGCGTTAAACAAAAAAAATATGATCACGCACTATCAGACTTGACTAGTTTGCCGTAATATACCGGGTGTATTTAGAACGCTTGCGAAAACGAAGAGGTATGATAGTGTTGGCATAGGCTGACATGATACAAGTGAAAAAAACGCGTTTTCTTTTTTTTTGGTTGCCTTTATTAGTTATTTTTTTGTATAATCCGGTTTAGTAAACATAATGTTACAGGAATTTAATGATAATGCTTTAATATAATGGTTTTTTTTTAATAAAAACAGCCATGTAATTGGTTTATGGTTCACGGCGGCTAGCGGACTGAATCAGCTGATAGCTTTCGCCGCATGCACGAGGTGAACGAACTCCCGCAGCGCGCGCGTCTTCAGTGCGCCCGTTAGTCGCGCGTCTCGCGGTTAGCATGAGTGCATAGTGTGTATACATACATTGCGGGTTTGCAAAATACACAAGTCCTAAAATTTTCTTTAAAAAACGTTTCTGAGATAAATGGTTATATGCATTATATATAAATATATATAGTATATAAATAGTACATTATTAGGGTTTAATCTTCGCAGGCGTTCCAAATACACCCGGTATAATATCCAAATCACTTTGTTGACTTGTCTCGAAACAAAAAGGGTAAGGTTTTATATATTTTAAGTTAACAACTTATATAATAATAGATACTTATATATAAACACCAGAGAGCTACAGTTTAAGTTAATTCTAGTAATATTCAATTTAATTACTGCGAAAACTCATCCCAACTGTATCAAACGGCGCCGAACAAATGTTTCAGCATTATCAATAACACCGCTAAGCGAAATTGACCCTAAAGATTAGGGGCTAGGTGCCAGATTCCTGCAGCGTCCCCCGACGTTTGTGTCACCTGTTGCTGAAATGGGTCAATAAAAAGGTTACAATGGTGGGTAACGACCTTAGCGAGGTGTGACAATTGGGGAACAGCTCCGGGCGATCCTAATAGAAGGGACCCTTGGTTGAATTCTTATTGTAATGAAAACGCTCTCTATTATTGGTTTTTCGATAATTGTGATAGGGAAAATGGATGGCAAGTGTTTTAGAAAAGAAAGAAAAGATAGAAATAAAAAAATAATCAAAATTTCTAATTTCTCAGTGTCGTAACTAAGTTTCTTAATGAACCGGTAATTGAATTACCGTTTTTTAAGGAATCCACTGATTCTTCTGGCAAGAACCGGTAATTACATTAGCTGTTCTGTCCTCCTTTTTATCATACAACCAAGCTGCAAAATAAGTAAAATAGTGGTACTGACGAGAGGGATGCGCAGTGCCACGCTCTCGTCTGCAGGTGTACGGTGGTACCCTCCACAGATCCTGCTTATTTGCTCCGTTATCAGCTTTGCTGTGTTTCGAAAAGAACAGGACATGCAGATTTATTACTGATTTGACTTACGTTAATCTTACGTCTTAGGAAAGGCAACACTTCTGTGAGTTTCCTTTTTTATACCACTGCAAGTTTCCTATGGCCGCTTGAAGTGTCCCGGATCTGACTAACACAGGACATCCCCCGTGTGTGAGTCTCCTTTTTTTTCTTTTCCTTAGTGGGTCTCCCCAGGCGGGTATGTGGGACTCGCTGTGCCCGAAATGTGGTAAGGTGGACGCAGCTCTACCTACTAAAACTCGGCGAGTACCACCAATGCTGCCTTTGGTGAGGTGTCCCGGATCTGTTGAGCAAACATGGCACCTCGTCGACTAGTCAGTCCCTCAGGAGACCGACGCCACCTCCACAGAGGGGTTGTCCCGTAACACAGAACAATCCCTTTCAACGTCGGGACAGTACAATGGGGTGAGGTTCCCGTCCTCGCCCCTTTCCCCCTCTTTTGTCCCCTTTTCTTTTAAGAGGTGTGCAAAGACACCCGCGGCTCAATTCGCTTCGCCCTAGGTGCAGCGGCTCACCCTAGGGCCTAGACTACTGAGCCCCACCGCCACGATAAGGCCTGAACTATGGTGGGGATGTGTGAGTTTCCTGGGCTAATCTTACGTGGACTTATTCATGGTCTTCGACAACGCTGCATACCTGAGCCCTCATCGTCCCGTTTGTCTATCCAACCAACATAAACACGCACAAACCACATTTTCCCACTCATCTTAATTATATCCTAAGCTTGAGGACACTGATTGAATTAGAAAGTGTTTTAGTTTGAGCATTTCTTGGGCGTAATTAAAGTAAATTAAATGCTTAGTCCAAAGCAGTTGTAACTCCAATGTTCCACTGTCAGTAGTCCGTCGAAAAGCCATTCTGGAAATTATTCTCAGACTTTTGGCAACAATTTTTTTCCTGTGTTTGTTATGGAGTTATTAGTATTAATGTTACATTTGATATTATAACCTACTTTTAGCAAAGAAAAATATCAAACAATGATATAATATATCCCAAACTTTCCAATTCAAAACTTTCAGGCTCCATACAACTTGGAAACTTGTAGAAATACACCTTACGAATTACCTATTCTTGGAATCGCTTACGAAATTGGTGCAAAGTGCCAAGAGAATAAAGCGCCTAGAGCAAAGAAATCTACACAAAGACTCGGAAGACTTGGGGACGGATAAGCCCATCTTAGTTGATCTTTTTTAGGGTTCCGTAGCCAAATGGCAAAAAATTGAACCCTTATAGGTTCGTCATGTCTGTCTGTCTGTCTGTCTGTCTGTCCGTCCGTATGTCACAGCCACTTTCTTCCGAAACTATAAGAGCTATACTGTTGAAACTTGGTAAGTAGATGTATTCTGTGAACCGCATTAAGATTTTGAATCACAAAAGTAGAAAAAGAACAAGAAATTTTGGGGGTTCCCATACTTAGAACTAAAACTCAAAAAAAATTTTTTCATCAAACCCATCGGTGTGGGGTATATATGGATAGGTCTTCAAAAATAATATTGAGGTTTCTAAAACCTCAATATTGAGTATTCTAAAGCTGAATAGTTTACGCGAGAGACACTTCCAAAGTGGAAAAATGTGTGCCCCCTGTTCTAAAATAAGAGAATGATAAAACTAAAAAAAAATATATGATGTACATACTCCAAACCTCCACCGAAAATTGGTTTGAACGAGATCTAGTACGTAGTTTTTTTTATACGTCATAAATCGTAAACCGCAATTTACCTTTCATGCAATCAACTCAAATATATAAAAAACATTTAATTCCATAAACATAAACCTTAATTTTTGTTAAAGTGTCTTATGTTGTATATAATATTATGTAATGGTACGGAACCCTTTGTGCGCGAGTCCGACTAGCACTTTTTTTTTTTTTTTTTTTTTACACACGGCCATCTGATCCCAAACTAGGCAGAGCCTGTAATATGGCAACCAGACAACTGATACATACTTATATATTTCTAAATACATACATATTATAGATAAGTTACACCCAGACACAGAACAAATGATCATGTTCATCACACAAACATTTGTCCTGGGTGGGGATCGAACCCACAACCTTCTGGTTTAGCAGTCAGGGTCACTAACCACTAGACCAACAGGCCAGTCTTGGCCGGTTTTTAATGTTACTTGAATAGGCAAAGATTTATGTTTTTCCTGTAGCCAGCATCGCCTACTAACTCAACCAATTTGAAGAGGTCATTTATAGCCCGGGAGCCTGTGACAGATTTTCATGGCCAAGTCCCTCCTAATCGAAAATCGTAAAATGCATTAGGGATTTATATTATGAATACTTGCGACTGTCAGCTGCGACTCCGTGGGTGGACGGGCAGTCGCAGCGTCTCACGCATGGAGAATAATAGTGGGTTTAGTGACTTCCTCTCATTTTAATTTTTTTGGATTATACTCAGACACAGTGGCGTGACCAGATAGATTAATAGCTTTTCTGCTGAAATTGTCCGTCCACCCACGGTGGCTCAGCTGAGAGTCGTGATTATTCATAATATAAATCCCTAATGCAAAATATAATTGTCTAAATTTGTACCTGGCTCCAGGACTATTATGTTTTGCCTATCTTAAGACGTAAGACAGATTTCGCGGCGCCTGTAATTATTGTCTAGTTCGTCTTACCGAATACAGCAAAGCTGTTTTATGGAAGAAACAAGCAGGATGGTGGTGCCCTCGCTGATGAAAGCCTATCGCTCCGTTCTCCTACTGGTCAGATTTTAGTGGACGTGTCATGAGCTCTTGTGGTTTTCCCGGGCTGAAAGTTTTTTAAAATATAGTGGACGAGGGCCCTCGCTGTGACATAGTTAGCGATCCTCCATTACGGCGGAGCGCACCGAAATAATGTTTTTTAAAAATTCAAAGCAATATGCGTAGTGCTTTGGGGCTTTTCCGCGAAAATGGACCCTTTAATCCCGGGACAGGGTGGGTTTTTGTGGGGCAACCAGAAGTGTTTCTAATTAAAAATGTCGGTTCTTTTACATGGCCGGTGATGGACCCGATGTTGGGGTTATTGATATACCAGAAGTTATAGGCCTATCATCTGTCTCCTATCTATGTTCTGAGTATTAGCAGGTATTTCTCGCTTATGAAGTTTTTACTTTTTCCTTAAATTTAAAGCCTTTTCGTCCACTGTTAATATTACTATTTCTACTGCGACTTTTACTCATTTTAATGAAACAACTTTAACGGATTTAACCGCGGTTGATTAAGATTTTGCATAGCCGACGTTTCGGATACTTTTTAGCTACTGATCACGCAAGCGTCTCTGTGAGATAGATATGTAGCCAAGTCTTTATTACATATCTGTCTTAGCACCACCAACCATTTTTTTGTCTTTAACACCGGCCAATACTCTGAGGCATCCCGCGGGAGGTGGGTCTCCCCACGCGGGTATGTGGGACTCGCTGCGCCCGAAAGCTGTTAAGTGGACGCAGCTCTACCTATTAAAACCCGGCGAGTGCCACCAATGGCGCCTTTGGTGAGGTGCCCCGGATCTAATGAGCAAACAGGGCACCTCGGCGGATAGTCAGTCCCCCAAGGAAACGTCGAGACAGTACATTGGGGCGAGGTTCCCGTCCTCGCCCCTTGCCCCCTGCTCTTTTGTCCCCTCTTCTTATAAGGGGTAAAAAGAGACCCCTCGGCTCAATTAGCTTCACCCAAGGTGCTGGGCTCACCCTAGGCTACTGAACCCCACCGCCACGTCAAGGCCTGAACCATGGCGAGGACCACTAATCATACCTTAAAGCCTCTACCTTTGTGTAGTGTTCAAGATTGGTTTTTGTTAAGAATTATTACTCTCAGTAGACCGAAAGTGTACACAAAACTGATGTATTTAATATTTTTCGAGGGTCTAATAAATGGCGGGTAATAAAACCGCGGGATGCCCTTGTAAGAGGTTTTTTGTTTAGCAAATAAAAAGGTCCCTTTACAAATGGGAGAGGGAAAAAATTGCAAGCGATTGGTATTGTCGCTAGATGATGACTGGGATTGATGTGGTGATGATGAAATTAGATTCTTGTAACTTTTTACGTACGTATATTTTAAGTATTATAAGGGTAAAGAATAAAGTAAAATATTCAATGTTGTATAGCTTGACCAGAAAAATATAAACCCTCGCCATATTGCGGAAAATTTAGTAATTAATTTTTGTATGGACTATACTATGGGTTACCATAAAAAGATACAGTGGCGACACCACGCGAGGGTTAAATATTTCTGGTCAGGCTATGCATAAAAGAGTCTTATTAAACGTCAAGTTAACTACTTACTTCCGGATCTAAAGTTCTGAGAACCGGCGAAACAAACTCAGTGAGAGGTTAATCTTTTTATATGTCTTACGTATACTATTGAGGACGACGGCAAACGAGCAGTCGGAGCCTTTAATGGCGACTATCGACGCCCATACACATCCGCACAACCAGAGATTATCCAGATGCGTTGCCCTTCTTTTCCCGAAAATGGGCCACCAGAAACTCACAAACCGCACAAAACGTGACAGCATAGCTGACACTTGACGGCGACGTTATGTGAGCCGAGAGGTACCACCCGAGTCGTGCCGGCCCAACTCGGCTGCAAATCAGTAAGGTACTAAATCTTATAATTATTATTATATAATTACAAAGGATCACTTCAATCGCTCGTAAAAATTGTACACTTTTATATATACGTCGTTGTTTTGATGTATACCTGCTTCATCAAAACTCATAAACATCAACCCTTTATTATATCAGATTCAGAAGGTAGTTAAACAATCAGCGTTGTAAGGTATTTTATGATGATGAAGTCTCAGTTGGTGTTTTATAAACGAATTGGAACATTAAACAATATCTAGAACAAACTAGATTTAAAGCTGCATTCAAGATTATGTTAAAATTAACAAAAACGGAACAAGACCCTACAAGTGATTCTCTACTATGAAAGTTCTTGGTCTCGTGAGCGCCGGTTTCTTTTATTAGACTTTTTTTTCTAAATTTCATTTCGACTTGGACTGTTTTAAAGTTATGAATGGTGGATTATTCTAGCGTCAAGGGGGGAGATTGTTCTTAAATTATGGTATATTTATTTTGACGACCTCTGTGGCTCAATGGTTAGCGCGTTGGCGCTCAAGCCAGAGGTAGCAGGTTCGAATCCTGCCAGGGAACAAAAAGTTTTCTGTGTGCCTGGGTAATGGATGTGTATTAAATATGTGTATTATATGATAAAAATCTTAAATATATGTACAGTATAACAGTATTAAATATATTTCCGTTGTCTGGTACCCGTAGGTTACACAAGTTCTACGAGAACTTACCACGGGACCAGATTGACGTGGTGTAAAAAGCGTCCATAGATATTATTATTAGTTGTATTCGGATTGTTAGTTGATATGATCTATCTTGTTGATTAAAATCTGACAAGCGGTCGTATTCTCTCATGTCACTTACTACTATTTCATCAAAATCGGCCTAGTCGTTCCCGAGTAGATGGACACATAGACAATAATTCTATAATGCTAGAATTTATGTCTGTCACAAAAAGAATATATGAAAAAGTGTACAGATAACCAACAGTTTTATACATTGAATTTTTAGCAAAAAAAGTCAATCTAATTAAATGTGACGATCCGTGTTTGGTCTTATCATTAATCGAAATATGTTATGCTCAACAGGCCGTCTTGTCGTTCTGTAAGCTCATAACCTTTTAAAGTGGTTAATAATAATAATAGATAATTATTTGGGAATGTTTCCAGAAAAGGCTTACGTCTAAACAGTAGGCGTGTTTACACCGTTAAGTGTCCCCCTAACACCAAGGACAAAGGTTCAGAAGGGATTCTAATGGTCCTCGCCGTTGTGGAGGTTATATTGTGTAACAAACATCCTAACGAGTTATTTAATTAAAGATAATTTTTGGATAAAATTCGCTATGAAAGTAATATCACAGTAAATGTTTAATAACAACCCGTACTAATGGTTATTATTTTTTTATGTATACGAAATTTAATCATTATAATGATACTAGTTTTTTGGATTTGATCGCTTTTCAAGATCGAGTTTTTATATTCCCGACGTTTCGGATACCTTTCAGCAACCTAAAAGCAGCCGAAAAGCTTAGAGACCTTCAAGAAAGGAGTATATTATATTTGAAAGGCACCGGCACCTGCTAATGATTTAGTGGGTGTCTATGGATATGAAACGTCTTTTTTTTTAATGTTACTTGGATTAGCAAACTGGCAAACGTGATGGTAAGTGGTCGACGACGACGGCGTCGACGAGCCCAGGCAACTCATTTATGTGTTGCCTATCCTGAGACACAAGATGTTAAGTCTCGGTGCCAGTAATTACACTGCCTCTCTTGCCCTTCTCTCCGAAACACAGCAAAGCTGTTTGACGGGAGAAACAAGCAAGACAGTGGTACCCACGCAGCCGGCAGCGCGGCACAGCGCTTCCCTCCCAAGTACGAGGTAACGCCGCATACGTCATCGCATACGTCATTTTTTTTAGTTCGTGCAGCCGGCTCCATCTAATTATAAGACATTGTCACGTCAAAAATTCCGTATACGGCTGTAAATGTATGATATCGCGAGCGAAGCTGCGGGCACCAGCTAGTGATTTACTATACAGGTAGTTGTACAACAGAGGGATCAAAAATAAGGTAGTTATAGTCACTAACCTGAAAACGTTTCGAGTTAGAAATTCAAAATGGCTTAGACTTTAAACTTTGGGGTAGTGGTTGAATCCGATCGACATTAATCCAATCTTGTGTGAAAGTTAGTTTATTTGTTTGTTACGGGTTGAACTAAAATATTGACAGGTTGGTTGAGGACATTAGGTTTATGAATAAGCAAATACGGGAACTTTTGGTCTGCGTCTAATATTTCATCATCATCATCAGCCCGTTCCACAGGATTCTCTGACTGTCCGTCAATACCGATCTTCGAACCTTCTACCGAACGTCTGTTTGTTCCCTTTTATCTTACAAACTAGTGATCAGATTTTAATAAAATTTGAAAAGATTTTACAAAATATATTTATAATATAATATATATTTCACCATTGTCATCAGCCCCTATCCGTCCTCTGCTGAAAATAGGCCTCCCTCATTAAACGCCAAGTCGGTATTTTTATGCAGTTAACAAATTAATAGAGTGAGTTCAATTCTGATATATTATTTCAAATCGTTACATACATGCTTTGCAGCGAATAAAAAATCTTGTAAGAAACCCCACTTACTAGTGAATGAACGAAAAATACACAAACATTTCAACACGTTACTTTGCAAAAGATACAAATCGGTACAGACGGACGAAATCCCGAAACATCATGAAATACAAGAAACTGCGAAACTTACGGAAACGTAATCTCAAATTCGCAAAGAAACCAATCCAATAACGGCGATGTTTCAATCGGGATTTGAACTTACACGATAAGACTCCTCCCAGTTCCTCCCAGTTGCTCCCGGTTCCTCCCAGTTACCAGTTCCGAATCAAGATTTCGCAAAGTTTGTACTAACAGCGAACAATGTCGAACGAAAGGCGACACCGCAGTTGCGAAGTTACGTTCAAATGATTACTAATGCTCTGTGGTTGACGGGACAGACTACAAGATGTTTTTAGTATATCTAAAGTATATTATCCATTACTTATTTGATGGGCATGTTGGTCTAAAGGTTAGTGACCCTGACTGCTAAACCAGTAGGTCGTAGGTTCGATCTCCACCCAGGACAAATGTTTGTGTGATGAGCATGATCATATTTTGTTCTGTGTCTGGGTGTAATTTATCTATAATATGTATGTATTTAGAAATATATAAGTATGTATCAGTTGTCTGGTTACCATAAGAACAGGCTCTGCCTAGTTTGGGATCAGATGGCCGTCTGTGATTTGTGGCAACATTAAACATATCATTATATTTTAATAGGTATTAAGTTATATAGTTTGACCTACAATGTTTTTTTATATAGAAGCGGGGGCAAACGGACAGTCGGTTCACCTGGTGGTAAGTGATAAGCGACATCCACAGACACCCGCTACACCAGAGGATTAGCAGGTGCGTTGCCTTTGTGTAATGTGTTAGTTGTTTGGAATATTTTGTGCTATTTACGTTTTTGCAACATGAAATCCTTTTTCACGACGCTGAAACGTGACATAAAATTCTAAATGGTTCGTTCTACCTTAGTAGAAGTAAAATTCGCATTGAAAAACAGGTTCGATTGTGAGAAAGCCATTGTCAATAATTGTCTGGTACTTTCTTTCGGTTATATTTAATTTTGGACGAGGTCTTAATGTTAGGAACACAGTCCTCCCACAAAATGACCATTGATGTCGTTTACGAAAATAATAATTGACGAAAACAAATACTACATAACCGTGTCTCTTCTCGAGTTGCTAAACTGTCGCTGAAATATTGAAGCCATACTTGAATCTGTGTCAGAAGTTTTCAATTTTGTCAGATTTTCATGTTCTAAAACATCTTAACAATGAAAACGTCAATAATACCTGTTATATCAATAACCATTTTGTTGTGAAACCATCCATATTTTAGTCGTCACTTGATGTATTCACATTGATAAAACCCGCATTGATATTCTCGACACATGTAATCTCCTACCTTTATTCATTACCAATAAAAGAAAGGCTCATTACCCACCTCGAGGGGAATAAAAAGTGGTGGGTACGAGTGGTATGTAAATGTGGGTCCCGGGGGATTGGTTCTGCTTCATGAACAACATACGCGTATGTATGGACAGCAAATATATGTTGTGAGGCCAGTCCAACGATCAGGACGTTTTTCTTAAATATATTTTGTTATATATGAGTTAAATTTGGACATAGTATGACTATGGACGGAAAAATAATACTTTTATTATTAAGCTATTTTTATTATAAATTGATAATTTTGGCCAAATGGATCTTATAAACAAAATGGGTACCTGGAACAAACGCGATAGGTGGTGGGCGATAACGGTGTAAGTCGAATTCCTGTATGCCGGGATACAACTTTGCACATAAATAAATATAAATTGCATATTAATCAGGACTCTTAAGAAAATAAAGAAATATGTTTAATAAAATGTTAGATAGTAAAACTGACTATTTTTTCAGAAATCGCAATCGAAAAGAAAATCATATATCTCCGAATTATAGGTATCATAAGTTCTCGACTATTGCTGTTTTGTATTTAAGCTATTATATACTTATTATTCTGTATTTTGACTACATTGACGTTATGTAAAAGCGTCATTAGACATTATTATTATTATTATTTTTATGAGCACGGTAAAATTATTTTTGCTTTACACTTTCGTTATGGCGACCCAAGGGTTTAGTTGTGAACCCCACCACGGTTCAGTCCTTGTCGTGGCGGTGGGGCTCAGTAACCTAGGGTGAGCGGTGCACCTTGGGCGAAGCTAATTGGGCCGAGGGGGCTCTTTGTATCCCTCTTATAAGAAGAGGGGACAGAAGAGCAGGGGGCAAGGGGTGAGGATGGGAACCTCACCCCATTGTACTGTCCCGACGTTGGGAGGGGTTGTTCTGTGGCGCGGGACAACCCCTCTGTGGAGGTGGTGTCTGTCCCTTGCGGGACTGACTAGCCGTCGAGGTGCCCTGTTTGTTTTCTAGATCCGAAGCACCTCACCAAAGGCGGCATTGAGGGCACTTGCCGGGTTTTAGTGGGTAGAGCTGCGTCCATTTACTAGCTGTCGGGCGCAGCGAGTCCCAAATACCCGCGTGGGGAGACCCACTCCCCCGCGGGATGCCTCAGAGCATTTCCCGGCGTTAAAGAAAAAAAAAGGGTTTAGTTGTGAAGCTTTGAAATAAATTCACAAATACATACTACAAATAGAAAGGTGAAAAATCTGAATTTCAGTTGTCGACATCCCTGGCCGGTAAAGGTATAATTTGTTCCATACAGTTAGGCACAATGCTAAAGAGGGCGTTTTGAACTAGTAACAGTTCTGTCTTATAACGAGACGGGCTAGTTACAGCAATAACTACTTAGCTTGATTTTTTTATATCATAAGGAGGCAACCGTGCAGTCGGAGCCTTATGGTGACTACCGACACCCATAGACATCCGTACAACCAAAAGTTATGCAGATGCGTTGTCCTCCTTTTACCTATGAATGGGCCACCGGAAACTCACAAACCGCACGAAACGCGATAGCATAGTTGTCACTTGACACCGGTGTTATATGAGTGAGAGGTACCACCCGGCCGTGCCGGCCCAATTCAGCTGCAAAACAGCATGGCAGTTGGCACTACCTCTTACAGCCTTACCAGATATTTTATGATTTATTGAAGCTCTGTTCATTGCAAGACCGAATATCCGATGACAGATGTAATGTTTCTGATGATGATGATGATGATGTAATCTAGTTTGTAATCACGACCCACTTGTTGGGCTTCTTAGGGAAAGTTTTGTAACTAATAAACGAATCTGTACGATACTCAAACAGTTAATTGAGGACATTATGTTGTTGTGCTGTAATTGTACTATATCAGTCAGGTTCGAATTTGACTAGAAAATGTCAAAAAAAAAAATTATGAATATCAATATATTTTTCACCTGGGCATGACGTGTTATCCTGTCTATTTCTTATCATGTTTTTATTTAACGCTTTGAAATGCTCTGAGGCATCACGCGGGTGTGTGCGCCCGAAAGCTGATAAGTGGACGCAGTTCTACCTACTAAAACCCGGCGAATGCCACCAATGCCGCCTTTGGTGAGGTGCCTCGGATGTAATGAGCAAACAGGGCACCTCGGTGCACAGAACAACCCCTCTCAACGTCGGGACAGTACAATGGGGCGATGTTCCCGTCCTCGCCCCTTACCCCCTGCGTTTTTGTCACTGGCGGCTCACACTAGGCTACTAAGCCCTACCGCCACGTCAAGACCTTAACCATGGTGGGGTTCTTATCACATCTGTAATAAGCAATGCATATACATTTTCATTCGGGTTTTTTATATCCATGAGAAATATGCTAACAAATTGTCGCGTCTGTCCGTCGTTACACAAAAACGCAGACGTCGCGGGTTCCAACCCCTCCGTCAAGTGCCTGTTAACGCCTGTTCATGAGGGGATACCGGCATTTGTAATTGTAATTGTCATTTGCAACGCAAAGTCGATCTCTTTGTCAACCAGTCACCAGTCATCTTGGGAATAAATTCCGATTCGATTATGAATAAAAGATTCATAATTAAATTGTTTTCAATTGTGAATAATTCAATTCATGTCGATTGGCCTTATGGTTTGGGATGTCAACGTTTTTATCCTTGATATTTAGGGACTGGGGTTCTTGTTCCTGTAGCCAGAAAGATCCTGGACAAATCATCTAGCTACTTTCTTTAAGGAATTGGATATAGGGTAAGGCAGATGTGCCTCCTGGGGGTTCCAGACTACATCAGTTCCTAGGCCCTTTAGGTGAATACTTCCACCAGGGTAGATTTGAGGATAGAATCGAAACCACATCTTTCATCATCCGTACAAATAAGATGGTGAGTTAGTTTTGATCGGATCGATCTCACAAGTTATGAGATCAGGCACTCTGTATCCATCAAGATATTTCAATAAGTGATAACCGTCGCGTCCAACTTGTGCAAAAATTCAAATTTCCCTTAGCGTAGACGATATTATATTTGTCGAAATTTTCATAAAATACAAAGCAATTTCGTCGAACGTCTTACATTCTGATACAGGGTGGCTGTAATTTCAGTTATTTTTAATATTACCGGTAGAGAGATTTCGTTGAACGCCTGCGGTTATTGCAACGGTTACAACGACTGTATAACTAATACAACGATTGTGCAACGCTTTGTACAACGGAAGCTCAAGCGAGAGTTGGACTCATCCAGAGTATGATACGTACAATTAGGATTTGTAAAGTTTTTACCAAAAAGTTTTTATTTTGCTGTATTGAATTCTTAGTTCTAGTTATTTGTTGCTTTCCTTTAGAAATTGACGCTTCATATATTATGTTGTTTGGATAGGCAAACTGACGAATAAATGAGACGATTCGACCCACTGTAGGGTGAGTGGTCACCGTCGCCCATGGACGTAAGAATAGCCGCGGTGCCAGTCATTACACCACCAGTTCTGTTAAAGCTTCAAAAACTATTTGAAAAATTCGCTGTTTTTCATTTTTGTTCTCGATATTTCGACTTGATATGCGACTGAAAATATCCCGTTTTAAATAGTGTAAAACAGCTCGCAACAGGAATGTCCGATTGAAACAGTTGAATCTTCTCGATCTCAATATATTTCGGCAGAGTTAATGCCTTTCACAAAGTATATTAGTAGGGTGCATAACGAGACCGCCATTGGCGTCCTTTTATCTAATTATTATAAGTATCCCCATATTATTATAAATATTTATTGTAAATACTTGATTAATTATTGCGATTATTAATCAAGCATATTTAGATTTATTAATGCTATGCTTTAATTATTATTATTAATCAATATTAACCTTTTGGCGCCACCGGAAGTCTATAGTAAATGACTTTAATTGATGCATTTACAAAGGTAAACGGCGTCACATACGGTTGGTGTTGCCAGTGGTTTGTAATTAATATTGAAGTGAAAATAACCATGTTATTTTTAATTTTGCATAGTAGGTAAAACTGTATCACGAAAATATGAGCGTCACTTGGCTAACGTGGTTTACCAACACTTCTGATGCTATGGAACAACCTATTTATATATTGTCACATAAAGCCATAATAGATTTTGTCTCCATCTCGTGAGACAATTGGATTTCCACTAGCGGTTCTCATCTATTCTCACCTATTCTCACCCACTCTCACCTAGATGGCTTTCAATGGCGTCAAATCTAATAATGATTGAAAAACATGAGATGGAGGTAAGGGGGTACACGCAAATTGGATTTCTTTGCACTCGCTAGGGCTATGTTGAATATATGCATGATTTCTGAGGACATGTCAAACTGATGTTAAAGTGTGTTGTAATCGTCATATTTTGATGTCAGTTATTTTAACGATAAGCTGGCTATGTAAATTGTAATCCTATCTATACTTATATTATAACGTCAAAACTGCAATGTGATCATATTTCGAAATAATTTGACTAAGATGTGGCGGAACAATTATTAGCGTCACAATCCTGAATCACGCTATCGAAGTTTCGCAATTCGACGGTATATATACAACAGCTGATTAGATAATAAGTGGACTTCGTCCTGACGGAGAATACCATCTCGTTCGGTCGAAGACTTTCCTTTGGGGCTTTCCCACAAGGAGACAGAGGCTATTAAGACAATCATTATGACGTGTCTTCGTCATCATCACCAAACTATCTCGTATGCTGCTGGCCATTGGACCCCTTTCAATAAATTTCAAGATTCTCATATAAAATAATAAATCCCAATGCATTCTGGTGAACCTGCGGGCAAAAGCTTGTTAACGTGGCGCTGCGTAGAGATGACGGATCGCTCTGCATCTTCTACCGCATCTACCACAGGGAGTGTTCTGAGGAATTGTTCGGAATAATACCTGCAGTAGAATTCCATCACCGGACATCGCGTAAAAACTCCAAATTTCACCCTCACCATCTCGGTGTCCGGAAATCCACAACAACTCAATTTTTACGGCATTTCCTGCCTCGCACGACGAATATATGGAATCAGCTGCCTCCTATGGTGTTTCCGAACCGATACGACTTATGGATATTCAAGAAAAGAGCATACTCATATTTGAAAGGCGGGGGCAAACGTACCTTCTAATCTCGTGTAGCGGGGGTCTGTGGATGTCGCTTATCACTTATACCACCAGGCGAACCGACTGTTTGCCTTGGTAGTTTGTCTTCTATAAAAAATAACTATAAGCGAACAAGACTAAAAAAGTATAGCTGTTATTTTGAGTGACAGCGGACTGATATTTTGAATATAAATTCATCACATCAAACTGTTACCGTCCAATCTTTAGTTCGATGATGTTTATTCAGAGTAAAATCCATGAAACGACAATAAATCTACAATATTTCTCTCTTGTCATATTGGAGTCGAAATCGGGAAGGATGGGCAAAGCCTTTATGACGTGGCGATTCAAATCTCTCAACAGGATTCGAACCCAATTCCCACGTTACGGGCTTTGCATAAGGATTAACTGGGTTGGCGTAGACGTTTGTTTAGTTTAGATTTGGTGTATATTTATTTCAGATGTTTACGCGAATCTATCTAACTATCTGGGGCCTGCAGCTTCGCCCGCGTTAACTTAGATGTACAGCCGTATATAAATTGCTGGTGATTTATTTTATAGGCTATATCGCTCAATGTTGCGCATTCTTATGGAGTAAGAATTTTTTAAATCGGTCGAGTAGTTTTTGAGTTAAATCGTAACAAACAAACGAAAAATCTTACTGTATTAGTATAATGTTTTATCATTAAACGTGTTTTATCGGGGTTTATTTAGATTTTTGAATTCCCGTTTCGGATAATTTAAAGTAACATCGGTTGCGGCAAAAAATTAATAGTTGAACGTCACGGGAATACATAAAAATATTTTCTTTTGGTAGAAATGATAACTATGGCGTGAGTGCCATAGAATTGTAAAGTAGAAAGGGTCGCAGGTTCGAACCCCTCGAAGCAAGATATTTTGAGGTTTAATATAAATGTGTATAGGTACGTTGTTCTGGGTTAGTTAGTTAGTTCTTTGGGGAGTCCCCCCCACCGCGGGATGTCTAAGAGCATTTCCTGGCGGAAAAAAGGTAACCTTGAAACATCGCCACACGTTTTACCCAGTAGTTAAAAAAATTAAAACCTTGACATATTTACGTTTATAAAATATTAAAATGTGATAGTTTAAAAAGAACTTCAACGCAAATATCTTGAAAGAACTGAACGAATTTTGATAAATATCTAAGAACTGGAAACTAAACTTACTTTCAAATAAAAAAATCTACATCCAAATCAGTTCGCGCGTTTGAGAACTACAGTGCTACAGACACTTATCGTATATATAACCCCCGTTATTAGCGTCGGGGTTAAAAACACTATAACTTAGGTATACAGGTGAAGGCGTTTGACCTAAAACCTGTGAATCCTGCGGGAACATAAACAAAGGCACTTGCCCCGGTTACACGAACTGGGACGGGATTGTCATTGATCTTGCACTTGTGGGGTTTAAGTTACACTTGTTGCTAATAAGTTTCGGTGTTAGGTGCTGGGTTGGTAGATGACGTAAAGCTGATGATTACACTGATTATTATGTTATACATATAACGTAGCAATGTTTTAAATGGGGCTTAAACTTTAAAGATCTTATTCTAATCTGTTCAAAGATAATATTATGTTGTCGGACCAAATATACGTTTTCCCGTAATATATTTTCGACGACCTCTGTGGCTCAATGGTTAGCGCGTTGGCGCTCAAGCCGTAGTTAACAGGTTCGAATCCCGCCAGGAAACAAAAAAGTATTATACAATAAAAATCTTAAATATATGTATAGTATAAAAGTATTAAATATTTCGTTGTCTGGTGCCCGTAACACAAGACTGAATTATCTAAACCTTATTTTCTTAAACGCATACAGAAACTCACCAAAATCGGTCCAGCCCTTTAATAGAAGTTCGGACACATGAGCACAGAATAATAATTAGGTACTTAATGATATGATGCAACTTTGTAGTTACAAGGACCTGCTAGTGATGTAGCGGGTGTCTGTCGATGTCGCTTATCACTTACCACCAGGTGAACCGACTGTTCGTTTGATCTCTATTCTATAAAAAACATAAGCGATTAGATCAATTGTTTTGCTTCCATCTGAAGAGTCACTTAAAGAATCGTAAGGAGAAATGCATGTCTTATATCTATCTTAAATATTTCATCCTCTAAAGGCGACAGCTCGAAAGACAACCCTTTGACATCATCATCATCACCTTCATCATCATCATCATCATCATTAGCCTTTTCCGTCCACTGCTGAACATAGGCCTTTTTCAATGAACGCCAAGACGACCGATCCCTCGCTACTCGCATCCAACACGGACCGGCCACAGTACGGAGATCGTCTTCCCACCTGGTCAATGGCCGACCAACACTGTGAGATACGGACAGGTTTTCAAATGGTTTCGTTGGTAACCTATAGATAGGGACCCTCATATGGCCACAACTTCTTTCGGTCTCAAATAGTTTTAAGGGATCTCAAGATAATTTATCGAAGCCTCATAAGTGAATGTAATGTGCAAGGCCTCGAAAGGAGTCACGTATTTAGAGTAAGTGGGCCTTACTTACCCACACTTACCCGCACTTACCCCGTTACTTATCCTTAACGGGGATAAGGATGAATTATGAGGTCGTGTGTTGGAAGATTGTTCGTATCAACTGGGTAGAGAATATACTTATGTTAAAATGTAATATATAAAATTATGAGGTCGTGTGTTGGAAGATTGTTCGTGTCAACTGGGTAGAGAATATACTTATGTTAAAATCTAATATATAAAATTATGAGGTCGTGTGTTGGAAGATTGTTCGTTTCAACTGGGTAGAGAATATACTTATGTTAAAATCTAATATATAAAATTATGAGGTCGTGTGTTGGAAGATTGTTCGTGTCAACTGGGTAGAGAATATACTTATGTTAAAATCTAATATATAAAATTATGAGGTCGTGTGTTGGAAGATTGTTCGTGTCAACTGGGTAGAGAATATACTTATGTTAAAATCTAATATATAAAATTATGAGGTCGTGTGTTGGAAGATTTTTCGTGTCAACTGGGTAGAGAATATACTTATGTTAAAATCTAATATATAAAATTATGAGGTCGTGTGTTGGAAGATTGTTCGTGTCAACTGGGTAGAGAATATACTTATGTTAAAATCTAATATATAAAATTATGAGGTCGTGTGTTGGAAGATTGTTCGTGTCAACTGGGTAGAGAATATACTTATGTTAAAATCTAATATATAAAATTATGAGGTCGTGTGTTGGAAGATTGTTGGTGTCAACTTGGTAGAGAATATACTTATGTTAAAATCTAATATAAAAAATTATGAGGTCGTGTGTTGGAAGATTGTTCGTGTCAACTGGGTAGAGAATATACTTATGTTAAAATCTAATATATAAAATTATGAGGTCGTGTGTTGGAAGATTGTTCGTGTCAACTGGGTAGAGAATATACTTATGTTAAAATCTAATATATAAAATTATGAGGTCCTTGTGTTGGAAGATTGTTCGTGTCAACTGGGTAGAGAATATACTTATGTTAAAATCTAATATATAAAATTATGAGGGCGTGTGTTGGAAGATTGTTCGTGTCAACTGGGTAGAGAATATACTTATGTTAAAATCTAATTTATAAAATTATGAGGTCGTGTGTTGGAAGATTGTTCGTGTCAACTGGGTAGAGAATATACTTATGTTAAAATCTAATATATAAAATTATGAAGTCGTGTGTTGGAAGATTTTTCGTGTCAACTGTGTAGAGAATATACTTATGTTAAAATCTAATATATAAAATTATGAGGTCCTTGTGTTGGAAGATTGTTCGTGTCAACTGGGTAGAGGATATACTTATGTTAAAATCTAATATATAGAATTATGAGGTCGTGTGTTGGAAGATTGTTCGTGTCAACTGGGTAGAGAATATACTTATCTTAAAATCTAATATATAAAATTATGAGGTCGTGTGTTGGAAGATTGTTCGTGTCAACTGGGTAGAGAATATACTTATGTTAAAATCTAATATATAAAATTATGAGGTCGTGTGTTGGAAGATTGTTCGTGTCAACTGGGTAGAGAATATACTTATGTTAAAATCTAATATATAAAATTATGAGGTCGTGTGTTGGAAGATTGTTCGTGTCAACTGGGTAGAGAATATACTTATGTTAAAATCTAATATATAAAATTATGAGGTCGTGTGTTGGAAGATTGTTCGTGTCAACTGGGTAGAGAATATACTTATGTTAAAATCTAATATATAAAATTATGAGGTCGTGTGTTGGAAGATTGTTCGTGTCAACTGGGTAGAGAATATACTTATGTTAAAATCTAATATATAAAATTATGAGGTCTGTGTTGGAAGATTGTTCGTGTCAACTGGGTAGAGAATATATTTATGTTAAAATCTAATATATAAAATGATGAGGTCGTGTGTTGGAAGATTGTTCGTGTCAACTGGGTAGAGAATATACTTATGTTAAAATCGAATATATAAAATTATGAGGTCGTGTGTTGGAAGATTGTTCGTGTCAACTGGGTAGAGGATATACTTATGTTAAAATCTAATATATAAAATTATGAGGTCGTGTGTTTGAAGATTGTTCGTGTCAACTGGGTAGAGAATATACTTATGTTAAAATCTAATATATAAAATTATGAGGTCGTGTGTTGGAAGATTGTTCGTGTCAACTGGGTAGAGGATATACTTATGTTAAAATCTAATATATAAAATTATGAGGTCGTGTGTTGGAAGATTGTTCGTGTCAACTGGGTAGAGAATATACTTATGTTAAAATCTAATATATAAAATTATGAGGTCGTGTGTTGGAAGATTGTTGGTGTCAACTTGGTAGAGAATATACTTATGTTAAAATCTAATATATAAAATTATGAGGTCGTGTGTTGGAAGATTGTTCGTGTCAACTGGGTAGAGAATATACTTATGTTAAAATCTAATATATAAAATTATGAGGTCGTGTGTTGGAAGATTGTTCGTGTCAACTGGGTAGAGAATATACTTATGTTAAAATCTAATATATAAAATTATGAGGTCGTGTGTTGGAAGATTGTTCGTGTCAACTGGGTAGAGAATATACTTATGTTAAAATCTAATATATAAAATTATGAGGTCGTGTGTTGGAAGATTGTTCGTGTCAACTGGGTAGAGAATATACTTATGTTAAAATCTAATATATAAAATTATGAGGTCGTGTGTTGGAAGATTGTTCGTGTCAACTGGGTAGAGAATATACTTATGTTAAAATCTAATATATAAAATTATGAGGTCGTGTGTTGGAAGATTGTTCGTGTCAACTGGGTAGAGAATATACTTATGTTAAAATCTAATATATAAAATTATGAGGTCGTGTGTTGGAAGATTGTTCGTGTCAACTGGGTAGAGGATATACTTATGTTAAAATCTAATATATAAAATTATGAGGTCGTGTGTTGGAAGATTGTTCGTGTCAACTGGGTAGAGAATATACTTATGTTAAAATCTAATATATAAAATTATGAGGTCGTGTGTTGGAAGATTGTTCGTGTCAACTGGGTAGAGAATATACTTATGTTAAAATCTAATATATAAAATTATGAGGTCGTGTGTTGGAAGATTGTTCGTGTCAACTGGGTAGAGAATATACTTATGTTAAAATCTAATATATAAAATTATGAGGTCGTGTGTTGGAAGATTGTTCGTGTCAACTGGGTAGAGAATATACTTATGTTAAAATCTAATATATAAAATTATGAGGTCGTGTGTTGGAAGATTGTTCGTGTCAACTGGGTAGAGAATATACTTATGTTAAAATCTAATATATAAAATTATGAGGTCGTGTGTTGGAAGATTGTTCGTGTCAACTGGGTAGAGAATATACTTATGTTAAAATCTAATATATAAAATTATGAGGTCGTGTGTTGGAAGATTGTTCGTGTCAACTGGGTAGAGAATATACTTATGTTAAAATCTAATATATAAAATTATGAGGGCGTGTGTTGGAAGATTGTTCGTGTCAACTGGGTAGAGAATATACTTATGTTAAAATCTAATATATAAAATTATGAGGTCGTGTGTTGGAAGATTGTTCGTGTCAACTGGGTAGAGAATATACTTATGTTAAAATCTAATATATAAAATTATGAGGTCGTGTGTTGGAAGATTGTTCGTGTCAACTGGGTAGAGAATATACTTATGTTAAAATCTAATATATAAAATTATGAGGTCGTGTGTTGGAAGATTGTTCGTGTCAACTGGGTAGAGAATATACTTATGTTAAAATCTAATATATAAAATTATGAGGTCTGTGTTGGAAGATTGTTCGTGTCAACTGGGTAGAGAATATACTTATGTTAAAATCTAATATATAAAATTATGAGGTCGTGTGTTGGAAGATTGTTCGTGTCAACTGGGTAGAGAATATACTTATGTTAAAATCTAATATATAAAATTATGAGGTCGTGTGTTGGAAGATTGTTCGTGTCAACTGGGTAGAGAATATACTTATGTTAAAATCTAATATATAAAATTATGAGGTCGTGTGTTGGAAGATTGTTCGTGTCAACTGGGTAGAGAATATACTTATGTTAAAATCTAATATATAAAATTATGAGGTCGTGTGTTGGAAGATTGTTCGTGTCAACTGGGTAGAGAATATACTTATGTTAAAATCTAATATATAAAATTATGAGGTCGTGTGTTGGAAGATTGTTCGTGTCAACTGGGTAGAGAATATACTTATGTTAAAATCTAATATATAAAATTATGAGGTCCTTGTGTTGGAAGATTGTTTGTGTCAACTGGGTAGAGAATATACTTATGTTAAAATCTAATATATAAAATTATGAGGTCGTGTGTTGGAAGATTGTTCGTGTCAACTGGGTAGAGAATATATTTATGTTAAAATCTAATATATAAAATGATGAGGTCGTGTGTTGGAAGATTGTTCGTGTCAACTGGGTAGAGAATATACTTATGTTAAAATCGAATATATAAAATTATGAGGTCGTGTGTTGGAAGATTGTTCGTGTCAACTGGGTAGAGATATATACTTATGTTAAAATCTAATATATAAAATTATGAGGTCGTGTGTTGGAAGATTGTTCGTGTCAACTGGGTAGAGAATATACTTATGTTAAAATCTAATATATAAAATTATGAGGTCGTGTGTTGGAAGATTGTTCGTGTCAACTGGGTAGAGGATATACTTATGTTAAAATCTAATATATAAAATTATGAGGTCGTGTGTTGGAAGATTGTTCGTGTCAACTGGGTAGAGAATATACTTATGTTAAAATCTAATATATAAAATTATGAGGTCGTGTGTTGGAAGATTGTTGGTGTCAACTTGGTAGAGAATATACTTATGTTAAAATCTAATATAAAAAATTATGAGGTCGTGTGTTGGAAGATTGTTCGTGTCAACTGGGTAGAGAATATACTTATGTTAAAATCTAATATATAAAATTATGAGGTCGTGTGTTGGAAGATTGTTCGTGTCAACTGGGTAGAGAATATACTTATGTTAAAATCTAATATATAAAATTATGAGGTCCTTGTGTTGGAAGATTGTTCGTGTCAACTGGGTAGAGAATATACTTATGTTAAAATCTAATATATAAAATTATGAGGGCGTGTGTTGGAAGATTGTTCGTGTCAACTGGGTAGAGAATATACTTATGTTAAAATCTAATTTATAAAATTATGAGGTCGTGTGTTGGAAGATTGTTCGTGTCAACTGGGTAGAGAATATACTTATGTTAAAATCTAATATATAAAATTATGAAGTCGTGTGTTGGAAGATTTTTCGTGTCAACTGTGTAGAGAATATACTTATGTTAAAATCTAATATATAAAATTATGAGGTCCTTGTGTTGGAAGATTGTTCGTGTCAACTGGGTAGAGGATATACTTATGTTAAAATCTAATATATAGAATTATGAGGTCGTGTGTTGGAAGATTGTTCGTGTCAACTGGGTAGAGAATATACTTATCTTAAAATCTAATATATAAAATTATGAGGTCGTGTGTTGGAAGATTGTTCGTGTCAACTGGGTAGAGAATATACTTATGTTAAAATCTAATATATAAAATTATGAGGTCGTGTGTTGGAAGATTGTTCGTGTCAACTGGGTAGAGAATATACTTATGTTAAAATCTAATATATAAAATTATGAGGTCGTGTGTTGGAAGATTGTTCGTGTTAACTGGGTAGAGAATATACTTATGTTAAAATCTAATATATAAAATTATGAGGTCGTGTGTTGGAAGATTGTTCGTGTCAACTGGGTAGAGAATATACTTATGTTAAAATCTAATATATAAAATTATGAGGTCCTTGTGTTGGAAGATTGTTTGTGTCAACTGGGTAGAGAATATACTTATGTTAAAATCTAATATATAAAATTATGAGGTCGTGTGTTGGAAGATTGTTCGTGTCAACTGGGTAGAGAATATATTTATGTTAAAATCTAATATATAAAATGATGAGGTCGTGTGTTGGAAGATTGTTCGTGTCAACTGGGTAGAGAATATACTTATGTTAAAATCGAATATATAAAATTATGAGGTCGTGTGTTGGAAGATTGTTCGTGTCAACTGGGTAGAGGATATACTTATGTTAAAATCTAATATATAAAATTATGAGGTCGTGTGTTGGAAGATTGTTCGTGTCAACTGGGTAGAGAATATACTTATGTTAAAATCTAATATATAAAATTATGAGGTCGTGTGTTGGAAGATTGTTCGTGTCAACTGGGTAGAGGATATACTTATGTTAAAATCTAATATATAAAATTATGAGGTCGTGTGTTGGAAGATTGTTCGTGTCAACTGGGTAGAGAATATACTTATGTTAAAATCTAATATATAAAATTCTCTTGTCACGGTGTACGTAATTACACGGCTCCTCCGAAACGGCTCGACCGATTCTCATGTTTTTTTTTTCGGATGGATCTATGCTAACGGCCCGAAGGCCCTAATGCTACATCGGATTAGTGTGAGCCCATTTGGCTCACTTTTGGTTTATAAAAGTGGGGGGGTTGCCCCCCGCCAATCGTGCAGTCTGCGACCACACGGCCTCCTGGCGTCGGGATTGGTCTCATGAAGTTTTGTGTGCATATCGGGAAGGTCTGACAATCGGTCAACACCTATTTTTCATCCCCCTCAATGTTAAGGGTGGTCCACCCCTCAAATTTTAAAAGTTTACGCGGACGAAGCAGCGGGCAACAGCCAGTCTAATATATAAAATTCTCGTATCACGGTGTTTGTAATTAAACTCCTCCGAAATGGCTCGACCGATTCTCATGAAATTTTGTGTGAATATCGGGTAGGTCTGAGAATTGGCCAACATCTATAAAAGTAACAGCATTTAGCCCAAAACTTTCAAGCCAATAAATAAACTCTTTAGCTTAAATAAGCTACCTCTTCCCAACTGCTTGACCTAAAATTGAATTAAATGCAGCGACATAAATAGCAATTTTCTTCGATAATTGGGTTGTCAATCGCGAAGTAAAAACTCGACTGATAGCAACAGACATGTATACTATATTATAATATTGTAGACTAAGTTTTTTCCTTTAACGCCGGGAAATGCTCTGAGGCATCCCGTGGGGACGCGGGTCTCCCCACGCGGGTATGTGGGACTCGCTGCGCCCGAAAGGTCGACGACTTCGACGGCTAGTCAGTCCCTTGGGGGACTGACTCCACCTCAACAGAGGGGTTAGCCCGCACCACAGAATTACCCCTCCCAACGTCAGGATATTACAATCGGGTGAGGTTACTGGACACTTTCAGCGGTCGCGAGTTCGAATCCCGCCAAATCCAGATAATTTGTATGACAAATATAGATGCACCAGCTTATGGACATGTATTGGATAATCTACATTTCATAAATTTATATCCGCTCTAAGTACGCATAAAACAAGTTCTTAAGAATTACCACGGGGCTAGGTTAACGTGGTGTGATTGTTAATATACTTGTTATATTATTATTAAAATTAACCCTTGCCCCCACAAACCACAGTTTTATGACTTAATAATAACATAATCAAAGGGTCGTAATCACATAATGTCCATTGAGGATAATTGAAGTCCTGGCTCATTGTTAATGGATGGAGAGGGGGGTGGTCATATGAATTATATAATAATATCCACACCACTTCAACCTGGTCCCGTTGTAAGTGCTCGAAGAACTTGTGTTACGGGTACCAGACAACGGAAATATATTTAATACTTTTATACTATACATATATTTAAGATTTTTATTATATATTACACATCCATAACCCAGTAATACAGAAAACTTTTTGTTCCCTGGCGGGATTCGAACCCGCTACCTCCGGCTCGAGTGCCAACGCGATGACCATTGAGCCACGGGGGTCGTCTACATAGGTAATATGGCTTGTGTGAACTTGAATAGGCTGTATTTGAATATATTCAAATTCGATCGTCTTGACGTTCACTGAAGGAGGCCTATGTTCAGCAGTGGACGGATAAAGGCTGATGATGATGATATAAATAGAGCTGTTACCCGTGACTTTGCTTAGGGGAAAGTGAAAATGTAATAATGGTTAGCTATGCCGACACCGATCTAGGCGTGTTTATATTTCCTTAAAATCCCCATTACCGTGTCGTTATCTGCAGTTCCTCCGAGTATTCCCAAATATCGTTTTCTCATCCAAAAACTTTTATCAGACATATATATTTATATTTTCCTTAATTTACCCCAATCCAGAGATAGAGGTAATCACCTGCCATTTGGTGGGCACGCTCGTTAGGGGATTTGTGTTACGTTTAGCAGGTAAGTTCGGGAAACTTTTATAAATACTTCTATACTGATAAGGTAAATGTGTAAGGTTGTTTGATCTTGTGTAGGCTGATTGGTTTTGGAAGATATTTTGCACAGATATACAAACTAACTAGAATACTTCTTGTCGTTCCAATAGGCTTTTTAATGTCATAAGAGAGCAAAGGTAGACATAAAAAAAAGGTTTTTCCGTGAAAGAGTAACCTGCAGACGAGCAGTCGGTGCCTTATGGTACCGACGCCCATACACATCCGCACAACCAGAGGCTATGCATTGCCCTCCTTTTCCCTGTCCCCAAATGGGCCACCGGAAACTCACAGACCGCACGAAATGTTATGTGAGCGAGAGGTACCACCCCGGTCGTGCCGGCCCAGCTCGGCTTCAATGCAGCATGGCACTACCTCTTATTTTCTGCGGGATCATTTGCAATGTAAATTTCACTGAGTTTGTTTCGCCAGCTCTTCTCTTGAGTATTGTAACTTGGAAAGTAATTAGTTGGTCTTTTTTTACTTTTGACTTTTTTACATTACTACTTGGTTGTTTTCGTCCTACTACGTCATAAGTCGATTGACTTTTTAACTATTTATTGTTTTCCTCTACGCTGAATATCTTAACGCCTCGTTAAACCCAAGAGGGGCCGCGTGTCCGACTAGTATCAAACTAAGCCCATAACGAACATGTCCGAACATAAATTTATACCGCGACTAAGTCCACAATTTGGCTCCCAAAGGCCCCGCAATTTGGACTGCGTAACTTTTGTACTTTCTCTAGTTTTGGCATTAGTGACCACTAAAGAGTAACACTAGTTCCAATACTAGACTTAAATAAAGTCTAGGAGCGTACTAGGAATACGGTGTCACTTGGACTCATGAACAAAATTCGAGTCATAATTCTTACTCTTTTTTTTCTTTAACGCCGGGAAATGCTCTAGGGCATCCCACGGGGGAGTGGATCTCCCCACGCGGGTATGTGGGACTCGCTGCGCCCGAAAGATGATAAGTATCCACTCAAACCCGGCGAGTGCGACCAATTTTGGTGAGGAGCCCCGGATCTAATGTGCAAACAGGGCACCTCGACGGCTAGTCAGTTCCCAAAGGGACTGACGCCACCTCCACAGGGGGGTTGTCCCGCATCACAGTACAATGGTGTGAGGTTCCCGTACTCGCCCCTTGCCCCCTGCTCTTTTGTCACCTCTTCATATAAGAGGAGCCCCCTTGGCTCAATTAGCTTCGCCCAAGGTGCTGGGCTCACCCTAGGCTACTGAGCCCCACTGCCACGTCAAGGCTTGAACCATGGTGGGAATAATTCTTACTCTTTGCACAATCTTACTCTTAGCACAACACCCTCCTCCAACTGATTTAAAGGAGACCCGCAGCTAGTAACATTTATGTAGGTACCTACCCTTATGCTATTAAGATAAGCCATAATTGGGAAATTTTTAAAGTATTCAAAAGTTTTTTGAAACGAGCTTTTCATATTATAATCTCTGAAAGCTAAAAACATACTCATACCTTTTTTTGGTCCGTAGTGATTTGCTCAAAACAAAAAAAAGAAATTTTTACTGAAGAATTACTTATTTTGTATTTTGAGTTGTCTAGGGTCTCCTCCTCGAAATCAGGCGAGGAGTGTGTTGGGCCATAGTTCACCGATGCGCTGGCCCAATGCGGGTTGATGAACTTCACACACATGGTTTGCATCAATGATTCTCAACCTCTTGGGCCTGTTGTAATTTTTAATGTTAATTGTAAGTAATTAAGTTTAGGGAACGTTGGGGCTCTCATGTCCTTGCAATTGGAGACAAATGGCCCTAAATAAATAAATAATTTAAAAAAGAAAACTTCACACACCTTCAAAGACTTTTAATCTCATCAGGCATGCAGGTTTCCTCACGATGTTTCCTTCTAAGGTGAGCAAGCGATGGTCTCATGTTCAGGTGCACGTAGAAATTTAGAAATACCCATTTCAATGCATCACAGGGGTCAGGATCGAACCCGGACCTCTCGCTCAAGAGACTGAGCCCATACTAGACCACTGTCACTCACAAACAGCAAATTAGTTATAAAAAGAGTTAACCAAACAGTAAATTAGTTTACTCTTTTTCTTCTCGTCTTCTAGTCATTTATTTTAAAATGTAACTATTACAATTTATTTCCTTTTTGAATAAACATGAAGCTGTGTCAAGCACACCGTTCCGATTTCGAGGGAGAATTTAAAATATAATAAAGGCGAAAGACGTTGCAATAGAGATTATTATTCCATTAACTGGGAGATCAAAAACACTCCATCTTTGGTTCTTACAGCAGTCGCTCTTCCGCGGAATAACTTTGGAAATTGTAAACATATTTTAAAACCTTTCAGTTTCCCCTTCATTCCGATGTTTTGCACAATCAAGTAAGATAATTTATATAAAAATAATATCATGATTTACCATTTGTTTTGTTCAGTTAATCTGTCTTGTTTTCTAATGTTTATGATTTCACTCATTTTAATTTTTATTACATTATAAATTATTGAGACTTTTACGCTCCCGACGTTTTGTATACAGTATACTAAAAATAGTTTAGTGAACATAATATTGTTTGTTAATTTATCCGCGTGACATCACTTATTATAATGAAACTAATGGACTCAGTCCTCCCGTGACACTGTTGCTGTAAAGTATCCGAAACGTCGGGCTTTTAAAATTCTTAATAAACCGCGGTGAAATCCGTAAAAGTTGTTTCATTAATGAACCATTAAATTTAGCGAAATTCGCGTGACACGAAATCAGCCTGCAGCGTTTAGACTTTGTATTTTTTTAATGTGTCCAATATATTTGATTGATATATCAAACTACACACAACTCAACTTTGAAGTCTGCCGTAACGACACAATGGATTACGGAGGCGGTCATGCGATCTATCAGTCGACAAAAACCGGGCCCACCTCTTAGGTCCCATCTAATATTCATGAGATCCTCCCGCGGTGTGCCCCGAGTGATGAGATGGGGAGGAGACTGGGTCAAAGTTTACGAGAAAACTATCGAAAAAGATGTTTTATAAAGTTAACTGTCATAAAACTTCTGGTAGATGTAAATATCATAATTATTAATAAAAATCTAACGCGTGTCATAACAGCGTTATCCGTTTGGCGTGACGACATTCGAGTCGGTTTTGTAAAAACTCAGTCATTCTGTGATCATAGTTGCTGCATCCGAGACGTCCGACATGTGACAGTTAATTAGCCGCGATGAAATTCAGAAACAGATCCATTATAATGAGTGAAAATCGCATGAATATTAAAAGACAATAAAAGAGAAATTTCGCCAATCTAAAAAAATGTATGCTTCGTCTGTACTTATGTCACATAAGGTAGTGTTTTTAAGTATGTCGGAGGTCGTAATCTTTGAAAATAATGATAATATAAAAAAGTCTTCATCTATCTGATTGATACATTTTTGTAAATTCATTATTTGCATTATAATGATTTTTAAAATCAATCCCAAACCATACAATGAATTTGTTTTCAACTATACACTTACCAGTTTTATTATACTAACCCAAAGATTTCTGTTAAGTCCAACTGACATTACCTACATCGATACGTATCCTCTGAACTTTAGTTTTAGCTGAATCTCAACTTGTACATATTTAATCCGAGATCCTATTTCGGGTTCAGCTCGATACGTGTCAATATGTTTCAGTTTATTAATCTTTGTCCCATTTTCTCGCATCAAATGTAACTTTGTTTATCTGTGTAGGTGTTAACAAATAAGTGATCAAATATATCTATATATACTCAATATTTATAGCGATTATAAGGATAAGGGATAATTAATATCAGGATTTCATTATTCAGGAAAATATTATTTCAGGAAAATGTAGCAGAGCATATTTCTACTGTCAATGTTCAAACGATTGTCTGTGTATTGGACTGTCTAAGGTCGTATTCGGATTGATAATTATTATTCTTATAACCCATAACATTTCTTAAGATATAATGTATGTCTTGACCGAGATTAATCGAAATTTAGTCACAAGTACAGGTTTGACAATTGAGACACAGATTTCGCGTTTATAATCCTACGGCATATCATATACATAATTACAGTAGGAAAGTAAAGGGTAAACGGGCAAACGGAGTAAAATGCATTTCTAAAGTGGGTGATAGATGTACAAACTTAAAGTACACGGTACTTACTCGGCTCGACGTCGGTGACACACGTGACGCTTACAAATTCTGTATTGCGATATCGTCGACAGCTGATGTAGCTTTGTGTTATTCACGAATTATGTCGTATTACGTTTTAAAAACGAAAAAATATTAATAATTAAAGAAAATATATTAATTAAATTATTATTGATAAAAAATAATAAAAACTTAGGGTAAACACATCAGCAAAAAAGTTGTCGAGCCACAAGTTACCGAACTTACTCGCACGTCTATCACCCCCTTGAGCTTAGATTTTTGCTTTGACTTTTATTTTTTAAACACTTAATATTGGTTTTTAGTTCCATCAACAGCTAAATAAATAAATAGATAAGACCTTGAACACCTATAAATACCTTCTCACCCCACTGTATCCCCTCACTTGGGACACCAGGGCCCAATTTAAAGTTGGGACACCCCGGCTGCGACACAAGTGAATTTGTGAGTTGCTTGTTTGCTCCCAGTAACGTTTGTTGACTTGAATTTTTGTAATGAGGCCTTTAACATTGAGGGTTTGTTTGAATTTACCGCTGGGATTAAAACACTTAAATACCTGACTTGTACAGGTTATAATTAAGTCTTCAACTAGTAGCCCACTCCAAACATCACTTGTGGATAGGCAACTGGCAGACGAGTATTGTCCATGAAGACAAAGTGTACTGTCACCCCCTTACGAGGAGTAGTCTGGCCTTCGCCGAGGTCAGCCTGTCACTGAGGTGATCCTGTTGTCTGCAGATCCGGAACCCTCAAAAAGCGGCTGAAGGCGCTCGCAGGTGGTTTCGTGCATAGACCAGGAGTGTCTTAAAAAATAGTAATCCTTCCATGAGTGGCCTATCTTGAGACATAAGATTCTTGAGTATCTGTGCCGGTGCTGTCCTGCCCATCTCTCCAAAATACAGCAAAGCTGTTTGTAAGAAATAAGCAGGATGTTTGTAACAGGCGCACTCAAAGCACATCCCTCCCACCAGTAAAATATTTTTTTAAATTAGTGAAATAGACTCGGGAACTCTGAATATTAATATCGTCATTTTTTTTTTTTTTTTTTTTTTTTTTCGCAGGGAAATCCTTATGAATGCAGCCAGGACCTTCGGGTAGATCCTGACCCAATGTGGGACTCGCACCTGGGAGTGCCCACCCTAACTAAAACCACTACGAGCGCCTTCAGCCGCTTTTTGAGGGTCCCGGATATGCAGGCAACGGACAGGATCACCTCAGCGACAGGCTGGCCCCGGTGAAGGCCAGACTACTCCTCGTAGGGGGGGACTGCCCGGCCGCTACTAAGCAGTCCCCACGACGTCGTGCCATACAGACCCAGGTTCCCATCCTGGGCCCGACACGAACACAGGGGCGTTACTGGAGGCGCATTAAATAGCGCCTCCTACGCACCCCCGTTCGTCGCCTGCGGGAGGAGGCCTAATATCGTCATACCTCAAACCTGGCCGGTCGCGATAAAGGAATTGTTCGACTCAATAACAGAATTTTTAAAATTGTTCGCCTGGGATGATTATGTTTGTTCAGGACCGTTTTATGTTTGTTGCGTTATTTGTACTGGTAATTGTATTTTTCTCAATGGTAGCTCTACCTCGTATATATAACGTAGATATAATACATTTTATGGTTTATGTCGTGTTGTTGTGAAAAAATAACAGATTTTGTTATCTATTATAAGATGAGGGGCGACTCACCATTAGTGATTACCACCTTCTTCTTCTTCTTGAGGTGCATTGTCTCTCGCGAGGCAAATCACGAACAAAGTTAAAAACAGTAATAATCGTAATCAGCCCGTCAATAATAAACAGTAATGTGGTAATCATTAAAAACAGTTTTAATGACTACCACCTGACAACCACAATTTTGTAAGCACCAACTGCGTGAGAGGTATACAGGGCTATTTTTTATTATATAATTACCAGAAACCTCGCAGGAGTAGATAGCTAACATCACAAAACATGTTTGTTCTACGACCTTTGATAATTTTTTAGATTTTATTTTACTAATTATTTAAGTAGAAGATACAAATTTATTAATTTAATATCCGATTGAATGTAATTAACTCTACACGCATCGCAAAGATTGGGTATACAACCCGTGCATATAGCGCGGGTTGAGGTTGGGGCGACGTTAGCGCGAAACATGTCTAACAAATGTCACGACAGGGCAATTGAAATTTGAAAAATCGTTTTTTTATGTATTGAGATATGTCAAACGTTACGTGGATCGAATATTGCTTACGATATTAGCGCATTAGTATGTAGGGCTGCGAGGTCTCTGGAGGTATATAAGAAGTATATAAGTAACTTTATAATCTTTATATTTATGTCTTTTATCTTGGGCACTCGATAACCTAAACGGCTTCATGGATTTTAGAGGTTTCGTTTAGATTCGTCTAATGAAAAGATGGAAAATTTATGAAAATATATTGTATTCGGTTTTTTCACGATTAAATTTGAAATCAAAGGCAATATATGGTATAACCTCATATTTGATTAGAAGTGTCTACCACAGGTATACCACATAATACAAAATAACCACAAAAAAAACCAAAATTGAGAGCGAAGTGATGATAATTAATTAATGTTGTATTGTACGGATATTTCAGATGTTGAGGATTTAGCCGCAGATCCGTCTAGATTAATCTCGGCTTAATACTTTAATCTCTTTTGCCGGTAATGACGTTTTCGATCGCCTTAGATCTTAATCTGTTTTGTGGTACATTTCAATATATTTATAGTTTTTTTTTTGTTTTCAGGTAAACATATCAGCTTTACAAGATAGTAATGAAATTACGGCGTTAACATAGTCCTTTGGTAAGTGAGACTGTGTGCTAGACGTGGAGAGTACAATAAAAAGGTGATTACTATTTGTTGCGTGGAATAACATTTATTTTGGATAGACGAGCTTGTTATATTATTATTTAGGTAGAGTCTCATCATCATCAGCTTTTATCCGTCCATTGCTGAACATAGGCCTTCTTCAATTAAATATGAAGGTATAAGGATAAAGGCGATAATGGTGATGATGACGATGATATCTTTTATCAAGATATTAATATTGCTTCTTTACATTTTATCTAAATGTGATCAGTGATTTAGGCGTAAAATGGTAACAGACAAGTGTTTTCTTAAATTATTTCATACTATCTGTTGCCATAAGCTTCATTCGCGTGGTGTAACGTTTACAGCCGTAGCCGCGCTGATGATGATCATTTATATGACTGTGTCACTCCCCGTCAGCGTGTCATTTTACTGGTGAAATACATTTTAAGGCAGATAAGTTATTTCAACATCCAAATTTACAAACATACCTTTTTTATTGTATTACTAGCTGCCCGCGCGGACTTCGTTCTGCCAAAGGGCGAGGGGGAGGAATTTCTTAAAATCCGTTCCTAGCTGACCTCTATATGACAACAAGTCTCTAGGTCTTACAGTTCCAGAGATATCGTGACGAGTCAATCTATAGAACATATATATATATACACATAGATAATAGGTATAATCTTCTTTCGATCTTCTTCAAACAAACGACATTTTTGTCAAAGTTGCTCAAAATATATCCAGTTTAAAAAGGTATCAACCACAAAAAGAGTCACTTTCACATAATCTATATTAGCTAAGTGGTTGAGGCAGTTATTATTGCATAAGTTGATCTTTTAGGTAACTGGACAAGTGATCGAATTTCGTGTAGAGTGGTAGAATGGGAGTTGAGTGACGCGGCCCTTGTCCTGCATGATTGAGTTGTCCCGGTTGATTGGAACACGCCTGGCCCGTCAGACGTGTTACGTTAACAGTCGCCTCTAAATCCGTCTGATACATCCATTATTAAGTGGGTTTAGAAATGTTGATAGACTGATAGATAGGAATGACAGAGATATGTAGGGAAAACCATTGGTTTAGATATAAATAAGATTATTATAAATATTATAATCAAATCACGCATACCTTGTACCGTCCCCACTATGGTTTAAGCCTTGTCGTGGCGGTGGGGCTCAGAATATTAATGTGAACCTCACCAAAGGCGGCATTGGTGGCACTCGCCGGGTTTAAGTGGGTAGAGCTGCATCCACCTTACCACCTTTTGGGTGCAGCGAGTCCCACATACTCGCGTGGGGAGACCCACTCCCCCGCGGGATGCTTCACGCGGGATGCATTTCCCGGCTTTAAAGAAAGGCGAAGCTGTGGGCACCAGCTAGTTTATTTCTATAAATACATCCATGTTTTGTTTTGTTTGCGGTCGTCTATATTTATCATACAGATTATCTGCACTCGGCCGGATTCGAACCCGCATGTAGTTTCAGTCACTTCGACTGGTCGGTCGACATTCGATCTAATTTATATTTAGTGAACATATTTAATAAACTAACTAATTAATAAACTTTTATTAACAGCCCTTGACTATTGTTGAAAAAATAACATCTCTTAATGAACGCCAAGACCGCCAATTTTAATACCCTTTCTCGTGATCATCTTTTGTAGCCAGATCACATCCATTCTTGTAACTATAACTAACAACCTGGCTACTTCGTCTGCGCAGGATTATATATTGAACAATTCACATAATATCTTTATAAACTATAGCCTATATGCTATTCCGATGTATAAGCTATATTATTGTATAGTTTCATTAAAATCCATTCAGTAGTTTTTGTGTGAAAGAGTAACAAACATACATACTTTCGCGTTTATAATATTAGTAGGATTCAATTGACCGTTGAAAATCAAATTAATTTTTTGTTAATTATTGGTTCAAGGATAATAAGGTTTTTTAATTGAAATTTTTGATTCATGGTAGTTTTTTTATAGTCGAAAAATTGATATCGGTGGAAGTATGCAGCCCATTGTACGATCAACAAAAGAGCGCGTCGAATGTCGTAACGAAGGAATTATCCAATAAACAATTAATTATTGGGAATTTCCTATTTTATTGTTATTACTCATTATTTAACTCGGTGTGTATCGGAAGGAAATATATACTTATCTATACATTATAAAGACGAAAGATTATAATTTTTTGTTTGTTAAGATTTAACTCGAAAACAACTCGACCGATTTTAGAATTATCTCACCATTAGAATGCTACGTTAACACTGAGTAATTTGGGCTACAACAATAATCATCATTAATCCGGGTACGGTTGTAAATCTAAGTTGACGCGGGCGAAGCTGCGGGCAACGGCTAGTAATATACACTCTTTGAATAGGTATAGTTCCTATCTATACTCAACAGAGTATAATGATCATAATTTCCCGTCCAATGATTTAACCCAATCATTGAGCCATAGATTTTTTTTAAAGGGGTCAGGTTCGAACCTAGGCCTTTTGAGGCTAAGGCCAACCACTGAATCATCATCCCTTGCAAACAAACCCGCAGGTAAAGGCTCTCAAACATCAAACAAAACACATTAGACTAAATGTAAGAGCACATACATGAGATGCGTTAAGTGTCTGTAAAACGTCGCGTCTCAATGGCTCCCGTGTGGAGGGTGCGTTAGTATTACATACAAGATGCATTTGGTGAAAATTGTTAGACTGAAGGGTATAATAATGTTGATTATTTTTATGAATCGGGTAGTGGATTCGAATCCCGTCTAAGAAACGTAGTATCCAGGTATAAACGGGGTTTACGGAAGACTCAGTATGACTTTGTATTCCGTGAAACAGCTTTGTTGTGTTTCGGAGAAATGACAGGACAGGCAGAGTAATTACTGGCATCTTACTTATGTCTCTGCATAGGCAACACATGAATGAGCTGCCTTTTTTTCTTTTCGTCGGGAAATGCTCTGAGGCATCCCGTGAGGGAGTAGGTCTCCCTAGGCGGGTATGTGGGACTCGCTGCGCCTGAAAGGTGGTAAAGTGGACCCAGCTCTACCCAATAAAACCCGGAGAGTGCCACCAATGCCGCCTTTGGTGAGGTGCCCCGGATCTGTTGAGCATACAGGGCACCTCGACGGCTAGTCAGTACCTCATGGGACTAACGCCACCTCCACAGAGGGGTTGTCCCGCACCACAGAACAACCCCCTCCCGACCTCGCCCCTTGCCCCCTGCTCTTTTGTCCCCACTTCTTATAAGATTGTACAAAGAGCCCCCTCGGCTCAATTCCCTTCGGCCAAGGTGTAGGGCTCACCCTAGGCTACTGAGACCCAACGCCACAACAAGATCCGAACCATGGTGGGAATGAATGGGCTAGTTCCTGGTAAACTTTTTTATTTTAATGGGCGACGTTAACCATTTACCTCGACTCGTTTGCCCGCACAACTTACAGTAACCCAAACTGTAAAGTTTCCCAAAAGTCAGCGATAAAATCCCTAAAAATATTTCATTATAACATGCAACGTACATAACAAAAACCACACGTTTTTAAGGTACATCAAATACAAAAAAATAATTTTATTTTTCTCTTCATAGTCAAAATATGAGGATTCCAACCCACTACCTTTCACGGGTCATAAGACGAGGGCCCTACCGAGACAAACCAAGCGATAGTAAAGGGCTGAGGCCTGAGGAGGCTTATCGTACATTAACATCACAAAGGGAACGAAGGGACTCAAATATTTAAGATTAAAACTTATTCAGATCTTACAAAAACACTTGAAATTTCGCTATCTTTTTATGGCGCAGAATCGAGAACATTTGTATGTTAAATGTCTGAAATGTAATGTGCTTATAGGTATAATGAAATAAAGTTGACATTATTGAACGCACTAATCTTAAAAAATGCTCTGAGGCATCCAGCTGGGAAGGGAGGACTTCCCAGGTGGGACTCGCTGCGCCAGAAAGGTGGTAAAGTGGACGCAGCCCTGCCCACTAAAATCGGGGGAGTGCCACCAATGCCGGCTTAAGTGAAGTGCACTGGATCTATTGAGCAAACAGGGCACCTCGATTGCTAGTCAGTCCCTCAAAGGACCGACACCAACTCCACAGAGGGGTCGTACCACACCACAGAAAAACGACGGGTTTTTCCCAACGTCGGGACAGTGCAATGGGGTGAGGTTATCATCCTCGCCCCTTGTCACCCTGCTCTTTTGTCCTCTTTTCTTATAAAAAACATCTATTGGCGCGGCGGTAAAATGGACTCGAATGCCGTGACGGCAAACGACATGTTTTCATTTGTATTTCTTTAATTTATTCCAACTTTCGTATTAGATTTTTCTTGAGTGAAAACTTCTTTTGACGCACTGCACACAGATTTTTGTAGGCTGTGTGTGAGACTGATCCGTCACGCTCGGAGGTGAAAGGCTCGATCGGGTGAACTCGGACCGCCGAGTGTGCCCGAGCGAGAAAGATATCTGACAGATAGTTCTGTTCTTCACTGCTGAGTGCTGTGTGTGTTTTCACTTCTATCAGCAGTCCCTATGACTGGCTTGGTTTTTTTAATTATCAATTCTTATTATAATGAAAGAACTTTTACGATTTTGATCGCGGTTTATCAAGTTCTTCACATGCATGACGGTTTGGATTCTTTACACTTTACAGTAACTATGGTCCAAGCCCCACCATGGTCCAGGCCTTGTCGTGGCGGTGGGGCTCAGTAGCCTAGTGTGAACCACTACACTACACTACACAGTGGGTAGAGCTGCGTCCACTTACCAGCTGTCGGGCGCAGCGAGTCCCACATACCCGCGTGGGGAGACCCACTCCCCCGCGGGATGCCTCAGAGCAATTCCCGGCGTTAAAGAAAAAAATTCGAGAGAACTTTAGAAAACAATATGATTTCAAATATTAGCATAGAATAAAGATGCTTCACTTATGTCCCGTGAGGACCAACTTTTTGGGGTCGGTGAATTTTTAACATACATATCTGATTCGGTTAGAAAAATCATTGAGATAAAATGCATTATGTTTTAACATTTTTGTTGTACATATGGATTCCTTTCGTGATGAACTCCCCCCAATCCTTGTCAAATGGACTGTGGGTAAGATAAGGGATGCGGTGGGGTGTTCCAATTTATTATGTCATGCATGTCAAGAGGGCCCTTCTCTGGTTCATGGAGGGGATGGCAACTCGATGGAATGATGATGGAAACGGCATGTGGACGGTAACATGCTTCTTTTTCTTTCTTTAACGCCGGGAAATGCTTTGATGGAAAATGTGTGTGGGACTCGCTGCGCCCAAAATCTGCTAAGTGGACGCAGCTCTACCCACTAAAACCTGGCGAGTGTTACCAATGCCGCCTTTGGTGAGGTGCCCCGGATCTAATAAACAAACAGAGCCTCAACGGCTAGTCAGTCCCGCAAGGAACCGACGCCACCTCCACAGAGGGGTTGTCCCGCACCACAGAACAACCCCTCCCAACGTCGGGACAGTACAATGGGGTGAGGTTCCCATCCTCGCCCCTTGCCCCCTGCTCTTTTGTCAAAGAGCGCCCCTCGGCTCAATTAGCTTCGTCCAAAGTGCTGGCTACTGAGCCCCACCGCCACGACAAGGCCTGAACCATGGTATCAGGCCTTGTCGTGGCCAGGGACAGTAACATGCAGATAATGACGGGAGGAAAACAAAGTGGTAAACTAACAACCTGGTGGTAAGTGGCCAGAGTGGTCAAGAAACAATGTCAAGGATTCCCATTCCCGTGGGAGTACAGGGATAAATTATAGCCTATTTGTTATTCTGATGTATAAGCTACGTTATTGTGTAGGTTCAATAAAATCCATTCAGTAGTTAGAGGTAGTGCCATGCTGCATTGCAGCCGAACTGGGCCGGCACGACTGGGGTGGTACCACTCGCTCACATAACATTTCGTGCGGTTTGTGAGTTTGCGGCGGCCCATTGGGAGGATAGAGAAAAGGAGGGCAACGCATCTGCATAACCTCTGGTTGTGCGGATGTGTATGGGCGTCGGTACCATAAGGCTCCGACTGCTCGTTTGCAGGTTACTCTTTCAACGCAAAAACTTTTTTTTATGTCATAAGGGGATGACAAAAAAAAAGTTTTTGAGTAAAAGAGTAACAAACATCCATACATACTTTCGCGTTTATAATATGAGTAGGATTTTAATTTAACTTTGAAATTTATTAAAACGGGCTTGATATTTTTACATTTTCTATGTATGTCTTGTTCCGTCTCGAGAACTCCTATTCCTCCTTTAGAGAGGAAGACAAGACGGATGAGCAAGTTGGTAAGTGGTCAAAGTAGTCAATGAATAAAGTCTTCATGGACTTACCATCACATCCACTCGGGATTAGAACCCGCGATCTCAGTAGTACCCACCTGAGTGACTCGAGACAGACGGTTGCATGGTGATGATGATGATTACGTTGGTATACCACGCATGTCAGATCTAGGTACTGATGAGAGAGGACCTGCATAGCTAGATTAATAATATTATAGTCCAAATTATATTTGTCTAGCGGAAAATGTATTCTAATACCCTCCTCGAATAATTTCGAGAATGTTAGACGCTTATGCTCCATTCATTTGTAACTCCAAAACTAACACCTCATACTCAAGACCATATTAATGGGGAACGAGATCCATTTGTCATAGAGACGGACAGGCAGACGTCTCAAGTACGTTTGGGGCAACACTTACAAATTATGTCATGTTTATTTTTTAACATTATAGATTATAACCTATCCAGGAAATTTCTTATTTAGACACGGGAATGTTCGTTTTAGGCCTGATGATGATGAAAGTTTTGATTTATCAATTGACTGGCCTGTAGGTCTAGTGGTCAGTGAGCCTGACTGCTAAACCTGAAGGTCGTGGGTTCGATCCCCACCCAGGACAAATGTTTGTGTGATGAGCATGATCATTTGTTCTGTGTCTGGGTGTAATTTATCTATAATATGTATGTATTTAGAAATATATAAGTATATATCAGTTGTCTGGTTACCATAAGAACAGGCTCTGCCTAGTTTGGGATCAGATGGCCGTGTGTGAGTTGTCCCAACATATTATTATTATTACATGTAGATATTTTTCGAATCTTAGAATGTGAGGTAAAATATGCATAACTAAATGCATAACTAAACAAATTGATGGCCTTTTGGCTTCTCCGTTCTGGAGAATTTAAAAGTGATATTTTAATATCCATACTCAGCAGGTTCACCACCCTTTACTGACACCGACAATTTCGGGAGCGAGTCTTCTACCATTTTTATTGAGGCGTTCATAGTAGGAAGAGATAAATGGAATTATATAGGTTAGGATTGTTGTGGATATGTGGAACTCGCTGCGTCCGAAAGGTGGTAAGGTGGACCCACTGAAACCCGGCGAGTGCCACCAACGCCGCCTTTGGTGAGGTGCCCCGGATCTGTAACAAGTAGTAACAAGGCCCCTCGACGACTAGTCAGTCCCCCAAGGGACCGACGCCACCTCCACAGAGGGGTTGTCTTGCACCACAGAACAACCCCTCCAACGTCGAGACAGTACAATTGGGTGAGGTTCTCATCCTCGACCCTTGTCCTAGTGCTCTTTAGTTCCCATTTCTTATAAGGGGTACAAAGAGCAGATCCCATGATTTAATCGGCTTCGTCCAAGGTGTACAAGGTGTGTAAGGTGGGGACAATTTTACGGGCGGAGTTCCGGGGTACACATGGTTATGGTATTGGCTACCTCCAGACTGATCTCATACTCGAGTGATCTCGTTGACCACTTATCATGTGTGTATGTTTACTGACATAAAATATATAAAATAAGATGAGGTGTAGGTCGTTTCATCACTGTCCCGTGTAATGGATCGGCGGGACGGTTTTGAAAAATATTACTTATGAGAAATTCTCGCTACAGTTTTTTATTTCACAGCTGGGAAACTGAGTGCTAAATATATCATAGCTGTTGTTTATATAATACGTACGGACTGATGTTCCACCATCCCTCCCCCCGGTATACAATGATGATGATAAGGTCTCCCTCCAATTACAAGGATGGTGTTATCACACGGTGCCTCACACGCCACACCACACTCACACGCCACTCGCATCCAACTAGAGCCAGTTGGATGCGAGTGGCGTCAGCCGTCTTGGCGTTCGTTGAAAGAAACCTGTGTAGTAGATATGGTGAGGTCGATACAAGAGAAGACCCTCCGATCATGAATAAAAGGCAATCAATATTGACTATTGAACCGGGCTAGTGTTGTTAAAATTAATTTTAAGTCAGTTACCAAGTAAAATCTTCACATGTATGTATGTATTTTTTTTTTTTTTTTAATATTTATCTTAAGTTATAATATTGTTATGACGATGACTTTTCCGAGCTGTCAGAAGTGGCTGAGGAGCCCGAAGTGGAGTCGGACTCTTTAAGGTTGTAGTCGTAGAAGAAGTGGTCGCCGATCGGCGGAGCGAACCGGGACTGCTTGCAGAAGAAGTCATGGATTTTGACGAACACTGCAAAACATGTTTGACAAACGCTGTGAACGTAATTTTGTAAACACTGCAAAATATATTAATACTGTAACAGTCGGTGGATAAATACTGCAACCATTTTTAATATAGTTAATAGAATCAGGCGTTACTTTGCGGAAATCCATTATATAAGATATTAAATTATATTAATTAGCAATTATCCCGAGAAACATGCAGTCTTTACAGCAAATGTGTGAGTGCACGCATATACATGCATATAGCACCGCCCTCCTTTCCCACACTGCATATGCCACCACCCCACATGCACCACAACCACAGTAAAAGACCACCACCAAACAATCTACGCACGTTTCGCCCCGACACCGAGGCATCCTCAGGATGTAGACTCTACGATTAGTAATCGTTAAGAGACGTGCAGGCCCAAACACCTGCCTTATATTAGCTGGTTCCCCGTATGGCCGTACGTGGAACGTATGGCCGCTACTAACGTTATGTCCAGGTTTTACATAAATGCGACAAGGGATTTCGACTAAGTGTGTTGGAACAACTCGAAATAATAAAACATAAAAATAATAAATCGATTGCATTGTTGAATGACCAAACCGATTTAACGAATTCTCCCATAATACGGTTATTCGGTGGGGGTAGTGGGGGAACCAGCTAATATAAGGCAGGTGTTTGGGCCTGCACGTCACTTAACGATTACTAATCGTAGAGTCTACATCCTGAGGATGCCTCGGTGTCGGGGCGAAACGTGCGTAGATTGTTTGGTGGTGGTCTTTTACTGTGGTTGTGGTGCATGTGGGGTGGTGGTGCATGCGACTGTACGCATATGCAGTGTGGGAAAGGAGGGCGGTGCTATATGCATGCATATGCGTGCACTCACACATTTGCTGTAAAGACTGCATGTTTCGCGGGATAATTGCTAATTAATATAATTTAATATCTTATTTTTAATATAGTTTTAGATATACGATTTGAAAAAAAAAATAGAAAATTAAGAGCGATTTGTTAAGGAAGTAAAAAATAACGTTTAAAAAGGTACCTATAATTTCGACGCTCGTTTTCTAGCTCGGAAAATTATTTAATAAAAGGTGAAATTTGAAAATTTTACTCTTCGGTCTAAGCTATACGGTTACAGTTTTCAAGTTTTAAGTCTTACAAATGACACCAGACCATTCTGTTTTTAACAAAATCGAGCCACCTGATGGTAATAAAAAAATGAGTAAAATTTCACAGGAATTTGACAAATGGTAAACGTCGGCCATTCACATATATATCTGGGACTATAAACTTGTGGCGGGCCAATCAGCGCCACATTCCTGAATCACGCTATCGAAGTTCCACAGCTCGCAGGTCGGAGATCTCCCTTTGGGGCTTTCACCTATTTCCCACAAACTCATCGATGAATTACCTATCCTCCTGAGACATAAGGTGCCTTTTCGAAACGCTTAAGGTATTTTTAAGATATTGGTGCCACTCCCATATACAGGTAGACCTTACTGGTGCCATCCTGGCAGTTCCTGTAGTGCATCATGCAGAGACTCTTGAAGGTGCGCCGCGCCCGCTGGTAGCCCCCGCATATCCACTGGATGCTGGTGTCATTCTTCTTCAAGTTCAGTTCCTCGCATGGCGTGCATATGCGCCTCCTAAATTAATGAATGCGACTTTCAAGTTAATTTCGTATTAATATTATAACGAGATGTTAATTTTGTGCAGCTTTTGAGTTATTTCGGCAAAGTTTCAATCGCGAATATCACGGAAAAATATGAAATTGAAGTTAACATGGTTATTTTTACTATCAAAGTTATTTAGTAGTAGTAGTATTATTTTTATAGCCTAAATAATTACTCCCTATAACATCAGTTATCTGCCAGTGAAAGTCCCATCAAAATCGGCCCAGCCGTTTCAGAGATTAGCCGGAACAAACAGACAGACAGACAAAAATTTTAAAAAAGGCTATTTTGGTATATGTCCTGTGTATACATCCATATGCATTTAATAAAAAGCGGTTATTATGATATTACAAACAGACACTCCAATTTTATTTATCTGTATAGATTTACACTTGTATCGTAAATAAAGCATCTACAGACACTGCGAAATAAAATGGCGAACATGACAAATATCCTGGTGTTAATATAATCATGATTGTTGTTGTAATTAATATACAATTAGGTTTCCCTTGAGACGGTGAGGGAGACGAAGTGTTGGTTGACCATTAACCAGGTGGGAAGACGTGCAGTAACCGGTCCGTGTTGGATGCGAGTGGTGAGTGGTCGTCTTGGCGTTCATTGAAGGAGGCCTATGTTTAGCAGTGGACGGATAGGGGATGATGATGATAATGAGACGTTTCGATATTTTATAACGTATGAGGTGGCAAACAATTTTAAGTTATTACGAATGCTAGCTCATTATCATTTTACCAATGATGCTGCGCTCTCATCTGCAATGATACCACTATCCGTACCTTGCGAGACAACCTGGTAAGTGGTAGTGCCATGCTACTTTTCCGCCGAATTGGGCCGGCACGACCGGGGTGGTACCTCGCTCACATAACACCGGCGTCAAGTGAGAGTTATGCTGTCGCGTTTCGTGCGGTTTGTGTGTTTCCGGTGGCAAATTGGAGGATAGGTAAAAGGAGGGCAACGCATCTGCATTATCTCTGGTTGTGCATGGGCGTCGATAGTCGTTAAAAGACTTCGAATGCTCGTTTGCCCTCGTATGCTATAAAAAAATACAACCAATGCAAGAGTTGAACATAATATTGTGTCTGATTATGGAAGTCGATCTTCCACCTTCTAGTGACTTATCTGTGTGATAATCTATGCTAATATAGATAAACACTTACTTCGACTCTCGATCACCGAACAGTGATGTAGTTTTCTTCTTTCGTTTCTCTTTAGATTCTGATGATACCGACGTGTCGCCAGTGAGCTGTAGGCTTTCGTCATTGTCAGAATCTGAAATATAAGATTGAAAACTTCAATCCATCTTTTTGGAGTCGGTTAAAATGTAGCCATTTTACCCGACTCCAAACTGCGACTTCATTTATAAAAATGGGCTACGGAGATCTTTGGAGGTTGACCAACCTTCCGTGGTCCAAACGTAGCCTACTGAACTCTATTATCTCTACTCTGGTTTATTCTACATATTATCGTATTCAACTCTTTTAATTTTTATACTTGTTAAAATCTTAATTAAAAGTAATTAAAAGAATATTTTAAAACCGACAAGTAGTTTCGGAGTTTGGTGCGTGCAAACAAACTCTTTATTGTATTACCTGAGCTGGTATCTCCCTTTTTCCTGGCGTCTGTCACCGGACCATTGCTGACAACTGAAGTCGAGTTTGGAACCAAACAATAAACTGCATCAACTAAAAAATAGTTTGTGACACGGGTGAAAAGGATGAAGTTACAAAAAACTGGTTGTTGTGAAGTATCCGAATTGCATGTCGTACTAAAAAGTGATAAAATCCGTAAACAGTTGTTTCGTTTTAAATGAAATTCACATTTTTTTTTTATGTTAGTCGGATAGGCAAACTGGCAAACGTACCACCTGATGGTAAGTGGTCGACGTCGCCCATGAACATAAACTAGTTTACCTGGAACGAGCCCAGGCAACTCATCTATGTGTTGCCTATCCTGAGACATAAGATGTTAAGTCTCGGTGCCAGTAATTACACTGCCTGTCTTGCCCTTCTCTCCGAAACACAGCAAAGCTGTTTCACGGAAGATACAAGCAAGATGGTGGTACCCATGCAGCCGGGAGCGCGGCACAGCGCTTCCCTCCCACCGGTTAGGATGTAAGTACCCAACAAAAGAATGATTTTACCAACATGGTAAACACGTCATAATAATTGTTGAAAAGTATGAAATGATCTTAGCAAATTATTTTATTAAGAAATTGGCGCCAGAATGATATTAGCACTCTTAGCAGCCAAATGCCAGCAACAACTTAAAGTTATTGCGACTAGATTTGACTGCCTTATCCAAAAACATTTGGTAACGATAGTCAATGATGTAATAAAGATTTATCGTCAAAAACGAACACTACTATATTATAAGTTAATATTGTAACTAACATACTAACTATATTATATAGGCATGTTTTGATTGAAACATACATTTTTTTATTCTACTAGCTGTTGCCCGCAGCTTCGCCCGCGTTAACTTAGATGTACAGCCGTACCCGGATTGATGATGATTATTTTTATAGCCTAAGTTACTCCCTATAACTTCAGCTATCTGTATAAGTAACGTCAAAATCGGTCCAGCCGTTTCAGAGATTAGCTGGAACAAACAGACAGACAAAAAAAATGTATTTTTGTTGTAAGTACCGCTTATACTTCCATATGCATTTAGTTAAAAGCTGTTAATTTGAAATTACAAACGGACACTTCAATTTTATTTATCTGTATAGGTTTACTTGGTTAAGTTCCTTAATCCAGAAATATTTTAAGGTATATTTAAGCTATAAAGACTTTAGATAAAGATTTTAGATATTAAGACCCTTGTCTTTAACCAGTTTTTGTTCTAATGAAATTCACCCTTTTCACATTGCATATGCGTCCATGCATGCGTGATCCCAATACAATTCACAGTCATAAATAATTTATAAAGATTTCCCCCTTTCATTGCATGAATGCAAGATCCCACTACTCATAGATACTTAAACGTGCATATGCGGCTCATATCTTATATAAAGGATGCATGTTTGAAATCGAAAAACTCCAAACACCCTTTGACCGATTACCACGAAAGTTGGTATATACTTATGTATTATTAAATCAACATAATTTGTTTGGTATCAACTTTGTCGTAAATCGCTACTAGATGACGCTACAGAAATAAACTATAAAGTATAATATAAGCGCGGAATTGCAATATTTAACATTACAATGAGAGGATTAAAGCGAAAAATTTCATATACAATAAAAGAATGTTCGCAAAATTCGCAATAAAAAAATATAAATTTAAAAGTGAGTTCGGCGCGCTAATTTATTTCGTTTGTTCGTTCTTTGTTGAAATATTTTCGGTGGATGCTTCAAAATTTCCTTTACAATATTTATAGATAGACTTTCGGTGAGACCTTTCATGATCGTAAGCTGTCGGTCAAGGACGAAATGTAGGGTAAAATGATGTATCTCATGAGAAAGGAATGGTATCTTCCAAACCGAAATATTTAGCTTATTGAAAAACTATAGTATGATAATATATATACATATTATAGCTGTTACAATTGAGAAGCAATTAATATGAAATTTGTTCGTGCTCTGTCTTTGTTAGATAATTTAAGTAAGAGTTAGTGCCACGCTGCTTTGCAGACGAATTGGGCCGGTACTATTGGGGTGGTAACTCTCGCTCACAACACCGGCGTCAAGTGACAGCTATGCTGCCGCGTTTCGTGTGGTTTGTGAGTTTCCGGTGATCCATTGAGGGACAGGGAAAAGGAGGGCAACGTATCTGCATAACTTTTGGTGTGGTTTGGTTGTGCGGATGTCTATGGGCGTCGGTAGTCACCATAAGACTGCTCGGTTGCCTCCATATGACAAAAAAATGATGATGATGAAGACGATGACCCTTAACAATAACTTTTAAACATATTCATCGACATAATATGTAATTTACTGTATACCCATTCAACTCATGTTAAGCTGTAATAAATATACACGGTTAAATTGGGAATTCCTATTTCAGGTTTAGTTTCGTTCCAATTTTATTGCTTTTGTATTTAAATATTTACATTCAAATACTCCATTTTTTACTATTTTTGTGTTTCATTCTGTAAAAAATGAGCAAATACTATTCGGTAATTGCTATTTACTTGTAGCAGGCGCGTTTGTGTTTAATAGTAATAGAAAAAATCTACCACTACTGAATATATTTTTTGTTCATCATATTATATATCCATCATTTAAACCATCATCAGCACCAGTGCCACTAAACATATAAGTAGACATAATGCTGAACCATATTAAAAATAAAATAATTGCCTTGCGTTGTCGGAATTTCAATTAGTACTTGCTCTAATCATTTCTCTATAATAATGTTTATTTCTACTGCCACTTCTCTATATCAAAACTCTTTCAACATTAATCTCTCCTGCTTTTTTCTTTTTTGGAAGGAAAAGCTCCCCAGGAGGGTATGTGGGACTCGCTGCGCCCGGTGAGTGCCACCAATACCGCCTTTGGTGAGGTGCCCCGGATCTGTTGAGCAAATAACTCCACAGAAGGGTTGTCCCGCACCACAGAAAATCTTCTCCTAACGTCGGGATAGTGCAATGCTTGATCCCCTCCTACTCTTTTGTCCCCTCTTCTTATCAGAGGGGTACAAAACGCTGCACCCTTGGTTCACTTGATTTCGCCCAAGGCGCTGAAGCTACTGAGGCTATAAGGCTTGAACCATGGTCGGGTACATACACAGGATAATCTCATTCCTTTCATCAGTACTAGCTCACTCATGGACATCACTAAAGCACGATATTTGCCAACTTGTTGTTACGTTAGTAAAATTTGAATACAAATAAACATACCGATGGCGAACAATAGGAATAACTTGGAGCACAGCATGGCGAAACCGCGGTCAATAAAAAATAACAATAAATTTAACTGGAGGTTTATCGGCGCGCAATGTTTTTTCAGTTAAGTTCTATGGTTAGTTTAACGACTGTGTGGGATATTTTCGTGAAATGGTTGGATTTTATGTCAGGATACGCAGCGACTATCTAATAGTAAATGGTCAACGTAGCATGAACAAACGAACCCGAGACCAGACCATATTCTGGCCCTGGCATATCACTCATGCATTGCCAATCCTTAGACGCAAGAGTCTTCAAGCCAGTAGTCACGCTTAGGCAGGATGGCATCCTGGTAATTTTGTCGCAGTAAATGTAAGCTGTTTCTCTGGATTTTTTCGCGGAAGACGGAGTTAAATTAGAACAAAACTTAGTTAAATAAAGCAGAATATGTTTGTCCGCTAAAATGTGACAAAATCCTGCAGCTATGTAAACATCATTTTTTTTATTAATCTTGTCTAACATCCGGTATAGCGACGATGGTGCAGTGGGTATGGCTCAGTCTCTAGAGTGAGACGTCCGGGTTCGATCCTGACCTCTGTGACGCATTGAAATGGGGTTTTCCTAAATTTCTATGTGCACCTGAACATGAGACCATCGCTTTCTCACCGGTGAAGGAAACCTGCATGCCTGATGAGATTAAAACTCTTTGAACGTGTGTGAAGTTCACACACTCGCATTCATTCGGTATAAATTTCCTCGCCTGATTTATTAATATCCGTTTTAAGGAATATATATATAATATATAATATATACCCTATCCCATCATTTAACGATAATAAGCAATATATGCGACTTATACATTGTTACAGCGCAAAGGTGCCGACATTATTCTGTTTCTAACCAAAATTGACAATCCAATTTGAGGGTGTCATAGATCGGGATCAAATCAGAATACCTTAATTCGAAATGCCGCTTACTAGCCGTTTATGACCGTGACCTGCATGTATAGGTACGCATACATATTATTGTCAGCATGGATACCACACCCTGCTTTACCTGTGGGAGGGATGCGCTGTGCCGCGCTCCCGTCTGCATGGACACCATCATCCTGCTTGTGTCTCCCGTGAAATAGTTTTGTTGTGTTTCGATTAGGTGGTATAGACTGTGTAATTACCGTCTCAGGATTGGCAACAGGGGACAACTACCAGGGTTAGTTTCGCCAGCGTCACCCCCTTCAAGTAGCTGAAGGCAACCCGCAGTGGTTTTAGTGCAGTATACCGGCGCTGAGGGGTAGTGCGGGAGGTGCTCATGGAGTCCCACGTCCCCCCGGGATGGCCCATCTTCGGGTGAATGCGCAGAGTATTTCCACTGCGACGGCAAAAAAAATGGTTTCGCCAACCAGATGATCTTCGTGTTTCATGAAAGTAGTATTTGGAAAGTGTAGATGAAATAAAAGCCGATATAAAGGACATATATATTCACACTCTATATACATAGAACCAGTGTTTCCCGTGGAAGGTGCTGTTGGCGCAGCGATGGTCATGCAGCTTCACGAATACTGCAAAATAAATGAGAAGCATTCATAGAAGATGTCCGTGAAGCTGGTCCTTGTTCCCGCGGAAGCTTCATCATCTAGCTTGTAAGAGGTAGAGCCGAATTGGGCCGGCACGACTGGGGTACCTCTCGCTCACGTAACACCAGCGTCAAGTGACAGCTATGCTATCGCATTCCGTGCGATTTGTAAGATTCCGGTAGCCCATTAGGCGGGATAGAGAAAAGGAAGGCAACGCATCTGCATAATCTCTGGTTGTGCGGATGTGTATGATTGTCGATAGTTGCCATAAGGCTTCGACTGCTCGTTGGCCTTTCTATGCTATATTTTTTTTATCTAGTTTTGTTATTTGGTAAGGACAGGCAGTGTAGCTACTGACTCCAATATCTTATATTATATCAATATCTCAGGATGGATAAGATGAAACCTGGCCTAACAATAAGGCTGGTGAAAACGCGTGATAGGCGACGTTGACCATTTAACTTTACTAGACGAGTCGTCTGTTAACACGTATAAACAAACATAAACGGCTACCAATCACTCATCCCGTAAAAAGCGGAATTAGAGTAAAATACGCCAGCAAATATTTTTCCTTTTATAAAAAAAATGTGATGTAGAATTTGTGTTACAATCCATGGTGCCTCGTGCCCTCCTCATGCCTCGTGAGGGAAAGAAAATCAACCACACATAATATGATACGACGTAACGATGGTAATTCTTCGTGGATACCAGCAGCCCTTTTTCTTCTAGCCGGTCTGCTCTTTTTTTTACCTATTCAGCATAAGTTCTTGGAGCCGCCTGTGTTCTTGATGGTCAAGTGACCAAGAGACTAAAATATTGCTGATGACTGTTCTTACGTGTTCCATCTTGGCAGTTCCTATAGCGCATCATACATTCGCTCTTGAAGGATCTCCTGGCGCGCTGGTACCGAGCACAGATCCAGTTGATGCCCCTGTTGGTGTGCCTCTTCATCATGTCGTGGGGGCACGGAGTACAATCGCGGTACACACGTTTTCTAGTTATCAATGATTGGAGGTTGATAAAGCTTTTTATTAGAAAGAAAGAAAGAAAGAAAGAAAAATATTTTATTGTTCACACCAAAGATCAAAACATAATCACAACGTAGTGGGAGGGATGCGTGGTACCGCGCTCCCGGCTGCATGGGTACCACCATCTTGCTTGTTTCTCCCGTGAAACAGCTTTGCTGTGTTTCGGAGAGAAGGGCAAGACAGGCAGTGTAATTACTGGCACCGAGACTTAACATCTTATGTCTCAGGTTAGGCAACACATAGATGAGTTGCCTGGGCTAGATCCAGATAAACTAGTGTATCTTCTTGGGCGACGTCGACCACGTACCTACCATCTGGCGACATGTCTGCCAGTTTGCCTACCCAACTAACATAAAAAAGCAATTATTCCGGTGTTCGCTTTGGGTGAGATATGTGGGTAGTGAGTCCCTGAACTGTAAATCTTGTGGGACAATTGAGTCTATAATGAGTTTCCAGATCTCTTAACGACGAATGATCGGTCTATTAGCTTCCTCACTTTCGCCAATGATCTTGCAGTGTTTCGAAAATTAGGGTAACACTGGCCTGATCAGCACCAAGACTCTCCATCTTACATCATAATATAGACAATGCAAAAATGGAAAAATGTGTCGCCTGTGCTAGGTTTGGAAGAGGTTCTTATTCTCTTTTACTTATCTGGTTCACTATTTTCATAAAGACTATACTCACTCAAGTTTCTCTTCATCAGTTTCCACAGAAGAACCTCCTAAAGAACTGGACTCTGACATGCTTTCGGATTCCGTCTCCAATGAGCTAGAAAAATGGAGGATTTAAGATCATTTGATTCATATCATAAGCATGACATCTTTCAACTGCTGGAGGAGAATACCTTTGATTCTCCTCGAAATTTTAAAGTTTGCGCATACTTCACACATCCTTAAAGTCGTTTAATCTTATCAGAATGTTTCAGAGCTGCTCTGATCAGGAACAAATTTATGGCACTACCACTTAAATTATCGTAACTTTCCCTAAATTACCTGGACTCACTCATCAGGTCAGTCTTCAGATCGCTATCACTGTCGCTGTCACTGTGTTGGTCTGAGGCGTCCAGCCACTTGGGTCCCCTGTGCTCAGCATCCCCGAAAGCAGCGTAGTCCTTGATGTCGGCGAGGTGTGAGAGCTCAATCGGTGTGACTCCTTGTGGGGATCGTAAATCTTGTGCGTAACCTTGGGACAGGCATATTTAGCAGTTTTTTAAGTTAATTTAACCACTCAGCCGCCCGACCGTCAAAACAAAATATAACGCACACGTCCGCGCGCGCTCCCCGTAAAAAATCGCGTCGAGCGTATATACTTTCAATGAATGGCAAGACGGCCGATCGCCTGTTACTCGCATTTAACTAAGACCTGCACAGAGATCTATCTAGTAAATAATTGCAAAGTTGGGGTATGGTTATTTACCATTCATAATATAATAAATTAATACCAACCCTTATATGTCCCACTACTGGGCACGGGTCTTCTTGAAATCAGGGGAGGAGGGTGTTGGGCCATAGTACACCGATGCACTGGCTCAATGCGGGTTGGTGAACTTCACAAACCTTCAAAATCGTTACGGGCATGCAGGTTTCCTCACGACGTTTCCTTCACCGATGAGCAACCGATGGTCTCATGTTCAGGTGTACATAGAAATTAAGAACAGCCCCTTTCAAGGCATCACAGGGGTCAGGATTGAACCCGTACCTCTTACTCAAGAGACCGAGCCCATACCCACTAGACCACCGTAGCCAATCAGTAAGACTAAATCTTCCATCTACATTGTTTTTGACCAGCAATTCTAGGAATCACCAGTCGTAATATCTGGCCCACTAAATTGTACATGATAAGTTAGTCCCACACCATTAGATATCCATATTTCAACAACTATCGGCATTAGTTCTCAACTTTGTCCATTTCTAGTAGTTTCGATATTATACTGTTGAATAGAAGTATTTACATTCACAACTATTATTAACTTTGGCTATTTGGGTTACATTAATTGTATTTATTAGATAAATCTAAGTAAGAAGTAGTGCCATACTGCTTTGCAGCCGAATTGTGCTGGCACAACCGGGGTGGTACCTCTCGCTCACATAACACCGGCGTTAGTGGTTGTGCTGATGTCTATGGGCGTCAGTAGTCACCGGCTCCGACTGGTCGGTGCCTCGGTATTAAAAAAATCTATTCCGATCGAAAAGACGAAATTTTTCCATTTAAATCTTTTCTTACATAATAACTAAGGATTGGTTTTGTTTTACTAAGCTTATTGTAAATCCATAGACACCCGCTACATGTAATGATGCTAACGCAAGTGCGTTGCCTTTCAAACATGAGTATGCTCTTTTCTTGAAGGTCCCTAAGTCGTGTCAGTTCGGAAATACCGTAGGTATGGTATACAGCTGGTTCCATATAGTTGTCGTGCGAGGCAGGAACAGCCGTAAAAATCTAGTTGCTGTGGATTTCCGGACATCGAGTTGGTGTGCGAGAAATTAGGAAATTTGAAGTGATGTCCATTGGTATAATTCTGCTGCAGGTAAGACACAAGTGTTTGTCTGTCGTGAAAGAGCTACATAGAAATAATTAACAGTACAACTTCGATCAACCGCAGTCTCGTGAGCCCATCCATCTAATTTGTAGGACCGGGGGTCCCTAGGGAACTACCAGCCCAATCATGGACTTGATTGTATTATGTTTAACAGGTTATTCTCAATTACTGACATACAATTTGACCTCAATTGTATTAAGAACTATTCAAGTTTTATAAGGCGTCAAAATAAAGGTATCTTAAAACTCTACCTAAAACTTAATTCGGTCCGTTTCAAACTTAGGTCATCTATCAATCCCAAAAAATCAATATAACATTTATTTCTCCAATATTATACTGAGTATTGAAGCGAATGAACGGACGATACTTATAACAAAATGTCTCTTAATTACTGTAATTGAGACTACTGCGATGGCGACCTTTCACGAAGCTGCGCCGGTTAATAAGCTAAAAGTAATAAAAAACTACTCACACTCGGTACATATCAATACGTTCAGGAGAAAAAGTTTCCTTTCAAACATACTGCGCACATTTTGTTATGAAATCGTCGAGTGTTTTATTTTTTATTGTTTATTTAATGTTTATTGTAACATTCGCTAGCTCGATAATAGAGTTTTGTGTTTTGTAGCGTTATTTCTGCGCGCCCTCTGTACGTTGCCCCTCGATACTCCCCCCTTCTCCACACGTTGCTCCTCCATGGCTTGCTCCTCCATATGTTGTTCCTCCACACGTTGCCTATCCCGCGCAAGTAACTCGGTGTCAGGTAGACTATTCTGTCCTTTTCGAAGCGATAGTTTTGCTGTTTACCAGACTAATACTGTTTAGACTTGTGGGAAATATAGGTGAAAGGCGTAAAGGGAGATCTCCGACCGAGCGAGATAGTATGCTCGGCCAGGCCGAAGCCCACTTGCTATCAATTCAGCTGTTGTATGTATAGCAACGCGCTGTGGAACTTCGATAGCGTGATTCACGAATGTGGCGCTGATTGGTCCGCCACATCACTCCCCCTCGAAGACCTGAGGTCGAATCTTGAATCCTCTTGATTGAGTTGCCAGTGCCAGAGAGTCCCAGTGAGTCGGAACTGTGCTGCTGCTGCACGGGCTCCAGTGAGTCGGAGTGCTGCCGTGCGGAGCCGATGCTACGTGCTGACCAGGAGAGATGTGCTCTACTTGTGACCGGTCGTGTAGTGAGAATGCCCGTTGAAGCCGATGAGGGTTCGACCAGTGCCGCGATGCGTTGGGCTGGTTGGTCGAGGTACCCGAAAAGGCTGAAGCTGGCTGTCGTGGTGCGGAGGGGTGGTGGGGGAGTGATGATAATGAAAGTTCAGAAAGAGGCGTGTTCTGTCGGGGGTCACCAATGTGGGAAATATAGGTGAAAGGCGTAAAGGGAGATCTCCGACCGAGCGAGATAGTATGCTCGGCCAGGCCGAAGCCCACTTGCTATCAATTCAGCTGTTGTATGTATAGCAACGCGCTGTGGAACTTCGATAGCGTGATTCACGAATGTGGCGCTGATTGGTCCGCCACAGACTGTTCAGGTTAAGTACAAGCAGACAAGAGTTAAATATCTTGTAGGGAACGGACACCTGAAGACATTAGAGCGCGCACGCTTCCGTTCAACACTACACGTTGATCTGGCTATGGTATTGGGACTTGTTCAGGATATTGAACTCGACGAAATGAAAGTAAAATCCTCGTTAATTAAAAGTTAAATTTTAAAAGTGAAAATAACCATAAAAATTAACCAATAATCACACCACGTTAACCTAGCCCCGTCATAAGTTCGTAACTTACGGGTACTAGAACGGAAATTTTAAGGAATTTTAAGGCACGCTATGACTCGGGGCAAACATCTATATACAAATTAGCGCTATGGAGGGATTCGAACCCGCGACCGCTGCGTAAAATGTCCAGTAGCCTGACCACTCGGCCGGTCACCGACGTCTAAACTAGTGTTATAAATTACTGCAGCACCAGCCGGATGTTTACCTGTCTAAATACATCGACTAAAGTAATTGGAATGATATACTTCCGGTGGCGCCAAAAGGATGCGTCATTCATGAAGATAATATTGATAATAATAAAAGTATAACATTAACAAATCTAAGTATACGTGATTGATAATTCTAATAATTAATAATGTAAGTATTTGCAGTAATTATTATAGTAATTGGATTGGATAAAAGGACATCAATGGCGGTCTTGTGAGGCATTCTACTAGTATAATTTTGAAGGGCGTTACTCTGGTCAAATATGTTGTGATCGGAAGATTCAATTGTTTCAATTGGACATTCTTGGTGGTTGAATGGTGGTTCATGGATTTGGTATATTTTCCCACCATGGTTCATTCAGGCCTTGACGTAGGGGGCAAGGGGCGAGGATGGGAACCTCACCCCATTGCACTGTCCCGACGTTGGGAAAAAAACCTCTCGTTTTTCTGTGGTGCGGGACAACCCCTCTGTGGAGGTGGCGTCGGTCTCTTGGGGGACTGACTAGCCGTCGAGGTGCCCTGTGTGTTCATTATATCCGTGGCATCTCACCAAAGGCGGCATTGGTGGCACTCGCCGGGCTTTAGTGGGTAGAACTGCGTTCACTTACCATCTTTCGGGCGCAGCGAGTCCCACATACCCGCGTGGGGAGACCCACTCCCCCGCGTGATGCCTCAGAAAAAAAAGGATTAGGTATATTTGAATTAAAACAAAATACTGAATTTGATTTTATAATGAGCGTGCTTTGTCCATTTGCTTGTCACACGTATATGATATCAAGTCCTTGTTCGAGCAGGGGTCGTCGTGACTTTCATCTTCTCGCTTCTTCTGACTCCAAGCTGCTGGCTGAAGATAATTAATGGTCATTACTTAGTTTTTTATGGAAGAGGCAAACGGACAGACGGTTCACATGGTGGTAAGTAATCAGTGACATCGATAGACACCAGCTACATCATCAGCAGGTGCGTTGCCTCTCAAATATGAGTATGATCTTTTATTGAAAGTCCCTACGTCGTATCGGTTCGGGAAATAGAGGTTTTAAAATGTTCTTTTTTTATTCTATGGGAATATAGCTATAATATACTTGTCTCGATATGTAATGAAGTGATTAAGCGATTCTGGCTCTCGACTTTTGCGAGGATGCTGTAGAGCTTAGTTCTCCTATGAGCTGGCCCAATGTGTGTGATTGTCACGCATCATCAAATACTAATCTTCACGATATTTTTTATCAATGGACGCTTTTACACCACGTCAATCTAGTCCCGTGGTAAGTTCTCGAAGAACTTGCGTTACGGGTACCAGAAAACTGAATTATACTGAATATTTAATACTTTATACTGTACACATATTTAAGTTTTTATTATATAATAAACATCCATGAGCCAGGACCACAGAAAACTTTTCGTTCCCTGGCGGGATTCGAACCCGCTACCTCCAGTTTGTAACGCCAACGCGCTAACCATTGAGCCACAGAGGTCGTCGCCGTAAAAAGACTTCTAGCTCGCATTAAGTACAAAAGAAATAACTTATGAAAGTCCAACATTGTACTGTAACCCTCGTATTTAAAGTTATTGTCCTATCTTACTTAAGTTCCAGTAGTTTCAAGAACATTATCGCTTTGTAAAATTAGTATTGAGTTGTTCGTCTTTGTAGTTGTTAAGCTGGGATTTACAAGATTACTGTTCGTCACTAAATTTATGATAGATTTAAGTCCCATTTTGGTGTTTTTGCTGAATATAGTCAAAAATTATAACGAAAAGGAATAATATTTTAGACTTTCTGACAATTGACAAAAAGTAGGTTTCATAAGTAACAAACAAAGAATTATAACTCTCATTTCTTAATAATTAATTAGTAATAATTAGTAAATTATAGTTTCTAAATCGTATTCTATGTAAAGGTAGTTAATTCTACCGCTTAAATCTCTAAATATTCAGATATGATTTGGCGCTTTGATCTCAGCTAATGCAGCCTTAGGAATGTGTTTATCTTCAAAAACTTGAAATCAATAATTAATCACATTCAACTGAACAATAAATGAAATTCAAAAGCTTCAAATTATTCCACCAACACAATACATAAAACCGCAGCTCCCAATATAAATTAAAAATATATCAGCCCGCCAGATGGCGTGGACGGTAATACCGTTTAATCAAAACTTCCATCGGGATCACAACTTTTTCCTGGTGCATGTTTGTATGGAAATATGTTTACAAATCCCTAAATCTCGGCCCAGATGTTGTTAAAGATAAACAGCTATGTGGAATATAATAGCATGTACATTGGAAAGCATTTTGAAATTCCGTGGAATTCTATTCAAGACATAGATACTAGTGCGCTAAGTTTATGGATCTGTACCTAAATATTATTTAGCATTGCCTAAAATATTCAGAAATTAGTTACAAGGACTTAAGTTAAACATAAGATAATGTGGTTGATATTAAAATTCAATCCGTGATATTAAAGTGAAGCTGCAAAATTACAAAGCGTGTGTTGTGTATAGCAATAAGTGAAAACTACTTCGTTGTTGAATAATAAATTAACGTTTTTTAGAATTGTTGTCTGAAACTTTGCCGTAAATCCGGGTCCCGGGGAAAATATGGGATCAAAACTCACCAGATTCTTCTTGCGATGCTCTCATGGAGCTCAATGCTTGTGCTTGCGGTGAATCTGTAAAAGAACGAAATTATAATAGATCATTGAAACTTTCAGAAACAGCATAACTGTTTGACGGTAGAAATAGGCATGATATGATATAGGTCGCTTATCCTTTCATCGACTTCTTATTATAATGGGGCTAAGATTGTATACATACATAAAATCCAGAACCTTATTTAATTGCAAGATTAATTCACGCCAAAATATGTCCATGACAGCAGAAATGTCATTATTTACTTCCCAACCCATTTTTATAGCCTGTCAATTAAATACAAAAATATGTCCGTATCACGCGTTTCCATGTCGTACAATTATTATAATATCTGGTAATGCCAGCGCTACTGAGTTACGGTAATGGAATTTCCTCGTCATGTCTCGGGGCCTCCTGTTCCCCTCAGCCCTATTGCTTTTTGGAAGGCCATCATTTTTAATTCTGCTGTCAAAGCTGATAATGAATTATTTTGTTAATATGTATTTATAATTCCCGCGTTTACTCCTATGGTATATACTCCTATGATAAGATAAACAGAACTTATGATGAGAAGTGTTTGAAGTGAAAACTTCTTTAAATAGCATCGTTGTGATTTGAAAGTCGATGAAACGAAAAAGAGACAGAAAAAAAAGACAGACACATCAATTCATAAGATTTAACGCGCGAGAAAATGAGATACGAAGCATTATACAGTGTGCCTTATGTTCGAGATTTTTGAAGGTTTCACTTCTACCACGTGTAATTGCACACATGTTTATTATAACTGTAATGTAAATAAACATTTTCATTATTCTCATCAATATTTTTCAGTCCACTGCTGGAAATAGAGCCTCTTTCTATAAGCACCAAGATGGCCGATCCCCCGCCTCTTGCACCCCACTGGGACCACCGCACGTCGGTCTCATATAGTTATACGTTAGATACATATCATCATTTGAGATATATTCAAAGTAAAGTAAAGTAAGCAAATTGTCAGCCTCTGACTGGACTCGAACCTGCTATTATGCATTACATATCTTATGACTTCACTTCATCGATATATGCTAGCTTCGTTTTTATTTAGTCTGTTCTTTTAAAGAAAAACTAACGAATAATTCTCATTGTATATCTTGTATAAAGAAAATCACCAACGGACTGATTTGTTATTGCTCCGTGGATATAACTTTGACAAATTATATAATTTTGTTTATAATAAATATAAAAACATAACTCACTTAAGTTTTCGCTGCTCTCCACATCTTTTGCGTCTTGAAGTGACAGACCCAATAGGTCAGAGGAAGCTTGATCTAATGAATAGCTCCTTGCAGCTAACGATTTTGAGCCGTCGTTACTTGTTCCTGACAATTGAGGCAATGATACACTGTAGGGCGTCAGGAGGTTAGGAAGAATAAGTTCTCCGTGAACACCAACTGATGCCTGACTTTCAGCTGCAGAAGACACTTCATCTTCATAATCATCTGGTTTACCGGATTTGTCAACATAATATAAATTAGGAGCGCTCAATTGTAAGGGGCCTAAATTAAGTCGTCCGTTGAGGGGAGTATTCCCTTGAGGATACATAGTGTACAAGTTTCCTTTACCTAATTTTTGTGCGGAATTCTCCGAATATGCATCGGCGTGTGCGCTAGATTGTTGGTTACTTTGAGCACCGACTAAACCATAGCTGTGTTCAGCACTTGATTCTGAATGTGCTTCTGCGCTGCTAGACTTATCTCTGTAATAAACTGGGCGGTACATGTCTTGTAAGCCAGAGTGATGTGAATTGACACTTGCATCGGCCAGTGCATTAGCCAGACCATTTCCTTGTGAATTTGCTTGTGCGCTGGCTATAGCATTACCTTGCGAATTTGCTTGTGCATGAGCTTCTGCACTAGATTGTGCATTATTTAAGTACCCTGAATCTTGCAAAAGACCACCATTCAAATTAGAACTTGGTAGCAACAGCGGGTTATTTTCACCGAAATAGTACGGATTGTGTACACCTTGTAAGCCATTGGAATATGAATTGACGTTTGCCTCGGCTTCTGCATTAGCTTGAACATATCCTTGTGCGTTGGCTTGTGCATAGGCTTCAGCACTAGATTGTGCGTTATTTAAATATCCCGAATCTTGCAATAGACCACCATTCAAATTAGAGCTAGGTAGCAACAGCGGGTTATTTTCACCGAAATAGTACGGATTGTGTACACCTTGTAAGCCATTGGAATATGAATTGACGTTTGCATCGGCTTCTGCATTAGCTTGACCATATCCTTGTGCGTTGGCTTGTGCATAGGCTTCAGCACTAGATTGTGCGTTATTTAAATATCCCGAATCTTGCAATAGACCACCATTCAAATTAGAACTTGGTAGTAACAGCGGGTTTTTTCCACCAAGATAGTAAGGATTGTAAATATCTTTAAGGCCACCATAATATGAATTTGCACTTGCGTCGGCTTCTGCATTAGCTTGTCCATATCCTTGTGTGTTGGCTTGTGCATAGGCTTCAGCATTAGATTGTGCGTTATTTAAATATCCCGAATCTAGCAATAGACCACCATTCAAATTAGAGTTTGGTAGCGACAACGGGTTATTTCCACCGAGATAGTGCGGACTGTATACACCTTGTAAGTCATTGGAATATGAATTGACGTTTGCCTCGGCTTCTGCATTAGCTTGTCCATATCCTTGTGCGTTGGCTAGTGCATTGGCTTCAGCAAATGCACTATTTTGATATGCTGAATCTCCCAAAGAACCATGATTCAAATTAGGTCTTGGTATATGAAGTGGTTTATTTCCACCAAAATAATAAGGATTATATACATCTTTTAAGCCACTGTAATATGAATTTGCACTTGCCTCGGCTTCCGCATTAGCTTGTCCATATCCTTGTGCGTTAGCTTGTGCATTGGCTTGAGCACTGCTTTGATATCCTGAATCTCCCAACGAACCATGATTCAAATAAGGACTGGGTAGAATAAGTGGATTATTTCCATCGAGATAATAAGGATTGTATACATCTTTTAAGCCACCGTTATATAAATTTGCACTTGCCTCGGCTTCTGCATTAGCTTGTCCATATCCTTGTGCGTTAGCTAGTGCATTGGCTTGAGAAAGTGCATTATTTTGATATTCTGAATCTCCGAACGAACCAATATTCAAATTAGAACTTGGTAGCAACAGCGGGTTATTTCCACCGAGATAGTGCGGACTGTATACGCCTTGTAAGCCATTGGAATATGAATTGACGTTTGCCTCGGCTTCTGCATTAGCTTGTCCATATCCTTGTGCGTTGGCTAGTGCATTGGCTTCAGCAAGTGCACTATTTTGATATGCTGAATCTCCCAAGGAACCATGATTCAAATTAGGTCTTGGTATATGAAGTTGTTTATTTCCACCAAGATAATAAGGATTATATACATCTTTTAAGCCACCGTAATATGAGTTTGCACTTGCCTCGGCTTCTGCATTAGCTTGTCCATATCCTTGTGCGTTAGCTAGTGCATTGGCTTGAGCAAGTGCACTATTTTGATATACTGAATCTCCCAAAGAACCATGATTCAAATTAGAACTTGGTCGAACAAGTGGGTTGTTTTCGTTGAGATGGTATGGATATTTATTATTAAACAAGTATGAATTTATATTTGCCTCAGCTTCAGCATTAGCTTGACCATCGCCTTGACTGATTGCTTCTGCATTAGCTAGTGCGTTTCCTTGTCCGCTTGCTTGAGCATGTGCGAGAGCTTCTGTAAGACCTGGTGAATGAATATGGTGAGGTGGGCGGTACGGTTGAACGTTGCTCGGTAGATACAGATGCTTATTGCCCAAATATTCTTCATTCAGGGAATTTACATTCGATTCTGCAAATGCATGAGCTTGGGCACTCGTCGCGCCAGAATTCAAGTTGGATGGAGCTATGAATGGATATTGTGGTGATTGGCCGTTATTGTACGGAGGGAGAATGATGCTACCCGGAGAAAATGGTGAAACTGAAATAGAAATTACATCATAAGCTTGTACATTTTTGTTTCTACAATAGAATTGATGTTTAGAGCTTCCTAGCGGTGGATTATGTATGTGGAGGTAGCCCATGGTTTCTCATGGTTAGATTATTTTTATGGACTGCTGGAAATAAGTATTTTATTATTTTAGCATCAAAATCATTGATCTTTGGACTTGGTTTATCTATGTCATTGTTATTAGCCTATATCTACACTGCTGGTCAAAGGCCTCCGTTAATAAACACTGAGATGACATTCGCCACTTGCGTCTAGTTGGTCTGACCACTTTGCGGCATCATCGATCGTCATCATTGAATTTCTAGATACAGTTTGATTCTAACTCGTCAAAACACATCGAAATTAGTTCTTCAGTACTTATTGGTAATAAATAATTTATATTCACCTATGTTCGGAAGCCGCTTGACACATTTCGCGATGACATAATGGTATACCGGTTCACAAAGGCACACGTAGTCGCGCACACTGAATTGTTGGTGTGGAAGCTGCGTCCTGCATCTTGGCTCTGTCAACATAATGCTTATCTTAAAACATAGAAGTCATATAAAGAGACAAATCATGAAGCACAAAACACTTGAGATAAGAACAAAGACAAAGAGTAATAACAATTAGAGAATAAATAAAAAGAAGATAAAAACTTTATTGTAACAAACTTTTTCGGAATGCAAATATAAAAACTCACCGATATAAACCACGTCGATCTTATGCGATGGAACTGAAATAAAAGAGTCATCAAAAAGGGAACAAAAGTGATAAAACACAATTTGATACCTCGCGATGCTTACCAGGAGAGGCGACACCTGAAAAAATACAACAACGAATTAGACCCTTAGATAAATTGAGAGTGCTAAACTCGCGGTCAATCGCGATGATATTGGACCCTTATTTGCTTCGAATTTTCCAATTTTACGATATTGATGCCGAATTTTCGACGCCATGTTTTCGCCCTTAACAACACCTGTGTCGACTGTGCTTTTCGCACCCGTTTGTCAAATTTGACGGCCATGTCGGGGCGCGCCGTAAAATTTTATTTGTTTCGTTTTAAAGTATTTTGGCAGCACCGATAAGCTGTTTATATTTCACAGGCATCATTAATATTTTTCATATCTGCGTCGTTTTGCATGTTGATTTTATGAAGGCACCGCCTGACTGGGTGGATTAATAGTCGAATACAAATCACTGTTTTCGATACGGTTATTTTTGTCAAAGGTGATTGGTGATATGTAAATGTAGGATCAATAATTTTTTTGTCATTGTAATGAATATTCATCATGAAGTAGGCTTTAAATCTACCGCTGTACTTAGTCTTACCACAATACAAAAATTTGCTTAGTTCATTTACTATACATATTGTAATTTTCAACTAGACGGTACGCTTTACAACTATAACAGTAGTTTTACTTTAAGACAGCGGGTGGGCAATATTTTTAGTTGTGATGCATTCTTGTGTGCGTATCAGCTGCAGGGAGCCTCTCAGCGTACTGAACTGAGCGCTCCCGAGTTTACGCACGCAAAGACAATGTGCTCGTACATTTACAAACACTAAGATGAAGCACCCGTTTTTGACGTGACAACGTCTTATAATTCGATGGAGCCGGCTGCACGCACGAAAAAACATGACTCATGCGGCGTTACCTCGCTCTGAGGCGTTCCATTTTCTTATGACGTTGTCACGTTCAACTATCGTCAGTAAACCGACTTTACAGACAACCGATTTTTTTTTGCATTATCAGGTGTATGATAATTTAAAGGGTTTATATAATTTAATATAAGTACATTGTATATAATTTTAACTCCTCTCGTTAGCTTAATCCTATATTTGTATTGTAGTGTTTTTCTTTCGTTTCAAGTTGCATATTATATTAAAGAAGGATTTAGTCTGTAAAACTTACATTCAGGACGTGGCAGACGTCTGCAGGACGGCAAGACCAGGCTTCCATGCTGTGTGCATTGGCAGACAGAACAGCCGTCGCTTGGGTTCACAAACTCTACTTCTAGCCCTCTATATTGACATTTCTTATCTGAAAATATTATTTTATGATTAGCCTAGATTGTTAGGCAGTAATATGTGCCTCGAAATTTATTAGCTTGTTTTACTCGATTTTATTAAAAAAACTGAACGTATTTAATAATATTATGTTTTTTTTATATGACAGTACTTGTATGAGTGTTGTCTTTTTACGTTTCATCATCATTATCAGCCTCTATCCGTCCACTGCTGTACATAGGCCTCTTTTTTATGTTTTTGGGACATAAAATGACAAGTCTCGGTGCTAGTAATACTGCCTGTTTTCCAAAATACAACATAGCTGTTTCAAGGAAATAAGTGGGATGGTGGTATCATTCCCGTTCCTACTAACCTGTATATCACTATAATTTCTTTTTATAATATAATTTACAGCCTTGTTTGTCTTTGTCTCAACAACTGATTGTAAATTAGATCACGCAAGCTACAAATAGCTAGCTAGAAATGAAACAGATGCGCAAAAGACATTTCTAAAGAGAACTCGTAAAACAGATATACATGAAGGTATTTGTTAAGAATTTATTAGATTGCACCAGCAAATTAATAACAGAAGAAGACAATGACAATATTGCATTATTATTTAATTCATTAGAAAAGCAATTAAAATATTCAAAGGGGTTTAGTTTCGTAAGGTTAAACATAGCTAGTACATAAGTATGGAACCAAAACACAATGTTAATGAAAATAAAACAGTCAAGGCATTGCCATATTCAAAACACTTTGTTTTAACATAAAGACAACCAACTTAATTTATTATGTATAGTAATATTATAAAGTCGTGTTTCTGAGTCCAGATGTAAAAAAAATATTTCACTACATTTTACTCGGTAACTATAAAAATAATCATCATCAATCCTATATGGCTTTGAATCCTAGTTAATTCGAAGCTTGTAGAGTCTAATAATTTGCCATCGTTATATTCAAACCTCAGATAAAATTATTATGAGGAATATTAAACAAGGGTTTGAGTCTAAAGGTTTACAAATCCGAGTTTTGGTTGTTAAATTCACTTACCTATATACGTGATTTGAACTTGAGGAGCTGGGAAATTATATACATTAGAACATTAATACATACATGTTTAATTAGACTTATAAATATATGTTTCGTCGCAAATTATCAAGTTTTATAAGTGAAACATTTTTCGTTCATCTATTGCATGACGGTCGGCCGCGAGTAGGGGTAAAATGAAAGTTGTCCGTCCGTTGAAGTTTTTTCGTATGCCTTCATTATAACACCTTTGTCAGCCTTTTTCCTTTTAAATATACATAGCTTCCCATTCCTCCTACTCCTCTTAAATCTTACTTGCCTCTTTCCACCCACTGCTGTACAGCTTTTTACAACAAGAGTATAGACTTTTTAGAATAATTATCTTTCACAAAGATCTGCTGTAATAAAGTTAGGCCGAAAAACTCTAGAAAACAGTTTTCATATTATTAAGTTATAATATTTTCTATTTTTTATGTACAGCGTTTAGTTTACTTAGCATATTCCCTTTGACTTTATCATATTTTTTTATTCAAACATCATATTTTCCCACTGCTGGGCACGGGTCTCCTCCTCGAAATCAGGCGAGGAGGGTTTTGGGCCATAGTTGCGCTGTGCTGGCCCAATGCGGGTTGGTGAACTTCACACACCTACAAGGACTTTGAATCTCATCAGGGATGCAGGTTTCCTCACTATTTTTGCTTCACCGGTGAGCAAGCGATGGTCTCATTTTCAGATCCACGTAGAAATGTAGAAAACCCATTTCTAGTCATCACAGAGGGGTCAGGATCGAACCCAGACCTCTCGGCTCATTCAAGAGACCGAGCCGATACCCACTAGGTCATCGTCGCTTGCATAAATATGTACTTACTAAAATGTGTGTTTTTTGTTACAGGTAATTTTTAATTCAATACCTACTGACGGTAAGGCGCATTTTATGATTTTTGAAATATATCGTTATTGTTGGACTGGACCTTACCTGCGATCGGTTGTACGTTGGGCCCAGGTAGAGCTGGCAGCTGGTTGGGTTGGTCTATGAAAATATATGAAATAAACTGGAGAAGTGATGGTCGGTGGAAAATCTGGGGGGAAGAATGGATGGCCAACTATGGGACGACCATCTCCGTGTCGGTCCCTGTTATGCGGGAGGGGATCAGTCCTCTTGGTGTTTAGAAAGATGGTTAATAGACAATTTTATTATAAATAAAAAAGAGAGGAGTCAAGGGACACCCGGGTGGAACGAAGTGCCTTTCGAGTGAAGGAATTGTAATAAAAAACAAAAAAAAGGTGTAAGAAAAATAATTATTCGGGTAGGTATAAATTTTTTATGATTTTTTATCGATAAAAATCAGAGCATCTCCCGGCGTAAAATAATAAAAAAAAGTCACCGAGATCGGTGGGATTTGAACTGGGGTTTTTTACTAAGCAGTCCCAATAGTGTAACAAAAACAGCTACCGACACAGTGACGTGTCAATCAAAAAACCGCACGGCTTACAACTATAGCAAAACGCGTCGTTTCAACTTTTCATCTTAATTTTTTCCGTCTAGCCCCCTTTCGTAACGCGCGATAAGGAACTACGTTCCAATAAAAATATTCAACAATTACACTACGTTAGCCCAGCGCCACGATAAGTTCGTTTAAAAATATACAAATATATGTATACATATTCACGTCTATATCCCGGTGCAGACATTTATATTCGTCATACAAATTATCTACACCTGGCGGGATTCGAACCCGCGACCGCTGCGTAAAGTGTCCAGTAGCCTGACCACTCGACCAGACGTCTGAAGTAAATAGCGACCAGTCTTCGGCCATTTTAACATAAATATTATCATTGGCGTGAACATTAAAAACCAGCCCAACATAAATTAAATTTGCACAATATTGAACAATGCACTAATAATTTAAATTCACTGTTATACAATTAGCGACATTTCGTTCACAAATATGTCATCATTGCACAAGCAAGTTATTGAAATCCAATTAACGGTATTATGATTACTAATAATTATAATTAAACAATTTATTTATATAATAATTATATATAATATAATTTATTTAAATAATATTGGAGACCAAACCTGGGTAAATCATGTCCACACCTGCAACAAAATATTTAAATATTTAATAAATGTATAATTAAACACTTATATGTCTATGCTAAGCATGCTCCTCGAAATTAGGAGAGGACTCATCAATGCCTAGCGCATATCACACACACTCCTCAAAATCGGACAAGGAGGGGTTAGGCTATGCGTTACCCATCGAGCATAATATAACCGGAATAGAGCAGTAATGTCAAGTGTTTTGTATGAAAACTAATTACGACAAATTTTTGCTGTTCGCGGTTCTGCGTTCTGATTGACTGATGGCGTTGAATCGCTATGACATCAGTGACAAATCACTGACCGGTTTCGTATTTTATGACTCACATTACTTCTTTACCCAGTTATGTGTACTCAATGAATGTACGGTTTGGTGAAGTTCTGGTAACAGAATAAGGTAGGTTTTGTGATTGGCACAATCCATCGTACGTCTCAATACCAATGGATTACTAAAGATCCAGGTATGTTAACGATCATGGACGCTCACCATTCATCATCATCGCTCATCTGCTGATCCTAATTGATACTCACAGCACAGTTTGCTGGTGAAGCAGTCGACTTCCACGTTGATGATGTTGGCGCTGATGACCTCGTAGCACACGCACACGCGGCACTGGTCCCACGGGTGCTGGAAGGGCTGGTTCGGGGGGTACGGGCTGCAGGACTGATCTGCATCAGAGTTCAAAAAATTATCGCAAGACACTGAAAACGTCGAAGGAGTAAAAAGTGTTCATAATAAAGGAACTGATTAAATTTCACCAAGAATTTAAAAAAAGAAACGACTTCAAAAAGGAGAAGGTTCTATGTTCGACTGTACGTATATTCCTTTTTTTAATGTATGTTCACCGATTTCTCCGTCAATTATGGATCGATTTTCAAAATTCTTTTTTAAGTTTCTTATTGAACGTCTTGTTTAAAGTCAGTCTGACAATGGTAGCCCACTGAGAAGAACCCACTAAACAAACTCAGTGGAATTATTCTAATAAATGTATTTTTTGAAGACACTTTCAACTATCGATCCAATTGACATACAACCCTATTATGTATTTTAAGCCTACTTCAATACCTACCTTGTGCAAATATCTGTTACTAGTTTTCAACCAACAAACATACACATAATATTAATTGTTATAAAGATTGAAATTAACCTTTGTGTAATTATAAAATGCAGATGTTTTGGGAATTTATCGCCCCGGGGACTTTCGGTCTAATTAAATATTGTTAACTTGACATCGATAAAGCCTTTGTTTACGTGTTTTTAGCCACGGACTGTTAGCTATAATACGCTTAAAATAGAAATAGAAATGGCATATTTTAGTAGCGGATAATTAAGGTATTTTTGTCTGTCTGTACATGTCTTTGTTGTTAATTATCTTATTTAACTAACACCGATGTTATTAAGGGGCGATGTTTGTGAATTTGTATGTACCTATGTTTGGATACTTTTTGTAGCTATCTATTTGATTTCAAAATTATTTTATTAAATGATACGATATTACTGAGTGACATCCTACTAACATTATTAACGCGAAAGTTTGTATAAATATTTGTTACTCTTCAAATTATAAAGCTATGCAAGAGGGAGAGAGAGCGAGAGAGAGGGAGAGAGAGAGAGAGAGAGAGAGAGAGAGAGAGAGAGTAGATAGGTTTACTTACGTGGTGACGGGCCTGGTAGAGGGCTTGGTGGTAGAGGTCCTGGAACCGGCGCCGGTGGCCAAGGTACTGGAGAATTAGAAGAAATAAAAAATGCTTTATCCTTGCTAAATAAAGACCTTTAGAGGCAATGTAGCGCGCTTTGATAGATCTCACCGCAGGAGGACTTTTCTGGAGCCTCCTATGTAGCCTGGTGAACTGTTTTATCCCGACTGGATAAAAAGTTAGTAACTATAGAGCTGAAAGGCTCCGCGTGCTTTAGGGTCATTTTTCAGACCGAAAGTGGCGTATTTTGGAGGAGACCTTTCTGCTAGACGTCTTCCCAATAGGTAATCATATTGGAAGGGAAACCTTAGGCTTATCAACTGTTATAGTGGTACATCTTAACAATAAAAACTCTCATGGTTAAATCAAGCGTCAGATATTTTCCAACTACATGGTTATTGGATGGGTATCTATATTTCTATACACACCGTGTGCCATCTCTATAGGCACTGTGTCCATACGATAGAATTGGCAGTAAGCCTGGATAAATGACGAGTATTGAGACTGAAGATAAGCCTGGCTAATACCTTTGCTCAAATAGAAAATCTTGGCCAGTACTGGAAGAAATATGGAATAGCTGATGGTCCTTGTAACCGGATAATCAGTACTTCATATACCACAGGTGGGAGGAATGCGATGCTGGGGTACCACCATCCTGCTTGTATTTTACTAACAACTTCTGTGTTTCGGAAAGGCAGACAGACAGTGGCAGCAACACAGTTGCCTGGGTTATTCCCACTTGTTTAAGTTCATGGTGATGCTACATTATTATATTGTTCAGTATTGTACAGTAAAATAATATCTGGCATAAAAAATAAAAATATAATAAAAACATACGTGGTTCTGGTTCCACCGGGAAAGGATCTGGTCCCACGGGGAACGGTTCCGGTCCCACGGGGAATGGTTCCGGTCCCACAGGGAATGGTTCCGGTCCCACGTGGAATGGTTCCGGTCCCACTGGGAACGGTTCCGGTCCCACGGGGAATGGTTCCGGTCCCACCGGGAAGGGTTCTGGTCCCACAGGGAACGGTTGTGGTCCCACCGGGAATGGTTCCGGTCCCACTGGGAACGGTTCTGGTACCGGGTACGGAGATGGTAGCGGTTCCACTGGTTCTGGTATTATGATCGGTTCCACTTCTGGAAAATTAGAATTTTAATACAATAATATATCTTACTATGGTTTTATCAACTCTTTCTTTGACGTCTTTGCCTGCCCAGGTGAAATTTTTTGATTGATTTTAAACTTACTTTGAGCTAGAGACTTATGAATAAAAATATTCATGTCAGTAGAATTCTTTGGTCTTCTTTTCTGTTTTTGGTTTCATAATTATTTTCATTAAGTTTTTAAATTACTAGACACCACGTTAACCTCGTCCTGTGGATAGCTTGTAAGTAGGTACTAGTGTTACGGATACTAGGAACGGAAACAAATTTGAAAAATGTTTATAAATACACATCTGATTCTATGATCCGGTGCAGACATGTATACCCTTCATACAAATGATCTGCATAGCACTCCTATATAAGGATCTTACCGCACTCAGGGTCCGGTTGGCACAAGACCTCCTGTCTCGGCACTCCGTAGGAGACCTCCACAGCACACACGCATATCTTGCATGCATCGGCTGGATGCCGGAAGGGTACGTTTACAGGCAGCCCAGCGCATATTTCTGGAAGAATACAGGTTCCCTTAAAAACTGGACAGAATTAGTGATGTTGGGATGGAGGCATGCTTACCAGGAATGATAATCAGATCATCGACCCATATGTGTCACACTGCTATACGAGGCTTTTTGAAACAAGGAGGGTATATATAGGCCAAGGTCTCTGATACCCTTAGGGGTAACTGAGGACATCAGTTACCTACGCGTTATCCTGATGCGGGGTTGCGCAACACACACCCTCAAAGACTGAATCTAATTTCATTGGGCATGTAGGTTCCTCACGTTATCCTTCACCCGTGAGCAAGTAATGTTCTCCTGGTTCACTTTCTACTGGGAAATTTTGAAAAAAAAGTCTACGTTAACAGAAATATAAAAAATATTTCCAAGGGACATTCATTTTATGATAAGACCTTTTTGGTTTTGAGTTAAAATTCCCATAATTCCTAGATTATTGCTCTGGCTGGATTTTAAATGGCATAAACCTTACCTGGTTCAGGTTGTGGCTCTGGTACGGGCACTGGGTCTGGTATCGGTATAGCTGCGAATTAAAGATATAAATACTAGATACTAATATTTTAAAGAATGTGTGAAGTAATTTTTGAATCGCATCCGAATTTAAAAAGTTTTTCGCCAGTAAAATGATATGACCGAGTGACACAGGCTGTAAAATAATCGTTTTTAATCCGGATCAGGGATGATATGGATATGTAATTTCGGATACGGATTCGGATACGAATTATTACATTATATAAAATAGAAAAATATTGTCGACATCCTAGTCTAGAAAGTGGTAATGCTGTCCGCATTAATATTTGAAATCCCACAGCTTTTATAAAATTAGATGGAAAGTCTTGTGTTTCAGCCACACAATTTATGAATTTCTTTTTGTTTTATTACTTTCATCCCAGGCACCTTTTTTTAAAAGAATCTGTTAGTGACAACTGTTTTTACTCTCTTGTTTATGTCAGCCGTTTGGGTGTTTATTGGTTATCTTTTTCCAATAACAAAAGTTATTCGTACCACTGTGTTATTTAAGATGAAGTTTTAGTGATTTAGTGCCACCTCCTTTCCGTAAAAAGTTTTTACCACACTGTTTACATTTTGCGGAATTTACATTCACTGGATTAAAAAAAAAACAAATTACACTAGACTTTCTTTGAGTTTAAATAACTAAGTATTCGTAAAATAAAATTGCTGACTTGTTATGACTAAACAACAGAAAAAAACAAACAAGGCAAAAAACGCGCGCGACTTGTGTCTGCTTTCATAACTCCGCCCCTATCCAAAATGATCCGAAACTTTTATATTAGATTCGGTTACGGATACGGATAGATTTTTATATTGGATATCCGATAGTTTCGGTTACGGTTACGGAGCTCCTTTACATCCCTGATCCAGAAAAAATGGACGGATAGACGGCTGTAAATCCAACTTAACACGGGCGAAGCTGCGGGCAACAGCAAGTTGCCAATGTAAAGAATGCTATTACTATACGAGTAGGAGAATGTTTCTTGCATATTTTTTACAAATACAAATGATACACAAAACACATTCTGTTAATTTTTTTAACAACCCTTCACATTATTTTAGTTTCTTTTTAATGTTTTCTTTGAGCTGACTTCTAATATCTTTAAAAACCTGGGTAAGGTAGGGAAAAGAACTAGTAAATAAAGATCTTAACAACTTACGAACTGGGAGGATTTCTGGTTGTGGCTCTGAAAGAATATAATTGGTTTAAATACATTGTATTGTATCATCAGTCCATTTTCTTCGGACAGACAGACAGCTAAGAAGATCGGATGCTAGGAACGGCCAAAGATCAGGACATCCAGCTCTACCTCCCTCTTCCTGAACGTGGTCAGCGTGTCTATGCTGTAAACAGCACCCTCTTTATTTCCACTGCTGGACACAGGACTCTTCCAATGAACGGAAAAACAGCCGGCCTCTGCACGTAGGCTATCTAGCATTTTCTCCGTCTAAATGTGGCCATTCAAGAACCCCATATACCTATGGACATGTCAGCTCTCTTCACCTTCAGGGTGCCTATCCTGTTTTTAATCATCATCCCTTTTCATGAATACCAAAATGTGACTGTTGTGTACCAGATGCACCAGTGGTGGAAGATCCTCCACTACTTGCATCCTACACGCTTCTAGTCACCTCAAATTCAATGTTTTCCTAATATTACAGTATCCAGAAAAAAACAAATATCTGTCGGCATCACTCTTGATTGATATTGAATATTCATGGGTTTACAATGTTATGTTCGCATACATTTTAAAAGCTTTGCTTCTATTTTTTCATTGTTACCAGCTGATCAAATATATAAATAAAAAACCAAGTATTTTCACAATTCCAGAAACAGAATCGACTTTCTTTTTTTCACAGGACTCGAACTGATCCAATTATTGACGAAGGTAGAAAGGTATTTCGAATAGAGAGACATCAGGAGACCTCAGACCCTTGACCAGGCTTTCTTTTTCCGAAACACAGCAATGCTGTTTCACGGTATAAATATGTAGAAGGCACAGCGCCTCTCTTCCACTGGTAAATGTACTCACGGCATTGTGGGTTCTCCTGGCATACGACCTGGATGTCTGGCCTGCCGAAGTCGTTGAGGACCCTGCTGCAGACGCACACCTGGCAAGGGTTCACAGGGTTCTGGAACGGAGTGTCCGTTGGCAGCGGATCGCAGGACACTGTAACATAAGGGACGACTTACCACTGAACCGCCAGTTTTTCTCTGTGGGTTACAAAGGTGGGCTTTGGAGCCTACTGAGTTGAAGTCACTTATTCATAGGCATATCAAGAACCTGTGGATTCAATTGATGTGATGCTACTATGTGAGTGCATTCACGGAATTTGAACCCGCGTCATCTGTGTCCCTTAATCTCTAGACCTCTACCACGCTACAATGTCTCTAGCCGCTTGACTTTCCCAATTTTAGTGACATTCTCATAGAGAGAGATTCTCATCTTCTTAAAAACTTCGAATATACCAAGTCTATCAAGAGGAATCTGATCCTCTGTAATATCCTTAAAATGTCTTGGATGAGTTGATGCGAAAACTTTATGATATGATTAATGATTTCAAAGTTTTGTCTGTCTGTCATCAATATCCGTAATCATCAGGATCTTGATCCTGTTGCATTTTCCATCAAACATTTGCTGGTGACATTCGAAGATTCGACCTCTATGCTTCCATTCCGCCTTGATCCTACCTTGTGACTCTGGCGGTGGGAGCGGTGGCAGCGGCTTCACTGGTGCTGGCACCACGGGATTTGGGTTCTGGCAAGTGTTGCAGCTAACGCAGTGCGGCACCAAGTAGCGGCCCTCCAACAAACAAGCGCAGACCATGCACTCGTGTTGAGGGGTCCATGCGGTGTGCATCTCCCCCTCCGCCGAGCATTGAAGGAAGTCCCTTCCACCTAGAAAATTAAAAATTACCTCAAAGATTCTTCAAGATTTTTGTCACAGACGAAGATCTCTTATTTACGTTTTTCAATAACTTTTGTAAGGATATAATGGTATTAGAATGTACAACTTCTAGTTGTACAGGCGAACGGGCGGACGAGTCTGACGACAAGTGGTCAGCGTCGCCCATGAGCATTAAAAGTTCACCTGGGACTGACACAGACAACGCAGCCTGAGACGTCTCGGTTACACAGATAAGCTGTTTCCCAGCACAAATAAGCCAGATGGTAGTACCAATGCAGACGAAAGCGACACTTCCCTCCCACCGGTAAAACAGTCAGTAGACTGAAGACTCTCATTTGCCTCCTTGAAAATGAGTAGAATTATGGCTGATGGCAGTAATTACCACAGCTTAGAATGCTGTGAAAGTTGTGGTTGTCAGATTACCTATGACGGGAATGTATGGTCAAAGCTATGGGAGGATAGGTTTATGGCCCCACCATGGTTCAAGACTTGTTGTGGCGGTGGGCTCAGTAGCCTAAGGTGAACCCAGCACCTTGGGCGAAGCCAAGTAAACTAAGGGGATTGCTCTTCGTGCCCCTCTTATAAGAGCAATGGACTCAAGAGTAGGGAGGGACAAGGGGCGTGGATGGCACTGCTTCGACGTGGAAAAGGGAAAAAAGGACAGGTTAATGTGCTGATGTGATCCTACTGACATACCGAAAAAGCGTATTTTACGGTGAGATGAGCCCAAATTGGCTCTGGAGTTAGGAGCGATGCTATCCTGAAATGTAATGTATCTAAGATTAAATTATAATTTAATTAGCAATAATCCCGCAAAACACGCAGTCTTTACTGCAAATGTGTGAGTGCACGCATATGCATGCATATAGCACCGCCCTCCTTTCCCACACTGCATATGCGTACACTCGCATGCGTATACCCCACATGCACCACAACCATAGTTAAAGACCACCACCACACAATCTACGCACGTTTCGCCCCGACACCGAGGCATCCTCAGGATGTAGACTCTACGATTAGCAATCGTTAAGTGACGTGCAGGCCCAAACACCCGCCTTATATTAGCTGGTTCCCCCACTACCCCCACCGAATAACCGTATTATGGGAGAATTCGTTAAATCGGTTTGGTCATTCAAAAATGCAATCGATTTATTATTTTTATGTTTTATTATTTCGAGTTGTTCCAACACACTTAGTCGAAATCCCTTGTCGCATTTGTGTAAAACTTGGAACGTATGGTTGCTACTAATATTATGTCCTGTCTCTAGTAGATGTTTTGCAAAATGGGATTTTTGAGGCTGGTCGTTCCTAAACGCTGAGATATGTTCTTTATATCTAGTTTCGAAATTTCGTCCAGTTTGGCCTACATATACACCGTTACACTGTGAGCATTTTAATTTGTACACACCAGATGAATATTTGCAATCTATTTTGTCTTTGTTGTTACAAATATTTCTTAATGTATTATTTGTCCTGTAAGCAACATGGACATCAAAATTTCTCAGCGTCTTAGCTATCCGTTCAGATACCGGTCCCATATAGGTCAGGCTGGATTTATAATTGTTAACTTCTTTAATTGGCGGCACTGCATATAAATATTTCATAGTGAATTTGTTTTGTGTTTTATTTATTATATTCCTAATCACGTGTGAGCTGTATCCATTAGCATGAGCAATATGGTGAATTATGTCCAGTTCTTTTTTATAGTTTTCTTTCGTAAGTGGTACGGACATTAATCTATGAACGTAACTATGAAAAGCCGCGAGTTTGTGTTGCCAAGGGTGACATGAAGATATAGGTATGGTTGCATCGGTATATGTCGGCTTACGGTAGATGCCAAAAACATGCTTGTTATCATTTTTAGTAATCGATAAATCGAGAAAGTTTAAAGTGTTGCCCTCCTCCAATTCTACTTTAAACTTGATTTTCGCATGTTTTTTGTTGAGATCTCTTACGAATACATCAAACTGTCTTTCCGTACCCGTCCAACATATAATACAATTTGCAGTAAAGACTGCGTGTTTTGCGGGATTATTGCTAATTAAATTATAATTTAATCTTATATAATGGATTTCCGCAAAGTAACGCCTGATTCTATTAACTATGTAATGTATCATTGATCTCAATGTCTTACCCGGCAGCAGATGCGGTAGGATGTAGCGGTTTCTTGGTATCGGCCGTGAGTAGCCCCCTGCAAAAGATTACAACTGTTAAGATTACAAAAGTATTTCTTGGTGGTAGCAAAATTGTCCTCTATAAGTTCCACTCCTAGGCACTCTTTCTTTAAGAAAGAAACACCTTCAGAGACTTTTCTTTAGACGTGTTTTCTTCTTAGTTACTTAGTACTTTTTGGTTCTGTTTCAACACAGGTTTTTTTTTTCAATTTGTTACCTGACTACGGCAAAGCCGAAGCAGGGGTTATATTTTTAGTAGTCTATGTATCTCATACAATCTATTTACAGGTAATCTAAACCACTTATCCGATTTTGATAGATGAGGTGTTGATTCGTTGTTATATTGTATTTATATTTTTTGTTCTCGGTACAAAAATTTTATGCTTTTTACTTGTTAACTATTGTATCTAAGTATTTTAAAAGGACTGTCGTTTAGTGGCAGAAATATGCAGAATAATGAATAGAATTTAGTTCTGGGTAATTCAATCTAAATGTTAAACTTATCTGAAATCTAATAAATGTATTTTACCTGCGAAGGGGTTGACGACCTCATATTCTGCAACAAAACAACAAAAACTTACGTAAACTATACGTGAACATGAGTCTCCTCGAAATCAAATGAGGAAGGTATCAAACCATGCCGCCTGTACATTGGTCCAATGCTTAAACTCACATTGTTTTATAATAAGTATTAAATCATAGATGAATCTTAGGGTACTTAGAATAAATTGGTAACATAGATATCTGACATCCCTAGACGAGAAAGAAAACTTAATAGAGCCCAATAAAATACCTAAATGTAGTATTTCGTACTGACTTTCAATTGCAACAGGCAGCGGATTACTTTCGATATTTTTTTCACCGGTATCTATACTTTATTAAAATTATATTAATATTAAGAAAGGTCTATTTACAACAAAATGGACACCTAAATGGCTTTTGACGTTATAAATCGATGAACGCCGGATGCACGCACGAAAAAGCATGACTCATTGTCACGTTCCTCCTGAGCCGAGCGCGTAACCAAGAGTTTCATATCCAAATCACATTTCACTCAAATCCACGTGCATAACTTCATTGCAATCTGCTCAGCAGTATTTCTCGTTAACTCTAAAAGTTACGGACAAATATGTGAAATAAAGTTCATATATAACGAAATTTCTTTGTATTTACACTCTAAAATAACATTAACATGATATATGTCCTGCAAAAGGCAAGGAAAATATGCACTTAGAGAAAGGAGATATTTTATAGCATTATAAATTTAAGGTAACAATGGCAAGCGTGTAAGTTTGTTGGGGAAATTAATTTAAACGAGTATAGTAATTTTTACATCTAAATAGTGATGGAACTTGCATGATAAGTCTTCTTACACCATACAGGGTATGCGCCCTATATGTATTACTGGGTATATGTATACCTCCTCGAAATAACGCGAGGAATGATGTAAGCCTTATCGCAATATAACAATTCTTACCTGCGCCTGACTTTGAGCTTACACCATCTTGGGACAGTTCTTGGTTTTCAAGACCCTCAGAATCTGGTTCACGTGACTGTCGAGCCCAGGATCTAAGGATACAATAATCAATATATACTCTATATTTTACATTACAGTTTTTCCTGTGAAAGTCTTCCTTCATACAAAATCAGTTCGATTATATACACGTTCTTTTAAAGATACAAAAAAGAAAATAATTTCTCTCACATATGATTTGTGCAAATTCTGAAAATACTTTCGACATATCACAAAAAGTAGAGTGAATTTATGGATTCTGATCGATTACAAGCCTTTTGCAACTCCATTCAATAGACACTAAACAAACGGCCATTTCCTTTATGGTATTTAGTAGTTTTGACGTTCAATAATCTTCAATGCTTTTTATGTTTGTTCAAATTTACTTTGGTCGATGTAAACCAACCAACAAACACTATTTTCTGGACTAGTCGTTTCTGCGTTCATCAAGATGAAAGCCCATGAAATCTAAAACGTTAGTTTCTAAAGAAAATTAAAGTGTTTGAACCATCTGCAATCGTAATTGGATTGGGGTTAGCCGAGGATGCGACACTAATTCAGAATTAGTGACCCCGTATCGTGAATATTGTATGAACCTGAGAGAACCATCCAGTTGATGTGTTACATTGAAATCGGGAGGATCTGGTTGCGATTTATCAGAAGAATATTTTTAAAGCGAAAGTAACTTTTGTTTCTAGACAAAAGCTGGACATAGGCTCATTAATCATATATACATATATACTCATAAATATAAGGCTATATGAATGATAAAAATGTAATTAACACAATATCAATACCAGAAATAAAAATAAACTTGCTGTGCCCAGCTCAAGGCTCCATAGAATTAGTAACTCCTTTACGGGTATATATTATAATTATATTATAGAGTTGTCAATTTATAAAGTTAAATCCCTGGGTCCCTCCCGTGACCATGGTTGCTGTAAAGTATCCGAAACGTCGGGCTTGTAAAAATCTTAATAAACCGCGATAAAATCCGTAAAAAATTGTTTTATTATAATAAAGTTAAAACTATTACAAAACAGAAACGAATATCACAATTCTATTATATTTCTTTTTTTTTATCTTTAAATCTATATTATAATCATGTACATTGGCAAAGGATTATATAAATAAATTGCTCTAGATTTAGATTTAAGTGACTTTTGAAGAGTGAAATAATGAAAAATGATTACACTTAAAAAAATGATAGGAACCCAGCAGCGTTTCTTGTGGAAATCTGCTCTGACATGGGCGTATTGCGAATCCTCGTTATAAAGTTTTGAAGTTTTTTTTATCTTACCCCAGGCTATGCCCTTCGTAGCTGGCTTGGGCTGAAGCTTCTGAATGTGCCTGAGCAGCTCCCAGTCCACTTGACAGTGCATTTGCCTGTGCATTTCCCTGTCCCAGTCCATTTGACAGTGCATTTGCTTGTGCATTTGCCTGTGAATTTCCCAGTCCATAGCCTGATCCATCTGGTCTTAGGGCCACATTGGGACCTGATTGGGATGGAGACACTAAGTAATTAGGGAGTTGGTCAGATGATAAAAGAGAATCATATAGGTACTGTGACCCGGAATTCACTAGTGCACTTGACTCTGAATTTGCCTGTGCATTTCCCAGTCCTACTGCATTTGCCTGCGCATTTGCCTGTGAATTTTCCGGTCCATATCCTGATCCATATGGTCTTAAACCCACATTAGACCCTGATTGAATTGGATGTACTAAGTAATGATTGTTACTCGAGTCAAGAGATCCATATTGGTGTTTTGACCCATAATTTCCTAGTCCATTTGATTGTAGATTTGCTTGTGCATTTGATTGTGCGTTTGCCTCTGCACTTCCCAGTTCACTCGCTTGTCCATTTGACAGTGCATTTGCTTGTGCATTTGCCTGTGAACTTCCCAGTTCATTTCCTAGCCCATATTGTTTCAATCCCACATTAGACCCTGAATGACCTGGATACACTAAGAAATCAGAGAGTACAGGCATTTGATTAGGTGATTCAATAGAACCATATTGGTACTGTGGCCCAGCATTTCCTTGTGCGCTTGACTCTGCAAATGCTTGAGCGTTTGCCTGTTCATTCCCTAGTCCACTTAACTGGGCATATGCAAGTGCATTTGCTTGACTTTCGCTCTGGGAATCACCCTGTCCACTGATATGTCTTCGATTTACATCTGTCTTTGAATTGTCTAATGGACCTAACAGTTCCTCTACTAGATGTTCATCTGGTACAGCTTCACCTTCTAGTGCTCTTGTAAATCTTACCCTAAGAGATCTTTTGAAGGCTTGATTACCTGAAAACATTTAATTAGTGTTACAAAAGTAGTATTTCGCTATGAATCTTATATATCACAAGATACACCTGTGATCGGTCTGCGATTGCTCTAGTATAGTAGTATTTCTGTCTTTTGATAAGGCAGGTTAGATAGTACCTAATTAACGAAGGTCTAAAACCGAGAGTAAGTCTCGGATATCTTACGTCTTAGGATACGCAACTCATGAATGAATTGCATGTTAGAGTTAACTCCTCTATGTTTTTGATCAATACTCCACTCACCCTCAGGCGACCCGTCTGCTGGTACCCAACTATAAAAACTTGATAGCAATTAACTACCAAATAATTGTAAGAGATTGCCATTGCTGCGTTGTAGCTGAATTGTGCCGGCACGACCTCTTGTTTACATAATACCGGCGTTAAGTGACAGCTATGCTGTTGCACTTCGAGCGGGTTGTGAATTTCCGGTGATCCATCGAGGGGATAGGGAAAAGAAGTGCAATGCATCGGCATAACCTCTGGTTCTACGGACGTCTATGAGCGTCAGTAGTCACCATAAGGCTCCGACTGCTCAGTTGCTCCATTATTCCATAAAAAAACTCTTAGACTATCTTTGTTGATTACTTTTCATAAAAGTAAACTAGTTAAGGGGATCACGCAACTACTAGTCATTTCCTAAAGTTGTGTTCACTTACGTCTACACTCTACGTGAATTTATACACGCCTATCATGCAATAGACCTTAAGAGTGTTTATTTGTTTAATTAAACTTACTTCATGAACTACTATTAGGTAGGCTTTGAAGCTATTTACTTAAAAAAATATACTTTAAGTTTCGTGAAACCGCGGGAAACGTGTATTTAATATGATATTTTTGATGTCAACATCTTTCAAAATATCAGATTACTTGTCACCACAGAAATTATAAATCTATTAAACCTCTGAGGTCTTAACTGACAGACTTGGTGATCAAACTTATAACTTATCGTTTGGCGTCGGGGGAAAAAAATACTCCTTTCCAAGAATCAAAATAACAACTTAGACAGTCAAGTCCGTTGTATTTTTAGGATTAGTGAAAAATACACGAGAGAAGTTTCCGGGACATCTTTTCCCTGATTGTGTGCCACATTTAGTTTCTAACTTTTATTACTCTCCAACTTTCGTCAGTCTATTTTCGATGTATTGATTTTGAGGACATTTTGACACGAATGTGAAAGGAATTCATAGGAACTAGAGAATATGTTCGAATGAAACTATGTATTCAATGTTCTATCAGTTTGGACCCAACTGTTTTATAAAATAGTCAAACCTTGAAGAAAGAGTTTTGACTGTATAATATGCTAACCCTTTGCCAGAGTTGTCTATGACAACAGACAACAATAACAAGACAATATAATATGTACTCTATTTCGAGACGGTTTAAATGTCGTGAATATTTGAAAATATCATTTTCATCGTAATACGAGTCTGACCCTAATACAGTTTTACAGAAATAGGCTATAGGAGGGAATCGAACCCGGAATCCATAAAGTAGCTACAATTTAATCACATTTTCCTTCAGTTTAGATAGCATTCGTGCTTATTATATTCCAAAATTCTATGCAGTGTTTAAGTTAATTATTTCACGTAATACAGATTAAATTCGATAAAAACACAATTTCTATTTACCCAGCTTCACTTTCAAGTGGATTGTTTAATTATTTATCTCAATACATTTTTCCGTTTCTCCCGAATTCACCGCTTCAGTAGTTTCCGTCCCCGCTGGCTACGCTCTGCCCACCGTTAACAAAAGAACTAGGACTCCAACCGATATGAAAGACTTTTTCTAGTGCTAGTTGGGTTGCTAAACTAAATAGAACCTATCATGTTCAAATTATTTACACGTAGTTTTATGCGTTTATATATTATGAGGGCGATATTATTGTAGGAATATCAATTATATGGACTATCATTAGTTCTGAAAAAACAAAAGAAGGAGAAGATGAAAGTATAAAGACAAGAGGCAGATGATCTGATAGAAAGTAGTCAAAGTAATCTATGAAAGTAGACAAGTATTCCTGTGCTGCCTGTGCTACACTGAGGCGTAAGATGTTGAGGTGCCAGAAATTCTGTAGTGTAGTGCCATGCCATGGGCCGGCACGACCGGGGTGGTACCTCTGGCTCATATAATACCGGCGTCAACACCTGTGCTGTCGCGTTTCGTGCAGTTTGTGAGTTTCCGGTGGCCTATTCGGGGGGATAGGGAAAAGGAGGGCAACGTATCTGCATAACTTTTGGTTGTGCGGATGTCTATAGGCGTCGGTAGTAGACTCCGACTGCTGGGTTGCCTTCTAATAACATACAAAAAAATGGGCGGGCACAGCACATCCCCTGGTATATATATCTATGTTCTTTATAATAAAAGAATCAGTCATGAAACTTACCGGAATATGGTTTAAGCACATTTTTACAGCTAACGCCACACAAAAGGAACGCGAGGAAGCAAATGCTTCCTAAAGCATTCCTTTGCATCTTACGTTAAAATACCAAATTTTCGTCTTGTTCTTGTCAAACACTCGGTCGCTGCTGGAATTTTGAACTGCACCAATCTCTTCTATGGTCCATCCTTTAAATACTTTCCCCCATTTTCCACGTTGCGAATCGATTGAATTAATTATTGTTTTAATTTGCCACGGCCATGTTTAATTTTGATATATCAGCTGTAAACGTCAATCTTAATCATGGCATGAAGAGTTGATTGGAGTTAGTATTTGTTGTTTGATAGGAGGGAAAATTTATTTAAAAAAAAATATTTAAGACGAGTCACTGCAGGCGAAACGGGAAAAAGGGTTTGCTAACTCAAATTATTTAAATACTTACTATTAAATAACGGTCTCCCGAAAAATATCAGAGACACCTAAATATATTGTCTAAAGGATGTGCTAATTGGTTGCAAGATAACATGTACTTTACTTGATCATAAGAATATCAGAGATATCAAAGATATTGTCTAAAGGATGTGCTAATTGGTTACAAAATAGCATGTACTTTACTTGATCATAAAAATATCAGAGACAACTAAAGATATTGTCTAAAGGATGTGCTAATTGGTTACAAGATAACATGTACTTTACTTGATCATAAAAATATCAGAGACAACTAAAGATATTGTCCAAATAATGTGCCTATTGGTTACGGAATAACATGTACTTTACTTGATCATAAAAATATCAGAGACAACTAAAGATATTGTTTAAAGGATGTGCTAATTGGTTACGAGATAACATATACTTTACTTGATCATAAAAATATCAGAGACAACTAAAGATATTGTCTAAAGGATGTGCTAATTGGTTATACGATAAGATGTACTTTACTTGATCATAAAAATATCAGAGACAACTAAAGATATTATCTAAAGGATGTGCTAATTGGTTACAAGATAACATGTACTTTACTTGATCATAAAAATATCAGAGACAACTAAAGATATTGTCTAAAGGATGTGCTAATTGGTTACAAGATAACATGTACTTTACTTGATCATAAAAATATCAGAGATATCTAAAGATATTGTCTAAAGGATGTGCTAACTGGTTACAACATAACATGTACTTTACTTGATCATAAAAATATCAGAGACAACTAAAGATATTGTCTAAAGGATGTGCTGATTGGTTACACGATAAGATGTACTTTACTTGATCATAAAAATATCAGAGAAAACTAAAGATATCTAAAGGATGTGCTAATTGGTTACGGAATAACATGTACTTTACTTGATCATAAAAATATCAGAGACAACTAAAGATATTGTTTAAAGGATGTGCTAATTGGTTACGAGATAACATATACTTTACTTGATCATAAAAATATCAGAGACAACTAAAGATATTGTCTAAAGGATGTGCTAATTGGTTATACGATAAGATGTACTTTACTTGATCATAAAAATATCAGAGACAACTAAAGATATTATCTAAAGGATGTGCTAATTGGTTACGAGATAACATGTACTTTACTTGATCATAAAAATATCAGAGACAACTAAAGATATTGTCTAAAGGATGTGCTAATTGTTTACACGATAAGATGTAATTTACTGGATCATAAAAAATCCTGGAAACATGGTAAAATAAAAACTAAAACGTATAATTTACTAATAAAATATGTAAGTTTATACATCATCTTTATATGGAAATATTTAATTTTCAATATTACAGAGAACGTGCTATATTTTTTTTAACTTATGTCCTATTTTTTTTATTCTTTATCTCAAATAAATAAGGCACAAGCTCCGCGTATTTGTCCGAAAATTGCAAAACATATCAAAATTTACACCTCAATAATTTAAAAAAATGTAAAAATACGATTGGTTTTTTGGGGAATATTGTGTTAAAACATAGTAAAAACATTTTCAGTTTTTTATGAGTGAGTTAAACTGTCTTTGTTGAATGTTCCTTGGTTAAATATTATTTCAAATCAACTCTTAATGTAATGTTAAATTTAGTTCCATTATTACTAGTATGTGAGCGATGGTGGTCTTGTGTCCATACACACGCTCGGTCTCTCGAGTGAGAGGTTCGGGTTCGATCCGGACCCTGTGATGCCTTGAAATAGATTTTTCTAAATTTCTACGTGCACATGAGATTCTTGCTCACGGGTGAAGGAAACATCGTGAGGAAACCTGCATGATGAGATTAAAAGTATTATAAGGTGTGTGAAGTTCACCAACTCGCATTGGGGCAGCGCATCAGTACATATTAGGGCACTATGGCCCAAAAACCCTTCTCGCCAGATTTCGAGGAGGAGACCCGTGCCCAGCAGTGGTACATATAATTGATTTTTTTTATGTTAGTTGCATAGGCAAACTGACAAACTTGCCACCTGGTGGTAAGTGGTCGACGTCGCCCATGAACATAAACTAGTTTACCTGGAACGAGCCCAGGCAACTCATCTATGTGTTGCCTATCCTGAGACATAAGACGTTAAGTCTCGGTGCCAGTAATTACACTGCCTGTCTTGCCCTTCTCTCCGAAACACAGCAAAGCTGTTTCACGGGAGAAACAAGCAAGATGGTGGTACCCATGCAGCCGGTAGCGCGGCACAGCGCTTCCCTCCCACCGGTAAATTGATAAAAATGATATTATATTATAGTGTAATACCTACTCACGTAGATATATTCATAGTATTAATTCAAAAGAGCTGCTCGAGGTTTAGTATTTTAATGTGCTACAGCCAGACAGAGATTGGAGCGCCTTGTAATTAAAATCGACCCAAATGACGTTACGATGAGCGGTGTGATGCTGTCATGTCAATAATAAAATGTTTCTTTACTTTTTTCTATCTCTCGTTATAGATTTTTATTAATGACGTCACCGCTCTATTCCGGTTATATGTTCGAAGAATGAAGGTTATGATAGCGATGACTATAATATCAGAACTTATTTTGTTAAATTAAAGACATGTTATAACTATTCAAAACGGGTAAAAGAAGGAATTCCCGAACACCCTGTATACCAGTTTCCCTCTTATTACGTAGAGCTCGATATTTCGACATTATCTACGAATGGCTCGGTCACGAGACTATTACACACCACAAAAACATGGTAAATGTCCAGTTTTAAATAGTCTTAATAGTGAAACTATCCTATTCATCATTATCAGCACTTATCCGTCCACTGCGGAACATAGGCCATTTTTTTCGTTACGCCGGCAAATGCTCTGAGACATCTCGCGGGGGAGTGGGTCTTCCTAGATGGGTATGTGGGACTCGCTGCACCCGAAAGGTGGTAAGATGGACGCAGCTCTACCCGGAACCACTAAAACCCGGCGAGTGCTGCCAATGCCGCCTTTGGTAAGGTGCCCGGATCTAATGAGCAAACATGGCACCATGGTCCCTCAAGGGAACGATGCCACCTCCACATAGGGGTTATCCCGCACCACAGAACAACCCCAATGTCGGGACAGTACAATGGGGTGAGGTTCCCATCCTCACTCTTATTATAAGAGGGGTACAAAGAGCAGCTCCTCGGCACAATTTGCTTCGCCCAAGGTATTGGATTCACCTTAGGCTACTGAGCCCCACCGCCACGAAAAGGCTTGAACCGTGGGGTGGAACATAGGCCTCCCTTATAAACGCCAAGACGGCCGATCCTTTGCCACTCCCATCCACCACGGACCGGCCACCGCATGGCGATCGTCTTCCCACCTGGTTAATGGCCGACCAACGCTCCTTCTACCTGAACGCAGCCTATAACTATTGGTAATTTAAAATTTTAACAGCTTTTGTTTCAGCAGCCAAGATGACTACCACTTATCGAACCTTATAAATTATAATATCGATGTATTTGAAAAGGGGTCATGAAATATGATTATTTATGTATGTGTGTGCCATTTTTCAAAGAAAATAAATAATGCCTTGAAATTCCCTTGTGATAAATTGCCTTAGTATATTGCAAGGGAAAAGGGGCAATATAGGAGGGGTTCTGTAGTGGTGTGGGATTTTTTATACTTCTTCCTTTAACATTTTTCAAAAATGTCATTGTTTAAAAGATTTCATGGAAGATACCACACCCTGGGAATAAGGTAGTCCTCCCAGGCATTTAAGGATAAGATGTTAAAATTGTTATAGAATACGTCATATTATTTGAAAAGATTAGTTCCACTGAGTTTGTTTCGCCGGTTAGTGGGCTTGCCTTGGAACCAGTGGTAGAGTCAATTGACGTTCAAAAATATACTATATTGGTACTATCTTGAATATTGTTCTTTGATTTTGATTTGATTCCGTCCACTCTAGACACAGGCTTATACTTACTTTCTTTCCTTCCTTTTTTTATATCATAGGAGGGCAAACGAGCAGTCGAAGCTTTAGACTACCGACGCCCAGACACATCTGAACAACCAGAGATTATGCAGACTTGTTACCCTCCTTTTCCCTATCCCCCCAATGCGCCACCGGAAACTCACAAACCGCACGAAACGAAAGCATAGCTGTCACTTGATGCCTGTTTTATGTGAGCGAGAGGTACCACCCTGAACGTGCCTTTCCAAATCGGCTACATAGCAGCACGGCACTACCTCTTTCTGAACTGAATTCTACTAATATTATAAACATGAAGGTTTGTGAGAATGTATGGTTATAGTCAATATCCTCATTATTTAGATAGCCTTCCTCCTTCTTCAGTTATAATAAAAAAAAATGCGGAGCAAATAAATAAAAATTATCATTCATCGAACTTTAATCAAACAATGGTGCGGACCTATGGTCTGCAGTGAAAAAAAAACTGGGCAAGGTGAGTCTTACAATTTGCGTACAAATTGAAATGTACACAATCACACAATAGTAAATGTTGTTTTACATAATATTAATTATCATTATTTAAAATGATAAGGATTCATACCGAATTATTTTGTATAGCTTTCCAATTACCGCTTCATAGTTTCCCTTTTTTTAAACTATTAAAATAGATATAGTATGTTACCCTTAAGAGATAGGCATATGCCATCGCGGACTTTTCGGTAGACCTATTTAAGATACACAATTCCACCATGCATTATTTTGTTATATCTCAAAGGCAGTGGTTTCTTAGAAAACTCCCAGGCGGCTTATTTTTTCCGACAGTCCCATGGTTACACCTCCGTACTTCCCATTCATTGGAAGTACAGGGATAAATTATTATCGGCGATATTTTATTCTGATGTATAAGCTATGTTATTATAAAGTTTCATTAAAATCCATTTAGTCGTTTTTGCGTGAAAGTGTGGTTATTTGTTATTTGTCTGTCATTTGTTATCCGTTATTGGTTATCCGTTGTCGGTTATCCGTTATCGGTTATCCGTTATCGGTTATCCGTTATCTGTTATCTGTTATCCATTACCCATTATCGGTTATCCGTTATCAGTTATCCGTTACCCATTATCCGTTATTTGTTAATTGTTAATCGTTATACGTTATTTGTTATCAGTTATCCGTTACCCGCTATCCGTCATTCCTTATCTGTTATCGGTTATCGGTTATTCGTTATAGGTAATCCGTTAACCGTTATCTGTTATCCATTATCCGTTATCGGTTATCCGTTATCAGTTATCCGGTACCCGTTATCCATTATTCGTTATCGGTTATCCGTTACCCGTTATAGGTTGTCCGTTATCCGTTATGATTTCGACGGGACTTTCTCTGACTGTTTTTTTTTATTTCATGTTTTAAGGAGTAGAGCAGAGTACCCTACAAAAAATGTGTCCGGTGCGCCAAAAGAAGTTAAAATTAGTCTTTTATAAATCTTAATTACAAACATTTTATAAATATACATAATATATAATATGGGACTAAATTAAAAACTGTATAAAATCCCACTAGTTTATTAAATAAAAAGGGTGATGTAAAGTAACTATTATTTTCATGCTCAAATACTTAATTTTATTAAGGTTCCACGTCACGCGCCAGCCACATGTTGTTTTTATGGTGTCTCGTCCTGCAAATAAGTTTAATTTAAAGTTATTGTACTAAAAATTTTTTTTTTAAGCAGTGACTTCCCGAGGATCTCCGTGCAGTGGCCGGTCCGTGTTGGATGAGAGTGGCGACTGATGGGTCTTCTCGGCGTTCATTGAGGGAGACCTATGTTTAGCAGTAGACGGATAAAGGCTTATCATAATGATGATGATGATCCAGAGGATGTGTTACAGTAATTAAATAGAATACAATTCCAGAAGAATATTTTATGGTTATTATTTGTGATTCAAGATAAGTTCTTTTCTTCTTTTCGTTCTGGAATCATGTCTTAGGAACAGGAGAAGCTCGTTTCATAAAGGAACTGTTTTAAACGGTGATAACTGATGATAAATAAATAATAATAATGCAAGCACGACGTATATGCCTATTTTTATAAGCACCATAAACGTTGACTGAAAGAAAATATAGTTAGGAAACAGTGATAGTAAATACACATAAGTATACCAAAAACTGATAGTTTGTGAACACCGATCAAAAATGAAAGAGAACCTTTAAATTAACAAAATTAAAGAATTATAAGTACTTTGATGGCTAATGTAGTACTTTCTTATGCTAGAAAGTGATTCGTGGTTAGATATAGCTATTAAAATGTCTTACAATGATAGAAATAAGAAAAAAAGAGTTTTTGATATTGAACTAAATAGGTTTTAGGTGGTATATCAAACAATTTTTTAAGTGGTATATCAAACAATTTTATGTTCGATATATGTATGTTATACTTATAAATGTATAAGTTATTTTTAAATTATATCAATAGTTTACTATATTATCTGATCGTTATCATTTAATAAAATTATAGAATCAATTGTTTTTTATATTAGAGATTTTGTATTTACATAATATTAATTAAACCCCTTATTACCCGCTAGAAACAGCAATACTTACGTTGATTAGTAAATCGGCACCAAAATTGCCTCCTTTTTCAATACCTGCGGCCTGTGGACCAGATTGGGATGAAAATACACTGCCACCTAATACATTTAACTCATGGCTGTCTAGGTTTCTGGGTCTTGCAGATATCAGACCCATTTCCAATCCTAAACCTCCGGATCTTGACAAAAATACGTTTGCTGCTGGTTGTACAGATGCCTGAGCGTCCTGTTGTCGTGAATTCGTTAAGTCTTCGCCTAATCTTTTATTGTCGGCCAATTTATCAGATAGGCAAACACTGCGGCGCTTTAAGGCATGCCCATTTTTCCCAAAAACAAACGGCCCTAAAAGCACTCTTTGTTCTGATAATTCTAGATTTGCGGTAGTATCTACTTGTCCTGCTGAATCACTGTTTTCCAATCCAATTACACCTCCATACCTCGTAAAAACTGCATTTGATACGGCGTTTTCTAGGGTTGATCCTTGTCTATTACTCCATTCTCCTAAATTTTGAAATCCTGATAAGCGTACATTTGCTACACTGTTTGTTTGTCCCTTTTGATTGTTACCCATTTCCCTTAAACCACCGTACCCCGACACACCTGAATTTACTATACCACCTGCGTGGGCTGCTGTTTGAGTATAATCTAAACCCTTTAAAACTGCGTGTTCTGATGAAGCTGTATTTGCAGCATCAACTTGGGTAAATAATTGACTATTTCCTAATTCACTTAAAGTTCTGTATCCCGATAAATCTCTATTTGCTGAAGCTTCCGTTTGGGTCAATGACTGACGACTAACGAATCCTCCGAAACCTTCATACCCTGATAAACCTGGTAAGCCCTGATAAACGTCTGCCTGGGCTGGTGATTGACTATCTAATTCATCTAACTCGCCATATCCTGATAAACCATAATTTGCTATTTGAGCCACTTGAGCTGATGGATGACTCCTGGCCCATTCTGACAATTCCCCTAAACCCCATAGTTCTATATTTGATGATGCCTCTGCAGATGCGTCAGAGGATCTGCTGCTAATATATTCGTTGTTTCCTGCTGCAAAAATAAGTGTGATTCTAAGTAAAGTTTGAATGACATAGAATTAAAAATCTTTATTAATTCCTAGACTACAAAATATGATGCAAGAAAAATATTAAGAAGAAACATTTTTTAAAGTGTAAAAATGAGATGGCAAATCTACCAGAATTTGATTTTATTTTGCAAACGTAGTTGTGTTGGTTGGTTTAATTTTATCTGCGAGACCGAGCACCGCTCTATTAGATGTAAAGAATATCAAAACTGTCTTTGAAAGAATGCGTTTTAAAACTATGTTATTTCTTAAAAACTCTACAAATGCACCATTATCATCAGCCTTTATCCCTCCACCGTTGGGATAAAGGCTTAAACGTCAAGACGACTAGTTCCTTGCCACTCGCATTTTGAAATTGAAATTATATTAATCGTAAAAGCTATTTCCGAGATATGACATACTTGAATGAAAAAATCACTTGCTTTCAAAGTTACTTACAACATAGCGGGTCGGGGAACGATTCTACGTACACCAAGTTATAGTTGACCTTGCAGATGAACAGCTTGCACGGAACATTCGGCTCACGGAATGTAACAAATGGCTTTCTTTGTCTGCAATGTTCCGCTGTAAATACAAAGTTTAAATGTTGTAAGTATTAAAATTACCAGAAATCATTGTGTGAGTTAAATATTTGAAATTGACATGTATTTTATCCAAACTTTGAATCATCGAAGATAGAAAGGTAGGTGAAGAGGTTTTTAGGTCAAAGTTTGCCTTTGGAAAAGACTCTCAACCTTATTTCTTAATGGAGTAAAATGTAGATAGGGGATAAAAATTAATGAATACTTAAGTTAAGTTAAGTTAGCTATCTAGCTGTGTTCAGCATCGGATCAGATAAAGATCCTTTAGCGTACACGCAGTGTGAGTCAAAGTATTTACTGTCAAAGATAAATCGACAATATTTTCTGATATTGCTTGAACCATTCCTATTCTTTTATTTATATTAAGTGTTAATTTGATATAATATGAAAGGCGCAATATGAAGAACGTGGTGAAGAAAGGGATTAGTCAATGAACAATGAGTATAATATAATAACTCTATTTAGAAGTAAGTTAATGGATTTTAATTTAAACAGTTATTAAAACGTTCACATATCCGTTCACATATTTGAAAATGATTGTGCAAACATATTTTGGTATACTAAAAGAATACCAGAAATACCAGATTATGTATATACCATCCCAAAAAGCCTTTAGTTTCCAGATTTTGCGTTGTCAGTAGTATACTATGAAACAGATTTATTTACCCTTACAGCCTTTGATTCATTTTAAATTGTGATTTGGGAAATACCATTCGGCGACCTCTGTGGCTCAATGGTTAGCGCGTTGGCACTCAAGCTGGAGGTAGCGGGTTGCAATCCCGCCAGGGAACAAAAAGTTTTCTGTGTTCCTGGGTCATGGATGTGTGTTAAATATATGTATTATATATTAAATATATGTATAGTATAATAGTATTAAATATATTCCTGTTGTCTCGTGGATAACTTACCACGGACCAGATTGACGTGGTGTAAAAGCACATGTAAAATCGTCCAAAAGATATTATTATTATATAAATATTGATTAATGTTTTTATGTATGTATAAGAATTACGTACTTGATACCGATGCTGGAACAATCACGAGTCCGTCTCTGCCCGAGATATACTGGTTACCAGGAGGAGACGGTATAGGTCCGGCAGGAGACGGTACGGGTACGGAACGTAACGGCACGGGTACGGGAGAGGACGGTACGGGTTTGAAAGCAGAAGGTACTGGAGGAGACGGTACGGGTATGGGAGGAGACGGTACGGGTGTGGGAGGTGACGGCACGGGTACGGGAGGGGACGGTACGGGATTGAACGGAGATGGTACGGGAGGGGACGGTACGGGATTGAACGGAGATGGTACGGGAGGTGATGGCACGGGTATGGGAGGGGTCGGTACGGGATTGAAAGGAGACGGTATGGATACAGGAGGGGACGGTAAGGGTTTGAAAGGAGACGGTACGGGTACAGGAGGGGGCAGTACGGGTACAGAAGTAATAATGCGTCTTGACTTCGATACTGAAACAACCCGAAATATTTTGGTAACTAGAAGGAGACGATACGGGTACGGGAGGAGATTGTACGAGTTTTGAGGATCCTCTTACTACTACGGATGCCTTCATTAGGGGAGAGATAGTGCGTTCATTTCTAGTAGTCTCCCTCATGGACAAGGTACAGACACTAATTAAGGAACGTTATAATTTCCAGTAGGAAATATAACTGAACTGGGAACATAACTGGAAATGACACTGCATGACAATGCTAAGGTATCACTGGTTACGCGATGATTGGATATACTGATACAACATGATGATACTGACAAAAATGTATTAGTGTAAAAAAGGCGGTCTTTTCGACTGGTCTTAGCTGGATATTAGTGGCAGAGAATCGTCTTGGCGTACATTGAAAGAGACCTATGAACTGGAGACGGAAAAAGGTTGATGATGATTGGTGTATACTTGTACAACCTCACAGGATCACATTTAAACGCTATAGGTACAAAAGCCTGCAATTTTCTGCAAAAAATATTAAAATAAACTTACAATTTCTCCTAATTGAGATACAACTTAATATGAAAACTTTAAACAAGTCCCAAGTTGTTATATATAAATAATAATAACATGATATACCATTGAGTTGGGGTTTTTAAAGAAATCACTGTTTTACTAATATCTACTTTGTCCCTTTTCAACCCTTCGGCGTTCATTAAATTTTCAAATGTAAGATTCTCTGGGTTTAATTTGTGGTGAGTAGTATTTGATGAAAATACGGCTCGGGATTTTTAGGATCATTTAGGTTGTATTATGTGGCTAAATGGAATCGTAAAAATAGAAGTTCTAATGAAAAGGCAATACGATTGCAAGCCTAATGGCTAATTAGGCTTGCAATCATTGCCTTTTGGATGTATAAAGATGTCGATAATAAGTTATCAATAAGGGATTGGTTGCTCATCAATCTATAAAAATGATATATTGGGATGAGAAGTATAGGAAAAAATATACTTGAATGATGAATTTATTCTTAGCTTGTAAATAAGAAAAAAATTAAAACTAACAATGTAACTTAAGGTTCAACATTAAGGCTTTTTTGTTTTTGTGATCATTCCGTTCCTTATTTCCTTAACTTGCGATATTCGGACCTGGATTCTTCGGCTAAGGAATTCCCAGAGCAAATTCCTATCGCGAGTTAAGGCAAATACATACATCGCAAGCAACGGGTACAGGATGAACATCTGAGGACCAGGCGGCCCATTTGATTCGGAACACAGGCGCAGACATAGTACTTATTACCTTGGACTACGTTAAACATGTCCCCTGGTTGTGAACATTCTTGGCCTGCGAACATAAGTAAATACTTATATATCGTTAAAAGTGCATTATGTTATCCAGAAATATAACTTAGTTTGGCACAAACGTTAAGGCTAGTCGAAAACATTAAGACGATAATTGATGTTGGGTAGATGGTAGCCCTCTCCACCATGGTTTAAGCCTTGTCGTGGCGGTGGGACTTAGCCTAAGCTAAACACAGCACCTTCAACAAAGACAATTAAACCGATGCGGCTGCTCTTTGTACTTCTATTTTAAGAATAGGGGACAAAAGAGCAGGGGGGCAAGGGGCGAGGTTTGCATCCCATTGCACTGTCCCGACGTTGGGAGTCTTTGGTGCGTGGAGAATTCTGTGGTACAGGACAACCCCTGTGGAGGTGACGTAGTTCCCTTGGGGCACTGACTAGCCGTCGAAGTGCCCTGTTGCTGAACAGATCCGAGGCACCTCACCAAAGGTGACATTGGTTGCACTCGTCGGGTTTTAGTAGATAGAGCTGCGTCCACCTTACCATCTTTCAGGCACATTGAGTCCCACGTACCTGGGGAGTCCCCACCTGCCTGGGGAGTCCCCACCTGCCTGGGGAGTCCCCCCTCTTCCGCGAGATGCCTAAGAGCATTTCCGGCGCAAAAGAAAAAAAAAGATTGTAGCTCTCGTTACCAGTACTAACACTGCAAGATTTTCTTTCCTTAGAACAAGCAGGATGGTCTATGCAAGCGTGATCATAGATTCTATCGAGTATACGAATCTTCAAGCCTTGAAAAACTTGATGAACCGTGATAAAATCCATAAAAATAAGTAGTAATAAGTAAATTGTATCGTTACTTTTATTCATTAGTATACATAACGTATTTACCATTCATTGATATGGGGTAGTCATTTGGATTCGGCTGTGTCAGTCCAGGCCAGTCTCCAGAAGATGTGAGTGCAGGCGAAGCATCTGAACTCACGTACCCCGAGCGTTGGCTCTCTGTAATATAATAGTAGGTCAACATTGGTCCCATGAATGGAGAGCCACATGTGAGACTAAAAGTAGCATTCTAGTGGAAAATTTTAAAAAGTTGCTGCACTTTGAACTTATTATTAAAACTATGAACAAGTTGTAGTCAATTCCGAAATACAGAGCTTACCGAGATATCGAGATACAGTATCGAGGTGCAAACATACCGTTTCAATAGATTTAATAATGTCACTGAACTTATGTATCTTCATGCTTCATGTTCAGAACAAGTGCTTAGCAAGGATTTGGGACCCAAAGAACTGGCTTTATTATTAGCCAAGATACCAAAAAACGCAGTCTCCGACCAACCTAATGCCATCGACCAGAGGTTTGTGTATTATTACCAATATGAGAAAATCTTATCAAGTTAAATATACAAACTTTAAAGGAAGTTTAAGTAAGTTAAGACCACGTTAAGACAATGTTCGAGTAACCACCAATAGACGATGGTCTATTGGTTATGGGTTCGCCTTCGTGAGAGGTTTGGGTTCGATCCTGACCACTGCGGGTGAAATGGGTTTTTCTAAATTTCTACGTGCAACTGAACATGAGAACATCGCTTGCTCACCGGTGAAGGAAACGTCGTGAGGAAACATGCATGCCTGATGAGATTAAAATTGAAGGTGTGTGAAGCTTACCAAACTAAAGCCCAACACCCTCCTCGACTGGTTTCGAGGATGAGACCCGAGCACAGAAGAGGGACATAGAAGGGTTGATGTATATTTTATTTCATAAGTAAGTAAGAAGAAATTACCATTAGGACTCCCGCTCACTGCCACAAACAAGACACAAAACCACCACATCCTGGCACTTGCAGAGGTACCACGATCACCCAAACTCCAGATCCTTGATATTTATACCACTAGCATCGGATACGTTAAAAGCCGTGTAAAATTGATTAACTTAATGAAATATTTAATTAAATGTGATTATGTGTGAACGAGGTATATAAAAATTATTAACATTGGTCATCGCCATGTTTGAGGAGAGACTCGTAATTCCCATTTTCGCTGACGGTCTACCGTCCAAGTTATTTCTTCCGTCGAAGCAAGACCAAGACGATCTCAGGATAGGAGGAAGGACTTGATTCTAGTTACAAATCTGCTTAATATTATTCCTCTGTTTATATCTTCTATACGAATAAATAATATTGAAGTGTCCGTTTGTAATTTCAAATTAACAGTTTTTCGCTCAATGAATATGTAAACGGTACTTACATCAAAAAATCAATTTTAAAATTTTTGTATGTCTGTTTATTCCTTGATGAAACTTTCACTGGCAAATAGCTGATGTCTAAGAAATAACTTAGGCTATAAAATAATCATCATCAATCCATATACGTCTGTAAATCTAAGTTCACGCGGGCGAAGCTGCGGGCAACAGCTAGTTTTGAATAAATAGTATAAATTGGCTTCTATACAGAGGTATCCCATCCTACATAATATCCCATCTTGTAATTGGTTACTAGCCAAATTTTTTACGCAGTAATTATAAGTTATATTGTAAAAATGAGTGTGCAGTTTACATGCGGTAAAAATTATATATTGATGTTCTAGAAAACGAAATTAAGGGAGAATAATCACTTTTTAATGTCATTTTTTCGTTTCATCGAGTTTTAAATCACAACGTAATTAGTCTTAACTCTTAATTTTAAAACAAAAAGATTGTCCTCAAATTATCCTAACGCAAGAACAAAAGAGCTAATAATGTCTAAAAACCACCGCTAGATGCTTTAAAATCTTTGAAAGTATAAATACTGCATCAAAATCGACTCACTCGTTTAAGCGCTACGATGACACATACATACACACATAGCTATGTACGTCAGTATGTGGTCTACTGCCTAAAACTATTTTTAAATTTAAAATTTTCACCACACACAATGTGTCTGTACGTCCGACCAACACAACGCCAGGGCAGGTGTCATTACTGCCGCTTCCTGCCGCTTCCTGCCGGTGCCACTTCCTGCCGGGCGTCCATTGTGCCGTGTTGTACCACTTTTCACTCCCCGCGATTTACCGCGATAAATGGGATAAATGCTTTCAAGCTACGGCACATTTACTAAAAACTTAAATCTATCTTATTCTACTATTACTCGTACTACTTCGCCGTCTAGGCGTTCATTGATTGGCGTTTGCTCAGCAGTGGACGGATAGAGGCTGATGATGATGATGATGATATACATACATAATAAAATGAAAAAATATGAGAACGCTATAATCTTTGGATAAAGCAGTTGGGTTTAAAAAAACTGTTTGCGTTTGATAATGTAATTGTTAAGGATGGAGGAAGGTTACAGTGTATTAGTTATAGAGATATATAGAAGTGACAGCAATGCTGTTGCGTTTCGTGTGGTTTGTGAGTTTCTGGTGGACCATTGGGGGGATAAGGAAAAGGGCAACGTATCTGCAGAACTTTTGGTTGTGCGGATGTCTATGGGCGTCATTAGTCACCATAAGGCTCCGACTGCTCGGTTGCCTTTTTTTATTTTTTACTTTTTATTATATATAAACTAAGCTTGCCAAATTTTATCGAAATACAATCAGTGGGCTTTGGCGTGAAAGTGTAAGAAAAAACTCATTTTCGCATTTATAAGATTATGGAAGGAATTTTGCCACCACGATACTATTCTGGATATGTCTTGTAAATTGTTTGTATTTCTTGTTTCAGGTAATTTTTTGTCCAGAAATCTGAGTTCATGAACATGTTACCAACCAAGTTAACTTGGTGGGATTGTAAGTTGATATTATTATTTACTCAATTTTATATAAGTATAAGTTCTCCTACAAATAGAATCGAAACGTAAGTAGGTCGCGGACTGGCGGTGCCTTATTTTTATATTACTGACCGTCCTAGCTTTTCCACAAAACCAAATCTCATGGAAGACAAAAGCAGGATTAATGCAGACTATTAAAACTCATATTGCAAATTTGCACTTTTCCCAACTTTTTGCCTACATTAAATAACACATGACGGAAACGAAGTTAGTTATTCAGATTAGATGCTCCCACCTGCTCCCACAGGCTCCCACCTGCGAGTCCCGCGGGAACTGAAGTTGTAACCTGATAAGTGCAGGTCTGCAACTATCATAATTAACGTTGGCAAGTGTGTATGACGCTTTATATGTGAGAGTATTTTAACCTCGATATCGGAACGTGTATATAACGCTTTATAGTGTTTGGTGATAACTGGTTCATTCATTTTTTTATAGATAGAGGGAGAGTTTGTAAAGTATATCTAAGGGTTGAAAATATATATCACTTACCACCAGGTGAAGCGAATGTCCAATTTCCCTATTTTCAGTAAAAAAGGTAAGTATATTTTCCCCACGCGACTCGGGGATAACAAATAAGATTTTATCCAGCATATAACTGGATAGAGTAGTAATGTGATCCATAAAATTCCGAAACTGGTCAGTGATTTGTCACTGACGAAATATCACTGCAACCAACTAGTGAAATGTGTGAACATCCCATCGTCCCATCTTTCAATAATGGTGATCAGTCTGCCAATCAGAGCGTAAAACCGGCGCAATGACGCAGCACAAAGGCGTAATATGTTTTCATACAAAACACATAACATTACCGCTCTATTCCGTTTATATGCTCGATGTAAGATTTATAATACCCAACTATTCACCACAACATTGAGGTACCTACTTCCCGAAATCCGATTAGCGGTTTCAGCGTGAAAGACTCAAAACAAACTTATTGTCCCATATATAATAATATATCAAGCAGCAATCACATCATTTCTTCTCAACACATTATGTGTCTTAAATTGATCAATCTCGTATCACAAGGCTATAAGTTATTTACTAAATTGGTGCCACGAAATACTAGTGATAACCCCCAAGGACAAAGACATGAAATTGTAAGCCGATACGCCGTCGGGTCGCGTCGGGCGCCGTCGGCCTGTGTCGGGCCGTGTCGGGGGCGTCGGGCCGTGTAACGTCGGAACATACCTAATTAATATCGTGTCGTGTAAACATGACTTATTAATTATTACGTAGTGGACTAGTTAGTTTGATTAATAACTTTGGATATATTGTCTAAACTGTTTTAACTTTTGTCAGATATATAGGGAAAGCTTGTTAGCGACAACAAAAGACAAGGGACAGGAGATTGGCAGATTGGCAGAAGAGAGGCAGATTAAGATAATATTTGTTTGTAGAATGTAATCTTTGAAACTATGCATCTAATTTACGTTATATATATTAAATATGCATAAAGTAAATATGCATTTAATGTTACGTTCCACCAGTCTGAACGCACCTTTATTATCTAACCCCAATTCTCCTCACTTATCAAAACCGCTAATTTCATTTACATGTACGATGATCTTATTTAAACCCCGAAAACCGCAACTGGACTATTCAATCTGAAACTACCCACAAACTAAATCGTGAAAATAAATTCTAATGTACTAAAAACACAGTTCATATTTCATAACCGTGTATTTTGGAAACTAAGGGTGTCAATGTGTTTGTATGGGTATGAGAGAAGATGGTTGTATGTATGTGTGTGTGAATATATTGGAGTGTCTAGCGATCACTTTAATCCAATTTACAACTAGCTGTTGCCCGCAGCTTCGGGTTGATGATGTTTGTTGTTACAGCCAACGTGATAACATAGCATTATACTAGTGGTAGAATTTTTCAAAACGGGTGATTAATTTCTCCTACATCCAAACTCTCAAACAATATCTTTAATATCAGTATAATCTCATGTAGTTACAAGTTTTACCTGCTCTATAGTTTGAATCTAAATCTATACTCATCTATATCTCAAGAACTACTGGTCCGATTTGAAAAATTCTTTCAGTGTTAGATAGCCCATTTATTGAGTAAGGCTATAGGCTAACATTACGCTGTGACTAACAGTAGTTAAGTCGAGTAATTTAACGCGGGCGAAGCTGCGGGCTACAGGTAGTATGCTATAAAATGTCATCATCAATCTCGTTCGCAACCTCGTAGTTATCAAATCCATCTTGAGAACGAGACAAAGGCAATAAACTTCTATTTCCCGAGCTTATAAAAATACTCGACGTGTCTGAACTCTGGGCAATAGAAGCATTTTTCGCGATCTCTATTTTCGCGACCGAATGCTCAAAATCTCTACATTTCCCGGGGAAGAAAATTCTTATGTGCAGGGAAGTAGAGATGAAATCGCACGGTAACAAGCATGTTTCAGTTAAAATATAATAATTTGTCGTGCTTTCGGGCTTTCCCCCACCCCCCTCGTCTCGATCCCCCCTTCCCGTGCCAGTTTGATGGGGCGTGACTGTCGGTGATGAGGCCTGTTAAATTGTGGGCTGAAAGCTTTTGTGCCTTTCTCGAGATAATTGAGACTAAGTTGAGGCGTGGATGGATCGACGTTTTTGGGGATGGTTTTGATAGGATGGTGGTTATGTTTATGTTATAGGTAAGACTGGCATATGAGCCACGTGGTGGTAACAATATCATGAACGTCGCCGAGTTCTCTTTCCTTTTTCTTTTACGCCGGGAAAGGCAGCCCACCAGAGAGGCGGGACTCCCCATGTGGGTATGTGGAACTCGCTGCGCCCGAAATATGGTAAGGTTGCAGCTCTACCCGCACGTTATCCCGCACCACAGAACAACCCCTCCCAACGTCGGGACACTACAATGTGAGGTTCCCGTCCTCGCCCCTTGTCCCCCTGCTCTTTTGTACCCTCTTCTTATAAGAGGGGTACAAAGAACCCCCTCGGCTCAATTCGCTTCGCCCAAGGAGCTGGGCTCACCCTACCCCACCGCCACGATAAGGCCTAAACCATGGTGGGGTCCGATAGTAATACTTATTATTTTGTCATCTATGCGTAAGTTCATCATATGTAGTTCAAATAAATACATATTTCGGTACGGCCATAAGTTTGTCGTTCGCATATTGATATTAACCGCACCGGGAATCGAATTTACGACCGTTGGCGCAGCGCCAGTCGAGGGATACATTTAATATGGCCGAAATTGAAAAGAAGCGTTCTAAATGTTTGACTTATTGTTGTAGGGGGTAGAGACTTGTCTGTGATGGAGGCCAGTTAGCAGAAATGGGGTCTAAACTCGACTGAAATGGGGGTAAAACCTGACTGAACTAGGGTTTTTGACTTAAGTCCGTTTAAGTTAATAATGAGAGCAATTTCATTTATTGTTACTCACTTAGTAGTTAAGGTTGAACTAGTCGACGGCGCGAACTCCAACAAAATGATTGCTATCTCACCTGACATAGTGCGCGAACATGTGTGCTAGAATGAAATGCACAATGATTCATTCCGAAAATGTCCGTTTAGCAAAACAGTTATTATAGAAAAACTATTAAGTGTATCTTTTTAAAATAATTTATTTCAATATTGTTTTCTGATGTTTTATTATAATAATTTATTTCAATTTTTGAATAACTAAAATATGTCTGTAAGGGCTTTATTTTTTAAGCTTTTGTGCTCTGTACCTATACTATATATATTTATTTTCGCCCAAAGTTGAGCTAAAATCAGTGTTGAAATACGGAAGTTTAGAAGATTGTATTTGCATATTTAAATGTATATTTTTTACGATTTTGGGTACATACAGACATAGATACTAACGAGATCAATTTATATTATCCTTAGTTTTTGACGGTCAACGTCAAACATTGTAGTAATTACTGTTCTGAGTTTGTATGGAAAGATGAGCGACTTGTGTAACCTTAATAGTTAATTGCAACATGTCGCCTTCTTGGCTTTCTGGCATGAATTGCAATGCGCGGTTAAAACTGAAATGATGTTATAAATCTTTTATTTCTTAAACACAATCAGTACATATACTTATTAGACACATGATGATTTGATAACCGGTCAAGTTCGAGTTGGGCACGTAGATTTGAAGCTTAATCGTTCATTCGTATTTAGTAACACAACCTTTTAAAAATCGAGCCCTAATGAAGCTCTTGAAATAATAAAATAAGCGTTAATTTCCAGAACTACAGACTTTAAATATTAGGGCGTGTGTAACCGCGGGGTGCAGCTAGCAGATAAATATCCTCAAATATAGTACAAAAAATATGTAGGTATCAAAGTTCGGTAACAATGTTGAATTTATTTACCTACATAAAGCACGTTTTTTGTCAATTCAACATTGTAGGTTTCAAACCTGGGTTCGATTACCTACTGCGTGTACTGATGTGAACCCACCCACCACTACACAATCGTCTAATGGCCATAAAAATCTCCATATACTCGACCCATTTGCTCATCCTGACAATAATGAAAACTCACATTTTCCCTCCAAAAACACCTATCGCTCTCTCACTCTATCCAATGAAGAGTGAGAGGGATGGAAATAGCTATTAATAAATTATACAAGTGTATGGGTATGACTTTATTAGATGCTGATGCTGAGGGTAGGGGGACCACACGGAAGGATTTTGGGACAAGTCCCGATACGGTTTTTAACGTTTTGTTTCGAATCTGTACTTTATTTCCAAAAAATATAATATATGTTATACAACGAGTTGAGAACCTCCTCCTTTTTGTTGAAGTCGGTAAAAAATTAGGATTTTTTTGAAAAAAAATTTAAAAGATGTGAAACATCCTTAGCAGTAAAATTAACTCAAATGCCGCGACGGCGAATGGCATGATGTATTGCTTTATTTTAATCCGACTTTTCTTCTAGATTTTTAAAAGATTTCAATATAAACATCGATGTTTTACACATGCCGGGCCAATTTATTTATTCTCAACCCAATAATTTCGAGGATCGGCACTTTTATACAAACTTTAGTATTTACGACAAACTATATCTGGTCACCATTGTTGTGAAGTTAAGGAGCACATAGAGGTTCAACACTCAGCTCGACGAGGTCTTTATGCGAGTAGGTAATGCCACTTCCAACTCATTAAACTGTTGTGTTAGTCAACAATCCTGGAGAAAGATCTCAAACTAGAATGCGAGCTTATTATGAAAATTGAAGCTGTCACCGGACGAGCGGCATATCTTTAATATTGATATTATAATTCATAATTAGTATATTTTTTTTCATGTTTACGCCTTCCGTCCATTTTTTTTTCTTTAACGCCGGGAAATGCTCTGAGGCATCCCGCGGGGGAGCGGGTCTCCCCACGCGGGTATGTGGGACTCGCTGCGCCCGACAGCTGGTAAATGGACGCAGCTCTACCCACTAAAACCCGTCGAGTGCCACCAATGCCGCCTTTGGTGAGATGCCCCGGATCTAGAAAACAAACAGGGTACCTCGACGGCTAGTCAGTCCCGCAAGGGACCAACGCCACCTCCGCAGAGGAGTTGTCTCGCACCACAGAAAAATCCCGCCCAACGTCGGGACAGTACAATGGGGTGAGGTTCGCATCCTCACCCCTTGCCCCCTGCTCTTCTGTCCCCTCTTCTTATAAGAGGGGTACAAAGAGCCCCCTCGGCCCAATTAGCTTCGCCCAAGGTGCACCGCTCACCCTAGGTTACTGAGCCCCACCGCCACGACAAGGCCTGAACCATGGTGGGGTACGCCTTCCGTCCCGGTTGTCAAGTATCCGAAACGTCAGACATATAAAAAAATCGGTTGTCTGTAAAGTCGGTTTACTGACGATAGTTGAACGTGACAACGTGACAACGTGACAACGTGCTTAGCAATCAGGGCCTTACCTCTTACTATTTCTTTTCTATATGACAGATCGACAAAAATTCTATAAACTCAAACATCTCATAAATGACATGTGACCAATAATAATCTTTGTCAAAAAAAAACTTCTAAAATCATTGTCCATAAAAACCCAAAATCATTGTGACGCTATCAGGCGCCATGTGCAGTCTATCGCCCCTGAAAACGTTTCGAACTAGCACAGTGCCCCGGATCCGTTTGCTATAATTTTAGGGTTCACTATCGTAAAATGACAAAACGGATTTTTAATTTTCGAAATTATAGGATGAGTTTTTTTATAGAAGAGGGGGCAAACGGACAGTCGGTTCACCTGGTGGTAAGTGAAAAGCGATATCCACAGACACCCGCTACATCATTAGCCGGCGCGTTGTCTTTCAAATATGAGTATGCTCGTTTCTTAGTGTTTTGTTTCCGTGGGTACAATACAGTGGTCGTGCGAGGCAGGAAAAGAGTTGCATATGCTGATCAAGATGGACTGGTCATTTTAGTTAGTTTCGTAGGCGACTCTCTACTTAGTTGCGTTATGTAATCACTTACCATCATGTGAACGCTCGGTCGTCAACGTAATAAAATTCATAATTACTATTCGCATGTAGTGTCTAGAGACCACTTTTAGGACTCCCTTAATAAACGCAAAGATCGAAAGCATCCAACTCGGATCGCCAAAGTCAAAGGTTAAGTAACGAGGTAGCCGTCGCACGTCCACTGTCTTCTGTCGCTGAACAATGGAAAGTAAGTAATTGTCTTCGCGATCTCTTAGCGTCGCAAGAATACCGTCTTTTTTACGTACATTAATGGATCAGCTCAGGTATTGTTTGCGAACGGTAGCCGGTTCTAACAATATTTTTTTTTAACGCCGGGAAATGCTTTGAGGCATCCCGCGGGGGAGTGGGTCTCCCCACGCGTGTATGTGGGACTCGCTGCGCCCGAAAACTGGTAAGTGGACGCAGCCCTACCCACTAAAACCCGGCGAGTGCTACCAATGCCGCCTTTGGTGAGGTGCCCCGGATCTAATAAACAAACAGGGTACCTCGACGGCTAGTCAGTCCCCTAAAGGACCGACGCCACCTCTATAGAGGGGTTGCCCGCACCACAGAACAATCCCTCAACGTCGGGATAGTACAATGGGGTGAGGTTCCCGTCCTCGCCCCTTGCCCCCTGCTCTTTTGTCCCCTCTTCTAATAAGAGGGGTACAAAGAGCCCCCTCGGATCAATTAGCTTCGCCCAAGGTGCTGGGCTCACCCTAGGCTACTGAGCCCCACCGCCACGTCAAGGCCTGAACCATGGTGGGGTCATCTCTTATATTTTATAGTCTTGCTAACTATCGTACAGTAGTCACGGGTACAAATCCCGGCATGGGTAGACAATTTGTGTCAGTAATATATATTTTCGGAAGTTTGCCGTAGCTCAACGTGCTATGGAGCTTGCTATGCTGGGTGTTTCTTTGACAGATAGGATTCGGAAGGAAGACATCCGTCAGAGGACTAAGGTTACCGATATCACGCAAAGTATAAGCTCGTTGAAGTGGCAGTGGGCTGGTCGTACTTAGAAGAACGGATGGGTTATAAGCCAATAAGGTTCAAGTGGAAGCTGCGTTTAGGTAAAGGAAGTTTTGGTCGACGTAACCGGGTGGGAAGACTATCTCCGTGCAGTGGCCGATCCGCGTTGAATACGAGTGGCAAGGGATCGGTCGTCTTGGCGTTCATTGAAGCTGGCTTGTACATCAGTGGACGGATAGAGGCTGATGATGATGATGATAATTATATTTCGCTTTTGATATTTTTTCTAATTATTGCATTAATATAATAATAACACTACGTTGTTTTATAGCGCCTGTACGTTATTATTTTTGACTTATGTTGAATGCCTAGGGCGAACGCATTATTCCCAAGTCGCGATGGCCTCACCGAATTCTTGAACTGGCCCATTAACCATGATCTTACTGTAAAACGCCGTGTACGTGAAACTAATCAGGTCGCACACCCACGCGATCATTAAGTCGGCGGGAGTGTGGCCCCAGCGGTACGTGGGAAGAGCGTGGGTTGGTGACAGGTCGTAGCGGGTTTGAACCTGCGACCATGTTCAAGGTTACTCTCTACTCGCACGTGGGCTACTCTACTTGAGCCACTTCAGCTACTTGAGCCCCACTCTGCTTGAGAGGAACGAAGTCTTTTCATATACTTTTTTATATAAGAGGGGGCAAACGGTCAGTTGGTCACCTGATGGTGAGTGAAAGCGACATCCACCCATTCACGAGGTCGGTCGTGAATGGTCAGGCTGAAACCAACAAACAGGCGGGTTGAATCTAGTATTTATGACAAACTAATAAGCAGTAATATTTAACATGTAGGCGAGCTGTTTGTTACCGTTATGCCAGTTATTTATAACTGAGGCGGTTAACTTGATCCAATATGTGTTATATTATGAAATTCGGTTTAGCGCCGTTTACCAAAACATGCGTGCTAGTAATCGATATTTAATATTAAATAATGGGAAATTATAAGTCTAGCCACAAAATTATTTATTGGACACGTGATTAAACTTCTAATTTTATAACTAAGCAACGGGAAGCGCTGTGCCGCGCTACGGGCTGCATGGGTACCACCATCTTGCTTGTTTCTCCCGTGAAACAGCTTTGCTGTGTTTCGGAGAGAAGGGCAAGACAGACAGTGTAATTACTGGCACCGAGACTTAACATCTTATGTGTCAGGATAGGCAACACATAAATGAGTTGCCTGGGCTCGTTCCAGGTATACTAGTTTATGTTCATGGGCGACGTCGACTACTTACCATCAGGTGGTACGTTTGCCAGTTTGCCTAACCAACTAACATAAAAAAAGAGAAAATGACATAGCCTCTAATAAATTAATTCGTCTTTTTTACAACGCCAACTAAATATTCTCTAGAAAGCGTCAAGTAAAGATCATCAATTATTGTGACTTACCCTTCTTATTTATACATTGCCAACTAATTTACTAACTTGGCCACGGATTTTATATCTCGTCACCATTTTACGTTTTACAGCTTCAACGCAATGTCTCAATCAATCAATATGGGATGAGTTACATTTTAGACGTACTGAGTAAAAGTTTTTTTTTTATTGCCTTACTATGCTTACCAATACTCTGAAGTGATGATTACAATTTAAGGTTGAACTAGTCGACGGCGCGAACTCTTAACAAAATGATTGCTATCTCACCTGACACAGTGCGCGAACATGCGTGCTAGAATGAAATGCACAATGATTCATTCCGAAAATGTCCTTTTAGCAAAACAGTTATTATAGAAAAACTATTAAGTGTGTCTTTTAGGGGCTACATAAAATCAGGACTGTGTTTTGTCCCACAGTCATTCAACTGAGTGGCTTCCATTTTAGGAATTGTATTACACTGTTGTTGAATTTTATTATAGCTTAGGTAAGTAGGTATTTTAATTATTACTAATATAATATCATGTTAAGTAGGTATATATTTTGTTGGGGAAGTCCTGGCGCAGGCGCCGTACGGCCAACGTACGGCCGAGGCACTGCGTCCGGTCCAGGCGGCGTGGATGCGCCGCCGGAAGAAACCCCTCACCTTCCGCTTGACGCAGATGCTCACCGGACACGGCTGTTTCGGTGAGTACCTGTGTCAGGTTGCCAGGAGGGAGCCAACACCAGCCTGCCACGAGTGCGGTGCTGTGGGGGACTCGGCCCAGCACAGCGTCACAATCTCGTGGCTGTGCTTGGAGGGGACCTCTCGCTCTCGAGTATGGTGCGCTGCATACTCGAGAGTGATGAGGCCTGACAGGCGGCGGTCACCTTCTGCGAAACTGTTATTTCGCAGAAGGAGGCCGCGGAGCGGGACAGAGAGGACGACGTCCCGCTCCGTCGACGTAGGACGGGAGTGCGGAGGAGGCGCTATGCGCACCTCCTGCCTCCCGTCTAACGGGACTCGGGGTAAGGTTGGGTACCTGCCCCGGTAGAAAAGTTCCGGCGACGGCAGGGGTGCTCCAGGTTGTCGGAGCTCCCCCATACTAGGAAGAAGACCGGTTAGCCCTTTGAGGGAACCGGCCGGTCGCGGGGTGTGTTCTGTGTTAGAAAGATCCGGGACACTCCCCTTCAAGCGGCTGAAGGCAACTCGCAGTGGTTTTAGTGCGGTATACCGGCGCTGGAGGGGGGAGCGCCGGGAGTCCCACATATCCCCGGGGACGCCCCATCCCCGGGTGAATGCGCAAAGCATTTCCACTGCGTCAAAAAAAAAAAAGGTATATATTTTGTTGTAGGTATATAATAATATTAAGTACATACTTAGATTATAATTATTGTTATTTAAAATGTATGCAACAGTGTATGCAACCTAAAATTTTTTTTTCTATTCTATTCTTTTTAAAATAACGACTTTTGACTAACTAAACTATGTCTGTACGGGCTTTATTTTTGTTGTTGGACTTAAATCGAAAACGAAAGTTTAGAAGCTTGTATTTTTTAAATGTTAATATTTTTTACGATTTTGGGTACATACAGATATAGATAACGACGAGATCAATTTATATTATCCTTAGTTTTTGATGGTCAAAGTCAAACATTGTAGTTATTACTGTTCTGCGTTTGTATGGAAAGATGAGCGACTTGTATAACCCTAATGCATATCGCCATCATATCCAAAAAAAATTATAATCAAAATCCTGCAGAAAGCTATTATTTATTTTGAAGTACTTTTATGACAAATGGTACATAATAAATAACTTTTTAATGATTACTAGGAACGTTTTCAGTGGATAAATAAATCGCTTTTTTAAACATCATCACGAAACAATCACGACGCCTTCTACCGGGTCCAATTGTATTTTCCAACCATAGAGAGGCCACTCAAATATACAAAAAAATCTAAATCCTTATTTACGCAAACTGGGCTTTATTCTGATATTGGCAAATCATTCAAAGAGCCATAGTAAAAGAAGAAAAAGAAATCATTATTTAGGTACTCCATTTTTTTTACAACAAACGATAGATACATTGTTTTTAAAAGTTCAGGTTTAAACTCAGGCTCGAATCCTGAGCGTAACAACAGAAACAACACTGGTAGTGCTATTTGGAGCTCGTCTCACGAACCTGTCGAGTCAACTCCATCCATCAGCTATTCAGCTGCCACGCTGATCTACGGCACTCGGATGTGGAGATATGGACATGTTTTTACCCATGCACCGAATTTTTCCAATCGAAAACATTCAGGTCGGCTATCTTGGATTTCACTATTAGATGACTTTTTAATTATCCTTTTTTGAGAGGACATTAAACGGTCTAAAGCTTGGAATTTTTAGAGTATTCATAACTTTTAACCCTTTTTATATCGCCGGGAAATCCTTTATGGATGTAGTCAGGATCTTAGGGTGGATATGACCTGACCTGACCCTATATGGGACTCTACTCTAAACTAAAACCACTGGGAGCGCCTTCAGCCGCTTTTTGAGTGAGATTTTATGTAGGTATGAAATGAGAGAAAAAATAATAAAGAGGGTTAAATTCAATATAAGTATAATGTCAAAATTAATGCGATGGTGGGTCGTGCTTTATTCCTCGTAGGAAGTCGGGGATCAATTTAAGAGACTTATCCGCAATTTCATTAGGGCGACGGATAGCCACGTGGTTCCGCTCACTTCTGGCAAGCCCCCAAGCGAAGACACAAACACACACAACAAAAGGAACACAGAAACCTCCGGTATGTTTACCAGATACTTGTTGGGGTCCCAGCTGGATCTTCTGCTGCTGCCGACTGTTTCATGTCGGCCTCGTGGTACAGCCACGGTTAAACGGCCCGGCTACGTCAGCTAACGCCAAGGACCCCAGCAATTGTAAAAATAATACGGTATGGTCTACTCGGTTAAGGATGCGACAAGAAGCCGAACCCGAGCGCCAGACCACAGAGCGGTCTCGTCACGCGTCCCCCCTCTCACCTGTGACAACATTCTAGTCCTCTCGAGGAGACAACAGACTTTACGAAAATAACTAATAAACGAAGAAATGATATTATTAATTTAATGTAGCGCCTGATAATTTTACAGAGCAATGATACAGTTAGCATCGTGACTGATAGTACCGATATACCTATGTTACACCGAAACTACAGGCAACAGGATCACCTCAGCGTCAGGCTGGCTCTGGCGAAGGCCAGACTAGGTACTCCTCTTAAGGGAAACCTTTACGCTTCCTTGGACTCAATTGAAGACCCTGCCTGCCTTCTTGCCCATCTTTCCACCACAATTCGAAGTTGTTCCACAGTATAAATCCGTAGGTACATGCAGATTTTTACTCCACAGGTGGGAGTATGATGATGTTAATATCACATTTTAATGGAATGATAGCCCGTGATGCCATCAGCCGTGAAATACGCCATCACGTAATGAAAAATTGATGAAATTTTTAAATAATACTCTTTAAATGTATGTCACTCTGATCCGATCAGATCGAAACTGAGTGAGAGTTCCATAATTAAATTCATATTAACAAACAGTCACACCACGTCAACGTAGTCTCTTGGTAAGCTTGTGAGATCTCGTGTTATACAACTACTTAAACTAGAAAGGGAAATACATCTTAAAAAGTTTATATTAATATATTATTATCTTTTTCCACATTAATACTTAGCTTGATTCGAACCCGCAACCGCTGTCTCCAGTCACCTGACCACGTTTATTTTCTTTTACGCCGGGAAATGCTCAGAGGCATCCCGCAGGAGAGTAGGTCTCCCAGGCGGGTATGTGGGACTCGCTACGCTCGAAAGGTGGACGCAGCTCTACCCACTAAAACCCGGCGAGTGCCACCAATGCCGCCTTTGGTGAGGTGCCCCGGATCTGTTAAGCAAACAGGGCACCTCGACGGCTAGTCTGTACCTCAAGGGACCGACGCCACCGCCGCAGAGGGGTTGTCCCACACCACAGAACAACCCCTCCCAACGTCGGGACAGTACAATGAGTGAGGTTTCCATCCTCGCCCCTTGTCCCCCCCTGCTCTTTTGTCCCCTCTTCTTATAAGAGGGGTACCAAGAGCAGCTCCCTCGGCTCAATTTCTTTCGCCCAAGGGTTCACCTTAGGCTACTGAGCCTCACAGCCACGACACTTGAATCTTGGTGGGGAGTCACCAGACCACTACACCAGTCTTGTGATTTGTATGAGTGCTATCGTTGGGAGGGTGTGCTTCCTATTACATTAATTGCCACCACGATCTAGCTTATGTTATTTCCCAGCCACCTATCTTCGCACAGAAGGACAGGCAGTAATTTTCTGGTATTAACCCCCAAATACTCAAACGAATCTCAAATGTAAGACGTACTTAAACTCATGCTACGACGTGTCAGATTCAAAGAAAAAAGAGGGACAACTCGAGTTTAAGTACGTCTTAAATTTGAGATTCGTTTGAGTATTCGGGCGTAAGACATATCTATTTCTAATAAACGTATAATTTGCAGTCTGTATCCTTCAGTACCGGTCATTCGATACTCACAGGTCCTTTATTAACCCCAACGCTAAAAAGTGGTGTTATAGTTTTAACTGCTAAGTGTGTCTGTGGCACGATAGCTCTAAAACGGATGATTCGATTTTGATACGGTGTTTTATTTGAAAGCAGGCGTTCAGTGCATCGGTTTTAACAAAAACAGTTTGGCCGCATAGAAGTTATAATTTTGTGATGTTTAAAGATTTATTGAAAGTATAAAATTTTTGTTGCATTTTCCTTAGCCATTAGATATATTTTAATCCTAAGCCATTACGATCCACAACAGTTTGAACATATTATTTTAACATAAATGGCCATTAAAAAGTATTTGAGGGTGTGAAGTTACCCAACTCGCCAGATTTCGAGGAGATCCAGCGCTTACCATACGTGACTTATAATTAAATCATTTAATATTTGGTCTAAGGCTTGGTTATGAGTTGATTCATGTATATTATATTGACGTTTAGTGACATTGGCATAAATCATATTGGGTGAAGCTTAAGCTTGTTAAAGTAGACGAAGTGTTAGTCGGTCGTTAACCAGGTGGGAAGATGATCTTCGTGCGGTGACCGTTCCGTGTTGGCGTCCGGCAAGGGAACGGTCGTCTTGGCGTTCATTGAAGAAGGCCTATGTATAGCAGTGGACGGATAGAGGCTGATGATGGGTGAAACTGCGTTTACTGTCTACTGTTATATTTTTAAATACACTTACCATAATAGCGTAGTACAATTTTTAGCACAGTTAAAGTTCGATCACGTATTAATAAAATTATGAGTGCATGATTGAGCAAAAAAATTATATGTATTTTATTTAAAATAGACTCAGGTATGACTAAATTTTAACATAATAAAAAAAAATCTAAGAAAAATAAAGTTTTATAGTTTCAGTATGTACTTGAAAGTTCATCACAGTTGTCTTTATAGTATTTTTTGAAGGCTTATAACATGAAAAGTACAGAACTAAGTTTTTTTTTTCTGGTAACTGTCAATTTGTCTGGTAACTGGCTCCAATTTTCGGCTTGACGAGTTGAATGAGTTGCCTGGAACGACCCCAGGCAACTCATTTATGTGTTGCCTATCCTGAGACATAGATGTTAAGTCTCGGTGCCAGTAATTACACTGCCTGTCTTGCCCTTCTCTCCGAAACACAGCAAAGCTGTTTCACGGGAGAAACAAGCAAGATGGTGGTACCCATGCAGCCGGGAGAGCGGCACAGCGCTTCCCTCCCACCGGTAAAACAGTGTTATTTTATCGTTTGATCATATTTAAAATTATAATAACAACAGTAAGAAAACAGTTAGTAGATAATATGAAAAACAAATATAGTTTTGCTTGACCGTTCGACATGCGATCCTACAATATATCACACTGCAGCGATCTATCCGTCCAATAAAACATTACCATTATCGAACTATTTACATAATGACAGGGAAGCCATTGTGACAGGTGTCGCGCGGTTCCGCGTTCGATGCCCGGTACAATGTCGGTTTGTAGGCGTGTGTGATAAGAGAACTGGTCGAGCGGTGCTACTGGACAATAAGGGTCACGGGTTCCAATTTTAAGTGCAGATAATTTGGGACATAGGTTACATTCTAACCGACTTCAAAAAGAAGGGACAAATCTTGTTGTAGACAGGTCACCGTTTTTTAACTTTTACCTGTATTTATTTCTGAACTAATAAAATAAATAAGTAATACGTCTCAAATTTTAAACTAATTTTTTAGTCCGGCATCTTAACCAATGTATTACTAAGTTTTACGCCAAAATAGAGTAAAGCCAGTCGGACATAATGTCCGCGGTCATTAAGTGACCCCATCGACCTCAGAACTGTCAGGGTCAAGGGTCGCGGTGGATACCACTTTGTCGGTCATTCCGTTTAACTGCTTAGATACGAGTGTTTTGGGGTTCGTAGCGCTTGTAAGTGTAGCTTGGCCCAAATTGTACGTCCTTCATCGTGGTGGTAGAACATCATCATCACCAGCCCGTCCCCGTCCACTGTCTTACTTTCGATCATCATCAATGTTTCTGAGGGTGTGATGTACCTCACTAATATTATAAAGGTGAAAGTTTGTAAGTTTGGATGTTTGTTGATCTTTCACGACAAAAGTTGGATAGGCAAACTGGCAAACGTGCCACCTGGTGGTAAGTGGTCGACGTCGCCCAGGAACATAAACTAGTATACCTGGAACGAGCCCAGACAACTCATCTATGTGTTGAGACATAAGATGTTAAGTCCCGGTGCCAGTAATTACACTGCCTGTCTTGCCCTTCTCTCCGAAACACAGCAAAGCTGTTTCACGGGAGAAACAAGCAAGATGGTGGTACCCATGCAGCCGGGAGCGCGGCACAGCGCTTCCCTCCCACCTTCACCGGTGGGAGGGAAGTCCCTCCGTCCTTCCTAAGTTGACGCAGATGAAGCTGCGGCATCTATAGTTCTTCTACACGTTCTACTCCATCATTTAGTTTATTTTAATTGTGTATAACATAATATAACAACTTTTACGGATTTTATCGCGGTTTATTAAGATTTTTACAAGCCCGACGTTTCGGATACTTTACATCAACCGTGGTCACGGGGTCTATGGGGTAGAGCCTAGAGGGTACCTAAGTGAGTATATAGAACGGAGATTCTGGTTTCTTAACCTCACCTTTAACCTTAAACATTCCATAGACCATGATATATTCAAATGTGGGAAATATTTTAATTCGAAGCTACATAATATTGACTCTTGGTCCGTCAGTTGACACGCACTTAACTAATGATTATAGCAACTAATTATTAAAACTTGAAAAAATGTATTTCAATGACAATTCACACCACGTTAACCTGATAAATTTGTGTTACAGGTACTAGGAACGGAAATTTTAAGAAATAATAATAATAATATCTTTAGACGCTTTAATAATACCACGTCAATCGGGTCCCATGGTAATAAGTTCTCGAAGAGCTTGTGTTACGGTACCAGACAACGGAAATATATTTAATACTTTTATACTATACATATATTTAAGATTTTTATTATATAATACACACATTTATTACACATGATCCAGGAAGACAGAAAACTTTTTTGTTCCCTGGCGGGATTCGAACCCGCTACCTCCGGCTTGAGCGCCAACGCGCTAACGATTCAGCCACAGAGGTCGTCAAATGTACAATATAAATACATATTTAATATACAGATCCATGACCTGAGAGACATCTATATTCATCATACAAATTATCTGACCTGGCGGGATTCGAACCCGCGACCGCTGCGTAAAGTACCCTGACCACTCCACAAGCCGGTAGTTAAAATAAAAAAAATAATTTCATTTGCTAACAAATTGTTTTGTTTGTTACAGGTATGTTCTGTAATTGAAGGCTGTGTTAAAAAAAATGTAAGCTGTCAACTCAGATGAAGTAAAAAAAGGTAGATGACGCACGGCCTTTGCTAATACTGAAGCCACAAAACTAAGCTCCTTCATGTAAATACACGCGCTCACGCACACAGATACACCAAAACTAAGCTCATTTTTGTTAGTATCTTACGAGTCGTCGTGCAGTAAGTTTACCAAAAAAATACCGTTCTGTGTAATTAAATGGTGTAAAAACAATACAAAAGGGACCAAAGAGTCTAAAAAAATATCGTTTCACACATAAATAAACACAAGACTATATTCTTATAAGATATTTTAACACTATTTTGAGGTTAATCAACATAAATAATATTATTGCCCCGAAATGACGTATCGGAAGAGTGTTGCCAGAAGTTAGTATTTCTAATAGCCCAATAGTGGGTAAGTCAATTGCAGGCAAAGCCATAGCAAAATAATTAAGTACAGAGGTGACATAATTATTATTTTATTATTTGATCGCTAAATGACTGAATCGAAATGACCTCGTATAACCTATGTTGTATCTTTTTTGGGACTCACGTACCCACAGCAGGACTATGTATTTAATTATTTATAAATTCAAAGATTTACCATTTAATGAATTAAAAAAAATATAACAGTGTGGCTTGCAGAGAAATGTTTTTATAATTTAAATGTTTTTTTTAATGGAAAACTATTATTATGTATTTAATTTAAATTGTGTATTGATAAAATGTGACTTTCTAATTACTATTATAATCAATTATTTTGAAACTGTTATTCTCTGACAATGATTTTAAGGACATGTTGTATTTATCAAGTTTATTTAATTGTAACTATTTTTTCCTGTTAATTTATATTAATTGTTTATTTATGTAAAGTTTTATTTTCACACACCATGTTATGGTAGAATGTATAGAACTTGTTAATTTTTTTTTAATATCACCTATATATTTACTACATTCATGGGAATAAATAAATAAATAAAACAATTGTGTCAATAAGATATCTATTGAGACAGTTTTTAAAGTGATCCTACACGCCTACTACATATTCGTAATATTATTGTATTTTATAAAAATATTCACTGTCGCATTCACTTATTACCTATTTTTATTAATATACAATTTTAAGGGATATTTAAAAAAATGGCACATACTTAAAAAAGTGGCTTCACTTTCTTGTTCCAAGTGCGCTATCTACCTTTTTTTACTTCATCTGAGGCTGTCAATGGTGAGTGACGCAAGAATGTTATTGAAATGTTGCTTAGACGAGTACCTACATTAAGTTGTAATTTATAATTAGCATAGGCATTAGTGAGTAACCCCACCATGGTTCAGGCCTTGTCGTGGCGGTGGGGCTCAGTAACCTAGGGTGAGCGGTGCACCTTGGGCGAAGCTAATTGGGCCGAGGGGGCTCTTTGTACCCCTCTTATAAGAAGAGGGGACAGAAGAGCAGGAGGCAAGGGGTGAGGATGGGAACCTCACCCCATTGTACTGTCCGACGTTGGGAGGGGTTGTTCTGTGGTGCGGGACAACCCCTCTGTGGAGGTGGCGTCGGTCCCTTGCGGGACTGACTAGCCGTCGAGGTGCCCTGTTTGTTTTCTAGATCCGGGGCACCTCACCAAAGGCGGCATTGGTGGCACTCGCCGGGTTTTAGTGGGTAGAGCTGCGTTCATTTACCAGCTGTCGGGCGCAGCGAGTCCCACATACCCGCGTGGGGAGACCTACACCCCCGCGGGATGCCTCAGAGCATTTCCCGGCGTTAAAGAAAAAAAAAAAAAAAAAAGGCATTAGTGAGCAACACGCGTCTATCACGGGCCTCCTCGAAATCAGGCGAGGAGGTATAATTACTCATGAGGGCATATCACATATAACCGGAATAGAGCGGTAATATTATGTGTTTTGTATGAAAACAAAACCCGGAAAATTTGTGCTGCGCCGGGTCTGCGTCAATGATCTATGATTGGCTGATTGAATCCGGTTTGCGTTAGTAACAAATCACTGGCCAGTTTCGGAATGTTATGGCTCACATTCTATCCGGTTACATCCTCGACGTGGCTTATTAATATTTTACAACCATAATAATACCCGTAATTGAAATACTGAAAAAAATATTGAACATTTTCGTATGGAAATGCTAAAGTTAATCTTTTTTTCTTCGGAGTTAATCTTTTTAATACAACTTTTTAAAGGAGTTTTTAAGCTGTTTCTGTACATTAGTTTGGAGTGATCAAGTAGACATTTTCAAAATATGACCTTCACATTACCATTTGCAAGCTGACTTGACCTCCAAATAGTTGTTAGCAAAAAATCAAGATATATCCGTCATCGTCACTCCGTGTTCGGTCTCTAAAGTCAAAACGAAACTAACTCGCAGCGGTCGCGGGTTCAAATCATTGTATCATGAATGTGTATATTGACATAATATCTTTTGATTTCCGTTTCCTTGTAAATAACCGTAACAATCACTTGCTTTCCACGGGACTTAGTTTACGTTGTGCGATTGTTCATTTGTATTTAAAGCCTTTATATGTTAAGACTTAGGATCTAGGTCGTCCAGTTTTCTTACAATATTGTACAAGGTTAGATTTATTTTAAAAATTACGGATTTACTCGCAGTTTGCTTATATTTTAACCGACTTCTAAAAAAGGAGGAGGTTCTAAATTCCGATGTTTGTATGTTTTAACTTTTCCTCTTAGGTTCTTCAGGCTTCGCACGGGGAAATATTTTATTTCTGTGCCTCTGTTACTTGCCGATAATGTGGCTTTCTTTAGAAGAAATAACTTTTTAAATTGGTCCAGTAGTTTCGGAGTATATTCAATGCAAACAAACAAACAGACAATCAAATCTTTCCTCTTTATAATATTAATATAGACATTAGACAACTTCAGGATAACTAATTAATGAAATTACGACGTCTGACACCTCAGCTATCTCTATAGTTGTAAAGTATCCGAAATGCTGGGAGTGTACGATAAAATCGTCGATAAAACCCGTACATAGTGGTTTCATTAGCAAGTTACTAATAATCAAATTCGCGCATACTTTTACAAACAAATATTGTTTAAACATCGCTTTTTGTGGCGAACAAACAACTGATGTCATAAGAATAATACTTACAAAAATTTTGTATTAATAAACCGTCAATTGTACGCGAAAGATAATCTAAAATATACATAACATCACATAATTATTCCATTAAACACTGTGTTTGCACCGCCATTTTAAAAGAATACAAAACCCGCTTTTATAATCTGTAATTATTTTTAATATATGCGCCCGCCTACAAGTGCATAGATAAAATATACAAGTGAATTGATGAACGAGTTTTGACAGTAAGTTAAGTGTCTTGAGTGCATGTGGCTGTGGGCGTGACATTTCTTTGGAATAGACAATGTATCTGTGGTCGTTTTTTTGGCGCCAACGAAAGTGACATAAGTTTACTTTTATTATTATGTTGTAAGGGACAATTGTTTCTTGAGATATGTTATTATATACATATTTGTTTTAGATAAATAAACTCAGCTTATTTGAAGTGATGGAGTAAATTTAACCGCGAAAGATCCATTATTACAGATTTTTTTAATTGCAAGCACCCGCGTACCTGAGTTGCCTGCATTAAATAATTAGTGCGGGTCAATGACTTGTGTTCAATGTTTATTGTTTGTCTCTTTCTTCTTTTTTTAAAAGTGTTGTCTGTATATTTGCCATATTTGCTTTTTAAACTCGCTTGCGTATATTACTGAATTATTTTTAGGTCTTTATAAAGCTGCACATATTATAGTGTGCTATTTCGTTTGAACGCGTTTATCTTGGAACACAATCGAGGTATTGTTAGGGCGGATTTTTAAAAAGAAAAGTTATTTCTTTTTGGCACGAACTGTATTTCTTATACACCTAACATGATACTTGATTTATTTTTAACTATATTTTATCTTTAAATATATAATTCTTCTGTACGTGTGTATGTCACTGAACTCCTCCCATAAAGCAGCTGGACCGATCTTGATGATTTTTTTTGTGTGTGCTCAAGTGGATTTAAGAATGGTTTAGATTCACAAAAAAATGAACAGGACAACGTCTGTCGGTGTCACTAGTATATGTATAAGTAACGAATTTACCTCACGTTAGTTTATATACTTAATAATTCCGGCTTTAGTGGAAATTTTGAATTAGGCGTATGTACATGTGAACTTCGAAACTTAGGTAGGCATCGCAAATATGATTTTAGAACGAGTATAATACCGTTCTGTACACAGAATCCTACTCCATGACCCGTTAGCGTTACGCAACTAGAGTGGGACGCATGGTCGGACAGGCCGTTACTCAGTCAATGTGGCCGAACCGACCGACACGCAGTGCGTTAACTTGAAAAAAAAAAAAAGAAAATAGCGCGGGGAATCCGCGCGGTTGTTTTCGTTCGAAATTCAAAAAAGGGCGCGTGTTTTGGTGTTGTGCCAGTGTTGTGTTTTATTTTATGAGATGTGTCAATGGTATCGTAATGTGCGTGTGCGCGTGTTCATCCATAAAATATTGTTAGGTATGTATTTTCTTAACACAGGTATAGCCTTAAGTTTGGCTGTAATTACAGTTGTTATATATTTTTGATTATAATCTGTACACTTAAGTGATATTGTATCTTAGGTAGTAGTTACCAAGTTTAATATAATATAGTCAGTGTTTTTACATAAAACAAAAACATTCGAAGTAGATACAGATAAAAAAACTAACGAATTCTTTACTTATCTTGTGTCTAAAATCTTTAACTTTGGGCTGAATTGGGAATGTTAATTAGAAGTTGAATCAATTTGCAGTTAAAAGGCCCCTCGAATTGTAAAGAGCTGATGATTATTGATCTATAGATTGGGTATCAAAAAGGAGCTTTGTGTTATGTGCCTTTTATTTGGACCTCTATTTCTTATTTACTCCGCTTTCAATCCGGGTGGGAAAGGTATCAAGGGAGGCCACCAAACTAGACTCGAGAAAGACGTGATCGTTTTCGCTATGATCACAATCACGATTTTTTTCGTGTCTATTTCATTATCACTATCAGCCCATTCCGTTCACTGTATACAGGCCTCTATGTTTGCCGTTTTATTTATATCTCCGAAACATAGTGATTAGACCAGTGTCTCCGTAACCTTGGGGTCGCAGTCGTGACGTCATCCGACGAAGCCTTTGACATATCAAGGCCACAGGCGTATTACACACTGTTTAAGCGTGGGAGTTGAAAAACTAGCCGAGTAAGACCTAGGGCCAAGTGAACTAGATACATACAGGAACTCGGTGACACCCCAAGTTAGCTAGGCTTGGAGGAAGTGGGAGATCAATGGGAGAAAAATGGACTCGCCTAGAAGAAAACTTATTTCTTCTAGTCGAGTCAATTTTTCTTCAGTTTGTTACGATATTAATTTTTTTTTGTTATTGAATTTTAGTTTGAGTTTACTAAATCTGGTCTTCTATGTCCTTCTAGAGGAACCATAGAAGAACCAGCGAAACAAACTTTGTCGCTTAATATTTAAATTAAAAGAACGTAAAACCCCCTATCTTTTCTCTAAACTAAATAACCTAAACCAAATCAAAAATATATTTTTTAACTGACTGTTACTTTTGGAGATTAGCGCGTACAAACTAACTTCAGCTTCAATATATTGGTATAGATTTATCTTGACACACTTTATAATTGACTCAAACTTATTTCCTCCTAAAACCCACCCCAGGGAGGGAGGGCCGCGTGGTTACAACTTTGTATGAATCCCGTTGATTGCTTATACAATATTGTGGATGTGAAAGTTTAAACTCGATCACGCGGAAATGGCTGAACCAATTCGCGTGAAATCTTGTTTATAGATAGATTATGAAACGGACTAGGATATGGGATACCTTTTATCCTCGATTTTGTAAGGAAACTACTTCCTTTGGATTTTATAGTGGGTTGTTTGTTTTAGTGGTTTAATGTTTCGGATACTTCCCAACGGTCGCGGCAGGACTGAGGTGTCAGACGTTCGTCCTCATCATCATTATCATTAGTCTCTATCCGTCCACTGCTTGACGACCTCAGTGGCTCAATGGTTAGCGCATTGGCACTCAAGCCGGCAGGTAGCGAGTTCGAATTCCGCCAGGGAACAAAAAGTTTTCTTTGTTCCTGGGTCATAGATGTGTATTAAATATGGGTATTATATAATAAAAATCTTAAATATATGTATAGTATAAAAGTATTAAATATATTTCCGTTGTCTGGTACCCGTAACACAAGTTCTTCGAGAACTTACCACGGGACCAGATTGACGTGGTGTGAAAGCGTCCATAGATATTAATAATTAATGAACATAGGCCTCCCTAAATGAACGCCAAGACGGCGCCATCAATACGTTATAATTGTGTTATTTGAAGTACCGTAAGATGAAATCAGTATAATATCACAATGACTGAACTTCTCGTAAAGGTTAGGGAACAGGTGCTCTTTGTGTTGGTTGGACAAAGGCAGACGTCACCTGATAGTAAGTGGTTGACGTCGCCGATGAACTTACTCTAGTTCACCTGGAACTAGCTCATATCTCATGGATCCTTATGGGTACAGCCAGGATCTTCGGGTAGATCGCCTACAGCCGCTTTTTGAGGGCCCCGGGGTGGGGGCTCATCCTGACAATCACCCCTCCAATCTTGAGGGCATTTTGTCTTTCCTGAGACATAAGATGGTAATAGTCGCTGCGCCAATAACACCGCCTGTCTTGGCCTTTTCGAAACACCCTTTCGAACAAAATATCCTTTTTATTTATTTAAGTGTGGGACTCCCCATGGGTATGTGGGACTCGCTGCGCCCGAAAACTGGTAAGTGGACGCAGCTCTACCCACTAAAACCCGGCGAGTGCCACCAATGCCGCCTTTGGTGAGGAGCCCCGGATCGAATGAACAAACAGAGCACCTAGACGGCTAGTCAGCCCCTCAGGTGTCAGCCTGTGGTGCAGGACAACCCCTCCCAACGTCGAGACAGTACTCCTCTCTTCTTATAAGAGGGGTACAAAGAGCCCCCTCGGCTCAATTCACTTCGCCCAAGGTTCTGGGCTGACCTAGACTACCTACTGAGCCTGACCGCGACGACAAGGCCTGAACCATGGTGGGGCCAGCAACACCGCCTGTGTTGGCCTTTTCGAAACATCATTAATTGTAAGAAATAACCTGGATCTTGGTACCCATGGCATGTTACCGCTAAAACGTTAACAAAGCATTGTTTTGTTGGATTACTACGACGTATCAACAACCCGACTGTCTGTAAATGTAGCACGTGTAGTCGCTGGCAACAGCTAGTCACGCGGAAAAGTAATTTGGAAATTTAATTGGCAGTGAATCCGTTGAGGCGATACTGTATTATGTATGTTAATGCGTACATACGGAACGGTACGGCTGTTGATTGATGAGGAAATAGAGGGAGTGGGTGCGAGGGGGTTATGTGATATCGGAGGATGGTAGCGGAATGATGATTATACGATTTGAATATACTCAATGCTGATGTTCTCCTATACGTCAGTATATGACATTCTTCTCTCTTCTCATTTTATGGCAATGGAATGGGCACACTGGCAGACGTGTATCGTGAAGTGAAGGTAGATTTTTCTTTCTTTAACGCCGGGAATTGCTCTGAGGCATCCCGCTAGGGAGTGGGTCTCCCCAGGCGGGTATGTGGGACTCGCTGCGCCCGAAAGCTGGTAAGTGGACGCAGCTCTACCCACTAAAACCCAGCGAGTGCCACCGATGTCGCCTTTGGTGAGGTGCCCCGGATCTGTCGAGCAAACAGGGCTCCTTGACGGATAGTCAGTCCCTCAGGGGACCGACGCCACCTCCTCAGAGGGGTTGTCCTACACCACAGGACAACCGCTCTCAACGTCGGGACAGTACAATGGTGTGAGGTTCCCATCCTCGCCCCTTGTCCCCTGCTCTTTTCTCCCCTCTTCTTATAAGAGGGGTACAAAGAGTCCCCCGGCTCAATCCGCTTCGCCCAAGGTGCTGGGCTCATCCTAGGCTACTGAGCCCCACCGCCACGACAAGGCTTGAACCATGGTGGTGGACTGAGGGTAGATGCTCAACGTTGCCCAAAAACAAACCAGTTCATCCGAGAGTAACCCAGGCAACTCACTCATTGCCGCAGTAACCCCCTGAGTGAAGTCCAGTCCTGGTTGACCGACCGGTCGCTGAGGTGCCCTGTTGCTGATAGATCCAGAGAACCCCACTATAGGCGGCGAAGACACCCGCGGTGTTTTAGTGGGTGGAGGCTTATGTCGAGTCCCACATTAACACCAGTCCTGGGTGGGATCTGGCGGTTATGTGGGACTCAACATAAGCCTTAATGCATTTACACCGCGGAACATAAAAAAGGCAACACTCATGCGGCTATCTTAAGACTTTTTACACTAAAACCTACATTCTTTGCCAAAAAGTAAAGCTGTTTTAAAAAATCCCCTCAGCGCCTCCTACCACCGCTAAACTTCCCTTTACCATAAATGTAGGTTTGTGCAATCGTCGTCGTAAATCAGGATATTTATACCGCATATTAATTTGAAATTACTTTTTCCGTTTCTATAAAGGTTTTGACAGAACTTATCATACATACAGATAGCAGTCGCGATTTTTTCAAGCAATCATAATTTCCTTTTACAATTAGTTCCTTAAATATCACCACACTCCAGGCCCCATGGCCTCGCTCCCGTTCCTGATGACCCTGACGCTAGCGTCTCCGCTAAATCGTCAGTTGCGCAAATATGCTGTTTGTTTAACATCTTATCTACTATGAACTGTGTTTGTACACAGATCACCTATTATAGTAACTATAAGATAACTATGAGTATCAGAGCTGGGTTATGAAGCTATATAGAAAACATTTGTTTTTTTAAACACATTAGTTGTTTTTACAGGCCCAGCACCTGGCTTTCAGACCTTTTTTGTCGCAGTGGAAATGGTTTGTGCATTCACCCGGGATGGGTCATTCCGGGGATATGTGGGACTCCCGTTGCTTCCCGCTACCCCAGCGCCGGTGATTTTAGTGCGGTATGCACTAAAATCACAGCGAGTTGCCTTCAGTCGCTTGAAAGCCATCGCGGGGGTGTCTTGTGTTAGTCAGATCCGAGACTCTCCCCGTCCCGGATCTGACCAATACCTACAGGACATCCCCGCGATGGCTTCAGGCCTATCCCGATATCGTCTAATGTACCAGGAACAAGGAAACCCTGAAATAAAGAAAATGAATTCCGCACAGAGAGCCCGCATAAAGCATCTACCCCCTGGTAAATCTTTTGAACTTGACATTATTATGCTATGTCGAGAGTCAGACATTCGGCACTTTACTAAAACCATATATTCGGATCTCTTCTTATATACTTAGGTAATAACCAACCGTTTTAGATGTCATAGGTTTGAATCCCAGGATATTTATTTGCATTGCATTGGCATTATTTACGTGTAAACCATCATCTTAAACAAGGCAAGTTTTCAAGTTCTTTTCAATCTTTTAGAAACGTGCCTTCATTGACGTTTAAACTTGGATGAGCCAATCTTTGTTCAAAATTGAGGTTTCTATAAATTAGAGCGTGGAACCGATTTCGTAATTGCCACAAATGGGCTGTCTTTGTGATCATCGTAGAGAAAGTTGACACAAATGACTTGTTTTAATGGCGACTGTTATTGTGACTTTGTCAATACTGTAGCGACGATCATCGTCAGCGGGGCTAGTTTAGTGACTATATAGCAAATAAAGAGCAAATTCAAATCTTGCAAAAACTTATGAATGATTTTCTTAAGGCGAGTCACTGCGACTGGCGGGGAAGAGGGCGTCACGATGTCTTGTGAAAACGCTAGATAACATTCAAATATAGGACTTCAGGTTAAAAAAAAATAGCACGTTCTCTGTAGTATTGAAAATTAAATATTTCAATATAAAAATGATGTGAAAACTTACATATTTTATCAGTAAATTATTCGTTTTAGTTTTAACCTGTTTTCAGATTTTTTATGATCAAATAAAGTACATCTTATCATGTAACCAATTAGCACATCCTTTAGACAATATCTTTAGGTGTCTCTGTTATTTTTGTGAGATCGTTATTTAACAGTAAGTGTCTCAAAAATTTGTTTTGGCAAACCCTATTTCCCGTTTCCCCTGCGGTGACTCGCCTTAAGATAATCTAAACAATGTTTAAGAACCACCTAAAGCGTAAAGGCCGCCTTTTTCCATGATATTTCTTATAAGTGCCTACAATACAATGGTCTAAGAATCTAATAACTCTTCATTAAATGATATTGCATCATTGAATCATTTAAATTTAAAATCTTATCAAACTTCTTTTAAAACAACTTTTGCGGATTTTATTGCTTTTCATTAAGATTCCCTTCCCGTCGTTTCGGATATTTTACAGTAAACATGGTCACGGGAGGACTGAGGTATCAGTCGTTTACAAATTTCATCATCATCGCGTTTAATGTCTTCCCAAACGTATTGAGCCCGACATTCCCCTGGAACACGTCCCCACTTGAACACATTTACAACTCACCACTTAATGTTCTTCCATTCCCACAATTACTTATTTTTGACAATCCCACTCGAAGTAATTAAAAACGTTTTCAAGTAGGAAACGCGGCTAACTGCATCAGGGTTGACACTTGATAGTTATAATTAAATACCTCCTCGAAATTTGGCGAGGACGACCTCTGTGGCTCAGTGGTGTACGCGGTGGCGCTCAAGCCGGAGGTTGCGGGTTCGAATCCCGCCAGGGAACAAAAATATTTTCTGTGTTCCTGGGTCATGGATGTGTATTAAATATGTGTATTATATAATAAAAATCTTAAATATATGTACAGTATAAAAAATATTAAATATATTTCCGTTGTCTGGTACCCGTAACACAAGTTCTTCGAGAACTTACCACGGGACCATATTGACGTGGTGTAAAAGCGTCCATAGATATTATTATTATTAAACATAATAATGATTAATAATATTAACGCGAATATCGCCTTAACACAAGAAATCAATAAGTAAGTCACTATAACTAGAAAGTTCATTTTTCTTGCCATATAATAAAACTCATGAAAATTTACCAGTGGAGGCGTGTCTTGTGCCTCGCTCCCGTCTTATGGGTACCACCATCTTACTTGTTTCTCTCGTCAAACAGCTCTGCTGCGTTACCGAAAGAAGGTGAAAACAGGCAGTGTAATTGCTGGCACATATTATGTCTCAGGACAGGCAACACGTGAATTAGTTGTCAGGGCTAGGGTGTACTTTTATATTTATGGGCGACGCTAACCACTTACCATGATGCATCCCGTCTTCTGGTTTGCCTATCTAACATCTATACACCTATACAGATAAATAAAATTGGAGTGTCTGTTTGTAATATTAAAATAACCGCTTCTTATTGAATGCATGTCGATGTATACACGGTACGTATACCAAAACAGCATTTTATACAATGTATGTCTGTCTGTTTGTTCCGGCTAATCTTGGAAACGGCTGGGCCGATTTTGACGGGGCTTTCACTGACAGATAGCTGATGTTTTAAGGAGTAACTTAGGCTTCATCTTCTTTTTTACACATTCTTAGGATCATCATCAATCCGTATACGGCTGTAAATCTAAGTTAACGCGGGCGAAGCTGCGGGCAACAGCTAGTAAAAAAATATACTTAAAGTCACATACATTTATAAAACAATGAAGACTTTAAAATACGATTCAACAATAACATAAGTGATATTATTGTCCATTCATGTTATTTTCAATGAACAGATAAACTGTTAATAAACCCTATCTGTTGTTAACAATACACACATTATTAAATAGTAATCTATATCTGGCAGCGGTCGGTTCTAGTTCGGTCGTCTTGGCGTTCATCGGAAGAGGCATATATCCAGCCGAGGCAAGAGGATAAAGACGATGACGAAAGCTTCCACAGCAAGACCACTTCGTTATAAAAATGTTTTTCTTAAAACAATAAACAAAATAATGTACTGCGAAGTACAAACGTTGAAAGATACAAATGCTTTGGTTTTAGGATCAAACAAAATCAATTACAGTAAGAGCATCATCATCATCATCAGCCTCTATCCGTCCACTACTGAACATAGGCCTCCCTCAATGAACGCTTGCCTGCATCCAACACGGACCGGCCACCGCACGGAGATCGTCTTCCCACCTGGTCAATGGCCGACCAACACTTCGTCTACCTAAGCGCGGCCTCCACTCTAGAACCTTATTGGCCCATCGGCCATCCGTTCTGCTGAGTGTGTGACCAGTAAGAGCATATTGAAATATACAAATAAGTTTATTATAATATGAAAAAGAAAAAAGTTTAAAAGCTATTGACATGAATACAGAAAACATATCTCTTTTTGAAGCTGGTTGAATGTTGTGTCTCCCGGGGCGTAAGAAGACTATGATGGAACATACATACATAGTACAAAATAATATATTCGGGTACTATATGTATTGTCATTAATTTCTGGGGCAGCTCCAAAGATGCGGACTTTTGGCCAAGACATCATTGGTTTATAATTAATGTTAGCAACTATTCTTTATTATTATAAAAATAATAATCTGAAAAATCTGTGGGCCAGGCACGCTTTTTCATAAAACCTTTTCTACTTTGGAATTGCTTATAATATTAAAGCACTTCTCATAGATCATAGTAAATACGAAGATCTTTGTCCAACAGAGACAAAGGAATGGAGCAGCGCACCCAGCATCAGCAATATCTGAAATCGAAATAGAATGAAAAAACTACAAACATTTTACACGGAAACCTTTATCTGTTTTACCTTTCATATTTACGTACTTTTTTACCCCTATAGCACTTTTTTACCAAAAAACCAGCTTCGTATTCATTTTGAATCGCGTATCCGTGTATCCGTATCACCTCTAAAAAATCTGGCATTGTGTCTTAACCCACTAACCTCATAAAGAGGTTTATGGGTCTTTGTAAAACAAAAGTTGTGATGTAACGTTTCGAATTAGATGGCCATGTACGGTGCGGGTTACTCAGACCACGAATTTGATCTTGCTACAGAGATATTTTATTTTATATAATAAAGCTGTTTGTTTGAATACACAAATCTCCGGAATCTCCAGTTGGATTTGTTTTTTTTTTGTTTTTGAAAACCTAGATATTGAAGAATTTTCGTTCGCAGTATAGAGAACACGAGTTCTATAAGCTATGACAATGTTCTAGATTTAGTAGATAGCAGAATCAGTGGTGGACATCACCAACACCAATATCATTTATTTTCTTTAACGCCGGGATATGCTCTGAGGCATCCCGCGGGGGAAATGGTCTCCCTAGGCGGGTATGTGGGACTCGTTGCGCCCGAAAGCTGGTAAGTGGACGCGGCTCTACCCACTAAAACCCGGCGAGTGCCACCAATACCGCCTTTGGTGAGGTGCCCCGGATCTAATGAGCAAACAGGGCACCTCGACGGCTAGTCAGTCCTTCAGGGGACCGACACCAGCTCCACAGAGGGGTTGTCCCGCACCACAGAACAACCCCTCCCAACGTCAGGACAGTACAATGGGGTGAGGTTCTCGTCCTCGCCCCTTACCCCCTGCTCTTTGGCCCCTCTTTCTATAAAAGGGGTACAAAGAGCCCCCTCAGCTCAATTCGCTTCGCCCAAGGTGCTGGGCTCACCCTAGGCTACTGAGCCCCACTGCCACTACAAGGTCTGAACCAATGATGGTGGGGATCATTATAAGCTTCATTTATTCTAACTAATAATTCCGATCTTGGGAACGACCTTGCTTGAGGGATGCTGTGTGCCACACCCTCATCTACATTATACAGGCTGTTACCATATTGTAGATGCATCATACCGTGGAACAGCTGTGTTTCGAAAAGAAGGACTGGCAGTGTAAATACTGGCACTTACTTCTCGGGATAGTTGCCCAAGCTTGTCCAACGTCACGTATATTTAGGTGGTTCAACTACCAGTTTGCCTATTCAACTAACAAAAAAAATGCCAATGTTGACATTTTTTTAGTGTTCCTGATCACTTAGGATGGTTTCTGACCACAATGACTTGATGCGCTAACCCTGGAAGGCAGGTGGTCTGGTTCCGGGACAAAAACTTGCAACAATCGGGGTCAACGAACTCGCCGCCCGCTGTTTCCCCACTCGTGATATACCGGTCTACATCCCAATTCTGGGCCTCTGTTAATGAACGCCAGGACTCTTTACGTCTTCACAGAGAATACAAAGAATATGTTTTTTTTGTACTTACTAGTAAAAGTCTTTTAGTAACTTCTTAAAGTGACAAAGAGCTTCAAAGTAACGCTTAAATATATATTTTTTAGTGTTTCGAAATCCGACAGTTTAACTACAGCAATATAAACATTATCCCGATTAATTAACCTAAAACCCGGCGGAATTGATTATTTAATTAATTACCAGATCAAATAATTACTATTGCGTTAATTGGTTCACCGGGATGGTCAATTTCATTTGATCCTACTAATATTATTAACGCGAAAGTTTGTAAGAATGTATGGATGTATGTTTGTTTCTCTTTCACGCAAAAACTACTGAACGTATATTAATGAAACTTTACAATAACATAGCTTATACATCAGAATCACGTATATGCTATAATTTATCTCTGTAGGTAGGTATTCTCACGGTAATGGAATGTGCGCGGGTGAAACCGCGTGGCGCTGCACTAGTAGAATAAAGAACTGTTTCAACTGCCCTCCTAGACATAAATACGGGGATAAAGTATACCATATTTTACTCTCTGATAATATAGCTTTCCATTTGTGAAATATATTTTTTAATCCTTTTAGTGGTTAAAGCGTGGAAGCCTAACAAACAATTTTCATTCGCATATATCATCATTATTAACCTGAGGCAATCTAGATTAAGTTATTCTCCCCACCATGGTTCAGGCCATGATGCGGCGGTGGGGCTTAGTAGCCTAGGGCGAGTCCAGCACCTTGGGCGAAGCGAATTGAGCCGAGGGGGCTCTTTGTACACCTCTTATAAGATGACAAAAGAGCAGGGGGCAAGGGGCGAGGACGGAAACCTCACCCCATTGTAGGTACTGTCCCGACGTTGGGGGGGCTATTCTATGGTGCGGGACAAACCCTCTGTGGAGGTGGCGTCGGTCCCCTGAGGGACTGACTAGCTGTCGAGGTGCTCTGTTTGCTCAACAGATCCGGGGCACCTCACCAAAGGCGGCATGCCACCTGTGCCGGGTTTTAGTGGGTAGAGCTGCGTCCACTTACCACCTTTCGGGCACAGCTGGTCCCACAAACCCGCCTGGGGAGACCCACTCCCCCGTGGGGTGCCTCAGAGCATTTCCCGGAGTTAAAGAAAAAAAAGGTTAAATTATTCTAAAAATTATGCAGACAAAACCGCGGGACAATTCCGATAATTCCAATCAAGCCAATCCGGGCGACCCGGATGGAAACGGTATAAAATCTTCTAATGGAAATCCTCACTAAATACACCACCACACAAGTTCAGACCCTATCCCCAAGGAACACAGCTTCAAATCCCACCACTAATTCCCAAATGCATGCCATTGACAGATGTGTTATACCTAACTAAATAAGGGCCCAGCCAGAGGGATTTCGACCTAGGTACCTAGACCTAAGGGTTACTGGCGCATGGAATTTCGACTCGCATAAATGGAATATTAGCGACCGGTATATATTTTATGTAATGCCATTGTATTAATACCATGCATGCGGTTTATCCGCATATGCAATGACGGGGAATGTATAAAACCTAGCTGGTATGTAGTTTGATGGCGTGAATAAAGACGTGTTTGTTGAAACATTCAATTGGCTTTGTCCTTAAAATCGACTCGAATATCGTGACGTTAAATGGCATTACTTTATTTCTGACTAGCTGTAGTTCGCAGCTTCGCCCGCGCTAACTTAGATTTACAGCCGTACGCGGATTGATGATGGTTATTTTATAGCGTTAGTTACTCCTTATAATCAGAGATTAGCCGGAACAAACAAATAGACAGACAAAAATTGTAAAAATGCTATTTTGGTATATGTACCGTGTATACATCATTATATTATGCATTTATTAAGCGGTTATTTTAATATTACAAACAGACACTCTAATTTTATTTATCTGTACAGATTTTCAAATTTGCCGAGAGAAAAATTTTAGCCCACTTTGATAGTATTTGAATAGTAGAAGTTAGTTTTATCTAAATTTATTCAGTAATTTTTTGCGTGGGTAAAAAGTGTATGGATGTTTGACGAGAAAAAACTTCGTAATAGATTCTGATGAACCATTGTAGGAAAAAATGAGACGAATTCCAGTTTTTTGTTTCATTGTTATGTCATTCATTCATGTTTGAAGTTTAATTCTAACATGCGGAGACCAGCACCGCCGGGTACACATGCAGTGGTCGCTGGTTCGAGTCCCGATTGTTGATAATTCCTGTGAATGAAACGCGCTAGCTCATCTATACAGATAAATAAAATTGAAGTGTCTGTTTTGTAATATTAAAATAACCGCTTTTTACTAAATGCATAATATAATGATGTATACACGGTACATATACCAAAATAACATTTTTTACTATTTTTGTCTGTTTGTTTCGGCTAATCTCTGCAATGGCTGGGACGATTTTGATGGGAATTTCACTGGCAGAAAGCATATGTTATGGAGTAACTTAAGCTATAAAAATAATTATCACCAACACGGTTGTAAATCTAAGTTAACGGGGGCAACAGCTAGTGGTATATGTATTGGTATAAACTTATTATTTTCGTACTACCCGCATCGTTGTTGTATACTTATTTATACGCGCTTAGTATATTAAATACCAGTGGGAGGAATGCGCATGTCCCTCCATCAAGGGTACCCCCATCCTGCTTTCTGACATACGGCTTTGCTGTGTTTCGGGCAGGACAAGACAGGCGACGTAGTTAGTGAATAAATTGCCCGGGCAAGTCCTGGATAAACTTATACACAGGGGATAGACCACGTACCATTCTTTATTTGCATATCCAACTAATTGTAGGGTAGTGACCCTAGTATGTGATTAGAATATAAGAAAATGTATGTATTCAATAAAGAGTGTATCATACGGCACTCTAACCTGTCACACGCTTCATCCCCACATGGCGACCCTGCCAGGATTTTGATTTTATTTATGCCAGGACCCCACATTGTGATGTTTTGAACCGGTCACTATTTCAATCGATGGTCTCGACGTTTCGATCACCACGTGACATCCTCCCATTATGCACCAGCACACTCCCATGACCCAGGATGCCCCACAGGATGCTGCCGAATGTATCTCATCGTTCTCATAGCGATTGGGGACATGTTGTCTATTATATTATTAAGAATTGTCTGTTTATGATCCGATTGCGACAGGGGTTATGTTTTGAGTATCATCATTATCACCCTGTATCCGTCCACTGCTGGATATAGGCCTCTTATTATGAACGCCAAGACGGCTGGTTCATCGCCACTCGCATCCAACTAGTTTTGTAACTAGCTGCGTAATTTATAGCTTAAAAAGTGTTGCTATATTCGTCTTAATTGTTTTGTGTAGGACATACTCTTATAAAAAGAATTTTTTATAAATTTGGATAGGCAAACTGGCAAACGTGCCACCTGATGGTAAGTGGTCGACGTCACCCATGAACTTAAACTAGTATACCTGGAACGAGCCCAGGCAACTCATATATGTGTTGCCTATCTTGAGACATAAGATGTTAAGTCTCGGTGCCAGTAATTACACTGTCTGTCTTGCCCTTCTCTCCGAAACACAGCAAATCTGTTACACGGGAGAAACAAGCAAGATGGTGGTACCCATGCAGCCAGGAGCGCGGCACAGCGCTTCCCTCCCACCGGTATTATTTTTGTTTCATTTAGGTAATTACTGATGAGATTAAAAATCTTTGAAGGTATGTGGAGCTCATCATCCCGCATTGGGACATCGCATCGGCGAACTCATAAAACAACACACACGCCTCGTCAGATTTCGAGGAGATCCGTGCCCAGTTTCATATACTACTAGTTGGATTAGAAAAATATTTCTGCGTATTATCATTAAAGATATTTCGGCCGTCTCGGCGTTCCTTGAAAGCAAGGGACCGAAAAATAATAATAATTATGATAGTATTTCCAAAGAATCCCCGCACAAACGAACTAACACATCAATAAGCTCCTAGTTGCCTCCCTTTTTGACTCCCGATTTACCTCTAGGGGACCTCATTAAAATTTGGCGCGATCATTTAATTATCCAATCACGGAGCCTTAGGCCCCCAAACATTAAACGCCCCTAAATTGGCTCTCGCTCATTTTTATTTAATTCCTTATTCAAAGCTGATTGCATTTTTAAATCTAATGATTAGCAGGGTTCTACCCGACTGATAAAAGGAGGGCTATGTTTCTTGAGCGTGTATATATATAGTGCACAGTAGCTTAAAAGAAAGGTCTTAATTATGAGATTGAGACTAGAAATTCCCCTTTTTTGCACCAAAAACTTGAAGTTTCTTTTGCTAAGTAAGTTTTAAATTTTAAGTTTACATTTTTACATTCACCGGTGGGAGGGATGCGCTGAGCCGCACTCTCATCTGCATGGGTACCACCATCCTGCTTGTTTCTCCCGTGAAACAGCTTTGCTGTGTTTAGAAGAGAAGGGCAGGACAGGCAGTGTAATTACTGGCACCGAGACTTAACATCTTATGTCTCAGGATAGGCAACACATAGATGAGTTGTCTGGGCTCGTTCCAGGTTAACTTATTAATGTTCATGGGCGTCAACCACTTTCCTTCAGGTGGCACGTCTACAACTAACATAAAATTATGCATTCGCGTGTTGTTATTAACTTTAAATAAATGATCTTGTTTTAAAAGTATTTTTTATTTACTGAACTGGTATTTTTTCTCCGTTCTGTCTGTCCGTGCGTGGTACACAGTTTTAAAGCTTACTTCCTCTTTTAAGACTTGTTGTAAATTGTAATTGCCACTATCGCCATAGCGTCCGCCATCTTTGTTGTTTTATGAGCTAGAATCTAGGTACTATGTAACGTAATAAAGCCTCGATGAGACCTACATACCAAGGCCTATGTAATGATATCTAGCACATTTGACAGCGGAATCTGGACCCATAACCCACATTTAAGGGTCCCTCACCATTGCATGTTATCAATGTATACTCCTAATTATAAAATGTAAAACTACGCGATGAACGAAGTGATTTTGCAGCCGGATCTCGTACTATAATATATAAAAAGAAAATATTCAAAAAGGAATGAAATACAAGAATCATACTTTTCAGTCATTGCTAGAAAGCTCTTTTCGATTTTATGATCATTATATCGTCATCATCACTATCATCACCATCGTCGTCATCGTTATCATCATCATCATCACCACCACCACCACCATTATCATCATCATCGTCATCATCAACGGCAATACGTCCATCCCACTCGCATAATTTAAAATACTAAATGCTCAGTGTGTTAATCTCATTTAACAAGTTTATTCAAACCTATCGAATTATGATTGCTCGTTAAAACGATTTGAGAAGATTCGTCACACTTTCTCGGAATGATATGAGTCAGTTTACGATTATGGCCCTAAACCTATGAGTAACGCGCAGCATCCGGTGTTAGTGGTCATTATGGTTTTCATGACCTTCGGCTTAAAGGTCAACGTTAATTTGGAAATTATTGGGAATAAGTGGCCTCTAGCCACAACACAAGTGTGAAATATTTTCGACAAATAATTTTAAAATTGTGGAAAATTTGTAACAAAATAAAATACATCGATTGATTTCGTATTTCATTTCTCTTTTTCGATATTCATTTGTTTAAAAGTTACCAAATGTACCGAAGGAACGTTTTAATGCCTTCCCTGTTCATTATAATTTCGCCACGACTTATATTTTGTGAAAGAACCCTGTATGAAGTCAGTAAAATCAACTGGAATGCCGCGACGGCAAACAACGTGACGCTTTCATATATTTTATTTTCTTCATAATAATCATCATCAGCCTCTATCTGTCCACTACCCAACATAGGCCTCACTCAATAAACGACAAGACAATTTATTCAGTTATTATCTGATAATTATATCTTCATAGCCTGTGTTAACGTAGCATTATAATGGTGACATAATTTTTAAAATCGCTCAAGTAGTTTTCGAGTTAAATCGTATCAATCATTTTAAAAATTAAACTTTCCTCTTTATAATGTCATACATGTGAGTGACAAAGCACCTCATGGTAAGCGATTGACATCCGTGAAGATCAACATTACAGGCCTGCCAGTCTTATGCCAGAACTAGGAAACAGTTAGTAAACCTTTCCATAACTAAATAGTTAACACCATGTATGTTTGTTTATGTTTGCTTATCTCAGGACACGTGTGTTAAACGACTATCAACACGTTTACAATTTGCCTATCTTTGTGTATACAAAATATACACCGTCATTATCACACCTATGTAGGTATGTATGCTTGTGTTTCATCATATCATTATCAAAACTTACTGGTCACTGTTTTAAGGAATATCTAAACGGTAGTTTAGGCACCGACCCCACCGCGCACTGTTTGTCTAGCGGTCAGAATTTTCGATTTCGTAGTAAGTTCACACTTACGCACAAAGCGATTCTATGTAGTAAGCGTCCAGTTATAGGTAAGCGTCACATTTTAAAAATTAATATGCTACTTTGTCTCGATAGTAGGTCTTCGGAAGATCCCCACCATGGTTCAGGCCATGACGTGGTGGTGGGGCTCAGTAGCCTAGGATGAGCCCGACACCTTGAGCGAAGCCAATTGAACCGAGGGGGCTCTTTGTACCCCTCTTATAAGAAGAGGGGATAAAAGATCAGGGGGCAAGGGGTGAGGACGGGAACCTCACCCCATTCTACTGTCCTGACGCTGGGAGGGGTTGTTATGTGGTGCGGGACAACCCCCTGTGGAGGAGGCGTCGGTCCCCTGAGGGGCTAACTAGCCGTCGAGGTGCCCTGTTTGCTCATTAGATCCGGGGCACCTCACCAATTTTAGATCTGATAAAACCGCGGGAAAGCGCTAGTATAATAGGGCACTAACACAAATTTACAATATTATGAGATCAAACAATAAATAATAAAGCGCTGCTGGCAGGCCGCCAGGAATCGAACCCGTTAAACCTAACAAGCGATTCCGCCAGTGTATTAGGGTTTACTGCTGCATAACGCTTTTTGTTAGACTGCCAAGGTGGCAAGATGACGTGTTACCCATCTGGTGATAACTTTGACTGCCAGGATGCCATCTGGTAGTTACGAATGTTCTCAATAACTACTGTATTGACTTATAAAATGTCAGTTACGAAATGAGCAGACGAACCACATGATAGTAAGTGGTCGACGTCGCCCATGAACATAAACGAGTTTACCTGGAACTAGCCATGGCATCTCATTAATGTGCTGCCTTTTTTCTTTTACGCCGGGAAAAAGCGCGGGGTGTGGGTCTCCCCAGGCGGGTATGTGGGACTCGCTGTGTCCGAAAGGTGGTAAGGTGGACGCAGCTCTATCCACTAAAACGCGGCGAGTGCCACCAATGCCCTTGGTGAGGTACCCCGGATCTGTTTAGAAAACAGGGAAACTCGACGGCTAGTCAGTCCCTCAAGGGACCGACGCCACCTCCACAGAGGGTTGTCCCGCATCACAGAACAACCCCACCCAACGTCGGGACTGCACAATGGTGTGAGGTTACAATCCTCGCCACATCCTCGCCCATTTTCCCCCTGCTCTTTTGTGCCCTCTTCTTATAAGAGGGTTACAAAGAGCAGCTCAAGGTTCACCTTAGGCTACTGAACCCCACCGCCATGACAAGGCTTGAACCATGGTGGGGTTTCATGTGTCATTTAGTGTTCATTATCCTGAGACAAGATGTTAAGTCTCGATGCCAGCAGTGTTGCCAAGTCTAATAAATTGGAGTCGCTAGACTCAGGATCAAAAGTCGCCAGAAAGTCGCTAAAGCTGGCTGTATTTTTGTTGACCATTTTTTACTCTAGAATTTGGAAATTTGATGGTAGTGGCGTTTTGTACACTTTCAAGGTGTATGCCGTAAACATTTTGCTAACCTATTTCTTTACTTTCAAAACATCGAAAAACCGTCATGCGGAAATCTTTTAAACACAAGGTACCAAAAATATTAAAGCCTCGTGACCTTGTAACATTGAAACTTCGTTCAGATTGAAGTTGGAGTCAACAAAAATATTTTTTTCAAGTCCTACGAAACTTATTTCATTTGTCTAACCTTGAAAGTTTATTTCTAAGTTACACATGTTTTTGTTGCTACCAATTATCTTTTACTGGCTGTTTCCCGCGATTTTACTTATCCCAAAATGAAAATAAAATCTTTCCGAAATAAGTTGCCTTATCCAATAAAATCTTTCAACAGTTTTCACAGTCAGCAGTTTCAAAGATTGTCGCGTTAATAAATAACGTAGTAATAAAATATAATGAGAAAATATTAATTAATCGAAAGGGGAGAACAGAATGTATAAATAAATTAACTTCTTTTTTATCCGAAATCTTTATTGCATAGTAAGTTAAAGTATGGTTGCTTTATGTATAAATTCGAAAGTAATTGCATGCACGCCTGATCTGCTTGATAGAGTTTTGTAAGGAAGTAGATTATAACCCAAGGAAGGATACGGACGATTAAAATAATAATCATTATACAATTAAAGTTTATCTCGTGAATATCACGTGGTAGTAGGTTACTTGTTTTTTTTGTTGTTTATTGTAATTTGTATGTATTTTTTATCTATTTTTATTTTATCTTTATCTATTTTATCTAATTAATAAAAAATATTAGGAATGCCCTAGGTACAAACCACTACACTATCTAGGAGTTCATATGGAAAAATAAAATTCACGCGTGAAATGCAGAATTGTTTTAACACCATCTATTACTTCTGACAAATACAAGATAAATAAAACCATTTACAATATAAACTAACATTTCGTTTATAACCATAATTTTGATAACATCAAAATATAGCATTCTCATGTGAGGTATGTAAGAATGTGTAAAACGGTCGTTATAACCTTTCCCGTTGACAATATATCTGGTCCCAGGAATCCTGTCCCAAGAGCCGACCTAATATGGACAGGATGGATTCTGGTGGACTGTAGCGTGTTGCGCAGATACAACAGGGGTCACTGAACTTGGCAATTATATTAATACGAAATATTATATTACACTACGTTTAAATGGTCTAGTGGACTTCTACTAATTGATTTGATTGTTTTTTTTATAAATACATGTACTTGTGAAGGATATTTTAAACCTTCATATTTAAAATGGTCAATAACAAGCCACTGCAATATGTAGAAAATTATGTATATCTGGGAAAGTCTATAAGTTTGGATAAAAATAAGTAACAGCCTAGAAATAGCAAGAAGAATACAATTAACATGGAACAAGTACTGGAGCCTCAAAGAAATTTTTAAAAGTAATATGCCAACAGCTTTCAAAACGAAAGCAATGAACTCAAGCCTTTTGCCATGTTTGACATATGGATGCCAAACATGGAAGTTCACTGCCGACGCAAAAAAGAAGATAATCGTATGTCAAAGAGGAATTGAGCGCAGTATGTTAAATATAAAGAAACGGGAGAAAATAAGACACACGAACATAAGAAAAATAACAAAAGCAACTAATGCTCTATGTTACGCACAAAAGTTAAAGTGGAATTGGGCAGGACATGTCGCGAGGCTTGCAGACAACAGATGGACAAAAAAAGTAACATTCTGGAACGGTCCCCAAGGCAAAAGAGCGAGAGGAAGACCTACTACGCGATGGGAAGACGATATAAAGGTAATAACTGGTCCAAACTGGAGACAAATAGCACAGGTCAGAGAAAATTGGGCATCTTTGGAGGAGGCCTTTACCCATCAAGGGGTTCTTGCAGAATAGTCAGTTAATAATAATAATAAACATATAATGTAACTAGAATAGGGTTAGAAAAGTATATTATAGATAAGATTTTTTTATAATTTATTGTAACAAAAAAGTTAAATAAGGTCAAAAAACTAATTATTTTAAATACCTACTGTACAATTTACAGTAGGTATTTAAAATAAGTTCTTGCAGGAAATAAAAAGGCTTTTTTATTTATTTATTTATTTTATTTAAAATGGTATCAACATTTTTATTTCACCGTCATCATCATCATCATCATCATCCTCAGCCTCTATCATATCACATTTTTATTTCATAGTATTTTAGGGATCCGTAGCCGAATGGCAAAACGGAACCCTTATAGATTCTTCATGTCTGTCTGTCTGTCCGTCCGTATGTCACAGCCACTTTTTTCCTACTACTCTACGAAACTATAAGAACTGTTCTGTTGAAACTTGGTAAGTAGAAAAAAAAACCAATAAATTTTGGGGGTCCCCATACTTAGATCTGAAACTCAAAAAAAAATCATCAAACCCATCCGTGTATCTATATAGGTTTTTTCTAAACTGAATAGCTTGCACGAGAGACACTTCCAAAGTGAAATGTGTGTCCTGAATTATAATATCTAGTAAGTAGTTTTTATAAATCGTAAACCGCAATTTATCTTTCATACAATCAACTCAAATATATAAAAAACATTTAATTCCATAAACATAAACCTTAATTTTTGTTAAAGAGTCTAATGTTGTATATAATATTATGTAATGGTACGGAACCCTTCGTGCGCGAGTCCGACTAGCACTTGGCCGGTTTTTATTTAATATGACAGAGAGATCTATGATAATCTGTTTGTATGTTAGGAGCATCAATGAATAATGTGGCAAAAACGGGGAGAAATATTTTGAGACCTTTTGCACTGCGTAAACCGTTCGTAACACAGTCGACAGTAACGGTCATAGTTACATTGGTGAGTACCTGTGTCCCCCAGAGAGCCGTTGACAGTGTGTCACGATTGCGGCGCGGCGGTGGACTCGGCCCAGCACACCCTCGAGGTCTGCCCGAGATCGGCTGCGTCACGGTCTGTCATCAGTCATCGGAGGGGACTTGTCTCTGCCGACCGTCATCACCGCGATGCTCGGTGACGACGAGTCCTGAACGGCGATGGTCTCCTTCTGCGAGGCAGTAATTTTGAAAAGCAGGCCGCCGACGGGCCCGGGTTGACTAGGGTCAGGATTTACTCGAAGATCCTCCATAAAGGATTTCCCTGTGATATCAAAAAAGGGGTTAGGTTAACGTGGTGTGACTGTTGGATAGTATTTATTTGTCTCTTTTATTCATTGTATGAACAGTTGTACCTGTAAGGTCTGGCCAACTGTTAAATATTATGTTATTTTCATAACGGTCACGTGCGAGGACCTAACCAGTGGTGTCGTGTTCCACGAGGAAGCGCGGTCGGTGTGCGGTTCGACTCCCGTGACCGCTGATTGGGGCCGGCATGTGACAATCATATGGGGGATATTGAACTCTGATTGTGGTTTTAGGTTTGCGGATTGATATCTATTGATAAAGAGTAGTAAGAACGTCCTATAGTGGTTTATTGAGTTTTTTGAGTACCACCAATGCCGCCTTTGGTGAGGTGCCCAGGATCTGTTGAGCAAACAGGGCACTTCGACGGCTAATCAGTCCCTCAAGGGACCGATACCACCTCCACAGACGGGTCGTCCCACACCACAGAACAACCCCTCCCAATGTGGGGTCAGCGCGATGGGGTGAGGTTCCCACCCTTGTCCCCCTTATCTTTTGTCCCATCTTCTTATTAGAAGGGTACAAAGAGCCCCCTTGTCTCAATTAGCTTCGCCCAAGGTGCTGGGCTCACCGTAGGATACTGAGCCCCACCGCCACGACAAGGCTTGAACCTTGGTAGGGATGTTGCTATATCCTGCGCTATCACGCTGCTATCCTAAGACGGTCTCGGTGCCATCAATAACTCTGCCTGTCCGTAATGATTTACCTGTGATTTATCAAAGCCATCACTCTTCGTATTTTAATAATGTGACAAAACTCCCAATACTGAGTGAATCATCGCCTGTTAGTTATCCCGGACGATATTTAATAATCATTAATTTGTCAACGGGCTCCAAGAATTTGAACCTTATTGTTTAATACCTTATACCTTAGTGTTACCTACACTGAAAATGTTTAGAAAATGAAAAACGGCTTAATGTTGAAAGTTGCCAATACTTTTATTGTTTTTCGAAGTAATCTCCGTTTCTTTCTACACATCGTCGCATTCGATGGAACCACTGAGAAAAGCAGTGGGCCCATTCTTCCTTAGGAGTCTCTTCTATGGCATTTTCGTACGCTTTCACCGCATCTTCAGGGCTCGTAAAGCGAATACCTCGAATTTTATCTTTAGTTCTTGGGAATAAATGAAAGTCGCAGGGCGCCAGGTCAGGACTGTAAGGCGGATGACTCATTATCTCGACACCTGCCATAGTCAAATATTCAACAGTCCGTTTTGCGGAGTGCGCTGAAGCATTGTCGTGGTGAAGTAGAATCCTGCTTCGAGGGCGCTGCTGTCGAATTTTTTCCAAGACAACAGACAAACAGCGATTGACATACCAGTCTGCAGTAACTGTCCTTCCATCTTCTAGCACAACTGACCTTTCCGACCAAAGAATGAGGCAATCATCTTTTTTCCTTGACTTCTTCCTTTCTTTACCTTAGTTGGCCGATCCTCGAAAGGAAACACCCACTGAGCTGATTGTCTTTTGGTTTCGGGTTCGTAGCAATATATCCAGCTTTCATCACCTGTGATGATGTCAAATACAGCATTTGAGTTACCGCCGTTGAACTTATCTAACATTTGGCGACACCAGTCCATGCGGAGGCGTTTCTGGTCGTCGGTTAAAGTATGGGGAATCCATCTGGTACAAAGCTTCCTGACGCCTAAATGTTCGTGTAATATTTTTTGAACTTGACTCATACCAATGCCTAGGCTTGCCCGTATCTGCTGATAGGTCACTCTCTTATCTTCCTCTATCATGCGTCGCATAGCACTGATGTTATCTTCAGTAGTCGCTGTTAAAGGACGTCCCTCACGCGGATCATCACTGAGATTGCTACGTCCACGCTTAAACTCGTTAAACCAGTTGTAAATAGTGGCACGAGATGGGGCTCCATTATAGAATGCTAATCGCAGCCTATCATAGCTTTGTTGTTGAGTAAGCCCACAACGAATGTCATAATAAATCATTGACCGAAAATTTTCTCGCGTTATGTTCATTTTCACGTGTAACAAGAGTTTTAGATTTGCCGCCAATTCACAAAAACAAATGACAAATGAATGCAATATACTACATTAGGTTACCAAAGGGTTATAAAATTGAAATTCAAAAAAAGTTTTCATTTTCAATGTTTCTAACTGGCCAGTTCTAAACATTTTCAGTGTTACCCACGTAATTATTATTTCTCTATTATAGTACCTAGTGTAGCGTTTTCAAAAGAAAATCCGAAGAGGTTTCATATTCCAACTAATTTTGACTTTAGTATCATCATCAATATCAGTCTCTATCCGTCCACTGCTGAAAATAGACCTCCTTTAATGAACGCCAAGACGACCGATCCCTTACCACTCGCATCCAACACGGACCGGCCTCCGCACGGGATCGTCTTCCCACCTGGTTCCGACCAACACTTCGTATACTATAGATGTGTATATCAGTTAAACTATACATTATTTAAAAATTGGGTTCGGAATAATTGTAAAGGCTTTAATTTTCATGACAACAAGATATATTTGATGTCTATCATAGTAGTATTTTACTTGCTACCTATTTAACCATGACAGCCTATTTAGCCATTTTTGCTCGATACGGTCTTAAGGGCCCCTTAACCCAAATTGTTGTTTCTAGATCGAGGTGTTTTCATAGAAGTCGTCATTTTAAAATAATAATAAAAAAATAGGGTATTGATACATCTTTGATCTAGTGATTTTTTTGGATAAAAATACAATATTTAACATTTTACATAATCAAAAAAAAATCTAAAGTTACGTCGATTTTAAAAGCAAATTAAGTAGTATGAGACTTCGGGTAACTCAATTTTAATGAAACTTTTACGTTTAAATTGCTAAACGGGGATGACGTGGAAATGATTGGATAGATCTTTATTATGTCACTTCAAAAATTTTTCAAAAACAAAAAACGATAAAAATGGCTCTCGCGCATCGCACCACGTCGCGCCAGTACCCAGCCGGGCTTCATCGAAGTAGGACCTGTGCCGCTTTTGCTCGTGACTACGTTGTTACCGCGCATTTTATATTATTACGTCTAAATAAATAAGACGACACAGTGTAAATAATATAGCTACTTAATACTTACTAACAATTGTTGTTCTTAGTTGTAATTAGTTTGTAATACAAAACCTTTAATTAGTGTAAATAAATAGATACTTGAGTTTGTCACAAACTGAAAACTGCTATTGCCCGCAGCTTCGCCCGCGTTAACTTAGATATACAACCATATACGCATTGATGATAATTATTTATCTATGGACGGGCGTAGGACTTTATTTTATAATATGTAGTGATTAATACCGTATTTTTGTGAATAGCTTTTACATTACCGCTTTATAATTGGCAATTTAAAGTATTAAAATGGATATAGGTAGTATGTTATATTTAACTAATGTAGACATATTATGCCATCGCGGACTTTTCAGTATGCATATTTAGGATACACAATTCTACCATACATTGATACAATCTTATATCTTTAAATGAGCAATTCTTGTATATATATATATATATATAATTGGAATCTCGGAATCGGCTCCATCGATTTTCATGAAATTTAATATATAGGGGGTTTCGGGGGCGATAAGTCGATCTAGCTAGGAATCATTTTTAGAAAATGTATTTTTTTTTTTTTTTTAAATACCGATGCTCGGTCATCCAGGTACTACTAATAATTAATTTGGAATCGAGCCCGGCTAAGGTGTATAATAATGTAGTACATTATTTTGATCTATCTGTTAGGGTTCATCCAGCGTTTGCAATGTAAGTGCAAAAAATGTGCTTATTTATGACATCACATCAGAAACTTCTAAAATTATGAGTGTTTATCTACTATATTATGCATGTACCTATTACCTTCCTCTTGAATCATTATATCTATTAAAACAACCGCATCAAAATCCGTTGTGTAGTTTTAAAGATGTAAGCATACATACAGTCAGACGCGGGAAGCGACTTTGCTTTATAGTTTATACTATGTAGTGATGTCTTCTTCCAGAAATTGTTAACACTTGAAGAATTCAAATTGTCCGACAATAAAGAAAATGAGGAACCTTCATCACAAAATATTTCTGATTTGCAATCATTTCCTAGCCCCTACCCACAGGGCAGTATCGTGAGGACTATGGCCTTGACCCTCTTCTCAGAGGAGACCCGTGTCTAACATTAATCGATGATGTATGGGTCGATGAAAATGAACCTGGACCTAGCATACGACAACTAAATTTTGTTGAATTTTAAAACAATTAAAACAATTAATATAGTATAAAAGAATATGTTTGTCTACAATTTTTTAATCTCCTACAAGCATTCTTAGAATGATTGATTTTTTTTATAGCTTAGGCCTTAGGAGGACAAACGAGCATTCGGAGCCTTAGATGACTACCGACTCCCATAATAATAATAATATCTAAGGACGCTTTTTGCACCACGTAAATCTGGTCCCGTGGTAAGTTCTCGAAGAACTTGTGTTACGAGTACCAGACAATGGAAATATATTTAATATTTTATACTTTACACATATTTAAAGTTTTTTATTTATAATACATATTTAATACACATCCATGAACCAGGAACACAGAAAACTTTTTGTTCTCTGGCGGGATTCGAACCCACAACCTCCGGCTTGAACGCTAACGCGCTAACCATTGAGCCACAGAGGTCGTCCTCGTAAACATTCACACAAGAGATAATGCAGATGCATTACCCTCCTTTACCCCATCCCCTGCAATGGGACACCGGAAACTCATACACCGCAAGAAACGCGACAGCATAGGTGTCACTTGACGCCATTATCATGTGAACGAGAGGTACCCCTACGGTCGTGCTGGCCCAATTCGGATGCAAGCAGCATGGCACTACCTTTTAGATCTATGTAGCTAATTCATCCTTCCTAATCCTTACTAATATTATAAATGTGAAAGCATGGATGTTTGTTACGCTTTCACGCGAAAACTACTTAACCGATCATCATGAAACTATGTACACATATTCTTGGAGGTATTAGAAGTAACATAGGATACTTTTTATAAATAAATAAAAAACTAAAGAGAGGTGTCAAGGGACACCCGGATGGATCGAAGTTCCTTTCGATTAATTAGTGAAGAAATAAAACTATATTATCCTTCGCAGACGAAGTCGCCGGCACCAGCTAGTATTTATATAAATCCAAAACTAGATAACTATAACAACAACAAGATTTTGTTATGCATAATTATTAATTATCACATCTAAGAATAATTCGAGCATAGTCAATCTACTGCATATTCGTATACTGTGGCGTGCTTGCCGGCCGTGGTAGGTCACCGGAGTTCATATAAAGACATCTCCCGCGCAACGCAAGTGCAAAGCGATTCGGTGCGTTAAATACCTATAGTTTTGGGAGAAGGGGCCCTTAACGCGGCCTCCACTCAGCTGTATCGTTATACCTACATTTAATTTTATTCTATAGGTGTGTTTGTCACTTCTTCTGTGGCTGGGCCGATTTGATTGAAATTTATGTGGATATTTGTGTAGACTTATAAAAGTATGTTAGAAAAATAGTTTCAACGTTATTTAAGTACGTCTGTGGGATCCGCTATGTACCATAATCTTATCTCCAAAATGAACGCGACGGTTATTTGCAAAATAGAATCAACCTAACATCCAAGGAATCCCGGGCATCCCGCGAGAGTCCCGGTAATACGGATCCAGCCTCGGGCAATTACAAAAATTACCGCCAAAACCCCAAACGGAGGCAATCTCGCAAATGCATACTTCCCTCGGGAGGAGGGGGCGTTAATCACAACAGGATTATGGTCAAGGATATTAAGGGTATCCTGATGGATGAGGTCTATATTTGATTACGGATATGATTAGTTTTAGCGAGGTATATTTTGGTATACATTTTTCACGATTGAACGCCACGACGGCTAAACTCACATTCGTCTAATGGCCACAGAAGGTGCTCGTCATGTCGTCTAGCTAAAAGATTTTACATTTTTTTACATATTGGATAAAAACATTTTACAAAAAATTAAAACCGACTTCAAAAATACTAAACTAAAAAGTAATAAAATAACAGTTTCTTTCATTTTTGTGCTTACAACTTATAATCAAGTTATTCTTCTCCTAATGTACAAACTTTGCGGTCATCCAGGTCCTAAAATTAATATGGGACCAAATTGGAAACGCCAGCTTTCAAACAAAAAACCATCGAAATCCATGCACAAACGGCGGAGCAATCGTGTCACATACATACAAAAAAAACACAGACGAATTGAGAACCTCCTCTTTTTTTTTTGAAGTCGGTTAAAAATGAAAATATAGTTCTTATATTTGGATCAACAATTTGTATGGTTGATCGACGTTCTAACAGCTAATCTTGTCTCCCAGTGATTCTTCCGTGAAGCAGCTTGCTTATAATATTCTTATTTATAGTAAAGATACTGAATTTACAATGTAGTAAAGATTTGACCAGACGACCAAAGAAAACCTTGATCATACACGGGTCTTGAGATCAGGCGAGGAGGATAGAAGGCAATAAAGATGTTACAGGTAGTGCCATGCTGCTGTGCAGCCGAATGGGGCTGGCACGACCGGGATGAAACCTCTCGACAGCTATGTAGCGCTTCGTCCGGTTTGTAGGTTTCCGGTAGCCCACTGTAGGGGGGGGGGGGGGCAACGCATCTGCATAACTTTTGGATTGACGAATTTCAGACGTCCATTTTTATGGACTTTTTTCTAATTTTAGTTTACAAAGTATGTAAATTGAATTGGTTGGTTGTAAGTTTGTCTGTACTGATATGGAATTGTAACGTATGAATCTACATTTGGAAACTAGGAAAAAAAAATAAATTATAAGAAAAACCATAACACTAACTTTGTTGAAATGAAGACTTTTGTATATTATATTATGGAGTATGTGAACAAAGAGTTTGGCGACGGTTTGGTAAGAGACAACGATGGCGGCAGTAAAAGCGGCACAATACCTGTCTAACCGTCAGTTAACAGTCGAGTTAAACTTACCGCGGACTAACTATTTATCTTAACTAAAGCGGAGATAAAGTTTTAATTAACGCAATAAAGTTGTCGATTGAGTAGGTAACGCTTTTCCAGCTGTGGGGTTATTTTGTCACTTTTTCTCATTGGTTTTCCAATATTAAGAAATGTGACTTTTAGGAACTTGGTGTTATCTATACAGATGAAGAAAACAGAATGTCTGTTTGTAATATTAAAATAACCGCTTTTTATTGAATGTATATTATGGAGTTTTTTACGAAGGGCTAGAGACCTTTCGTCCTTTAGCCTTTAAGCTCAATCGGAACAGTAGATGAGTAGATGGCTCACGCAAGAATTATTAGAAAGGGGGGCATCGCGCGCGCTACTCGGGAGAGTAGGATTTAGACTTCTCAAATCCGATACGGTCGACGAATCTTTTTGGGTTAATATTATGGATGTATATACGGTACATATACCAAAATAACATTTTTTATAATTTTTGTCTGTCTGTTTGTTCCGGCTAAAATTTTTGAGATGGCTGGGCCGATTTTGATAGGACTTTCACTGGCAGATAGCTAATGTTATGAGGAGTAACTTAGGTTATAAAATAACCATCATCAGACCGGGTACGGATGTAAATTTGGAAGGGATGTACGATATGCCTCTAGAATTCTAGGTTCTCTTCATGGGTACCGCCACGTTCATTACTTACAAACAGCTTTTCTGTGTTCTGGTAAGAAGGTGCAGCCAGTGCAGTAGTGTCTTTTCTTTTGCGCCGGTAAATGCTCTTAGGCATCCCGCGGAGGAGGGGGGTCTCCCCAGGTGGGTGTGTGGGAATCGCTGCGCCCGAAAGATGGTGAGGTGCCCCGGATTTGTTGAGCAACAGGACACCAGACGGCTAGTCAGTCCCCCAAGAGATCGACACCACCTCTACAGAACAACCCCTCCTAACGTTGGGACAGTGCAATACGGTTCCCATAAGGGGTGAGCCCTTGTCCCTCCTGCTCAAGAGCAGCTCCCTGGTGCTCCCCAAGGTGCTGGGTTCACCTTAGGTTACTGAGCACCACCGCCACGACAAGGCTTGAACCATGCTGGTGGTGTGCTGCGGTACCTAGAATTGGCCTGAGCAGTCGGACTCGTATATACGACGTTGACCACTTTTTTTTTTTTTTTTTTTGTTATCGCAGGGAAATGCTTTTTACGCATGTAGCCAGGATCTCGGGTAGATCCTGACCCTATGTGGGACTCGAACCTGGGATTGCCCTACCCGTAAACTAAAACCACTGCGAGTGCCTTCAGCCGCATTATGAGGGTCCCGGATAGGCATTCAACAGGATCACCTCAGTGACAGGCTGGCCCCGGCGAAGGCCAGACTACGACGTTGACCACTTACCATCAGGTGGTCTGACAACTAGTTTCTTTCTTTCATATCATATAAAATACGTTCTTACCGTATTCTTGTGTAAACATCTATTTATGGGTTACGTTGACCATTAAACTTACCAACCCAATAACACAATTTTTTTTATTTTATGTACAAATAAAGATATTATATTCTAACATTTACGCGAGAGTTAATATTTCACGGTTAAGATGGCGTAACTGCGTAATAGATTGTTATTTAAAACAACATTATTAAATCTGGGGCCGCCATTTTTAATAAATACATCTGAGGAATGGACGGTTATGAGATTCTGTTGAGATGTAATTAATCATCATCATTTCGGGCTGCTATTTCGGAGTTTTCGGATATTTACGTTACGAGGCAACTGGCCCAATACCACAAATACTGTCAAAAGTATACTTAATCTATACATATAAATAAAATTGGAGTGTATGTTTGTAATATTAAAATAACCGCTTTTTATTAAATACAAATGGATGTATACACGGTACATATAACAAAATAGCATTTTTTATAATTTTTTTCTGTCTGTCTGTTTGTTCCGGCTAATCTATGAGACGGCTAGGCCGATTTTGACGGGACTTTCACTGACAGATAGCTTATGTTATAAGGAGTAACTTAGGATATAAAATAATTATCAAACGGGATACGGATGTAAATCTAAGTTGTAATTTAAGAATCTTGTTGTTGGTGTGAATTTTGGATACTTCAAATATTGAGGAGGGTTATAGGTGGTATCAAGGAAAAGTGTGTTTTACAATTGAAGTAGGTACAGATGAAACAGCGGCGAACAACTGCTCACATTATCCCAATAGTTATTTACCGATAAAATCTATCGTGTACTATCTTTCTAATTTTTATATTTTTGTTACAGGTAAGCACAAGGCGAACGCTTCAATTTGTGGTAAATTAATTAACAAAAAGCACAATTAGCTTAAAGACGTATCTGCAAGATTACTTATTAGAGTAATTTTATACAAATTTCACAAAGTTTTGAAAATAAATTCAATTTTATAATTGTCTCGTTTGTAAGCCGATTTAAATAATTACGGACCACAAAAAGGGACGACCAAATAGACTCGATCATCTGAAAAATAAGACCCCGGGGAAATCAATGGACGATGACGAAAATAATCTAAACCCACGCTTTTTAACGACATTCATAAATTCCTTTTAAATAAACTCTGTACCGTATATTTATACATATAGTAAGAGGCAGTGCCATGCTGCATTGCAGCCGATTTGGACCGGCACGACCGGGGTGGTACCTCTCGCTCACATAACAACGTCAAGTGTCAGCTATGCTGTCGCGATTATTTCGGCTTATGAGATTCCGGTGGCCCATTGGGGGGAAAGGGAAAAGGAGGGCAATGCATCTGCATAAACTATAGTTGTGCAGATGTGTATGGCCATTGGTAGACTAAAGCTTCGACTGCTCGTTTGCCCTCCTGTGATATAAAAAAACATAATCTTGTTTGTGCTGTGTCACTGATGAACTGAGCTACTGGGTCGATTTTAATAAAATTCGCCACATCGCAGTTTGGACTTTAGAGATAAGACAGAATGGATACGGTTCTGGTTCAGGTACCCGCTCCACTTAAGGCACTTTTATGTGTTCAGTGTGCCTTAAGCGGAGAAGGAGGAGGGGATGCCACCGCCTCCAGAGAAGAGCGCCGGGTGGCACACCGTTGTGGCCCGGTGCGGACGTCCAAAGCTCTCGCGCCGGATCACCCAGACAACAAGGAGAACACCGCTGGTGCTTAGTGGATAGAGTCTGCATCCACCTTACTATCTTCTCGGGCGTAGAGAGTCCTAATATCCCTCAGCCCCCCCGGACCCGGTGGTATACCTAAACGCATTCCCCAGCGAAACCAAAAAATAAAAATAAAATAGTAGTCACGACGTCTATCCGGGACAATAGTAATTTTGGGAAACAACTATTTTAGCTAATATTTTAGAATGCCTGCATTGCTATCTTATTTTTAATATGTTCCGTCAAACAGCTCTGCTGTGGGAAAGGACAGCACAGGCAGTGATGACTGAAACATACCATCATCAGGGCCAGGATATACGACGCATGAATGGGTTGCTTTGGTTGGTCCAACGTGAACTAGAACATGGGCGACACTGATTTACCATCAAGTGGTTTTTTTTTTCTTTTACGCCGGGAAATGCTCTGAAGCATCCCGCGGGGGAGCGGGTCTCCCCACGCGGGTATGTGGTACTCGCTGCGCGCGAAAGCTGGTAAGTGGACGCAGCTCTACCCACTAAAACCCGGCGAGTGCCACCAATGCCGCCTTTGGTGAGGTGCCCCGGATCTATTGAGCAAACAGGGCACCTCGACGGCTAGTCAGTCCCTCAGGGGACCGACGCCACCTCCACAGAGAGGTTGTCCCGCACCACAGAACAACCCCTCCCAACGTGGGGATAGTACAATGGGGTGAGTTTCCCGTCCTCGCCCCTTGCCCACTGCCATTTTGTCCCCTCTTCTTATAAGAGGGGTACAAAAGCCCCCTCGGTTCAATTCACTTAGCCCAAGGTGCTGAGCTCACCCTAGGCTACTGAGCCCCATCGCAACGACAAGGCTTTAATCATGGTGGGGACTATCAAGTGGCTGGTCTGCGGATTCCTAACCAACTACCAAAAAGCAAACCGTTACCTAAAACCCCTAAAACCAACGAGTTTATTTATAATATGTACAACATAAGTGTTTGCTCATACCCCAAACATTACGTCAGTCCAAATTAATCTTGCCGAGCAACAGTTGTTGACGGTAATTATATTAATAACGAAAGTGTTTAGAGAAAGCCGCGGTGTGGCTCAGGTGATATACTTGTGTATATTTACATCGTTTAAGGAGACGGTGGAACGTCCTAGATTCTCCAGATCACAGTTACAAAGTATCGTTTCTCACCACGAGGGCCACGCTCTGTCCACAAAAAACAATACTGCCCACCCTATAGAAGGCAAATACCGTGCTACTGACTACCGGCTTCGTGAACTGCACCCACTCCATCAGCGACGCCCCATCTTTTAGATGGGAGGAAGGTCCACGGAGAGCCTCAAACGTGGGTTGGAGTTCGAATTCGTGGTTGTTATAGACACCGTCACTACTTCACAACTTTTTGCTTTACTGTGTTCGAGAAGGACAGGACAGGGGTAGCTGACACAGAGACTTAACATCTTATGTCTCGGGATAGGCAACACTGGAACGAGTTGCCTTGGCTAGTTCCAGATGAGATAACCAGTCAATTGTAAGCTTTTTTTTCCCTTTAACCCCGGGAAATGTCAGAGCATTTTTATCAGTTACGTGGTCATTGGTCAAGGGTCCTCCTCGAAATGAGGCGAGGAAGGTATTCGGTCAAAATGTATCTATTTCAATCGATCAAAAACTCATTTAACACATGAAGATGAGTAATAACACTACGATCACCAAGTCTCGTGAAAACCTCACAAGAACTTTTTACAGCCATGGTAGGTAAAAAAATATTATCACACAAATTTCATAAGGCGGAATCGAACCGGCGATCGCTCGACAAAAGTCAAGTCACCTGATCACAGATTATACACTTATCGTTGTGATAGCATTAAAGTTGCTTGTCAAAAATAGTTTTTCCATCTTCGTCTCCGAGTCCTGGAGTGATGCGGTCTGATGGTGGCACGGTGAAAGTTCTCCCTAGTGCTCTAATGTACCCGCACATAATCCGCAGTTAAACCTCTTTAGCTAATCCGCAGTTAAACCTCTTAGTTAACACCGCCAATGTTAACTAATACTTTTGTGATTTCCAAATGTTGTTTGAGTTATCAGATCATTATGATCAAGGTTGGGTTACGCTTCACATGTTGACAAACGGCAAGATATACATATTTTAGTGGTAGTTGAATGGGCATGACGGGGCGATGGTAAGTGGTCAGATGAGACTAGCCCAGTTGAGTGGAAGGTCCGCACCATGTGGCGGAAGTTCTCGCCGAGGTATACTCCTATGTCTCGGATAGGAGGTCCCTCGGAGAGGACGTGACGCCGGGATCCTACGGGTCCGCCGACTAGGGCAGGAGGCATTAATACGAAGGTGGGGGGAGGACTTGGCGCGGCAGCCGTATGGCAAAGGCTTAACTGACATCGGTCATCGGAGGGGACTTGTCTCTGCCGAGTGTCATCCCCGCGATGCTCAGCGACGACGAGTCCTGGACGGCGATGGTCTCCTTCTGCGAGGCAGTAATGTCCCAGAAGGAGGCCGATGAGCGGGTGAGAGAGGAGGCCGCCGACGAGGCCTCCCACCGCGGGCGACGAACGGGGGTGCGTAGGAGGCGCTACCTGATGCGCCTCCAGTAACGCCCCAGTGCTCGTGTCGTCCCCCGGATTGGGTTTTAACCTGGGTCCAGCTAGACACGATGTCGTCGGGGACTGCTAAAAGTATCGAATCAAACGAACAGCCGAGCAGTCCCCCTTTAGAGGAGGAGTCTGGCCTTTTCGCCGGGGCCAGCCTGTCGCCGAGGGTCCTGCGTTGCCTGCATGATCCGGGACTCTCATAAAAGGCGGCTGAGGGCACTTGCAGCGGTTTTAGTGGGTAACGCATCTCCAAGTGCGAACCCCACACACGTCTACTTTGTACCCCTCTTATAAGAAGAGGGGTACAAAGTAGGAGGTAGTACTACCCCAGGAGTAGTCTGTCCTTCGCCGGGGCCAGCCTGTCGCTGACGTAATCCCGTAGAACACAGATCCGGGACCCTCAAAATGCGGCTGAAGGCGCTCGCAGTGGTTTTAGTTTATGGATAGGGTACTCCCAGGTGCAAATCCCACATAGGGTCAGGATCACGAAAAAAAGGTCTTTTTTGTACTGTCCCGACGTTGGGAGGGGTTGCTCTGTGGTGCGGGACAACCCCTCGGTGAAGGTGGCGTCGGTCCCTTGGGGAACTGCCCAGCTGTCGAGGTGCCCTGTTCATTTATTAGATCCGGGGCACCTCACCAAAGGCGGCATTGGTGGCACTCGTCGGATTTTAGTGGGTAGAGCTGCGTCCACTTACCAGCTTTTGGGCGCAGCAAGTCCCACATACCCGCGTAGGGAGACCCACTCCCCAGCGGGATGCCTCAGAGCATTTCCCGGCGTTAAAGAAAAAAAAAGTTGTGTTTAAGGTGGTAAGTCTTAGTGCCATTAATTACACTGCCTGTTCCGAAACACAGCAAAGCTGCTTCACGGGAGAAACAGGCAGAATCCTGCTACCACTACAGAAGGGCACGTAACTACCTCAGTAAACGCAAGCTAAACTAGTATTGTAAAAATGGTTTCAATGTTCGTTGGTATAAAACGCGCTAATCTCCGTAATTACATAGCCCAAATATTTATTGCAGTTTAACTTTTTATCGATATCTCGTCACAATTCTACATCTTATACCTACCCCACAAGTTATGCAGTGTTTCCGCACTCCAGCCTCCCTATGTCCAGTGCAGATGTCAGCTCCACCGAGTGACTTATGAATTTGAATTATGTGGTACTGCGACAGTTATACGGACAGACAGTGGACATCATAACTTTGGTGAATGTGCGCGCATTTGTTAGACAATGTAGATGTTGATTGTTACAAATTCATGTAAAGATATGTTTTACACATTAAAGATAATATTTGAAAACCTAAAATAACATTTTAAGAGTCTATTTATTTAACTTAAATTAAAGAAAATTAATTTAAAATGCGTTATTTATCACCAATTAACACGTGACTGCAAACTCCATTATAGCGTGATGACGTCACTGACCGGTAAACGGTCATAGCTGTCATAATGAAGATATAAGTGTCACCAGCAAACTGCAAGGAGCATATTATTATCTGCTGAGTGCTTTGACAGAGTGCGAGTATGTTTACCGGTCTGTGACGTAATCATGGTCACATTATTGGTCTGTGACGATTCTTTCACCAGTAAAATGTATGTTATTAGTGAGTGATATAGGCTATATTTTATAGCCAATGACAAGCGTGAAGTGGTCGATCCGGACAGGACAGTATCAAAGATAACGCGGGTGAAGCTGCAGGAAACAGCTAGTAATGAAATAGGCGCGTGATTATATTTTTTGTACTCATTACTAAATTTCGTAAACAATACTATCTATGCAAATCGTCAAAAACTAGCTTTTCGTATTGTTTTATTATATTTTTTGTAATAAAAAAAAATATGTTTTACTATAACGTCAGACACCTCAGTATTCTCGTTATAAGTATCCAAAACGAAATATAATATCAATAAACAGACAGAATCTGTAAAAAGTAGTTTAATTACCATGTACAACCTGTTTGCTATCCACCTCAACGCAATCAATTTATTTGCTGACCGTCCACTGTGAACGAATGACCGAATGGTAATTGAATGAGAATTACTGAACGGTTTGTGACCGAGTGACATGTGAGGTCATTTTAAACTCATTATCACGTTGACCACCGGCGAGGTATGGTTTGGAGTACCATGGTGGTCAAATTGTTTAGCGATTACCATGATTAAAAGAATACATGCATACAGAGAGATTGAGAGAGAGTAAGTGTTTTTAAATTATAAATCGAATATTTATTGTCTGTCTGTGTGGCAAGAAACTTAAATTCATATTCAGGATATAAAAGTAGCTGATTATATGTAACTTACAACATAGGTATTCCTTCATTAATTATTTTATCACTCCGTATTCAGCCAAGACGACTGATTACCCACTCGCATGTAAGGACTCATCGACAAACCATCTTTGGAGATCAAACACCTTGTCTCTAGACTATATAGATGGGCTTTTATCGGTGGGAGGGACGCGCTGTGCCTCGCTCCCGTCTTATGGGTACCACCATCTTGCTTGTTTCTAGGCTCTGGTTAACTTATTTGTGTTCATGGGCGACGTCGACCACTTACCATCAAATGACTCATCTGTAAGTTTGTCTATCTAACATATCTTTCAAACGAACTCATATTATAGGTAATTTGCCCGTATCGATGTTCAGTACAGTCAGCACCTATAGAGGATGAAGGACCTCTATCCCGTAATCGTCGCCCGATCGTCGGCCGCGGTAATTGTACGTGTTAATCGGTGAACCGTTAAAATTCAATTGTCCAACTACTGTTCGTGGTCAACGGGATAGGTCGATTTAACGTAAAGGTAGATAAAACCGTATAAAACTATATAGAAGGGGACATTTTCGATGTTTCAAAAGGCATATATTATGTCAAATATTTTTTGGCATTTATAGATATCAAAATATCAAAATAGAGCAAGAGCCCGTGAGTGCCAGACCTTCGGATTTTTATAAAAGCTGAAAATTTTTCTATGTGTGTCCCTAGTACAGGTAAGAATGATCCCTACCCATGAAGCTGAGGCAGCGGTGGCTTTGGCAGGTAACAGGTAACAAAGGTGTATATAATTCCATCTCAAATTCTAATCATAAAATCAGTTTTATTTTATAGAAGAAGAAAAATTTTCAGCTTTTATAAAAATCCGAAGGTCTGGCACTCACGGGCTCTTGGACTAAAAGTTTTTATATTAACGGAGAAAGTTGACATCCCGCGTTTTGTGATATTACCTCGATTATTTATTATAGGTATAGCAGTACACGTGTATTTTCCCATATACTACACTAGCTGTTGCCTGCAGCTTCGCCCGCGGTACTCAACTCCTATATGTCACAGCGTGATGTTATATAGCCTATAGCCTTCCTCGATAAATGGGCTGCCTAACACTGAAAGAATTTTTCAAATCGGACTAGTAGTTCCTGAGATTAGCGCGTTCAAACAAACAAACAAACTCTTCAGCTTTATAATATTAGTATAGATAAAGAATATCTCTCAAGTTGGACATATTGTAAAAAATCATTTTGGAGCTCATCAAAAACAAATAATAACATAACTCATTGTTTAAAAAAAATGGACGGAATTTATAATGGGAATAGGGAATAACACTGCAACATGTTGTTATTCAAATCCCATTAGACCTTTAAACCCTTTCAAAAAACCCCATACACATTGATAAAACCAAAGAAAAGCTATTTATTACCTCGAAAATCCTTTTATCGTACGGAAAAGCCTAGAAGTCCATTATAAATTACACGTAACAGATCCACTCTTACCCGGACGAGGATTAACCTGTCCGCAGACGGATTATCCTGATGCGGGATAACCGGGTAACCGGGAAAACCGGGCATCCGGATATCCGGACAAGTGTATCGTTACGGGCAACAATGTGTCTTTACAGCTTTCGCTTTCTTATACCTCTTCGGAATCGGCGAAAATGGCCTTTTTATATTTACGCGAATTTCACTTGTAATTAATCTTTTTATAAGAGGATTTGTTGTTGTACAGGATCCGAAATGGCATGTTTATCTTAAAAAACTGCGATGAAATCTATACTAATATTATAAATGTGTTAGTTTGGTTGCTACACTTTCACGCGAAAACTACTTAACCGATCATCATGAAACTTTGTACACATATTCTTGGAGGTATTAGAAGTAACATAGAATACTTATAATTATAGGATAATCTTATCCTGCGCAGACAAGGTCGCGGGCACCAGCTAGTATTATAATTTTTTAATAATGATTTTAGTTGTTTTCATTGAGAATTTCAGATTTGAAATGGGATGAACTTAAGTTGTCTGATAAGGTGAAAAGTTATCGTTATATCTAAAATGATTGATGCTTAAAAATATTGAAATAATTATTGGGATATTTGGATTTTTTTTTAGAAAATAGTACATTAAAAAATGTATAGTTCAAGAGACTGTGAACAATGTTTTGTAGTGAGGTGTGGGGAGCTGGCGTCAACAATGCTGAAATATCGGGTTCAAAATAAAATGCTTGGTGAAAATAATGTTAAATATCCCCTTTAGGTAAATAATCTTATACCGAACATAAGCTTGTTAATATAAAATGTTGTATATAATGTTAATGTATATTATATGAAGTAAAATCATAATTGTTAATACAAATAATTGCATCATACAAAATATGTATGTCTTCTTGAAAATCACATCTTCTGCGTATGTAAGTCATCTGTAACGACGAATTCAGGCGAACCCATTGGGCGTTTTTCCACTCACCGGCACGGCCACGGCACGATCACGGCACGGCGGTGGCACGGTCACGGCCCGGCACCGGTGCCGTGGCTTCGTTTTTCCACTATGCTGTTGTCGATGACGGTTTCGCACGTTTTCGTAGTTCAGTACTGACACGGACTTCAGCAAGACGACACGTAGATCATAATATTATTATAATTTATACATGATGATGATGATAATGATGACATGTATCATCATCGGCCTCTATCCGTCCACAGCTGAACATAGGTCTCCCTTAATGAACGCCAAGACGACCGATCTCATGCCACGACATTACATGACAATGATGATATTATATAAATCAGCATCAGAATTGATCCACCCATGGCTGGTGATAGGTCTCTCTCACTGAACACCAAGACGGCCGATCTCATGCCACTACATTACATGACAATGATGATATTGTATAAATCAGCATCAGAATTGATCCACCCATGGCTGGTGATAGGTCTCTCTCACTGAACACCAAGACGGCCGATCTCATGCCACTACATTACATGACAATGATGATATTGTATAAATCAGCATCAGAATTGATCCACCCATGGCTGGTGATAGGTCTCTCTCACTGAACACCAAGACGGCCGATCTCATGCCACTACATTACATGACAATGATGATATTAATGATGATGCCGTGCCGGTAAGTGGAAAAACGCCCTTTGGGCATAAAATCCTTCGCCATAGGATTAGAGTTGTTAATTACTGGCTCCGAGACTTCTTAGGTCTAAGGATAGGCAATCCATGAACCAGTTGTCTGCTCCAGGCGAACTCGATTGTTTTAATGGGCGACGCTGACCGTTTGCCATCAGGTACGACTCTCAGTTTACCATCATCATCAGCCTCTATTCGTCCACTGCTGAACATAAGCCCCCCTCAATGAATGCCAAGACGGCAGATAAGGATACGAATGGCAGTTTACCATACGAACAAAAAAGTTTGGATGAAGTTCAGCCATCTTGTCATGCATTAAAAGAGGCCAATGTAAACGCTGATAACGCATATTATGTAAAACAAACGCGGTAAGCGCGAACATACCGTTGGTATTCAGTTAAACCGCGGGATTAACTGGTGGTCCAACGGCGCGGTGCTAACTGCCCGGTGGTGTTAACACTTAATAGTTTATCGTTTATTTATTAACCACTTGTTTAAATGGGATAATCATTATCGGCCCGTTTTATTCCCATATTATTAATAACTAGCTGTAACTCGCGGCTTTGTCGTTAACTGAAGTTTACAGCGGTATGCGGGATGATGATGATATATTTAAATCGCATGAGTAGTTCCGAAGACTATCTCATACATACAAAATTACAAACATTACCTATTTACTATCTTGTAATAGATTAGGTAGGTATATAATATAATGCTGGGCGGGTCACCGCGGTAAGAGTGATCGGTATCCTGTACGGTACCCCCGGATCACTCTTACCGCGGTGCTCTTATCGTGGGCGGCAGCCACTGCCCTGGCCGGTGATCCCCCGTGGAAACTCGTGGCGGAGGTTCTTGCCGAGACGCATTCTTAGTTTACGGGTTGGGCACTCCCAGGTGCGAGTCCCACATAGGGTCAGGATCTACCCGAGATCCTGGCTACATGCGTAAAAAGCATTTCCCTGTGATAACAAAAAAAGGTATATAATATAATAGGTATTAAATTGTTGATTCTTGTGGTGTAGAATAAAAAAAAGAATTTCGTAAATCTGTCCACAATCGACGGAGAAATCGGTGAACATAGATTTAAAAAATATGTAACAGTCGAACGTAGAACCTCCTTTTTGGAAGTCGTTTAAAAATGAGCTTACCATGTCGGGAACAGTTCAAATACATATAATCAAATCAACTCACCAGGTCAAACTAAATCCGATGAGTTGATGATCACAATAAAAAAAAGGCTTCCATCCAGTTGTGAATTCAGTGTTTTTGGTCCAAAAACGACAACATTACACCAACCAACGTTACCTCTACCTAAATGTAACCTGCACTGGTAAAATATATTTCCGTGAACCAGCTGTAAAACAAAATAGTCAGCGGCGATGCGGGGGAGATAGAGCACGCACCCCCTGTTTATTATATGTGCTAAGGGGCTAGGGGGTGTTCCAAGGGGGAAGGAGGAGGCGGTAAATTCGATATTGTGTGCTAACGACTTGATGACACCTAGTATCCAGTAACTGAATATATAGCTGACCATAAGTACTAAAGACTCGACAATGAAAGTACCATTGTCAGTATTTTCCGTCCATTACTGACTAGGCCACTTCTAATGAACGCCAAGACGAAATCCGACCACAACCGGCCACGCAAGTCCTTTCTGATAATAAAACTACAACAGTACTAAATACACGATGTAATATATATATATAACGAATGATAAAAATATTAAAAAAATAAAAATCCGTATAATTTATTTCATTATGGCTTGTAAATTCATTAAATATACACTCACAACAAATGTAATTAACATGTATGTTTGTATGTCTTTAACCTCGTTACACCTTACCATCTCCTTTGATTCGAACGCGCACTCCGTGTTAATGCGATAGATTAATATAATGTAATGTTAATAAAAGATGTTAAAGTGCCTCTCAAGACAAGCTCTGTGATCTTGTGTATATCTTAAGGATGCTGGTATGGAGCTTATTAAGATATAAAGAAAAGTAATTAAAAATATTACGATAATTCTCATTAGGAAGTAAAAAAATATAATAAAAATAACGCTGAGGCTTTCGCAAAAAAGTTTTTTTTTATTTAGCATAGAAAGGCAAAGGAGCAGTCGAAGCCTTTAATTGGTGACTATCGACGCCCATACACATCCGCACAATCAGAGAATATGCAGGTGCGTTGCCCTCCTTTTCCTATCCCCACCCCCCCAATGGGCCACCGGAAACTCACAAACCACACAAAACGCGACAGCATATCTGTCACTTGACGCCGTTGTTATGTGAGCGAGAGGTACCACCCCGGTCGTGCCTGCCCAATTCAGCTGCAAAGTAGCATGGCACTACCTCTTACAATTTTTTTAATGAATAACAAATATTATAACTAATATACAATATATTTATTATAAGAAGTATTAATGTTTTACGTTAACATGGTTATTTTAATTACTAAAATTATTTAAAACTGGATATTTACCATGCTTTTTACTTTTATTTCGCGGGCCTCTATATCTCGTGAACAAGACATTCGTAGATAATGTCGAAATATCGAGCTCCGCGAAACAAAGATGTAAAACATGGTAAATAAGGACATTGAACATACATTACAATAAAACAGGAGTTTTAAATGATTTTGATAACTAATTAATGGTTCTCCGACTTTTTTCTTCATTTATGTCGTGAGACCAATTTTGTGATTGTCGTCGTCATGAGTCTAGTCAGTGAACGAACCCCATTAAACACATCATTCACTAATCTAAAACATTGAAATATTATGTTCAGCGAAACAAAAGCAAAATTACATAGTGAATATCCCGTTTTCATACTCTAAAAGAGAAAATAACCATGTTCATTGTAACGATGAACACGCATAAAATTAGTAAGCCCTAGTAAAGTAACTTCATACTTTACCAAGAAGTCCCTACACTAAATATTTGATATTGATTGAGAGTAACTTATTAGGGAGCGAAGGTTAAGGCACAGACTCACATGTCAACCCTTGAGGGTCTAGGGACGCGATAACAATTGAAATATATATTTTGGGCGACAATGGCGAAACCGTGAAAAGGAATTTCTTTTTTACTGCAAAAGAAATTTATAGAATTCAATATCGTTAATGTTTTAATCACTTTGGATTTGAGAGAGAGAGAGAAAGAGATAAGGGGGGCTTTCACTCCCGGAGCTGATCAGGGCGTGTGTGACATGTGGTAGTTCTTACTTGAATCTACCGCGAAACAGTATACCCTGTGCTTAGGCACTTAAGTTGAATCAAGACAGAGTCGGTTCTGACTATTCTATGTCATATCTCTTGTCCTTTAATTTCCATTTCTTTATCTCCCACCATTAAAATATTACCTAAGGGAATTAGTGCTTTCAACTTTTCAGGTTGTAAATGGCCTTAATCACGAATTATCTCGTCATCCGATATTTTTACGCCAAGATACACGCATACACGCGTTTTATCTTTTCACGGATGTCTATTCATTTGTAAATAATCTAATATTTGGTCGCGTAATTTTCATAAATTCGCGTAATTGACAACAAAATTCACTTTAAATTATAACTGTTCGCACGTCGAATTAATTTCGTCAAATGTGGCGGTCCTGACAACGGCCGTTTGTAATTATATTTTGTTAATTGAATAATTTAATATTTTCGGTATAACTCTTATAATAATATAATTTGTTTGTTCCATTGATTTTATTATCATAATGTTTGTAATTTCGGCATAAATGAACATTTAATTGATTTTGATGATGAAATTATGCTAGTCAATAATTAATATACGCAGTCTTAAAATATGTGAATGACAAAAAGCTTTTTAAAAAACACAAACTACAAATAAGAAAATGGACAAAACTTTCCATAACTTGATTCATTTGAAGATGATGATAATTTTTGAAAAAGCTATATTATATCTTTATCTAATATATAAAATTTCCAAGTCACAATGTTAGTTACCGTACTCCTCCGAAACGGCTTTACCGACTTTTACCAAATTTTATATGCGTATTCAGTAGGTCTGAGAATCGGCTACTATCTATTTTTCATACCCCTAAGTGATAAGGGTGGTCACCCCCTCAAATTTTTAAAGTTAACGCGGGCGAAGCTGCGGGCAACAGCTAGTAATATATAAAAATCAATGCCACTTTTCGTTGTAATTTTATAACTCAAGAACGGGCTCACCAATCCAAACCTAATGTTTAGGCTTTGTTCGGACTATTTAGTAGATGGATTGTGTGAAATTTGCACAAAATCGGTCGAGTGGTTCTTCGGATGATCCGTGTTGGATGCGAGTAGCAAAGGATCGGCCGATGACGGCGTTGATTGAGGGAGGCCTATATTCCCACACAGCAATGGACGGATATAGGCTGATGATGATGATGAATCTATAACACGACATTCATTGACTGTTAGGCGGTACGAAGTTCACCGGGTGAGCTAGTAATATTATATAATATTATAATAATATTAGCAAAGCAAACTACATAACAATTTATAACGAAGACTTTAAAGAATAGAATATTTAAAAAAAAACCACCTTTCATATTAAAATGGAGAAATCTTTCTTTGCGACGCATAACATACTGAAAGTCTAAATCTACCTTCTCCGGGAATTCTTATACATCTTAAAAATGAAACCTGAAATCTGGATATAAAATTGGTGACAATTTTTCTGTTAAATTTAGTCCGCTTAGAATTCTGTCTGCACAACTCGGTGGCTGGAGTCGGAGGGAGGTACTTATTCATAATTTTACTGGAAGCCACTTTCCGTTTTGGAGTGGATTGCTAGTGTTAGCTCAGATTTGTGCACTCGAAATGCTTAGTCGGATTCTAAATTGAATACTAAGATATCTTTTGTAAAATTCCATTTGAAACAAGTGGGTTAACGGTTTCAAATAAAATTGTACTTTTAACGATTTGCGCGCTTATGGGAATTACCGTTTCAAGATCTTTGAGTGGTGCTAGTTTTCCTAGAGTAATTAGTAATATTAAAATATTTCTCTTTCTCTTGTTTTACGCTTTTGTAAAGTGAAGCAGGTTCCATTCAGTGCAATCTCCTATTTCTTGTAATATGTTGGTCCGTTTTATAGAAGACTTAAAACCAATTTAAGTCACCACTTCATTGATGCCCATTACGCGTTGCGTAATTCACACAAAATATGCTTTAATTGTATTCGTGTAAAATTGATCAATATTATAAATTAGCTGGTCATACTGCGAGGTTTCTATTTCCGAATTACCGTAAGAGCAAACATGTAGGGTCCGTGAGGGTCCGTGAGGGTCCATCAATCAACCTCCCCTCCCCCTTCTACCTCGGAGGGACGTGATTTGTCTTGGGCGATGCGATACGATAGCTTGGATGGGTAATGTTTTTTCTTCTTAATTACACGGCTGTACCGTCGCCCGCTTCAAGTTTAACTAGGAAAGCCTTTTGTGTAAGATTTACAATAGCTTAGGTCTTTGGTTCTGAGTTTTTTGGACTTTAAGATCCTTGTCAAGAGACACTCTCTATCGGGGAACTGATTTGTTTGTATACTTAATCCCATTGTTAAGTTTTAATTTTTTTCTTGGACACATTACGATTTATGTTATTTGCGACTGTTATTCTTCCTTCTTTCGAATATAACCATCCAACTCTCCTTGATCTTCTTCCCCAACCTTCGGTAGATGTCTTTGTCAAGAGATTGTTATTCAATACCACCTACCCTTTACGGGGTCACCATGCTGTCCCATCGCAACTCGCCGTCTTATTTCACGTGGACTTAAAAAACGTACTTTTCTGTATGTATAAATTCTTGTCAACAAAGGCTAAGGTCACAAAAACTTTATCAGACGAAAAGAAAGCCCTATTTAAGTACCACTTTTTGTACTCCTACCAAATCTTGTAAGTCACAAAACATCTTCCGCTATTCATATCAAACGAGCATGTCCACTGCGGGGCGTGGTAACGTATAACGCAATTTGGCCGGTACTAAATCACCGATGGACTGCCCACAGAATATATTGCTCGTGTAACGACTAGGTTCATAGTAGCGTGGATTTTGGTACATTTATAGTAAGCTCTATGGACTGTATATAAAATCGTATTTATAGTGCCTTATAGTTTTATTAGTCATGCAAAAGACCTTTAGATTGGAGATTATGTTAGACAGTGGACGGATACAGTTTGATCATTATTATTGGAGATAATAACACAAACAGCAGCCCTTATACTTGTGCTACACGGCTCTCCTCGAAATAAGTCGAGGAACTTGTCCAATGTGTTTTAGCGAACTTCACACAATGACTTTCAATTTTATCACGCAGTTTTCTCACTATGTCTGCCTTCACTGTTAGGCAGGCGATGTTAAAAAAGTCAAGTGAAGATGTAACGTAGTAACGTAGATGATGTAGAAAACGAGAAAGAAACTTGACAGTGTTATTCTAAAAACCATATTAGAGCCCAGTCGTGTCTGAAACCCTTTCACTTCCAGGCCGAGCATTTACCAACCAGATTACATGTCTTGATGATCATAGTTTCTCTTAAACCCTCAAACGTTGTACATATTCAGATCCTTCCATAGTGATGTGCATAGTGCATCGTTATGTCGATTGTACAACACTAGATGAGTCGAATGTTAGCGGTTTCCGTAATGGCGTTCCGATGTGCTTGTGATGTCACGCTAGATAAATCTATAGTATCGATATCGATTTCAAATTGGGGTTTTTATCGATATTACCTTAGGGATGTGATAAACTTTTTGTGGTTGTGAGATTGCAATCGTGAAAACTAATCCCTTGTAAACGGCTATATTACATTGTAAAATGATCGCATTATTTTCTTTTTTTATGTTAGTTGGATAGTGAAACTGGCATGACATAATATGGTAGGTGGTCAGCGCACATGAACACAAATAAGTTAAAATGGGCATTTCCCTGCAGTTCAATCATGCATTTTCTACCCTGAGAAGGCAAGTCTCTATGTCAGTTATTACACTGCCTGTCTTGCCTTTTTTTCCCAAATATAGCAAAGCTGTTTCACGAAATAAATACGCAGGATAGATGTAGGTACCTATTGAGACGGTCGCGCATTGTTCCAAATAAGCACAATTTTTAGTATAAAAGAAATTGTGTTGTATTTTAAGTGTAAAATCCACATACGATATTATTGTAGAACAACTGAATGAGGCCCGGACGCGCGCCGAATGCAATATAACGTTGAATAGAAACATTGCTAGGAAATTGTTTATTATAAATGAAATTCTATTAGAGATGATTTATATTTGAAATATGTTCCTTGGTATATGGGTTGATCTTTACGTAATTATCAATGACAAAAGAGCCTCTAGATAAGATAAATTTATCTATGGTATTGTTAGAATTCATAATTAATCAAAATACAACGCGTGACATGCATCCTGCCGTTCTCCGTCACGGGGTTCGAGCCGTTTTTCGTGGCAAGGCGCGCCAATCATTTCGCATCAATATTATGTATTAAAAGTCTTCTATTGATCCTTGTATAAGAGAGGCAAAAGATCACCATATAGTCCTGTTATAACCATAATATATTTCTGCTCTCTATATAAAGCTTTATTTGAAAATAATGAATCATATTTATCTTATTCTTGAGAAATGGCAGATATAAAGACGTCTGGAGCGGGATGCTGCAAGGATCCCGGTCATCTCGGATATACTGCGTGTTTCAAGTGGAAACGTTCGTAGGGATTTTATCGACTGTCGATATTTTTAGATTTATTCTTTTCACATGCTTATTTCAAATGTTAAATTTTGATAAAAGCAATCTGCGCAATATTTTTATTAAAGTCAGCTTAATAATATGTTTATATGTTCTCTATAGCAAACTAAAAGTTTTTCTATATATTTTCATTTAAAAGCAAGCAAGAAAGTTTTGCAAGACAAGTATAATCAAATTAAAATAGTTTCATTTGTGTGTATTGCAAGAATTTGGCAGACATTGTGAGTCTCGGGACAGAACCTCTGGCAACTTCTGTGACAATTTAAGGAACCTTTTAAGTTATTGTTTGCATTTGTATTGTAAACTAGATATTTCCCACAGCTTTGCTCGTTCACTTATTTTATGTTAGTATTGGTAAACTGGCAGACGAGCCACCTGATGGTAAGTGGTTAGCGTCGCCCATGGACATAAATAATCGAGCTTCCGGTGGGAGGCAAGCGCCGTGCCGCGCTCCCGCCTGCATGGGTACCACCATCTTGCTTGTTTCTCCCGTGAAACAGCTTTGCTGTGTATCGGAGAGAAGGGCAAGACAGGCAGTGTAATTACTGGCACCGAGACTTAATATCTTATGTCTCAACACATAGATGAGTTGCCTGGGCTCGTTCCAGGTAAACTAGTTTATGTTCATGGGCCAGTTTGTATATCCAACTAACATAAAAAAAAAACTTCGTGAAATAAAAGGGGATATATTTTATTTGCTTTTTTTATGTTAGTTAGATAGGCAAACTGGCAAACGTGCCACCTGATGGTAAGTGGTCGACGACGCCCATGAACATAAACCAGTTTACCTGGAACGAGTCCAGGCAACTTATTTATGTGTTGCCTATCCTGAGACATAAGATGTCAAGTCTCGGTGCCAGTAATTACACTGCCTGTCTTGCCCTTCTCTCCGAAACACAGCAAAGCTGTTTCACGGGAGAAACAAGCAAGTCTTACTTTAGTATTGTATCATTTCTTTTTTTGTTATTAATTCATTCTTTAAATACTATCTATTATTTTATAAATATTTTTTTTAATAATTAAAAATATATCTGCACCTGGCGGGATTGGAACCCGCGACCGCTGCGTAAAGTGTCCAGTAGCCTGACCACTCGACCAGTAAGCCGTCGAAATATCCTTAAAGTTCCCTATTTCGTCCATCTTGTCACTTTAAACTTCGACATTAATTCGTCTGTAATGCTGTTATTGAATTATTTACATTATTTACAACGTTATTTACATAATAACATTTATAAGAGCACCCTTAGGGAAGAGAAGGCACCCCTAAAGACCCCCAAAGGATAGGAAGGGTGTTACTTCGAACCTTCTATTTTCTTAGGTAACTGTCAGTTGAATTTAAATTAACATAAATATACAATTATAATTATCAGCCGCACACTTCCAAGTGGGTTAGATTTTATATTGAAACATATTTCCATTGAATATATTATGTACTTGTGTTTAAATATTATAAGCATAGATAGAGAATACCATAGAGAATACCATAGAGAATACCATAGAGAATACCATAGAGAATACCATAGAGAATACCATAGAGAATACCATAGAGAATACCATAGAGAATACCATAGAGAATACCATAGATGAGGCGCTAAAATAACAATAATAAAGAGGAACATACTATTTAAATAGAGTGAGACAGAGTATATTATTTTCTATCTCAGTTTGCGTAGACGGTTACAATTGGCGCCCAAGAAATGGCTGCTGAATTTTAGTTTTTTAATATTTTAAGGGCCAACCTTAATGTGGCCTCCACTCTAGAACCTTATTGCGAGAGGCGAGGGATCGGCCGTCTTGGCGTTCTTTGAGGGAGGCCTATTTTCAGCAGTGGACGGATAGAGGATGATGATCCACTGAGAAGAACCGGCGAAACAAACTCAGTGAAACTAATCTTTTCAAATAATATATATTCTATAACGATATAATATGATAATGATCATGATGATGAATATTTTAATTATTTAATAGCCTCCTACATCCAAAGTTGCAAACATTACATCATTATAATTTTGTATATTAATGTCTTCAATATTTCTAAAATTCTCAATAAAATACGCCAACTTCGATACTTTTACTTCCAAATCTGAATCTATCGAAGTGTGAAAAAGTTATTTCGAATTTCGAAACACAACATACTAGCTTACAAGCGCCACATGACAATTTACAAAAGATACACAAAACGAGATTTGTATAAAGACTTCGTAATAGGATTTTTGCCTTCCCGATTATATCAAAAGCCCTTCATATATATTAATATATTATATTCCCTGAAACCCTTACATCTAAGATATTCGTTTACGAATAATCTGCAATACGCGCACGGTACAATAATTTGAGATACAAATCCGGTAAGCCAGTATTATCTTAATATGGAAACGGTATTATATTTATATGATAAATCGGAAAAATATCGAGTGAAGATAAGGCGAGATTGTAATAGGTTTAATAATTGAATGCTTAGATATTGATTTGTTACTATAATGAAAGGACTTACGGATTTTATCGCGGTTTAATTAGATTTTTACGTGTTTGGGATAAGGTATTTTAATGTGGTCGATATTTGAAAATAAATTATGATATAGTTTTAAACAGAATATTAAAAATGAGAATATAACGAATTAATTAAATGTTGTTAAAAGCACCATCAGCACTACAAAACTCATCTAATTTGGACATAATTTTAACACTTACGCCATCAATACTTTTAATATGAATGCTAAAACATAATATTATAACTTTTTTGTCACTCAATCATTGCAAACTAGGGTAAGCTACATTTCAAAATATACAGCACAAATTTATAAGAAAATAACTTACATTTATGTGTTATAAAATATTATGAGCTTAAAATAACAATCTAAGACGGCTGCGGTGTAACAGCTTAGACTTGTGCGCCTGACAAAATATGACAAGCAACGATCCTGCCACGCGTCTTGCATTCAGCCGCAGGCAGGCTGTTTATATTAGTGACAGATACCGTTTTCCACAATACAGATCTATTATTAATGTTTGCTGGGTGTTATTTACTGGAAGTCGTTGTTTATTCACGTATCGTGTATAAATAGTGCAGATAAACTCGGTAAGAGGGAAAGGAAAGTACATTTTGATTGAATTGCGATATTGTTTGCAAGACGTTGATAGAAATAAATGTTTTTACATTCTTGATTTATCTCAAGAGGAGGTTTGGAGGTTTATCATCATAATTACCAGACCTTGTCTCGTTTTTAGGGCGATAACATTAAGTCGATCGATGTTTTGAACTAATAATCCTATTTATTTGATAGTGAATCAAGAAATCCAGTATACACTAAAACCTTTTTGTATCAATGCAAAAAATCTCTCAAAAGGAAATTAGCTCTTGTGTTTCGAATTTATATATCTGTAAAAACTTTGAATGGAATTTTCAGCCTTTGACACGTAGAGTGGAGGTCAGGTGCATACGTATCCCAAAACCGGCTATTGAGTGAATTCATCTATTTCACTTTACCTCGCAAGTTGGCAACATTCCGCTCTCTAGTATCAGTGCATTTTTGAAATACGAATCCATCCATCTTTTTCATTTTGTTTTTCAAGTTGGCATTCACTTTTTATAACTACTTTCGAGGCATATCTTTGAGCATGGATCGTTTATGAAGATGATTTGCAGATTATTATTTCATTTTTGAATTTGTTATAATTTTAAGACAGTTTCTGCATTCAAATGTTTTCTCACGAAGTTACGTACGATTTTAATAAAATAAATAAAATAAAATAATAGAAAATAAATAAATAAAATAAATAAATTTTCGTGAGAGTTGTATGGTTTGTAGTTCATTGTTTTTTTACGTAACTCTACAATCAATCATGAAGTGGCAGCTAACCTACCACTTCATGATTGATTGATAGAGCTACCATATCTTAGTTAAACTCAGCTCTAATTTAATTGTGGCGAAATAATTAACCCGATATACAGGTTAATTCCATGCAGCCTAGCGTACCAATTAGAACCTACCGAAAATACCTATATTTCGATGATTTTGACTCATAAAAATGTTTTAAGACGTGTTATTTTCCGTTGATTAAAAGTCAAATTCAATTTACGTAATATTCTTGGATGCCAAAGTAACTTAAAATTTTGAAGTGTATTTAGAGAAAGCTCCTGGCAATTTCAAATAGCAATTATTGTGATTCGACTATTTGCTCGTATATGAATTTCAGAAGTAAAACTTTTCCATAGTCGTTCAGTACAATCTGATCAAACCTTATTTTAAGAGACATTTCTCGAACAAACTTCGAAATTATATCGGAAAAGTACGGGTAATTATTCCGTTCGAGTTGAACGCTGTAATCTAGTGCAAACATGGCTGAAGAATGCTGGGGCGGTGGGGGAATAGTTGGCGCGCTCGTGTCGCTGAAGACTGTGCCGACAAATGGAAGACGGTGGTGCAAGTCACGAGAGACAGGAAAAATATATTGGATCTGCTTGTAACTACCAAGTCGGAATATCGGGGCTCTCAATAAGTCAGATAACTTGCAAATGAAAAATATTTAGTCCAAAAATGATGTAGCAGAAATGGATATACGTTTTTTAAATAATTTTGATACTGCAATGTCTCTAGACATTTAAAGTTTTGTGGAGTCGTGTCATCTTGGGACCCTCTCTTAAGCTTCCCTAATGTTTCCTTTAATCCATCAGACGCCTTGTTAGTGGAGTTTTCAGGAGTTGATTATATTCTAAAATTATATTTTATTTATTATTCTATAATATATTATAGGTATATTTCATTTTATTTTAGTGGTTTCCTTATTTTTGCAATAACTAACACTTTAAGGGTGGACGCATAAGGTTGAACAAGTCGACAGCACGAACCCCAACTAATGTGTGCTAGAGTGAAATGCATAATGATTCATTCCTAAAATGTCCTTTTAGCAAAACAGTTATTATAGAAATCTATTCAGTGTATCTATTAAAAATAGATTTATTTCAATTTTGAATAACTAAACTATGTCTGTACTGGCTTTATTTTTGAGTGTATACTATTTATTTTCGCCCAAAGTTGAGCTAAAATCAGTGTTGAAACACAAAACTTTAGAAGCTTGAAATTTTATATTGTAAAATTATTATTTTTTTATTTTTTTGTAAATTTATATTTTTTTACGATTTCGGATACATAAAGACATAGATAATGACGAGATCAATTTATATTATCCTTAGTTTTTGATGGTCAACGTCAAACATTGTAGTAATTACTGTTCTGCGTTTGTATGGAAAGATGAGCGACTTGTGTAACCTTAATTCCATACAATCATTTTTCAAGTCAATGTGTTGGTATGGTCATTATTATATCATCATCATCCTAAACGCCTCTAAACGTCCACTGCTGAACACAGGCCTCCCTCAATGAACGCCAAGCCGGCCGATCCCTTATACATTATTATATGTAGGTATACATTTTAAATATCGACGTTAATTTTGACTATAAAAATTACTAAAACGTACTTTGAACCATGATTTTCACTTTTATTTCGCGGATACTTCGGCATATTTGTTCAAGCGTTGTTTCAAACAGTTTTAAAAATTAATACAATTACTTACATATTATAACCTGACGGACTAATACCTGCAGCAGAATTCCACCACCGGACATCGCGGAAAAACTCCAAATTTCACCCACACCATCTCGATGTCCGGAAATCCACAACATCTCGATTTTTACGGCATTTCCTGCCTCGCACGACTAGTATATGGAATCAGCTGCCTCCTAAGTCGTATCGGTGTTTCCGAACCGATACGACTTAGGGACCTTCAAGAAAAGAGCATACTCATATCTGCAAGGCCGGCAACGCACCTGCTAATCCACTGGTGTAGCGGGTGTCTGTGGATGTCGCTCTTCACTTACCATCAGGTGAACCGACTATCCGTTTGCCCCCTCTTCTATAAAAAAAAAGAAAAATAACCTGAATGGTAATCATGAAAAAGCAATGAAAAAGTGAGTATTTTTATATAAAATTAACAAAATAGTATTAAGTATTACACTATTATTTATTCTGTGGTATTTACATGTAATATATTTCGTATACATGCAAGTATAATATGATTTTTTTTCCAATCCGCCATTTTCTCTCGCTGACACCGCCGTGCGTATGGGAAATGGCGGGAAAGTGGGAGTAAAAGCTGAACGCTTACTGGGACGTACGTTCGGATACCTATACGGATAAATTGTTTCTAAATATTATCGCTTTCACATTTTCTGTGTGAGTATCCGAACTTTTTGTATTTGAGCTAGGGTTGATATTTTTATGATCATACTTTTAGTTTGATGATTTTTACCTATTATAGAGGTCATTGACCATGTAGTCAATTCGTTAAAATATATACCAAGGTGCAAAGATTTAAATCGCCAAGGTAATGATACCAAGTGACAATGATTTTAAATACAAAGAAATCTCGAAAACAAATTTTCTAATAATAGGGCTAATGTATTGAATACAAATATTCTTTTTTTTTCAAATCTGTCCGGTTGTTTCAGAAATTCCTTCAAACTAACTAACTTTATAAGTACTTGCAGCGTCCCTTCCCATTCCCGTGAGAGTACGGGGATAAATAAAAACCTATATACTATTCTGACGCGTAAGCTATGTCATTGTAAAGTTTTATTAAAATCTATTCAATAGTTTTTTCGTGAAAGAGTAACAAACGTACATACATACACCCATACATTCTTACAAACTTCCGCGTTTATAATGTTAGTAGGAAGTGAGATAGATTAATATAACTATTACAAGACCTCTAAACACGCGGTTATGCTCTCATATAGTTTCCTCGACTAAAAGCGACCAGGCAGTTGTTAATTGTGGAATTACAACTCGACGTCATAACGACCAAGTTAACTTGTTGGTGGTCATGTAGCTATCAACGTTTAGATAAATTTGACAGCTCTACTTTTAATTTCTTAGATATTAAAAGGAACTTTAAAAAACTGTAAAAGGCAGTGACATGCTGCTTTGCAGCCAAATTGGGCCGGCACGATGGGGGTGGTAGATACCTCTCGCTCCCATAACAGCTATGCTGATTGCTGTCACTTGACGCCAGTGTTATACGTTTCGTGCGGTTTGCGAGGAGGGCAACGCATCTGCATAACATTTGGTTGTGCGGTTGTCTGCGGACGTCGGTAGTCATCAGGCTCCGACTGCTCGGTTGCCACCATTAAACATTTGAAAAAAATCTTAAACCAGCTACTGCACCATATCAATTCATCTAGTGAGGATCGATAAACCTAAAACTACCATGTACCACCTGCCTTATTTCTATCGTCCCTTACTGGGTTCCGAAATGCAGGGCAGGGAAGATAATTGGCAGTCTTAAGTCTCCGGGTAGGCTACGAGTTGTCCAGGTGTATTTGTAAATGTTCGTGGACGACGCTGACCACTTACCATCAGGCGTTATTGATATGTTTATTAATTACTTATAATTACTTGTTTCAGGTACATCATAATCGTCAATGGTTACAAACAGAACGAGCCGCGGTAATATATTAGTATAGCTAAGTCTACGTACATAATTTTATTTATTATGTACTTTACACATTATCTCTTACACAAGAAATCGTTTTTTAATGGTCTTTCCGTTTGATATGATGAATTACTAGACTTTTCCCGCGTTAACCTATTTAATTTAACTCCTATTAGTCACAGCGTGATATCACAAAGTAGCCTTCCTCGTTATATGGGCTATCTAACACTGAAAGAAGAAAGTCTTCAAATCGGACCAGTAGTTCCTGAGATTAGCGCGTTCAAACAAACAAACTGTTCAGCTTTATATTATTAGTATAGATGTATTGTGAAACAGTCATTCCCCAATTTGGATTATGTTTGGAGCCGGCCTAGGCGTGTCCGATTGCGACTTGTCTTCGTTCGTAGTTGGATACGAAGGGAGCCGTCTTGGCGTTCATTGAAGGAGGCCTATTCCAGTCAGGGTGGAAAAACTCTGATCACGATGATAAAGATGATGACGATATTAATGGTATTGATGGACAGGTGTAGGTAAGTGTGTCATCGTGACGATGATCTCCTCCGGTGTGCGGGGTGAGGGGTAGAGCGGTGCGGGGTGAGGGGGGTGCCAATGCGGGTTACCCTCTGAGATCCTTTGACATTAGTTTCCGAGTTAGAGGTACATACAATCGTATCGGATTTGCTTTATAGTTCATAATATAACTAAACCGAGAGTTAACTATGTATTTATCTATAACAAGTAAAAAGTTTACACACTTTGACCTCACGGGAAAATTACCTCTTCGTTTCGGAGATAAAATGTAGCCTGCGTCACACGGTATAGTGTACATAGTTGACATCCTTAAAAACACACACAGAACACATTTGTATCGAAAAAGTTGCTATGGTCATTTTAGTTAAACACTAACATTAATCGAAGTTAATTTGAAAAAATTACTTGTGAGCAAAACGAAAATCAGATCCAAGGTTAAAGTTAAAGTTCACCGCAGGCCGTCTTGCTGTTTATGATGTTAATGAAGAAATATAGGGCTAGGGAGGCATGGAGAAGTTTAGGAAACTATTGCTTCAAACTATATTACTTGTTTGTTATTATTGTATGTATGTTTGTCATCATCATCATCAACCATGTTACGTTCGTTACTGGACATAGGCCCTTTTTAATGAACGCCAAGACAACTCCCCACTCGTTTCCAACTGGGACCTACACAGAAATCGTCATTTTTTTAATGTGGTGAACCGAATTTTATATTTAATCAAATACGAATAATCAAATCAAATACAAAATAAAAACGATACACAGGCACGGAAGCAACTATGAAGACTAGTAGTAGTAGTTGTCCGTAAACAAAAGTAAAGCAAGTGACAAAAATCCGTACCATTTTTAATGTTTGAAATATTTTTAACAAAATTTAAAACTCAGTTAATTTATATCAAAAATAACTTAACACAGGATGGTACCCTAGACCTAGGGTGCATTTAGGCTCTTAACAAACCAATCTATTAAACCAACACAATCCGGTGAACCCCGACAGGGTCAACAGAGGACCCACTAAACCTATTTTAACTTGTGTATTTAAGGCTCTTTGTTATAGCCAATTGTGTTGCGACTTCCGAACATGTTAGTGTTAGCTTAGAATGTGCGGTTTAGGTTAGACTGACCGGTGACTTTCGAAAAAATGTATTTAAAAAAATCACGTAATGACAAAATTATATTTTCAGAAAATCGATGAGATTCGAAGTCGAAGGGTGTGTGTATTTTGCTAACCTACACCAGGAACAATTTAACCACAACCCAATCATAGGAAATCCCTTAAAAAATCAAATACGTCTTGTAGTTTCTGATCTTACTCTCGCAAACAAACAAACTCTTCAACTTTACAGTATTGACTTAGTTTATAATAATTATTTGTTAGTAATCAATATCTTGTTGAATCAAATGGTTCACTGTTAATATTTACACTGGTATTGGAATCACCGTTAAAATTGACACATCAAAGACTTCTTAACTGAAAGTCTCCCGGTTCAGAGAGGCCGCCTGAGGCTTCTACGGATATCGCAGTTATTAATGCCATCAAAGAGATAGTTGTAACTAACATAAAACATGCCAGAGCTTCAGTCTGTACATCAAATAGGCTAACTGAGAAGCTAATCAAAATACAAAATATAGCTACTAAAGTTTCTTTTCGAACGTCAATTGAATCGACCGATTCCAAGGCAACCCCACTGAGAAGAACCGGCGAAACAAACTCAGTGGAACTAATCTTTTCAAATAATATGTATTCTATAACAATTTTTATATCTTGTACTGAAATACACGGGGGAACGCCCTATTTACAAGGTGTGGTATCTTCCATGAAAAGTTGTTGTCCTGGATAAGTGGTGTATATATCACTTAAACATACAGAACACAGGCAGACATGCGTTATCTATCGTGAAGCGTAAGATGGTACGTCTCGGTGTCAGTAATTACACTGCCTATCCTTTTTGTTTTCTTTAACGCCGGGAAATGCTCTGAGGCATCCCGGGAGTGGTTCTCCCCACGCGGGTATGTGGGACTCGCTACGCCCGACAGCTGGTAAGTGGACGCAGCTTTACCCACTAAAACCCGGCGAGTGCCACCAATGCCGCCTTTAGTAAACAAACAGGGCACCTCGACGGCTAGTCAGTCCGGCAAGGGACCGACGCCACCTCCACAGAGGGGTTGTCCCGCACCACAGAACAACCCCTCCCAACGTCGGGACAGTACAATGGGGTGAGGTTCCCATCCTCGCTCCTTGCCCCCTGCTCTTTTGTCCCCTCTTCTTATAAGAGGGGTACAAATAGCCCCCTCGGCCCAAGTAGCTTCGCCCAAGGTGCAGCGGCTTACCCTAGGTTACTGAGCCCCACCGCCACGACAAGGCCTGAACCATGGTGGGGGCACTGCCTATCCTGCCTTTTTACAAGGATAAACTGCTTGGTTAGACTCTAGTGGAAGGGGATCAGTCTAGCGTTCATGTAGCCTGTGTCCAGCTAATGATGATGAATCCCACAAATAATATTAAAATTTTAATGAAATTCCCCCAAAAATGATAAGTCCCCTTAAACTGAATATAATGGGACGATCACGTAACTGAGATCAATCAATATTGACTATTGATGGAACAGATCATCTCGGAATGGAGGCCGGAAATTAAAACCTCCGGTCCGGGGGGGCTAGGGTTCGTTTTCGTGCTCGTATTTTTGAGGAGGAGGGGGGTGAATTTTATTTAATTCTGTATGAACGTACATAAAACCTAAAATTATACATTTTCTACATTTGAAGTAGTGTAAGCCAGTAGTGCAGACCAAAATTTAATAGCCAACACCCACTTTCTTTTATCCTCTAGTTGTAAATCCATCCCCTGCTTGATGTGTACGTACAACGTAAAGGACAAACGGATACACAATATTAGTCAAGATTAAAACGGTACCATGTTCTTTGCTTTTATATGACGGAGTTATATGTATGTTTCGCTATTGTCAACAATTAGTTTAGTCTTGTGAAAAGTTTCAATAGGAACAACAACCATAATAGCTTAAAGTCAGAGACTTTACTTCATAATATCCCATTGTCGTGGTCTTGATAAAAAAGTATAATAAAAAACCATCTGTCCACCCCGTGTCACATTCTATGCTCATAATCCACTTATATCTGGATAAGAAGTTATGTTACCGGTTATAACCGGCCCTTACCAGTTTCAGTCGGATTTGGCCGGAAATTTATTTATCCAAGCTTGCTAAACAGCAGCTTGGATAAATAAATTGGCGTTTTGTGAATGAAAAAAATATTGAAATGAAAGAAATGGTTGATTATATATATGCGCAACTTTTAACGGAGAATGATCTTCGAGAAGCGTCAGATCCGTGTTGAATGCGAGAGGCAAGGGATCGGTCATCTTGGCGTTCATTGAAGGAGGCCTATGTTCAGCAGTGGACGAATAAAGGCTGATAATGATGATAATGAATCAACTTTTATGTGCAGCTTGGCTCTCCTGGAAATCAGGCGAGGAGGGTATTGGGATACAGTTCACCAATGCGCTAGTCCAAAACAGAACAGTGAACTTCACACCCCCTAATAGATAAACCATTAAAAAGTATATAAATGATAAATATTTACTTTGTAGCTAATTAGTAAAGTCCCTTAACTTAAACAAGAAATATTCAGCCAAAATTGACACTCAGTTACGGCCAGGAGCGGCGAGCTCAATTAGCGCACAGACGGACGATTGTTTTATATATACAGCCAATTATGGCTGGGGAGACGCCAGACATTATGTGACACAATTACTCGGGTTTTTTGCCCGGGTCCAACCGGGTACAATTTACTTGGACGTTTTTTGTAATGGTATTTTCTTTTTTTTCTTTTTTGTAAAATTGTGATGTATTCTAAGATCACGTAAGTCTAAATTAGATTTAGTATTCTAATACCGTTTATCTCTGAGTATCTGAATTCTGAGATAGTATCAAAGGGTCGTTTGGTGGTGGTCGATCCTGGCTACACAGGAGTATCTAAAAAAATGCTCGGGGTAGATACTATGGTACCTTTTATAAACGTTCCTAGTCGTTGATAGATGCGGTTTTAGGTTCAGTATGAATGAAACGGGGGATTGATTCTTAATTTCAATGCACCAAAAAATTTTAGATACATATTTAGTAAAGGATACTAATCACTTATATCTAATAAAAATAAGAAGATAAGCAATTAAAAAATATTCCTAAAATATGCTAATAATTGTGCAATTATTATTATATGTTGTGAGTTACTTATTTTAATTTGATTTTTTAAATTTCCTTTAGCTAAACGCTCGATCGTGAAGAATAAAGCCATGTCAAGTGGTAGTTCAACGTTCCCCGAATTACGTGACTTGGGATCATTGTCTCTACGTATTTGTAGTATTATACTATGGTGACCATATAATTTCAATAAAATATTCATATTTTCAAAGATTCTTACTTAATCGAAAACAAATATTTTTAATATCGATTGCGTATTTATAGTGCTTAACATTGATTTAATATACCACTAAAAATGCTCTGGTATTTAAAAAAATCTGTAATGACAATAGTTGTTAGGTAGTTCGGGTTTACTTACCTTCCCTATTTTAGGGTATGGTGGTAAAGTATGTATGAAGAGTTTTTAGCGGAAGGAAGTATAAAGTAGTTTCCAGGTATCAGGTAGTTCAATGATCACTAACGTAAGCCCGTCGCCTTATTAAACAGAAAGAAATATTATGAAAAATTACTTCTTATTTTACGTTCACTTTTGGGATGAGATGCGAAATGAGGTCTCAAATTATCGAAGAAAACACCGATTGTTATTCAAGAACCCTGTTTTTTATTGAAGGTCTCGAATCGAATCCGCCATGTAATCTTGGGCCCCCGATCGAAGCTATTAATCAAGCTGTAGGGTGATTAATTAGATTACTAATTAGACGTTTTCTTTTGAAACGCGAACGGTGACGGCGCAGAATTGGCGTACACTCAGATGGAACTCGAAAATAATTTTTGGAATTTCCGTGTCGGTTGGGGCCTAGTTTTGCTTGTTGTCTGAGATTTTAAACCGCCCATCGTTATATTGTATGTGTTAAGTTAAAGTATGTTAAGGTTTTTGAAGTCAAATTTGATTAAAAAAAAGCGAACAGGGTACGTGAAGAAAGACAAAAAAAGACTTTTTTAATTTCGATTTTTAAGTAAATTTTATTTGGGTTTTATCCTTTGTCACCTGAGAATGAGTGACAGACTCAAAACCTCACAAGTGTTGTAGGTAATTTGCGCACCTTATGCCTTCCTTAGATATTGCAATCTATATATGCTGATCAGGATATTTTTTAAATGTCTGGGCGCCTAATGGGCCGGCCCACGTGTTGCCTCTGATTTGATTAGAGAATTTTTATAACCGTTTATTAATAGAAACGTTATTTTATATAATATGGTAGTACACAGATCCTGATATTGGAACAAACTTTAAACTATTGTATTGTCATCGGTCCTTAAAAAGAGTGCAAAGTTTCAATTTTACTGACGTCTTGAAGTGGGTCAACATAACGAAGAATCCTTTACATTGACATATAGATAGATAGACAAGTGAAACTAATAAAAGCGTGTTAAAAACTATCGTTGGTTAAAAGTTTCTAAATTTTTTTTTTTTTAATTACGTATATTTTTTTAAATACCTTGTAAAACGCTTGGTCATAATAACAAAATTGCAATTTTTTGGCTAAACTATCCTAGTTACATTACGGCTCACACTGTGGCTGCTGAACTCCTGTGACTAGATATATGTTCCGTATACCATTGACACATCTCATACTCCGCTCAGATCGTGACAGAGAATCAAGAACAGATATGATACTGGACTAACCGAGTGGTGGTAATCATAATCGGTGATCTCGAAATGGCGATGGAGGCCCGAGACAGCTGATAAGAGCATCGAGGATAAACTGCGAAGGGCCTCCCTAGGGTCAAGGCCACAGAGCAGCTCGGGGACATGGCCTGGCCGTCCTCGCCCCCAGGGGACGGCCTGGCCCGGCCTGGAGAAGTATGTGACGCGGGGCCTCTGCCACGGCTGCGGAGGGGACTACCAGTACACGGGTGCGCTCAGAGTGAACATAGACAATTCGGAGTATACGGGTTACAAGTACTTCCACAACCGCCCTGGCCACCGGCTCCGGGCCAGGTCCTGTGAGGACGCGAGGTTCCTCCATATCAACCACACCCTTCTGGCAGAGATCCGCCATTTTGAAAAGGTAAGATTTTTACGACTAACACTTGCTTATATAGGGCGTGTGAATTTCAAGTTTCAATCATACTGCTTGCTCACTGATGATGATGATGAATGCTATTGCAGTTCACTAGTAGAAAAGGTTTATGAAATACTAGCTGTTGCCCGCAGCTTCGTCAGTGTTAACGTTGAAATACCCATACCCGTGTCTGATGTTCACTATTTTTATAGCCTATTTAGATTTACAAATAATTTGGCTTTCTATTGATAAAATAACTTTCCAAATCGGTTCAGTGGATCCAGAGATTACCGCAGAGAGAGAGCACAGATAGTATAGACGATGATGATGATGATGATGATGAAGTATAGATGACCATAGTGACTGATATGATTAACATCCTCGATCATGAACTTATTCTCATGTCCCATTAATTTTCCAGCTACTTTTGGTTAATACTTCTGCAATAAACCTTCATCGGTATCTCTTGATTTGAGGTTCTAGGAATTGACTTCCCAGGTTAATGCTAAGCCATTTATGGCCCTTTCAAGCATTTGTAATAAAACTCGCTGAAATTTGAAATCAATTTAATTTCCATCAGCTTTCTATTCCCTCAAATTCAACAACAAAATGCCAAGTTGCAAAGCCGTTTTCGAATTTATAAAAACTTTCTTGGCTTTTAAAAACTATCTTAATGTCTCTAAAAGTTTAATCCGCAAGATACAGCTCCTGGAGAGCTTTTTGCTTTGAGCTTTGAAAATATGTACAGCGCGGGCAGAAGTTTTAGTATTTATGATACCCCGACCTTAGAGTTGGCTGTATTAATTTCTGCGAGAATGCCTATTTGTTGAAAAAATATCTACATATTTTTAGCAAAGGCTGGATTTAATCGTTTAGACTTGTAAAAACTAGGTATATTCTTTTATTTGACGTTATAACTAAAGGTTATGAGTACAATTAGTTATCATTCGCAAAAATAAAAGTTACCATAATTTGTAAAAATGTATTATATCCTACAAATGTTATAAATGTAAAATGTTTCAAGGAGAAAGATGAATGGATGGATTGCTGGTTTACGTTATCATTATTTCAATAGCTGAGGGCTTATATTAGGGTTTTTATCTATCTTTTCTTGTTTATTCCTTTCATTTCACCTTGGTCTACCTTGATTTTTTTAGCAATTAAAAGGAGGTTTTCGGGTAAGTCAATTGTGGAGTTAAATCGAAAATTGATAGAAAGAGAGAAGTAGAAGATGTGAAAAATGATATTATTAGTGTTACTACTATAACGCAGAACTGCTAATAAACTTCTAATGCTACGAAAATATAGCTCGTAGCACCGCTACACTGCTGACTGAGAAATGGACGAGTAGAAGTTCTAGGGTGCTAATACGGTGGTTTAAATAAACTTAGCTCGTAAGAGCGCTACGCAGTTGCAGTTGTGCTAATACAAAGCTGAATTATATTAATTTATATTTTATACTATATGTTATAACTTTACCGTAATTTAAAAAAAAACCTGAAAAGCAAGCCCACTGAGAAGAACTTTAAAATATGAGTTTGTGATAAAAAGAATGTCGAAAGCCTTGTTACAAACGCCTCATAACCATGAAGTGGTGTCCCAAATATATTCATTTATTTTATTTTAGTCTATACCTATCGTGACCAGACGCCCTGTTTTTTGGTAATCTGTCCCGTTGTTCCGAGAGAAAGATTTGGTACGCAAAATTGTCTCGATTTTGTTTTCTAATGTTTGCGCGAATTTCACTCATTAAAATGAAACAAGTCCTCTCGTCTCCCGTGACCATGGTTGCTGTAAAGTATCCGAAACGTCGGGCTTGTAAAAATCTTAATAAACCGCGATAAAATCCGTAAAATTGTTTCAATATAATTGTCTCAATTTTTTCAAACTCTCGTGCATTATCAATAAAAATATCCGATTTTGTGAATAAAAAGAAATAAATGAATTAATTATACTTTACAATATTAGCTAAAAAAAAGTCGTCAGAAAAAATATAATAAAATATTTGTAATGCACACCGGGAATTGTTCATGATTAACTTTCCATTAAATTCAACCAATTTAATGGAATATGTCTGTGTCCCGTTTCGAGTTTAAAAATAAATGGTCACGTTACCCATAATAGTTACTCATATAAATATTCCATCATAGTTTAATTGAATTTATTTATCGACTCATTTTTGTAAGAAAGCTACAACTGCACTGTTGCAGTATTGCTAATAATAAAAACTCAAGTTACACTTTATACAGTCGCGCTGTGAGTTTTTAAACATGTAGCTGTAACAGTGAAATCATAACACATGCATGCTGTTAATTAACTGTGTATCAGCTTGAATATTCATGGGTGGGTGATGGGGGGGACATGGGAGATGGAGAGGGGAGAGCCGGGTGAAAATTAATTTGATTAGGCGTGACCCCCGTCTTTGCTCGACGTGTTGTGTACGAAACGTTTATTGCTGGTATTTTATTAAATCGGTTCAACAAATTGGTATCCATCGTCATATCACGGGTTATTTATGGAATTATAAACGACTAGCAGCGCCCCGCGGTTTCCGTGGGAGTACAGGGATATATTATAGCTTATATGTTATTCTGATGTATAAGCTATGTTATTGTAAAGTTTCATTAAAATGTATTCAGTAGTTTTTGCGTGAGAGTAACAAACATACATCCATACATTCTTACAAAGAGAACAACTTATACGGATTTTATTGCGGTTCATTAAATTTTTTACATGCAAATTAAATGCAAAAAGAATTCTTCAAATTTTTCTTATAGTTCTGCTTCCAGCCTTGCCTGCTTTACCATAGATTTATAGGTGTATCCCGATGTTTATAATTATTTGCCTACGTCACTCAGTGATAAACGCCTTATATTCGTAAAAGTATCTTCTTCTTGAATCGTAGGAGTAGTTCCCTAGATTACCCCCCTACATCCAAACTATCAAACCTTTATAATATTAGTAAGAAAGAAACAACTGTGTTGGAATAAAACAAAACTATATAGGTATTCTTATTATATTATAATAATAATATTAACCCTTATAATATGTCCCACTGCTGGGTTTTGGGCAATAGTTCACCAATGCGCTGGCCCAATGTGGGTTGGTGAAATTCACACACCTTTGAAGACTTTTAATCTCATCAGGCATGCAGGTTTCCTCACGATGTTTCCTTCACCGGTGAGCAAGATGGTCTCACGTTCAGGCGCACGTAGAAATTTAGTAATTTAGAAAAACCCATTTCTAGGCGTCACTCTTGAGTGAGAGCCAAGAGGTCCGGGTTCGACCCTTGACCCGGGCTTGAGTGAGTCAAGAGGCCGAACCCATAGCTCTCAAATTCTTATTATTTTTCACAATATCAATTAATATCTAAAGCTACTCAACTTAGTCTCAAAGTCACTAAGTTAACGTAGGAAATTACACGAAGAAAAAGAGAATACGAACGAGAAAATAAATAGAATACACAAACAACGAGAATACAAAAGAGCAATGAACAATGTTACAATAAGAGCATAATAAATTCAGTCTGCGAGACATTTTTGATACAAGGCTATGATATAAAGCCGCTTCATGTTTGTACCCACTTATTAGTGGCCCCTGGAGTTTAAGATGTTTGTGTGTGTTCCGTAAATCCTCCGAGCTCGTGAAAATTTGAATAAATAAGTTCAACAAGATAAGATTTTTCGAGTCTACAATACCGATGGGAGGAAAATGTCCCGCGTGTGTTTGGAACACCGCCATCTTGCTTGTTTCTTCTGTCAAACAGCTTTGATCCACCTTTGTAGGCAGTGTAATTACTGGCACCGAGACTTATTTACGTCTCAGGATAGACAACACGTTTATGTTTGAACTAGTCTCTGGTTGTTCATGGGCGACGCCGATCACTTACCATAATGTGACTTGTCTACCCGTTTGCTCATCCAACTGTCATAAAAAAGGGATGTGCTTGGGCCGCGCGGTCGGGGCAACCTTTTTATTTTTGAAACTTTTGTGGGGTTTCAGAGAGAAGTGCAGACAGTTATAACTGTCTAAAGCGTACCTTACATGTGCGGGGTGCGTAGGAGGCGCTACTTAATGCGCCTCCAGTAACGCCCCTGTGTTCGTGTCGGGCTCAGGATGGGAATCTGGGCCTGTATGGGCGACGTTGCGGGGACTGCTTTGTAGCGGCCGGGCAGTCCCCCGTTACGAGGAGTAGTCTGACCTTCGCCGGGGCCAGCCAGTCGCTAAGGTGATCCTGTCTGATGCCTGCATATCCGGGACCCTCAAAAAGCGACAAAAGGCTCTCGCAGTGGTTTTAGTTAGGGTGGGCAGTTCCAGGTGCGAGTCCCACATTGGGGCAGGATCTACCCTAAGATCCTGGTTGCATCCATAAGGTTTTCCCTGCGAATTGAAAAAATAAAGTCATACCTCACCGTGTCTTAGGATATATAACAATATAATAATAATATCAACCCTTATATGTCCCACTGCTTGGTACGTGTCCTCGAAATCAGGCGAGGAGGCTGTAGGGCCATAGTTCACCGATGCGTAGGCCTAATGCGGGTTGAACTTCACACACCTTCAAAGACTTAATCTCATCAGGCATGCAGGGTTCTCACAATGTTTTCCAACGGCGAGCAAGCGATGTTCTCATATTCAGAGGCATGGAAAAAAATTGGAATACCCCGCTTCAGACCTCAATCATGACCTCTCCAGAGCCGAGCCCATACCCATTAGACCATGGTTCAATATTATTATTAAATGCATGTTAAAAGACACTTTAGTTTTACATAAGAAGTCCTCCAATCAGATGGGATGACAATCTCCGTGGTCCTAGTGGGATGCGAGTGGTGGGCAGCATTGGTGTTCAATGAGAGAGGAGTCTAGCAGTGAATGGAAGAGTTATAATGATAATGAGAAATTTACCCTTGGCCCAGTTGCCAGATACATACGCTACAGTACCTGATGAGGCTATTTCGGAAAACAAATTCAATACGAGAGATATAATGATACAAATTTGCACAACAAAAGTTGGCAATCACCGGCGTTCGGGTCATCGGGCCCACTCGGGCACAATAGGACAAAATGGCGGAGGTGGTGTGCTTTCACTTTACGGAGACAATTGCTAGCGTGACAATTCGTATCGTCGAGTGGATAGAACGTTTGATTAATTGCTGGGTAAGCCTGGTGAATAAGCTGGTGGCTTTATAGTAAGTCAACGTCAAACATGAGGTGAACTAGCAGGTAGATAGGATACCCTGACCAGAAATATATAAACCCTGCGTGGTGGCGCCACTATATCTTCTTACGTCAACACATAGTATCGTCCATACAGAAATTAGTTCCCAAATTTTCCGCAATATGGCGAGGGTTTTTATTTACTGGTCAGGCTATAGTGTCAAGTGATGCAAGCATATGCATGAAACATCCTCCTTTTCCACACTGCATATGCGTACACTTGCATACACCACCACACACCATAATAAAAACCACAACCGCACAATCAATCAACTCACGTTTCGCCCCGACACCGAGGCATCCTCAGGATGTAGACTCGCTTATACTTTTCCTAACCTAGGACGCTAGGTAGATCAGAGTTACAATTTTACTGCCATCATTTCGAAATACAACAAAGCTAGAAGAAATGACCTGGATGGTGGTGCCGATGTGTTCTGATATTCGAGAGAGATTGGTGTTCATATACAGTTTTTTTATGACTTGGCAAACGGACAGTCAACATCTGGTGGTATTGAATCGCTAACATGAGACATCTTATAGGTAGCAAGACCAAGACCGAATGAGAAAACTTTTTCGAGACCAAGAGACCATAGAGTTGGTCAACTCTAACCTCTAAAACCCGGCGGGTGCCACCATTGCCGCCTTTGGTGAGGTGCCCCGGATCTTTGGTGCAATCAGGGCACCTCGACGGCGGAGGGACTGACTGTCCCTCAACCCTTCACAACTTCGGGACAGTATAATGGGGTGAGATTCCCATCCTTGTCCCTTGTCCCCCTGCTCTTTGTCCCTTCTTTTTATAAGAGAGGTACAAAGAGCAGCTCCCTCGGCTCAATTGGCTTCGTCCAAGGTGCTGGGTTCACCTTAGGCTACTGAGCCCCACCACCACGTCAAGGCTTGAACCATGGTGGGGACCAAGACCATCTTCGCTCATCACTATATTATACACATACACCAGAGGGTTTGTGGTGGATTCAAATATGGCTATGCTCTGTTCATAATGCATAACCTTATATTGAATAGTCCACCAGTTCCAACAGTCATAATAATAAACCAAGACACTGTACGAAAACCTCTTAAACTATTACGTTACAAACGTGGTCCCGTGACAGAGGGACAGCGTCTCAAATACCCTTTGAGAGCGGATCTTGATAAATATCAGGAGGGTCTTGGTGAATATTGAGCGGGACGTCATATCTGATGGATTGTTTCTCATAATTCAATTTCAACGGGTATTTGGACGATATTACATGAAATGAAATCATATATATACTAATATTATAAAGCTGAAGAGTTTGTTTGTTTGTTTGAACGCGCTTATATCAGGAACTACTGGTCCGATTTGAAAAATTATTTCAGTGTTAGATAGCCCATTTAACGAGGAAGGATATAGACTATATAACATCACGCTGTGACTTATAGGAGTTAAGTAACGCGGGCGAAGCTGCAGGCAACAGCTAGTTTATAATAACTACTGCACAAGAGAATAGGAAAATAGCTGTCTGAAATTTTGTAATGCAAAAACCTTTATTATAATGCACCTATATTATATTTTTGTCACGTTTCTGGAATTTCGGATATGGAAATAATGGTCTTGAAAGGACCGAGGTGCCAGATGCCCTTTTTTAACGCTGGGAAATGCTATGAGTCTCCCCATCCCAGTCCCATCTTCTTATAAGAGGGTTACAAAGAGCCCCCTCGGCTCAATTAGCTTCGCTCTAGGTGCTGGCCACAGCTTAGGCTACTGAGCCCCACCGCCACGTCAAGATCTGAACCATGGTGGGGGAGGTGCCTTTGTTAGCGAAACACAACAAATATAGTCTTTAATCACCAACACGAATATTCCAAAATCGATTCCTGACACTTTATTGTCCACTTTCTTAGTTCCCTGTATTTTTCACTTCTAATTCTAAATACACACACGGTTTTTGCCTAACAGAGATGGAGCCATTTCATCCTATCATAGAACGCTAGCGGCCGAACTTATGCAAATCAGAGGCCGTAATCGAACCGTACAGCTGTATAAATCACACACGACCCCCAAAAACAATCGTGTACCCCGCAAAAAACCCCCAAAGTGAATAAATCAAGTCGCAAACGACGGAAAACCGGATCAAGGCGGTAATCCCGGGCGCGGTAACCGGTTGTAACCGGATTTCGCCGGGAATAACTGGATATAGGCGGTGCACCTGCGATAACGAGCCGAGTCTAGGGCCCAAATTGCTGAAACTGGATTCTGTGCCTGAGAACCGCTGCGGCGGCGATCGTCTGCGATTGAATTAAACGGGATTGATATGGTCGGGTCGGCGTTGTTTCACTTGCGGTTCCGTCTAGATTTATGGGTGATTTAAATCTATACTATCCAAGATGAAACGGGCGGATTATGTAGCGGTTTATTAAGATTTTTAGTCCTACGTTTGAGATACATTATCAACCCTTGTTTAAAATTTAAGAATATTTAAAAGGTTAGCCACTGAGTCTTTGATGAACGCCGGCTGCACGCATGAGACAGTATAACTCATTGTCGCGTTCCGCCTGAGCCGAGCGTGCAAGTGAGAACGCGGAACAAGCAATAGACAAGCACGATCGGCCTAAGCGTTCGGCGTGTGACACATTATGACGTTATCACGTAAAATTATGTAAACCTTAGACTAACACGGACCGGACGGAGGCCCGTGTTGCTCTTTACCGTAAACCGACTACAGACAATAGGTAGGTTTATTTTCGCTAGTTCGTCTCTGTGGGCTTGCCTTAGAACCGGTAGAAGATTCAGTTGACGTTCAAAACGATACTTTGTTAACAATATTTTGTATAATATATTTGCCTATCCAACCAACATAAAAAAAGATAAACTACACCCAGACACAGAACAATTGATCATCACACAAACATTTGTCCTGCGTGGGAATCGAACCCCCGATCTTCAGGTTTAGTAGTCAGGGTCACTAACCACTAGACCAACAGGCGAGTATGATATAAAAGCCATTATCCGCTAGACATTTTCTTTTATCACTTGTCTTTCGGCTATTGTATTTCGACTAACCGTGGAAGCCTCGGAGATAAATCCTTAGATATCAGAGAGGCGACGGTTGACATCCCAGCCCCAGCTGATGCCCGATGAGATATTTATTTGGTATTCCGATCCAGAATGTTCGACCAATTTTAGACACTGTAAGAGCATAAATCTTCCTTACAAAATATCTGTTTAAATTGCCTTATTTGTTTTATACAATGTCTAAAATATGCTTTTATACTTTTACCATATATTTGTATTATTTATTTAATAATTTATGCACACTAAAAATATACATAGTGAAATAGTTTTTTTTTTATGTTAGTTGGATAGGCAAACTGGCAAACGTGCCACCTGATGGTAAGTGGTCGACGTTGCCCATGAACATAAACTAGTTTACCTGGAACGAGCCCAGGCAACTCATTTATGTGTTGCCTATCCTGAGACATAAGATGTTAAGTCTCGGTGCCAGTAATTTCACTGTCTGTCTTGCCCTTCTCTCCGAAACACAGCAAAACTGTTTCACGGGAGAAACAAGCAAGATGGTGGTACCCATGCAGCCGGGAGCGCGGCACAGCGCTTCCCTCCCACCGGTGTGTGTGATAACAAACAATCACAACTACAAATATAGTAAATCTAGTAAAATCTAGATGTATTAAAATGTATTAAAGACGTCCTCTGTGACTCAATGGTAAGCGCGTTGGCGCTCAAGCCGTAGGTTGCGGGTTCGAATCCCGCCAGGGAACAAAAATATTTTCGGTGTTCCTGGGTCATGGATGTGTATTAAATATACAGTGTATTATATAATAAAAATCTTAAATATATGTATATTATAAAAGTATTAAATATATTTCCGTTGTCATAAGTATCACACCCGTAACACAAGTTCTTCGAGAACTTACCGCGGGACCAGATTGACGTGGTGTGAAAGCGTCCATAGATATTATTATTATTATTATATTATTATTAAAAATGAGATCTCATTAACGTTGTTGTAAAAAAACTACGGAGTTTGTTTCGCCGGTTCTTCTCAGCTTGCATTGGAACTGGCGGTAGACTCAAATCTTCTCCCAAAAAGTATTTTGAATTAAAAAAAAATGAATTTTAGCCCGAAATTATAGTTTTATTGTAAAAAGCATCGTTATTGCTGAATCTTATACAATAAAACTAAAGGTCGTTTGTTTGAAACTTCGGAACTACAGGTCGGGTTTGAAAAAATATTTTGTATTAATCTTAATAAACCGCGATAAAATCCGTAAAAAATTGTTTCATTATAATATTTTGTATTTTTCAATTCTACTTTTATGGCAGATAATAGCTGTTTATTTTAGAGTAAAGTTTTATTTGTAATTGATTTTTATTCTTCCGTCAAACAGCTTTGCTGTGTTTCGGAGAAAAGGGCAAGACAGGCAGTGTAATTACTGGCACCGAGACTTAACATCTTATGTCTCAGGATAGGCAACACATGAATAAGTTGCCTTTTTTTTCTTTAACGCCGGGAAATGCTCTGAGGCATCCCGCGGTGAAGTGGGTCTCCCCACGCGGGTATGTGGGACTCGCTGCACCCGAAAGCTGGTAATTGGACGCAGCTCTACCCACTAAAACCCGGTGAGTGGCAACAATGCCTCCTTTGGTGAGGTGCCCCGGATCTAATGAGCAAACAGGGCACCTCGACGGCTAGCCAGTCCCCCAAGGGACAGACGCCACCCCCACAGAGGGGTGTCCCGCACCACAGAACAACCCCTCCCAACGTCGCCTCCCTCCCTTGCCCCCTGCTCTTTTGTCCGGTCTTCTTATAGGAGGGGTACAAAGAGACTCCTCGGCTCAATAAGCTTCGCCCAAGGTGCTGGTGGACTCAGGCTACTGAGCCCCGCCGCCACGTCAAGGCCTGATACATGGTGGGGATGAATGAGTTGCCTGGGATATTTTCAGGTTTACTTGTTTATGTTCAAAGGCAACGCAAACTTAAATAATATAAATAAAGACTAGCTTTTAGCCAACTAGATAAAAGACCTAAATTTATGAACACGTGTTTAATAACACGTATTAAATGCTGAGTACTAAATTGTATGTGATCGTAGTGGTGATGTAAACAAGGTTGTGTGAAAGTGGCTTAAGGGCTTAGGGTCCGTTTGGGTCCGCTAACGATAGGACCCGAGCGAGGCACACCTGCCCCTAGATTATAAGGGGTCTAGACGAGGTTTAGTTGACTGTTACCTGTTTCATGATTTGTTTCATAGGTTATGTACCTAGACGTATAAAGGTAACAATATAATGTTATAAATATATTATGTTCTTTGTATATTTTATCTTTATCAATACCATTTCGTCTAAATTTAATTACATCTATTATGTGATATTTGTCGTCATATATTCAATATGTTTACCAACCAAATACACGGGGGAGAACACACAGCTTCCAAAATAATGAGATTTTTTATCAGTTCACCTCCGAGCCAGTGATGTGCGGTTAGGTAGTCGATAACGATGATTTGATAAATATACTTAGGGCATTTTATATTATTTTATGGCTTCAATATAAACAATATACGCAATACGTATATTATATTAGCTAATGTTATAAAGTATAAAAGGTGGGTATAATAAAATTCATAAAAGACAGAAAGATGAATCACTTGTGACAGCTGTGCTGTCGCGTTTTTTGAGTTTCCGGTAGCCCATTGGGGGGGCCGGGGGATAGGGAAAAGGCGGGCAACGCATCTGCATAACTTTGGGCATCGGTAGTCACCATAAGACTCCGTCTGCTCGGTTGCCTCCTTATGACATTAAAAAATCTTACCATATATGTATTATTGCTTATCGTTTGTGTTTGTATGTATGAGGGTAATCATCGAAACTACTCATCTGTTTTAAAAGTCTTTCATCATAACAACGTATCACTGAGTGACAAAGGACATAAACACTCTGGCCCTCAAATACTCAAAAGAATCTCAAATTTAAGACTTAAACTCGTGTTGTCCCTCTTTTTTCTTTGAATCTGACACGTTGTAGCAGGACTTTAAGTAGGTCTTAAATTTGAAATTCGTTTGAGTATTTGGGGGTGGATATTGTAAATGTAAGTGAATACATATACGGGAACTGTTGATAAATCGAGAATACGTTCATTACGCATGTATATTGAGTGCGAGACAGTCCACAATGTGTGTTCGTCATATGATATCACAGAAACAGGACACCCTTCCTAGGATATTTCACAGTTCACAGTTCACACAGTAACATAACGAAGCGTGTTCTAGATCCATGAATATCGACGGACGTCGGACAAACACGACAATTGCGATTCCAAGAGCTTTACTTATAATGATGATAGTAATAATAAGCTCTTTTAGTCTGAACTTAAATATGATGTACATGTTTTCGTTATTTTATTATAAAATGTCCCGAAGTTCAGTTTGCCTTTTGGCATAGGCCTCCTCTAGCATTTTCAACTGAACCCTGTCTCGTGCTACTCTTCTCCGGTGGTGTCCCGTCGTGAGTCTTAGGTCGTCTTCCCATCTTGTCCTTTGGTGACCTCTATTTATTTTTTCGTCTCTGGGATACCAATCTGTGACCAATTTACACCATTCCTCTTGTGGGTCTAAATTGGAGATGGACAGGCCACATGAAGAGCTTTACTTAACTGGATGTAACTTTTCATATCTTACAAACTCACAAACATTGTCTTTTTATTATATTATAAACCCCTTTATTTTAGTATACATATAGCGCGGAGCTTGTAAAGTCAATAAGAAGTCCATTTGAAAAGAAATTGAATTCAAATGTAGGCCCTGAGAGTACTAATGGGTCCTTTTTGTTAGTTAGATAGGTAAACGGACAGACGTGACACCGCGTGGTTAGCGTCGCCTATAAACATAAATATGGTTACGTGGGATAAAACACATTCACGTGTTGCCTATCCTGAGACATAAGATGCTAAGTTTCGGTGCCAGTAATTACACTGCCTGTCTTGCCCTTCCCTCCGAAATACAGCAAAGCTGTTTGTAAGAAATATATAGAAATACACCCATACTAAAATATTGTTGAAAATTAAATAATAGTATCGTGTCGTAATATATTGCACAGGCACGATGTTTGAAGGATGTAAGCCATCGGATTTTTGTAAGCCATCCCTACCATCTCTGCACATGAGGAATGACTCGTTGGCCCACACCGCGAAGGAGAAGGCCGATCTTCTAGGTACTCTTTTTGCTTCCAACTCGACTTTGGATGACCAGGGAAAAATACCACCGACGATCCCTCGGTGTGATACTTCAATGCCGGAAATAATTTTCCGACAGAGTTCCGTACGCAAAGCACTCTTTTCGCTGGACATCCATAAGTCGAGTGGGCCTGACGGCATCCCTCCGTTAGTGCGACGGACTTGTGCTCCTGAGTTGATACCCGTCCTTACGCGTCTTTTCCGGCACTCTTACTCATTAGGCGTCGTCCCATGCTCGTGGAAGACAGCTTTGGTACACCCGATCCCTAAGAAAGGGGACCGCTCAGACCCGTCCAACTACAGACCAATAGCTATAACTACCTTGTTCTCAAAGATTATGGAATCCATAATCAACTGCCAGCTCCGGCGATATTTAGAGGGGCACCAGCTGATTAGCGACCGCCAATATGGCTTTCAACGGAATCGCTCAGCTGGTGATCTTCTAATATTCCTAACGCAACGACGGGCGGAGGCAATTGAGAGCAAGGGGGAGGCGCTGGCAGTTAGTTTAGACATAGCGAAGGCCTTTGATCGGGTGTGGCATAAAGCACTTCTTGCGAAGCTACCATCTTATGGGCTTCCCGAGAAATTATGTAAGTGGATCACCAGTTTTTGGCAGACAGGAGCGTTAAGGTCGTTGTCGACGGTGCATGCTCGGACCTCAAGTCTGTAAATGCTGGTGTTCCTCAAGGTTGTGTACTATCTCCAACCCTGTTTCTTCTACATATCAATGATATGCTGAAAACCAGCGGCATTCATTGCTATGCGGATGACAGCACTGGAGATGCTTTATACACTGGCCGCCCTAATATTTCTCGGGAACAAGTCGATGAGTGTCGGAACAAACTTGTGTCTGAAATCGAGTCTCTGCTGGCCAGAGTCTCGGAATGGGGGCGACTTAACCTAGTCCAATTTAACTCCAACAAGACACAAGTTTGCGCGTTTACCGCTAAAAAATCACCCTTCGTCGTTCCTCTACAATTCGAAGGCACTTCCCTAAGCGCCTCAGCCAGCATTGGGATACTTGGCGTCGATATATCGAGAGATGTGCAGTTTCGTGGTCATTTGGAAGGAAAGGCTAAACTAGCCTCGAAGAAACTCGGCGTGCTCAATAGGGCGAAGCAGTATTTCATGCCTTCACACCGCCTTCAATTATACAAGGCGCAGATCCGGCCTCACATGGAATACTGCTCTCACCTCTGGGCTGGAGCGCCCCAGTATCAGCTCCTTCCATTTGACCGCATTCAACGCCGGGCGGCTCGTATCGTCGACGACAATGTTATCTCCAATAGGCTTGATTCTTTGGCGCTGCGTAGAGATGTCGGATCGCTCTGCATCTTCTACCGCATCTACCACGGGGAGTGCTCTGAGGAATTGTTCGGACTAATACCTGCAGCAGAATTCCACCACCGGACATCGCGGAAAAACTCCAAATTTCACCCCCACCATCTCGATGTCCGGAAATCCACAACAACTCGATTTTTACGGCATTTCCTGCCTCGCACGACTAATATATGGAATCAGCTGCCTCCTATGGTGTTTCCGAACCGATACGACTTAGGGACCTTCAAGAAAAGAGCATACTCATACCTGAAAGGCCGGCAACGCACCTGCTAATCCACTGGTGTAGCGGGTGTCTGTGGATGTCGCTCTTCACTTACCATCAGGTGAACCGACTATCCGTTTGCCCCCTCTTCTATAAAAAAAAATGTATTTAATATAATATTATTGTCACTGTGTACTTACGCAGTGAGTTTTCTGTAATAATACATCGATACTACTTTATCGATATATTGTGTCGCCGCCCTATAGCCGGGGGCGGTATATTGATGTTTGTTCTCGCTATTAGCGTCACGCTACACGCTCGACGAGTAGTGACACGCGACTTGCCCCGCCAAATTGTTGAGGATTGACTCACGAGGTAACTTCGATAGTCCTAGTGGATCGACCCACAGCAACCCACAAAATGGGTTTTATTTAGTACTTATACACGTTGCTTATTTAGGGGGAAAGAAAAATATATTTAGCAAACTTATATTATCTTTTTTTTCATTAACGCCGGGAAATGCTCTGATTGATGAATGCATCCCGCAGGGGAGTGGCTCTCCCCAGGTGGGTATGTGGGACTCGCTGTGCCCGAAAGGTAAGGTGGACGCAGCTCTACCCATTAAAACCCGGCGAGTGCCACCAATGTCGCCTTTGGTGAGGTGCCCCGGATCTAATGAGCAAATAGGGCACCGCGACGGCTAGTCAGTCCCTCAGGGAACCGACGCCACCTCCACAGAGGGGTTTTCCCGCACCACAGAACAACCCCTGCCAACGTTAGGATAGTACAATGGGGTGAGGTTCCCGGCCTCACCCCTTGCTCTTTTGTCCCCTCTTCTTATACATAATAAGGGGTACAAAGAGCCCCCTCGGCTCAATTAGCTTCGCCCAAGGTGCTGGGCACACCTTAGGCTACTGAGCCACACCGCCAAGTCAAGGCCTGATCCATGGTGGGGAACCAATATACCCTGAATTGGTTTATTGGAGCGCGCTAATCTACGAAACGACCTCTAATTTGAGTTAAGAAAGTTATTTTGAATTTAACAGCTCAATAATTTTCAATTGTAGCCAGGTAACGCTGCCAGAATTGCAAGTGTACAAAGATATATATTATACCACGGAATCCCGTCATAAAATGGATTCGGGTGATTTTAATTAATTCGATTGTATTTAACTTTCGTCGATCACGGCCGCTCGGGCGGAACGTGTTTCATTGGATTTTAAATGTACCAGTGATTCTGATTGTTGACAAGTGTGATATTCTCGTACCTATATGTCTACATGTAGGTCTGTCTACCTACCTTTCATTCCTATTTATATATTTATTTATATCCTCTACTACTCATACAGCAGAAGTGGAAACTTATTAAAAAAAGTACAAGATAAACAAGAAATCCGTTTATTTACGATTTGAATCAAAATTAAATCAATTAAATAAAATAAATATCATCATCAGCCTCTATCCGTCCACTGCTGAACATAGGCCTCCCTCAATTAACGCAAAGACGACCGATCCCTTGCCACTCCCATCCAACACGGACCGGCCACCGCACGGAGATCGTCTTCCCACCTGGTTAATGGCCGACCAACACTTCGCCAACCTAAGCGCCTCCACTCTAGAACCATATTGGCCCATCGGCCATCCGTTCTACCGAGTGTGTAACCAGTGTTGGGCCATAGTTCACCGATGCGCTGGCCCAATGCGGGTTGGTGAACTTCAAAGACTTAACCTCATCAGTTACACAGTAGTGCTGTGTTACGGGTTCTAGGAATAGATCTGCACTTACCGGGAATCGAACATGCTACCGCTGCGTAAAGTGTTCCTTCGTCTAGTTTGGTCTACAGAATTATTATAAGCGACCTTTTTACGTAGGCTTCTTAGTGAGGTAGGGCTTAAGTACCTTTAATAAACTTAACCCATTTAAATTTCATAAAATAAATCCTGAGCTGCTGTGAGAAGTGGCGGAATAAACATAGATACATATCACCGCAGCCGACTCTACTCGAAAAAGTTAGACCAGTGGTATGAGCTTTTGGGAAATTTTTGAGTGTGTTTATACTCACTTTGATCCCTTAAAAGGGGATGTATGTTAAGCTGAGAAACTTTCTCATACAAAAATACCGCGGTGCAGCTTCGTGACTCGTGTATGGGGTGTTATTGCTTGTGTAAATACGTTGACTTGTTGTCGCCCGCGGCGTCGCTTGCATTCATATTTGAATAATGATAATAATAGCTTCTATAGGTTACTGATTATTTATGAAAATGATTAAATTTATTTTCACACTCGCTGTTGTCCGCAGCTTCGACCGCGTTAACTTACTCGACTTAATTAATGTTAGTCACAGCGTGATGTTATATAATAGCCTATAACCTTCCTCGATAAATGGGCTATCTAACACTAAAAGAGTTTTTCAAATCGCAGCAGTAGTTCCTGAGATTAGCGCGTTCAAACAAGCAAACTCTTCAGCTTTACAATATTAGTGTAAATTAAGCGTATTGTTTATTTGATACTTATTATTGTTTTTTAACACTGCTTTAAACAAAATTTTCCTTACTTACAGATGTCAGAAATCCACGACACTACAATTTTAAACTCCTTACCTCGGACTACCACTCGTATAAGATCTAAGGAACTTTTACCTGGATACTGATTTCTCCAAGGTCTGGAGTCGTGGTAAGAATTAAGGACGACTCTAAGACTAAATTTAGCAGGATATTAACTCTCTTACCTCATTCCATGACCTGCTGACGTAGTAGACTCTTAGGAGCCTATTCCATGACTATAACCAGAGTGCTCACCGTCTCCCCCTCTTCCAGGACCTGCAGTCGGAGATCGAGACCCACCGGGATGTGTACGCGTCCCTCACGGGCACGGGGCGACGGCTGCTGGGGTCGCTCTCGTCCCAGGAGGACGCGGTGATGCTGCAGCGCCGCCTCGATGAGATGAACCAGAGGTGGCACCATTTAAAGGCGAAGAGTATGGCGATTAGGTGAGTGACTTTACCCTACACGCTCTCGGCCTGATCTAGTGTTTACGTTTAGTTCACGCTTCATTGGTGGGGATGAGCTGCTGTAAACTACGCAGTACTTTCCATCGACCCAATCATTCAGCATTCTGGTTGTTTCTTGTGTGAAATGGCTTGGGATATTAGAATAGATTAGGAAAGATAGATAAGATAGAATAGATAAGAAAAGATATATAAGTAAAGACCAGGACAGACAGTTACTGGTATCAAGACGGATCTTTTTACATCTTAGGATGATACATGAACGAGTTTCTTGGACTAGGCTCAGATCAATTAATGTGTTCTACCCACCAACGTAACGTAAGTAGTAGACTCACAAAGCGTAAAAGTTATAAGTAGACTCACAAAGGATCTTACTGAAAGTCAATTGAATCTACCACAGATTCAATTTTTATTTCCAAAGCGAGCCCGCGGAACAGACTCTATGAAACCAATCATTAATGCAAACCATATTAAAACCAACCTAACTGAAGTGCATAACTACGGTATAGATCTAGGTATCCCCCCCCCCTTCCACCTTTCCGGGGAAGTCCAATAATCCTCGCAACTAATTGACTTAACTGATGAGCACCGCAGGCGGTCTGATAATTGGCATTGGCAGCACCGCCAGTGATACCTCATGTCATCTCCGATTGAATAATGTTCGAATGGGTGAATGGATCAAAACTCATAATTTTGATAACACACAAGGCTATGAAATTACTAAAATAAAAAAAGAAATGAATTTACCATCATCATTAGCCTTTTCCGTCCACTGCTGGATATAAGCCTCCTTCAATGAACACCAAGACGGGGATTGGTTTCTACACGGAGATATTCGTCCCTTTTATTTTTCTTCTTCTTTAAAAAAAACATTATACATACATATATATAATCCAGGTACCTACAGACATTTTTTACCATCTTACTTTTCTGCTAACCCAGTAGTAATTGGGCCAAGTTTTATCAATTAAAATGTTGATGATGATGAAGACATGATGATCACATGAACCCCAAGACGGCCGTACTCCACACGCATCCAACTTGAACCGGCTAAGTAATGTAGTAATTTAGTCAAATCCATCTTGTTATTTACTACTCGTGCTAAGTTCTCACGAGCTTATCAAGAGACCATGTTAACAAAGTGCCATTGTTCATACATATTTACATTTATTATGTTCAGAACATTACTCACATAAATTTTGCGGCATTGTCAACGTGTTTTAATGTGTCATTCAACATGACAGATTGGATTGGCGCGAATAACGCAGACAGCGCGTCAATGTTTTTTTTTTATATAACAAGCAGACTACGGTATTCCCTGTAAAGTGCCGCTTTTATTCACAACGCAGTTTTGCAGAACATTAAATGTTAACAGACAACATATCGTTGTGAAAAAGTGCGACCGCGAAGTACACTTTAGAAATACTATGGGATTTTTTAAATTTTGTATTGTGCGTCAAAATGTATGGACTCGTGTTAAATTTTATACCGACAATAGTTTTTTTAGAATAATTGTTATTTTAATTGCATTAATGTCATCACAACCTTTTCTCAAAAAAATATGCAATAATATTATCAGTTAGTGCGTATATCAATAAGCGACGATGGCCTAGTGGGTACGGGCTTAGCCGCTTGAGTGAAAGGTCCGGGTTTGATCCTGACCCTCGTGGTGACATAAAATAGGTATTTCTAAATTTCTACGTGCACCTGAACATGGGACCATCGCTTACTCGCATTATTATTATTATTATCATTACATCGTGGTGAGATTAAAAGTCTTTAAAGGTGTGTGAAGCTCACCAACCCGCATTAGGCCAGCGCATCGGTGAACTATGGCTCAACAACCTCCTCGCCTGATTTCGAGGAGGGGACCCGTGCCCAGGAGTGGGACATATTATAAGGCTTGATATTACATACGTATTATGTATAAATTCGGCTTATTTTCTTTTTTTTATGTTCTAATGTTGAAAAAAAAATCTGGCTAAAACCAACTTGTGCCTCAAGTACCTACTTAAATTATGTTCCTTCCTCATAGTAAAATTAATATTAAATTTAAAATGTTTGTTTATTTACAAGTAGGAGTCCTCCCGTGACCATGGTTGCTGTAAAGTATCCGAAACATCGGGCTTGTAAAAATCTTAATAAACCGCTATAAAATCCGTAAAATTTGTTTCATTAATATAATGAGTGAAATTTGCGTAAACATTTGAAAACAATATAGGAACAAGAAGTTATACAGAAAGAATCAATTGTAACATTCAAACAAAACTCAATAAAAATGTATCTTAACAATGTCTTAGTATTATTCTGTATAGCTTCGTTACAAAAAAATGTAATATTCAAACAAAACTCAATAAAAATGTATTTTAACAATGTCTTAGTATTATTCTGTATAGCTTCGTTACAAAAAAATGTAATATTCAAACAAATCTCAATAAAAATCTATTTTAACAATGTCTTAATATTATTCTGTATAGCTTCGTTACAAAAAAATGTAATATTCAAACAAAACTCAATAAAAATGTCTTATAACAATAAAGTCATCTAGGTACACGGATCCAGGGACGAGTGTAACCTGGTGGAAGGCTTCGTTCAAATATACATTAGTAACTTTTCAATTAACATCCAGACGGCCGATTTGTAAATGGTGCCATTGGCAGTATTATTAATATCTGTCACAAATTTAATTTCCGCCTCCTAATGTTCATTTTAGGTGCTTTGTTTTGAAGCCCTTAGAACGGCGATGTTGAGTGATTTCGTTTAGAGCTTTAAATTGAATTTGGATAAAATTAAGACAGGGTTTTTAATGGTATACAATTTAAAAATATGGAGTTTAAAATATCACAACTTTTTTAGATTTATACACTTTATATTTATTAAAATTTCGCAATATTAATATAAAATTGTAAAATGCATAAGGGAAACATACACTCACCGGCACGGAAACTTGGCCAAGTATAAAATTTGTGATAACTTCAGTTTTTTTTCAGTTTACAGTTTACACAGCAAATTTAGGTCAATTTTTTTCATCCAATTAACATATTTAATCATTTTTAAACACAAATAATGTTTTTTTAAGTTTATAATGAAGTTAAAGCGCAAAATCACATTTACACAAAATTAAACCCTGCAGTTTTGAGCACTAGTAATTAAAAAATGTTTGATGTTTGGTAACATCTTGTACTTTTTAATATCGCGTGTTTCCTCCTCTAGCCCTTATCACCGCCTGCATTCGGCTTGGCATGCTTTGGATGACATTTTTGATGTCCACTTGCGATAAGTCGCGCCGGGCAGTCAGAGCAGCATCTCGAAGCTGGCTAAGAGTCTGTGGTGGGTTCGATGCTGTTTTAATTATTGTCCTTTTTAGCTTATCCCAAATATGCTCTATTGGGTTTAAGTCGGGGCTGCAAATCAAAAAATCAAAATCAATTTTTTTTTATTCAAAATAGTACTAATACAGTATCTTTTTGAACGTCAATTGAATCTACCACCGGTTCCAAGGTAAGCCCACTGAGAAGAACCGGCGAAACAAACTCAGTGGAACTAATCTTTTCAAATAATATATATTAATAACAATTTTAACATCTTATCTTGAAATGCCCGGGAGGAACGCCTTATTCCCAGGGTGTGGTATCTTCCATGAAATCTTTTACTTTATAATATGCTTTACCACACAAACGTTCTTTAACAACTTTTTTGAATTTTTTTATGGAGAGCTTTTGAACGTTTTCTGGGATCCTATTGTAAAAGCGTATAAAGTTGCCTTTAAAAGAATTGCTTACTTTCGAAAGTCTAATCATTGGTGCATGTAACCTGTGTCTATTACGTGTATTCCTACTATGAATATCACTTTTCTTACAAAATTCATTTATGTTTTTACGGACATACAGTAAATTTTCTAAGATGTATTGAGAGGTGACAGTCAGAATTCCTATGTCTTTAAATTTTTCTCTCAAAGATGAATAGGGAGGCAACTTGTAAATTGCACGAATAGCCCGCTTCTGCAGCACAAAAATGTTGTTTATGTCGGCTGCATTTCCCCATAAAAGTATGCCATAAGACATAATGCTATGAAAGTAGCTAAAATATACTATTCGCGCTGTATCTACATCAGTAAACTGTCTTATTTTTCTCACTGCATATGCTGCTGAACTGAGTCTATTCGCCAATTTAGCTATGTGGGGACCCCACTGCAGCTTAAGATCTAGAGTGAGTCAGCTGCGAGCTGGCCACTGCAATTTTTGAATACCAACCCCTTGAAGGTACTCATTTACGATATTAGCGACGTGTGGACGTGCATTATCATGCATCAAAATGAATTGGTCATATCCAATAAACCCTCCAAAGGGTACAACATGTTCTTGAAGGATATCCTCGACGTATCGTGTTGCAGTTAGAGCGTTATTGACCAATTCTGTACGTGCATCAGAACTAACGCCACCCCATACCATTATAGAGCCTCCACCAAAACTCACTGTTGGAGTGGTAGTAATCGCCAGATATCGTTCACCTTTTCTTCTCCACACACGTTGTCGACCATCAGGTGCATTTAAAGCGATCCTGCACTCGTCAGTAAACAAAATCCTTGCCCATTGTTCATGAGACCAGTTAGCATGTTCGCGGGCAAATTGAAGTCGATCTGCTCTATGCTGTGGGAGAAGCTGTGGGCCACGGGCTGGTCTTCTTGCTCTTAAATCAACTTCCTCCATACGTCTTCTCACCGTACGCTCACTAACATTTACATTCCTGGAGATTTGAAGCCGCTGCTGCAGTACGGAAGCGATTTCTTAAAACCTCTAACACGATAAAGCGGTCGTCACGAGCTGACGTGCAACGTACACCGCCACTACCTGGTCTACGTGTGCAGAGGCCAGTCTCTTGGTACCGTTTTAGTGCATATTGCATCGATGAACGCGGTACGTTAAGGATAGTAGCCACTTCACGATGGGTCATCCCTTGTTCGACTAATGCCACTGTTGTGCTATCTGACTTGGTGACAAAGGCATTTTTATGGATCCTTAGGCGCCTTTAGACGTTTATTCATCACAATAAAACCAAAGAACTTCGACAACTTAACACTTGCAAATTCCAGAACACAATTTTAAAACGTAGAGTTCGTCCGATAAATGACACGGTTCAACTAATCTTCAGAACCCAAACCAAAATGCACTTCAACTTAGTTAATTACCCTCTTAGCATTAACGTAAACATTATTTCTACCCACTTATACAATAAGAACAAAGTTAGACACACTTAAAAATGTGTTATCGCATGTTATGAGTTTGGCCAAGATTCCGTGCCGCTGAGTGTAGTTCCTTGTTAATTTGTGACGTGACAACGTCTAATAATTCGATGAACGCCGGCTGCATTTTCGTGAAATGTCCCGTAACGCTCATTGTCCCGTTACGCCCATTGTACGCTTGCATTTTGTTATGACGTTGTCATTTTAACTATCGTCCGTAAACCAACTTTACAGACAACCAATTTTTTTTAACCATAATTAACTTAGTACTTTCTATTCATATTTGGAAAGCAACCATCAAACTTTCAATGTACTAATTATGCGAACCCTGAACAATTTCTTTCCTCATTATTTTCAATGAACGCTAAAACTACTGTTTGTTTTAAAAAAATAACCATCTTAAAAAAACGCTCACTTGTTCGCTGCCCTCCCCGTGATATTAATGGACACAAAAAAATTAAAGTATTGACGTTTCGCCGTTTTGACGTCCTGACACAAATCCTCGATGATTGAAAATAGAATTCGTTTCCTTTATGAGGATAAATTGAAATTGATAGAGACAACCCCCACCTCCTCATCCCCCTTCATGTCGTATGATTGATTCAAGTTTAAGATGAAAACAATTCCGGAACATTTTTCTAATATCCTTTTGTAAAAATGTTTTCTCGTTTTCTTCATTTGAAAACAACATCAATGAAAATTAAAGTCACAATGACTGTTGCCAAGTTTTTTTTCCATTGTTCATCATTTGGGTGACGTTAACAACTAAGCATCAAGTGGATAGTTGGCTTGTTGGCCTATACGACTAACATAAATAAAAGATAAAAAGTTTTTTGAACGTCAGTTCAACGGCAGGACGCATTTATAGATTTGAAGTAGGATATTAATTTCTAATAGTCTTCAGTCATTATAATAAAACATTTTACGGATTTTATCGTGTTCATAGTTTCACTAAAGTAAAGTAACGTAAAACGAGACAAAATTCATAAAAATCGGTTATACCAATAGGTTCCAACTTCCAGTTGAATAATTTTACATTATTTGAATTGAAGCACAATGTCTATCACTATTTGAATCTATTCAGCAAACAGCTTATATTTCTAATGCTATAATTGTGATTATAAATTCGTACTTTTAAGAAGAGCTACCTGAGGGTAACTTGTCACAAGGAGTATCACCATAAGACAAGATGGTATATTATCTCGGTGTCAGTAAGTACACTGTATGTCATGCCCTTCTTTACGAAAGATTTAGATTTTAGAAGAAGAAATAAGCAGTAGTTATTTCAATGCTTAGGTCAGATTTGAAATTAATTATAGACTCTATACCTACCATTGTCGTTTATTTCCATAACGTTCATATGTAAATCCTATACACGATTCCAACAATTTGATATGTACATATATGGCATCGTAGCCTGGGAGCCTTTGAGCCAGTGGATCGCTGGCTCAAACCGCCAACCCAACCGAATTCCTAGTTAAATGGTGTGGCGAATACCCGGTGAGATTGGTGAGATTTCGGGCCCGTCATAACTTGAATTCGTGACCCGGAAAATGAGCTCTTAATTGTTTTTGGACCTTTTAAAAATTACTCGAGTGCGTGAAATTTTTGGCGGTTTGGATTAGATTTTCGTATGGTAGGAAAATAAGTCGGTGCAATATAGTTAGTCATCACTATCAGCCCGTCCCTGTGCGGAGCTTGTAATTATTCATATCAAGTTTTATGTTATTCCGATTATTCTGACCAACCATTGAATATAATTTATTTTTTATCCTTTCTATAATTTTCTTGTCTCCGGACAAAAATAAAATTAGCAAAATCAAATAACGCTTTTTCATTTACTAGAATGCAGAAATTGATAATGGTGGGACTCGCACCTGGGAGCACCTATCTTTACTAAAACCTAACCGTCATGACACCCGTTTTATCTGAAACAGCTTTGTCTTAGATTCAGTAAAGAATAGAAATCCTAATGTCATTATCAGTGACATAGGCCACTCCCAATTAACACCAAGACCGAGAGATCCAATACAAGTAAATAATTTGACAGAATGACGAATCTTGGAACAAACTAAGTAACAAATATCATGTATATATACACACATACAGAAATAAAATGGCCGTAAAATCTGTAAGGTCTTGTAGATGGATCATAAACACTCGGAGGGCGCTAAAGTGCTAACAGCGCCATGTGTGTATGTTGGTGTGTGTACAAATATTTACGTCTGTGTATATTACTGTGTGTATGTTTGTGTGTTACTGTGACATGAAGGCCTTTTTATTACCTTACAATTGCATACATAAAGTTTGTAGGTTGGCCATAGTCGGAGCGGTTTTGTGAGCTTTGCAATGGATGGTTTTGGTTTATTTTATGACATTAATTAAACTTTCAACTGAACAAAATATAATCTTTATGGCAAAGAACTTAGCCATTAGGCAGATTTAGTTAAAAATTTTTGCTGTATTACATATTTTAAGTACTTTTAAAAAGAAGATTATTACGATAATATGCTCTGCATCAAATGTTATTTTAAATTATGATCATCATCAGCCAGTTATTGTCCACTGCTGAGCACAGGCCTCTTTCTTCTGCCAATCTCCTCTATCCCCTGCCTGTCTTATCCATGTTCTGTCCATCCTTCCCACGTCACTGGCCCATGTAATATTGTACGTCAAATATAATTTATGTTCAAAATGTAAAAAAAGACATTTATTTAAAATAGTAAATGTTTATTAGTTAGATTTATCACTGATTCTGAAATATGTCAGTCGATAAAGACTTGTTACTGAAGTCTAGATGCTGAAATAAACTTCGTTGTCAGGGATCTGTTTCGAGAAGAAGATCGATGTATAGTAGAATAATAGCGAGGTTGTGAAATTAAAATATTTTCTTTGAATGTTTATAGTTATAGTTTTTATTAATAAAAATATATTTGTTTTGACCCCATCAATGTAATCGAGAGAATTGTTACTATATCTGTAATAAGATGTAAACTTGAATACTTCTATTAATTACTCGCTAGATTGATGATGGATTTCGGATGATCAGCTGTAAATCTACTCTCACTCTCTTAAAGAATTATGTCTCCTATCTTTCCATGATCATAATTAGTAATCTAATTTCAATAAAACTTATCGACGAGATAGCAGAAATTTTAAATTAACGAAAATCAGACCAAAACTTATACCCGCTTGTACCACCCCGCTGTCACTGATACCGCACACCAATTTCTGCATACGAAAACCCGTAAAGCGCGCCTAGTGAAATAAAACGGGAAGCACGTATTTATGGGGTCGTTCGGACCTCCGGCTCTGACACGTAATGTATTAAAGACCCTATACAATATTACCAGAGATTAGTTACAAATATTGGGAAAAGTGTCGTCTTGGTGTTTATTAAGAGACTCCAGAGTTGGATACTGGCTGACCATGGTGATGATGATGTTGATAAAATAAATCCGTAAAAAATGTATTTGTTTTACGGATATCAGATAAATTTAACACAATTATTTTTGGCTTAGCCTATTTAAATTTATATTATTGTCGTTCTTTGATAAGGGTCCTTGGTGTGGGTAGATAATTGATAATAATGATAGTATATCTAAATACATATAAATGCATCACCACACCGTAGGCCGTATCCTAGACAACTATAATGCGGGCGAGGATACCACTAACCACTAGTTACATTAATCAAATGTACTAAGCAAACACACCGAGGCGCAGGCAATTCTAACCTTATACCCCGAGCATAGAGTATGATATCCCTTGGTGGGGCTACATCGCAAATACCATGTACCCTCCCCCTTTCCCATGCCCCCCTCTGTTGGAGTTCCCGCGGTCGGGGACCAGGTGCTGAAGGGTAAGAAGGGCTTTGATGAGGACTGGAAACTTTACTGATGAGCTAAGTCTTGATGTGTGTTTAGTATCTATATAGTACTTCTTACTGTTTCATCCGTTCTTCTCTAGCTATGGAAATTGGTTCATTGACGTTCAATAGGATTCTTTGTTGGTAATTTGAATAAAACATTTTTAAATTTAGAACATGATCTTTGTAAGATTTTTGTAAGAGGTAGTGCCATGTTGCTTTGCTGCCGCGGGGTGGTACCTCTCGCTCTCGTAATACCGGAATCAAGTGACAGCTATGCTTTTCGTGCGGCTTGTGAGCTACCGGTGACCCATTGGGGGGGGGATAGGGAAAAGGAGGGCAACGCATCTGCATAATTTTGGTTGTGCGGATGTGTATGAGCGATAGTCGCCAAATGGCTTCGACTGCTCGTTTGCCCTTCTATGGTATAAAAAAAGGATCTCAAAAATTCGATCGGACCGAGCATATCATTTCGTACGCTCGGGGATCCCCCATTAAGGCTATTTTCACCTATTTGGCTTTTTCCCACAATCTATACATACCTACTAGTCCGAGTTCCAATATGAGTAATTCACAAACACTGTTAATACTATCAACAAATTTATCAAAATTTATTTGTAAACTAGCAAAACCTTTTTAATAAGTACTAGCTGCTGCCCACAACTTCGCCCGCGTTAACTAACTCAACTTAACTCCTATTAGTCCAGTGTGATGTTATATAACCTATAGCCTTCCTCGATAAATGGCTATCTAACTCTGAAAGAATTTTTCAAATCAGACCAGTAGTTCCTGAGATTAGCGCGTTCAAACCAACAAACTCTTCAAACTTATATTATTAGCATAGATTAAAACTGTTTAAAACTGGATATATTATATTTACCATGACTCACTATTTGATTTTACTTAACTTTGAGGTCATTGAAAAAGTAAATGTCCCCTTTGAAACGTTTTTAATAGTTATAAACAATATCATCATCGAGACCCTCACGTCCACTAAAGCCCTCCCCCTCCAAGGGAGTTACCACAAATTAAAATGTCTCGAATACCATCCAGGGGTGCTTGAATTTAAAAAATACTTTATTGCTTTCAACTACTAGAACAACTCTCTTGGTCATGTGAAAATAGACTCTATCGTAACACAATTAAAGCCGAAACCGGTTATTGGATTTGAACCTAGGCTCCCTGTGTAATTGGGGACCTTAGTACCCCGGGATACGGTATGTTTGAGTTTGTTTGAATGTTTCAGTTAGCAAGTTAAAGCATACCGAGCCAGAAATTCTTTGCTAACGTCGAGATTTATACTACTGTGTAGTGTTGCGCTTTAGTTTTTACTCGATGTCGATAAAAATAAAAATAATGTAATTTTTTAAATAAAGAATGTCCTAATCTGTACCTACTATTATAAAGTTAAAGAGATAATTTCTTCGATTGTTTGTTTAAATGTGCTAGTTTCTAGGACTACCTACCTACGATTTTTTTGCATATTTTGATGATTTAATTATTGATAGAAGTCTTATGCTTATTTGTTGTATAGAACATATAAAATATTTTGGCCAATATAAATAAAATACACAATATTTTAGCTATTTTGATAAATAGAAAAAAAGATAAAAGTGTACCTTATAACTTCAGAGGGGGTAAATCTTGTAGGGGGAAATGGGACTACAACGAACTAACAATTATGTATAACCAAACAAACTCGCCTTATCTTTATAATATTATAATAATTCAAGACAATTAACATACATTTGTATATAACATATCGATATAGCCCAACACTAATTTTATCTAATGTCCCAGCTTAACATATTAAGAAGCTGAACGTCGGCCAAATTTCAACAAATGTATTCATACTGTCTGTACCGAGCCAAGTTTCGAGCCCCGGGTGGATGGGACGGTCTCACACGCAAAGGTGCTTTGATCCAGACGAGGTAGCCATTGTTAGCGCTTCCTTAACGGACCCAGGACATGTTTGAGCACTTACTACTGTAATATTAAAGATATTTGAATCCTTTGAGGTGATTTCAATAAAGTCGAATGTCTTTAGATTGTACGACATTTCGAACTCTTGATATTAAAATTTTCATTTACTCAAATACTAAACGTGCTTTAGGAATTTAGAAATTCTCTTTAACTTCATGGCATTAATGTGGTATTAAAATGTTTGACACAGTTAGTATTCTTAAGGTTTGAAATATAAAGCTCTATACACATACTTTTTTTTCTATAACAGTAAGTGAAACTCCGTGCGGTGGCCTGTCTGGGTTGGTTAGGGGATGGATTCGCCGAGTTGGTGTTTATCGGTCAATGTGGACAGAAAATCCTGATAATGGCGATGAAGTTAAATTCGCAAATTCTCAAATATTTAAGTTTTGGCATAGCACCCTCGCGTGGATTTATTTTAGTAGTGTATAGAACTACTAGGGCTCGCTATATAGATTTTCTCCCGTTTTCGTTGAGATTTAGCTATTCCGTTCTCAGTTTTTCTAGTCTAGTCAATTTATTTATTTATTTATTTAAGTCTAGTCTAGTAAATATCTTCTTACTGACTGGAAAATATTGAAGGCCTTTAATATTTGCCAGTCTCCCCAATTAGCGAGAGACCGGTGGGAGGGTTGCGCTTTTTTTATGTTAGTTGGATAGGCAAACTGGCAAACGTACCACCTGATGGTGGTGTGGTTGACGTCGCCCATGGACATAAACTAGTATACCTGGAACGACCCCAGGCAACTCATTTATGTGTTGCTTTTCCTGAGACATAAGATGTTAAGTCTCGGTGCCAGTAATTACACTGCTTGTCTTGCCCTTTTCCCCGAAACACAGAAAAGATGTTTAACAGGAGAAACTGGCACAGAGACTTAACATCCATGTCTCCGGATGTATAAGTTGCCTGGCCTTGTTTCAGGTAAACTAGATTATGTTTATGGGCGACGGCGACCACTTACCATCAGGTGGAACATCTGCCGTTTTGTCTACCCAACTAAGATAAAAAAGATTCCAGTTGCCAAATTCTAATCATGTCTGTTTGTCAGGAACCGCCTGGAGAGCAACGCGGAGCACTGGTCGGCACTGCTGCTGTCGCTGCGGGAACTGACCGAGTGGGTCATCAGGAAGGAGACGGAGCTGAACGCGCTCGCACCCCCCAGGGGGGACCTGAACGCGCTCATCAAACAACAAGTGGGTTATCATCGAAAATAAACGATCGAAAAATAAGTAGCAGGCTTGAATGTTTGTAAAATGATAGTTACATCCAAAGACAAACTACACCACATATTGTTTTCTAATGTTTACGCGGACTTCATTCATATAATGAAACCACTTTTACGGATTTCACCGTGGCTTATTAAGATTTTTACATTTCTGACGTTTCGGATACTTAGGAGTTCTCCCGTGACATGCTTCCTGTGTCCGTAACGTTGGACGTGTAAAATCTGAATCAACCACGATATAATTTGTTTCATTATTATCAATTATAATCATGCAACTGTCCTCAGGCCATGGAGGACTCACAGTATGATTTAGTAGGGGTGACGTTGACAACCCATCAGATGTTTTACGCTTCAATTCTACATTACATAGAATCAGTTAATGGAAATAATCCGTATGTAAAAATATCATAGAAACAAATTTTAATATCGACACACTGATGTACCTACATCCCTAAAATAAGTAACGACTAAAGCGCGTGGCTGTAATCGTATTAGGTACATCAAGGGATTAATGAGTTATAGATACACTAATGTACAAACGAGAACATTTCTAAGTAAACAAATAAACTAACTATAGTTCACGCGTCCTAAGAAAGTATGCGTGACAGTTCTCATATTCCTCGCTACGCATTCTTTTTACTAGTAAACAAATAAAAAAGCAAACGAAATAATTTATTTTCTATCAATAGAAAAATGTATTTTCTATGATTATATATGAAACTGCTATTATTTTTATTATTTAATGTAGTATATTATAATAACTGTGAATTTTAATTATGAAATTAAAATAAAAAAAATATGTCATTAAAATGTCAGATGCATGGAACTGAATTTTTGTCAATAGAGATTGACACTGTTGAATCGACATCAAATCGATGAATAGGAGAGGCCATCAAATTATGATCGTATCCCAGCTGTAAAAATCAGTCATTGAAAAAAATTGTAATTGATTAAACACAAAGGACGATAATATATAAAGACTGGACTAAATATGTCCGCCTAGACCGAATTCGCGACCAACAGTTGATTATTGCCGTCGCAGAAGATTTGGATTCAGAAAAGATATTAGGAGAGGTATTGAATAATAAAAATAAACGACTTGAATAGTTTTTATTATTTTATTATTACTTATTTACAAATTACCCGTTTCTCAGCAATTTAATTCACAAATCTAAAATTGATAATTCCGATTTCATTTCCTTTACGAACTAAGTCGATATTTTTTATCAATCGATTAATTTTCGTTAGGTAACTTCATTACAATTGTCATTTAATATCAGTCACCCATACCTTCTTAGGACGCGCAAATTATAGTAATCAGATGTAACACGCGTGGACTGGCGAAAAGTAAAACTATTATTAGTGATGAGACTTGTCGATAAAAAATTGTCATTTTAATAAGGTGCTAGTGAGATATATGTGTAATCATCTTCTAAGGCCTAAAAGGCCTTAGAAGATATAGCGTATAGGACCCAATTAAGTAAATCTATCTTCAAATATTTTAGATACTGACGATTTTTTACAAATATTCCATTTTTATATACTTTACATTTTAAAACACTTTCGAATGAACTCTTATATTAACATGTATTTCTTATAATACTAATATTAATAGGGACGTTTGTTTATAACAGTCATTCAATCCAGAAAGTAATTGAGTGATATATTCGAGTAAGCCATAATTATACTCGATCGATCATTATAAAAGAACATATTAAAACATTTTCCATACATTTCTTTATGGCGTTTAATTATAATTTATAAATAAATATTTTTATACTACAAACGGACCGCAACAGCGCGTTAAATCATCGCAATTGTGGCGGCCATTTTGGTTTGATGCACCACAAAATGGCGGCGCGTCATGTGTTTCAATTAAATTCGTATATAAAGTGTTTAAATTTGTAATTATGGAATTTTGATCGAGTAAATGTATTTATTTTTGCATCAGAGATTGAAACAGATGTTGTATTGTTTTTCGTAAAGTTTCTCCCGTGTAGAGATTTACGTAGGTTTCATTCCACAGTAGATTACCCCGAGCAATATTTAACCAGTCCCAGCATAGAACTTTGTCTATTTTCAAGATCGTGTAACAAAGTAAGAGGCAGATTTATTTTTCTCAGTCTGTTACAATATCACAATCACAACACCTCCCTAGCTTCAATCTAGATATTCATCACGTAAATGATATACACAACCAATTAATATAGAAATGGCAGTTACATATTACGCGCAACACTAGCGCCTGAAATAATGCATTTAGAAGAAGAAAAACAAATCGTAAACTAGATAGTGAAGAAGATGGAGAACGGCTCTCTTAAACACAGTTGTACTGGTAGAACACACATACATACATACAGATATTCGATATACCTTTAAGACAACGCCGCGATCATCCCTCATTACCTGTTGATCTTGGCCTGCGAAACAAGATTCTCTCTTTTTTGGTCAGCATAGCTTGTCGCAGCATATCAGACTCGGACGGACGGACGGATAGTACACATTTATTATTTTATCTCCCCAGGACGACCACCGAGCCTTCCGGAGACAGTTGGAGGACAAGCGGCCGGTGGTTGAGAGCAACCTCCTCAGCGGCCGCCAGTACGTCGCCAACGAGCCTCCGCTGTCGGACACCAGCGATACTGAACGTAAGTACCACCAAAATTTGGATTGGATACAGAACTGATAATTTATAACTAGGCCAAAATAAAGCATTGTCTCTAGTGAATTCGTGTATGAGACCTGTATGTTTATCTTAACTAATATAACATATGTAACATCTATAAAAAAAACAATGCCGCCTTTGGTGAGGTGGCCCGGATCTGTTGATTAACAGGTCACCTCGATGGCTAGTCAGTCCTCCAAAGGACCGACGCCACCTCCACAGAGGGATTGTCCCGCACCACAGAACAACCCCTCCCAACGTCGGGACAGTGCAAAGGGGTGAGGTTATCATCCTCGCCCCTTTTCCCCTCCTGCTCTCTTGTTCCCTCTTATTATAAGAGAGGTCCAAATAGCAGTTCCCTCTGTTCAATTGGCTTCATCCAAGGCGCTGGGTTCACTGAGCCCCACCGCAAAGACAAGGCTTGAGAAACATCTATTTAAAAAAAACGCCAACCTATGTTGCTCTATTGTTTGAGATCCTTTTCTTTCAAAATTCCTAAAGCTGAGCCTTTCTTCATACCCTAGCACACCTACTTTCCACGCAACATAAGCCACTCTTTAGTGAGAAATAGTTGAAAAGTTGATTACGTTTGATGGAAACTGTTGTTCCATCGGCAGGTGGAATCCAATCAAACCTCCTTCGGCATCCGTGATTGGCCATCGGCGTGGAGAATTCACAATTACCGGCCCCCCATACTCTCCTTCCCAGATGTCCGGGACTCGCTTGATATGTTCACGTTTTGTACTGATTGTTTGAGGGTTTTTGGCCCTGTTATAAGGAGGTTCTATGGCATCTCTTTGCTCGTTTTAATATTCGAGTAATGGTTGTAGGCAAATGTGATGCTCTATAATTACAGCCTCTATATAAAGCCTTTACGTACCGTAGGGTAAAAACCAAGAAGATTCTCGAACTTACGTTGAGATATGATGTGTTTATGGCTCAACCCTATATCTTAGAGGGTAATAATGAACCACGGAAGTTCCTCGAAATTAGTTGAGGACTGTATTGGGTAGGACAGACACTACTTTACAGAGACGTCCTCAAATAAACACCAAGACAAATCAAATCAAATCAAAACAAAATAAACAATAATTCTAATACCGGATACGCGCCAGAGGGGACTGAGCGTCCTGAGCTCTCCATACGCACGCGAGCTTATAACTAAAGGACAAAATGGTTTTTCTTAAATTGGAGAAATTCCTTCTATAATTTTAAAAAACATCCCATTTGCCCATAATATTATGTGAATCTCTTTTTAAAAAGAGGTACATACTTAGGTTTTATATTTTTTTCTGTTACAAAAATTACCTAATCATGAATTATTGAAGACTAAAAAATAAGGTTTTTATCATGAAATATTAGGTCATCAACTTATATTTTCATTCGTTTTTGAATTACTGAAATAAATTGAAATTATTGAGGCCAAAATTTCTAACGCGTCCTCGACGTAATTCAGCACTCGATTCAAACTCTCACTGATATCAATTTCTTTTCTATTTCGACAAATGAGTCGATTAAACACGACGTAGTGATGATATGAATCGCGTGATTATAATAAAAGTAGGAAATAGTGCTAAAGCTCGTTTCACCGCGCTCATTATAAAGGATCACGAAAATGACCTGAATTTAATATAACATCCAGATTTTTTCGCTCCGAGCCGCGCTTACGTTTCATAAAATGGGGCGCCATGCATTTTATGTGAGAACCAATTAAAATGGAATCCTCCCATCAATTAATCTAGACTGATCTCGTCATCAATATCATCAGCGCCTCCATGGGTATGGGTCATAAGCATCAGGTCTTCACGAGTAGGCGAACTGGCAGACGTGCCACCTACGTAAGGTCAACGTCGCCCATGAACATAGACTAGTTCACTTAGGATTAGCCCCGGCAACTCATTCATGTGCTGCCTATCCTGGGATGTCTCGGTGCCTGTTCTTCTTTCTGAAACACAGCAAAACTGTTTGGCAGAAGATATAAGCTGGTGGTACCCATTCTGGTGGGAGCGCGGCTCTGGCGCATAACCCTACCGGCGCATAAGGACTACTACTGTCACTGTTCGGAGATCGTCTCTTCTTGGATCTTGAAACGAATCATGATAATGTACATAACCTCCATGGGCATTATAGGAAGCAGATCGACATCATGACCGTAGTGTCTTCAACCAATAGGTTCTCCCCGTGACGACGTTAGGGGCCGAAACTTGGCCTCCACGACTGATCCGAAAGTTTGCCGTAGCTCAACGTGCAATGGAGCGTGCTATGCTGGGTGTTTCTTTGACAGATAGGATCCGAAACGAAGACATCCACCAGAGAACTAAAGTTACCGATATCACGTGAAGATTAAGCTTATTAAAGTGACAGTGGACTGGTCTCACACTCAGGAGAACGGATGGCCGATGGGGCAATAAGGTTAAAGAGTGGAGGCCACGCTTAGTTAGACGAAGTTGATCGGCCATTAACCAGGGCCAGTAACCGATCCGCGTTGGATGCGAGTGGCAAAGGGTCGTCTTGGCATTCATTGAGGGAGGCCTATGTTCAGCAGTGGAGGTTGATGATGATGATAATGATGATAAGGTCCATTTCAAACGTACTTGTCCACTACTCACTAGCTATCAGTTTTAAGAAGACCGACCCAATACAAGTTGAGTTCTTCGTTCTTTATTTAAAACTTTGTTGAGCTCCTATACTACTGAACAGATTTTGATAAATCTCTCAATTGGTCTCAGCAGTTTGGGTCATCATGAGAGATACACCATGCCTTATAAAGGTAGTTTTCCACGGGACAAGAGGCGCAGTTATCTGTAGCTGGACGTATGTCAGGAACCCTAGTATTTTTTTAAGAGGGGGCAAACGGACAGTCGGTTCACTGATGGTAAGTGATAGCGACATACACGGACACCCGCTACACCAGAGGATTAGGTGCGTTGCCGGCCTTTCAAATATCTTACAAATATTATGAAGGCGTATGATTGTATGTTTGTAATTTTGTATGTTTGGATGTTGGCACCAGCTAGTGATATATTTGTAGGTTTAATATGTCCAATGGACGAAAGTGTGTTGATAATGATAGTAATATTTAGACACATGGTCATCGATACCAAAACCCCCCCCCCCATGTCTTACCCCACCGAATCATTCGTGGACGTGCAGTATTGACAGTCATTGCATATGCGCATAGTAATTGACACGACGCAGATCAGATTACCGCCCCAGAATCCCATAATCTGTGGGGAGAAATTGTTTAAACCTGTTATTCACTCTTGTTAGGTCCTAACGTGCTTACCGTGTAGAAGTCCGCGATAACGAAGTCTTTTAAGCGCTGTAAAATAAAGGATTATTCGTGCCTATGTCTAAAGGATTTTCATATTTTTTATTATTTAAAACTGTTTAATTCTTAATGTGATACTTCTGTTTAGAAAAGAAGGTTATGAAAGGCAGTTTAACTGGCATCGATACGATAATATGATATAAGGGCGCGGCTCCACCGCCGCTAACTGAGAGGCTACCCACATTTGTCAAGTTTAGCTTTGCAAGAAAATGTATATTACGATTGTTTCCACTGTAAACCACGGACACGCTATGCAATAATTGACATTCCCAGGCCAATAAATCCCAGTCCCAAAGTGGAAGACGTTTAAAAAAAAGGGATCGCTGTCCCTTTCCTTATGTGGGCTTGGGAATAGTTACGGCATGGAAGCTACTCCAGTTTCACTCAGCAACTGTGATAGGATGACGCCATGAGAGGATGGTGTGGATTCTAAGTGGGAGATTTTTTTTCTTTAAAGCCGGGAAATGCTCTGAGGCATCCCGTTCGGGAGGGAAGGGGGCTCCCCAGAGGGGTATGTGGGACTCGCTGCGCCCGAAAGATGGTAAGGTGGACGGCGAGTGCCACCAATGCCGCTTTTGTTGAGCTGCCCCGGATCTGATTAGCAAACAGGGCACCTTGACGGCTAGTCAGTCCCTCAGGGGACCGACGCCACCTCGACAGAGAGGTTGTCCCTCACCACAGAGTGACCCTTCCCATCGTTGGAACAGTGCAATGGGGTGAGTCCACCCTGCTCTTTTGTCTCATCTACTTATAAGAGGGGTACAAAGAGCAGCTCCCTCTACAAGGTACTGGGCTCACCTTCGGATACTGAGCCCCATTGCCACGACAAGGCTTGAACCTTGGTGGGGAAGTGGGAGATATCCCAGATTTATGACGCCTGTTCTTTTTAAGGGGCCCCTATTCCTTGAGGGATTCTGGGATAGTTTATGAAAACACTCCACTCCACACATCAACCGCCAATTACTGAACTATATACTTTATAACTGGAGTTTTCTATTAAAATGAATTTCAAAAGGGTTTTTTCTTTGAAAACTAACTTGGTTTTTGTGCTCAGATTAAAATTTGTTTCAAGCGCTCAGCTGAATAGCCACTCTGAGTAAACCGGGTTGGAATTAATTAAAAATTTCGTTAAAATTTCTTGTTAATTATAATTAGATACGAATAAAGAAATAACGTTCAAGAGTGGAGGCTGCGTTTGTAGACCAACCAAACCAGGCGGGAAGACGATATCCGTACAGTGGCCAATTTAAATACCTACATTAAAATATCAACAATATCAAACATGTTTGTCATGACGCTGATGATTATACATAAATATTTCTTTCATCGTCATCATTATCATCATTATCACCCTCTATCCGTCCACTGCTGGACATAGGTCTCTCAATGAACGCCAAGACGGCCGATCCCTGGCCACTCGCATGCAACACGGACCGGCCACCGTACGGAGATTTTCCCACCTGGTCAATGGCCGACCAACACTTCGTCTACCTAAACGTGTCCTCCACTCTATTAGACCCACTATTAAATTCTATATTTTTAATATTTTCTCCCAATGTTGTTATGTGGGAGGACAATGGGAGATAAGTACCTACATAGAGTAAGTTAGCTTTTTCATCACGTTCGCAATTTTAATATGAAACACATCAAAATGTCGAGAAAATAGCTAAACAAAATATATTCAGCACAACATTTACTTACGGTCAGTTTATTGAATAAACATTATAATATCCCCCACGATCCCGTTTACTTTATCATTAGTTTTATTGGAAGTTAGATTGTGGTCAATTTTGAACTGTTCGGTTTATTAAAACTGTTTAAAACGGGATTTTTATAAATCACTTCACGGGGCTCGATATTTCGGAATTATCTTCGTATATTTTTTACAACATCTCGTTTAAATTGAAAAAATACCTAGTGAAAAAACTACGTTGATTTAAAAAACCTAACTAAAACTCCTAAAGCCCCTAGAACTCCTAATTTGTGTCAAACTCCTAAACTCCTAATTTGTCCCCAGCGAGCCGCGACAACGAGGGTGACTCCCGAGGGTACCGGTCCGCTGAGGAGCAGGCTCGGGAGCTGGCGCGCTCCATCCGACGGGAGGTGGCCAAGCTGGCTGACAAGTGGAACACTCTAGTGGACAGGAGCGACGCCTGGGGCAGGTGCCTGGATGACGCTGTGCAGGTGAGTCTCATGCTTGACTCTGCTCTCCGAGTACGCAGCCGTAGTTTCCACTTGGGACCTGGTAATAAGCCTGAAAACTAAAAAGTATTTTCTTTCTGAGAAAAAAGGGACTTTGACCCTTGATTTTTGAGCAGGTTTTTTAATGTTCTCTCATTGAATGCCTTTTAGATTAAATGTATATTTAAATTAAGAAGAAATTTGTTTAACACGGATTGTGTGTAAAATTAGGAACAAGATAATATATTTATGGCAGCGCCATCTGTGTACATTTTGTGCAACGAGTCGGGATGTGTATAGGCTTACTGTTTGTAGTTTCAAAAGCAGACAATAGAGGACGCCCTTATAAAGTGCTCCTAACAATTCATAATATATTATTTTTATTTACAAGTACATACATACCAAGTTATTTTAAATACTTAAACTTTTAAACGAACGAACGAGTTTAAAAAAAATCTTTGTTTTATTATCAAAAATAAAATCAATACCTATGTTGTAAGTAGGTACTTTAAAAGTAGAGTTACTTTCATAATACATATTATGTTAAATGTATTAGTATTTATGACCATTTTTTTAGACCGGCAACGCACCTGCTAATCCTCTGGTGTAGCGGGTGTCTGTGGATGTCGCTTTTCACTTACCACCAGGTGAACCGACTGTCCGTTTGCCTCTTCTATAAAAAATAAATAAAACAAAAAAACTAACTGACGGTTACGATGAATATACAATATACGTCACTGAGCGAGGAATTTAGATTTAAATTAGTTCCGGCTGATTAAAGAATTAAGCTAATTGTTCTAGATCGTAACATCGCAGCTTGTCTATACTATATTATTGTCAGTTGTAAATTCTCATCGAAATCATTGCATTTGCGTGACAAGGGGTGGGAGGGTCCTAGATTTTGTGACGTCACATTTCTATGTCGAAATGTCTGAGTTATTTAATACGAAAAACCAACTAATAAAGAAAAATATTAATACTAAAAAACTAATTAATTAATAAAAAAAAAAAAAGTATATGTAAAAAATGCAAAATATGTAACGTCACACTAGGGAGGGGGCAGTCTTACAAATGTGACCAACGGTCACATAGAGGGGGGAGGGGTTGTTTTTTTTTTTCATTAATTAGTAATCTGCGATCAGTCAGTAGACTATAATCATATCTGTTGTAGTAGGAGGAACTTTTAGTGAGTTAAGGCCACCACCTTAACTCTCCTTATTCAGGTAGCACATTTGCTCTTTTTAGGCGGTTAAGGGTTGAAATATAATGAAATTCATGTGACGTAATGTATGGATGGCCCCTATTCATGTATAGTAAAATTAGTTTTTTTTATGTCATAAGGGGCAAACGAACAGTCGGAGCCTTATGGTACCGACGCCCGTACACATCCGCACAACTAGAGGTTATGCAGATGCGTTGCCTCCTTTTCCCTATCTCCCAATGGGCCACTAGAAACTCACAAACCGCACGAAACGCGACAGCATAGCTGTCACTCGACGCTGGTGTTTGGTGAGCGAGAGGTACCACCCCGGTCGTGCCGGCCCAATTCGACTGTAATGCAGCATGGCACAACCTTTTACAGTACAATTTACAGTTGAAATAAGCGTTTAATAGAAATCTGTCATCTTGGCATTCATTGAACGCGTCCAACAGCGCAAGGAAAAAGGAAAAAAGCACCATAAAATTGAACATTCATCACGCAAAAGTAGTCGAAGTAATTTCGAAAAAAATAAAATTCTTAGGCGAGAATTTAGCGTAGTAATTAAAAATAGGGGAAAACCACTATTACGCGCACTCAACCCAAATATTTACTGACCCTGCGGAGCCCTAGGGCTCTTGACACCATAGCCGGGGCTCAAAGGACCACTCTTTCATCTGGAGCGCCCGTCGCGAGTAAACACATTTAAAATTATATACGATTAGTGACGATTCGGTGTGTTTGTGAGGATGTTTGTCATACAGTTTATAAAAAGCAATATTGCTTATTCATAACTAATATGTAAACGAGACTGGGAGCACCAATGATTTAAACGTGATCAAACATATTTAAGACGAGCTTACCTCTGAATGGGCGCAGCTTCCGGCTCGGATCTGTGACGCGTGACATGACCTGTATTGGGCCAATGATGAAGGGCCAGACGTGACAAACGTGACACGCGTGATACACGTGACAGACGTGATAGATGACGTATATGACGTGAGAAGCACGCGCCCGCACGCCTAGAAGTTTATTATTAAATACATTTCGATTGACGATATCAAAACTTTTCCGAGTGTTTTGTGAATGGTATCAATGTATAGCATCGATCATATAACCGGATAGAGTAGTAATGTGAATCATAAAATTCCGAAACAGGTCAGTGATTTGTCACTGACATAATAGCAATTCAACCAGCTAGTGCTCTGTGTGTCCGTCCCATCGGCCAATCAATGGCCATCAGTAGGCAGCGTCGCAGCACAAATTTGTCGGAATTTGCTTTCGTACAAAACACATGACATTACTCTCTCTCTCGCTCTATTCCGATTATTCGGATAACATCGCGCTTACTAAGATATTTCCAAGCCCAACGTTTGGGATACTTTACATCAACCATGGTCGCGGCAGGATCTGACTAACCGTCGGGCACCTCGACGTATGCTCATTAGATCCGGGGCACCTCACTAAAGGCGGCATTGGTGGTACTCGCCGGGTTTTAGTGGGTAGAACTGCGTCCACTTACCAGCTTTCGGGCGCAGCGAGTCCCACATACCCGCCTGGGGCGACCCACTCCCCCGCGGGATGCCTCAGAGCATTTCCCGGCGTTAAAGAAAAAAAAAGACCAGTTTTCGTAAGCACTAATAGTGATAGATATGAAGGCCTGCGATAATCTCATACTAAAAATCCTTTCTCTATAAATAGTCTAACAGTATACACAGATATTAAAGTTCTTAATATTTCTATGGTACAAACAATCCATTGCAGTTACGAACCTATTATAATTGGTCGTATGCTCTGAGTAGCTCCCAGAGTCAACGCTGCTTCGGGCACTAGATGCTCTGTCTCCTGGACACTCTGTGCGCGGCAGGAAGTACTCCTGGACAATTAATACCCATCGGCGAGTCCCGGGCACGCCCGTCCGCCCCATATGCCAGCTGCCTCGGTGACGTCAGGAAGCGGCTCTTTGTCTTGGACGGACTATATATTATGCCGAATTGACGCATAGTTAATATCTCTATTGGTGATACGTGAGATGCCTGTATACTAACTACTCGCGGCATCTTCATCATCATCATCAGCTTCTATCCGTCCACTGCTGATCATAGGCCTTTGTTTTCTTTAACGCCGGGTAATGCTCTGAGACATCCCGCGGGGGAGTGGGGCTCGCTGCGCCCGAAAGCTGGTAAGTGGACGCAGATCTACCCACTAAAACCCGGCGAGTGCCACCAATACCGTCTTTGGTGATGTGCCCCGGATCTGTTGAGCAAACAGGGCACCTCGATGGCTAGTCAGTCACTCAAGGGACCGACGCCATCTCCACAGAGGGGTTGTCCCGCATCACAGAACAACCCCACCGAACGTCGGGATAGTACAATGGGGTGAGGTTAGCATCCCCGCATCTTGCCCCCCTGCTCTTTTGTCCCCTCTTCTTATAAGAGGGGTACAAAGACCAGCTCCCTCGGTTCAATTTGCTTCGCCCAAAGTGGTCTGGGTTCACCTTAGGCTACTAAGCCCCACCGCCACGACAAGGTTTGAACCATAGTGAGATTATATATCAAGTCTGCCCTTTTATTGAATGTGATAAACCTAATAGAAAGTCGGATTTGAAAAAAAAACGACATTTGATGACGCGATCATTTAAGAAGGTTCTAGAATGAAGGTTATTTATTTTTGCTAAAAGGTTTTCTTTATTTATCAATTTTAGCGTCTGAAACAGCTAGTTCCAAACGGTGAAACCCTGTTGTATTGAAATGGTAGTCAATCGCTAAAACCCTAGTTCTAGCTGAGGCAGGCATGGAGCATGCGATTCAATTGGATCTATTGTCTCGCACGGGTTAATGACAGACGCTGGCTCGGTTAATCTACGGTTTAATTTAACTTACATTCTCTTGTTTGACCAAGATCGGCTATTGAACAAGAATTGCACGTTAGATATCGTGTTAAAACTAAAATGGGATTTTTGGTGTATTTTTACTTTTATTTTGTATCGATATTTGGTCATTATCTCGTGACCAAACTGAAATAAACTGAGTATAACACTAATATATTATAAGATAGGATACTGTTAATAGAATCAGGCAAAGACAAAATAGATTGCAAATATTTATCTGGTGTTTACAAATTAAAATGCTCACAGTGTAATAACGGCTTGTACGTAGGCCAAACTGGGCGCAATTTCGAAACTAGATATAAAGAACTTATCTCAGCGTTTAGGAACGATCAGCCCCAAAAATCCCATTTCGCAAAACATCTACTAGAGACAAGACATAACGTTAGTAGCGGCCATACGTTCCAAGTTTTTCATAAATGCGACAAGGGATTTCGACTAAGTGTGTTGGAACAACTCGAAATAATAAAACATAAAAATAATAAATCGATTGCATTGTTGAATGACCAAACCGATTTAACGAATTCTCCCATAATACGGTTATTCGGTGGGGGTAGTGGGGGAACCAGCTAATATAAGGCAGGTGTTTGGGCCTGCACGTCACTTAACGATTACTAATCGTAGAGTCTACATCCTGAGGATGCCTCGGTGTCGGGGCGAAACGTGCGTAGATTGTTTGGTGGTGGTCTTTTACTGTGGTTGTGGTGCATGTGGGGTGGTGGTGCATGCGAGTGTACGCATATGCAGTGTGGGAGAGGAGGGCGGTGCTATATGCATGCATATGCGTGCACTCACACATTTGCTGTAAAGACTGCGTGTTTCGCGGGATAATTGCTAATTAATATAGTATAATTTAATATCTTAGATAGGATATTCATTCTAAATGAAAATAGTTATTTTTATTAGGGCTGCGTTGAGCCGCTCTCCCGGCTGTATGGGTGCCACCATCTTGTTTGTTTCTCCCGTGAAATAGCCTTGCTGTGTTTCGAAGAGAAGGGCAAGACAGGCAGTGTAATTACTGGCACCGAGACTTAACATCTTATGTCTCAGGATAGGCAACACATGAATGAGTTGACTGGGCTAGTTCCATGGTAGTTTATGTTCATGGCGACGTCGAGCACTTACCATCAGGTGGCATGTCTGCCAGTTTGCCTATCCAACTACAGAAAGAAACTAGAAAAAACTTTATAAAACAGCATATTTACCATGTTTTTCACTATTTCGTGGAACTCAATAATCGACATTATCTACGAACGCCTTGTTCACGAGAGTAGTTTTAACTGTGAAAATCATGTTAATTTACAATCATACTTAGGATACCTCATACCTGTTACCTGTTATAAGTATATTTATGCCTATATTTAGAGGGTTCAATGGTAATAGAAACCTCTTCAAAATATGAATGTTTAAATATACGTCTACACTCTACATAAATAAAATAGCACTTGGGATTTGATCCTACACCCACCAGTCACCAATACGCCAAATCAGTGTAAATAGTATGAATTTTCCATGCAATTTTTTCATTTTGCATAAGAGAAGTGTTGTGCTAAAGGATTGCGTTTATCGATAAAAATGCGGCGGTTCGTTATCAATATCGTTATGTGGCCACTTGCGGCGAGTGCTAGGCACGGACCGGGGAATATCGATAAGTTAATTATTGGAGAGTATAAAAGTATTATTGGAGATGAAAATATTAGTTTTATTTGACGTAGAAATAATAGTTATATGATTAAAAATATAGAAATAAAGATTGAATTTTGAAAAGAATTGAAGACAAAGTGAAAATTGTCTTCTTTATTATATCACTTTCTTTGTTGTCATTCGCAAAAGAAGGGCGGGATAAGTAGTGTAATTACTAGCTACTATAAACTTGCCATTTTACGTTTCAGGATAGGCAAACCATATATAACTTCTGTGGGTAAGTGCTAACTGTACTTGTTTGACTAAAAGTTGGCGCTGAGCACAATGTTTGGATAATTAAGGCCAAATTAAGTTTCTGAGCACCATTGCATCATTCATATTGTAGTAAAGATGGATTTGGCTATACTATAAATAAAAGTAATCGTTTAAATTAAACTGTTTATATCCCTTCGATATTGTTACTTGTATCTCATATTTCGTCGATTCGATAACGATAAAGTGTCCCATCACTACACGGGCTGGTGCGGGAGATCTCGTTAGCAAGACAGTTCCGCAGCCTCCGGCTCCAGTTATCTTGTTTGAGCAGCTACACCGCTGTCACGGAGTTTACAATTAGATATAGGATGTGGTCAGCATCAACGTTGGTGCTGTGATGCAGATAGTGAGACTGAAGTATTTAACAAAGACATCGTTCAATGTTAGATTTGAATGTAAATATTAAAATGCTACCGGTAACGTAGTCGTTTTCTATGCCCTCTTTAACGTATCGGGGGCTCTGGGCAATAAAAAGGGGGCCCCGATGAATGATAATGTTTTTTAGATCTGTGAGCCTGATATTTGGACTAGAAAAGATCAAACTATAATAGCCCTAATCACTAGATTAGGGCTATTATAGTAATACTAGGTATCTGTTATTGTAATTAGCAATCATTGATTGTTTTTCATAAATTATCACTCAATCATATTCTGATATAAATAATGGTGCCCATGGACCTCGTGGCCCAGAGTGCCCAATGGAAAAATGGACCTAATCTCTTGATAGTTTTGTACACACGAGGACTTAGATAAGTCACTGCTAAGATGGTTTGGTGGTGGTGTTTTCACCATTGCCACGACCTATGTAATTTATTGTATTCGTTAGAGACTGCGTCCCAAACGAAGTTTTTACCAATATTTATATTGACCTTTTTTTGATGTTTCATGTGTACAAATTCATTATCATCGTCATCCGTCCATTGCTGAATGCAGGCCTCCCTAGTACAAGTTCGTTAAATAAGAATTATAGATGTTTCTGAGTATTTTAAATCCTTTAAATAGATTAAAGAGCTCTGATTTCGATAAAATTTGCTAAGGACAGATTTAGGACCGAGAAAGGATATATTAGGTTGCATACTATCAATATGTATAATAATTGTCAGCTCGTGTTCGATTGCTTCCAAGTGAACCCCGGGGCTAGTGTTAGTCGTTTTTGCACCTTTATTAAACCCTTCGATATGCACCCACGGTCGGGACGACGGACCGTGCGCTCGCATACATTACGTGGAGTGGTGTGGAGGCTGGAGGCTGCGGAGGCATTGAGCATTCACATCTCACGTCTGGTTTTAGAGGTGTCGAATCTGGTATTTTTTTTAGTTCAGAGTTGCCTACATTTTATGTAGAAAAAGGGAAAAAAACGAGATTTATTCTTAGGGACCGTCCATAAATTACGTCTCACGTTAAGGGGGAGGGAGAGGGTTTACCTGGTTAGACATTTTGCGACAAGGGGTAGAAGTCCAAAATTTTGTGACGTCACATTTCTACATCTATATGTCTAAGTTTAAAACACGAAAATCCAACAAAACTAATTTTAATAAGTAAAATTACTAATACTAGGGAGTCTCACAAATGTGACCAACTGTGACAAGTGCGGATGTGTATGGGCGTCGGTAGTCACCGTAAGGCTCCGGCTGCTCGTCTGCCCCCCTTATGAAATTAAAAAAACAAGTCGAAAAAAAACATTATAATATACTTTCGGTGACGATGTCAATATGTCGCACCTTTATTCAAATAAAGAATTAACTCAAAATTTCAATTTTGTGGGAAATCGCATTTAAAGTTTTGCATGTTTACACAGTGGACTTGAAAAAATCGTAATTAAATAAATAACTGTGTTAGATCAATTCTAAAACTAGGTATGGGAAGAGTAATTTATGCATTATTATAATACGTAAAATAAATATTAATAATAAGTACAGGTAATCATTTAAATATACGTTTAAAAAAAAGTTCATACTTATTTACTTTACTATTCCACAAAACATAAAATCAAATAATTTCAATTTGGCCGAAGTAATTGCAAATAATTCTTTTTTTCCATGAAAGTTATGCTGAAAGCTAGTGAAATATTAAAATTTATTACAATTTATCATTTTCAATTATAAGTTTTCAAAAAATATTTGGTAATGTTTCAGTGTCATTTTAGTTTAATATTAATAAAATAGGTTTGTTAAAGGTGGTAAAAATATGTATCTTTATTATTTTTTTAATATTATTATTAAATAAACTTAACTGACGCGGTAGGTGAAGGAAAAATATATTTTTTAAATAGTCAATATAATTACTAAGATGAAAAAAGCCGGCAGCTTCGCCCGCGTTAACTTAGATTTATAACCGTACCCGTATTAATGATGATATTTTTTATATCCTAAATTACTCCTTATAATATCAGCTATCTTCCAGTGAAAGTCCCATCAAAGTCGGCACAGTTGTTTCAGAGATTAACCAGAACAAACAGACAGACAGACAGACAGACAAAAATTGAAAAAGATGTTATTTTGGAATATGTACCGTGTATATTATCCATATACATTTAATAAAAAGCGGTTATTTTAATATACATATAAATAAAATTGGAGTGTTGAATTAATATACATAAAAATAAAATCTGTATAGAGTATAGATCTATTAATCAGTCTTAGTCATTTACTATCACTACTAACAAAATTGAGATCTTAATATTATAATAAAAAAGATTATAATATGGAATCATAAAACCGGGCATAATACGAAAGGATTAATCCTCTCGATATAAGATAGGCCAATAGCCACACTTCAACCTGCTTTTCGCTTTCTATACCTAGTACAGGATCGGGTCCCCTTGCCTCCAAAAACATTTTTTTATAGAAGACCCCATACATAGGTAAACCGACTGTCCAGTCGGTTTACCTGGTGGTAAGTTATAAGAAACATCATTTTTTTTAGCAGGTGCGTTGCTGGCCTTTCAAATATGAATATGCCTTTTTCTAGAAGATCCCTTAGTCGCATCGATTCGGCTAACTAGCAGCTAATTCCATATTGTGATCGTACGAGGCAGGAAATGCCGTAAAATCGAGTTGTTGCGGATTTCCGGACATCGAGGTGGTGTGGGTGAAATTTTACGCGATATCCGGTAGTGGAATTCTGCTGCAGGTATTAGTCCGAACAATTCCTCAGAACACTACCCGTGGTAGATGCGGCACAAGCTGCAGAGTGAGCGTGGCTCGAAGGCTCATCATCGTGGATGGATCATAATGGGTCAGGAAGTCATCATGGATGAATTCAAGGCGATCGGAAAGAACGTTTTTACCGACGATTCGAACGCAGTCAAATGGAATGAGCTTATATTGGTTCGCTCCAGCCCAGAGGCGAGAGCAGTATTCCAAGTGGGGATAGATTTATGCGATTTGTATGATTGTAGACGGTGGTAAAAGACACTCGATTTCAGACACAAGTTTGTTCCGACACTCATCGACTTGTTACCTAGAAATATTCCGACAGCCTGTGTATAGGACATCTCCTGTGCTATCGTCTGCATAACAATGAATACCGCTAGTTTGCAGCATATCATTGATATGCAGAAAAAACAAGGTTGGAGCCTTTTTTTTTATTTTACGCCGGGATAATATGATATGATAATATGATCTGAGGCACCCCGCGGTCTGGGTGTGGGTTTTGGAGTGAGTCTACCCAGGCGGGTATGTGCTTGCTACGCCCGGAAGGTGGTAAGATGGACTAAGATCTACCAACTGGCAACTTACACCCGGCGAGTGCCACCAATGCCGCCTTTGGTGAGGTACCCCGGATCTAATGAGCAAACAGGGCACCTCGACGGCTAGTCAGACCCTCAAGTGACCGACGCCACCTCCACAGAGTGGTTATTCCGCACCATGGAATAACCCCTCCCAATGTTGGGACAGTACAATGAGGTGAGGTTCCCCCCTTGTCCCCCTGCTCTGTCTGAACCATCGTGGGGAGATATGTTATTTATGTTAGTTGGATAGGCAAACTGGCAAACGTGCCACCTGATGGTAAGTGGTCGACGTCGCCCATGAACATAAACTAGTTTACCTGGAACGAGCCCAGGCAACTCATCTATGTGTTGTCTATCCTGAGACATGAGATGTTAAGTCTCGGTGCCAGTAATTACACTGCCTGTCTTGCCCTTCTCTCCGAAACACAGCAAAGCTGTTTCACGGCAGAAACAAGCAAGATGGTGGTACCCATGCAGCCTTGATAGCCAAGATAGTACTCAGCCTTGCGGAACACCAGCATCAACAGACTTGAGGTCCGACCAAGCACCGTCGACAACAACATTGATGTTCCTGTCTGCCAAAAAACTGGTGATCCATTTACATAATTTCTCGGGAAGCCCTTAGGATGGTCTTAGAAGTGCTTATTATGCCACACCCGATCAAAGGCCTTCGCTACGTCCAAGCTAACCGCCAACGCTTCCCCCTTGCTCTCAACCACTCTCGCTCATCGCTGTGTTAAGAATATTAGAAGATCACATCGTTTAATGCTAAGCCGATCTTGAATCCGTTCGTGGGATCTGATACAGTCGACAAGTCTCTTATTCCCTTCCCTTTCTTTCCTTTCGAATGCATTGAGAGCTTCCTTTCGGGCTTTTTAGTTGTACTGGATAGTCGTATTCTTTAGTGAAGGAAGTAGCTAATATAAGACGGGTGTTTATCACTTCATTACTAATCGTAGAGTCTACATTACCGGTGGGAGGGAAGCGCTGTGCCGCGCTCCCGGCTGCATGGGTACCACCATCTTGCTTGTTTCTCCCGTGAAACAGCTTTGCTGTGTTTCGGAGAGAAGGGCAAGACAGGCAGTGTAATTACTGGCACCGAGACTTAACATCTCATGTCTCAGGATAGACAACACATAGATGAGTTGCCTGGGCTCGTTCCAGGTAAACTAGTTTATGTTCATGGGCGACGTCGACCACTTAACATCAGGTGGTACGTTTGCCAGTTTGCTTATCCAAGAAGAATGTTTGGTGGTGGTCTTTAATTGTGTTTGTGGTGCATGTTGGGTGATGGTGCATGCGAGTCTAAGCATTCGCAGTGTGGGAAAGGAGGGCGGTGCTATATGCATGCATATGCGTGCACCTCACACATTTGCAGTAAAGACTACTACGTATTTCGCGGCATTATAGCTAATTAATATATAATTTAATGTCTTAAATAAATATTCAGGTCCATAAATATATAATAAGTAAGTATATAATAAGTAAACAAAACATTCAGTGAAATTATTAAAATACCGGAATAATTTCAAATAAAATAATAGTTTTAACAAAAAAATTAAAACCAAAACAGCAATAAAACAGATAAATACATACTTTTTGATAAATTATAGTAAAATACTGAAACAATACTCATTGCTTAAAATTAAACTTGACTATAATATTATAAAACAGCAACAACTTCAAATAGTGGTACAATAATACACAATAAAATTTATGTAAAACTGAAATAACTCGCAATTTTACAAGAAAAGGAATACACCTTTTTATAGTAAACTGATTTTTTTTTTTTTTTTTCGGAAGGGCTAGACTTTTCGGCCTGATGGCCTTTAAGCTCAATCGGTACAGTAAGTGAGCAGATGGCTCACTTAAGAAATATTCGAACGGGGGACGCCCCCCTCCGCGCCCCGCAGGGGGCGCGGTTCATCGCGCGCGCTGCTCGGGAGAGCATCATTTGGACTAGTCAAATCCGATACGGTCAACGAATCTTTTACGGTTGAATTTAACCTATCATCATGAGGGCCGGCCCTCATCCCTCCCTCTGGAGAGAGGCGGGTCATGCGCGGTGCCCAAGCAATCTAGCGGTAGCTTAGTGCTAGCGCTGTTTGCGCGGTCTGGGTTTGTGTCTACTCGTATCGGATTCGAACCTAAGCTTCCGCGATCGATCCGGATCGATGTGGTTTCCATCTGTAGGGTTCGACGTCGCTTACGACCCCGAGGCCCAAGCGGTGTGCAGGTGTACCTAGCACCGTGTGTGTGTCTGTATATGCTGTGACGTTCGCGTCGCGCTTTTGCGTCGCGCATTAGTAGCTGAGAGATTTCGTCAGCTGGATCTGTTAAAACATGCTTAGGTAACCTATGTCTAATTGGAACTGAGCTATCTGGGGAATAGTTTGCCGCGCTCACGATGAGCGGGTTTGGGTGGAGGAGTGCCTTTTCAAAGTGACGTTCTGACGTCATTTTGAAGTGGCCCCTAACGGACTCTAATCTGAAGTCCCTGTGCAGGTCGATGTTTCTTACGTATAGTAAACTGAAATAAGTCTACAACCATACACTTTTTGAACAAATTAAAAAATATTAAAACAAATCTTAATACTAATATACAGAGTTATTTCGATTTATTGTGCTTTTCTCTAATTTTGTCTAGCTCTTAGCTTGACCAACGCCGGCGCAATACTAAATTCGTTCACTTTATTAGTATTACATTTTTAGCGAGCGTTTGTCAAAAAGAGAACTACGATCTTCTATCTCCGTCATTTTCATCGTATCGAGACGGCTGTTGGATTGAACGTATTCTCCTTGCGAAGTTATTTCACTTTACGGTGTTAACTCAAAAAACCCAAATTTTGAGTTAATTCTTTATTTGATTAAAGGTGCGATGTAATAATAAGACCATGATAAGAGTCAATATATTGTAATGATAAGAATAAGATGATGCTGGTACACGGACAGACGAGCCACTGGCAAATGACGTCGCCCATGAACACAGACATCCCGCCTGGGGAGTACGAGTCGCCCCACGTGGGTATGTGGGACTCGCTGCACCCGAAAAGCTGGTAAGTGGACGCACCTCTACCCACTAAAACCCGGCGAGTGCCACCAATGCCGCCTTTGGTGAGGTACCCCGGATCTAATGAGCAAACAGGGCACCTCGATGGCTGTTTAGGTCCCCGTCCTCGCCGCTTGCCCCTGCTCTTTTGTCCCCTCCTCTTATAAGAGGGATACAGAGAGCCCCCTCGGCTCAATTCCCTTGGGCAAGGTGCGAGGATCTAGGCTACTGAGCCCCACCGCCACATCAAGGCTTGAACCAAGGTGGGGAACATAGACTAAGTAGTTCACATGGATCTAGCCCACAACTGATTCATGTGTAGGCAAGAAAAATACTGAGACGTGAGCAAGTCTCGACTCTCGGTGTCATTCCACTGTCTGTCCTTTTCGTAACACAGCAAAGCTGTTTGTAAGAAAAAAGCAGGATGGTGGAACCCATGCAGACGTCACAGGTGTATCCCTGTCACCGGTAGAACTATTCTCTCTTATATAATAATACTAGCTGGTGCCCACAGCTTCGCCTGCGTTAACTTAGATTCACAACCGTATCCGGATTGACGATGATTATTTTTACAGCCTATGTCCTAATCCCAGGTATAATCCATCACCGTTTCAATCAGTTCTTCTCTCTCTTTCATCCAAATCAGTTCAGCCGTTATGCCGTGAAAGATCAACAAACATCCAAACATACAAACTTACAAACTTTCGACCTTATAATATTAGTGAGATTAGCAGCGCCCCGCGGTTTCGCGCGCATACCTCCCATTCCCGTGGGAGTACAAAGATATATGTTATTCTTATGTATAAGCTATGTTATTGTAAGGTTTCATTAAAATACATTCACTAAGTTTTTGTAAGGAGTAACAAACATCCATACAAACTTTTCTGTTTATAATATTAGTTGCAGTAATTGTGATATTATTTTTGTTACAGGTAAGACATTTTTCCTCCACTCCGACCACAAAGGTGACTTATTGTATTACCAAGTTAATTATCAAACAAAGAAGTTGAGTCCGCGTCGACCGCAACGGTATTAAAGTTTTTCTCCTTCGAGTTATTCTAGAAAACATGAGAGCATTTCCTTGAAAAACTCTGTGTTTATAGAGAATAAGCAGCGTGAATTTAGACTGGTAACTATCATCATCATCATCGTCAGCCTCTGTCCGTCTCCGTATGGTTAACTATGTCAATAAACTCTCCTACGTTTGCAATCTTAAATGGATCAAAATCTATACTTATACTAGCTGTTGCCCGCAGCTTCGCCCGCGTTAACTTTTAAAATTTGAGGGGTTGACCATCCTTATCACTTAGGGGTATGAAAAATAGATAGTAGCCGATTCTCTGACCTACTGAATACGCATATAAAATTTGGTAAAAATCGGTAAAGCCGTTTCGGAGGCTCGTCGTGACAGGCTACATTTTAACCGCTTTCAAAAAAAGGGGTTATAGTTTTTCGTAGTTGGGTCAAACAAACGCGTTCATCGCTCACTAAACAGAAAATATTGCACAAACTTTTTCATGAATTGTCTATTTGTATAAACATAACATTAAAAAACATTGGTCTGCAATATGATACGTGACCCACATATCGGATGTCCACATGTGGAACATCTGATCGGCCTGCTAATTACTAATTACATTGACAGCATCCACCAGACAGAGCGTTAGAGATCGTTAATACGAGTTTTGTAAGTTGCTTCACAAACTTAGGTATCCTTCATATTAATTTACATGTAATTTGTATCATAATATGTAAATACAACATACTCGTCGGCTTTTCGTAGTTCGGTAAAAAGGTAACTTCTTAAGTACTGACTTGTTTATAAAAATACTTTCATCCAGTATCACCCACCCTTTTTTTTCTTTTACGCCGGGAAATGCTGAGGCATCCCGCGGGGGAGTGGGTCTCCCCAGGCGGTTATGTGGGACTCGCTGCGCCCGAAAGCTGGCAAGTGGACGCAGCTCTACCCACTAAAGCCCGGCGCGTGCCACCAATGCTGCCTTTGGTGAGGTGACCCGGATCTAATAAGCAAACAGGGCACCTCGACGGCTAGTCAGTCCCCCAAGGGACCGATGCCACCTCCACAGAGGGGTTGTCCCGCACCACAGAACAAACCCTCCTAACGTCGGGACAGTACAATGGGGTGAGGTTTCCGTCCACGCCCCTTGCACTTTTGTCCCCTCAACTTATAAGAGGGGTACAAAGAGCCCCCTCAGCTCAATTCACTTCGCCCAAGGTGCTGGGCTCACTCTACTGAGCCCCACCGCCACGTCAAGGCCTGAACCATGGTGGGGATCCAAAATAAATAGCCTAACCATTCTCAATATATAACCTATAAAACACAAGAAGAATTTTAGGAATCCGTTTAATAGTTTTGGAGATTTGCGCGACCGGTGATAAGGACGGTCACAACGACCAATCCATTCCAATTGCACGCTACAATTAATTTTGACTAACATTTAATATAACTGATAACCAAATGTAATCTCGTCCCGTGGATGTGTGGTGCGACTGACAGCGGGCCCATGAGTGGAGCGGACAGCGTGTTCTCTAATCTAAATTATTGATGACAGGACAATAATCTATTAAAATGAACCCATGTTAACCTATCGTGGTAAAATAAGAACTTGGGTTGCGGATATTATAAACAGAAATAAATGCATAAATCGTTGGTATAAATATACTAATATATATAGACAAAGTTTACTTGAAACGGTCACGTATCGATCAGCAATGGATGAATATTATAAGTTCGTTATTATTAACTAACTAGCTGGTGCCCGCAGCTTCGCCCGCCTTGACTTACATTAAGAGCCGGATTATATTTATTGGGATTGATGATGATTATTGTATAGCCTATACCATTCAATGTTTTTTTTATGTCATAAGGAGGTAACCGAGCAGTCGGAGCCTTATGTTGACTACCGACGACCATACACATCCACACAACCAAAAATTATGCAGATGCTTTGCCTTCATTTTCACTATCCCCCCTATGGACCACCAGTAACTCATAAATCGCACAAAACGCGACAGCATAGCTGTTACTTGATGCCACTGTTATGTGAGCGAGAGTTACTACCACGGACGTGCCGGCCCAAATCAGCTGAAAAGCAGCATGGCGCTACCTCTTACTTAATGTAAGTAAAAGTATTAACGTATCTTTCTGATGATTGCAGAATTTTAAAACCGGTTGAGTAGTTTTTGTGTTAAATCGTAATAAAAAAAATAAACAAAAAGACAAATCTTTCCTCTTTGTAATATTAGTACTACCTTAGGAACAAAGTGTATCTCAATGCACCTGAATAACAATTAACAGGTCATCATCGCATGTTTTTAGGTTTTAGTAATCGCCAAAATGACCTTGAGTTCTTTCCTCCATTAAACACCAGTCATCGGTCGATCAACCCCGCCATACACAGGTATAATTAAATTTATTGGGTGCGAACGAAGCCATTACAAAATAGTTGCGTTACAAAAACGGGTTTAGCGTAACAAACATGTAGATCGATTGAACAAAAACGATGAAAACAATTAGTAACTATAGTTTTTGTATACTAGCACTAGAAGTAAGGCTACCTACAAAAATGTGTCTTAAGAATGTACTTTATAAAACATCTTACAGACTATACTATACTATACTATACTATACTATACTATACTATACTATGCCCCTCAAATTCTAACTCCTCGTCCGGCATGACCACCGATGCTACGTGGGGGGCGGACATTGGCAACGTTTACGTTAATTAACTCAACCAATGACTAACGGAGCTCTAGTGACCTTCAATGATGAAGAGACAATTTAAGAGAACTAGTAAAGGGTCGCTTCCCGGGGGTGATCGCCGGGGCATGTCTGGGGCTGGCGCTGGACATGACAGCATGCAGACCGCCAGTGGCTTTCCGTTGAACAGGCGGACGGGAGCCGGGGAAACCAAAGATACTACAGCCGAACACATCCATGAGGGCGATAATGCCTTGTGGAGCAGGGTCATACCCACAGGCTCCACCGGTATATCGCCAGAGACCATAGCACCAAGGAACACAATATCAGATATAAGACAGAAATGGTCTCTAGAGGAAGTTAGGGAACTAATGTTTTGCTATTACAAAGCTAAAGCATTAGGTGTAGGTTATATCAAACGACTTGAAAAGCTTTTTAAAGAAAGAAACAGCAATAACCCCAAAATAAATAAACTAAATGGTAACACACTTTCTAACCAAGCACGTAGCATCATTTCGCGTAAAATAGTATCAGATGAGGTCTTAAATGAAATTAAACAAAATGCGGAACATTTCATAGAGGCAGACAACGTTCAAACAACATCTTATAGCATTAATCCACAAGACCATAACGTACCTACAGGGATAAATCAAGAAAATCAAATACAACAACGAACAAATGAAGGCGAAGTAGTATCAGAAAATCGTAATGCTCAATCTTTAAGAAATTTACATGATTCAAGAAGAAAATGGTCACAAGAAGAGCTAAGTGAACTGATGTTTTGCTATTATAAAACTAAGTCTCAGGGTACAGGATATGTAAGAAGACTAGAAAAACTATTTAAAGAAAGAAATTTAAACAACTCTAAGACAGAAAAGCTTACAGGACAACTTTTATCGAATCAGGCACGTAGAGTTATAACATATAAAGATTTACCCGAAGACATCCTAAGAGAAATCAGACATAACGCTGAGCAGACTAATTTATATGACGTTAATGCACCATTCACAAGAATAGATGAACAAAATAATGAAACCGAGGAACACAGACAAACATCACAACAAAGTCAGTCACAACCAATAGTAATCAATAATGAAACGCCTCCTTTCACAAATACGCAATCACATAATCATTCAAATACACCATTTGAATTGCACAACACTCAAACAAATATTCATAACAACAGCGATGAAAACATTCCGAACACTAATAATGAAAATTTGATAGAAATTAATGAAAACCTAGATAGTATCTTACTAGAATTCATGCAAAACTTAGCAGAAACTAAAGAAACGCTAATAGGAAATAGGAAAAATTTACCTAAACCAATATTTTCATTTGAAAACTTAAATACAATAAACAATTTTTTACCTAATATTTTACGAACACAAGAAACTCTAAGAGATATCAACGACGTCATATACGCAGCAGCTAAAACTCTTATAGAAGCCAATAATCAGAAGCCCTTTAATAAATCAACCACAATAAAACCTTTTAGAGATCCACCCTGGAAAGCTAGAATTAAGAAAAACATAGACGAAATTAGAAAAGAATTAGGCAGATTAATAGAAAGTAAAAACGACAGAATAAGCAAGAAAAAGGTAACCTCAATAAAAAAACTATATAACAAGTATAACATCTTTGATGAACAGAATTTAAATAATACAATAGAAATACTTAAGCAAAAAGTAAAATTGTATGCTGGTAGATTAAAACGTTACGAGGATATAAATAATAGAAAAACACAAAATAAACTATTTAAAGACAATCAACACAAGTTTTACAGAAGTATAGATGGTAAAAATATGAATACAACTGCTATCCCCAGCAAGCAAGAGATACAAGACTTTTGGTCAAAAATATTATCACTACCTAAAGGATACAATAAGAACGCATCGTGGATTACAGAAATAGAGACAGACTCAGGATGTGCTGAGGGTAACAGGTTTCAAGATATAGATTTAGATAAGGTTAAAAATGCTGTTAGGAAAACACAAAATTGGAAAACGCCAGGAATTGATAAAATACAAAACTTTTATATAAAATATTTCACCAACACACACAGTTATATGGCAAAAGCATTTGATAGAATATTTAAAGGAACGGAAGAAACAGAAGAATGGTTCACGACTGGACAAGTTATTCTAATTCCGAAAAGCAGTAGTAATACAGACAATCCTAAAAACTGGCGCCCAATAGCGTGTCTGCCCACAATGTATAAAATACTGACATCAATAATAGCAGACGAATTGTACACATATTGTGATCAAAATAAAGTAATAGCAGTAGAGCAGCGAGGCTGCAGAAGGGGTACCAGAGGGTGCAAGGATCATCTCATGCTAAATAAGTCAATTCTGGAGGATGCGTACCATGCAAAAAAGAATGTCAGCATGAGTTGGATCGACTATCAAAAGGCCTTTGACAGCATATCACATGATTGGCTTTTGAAAGTTCTCGAAATTTACAAATGCCCTGGTGCTGTTAAAGACTTTTTGAAAATGTTTATGCCAAAATGGAGAGTTATAATGACGGCTCATGGTGTGAACTCTTCTGTAACAACGGACCCTATACAAGTTAATTGTGGCTTATTTCAAGGTGACTCGTTGTCACCCCTTCTATTCTGTTTAGCAATAAATCCCTTAACAATATAGTGCAATATATATTCTGGCTTCTTTCTAAAAAACATAACTTTGAAATTAATAAATTCTGGTGGAAAGACTCTCTTAAACAACCTCAAGTAAAAGAAAATGACACAGCCAAACTGATGTGGGAGATGCCAGTTCAAACAGATGTTACTGTGAATCACAATAGACCAGACATTATTTACATAGACAAACTACAAAATAAGACCTACCTAATAGATGTCACAATACCGACCGACTACAACATTGGCGCCAAAGAAATAGAAAAATTAACTAAGTACCACTTACTAAAAAAAGAAATAACCCGATTATGGAAAACCAAAGTTGAAATAGTACCAATAGTAATAGGAGCTACAGGAATGGTAGCCAAGAGTATTCGACGGTATTGTGACAGGCTAGACGCAAACATAGACATAACAATAATGCAAAAACAAACAGCCATTCATACAATTACAATAGTTTCTAAGGTTTTGGGGGATAATATTTTAGTAGATAGTGGGGGATCCGAGGCTCCTCTTCCCTGAAGGCTTCAGGGCGGGACCAAGGAAAGCACCAGCTGAGAGCGGCTGAGATAAACTAGGTTTAACAATAATACTATACTATACTATACTCTCACACACTATGAATAAGGATGGCTCACTAGTTTAGGAGTAATTGAGTGGTCCAAATCTGAATACTCGAATAATATTTTCACTTACACTTGCTGTACTGTATTTGGAAATCATTGTGAAGAAAGCATAATATCTGAAGGGAAAAGTGATTAAAGTTAGGCAAAGGGACAGATGTGCTTTCTCATTAATTATAGTGTAACAATACGGTGGTTTTTTTTTACTACCTTGATATAGCATAGCTTTCTGGTTATTATATAATAAAGATATATAACCATATGGATAATATAATATATTCAAAATATATTAATTTTATATTTAACAAAATTGTAACACTCGAAACATGTCAAATAATAAAGATCAATAAAAGATCTCAAGCTTCTTTTGAGGAAATTATGAAAAAACTGAGACTTGCTCGCGTGTTATTTCGACATACATACATATATAAAAAATCTTACGTTTTCTAAGACCCACACTATAGTAGAGCGTATCACATAGCGTTTACTATCCGCTATCACTCTGGCGCTCATCTCATTTGTTTGCCTCACAAATAATTTAATACAATGTTCGGGTCCACGGGGAGATATGATTCAGTGATTTGGTACACAAATTAATTTATTTCGTCTATTTGGTCGCGGTCGTCTAACTATATTTAGGCTGAAACAATAACGATTTTAACGGTTGTTTCTGTACAGATTTATTTTATACATTTTAACATCGAAAATAACATGTTCTTTTCGATCGTATATATGCTATTTTGTTTGGTACTCAATAACACAAGAATTACTTGAATAATTATTAAAGAGTAAGTTGATATTTTATAAGGTATCGTATTGGCTTTAGCTGTTAAATTGTTTAACTGAAATAAATAGAGGCATTGTCGTAGGTAAAAGCTAGTTATATTTACTGATACTACTAATACTAGAGACCCGGGCGGATTTCGTCCTGCCACACAACAGCGTCACCTACGAACAAAACTGTCATAAGTTGGTCTAAACTACACGCTGTGCAAAAACTCATAAAAATCGGTAAACGAATATAGTCTCGCGGACTAACAACGTAACACGAACTCTATAAAAAAAGTTTGTCTTGTTTGTATATTTTTTATGTTGTCTTTGTACATATAGACACATGCTGTTGTATATAAAACTAACCATAAAAGGTAATCCCATGCCAATTTACAAGCTAGCCGCTCAAACCGGTTTATATTCTCCACATGTCCATCATCAGCTAATCACCAGGAGAAAGCTCCTCGCTGAATGAACTTCAAAACAATCACACCATATCGGGTATTGCCTTTCGATTTCACTAGCTGTTCCCGCGGTTTTACTCACCCTAAAATTATAATATAAACTGACCTTTAAAATGTATAGAATGTGTTCTTCAATATTCGCGCTATCAAATCCAGTAGTTATTTGATAACTGTAACAAGTAGGAAACTAGTAGTTCCGAAGATGCTGTCGCGTGTGGGTGGTGAGTCCCACGATGCGACCTGATTTAGATAGGGTTCGAAATAAGATGCTGTAGAGGTACCTTATTTTAAAGCCGAAATTTTTGTTCAGCTGACTCACGATCCGATAGCGTATTTGCACGGTAGAGAAGGACACTGGCCTGACTGATGACTCCTGGCGAAGATGGCTGGACACGGGGAGATCTCCACCGGTATTCAATGCCGGTAATTCAGAAACGCAATTAAGCCAGCAATTCAGCCGTTGTGTTCTTCTTAGAATTAGATAGGTAGCCAAATTTAGTAAATTCCCAGCAGAATTTAAGTTGTGTTTAATTTGTTTATTATTATAAGTTTAAAACTTATTTATCGCTACATTATTTAATTATCAGCTTAAATTTAGGTAACGTGCAAGCGCAACGTTACAATGCCTTATAACAAACAATGTCTTCTATGTATCATTCCAACTTTTTTTTGTCTTTTACGCCGGGAAATGCTCTGAGGCATCCCGCCTGGGGAGTGGGTCTCCCCAGGTGGGTATGTGGGACTCGCTGCGCCCGAAAGATGGTAAATGGATGCAGCTCTACCCACTAAAACCCGGCGAGTGTCACCAGTGCCGCCTTGGTGAGGTGCCCCGGATCTGTTAAGCTAACAGGGCACCTCGACGGCTAGTCAGCCCCGCAAGGGACCGACGCCACCTCCACAGAGGGGTTATCCAGCACCACAGAACTACCCCTCCCTATGTCGGGACAGTACAATGGGGTGAGGTTCCCATCCTCACCCCTTGCCCCCTGCTCTTTTGTCCCCTCTTCTTATAAGAGGGGTACAAAGAGCTCTCTCGGCTCAATTAGCTTCGCCCAAGGTGCTGGGCTCACCCTAGGCTACTGAGCCCCACCGCCACGACAAGGCCTGAACCATGGTGGGGATGTATCATTAAACTACTGGACCAATTTTAATGTAATTTTGCACACTGAGCAGTTAGATATCCAACTTATGAGATGATATAGTTTTTTTACACGATGTACTCTTTTCACTTTGGCAGAACTACGCCCGGACCAAAGTATAGATTTCACAAAACATAATTCAACATGAACAATATAAGATTTCCTTTATTAAGTTCCGAGCTATTCATGAATATCATCGGACCTCCATTTATTAGTGAGATAATTACATTTGTAGACAGAGGAGAGAGGGGGGGAGATGAGAGAGACGGGGGGAGATGAGGGGAGATGGGGGGAGATGAGAGAGACGGGGGATGAGAGAGACGGGGGGAGATGAGGGGAGATGGGGGGAGATGAGAGAGACGGGGGGAGATGAGGGGAGATGGGGGAGATGAGGGGAGATGAGGGGAGATGAGTGGCCGAGAAGAATGAAATGGAGCTCCCGTAACGAGCCAAAGCTGTAGTTTGCTATTTAATTATGAATTTATGAGCGCCGGGAAAATTCAAATAAGGTAGCGGGTATGTGTTGCGGTAGCAGGAGCGATTACATCGGCGGTAGCGTTTTGGATAGTAGCTTTGGAGGTATTATAGAACGTTGGACTGAACGTTAAGTTTCTGTTAATTTACATTCATAAGCATCAGACAATTGTTTTTATTTATCAATTACTTATTATTTCGACGAAGTGTACGTGATCCCAACTAGACAAGATGACTATCTCAGGCAACAGCCGGTATAGGTTACGTATCAGCCAATTTGGTATTACTTATAGAAGTATTATGTAGAAGATGATAAATGCAGGCTGATAAAAGTGATGAGATTTTTTTATAGAAATACATTTAAAACATTATAAAGTTTATGATAAAACATAATTATTTAAAAAATTAAAGACATTTCATACAATCTTTTCGCAATACGATATTTCGAACAAAGGGCGAAAAACGCTTTCGCCTATTGTAAGTCGCTCCGCTCATGCCTATGTGTGCAGCTTCCGTCCACTGCATCTCATATACTTGTTTCTGGTTGATTAAGACAGCTTCAAGTGGCACTCCCCGCGACTGAATAAATAATGATGATGAGGTTTGTGTGACCGGCTGGTGGAGACCACCCTGGACTATGACTGACTATACAATGAGATTTTATGTCTTGCTTTGTGATTGCAGTTTACCTACCTATAAGTATATTGTTTTCTAATGTTTAGGCGAATTTCACTCATTATAATGAAACACTTTTTTACGGATTTTAATAATATAAACCGCGATAAAATCCGTAAAAAAGTGTTTCATTATAATACCTATAAGTAGTCAACTTTTTTTAACGCCGAGAAATGCTCTGGGGCATCCCGCGGGGGAAAGGGTCTCCCCACGCGGGTATGTGGGACTCGCTGCGCCCAAAAGCTGGTAAGTGGACGTAGCTCTACCCACTAAAACCCGGTTAGTGTCACCAATGCCGCCTTCGTTGAGGTGCCTCGAGTCTAATGAGCAAATAGGGCACCTCGAAGGCTAGTCAGTCCCCCGAAGGGACCGACGGCACCTCCACAGAGGGGTTGTCCCGCACCAAAGAAGAACCCCTCCCAACGTCGGGACAGGACAATGGGGTGAGGTTCCCGTCCTCGCCCCTTGCTCTTTTGTCCTCTCTTCTTATAAGAAGGGTACAAAGAGCCCTCTAAAAAAAGCTCTTTATATACGTTAAATATAGTCAGCAGTAGTAGACAGTAGTTACAGTGTGAAGCTGTTTGATGGAAGAAATCAGGAAGGGATGAACATGGCAGGGGAGGGGGGGGGGGTAGGATAGTGATTCTCATGCAGAAGGGTGCAAAGCACTTCCTAAGCAGTATTATTTATTAGATTCTGTATGTTTTGTGTTTTGATTAACAAAACATATTCCATCCAGAAATTTGCCTCTCTAGTATTTTAATAATATAATCATATGAACTCTTATATTATGTCCCACTGCTGGGCACGGGTCTCCTCCTCTAAATCAGGCAGGGAGAGCTAGCCGCTTTTTGAAACGTAAAAATTTAAATAATGTAATATAACTTTAATAACTGTATTGTATTTAACTTCACCATTCAGCTAAAAGATTGCTTTCTTGTGTACATAAACGCCGAGACGGCCCATCATCCGCCACTCGCACCCAACGAGGACCAGGGCTTGCTCCACCAAATATTAAATAGCTCTGCTTCAATTGACCTTAACACGATCTTCAAATCGTCCACCGTTCAAATATAAAATGAGGTTTTTGGGTTGATTACGTGAGTTACCAAGAATATGGTAATTCTGGGGTCCAAGCAACGGCCCAAGGGAGCGGTATCTTCGTAAAATATCTCAATAATAATAAATTGCGCAAATAACTCGATGATAAAAAGTACAGATAAAGTGTTTGCATAAGTTAAATAATTTTCCTTGCGTTTATAACGAAATAATGAAATTTAAGGAGTTATGATTTTAACAATCCCTGTATGTTTTTTACATATCTTACATCATAGCTCCTAAACCACTTGTCCGGATGTGTCAATCGATTTATTATTACAGTACGTAGGCTTTAACCGACTATAAAAAGAAGAGGTTATTCGGGTCAATACTTTTTAAGCATTTTGCTTGTCTGTGATTCAAATGTTCGAATTAGTTACCTTCTAAATAAAGATATTTTGATTACGACTTCAGTCAAAACTACCACTGTTATAACTCTCGGAGTCTTGAGTCACCTCCGGCTATTTATAGTCAAATAAACCCTAATGTCCATTTCCCAGCATTCCCATGGCCAGTTGGTATGCCGTGCATGCGGCACGCGCGCTCATGAATAAAACATGCGTGTTATCACTGTGTTGATAGAATCTCCGCCCGCTTCGCCTCTTGACTAACTAATTTTTATTCCCTTGATCTGGGAAGATGCGCTGGTAAACTGGGGGGACTGATGACGATGATGAAGCGGGTGAAGATTCAGTCAACGCACACCCAGTGGTGTCCGCAGCTTCACCTGCGTTACAGCCGTATCCGGATTGATGATGATTATTTTTATAGTTTATGTCCTAATCCAAGGTATCCTCCAAGGTATAATCCAGCTGGTTTGCCGGGAAAGATCAACAAACATACAAACTTACTTATCGCCTTTCTAATATGTATTAGTAAAATTGCACAACGCTACCATCATCACTGATATTACACTAGCCTCTTTGACTAGTGTCATTAATAACTAGACCGCTTTTGTTCAGAATTAGAAGACGAACTGGCCTGATGACGGCAGATGAGGAACAGATCCAAGGTATGGAGGGTCTCTGAACAGGATAAAAGCTTAATGTTAATGAACTGTAGTTAATGAACTGTAGTTAATGAACTGTAGTTGTTTGTCTGCCTGTTTGAATGGTTTATCTACATCCAGTTTGCTTATCGTGATAGCTGTCATCATCACCATCATCATCATCATCATCACTTACACTTTTGGATGATAGAGTAAAGCTCTCACACATCTGAAGAAATAGTCTCGCTTTCAACCTAACCTAGAGACAAAATGATCTAGCCAACGGCGACAAATTTTTACAACCTAGTTTTAGCCTTCCTGTAGTAATGTCATCATAACCAGACTAATCGACCGTTGTCTTTGGACCATGTTGCTGATGATGAAACGTTTAGGACATGCCACTTTACATACACACAGGATATGTCTCAACATACAAATCCGAAACCTGCTCGCTAATTGATATCCTTGAGAGAAGCTTTCGAAAAAACTCTTGCTTGTTTCTCCCGTGAAACAGCTTTGCTGTGTTTCGGAGAGAAGGGCAAGACAGGCAGTGTAATTACTGGCACCGAGACTTAACATCTTATGTCTCAGGATAGGCAACACATAACTGAGTTGCCCGGGCTCGTTCCAGGTAACCTAGTTTATGTTAATGGGCGACGTCGACCACTTACCATCAGGTGGCACGTTTGCCAGTTTGCTTTTAATAATATGTTTTGCTCGTTGCATGTTAAAAACTTTCAACTAGATGGAATAGTGAATAATATTTAAGACGACGCATTGTACCGGGCACGCACCAGAGGGGACTGAGCGTCCTGAATGGGGTGAGGCTCTCCACGTACGAGCTTATAACTAAAGGACGTCTACGATAAAATGGTTTTTGTATTTTTATTCCGTTAAAAACGATAATTGAAAAAATTCCTTCTATGATTTTAAAGAACATGTATAAACTCATCTACGAAGAAAGTTAAGAGGCTTAAACCGGTCCCATTTGCCTATAAGATGTGAATCTCTTTTTAAAAAGACGTTGTTTGATATTTTTTTCTCTGTTACAAAAGTTACCTAATCATGTATTGAAAACTAACAAAATAAGGTTTTTATTATGAACTATTAGGTCACCAACTTATATTTTCATTCGTTTTGGAATTACTGAAAAAAATTGGAATTATTGACGCCAAAATTTCCAATACGTCCTCTTAAGGGGTCAGGGGGTTCAAACCTGTGATGATATCATATATCCTTGATGTTTAGTTAGGACGCAAGGGTATTTTGAATATATTATGAGCGACGTAAATGTCTAATACAGAACGGAAAACCTGTTTGCATATTAATTGTATCCCGCGGTTTCACCCGCCCTCAAAATTAGCAGCAGCTTTATTATCAGTATACATTTCAGTTTATTGTTCAAGTGATCCCGAAATTGCGTTAAAATTGTTTTCAACTTAACTAGGATCGACAGCGATAATCACTTAAATGTTTAGCTAACTTATGTAAAACACACAACCCCCTTTTTTCGACGTAGCAATTAAGAGCTAAACCCCCCCCCCCCCTGTTTATTTGTGTCGCGCCAGCTCGCCGCTTCTGTCTTTAGGTCCTTGCTAGTGATGTGCATACATCGATGACTGGGATATCGATAAAATTAATATTTCTATCGTAGACAGATTATATGGTGTAGTAACTAATAAGTAGCTACGTCCGGATTTGTAGTAAAGTTTGATACCAGATAGTGTAGTTGTTCGGTCTATGAACTACATGGAATAGTAGTAGCGAAGTAGTTGAGCCGGGCTATTGGTAGATCAATAAGGGGGAGCCGAGAGGTCCGGGTTCCATCCTGACCCCACGGAAATTGGAGCCACAGAGGTGTTTAACTAAGACAGATTTATTAGTTACTGCGCGAAAATGGCTAGATTTAATGGCTAGGAGAACCATATTTAATAGCATATTTTATAATTATTATCCATTTTTATCTCTTGCTCGGCTCGGCGCACGTCCTCTTGAGAGGGACGTCCGGGTTCGATCCTGACCCCTGTGATGCCTAGAAATGGGGTTTTCTAAATTTCCATGTATCTACACCTGAACATGAGACCTTCGCTTGCTCACCGGTGAAGGAAACATCGTGAGGAAACCTGCTCGCCTGATGAGATTAAAAGTATTTTAAGGTGTGTGAAGGTCACCAACCCGCATTGGGCCAGCGCGTCGTTGAACTATGGCCCAATACCCTCCTTGCCTGATTTTGAGGAGGAGACCCGTGCCCAGCCGTGGGACATATAAGGGTTGATATTATTATATATTATATTATTATTTAATAATAAAGATGATGAGGTCGGTAATTTCACAGGTGAAATATAAAGCTATGGATACTAAATAAAGCTTGCCGATAGATTCGTTTGGGTAGATCTAAATGCGGCAGGTTTTTCAATGTTTCTCCAGCATTAGCACCAATATTAGGATTAGAATATTAGGCAAGATGTTCGTAAAACTGTACACAACCTAACAAAATAAATGCTGCTTAAAAAATTTTGTTCCCGTGACTAGTCAAGAATAGTTTAAAATATGTACTATCATATACATATAATATATATAATGAGATTAGTGAAAACACACAATTGATTTTCCAGCTGTAAATTAATTTTATACCTAAACAAGTATTTTAATTGTCCACCATTGTATTGCACGAAACCAATTATGGGCTATATTAATTATACGCTTGCATACGTGTTTAGAAATTGATAATAAAGTTACGGATCAGCACACACGAGGTTAGTTTAGGTTAAATGAACAACAGACATACAAACAACACACAAAGGTCTAAAAATACTTGCTGTCATGTCATCTTAAACAGATACTTGAGGGTCCGCGGATAGTTTTTGTTTCTCGTTTTTACTTCTGCGGCTGAGAATAGTTTTATTAGTATATGCTGAAGATTTTCTACAAATTTAATTATTAGTTATGAAGTGTTATTGAACGTTACCTATTAAACAAAACCGCTGTAATTTGAGTTAAAATCACGATCGAAACTAAAATACTTTCATTTTGATCACTATCATTTCTTCAAGATTCAGTAAATTCCTCGCACTACAATGAAGACAATAGATGAAGGTAAATTAATTAATAATTATTTTTTACAGACAAATAAAATAAATTTAAGTTTAATTTCATAACACAAATAGCGGTCCCGACACATTTTGTCTTGTACGAAACATTTTGCAGTGAACCGAATTGTGAAAATAAACTATTCTCGAATCCACTTGAACACACACATTTTTTTTAACAAAATCGGTCCAGCCGTTTAGGATGAGTCACATACTTACACAAGCACAGAAAAAATATATATAAATATGAAGATTAAGTTAGGTTCAACCATTTAGTAAAAAACGCAGTAATTAAAACAATTACATCTATCAAGATAATTAAAAGGCGTTAAAATCGCATCACTAATTCAAAATCACGCATGGCAGGAGCAAACACAATGATTATGTAAATATATGCGCCGGCGCAGCGCTCAGCTTTTGCATGCTCAGTGTCATGGCGGCCGGCTGTCAGGCGCCCGCGCGCGCGCCCTTCGCGCCATTATAAAAAACAAACGTCAAACTTGCCGCGCTTAAAAAACTAAACGTCAAATTCGCGCCTAAAAAAGCGAACGTCAAAATCGTGTCGATATAAAAAAAATATTTTGTGCAATATAGGCAAGAGTTGTAATTTATTCTGCCATTAATGAGTGGATTTATGTGTTTGTATAATCAGTGCGTATTAATTATACTGATATTGTGAGCTTTTGTACCAAAGACTTGGATGTCAAGATGTCTCTTAATTATATTGATTAGTGAATGTGTAAATTGATTACGCATTGAGACTGACTTAAAGGATTAGCGGTATCATGCTTGAACTGTTTAAAGTTTAAACGTGGCTGAATTGAGTCATCGCAGATAACCCATATGTTTCTATACCAACGGCCCTTTAGGTGCATTTACTTTGATATGCAATCGTCAATCGGACTACGCTTATCACAACTTACGCTAGAGATAAGCTCAGGACCTTCCATCTGTTGCCAGCGTGGTCGTGGAACTAGATTCACTGATATAGGAAAGTTTTTGTTTGAAGGTGGCAGTTTTTGAAACCACTGATCAGATTTGAAAAATTATTTCATAATATCGATTATGCTACGTTATATTGAGTCACATCATCGTCATCATCAGCCCTTGAACGTAGACCTTTTTTGATATCGTGGGAAGATCCTGAGTCTATGGGGACCTGCTTCTAGGAGTGCTCTATCCTAAACTAAAACCACTGAGAGCGCCTTCAGCCGCTTTTTGAAAGTCCCGAATCGTCAGGCAACAGGATCACCTCAACGAAAATACCTCCCTCAATGAACGCCAAGACGACCGATCTCACGCCACTCGCATCCAACACGGATCGACCACTGCACGTATATCAACTAACAACGGACTTAGATTTAAAAAATCATCATCAATTTAGATACAGCTGTAAATATAAGGACGGCAGCGGACAACAGTTATCTGTAATAATACTAATAAGGAGATAACTACACATCTATTTTAGTAGGTACGACTGTTTAGACAAACAGTCTAATAACAATTTTAGCACTATTCTGGTAATTCATCAAAATCTTTTCAGGCGTTTGTCCATAGAAACATTGGTATTTACAATATTAAAATTGAAATATAAAACATTTTTATAACGCGCCGTACGTACGTAAGTAATAGTTTCTGTACAATATCCTGACGTGGACCATGTGTCGCAAGGTTTTAATATAAAGATACTATTTTGTATTTTTATATTAGTAAAATTAAATATTAAAGGTACAATTTAAAGAATTAATAATGTCAATGTAAAGTATTGTAGTCAGCAAAAAGATTAACAATAAATAAGCAGAAATTCTGTATACTTGTAAATTTTTTAATGTCATTTGAAAGCTGATATGCAAAATATGTTTCGATGTCAGCAATTACACTGCCTGATCTCTCACAAACGCAGCAGCGCTGTTTCACCGAAGATATAAGCAGGATTAGGTTTGGGTCTCCCCAGGCGGGTATGTGGGAGTCGCTGCGCCCGAAAGGTGGTAAGATAGAAGCAGTTCTACCCACTAAAACCCGGCAAGTGCTACCAATGCTGCCCTTGGTGAGGTGCCCTGGATTCACCTTAGGCTACTGAGCCGCACCGCCACGACAAGACATGTAACCGGTGGGGAGCGCAACGCATACCTTCGGTGATGCTTTATGCCTAAATGATACACAGTTTGTGATGAACCTTTGCAATTTAAATTTTAAAGAGAATTCCGTCGTTTCGATGTACCTGTAATTATATTTGTTATATACATATAGGTATACCTAATAGCTCGGCTGCTTAAGTAGAGCTTAAATGTCTTGCTTAATAAGTAAGAATGAATGGGTAAAAACATAACAAACTGACAATATTGTAGAAGCATAAATCTATGTAATCCTGGCAACGTTTAAAATTTAAAACGGAGTGAAAGGCAGTTAGAAAGTCTCGTCCAGAACAATACCGTGGCTAACTATTTAGACCAGTCCCAATAAATAATGTAACAGCTAACGAGGGATTTTAAAGCGCGGGTTCGATTCTGAGCTGGACTATAATGAAACAACTTTTACGGATTTTATCGGTCATTTAGATTTATACAATCACGACGTTTCGGATACTTTACATCAACCACGGGAGGACTGGAGTTATTTTTTCCTATTTATGTGTCTAGGATCGATATGTAGATAAATCCTATTATATTATAACCACGAAAGTTTGTAAGAATTTATGGATTTATGTTTGCTCTTTCATGCAAAAACTGCTGTATGGATTTTAATGAAACTTTAAAATAACATAGTTTATATCAGTATAACATATAGGCTTATTTATCCCTGTACTCCCACGGGAATACCCGGGTGAAACTGCGGGGTGCTGACAATCGCGGGTGGCAATGTCTTCCTTTTCTCCGGTGGTTCATATACGATTTCTTTTCCTATATTAGTTCTTCACAAGCTTTTCATCAAGGTTGGAGAAAAATCATCCGAGAAGGTTATTGTTGGCTACTGCATATGCTTTAAACCCCTTCTGTTCTAAAACCTCTACATTCACCAGAGGGTTGTAAAGATATAGCATTTTAAATAAGAGCATACTCATATCTGAAAGGCCGGCAACGCACCTGCTAATCTACTGGTGTATAGCGGGTGTCTGTGGATGTCGCTCTTCACTTACCATCTGGTGAACCGATCCGTTTGTCCCCACTTCTATTATTAAAAAATTAACCGGTAGAGAAAGTCTCTATTACAACTGTCATAATTCAATATTGAAATTTATCGACTGAAAGACAATTACCAATTACACAAGCTACACGATATCAAGACCGCTCCGAACTACACAGATATTGTCTGATCAAACCCCGACAGAACAAGTTAAACTTATCAGGAATATGTAGAGCGACAGACCAAGTGTTGTAAAGTATACCTAGGTTTTAAGGGTTTCTTGGGGATCATATCTATACTAATATTATAAAGCTAAAGAGTTTGTTTGTTTGAACGCGCTAATCTCAGGAACTACTGGTCCGATTTGAAAAAATATTTCAGTGTTAGATAGCCCATTTACCGAGGAAATATAGGCTATATAATATCACGCTGTGACTAACAGTAATTAAGTTGAGTAAGTTAACGCGGGCGAAGCTGCGGGCAACAGCTAGTTCAGGATAAAATTATTAGATTATGTCGAAAATTGAGACTTAAGAATCTGTCAGTGGGGGGGAAGCGCTGTGCCGCGCTCCCGGCTGCATGGGTACCACCATCTTGCTTGTTTCTCCCGTGAAACAGCTTTGCTGTGTTTCGGAGAGAAGGGCAAGACAGGCAGTGTAATTACTGGCACTGACTTCTTATGTCCCACTGTAGGGAACACGTTAATGATCTTAGCTATTCCCGTAGTTAGTCCAGTAGAGTCGTATGGAGCTGATGACAAATATTTTGACAGCCTTTATCCGATTTCAGCTCATAAAATATAAAAAAATGAAAAACTTAAGATTTGCAATTTTAAAGACACGTTACATATACATAACTAGATATACTCAAAACGGTTTTTATTCAGTACATTTAAATATTGAACCATAATTGAATAGCTGGTCATTGTAATGCAATACCAAAATATACAATCTTAAGTTAACGTACGTTGTCACTACGATAAGGACAGTTGTAACTGGGACGAACATAGAATATACATAGCAAATCTGTTTGTCCATACGAATTCTATCATAGAAATCAAAAACCTTTAACAAATCTTTGTGGAATATGGTAATGTACGCGAATTTCTCTTAAGATTGTAAACGTTTACAGATTCTATCGCGGTTTGTTTATTTTTTATATTTCCGAGAGCAACTAAGGCCACGGGAGTACTAAACTCCCGTTGCTGTTTACATTCATAAATTTTATCGTAAGAGGCAGTGCCATGCTGCTTTGCAGACGAATTGGGCCAGCACGACCGGGGTAGTTACCGCTCACATAACACCGGCGTCAAGAGACAGCTATGCTGTCGTGTTTGGTGCGGTTTGTGAGTTTCCTGTGGCCAATTGGGGGAATAGGAATAAGGAGGGCAACGCATCTGCATAATTTTTGGTTGTGCGGATGTGTATGGGCGTCGATAGTGGCCAAACGGCTTCGACTGCTCGTTTGCCCTCCTATGATATAAAAAAACTATCAGACGTGCCTGCCCTTTCCCGGACCATACAGTTTTAATTAACTCTGACAGCCGATATACCGATATATTGGTTACTAGCAGCGTCCCGCGGTTTCACCCGCGTACTTCCCCTTCCCGTGGGAGTACAGGTATAAGTTATAGGCTTTATATTATCGTGATGTACAAACTATGTCGTTGTAAAGTTTAATTAAAATCCACTCAGTCGTTTTGGCGTAATAGTAATTTTTCATTAACGACCTCTGTGGCTCAGTGGTAAGCGCATTGGCGCTCAAGCCGGAGGTTGCGGGTTCGAATCCCGCCAGGGAACAAAAGTATTTTCTGTGTTCCTGGGTCATGGATGTGTATTAAATATGTGTATTATATAATAAAAATCTTAAATATATGTATAGTATAAAAGTATTAAATATATTTCCGTTGTCTGGTACCCGTAACACAAGTTCTTCGAGAACTTACCACGGGACCAGATTGACGTGGTGTGAAAGCGTCCATAGATATTATTATTATTATTATAGATATTATTATTATACATTATTACAAACTTTCGCGTTTATAATATGAGTAGGATAAGCCTTGATAAATGTATTATTATAGAATATCTTAAAAGTAATAATTTAGAACACAGCGCCACCAAATGCTAATTAAAGGACCCATAGCTTATTTATCATAAAATTAATGAAATACAAAAGCTCTCCGGACGAGGAACTTCATAAACAGCACCTGCTCAAATAACTTGCTCCGCGGAGGCGACTGAACTTATTTGTACATAAAATATCACATGAAACGTTTGTGGGCCACTCGACGGAGAACTTGCTAGAAGAATGTACTAAGATTAAGGTGTAGTTTGTGGGCCACTCGACGGAGAACTTGCTAGAAGAATGTACTAAGATTAAGGTGTAGTTTGCGCATTTTAAGTTTGGTCATCGTCTTAAGGGACTCTTATATGTACTACTGGGTCTCCTCGAAAATAGGCGAGGAGGGCGTTAGACCATAGTTTAACGATGCGCAGGCACAATCTGGGGTGCCGAACTTCATCTACCTACCTGAAACATTTTTGATCTCATAAGTCATGCAGGTTTCCATACAATGTTATTTTTCACGAAGGAATGAATGTAAGCCCTCTTAAGACTTTAATCACATCAGGCACCCAGGTTTCTTCACCGAGCAAGCCACGTTGACATATTATGTGCAGGGGGAAATTTAGGAAAAGCCATTTTAGGGCACCGGTCAGGATCGAACCCAGACCTCCCATTATTAGCGACCGAGTCCATAACCATTGGACCTACGTCGCTCTCATGGCAGATCTGTATAATTAAATCATAATATGTTGAAATTCTAAACATTACGAAATTACTGACACTAATGTCAGCAAAAAGCGATGATAGCAATTTGTAGTCAGCAAAAAGTTTATACGTTTGTTGATTTCATAATCATCATGACCAAATATCATTAAATAATAAATAAATAAATAATATCTATGGACGCCTTTACACCACGTCAATCTGGTCCCGTGGTAAGTTCTCGAAGAACTTGTGTTACAGGTACCAGACAACGGAAATATATTTAATACTTTTATACTATACATATAATTAAGATTTTTATTACATATTTAACACACATCCATGACCCAGGAACACAGAAAACTTTTTTTTTGTTCCCTGGCGGGATTCGAACTCGCAACCTCCCGGCTTGAGCGACAACCGCTAAATATTGAGTCACAGAGGTCGTCATTAGTTTGTACAGTTAACGTACTGCCTCATGACATAAGAGACTGCGAAGAAATTCAGTAAATCTTAATCCTCTTAACGAGTCTGATAGTCGTTACATCAAATTGTTCTATTTAGATTGGTCTAGATACTTCTGCTGGTAAAAGAAGTTTAACACGAGCTGCTCATGATTTTAGCTGTCATGTCAGTCATCGATAAACTAAATAAAAGTATTATGTTTTAATCATGGTCAAGTCTGTCTATGTCCTAAATTTCATACAAATCCTTCGAGCCGTTTACCCGTGATGAAGTGACAAACAAAGCGTCACACAAACATTCAGATTTATTGTTGTGATTGTGTGAACAGTTTAGTTAATTTATTAGTACTCTTTTACCCGTATACTTCAGATGCCTATACAGGGTAACAATGGAGGGGTGGTATCAATGCTGGTACCACGTCCTGCCCATTTTTGTGGGGTCTGTAGTGCATAAGAAATGATCCCTTATGGGATCACTTAGTTCTATTGTCTGGACACTTCTTAGCATCAACAAAGGCCTCCTTCAATGAACGCCAAGACGGCCGATCCCTTAAAAAGGATAAATTCCTTTTCATTTTTATTTTGCTGCATTTGAAACAAAATTATAAGCCTGTTGGAGAAGAAGGTACACCACCTTCTTCTACAACAGGCTGATGATGGCGATGATGACATCTACTTTTCTTTTGTTGACTGTGAAGGGCCTCTTCTTTTAATTCACATCTTTTTTTCCCGATGCCTCTCTTATATCCACAGTCCATTTGTCTATTGATCTTCTCGTAATCTTCACACTTAAGTGACTTGTCTCTTACAATCGGACTGTCTTTGTTCTGTTGTTTTGAGTCCTTTTGTTGAAGTCGGCTACGGTTCAACTCTGGCCCCATAGCCATCGGTTACATAACACAATGTTATGGTATTACACACAGGCGGTCGACAACAATAGCCCGGGAATGACTCACTCCAACTTCCGCTGGCTCTCAAACAGCCAAGTGGAAGTATGGCTTCAAAATATGGGTCTTGTTTGGGCAAATTAATATGGAATTACTGGATATTACTCCAGATCCAATCCCTTTCATCTGAACTGTTAGGGGTTAGAGAATACCTACTCCATAGTGCGCTCAAATCCAGTTATTCCAGGGTGATTGCTTGCAGAGTATTTGCAGGTTGTTAGCACTATTACCTCTTGGGTTTGTTTCAAAACATTTTTTGTAATTTCTCTTTTTTAAAAGCCTTTGAATTCCTTATTTTATATAAAGACATATCTAGTTTATGCCTAAGCTCATTTTTTTAAAGAAACCGTCATGCCTGTAGCCTATACTAGTTGAAAGTGAAACAAACATGTCGCTTCTCTAAGGGGCGGTAATGTCGAATTTGCACATACATATTTCATTATTGAAAACACATAATAATTTTATATAGTAAATCTTTTTGTGTGTTTTGTAATTAAATTGCTTTACATGGAGTCGGAATTTATAGCAGTAGCTAAACCATCTCAAGAAAACGATACGTTAAGTCGTAAAAAAGCAAAACCACGTTTTACACGAGCATTCCGCATTCGAGAAATAACATTAAACGTAAGATAGACTATTTTTAACGCGTTCAAAAACTTTCTACACCAAATGAATTAAAACCTCCATGTTGTTTCCGAACGCGGATCTGTCAGTTTTGCCGCGCAAACCCGTCCGCCATCTTCATGGTTTCGTATTTCGGTTTGTTTTCGTTTCCAACTAAATTCACTTTCCGTTGGTTTACTCAAAGCTTGTAAGGTGTTGAAACAAATTTTATATTGCTCGATTATCAACCATGCTGTTAGTAGCTTTGTAGTCCACATTTATTTTATACAAGATTAAGAATTTAAAGAAACATTATAGAAGTATTTTTTTTCACTGTCTATGTCGCGACAACTCACACACGGCCATCTGAACCCAAACCCGGCAGAGCCTGTTCTTCAGGTAACCAGACAACTGATACATACTTATATATTTGTGATACATACATATTATAGATGTATTACACCCAGACACAGGACAAATGACCATGTTCATCACACAAATGTTTGTCCTGGAGATCGAACCCACGACCCTCTGGTTTAGCAGTTAGGTTCACTAACCACTAGACCAACAGGCCATAATAATATTAAAACTATTTAACACGAGGTGCATACCTATTTGTGTCGCACTTTTATTTCGCGAAGCTCTATAATATATCCGCAACGCCTTGTTCACGGTTAAGTTTTAATTTTAATTACATTTCAAGGGTTAAGCGGATTACTGTCAATAATGTCAACTTAATGTTGGTTGCAATTTTAATCTTCAATCATTCCCTGGATGATGTCATCTCATCTCTACGCGTTGACTTTCAAAATATTATAGACCTTCAAATGACACGTAGAACTGTCCAAAAGTGGATGACGACTTTTGTGAAGATGATCCAAATCTATTATTAGTAGATTTTTATAATAATTGGTCGTTAACTGAAAATATTCTCAATTTAATGATCGCAGTAATTCATTGTTCATCGTCAAACCGTCATCGCTGGCAATAGTAAAAATTTAATAAATCCCGTGAACTCAGCAGCTCTGCACTTTGAATAAAATGTGACAGATTGCCAGCCTCCGTACCTCGCATCTCAAGTCTTGGAACATAAGTTTGTGACAAATTGTAGTTTGGACTTTTGTGTCTATTTTCGGTTTAAATTAGACATTATTTGACTTGTATATATTATTATGTATATATTTTCAATTTTTTGGTTTTAAAATTATCCAAATAGTGGTCTTCATTAGATCTACATAATATATTATTTACCTGCAAAGAGCTTTTAAATAACTATTACCTAAAAGTACCTGCTAACTCTGAATATGAAGTTTCCAGGAACAGAGAAGGTGTATTTATTCTCGCGTTAACAGTAATTATATAAAACCTTACATTTCCGTGTCTGTCTGTATTGCAGTACTACTTATGGTAAACAACCTCCACACTCTAATTATCTGTAAAACATAAATGTCTTATATTTGAACAATTTATGGAACTAATTTATAATTCCAAGATGGCCGCTAAAGTCAGATTTGCTCAAAATTCATTAAAGTCCCGTTAAAATCATTCTGGCAAATCTAATATAAAAATACAGCAACACTGACGCAAAAATAAATTAAAACAAATACAAAACGTTGAAAACAGAACTTTTTTCTTGTGTACAACATTGTAATTGAGAGGACATCAATTGAGTTGTACATATAAATGGCGGCCGGCGCCATCTGTACGTTTGTGAATAAGACACATTGTAACAGCAGATATGACTATATTTCTACTTATACTAATATTATAAAGCTAAAGAGTTTGTTTGTTTGAACGCGCTATTCTCGGGAACTACTGGTCCGATTTGAAAAATTATTTCAGTGTTAGATAGCCCATTTATTGAGGAAGGCAAAAAAGGAATATAACATCACGGTGTGACTAACAGTAATTAAGTTGAGTAAGTTAACGCGGGCGAAGCTGCGGGCAACAGCTAGTTCAGTATAATAGAGCAATGTTCGAGTTTGGTTGTAAGTAATAAACTTCGAATTCAAAAAATTCTTGTCCGCAGCTTCTCCCGATTTACTGAGATTAACAGCCACATACGTACTGATCAATTGTTTCAAAGCCAATGTCATCAGCCGTAGCTCTATACTGGTAAAGTGTTTTTTTGTAATCGGACGTTCCGGAGATCACCTGCTACATGCAAACTTACGCTGCCTCTTAATAATATTCCACCTATACCCGTTTTCTAATTCTCTAGTGAAGCGGGTGTCTATGGTTGTCGCTAATCACTTACCACTATGTGAACCATTGTCCGTTTGTCCCCTCTTCTAAAAAAACCATGATGTCAATTCAAATATTTAAAAAAAAAACTAATTTTAGAGGCTCCTTCGAAACGACAGTCGTGTACCAAACATAAAATGGAATTCCACTCAAAACGTACATGTTCTAGAAATGTTATCTATTTTATACCTGTAATAAAAAGATAAAAGTACATAAATGCCAACAACACGGCGGAAATGTTTTACAAGAGCAAAGTTAATATAGGACATGTAAAGCTATTTTACTACATGAAATATAAGAAAATGTTCATATGTTTCCCCTGTTCTTTCCCCTTTTCCCTGTCCTGGAAACCTAGACTTCTGTGGACGGTCAGCCTAATACTTAAAGGATTTTAAATTAAGACTTTAATCTTATCAATTTCACTTAAAAAATAAATCACAAAAATTATTGTTGCAAAAGAAACTCTGTCTTGCTACTGCTTACAAACCACGCCTAAACCCTGATCGGATTTCGATAAAATTTTGCAAAAAGATAGCTCAAATTTATGACGAGGGCTAAAATAATATTAGTTGTAAAAACACGGACGAAGTTGGGGCAACAGCCAGTGCATTTTCGCACACAATCAACGATACTGCTCAATCATACTTAAGTTGACGTTTGCGGGTGGTGCAATATAAAATAAACGCGTGTGCGAATCGCACTCGCCTGCTGAGGGTTCCGTGATTTTATTTCTGTAATATAACTACAAATTAATGTTGTATTCTACTGTTTACGCGAATTTCACTCATAATGAAACAACTTTATGGATTTTATTGCGGACCAACCATACTGTAAAGTATCCGAAACGACGGGAATGAAATAGACTTAATAAACCGCGATTAAATGAGGCTCGGCATATCAACCGTTCCTAGCTCTACTTCTGTGTAGCCAGAGTCGACAGCGACCCTTCACCCATCAAATGACCCTTTGTTGCGATTCTGGGTTCTGTGTCATGTTGAGACGCGGAACCCTAAAATTGTGCCCAAATGACCCACCCGCGGTGGGAGTGGTGCGTCGACCCCAATAAAAATAACATCAAATTGTGCAGTATCATTTTTAACACTGGTAAGTACTTTTATACGGGAGGAACATAAACGCAGCGATTTTTCTCACATCACAACTCGCATTCAACTTCATTTTTCCCTTTTATTTATAACAATATATTAAAGATTATATTGTATTCAGCATCTTTTATATTTTCTTTATGTTAGTTAGATAGGCAAACTGGCAAACGTGCCACCTGATGGTAAGTGGTCGACGTCGCCCATGAACATAAACTAGTTTACCTGGAACGAGTCCAGGCAACTCATTTATGTGTTGCCTATCCTGAGACATAAAATGTTAAGTCTCGGTGTCAGTAATTACACTGTCTGTCTTGCTCTTCTCCCCGAAACACAGCAACGCTGTTTCACGGGAGAAACAAGCAAGTTGGTGGTACCCATGCAGCCGGGAGCGCGGCACAGCGCTTCCCTCCCACCGATAGAGATTATATCATCATAATGAAGATCTTCGCATATGGCTATTCTTGCAAAAATATTATTTTATAAGAAATAAGTGAGAAATGGAAAATATGTTTGATGGCACAAAAAATGTTTTATGTCCTTTCCTATATCTATTTCGTAATATTTTTTACAATATTAGGTAGGTGTATATCTTCTACATTTTTTTATATTCTTGAGTGACGTTTAATAAGCGTCCGTTGAAACATCTCGACCCTAACAAGGGTTCAGCGACCGTCCCTGGGGTTCCTGGACACCTTTCTCCAGATTGTTCTTTCCCAAAGTCATTCCCACTTTTAATGCTGTCATTAATCTTCTCGCAATCTCTTATCTTTTACAAAATTCAAATGTTTGCTTTTAGTGTTTCTTGTAAAACGGAACTTTAAAAGGTTGTAATGACATTATAAAATTTAACGTTTGCTATAAAATATTAAACTGTCAGCTACATCTGATAGTATTGGTATAATATATTAATTTATTATGGCTGGACCATACAGGGTCCATTTTTGCACTTGACTACTATCAAACTCATTTTCCATGGGTAGCTTGATTTTAATGAGACCCCAAAAATTTAATGGCTGGACCATTAGGTAATGGTAGCTTACAAAAAATTGGCAGTCATAAGAACTGACGATAGAAGAGAAAACTTTTAACTTAGAATTATGACATTATAATGACGTCATAATGTCATGTTAACATGTAATGGCGGGAACCTATAAGACTTTCCCCTACCAAACAGTGCTCAACTTGGCTAAAGACGTTTTCACTCCCAAAATATATAATTAAGTAGTTTTACCTAGTCTTTAACATTACCTCTAGTTTAAGATTCTATTTCTAAGAGTATAAATCATATTTGAACTGTAATTTTGTCCCGAAATTATATTCAATAGAATAAAACAAGAATTTGTTGTGTAAGCAATGTACGCAATCCGTGTGAAGCATCACTAACCATTGCAGCTGCGTTATCGTTTTAATTGTTTCTCCGACTGTTAAAAACTATCAGAAAACCGGCGCGGAGGAGGGCTCCATAAACGGGGTACTTGATGACGTCATAAATCTAGGAGACATTCAGCTGACAGCTTCCTGGTGTAGGTTTCAATAGTCAAAATCAAAATCATTTTTTTAATTCAAAATTGTATCAATAAAGTATATTTTTGAACGTCAATTGAGTCTACCACCGGTTCCAAGGCAAGGCCACTGAGAAGAACCGGCGAAACAAACTCAGATGAAGTAATCTTTTCAAATAATAATAGATGTATAACAATTTGACATCTTACCCAGAACCGCCTGGGAGGAATATAGTCTTACTATAGACTAGACTAGGCTAGCCCCAGGTAAACTCGTGGATGTTCATGGGCGACGGTGACCACTTATCATCTGGCACGTCTGCCAGTATTCCTGTCCTACCAACATGAAAGAGCATCATTATATGGCATGAATGTAACTGGTAAGTGGTGGCTTCCGTCCATACTTCTTCGTCGATCTTGCGCCTTGCTCCCACCACTTCTAACCATTTTTCTACTGTTCTCTATGTCCCAAAATAAGAATGCAAATAAAGTATAAACCAAGAATATGCCCCATTCTCTTTCGGGAAAACTTTACTTTAAGATGAATTAAATTAATTCAACTTACCTCCAAACAATAGAATACAGTCTAAGATTTACAAGTCTGGTCTGGTAATTACCGGGGGGGTCCTGCCCGGGCCGGGGAGAGGGTTGGACAGAAACGGCAGTAAATAACGGGCACAAACTCCGCATGTGCAGTTGTTGCATGTTTGATGGTAGTTGTTATTTATGGGTAAGATTCTATGTCGCCCGAGAGATGGTGGCGCTGAGATAAGTGTTAAGAAAATTATTGTATACTTTTGACATCGGTATTTTAAAAGTAAAAAAAAGTGCGTGCGTACAAAGTACACATGTCAGAAGTGAAACTTATTTGGTAAACTAATTTTTAAATCTCCTTTATATTTATACTACTCTAAAGCTTTAAATTTCCGAGACTTGCGATGCGACGTTCGCTCTATCTCACTCTCTCTCTCTCTCTCGATCTTTCTCTCTGAGACCGCACCGCACCGTGTCGGCCGTCGGACGATCCTGGAGCAGTGGATTGATCGGCGGCACGGCATCATCACCTTCCACCTTGCGCAGATCCTGACGGGGCACGGCTGCATCGGGGGCTCCGCCGCGCGCGCGCAAGGTCCAAGCTATAAGGCATCCTTATGTGTTCAGGGTGCCTAAAGCGGAGAAGGGGGGGGGGCGCTACCCCCACTTTCAGGGAAGAGTGCCGGATGGCACAACGTTGTGGCCGGTGCAGATGTCCACAGCTCTCGCGCCGGGTCACCCAGACTACGAGGAGAACACCGCTGGGGTTTAGTGGGTAGAGTCTGCGCTCACCTTACCATCTTCTCGGGCGCAGAAAGAGAGAGTCCCACATAATCACCGGGCCTCCCCCCCCCCCCGGACCCGGTGATATGCCTAAACGCATTCCCCAGCGAGACCTACTCTCACTCCATATGCTTCATGCTACGTTCGAACTTTCTCACTCTCTCTCTCAATCGATCTCAATCTCGCTCTATCTTCTTGGACAAAAACGTTGCACATTTTCGTAACTTTTCATCCGTAAAAAAAAATACCCTCATTACGCGCAAAGAAGGTTCACTTTATAACAGAGTTGTCTATTTCCGTATACATCAGGATTCGAACCAGAGATATCTCAACCTAGATGCCTATGAAATAGCTCCTAAGTCTTAGTAAGCGATGTTCTCTCTCTGCCGCATCATACCTCAACATATCTTACGGGATTGATCTCGTAGCAAGTCCACGACTCAAAGGGTCAATGTAATAAATATATATTTACTGAGCAAATACTCTGATATACATCGGGCAGTTGAGATACTAATCCGTAACTTCCTAGCCTCGGCTGCATCATTAAATCATACCTTGAATATCATGTTAAAGGAGGAAGGGCTAGATTGATCTCCAGTCATTTATAGATGACGGATAGGCAAACCCGGCAATCTACATGTATCCTGGTGAATCAGAACATATACTTGCCTGCAACTTCTTCCGTATCGTTAGTATGTAATTAATAGATAATCTGTACAAATACTAACGACTCGACGTCATGTACGTTATTTTGTGGTGGACCGGAAAAAAACCTCTCTCGAATACACTTGAACACATCATCATCATCAGCCTCTATCCGTCCACTGCTGAACATTGGCCTCACTCAATGAACGCCACGACGGCCAATTCCTGACCAGTCGAATTCAACACGGCCCGGCCACCACGGAGATCGTCTTCCCACCTGGTTAATGGCCGACCAACACTTCTCTACTTAAACGCGGCCTCATTCATTCTCCTGAGTGTGTGACCAGCCCTCTGCCACTTCAACGAGCTTATTGTTTGCGTGATATCGGTAACCTTAGTTCTCTGGCGGATGTCTTCGTTTCGGATCCTATCTGCCATAGAAACACCCAGCATAACACGCTCCATAGCATGTTGAGCTACGGCGAACTTACGGACCAGTCGTAAATATAGAGGCCACGTTCCAGCTCCAAACTTGAACGCAACTTTTATCAAAATAGGTTTAGCCAGTTAGGATTTTAGTGACATACAACCCGCTTTTTCTTCATATATATATGAAGAAAAAGCCGAAGAGTTTGTTTGTATGTTAGAACGTAGCGCATTAACACGAATATTTTAGCTTTGTCTTTCTACCTATTAACTCTCCGCCGACTTACACGTCGAAAACTTGAAAAAATAAATCTCTTTTTCTAAATAAGGAGCCTGTAATCCTCAATGATGGGCTGTGCAGTATAAATAGAATTTTTCAAGTATGTACTGACAGATCCGAATATAATTTCAAACGATCTCAATTTATATTTGTAATACTAACAGTATTTTCAGAATTTTTCATCTCAGTTAGTTTTACGGTTTGTCGGCGCGCGGTTAAATCCGACCGTGTCGGTTAAGTCGACGGTTAGTTCAACAAATCAGGCTTACTGCTGGTCGCGAGCCAAGAGCCCGGTTATTATTAAATTGTCTTTAACTGTACTTTTTGGTTCAGTTTGGCTTCTTATTTGAATGTTTCAATCTAAAATTAGTTAGATGTCCGGGAAGGTACTCTACGAGACTGTTTCATAGAGGAGTAATTAAGGAGTTCACTTCGATCGATGGTCAAAATATATTTTTATAGATAACAAATTATAGTTAGTAAACTGTATTGTTATTATGTTATACAGTTGTGCCGAACGCTTTATTTTCAAAGATGTGGATTAATACTTTTTGGAAATATAAGGTAACTGGCTGGTGCCCGCAGCTTTGCCCGCGTTAACTTAGATTTACAGCCGTATTCGGTGTGATAATAATTATTTTTTTAGCCTTAGTTACTCCTTATAATATCAGCTATCTGCCAGTGATAGTCCCGTCAAAATTGGCGCAGCCTTTTCAGAGATAAGCATGTTACATTTTGGTATATGTACCGTGTATACATCCATATGCATTTAGTAAAAAGCGGTTATTTTAATATCACAAACAGACACTCCAATTTTATCTGTATAGATGAGAGTTTACACATTAGAAAACAATAGATAGTGTACATAATATCACAGATTAAGAAACATGTTATAATAACTTAAGTTATTGTCTAACATTTAATAGCTAAAGGCTCTTTAATATCAGAGAGGATCGAACCCGCTACAACTTTTTGTGCAAAACTAAAGCCTCGGAATAGTAGAGGGATTCCAATCGGAATCCATCCGCACTCAATCAATTCCACCACATGCATGTTCGGAGCTGTATTAATAAAGAACTGCCGAACTGGCAACGGAAAGTGCTACGTTCGGTACGTACAATGGGCACGTGGTAGTACGATGTGGGTTCAAATCTAGTATTGCATTTTAGTATTATAATAGCTTTATTATTACCACTTAAGCTTCGTGTGTCGATCATTTGACGGGTGGGTCGCGGGTTCACATCCTAACAGATTTCCTTCGACTCCTTCCTGTTCAGAATAACAATAATGAATTAATCTAGTCTATATAGAAATTCATCGAAGGAAATTACGATGTGATCCGTGTTGAATGCGAGTGGCAAAGGTTTGGTCGTCTTGTCGTTCATTGAGGGAGGCCTATGTTCAGCAGTGGATAGAGGCTGACGGTGATAATGATACAGAAATAGGTAATAACAAAGTAGTTCAGTAAAATGACCTCGTTTAGGAGTTTTACTATGATTCAAACCGATACAACTTTACAAACGTCTCTACCAAATGGAGTATAAACTATAAACTGTTGCCCGCAGCTTCGCCCGCATTAACTCAGATTTACGGACGTATCCGGACCGATGATGATCACTATTATAGCATAAGTTACTCTATATAAACGTAGCATTCTAATGGTGAAAGGATTTTCAAAATCGGTCGAGCAGTTTTTAATTAAATCTTATCTCACATAAAATAAAACCTATGCTATTTCTCTTTTTTACTTATATTAGTATAGATGTAGATGAATAGATAGAAAGAGATGATGATGAGCCCTAGTGCTCCGAGACTGATCACGGAGCCCGACGACCCCAGACGACCCCAGTCCAGTCAACTGAATGAATAATTCGTTCGCGTCATTAAATAACGGGGGTTTGTGGAACAATCGACTTTCCACCCGCGGTTTTTTAGTTTCAACATTCTCATTTCCACTATCGAATACTGCAATTATATGCGAATATTTTGATGAAAAATGTTTTTAAACGGGTAACGCTTTTGTTATCTCATAATATGTTTACCTATACTAGGTCTTACAGTGTTTTTTTTTTCTTTAACGCGGGGAAATGCTCTCGCGGGGGAGTGGGTCTCCCCACGCGGGTATGTGGGACTCGCTGCGCCCGAAAGCTGGTAAGTGGACACACCTCTACCCACTAAATCCCGGCGAGTGCCACCAATGCTGCCTTTGGCGAGGTGCCCCGGATCTAATAAACAAACAGGGCACCTCGACGGCTAGTCAATCCCGCAAGGTACCGACGCCACCTCCACCGAGGGGTTGGTCCGCACCACATAACAACCCCTCCTAACGTCGGGACAGTACAATGGGGTGAGGTTCCCGTCCCCTCCCCTTGCCCCCTACCCTTTTGTCCCCTCTTCTTGTAAGAGGGGTACAAAGAGCCCCCTCGGCTCAATTAGCTTCGCCCAAGGTTTGGGGCTCACCCTAGACTACTGAGCCGCACCGCCACGTCAAAGCCTGAACCATGGTGGGGAGGTCTTACAGTATCCTAGATAGGTTAGGACTGGTAGGTTTTGAAGTGATTGGATATCAAATATATTTCGATCTATAGAGGTTGATGAGCATGAGTTTTTCTCTCTTTCAAATATAATTCTTAAGTCTCGTAAGGCCTCGTGAACTCGCACGTTTTTTTCGGTGAAAATGTGACACACCGTCGCCGTCGTGTTCGTCGCGTATATCAACAAGCGCACATAGTGAAACACCACTGTCAACCGTTTGGCACAAGGCGAATTAATCGTATATTTTCTCGCAGAAAAAACGTGTGTGTATGAGAGCCCTTATAATGATCTCTAATTACCGCGATAAAATCCGTAAAAGCGTTTCATTATAATGAGTGAATACGAGTAAACTTAGGACTCGTCATAGGAATTAATTTAAAGAATTATATTAATTATACATATTATTTCAAATATAATATAATATACTATAATAATATAATATCTATTGGACGCTTTCACACCACGTCAATCTGGCCCCGTGCTAAGTACTCGAACAACTTGTGTTACCGGTACCAGACAACGGAAATATATTTAATACTGTTATACTATACATATATTTAAGATTTTATTATATAATACACATATTTAATACACGTCCATGACCAAGGAACACAGAAAATATTTTTTGTTCCCTGGCGGGATTCGAACCCGCAACCTCCGGCTTCAGCACCAACGCGCTTACCACTGAGCTACAGAGGTCGTCTATGGTCGTAAATGGTGGTGGATTTCTCATCTCGGAGGCTTAAAACGCAGTACTAGGTTCTATTTTCCGGAAATGTTATAGTTTCTCATAGCCCAGGTCTCATGTTGTCCTAGGTTCTAGCACCTAGGAACAGAAGGGCTTGTAAAGTCATTTATAAAACGTTTTAAAACAATAATGTTTTGAGGCAAGTTATATTTTTGTAAACAATTTTATGTTACACAGTGAAATATTCCATAAATCTCAAAACGATAAAAGTGTAGTTTTGTGTCACAAAGTGCCATAAGTGTAAAGTATAAAGTGTAAGTGTGAAGTGAAGATGCATCTCCAGACGGATCTGTCGCCCGTCAGCTATGAGAGCGGGGACGAGAAGATACAGATCTCAGAGGAGGCCGAGATGATGTACTACGAGCTGATGAAGGCTCTGGAGGAAGAGGAAACGGTAGGTAATGGTACTCCATACTTGAGGGCTGGCTTCGTATAGCTTACCTTAGAGCATCAATTTGTACGTACTATTTTCTAATGTCTTTTTTTAATTCCGTATACGAAATTATTGACACATTTTTTTTGTTTTTTTTCGCGGTTTATAATGCACATTCCCGATGTTTCGGATACTTTATTAAAGGTAGGAGCGATGAGCTGTGCCGCGCTCTCGTCTGCAGTTTACACTTGCTTGTTTCTCTCGTCAAACAACTTGATGTTTCGGAGAGAAGGGCAGGACAGTGTAGGCACAGGGAATTACCATCTCACATAAATGAGCCTGGGCTAGTTCCTGGTAAATTCATGGACGACCCTGACCACTTACCATTAGGTGAAAATCCCAATTAAAAAAATGGCAAAAAATTCTTCATGCAGTATAAGAAGCAATGTCGGAATCAGTCATTAAAGGCGAAATTGAATGCTAAATTAATCATATTTTCCTGTGCTACCTTTGAGACAACCGGCAGACTTGACACACTTGTGACCGGGGGAGACGAAGACCGCGTCATCAGTATGTCATCTGACGGTCACGAGGATGACGCTCATAATAAGTTTCAACTGTCAACATCATTTTGATAAGCCTTTTGTTAGGAAAGACGAAGAGTTGACCTTCAACTACGTGGGAGGATGCATGTGCTCGGTTGGATCGGAGTGGGGAATCAGCCGTCTTAGCGTTCATCGCGCGTTCTCTAAGAGGATCTATCTTTTGAGGCGGAATATATAGGTTGTAGGCATTTTCAGGCGGATTTCTTTAATAACAACAATTGAACGTTTGAAGTTGTAGAGCTTAATTTAAAGAAGGAGGTGGGGATTAACGCCAAGAAAATATAAAGAATGTCATCAAGATAAAATGATATCATATCATCATCGTCATCAGCATCATCATCACCATCATCATCATTATCATCATCATCATCATCATCATCATCAGCCTCTATCCGTTCACTGCTGAACATAGGTCTATAGATATGGCCTGGATATGTGGAACATTATTTCAGGCTGCGAATTCGAAAAGATACTACTGTAGCCTGTACTTCGTTATGAACTATAACTCTTTTTTTATTACCTAAAATCAAAAGATCTTAAGTGTTATCATGTGAAGTGCTTGGGTTAGTGCCAGGTGAAGTAAGTCATGGGTGACGTCGACCCCTAACACGTTCTATGTCAATTTGTCAATCGATATAACGTAAATAAGGATGTGTATTTCAAATGTCGTTGAAACAAGTGACCTTTAATTTTCTGGAGATGTATTATCTGTGACCCTTGGCCTTTATATGTCGAGTCATCACGACAGTGTACCTCCGAGTACAGCCCTTCAAAGGGCACAGGATGTCTCCGGTTACCGACTCGCTCCCACAGTTGGAGCTGTTATTGAGTATCACGTGACACCATCTACCGACATGATGACTATTTGTGTTATCACATTTTTTGTCAGTTGGATAGGCAAACGAACAGCCGAGGCACATGATGGTAAGTGTTGGATGTCGCAGGACATGCAGTAATTACACTGCATGTCCTGCTCTGCGAAATACAGCGAAGCTGTTTCACGGGGTAAACAAGCAGGATGGTGGTACCCATAAGACGGCAGCGTCACAGCGGAACCCTGAAATGTAAGGGTAAGATGTAAGGGTTGCGCTTATATCACAATATGATCACTATAATTGTGTGCTATACGTATTACATATCAAATGTACGATTTGAGATCCTCGTGCATCACGCTTGCTTAGAAACAACTTCACGTCACTCATAGCTTACTTCAGGGTGGTCAAGTTGAGTGGCCTGTATCATCGTCATCAACATTTTTTCCTTCCGCTGCATGATATAGGCCTCTTTTAATGACCGCCAAGACGGCCAATATCTGGCTAAATATTAGTAATTGTTATTTTATAATTGAATGTATGTATGTGTGAGCATGCGCTCGTTTAGAAACAACTTCAAATTACTCATAGCTTACTTCAGGGTGGTTAAGTTGTATCGCCTATTAAGTATCAGTGTGAGGCATGCTCTGATACGCTTAGATACAACTTCAAGTTAAACTGCGTGTATTAGTGAGTCATTAGTGTGAGAAACAACGTCACTCGCATCTAACTTCAGTGCGGTTGATAGTGATGTTACACTAAACCCGCTCCGACCACCCCCAGAACTGGTCCGTCACCATTTGCAAGTCACACTCATTTCGCCAGCAATTGGCGCGGTCACTCACCCCTCTACATAAATTAACATCAAACAGAATTAAAATTTAACTTTGTACGGAATTGATCGTGGTTTGTTAAGATTGTATTCTCGGCGTTTCGTAGTTTATAGTGACCATGGTTACGGGAGGAGTCCTTTAGAGTAATCTGCGAGAAAATCCGTAGATTTTTTTATGTCATCAGGGGGCAAACGAGCAGTCGGAGCCTCACGGCGCCGACGCCCATGCACATCCGCACAACCAAGGCCACGCAGATGCGCCGGCCTCCTTTTCCTTATCCCTCCAATATGTGCCTGTGTTATGTGAGCGACAGGTACCCCCCCGGTCGTTGTCCCAGTTAAGTTGCAATGCAGCATGGCACTACCTCTAACTTACCTACTACTACCTTAAAATAACAAATAATTTCATTATAATACATGAAATTCGCGTCAACATCGGAAATTCATATAGAATATATATTTTCTGTATGTCACTCTTAAATACTTAAGGACAATAATTTATTCAGTTTTATTTTTTGTTAGACACATCATGAAATATCAAAAAATTATACTTAACTAGCTGTTGCCCGCAGCTTCGCCCGCGTTACCTTAGATTTACAGCTGCTGTATACGGATTGATGATGATTATTTTTATAGCCTAAGTTACTCCGTAAAACATCAGCTATCTGTCAGTGAAAGTCCCGTCAATATTGGCCCAGCCGTTTCAGAGATTAGCCGAAACAAACAGACAGACAAAAATTGTAAAAAAGGCTATTTTGGTATATGTCCCGTGTATACATCCATATGTATTCAATAAAAAGCGGTTATTTTGATATTACAAACAGACACTCCGGTTTTATTTATCTGTATAGATGTATAGATAAAACCAACGTAATAACAAAACAGCATATGACCTTGAAACGGCTAAATGGTGAAAAAACTGACTACTACATGAGAGAACATGCTGCATCGAGTGTATACCAGCCATGGTGTGATGATGGCTGCAGCTGGCGCGAGGTGCCCGTGATCGTTTTTCATTTTATTATTTGTTTTCCTCTCGGGATGTGGTGCGGAGTGGTCCAACTCACAGACATACAGCGATATATTGTATGTAAATATTGACGAGTGGTGATCACTTTCCATCAGGTGGTTGGTGGTCACCGTCACCCATGGATATAAATTTAGTAAAAATAGAATTTAACCGCGCACTTTTACCATCTAATTTTTTTTATAATGCTTAGGGTTATTTACTGAGCATAAGCTCTCATAACGCTGAGATTCAGGTGGAGCTTCAAACGCCATCTTGAAAAAGGTTTTTGGCTGATATCTCCCAAACTATGCACTTTACGGCCAAAGTTATTGAGACCATTATTGTAGAGAATAAAATTTAACACCTTTTGTTTCCTTTTTTTATGTCACAAGGAGGTACCCGAGCAGACGGAGACTTATGGTGACTACCGACGCCCATAGACATTCGCACAACCAAAAGTTACGCAAATGCGTATTAAATAATATTCTTAAATAATTATATTAATCAATAAAGTGGATCTATCCATTTTTAAAGATCATTTTACTGTCTATAACTTTTGTTTAGAACTTTCTATTGTCCATACTTTTTCCAGGGTTGTCAAAAACGGCTATTTTACTGTTATATTATTTAACATTTAATATTGTAGGATCGATTTATTGTCTCATTCGTATAGTTACATTGACTAGTTGTCGCCCGAGGCTTTGCTCGAAGGGACTGCACATCAAATCGTTCATTAGTGAACAGATAAGGATTGAAAATAATGACAACTATCATAATATACTAGTTCTTATTTTCACTTATGATTGTAAGTATTTGTGGTTGTTTGTGTGTCATTCGAGAGTAGATCGCGTTATTACTGATCCGACAATTTATTCTATTGATCAAAACATTCTAACGTAAGTACATACTATTCTAGACTATATCTAAAGTTAATGGAGGGTAGGATATCCACACCGATGGCATCCTCGAGGTCGTTAGTGGGCAGGAGTGTCTGAACAGGATTAAAACCATTTTCCTCAGCATACTGATGGTATGTATTAAAAGCATAGAGCTGCCAGAAAAGGGTACTTATCTAGTGCAGAGAGCGGTATTTTTTTAAAAGAAGACTCAATATCAAGTTTATCGCGGGTTTTTTCAATCCGTCAATCCGGGACACTTGCACCACGCGCGGAGCACTCCCGCGAAAGTAATTTAAACCAGTTCCCGGAAACCCGCAGTACATCATCATTATAATACTGGGGTATGAAATACCAGGGAATAGTTTTTTTAAATTGTTTTTTTTTTTACTTCAATGATTAAAAAAAGACCAAGACAAATAATGTTAAAGACCAAGACAAATAATGTTAAGTTTGACCTTCAGGTGGAAAGTGTATAACAACATTTTATAGTCTTACTAAAACTGTCTTTTCATAATTTATAGACTATGTCTTTCTATTAAGGTTACACAAGTCGCTCATCTTTCCATACAAACGCAGAACAGTAATTACTACGATGTTTGACGTTGACCATCAAAAACTAAGGATAATATAAATTGATCTCATCGTTATCTATGTCTGTATGTCCCCGAAATCGTAAAAAAATATACATTTAAAAAATACAAGCTTCTAAACTTTCGTATTTCAACACTGATTTTAGCCCAACTTTGGGCGTAAATAAATGGTATACCGAGCACGAAAGCTCAAAAATAAAGCCCGTTCAGATATAGTTTAGTTATTCAAAAGATAAAATAAATTTATTTTCAAAAGATACACTTATTAGTTTTTCTATAATAACTGTTTTGCTAAAAGGACATTTTCGGAATGAATCATTGTGCATTTCATTCTAGCACACATGTTCGCGCACTATGTCAGGTGAGATAGCAATCATTTTGTGACTTGTTCAACCTTAAATGCGAAAATATTTTTTTGAATCTAGTGTACCTATTTCTAAAAGCAAAGAAACATACTTTATTTATATTATAATACTAGCAGTATTTATCGACAATTTTCCATCTTAATGTCCGTCTGACGGTTACAGAGTTTTTTCGTTAAAAATACATTTTTTTATATCGACGCAATAAGAGTGATGTTATAGGTTAGAAGGTTAGACCGCTATATTGTATCTGTCTATGGCTTATTAGCACTATCGCGTTTGTAGCTCTTAAACGGGTGCAATGATTTACATGCGTCCTTTTGTATTTCGAAGCGGGATTTCTAGCGGTCAATAATTATTATAATCTTTTAGTTTCTTTTTTGTATAGCATAGGAGGCCAACGAGCAGTCGAAGCCTTTTGGCGACTATCGACGCCCAATACACATCCGCACAACCAGAGATTATGCAGATGCGTTGCCCTTCTTCCATATTTCCCCAATGGACTACCGGAAACTCACAAACCGCACGTAACGCGACAGCATAGCTGTCAATTTACGCCGGTATTATGTGAGAAATACCACCCCGATTGTGCGCGCCTAATTCGGCTGCAAAGCAGCATGGCATGGCTATATTACATTTATCACAACCTCATGAATCTACCAGGTGTGTGTGTATAATTTAGTAATTGTCTACTTTGAAATTAGATAGGATATTCAAAACTTGCGAAGTACATGTAACTGTACAGACAGGCAACTTTAATACCACTTCCCCATTTCCGTACACACCTGTGTTCCGCAGGTGCTGGCATCATGAAATATGTGTGTGTGTGTGTGTGTGTGTGTGTGTGTGTGTGTGTGTGTGTTACAACTTCCTTATAAGGTACACGCACATTATAAAAACGAAAATAATATAATAAATTGTAATTAATGTCTTATTTTGATGTGATAACGTCTTATAAATCTACGAACGCCAGCAAACGAGAGCACGGAACAAGCGATAGAGAGGCACGATCGGCCTAAGCGTTCGGCTTGTGACGCATTATGACTTTACAGCTAGTTTTTTTTTCTTATAGAATACATTTTAAAGCAAAAATGTACTATATTATGAAAAATATCTTTTTCTATGTTTTTAATTTACTTTTAAGACTAAGAGCCCGATATGGTTGACAATGCTTCGTTGAATTTTATCCCGTAAATCAATTCTGTAAAAAATCAATTCTGAACACCAATAATTATTTGAAGTGCTCCAAAACTACAAAAATGTGACTAAAAATACGTTTACTGTTTCAATTACAATACCGTGTCTAATCAGTGTTATTATTGATAAAATGGAGGCACAAAATTGGACGATTGCCAAAAAATGCAGTAAAACTATGAACGAAATGGCCAATTTTAAATCAAAAGTGGCTGTATGCTGTTCCTGTCCATAGTTCACCTATCGCCGTTCCAAATTCGAACGGCTGTCACGTTGACAATGACAGATGACATGTGTTGGCGCGCTTATTACCCGTGGGCCCGATTTTTGTTGGAAACTTCAAATTAGAAAGCCTTTGGTTTGATGACTAAGTAAAAGTTATTATATTCATTTGTCTTTTGTTTTAGGTTTAGCGACTAATGTTTCTTTTCCCTTTTGATTTATTATACATTTTCTATTTACCTTGCATCTTCACAAAGTCGGAATCTATAGTCAGCGTTATAAAAAAAAATACCGAACAATATTCCGCCCACTCTGACATTGACAAATCTTTGAGGAAGCTAACGTTGAAAAAGAAGGAGTAGTAAAAGTTATATTTGTTTCTCTTGTTCTATGTAGTTATGTACTTGTTGGTATATTATGTGTATATCAAATCGATAATCTCCGACATTGTTGCTATCGTAAAACTCGGCATTAGTTGTTGTAGAAAAAAGTTTTACCTGTGTTAAATTCTTATCTTATATTTTCACGAATTTCTCTCATCAGTTTTTTTTATTAATGATGTAAAATGATTACAATACGAGAGCCAAGCGTATATTATAATAATATTCTTCATATTGTTTATTACTACTATATTATGATGTTTTACTCCTTCATAATGCAGCATATGGCCAAAATAATACAAACTCAAGAGATATAATCATTTTTTTCAACCTCATTATTTTATCTATACATCTATTATACCACATCTATACAGATTAATAAAATTGGAGTGTTGTACAAACAGCTTTTTATTGAATGCATATCAATCGATCATCTTGTCAATATAACCTTTTATGTACCGTATTTCTAAGCAAATAAACGATTTTGATTTGATTTACACGTGACATATACCAAAATAGCCTTTTTTACCATTTTTGTCTGTCTGTTTGTTTGTTCCGGCTAATCTCTAAGCCGGCTGGGCCGATTTCGATGGGACTTTCACTGGCAGATAGCTGATGTTATAAAAGTCACGTTGCTGTAAATGTTAAATTATATGTAGCATAGGCATAGAAAAAAACTAAAACGACAATTGTAGAAACTTCCCAAAGTCATATTATCAGAAGCTCGATTATGTGCATTCACTTATGATATTCCATTTTGTCTCAAGGTCTGCCCTAAGACCTCTTTGTAATACGCCGTAAATTACGGTGTATCACGATAAACCAACCTCCTTGCTCCTATCGCTGAAAGCAGGCCTCCACAACTTAAATTACACACACATATGATTATATATTAGCTGTGGCGCTGACTTCTTCTGTTTTCAGATAAGTTATGATAGCTAATGCTCTATTGTAATAGGTCTGGAGCGGAGGTCACGATCAGAAAGACGAAGGGTCGGTCGATCTTCAACGATGGGTTAACGATGTCCAGTGGTCCAGTTGGACAGTGGGGATCGGCCGTCTTGGCGTTCATTGAAGGAGGCCTATGTGTACAATGAAAAGGGTTGATATATTACTATTACTTACCGGTGGTAGGGAAGCGCTGTGCCGCGCTCCCGGCTGCTTTGCTGTGTTTCGGAGAGAAGGGCAAGACAGGCAGTGTAATTACTGGCACCGAGACTTAACATCTTATGTCTCAGGATAGGCAACACATAAATAAGTTGACTGGACTCGTTCCAGGTAAACTAGTTTATGTTCCTGGGCGACGTCGACCACTTACCATCAGGTGGCACGTTTGCCAGTTTGCCTATCCAGCTAACATAAAAAAAATTGAGTACCTAGGTATTACTTAATGCATTAAGTATTCTATTCTACAGGGAACAGGCCGTCTAGTCGATTATTAAAATGATGAATCGTCCTTATTTATATATAGCCTAACCAGAAAAGAAAAACCCTCGCCATTTTGCGGAAAATTTCGGAACTAATTTCTATATGGATTATACTCTGTGTTATTGTATAAAAAATACAGTGGCGACACCAATGCAGGGTTTATATATTTCTGAACAGGTTATACTACAAACTGCTGTCATATTTAACTGAGTCGGGTTGATAGTCATTATTTAAATAGTTTGTTTTTCTGACGTTATAATCTATTTCCTTGCCTTTCGGAAATCGGATCACCGGTGAAGCCGTAATAACAAAATTGCTTTCGAATCCTTACAAATTTGTTTTATTGCAGCCCCAATTTTTTAACTTGAAATGTTTTCTTAAAATAAATTTTAATTAGCGTTGTTTTTTGTTCCAGGTAAGGACGTATATCGGCTAAGTGGACCGACTGGTCTGGTCCGAGAGTAGTTATAATTAATGTATATATTAGCTTCAATACGCGAACAAGGTATATACAGTGGGTGTGGGCTCGACCAGGTAGTGGTCTGGGTTCGATCCTGACCTAGTGGTCTGGGTTCGATCCTGAGCTGTACCTGATCCTGTGTAAATGGGTTAAACATGAGAACATTCCATGAAGGAAAACATCGTGAGGAATCCTCCAGTTCACCATTCTTTTTTTCTTTTCTTTAACGCCGGGAAATGTTCTGAGGCATCCCGGGGGAGTGGGTCTCCCCACGCGGGTATGTGGGACTCGCTGCGCCACGTCAAGGCCTGAACCATGGTGGGGCCCGTACACCACCCTGCTACTAGCATAGATGAGCTATGGCCCAACTCCCTCGCCTAATTTCGATGAGGAGATTTCGTGCCCAGTAATGGTATAAGAGTCGTTTACAATGATAAAACCACACGGGTATGTAATTAACATGCATAGAGAATTATTGGCCATAAAACAAACTATAGGGTTCCGTATCTTCAAACTATGGGACCATAAAATCAATTTATTGTACCCAATAAAAGTTTTCTACGAATATTGATGCGTCGTCAGCAACAACGGTACACAGAGGGAATCGAAAAAGTCTGATGGTGGAGGGGAGGTCGTGTTTAACTAACAACTAATCCAGGTTACAAATGAATCATTGCTGAATAAACTATTGGAGACTAGCGATCCACCCCGGCTTCGTACGGGTAGTAGAACATAATATCATGCCTACTATTTTCATGTCGTGGGATCGTAACAACTTCTCTGGTTATCGACGTGAGAGACGCACTAAATTTTCGCATTTATTTTGTTTCAAAATACACACGTGAACCTTCGTCATTATATAGTATTGGTAAAAAGCGCATAAAAATCAGTTCAGTAGTTTCTGAATTTATCGCGAACAGACAGACAAACTGACTTATAAAACGACTAAGAGATATTTAATTAACATTGGTACACACACTAGGAACGTCATTATTCCAACGACTAATTTTATTTCCATTCGTATCTGAATTGATGAGGATGATGATGATGATGATGATGATGATGATTAAAATAGCCCATGTTCTTTCGGATTCAATCTGATCCTCGGATACCGTGACATAACAGAACTACATTTATAACATTATTTCATATCTCCGTGTAGTCTGTATTTACCACTGATAGGAATAGGCAGTTGTGATAGCGGATAACTGACGCCTCCCCGGGGCGCCCGGCGGCTAGTAGATATCTAGATAGCTTTCTAGCCACTGATGTTATCTGCGCTAGTCGTTTGTATAGCATTGGCTAGTCAGATTAAGGTATTGATGACTATTTTCAAAGTTTTACAAAAATAACTACGTGTAAAGTAAGGATGTAGATTTGAGGCTGTGTTAACTTGGTTTATTTGTAAATATCGTTTACTCACCAGCGAAGAAATATATCATAATAGAGAGGTAATTTAATGTCTGTCAGTTATGATGTATAATCTCTAAAACTAATATCTATAGCCGCTTTTTCACCACGTCAATCTGGTCCCGTAGTAAATTCTCGAAGAACTTGTGTTACGGGTACCAGACAACGGAAATATATTTTATACTGTTATACTATACATATTATATAATTGCGATTTTTATTATATAATACACATCTATATTAATATTATTATAAAGCTGAAGAGTTTGTTTGTTTGTTTGAACGCGCTAATCTCAGGAACTACTGGTCCGATTTGAAAAATTCTTTCAGTGTTAGATAGCCCATTTATCGAGGAAGGCTATAGGCTATATAACATCACGTTGTGACAGGAGTTGAGTAATGCGGGCGAAGCTGCAGGCAACATCTAGTATTTGATACAAATACATGACCCAGGAACACAGAAAACTTAAAAACTCCGGCTTGAGCGCCAACGCGCTAGCCAATACCCAATGAGCCACAGAGTTCGTTAAAACTACTTATCAGTTTAAAATATCTTTCCCTAGTATAAAAATTATCATTCAGTCCGGATACGGCCAAGCTAATAATGATTACAATCATAATTTAAATTATTAAAAGCTTGTTGTTTTTTTTTATGTTAGCTGGTGAAGCAAACTGGCAAACGTGCCACCTGATGGTAAGTGGTCGACGTCGCCCATGAACATAAACCAGTTTACCTGGAACGGGTCCAGGCAACTCATCTATGAGTTGCCTATCCTGAGACATAAGATGTTAAGTCTCGGTGCCAGTAATTACACTGCCTGTCTTGCCCTTCTCTCCGAAACACAGCAAGGCTGTTTGACGGGAGAAACAAGCAAGATGGTGGTACCCATGCAGCCGGGAGCGCGGCACAGCGCTTCCCTCCCATCGGTAAATGTATATTTTGATACCTAAGGTTTTCTCTTGTTGAGCCAAATATCTGGTTTCTAAAAAGAGTTTTAGAAACCAGATAGTTGGGTTGGCGAGGTAGAGACCCAGCTGTAGGCATATGCGTGTAAGGATAACTAACGGCTGATCACAATATCCTATACAAGATGTATTGAAATACAATTATGAAATTTATGTTACGAAACCTAAGTCTAAGATCTGCCGTTAATGTTATGCTAGACATTTACCGATCTGATTTTAACTTCTAATAGAAACGCTTAAGATTCAAAATGGCTTTATTAGATGGAATTTTTAATAGGAATAATCAAATTTAAACTCTAATTCTTGGGTATAAGATTTTAAATATATAGGTATACAAATGAAGCTCGGTCCAGGAAGGATAAACGTTGGGCTTTTACCGAGGATAGTTTTAAGGGTTCTCAGCGAGGCTTATTTTTTGCGTGTCTCTTGTATAATATCAATAATTTTATTACGGGCTGCGGCTTTTTCTTGTTTATAAATTAGATTGGAATTTAATCTAAAGAATAAGTAAGATCTTGAATATGTAAGGTTTTTTATGCAGTGGATTTGGAGCAAGGTGACATTACATTAACTCGGCCCATCGATCATTAACCGGATTTAGTAGTAAGGTGAGCCATACAATTACGAAACTGGTCAGTGATTTGTCACTGATGTAATAGCAATTCAACGAACCAGTGATCTGTATGTACATCATCGTACGATCATCCATCAATAACCATCAGTCGACTAATCAGAGTGTAGAACCGGTGCAGCGTCGCAGCACAAATTTAGGAGAATTAGTTTTCACACAAAACATATGACATCACCGCTCTGTTCCGGTTATATCCTCGATGACTCGACCTGATGATCAAAATCAATGATTGTTTACAATGTAGTATCATGTTCCTATTATGTGACTAGCTGTAGCCCGCAACGTCGCCTGCTTTAACTTGGATCTACAGCCGTCTTCGGATTGATGATGATTATGTTTATAACCTATAATGTAGCATTATCACAGAGAAAGTGTTTTTAAATTAGATGAGTGATTCCCTAGATTTCCTCCTACATATAATAACAACAACCCTTATAAGTTATATGTCCCACTGCTGGGCACGGGTCTCCTCCTCGAAATCACGCGAGGAGAGTATTGGGTCATAGTTCACCGATGCGCTGGTCCAATACGGGTTGGTGAACTTCACACACCTTCAAAGACTTTTAATCACATCAGGCATGCAGGTTTTTTTTATGTTTAAGTTGGATAGGCAAACTGGCAAATGTGCCACCTCATAGTAAGTGGTCGACGTCGCCCATGGACATAAACTAGTTTACCTGGAACGAGCCCAGGCAACTCATCTATGTGTTGCCTATCCTGAGACCTAAGACCTATGTCTCGGTGCCAGTAATTACACTACCTGTCGTGCCCTTCTCTTCGAAACACAGCAAAGCTGTTTCACGGGAGAAACAAGCAAGATGGTGGTACCCATGCAGCCGGGAGCGCGGCACAGCGCTTCCCTCCCACCGGTAATGTAGACTCTACGATTAGTAATGAAGTGATAAACACCCGTCTTATATTAGCTACTTCCTTCACTAAAGAATACGACGATCCAGTACAACTAAAAAGCCCGAAAGGAAGCTCTCAATGGTATGTATGGTATGGATGGTGGTACCCATACGGCTGTATGGGTACCACCATCCATACCATACATACCATTGAGAGCTTCCTTGCGGGCATCTTGCTTGTTCATCTTGGGAGCGCGGCACAGCGCTTCCCTCCCACCGGTACCGGTTTCCTCGCGATGTTTCCTTCACCGGTGAGCAAGTGATGGTCTCATGTTCGGGTGCACGTAGAAATTTTAAAAACCATTTCAAGGCATCACAGGGGTCAGGATCGAACCCAGATCACTCACTCAAGAGGCCTCCCCCCTACGAGAGTCTAGATCGTCGGCGCTCCAACTCACAAATACCTCTCTATTATATTCCGGTAAAAGCGATGAAGTACTTACTTGTATTTCAAAACCTTTGTGTGTTAATTGTTTTGAAGCAGTTCGATTGTGACGTCAAAATCCATTATTACGAGACCAAGTTTATCGAAATTTCCCAACAACATCTAAAAGGGTGTTCGGTGTTATTGTCGAACTTCACTTTTGTTATAAACATACTTTTAACAATGAAAATGTTTTATGAAAGGGTTTTTGAGATTTCACACAATGTCAAATGTAATCGATGTTTATGGGGCAAAACGGGCCCCTTATAGGATCACTTGGTCCGTCCGTCACGTTGTCTGTCTGTTTGACTATCTGTCAGTCTGTCAAACCTAAACACGGTTACTTCTTATTAACATAAATTTAAGGGATTTTATTCAATTTTGGATTTACAAAGTATATCTTATCACATTTAAGAGGAATGGCGGGAAGCATCGGGACGCGCGGTTGTGTTTTTTTGGTTTCCCGTTAATTAATTGTTATTTTGTGTTTTGTCCATTCAGGGTGGTTTACTATAGTGTTTGTTTTAAAAATTTGATCTTTATATATTGTGATTGGTTGGCGAATCTTATGGAGTACCGTTCTGAAGTGGTTTTCTTAGTAGAGCTGTTCTGGCGGTTTTCTATAGTGTTTGTTTTAAAAACTTAATCTGTGTAATATATAATGTGATTGTTTGGCGAATATTGGTGGACTGCCTTGTGTGGATGGAATTGGGAATGATAGTTGATTGATGGGGGCTAGAGGGGCGAAGCCGCGCTCCTTGGGGTTTCCCGCCATTTCTCCGTATTACAGACCGAATATTGTATTTTGTATGGCTAATAGCCTAGTAGCTAATGCCTTTAAATGAAAATAATAATAAATTATCACATTTAATTTGTCACCGGTGTTACTGCAGCAGGCAGAGGCTATCACTGAGAAGAACCGGGAAAAAACATAGTGTCAAAAAACGAATACTATCCTGCTCATATCCTGCTATAGTTTAATTTTGACATTCGTTAGGATATCTATGGAATGTCAAAAGTAAAAGGTTGTGGCGAACGCCTTATACCCAATTTAAAATTTCCAGTATTATTAATCAATGAAATAACCTAAAATATGATTTCAAAAGTAACAATACCCATCGAAGCCTTTATGCACCTGACAATAGATTTCGCTCGACGTTTCGCAACCATGATCAACACGCCCGCATGCGATCGTATCTTGTGACACGATGTTTTAACATTTCCCAAAATGTCACGTTGGACGTGCTGGCAATACCTAACAAAGTATTTGGTAATAATTAATGTAATACTAGGCTCTACCCCGCGGGTGTCATCATCATCATCAGCCTTTATCCGAACACTGATATACAGAGGCCTCCTTCAATGAACGCCATGACCGGTTTACTTACACAAAAATAAATAATTATATTAAACTTGAAAGGCCGGCAACGCACCTGCTAGTCCTCTGGCGGTTGTCTATGGATGTCGCTTATCACTTACACCAGGTATTTTTTTACCGATTTTTTTTTGGTTCCTGAGATTTGCGCGCTCATACATACTCAGCTGTTGATCACCTGCAGTCATAGAGTGACAGGCGCTAACATTATAAATAGCAGGCAACAAAATGATAATAAAGTCTTTTTTATTTTATTTTATGTTAGTTGGATAAGTAAACTGGCAAACGTGCCACCTGATGGTAAGTGGTCGACGTCGCCCATGAACATAAACTAGTTTACCTGGAACGAGCCCAGGCAACTCATGTTGTTCATCCTGAGACATAAGATGTTAAGTCTCGGTGCCAGTAATTACACTGCCTGTCTTGCCCTTCTCTCCGAAACACAGCAAAGCTGTTTGACGGGAGAAACAAGCAAGATGGTGGTACCCATGCAGCCGGGAACGCGGCACAGTGCTTCCCTCCCACCGGTAAATCTAAAGAAATAAATAAAATTTTGACAAAAAACGACTTAAAGTTACTTCCACAAGTATTAAAATGAGAACATCACCGATAAGTCCAGCCAATCAAATATGCAATATTGAGGGTCATTCAAAAACTATCTTCTTTTTTTAATTTACGCCGAGAAATGCTCTGAGGCATACCGCGGTAGAGTGGGGACTCCCCAGGTGGGTATGTGGGACTCGCTGCGCCCGAATGATGGTAAGTGGACGCAGCGCTACCCACTAAAAAGTAAAACCCGGCAAGTGCCGCCAATGTCGCCTTTGGTGAGGTACCTTGATCTTTTAAACAACAGGGCATCACGACGGCTAGTCAGTCCCCATGGGACCGACGCCACCTCCTTTTTGAGTTGTCCCGGACCACAGAACAACCGTTTCCAAACTCGTTTATCGCCTCTTCTTATAAAAGGGGTACAAAGAGCAGCTCCCTCGGCTCAATTTGGTTCGCCCAAGGTGTTGAGTTCATCTTAGGCTACTGAGCCCCACCGCCACGACCATGGTGGGGAATTCAAAAACGACCTGAAGCAATAGCTTTCGAATAAAAATCATAAACATCGATTCACCTAGTCTAGGTCCTAGAAAAAAGTTCTAAACCCATAATAAATACAGCCGAACGAAGTAACTCCTCCTTTTTTGCAGTCGGTTAAAAATTCCGGTATCACACAAATATTACATCCGTGCATAAGAAAGTAGAACATGTCCAAGGATCTGGAACATACATTAATTGTGCAAAAACAGGTCCTTTAAAATTGGACCCCCGAGGTGACCCCGAGCCACGGGCCATAAATACTGGGCGGTTAAAAATAATGGACCCATTAGTTAAAATTTAATATGTTGTATGTATAAACAATATTACTTCATTATGGTTAATCAATGAAGAAGATGGGAAAATCTTATAGATCTAGACTGCTAAAGGGATGGAGGTTTTTAAGCACTAGTAAAAGTTATCTTTAATTATCTACGTCAGCGAGTAGGGAATAACTAAATCCTCGAAAAGGCCACGAATACTAAAGAACAACTGGTGAATGGGAGAAATAAGATGTCGAGAGTGTGTGAATTCAAATGCGTCGTATGTCGGGGCCTTTCAAAGGCTGTAATATAACTCAGAACTAACATTTAACATTTTACAAATTCTATGATAGGTCTAGTTGTTTGTCCGTAGAACCCATGATCAGTCACTGGTGTAGCTTGGACGCTATCGGTACTTTTACTGCGAGGTCCATAATTCCTAAAATTACCCAAACTGGATCTCAATTTCACATATTTCACATAACCTTTGGCCCGAAGGCCGTCTCTAGCAATAGGGTCTCATAGCCCCTGTGTCTAGAAGCCAATTTAATAATAATCAAGGAATTTTTTTTCTTTAACGCCGGGAAATGCTCTGAGGCATCCCGCGGGGGAGTTGGTCTCCCCACGCGGGTATGTGGGACTCGCTGCGCCCGACAGCTGGTAAGTGGACGCAGCTCTACCCACTAAAACCCGGCGAGTGCCACCAATGCCGCCTTCGGTGAGGTGCTCCGGATCTCGTAAACAAACAGGGTACCTCGACGGCTAGTCAGTCCCGCAAGGAACCGACGCCACCTCCACAGAGGGGTTGTCCCGCTCCACAGAACAACCCTTTCCAACGTCGGGACAGTACAAGGGTGAGGTTCCCATACTCGCCCCTTGCCCCCTGCTCTTTTGTCCCCTCTTCTTAAAAGAGGGGTACTAAGAGCACCTCGGCTCAATTAGCTTCGCCCAAGGTGCTGGGCTCACCCTAGGCTACTGAACCCCACCGCCACGACAAGGCCTGAACCATGGTGGGGAAAATCAAGGGTATCGAAACAAAAACAACAATAAACTTCGGTTTATCGTCAAACATCGGCACCCAGTAATCAATATATAACAAACCGGTTATTCCCGGCGCGAATCCGGTTCGGGCCGGTTACGGTAAGCCCGGCTTACGGCGGCCATGTTGGTTCATGACGTCACGGGACGAGATAGGCTTTATTAAGAAATAACAATGTCAAACGCCCGGTTTATGTTATACGACAAATAGGGCACGGCCGATAGTTTGATTGTAAAAAATCTTTATTGGGATAAAGAAACATAGCTTCTGTTTGTTTTTTTCGCTTGGAATTACATTTAAAGTCTTATAAGTAAGATAACATAGGAAAATATACCTGAGGTTGTATGTCTGAGCTGCAAGGCGCCCTTGGGTGTTCAGGGTGCCTTGTCTCGAAGAGTGCCGATGGGCACGTCGGGGTCCGGCGCGGTAGACTACAGTTCCCGCACCAGGCCGACTGAATGATGAGGCGATCACGTTGGGGGTTTTAGTGCGGTGAAAGTCCCACATAACCACCAGGTCACCCCGGGCCCGGTGGTATCTATTAGATTTCCCCAACAGAAAAAAAGTACCTGAGGTTGTTAAATCATAGCGCTCTAACAAATAATAGGTACATTACCCACAGGATGATATAATTAGGATGAAAAGTATTCAGTATTCTAATCCGGGTCATTCTCTGTCTGTGTGCAAAATTTCATGCAAATCCATTCAACGTACTTGTGAATAAGTATACATACACAAATATACTTACAAACATAACAGCTTAGGCACATTGTTTTCTAACAAGGATTTCACTCGTTTACTTAATGTTGAGAGGACTCAACCTTCCACGGTTGCTGTAAAGTATCCGAAACGTCGGGAATGTAAAAGTCATAATGAACTAAAGTTGTTTCTTAATAATCTTAGGCTTTGCATATGAGTCTATAAGTTGTACAAGATACAAGTTTTGCACGCGGCGTCGCCCACGCAACGCTGAGCCAATTAGCGTGGAGTCCATCCGACGGACGGGACTCGCTTTGTCGTCCCACAACCTGTATGGGAGGACTTCTACATGGTTCTAAATATATAACAGAGGTTTATTTGTGTTTTTCTTCAAAATGTCGTATCCGTACTAAGTACCGAAAGTATCACGCGTCAATTATTTTTAGCAAGGATAATATATTTTAATATATGTATACAAGCAGTTGCCCGCAGCTTCGCCCGCGTTAACTTAGATTTACAGCCGTATCCGGATTGATGATGATTATTTATATAGCCTAAATTACTCCCTATAACATCAGCTATATGCCAAGAAAAGTCGGCCCATCCGTTTTTGAGATTAGCCGGAACAAACAAACAGACAGACAAAAATTGTAAAAATGTTATTTTGGTATGTGTACCGTGTATACATCCATATGCATAATTAGTAAAAAGCGGTTATTTTAATATTACAAACAGACACTCCAATTGTATTTATCTGTATAGATTAAGCTGCAGGTTTGCTTGTTTTTTTTAATGCGTCAATCTCCGGACCAAACTTAATAGTTTTGAAGTTACCTCCTACGTTCAAACTCACAAACATTGTCCATTTCATATTCCTTTGACTGGCCTGTTGGTCTAGTGGTTAGTGACCCTGACTGCTAAACCAGAAGGTCGTGGGTTCGAATCCCACCCAGGACAAATATTTGTGTGATGAACATGATCATATTTTGTTCTATGTCTGGGTGTAATTTATCACTAATATTATGTATTTATTTAGAAATATATAAGTATGTATCAGTTGTCTGGTTACCATAAGAACAGGCTCTGCCTAGTTTGGTATCAGATGGCCGTGTGTAAGTTGTCCCAACATATTATTATTATAATTCCAGTATATATTTAAGTTTAAGCCGAAAACACGTTTACCGGCTGATCTAAAGAAAATTTAGGACAAGTGTTGAGGTGAAGGGACCGAAAACGTCAGTAGAAAATTAACCTCTTTACTTTAATCTCTTTACTAGAATTAATCTTTACCGTGAGTTAGATTAATTTAATTTCTTTTTGTCAATTTCAACACAAGCTTATATTTAACGTTATTTTATCGTACCGTCGCTGGTCTCTCTAGTTCTAGACCCTACCGAGTTAGGGTAGCTCTCAGCCTCTTCAGAGACAGCTGAGAGGTCCGGTTTCGATCCTGATCCCCCTGTGATGCCTAGAAATGGGTTTTTCTAAATTTCTATGTGCACCTGAATCGCTTGCTCAACGGTGAAGGAAACTTGGTGAGGAATCCTGCATGCCTGATGAAATTAAAAGTCTTTGAAGGTGTGTGAAGTTCACCCCGCATTGGGCCAGCGCATGGTGAACTAATGGCCCAAAACCCTCCTCGCTTGACCTCCGAGGAGGAGACCCGTGCCCAGCAGTGGGACATATTAATATAAGGATTGATATTATTGACGTAGTGTAATTAATAAAATAATATTTATCAACGGGTCCTTAAAGCATTTAAAGATTCACATGGCGATTGAAACATTGCCGAAATATCGGGACCCCAATAAATTTTTAAACGCGGTAAGCACCCGTAATAATATTATTATAAATATGAATAGTGATCGTGTTAGTTTAAAACAATATATAATATTTATCAACAATTACTCCACGTTAAACTATTCATGTAGCAAGTTCGAAGGCACATATCAAACATACATTTTTTGTTTTCTCCAGCCACAATATTAGGAGAAACTTTCCAAATAACCTTCCTCAATAAACGGGCCATGAACATAATTTTTGAAATCCAACTTATAATACCTGAGATGATACTGTTTACAAACAAACGAACGGAAGTTTTGTTACATTAGTTACATCACATGGATGGTATAGGACGGTCGACGGTCGACTGGTTTTTGTCCGCAGTACCGACAGTTACAGACGAGCCACATATGGTGATGATACTTGCTACTGGTACCACCGCTGCCACTGTCGCGGTGGTCAAGATCATCGGGACCTCGGTATAAGGAAATAATTGTCGTACAGATACGAAGTGTATGTTAAGTATTAACTGAAGTTTAATTAGAATCTACTTAAACTGATTTACATCTTTTTTTAATCGGAACACTTAATTATAAGTTTTTGTATAATTATATTAAACTAGCTGTTGCTCGCAGATTCGCCCGCGTTAACTTAGATTTTCTGCCGTATACGAATTGATGATGCTTATTTTTATAGCCTAAGTTAATCCTTATAACATCAGTTATATGTCAGTGAAAGTTCCATCAAAATCGGCCCAGCCGTTTCGGAGATTAGCCGGAACAAACAGATGTTATCTTTGTATATGTACCGTGTATACATCCATATGCATTTAGTAAAAAGCGGTTATTTTAATATTACAAACAGACACTCCAATTTTATTTATCTGTAGGTATAGATGTCCTAATCCAAGGTATAATCTATCACCATTTCAACTTTCACCCAAATCAGTTCAGCCGTTTTGGCGTGAAAGATCAACAAACATACAAACATACAAACTTTCGACCTTATAATACTAGTGAGATTAATCAATGATAATATAATATTAATATCTTTGTTTACACTGAATATCTTTAACACAGGTTAGGTTTGAAGCCTTTTAGAACCAACCAAACATTTAAAATTTTCATCATGGGAGAAATGCGTCATCCTGCTTGTTTCTTCCGTGAACAGCTTTGGTGTGTTTGGGAGAGAGCAGGACAGACAGAGTAATTAGTAATGACTGGCACCGAGACATACAGTTATCTGTCTACATCCAAGTCGCCTATGCATACTCAGGGCTACCAAATGAATACGTTCAACGACAATTTGATCTCTTACCTTATCTGTCTACATCCAAGTCGCCTATGCATACTCAGGGCTACCAAATGAATACGTTCAACGACAATTTGATCTCTTACCTTATCTGTCTACATCCAAGTCGCCTATGCATACTCAGGGCTACCAAATGAATACGTTCAACGACAATTTGATCTCTTACCTTATCTGTCTACATCCAAGTCGCCTATGCATACTCAGGGCTACCAAATGAATACGTTCAACGACAATTTGATCTCTTACCTTATCTGTCTACATCCAAGTCGCCTATGCATACTCAGGGCTACCAAATGAATACGTTCAACGACAATTTGATCTCTTACCTTATCTATCTACATCCAAGTCGCCTATGCATACTCAGGGCTACCAAATGAATACGTTCAACGACAATTTGATCTCTTACCATTACGTATCTTTTTATTTTACGCCGGTAAATGCTCTAAGGCATCCCGCGGGGGAGTTGGAAGTCCCCCGGCGGGTATGTGGGACTCGCAATGCCCGAAAGATGGTAAGGTTGTCGCAGCTCTACCCACTAAAACCCGGCGAGTGCCACCAATGCCGCCTTTAGTGAGGTGCCCCGGATCTATTGAGGAAACAGGGCACCTCGACGGATAGTCTGTCCCTCAAGGGACCAACATCTTCACAGAGGGGTCGTCCCGCACCACAGAACAACCCCTCCCAACGTCGGGACAGTACAATGGGAGCCCCAAATCCTCGCTCCTTGTCTCCCCTGCTCTTTTGTCCCCTCTCTTTATAAGAGGGGTACAAAGAGCAGCTCTCTCGGCTCAATTCGCTTCGCCCAAGGTGCTGGTTTCACTTTAGGCTACTGAGCCCCACCGCCACGACAAGGCCTGAACTATGGTGGGGACCATTACGTATCTTGTTTTGTCTATTTCTTTACCATCACCTGTACTAATGTTGCCCACGCGTGGGCAAAAAAGTTAATAAATTTGTGACGTTGAGCACTTACGATCGGCTTGAGTTTGCATCTACTATGCAGATCAAATTAACTGGTTGTCCATTCCACTCAACGGTATAAAGTAATAACGAATAAGGTCAGGCGACTGCGCTAGTATCGCACTTCCCTGTATATCTAAGAGTTCCGACCAGGCAGATCGCACACGCGGACAGCTCAATAATTATCGTATAACAGATATTTATTGAACGTGGAGAGGCCGTACATTAGTGGACGGAAAATGCTGATGATGATGACGAAGCATCACATTTTGATCACTTGATATATTATATCATTTTCATAATCATCGTAATAACCCATTTCCTGGCTTTCAATGAACGGCAAGACGGCGGATTGTTTACTCGCAACCAACTATCGGATCGCTCTGCATCTTCTACCGCATCTAACACGGGGAGCATTCTGAGGAATTGTTCGGACTAATACCTGCAGCAGAATCCCACCACCGGACATCGCGTCAAAATTACAAATTCCACCCACATCATCTCGATGTCCTCCTGTCTGTCTGTCCCGATGCATTTCCTCGCACGACAAACATATGGAATCAGCTGCCTCCTACGGTGTTTCCGAACCGATACGACTTAGGGACCTTCAAGCAAAGAGCATACTCATATCTGTAAGGCCGGCAACGCACCTGCTGATCTACTGGTGTAGCGAGTATCTATGGATGTCACTTTTCACTTACTCTTCTATAAAAAAACTATATGTTACCGGCTACGGGGAGATCGACGACACACCTTGAGGCCGACACTTACGAGTAACAAAAAGGTTAGCAATAAAGTTCCATCAGAGGTGAAAATTCTATGTTAATATTATAATTCATAAATAACAAAATATGGAATAAAATAAAGAAATATGGTCTTTGCGCGCACAAAACCTCTGTGGCTCAACGGTTAGCGTGTTGGCGCTCAAGCCGGAGGTAGCGGGTCCGAATCGTGTCAGGGAACAACCCGTAACACAAGTTCTTCGAGAACTTACCACAGGACTAGATTGACGTGGTGTGAAATAGGCAAAATAATATTTAACTAACTCTTTGTTTAAACTTAACATGTGAGTGTTTTTCTATATGCATAGTGGAACCGCACCGTTCCGCATCTCACGGCGACGTTGACGTGGTCAACGTCGCCCATTTTTATTCATTTTTCATTCCCATTCGATCGCGTGTGGTCAGCCTTACCGCAGGTGAGTGACCCCTGATAGTAGTGTGTACATTTAGCACCACGTCATTAGCCTGCCCTTGTACAGTGTACAGCGCGTGCACAGCGATGCTTTGTTCTTATGTACACTGATTGGATAATTTCGTATTGATTATCATAAGGTGTGAGGTTGGCTTTATTGCTCTAGAATGTTGATTAGCTCTAGGTTCTAGCGATTGGCCGTCTTGGCGTTAATTAAAATGTATGTCCTGCAGCGGACGGTGAGTGTTGATGATGATGGTATTGTTATGTATAATAGAGTATAATAGAAAGGAAAGATGTATGGATAAGAAGTGGTAAGTGTTATCTTACACTTAAAACAACATGAACTAAAAGAAGACTGAAGAAAACCAACTGCGGCACTAAATAGGAACACTCAGGATATTTCACCACCGACGTGGACACTAAAACCTCGGTCAATGACCTTTCAAAGACCACAAACAATCCATGACATGTAGTAAGAGGTAGTGCCATGCTGCTTGCAGCCGAATTGGGCTGGCACGACCGGGATGGTACCTCTCGCTCACATAACACCGGCGTTAAGAGACGGCTATGCTGTCGCGTTTCGTGCGGTTTGTGTGTTTCCCGTGGCCCATTGGGGGGGATGGGGAAAAGGAGAGCAACGCATTGGTTGCCTCCTTATGACATTAAAAAATGTGTTAATGTAACGCCCTGACCAAAAGAAGAAGGTATCAGCTACTCCCTTATCCGTCACTAGATCTACAAGATATTATTCTAGAAAAGGCATGGTCCTGGTAACAGACAGACAAGTGTCGGAATAGTTAAGGTATGTATACATATCAGTCGAACAACAATTGCCAAGTCTTCCTAGAACTGGTTCAGATGGCTAAAAAGGCTCGACATGCCTACTACAGCTAGTCTTCTATTAGTGCTGTATACAATATTAACTATATCTCCAACAGTTTAGTCACAGGACGTGATTCATTATATATACGGATCAGCAGTTATGTACATTATCGACGAGGTTAATGACCCCGGCGCCTCTGTACATGCTATCAATAAATTGTACCGTAAAATATGATGAAAATTTTATACCTTTTCATGCTCGCAAGTTTGTTTGCAACTTTATAGGTTCTTTAATAAAAAAACTGCTTATAACACTTCTTGCGAATATATAGCGTCAAATTTAAGAGAAACCGCTGTGTCTTAATATATAAATAGGTTATTTGCGAAGAGGTAGGAATGTAGGTCGTTGGTTATTTGAGACGTAGGTATATCAACAATAAATGACGATAGAAAAAACTAAAACTGATATTTTATCATTTGACGATTTTATCATTACAAAAAACGGCGTCGTATTACCATACAGGGAAACAAATCTAAACAAGTCCCTTCATTGTTAACAAAAGTAAAAGTCCCCAGATCTAGGTCGTCTAGATCTAGATATCTAGTGCCACTGCTCGTGCCAGCCTCTAGTCGCGGGTCACGTTTCGCGCACGTGCCAGGAATGACTACAGGACATGACTAGATGTTCACTGATGTACTCCACAAAACAGTGGTTTTATACAAGACTAGCTGTTGCCCGCAGCTTCGCCCCCGTTAACTAACTCAACTGTTGTTAATCACAGCGTGATGTTATATAGCCTACAGCCTTTCTCGATATATGCGGGCTATCTAGCACTGAAAGAATTTTAACTTAAAGGATAAAACAATTTTAATAGTATTTTTGTGAGTTGAGAGTAAATTGGCAGTTAAACCATATCTGAGTAGATCAACGTTACACATACATACATCAGCTCACCTAATACCCTGGCCTAATACACTGGGATGGACAACATTCGTTATCCATCCCAGACGTAGGATGACATAAGAGGCGGCAGCAAGGTGGTAAGAAAAAAAACCTCCTAAATATTTTGCGTGTCACCGAAGATAAAAATCGGGTTATCATAAAGGAAATTTGTTTAATATATCTTTTGTATCTAAATTCGACTGGCCGTTCCAGAGATGAGCGTGTTTAAACAAACTTACTCTCCAGCACTATTGTATAAATATAGAAGTATTTTTGTCTGTCTACTGTCGCTTTATCGGGTTTCAAATCACAAAAAAGTTTACACTCCAAATAATATGAAAAACCATTTGACCCTCGCGTTACATAGATAGAAATAATATTTTCTCGTGGCGAAATTCTTGTATTTTATGCGGCTTATCAGAACCCTGAGGACATTGGGGAGGAAAACTCCCTCGGAGGAATGTCTGCCCGAAACTGTAATGTCGCGCTCCGACGGTCCCGCCGGAAATTTGACTGGCCAGCTTATCTTTTGTATTCTCATTTTTTGCGAAGGTCAGTGGCGCGCAACGCCATCTGTTATCGAGTAGTGGTTTTAGATATTTTTCTTCCTTTTTCATATGGTTTTAGTGACTCGTTTTCTTGTGTCTGTGTGGGTGAATTATGTTTTGTTAGTAAGTTCTCGATGAGCTTGACTTGTTTGGACTATAGGGCAGTGGATGGCATTGCACGATCTGTAGAAAATAATAATAGGATGTATTTTAAGAAAAAGAAGATTATATTTTGTGGTTTAACTAACCGGTTTGGTTTTAGTAAGAGGTTGTGGCACCACCGGGGTGGTTGGTACCACTCGCTCAAATAACACCAGCGTCAAGTGACAATTACTATGCTGTCGCGTTTCTTGCGGTTTGTGTGTTGCCGGTAGGGGGATAGGGAAAAGGAGGACAAAGCATCTGCATAACTTTTGATTGTGCGGATGTCTATGGGCGTCGGTAGTCACCAAAAGGCTCCGATTGCTCGGTTGCCTCCTTATGACATAAAAAAAATATTATCGAAAGAAGGGCATTGAATTGTGTTAAGATTTACTTATCCCAGTGAGATAAGTAAAGTGACACTGACACCTGATGGTAAGTGGCCAGTAGCATGGAACAGTCAGGTGAAGAGATGACAAGGTAGCAGCTGATGATTATCACTAGTGGTTCCACTAACGAGGTCTAACTTTCCATGGATGTATATAGATGAGGTCCTGGTCGTGACGTCCGTGGGTCCGTATCGGAGTCGTGGATCTTGTTGGACCCGCTATAAACCATATCACCACATTCCACGATGGAACACTTCCTCGAATATAGGCGAGGAGACCATTGACTAGCGTGATTAAAACGGCTTAATTACAATGCGAGCGTCACACTTCCTCGAAATTAGGTGATTAGAGGCATTGATCTGCTAGTTTGATGTAACTATGCTAGATATAACACACAATAGTGTAAGTTGACTCCTAAGCACTTCCTCGAAATTAGACGAGGATACCAACATAATAATATATCAGTTTACGTTTGTAGAGCTGACGCGAGGTTGACGTGAGTTGATAAATCATTTGTACCAATATCACTACCAGATGGATTGGAAAAAATCTTCTTATAAAAAAAATCACTAAGCTCACATATAGTTTATTTTTGGGTCGGTAAAATCTTACTGAATAGCTAGTCCTACTGATATTAAAAACGCAAAAGTTTGTAAGAATGTATGGATGTTTGTTACTCTTTATATCAGAATAACATGTAGGCTATAATTTATCCCTGTACTCCAACGCGAATAGAAAGAACTCGGGTGAAATAGAGGGACCCTGCTAGTTAATTATATGGTAACTTCTGTCCACATAGACAGAGAAGATGGCAGAGTCTAGTGCTTCCATATAGCCGTGATGTAGTCGAGGGTGCTATGAGCTAGGTAATTAATACAGCGAAATTTGAGCCTCAGGACAAGGTAAGGCCTTGTACGAAGACCTAACCTTGGCATAAGGACCTGGAAACTGATACGTTGGACGTCTAGCCCTTCAAGACCATAATATACTAATATAATGAAGCTAAAGAATTTGTTTGTTTGAAAGTGAATCTCGGGGGGTTTTTCATAGCCCAATTAATATCTTACTCTACGTAACTCTCATCGAGATGATATTGATACATTGTGACATTTTCTGCTAGTAACATTACTAATTGTGGATCAATATATTTTAGGGCCTTATATATTGTATATATATAAGGTCCTAAAACATATTGATCCGTCGTACTTAGTAAATTTTTGTCAAGGCTTCAATCGAAAGTACATATACCTATTTTTTCCTTTAACGCCGGGAAATGCTCTGAGACATCCCGCGGGGGTGTGGGTCTCCCCAGGCGGGTATATGGGACTCACTGCGCCCGAAAGCTGGTAAGTGGACGCAGCTCTACCCACTAAAACCCGGCGAGTGCCGCCTTTGGTGAGGTGCCCCGGATCTAATTAACAAACAGGGCACCTCCACGGAGGGGTTGTTCTGTGGTGCGGGACAACCCCTCCCAACGTCGGGATAGTACAATGAGGTGAGGTTCACATCCTCGCCCCTTGCCCCTTGCTCTTTTGCCCCTTTTCTTATAAGAGGGGTACAACGAGCTCCCTCGGCTTAATTAGCTTCGCCCAAGGTGCCGTGCTCACCCTAAGCTACTGAGCCCCACCGCCACGACAAGGCCTGAATCATGGTGGGGATGGAAAGTAAAGCTGCCTAGGCCCATTAAAAATATCAAAATAACTACTAGGTGGCCATGATGTGACTTCTAACATATTTTTATTTATTGCAGCGCGTCCGCGCGTTTACCACGTCCCTGGACGAGTTGGCGTCCCGAGTCCAGACCGCAGAAGCAGCCAGAGCCTCATGGAGGGCACCCGGCGACGCCAGGGACGCAAGGGCCCAATTGGACGCAGTCTCTCGCGCCAGGGCCCAGCTCCCGCCCCTCAAGCGGCTGGTGGATGAGCTGAGGGGCCAGGCGCAGGCGATGGCCAGAGACAACATCCAAATGCCTGAACACTTGCTGGGACGACTTGAGGACCTGAATACCAGGTGAGACTCTTTGATCAAAGGTAAAGTTGAGGAAAAATGTAAGTCTGATAGGATTTAAAATTAAGTCTTTGAATGTGTGCGTTGGGACACCATATAAATATAAAGCAAGGGTAGTTTTAGAGAGTTCGTATCGCACGTAGCCTTGTGAAGAAACAATCATATTCTACTGCAGACAAATGGCCTTCGTGGGACTCATCGTTCTGTGACAACCGAGTCGAGTGCAATGACAAATCAAATCATTTTTTTAAATTCAAAATAGTACAAACAGAGTATCTTTTTGAACGCCAATTGAATATACCACCGACAACTTCTACACTTATACACCACCAACGCTATGAACAAGGTTGATTACGTAATCTTTTACTTTATACAGTGCAAGGATATTCGTTGTGGGATAAAAGAGAGGAACGTTGACCTAGTATTTGTTATCTCTAGAAAGATGAACTAGGTCTAGCGGACGAATATCCATTGTACAGGAAAAGTTGTCCTTTGACCTCCTGTTTAATAAAACTCTCCGCGAACGGCTGTTCAAGTCCTCATCTAGATTCTAGAGTACCATCTAGTATGTTGAAGGTAATAAATGACATCCGTACTCCAGGGTATCAGGCCTGAGCGCTGGTGGCGAGGAGCGGGCGCGACAACTGGCGGGCGTGGCCCGGGACGGCGGGGCGGGCGCCGCCCAGGGCTTCCTGGCGGGTTCCGTGCGGCCTCCCTGGGAGAGGGCTGTCACACCCGCCAATGTACCTTATTATATAAAGTGAGTATAATTACAAAGCTTTAAAAAACCCCAACGCAATAACAAGATATTACGTACCAACCACTGCTACTTAAGAGCAACTTTCAAATAAAAAAATAATCGTGCCCAATACATTACCTAATAAGTTGTTAAAGGCTCTTATGAGGTGTCAAAATGTATAAAAGTGTGTACCATTCTATACGACCCTTGGTACCTTACCACAAGACTTCCAGGTTTTGTCTATCGTTTGGATCCAAAGATTTTGGCAACAAACTTCGACACTTCATGCGACATCTATAATTTCTAGAACTTCCAGTTTGATTTAATATCCTTTGCAGCCACGAGCTGGAGACGACCCACTGGGACCACCCCAAGATGATCGAGCTGATGAACTCGCTGGCCGACCTCAACGAGGTGCGCTTCTCCGCCTACCGGACCGCGCTCAAACTGAGGACGGTGCAGAAGGCCCTTTGCAGTAAGTACAGCAAAATTATTTTGTTTCTACCGGCCTTCAGGTTTCGGAGCGTAGGAGAAGCAAGATGTACCACCCCGGTCGTGCCGGCCCAATTCGGCTGCAAAGCAGCATGGCACTACCTCTTACTTCAATCCAAGCAACTCTTAAACTAAGACGTCAAGTCTCGCCAGTAATTACACTGCCTGCCCCTTCTCTCCGAAACACAGTACAGCTGTTAGAGAAGCAGGATGGTGGTACCCAATTAGACGGGAGCGCGGCACAGCTCAACCCTCCCGATACTAAATGAGATATGGCACCTCAGGCTTAAGACTGCGGCCTCACTACTGGAACGTATAAGGATCACTTACTCAATGTCCTTAATCTATCTTCTACTTCCAGTGCACATGCTGCAACTACCGGCGGCGCTAGAGGCCTTCGACTCGCATGGTCTTCGAGCGCAGAACGACCGCCTCATAGACATCCCCGATATGATCACCGTGCTCACGTCGCTGTACGAGGTGAGCCCATATAGATACAACCAGCCCTAGTGCACCATTAAAACCTGGCGAGTGCCACCAATGCCGCATTTGGCGCATTGCCCCGGATCTATTGAGCATCAGAGCACTTCGCGGCTAATCAGTGCCCCAAGAGACCGACGCCACCTCCACAGAGGGCTTGTCCCGCACCACAGAACAACCCCTCCCAACGTCAGGACAGTGCAATAGGCTGAGTCCCATCCTCGCACCTTGTTCCCCTTTGCTCTTTTGTTCCCTCTTCTCATAAGAGTACAAAGAGCAGCTGCCTCGGTTCAACCTTGTCAGGCTTGAATCATGATGATGATAGCAGATGTTGGAACTTACGTAGATGGCAGCGCGTTTCTCTCACCGATAAAAAAACACAAATTCTATATTCAGAAGACCTAAGCTGTTAGATCATATCTTGTAAACCAATTGAAACTCGTGTTTGTAATTCTAGGTGATAGCAGCGGAGAACCCTAGCCTGGTGAACGTGCCATTATGCCTGGACCTCTCTATCAACTGGCTGCTGAACGTGTACGACAGCCAACGCACCGGCCAGATCCGGGTTCTCAGCTTCAAGGTCGGCCTGGTGCTGCTCTGCAAGGGCCACCTCGAGGAGAAGTATAGGTGAGTCCACGTGATAATAGCTGTCTTTACCTATGAAATTGCCGTTCTGTAGTATTGGCCATTTCAAATCAAAATAATTTTTGTTTGGCTAAGAAATCTAATTTCAAATTAATTTTATTTTAAAACATGGAATTCTTTTCCCAAAAGTAGTCATTTGTTTATTGATTAGTGTTACATTTTCATCGCATTTCAATCTTTTTCGTCATCATGGATACGTTAAAAATTTGAGTAATTATGGAATATGAGTACCGTCGTGGCAGCAACGCGGCACAAGCGACATGCAACATCAACGACGTTTACGGAGCTAACACTACAAACCAACGCACCACCTGTTATTGGTTTGCTCGCTTCCGTTCTGGAAATTTCGACTTGAAAAATGAACCTCGCGGTCGTCCGAAGACTTTGGTCGACAATGACGAATTAAAGGCGATTGTGGAAGCTGATGTTACACAACCTACGGCTGAATTAGCAGCTTTCGACGTTAGCGTCAAAACAATATTGGTCCATTTGCGTCAAATTGGCAAGGTAAAAAAGCTTGACAAATGGGTGCCCCACGAACCCAATGATCGCCAGCGCGAAGTACGCGTCGAGACGTGCCTTGCACTGCTCAACTGACACACAAATGAAGGAATTTTGAACCGTATTGAAAAAATGGATTCTGTTTGATAACCGCAAGCGCTCAGCAAGTTGGTTGGATCCTGGTTCAGCATCTAAACAATGCCCTAAACGAAAACTGACCCCTAAAAAAATGATGGTCACTGTTTGGTGGTCTAGCGCCGGTGTGATTCATCACAGCTTCTTACCAAAGGGTTACATTACTGCAGATGTGTACTGTGAAGAACTGAACACAATGATGGAGAAGCTGGCACATCTCCAACCAGCATTGGTCAATCGCTCGTCTCCGCTGCTCCTACACGACAACGGGCGACCTCATACTGCACAGCAGACGGTCTCCAAGTTGCAATAACTGGGGTTGGAAGCTCTCCGTCATCCGCCCTACTCACCAGACCTTGCGCCTACAGACTACTACTTTTTCCAGAATTTACCCGAGAGGCAGTACAAAATGCCTTTGAAGAATTTGTTGCCTCCCGTCCAGCTGATTTCTTTAAGAAGGTCATCAATAAACTGCCACTGCGTTGGCAAAGATGCATTGATTGCATGGGTGATTACTTCGATTAATACAAATACATGAAAAAAAATCGTTTAAATTTTTTCATACAAAACGGCAATTTCATAGGTTAAGACCTAATATAAATCCAAATAATATTTTTTTAATGTAGTATGTGAGTACACTAAGTTTAAGTTGATTGAATGTCAATTATAACTCACGCTGGTTCTAAATCGAGACCTCTGAAACGGCGAAACAAACTCAATGATAGATTTTACATTTTTATACCTCCCTGATGCCCCATTTATTAAGATACTAGTATCTTCGGCCAGTTCATCTCAATTACTGACACTTTAGTCCATGCTCTCATTACTTTCGGCAATTATGACGTGTCAAAAGGGTGTTAAGGAATTTTATGAGTACTATTCTTATCAAAATAATATCTTCCAGATACCTGTTCCGGCTCATCGCCGACCCGTCCTGCCGAGCTGACCAGAGGAAGCTGGGGCTGCTGCTGCACGACTGTATACAGGTCAGTGGTAGTTGCATTAGTTATATTAGTAGCGATACTTGAGAAAATTGTAAAATATGATTCCACCGTATTAAAAATGTCTTATATCCTATGGTTTTGATATACCTGTGTCTTTTTTATGTTTCAACTTTAAAAGTTCTTCTCCAATCCTTAAATATTAGGTGCCACGACAATTGGGTGAGGTGGCAGCCTTCGGAGGGTCCAACATAGAGCCTTCCGTGAGAAGCTGCTTCGAGCAGGCCTCCGCCGCCACCAAAGAGGGCAGCAAGGGGAACACGCTGGACAGGAAGACTGGTGAGTTACTACCATTGATGTTCTTTGGCTGAACCGTACCTGATGATAATAATACTAGTATACCATTATTCAGAGTACTATCAGGAGGATACACAGACCGCACCTGGCCACTGATGGAAATAGAGCCTTTTTAATAATAATAATAATATCTATGGACGCTTGTGTGGACGAAGAACTTGTGTTACGGGTACCAGACAACGGAAATATATTTACTACTTTTATACTATACATATATTTAAGATTTTTATTATATAATACACATATTTAATACACATCCATGACCCAGGAACACAGAAAATATTTTTGTTCCCTAGCGGGATTCGAACCCGCTTGAGCGCCAACGCGCTTACCACGTTGCCACAGAGGTCTTTTTAATGATTTCAAGTTCGCTATTTCCACTTGTATCGAAGAGAAAGGAGATCGTCATGTCGAATAGTTGGTCCGACAACTCTACATCTTCATGAGCGTGGCCATCACTCTACAATAGCCCACTAGCCAATAGTGTTTCGAGATATTTTGTGACCCAACGTCACTGTAACGTCGTTATCCTTCAATTCATTATTAATTTCAAATATATTGTTATATATTCACTGTCCAGTAATGGTGACACAAATTCTATGACCATGAACCATTTAAGACCATGTCATAAAACATGATATTTTAATCTCCACATCTTTTCCAGTTGGGGACAAAGAAAAAGAGAAAGAGAAGGAGGAGATCGTAGAGCGAGACGCAGACGGACAGCTGCAGCTGATCGAGGCGTTCCACTTCCTGCAGTGGCTGCAGCGGGAGCCCCAGTCCATGGTGTGGCTGCCGGTGTTACACCGCCTGGCCGCCGCCGAGCCGGCGCGCCACCAGGCCAAGTGCAACATCTGCAAGGACTACCCCATCGTCGGCTTCAGGTCAGGATCCAAAATTAAATGATCTCTATTTCGTAGGTAACACACTTGTAACGCTTGAAACACATCAAATAAAAAAGGCCAATGAAAATTATGTTAAATGCGACAAACCCTCATTGGTAAGACAATTAACTTCTTAAAATTTTTAATCCCCATCATTTTGATAAAAGACACCACACAAGTTTTTTTCTCGTTTTACTTAATTTTGCAAACGAGTTTTTTTACTGACATAAATGCTGCGCACGATATGTCGGCATTGTTTTAAACTGTCTTGTCAGCGCCTTGTTCAAGAGACTTCATAGTTTTGTATATAGAAGATGTTTTAAATTGCAGGTACCGCTGCTTGAAGTGCTTCAACTTCGACATGTGTCAGAAGTGCTTCTTCAACGGACGCAAGGCCAAGAACCATAAACTGACGCATCCCATGCAGGAGTACTGCACCGCTGTGAGTTTATATAATATGTTATATAGTACGTACAGACGAATGACTTGAATGGAAATAAGGTAAGAAATGCAGATTTTAATGAAAAAAATAATTGATAAATTCATAGCGGACTTCTAACACTTGAAAAATACAAAAGCTGGTTCCTTACTACCACCACAAACAATATAAAACACGTTTTTTTAATAGACTCGCCATATAATAGAAAATTTATTTTTATAATTTCTTACTATTATATTATATAAAAAGTAGCCCTGTTACAGACGGACAAAATACATTCACATACATTTGGTACGGAACTACGAGAGTATTCCAACTACCTTCAACTGGCCAGGTAAACGCGCACCCTTGTATTAACGCTCATTCCTCCCGCAGACGACGTCGGGAGAGGACGTGCGAGACTTCACTCGCGCGCTCCGCAACAAGTTCAAGTCGGCGCGCTACTTCAAGAAGCACCCGCGGGTGGGCTACCTGCCCGTGCAGACCGTGCTGGAAGGTAAGACTCATCATAAGATCATTAGTAGTCCAGGTAATAGCCACAGGCAGGCGTGTCCAAAACTATACAATTGGACCAAACTGTACACAGTTGAGGTGCAGGAGCTTAGGATATCATCAACAATTATTATTTAGCTAAACAGGGATAGCAGAATGAGGACTGAATAGAGTCCCGATTAGTTCAAGTTGACATCGACCGTTAGCTGACCATCAAAATGATTTTTTTTTATATTTCTACACTTGCTTGACTTCGACAAATTCCCCTTTTCTGTGTGTAGCTACTACGGCTACTACCCTTAGTTCAAAAGAAATACCACGTGCACAGCAGTTTGAAACCTATAAGGAATTGATTTGCAGTAAATGTGAGGCTACCAGCTACCTCTATATACCTACTAGAACCATTTTTTGCAACCTTTAAGTATGTCAAAACTTCACTAAGCATCCTAATACGTGTATCGCAGGAGACGCGTTGGAGTCCCCGGCGCCGTCGCCGCAGCACGCACCGGGCGCGGGCGCTGACGACATGCACTCGCGCCTCGAACTGTACGCCACGCGCCTAGCCCAAGTGGAGCTGGGGGCCCGAGCCGCTGACACTCCCGACAGGTATACCAACTACACAGGGAAATACCCACCAACCGATAGTACCCAGCATCTGACGGGTATACTCACTTCACACCTCACACACAGGAGGACCCTACTACATATAAGGTCGGCACCTGCGAACCGTCCGGTGTGGCGGGTGTGAGTTATCATTTACCAGATGAACTGCTTGACCGTTTGCCACCTCTTCTATATGACATATACCGTACTAAGTCAATAGTACAGACAAGGACAAATTCTTCTCATTATTCAACCTATCGGTAATACCAGCCCAAATAATAAGAAATGCACACCCTTTAGCTTTCTTCATCTTCAGATATGCAGACAAGTTCCCTAGAAGTTATTTATACTCCACTGTTTTGGCCTTAAAATCTCTCCGTATGTAGGTATAGTGTAAACTTTGAGAAACTCTTTTCATAGGTACCACTGATACTCCAAAATCCTTATATAAATCACCTACACAGAAATCATGGAACGTCTTTTGTTATTCATGTGTTCAAGATGTGCCATACCAAATCTTGTACTAAAACCACGTTTCCTTCCAGTGACGAGGAGCACGCCATCGTTATGCTAATACCCATATAACCGTACCGAATGTTGTATTAAGCCGATGATTCCTTGTCTTCCAGCGACGAGGAGCACGCGCTGATAGCGGCGTACTGCGCGTCGCTGAACGGGGGTGAGGCGGACGCTCCGCGCTCGCCCGTGCACGTGGTCTCCGGCATCCACCGGGAACAGAGACACGAGCTGGAGCTCATGATACGGTATGGACCCTAATCCGATGTCCTCAGGACAAAGTAAAGAGTTAGTTTGTTGATTACGGTCAGTAGCCCACAGGATCCTTTGTGTGAAGGGATAGAGAGGAGGCCCTAAGGAGACCTAAGCACTCTAAACTTTTCGCTAAAATCTAAAGACATTTAACTATAGAGCAATCATTATTGAATTCAGACGTCAAAGACCTGTGGACTTAAAACAAAAAAAGGGAGTAGCAGCGATGCGGACGTCGTTTTAACTTCATCATCATCATCTCTTATCCGTCCACTGCTGGACATAGACCTCCACAATAAACTCCAAGACTCGCTACATGCATGCAACTCGGACCGGCCACCGCATGTAGATCGCCTTCCGACCTGATTAATGGCCGAAACGCGGCCTCCACTTTTGAACCTTATTGGCCCATCGGTTATCCGTTCTAACTTATCATTTTTATATTATGTATAAAGTCAGCATATGAAATAGATAATGTCGAGTCCAAACAGAGTCTTCAGCTGTTAAGCTTATAGTGGCTTATACCCTAACCCTCACACGGAGTATCAACAAATCACATTCGCACCAAGCCCAACACTTGGTTTTTATTCGAATCTACACGTACTATTTCAGGGAATTGGAGGAAGAAAACGCCAGTCTTCAGGCGGAGTACGAGCGACTCAAGGCCAAACAGACCCCGGGATCCACGCCGGAGGACCAGCACTTCATTAACGAGAACAGGAACGCCCCGGTCGACCAGGTTTGTTATAGCACCTCATTTGGTTCTCAATAGAGTTAAGTCGCATTACTTTTATGCTAGTTAGTATTGGACGGGTCACCTGCAGTGGTCAGCGGCGACAATGACCACAACCGAGTTTACCGAAACAAGGGTTTCTTTCTGAAGAATGTTTGACGGGGTAAACAGTGGGTTGATGATCCCCATACCCGGGTGCGTGCCATAGAGCCTCTCACCGGTAAAATTAACCGCCTATTACGACGGTCCAAAATCCAATGTTCAGTCAAGTCCTGCAACATAATGTTCTGGATCCTAATGCTCCTAATTTTCGGTTTCAGGATATGATGGCTGAGGCGCGCCTGCTGCGACAGCACAAGGGGCGGCTGGAAGCGCGCATGCAGATCCTCGAGGAGCACAACCGACAGCTGGAGGCCCAACTGCAGCGCCTGCGCAGCCTGCTCGATGAGGTGAGAGCAGGGTTACGGTGTAGGGAGTGTCTGACTGAGACGGAGCTGGACGAGTGGAGAGGAGTGGTCCGTGAATTAGCCAAGTGCACGAAATCTCCACTCCGCATCAGCGAAAACGGTGTTTGCCAATTCACGGTTCGCTCTTCTCCACCCTGCCCTCCTCTGCGTCAGTGGAAATCACCTGTTGAAATACTTCGAGCAGGCCCCAACCTCGATATGATCTCCCCATGTACTTCTAGCAGAACCTAACCTTGTACTATTCTTTCCAGCCGGCGCAGGGCTCGCCGCCCGCGCGCACGGGCACGCTGCAGACTCGCTCTGTGACGGCCTCGCAGCTGGCCACCGACTCTCCCGCCAAGATGCACAACGGCCTCTACCACGACGCGCACACCAGTGAGTACCGCCCACCATCTACCATTCCCCTGACCGACGAAGATACTCGAGACATGTAGGAATAGTACGCGACTGCTTGCGTAATTACCCTAAGATACCAACCACGGTTGAGGGTAGATTTTTAATAACTTCCTACAAAATATAATAGGTATAAAGAAATAGACACGATTGTTTTGTTTAAAAAATTCAAGGAACACTCATCGTTAAATAGCGCTATCACTATACTAATAGTATTTTAGTCTAATACTGTTCGAAACAATGGAGTTTCAAATATCTATCGCTAAATAGCCCTGTTAGTTATATTATCCAAATATAATAAGCTATAATAAAAATGTCATTTTATAAAATAAAAATAATAATAAAAAAAAACGAGCAAAGCTCGGTCATCCAGGTACTTATTTTTATGCTGAATCAAAACTGTAATTGTCAGTTTATTTTACCTAATTATTACTCGAAATGCTACAATGGTCATCGAATATAAGTTATAGAGGACACGATAGGACCAAATACATAGCTAATTTCTCATTAACGCAACGGCATCTACCACCGAGATGTAAGGCTAGCCTGTCCATATTTAACGGTACATACCATTACGGCAGTGGTATCTACCACCGTACCAATAGTCTGTCATGTATCTGACGTATGTGTGTCGACAAGATGGCGGGCGCGGCGAGAGAGAGCGCGAGCTGGAGCGCCCCCCGCCGCCGCCGCACGCCGTCCACTCGCTCATGCACTGCGCAGGTCAGCCCGACGTCACACACGCCCCGCCTTCTCGCACCCGCACCCCGCCCCTCGCCCGACCTAGTGAGACCGTGTGTCGATATCGATAGTACGATTGTGGTAGTAATATCAATACTAGTTCCTTTTTAGATATTTAAATAGTATGTTTGCAATTATACGTCTGTCTAGCACAAGTGTACATAATAAAATCAAAAAAAAAATACTCATTATTGTTACATATCCTATTGAACTTCAATTGATACCTCCGGTTTCAAAGTGAACCCACTGAGAAGATCAGACATAATAAACTCAGTGGAACTAACGTTCCGTTTCACTTTCCACGAACATCCCGTTTCATGTTCCTACATCCCTTACCAGTTTACCTACCGCTCTTTCCTTTAGGTTTCCCCTACCCAAGCGGGGCAGTCGTGACGATGTGTAGATGCAGTGTTTTGGTTATCGCTTCTACGACAATATTCTTTGCAGATTTTGTTATTTGACCTTATTTTTTACTTGTTGTTCCATAAGACATGTTTTTGCATGTGCATGAGTGTTGTTGATGTTTTGTACAGGTTATTATTGACATATTTTTATTAGTCTTTTTTAACTTCGTGAGAATCTTCATTAATAATTTATAATATTTCATGCTAACAGGACGTGTACCTTGAGGTAATATTAATTAAACAATTGTTTTATTACTTGCTCATTAGTAAAATGAGAATAGATACAAGTGAACAAGCAATTGTGAATAAACTTACTTGATGAGATTAAATATTTCAGGGCGTATAAAATTCGTCAAGGAATATTGGGCAGAATAAATAAACTATGGCCTAAAATCCTCCTCGCCTGATTCCTAGGAAACCCTTTTTTTATAACGGGTATGTGGGACTCGCTGCGCCCGAAAGCTGGTAATTGAACGCAGGCGAGGTGCCCCGGATCTGTTGAGCGAACAGGGCACCTCGACGGCTAGTCAGTCCCTCAGGGGACCAACACCACCTCCAGAGAGGTTGCACCGCACCACAGAACAACCACTCCCAACGTCGGAACAGTACAATGGGACCCCCGTCTTCGCCCCTTGCCCCCTCGGCTCAATTCGCTTCGCCCAAGGTGCTGGGCTCACCCTAGGCTACTGAGACTCACCGCCACGACAAGGCCTGATACATGGTGGGTTTCCTAGGAAACCCTTGCCCAACAAAGACCTATTAGGATTTGTATTTAAACATACTGTAATAGTAAATGATGTACTAAATAAAAGCCTTTAATTTCAGACGACCTGGGCAAAGCCGTCGAAGAGTTAGTATCGGTAATGACGGAGGAGCAGCACAGCACAGCTCCTCCGCAGTACACCAACGGCAAACCCACGGAGCTCCCGGACAAGTAGACGACACGCTTGGTGCTGTACGCCGGTCTTTTGCCAGTCTACGGCCTCCCCTCGCTCTGGCAACATTGTTCATAACTGACCAAAGATAATTATACCGTTCGTAGAATATAACACGCAGTCATCAGTCGTGACTATTTCTTACTAATTTTCGACTCCTCACTAACACAAGTACTTTCTCTATCTATACGATAGCTTACTAACCTCGAACCGAGCTTACTAACTATTCTTGGCGCTTACAAGGTCACGGGAAAATGATCCTCATGATCGGAGCCACGGGACGGTCAGCTCGCGCGCTGACCGCCGATGATAGCTCAGGTTCGCAGACGATAGTCGTATGCAACGCTTATTGTATAGATAAGGGCCCGCCGTTGTTGCAGTACGCATCGTGAGTCCCTCGGAACAATGCCGTCAGAGCATCAACGAAAAAGACAATTTAATAAGCATTTATATTAATATATCTATTGTCGATAGACATGTTATATTTAAAGTACATATCTATTAGTGAAAAACCTCCATGCTATCATATCTTGTAAATTTTCCATATCATATGCTATGTATAAACAGGCGCGTGTATAAAATGTCACGTAAAACGGAACGCGGGTCCGTTTTAAGGCTTGAGACGAGCTTTAAGGATCAATGGAGCTTTAATACGCCACCTGCGGTGAAGGATGAGTCGAGCCTATGTTTTAGTGGAAAATATTGTTATTAGAGACATCGATCATTCAACGTTCCATCACTAGTCGCTTATCTCTGTCCCTCGCATTACAAATGTTGTTGTCTCTCTCTAATATAATAACTATACAAACTATGTTTTATCTGTTTTAGTAATACGTGGGAAAGAGATGCGCTTAGCGAAACAAATGATCGACGTTTCAGTTTTAGATGAACCCGTTTCCAACGTATGCCACGAGATGGCGGTAGTTAAAGAATTCGTTAAACGGTTTTGCAGTAGTGATTAGTCGTAGAATATTATTGAGCATGTTAATTATGTGCATAATTGTGTATGTTACATATATCGAGTTATCAAAAGTGTATCGTTAGATCATAATCCGACTTCCGCGTTAGTCACTTCTGTCTCGGAGGTCGGGTCGTAGCTCTTCTAGACCTAAAGTGTAACCTAAATTTTTCACAGAGGCCACCTCTCTTCCTAGCTGTACTGGGGCATCCGTCTCGGACATTTTGTAACGTCTAATTGTAAGATGACGCCTACCTTTTTAGATAAGATATATTGGAGAGACTTTTATACGAATGTTATGCTGTTGACGCTAACTTACTGTAAGTACTTCCAGTAACCATATCAAGTTAGTATTGTTTTGTACGGACGTCTCATTAATTGTTATGTAATGTCGACGAATATTCTTTGTGTCGAGTTTGTTTTGACATCACATAATTTTTTAACTGGCAATATTATGTAAAAGTTCCGTTTCACGACGGTTATTTTAGTTTTTAATTCGGGTAATATAGATTTAAGAGATACGAAAAGCACAATTAATCATTACTTAATAAAAAATATATGAAATCTACACTAATATATTGTTAATAATTTTATTATTGTTTTAACATTTAGGGTGAGTTTGTTTTATTCTTTTATTTTGGAAACATTGGCGATCGTTACGGCAACTACTTCAGCATTTATTTGTATATTTTACTTGTTTATCATGTTTATCATGTTTTAGACGTGAAATCCAAATAAACATTCTACATAGTACGATTTTTATTTATTTGAACCCTGAACATTTGTCAATATTTTAGAGTATACATAATATGTAGAGCGCGTCACTAAGTATGAACTGTAAGCACAGGTATGAACATAGACAAAAACATTGTCATTTTTAAAATGGTGAAATATAAGGTGCCAATTTGTAAGAATGATTCCTGGAAGCAAAATAAAAGAAAGCAATAACATTTCTGTTTTGGCGTTTATTGAGGTGTGCTTATTATATATATATTATATATATAATATATATAATATTATTCGTGGGGAAACATAATATGAATAACAATGGTGTGGACTATACCTACACTGGCTTGCAATTCAAGAACATGATTTACAAAATAAACAGTACGCTGAAATTAATTTAGAAAAAATGCATTCTGCAAGTGTATGATGTAAAGGTATAAACTGGTCGGTACTTAGAGAATATTACATTATCCCAATTATAAGAAAGAAAGAAAATATACTTCATTGTGTACATAAAATAGGTAAACTTACAATATCGTGGAGATTACAGAAAAATAATTGTACACAAAAGGCGGCCTTATCGCTAAGGTAGCGATTTCTACCAGACAACCTTAAGGTGAAGCAGATTTAAAGTAGATATAGGGTCGTTAGGAAAAGAAAACAACAGAAAATAACAATAATAATAATAATAATAGAAATATGTATACATATAAATACATGTATACTATATAATTCAAACACAAATAAATATGTACATTATTACATAATATTATAAATAAACATACTTAAATTGATACTTATTATATATACATGTACATATATACAACTATAAACTAATATATATTATATTATTGTGTATTTATAAATACATAAATAAATACATACTCATCTAAACAATTACAATGAGATATAATTCTATTTTTGCACACCAAATTGATTTTAGAAACAGATTCAGTGATGTTGTTGATCAGTTATTTCAAAATATGATTTTTTGAGTAATGCCTTAAATCCGTTGAGCGTTTTAGCCTTCCTAATATTTTCCGGCAAGGCGTTCCACTGTATGATAGACTTCACTGTATAGGAACAATTATAGAATGTGGAATGATGAATTGGTATTTTTAGTGTGAGAATATCATTTGAGCGTATATATATAATATAACCCAAAGAACATGTAGAACATTTATTAAGCAAGAATTTTATCAGAAGGATTAAACTGGGGACTTAAATAAATAAGACATAAGTTTATAATTTTTACGGCCTCCGTGGCTCAATGGTTAGCGCGTTGGCGCTCAAGCCGGAGGTTGCGGGTTCGAATATCGCCAGGGAACGGAAAAAGTTTTCTGTGTTCCTGGGCCATGGATGTGTATTAAAGATGTGTATTATATAATAAAAATCTTAAATATATGTATAGTATAAAGTATTACATATGTTTCCGTTGTCTGGTACCCCTCGAGAACTTACCATGGGACCAGATTGACGTGGTATATATTATATTTATAAGAATTTGTAGCAGAGGTACTAGGAATAGAAATAAACTTAAGAAATTTGTATAAATACATAATATATACATGTCCAAGACCCTGACCAGACATCTATATATGCCTCATACAAATTATCCACACTTAGCAGGATTCGAACCTGTGAACGAAGTGTCTAGTAATCTGACCACTCGAGCAACCGGCTGTCGAAAACTGGGCTTATTATTATGTTCAGTGACTTGGGCTTTTAGTAAATGCACTAGACTAGCAATATTAAATTATAGATGTGTAAATGTAACAGAGTAAAAAAAATTATAACAAATTTCAACTCACATTATATTTATTAACTTTTATAATAAAATTGGGACATTAAATATTTTATACAAAGTGTATTATCACAAATATATACTATATATCAGTCTAAGGTTACATCATCCTCAATAAATGCACTTAAACTAATTTAGTTCTCTTTTATTTACACAAACAATGTGCAATAGATTTGCTAACTAGCATACTTAGAGATTGTTACCTTCTAATATAAATTATTAGAAATATTTATACAATTCATACAAACTGTACTAGCTTATGTATGTTCAAGTATCACAAGTTTTAAATATTATTGCTCATTAACATATTAAACCCTCATTTTACTTAGACTTTGTGTAGTCTTATTTTAAACTCAGCATTACACAACCTTTCTGGTTGTTTAGTTTAATTTTCAGCAAGTTGTACATATTGAAATAAACGACAACAACGAAAGCTTATACAAATTAAACTATAAAATGCAAAATTCATTACCATACTACAAATCTAGTTCAAATTCAAGTTATACCTTGACAGTGGAGGTAGAACTCTTATCTAGCCCGTTAACAGGATTAGGAATATTCGCCAGTGGCCTTCGGAACAGTAGCACATGAGGCTCGGGATTATGCACCATAAAGTGCAGCCAACCGGGACTCTGTTGAACACCTAAGTTACGCCACTCAGTCTCCGTCATCAAGTGTGACTTAGGAACTAGCCGAGCGATGTCTGGGGGTAGAAGAACATGCCTGAAAAAAATATTTTAAACAAGATAAAACTAAGATTTGAAAATGTTTTGAGATGATGGAAGAAAGATGCGCCGAATGTAGGTTCAACTGAATAAGAATGTTCGGCCGAATATTCGGTTCAATTCTGCGCGGTACACAGGTTTGTAAGCAGCATTTACTTTTAAAAAAACTTGATTAGATTGGATAGAAAGAAAGAAAAAATTTAGTTAATTCCTAGATTTTACACGCTTTATATTAGCTTCACCTGTATGTATTTTTGTAACCGACTTCTTTGGGCGCGATTTTGACCCACTTCTAACGGCCAGGTTACGTTCAAACTTTGTAGATTTATCGAGGACCGATGACACTACAATAATTTGATAAAATTATTCCAATATCCTGACCAGGATAGCATATCCAAGGAAGGCATAAGGCGCGCAAGTTACCTACATCACTTGTGTCTCTCACTTATTCTAAAGTGCTTGCCATTAGTTGAGTACTTTAAAATTAATAAAAAAAATTATTTAACCTATTCGGCCGAACATTCGGCGCATCTCAAGTTTTTATTTTTGTATTACATTGTTTGTACACTATGAACTCCTTAAGTGTGACAGTCAGTTAAATTGTGAGCATAGTAATACAGACTTCAAATTAGATATCTCATAGTAATATATACTTAAATATAATGATTAGAACTTAGACTAATACAGAGAAAGTGTTTAAAGACATAATAAGGTGGATATGTGAGTAGCAAAATTGTTCTGTCACTCTCAAGTCTCAATATCATAGGTACTCACTGTAACATCTGTTTTCATTCAAGCAGTCAAGCTATGGCGTCATAAGATATATTTCTAACAAAAAAATATATTACGATTTACACTATTATTTCGACATACTTGTATACTATTTACTAGCCCTTAATATTACATTTTAAAAATCCTTACCTATACTCATAGACGTCATCAGAGTATCTCTCCGAATATTGTATTTGTTCTACTGGCATAATAGTAATTTTTGGTACACAAGCTAACTAAACGTTTCTACAACTTCTATAAATACTATCCGATTGTTTAGTTTATTTCTTCAATTAATCAGAAATTCAGAAATACTCGACGAATGTTAAATTTAAATTTGACATTTGGACTCCAATTCCGAAAAAATCATCTGTCGAGAGTTTTTTTTTTTTTTTTTTTTTTAATAATATTTTATGGCCTGGTTACGAGACCTTTAAGCCAAGTCAGATTTTTGGGCACAAACTTTTATCCTTTAATGTATCAATTACGCTTCACTGATTTTATTTTATTCTATTACATATTTAAATTTTCACTACGGTATTTTTTATGTATTTATATAATGCACTATAACACTTTTTGTTTTTCAGCAAATCACACAAGTGGCGGCGGGAGGTATCACTAAATTCTATTATTTCGCTTGCCATTATTAGTCTTTGGAAAATAAACATTGGATTTTGACACTTGAAGAAAATGTGGTCAATGTCGGCGATCCCGTTGTTACAGAAAGTACAAATATTATTATTTATTATCTTGAGTCTTGCTAGGTGTGAGGGAGCAGTGTTATGGCCAAATCTTAATCTGTTGATTGTGGTGATGTACTCACGGCTAGCTATATCCAACTCATCATACCAGGGTTTTCTCGGTAAATTCTCTTGAATACTTCCGTACCATTTTCCTTTATGTTTTTGATCCTCTTTCCAGAAATCTAGCCACAATTTTTTTATTGAGATATTAACATTGTAATAATAGTCGGTCATAGGAACATGCACCACATTTTTGACGTCAAGAGCATTGACCCCTTTATATGCAGTTTTGTCTGCTATTTCATTACCAGAAATACCTTTGTGTGAGGGAACCCACATAAAGGCAATTGTGATTCCTTTGTTATGCAAACGCCAGACAAAATCTTTAATAAAATAAAGAATATAATTAGTTTTAAAATGAAAATTTACATATTTAAGACTATTTAGTAGACTTAAAGAGTCTGTTATTATTAGAAAATATTTATAATTGCTTACGTAACTAATTGCTTTTATAGCTTCAAAAACTGCATATGCCTCTGCTGTAAAAATGGAACACTGTTTATTTAGAACAAAGCTTTGAGCAACATTTTTTTGGGGATCATATACTGCACTTCTCACATATTCATCACTTTTACTGCCATCTGTATAGATTGTATAATATTTTTTATTTTCTTCTAAGAATGATAAAAAGTCTGAATTGTTATCAATTGACTTGGATAAAATCATAATAGGATGTATAATACTATTGTATGAATGATTATAACATGGCCAGTGAAAATGTTTTCTTATGTTCGAATAATGGGATTGTATTTTTAGATAAATTCGGGACAGAGTTGGAGATGTACCTTTCAGAAGATCCTTAGATGAAGTCAATGGACCTACAATATGGATTAGGTGAGGAATGATTTTATTTATAATTTGGAAATTATTTGATGAAAATAGTTTCAGGCAGTATCTTTCTGCAAGCATAAGTCTTCTCAATATCAATGGCATAATATTTGTTTCGACTTCCCATGGCCCTTATGGGAGTTGAACACATTGCCCCTGATATGATCCTCAAAGCCCTGTTCTGTAAAACATCTAATTTTTGTGTATGAGTGCTATTTAAATAAGCTAAAGAACTATAGTCAAAATGACTTCTTACTATTGTTTTATATAATACTGACAGTATTTTAGGATCTGCACCCCATGCAATACCTGCTAGACATCTTAAAATATTAACACCGTTTAATGCATTTCTAGATATATATTTAATATGTTCTTCAAATGATAGTTTTTGGTCAATAATAATACCCAAGAATTTGTGTGAGGTTACTCTTTGTATAACGTCACCATTATATGCAACATCAATTATTGGTGTGTCTTTTCCAAATATCATGACACTGCTTTTGGCAGCATTTATTTTCAAATTTAATCTGTGTTGATAATAGTTGCACAACTGCCCTAAACTGGTGTTAACATTTTCGATGGCTAATGTCAAATTTACATCTGAACTATACAACACTAAATCATCTGCGAACTGAAGTATATTTACATTTTTAGTATTTACATATTTACATATCTCACAAGTATACAAGTTATATAGCAAAGGCGACAGTGTTGCACCTTGTATAGTACCCTTTGACACAATTCTAGGTCCATTCAATATATTGTTGTGCCTAACATATAATATTCTGTTATTAAGGAAATCATAAATCCATTTACACAATTGTCCAGGTACACTTGCCTCACTCAGTACCTTCACCAGTATACCAGGATCCACACTATCAAATGCGCTTTGTACATCTAGAAATACACAAACTGTGTGTAATTTATTGTTTTTTGCATTTTTCAGATCATATATGAGGGACATGAAACTGTCAGCACAGCTTTTTCCTCTACGGAAACCATATTGGACATGAGGGATAATACTCCTAGATTCTGCATACCAGTCAAGGCGAAACTTCACCATGTTTTCAAAAATCTTACCAAGACATGATGATAGTGAAATTGGACGATAGGAACTAGCCTGTTCAGGTGATTTATTTGGTTTAAGTATAGGTATTACACATTGCGTTTTCCATGAAATTGGTATTAATTTTTTATGCCAGAGACTATTGAGAATATTTAAAAATAACTTTTGTATAGATTCAGGTAAATATTTTATTAATAAATATGGAAAATCATCTAAACCAGGACAAGTATTCCTCCTAGATTGTATACTCATTAAAAATTCATTCCATGAAAAAGGTTCCATTAAAAATCTTGATTGAGGATTTTCATTGTTAATATTAAAATAATTGTCTAATGAATCTAGGTCAACTAAATTAGTACAATCTGATAATTTGTCTAAAAGTGGTTGTACAAATTCATCCCTATATGACTTATTACCAGCTCTGATACCCTTAAATCTTTTAATGAGATTCCATATTTTACTAATAGGGGTAGTTCTATTGAAACTGTTACAAAAACTATTCCAACTGATTCTTTTTTGTTCCTTTATAGTTCGCTTTTTTAAAGCATCTAATCTTTTATAGTTTATGTAATTATGTATTGTTGGATCGTTTCTGTAAAGTTTCAGTGCTTCATAAGATTTAATGACTGCTTGTTCACAAATACTGTTCCACCAGGGAGCTGGTGGTCTATTCCTAATGTTAGTCCTTGTGAATCTAGGAACCACGATTTGTTTAAGTTTATCAAGCCGATTACAAAACTCATCATAAGATTTTATTGGGTTCTCTTCACTAACCATCATGTCATGAAATATTGAATTAGCTAATTGACTATATTTAGTCCAATCTGTTCTATTGTATAAAAATCTGTCAACATGTTTATTAATTGTGTATCTTTCAATGCATATCCTAATGCTTGTGATGGTTGGATAATGATAGCTACCCAAAGCATCATCATGCACTGACCATTCACAAAGTGGGGCCAAATGTGGACTAATAAAACTTACATCTATTGCTGAGGGATTGCGTGTGGGATAATTTACTGTAGTGAAGCTACCATTATTTAATATGTATAAATCGCATTCATCAATTATATCGTACAAGTTTTGACCTCGACTTTTAGTAGACAGACATCCAAAAGCAATATGATGTGCATTGAAATCACCACTTACAAATACAGGTTTTGGTAAATCTCTTATAATATTGCGCAATCTATTCATTCTTATGTGTCCACTGGATGGAGGACAGTACACACAGAGAATAGACAAAGTAGTATTCCCTGTACATACACTTATGGCTATTGTTTGTATATCTTCATAAAAAGTAGTATTTATAACATTATGTTTCAAATATGGCTTAATTAATATTCCAACACCATTACAAGTGTTTTTAGAATTTTTATTGTAAAAATTATAACCAGAAATATGAAATGTTTGATGGTCTTTTAACCATGTCTCATTTAATAGACAAATATCAATATCTTTTTCGTTCAAGAATTTTGTAAGTAGAGGTTTTTTATGATTTGCACCTTGAACATTGAATTGCGCAATACTTAGAGAGGGTGTTTTATAAGATTGTGTATCCATTATGTTGACAGATTTTTAATTAATACATCTTTAATAAATGTTGTTGTAATTGGCTCATTATCAGTCTTATTACCTAATTGAACCAGTGTCTGTACTAGGGCCATAAGTACATCACTGTTACCAATTATTTGTGATTTAATATCACTAATATTTACAGTCTGTGGGACAGTCTTAATATTTACAGATTTATTTACAAGTTTCTGTACATTATTTACATTTTTCTGTGCATTATTTACAGGAATAACTCGTGATGGCAGAGGAGGGAAGTCCATATTCTCTTTGGTAATAGCAACGCTTGCATATGTAATTTTGTTTTTCTTTTCTAGAATTTTCTTACTTTTAATAGGACATTGTTTAGATATAGCCAAATGAGGTCCACTGCAATTTATGCAGCAGATCTCTTCTGGTTTACTACATTCTTTAAAATAATGTTCACCTGAACAAATTGAGCAACGCTGTTTGCCATTACATGTTTTTGCGGAGTGGTTAAATTTGAAACATTTGTAACATTGTTGTAGAGGAGCGATATATTCGAAAACTCTGTATGAAAATAAATCATATTGTACATTCTCGGGTAAAGAGTTCGACAAAAATGTGATGCTAACAGTTTGTGTTGGTATCAGTTCATGACCAACTTTTCTCATGAATCTCCTAACTGCAATAATTTCATATGTAGATGTTAATTTTGTAAATAATTCCTTATTTGTTATATTTGCAGGTACAAATCGTATGATACCAGTTTTTTCAATTTGAGTTGTTGGAATATAAGCTTTCATTTCATGTCTGTCAAGAAAATTAATATTGTTTATAAAATTGTTGGCCGTATTATGCTGTTTAAAAATCACCACAATTTTATTGGCGTTAATACGCCTTATTGCCACCACACCTTTAACATTCGAAAATATATTGTTTAAATAAATTGGACTTTTATTTCCCAATTTTTCATTTATGTTTCTGCTTTCAATAAAAACCTTAAATTCCGTATTAATTGAATTTTCTGGGTACAGTCTTTTGTAGTTAGGCTTGCGATATGGTACATAAGAGTCATTCTCACCACCTCCGCCGCCAGCACCAGGAACATCGCCAGAACCATCCCGGAGATTTTCGAGCCGCCGTGGTCTCTTTTTGGAGGAGGGCGGGTTATCCCCGTCCTCCTCGTTTCCGTCCATTTTTATTACTTATTTATTATTTATAAAATATAATTTGTCTATTTTAATTGTTATTTGTATGGAAAATATGTTCTAATAAATTTAAAATACAATTTTGAAAAAAATTTCAACCGCGCTTTTCGAATTCCCGCCAAGAAATCTCTCTGTCGAGAGTCGACTGTCAGTTGTTTTTTTTTTTGTTAGTTTTGTTCTTGTTAGAACCGGCGAAGACCAGAGGCCAAGCTGCCAAATCTGTCGTGTTAACAATATTTTGTCTGCACTTTGGAGAAACGGCGGGAAATTTCAAAAAGCGCGGATTCGCTCCTCTAGCCCCCAATTATCAACCATCACGTCCCATTCTATCCACCCAGAACAGTTCTCCACAATATTCGCCAACCAATTACAATATACAGGGTCTGTCGTAAATAATGGATAATCCGATAAGTGGAGGTAACCCCGATGTCAGGCTACAATAAAATCTAGTTTTTACGTCAGTTTTACCAACAATGTAAAAATGATGCATACTTTTAGCTTTTTTCTAAATTTTTGCTCCTTTGATCATTCAATCGGTTGCCATTTCTTTAAAATTAGGTATTTTTGTGTATTTTTTTGGCATCGTACTCCTTAAGACTTGTTTTATTAAATTTCATTACATTTATAGCCGTTGTTATCGTAAAATATAATTAAAACTAACATTTTAAGTATTTTTTTCCGTTTTTTTTGTAATTACTTGTAGTTTTGACCCTTGATTGTGAAAAAAAAGTATGGTGCTATAGCTGCCCATTATCTTAAAAACATGACTAGTATGCGTAGATTCTAAAAAGGTATGATAGTGGGTACCTTAGCAAATAATATTAGCTCCAGGAGCAAAAGTACTAAGCTAGGTCGGGATTTCAATTTCTCAAGTAATGTCATAATTCTCGTGATTCAAGCTATAACACACCAAGACATGATTTTATTCCATTAAGAATGCAATTTTAATCTAAATAGTATCTAATCATCTGTTAATTTGCATTCGTAAAAAATACATGCGACTATGTGTAACCAGTTACTACAAGTTTATTCCAAATTCAAAGGGATCTTCAGGTAAAAAAAACAACAAAGACGGTTATACAAAGGCCTCCTTGCGTGTGAGAAGGACAGCGCATCAGCTTTGGTTTTTTATCCTTAAGGCGCGAATCTCTCCCAGACCTCAGTGTGATTTTGACTATCGCATGCGTACGTTTGTTTTTTGTGTATTTACATTTAACCGTTTTTGCTTTCTTACTGGACTTTGATTTGCCTTCTGTTTTAAACTTGTTAACGTGTGACCCTGACAACTGTGCTCTATTAACGGACTTTGAGTTTGCTTTTATTTATTTGTGGGAGTAATGCCTCAACAATACACACCGGCCGAATATGCAAACATGCATTTCATTTACGGTGAATGCAACGGCAACGGTTATTTATTTATTTATTTATAAATAAATAAATAAATAAATAATATTTAATAATTGAAACATATGAACATGTTTTAAGGTTTGATAATAAAAGTCGAGAGTTGCTATGATACTGTGTACATTATTTAATAATACATCTTATTTATATGCTATACCATCACAAAACCTTGTGACAGTAAAATCTCACCTATTATCATGATTTCGATTTCACAATAAATTAAATACTTCTCAAACGTGGAATGCATTAAACGATGCCATTGCAGATTTTATACCAAAATGTTATAAGAAACGGTAATATAAAAAAAGATTAACAGCAATGTATAGTACATTAATATTTGTTTATTATGTATGTCTATAAAACGAACTTCCAATACGTATAAATCTTCAGAACGTTGCTGGTCGTTTAATACGTGCTAAAGCTTACATGTAATGTCTAAAAGGGATTGTGCTGAACAAAATAAAAACGGAAGGAATTGTGCAAGAGGGGATATCTCCGCTCATTATTTACATTATTGACGCGCTGGTAGACCGTAGAACTAGCTTATTATCCAATTCAAACGACCCCACCAGCGCTAGCAATTCTATAACGGGCACTCCTTCACTACCAATACCATATTTAATATAACACGTATAGGATAACCAAAAAACAGTTTATTGCCCTAAATTAATATAAACATTAAAGATAAAATATTGTTAATATTTTATTGGGTACGAATAGTCTTAAGATAGCTGGTAGCCAACTACACTCAGCAGCAGCAGATGAAGTGTCGTCGCTTCATGACGTCGCTACGACACGTCATTGCGTCCTGTCGCTGCTGTTATGATTTCGAACCCGACTGCAGACGTGAACAGCAGATGGCATCCAGGTACCAGTTGGTTCCGAGTGTTCCGGAATATATATTAGCTGCTTCAGAATCGGAAAAATCATTTTGAAAATAAACTCGCTCGACATGATGTTGCTCCAGATCTGCAGTCGGACTACGGTGTCGTCTCGACGTCGCGTCGCTAGATCGTGTACTACGGACAGTGAGTTGTAATTATTACGTACGTACGTACGCTAGTAATAATAGTTCAATGACTACGGACGGTATTTCATAGAAATCACATAGAAACCAGTAGTATCGTCGCGAGACGTCGTCTGCTGCTGCGTGCGGTCGGCTACGAACTTGTACCTTCAGTGTTCATTAAGACAGGCCTGGCTCCAGCATTTTATAATATCCAAAATGGACTACTGCATAATTATTTATTTTTGTGTTATTATTATAGTTAATAATTGTTTCACAACAGTTTATAAATTAAAAAGGATTAGTAATAATTTTTTGTCCTAGTTCGTACATAAAGTATGGACCCTCGAGGGTTATTAGGAACAACTGAAGATCAGGGTTCAGACCGGCATCGGTAGTGCCAGAGCTTGTGTTCCCGGAGCCACACCAGCCAGCCGCGACCAGATATCGCCAGGATCATGTCTTTGATTACGTTGGAGTTTCTGCAGGACCTTTTGAAAGACGAATATGCAAATGTGACAATCACTGATTTTAAAGTAAGTCTATTGCAATTTATATCAATTATTATACATTTTGAGTTTATACTAAAGTAAGGATATAGCCTAATTTTATCGCGAAAATCAATAAAAAAAAAGTATAGTAGTAATGTGATGTTAAAAAACAGATTTTTTTAGATTAGGTATTACTAATTAAAAAACTATAGATTTTATTTTTAATTAACGTGTTATTCATTTTCTATGAGTTGGTTCGTCGTCACCATCATCATCATCCTCTATCCATCCGCTGCTGAACATAGGCCTCCCTCAATGAACGCCAAGACGGTTGATCCCTTGCCACTCACATCCAGTTACTGTACGGAGATTGTCTTCCCACCTGGTTAATGGCCGATCTTCGTCTATCTAAACGTGGGCTCCACTTTTGAACCTTAAAGGCCCAACGGCTATCCGGTCTCCCGAGTTGGTTCATAAGAAACTCATATGATTTTTATTTCAATACCAAAACGTAACCAAGATAGAACTTCATGTTTACTGGAGACTCTGTCTCATTATTGAGAGTCAGATCATTGCATGAAATCGGCAGTAGCACACTTTAAAATAACGAACACTATAATAGCTAGGTTCCAAATGATAGCAATTGCCAAAAAAATGTCTCCAATTTTAGGGTATCGTGCTGTTCCCCACCTTTTTGCCTTCAGGCCTTGTCGTGGTGGTGGGGCTCAGTAGCCTAGGGTGAGCCCATTATCTTGGGCGAAGCGAATTGAGCCGAAGGGGCTCTTTGTACCTCTCTTATAAGAAGAGGGGACTTAAAAGCAGGGGGCAAGGGGCGAGGATAGGAACCTCAACCTATTGTACAGCCCTGACGTTGGGAGGGATTGGTCTGTGGTGCGGGACAACCCCTCTGTGGAGGTGGCGTCGGTCCCTTGGGGGACTGACTAGCCGTCGAGGTACCCTGTTTGTTTATTAGATCCGGGGCACCTCACCAAAGGCAGCATTAGTGGCACTCACCGGGTTTTAGTGGGTAGAATAAGCCTCGCTTAATTTATAACATGGACGCAGCTCTACTGTAGAGCTACGTCCACTTACCAGCTTTCAGGCGCAGCGAGTCCCACATCGTGGTATCGTGCTGTTAGTATATTTTTTATTGTTATAAATTAAGCGAGGCTTATATACAGTTGTTACACAGATGAATTTAAAAATTCAAAACTATCTTGAAATTTTAGATCCATGACTTTAATACTAGATGTCGTTGTGCGAGTCCGGATGTCCTCCAATCAACTCCCCTCGCTTTAAACTGAAGAGGTATATTCAACCTGCTTTTATATGCGTTCAGATCGCATATTTAATATATAATGACTATAAGAATAATTCGAAGTGTTGGTCGGCCATTTGTCAGGTGGGAAGACGATCTCCGTGCAGTGGTCGGTCCATGTTGGATGCGAGTAGCGAGGGATCGGCCGTCTTGGCGTTCATTGAGGGATGCCTATGTTCAGCAGTGGACGGACAGAGGTTGTATATCATATTGAGTTCAGGTTACTTTCTTTTAAATGAGACAGGATTAAGGACTAAAAACCTCAAAAACATACTCTTAAAATTGTTTACAGGGTGCTCCCGGATCGAAGAGAGGCGATAATTACACTTCAATGGTGTATCGGATAACTCTGAAGGGATCCAAGAAAGTAGCTGATGATTCTGGCGAAGTGATCGAGCCCTGGGAGGGATCTATCATCTACAAATGTCTGCCAGAAAGTATCTTACTCCGAGAGGCGTTCAAAAGTGAGGAACTGTTTTGCAACGAAGTGGCATTTTATAAAAAAATCTGGCCGGCTATGTGGAAATTTCAATGTCAGTGGAAGATCGCTCATCCTTTTAAGGCCATCCCCAAATGCTTTTTGGCGCGAAACGATCTGGTAATATTGAAGGATTTGAAGGAATTTGGATTCGTGATGCCGGATCGAAAACAAGGGTTCACCATAGAGCAGTGTTATTACGTGCTGAAGCATCTATCACATTTCCACGCTCTGTCGTTGGCGATGAAGTATTACGACCCTGAGGGATTTTTTGACTTACTTAATATGCAAGATGGAATTTCTGAAGGTAAGCTTAGATGTGATCGAAAATCGTTCCTTGTCTCTTGGATTTAACATGATCTGAGAATGGGAACGTCTGAGAATCAGTAGGCCTTATGTTTATTTTAAACTTACATTCCATCTCAAGTAGATCCAAACGATATTGGGTAGAATGCAGATTCATCGGCTTTCTTGTCTGTCATTGCATAAACTGGTGTTGTTGTTGCTCAGCATTTGGCAACAATAAATGTTAAGAGCAACCCCGCTTTAATATTTATTTGAATACGCCTATTTTGGTTAATCCACTCGCAATATTTATGAGAAAGTAGTAATTAAGTTTAATTCCCATTTCAATCGATATTTAGAAAGCTTCTAGATAAAATAATATTATTTCTATTAGATATTTTTAGTTTCATGATAAATTATAAAAACTTTGTCATCCATCGATAGTTTAATGATGTTGATAAGATTTTCTTCTAAATTATATTTTTGGTTCCAGTATTTTTCGTTACAGAAAATAATGAATACTACAGGAGTTATTATACTGAGGCGATCAACAATGCTATCAGTATGGTTGAGAAGGAATTGAAGGATTCCGCTGATAAGGAAAAGTACCTGGAGAAGTTAAAGAGCTTTTGTTCCGAGGAGACATTTTTCCAGGAGATGGTGGAGATAGTGGTCCCGAGAGAGCCGCTGGCGGTCATATGCCATGGGGACTGCTGGACAAACAACATCATGTTCAGATACGCCGATGGAGATATAGCTGAGGTTTGTATCCAATATTTCAATTGAGCCATTTATATATATTTATAAGGCAAATTCACAAGACACTCAAAACGAGTATTTGTGGACTCATACACCAAAAACGTCTTTGACGGAATTCCAGCTCACAACGCAACCAGACCAGGTGTATGTCACAATAAGTATTTCAACCAACGAATTTATAAAGCCTCATTTTTAGCAAAGACTTTCAAACTAATTCATTTTCCAGATGTACATAGTGGACTTCCAGCTAGTCCGGTACGCATCGCCAGCGATTGACCTGGCGTACCTGCTGTATCTGTGTCTGGATCGCGAGCAGAGGGCCGAGCACAAGGCCTCGCTGTTGGAGTACTATGTGGACGAGCTGCACGGACGGCTGCTGGAGATGAGCGACGGCACCAACGTAATGGACAAGGAGACGCTTAGTGAAATGTGAGTATAATGCAGTGAAATGTGAGTAATTCCTTTTAGTTCCGTATGAATTCAATAAAAATTTTTTGGATCACTTTTGCACGTTATTTACCCGTGATAAAGTCCTAAACTATTGAACCAATTTTTAACACAAGTGAAATTTGATCTAACTTGAGAGACATTCTATGTTTAGGACAAGATACGTGAGGTTGATTGACTAAAAAGTTTATAAAAGTTTAAAAAACTTTTTGGAAACCTTACTTCAAATTAAGGATAGGTCCAACTATTACTACGTCCGAACAAACCAACATCTCTCTCTCTCTCTCTCTCTCTCTCTCTCTCTCTCTCTCTCTCTCTCTCTCTCTCTATGACGTACCTAGGTCTCGGTATTCAACAGTTTTTTGTAATACGACAAATATTTTGCAGGTTACATGACGAATTCAGGAGAAGCAGTCGTTTTGGACTGGGCACGGCTCTGGACATGTACCCCATCATGACGTGCGACAGTAACGAAGCACCCAACCTTTACCAGGAGAAGGTAACTCGGGGAATTTGTGGGTAAGGTTAGGGAATAAAAGGGACGCTGTTAATTTGATGATCATTTGGAAAAAACAGGTTAGGCAGCTAATATGATGCTAATCTGAGCTTTAAAGGCTAATAATCCGTAGATGATATTCTTAGGATATTTCAATTCAAGTATCCTTAATGTTTTTGAAGTTTGAATTTGAACAACGCCAGATTTTTTTATAGTACAGGAGAGCAAACGTGCAGTCGAAGCCTTTTGGCGACTATTGACGCCCTATACACATGAGTACATCCAGAGATTAAGCAGATGCGTTGCCCTATCCACCCAATTTGACAGCAAAGCAGCATGGCACTACCTCTTACTTAACTTTACAGAATATCAAGTAGGTAAACATGACATGGAAGTCTTTTATAAATATATTTATTCCAGGAGAGCGACATTCCATCTCACGACTGCGTGAAGCCGGTGTGGACATCCAACGAAGCATGCCGGAGGAAGATGACCGACTTGGTCATAGAGCTGGTGGACGAAGGGCTGCTATAGTTATCGTGCTACAATAATCTGTATTTTGGTGTTTATTCCAAAGTATACGAATCATTATAAATAAATAATGAAATCATAATAAATAAAAACTCGCAACTTAGTGACAAAACGGAGCAAAATTTATATTTTACTTAAAAACACAGTTTGTCTAATAGAAATCGAATACTTCTTTCATGTTTATTATTAAAAAAAAAACAGATTTTTCAACAAAATATTTGCAAAACGAGCAGTTTTTCAGCGTTGTCTCTTTCGATTTTCCTTGCCTTTCGATGAAAACAGATCCATATTTTTAAATAAATCCCAAATCACCAAGACCAAAATAAGTGTGTTAAAGGAATATTGTTAATTCATTATTGGTTGTTTTTTAAATTAAAATAACAATTATTGATTAAGTTACCTAGTTTTATTTTGATTGTAATAAACTTAATTTTTGTTTTTATTTAAGTCATCGAGCATAATATAACCGTATGTAGCAGTCACAGAACTATATCAAGATAGAAGTAAAGAGTTCCGTAATTTGTATGGAGACCGAGCGTGTAACATTTTGCGTAGGTACGATGACGTCACGAGTGTAATTTAGTGATGTGAAACACATAAGCCGCGCGAAAACAATTCAAAAGCATCGATTCACAGATCGATTATAACATGGCACCGATTTTATCAGTAGTATTGTTCAAATAAACTATTTTATAATAGCGTGCTATGGACGATAAACTATATTTTTATACATTGAATAGCTATATTATAGACTATATTATAACGTGTAATCATTTAATAGCTTGTTTTTTTTATTATTGATAATTAAAATGTTGATTTGATCAGATAATATAGATAGGGCGCCGACCGTCCACTGGCGCCCTTATTAGAGGGATTGTAATTTCTAATAAACCAATCAATTTCTTTAAAGTCATCAGTGATAATAGTTGTAGTGATCCTTCTGATTCAACTTTTGGTCTTTGTCACATAGTGTCATTTTGCTTATTTTTAGCTTAATCATCTAAACGGCAAACGGTGGCCACTTTTTTATTTAAGTAATGAATCCAAAAATACGGAATATAAAACTATATCACATAAATCAATAATTGGAGAATGAATAGGCCTACAAATAATCACTGGTGGATTGTAGAAAAATTAACTGGTTAATTAAAAAACACAATCCATTTATTTTTAGCGCGTTAGGGAAAAATTATGAGGCACGAAACACCGACACCCTGAAGTTAGCTATAGTCAACATTATTTTACATAATGACAGTATAGACGTCAAAAAAAGATATAGTTTTTAACTGCACAATAAGCAAAAAGCTTACAGTGTAATGAAATTGTACTATGTATTTTTCTTTAAGGAGTATTACTTCTAACGCGTGTACATAAGTACACACATGGTACACACACACTTTTTTATATAAGGATCATTCGAAAAACTGAAATAAACTTGTAATATAGAAGTAGCTATAACCAGTTAGAAAACAATACATAACCAGTTTCTCAATAATATTTGCTTTGCTTTAAAAAATGCTAAAAATAAAGGTTTATTATTTTTATTTTATATTTTACATACATTACATTATAGCTTCATAATAATATAAAATGAAATTATCATTTCCTCTGCTTTCGAAATAGATTTTAATCGAGTAAGAAAATCGCAGTGTAGGTACAGCACTTTTGACAGAAAAAATGAGAAATCGTCTTCAACGTGACCTGACAGTTTTAATAGCATATTTTACATCGCTGGTTTTGAACGCCCGCCAAGTCTGGCTCATCAAATAAAAGCCGCAATGGAAAACTAGCGTTAGACACAATCGCCCGCTACTGTTTTGATAAAAATAGTAAAATAAATGGTTTTTTAAATTAATAACTTTTAACAGATTTTTTAGGACAAATAGTACTTACTGGTGAAAGGAAATACCTCCATTAACAGCTCCAATTTTACTGGTAGTGTTTGGACAATTAATGATTGAACAACGAGTCATTTTGTTTTAAAAACCTTACGTCGCATGCTGGCCGCGGTCGGGAGTATACTAAAGTTCGCGGCCAGGAATGGAGACGTCGAGTCGTCTTTTTGCCACGCGAGGTACATACACTCTTTACTTCTATCTCGATATATTTCTGTGGTAGCGGTAATGTTATGTGTTTTGTATGAATTGATTCTGCTGATTCTGCGCTCTGATTGGCCGACTGATGACCATTGATGGATGATTAGTCGATGGGACGTACACACTGGTTGGTTGAATTTACTATTACGTCAGTGACAAATCACTGACCAGTTTCGGAATTTTATGGCTACTACTACATTATCCTGATACATAATCTATGATTAAAGTATTGCTAGTAAACAGTCCCAAATCTTTTTATCTCTTGCTTATTTTTAGGGACAGGCTTTTCGAGATAAGACAATGCTTTGTATATTCTAGTTTTAATGAACTAGATTTCTTTATTAAGTATCTAAATTAATAAAATTGATTGTGATTTTGACAACCAAACTATCCAAGATTCATATCACCGTGCCATATTAACTTCAAAGTATAAATTGAAGTGAAAAGTTACATTTTTCATTACCTGATGGTCACTCTACTAACAATCGTAAAAATATTTACGTTTAACTTGCATTCATAATTATGGTTAAACCAAACTTATACGAAAATGAATTATAAATAAGTTTTGGGTCCGAAATGAAATAAAATGCAATTGTGCTCTATAAATTTATTTTAGTAAATATTACACATTATATTATTATATTACTTAGAACCATGCGTTTCTTATTTGTGACTGTATAGCTAACGTATAAATCAGATCATTAAATTAACATTAGTATGACTCGACGGCGCCACTGGACCTACGGACGGACAAACATACGCGCGGAGTTAGACATGCGATGAGAGAAGATACCTTTATAGTAGGACTAAAGAAACTAACGGGCCTTAGACCTACTTCAAACTCCAGGAGCCCTACTGGAGCAGAAGTCTTTGGTACCTAATCACTCATCAATGGACGTTTTAAATTTTCAATTTTAGCACCAGAATTAAGACTTCCGTATTAAGGAAGTAAGTAAAGAATTAGGCTCTGAATTTTGTGAAGCTTGAGCTTTAGGATTTCATTTGAATGTCTCTCTGGGAGAAAAGTGTCAAAATGTCCACATTTTATCATGCTTAGTTCTATTTCTGGGTTATATATATGACAATCGTATATTATAATAATAGTTATGTGTCCTGTCGCAGCTGTCGGCGTGTAACGTCGCACCAAGTACCCGTACAGTTGTGGCACAGATTCATTCACGGGATTACAGATCTAACGGTTAATGCTCATCGAAAACTTCAGATACTCCGAGATTCCAAATACTTTCCCCCACCTCCCCCCGCTACCGTCCACGGGACACAAAACATGACTGTTAGAAGTTACTAAATTGTCCAACTTCACACGGTCGAAATTCGTTTCTTCTGTCGCATAATCCCCAACCGGTCTGAGATAAATTCAGATCCCTCCCCCAGTTCCGTCAGTCACGTATCTGAAGTTTCAGACACTCTACATCACCTCCCTGGCACCAGTCAGCGGAGACCAGGCGTCATTTTTATATTTTTTGTAATAATGCTAGAGGAGCCGCCGGGAGTTTCGAGAGGGGTGGGTCACTTGAGGCCGGCTCGTACGGGCGGGGTAGCTGTGCCGCGGCCCTTGGAGGCCTGCGTGGGTCGCATGAACCCCGAGCTCCTGGTGGGGATCTTGGCCAGCGGTCTGGAAGCGCCGATGGAGCTCCCGCTGGAAGAGGAGCGGGACGCGGGCATTCGGGAAGGAGGCTTGGGCGCGGGTTTGGGCGTGGGCTTGGGTGCGGGGGGGCCTCTGCGCACGGTGGCCACGGACGCGGAGCTGTTGAGCGAGGAGCGGGAGCTGCGCAGGGATGCACGCGAGGCGGAGCGCTCCACGCGCAGGGAGCCGCCGCGCGGCTGCAGCGGCCGGCCCGGGCCCAACGGCGGCGTCCGCGTCTCTTTGGTTAGCGTTTTCTTTGGGATTTCTGTAATTTTCTTCGGCGTCGGCGACTCGCACTCGACGTTGCAGCCCGACGACGCGCCCTGAGACGCGCTCTCCGAGTTGAGGCTCTGGGTCTCCTCGAAGCCCTCGTCGTTCAGTTCGTGTTCGCTTTTGGTTTTGGGTATGCGCGGCGACGTTGTTCGGTCGGTGGTTGGCGTTTTCTCTATTTTGGCGTTCATGGACCTCCTGTAGGCGCTCCTTGACCAGACGCCGGTGGGGGTCTGCGTGGGTGACTTCAGTTCTCTGATCGCCTTCTGCACGTCCTCTTGGTTGATGGAGGTCTGCCGCCTCATCCTCGAGTGCGGTGCGGTTTTGGTATCTTTGGTCGGAGTCTTTTCCGTGCTTTGGTTTTTCAATCGATCCTGCCACCGCTTGAGTCTGTGCTCTTTCTCGTCTTTCGTCGTTTCTTCCACGGGTTTCGCTACGGTCGCCTCCTTCGGGGGGTCGATGGAGTAGGATGCTCTAATTTCTAACTTGGACGGTCTTATGACTTGCGTCTCTGCGACCAATTCGGGGGGACTGTCTACTTTTTTCTCTTCCTCGGGGGAGCTAGCCTCTTGGCTCCTTTTGTATCGCCTCGTTCTTCTGGCTGCTGAGAATCTATCAAATTGCCCGTCGCCTAGGATCTCTTGACACAAATCTTTCATTTCCGCCGTCGCCTTATCGCTCGGCGCGGTTGCAGCCGGCTGAAACTTTCGGCAAGGCTCTCTGTCGGGAGGTGGGTTGAACATCTTCCTTTGCACGGGCGGGGTCTCGATATTGTCAGAGTCGATCTCCACTCTGTCCGCTTTCTGTAGCCTCTCTCTGGCGCCGGTGATCTTTATATCCGGTAGTTTTCGTTTGTCCTCCTCCGTGATTGAGACCAAGGGTTGTGGAGATTCTATCTGCGGTCTCGAGCGCTGCCTCCTCAATCGTCTCATCTCTTCGTTCTCCTCGGTTTTCCTCCACGGTAAACGGTCTTTCGGTTTCGGTTGCACATCTGAAAATACAAAATTAGCCATTTAATGTATTAATTTTTCCGTGATTCGTAAGTGTCCCTTAATACTGCTAGATATGAGTACAAGACCATTTGTGTTAGTGTGTGTACCTTCAACCGCCTCGATGGCCCGCACGACGTCGCTGTCGGGCAGCACGGCGGGGCGCCACTCCGAGCGGCCCTCGGGGAGCGGGTCCAGCGTCGCACTGCGCTCGCTCTCTGCACGTTATAAAATATATTATACATTTAATGATCTCTGATCAAGCCAATCAGAACTGAAGGGCCTACTCTAGCTGTTATCGAATTGTTGAGGATGAAAAGGAATGAGGAAATAAAGGACGAAACAGGAACAAAAGTGATATTAGCTGCATGAAGGGATCCTGGAGCAGTTGGTGGGAGTGGGTGTAATTTACGTACCGGAGTCCTGGTCCGCGGAGCGGCGGTGGTGCAGACGGCGCGCTCGCAGCTCCGCGTCCCTCTTCTCCTCGGCGCTGTTGGCACGCAGCCACGACTCGATCTTTTGCCGCCACTCTCTGTGAACACCAGCAGTCATGAAATACGGACGAGTGAAACATTAGAAAAACAAAATTGGCGTTCTAAAAAAAGCTCTCATAACAATAACTTATTTAGCATTTAAATAATCAAAGTTTCGCTGATGCAAACGTTAGTCAACATTGATGTCGACTCAATACGGATTGCCGAACTTCATTCTCACTTTCTCTCTCTCGATGACTTTTAATAGAAATAAAGAGATTTAGAATTAATTCCGTGACTGTACTCAAAGGTTAAAAATATTATGGCACTTAATTGTGCGAGGGACACAATTAGCACCCAAGTGTCTCGTGTTCGTACTTGGGTTTGGGCGTCGCGTCCGTCGCGGCTGGCGTGGGCGTGGTGGGCGTGGACGTGGGCGCGGTGGGCGTGGGCGAGTCGGGTGCGGGCGCGAGCGTGGGCGGCGCCGGCGTGCGCTCGCGGGGCACGTCCAGGCGCGCGCGCACCGCCCCCCGCCGCGACCACGAGCGATCTGGTGGTGAGTGTGGCCGTTAACATAATATGATACCAACAATATAAAGCACATAATATTTAGGTATGTTGGTCTGTGTTATGTACATCAGTAATAAGTACTGTAAACATGGGCTTCGTTTAACGCTAACATTTTAGTTGAGTCAGGGACTTTAGTGCGTTTTGTAGTATTAAAAGGATTTTGGTCTCATTACACAAGAGGTGCCACACCGTGCTGCTTTGCAGCCGAATTGGGCCGGTACGACCGGGGTGGTACATCTCACTCACATGGCACCACCAAGTGACAGCTATGCTGTCGCGTTTCGTGCGGTTTGTGAGTTTCCGGTGGCCCATTGGGGGGATAGGGAAAAGGAGGGCAACGCATTTGCATAACTTTTGGTTATGCGGATGTGTATGGGCGTCGGTTCACCATAAGGCTCCGACTGCTCGGTTGCCATAACATAAAAATAAAAAATAAAAATCATATGAAGCAAATTGTCAATCTAAGAACATTTTGCAGTCAATTTGAGACGTAAGTACTGACATGATCGTCAACACATCTGAATCACCTTGTCCCCTTAAGACCCGCACCAGACTTAAACGGAAAACCCTTTTAAGGTTGATCTAAGGGTAGTAAGAGTCAAGAGTTTCGCGTTTGCTTTTGGTCTTAGAGGCTGAGAGCATATTTTTGCGTTTCTTTGTATATTCCTTGTTTCTTAGCATGATTTTAGCACAGATTAGTATACAAGGTTGATAAAAGCGAGAGGCATTAAATTAAACCACGTATACTATGTACCATTTTCAGGCTACACACCAAAACTTAGACCAATAGAATCAATAGTTTAGTCACAGGATATTTTTAAAATTTTAAAACCGCTCCACTTTGTTCGACCCGTTGAGACGCACCTGTGCTGCGCCGACGCAACGTGCTGTGCGACGTTGAATTTTAGGTTTGAAGGTCAGTGGACATTTTACAAAGGATGTTTACGTTTTCCTTTGGCTATTCTCGTATTTAAGTTCTTTGAAAAACTTTTTTTTTTATTTCTCTCATAAACTGTTAATAGTTTCGTATTAACCGTAAGCATGTGTAGTATATGTGGTTTAATTTAATGACTCTCGCTTTTATCGACCTTGTATATGATAGCATGTGTATGGTGTGGTGATGTGGGAATGTGGGGATGTGGTGATGTGGTGATGTGGTGATGTGGTGATGTGGTGATGTGGGGATGTGGTGGTGTGGTGATATGGTGTTACCGAGGCTGCCCCAGGCGCGGCGGTCGCGCGGGTCGTCTTCGGGTGCGGCCCGCAGCATCTGCAGCAGGCCGTCGTCGGGCCCGGGGCTGGCGCGGCTGCGGCGCCGCAGGCTGCCCGTCGGGGTCACGTCTGACGACACAACGAGATATAGAGAAGAGTAGAGAAGACAAGAGATCTTAAGGAACTTAAGGAATCTAGCAAGCGATGGAAAAACTAATGCAAAAAAGGGAGGTAGACATCTTGAATAATTGGAAATAATTTAAAAACTTGGGTCTAAACTAAACTAGGAAGTTTGCAATGCAAAATCGCTATTAAGAGCAACGATAAAATAAAATCTAGATTTTGCTCTTTTAGCAAAACGATTTTACTGGACTGTTGAGCGAGTGTTACCGGGCGAGGGAGACGTGTCGTGCGGGCGGCGCAGCGAGCGGCGGCCGAGCCCGTTGCGGATGTCCAGCAGCAGCGACTCCATCAGCGACTCGCACTCCGACACCGGCGTGCTGCACACGCTGCCGCCTGCAGACACCGCACGCATCATCAATACTACGGTGAACTCATCGATGGCTGCGCTCCCATTATTAATGGAAGAGGGGGCAAACGGACTATCATTTCACCTGGTGTTTCCAGCCTTTCAAATATGAGCATGCTCTTTTCTTGAATGTCCCTAAGTCACACGGTTGCCACCCATTTGCACGAATACAACTATCCTGCTTATTTATTCCACGAAGCATTGCTGCCAAACTTTCTATTTCCTGGGGCAGTGAGTATTGGTGTCTTAGGATTGGCACTTCATGGTACATTCAAACGGGTTTCTAGAATAAGAACTAGCTCCGGAAGACATTTTTCATGTTAATGTAGCGATCGACCTCTTACTATCGAATCTTACTAAGGAGTATAATATGACAGTAGTAGTTCATTCCTGGTGTATCGTCCCTACTCATCCCGTGTCCCATGTCGCCGGGCGGTACTCACCGTTGCGGCCCTTGGTGCCGGCGTGGTCGCGGGCGCGGCGGCGCGCGGCGGCCTGCTCCTCGTTGGCGCGCCGCCGCTCGTTGTCCGCTACGGCCGATCGGAACTTGGCGCAGAACGACACGAACGTCTGCTCACATTTAAACACATGAACCAATACTCCAATTGCTAATTAGCCTTCTACTTCTACATACTGCTAGCAAGCAGTTAAATGTGTTGATTTGCAGCAAAAATGAAATACAACCCTATATAAATAAATAAATATGTTCACATTGTAAATAAATGGTACATCGTACTTCATTTGATGAGTTCGGTGATCGCTAAAAAGTATTTTGTAAACATTTAAAAGAGAAAAGGACCTAGCATTGCTCCTTGGATGGTCCATAATAAAATTATTTTTTAATGTTTGTTAAATAATTATTTTTTAATTGTACTCAATAATTTAGACTTAAGGGTAACACACCTTAAAACACTCCTCGAGTTTGAAGGAGACGGGGTCCTCGCAGAAGAATTCGGCCAGCTGCTTCCGTATGCTCTCTACTTCTTCCATGTCCTTGTTCAGAACGGATACTTCCCTTTCAGCGACCTATAATACCGTATTCTTAATTAATGACAGTCTTATTTAGTCGAAATTCGTAAGCGTTCTTTGATGACGATTGTCAAAAGTCGAAACAGTCCTTAATTCACTTAAAATAAAATTTCACATAATATTTAAGTACGTGTCACTGTGCAACCACTTGCAATGCTTATTCTGAGAGAACGGGTAGGGTTAGTTTCTGTGTCTATCTTGTCCTTCCGTCAGAAAAACAGCATAATTACTTGGCGAAAGCCAAGCAAGATGGAATTTGATCAAGTAAGCCAGGCCAGGCACTTCAGCCCTGAGATCTTCTATACCATCTAAATCAATAATTGGACGTTAGATAATAGTTGGAGCCTACATGATCTTTTGACCGTCTAAATCAATACTTTTGTGGGATATTTTGTACATCATCTAAAACAATTGGACGTTAAAAGAGTATTGTATTCTGGATCCAGGACAATAGTTTTAACCTAGACAGTCGTGTTCTCACCTGCAGGAAGTCCCCCATCTGTTCGCTGATGTCGTGTTGCGTGGCGGCTTGTATTTCACGCTTCAGGTTCCGTATCCTCTGTGCCAGCGTGTTGATCTCATTGTGCAGCTGCTCCACGCTCGCCTTGGCGGCCTCCTCCAGCACGCGCGTGTCGTCCGCGAAGTGTACCAGCTCTTTGTTCTTACGCTCCGCTTGCTGCAATGACTGGGTGATTAGAAATGCCAAAAGCTCGGTTATTACGATTCCAAGGGGCAGGCTCTGAAGTAAGGAATCTTAAAATAAGTTTGCTTTAAGTAGTTGGTTAGGAATCCAGTGGAGAAGGGCTTGCGGCAAATAATTATCAGGAGAAATAAAATGAGAAACGTATATAAACGTACGTTATACATTTTTTCATTCACTGCTGGATATAGGTATCTTTCAATGGACGTCAAGACGGTCGATTAGGACCTCTGCCATATAATTAGGACCGGGTAAAATCAACAAGTTGCAAATTTAGCATAAGGAGAAATAAAATGGGGAAGCATAAAGAATGCATATATATATATATATATATTACAGGGTAAGGGCATTTAAAAATCAGCTTGCTGCGAGCTTTATTTTTCAGTTAATGTAGGATTTGTGAGGCAAAAAAGAGTAGTTGTCCCCTGTGTGGTGTTAAATACGGTAATTGGGATAACTTGTCAACTTCAGGGATCAATTTGTACAACGAATTTGTTAGCAAAGTATTCGTGTGGCTGAAAGAAGGTAATTTTCTCCTAGGGTGTCGCCGGTATGGTACTCACCATGGCGACGTAGTGCATGAGGTTCATGCCGGGCTTGTTGGCGCGGATGTCGGAGAGCTTCTGCAGCGAGGAGAGCTTGACGCCCGCGGCGCCGCCCGCGTACCCGCCCGCGTTCAGGAAGTTGCCCGCTATCAGCGCGATGTACAGCACCTCCTGGTCGTATATAAATAAAAATAGTTAAATACCACACTTGTGATAATCGAATTGATACCCATATTTCGTTGTGATTTAAACTATATCCTTGAGCTTCCAATTTAAAGACGCAAATTGCTCCTAGAGCTATTTTTATATTAGCGCAAATTGTATCGATGCATTAAAGATCCCATTTAAGTTTAAGCGCTAAGCTATCAAGAATCACCTGTATAGCCCGCGAGGACATGAGGTCGTCCCCGGCCACCAGTATGGCGTTGATAGCACTCTCTAGGTATCCCGCCGTGGACGGCCACTCCTCCTTCAGGAGCATGCACTCTATACGAAGTTTGTAGCTGAAAACGTTGGATAAAGGATATTTTTAAAGTCAGGCGGTGAGTAAGTCCAACAAATATGATAAGTACGAAAAAGGCAAGGCAGACCACTCGTTTCCACCGCCGCTACTCCTGTTCAGTCAGAATCGACAGCGGTAGCTACCGCATGACCTTTTATTACGATCTCAGGGAGCCCAAGGGAAACGTTAAAACTGCCTTGGGACCCGCAACAAATCTAATCAGAAGGATTCAGAAGGAGTAGAAAATATTTTCAGTTTTCCTACCCAATTAAAGCGGAAGACAGTACAAGATTGCAATGACTAACAAAAGCCCAGAAAAGACAGCAGCCAGGGGAATCCCGGCTACAATGCACAATGCTCATAAAACATTTTAATAGCAACACTCACTTGGGTAGCTGTATCAGCTGCAGAAGGAATTTCTCGGCGTTGCCCAACTTGGTGACGTCCCCGGTGAAGGACTTGAGCATCTCGCACTCATCCACCTCGGGCAGGATCTTGAGCAGGCCACGCAGCTTCTCCGTCCCGATGTCGTCGTGGGACCCCTCGCGGATCAACTGGATTATGTCTTCGTTGGAACTGTTTCAATAAAACTACTTTTCTTTCATGGTGGCTCATTAAGATTCTAGTACTTTTATTATTTAAAGTATAGTCAGTCTTCGGAAATTTGCATTCCATCCAATACTCAGGTAGAACGCTTTTCTAGCATGGAATGCAAATTCAAAATATGTCTAGCTAAAGCTGCTAGCTTTACATGAACAATAAACATTTTATATATTATATCATCAAGAATTAAATTCTATAATAATATACTAAATTTTAAGTGCACCTTCGGAACTGCTTCAAGAATATGTTGACGTTCAAGCTCCTCTTGCCGTCCAGGAGGGTGATTTCGGAGGGTTCTTTCCTAGGCTTCCTGTCCCCGGAGCTGTCGCAGATAGGGCTGCGACCCAGGCGGGGGGATGAGCCCGCTGAACCTGGTGGTTGGAGCTGGAACCGGAATATATCAGTTTGGATAAAAAAGATGGCGTTCACATGTTTGGAAAGGAATATTTGCTTATTGATAGTATAAAATTCACTTTAAGATTTTAAACTAACATTATTATTTTTTCCTATTAAAACTATCTTAAACGAGCTATTTGCCATGTTTGTTTTTAATTTCGTAGAGCTCGATATTTCGGCATCATCTACGAATGTCTTATTCACGTATCTCGTAACTTCTTCTTTTACCTTAACTTATTCCTATCACAGCATTATTTTCGAATATCGAAGCCGACACGAAGTAAACATTTAATCATCGGGAGTCTTACCTGCTGACAGAACAGTCCTTCAATTTCGCTCCAGTCCAATTCGGCCTTTGGCGAGTGCTGATGACTGGACGCTACTATTGACCAAATGTTGTTTTGTCCAATGACCTAAAAACAATTAGAGAATATATTTCAGATACATTTTAATAAGAAGGACTGGGACAGCTTAAGCTAATAACCAGACAGTTTGTGCACAAGATAACACACAATATTTGAAGTTATCTCGGCTGCCTCATCTTTCGGAAGAATGTTTCGGGCTCACCTTATTGTTGGGTATCTTGTTCCAGTTGATCGTCTTCATCTTCGTCTTGGGTATGGGTGTCTCTTGTTGCGGCAGCTTGATGTTGAGCACGGGTGCCGGCGGGGGTGCAGGTCCGGTGGGAGGTGGCGGTGGGGGTGCGCCGCGGGGAGGCGCCGGTGGTGCGGGGGGAGCGGGTGGAGCCGGCGGCAGGGGCGGTACCGCGGGGGGACATGCTGCGAGTAGAATGAAGACATATATTAAAATATATTGTACTCCAGGTTATAAAAACAGCTAGGAAGATTGGCGTCCTAAATCCTATAGTAATACCTACTTTTTTAGAAATCAATAGAAAAATTTGGACAGGGCTGGAAGATGAAGATATCCATCAGCGAAACCATTATAGATGCACTAGATTTATAATTGTCATAATTGTAGATGGGTCACTAACGAAAAAAGACGAAATCAATGAGGGAACTGTTTCGGAATTTTTTTTGCCTATGATCTAAATCCTATAAACCAACCATACTCGGTTTCACGAACTAAATAATTACCAGGTGGTGCGGGCGCGGGCGGCGGAGCGGGCGGCGGAGGAGGTGGTGACAGCGCGCGCTGCAGACTCTGTTTGCGTGCACCGCCCAGCTCGCGGTGTTGACACGTGCACCCAACTTTGGCCTGCGCAACAGAGGTGATAATGTGAAACTTTTGAATCTTTTAGGACTTAGAAGAGAGAGATTTCGTCTTCACTCTAGCGTTTGTCCAGAGTAGGCCGCATTCCATAAACGTATGTGCAACGCAACCGCAGTGAAAACTACGTTGGACATCCGCATAAAGGAAGTTAGTACAAAACGACACTCCACCGTGTAAATGGTGGATTATTTTCGATCTTATTAATGTCTAGGTTAAAAAGGCTACTGCTCCATGAAAACATAAGTCAAAAACACTGTCTAGACGTCGTCGATGTCGATAATAATTTGGAAATGCCCTGAAACCGTGATTTAACATTTAACGAACATTTCACAAGGCAGATGACCTTTGACTTTCGGCCACCACAACATTATATTCCGTTCTGTGGTCTTTTTGACTTTTCATTCGCTCATGTACGCCTTCACCTAAAAAACAAAAACCAAAATATTGAGGTCTAGATTACCTGGACACTGGGTGCTCTCAGCAGCTTGGCCGCGTCCTCCCTGGTCTCCAGAAGCGTGGCTCGGTGCACCAGCGTCTCCGCCGTGTCCCACACGATGTCGCTCACCGCCTCCTTCGGGTCAATCCTCAGCAGGTGCTGGAGGATACTCAGGAACGGGATCTCTTGTGGTGTCTCCGATACCTGAAGGTGATGTAATAGACGTAGGATCAAACGCACAATCACTTGGTGTATCAAAATGTGACAAAAAGTTTAAAACCTTAAGAAGATAATAATATGGCAATATGTTTTGACCATCACAGCTGCTCACGTGACCATTATTGCTTAGCAGGTTTGCCCAGGGGTGCCGAAAAAAATAATAATACTAGCGGTGTTGTAAAGGCGTTTGAAGATTTGATAAATTTGACAAAAGAAGAAGTTTGGGCTTTTGACAATTTGCTCTTTAGAAAACCATCATGTTAAATTTTATTCAATTCTTGGATACTTTGAAGTGCGGCAATTATTGCAGATATGCGCTATCTGCAATAATTGCCACACTTGTCGTTAGAATGATCTGACTTAAAAAAGACCCATCCTCAACAGTCAGACGTATATGGTATATTTCAAAACTACCCGCTAAGGTAATTCAAAATAGTACCAATAAAGTATATTTTTGAACGTCGATTGAGTCTACCACCGGTTTCAAGGCAAGCTCACTGAAAATAACTGGCGAAACAAGCTCAGTGGTTTTCATCTTTGGAACATTCTATAACAGATTTGTTATCCTGAAATGTTTTGGGAGTATCTTCCATATATCGTACCTGTTTCAAGATAGCGTAGAAGACGTCGAGGTGTGAGTTGAGGTTAATCCCCCCGGGGCCCTGCGCCTCGTCGCTCTCGCGCTGCTCCTCGAACACGTCCAGCTGCACCCCCAGGTCCGGGTGGCTGGCTGCCTCATGTCTGGAACCAGTCCCAATAGTTGATAATGAGAATGAAAGTGGAAGTTCCTTGATATGTATGTGGGTGGATATGGTTGGACTTATTTGATGTTCCGCCGCGTAATGTGGTCGAATTTTATAACCAGATGTTTGATATATATATTTGCCGGGGTCACGGATATTGTCTATACTAAACCTGAAGGCTTTTTAAACGTACTAATATTCGAAAGTCGTCGTATTTCCAGTCGAATTAGATTTTTTTTAAGGAAGGCTTCATTTAGGAGAATTCTTTTTTTTTGTGGCGCGTGAATACATGTGGGAAAGCTATTAATACAATATATGTCAGACTCGTATCGCAAGCTCTTACGAGTCTCTTGAAGCTTGCGTCTATCATTCAGTATATTTTAGCTAAGTTATTGATAATAACACGAACGTTATATAAATATGGCACATAACGTAAGTACTTCTAATAATAACCGGCTAGTTAGCGGCGAGTAGTCCCGACCAAACATGGTCACGGCCCGCCCACCAGTGCTGACCATGTGGCCACTTAATTACACTTGCTTTTGTCCGAGCTCACTGTTTAACGCTGGTTGATGGGTGCGGGCTGATCATGACTTTATAAACGTCATTTTTTTATATTTTAAATTAACGTGGCTATTTTTATAATTATAATGGATTAAAACGGGACTGTCTTTGTCTGTGGTATTGACCAAGGCTTTTGTTTACAGTGCTGAAATATCGATTAAAATATTAAAGTGATAATAGTGTTTCCTTATAGGACATAAAGACCGATTGTATCTATCAGCACGCCCCAGACCAACCTCACTCTTCCAGAAAAGTCTCTCTCAAAACAATAATACGCATACCTTAAATTGCTAAGTGTTGAGAGTAATCCAAGACCTGTAACAAAAAAAAATATTATTATTAATATGAATTAGATTTTAACACGTCTATAACACCTAGTACATGATACATGACAGTCGGTGTCGTTACAGATGTTATCTCGCTGTGCCAACTTTGGCAATCTCGAGCAAATGGCAACCCAACGTTTTTGACATATTACTAAGCCTCAACTTCTCATTTTTAAATATTCTACTACAGGGAGAAGTAATCTCTCATCAACGGTTTCCATTGGGTTGTGACCCGTGGGAGATATGTGCTTTACCGCGCACCCACCTGCATGGGTTCAAATTCATGTTTTCCTAAAACAGCCTTGCTGTGTTTCGGAGAGAAGGGCAGGACACAGTGTAATTACTGGCAAAGACACTCAACATCTTATGGCTCAGGATAGGCAATACATGAATGAGCTGTCTACCTTCAGGTCTTAAAACACCTTTGTGTCATGGGTGACGCTGACCACCTTCAGATGGTACGTCTGTAAGTTTGTCTGTCCCAATCTGTGGTCCCCATATACATAATAACTCACCGATGAACTCGTTCCTGACCCGGATCCTGTCGGGCAGGCGAGGGGCGGATATGATGAGGCAGTTGATGAACGCCAGCAGCGCGGTCTTATAGTCGATGCTGGTGGCGTTGGTGAGCTCTTCTACCACCACGCTCAGACGGTACCTGTCGCCTTTAAGGGCCTGCAATATGGAGGAACTTATTGTTTTCTAATGCTTGCGCGAATTTCACTCATTATAATAAAACAATTTTTACGGGTATCATAGGGTAGTTCGAATAACTTTGTAACGTTAGGACATCTGTCACCTCAGTCCTCCCGTGAGCATGGTTGCTGTAAAGTATACGAAACGTCGGACTTGTATAAATCTTAATAAACCGCGATAAAATCCGTAAAAATTGTTTCATTATAATGTAGGAACTTAGTTAAAAGCCAAAAATGTTGCTCAGTTTTGAATTACGTAGTATAGATCAAGTGAGTCTTACACTCCTTTATGTTATAAATCCTTAGCTTATATGCCGACAGGAACTACTTTACTAATATTATAAAAGCGGCTAAGAATAGCTGATGTAAGTAAAGCAATCCAATCTTACTAAACTATTGTTCATTTAGAAACCTTACGAGAACTTCCGTTTATAGAAAGACTATAGGATAGAGTAAACCACAAAACTAAGCTTAAACTTAACTTTCTATAAATCTAAAGTCAATCAGAAGGACGTCGTTTTCATTAGCTATTGCAACAAATAAACAACTTGTCCCTAAAAGCACACACATATAAGGGCGTCTAAGATATTATTTGACCACCATGACACATTTTATAATGAAGAAGGCATTACAACACACTCTGGTATAACTCACTACATGGAGCTGCAGAAATTAAATTGAACGAAGCTGGGAGTAAGAGTTTTTTTTTTTTTTTTTCGCAGGGAAATCCTTATGGATGCAGCCAGGAGCTTCGGGTATATCCTGACCCAATGTGGGACTCGCACCTGGGAATGCCCACCCTAACTAAAACCACTGCGAGCGCCTTCAGCCGCTTTTTGAGGGTCCCGGATATGCAGGCAACAGACAGGATCACCTCAGCGACAGGCTGGCCCCGGCGAAGGCCAGACTACTCCTCGTAGGGGGGGACTGCCCGGCCGCTACTAAGCAGTCGTCGTCGCCACGACGTCGTGCCATACAGACCCAGGTTCCCATCCTGGGCCCGACACGATGGGAGTAAGAGTTGTTTATACCAATATAATAGAGGAATGTTTGTAACTTTGGACCGAGGAAGTATTCTTCCAAACTGCTGATCCAATTAAAAAAATCTTTCAACAGTGCTACGTTTTCACTAAATGATATGGGCTGTACAAACTAAAAAAAATTAATAATCAATCTGGATCTAAGTTAAGGTGGGCGAAGCTGAGGGCAATAGTTAGTCAATAACAAACTGGTAGTACCTTATACCGGTCGAGAGTGTCCACGGCCCGCGCGTAGCCATCAGCGTTGTACACACACAGCGCGGACAGCAGCTCGAACACCTGCGAAACAAAGGAGTTAGAGGAGGAGAATAAAAGGAGGTGGAGAATAAAAGAACGAGGAGAATTCTAAATTGGGAGAAGTCATGTATCTGTAGTCCACCGGTAAAGGTCCCGGAAAGATAATTCTCAGTTTATATCCCCTACATTTTTTCAAGATCGTGCAGTAGTAGGTGCAAACCTTAAAGACCATTGGGTTAAAAATTTATAATGCGTTTTATCGGCAGTAGAGATATAAATTTGTTTGATACTTAATGATCATGAATTTAAAAAGATCCAAGAGTAGAGGTGTCTCTTCTATGCTTCGCTTGGAGTACATGCCATGACTGGTGCCTTTTCCATGCTTTGTCAGGGGCGACTTGACAATAGGCCTCTGTCTTCCGCTTTTCCATCGGATAAAAGAAAGAAACGCTTCCATTCCAATGAAGAAATAAACGAAGTATAACTAGTGCCACGCTCGCGTCTGCAGGGATACCACCATCCTGCTTTTTTCTTCCATCAAACATTTTTTTTGTATTTCAAAAAGGTAGGAGAAGAAGTGGATAACCAACACTTGATTTGTGGGCTAGTGCCAGGTGGACATCTTCATGGGGGGCAAAGTGGCTTTTCCTATTCAGGTAACATAAAAAAGGTGCCACTCTTTCATGCTTTCACTTCTATGCCGTGGCAGATGTCGTAACGATAGCAGTATTATAAATCTACTCGTCCAGCCTTTATTCGGAACTGTATGGCGAGGCGCTTCCATACCATTGAAGTACATACCTGTTTCTTGACAGCGGCGGTAGGCGAGGACAGCGCCGCCGCCAGCTTGCCCGCGTACTCGGCATGTTCTACGATGTAGTCCAGGCCCACGCGACTCTCCATCCTGACCCTGGAACAACCAAGGGACATTATCACCAACGAAAATCAGTCGCAGCGGTTCGGGATGACGAAGATCAACTTCCAGACGAGACGACGATCTCCATGGCCGGTCTTAGATCCAAGCGGCGGGGGATCGTATTAGCGTTCATGGAACGATCAATCCAGAATTGGACGGGAAAGATTGATGGTGATGAAACAAAAATGTCCAAATATCTCTTTTATGCACACTTGACGGCTTGTCCGGCGATTGGACACTAAAGCGGTTGCGGTTTCCAAAAGCACAGGATTAGCTCAACGTGGTGTAAAAATAATAAAAATGCCCAGCAACCAACGACTTTACTAAATTATCGTGTCTCCTCTCTTTTGGGGTGAACTACTACGACTGGCAATAAAATTCGTAGTAGGTACCTACCAAGATAAAAGTTTTCGACAAGGACAAGGTTACGCCTAATACGCGCGTGCCAATTTCAATGCCACTTTCAAGGCCTTATCGTATTCAATATCATAGGGTCATTCTTAACATATAAGTACATAATATGTAAGTACACTTTCTTGGGACTAGTTTCTCGTATTGTTATCAACCTTGACTGTGAATGTATTGTTTGGACCGTGATCCCCAAGAATCCGGTCTACTTGCATTTTTTAAATGCCGTGTTGGCTGTGTTATTAGGATTGTATATATCCAGTGGGATAAGATGATAATATATATACATATAATGATAATACCTATATAATATAGGTACACCGTATCAATGGGCTCCGTTTAATTGTAACTGTGAAGCGGGCGACGGTTCAGCCAGTGGTGTCCGCTGTTGCGACACTGCGCTAATTATGCAAAAACCAACGTAAACCCCCCACCCCTCCGGGTCCGCGCAGAATTGGTAAAATTTGGTCTATGACAAGCTCACCGGGTGTCCTTACCTCAATGTGAGCAACATCGCCGCTGTGGTCCACTGCACGGGCGGCAGCGATATACAAATTTGAGTTGTTTGTCAGTCTGTTTAAGCGGGCTAATCTATGGGACGACCAATCTGTCTGTCTGTCTGTCTGGCTTAGTATATTTCGCAAAGTAGAGAGTTTTAATGAACTAAAAAAGTTTAGACAGTTTTGTTCAAATTAGAGGCGGACGAAACTGCAGTGAAATATCTATGTTACTACTTACTAGTATTACTTACAAAAACGACGTAATTGTCAAACAAACATATCTGGCCGAACGCGAAAGTCTTTCAATGTGGTATAAAATAGAGATGTTACATTATCGATGTATACTTATGTTTTTGGATTTTATATTATAAATATAAGCACTACGTGTGGAGCTTTATAATACAAAAACTTCTAAGAGACATTCAAGACTAAGACGGTCATCCCCCCCCCCCCTGCGGCCACTCACACGAAACTAGTCGATTATACATATTAAATTCATCATATGTGCCAAATGACAGATACACATCTTGTACAGGGCTGTAAACAACAAATCTTCGGCAAGATTCAAACTCTTCCCACCATAAGACAGAGAGAAGTTGCATAAGGCCGTCCATAAATTACGCCACATGAAGTTCATGATATTTGGACCCCTTCCTTGTCACAGATGGTCACATTAGATATTATTATAATGTCACATTTCGTGGACCCCCCCCCCCCTTCCCTTAACGTGTGACGAAATTTATGGACAGTCCCTAAAATAAATATGTGTGACTGAAGAACAGATTCATGAATATGATATTTACCCCCTGACGCGAAAGGAGTAGTGTTTATAACTTGACCTATAGATATAGAATTATGGTTTGACCGCTAAGTGTGAATGTAATATGTATTTCACGACTCTGTGGCTCAGTGGTTAGCGCGCTGGCGCTCAAACCGGAGGTAGCGGATTTGAATCCCGTCAATGAACAAAAAGTTTTCTGTGTTCCTGGGTCATGGATGTATGTATATTAAATATGTGTGTTATATAATAAAAATCTTAAATATATGTTTAGTATAACAGTATTAAATATATTTTCGTTATCTGGTACCGTAACACAAGTTCTTCGAGAACTTACCACGGGACCAGATTGACGTGGTGTAAAAACGTCCATAGATATTAGATTAGATATGTATGTGTGTCTGTGGCACTGTAGTTCTTAAACGGTAGGACCGATATGGATGCGTTCAAAATGACACAACGGAACCCTTATAGGATTAACCCGTTATCCGTTTGTCTGTCTGTCTGTCGTACTTCCCAGTGATATATAGAATCATGAAATTGTAAGATTATAAAGGTCACACAACATAGTAAAGGAAAAATCTGAAATCCGTTTTTTTTGTCATATTAGTAAAAACAAGTTTTTCGCAACCCTCAGCGCGCGAATCACACTTGCGTTTGCCTGGTTTTTTTATTCAAAAGATGGTTTTCTAGCGGCATTTCTTAGACGTATTTTATGAAAATCGTTTGACATTTCAAGATCTGGTATATAAAGAGTATAATAGTTTTATTGTCCACACTCCGCGCATCACTTGTACCACACGACGGTAGGCACCGCCGGCTACCCACGCGCGTGCCAGCTGGTTGCCCAACGACGACACGGGCTACACGACATCTAGTGCTACCACCGACTACTGGCACCTCTAGTCACAAATTGACCTAATAACATACAGAAAAGTGCAAAACTATCCAGACTATCACAATATCCATAGTTCAGCTAAACTAGACTAGCTAGAACTTCAAATACCATCAAAGATTTGTATTCTCTTTATGCAGGTTTCCTCACGCTGTGTTCCATTCCCGGCGGACCTCTCACTTCAATGCCAAGTTCATACCCAATGGAATTTATCATTACCACATCATCATTACCACATACATACAATGTTCAGGCTGCACTATATGTCGGGTTTAGGATGGAAACCTGTGCCCAGTATGACACGACGTCGCGGGGACTTTTTAGTAGCGACCGGGCAGTCCCCCCTTACGAGGAGTAGTCTGGCCTTCGCCGGGGCCAGCCTGTCGCTGAAGTAATCCCATTGAACACAGATCCGGGACCCTCAAAATATGGCTGAAGGCGCTCGCAGTGGTTTTAGTTTACGGGTAGGGCACTCCCAGGTGCGAGTCCCACATAGGGTCAGGATCTACCCGAGGTCCTGGCTACATGCGTAAAAAGCATTTCACTGGCGATATAAAAAAAAGACTGCACGAATTAATTATATCGAGCTTATCTCAACGAATGAGAAACAATTTTTTTTGTAACCTCTAGCTAAATTTGACTAACAAAAAATTATGAATGGCAAATTAATTGGAATTACTATTAAAATCCCTTTGACCCTTTATACGTTATTTCTATTCTATTCTATTCTATTATACGTGGAACCCAATATTGCGCCTTACGTAAGCGTGTGTTTATCCCCGACATTCCTGCGCGTCTGGCGGATTCTGCGAACACTCGACTCGATTGCTGGCTGCATCACAATCGCCACTGGATGTGACGAGAGGATAACGTACTAGCGTCACATGCGTGTCCCGCGGTGTTGCTTGTGTTAATTTTTGTTCTTGTTTGTGTTAGGTTAGGTTAGCAGACGTTCCCCACCACGGTTCAATCCTTGTCTTGGCTGTGGTGCTCAGTAGCCTAAGATGAGCCCAGCATCTTAGTCGTAGCAAATTGAGCCGAGGGAGCTGCTCATTGTACCCCTCTTATAAGAAAAGGGGACAAAAGAGCAAAGGGACAAGGGGGCGAGGACCTGATCTGACCCCATTTTACTGTCCCGAAGTTGGGAGGGGTTGTTCTGTGGTGCGAGGCAACCCCTCTGTGGAGGTGGCGTCGGTCCCTCGAGGGACTGACTAGCCGTCGAGGTGATGTAAATAATAAAAGGCTAAAAGACCGTATCTAACAAACCTCGTGTACAACGTGTTTGACGATCGTCCACACGCCAGCCTTCGTACCGCCGACGCCAACACGCGCCGCCAAATACGTACCCGTGATTTACTATAACTCACTTAATAACACCGCAGACTAGATGTGCTGCACTAGATGCAGAACCGTGTGGGTAAGGGGTTCAATTCTTATTGACTTTTCTAACAAGCTGGAGAAGCAAACTGGCAGACGTGCCACCTGATGGTGAGTTGTCAACGTCGCCCATGAACATAAAATCGTTTACCTGGAACGAGTCCAGGCAACTCATTTATGTGTTGCCTATCCTGAGACTTAAGATGGTAAGTGTCACACTGCCTGTCTTGACCTTCTCTCCAAAACGCAGCATAGTTGGTGATACCCATGCATACGGGAGCGCCGCTCATTGCAACAAATCAAACCGTCGTGGGAGCACGATTGATATAATTTAATTATTTACATTATTTTGACATAGTGCCTAGTGTATATTATAACATTTTACATAATACTAGTGGACCCGACAGACTAATAATAACGTAGTACACCGAATTGTGAAACTAAACCGTTCTCGGATCTACTTGGACACACACATAAAATTTCATCAAAATCGCTCCAGCAGCATGAGGAGTTCAGTGACATTCACACGCACAAAGGAATTATAATTTTTACATAAAAGTTATGTTAAGATTAAATGAGTTTTGTCAAAAAAAAAACATGTGAGCAATTCACACGTGGTAGAAGTGAAACCTTAAACAATCACTAAAATAAGACACACCGTAAATTCTTCCTATCTCATTTTCTCCCACGTTACATCTTATGAATTTATCTATCTGTCTCTTTTTACTGTCACTTTTTCGTTTCATCGACTTTCAAATCACATCGATACTAAAGAAGTTTTCACTTCAAAAAACTTTAACGAAGTTTGGTAAACTTTAGGAAAACTGATAAAGGCTACTGAATGCGATGATTTAAAGCAAACAGTATTTTTATTGTACACATAAATTTGTAACATTACACGTTATCTTTATTTATTTTTAGTCATAAATTATTATCATTTGTTATTTATACATTCAAAAATCCATTACTGTACGTCCGCTGTGAGTCACCAATACTTTATATGTCACCCGTAGGAGGGATGCGTGCATGCAATTACCACTGCTTATATTTACTGCATACATCTTACTTGCTTCGGAAAAAAGGACACAGCGACTTACCATCTCACGTCTTAAGGTGGACAACACGTTCCCACCATGGTTCAGGCATTGACGTGGCGGTGGGGCTCAGTAGCCTAGGGTGTGCCCAGCACCTTGGGCGAAGCTAATTGAGCCGATAGGGCTCTTTGTACCCCTCTTATAAGAAGAGGGGACAAAAGAGCAGGAGGCTAGGGGCGAGGACGGGAACCTCACCCCGTTGTACGTCCCGACGTTGGGAGGGATTTTTTATGGTGCGAGACAGTTACCCCTCTGTGGAGTGTGTGTGTGGGGACAGACTAGCCGTCGAGGTGCCCTGTTTGCTCATTAGATCCGGGGAACCTAAGCAAAGGCGGCATTGGTCGCCGGCTTTTAGTGGGTAGAGCTGCGTCCACTTACCAGCTTTCGGGCGCAGCGAGTCCCACATACCTGCGTGGGGAGACCCACTCCCCCGCGGGATGACTCATTGCATTTTCCGGTGTTAAAGAAAAGAAAGGGAGAACGCATGTACTAGCTACTGGGGTAGTCCTTAACTTATGCCCATTCAGCATCAAAGTGGCTCGTCAGTTGCGCTCTATCATTTTAGTCGGAGACCAACTGACCTGCCACCTGATTGCCTGCCCTGCTTGTTCCCCTAGAAGTTACTAAGCCTCTCATACATGTCTTGATCCTATTTTGAGTATAAAGTAATTACGCTGTCCCTCATCCGAAAAAAAACTGTGTAGCCAAATAAATATGAGTGTCTATCGTGTATACATCGCGGGCAACGTATCAGTGCACTGTACGTGACCTTGTGTTCGCCAGATTCGTCTCTCAGGGTCGCCGTGACCCGCGGAGCCTGTGGGCTTTATGCCACAAACTAGCGTAGAGGTCCATGGAATGAAAAACGAATCTTCGTATGCGTTTCTTATTTATCAATTGATCTATATTAATAAGAGTTTGGCGGTCATTAAAGGAGGCTATGTTCAGCAATGGACGGAAAAATGACGATGATAATGATGTTGATTATGATAATTGTGATGATGATGAATAAGAGTTTGTTTGTTTGTTGCTGATCTCCAGAACTATAAGTTGTTTTACAAATCTTTTCCATTTGATAGCCAAAATATTGAGAAAAGTTTAAAAGTAAAATATTTGAATAAAAAAACGCGTTTCTGACATTCATCAACATATTACTTTTATCATCGATAGTATCATCCTATCTAATAACCTGATCCTAACTTATATTATAAATGCGATCGTGAGTTTGTTTGTTACGCTAAACCTTTAAACCGATTTTAAAAATTCTTTAACATAAGCTACATTTTAATCTCTTATTCCCACGGGAACGGCAAGTACGCGAGAGAAACCGCACGACGTTGCTAGTATTACATAAATTAAATCTAGTATCATTAAAAATACTAGATTGTAGTTATGTAATATTAGGTAGAGTCGCCCTTTGAAGCGAATTTCCGTCGTTGGAATGACGCCTCCGGAAATGGTTGGAATTTTGATGAATAATTAGTATCTAGTAACGACTCACGGTTACTCCTTATATGGGAGGAGTGTGTGACGTATCCATATTCATAATGGATACGTCACATAATCCTGTCTATTGCTGATATCACCAAGTTCTGTGGCTGATATACACCTTAATGAACACTAAGACGGCTGATCCCGGCAAGTCGCATCAGGTTGACACTGGGCACTGCAAGAGTCATGTCCATGTGCAGGACCGTCTTTCCCACTGGGTACTCTGGGCACGTGCCCAGGGTCCCACGATTAATGGGGCCCCATTATTTCTATCAGAATATGATTGAGTGATATTACAAAAATGATTGCTGATTAGAATACCTAGTACTACCCTTATTACTAGGTTTATTCTTCTCTAGTCCAAAAATCAGGCTCACAGATCTTAAAATTGTTGTTTTCGTCGGGGCCCCATTATCCTCCTGCCCAGGGCCCCCAACGGGTTAAAGGAGGCTTAGTGCATGTCCTGTCATGAGGATATTTACAGGCTGATCATGATGGAAGAATATAGCACCGTTTAGTTATAAGTTCTTGTCGGTTCGAACCCGATCTAAGGTACAAAATATATGATTGAATATATTGACATGAAAGATGGAGATAAATTTATGTATGCTATCTAATACTCATAAAACGTATGTTAAGTTTTAACGACCTGACCGCGGAATAAAGTTACGTGATAATAAATTAAAAATATATAGACATAAAATTTGTCATTTGAATATGTTAATGTGATTGATTTTTTATGATTTTTTTATAGTTTGCATAATTACCTTTTTTATGTTATTATTGTTTATTTTTAGTCATTATACGTTTGTGTCGTTTCCTTCGAATAAATTTTTGAAATGAAACTTCTTTACGCGCATGAGGGTAATTTTTTAAAACGTCACGAAAAGGTGTAACGTTTTTGTCCAAGTAGAGAGAGAGAGATTGAGACAGCTTGAGAGAGAGAGAGAGAGAGAGTGAGAGAGAGAGAGAAAGGGCGAACGTGCATGAAGCACGCAATGTGCTTTGTGCATGGAGTGAAAGTAGGGAGCAAGCGAGTGAGAAAGATCGCGAATGAGAGTGATATAGAGCGAACGTTGCAACGCAAGTCTCGGAAATTTAAAGCTTTAGATAAGTATAAATAAAAACAAGATTTAAAAATTAATTTTGCCAAATAAGATTCACTTCTGACATGTGTACTTTGTACACACGCACTTTTTTTCTATTATTAGTATTTTATTCCAAAATAAATTTAATTTTAAGACTCGGAGATGTAGAAGTGTACCTAAGCCCAGCAGCCAGATGTTCTAATGGCCTTAAATTCTAAATGTACAAAAACCAAGATCGCCTAGATCAGATTCATTCATTTGTTATATATTTATTTATTCGTTCTTTCCGTTTCTGTTCCCTCTCCTTAAAAATATCTTTATAGGCAGCTCGTATGCCCAGAGGTCATGAAACAGATCCAGTAGAGACTAGGAGATTTATAAATACGTACCAGGTCCAGGACTCTGTACAATCAACATGACCCATACCTAAATTAGACTTATGCACAACAAAATTGATATCTCAGCAGGTTTGTATCCACAAACCATATTTCTATTTTATGAAAACAAATAACGTTTACAAAAATCTTAAGACTCGAAAAATACTTAGGCCAACTGCCAGATGTTCAAATGACCTTAAGGTCGAAATAATATAACCCAGATTAGATTAAACACTTTCAGAACAAAATCCACATCCCACCAGAATATCTTATAGGAAGGAGATTAGGAGAGAGATCCATCTAGAAGAGACTGGGTTAAGTAGACCTTAAGGTCCAAATAAAATAATCTAGTCTAGACTTAACTCATCCATAACAACATTCATGTTGCAGCACCACTGCTGGGATAGATTTGGATTGTTCTGGAAACAAGTACTGGTGAAAGTAAGTGTACAAACACACAGCTGTACAGGAAACATTCTAGTGTAAGGGCACGAGTGGCCTGGACGACCTAGCCATATAGGGGGGGCCTTGGAGGGAGGCCGAACTCAGATGGTATTTGTGTGACCTTACCTTAACGACCTTAAGGGGAGCAGGTTCAATTAAGTACGTAAAAACTTGTACGTCAAATGATCGTTTAAAACATTTCTGTATCACACACGAAATTGTACTGCAGGTGAAAGGGACAGGTGACGATGTTCTTCCTCGCACATTAGCTATGGCGCAGGACCAAATATAACTGATGAGATGGTAAGTGATTAGACATAGCTTCTTAAACTTTATTCGATAAGGCGTCACCATTGTTACTAATAAAATAATGAGTAAAAAAGGTCTTATTTCACGATAGAACACGCCCCGATCGGCTCTGGGTTCCAGAACTTCCTCCTGTTGAGAGGACGGATCTTGAAGGAGCATAGTAAAATAATTTACGACTTTGAGAACCCTTTTTGCTTTGCAACTTAACTTGCATTCTCAATTCATGTGGCCAGTGTTAATGTTCATCGGTTTTTCACGTCACAACTCAAAGGATCAACATCTCACATCCAAACCTTCGGATGAGCATCCATCAGTATCATCAGTCAGCCCGTGTCCATCCAATGTTACATTACGTAAAATAAATTATTGACATAGGAGTACAACGTGACGGCATCAGGGTCGGTTACCGAGTTATACACTAATAAGACAGACACACACGCGTTTATGTACACATGCAAATGCACATAATAATTAGTAGTGCACGATCATTATATCATATTAGATTACATTATACATGTGGTACAAATATTCCTACAAAACTAAGGTACGTTTCGTGGACTACACAAATGATTGTTATTTTGCCTTAAGCCTGTTGAGGTAAGCTCGTACAAGCTCGTCTCAAACACTAGTTTTTCACCACGGTTCCACTCCCCTAATATTAAAGGAACCTTCCTAACATAAGCCTATAACTTTATCAATAATTGGGCTATGCAAACTTCATTCAAATCCAACTTGTAGTTCAGGAGATTAGCGCGCACAAAGCACTCTCTTGATCCTCAGCAGCTCTTTAGATATCTTCATTGATATTCTTTACACTACGTTAACGTGTGGTTATAATGGAATAATGTTTATCGGTTATCGCGGGTCATTAAGATATTTATATCTCGATGCTTCGGATTCTTTACAGCCACCGTGATCACCAGAGGACTATACCTAAGTCTAAACCGCGATGAAATCCGTAAAAGTTTTTTTTTTCTGATGGATCTATGCTAACGGCCCGAAGGCCCTAATGCTACATCGGATTAGTGTGAGCCCATTTGGCTCACTTTTAGTTTATAAAAGTGGGGGGTTGCCCCCCGCCAACCGTGCAGTCTGCGACCACACGGCCTCCTGGCGTCGGGTTGGTCCGTAAAAGTAGTTTCATTATAATGAATGAAATTCGCGTAAACATGAGAAAACGATATGGTATGGTTATTCCCATATTTTTCATCTAACAACCTGGTTGTCTTTCGACACAGACCCCTGACTCCTGAGTCACAGCACCGGTACAAAGTTTCAAGTAACCTTTCCTCGCAAGTGATGTCATCTAACGTCGGAGCTGCCTAAAGACGAGCTTTATATATTTCGGCTGCAGTGAATCAACGTTTGACTGTTAACTGAGAGGAGCGGAGCGGGTGGCGGAGCGTGTAGCAGTTACTTTTTTATGAGCGCATGAGCTTGAACGAATTCTTTTGGAAGTAGCCCTGGAAGTACCACATATGTTGTCTTTTACAGATGTAAGAGTCCTGTTCTTATTTCTGAACCACTTCCAAACTGTTTGTCGGAAGAAATGAGCTGGACCGTGGTACCCATGCAGACGGGCGAACGGCGATACCGTCCACCCGGTTTTTTTTCATAGTATGTGTTGGTATCGGCGAGTGTGCCGTTATAAGTATATCTTTTGGCCATAGAAGTCCTAAGATTTTGATACTAGGTAAAAGTAGTATTTTGTTACCAATTAGCATGGAATTAGGTATTTAATATTATTGGACACTTAGCGAAGTATGTCTTTTTAGGAATACTACAAAATATTAGAATCATCATTATATCCGTTAGTTCAAATGGTGAAGTTTTATTAACAATTAAATGAAGTGGTATATTGATATTGGACATTCGTACATGTACAATAATAATTTGAACCATTTAAAAAATACATAAAGATTATTATTGTCCTCATTTTTGTTCACAATCATTACGATACACTGGAATATTGTTCATTCCCGAGTTGAATAACAAACATCAATCTCTCCCCGTCCCGTCTGTACCCATACATCGCTCTCGGCTCCGCTTGTACCCATCCAACCCGACCCCAGAAGGCCGTGTGGTCGCAGACTGCACGGTTGGCGGGGGGCAACCCCCCACTTTAACAAACCAATTGTGTGCCAAATGGACTCACACAGATCCGACAAAGCATTAGGGCCTTTGGGCCATTAGCATAGATCCCTCCGAAAAAAAAAGCTTGTACCCATACATCTCTCTCTCCGCTCCGCCTGTACCCATACGTCGCTCTCCGCTCCGCCTGTACCCATACACGTGCGTCTCACATTACAGCTTAATGCAAAAACTTTTATAATGCAATAAAAGCTTTGGATTTATGTCGGTATATAGTAGTTTTATTGATGGGATATTTTTGTTATCCGCTTAACTTGAAGAGCTTAAAATAACTTAGGTTATACTGCCTTAAAGTTTAATTACTCTACTAATTTCCTTTATTGACTTAGGAATATAGAAAAGTGTGTCAAAGTGTGACATATAAGTATTTAAATTACTTTTTTAAATTACTAAAGATATTTAAAACGGGACGTTCGCTAGAACGAGACATTCGTAGACCGAAATAAAACTGAAAAAAGTCGATAGTTGAACGTGACAACGTCATAAGAAAATGGAACGCCTCTGAGCGAGGTAACGCCGCATGCGTCATGTTTTTTAGTTCGTGCAGCCGGCTCCATCGAATTATAAGACGTTTTCACGTCAAAAATGGTAAATATCCCGCTTTAAATAGTTATATCACACATTAATTATTCATCTAAATGTATACAGAGTGAATTAAAGTAAGCATCGTACCAAAGTGCTTTAAAAGGTATCTTACAGTACTTTCAAAATAAAGACTGTAATATAAGTACATTACATTACTACTACAGTACTCCCTAAGGGTCATTACCCTTGAAACAATTATACTTTGCTTTATCTACCAGATTATTATAAAACATGTAATTATTCGATTTACTTTAATTTATGATATAATTATAATTTTTAGTCAAATGTGACAGTGTTATTTAATACAAATCTTATATCTTTAAATGAGCAATTCTTGTATATATATATGTATATAATTGGAATCTCGGAATCGGCTCCAACGATTTTCATGAAATTTAGTATATGGGGGGTTTCGGGGGCGATAAATCGATCTAGCTAGGAATCATCATCTAGGTCATCCGGGTACTAAATAAATAAATCATTATGTTATAGGTACAATTTAGTGGACATCGGGATTAACCCGTAGTAGCTTTGCAATTTTAAGTGTTTGTTTATTCGATTATTTTGCCAATTCTTGTGTTATGACCAAAATTGATTTTTTAACATTGATCACAATCTAGTAATTTCATGTAGAACTTAATCGCCGTGATGCATATTTATGGCTTGCAGCGAAATCCGATCAGCGGTTTACTCTTCAAAAGGATGGTACCTTTTTACGTTGTTAATTTGGCAGTTGTGATATTAGTGGAAGTGATAATAGCTCTCCTGCTGTATTTTACTTTGTCCCGACTTTGTCGGTAGGAAGGTAGTGCTGAGCGGTTTCTCCATGAAATAGCTTTGCTGTAGGAATGAAGGGCAGTGTGATTACTGGCACATGAACTCATCTTCCCCACCATGATTCAGACCTTGTCGTGGTGGTGGGGCCTAGGTAGCCTAGGGTGAGCCGCCGCACCTTGGGCGAAGCGAATTGAGCCAAAGGGGGCTCTTTGTACTCCTCTTATAAAGAGAGGGAACAAAAGAGCAGGTGGCGAGGGGCGACGACGGGAACCTCACCCCATTTTACTGTCCTGACGTTGGGACGGGTTGTTCCGTGGTGCGGGACAACCCCTTTGTGGAGGTGGCATCGGTCCCCTGAGGGACTGACTAGCTGTCTAGGTGCCCTGTTTGCTCAACAGATCCAGAGCACCAAAGGCGGCATTGGTGGCACTCGCCGGATTTTAGTGGGTAGAGCTGCGTCTACTTACCAACTTTCGGGCGCAGCGAGTCCCACATACCCGCCTGGAGTGGCCCACTCTCCCGCGGGATGCCTCAGATGCCAGCGTTAAAGAGAGAAAAGAAAAAAAGGAACTCATCTTAGTAGAGACAACTCATCCATGTTGGTGTCGTGATCGTCGCGAGGTCATGGCCCATGGGCGACGCTGGCCTCTGTCTGATCGCGTATCCAACTAATATAAATATGATCTAAGCGGGCTGCCATTTTGTCGAATCTGTGTCCGTCTGGTGTCCGTGTGTTGACCCGGGCTCGGGTTACGGACACAGTCATTGAGGGCAGACGGCTCGGATGGCGTCAATAGCGAGGAAGCCACTTGTTGCATCTGGATAGTTTACCCACTGCCCACTTCAATATACTTAAGTCCATCGTTACCAACAATAAGGTATAATATAATGAACACTGTAATATGTATTTTATTATATTTCAGACTTATCGCTGATTATAGGGAAAGGCAAAGGTAAGTTAGCTTTTTGAATTGGCCTTTGCTATTGTAACAGAAAATATTCTAGTCTTTCAGAAATAGGTGTTCATAAAAATATGCATTTATGTGGCGCAAGTTCTTTGGCAATACCTGTTCCTGCTGCCTCTATAAAATTTCGCCATTCAGCTGAGACAATTTCTCGGATAAAACGCACATAATAATGATATAAACCCTTATAGATCCCACTGTTGGGCACGTGTCTCCTCCTCGAAATCAGGCGAGGAGAGTGTTGGGCCATCGGAGTGCCCTGCGTGGGCGGTAGAAAGGGCGGACCTCGTTGCCGAGGTTGGCGCCGACCACTCCCTGCGGTCATCCACGCGATGATCGCCAGTGAGAGTGCATGGGAGGCGGTCCTCTCCTTCTGCGAGGTCGTGATGCCGCAGAAGGAGGAGGCAGAGCGGGAGAGGGAGCGAACTGGCGCCCCTTCTCGCAGGAGAGCGCGGCGGCGACAGGCGGTCGCACCGCCGTGAGGGACCTGTGCGCGGTCGATCGGGGGATCTGCCGCGCGCGCGTACGGTCCGAGCTATAAGGCACCCTTAAGTGTTCAGGGTGCCTTAAGCGGAGTAGGAGGAGGGGACTCCACCCCCTGCCTCCACTCTCCTGAGGAGAGTGCCTTCAGACACAACGTCGCCGGTGCGGACCATACAAAAGTTCCCGCGCCGGGCCAGTACGATGAGGAGAACACCGCTGGGGTTTAGTGGGTAGTGTCTGCGTCCAATTACCATCACCATCTCTTCGGGCGCAGAGAGTCCCACATAACCCCCGGGCTCCCTCGGGCCCGGCGGTATGCATAAGAGTATTCCCCAGCGGAAACAAAAAAAAAAAAAAAGGGTGTTGGGCCATAGTTCACTGGTCCAATGCGGGTTGGTGAACTTCACACACCTTGAGAGGCACTCATCAGGCATGCAGATTTCCTTACGATGTTTCCTTCGCCGGTGAGCAAGCGATGGCCCCATGCACATAGAAATTAAGTAAACCCATTTCAATGTATTACAGAGGTCAGGATCGAACCCGGACCCTTCACTCAAGAGACCGGGCCCACACCCAGTAGACCACCGTCGCTCACTAGAATAATATTAAACCTTCCTATACTCTTTGGTTGTATTATATTATTATACAAATAAGCAAGTCCCACTAAAATCTTAACCAATGTCTTATAATTCCCAGCCGATCTGTGTGACACAGCATCTGTACGATATCAAGGTCTCCTCTGACAATCTATAATCTCTTTAGAACGGCACAACTAATTATAGAGTATAATCCTATATTTATAAACAATCACACCACGTTAAGCTGGGAACTTGTGTGGCAGGTATTAGAAAAAACTGAAAGATGAAACAGCTGAACCAATTTTGATAAACATATTATTTAAAGCCTACCTTTATAAGTATATTTTATCACAATCTTTAAGTATGATATAGTCATCATAATTGATCATAATATAAAGGAATTCTAACTCTCTATTATTATATAGTAAGGACAGACATGCATTAACAACTACTACGGTTTATGTATTCTTCTGCCTCTATCCGTCCACTGCTGAACATAGACCTCCCTCAATGAACACCAAGACGACCGATCCCTCGCCACTCAGAGATTAGTCATTAGAGTATAATACGTTTTTTTACGCTGTGATAATACGTGGGATTCAAAGGTGTTATTGGACAAGAATTTCGGTACTTCTCAGCGTATTTCATGGTTTTTCTCGCATCACAGAACACTATTCCGATACTATTACTATTTCTTTGTCCCACATAGACAGAAATGATGGTTACGATTATGTTGGATCCTTACGAAGGTGGTCGTGAATCACCGGGAGCCCATGTCATAACGGTGCTGTACTTGGTGCGCTATTGTTTCTACCGATAGGGTCAGGGCTGGCCCTACAATGTCTTGGAACATTTATACGTGAGTTTCTTATGTGTTGTAGCAGTAGCACGATATTACTAGTTAATTAAGATACTGTAGACAATATACAGCCGTTTAGCGGTTAATGTGTTAGTTTGAGTAAATAAAATAGTATTTTAATAAGATGCAAGAGAAAAACAGAAAAATATTCATTCTCATACACATCAGTAAGGAAGAACAGGTAAGAAGAAACTAAAGTATGTTTGCTTGATTATTATCTCTAAACCATCGTATTATAATTTTTTGCATTTTCTAATATAATTATTGATTATTTTTAAAGTATTTTATTTTATTTTCAGGTGGATATTACAGGGAAGACATTTATAAGTAAATTTCAACATCCTCGCATTCCACAGTTGGAGTGTATGCGGCGAACTGTCAAGACATTGCGTGTCATGGAGCAAGTATGCAAATATTTTAATTAGTTTGATCGATCGACTATCACACAGATCTAAAACCATTGACCAACATACATACACAACAACTACACGGGAAAAATACAACAGAAATCTTCCACTAATCGACAAAAGGTCAATCGACAAGAAAGGTAAGACAAATACCTAGATTTCCATAGAAGATATTAATTAATATAACGCTGGACCTTATTTTAAATTTGAAAATATGACATAACACAGCTCCGTCACCGTAGTTGTAAAGTATCCACAACGTCAAGAACATGAACGATACGATCAGAAAAAAGTACGCTCTTATATAAAAATAAAATTTCCTAAACATTGTATAGATATCAATTATCTCAATACTAGCTGTTGCCTGCAGCTTCGCCCGCGTTACTCAACTCCTACAAGTCACAGCGTGATGTTATATAGCCTATAGCCTTCCTCGATAAATAAGCTGTCTAACTGAAAGAATTTTTCAAATCGGACTAGTAGTTCCTGAGATTAGCGCGTTCAAACAAACAAACAAACTCTTCAACTTTATAATATTAGTATAGATTTCTCATAAACAATTCCTTTAATCATAACTTTAAGCTCACCTATCAAACTTTTTCAAAAGACATAATATCTACAATATATAGAGTTTATATTCATTCAATACTTTTAAATATATCTAAAAGGTCCTTGAATAAAAATGTATACAGCGTGATATTAATAAGTCCCTTGAAAAAAATATTTTATCAACAAAAGCTGCCCAAGTACACACTGCGTATATTGACCAGCCCTACCTCACGGCAGGTCACATCCGGTCAAGCGCGACTCGAGTGCCCAGCAGCTTCCGGTCCGTCACTCACGGCGGGCGACGTTTATGTTACTATATAACTATAATAACACATTTAGGACAGTTAATATGTCTCTGCGTTAATTACATTTATTAAATGCTGCGCTCGCGTTAACTTTTACAACCTTATCCTGATTGTAAAGAGGGCCCGTCTCCGAATATCTACGGACAATCCTCGAGGGCAAGATACCGGGTGTTTTGACGAAAATGGTTTGACGATATCAAGGACTGGACCGGACCAAGCTACCACCAGATCAAGAGAATATCGCTTGATCGGACGGAGTACCTACAGCTGGCCTCCAAACTTCAATATGAAGATGGCACCCCATGATGATGATGATCCTGATTGATGATGGTATTTAGAGCCTGTCTCTCGCGGCTCTAAAACCCGGCGAGTGAGGTGCCCCGGATCTGTTGAGCAACAGGGCACCTCGACGGCTAGTCAGTCACCCAAGAGACCTACGCCACCTCCACAGGGAGAGTATCCCGCACCACAGAACAACCCTTCCCAATGTCGGGACAGCGCAATGGGGTGAGGTTCCTATCCTCGCCACTTGACCCCTGCTCTTTTGTCCCCTCTTCTTATAAGAGGGGTACCGAGAAAAGCTCCCTCGGCTCAATTTGCTTCGCCCAAGGTATTGTGTTCATCTTAGGCTACTGAGGCGCACCGCCGAGACAAGGCTTGAAGCATGGAGGGGCTCTAAGATTACCCCTACATCCGAACATAACCCATTAAATATTTAATTTATCTCGTTTTATAAGTAATTTTGTATACAGAAGGATAAACAATAAGCTTTGAGACTCTCACATACTTTTTGAACCACATGCATATGTGTGGTTATATAAAATACTATAGTTTGCATTACGTAATTATTTCCTTTATTAATTAACTTGGTGAAACTGTCGTCTTAGCGTTCGTCGAAACAGGCTTACAGCAAAGACGACAAGAGGCCGGTTAAGATGATGTTGATGATTATTTCGTGGGTCTTAACACGACCTATGCTTAGTACACTAAATACACATTGTTTTATTATAATCCACTGACATGTGTGTGTGTGTGTGTGTGTGTGTCTGTGTGTGTACAATGTCACAAAGGACCTGCGTCTAACAAGGAAGCCAGCGGTGCCCATGTAAGGTAGTGCCATATACAGCTCGCCTGGCCCCGTTACACCATGTATGTCATATTTATAGCACATACCACATGTACCGTCCGACTGGTGGGATGATCTACTACCAAATATCTAGTACCTGGTCACGGGACGCCGGTCAAATGTGGAACATTCATAATATATTGTCATTAATAATTAATAAAAATGTATAACGAAAGATAAAATAAAATAGAGAAATATAGTATACACGCAGTCGCGAGCGTCACGCGATGACGTCACGTCACGGCATTTTACTGCCAAAGCGCCAATAGATGATTCACATAAAAATATTCTACGTACAACTTTACAAGTTATGTTATTGAATGTCTTTTTTTATGTCATCATTGGGCAAACGAGCAGTTGGAGCCTCACGGCGCCGACGCCCATACACATCCACGCAACCAAGGCCACGCAGATGCACCGCCCTCCTTTTCCCTATCCCCCAATGGGTCACCGGAACCGGAAACGCCCGGTGTTAAGTGACCGAGAGGCACTACCCCGGTCGTGCCGGCCGAGTTCGGCTGCAATGCAGCATGGCACTACCTCTTACAATGATTCTAAATGGCGAAGAACCGGCGAAACACCTAACGGAAGGATCGGGCACGATGAGAGAACAACCAAACACCCATTTGTTATTTATCCTAAGGACCCCGAGCACAATAAAGGCTCTGGATGAAACTGGAACACACCCCTCTCACAGAAATACCTTGCCTTATTCTTTTCTTTTTCATTAGACCTCTTATTTAAACTAATTCACTTACGTCTTTATCGCTTGTGTTGCATCTGGATACCTGCAATGGATTAAATGTTATTAATAACAATATTCGGTAAACTTTTTATAATACTAAGTATTTGTACCAATTATGAATGAAACCTGCAACCTGTGTTACTGGGTGTTACTGGGTGCCCCACTCATCCGCCACGATACACTTATATTAAACAGAGCAAAGCAAATTATGGCAATTATGGCAACATATTAGGAAATTAATACTACAAGGCAGAAAAGCTATTAAAAGTGCCTAGCATAAGTATACGGGGTACCCCCACCATGGTTCAGGCCTTGACGTGGCGGTGGGGCGCAGTAGCATAGGGTGAGCCGCTGCACCTTGAGCGAAGCTAATTGAGCCGAGGGAGCTGCTCTTTGTAGCCTTATAAGAAAAGGGGACAAAAGAGCAGGGGGCAAGGGGCGAGTATGGGAACCTCACCCCATTGTACTGTCCCCACGTTGGGAGGGTTGGTTCTGTGGCGCGGGACAACCCCTCTGCTCTCTCTCTGGGGACTGACTAGCCGTCGAGGTGCCCTGTTTGTTTATTAGATCCGGGGCACCTCTGAAAAGGCGGCATTGGTGGCACTCGCCGGGTTTTAGTGGGTAGAGCTTACCAGCTTTCGGGCGCAGCGAGTCCCACATACACGCGTGAGGGGGCCCACTCCCCCGCGGGATGCCTCAGAGCATTTCCCGGCGTTAAAGAAAAAAAGAAGAAAAAAAAGTATGCGGGGTACCGCAACGCTGATTTGAAATCGATTTTTCTCAATTCCAAGAAAAGAAAAAAACGCGAGACGATTAACTACACAAATCAAAAGTAATCGTAATAATGTCTTAACTGTAGGAACAGATAACACCACTATTATAATGGAACAAAGCTATGCCGTGATCCTAGTTAAGTGAAACAACGGACGCTATTTGAATCAGCAGAAAAATTGTCTCAAGTAGAAGGGGTCAGTCCATACCCAGAGCGACTTAGAAGCTGTTTCTTCTACTACTACTACTATTGTTAGTTTGACACAATCCAAATTTAATACCCGACCAAATTCAGTTTTATGGCTTCCGCTCGTTAAACACAACCTTAAGGCTTTTTTAATTGCTTTAGTCAATTGTCTAATGTTAATTATTTGTCTGTACGTATAGAGGTATTGCTATCTCTGTCGCACGAGTTTCTTTGTTACATTTTTATTTTGTGTTTTGGGGGTCGGATGATCAAGTTGCCCCCAAGGCAACTTGATCATCCGACATAGATGTCGCTACTCCTCCGATTCATCTATCACTGTAAATCGCATTTGGGACATACAGAAATGAGTGAGTGAAATAGCTTTACGAAGCTGAACTACGATTGCCGATATTTGCCGAAGACGTTTTCACCAAGCCTGTTCCATCCTCAAAACCGGTTCCACTATCACCTCAAGGTCCCCCTTATCTCTTCCGCCAGCGATGCCCCTTGAAGCCACGGTAACAGTAACCTACTTATCTTCCAGCGGAACTTCTTTATGTGGTACATAATTACCATTATCTTTACGTGTGCCCTGTCTGAAGCGGGAAGGATCTCGGTTTCTTTTGTGATGTCATTTTACTAAAATTTAATTACGCTTTATGTTTTAATGTTAATTGTGTATCTGTTAAAGTGATTTAGCTGTAGTTCCTCCTAAAAATTAAATAAATAAATAAAGAGGATTTTTTATATTGCATTGACTCCGAAACTACTAAACCGATTTGAAAAATTCTTTCACCTTTAGATGGCCACAATCTGCGAGTAACAAAGGCATAGTTTACCTGGACTAAGTTCGTTACAAGGGATATGAGTGTTGCGTCCCTAAAAGATAAAAAGATAAAAAGAATCCTTAATAGGTTTGTATGCGGTATATCTCTCTGAGCACATTATTGCGACAGTGTGTCTGTCCGGACCACTGGTGAAATATCATCACCATCCTCATTAGCTTCTATCCGTGTACTGCCTCTCTCGATGAACGCCAAGACGACCGACCCTTGCCACTCGCATCCAACACGGCCCGGTTACTGCACGGAGAAATATAAATACATACATTTCTGTTCAATATTCGACTAGTATTTCGACGACACTGCGTTTGACAATATACCTACTTTTTATATCAAACGGGACAAACGGACTTCACCTGGGAAGTGATCACCGAAAGACACTCGCCACATCGGAGGGCTTCTTATTACCTTTGTAACGTAAATACGATTCCGACGCACCGGACTAACTTCTGTTCGTAACCTATTTTAACATTACTGTGTAACGGTGTCAGTTCAACCCCTCCCCGTCGAGGCCACACGACCCCTGGCCTCGTGCTCGTTGTGCCCATCAGGCCATAAACAAAACACAAGGCCAGGAATTTCCATCAATCATCCTGGGGTCGGTACAAGTAATACAAGGACACACGGCTTATTTTTTTTAAGTATGTTATAAGAAAGCAACCTAGCAGTCAGAGCCTTGGTCGGCCGGAGCACATGCACTCTTTTCCTCTAAACTCACAAACCCCACGATACGCGACAGCATAGCTGTCACTTGACGCCGGTGTTATGTGAGCGAGAGGTACCACCCAGGTGGTGTCGGCCCAATTCGGCCGCAATGCAGCAAGCACCTCAACATTATAATATTATAGCGCCAAATACGGATATCGTTTTAAAATGTGGATCAAATCAAATCCAAATATCTTAATTTCTAAGGTAATATATTATATACCTTGCACACTAGAAATAATTAAAAATAGAAGTCAGCAAAAAAGTAGGTTATAACAAAAAAAACTCGTTTGAATGCAGGGGAGCCTGAAGAAGCCTTTAAGAAAATGGAAAAAAACTTATTGGTTTCTCTTTTGTCATAAAAGAACATATAAAAAGCAACCGACAATCTATACACAAGCGAAACTACGTGTGAATGCTTGTTATAAATTAGGCATCATTTAATAACTACTCATGATCGTTTAAGATAAGAGATTTCACCACGGGAAAGTTCGACGACCCGTTATCTTACGAACACAGATAAGCTTCCGAAACTTATGATAGTCTTGACTAACTTTTACTTTATTATGTCATCATCGAAAGCTCGTGTCCAACCGCTCAATTCAATTCACTAAAATCCTGAATAAGTCCAATTTTTCTCAGTCTCCAAAAAAGAAGAAAGAAGAAAAAAACTTTAGAGAGAGAAGAAACGCTTATTTATAGTATAATTTCTATTCGTTGGTATTAAATATGACTTTTTTAAGCTAAGATGAACGTATTATCAATCGTAAGTACCATAGTTATGGAAGGAAACGCACCATAAGTGCACGACATTAAAATCATACAACCCAGAAATCAACAAAAACATCGAAGTATTAACATACCTACGAGGGCTAATAAATTCTTAGAACTGTCAACTTGTAAACGAGGTGATAAAAAATAAGTTTAAATTTTCAAAATGGAATTATTAGTCAAGATTACTGTGATGTATTTCATTCATATGTCATTACCTTTTACGATTTGGCGGCAAATTGAAAATTGTTTGCCATTTATCTTGGAAAAAGTTCAGCGAAAAGGACCTCTTAGTAGGCAAAGGATCGACTATTCGGTGACGTGATTTTGGAATTACTGGGTCACGATTTTTATTAATTCTTGAAAATAAAAGAAAAACTTCGAGGAAAACCTTTTATGGACGCTGAGGAAGTGACAGCGTTTCAAAAGGCTAAGAAACCCCTAAGGACGAGTGGGCAAAGTGTTTTTCTCAGTGGTTCCATCTGATGCATCGATGTATTGATATGAATGAACACCATTAATTTTAAAAGGTATAATAAAAGTTATAATTTGTTCAGTTGTTATACTTTTAAGAACTTTCAGTGTCGCCCTCGTAATATGAGTGGGTATATACCCTAAAGTACCAATAATACCACTAAATAGACTGATCAAACTTGGCGAGTGGTCAGTGTGAGCCTAGCATGACTCAGAACTCTTTTAAACTCCATTACGTCCAAGTTAAATAGCGCGTACTGTAACAGTGTAAGCTCATGTATTATGACACACGTTAATATCGATATCAATAGATACGTCATGGGACGCTGGAGACGGAGTCAGCGGCCGTGCCATAATATCGTATTACGTGCCGCGAGCGTCGCCCGAGCGTCACGTATGACGTGTCACGGGCCCGACACTGCCCCTTGCGGCACGCCTTGTGCATAGGGTCACAAGTTTTATTATGGATACTATAATATATGGAACTTGACTAAGTACTTCTATCTACCGCCGAGGGTCCGTTTGTATGGACCACCATTATACTTATGTTCATCTATTCCGGATCTTTGGTACAGTGACACTGGTTCACTTACACTCAGGTGCCATGTCTGCCATTTTGCTATTGCACCTAATATATAAAAAGAAAAACTAGTATGTATCTATACTAATATTATAAAGCTGAAGAGTTTGTTTGTTTGTTTGAACGCGCTAATCTCAGGAACTACTGGTCCGATTTGAAAAAATTTTTCAGTGTTAGACAGCTTATTTATCGAGGAAGGCTATATAGGCTATATAACATCACGCTGTGACTTATAGGAGTTGAGTAACGCGGGCGAAGCTGCAGGCAACAGCTAGTATATAAAAATTATAAAACTGAAATGTCAACAGTAGTCGGTGCAAAGTTACCCCTACAGTGTATATGCGGTGTCTCCGACTGTATATATGTAGATACCTTACATTAACGAAAATGTTATTGTTTACTAGACATCAACCTTACCCTACACATTATTAGAAACTGAGTCCGCCTTATTCCAAAACGAAGACTAAATATAGTACCGAGTTTAATACCAGCTTTAAACCATGGTCTAATATAAATGTTATTACAAAAACTAGTTTAACGCTAGTACCAGGACTATCTATGGTACTAAAGTTAGACCACCGTGACCCCTAGTTTAACTTCGGTACTAACCTCAAAACTTTAAATTATCAGATGTCTTATGCGTTGAATTTGCGTTTTTTCGTATTAATTGTATTAAAAGGTAATTAAATGAACTCGATGTAGACAAAATTATGGAATTGGACTAACATTTAAAATAATTATTCTGACATCCTTATATAATTTAACATTCTATTTCTGTAATTTTGTTGTATTGTATTTTGTCATTGATATACATACCTATTTTATATCATATGTAATAATTCTAATTAACTCTGATATTTTTCATGTATGTTTGGATTAAATAAACACTAACCTTTTCTTGAGAAGTCCAATTATCATCCCTTTTTTCTTTTGTTGATACATTTTACAACATAAGTAATGTTCGTGGCACACAAATTCACAACAAAAAATATTATACTATTCTTATGAACAACATACCGTCTATTTAGAATCAAAGAACAATAATGGCTGTATTGTAACTATTGGTAACTCGACTTACATTGCAATAACTAAACATTAAACAATAAACATTTCGATGACATTAGAACTACGCGCGCTTTGTATTTCATTCCCTTATACGCTAGCTATATAAACAACTTAACAGCGAAATATTACAATATTTGTGTGTAATAAACAAGAATTTAAATCACACTACCTCAAAGTACAAAGTAGTAAAGATTTCAGATATTTTATATAACACAATAAATTTTATTATCAAAATATTGATGTATTTTTCACATTATATTTAATTATAAATTAGCGAGCTTTGCATAAAAAGGAACGGTGTACCGAACTAATCAAATATTGAACGAACAAAATGAATGATATGTTGCTCAATAATCTGTGGATACAATTAAACCAGGGACGATCTTTGGTACTACCTAGACCTCGGTTGGTCCTCGATTTGTAATAAGAATGAATTTTAGTCCATGGACTAACGTTAATACCGTAACAAACCTGGACTTTTCAGTCTTGGTTTAATCCTGGTACTAGATAAGTTTTTTGTAATAAGGCGGAGTAAGTTAATTATTAACACTTTAAATAATCAAACTATTAATTGAAATAGTTTTTAAAACTTTCCATAAAACATTGAAACTTTTTTTGTCTTTTTGACGAAAATACAGTTATTATGTACCTATGGTAGGTAACTAGTAGTATTACGTCAATTGCTCCATACATTGGGATGCACTCGCGGTACATTAGTCAGTATAAATGAATGTGTCTGTTAAGTATCTCATATTTCTTGTATAAAAGCAGCAGAACTAAAATACGCCGATTAAATTTAAGAAGCTACAGCTTAGCAACAACAATGGCGGCAACGATTGGCCTCTTCAACATCACATTGGTTTATACCTCCTTAAAATTAATTGGTCCTGTTGATTCCTGTTGTTCATTTATAAGATAGGTATGTCCTTTCTATAACAACGAAAGGAAAATGTACCATAGATGGATCCTTGAGGTATCCCTGCTTTGTGTACAAACTTTATCTTCTCTTTTAAATTTTTAGAATACTTTGAAAGCTCTTTAGTATTTTAAGTAGTGAGAGCCCTAGACGAAAGTCGGACCTGCATCACGTTGTCACTCCACCGCGTGATGACGCATGACGGACTGATTCGGAGACACGCCCTGATGTCATTCAGTATCAGTGGAAAGGCTTATTACTATTATTATGAGTTATGGTCATTAAAGATAAATAAATAATAATAATAATAATAAATCTTTATTTCCTTTACAAATAGGTGTTTATAATAAGTGGCATGAACCTTCTTTTAAGCATAGGAATGCCTGTATTAGAAGGTTCAGCTCTTCTCTAACAATGGTTTCTTAAATTAAAAGATTACTGTGTACATAAAGAGTGCGCGTGCGTGTGTGTGTGTGTGTGTGTGTGTGTGTGTGTGTGTGTGTGTATGTGTGTGAGTGTGTGTGTGTGTGTGTAATTTATTTAATTAATGCTTTTTTATTTTATTTAATTAGTGCTTCTGTTTCTTCGTATGTGAGCGTATGCAACCATGTCGTCAATTCATTTTTACACTCATTATATGATCTTTCGTATATATTTAATTTATTATTTATTTTATTGTACAAGTTAGAGGCGCTTATTATATATTGTTTGCTTGAGAACCTAGTTTTGGTTTGCGGAATTCTAATAGGTAAGCTTCTTCTTCTTTTTAGTCCTGTACTAATTTTGATGTATGGTACTGATTTGTGTTTTTTAAGTATTGCGTATTTGATATAGAGCTTTCTGACAGAGAGTAAATTACTTATCTTGTATAGGTCATCCGTAGAGAAAGTTTTATCTTTAAAATACATTAATTTTAGTAAGGCACGTTGTGCTCTTTCTACCCCTATGAATTTTGTTTTGGACGCACCTCCCCATACAGGTTTGCAATAAATTATTACAGACTGCACCAGAGACATATATATTTGGTTTAACAAGTTTATTTTTTTTATTTTTATTATTTATTATATTTCTGGGTACAACATGTCTTAAGGTCTTGAAAATCCAGCTAATTTTTCGAATTCTGTTTATTACATGTTCAAGGTGAGGGTACCAAGTGAGATTTTGGTCAACAATCACACCCAAGTATTTCGTACTATTAACTTTTTCAATAAATGAGTTACAGTTACACTTTTTGATATTTTGCATGTCACATGTATGGATTCTTATTTTAAAATCTTGAGGAGGCTGTGTACTATTATAAATACTAAAGGAAATGTAATTTGTTTTCTTTATGTTTAGAGTAAGTAAATTTTCATTTAGCCAATTAACGACTACAGCCATACCCTGTTCGGCAATTATTATTCAAATTGGTAACTACGAAATTGCTTATTGAACGTCAACTGAATCTACCACCGGTTCAAGGCGAGCCCACTAAGAAGAACTGGCGAAACAAATTCAGTGGTTATAGTTTTTTTATTGTACTACAACAAATTTTACATGTTGATATCCTGAAATTGCCTCGAAAGCCTTATTTCCAAGATGTGATCTATAACAAGCTCTTATATTCCTGACGAGGCAGTAATGAACTACCGTACGTGCAGTAGCTCATATAAATCTGATCGGTAGTAAATAGTGGTCAAGTTCCCACGCCCACGTGCTCATCTCATCAGATATCGAGCCAATTTGAAAAACAAACAGGCCGGGGTCAGGGGGTCAGTAGGGGCACTTTCTCCCCAGACCTCTGCCACATTAGCGGACCGACCTTCTTCATATGGAACAGATAATGGAGCTTACAGTAGTCTTCAATGAACCCCAAGGCTGATCGCCTCTCGCGATCTAGGACAGACTTTCTGGTGCTCTGAAGGATTCGTACATTCTAGTTGAAATTCATTGACCCTATCTTCCCGAATAGACCTATTTTTAACCGACTTCAAAAAGGAGGAGATTCTCAATTCGTCGCAATCTTTTGTTTTATATATATTTCGTATGTGCGTATGTATGTGACTGAACGCCTCCTAAACGGTTGGACCGATTCTGATTGTACTTTGTGTGTGTTTACTACAAAATGTTATGTACAGGAACACGTATGTCGGATCCGCTCGTCCTTTTATAATAAAGCTGAAAAATTGTTTGTTTGAACGGGCTAATCTCCGGAACCAGTAATCGTAATCGTAATTGTTTTTTTTTGCATTTGATAGCAATTATTAGTTAATATTACAGACTATTTATTTATTTTGGCAGCAGGTGAAACAGCGGGGAGTAACTAGTGTAACGATGAGCCTAGAAAGGTATGTTATCCGTAAACACTAAGCCTTAGAATAATAAATATTTATTGAGCAAATCGCACATTAACCTAGTCCCGTGGAGACTAAGGAATGTGTCGCGAGTAGAACAGGTAAATGTTTAACAGATTAATACGCACACATACAGACATCAATATAAATCAGAGAAATGCGTAGCCCGCATTCGAACCTGCGACCCACAGTGGCATGACATTACACCAATATATCATGCAGCCATTAGAAATAAATCTTCCTCTATATAAATATAACAAAGGTCAAACAAATAGTGAAAGATTTTTTTATCGGATAACCAGTTTCGATGTTTACCCCCTACATACAGACTCACATACATTAATATTTTTATTATAACAGTATAGATTTGCAGTTTGCTTTAGTCTCGTTAATTTGGATTAAAAACCGAAAGGCAAATGAAAAATTTCATCAAAATCTGACCAGCAAACTCGAACATAAGAAGGTCGGAGTAACTTTCGCGTTCATGATATTAGTACGGATGACACTTTCACTTCATAGTGGTGACGAGTGATCTCTTGACTATGTAAACTTTTGACTATGTCAACACTTGACCATGTCAATATTGTCAACGGGGACGTGAGAACGGCACCGATTGGTTATGGTCATGTCAAAATGATACGGTTCGGCCGGAATTAGAGCCATTAGAGAAAATTGTCAAGAATCATTATTTTGTAAGGTTCCTATTGTGGTGTGGAAACTTTTAGATGTATCTTTAGGGTTGATTGTCGACTGATGGGTAAGGGGAGAATGATCCCTGGTGGGTTTCAGTAGCCTAGGATGAGCCCAGCACCTTGGGCGAAGCTAATTGTGCCGAGAGGGCTCTTTGTACCCCTCTTATGACAAGATGGGACCAAAGAGTAGGGAATAAGGGGCGAGGATTTTAACCTCACCCGATTGCATTCCCGACGTTAGGTGCTATTGTTCTGTGGCACGGGACAACCCCTCTGTGGTGGTGGTGTCGGTCCCTTGAGGCGCCTTGTTGCTCAACAGATCCGGGGCACCTCACCAAAGGCGGCATTGGTGGCACTCGCCAGGTTTTAGTGGATAGAGCTGTGTTCACCTTACCTTAAGGACGCAGCGAGTCCCACATACCCGCCTAGGGAGGCCCCCTCTGAAGAGTATTTCCCGGCGCAAAAGAAAAAAAGGAGAGATTGATAAAGATGGTGTGCATTGCGGTTAAAACCCGAATTTGTAGAGTTCCTGTTGTGTAGAGATATAATATTTAAAGATGTTACTTTGTGGTGACAAAGTGATTGTTGATTACAAAATGCGATGATGATAGTACGCATGGTACATCCTCCAGGTCTTCTTACTTAAGTAGATGGGAAATAAACCGTTAGTCGGTTCATCTGTGAAATTATCACTGACATAAAAACACAACACCCGGGAAAGAGTTCTCTGAAAAAGTAAAATACCGTAGAAGACATGAGAAGCCGATATTCAGTAGTACATTATGAGGCGGTGGATACAGAACTAAGGGCCGAAGGGCTAGTAAGTTCCAATTGGAAAGGACGAGGATCTTTGTACATCCGAGTTAGTTTTGAATGGCGGCAATTGGTTCACAGAAGAAGGACAGCAATGCTTTTGCAATTGTAATAGGTAGTGGCACGACCAGGGTGGTACTCCTCGCTTACATAACACAGGCGTCCAGTGACTGCTATGTCGCGTTTCGTGCGGTTTTTGAGTTACCCATTGGGGGATGGGGAAAAGAAGTGCAGCGCATCTGCATAATCTCTAGTTGTGCGGATGATGTGGGCGTCGATAGTGGCCAAAAGGCTTCGACTGCTCGTTTGCCCTCCTTTGATATAAAAAGCACTCATGCTGATCATGATTACAAGAAACCACAATCGTCCAGTATTATCCAACCCACACATAATAAAACAAAACCAACATTTAACACAATTATACATAAGGCCCTCACATTCGATCAATTCTATACAATCCTCTCAATAGATACAGCTCAAAGTATACTAGGCATTACATCCAGTGTAACTAGAGCTTGGCACCTTTATAACTTGTTTGCGATGTGTTAAAACATTGGTGTCATGGTATAGTGGTGGTAGACCAGGATTCTCGAGACGCCGGTCACGATCTCATCTGCATACCGTTTCCTTTGGACTATGGGGGGGCGTGTTAGGTAATTAGAGGCCTTTGTTGGGACAGTTAGGTGTTACAGATGACTGTGTATGGGGCTGTTAGCGTATAGGTGTGGTTCGATATAACTGGCCAAATGTCGTGTCGATGTTTTTGGCAATACCGTGCTACACCAACGATATGGGCTAGATATTAACTCACAATAGGATGTTACACTAGTCTATACGTCTATACAGATAAATTAAATTGGAGTGTCTGTATGTAATATTAAAATAACCGTTTTTTATTAAATGCTTATCTTATATCTTTAAATGAGCAATTCTTGTATATATATATATATATATATATATATATATATAATTGGAATCTCGGAATCGGCTCCAACGATTTTCATGAAATTTAGTATATAGGGGGTTTCGGGGGCGATAAATACCGAGCAAAGCTCGGTCATCCAGGTACTGGATGTATAATATACGGTACATAATATACCAAAATATTTTTTTTTATAATATTTGTCTGTCTGTCTGTTTGTTCCGGCTAATCTCTGTAGACGGCTGGGCCGATTTTGATGGAACTTTCACTGGCAGATATCTGATGCTATAAGAAGTAACTTAGGTTATAAAAATAATCATCATCAACCCGGGTACGGCTGTAAATCTAAGATAACGCGGGCGAAGCTGCGGCCAACAGCTAGTTCTGTTATATATTCGTATTAAGCTCTATGTCTATCATGGCGATTGAAAAATTGCCGAAATATCGGGACCTCAATAAATCTTTCCCGCACCACAGAACAATACCTCTCAACGTCTGGAAAGTGCAATGGGGTGAGCTCCCTATCCTCGCCCCTTGTCCCTCCTATTCTTTTGTCCCCTCTTCTTATAACAGGGATACAAAGAGCAGCTCCCTCGATTCAATTACCTTCGCCCAAGGTGCTGGCTTCCTCTTAGGCTACTGAGCCCCACAGCCACGACAAGGTCTGAACCATGGTGCGTACTTCAAAGCTCTACCATGTATGAATATCATCATCATCACACCGCTATCCACTCGATGTAGATACTCGCACTGACGCACGTTCTATATCGGCGGTGACGTCATCGCGTGACGTCATCATATTGTAATCAACAGGTCGATAACAATGGCATATTATTGTATTGCTCAATACCTTTTATTGTATACAATGCGAATTCAATTTATATATTTGAGACCACCTGCTGTGGTGTAGAGGGTCGCGGGTTCGGCTCCCGGTATGACATATGATAAATGATGTGTGGATTTTTTCTTCTTTGTCCGGAGAAGGCCGAAGTCCATAATCTACAACTTTTGCACGCAGCTTTCCACGTGGTGTTCACTCTCACCATTGAACAAACGACGTTGACGATTTGCACGGAAATTTCGAAAGAACTTTTTTAAATTGCGAAATTGTTCAGAGCCTTTGCCAACCGCTCTTCGTGTTACCAAATCCTCAAACATGTGACTTGTGAGGTTCCACCTCATCAGCTCACGGCAATTCGGGCCACAACACGATCGATTCGCCGCGCCATCTTAATTCCCTTAATGTAAGCGCTGCCACTCACGCCATGGATGGGCTGGTAGAGGCGACATAATATGTACAAACTGAAATGTATGTATTTTTTAATGTATAATTTTTGGGGGATTTTATCTAAGTAAGACATTTTACATGATAATGTTTAAACTCTAAAAAAATTCAATCTGACAGTTGCAGAGAATCTGTTAAGACCACATTCTATAAAAATGACTCCCTTTCTCCTCTGTTCCGTACACAATCCACCAGCATGTGTTATATTATATCCTCTACTTGACCACAATCTACACAATTTGGAGATTGAGATTTTTTCTCTTTGATTTGAGATGTTTGTATGTCTGCAAAACTATGTGGCGAAATAAATAAGGTAGAGTCACTGGCAGCTAGACCTAAAATCTTGTTTAGAATGATTCTTAATTGTCAAGGTGGAAGGAACGCATGGGTCTAGAGTCAAAGAAAGAAACATTTATTCGACACAAACAGGAGACACACAGCGACATAAAGATATACACAGAAAAAAACATTTTTGATCGCACGAACCTAAAAATAAGACCAAATAAAATAAAAACAATTATTGCAACAAAAATTTGTAATATATATATATATATATAGTGTCTCACGTGTGGGTCAAAATGGTCCAGTTCAGCATTGTGTCAGAGCTCATTCGAACTCATGAGCTCCTTAAACTTAATTTAGACCTTTGTCATTAACATTAAAGTAGGTACAAAACAAACCAATATGTTCGAGATGTCGCATCTGGCTACTCTACTCGTACATAATGTCCATGACACGGACATCGCTGGTGATCCGCTGCTTAAGTGGCCGTGAGCGTCTGGCGCGGGATTCCTCGGGATAGAGGGGTTGGGGGAGGGGAGGGGGAGAGAGGATAGGAAGAAAGGAAGTTTTATATGTAGATTTAATAACGTGGAGAAGAGCTTACGGTCGCAAGAAGTTATCGAGTGGAATACTTAGGAATTTTTAATGTATATAAGAAAGCAAATTAAAGCTCTAAGTGTTTTCGGTTTTTATATTTCTTTTAAGATTTAGGTACATAACCGTTGCCAGAAACACGTTTTCGTATGTAAGCTGATAATAATTGTTTTGATAAAGATAAAGATACCACGCTAAATCCATGCCAATGTAAATCCTTATGACTAATAATAAGTAATAACTCACTCAGTAATATCCATTCATTTCTTTTTTTCTTTTGTAGAAGAGGGGACGAATGAACAGCGGACTCACCTGATGAAAAGTTATCAACAACACTTATAGACGGTCAAGGTCTCGGCCAATCGCCACTATTTATTATTATTTAATTGTGATGGAACTATCAGTCGAGTCAGTGAGTGACCGACGTGGCCCACGAACCCCTTGGTAACATAATTCAAGCGAGAATATAATAATGCTATCACACTAGTTAGTTATGTCATATGTGTATAGTGTGTAAGCCCACCAGTGGGGTGTCTAGTCGATATTCCATCGACGGCGCCTGGTGGCCCGCCAGGTCGACGACCCCCACCGGAACACAGACCGCACTACATTCGGACACTCCACTTATGATTTACCGCTCATTGATAACTTTATCATTCATACCAAAATTACGATGATCAATTCTTCATCTTGTATATAATATGAAAGAAACCAACATAGTAAATGCTGCTTTTTTTCTTCTCCTTCAAAAATCGGCTAAAAATCCGGTCAAGTGCGAGTTTGAGAGGCAGACATATTAGATTAATGATTCTGTTTAATGGAAATCAATTGACAGCGAAAAAAGCTATCATCTTTTAACTTTATCACTATTGTAAACAATAATATTTATAAATATCATTAAAAAATTGAGAATCATTAAGTTAGGACCAATTTTTGAAATAATAATATGTAAGACAACTTACACACGGCCATCTGATACCAAACTAGGCAAAGCCTGTATTATGGCAACCAGACAACTGATACATAGACAGACAGACACAGAACAAATGATCATGCTCATCGTGTGATGAACATTTGTCCTGGGATCGAACCCACGCCCTTCTGGTTTAGCAGTCAAGTGCTAACAAACTAACCACTAGACCAACAGGCCAGTCAAGTGTTAGTGCTACGGTTAATAGAGCTGTTATTCTACGTCCGTCTCGCTCCCGGCCTACAAGTGGCGTGTACAAATCACCCACTTGACCGAGAACATCAATTACTGAGTCATCAGCTCGTCGGTGAATCGGACCGCGGACCACCCCTCTACCACCTCTACCCTTTTTTTTTTTTTTTTAACGCCGAGAAATGCTCTTAGGCATCCCGCGGGGGAGTGGGTCTCCTCACGCGGGTATGTGGGACTCGCAGCGCCCGACAGCTGGTAAACGGACGCAGCTCTACCCACTAAAACCCGGCGAGTGCCACCGATGCCGCCTTTGGTGAGGTGCCCCGGATCTAGAAAACAAACAGGGCACCTCGACGACTAGTCAGTCCTGTAATAGACCGACGCCACCTCCACAGAGGGGTCGCCCAAGGTGCACCGCTCACCCTAGGTTACTGAGCCCCACCGCCACGACAAGGCCTGAACCATGGTGGGGACCACCTCTACCCTGAACAATAACATGAAGAGAGAATCTTAGCGTCATTGACAGATATATGTTCGAAAATTAGAATTAAAAATTATCTCAGATTAGCGATCGAATATTGAAAGCGGCCGTTAGACGTGATTCATTTATTCAAACTGATGGTATGTAGGACAGGGAAGGTAAGGCTTGCTTCAGGAGCGGCCGTCTGTGTGGTACCTTTGATTAACCCCACCAAAGTTCAAGTTTTGTCGTGGCGGTGGGGCTCAGTATCCTAAAGTGAACCCTGCACCTTGGGCGAAGCAAATTGAGCCGAGGGAACTGCTCTTTGTACCCCTCTTATAAGAAGGGGGACAAAAAAGCGAGGATGGAAACCTCACCCCATTATACTGTCCCAACGTTGGGAGAGATTGTTCTATGGTGTGGGACAACCCCTCCGTGGAGGTGACGTCGGTCCCTTGAGAGACTGACTAGCCGTTGAGGTGCCCTGTTTGCTCAAATGATCCGGGGCACATCACCAAAGGCGGCATTGGCGGCACTCACTGGGTTTTAGGGGGTAGAGCTGCGTCCACCTACCAGCTTTTGGGCGCAGTGAGTCCTACATACCTGGCTGGGGATTTCCACCTCCCCCGCGGGATGCCTCAGAGCATTTCCCGGCGGAATAGAAAAAAAATGGTACCTTTGATTATATACATGTCCATGGCACCTCCTGCGCTTTTCTTCCAGCCTTCGAAGCCTTAAGAAAAAGGCATGTCAGGAAGTGTAATTACTGGCACCAACACTTGATGTTACGTCGATCATCACGCGGCTGCCAGTTTGGCTCCAAACACATAAAGGTCCCGACGTTAATTACGTAAATGCACTAAACGAGGTCATAAATATACTAATATCCTGTGGTGAGGACTGTGCAGCAGGTTTCGTGTCAATGGACCTCATATCCTCATTGGAATATAGGTTAATGTGCCCTGGATCCACGGCTTCGCCTGTCTGTTAAGGCACCAGGTCTGCAAGTATGATCCGTAATAACGTGGAGGCGTTATCTTGGTTGAAAAAAGGTTTTCTACTGAGTTCATCTTTAAAGAATGAGTTGGTCACTTTAGACCACTACTCTTATAAAATACGATATGAATCAGCTACATCTGCTAGTAAAACAACACATTAGAAAGCACATCTCTGGTCGAGATGATTGCACAGCGTCCGGTGTTATCCAATTGGAGCGGTTGGCGCTGTCCAATAAATCTCAATAGCATCGGACAAAGATCCCGAGAGTGGAGTACGGGTGGACTTGGACCACGTGGAGTGACCATCTGAACGGTGGTCGTATCATGTTAGATGGACAGCCAAACATTTTGATGACCTCTGTGGCTTAATGGTTAGCGCATTGGCGCTCAGGTCGGAGGTAAAGGGAATCGAATCCCGCCAGGAAACAAAAAAGTGTTCCGTGTTCCTGAGTCATTGATGTGTATTAAATATGTGTATTATATAATAAAAATCTTAAATATATGTATAGTATAAGAGTATTAAATATATTTCCGTTGCCTAGTACCCGTAACGCAAGTTCTTGGAGAACTTACCACGGGACCAGATTGACGTGGTGTAAAATTGTCCATAGATATAAAAAGAGCTGAAGAGGCACCTGATGTGTCAGTAAAGCCTGGGCTAGTTCCAGGTACGTCCATGGGCGACGTCGAGCACCTACCATCAGGTGGCACGTCTGCCAGTTTTCCTATCCAACTAACATAAGCACAAGGAATAAATGAATGTTCTGCCATCACCCGTCAATACCAAACGGTCATTATTCCCAGTAGTCAACACCGACCGCATTCAATTCTTGTATAACAACTTTAGTAATATTATTTATTCTGTGGTATAACATTACATTTTCCTTAGTCTCATTATCTCGATTGGGTTCTTTTACTTTTATGCCAAGTGCTACAATATTGTACCTTAAAAGTTGAATATGATGTTAGACTTCAGGTTACTTACACGTCGGGGTGATATACATGATCATCATCAACTTTTCCTGTCCACCGGCTTTTAGCGTTAACTCTATTTATTACCAAATAATAGAAATCTTTTCGGCATACACTCATACACGATACACAATAATAATTATATTCTATCACCTATGGTAAACGAAGAAGTAGTTTCAGCTATGTACACACAGATACCAAGTCAGCCCGTGAACAATACAAATGACCTACCTTTTGCTTTCCCCACCATGGTTCAGGCCTTGACGTGGCGGTGGGGCTCAGGGTGAGCCCAGCACCTTGGGCGAAGCTAATTGAGCCGAGGTGGCTCTCTGTAGCCCTCTTATAAGAAGAGGGAACAAAAGAGCAGGGGGTAAGGGACGTGGACGGGAATCTCATCCTATTGTATTGTCCCGACGTCGGGAGGATACAAAGTTGTTCCGCACCACAGAATTCTATGGAGGTGGCGTCGGTCCCTTGGGGGACTGACTAGCCATCGAGGTGCCCTGTTTGTTCATTAGATCCGGGGCACATCACCAAAGGCGGCATTGGTGGCACTCGCCGGGTTTTAGTGGGTAGAGCTGCGTTCACTTACCATCTTCCGGGTGCAGCGAGTCCCACATACCCGCGTGGGGAGACCTACTCCCCCGCGGGATGCCTCAGAGCATTTCCCGGCGTTAAAGAAAAAAAAGGATGTATTTTTGCTGACAATAAACGGGCTAATGACCATGATCTAATGTACAACACCTTGACTGACACCCACCGCACGTTTATCAATAAGAAGGTAAACTAAACACACCACATTATGGTTCTCTAGCGACAATTATCTCGGCGGTACATTATTTATACATCGCCGTTATTATTCATCAAAGTAATTTTAATAATCCACGTAGTTTATTAGTCTCGCCGTCTCGAATGGTTTTAATGCCATTGAATACGGCTACAGACCTACGGGAGTATATGATCTGTGGAAATTGGGCTATTCAATGAATTTCAAGACGGTCTATTATATTTTTAACCGACTTCAAAAAGGAGGAGGTTATCAATTCGTCGGAATCTTCTTTTTTTTTATGTATGTTACCTGATTACTCGAAGATGGCTAGACCGATTTGAAAAATTCTTTTTTTTTTCTAAAGGGTATACTTCCCAAATGGTCCCATGATAAGGAAACCAGGATCTGATGATGGTATCCCAGAGAAATCGAGGGGAACTTTCGATAATCGTAGGGGCGACTAGTGCGTTTGATATTTTTTTTATAAAATGTTTTGAAGGACTTCAATTTAATGAAGGTCTGGAGTCGATCTGATGCTGGAGCCGAAAGACAATCGAGGGAACTCCTCAACTATTTACATCAGTAACCTTGTGTTTGGGCTTGATTAATTTGTAATGATGAGAACTTTACACCTAGATGGGTTGTGACTATCATTAGGGGTCTGATGATGAAGACAAAGGACGGTTAAGGGAACTCCTCAACAGTTTACAGTAGCTACCTTGTGTTTGGACTTAATTAATTTAAATTGATGAGAACTTTGTACCCATATGGGTTATAAGCGCCATTACAGGTGTGATGATGGAGACCATACACAGTCGAGGGGAATCCTCGACGATTTACAGCTTTAATTGGGCTTACTTCATACGGTAAATAATATTATGCCAAAATCATGTAATTTTATTACTTGTCGTTGTTAAATGAACAAAAAACAACTGTGGCTTGGAAGCGCATCATAGTTTTTCAAGGTCATCATAATATCCATTCTATATGTATATATTGGTGATGTTCTATACCTATATATAATGGAATTATTTAACGAATAGCAGCAATCTGCCGTGATTGCTTTCAATTACATGTACCTATATAAAGTTTTACACAATTCCATTTCGGTTTTTTCATTTCTTATGTAATGATTTAAACCCTATCTACGTTCATCTCATTAATACAGCGCTATCTAATCTGAGCAACGCGTTTAATAGTTCTACCCATATTTCAGACAAATAAAATCAGTTATCGAATTTTGAAATCACTAAAAATTAAGAAATAAAAAAAATTTAAACAAAAATTAAAACCGACTTCAAAATTAAAAAAAAAAAACCTAAAAAGTAATAAAATAATTTCCTTAATCTTTGTGCCTACAATTTATAATTAACTTGTTCTTAGTCGGTGTCAGCCAAGGTAGCTCCCTACCTAGGTAGGTAAATCAACGAATACGACACCGGCTTAAAAAGTAACAATAATGACGTGGTAAACGCAAAGATTGTATAATTGTAGAAGAACAAGTTGATTATAAATTGTAGGCACAAAGATTAAGGAAATTATTTTATTACTTTTTAGTTTTTTTTTAATTTTGAAGTCGGTTTTAATTTTTGTTTAAATTTTTTTTAAGAGATAGTGCCATGCTGTTTTGGAGCCAAATTGGACCGAGTTGCCTCTCGCGCACATAATACCGGCGTAAAGTGGCAGCTCTACCATCGCGTTTCGTGCGGTTTGTGGCCTTCCCGTGGCCCATTGGGGAGGGGGGGGGATAGGGAAAATCAGGGTAACACGCATCTGCTAAATCTCTGGTTATGCAGATGTCTAGGGCGTTGTTAGTCGCAAGGCTTCGATTGATCGTTTGCCCTCCTATGATAAATAAAAACCGTGATTCCAACCCGCGATAACACCGTACAGTCTACGTACGGCCGTTAATGTTATTAACTTAGTATGTTCAAGACACTTTATTTAAGTGTATAACAAGTTTCCAAAAGTCAATTTGTTTATGCCTCAATAAAGCAAAATGATATAAATTATACATAACCGGCTTCACTACCGATAGCGAAATAATTTAGATCTCGCGCTTATGTTTTTAAATTCTGTCATTTTTATGCCATGAAAACAGTCTGGACGGGTGATGGTTATTATGTCCTTCCTTATGATATAATCCATCTGCTCGCCATTTTCAAATCCGAGCAGCGGTGTAGCGTAAAAAGGAGATACAACCAGAGTTACTTTCACGTGTATGATATTAGCATGACATAACATGGGCGGTAGGGACTCCCTGCTGTGTAAACATTTTTATATTTCTCATAATCTAGAACGTGCAGACATCGAATGTGGGCGAGCCTTATACGTGACCAAACCTGTTATAAATGTCTGTCTTCAGGGTCTCAGGACCTCCGCCAAAGAGACAGGGCTGTAACAGTAAGGGGCCTTCTAATTTTCCGTCTTGTCCCTCTAGACAAGTGGTTTTTTAAGTTACAGAATAGAATCTTACTAATGTTACTAATTATTATAAAGGCGAAAGTTTGTAAGTTTGTATGTTTGTAGGTATGTTTTTTGATCTTTCCCTGCAAAACGGCTGAACTGATTTGGATGAAAGTTAAAATGGTGATTGATGGGTTATACCTCGGATTATGACATAGGCTATAAAAATAATAATTATCAATTCGGATACGGTTGTAAATAGTTGACGCAGGCGAAGCTGTGGGCTACAGCTAGTACAATAACAAAAACGTAGTAATTACAGCTCACTGGTCTAGAGAGACTTCATTATAATGAAACAACTTTAACGAATTTTATAGATTTATTAAAAAATGTATATAAATGTCCGACGTTTCGGATACTTTACGGCAATCGTGGCCACGGGAGGACTGAGTCGTTTTATTATTATGACTGAAAATCACGTAAACATAAGTTACCGTGTGGTCCTTGTTTTTGTATCTAGGGTAGAAACAAGTGAGTCGCCTCTATTGGAAGAGGCAATTTTGTGTGTAGTGTTCTGTGTTATACACTATATTATCATTGGTGTAGTGATAGTAATCTTAGAGTATAAAATACGCACGCTTTATAATATAAAATAAATATTTAGTTTGCATGAGCATCTTGCAAATAAATAAAAAAGCTCATATTAAACCTACTTTTGTATATTTTTTTCTGTTACAGGTTTTTTTTTGAACTAAATTCCAAACCTAGTAAGTATATTATATAAGTACTATACAACATGTATAATTCATCATGCATCTATTTTCAAGACAGTATAATATTATACTTATTTACTTGACATGAAACGCTCGCAAGTAATGAAGACATATTGTTCAATAATCCAGCACGATATATTTTGTTCCAACATCTCCATTCTCCATTCATTCGGTCCCGACTCCCGATGACATCACTGACATTCCCGCGTCCTAACAAAACAATTATTCCATTTCCCGCCAAATTAAAAGTGACATTCCTTCAAAATGGCGCGCGCAGGTGCGTGTGTGCGTGCTCGGCGCCCGCCGTCTATTTCCGATGCATCTTTTTTTTTTGGACAAATATAACGCCCGCCACCCATTCAGCCAACTGACACTTGCCCCCAATCAAACGTCTGTTTTTAAATTGGAACTGGCACGTTTAAAACAATCAAATTATAAATGTTTCGTGTTTTGAATATTAAATCATTAAAACTTGTTTTTCAATGACTAATTTTAATATTATTTAATCTAATTTATAAATGACACATAATTTACATGGTTCAATTATATTTTTCGTTCTGAAATACCAATAACATTATATATATTAATTTCGCGCGGCAATATGGATCACGTTTTTAAATTAGTTTTTTAAGCAAAGGTCAGTGTCACTGCAGTCGAGCCGTATATTTGTAGCGCAGAATTTTTTGCATGATGTAATAAGTTGCATATTAAAGTTTGTGAAGGTCTGAGTTTTAACCAACTTCTTTAAAACGCTTTTTAATTTATAGGGTCGACAGGTAAATATTGATGTGTAAATTTTCCACTGACATTTTGATTTTTATTTATAAACAGAAGGGCTTGTGTCGCGCGCCTGTCTGCATTCCACCATCCTGCTTATTTCTGCCGCTAGGATCTTTAGTGTTGTGAAGGTTGCTTGTTTCTCCCGTGAAACAGCTTTACTGTGTTTCGGAGAGAAGGGCAAGACAGGCAGTTTAATTATTGGCACCGAGACATAACATCTTATGTCTCAGGATAGGCAACACATAGATAAGTTGCCTGGGCTCGTTCCAGGTATACTAGTTTATGTTCATGGGCGACGTCGACCACTCACCATCAGGTGGCACGTTTGCCAGTTTGCCTATCCAACTAACATAAAAAAGGAAGACAGGACAGGCAGTGTAATTACAGAAATCTATCATCTTGCGTCTTAGACCAAGACCTTAACACATTAAGAGCTAGTTCCATGTAAATTAGTTCATTAGCAGCTTAAACCACTTGCCTGCTTATCTCAACTAACATTTAAAACGAAACTTGGGCTATTAGGTTAGTCGGTAAATCTGCTAAACAAACATATTTTATATCATCAAAAACACACGATCATCATCAGTCTGTCTCATGAAAGCTCAATAAATGCAGTGTATCTCAATGACCAGTCTTAGGTGACATTCGCCTGTGTTTTGACAAACTGGTGTAATTACTGTGTCCAGTGAATAATTAAAACCGCGACATGTGCCGCCACCATGATGAATAATTAATAAATTGTAATAAATGTTTTGCTCTGTTCAATCACATGTAAATAAATTACGTGATTACACAACGATTATACAAATTACATGTACACATTTATATAGTTCCGTACATAAAGAATAAACCGCATCTGTTAAATATAAGCTTTTTAAATATTACATTTTAAAATATCCGCCATTGTGTTTTCTTTAATAAAAGTAGAAGAAGTTTGACGTGTGGCAAATTCGCAAATCTTGGGCTGTGTAAAATTAAAAAGACATAAAATATCTCAGTAACTGGAACCCAAGTCGTCGTTCGTTTTTTCTACGCATTATTTATGCTAATTGTTACATGTATATATCGACATTTTTACTATGATTCAAATGTTATGTTGGTCGATAAATATTTAATGAATCCGGAATATAACCATACATGTTATTGTAATGACCACACATGATTAGCCTATATACAAATAACAGGTATTACAGCTTTGATCAGAAGCTTAAATTAGCTAGGAATTATAGTTTAGCTGTCAAGTTATTGAATCTACCACCAGATTCAATCGACGTTCAGGTAGCTAATTTATTATAATTTTAAGCAGATGTACCGGTGGGAGGGATGCGACCTTGCTTATTTCTATGAAAGAGTTATGATGTGTTTCGTAAAAGAAGGGCAGGATAGATATCGCAAAAAGACCCAGGTGAATTCGTTTGTATCCATAAACCACGCTGACTAATAGGTGGCATGTCTGCTAGTTTACCTATTCAACGAACATGCTAATGATAATTATAAGGAAATGGGTAGCTCGACAAAACTATAAGACTTAAAATGTTGATATTATTATGCACTAGCTGGCGCAGATTCACATTGGAGCATGATGTCAGCGCGAGACCGTCCGTACACAAACAACTAAACAGTACTTCATTCTTAATTAACCCACTAGCTTGTTACCAGGATAAAAATAATTGATACCCTGTGTCGGTCGTGGTCACTATGTACACGTGCAAATATCTCCAGTTGTCTTATTTTGTGACAAAGGAACTAACAAAATCTCAAGATTTACACAATTATTTTATTCATACTATTCTAACTAGAAAAACATATTTTTGCTATTTTACGGGCTAGGCCCACCACCTGGATCGACAGCGGTATCTTAAATGACCCCTAGATCTCAGGGGCCCCGCGGTATTCAAGCCTTCGGACCAGTAACAAAATTACTCAAGAGAATTCAAGTGGAGTGGGAAATATTTTCTAGTTTCCTTCCCCAATTAAAACGAGAAGCAGTGATATTGCAATGACTTGAGCCAAGAGAAGACAGCTGCAGTCAGGAAAAGCCCAGCTGCATAATATTTCCGGTATTAGGTTGAGTCCAATTGTCTCTATTAATTCATACTGTATATATTACAAAACGACGAAATGGCCACACTAATTTGAAAGGCCGGCAACGCACCTGCTAACCCTCTGGTGTGGCGGGTGTCAGTGGATGCCGCTGTCATTTACCATCAGGTGAACCGACTGTCCGTTTGCCCCCTCTTCTATAAAAAAACCTAATAAAACCAAATCTCATAGCTCAGCACACCCAGGAATGTAATCGTCAGTAGCTCGAAGTGGTTATGCTGACCCTACAGTTGCATATCTCAGAACCGAGTGCTCGTAAGATAAAAACAATCCCTGGAAGTCTATCGATGTACCTTAGTATATTTTATAGTGCCATTGTTGTTATATTAAGCTATCAGTTCTAAGTAGAGAGCTTTTACCTCTATCTTGCTTCTGGTAATAATTAAAATTACCATTGAGGACTTCCAAAATCTGTTTAATCTAAATATCTTCGAACTAAAGTGATCGAAGCCAAAGATTCAAATATTATGCCTTGGCTGCTATTAGTACCTAATTTATGCAGTGCAATTATATAATTTTTAACAATTATATATTATAATACTATAAATATAACTTTAAACGAGTCTTGTAAATATATTGTTGTTTATTTTTTTTTATTTGCCAGAAAGTTTTTCTAACGCCAGTGGGTCCGTCATCCCGTTGGTCAATACCAATACCATAAAAAAGTAGATCTGGCAACTAGCATATTGGGACTGGCCCAGTGGCCTGGCAAATGGAGAGAACTCTTATGTCAACACAACTACTGGCACTGACTTCCTGCTACCTTATCTTATCACGTGAACGGTAAGGCACTACCGTTAGAGTTAATGCCCCCATCCGAATGTGTGCCAAAACTGTTTATAAGGACCACTTAGTCGTTATATTAAACTCGCACGTACCACTGTACTGTCTTTATACTGATATTATTAAGATGTAAGGTATGTTTGGATGTAGGTATCTTCGAAACTGCTCATCCAATGCTACAAATACTTTCACCAGTATAGTGCTACGTTATCACTGTGTAATACAAGGATTTAAAAATAATCATCGGATTTACAGCCTTCCCGGATTGATGATGATTATTTTTAAAGCCTATGTCCTAATCCAAGGTATAATCCATCACCATTTCAACTTTCATCCAAATCTGTTCAGCCGTTTTGCAGTGAAAGATCAACAAACATACAAACTTACAAACTTTCGACTGTATAATATTAGTGAGATTATTTGTTTCGAACACGGCTTTCATAAACACGGGGCAGTGGTACTGGCACAACTCTACCATAGAGTGACTCAGATGGATTGCGTTGCATCGCGTCAAGCTAATATAGCTTTATTATAAAAGTACGTACAGAAAGATGTTACTTAGGATAGAACTGAGAGCTATTACATGAATTCTCCGGGAAACATATCGAGGATGGAAGCTGTATCTGCTAGTGCACGTTATCTGTCGATCGTGCCCGGAGCGCCGGAGACGGTGGGGTGTTATTAATGTATTGTCTGCGCTAGGAATCGAACCAAGGACGACCGGTCCCGCGCACTGCATGGCTGCCGCGCTACTAACGTTTTGAGATTAATTTAATACTATTATTAACGACTAGCCTCTTGTCCGCAGCTTCGTCCGCGTTAACTTAGATTTACAGCTGTACCCGGATTGATGATGATTATTTTTATAGTCTAAGTACTAAACAGCTTGTAACATCAGCTATCTGCCAGTGAAAGTCCCATCAAAATTGGTCCAGCCGTTTCAGAGATTAGCCGGAACAGACAGACAGACAAAAATGACAAAAAAAATAATATTTTGGTATATGTGCCGTGTATACATCCATATCATTTAATAAACAGCGGTTATTTTAATATTACAATCAGACACTCCAATTTTATTTATCTGAATAGATGATATGTTTGTTATGTATTCGTTGAGTCTCGAAGTAAGAGATATGTAACTCTGAGGAATTTATAGTTACCCTTCCTCCGAACTAACGAGTTCGTAGTTTTATTGTAATCTATACTAATATTATAAAGCTGAAGAGTTTGTTTGTTTGTTTGAACGCGCTAATCTCAGGAACTGCTGGTCCGATTTGAAAAATTATTTCAGTGTTAGACAGCTTATTTATTGAGGAAGGCTATATAACATCACGCTGTGACATAATATAGAAGTTGAGTAACGCGGGCGAAGCTGCAGGCAACAGCTAGTGATAGATAAAGAAATGATTTTGATCATAGTATCAGGAATGTCTATAGTCTGCCTGTAGTCTGTACATACATATTGGTCATATTTTAGTGTAATATTTTTGTTATGACTTAATGACATCAATTTACATTTTTGTCTGTCTCAATGTCATATAACTCAAGAACGAATTGATATATCGTGATAAAATTTGGTACATGGTAAGACCATGTAATGAGCAAATTTTATGATATATAATATCGACAAACATGCTTGTGCGTAAGCAAAGTCACGGGCAATACTATCTAATATGTGTCAGCCCTGGTCGTGGGACGGATCATGCGTAATCTCAGCCTCCAGTTACAAAGGACCGTTGTCAGAACACATTACTAACGTTGGCCGCCTGTCCTAACAATACTCACACTAATATAATACACGAAATAGACGCATTTAACTTTAGCGTGTAGAAAGGAAGGTCTTGGGTCATACAATCCAGAGCATACTTGATGTTGAATTGGCCTAAGTATACAGACAGCGAAACATGGAGAAGTTTCGTTAGAGACGCATCTATATATTAGAAGATTCATAACTACTACCACTCCGCCAGGAGTGTTCCACTCCTAGCCATGGTTCAGGCCTTGTTGTGGCGGTGGGGCTCAGTGGCCTAGGGTGAGCCCTTGGGCGAAGCGAATTGAGCCGAGGGGGTTCTTTGTACCCCTCTTATAAGAAGAGTGGACAAAAGAACGGGGGCAAGTGGCGAGGACGGGAACCTCACCCCATTGTACTGTCCCAATGTTGGCAGTGGTTAGAAGTGTACCACTGAGAAGATGAAGTAGACTGTATACAATATACTACGTCAAGTGATCTACGTCCATGTTGAAACTGTTATGGGAAATGTTTATTATCACGTCTTGAAATTCTTTACTGACATAGCTTCCATGAATAACCAATTCCTTCTCGTGATCAGGACAGAGGATTGAAGATTATTGACTCCTTAATCCGATTGAACCAAATATTTTGTATATACAATGTAGACATTGTATGATATAAATTACCTAAATATTAACCATGATAAATACTCATTAATTATTTTAAAAATTACATCTTAAAATCTTGAAAAAAACTCAGTGCCTGCCCTTAATTCGTGCGTGAAATCAAATACAAAAATATTTTTGCAGATTCCACAAGCACTTTATAATAGCGCGCTCAAACTTTTCTCCCTTATTATATAGATTCCTGCTCTTTCACAATGATAACTGCCTGGCAGCTGATGTCTCCTGGCATTCTTCGGCATGAGCGGCGGGAGGACGCGCGGCATGTTAATACCGGCCCGTCAAATTAACCTGCGCCGTCACACATTCCGCATCACGCCTCGGGCCAAACTATTTTTGTCTATTTCACACCTAGGGCTGATCGTATTCATGCACATGCGAATATGTTCCTAGTAATTAGGGCAAAATGACCTTTTAAAGTCTAATGTTGCCACTTTTGCAACAAAACTATTTAAAAAGTATATATTATACTAAGGACACACTAAACTTTAGTCTCTGTGAAATATATTATTTTAGGTAGAAAAATAAAAAACCAGATTCATTTAAGTCATCATAATTTATTTTAATAAAACACTCTTCTATAGAAAAATATACAAAAAGCTGCTTTTGTAATTCTGATTTATGTTTTGATTGTTTTACTACCGACCTGATTAAAAAAAAAACAAACTGATTGTTTCTTCATAATTTTGAAAAAAAAAACGATTATAAATCAAATAAGCGTATAATATCACAACATACGCTCGAGAACAATGAATCCGGGTTACTAGAAACCTATAAATCTCGGAAACCAAGAATGTATGTTAATGAAATAAATTGTGTTTAATAGACAATATAATACCCCTTAAATGAAAGTAATAAAATTTATGAGTCACTACAGTTTAACAAAACATTACGAAGAAAATACTTCTGATCTCGCGTTAAAACAAAAAATTTTGAACAACTATTTTCTTGAATCATTCAAAATATTATCGACAGAGTATTTTTGAACGTCACTTGAGTCTACCACAGCGACCGGTTCCAAGGGAGGTTTAAAAAGATCAAGCAACAGGAACTAAAACTTAAACTTTAATATTTATTCAAAACTAGCTTCGCCCGCGTTAACTTAGATTAAAGCCGTACCCGAATTGATGATGATTATTTTTATAGCCTAAGTTACTCCCGATAATATCAGCTATCTGTCAGTGAAAGTCCTGTCAAAATCGATCCAGTTGTTTCGGAGATTAGCCGGAACAAACAGACAGACAGACAGACAAAAATTTTAAAAATTGCTTTTTTGATGTAGGTACCGTTTATACTTTCATATGAATTTAGTAAAAACATGTTAATTTGAAATTACAAACAGACACTTCAATTTTATTTATATGTATATATGTATAGAAGATGTATAGATGTATAGAAGATGTATAGATGTATAGATATGTATAGATGCATAGATGTTTGATTACTGTCTTACTAAAAGCAAACCTTTTTATACAATCGTTTAAAAATTGCACTCAAACTTGTCAAGTTAATGGTCGCATACTAATTAGCGTGATAGATGAGGAGCGGGCAGCCCTGGTTGTCACAAGCAGCAACTTTGTCAACGGAATAAATCATGAGGCGAGCGCTGATAGGTGCGCATACCTAGCGGCTAAATGGATACACGAGAGTACTTATTGTGGTCATCGTCAGCGCGTGTCCCTGTAGACCGGTCGATGGGTGAGACCTCATCCAGAGAAGCGTCTACGAACCATTCTTTTACTGGTGCACGCCGTATAGCATGGGTGTGTCTACATAACTCATTTGCTTGTTACCCTAATAAAAAAACGACTTCCATCCTGGTGGCTCAAAAATTTAAACCATGGTTTTTACTGACAAAGCTATCCTTTTGAAGTTCCAAAAATAACGATTTGTTTTTACGATAATATCTCATTCGGCAGCTGACAGCCAGTTGAAGGAATCCCGACCTACCCCCACTTCCCTTCCACAGGATTACAGGATTATCTGGATTACCAGGCAGACGGGATGGTACCTACACAAGTTTAAATTAGGATAGGATTTGATAGAAATAATTTTATAAAAGTAAGAGATTTTAATTGTGTCTAGATACGGTTATCCAAATATAATCTAATACCACCGAGCATATAACTGCATATTTTATTAATGTGAGCCATAGAAATCCGAAACTGGTCAGTGATTTGTCACTAACGTAAAAGCAATTCAACCAACCAGTGGTCTATATTATGTACGTCTCATCCAATCAGAGCGCAGAATCAGTGCAGCGTAGCACTAATTTAGAAGAATTTATTTTCATAGAAAAACGCTTTAAAAAGTTAAATGTCATGTACATTACCGCTCTATTGTAATGTGTCCCTGTAAGTCATGAGTGGCACGTCCTATACCAGCACGGCCGTCGCTCACACCACTCGGAAGTTCCCTCTACCACTGATCGTCTCATATCTCTTCGTTTCATCTATACATGATGACGCGACGTCGAGTTTCAGTATTCAACATACAATTTCCTTATTCAACATGCTACCGAAAGTCAATGAACGTCAATTGAATCTAGCACCACAAATCCTACTGAGAAGAACCGATAAACAAACTCTGTATATGCAACACTCCCCGTGACAGATGTGGTAGAAGGTGCAGGGTGATCCGATATTTTTTAATATCATAGGAGGGTAAGCGAGCAGTCGAAGCTTTAGACTACCGACGCCCACATCTGCACAATCAGAGATTAAGCAGATGTGTTGCCCTCCTTCCCCCCTTCCCAATGGGCCACGGGAAACTCACAAACCGCATGAAACGCGACAGCATAACTGTCTATTGACGCCGGTGTTATGTGAGCGAGAGGTACCACCCCGGTCGTGTCGGCCCAAGTCGGCTGCATAAAAGCATGGCAGCAGCTCTTAGCGATCTATGCTAATATCTTTATTTTAGAAGAGGGGGCAAACGGACAGTTGATATACCTAGTGGTAAGTGATAAGCGTAATAATAATATCCACAGACACCCGCTACATCAGAGAATTAGCAGGTTACCGGCCTTTCAGATATGAGTAGCTATAGGTATCTACAATTTAATGTTTGCCCTATTCAGAAAACGTACGCAAGTTTGTTTTAATGAGTTCACTGTTATTTTAATGATATGCTATAATAAGATTAATACAATAAAAAATTGTAATAAAATGTATAGCCATCACAATGTAAGAACCAGCTAGGAAGCCCTTAGCAAGAAAGCCCAACTGAGCTTGCCCTTACAAAGTGCTTCATTCGCGCCTGAAAGGATCGCTCTAAAGAGATATGGCCGCCAATTATTGTACTTATTCACTGTTCTTTGTTAAATGTATAAATTATGTAATGTATGTGTACAATAAACATTATTTATTTAAGTTCCTGGTAAACATGAATCCTCTTATACGATTTTAAATATGGTTATCATTTAATACTTACTGAATTCTTCTGTTTAAATTAGTTAAGTGTCCCTCGAGCTACCTGAGATCGTATCATGTATTACTACTGTCGATCTTACACAGTAGCAGCATTTGTAACGAGTGGTGATCGTACTAACAATGTATTTAATATTAAAACTGTCTAAAATAAATATTTACCTCACTTTTATTGCGCGATATGTCGCCATTGTGTACATATTGTCATGGAACCTAAACACTTTATGAAAGTTCGTATTTACTGAAGTGGTCAATTCCGAGATGACATTCGAATCCTTCCAAGAGCTGACTTTAAAATAAATATGATGCACTTCATATACGTTTCAGGTCACATTGTCCAACGAGTCATCATCATGCGCGCTATACCCGCGGTCGTGACGCGGCCCGCGGCGAGCCATCGTGTCATCAGTCAACCAAACGATGTACATGTAGTCTCCTTAATAGTTAACACGAGAAAGTATTCGTGGTCCATATTGTACAGACTCTCCCACGGTATGAATTTAAATCAAAAATTAAAATCAAATTATGCTGCCCATTAAAAGAAATGATAAATGGAGCGACTGTTTTTGTTGATTATTTCAATATTATAAACTTCATATCGCAAGTTTGAACTTAGCTAACCTTTTTCAAAAAAAAGAAAAATTAAAAAAAAGAATTATGTATTCGTATTGTTTTAATAATTTTCACTTGGCATTTTCATTTTTATTTATTTATTTCATAACAATGTCCATGTCAATCCAGGCATTTTGCAAATTCATAGAAAAATGTTAAACAAATTCTGACATCTAAATTCATCTTACAAATTGTGCGTCCTTGTAATTCAAAGTCGCTACCTCTTTATACCCATTCTAACCGATGCACCAGTCGTGGATCGTTTAATTTACGCAAACTGTTGATATATTGCCAAACTGTAGTGTTAAAATGTTTAATAGTTGGGTGAGTTGTGTCGACACTGGTGGGATTACACCACTAATGGCTGGTCCCCTCGCTGGACCCACCACGTCAACATAGTCCCGCCACGTCCCGTGGTAAGGTCCTGAGATCGTTTATAATGTTTACGGGAATATCATTAATTTTAATGAAACAATGATAACACAGCAGCCACGGTTACCGGAGGACTCCACAACCATAAAGTATTCTAAACGTCGGAAATACAAAAATCTCGATAAACCTCAATACAATAAGTAAGTTGTTTCATTATAACGTAGGAACTAATTTTATCGTATCAGATTACCTTTTATACAAACATTTTAAGAAAGAGGTAGCGCCATGTTGCTATGCAACCGAACTGGGCCGGCACGACCGGGGTAGTAAGTCCCTCTCGTTCACATAATACCGGCGTCAAGGGACAGCTATCGCGTTTCGTGCGGTTTGTGACTTGTGAGTTTCCGGTGACCCATTAGGGGTGATAGTGGAAAGGAGGGCAACGCATCTGCATGTGCACATGTCTATGAGCATTGGTAGTCACCATGGCTCCGACTGCTAGGTTGCCTCCTTATGGCATAAAAAATAAAGTGCGTGCATACAAAGTACACATGTCAAAAGTGAAACTTTTTTGGCAAACTAATTTTTAAATCTCGTTTATATACTAACCTAAAGCTTTGAATTTCCGAGACTTGCAATGCGACGTTTGCTCTATCTCACTCTCTCTCTCGATCTTTCTCGCTCTCTCTCAATCTGTCTCTATCACTCTCCCTCTTCTTGGACAAAGGTGTTGCACATTTTCGTGACGTTTCATCCATAAAAAAAATAACCCTCATGCGCGCAAAGAAGTTTCTCTTCAAAAATCCACAAAAGCTTTATCTTTTAGCTATTATTAATTTGTTTTGTTGTTTTAGGTTACTTTAGAGGTATATTTTCCTTGACCACATAAGCGAGTTTATTTTTAGATGTAATATTCGTGTCAAGTTGTAATAACTCATCTGACGTCATTGAGAACGTAAACTTCTGTGAAGCGAGTTCAGTGATAACAGGAGGAGGGAGGAGGGAGGAGGGAGGAGGTAAAGAAGATGTCACATTCATACATTGGAAGATCATATGAAACATTAATATAAAAATAATTAAACACAAGGGAAGTGCAAAGCTTTTAAAATGAAGTAAAAAGCTTAGGATAAAAAAAAATGTCCCTCCCGGATGCACGGCGGTTGTGAATCATCCTCTTAATGTTAAAATTAATAATTAATTAATAAAATACAACATGTGACATGACAGATTTTTTTTCTTTTACTTATTACCAAAATGCCACTAAGTTCCTTTATATTACACCTAATAATTCCTTATCAGATATATTATATTTGGGTCTTAAAAATGTCGTGTCCCGATGGTAGTTAGCGGGCGAGGGTTCCGCGCGGCAGTAGGCAGTCACCTTGCGAGCATCTGGGAATGTTAAGGTGGTGTGTCGCAACACGCCGCGTATGGGCATACGGGTCAATGCTGCGCCGCGGCCTCGCCCGCCGACTCGCCCGCCTCACTCGGACCGCCCGACCGCCAGCTCGCCCGAGCCACGGGGTCCAGATTCAACCCTTTTAATCCCTATCAACTTATTTTTTTTTTTTTTTTTTAATTTATTGAGAGCTGGATTCGAGTCCTTCGCTCTAAACTGTACAATTTTATAACATATTATACTACGACAATTTAATCTACATAACATTAAACAAAATCTTCTACACTTCATATTTTTCCTTTACTATATCTTCTCTATTGACGAACATATAAACTTGAATAAGGGTTTAAAAAAACTTGGATTGGATAATATTTCTTCTGGGCGGCGGGGAACATTTATTTTATATTCTGAGCAAATGTTATTTATATCCGAAGCCAGGATTAATCTATGTAGTTTTAAAGATTCGCATTTAAAAATAATGTGGTTTATGTCAGCGTATGGCTCATTGCATTTAGTACACTTAGGATCTTGAATGATTTTCAATTTGAATAAATGAGAGGGAACCAGACAATGTCCAAATCTCATTCTAGTAATTATGGAGATAAATTTTCTTGATTCACAACTGGTGATGTTATACCAGGGCTTAGTATTAAAGTCTTTTTGAATTTTAGCATACCATTGTCCTTTATTCTGACTTGTTATAGTCCAATAATCTTTCCAAAGTCTATTAATCCCGTCTTTGATAATTGGAAAGAAATCCGAGAAAGGTGTTTTAACAACATCTCTGTGGTCCTCATCATATCCATTTTTTGCAGCTTGATCAGCTCTTTCGTTACCTGATATTCCTCTGTGGGAGGGTACCCAGACTAGCTCAACGTAAACATTTCTTTCATTTAAATTGTACAATAAATTTCTAATCTTAAATATTAAATAATTTGTTTTAAAAGATAATTTACAACTGTCTATAGCTAATAAAGCGCTTTTGCTATCGCAAATAATAATGACATTTCTAATATTGCTACTGGAATTTACATATAATAAAGACATATATATAGCATAACATTCAGCAGTAAAAATTGAACAGTTATTATTTAGTAATATACATTTTGTACATCCTAAATTACTATCGAAATATGCTGACTTAACTTCTTGGGCACTTTTAGATCCATCCGTATAAATTATATAAAAATCTTTTTTGATATCTAATAATCTAAGTAATTCTGATTTACTATCAATATCAAGAATAGTTTTAAATTTTTTCTCCAGAGTACTATCAAAATTATATCCATAAACCGGCCATAGAGAGCTAGAATAAATAGATTTTGAGATTGACATCGTTAAATGTAAAATTACTGACATTTGTGGAAGCATCGCAGAACTTATTGATTGAGCATTGATAACATTAAAGTTCACAGAACTTGATAATTCTCCTACTAACGATAACTTCCTTACAGGTAAAGAAGAGTTAATTGCAATCATTTTTAGAAAAAACTTCTGGGCTAACATTAAGCGTCTTAATATAAGAGGAGGAATACCGGTTTCTATTTCCATTGCGTTTATTGGTGTAGATTTCATTGCGCCTGTAATTATTCTTAATGCCCTATTCTGAATTATGTCTAGTCTCCTTAGCAGAGTAGGTCTAGCATTTATGTAGGCAATACAACTATAGTCAAAGTGACTTCTTATGATGCTTTTATATAATATACTTAAGATCTTTGAATCAGCGCCCCAAAAAACGCCTGCTAGATATCTCAATATATTAATTCTTTTATACGCTCTTTTACAAATGCAATCAATATGACTATTAAATTTAAGTTTATTATCTATAATTACACCAAGGAATTTTTGTTCCTTTACAATAGGGATGTTTTCATAGTTATAAGTAATTTGTACATTACAGTTTGATTTTCCAAATAACATTACAGAACTTTTGGATGAATTAATATTTAATTTGAGTTTATTATGGTAAAAAGATTGCAATTGATTAAGACCTTGGTTTATTCTACATTTAGCTATATTTACATTTTGATTAATAGAATACATGACCAAATCATCTGCATATTGTAGGATATTTACATCATTTTCTTTTACATTTTGCTGGATCTGGGAGGTGTAAAGATTGTATAGAATTGGTGATAAGATAGCACCTTGCATTAATCCTTTATGTGCATACTTAGGCCCATGTATAATATTATTAAATTTAACATATACTGTGCGATTATACAAAAAATTGAATGTCCATCTTAATAACTTTCCAGGTATATTTAGTTCACTTAAAACTGTGATCAATTGGAATAGGTTTACATTATCATATGCCCCCTCAACATCCAGAAATACACAAATTGCATTAGAGTGAGCAAAAAGAATTTTTAATGTCAGCAATGAGTGAAACGAAGCCTTCAACTGCACTTTTACCTTTTCTGAAACCTAGCTGATAATCAGGTAATAAAGAATTTATTTCTATAAAATAATCCAACCTTACTTTAATCATGTGTTCAAATATTTTTCCTACACAAGAAGTGAGAGAGATAGGTCGATAGGAGTTATGATCTTGAATTGGTTTGTTATTTTTTAAAATGGGAAGAATACATTGTGTTTTCCACGATTCAGGAACAATTTCAAAAGACCATAAAAGATTGTATATATTTAGAAGAACTAATTGTGCTACTTTATGTAACTTTTTAATCAATAAATATGGAAAGTCATCCAAACCCGGTGTAGAATCATTTCTTGACAGTAATGCACTATTAAATTCATCCCAACTAAAATGTTTTACAAGAAATTCATTATTTTTATCTATATTTGTTTTATCAAATAATTTTTCTAAACAAGTTTCATTTTCTACTTCAGTCTTTGTATATTTATCAAAAAATTCTGGTATAAAACTATCATTTCTATTGTTCGAGCCAATTTTTATGCGATTAAATCTTTTTATAAAATTCCATATATTACTAATGGGAGTGTATCTATTAAATGAAGCGCATAAATTTTTCCAACTTTTAAGTTTTTCTTCTTTGATAGTCATTTTTTTCTTAGCTTCTAATTTTTTATATTTAATATAATTTTCCATATTCATATTCCGACGGTAAATACATAAAGCTAATTTACAATCCTTTACAGCCTTATCACAAATTTCATTCCACCAAGGAGAAGGGGCTTTACGTCTATTTTTTGTTCTATATTTCGATTTGGGAACACACTCCTCTTTTAGATTATTCAGAATATTACAAAATTTGTTGTAAGATCCTACAGGATCATACTTATCTATCTTAAAATTATTGAAAAGACTTTCCGAAAGAAAATAGTATTTTTCCCAGTTTGCTTTCTTATACATATATTTGTTTACATTTTTATTAATTTCATAAGTATTTGGAGATGTATTTATATTAGTAAATGTTGGGTAATGATAACTGCCTAGTGGATCCTCACCAACATACCAGTCACATATGGGTGCTAACTCTGGACTAACTAGAGTGACATCAATGGCAGATATGTTATCATTTGGCCTACGTACAGTAGTGGCACTACCAGTATTCAGAATACACAAATCTACATCATCTATCAAGTCATATAGATTTTTACCCCTTGTGTTAGTTATTGTGCATCCAAATGCCACATGATGTGCATTAAAATCACCTGATATTATATATGGTTTAGGTAGACTGGTTATTATATTTTTTAATCTAGAAATATTTATTTTATTTTTAGGTGGACAATATACACACAGAATAGTTAGAGGGCCTACTTTTGTATCAACAGAAATGGCAATTGTTTGAATATCTTGTAAGTTTGGAGTTGAAAGTTGGACATATTTTATAGAACTTTTTATTAAAAAGGCTACACCACCATGTTTATTTTCAGCATTTTTAAAAATAATATTGTATCCAGGCATATTAAAGTGTGATTGGGAATTTTTTAACCATGTTTCATTTAATAAACATATATCTATTTCATTTTCAAATAAAAGTGTTTGTAACAAAGGTTTTTTATTATTAATACTTTGTATATTATGTTGTACTAATTTTAATATATCCATTATTCAGATAAGTTTTTTATAAAAATTTCCTTAATATGAGATGTGGTCTTAATAGATTCAGAATTTCCTAATGCTACTAATGTTTTTACTATTGAGTTCATGAGTTTTGTATTATTTAAAATATCTGAAATATTAAAGTTGTCTATTTTTGATGGAGCATGAGCAAATTCTTTGTTTTTATTATTATTGTCAAATTTTCCTGCGTATTTCTGAATGTTGATCTTAGGAAGAGCTGGAAAGTTAACATTATCTTTATTAATAGTAGCCATTGCATAAGATTGTTTATTTTTCATTATTCTAGCTGACTTTATTGGACAATCTTTTGAAATAGCTAGATGATTTCCAGAGCAATTCATACATTTCAACGTTTCAGAATTACACTCTTTATAGGAGTGATTTTCAGAGCATTTAGAGCAAACTTGTTCACTACGGCATATTTTAGCTGAATGATTGAATTTAAAACATTTAAAACATTGTAAAACCGGAGGAATATAAGTGTGTACTTTATATCTCCATCCGTCTAATAAAATATATTCAGGTAAAGAAGTACCCGAAAATGTAATAGATATGGTAGTCAATGGGTTTAAATTGTCTTTTTCACGTTTCATAAATCTTCGTATTCCTATAATATCTCTATCGCAGCATATTTTTTCAAAAAGTTCCTTATTACCTATTTCTTTAGGAATGTACCTAACAACTCCCACCCTTTCCACAGAGGATGCAGGTATATACGCTCTTAAATTATGATCTATCAAGCATTGGGCTTTTAGAAAGTCGTTGGCTAAAGCTGCTTGTTTAAATGATATTTTAATTTTATTGGAGTTAATTCTTGCTCGCTCATGAACTCCCTTGATATTTTTAAAATATTTTGATAAATTCAATGGATTCATATTCCCAAGTTTTATATCTTTATCCAGATGTTCAACATAAACTAAAAAGTCTCCATTTGAATTATTATCTGGATATTGTCTAGTATATCCGTTCTTAGTGAATATCTTATACTTATCTACAGTTGGTGTCGACATTTTTCTTTTTTTGTTGGAAATGGACTTAACCACTCTCTCCTCTTCATCTCCGTCGCTTTCTCCTTGCATTAGTATTATTTAATAACTAAATTTACTATTAAGAAACTATTTAAATAAATTTTATTTAGAGGACAATTTTAAAAAAGGCGCGTTTCTCTTCCCGCCAAAAGAGAAGTCCCCTATCAACTTAGTTATAAAAATGTTGCTTCATTTTGAGTCAAATTCCCGTAAACCTTAGAATACATTATAAAAGTAATTATTATAAAAGTCCTTAAGCTTTGGCGAATGGGGACATTCGCCTTGTTAAGAATAGAGATGGCCAACCTTAAGGCGATGGAAATTATAGAGAATAGGATAATAATACTTTTTGTACATTATTATATACACATTATAGTTAATTGCTGGACTAGGGCTGGCATTTTATCCAAAACTGCCACACTCCTTTCGGTCCACCGGCTACTTCCTCGCCCCCTGGCATATATAAAGTAAAAACCGTGTCAAGGGCAGTTGTTTCCATTTGCGGAATGCTATTGAATCATCATGTTCCAAGATATTGGTGTAGTCCCCGAGAAATTCCACTTATTTGTAAGGTTAATGTACAGACAGATGTATTTTAGTCAGTGACGAGTACAGTTATACAGATTCAGTCGATACCATGTTACGTTTAAGAATAACGGATGACGCCCGGGTCAGGCTCTACATTAAAAACTAATTCTAACAATAATTGTTAATTCTTTTAAAAATTAAATTTTGAAAAGAGGTAGGTAGTGCCATGCTGCTTTGCAGCCGAATTGGGCCGACACGACCGGGTTGGTACTTCTCGCTCACATAACACCGGCGTCAAGTGACAGCTATGCTGTCGCGTTTCTTGCGGTTTGTGAGTTTCCGGTGGAACGTTGGGGGGATAGGGGAAAGGAGGACAATGCATCTGCATAACCTCTGGTTGTGCAGATGTGTATGCGTTGCCCTTTTATGCTATTAAAAAATATGTATTTCAGGGAATCTGTCCATTACTGGATGATATTACTCTTAAAGATATTGAATGTTGTGGCAGGTCAGGTTGACTTGACAAATAAAGGTCTGGGACCTTTATTTGTCCTGCCCTTTCCGAAAACAGCAAAGCTATTTGATGTAAGAATTAAGCAGGATGGTGACACCCATGCAGGCGGGAGTACGACAGGACTCACCGGTAATATCCTAGGGACAAAGTTAAAGTGGGGCAGCTGAATGTACATCCCCTAGGACATCCACGACCCTAGTCCATCACTGGTGCATAATACCTTTAACTATACGGTGCAACCATGGCGTTCGTATGTTGTATGTGTGTTAGGATACTTATTGCAAAAATAGCTTACTCTTGAACTTTAATTATTTGCATTTTTGCATTTACTTATCAAAGCGATTGTACCGGGCGTAGTACACTACAGCTAGTCAATAAATGTAATATAGTTAAATATGCTATTTTAGCTGTCTGGTGGTTGTATATAGAATTCGGGGAATCTGGTCCCACGTTGTTATCACAGGGTAAACCAACATTTACATATTTTATGAATGAAATTATAACTTTATCCTGTTAGACCGCAGTAAGATTATACAATACGATAGTAGAAAGGCATACGGACAGACGTGCCACCTGGTGATGCGTGGTCAACGTCGCACATGAATGTAAAGAAGTTCATACTCATTCATGCGTTGTCTATCCTGAGAGGTAAGATGGCTGGTATTACATTGCCTGACAGAAAACAGCCTACAATAAAAATACTGGTAGCGGGATTCGAACCCGCGACCCAAAGTGGCGTCACGCGGCCCCAACGCGTGTTCAAACAGTAGTACAATCCACAAATATTTGCGATGGTGTTGCCCAAGTGACAACACTCGCGACCTTGTCTCACTTACACGCACCGTTACCGACACACGACATCATCATCGTCATCACCAACATCTACATCATCAGCGAGCTTAGGAGTGTGAAACATGTTCGTTTAATGCAAGAAAGCTTTGAGCTTTGGATGACAAAAACAGCTGTTCGCAATCACCAGTGAGGATAAATGGACACTCGTGGGCTGATAGTGGTATGTTTAATAGTGGTCTAATTCAAAGGCTACATCGTAAAGTTTGTTATCTATACAAATATACTAAAGTTGAAGTTTGTTGATACCGGGAGGGAAGCGCTGTGCCGCGCTCCCGGCTGCATGGGTGCACCCTGCTTGTTTCTCCCTGGCACCGAGACTTAACATCTTTTGTCTCAGGATAGGCAACACATAAATGAGTTGCCTGGGCTCGTTCCAGGTATACTAGTTTATGTTCATGGGCGACGTCGACCATTACCATCAGGTGGCACGTTTGCCAGTTTGCCTATCCCACTAAAATTAAAAAAAAAATTGAACGAGCTAACCTCCGAAATTAAGGTTCGGTTTTAAAAGTTGTTAACCTAATTTTGGAAAAACCGCGTAGAATACTATAAATGTTTACATAGTGGTTGTAATTAAAATAAGTCCGAAAACGAATTCCGGAAAATTTGTGCAGCAACGCTGCGCCGGTTCTGCGCTCTGATTGGCCGTCTGATACCCAATTGTGGATGATTGGCCGATGGGACGTAAATACAGATCACTAGTTGGTTAAAATGCTATTACATCAGTGACAAATCACTGACCAGTTTCGGAATTGTATGGCTCACATGACTACTCTATCCGGTTATATGCTCGATGACCAATTGATTGACGACCTTCAATATAGAGGCGTGAAATATAAGGTTTTTTATTTTTATAGTAGCACCGACCCGGTGCGGTGGCCAGTCTTCGTCGGACGCTCGTGGCGGCGATACGCCCGTCTTGGCGGTCGTAGAAAGAAGGATTACGACTCTTATGTCCAGCAGTGGACGTGAGGCCGATGATGATGATTAAAATGAAGTCTACCGCTACTTACAATTGTACTGGACGGCGCGGCGCGGGCGTTGTAACACGTTAGAGAGTTTTTACGTAAAATTGCGTCATTTCAAGGACACATTTGGTAACCGATACATCACATCAACAAACATACAAATCATTGGAGCATCTTCTATATACCAATGCGTAAATTATTTAAACATAATTATAAATGTGTTAAGTTTGTTCATTTGAACGTTCTAATCTCCTGAACTATTGGTTTTTATATTTAAGAGCGGTTTTACCGCATAGATCAGCTATTGTGGAATAATTTGTATTTTAGTAATATAACTAACTAATGGCCCGGCCGACGTCTTGCCGTTCGAGTTGTACAACTATTTTATCTTACAAGTTGGACAAATATTTTAACACACATACGTAGCCTCTGCGTGCGCCACAGTGGAGCCGCGCCTTTACAATTAGATCAACCGCCAGGTAGTGCCATGCTTCTCTGCAGCCGACTTGAGCCGGCACGACCGAGGTACCTCTCGCTCACATAAAACCGGCAAGTGACAGCTATGTTGTCGCGTTTCGTGTGGTTTGTGAGTGTACCACGTTGCTCGACTGACGAAATCATCTCAAACGTAGATCGACGTTATTGTCTAACGAAAGGTTCGTTAAGTATTACAACTGTTCGCATGCAGCATAGTTATATAGGTCCTCGTTCTTTCTACAACATTTTTTGGCGTTTTTACCTAAACAATGACATGAATATTTTACAAAATGATCTGCTAAGTTCACGGGCATTAAACTCTTCGGCTTTATAATGGACTAGCGGTCCACCCCGGCTTTGCATGGGCAACGATTTTATAACCTATATGACTCACTGATAATGTGGCATTCTATAGGTGAAAGAATTTTTTAAATCGGTCCAGTAGTTTCGAAGCCTATTCAATGCATTCGAACACACAAACAATCAAATCTTTTCTTTAAGTATAGATATGCGATTAGATATAGTTTTGATAAATACACATTGGTTGTATATCGATTATTATCGGTTTAACTTCATAAACCTGTCGCTTTAAAATTGACCGTTGAACTTCTGAAACATAAATTGACCGTTGAACTTCTGAAACATAAATTGACCGTTGAACTTCTGAAACATAAATTGACCGTTGAACTTCTGAAACATAAATTGACCGTTGAACTTCTGAAACATAAATTGACCGTTGAACTTCTGAAACATAAATTGACCGTTGAACTTCTGAAACATAAATTGACCGTTGAACTTCTGAAACATAAATTGACCGTTGAACTTCTGAAACATAAATTGACCGTTGAACTTCTGAAACATAAATTGACCGTTGAACTTCTGAAACATAAATTGACCGTTGAACTTCTGAAACATAAGTTTTCCTAAATTTCCCCGTGCGGTAAAGGACTGTTATGAGAAAGACTTCGAAGTTTAAAGTTCACGAATTAGGTGATCTAGCGTTATTTCTATCAATTTTTTTATGTTAGTTGGATAGGCAAACAGGCAAACGTGCCACCTGATGGGAAGCGGTCGACGTCGCCCATGAACATAAACTAGTTTACCTTGAACGAGCCCAGGCAACTCATCTATGTGTTGCCTATCCTGAGACATAAGATGTTAAGTCTCGGTGCCAGTAATTACACTGCCTGTCTTGCCCTTCTCTCCGAAACACAGCAAAGCTGTTTGACGGGAGAAACAAGCAAGATGGTGCGGCAAGCAAACAAGCGCGGCACAGCGCGTCCCTCCCTCCGGTAACATCCTCCTGTCAACTTCTTAGTAGATATATCATCATATTAGAGTTATATGATAAGATAACACGCACGTGCATGATTTTGCATATGCGTAGGAGAACGAACGTTCAATCAACGGCCACGATGTACATATTACTGGTGACAAATTAACATAATACCTAATAATTCATATTTTATAACACAAATACGAAAAAAGGTTTTGTGTGGGCTAACATAGAAAGTTGGACGTTTTATGACGGCTACGAAACTTAAACAAACAAAATCGGGACAAATTGTTTACTTTCGTTCTTATGTAAGCTTATTGAAAAGCTCTTCCTATGCAAATTTTTCCAAAAATATCTCTTTTAATAAAATGAGACTCAAGTGCTATCAAGATAATTTAACAATCAAATTAGCAAACCAATTTGAGCTTTTAAACAAAACGATTTTATTGATAATTTAAATATTGCCTTTTATAGATTTAATCCGGTGGCAGCTTTCATGGGAGGGTCTTCAATCGCCGATTTTAGCTTTTTTAGTTTAGTATAAGTATCCAAAACGTCTGAAATACGATTATTTTAATAAACCGGTTAAAAGTTCTCGCAAATATCAACATTACGAGAAAAAGCAAATCGATAGGTTGGCTGGGAAGAGAATGGCTTCACTCATTTAGCCCTCCATTACCTAATTAGTAATTTAATTTTATAATGAAAAAACTTTAACATATTAAAATATGTAAAAGGTTCGTGGTTTATTAAGATTTTTACATGCACGAAGTTTCGGATACTTTACAACGTTGTACGATACGGTAGCGAAATTTAATTAGTTAACGGTTAAATTGTCTTAATATCTCATTAAACTAATCAAATATCGTTTTATCAATAAAATCAATAATCCAAAATAAAATTTCAATAATTTGAGCTCAAGGATTAAGGTCAATAATTTATTTATAGGAAGAAGAACTATCGAGCACTGTCCAAACATCAAACGATTGAGATAAAAAATGATTATTAATTAATGAGCTAAATGAGTGGAGCTTAGAGAATCATTAACATTCACCTCTCATGGGATTCGAACCCGCGGCCTCTGCTAGTCCAGTCATTTATATTATTGTAATAAATGAGATTTTTTCCTTGTTTGAAAACGAAAATGTTCGAATCGGATTGCTCAACTATTGAGGACGGTCGTTGATGATGATGTTGAGCCCCACCGCCACGTCAAGGCCTGGACCATGGTGGGGATAATGTTACCCCTGACACCTCTATACTAATGTCAGGAGAAATTAATAGAAATTATCAGGTTTGTTCAGGAACTCTCGGCGTGTTTTCGGTACTGAGTTCAAAAAAATATTTTTAATTGAATAAAATGACACTGCCTGTCTTGCTCTTCTCTCCGGGAGAAATAAGGATGGTACCGTCAAACGCATACCAGATCCTTGTGAATGTGCATCGTTGGGCAAAATATTAAAATAATTATAAGTTATATTATCATGAATTGTAATTAACGAGCTAATAAAGTTATTACCACCGCGCGGCTCGCCGTGACATTACACGCTACACGCGGATATCGGCGAGTATCAGATGTGGCATTTTGCAAACAGGATTGCGAATCATTAACATTTGTTACCCGCGGAACCCCAAAATGATTGCTCTATATACTAGTGTATTAAAATTAAAACAGGTTTTTGTAAAAGCGAATTGATAGATTTTATGGCCTCTCATCACCATTATTAACCTAATGTTCCGTTTACTGCTGGATGTAGGCCTTCTAATGAAGTGGAAGAAACGACTAGAGGAGCCGAGTGCAGGTCATCGCACGGTGTCGGCCGTCGGTCCAATACTAGAGCAGTGGGTTAACCGGCGGCACGGGATAATAACCTTCCACCTTGCGCAGATCCTTACCGGGCACGGCTGCTTCGGAAGGTATCTGTGGAAGGTGGCAGGGGCGGAGGACTCGCCAGGGTGTCATCACTGCGACAGCAGGGAAGACACTGCAGACCACACCCTGGCGGAGTGTCCTGCTTGGACGAATCAAAGGGCGCCCCTCATCGCTGAGGTTGGCGCGGACCTGTCGCTCCCTGCGGTCATCCGAGCGATGACTGCCAGTGAGAGCATGTGGCAGGTGGTCCTCTCCTTCTGCGAGGATGTGATGTCGCAGAAGGAGGAGGCAGATCGGGAGAGGGAGCGCACTGCTGTACCCTACCCGCAGGAGGGCGCGGCGGCGACGGGTGGTCGCACCGCCGTGAGGGACCTGTGCGCGGCCGATCGGGGGATTTGCCGCGCGCGTGTAAGGCCCGAGCTATAAGGCACCCTTATGTGTTCGGGGTGCCTTAAGCGGAGAAGGAGGAGGGGACGCCATCTCCCACCTCCAGAGAAGAGTGCCAGATGGCACACCGTTGTGGCCCGGTGAGGACGTCCACAGCTCCCTCGCCGGGTCACCCAGACGAAAAGGAGAACACCGCTGGGGTTTAGTGGGTAGAGTCTGCGCTCACTTTACCATCTTTTCGGGGCAGAGAGTCCCACATAACCCCCGGGCTTAATGCTTAAGAGCATTCCCCAGCGGGAACAAAAAAAAAACAAAAAAAAAAAAAATGAACGTCAAGAAGGCCGATTTCGCTAACTAGGTCCGCTGTCCCATGTCGATGGAAGTTGGCCGACCGTTAACTACCCGAATGTGTTTTTTTATAGAAGAGGGGGCAAACGGACAGTCGGTTCACCTGATGGTAAGTGAAAGCGACATCCACTGACTCCTGCAACACTAGGTAGTAGGTTCGTTGCCGACTGATGTCCATTGATGGATCATTGGGCGATGGGACGTACATACAGATCACTGTTTGGTTAAATTGCTATTTCGTCAGTGACAAATCACTGACCAGTTTCGAAATTTGATGACTCACATTACTTTCTATCCGGTTATTATATGCTCGATGTCTATAGTCTTAGGAGATGCTAGTTGATGAGACGCTGCTGTTGCTTGCTTAGAAGTGACTGGTTATAAAGCCTATACGATTGCTAACCCAGGTAGAGGTTCTCTGAGTCGAGTTCCTTCTAGCTTCAATATCCCAAGGTGTATGAAAAAAAAACTCGTTTTAAAACGGGTTCTGCTTTTGCCTCTGCTCTTATCTTCTTAACTGGTAAGCCCTTCAATTTACAATTAGAACAAGTCAGAAGTTGCTGAACATTTTTTGTGTAGGTGACTTATATTATGTCGTTGATCGCGTATCACCAAAAATATAACTATATGATACCCAGGTACTGACTCTAGTAGAACCTGAATACCTATTTTCCCTTAAGACGACGCATTGTTAAACAATCATACTAGAGCCAGGCAACTGCAAGAGGGGACTGAGCGTCCTGAGCGGGCTAGGCTTGATATACGCGCGGGAGCTTATAACTAAAGGACGTAAACCACAAAATGGTTTTTGTTATACAACGATAATTTCAGAAATTCCTTTGATTATAATTATAAAGAGCATGTCACTCATCTACGGTGAAAGTTAACAGGACTAAACTGGTCCTGTTTGCCCTTAAGATGTGAATCTCTTTTCAAAAAGACGTTTATTTGTTTTTTTTTTTTTTTCTGTTACAAAAGTTACCTAATCATGAAAACTACTAAAATAAGGTTTTTATTATGAACTATTAGGTCACCAACTTATATTTTCATTCGTTTTGGAATTACTGAAAAAAATTGGAATTATTGACGCCAAAATTTCCAATGCGTCCTCTTAAAATACTAGTGCCTTTGTGCCAGTACTGGACTGATGCCACTATAACTTCATATTAATCTAATTTGGTTTATTCAGCTTGACGAACGGAACACGGAAACCACATACAAGCTAATGTAACGCACGAATTGAACATTATCAAAGATTTTTAACATTAACGAACATAATTAAGTCATAAATTTGAGATTTACATGTAATTTAAAAGTCTATATCTAAATTTAAGGGGATAAACAAGATTACAAATTCGATTATGTCTAAACGTGCAAACAAGTCTTAAGAAATTACGGCTTTTTGTAAAATAATAATGACCTTCGGAAAAATGGGTAATTTACACAGATAAATCTCATTTTATGCTACATCTTAAGAACGGTTAAAATTAACTAATTAATTAAATTAACTCAATGACCTGTGTAAATTTTAGTAGTCCCTGGTCAGACAACGGCATCACGTGTGTGTCCAACATGTGTATTTACCTCTTGAGACCAAGTTGGGAGCTCAAGTCCAACGACGCGATAGCAGATCCTATATTATATTATATATACTAGCTGTTGCTCGCAGCTTCGCCATAGTAAAGACGAATCGGGATCCGTCGTCTTGGCGTTCTTTGTGGAAGGCCCATATATTCAGCAGTGGACGGATAGAGGCTGACGATGATGATGACGAAAGACGAACCTAGTAATCTTACAACTCGTCGATGATGGAAGATAACTTACCACTGTTCAGCTGGTCGTTGTAGACGGCCGGTGGTCACGAGTTACCACGGTCACTGACACAACACATATCACTCCTGGTGTCACTACCACTAGATGTCCTAGCAGATCACACCTGGAAAGACCAAAAGACGATCAGCATTTGTATACAAACTTGTGACGTATTATAAAGTGGTGGGAGCACTGTCTCCAGAGAGGGAATAGGAATTCTGACTGTCGCCTCTCAATACATCTTAGAAAATTTACTGTATGTCCGGAAAAACATAAATGAATTTTGTAAGAAAAGTGATATTCATAGTAGGAATACACGTAATAGACACAGGTTACATGCACCAATGATTAGACTTTCGAAAGTAAGCAATTCTTTTAAAGGCAACTGTATACGCTTTTACAATAGGATCCCAGAAAATGTTCAATAGCTATCCATTAAAAAAATCAAAAAAGTTATTAAAGAGCGTTTGTGTGGTACCTACTTAAAGGATATTATAAAGTAAACGATTTCATAGAAGATACCACATCTTGGGAATTAGGCGTTCCTCCCGGGCATTTCAGGATAACAACATGTAAAAATTGTTTTAGAATACATAATGTTTGAAAAGATTAGTTCCTCTGAGTTTGTTTCGCCGGTTCTTCTCAGTGGGCTTGCCTTGGAACTGGTGGTAGACTCAATAGATGTTCAAAAAGATACTTTATTGTTACTATTTTATTTTTTATTTTTTTTTATTTTGATTTTCAGGATCCGATCCGAATCCGTGAAAATATGATCTAGATATTTTTATCTATTTTTTTAACCGACTTCAAAAAGGAGGAGGTTATCAATTCGTCGGAATCTTTTTTTTTTATTTTTTTATTTTTTATGTATGTTACCTGATTACTCGAAGATGGCTAGACCGATTTGAAAAATTATTTTTTTGTTCTAAAGGGTATACTTCCCAAATGGTCCCATGATAAGGAAACCAGGATCTGATGATGTAATCCCAGAGAAATCGAGGGGAACTTTCGAAAATCATAGGGGCGACTAGTGCGTTTGATATATTTTCTATAAAGTGTTTTGAAGGACTACAGGTCTAGAGTCGATCTGATGCTGGAGCCGAAAGACAGTCGAGGGAACTCCTTGACGATTTACATCAGTAACCTTGTGTTTGGGCTTGATTAATTTGTAATGATGAGAACTTTACACTTAGATGTGTTGTGACTGTCATTAAGGGTCTGATGATGAAGACAAATGACAATTAAGGGAACTCCTCAACAGTTTACAGTAGCTACCTTGTGTTTGGACTTAATTAATTTAAATTGATGAGAACTTTGCACCCATATTGGGTGGGTATAAGCGCCATTACAGGTGTGATGATGGAGACCTTACACAGTCGAGGGGAATCCTCGACGATTTACAGCTTTTATTGGGCTTAGTTCATACGGCTAAATAATATACCAAAATCATGTAATTTTGTTTAATTCATTTAATTTTACTTGTCGTTGTTAAATGAACAAAAAACAACTGTGCCTTGGAAGCGCATCATAGTATTTCAAGGTCATCATAATATCCATTCTATACCTATATATTGGTGATGGTGATGTTCTATACCTATATATCATAACTAAATTATTTAATGAATAGCAGCAATCTGCCGTGATTGCTTTCAATTACATGTATTTAAAGTTTTACACAATTCCATTTCGGTTTTTTCATATTTTGTTATGTAATGATTTAAACCCTTTCTACGTTCATCTCATTAATACAGCGCTATCTAATCTGAGCAACGCGTTTAATAGTTCTACCCATATTTCAGACAAATAAAATCAGTTATCGAATTTTGCAATCACTAAAAATTAAGAAATAAAAAATTTTTAAACAAAAATTAAAACCGACTTCAAAATTAAAAAAAACTAAAAAGTAATAAAATAATTTCCGTAATCTTTGTGCCTACAATTTATAATCAACTTGTTCTTCTACTAATATACAATCTTTGCATTTACCACGTCATTATTGTTACTTTTGAAGCCGGTGTCGTATTCGTTGATGTACCTACCTCCTTACTTACCTTGGCTGACACCGACTCCAAAAGTAACAATAATGACGTGGTAAATGCAAAGATTGTATATTAGTAGAAGAACAAGTTGATTATAAATTGTAGGCACAAAGATTACGGAAATTATTTTATTACTTTTTAGTTTTTTTTTTAATTTTGAAGTCGGTTTTAATTTTTGTTTTTATATCACAGGAGGGCAAACGAGCAGTCGAAGCCTTTTGGCGACTATCGACGCCCATACACATCCGCACAACCAGAGATTATGCAGATGCGTTGCCCTCCTTTTCCCTATCCCCACAATGGGCCAATATATATAATATTATTTATATTTTATATACTCTAGATAATTATATAATCTAGAAAATTATCCTGTCCTTTGACAATCTACTCATACAAATAAAACTATGGCTACTTCGTTCCAATTATAATATCCATAATATAATGATCAATAATCTCCAATGGAGATAGCAATATCGGCGAACTCTGATTCTACAACTACTTCGGAACGTATTTCCAAGGACTCGAATGCAGTGCGAAACTGCCGCTGCATTAATCCGGGTTTATGTCTAAGGGCGATGTTAACAACTTAGGCCCGATTTACTATTCCTAATTAAACGCGATCACTTCAAGCAAATCTCAGTTTAGGCACTTAACTAAGTTCAAAACTCTTTTAATTTTTGAACGCCCAATTTTGGACGTTTAACGCGTTCATCACGATCAAAATATGGACTGCCATCTGTCAGTCAGCGTGTTGTTTTGTTTTCATTAATTTAATTATTCAACTTTACTATTTTAATAGTATTTTTAAGTTTCGTATAGTCACATTAATACTTTAGTTAACAACAATTCAATATTTGTCTCTGATTGTTTCAATTAATCGCGAGTTTACGTTCTATGTTGCCATAAACTTAATTTTTATGAACGCATCAAAATGTAGCGTGAAATCCATCCGTAATTGAACCAAGATCGAACGCAATATGTGAATGCGATCAATTTGAACTTAGTTTTATTGAACGCCGGTTAACATGAAACTGGTAAAATCGGACCTTAGACAATCTGGGTCTGTAGACAAAGTGACATCGCTTTGTAGCCGAAATTCGTTATCGTCTTTGAGATAACGATAATAATTTTCTAGCCAATGATCAATCAAAGATCGTGACAGTGCAACGACAACAACTGTCAAGTGTCAACAAAGTTCGACAAGAAGTGTCAAATCGGACCAAAAAATTAAAATTAATATCTATGTAAATATAGACCTCATACACACTATAACTCATAAAAATTGTGAAAATGTTGCCCTCCATGGCCCACGCCCACGGATAACGAATCAATATCAATAATAAAATAACATAAGTTTGACATAAGTGTTCGATAACCAATTGACAGTTTATGATTTTGTTACGAATTTTAACATTGTCTACCAACTTGCGATAACGATAACGAGTGACATAATTGACGACTGCTTATGTCAATCCCATACATTTTATTCTTTTCGAACTTCGTTATCGTTTTTTTAATGTTACTTTGTCTAAGGCCTCAGGTGGATTGCCAGCAGATTTGCTTTAAAAATAGGAAAAACACTTGTAACAAAATATATTTTTTATATTTACATTTCGTTTTTTATACAATAACGTTAAATTTCTTTCGCGTATACGTCATGAAACATCGGTAATAGGTATCTGGTCCGTATGGCCCCGGTGAGCATCGTCGAGGGCGCGCGGGCGGACCACTCCAACAAACACGTATGACTGGTTTTTTCGCTAATAATTTGTTTGACGATATTGTATATTGGATTACGTTAGTACTACTTTATAGTGTTATAACAATCTATACAGATAAATAAAATTGTACTGTCTGTTTGTAATATTAAAATAGACACTTTTTACTAAATGCATATGAATGTATCTGTATATATTCATATGCATAAGGTACATATAAGAAACCAACATTTTTTACAATTTTTTTCTGTCTGTCTGTTTGTTCCGGCTAATCAATGAGACGGCTAGGCCGATTTTGACGGGACTTTCACTGGCAGATAGCTGATGTTATGAGGAGTAACTTAGGCTATAAAATAATCATCATCAGTCCGGGTACGGCTGTAAATCTAAGTTAACGCGGGGGAAGCTGCGGGCAACAGCTAGATCTACTATATAAGTGTAATAAATGTAATATATATATATTAAGTATCTAATTAAAGTATATAACCAAAAGTATGAGTAAAACTTCTAGATCTTCATAGATCATTTGATTTGAGGTATTAATATCCTAAGGACACGTGCTGACAGAAAAAAGTTGATCCACCCATGTATGTAAAACAGCGAGGAAAAGTATGTTCTACAATAAAACCAGTTCAAATATCAAATGGCATAAGTTTAAACGAAATATAATTACATCAAGGAACAAGGAACGTACATCTCATGTCGACCCTTGGCATTCGAACCCGCGGCCTTTCGCAATTTGCATCACCGGAAAAGCCAGAGGCAAAATATAATAAAAATGAACACGTACTGATAAAGATGAGTGGCGCTTTTCTGAAACATACTTAGCTCATCATCATCATCAACGACGACCCTTGTACGTCCTACTGTTGGACCATATACTATACTAGGTGTTGCCCGCAGCTTCACCCGCGTTAACTTACTTAACTACTATTAGTCACATCGTGATGTTATATAGCCTATCGCCTTCCTCGATAAATGGGCTATCTAACCCTGAAATATTTTTTCATATCGGACCAGTAGTTCCTGAGATTAGCGCGTACAAACAAACAAACTCTTCAATTTTATTATTAGTATAGATTTCATTATGCGAAGTGTAGAATTTCATCCTCAAGGACCTTTTAATCTCATCAGCCATGTATCCTCACGGTTTGACCGTCGCTCAAACATTTACTGCCGAAATATTTCAAATTACAATACTTGCTCCATATAAAAATCCTATTAAAAGTTAGTCCGCGCGCTGGTCGGGCACATCCGCTCACACACACATACAGACACACGTGTTTTAATTATTTGTCACTCTCAACTCTCAAGACAACTCACAGGATCATTTCGCTCCTTGCCCCTCGTAACATAGGTTCTGAAGTCGTCTGTTCGTGACGTCCCTTCTGCCGCTTTAGTGTTGAGGTGATCGGGCTTATTGGTGTTTACATCAAATAGGTCACTCATTTAATATTCTGTGGGGATAGGGCCCATACGAATGAGTAACTAACACATCTATACTTATAAAAGAGGTAACGTTGTATAGTACGGGACTACTTATAGAATTTAACATTCTTTCATTGGTTATCATATAGGCAAAAAATATAATAATAATCTAGGTATACTAATAATATAAAGCTGAAGAGTTTGTTTGTTTGGACGCGCTAATCTCAGAAACTACTGGTCCGATTTGAAAGATTCTTTTAGTGTTAGATAGACCATTTATCGAGGAAGGTTATAGGATATATAACATCACGCTGTGACTAACAGGAATGAAGTTAAGCAAGACAATGCGGGCGAAGCTGCGGGCAACAGCTAGTAAGACTATGTACATACTTAGTATTAATCGGCAAAATTACTAAAAGTCCTTTCGACGATAAAACAATAAAATTGACTCATAATACATCATTAGTAATTAAATTCTTCACATCCACATTCGTCATCATCAGGCGCGTGTTGTAACAGCGGGCCGCGGAAGGCGCGGTAACTTTTGCGACACGACGTATTTTTAGTTGAGAGTCTTCGCTTCCTTCTCAAATAGATCAAACGGGACATTCGAACAGGGAACATATAATTATACAGTTGACTGTTAGATTTACTGTATCCGGGGTGATGATGATTATTTTGGGGGAAAATGTCCTTCTCTATAAGATAATATTCTTCTCATATACAATGAATGTTATTCTTGCCAAAGTGAGCGACGATGGCCTGGTGGGTATGGGATCGGCCTCTAGAGTGAGAGGTCCGGGTTCGACCCTGACCGGTGCCATCGGGGTTTTTCTAAATTTCTCCGTGCACCTGGACATGCAACAGGACCCAGTTACTGCATGGAGATCGTCTGCGCCCGTGTCGGATACGAGCGACGGATCGGTCGTCTTGTCGTTCGTTGAAGGAGTAGACGGATATGGGGCTGATGATGATGCTGACCTGAACATGACAACATCGCTTGCTCACCGGTGAATGAAAAGATCATGGGAATCCTGCATGCCTGATGGGATTAAATTTTTAAGGCGAGTGCAGTTCAGCAACCCGCATTGGGCCATTGCATCGGTGAACTATGGCCCAAACACCTTTCTCGATGATTTCGAGGGGGAGACCCGTCCTCAGCGGTGGGACATAAACGGGGTGGATGAAGATGATATTTTTACCAAAATTGATCGACGAGTGGCTTAGGATGGGTTTAGGCGTGAAAACTTAAATAAGTGACCAACGGAGTTACTTATACATTTATAATACCTATTACCTAGTATGGACTACAAATTGGGCTCGTTGATTGTAATTATTATCATATTATAAAAAACTATCATTTATGGGACCTAAAGTCAAATTCCCAATCCAAAATTCCTCCCAGCTTCGGAAATTTTCAAAATAAGCAACCTTGTCGCGTCTTACTCAAATGCCATTATTGTTGATTCTCGAAAAATATCTTATAGTGAATAATAAACCTCTACGTATTGCGATAGAATCCATAAAAGTTAATGAAGATTTTTGTCGTATAAGAAGTTTGCGTCAACATTCATTTAGATAGATCATAATATATATGAAGAAGTGCCACGCTGCATCGCAGCCGAATTGGTCCGGCACGACCGGGGTGGTACCTCTCGCTCACATAACAACAGTCGTCAAGTGACAACTATGTCGCGTTTCGTGCGGTTTGTGAATTTCCAATGGCCCATGGGGGATAGGGAAAAGGAGGGCAACGCATCTGCATAACCTATGGTTGTGCGGATGTGTATGGGCGTCGGTACCATAAGGCACCGACTGCTCGTTTGCCCTCTTATAAAATAAAAAAAGATAGTTTTATAGTATATGCCTCTCAGTTATAACAGAGCATTCTAATGGTGAAAGAAATTTTGAAATATGTCCAATAGTTCTTGAGTTTATTCGTTACAAACATACAAAAACACAAATATGTTTATTTCGTAGATTACTCTTCAGTTAATTTGATTTAGCCGCGGTTTAGTGGCTTGTCATCAATATTCATTAAGGTAAGGTATTTAATGAAAGTTGGAAAGAAAAGTGACCGTTAAGCTATCTCGGCGGTTAAAACTAACTAAACTGTGTTAATGATTTGTTTTATGTCTAACGGATGTGGCTTCTCGATTTTATTCAACTATTCGACTTACGGTTCGCAGCGGAGGTGCGAATTCGATTCCGGAAAAGTATTTTTTAATGTTAATAGATAAGCAAAATGGTTAACACCATGTTCACACCTGATGGTTACTGCGGCTTAAACTCTCATTGGCCACAGGGCTAAGAAAATTAGTTAGTAGCGAACCAAACTAACTATATTTTGTCCGTCTAACCCATTTCATCTCGAGAACCTTGGGAGGCGTTGTTCTGTGGTGCGGGACAACCCCTCTGTGGAGGTGGCGTCGGTCCCTTAGGGGGACTGACTAGCCGTCGCACCTCACCAAAGGCGGCATTGGTGGCACTCGCCGGGTTTTAGTGGGTAGAGCTGCGTCCACTTACCAGCTTTCGGGCGCAGCGAGTCCCACATACCCGCGGGATGCCTCAGAGCATTTCCCGGCGTTAAAGCAAAAAAAGGCCTCCATCAATGAACTTCATTTTTCAAATTCAGTAATTTACATGAACAATTAAAATTAATTTGACACACCGACCACAACATCTCATTAGACGCGGCGCTATTCTTACGTTTTTATAAAGTTAACCTCGTCGGTTATTTTTAACCGGCTAAAGTCCAATATCTCGCGGTTATATCGCTACTTCATAAAATCTTAACCGTGTTGTTAACTTCGTTATATTTTGACATTTGGTCACGGGTTTGAATCGCCCTTTGCATTATTCGTATGATAAATAAAAGTGTCTTCATAGAAGTCACGTGTATTTTTAAAACGCCTCCTGAACAATAATGCCGTCTAAATTATTGGGGTACATTAAGATAATGTTACATTTTTTTTTAATTTTAACGTAAGTCCTAACATCTGACAGGGATCAAGGGGCCCCATAGATCGCGGGTCTCTAGGAAAATGCCGAGGTGCCCAATATGAAGGGTGGTCTGCCAAATAGGCAGTATTTATTGATCTTGACATAACCGACAACTTATATCTCAGGGTGGGCTACCCTAGAGTTCGTTTATCACCCCACCATGGTTCAGGCCTTGTCGTGGCGGTGGGGCTCAGTAGCCTAGGGTGAGTCGGCGCCTTGGGCGAAGCTAATTGAGCCGAGGGGGCTCTTTGTACCCCTCTTATAAGAAGAGGGGACAAAAGAGCAGGGAGCAAGGGGCGAGAATGGGAACCTCACCCCATTGTACTGTCCCAACGTTGGGAGGGGTTGTTCTGTGGTGCGGGACAACCCTTCTAAGGAGGTGGCGTCGGTCCCTTGTGGGACTGACTAGCTGTCGAGGTGTCTTGTTAGCTTAACAAATCCGGGGCACCTCACCAAGGCGGCACTGGTGGCACTCGCCGGGTTTTAGTGGGTAGAGCTGCGTCCATTTACCAGCTTTCGGGCGCAGCGAGTCCCACATACCCGCCTGGGAAGACCCACTCCCCAGGCGGGATGCCTCAGAGCATTTCCCGGCGTGACTAAGATCACACTTCAACACTTGAGCGATCTCCTAGCAATATATGCCAGGAACATGCCTAAAATGTGCTTTTCTAATTGTCATCATCGCGTAAACAAACGAAACATCTTGGCGAAACATCGACGAGATTTAAAGTCTTTGTGTGAAGCTTCCTTCAAGAAAAGAGCATACTCATATCTAAAAGGCCGGCAACGCACCTGCTGATCCCCTGGTATAGCGGGTGTCTGTGGATGTCGCCTTTCACTTACCATCAGGTGACCCGACTGTCTGTTTGCTCCCTCTTCTATATAAAAAAAAGCTTGTCAACCTTCAGTTAATCATTGTATAGACGACCTATGGCCCTAATATCCTCGCCTTATTTCGAGGACCCAGTGCCCAGTATTGGGCCCTTTATAGTGGGTTATAGCCACAGAGGTAATAGTGTTCTGTCGTTATAGCCCTAAGTCCCCAAGTCCCTTTACGCTCATCCATCTCGTAATGGTCATCATGTGTGATTTGATCAATCTATTCGATCAGTTAACTGGCCAACGTCAAGCCAACCATACATACACCCACGCTAACTGCTCAACGTTTGTACCGCTTGTCTCAGTAATTATGTGCTTTAAAACCATCACATAAATAACTCAATCGTAAGAGTAATTTGTTTTAAGAGGTGCACGATTCGAATCCAAATTAGAATGAGACATATTACCGGACTCCCTCTGTAGCTCAATGGTTAGCGCGTTGGCGCTGAAGCGGGAGGTAGCGGGTTCGAATCTCGCCAGGGAACAAAAAGTTTCCTGGGTCATGGATGTATATTAAATATGAGTAGGTATTATATAATAAAAATCTTAAATATATGTATAGTATAAAAGTATTAAATATAATATTTCCGTTGTCTGGCACCCGTACCACAAGTTCTCCGAGAACTTACCACGGGACCAAATCCACGTGGAAGCGCCCATAAAAAAAATAAGACAGATTAGTAAAAAATCAACTTTTAGTTGGACAATAAGAAGATAACTTGTCTATTACATGATGATCTACACGATGATATACCATTCGTTATCATCCTCTTTATATAACTTTATTTAAATTGCAAAATAATACTTTAACAAAATGGCAATGCTCCCTTTTAAGTGTTTTTATTTTATTTAATAATTTACTTTTGATTTTTAATCGTTTTGAGGCAAAATACTTCTAGAAGTCTTTGTTTGAGGCATCCTACTATCTACATGTTTTTAAAATGGTTACCCAAACAATAAAAATATTTTTGAATCACTTATTCATCATATTATGTTTTGATCAAGACTGTGTGATCTGATATCTTATCTTGTATCGGTGGCTCGACACCCTCCATCCGGTTCGCTCCCATTTATAGGACCTATTGTGACCTTCGAGAGGTCAGTGACTTTTCCAAAATCCAGGGTCAAGGTCGTTTATCTCATTTTTTTATATATCAGATTAGATAACTGTCAAATTCACCTTTATTTATCACAAAATCTTTTTATAGCCTTAACGATTTGACTATCTTATCCAAAACTATGTTTAATGATTTTAGTTGTATTTTTTTCTATTCACGACGTTTCGCAACACAATCAATGAAATTCGCGTAAACATCAGAAAACAATATAGGATAGTTTCTTGCATAGGAGCCGGATTCCCCCCCCCTGGTGTGTGTATGTGTGTGTATAAATTAAACCATTAAAACCGCAATATAATTGGTACAGTACACGCACTCCTATGTATGTATGTGAGTGTCTTGAGATAAAACACAGCGTGTGCTTGTCCTTCATCAACGGCGCCAGCTGCGACTGAGTCACAGATATCAAAAACGTACCAGACCTCTACAGGGTCAGCCGTTGCTGAGGTCCACAGTGTGACCTCTAAGAGGATAGCCGATTAAATTTAGGAGTTAGTGCCTAGTGGATGGTTTATTTATTTTTTGATTTAATTCCGATAGAAATGCAAAAAAAACTATGTAGTAAATATACAGAGTCATTGTTTCATAAATTAAGTACTTATTATATTATATGACCATCAAATGTATGTAACGAAAGAAAAACTATAACTAAACTACGACCAGGAAAGACATTATGAAAATATGTAATTAAATAGGAAAAAAGTTGGACGCTTTCCTTAAGAAAATATGAAAGACAAAAAAAAATGTATGCTCCCATAATTATGTAGTTGGTATTAGAGATTATGAAACTTTAAAACCAAGGCAAATCAGCTTTGTCCCTCTAAATCACCTGCATTAATTACGTTATCAGCGGTCCGGTTATCAAACATACAGATAATCTGATAACATCTATTTTAATCGTCGTATGAATCTGTGCAAGGACGCCACTCGTGATAACGACTGAGAAGTAGTCTGGTGGTAGAGCCACTCGAATTGTAGCTATATCCTGCTTTTAATTACTCATAGCTCTCTCTCTCTATCTCTCTCTCTCTCTCTTGGTATAAGAGTTTTGCTCTTGTCGATACAGTAATCGCCAATCCTTCCTTCTCTCTGCCTTATATAACCCTTAATAATATAACCTCCTGATACGACACGACCTGTACCTTCTCCTCGACCTACTCTATGTTCTTCTCCTCGGTCTACCTCTTCCTCTCTTTCCCCCAATCCAACCCTAATAAAATAATACTAGTAAAAACCAACTAGTCGTGAACGAGACATTCGAAGACAATCTCGAAATTTCGAGCACCGGAAAACAAAAGAGAAAAACATATTAAAGATATCCGTTTTAAATTATGTAAGTGTGAAAAAAAAACTATATTTATTTAAAATATTTATAACAAACGAGACTTTTTTTTAAAATGTTTCTTTTTAAACAGTATTTTACGATGTAGAGAAGAATTGTAATTGGAGTTAACAAAAAGGATAATTCATATTTTGGTAAAGACCATAGGAAATATAAAACCTAAAGTAATACCTTTTTTAAAAAAAAGAGATATAGATATTTTTTTATAAAATCGTAAATATAAGTTAATTTAAAAATACGTACTTAATGTTTAAAATCCTAAATATTATAAACGCGTTTTTATGAATCTTCAAATATTTGCCGCTCTTTTACGCAAAAACTACTGAATAGATTTTAATGAAACTTTACAATAACATAGCTTATACATCAGAATAACATATAAGCTATAATTTTTCCCTGTACTCCCACGGGAATGGGAAGTACACGAGTGACGTGGGGGGCCGCTAGTTATATCAAAAAATTGTAGAGTATGTTAGTAATAGGATAGAGAAATAATAGAGTTTAAATATTTTTAAGTAATTGTTTTTTTATTTATTAATTTAGATTCAATAAAGTTTACGTTATTTCCAATGTTAATGCGAATTTCACTTAATATTATAAAAAAACTTATGGATTTACGGAAAATCTTAATTAACCGCGACAAAATCCGCAAAAGATTGTACCATTATAATTAACAAATCTAACGTCAATTTCTATAAACTTAGGATCAAGTACAGTGAATGATCAAGTCGTAATAAAATTATTTACTTATCAAAAAGATGTATTATACTATCTTTTGAGAAAGACCAATTAGAAATACAAGCATATCTTATCTGATAAAACTTGTTACCCCAAACACCAACATTTACGTACACTTTAATTTACTCAAACTAGTTTTGGACAACAAAACTCCAAGTAAATAATGAAAATATTTAAATCATCTTCGTATTATTGATAGTTGCTCAAACAAAAACACAATATATTTCAAAATAAAATATGTTCAGTCAAGGTTATGTATTACTTGCCCAAAACGGTATAAATTATTCACTCAACGGACCAAATTCGCGACGGTCACCACACAGAATTACTTCCGCCAATTATTGTGTAATATTTAAAAAAGCGACATACTTTTTTTGAAATTCGTTTTCGGTTTTCACTTGTTTCGCGCGCTCGTTTTTTTTTACGCGCAACGCGCGCTCACGGCACTGACGTCGAGAACTTACTGGTGCCGCGCGCGGCCTTCAGCTTTCACTGGACAAAGATAACACACTATAATGCCTCTGTAACTTTGTTTAGGGTGTGTCCGTTATGTAGGGTTGAATACCTTTAATATCAATTATTAAATCTCCCGCTTATATTTTTCCTAATGCGTAATAACTAATGTGCCAGTTAATAGTTATGGCGTTTGGTCCGTGATAAAAGCCATCTACGGTGCCGATCCCAATACGGCCAATGATTCACCTTCAGGTGCAGTTCTACAAATCAATTGACTATTACTGACTTGTATAACTATGTTATATACCTAGTCATTTCAACTACGTCTTTCTAAACGAGATTTTTATAAATTGTTTTAATTACACAATTATGAGAATAATATAAAAATATTTTACAGTTCCATTGAAATGTAGTTAATAAAAATACAACGTACTTTGGCCGTCCTTGTAACAAAGTCAAGAAATAAAAGGAAAAATGTAGAGAAAAAATAATTGATTAAACTTGGAAAATAACAAAGAATATTGTCCGCTGTTATTATCTAAGAATTTCTAAATTAAATGAATCACATTTGAATTTATATTTGAAAAATAGAATTTTGTAATTTAATCTTTGTAAATAAAGCCAAGATTAGACTTAAAATAGTCTTATATCCTTACTTACATAATATCATCTAGCTAGCCATAAGGTAAGTACTAAAAACGTAAAACTCAAAAAATTGTCAAGCAATATTAATAATAGGTAATAGAAGTTTATGTTTAAGGGCGACGTTAACCACTTACCAACAGATGGCACGTCAGCCTATCAAACAGTAAAACGACAACGAAATGAAACTAAAATTAAAAAGCTCTTCTTACTCTACATGTCCTGGTCTCGAGGTTCCAACCCGTGACTTGTGTTCTGAGCAGAGCTTTTAACCTATAAATCTATAATTTACATTGATTGATATTAATATACGCCATATGTCTATTTAACCATCTTCTGTGATTTTTTTTTGTTGTCGCCGTCCCTCACGCATTCACCCGGGGATGAGTAGTCCCTAGGTTCTTTCGTAATTAATATTAGCTCTGTATTGTTTTACCATGTAGTATTCTACGCCGTCGCGTTTCGTGCGGTTTGTGAGTTTCCGGTGGCCCAATGGGGGGGGGGGGGGGGTGATAGGGTAAAGGAAGACAACTCATGTGCATAAATTTTGGTTTTGCGGATGTCTATGGGTGTCGATAGTTCGACTTCTCGGTTGCCTCCTTATGACATAAAAAAGTACCTAACTATTCTATGGATTTTTTTTATAGAGAATAATTCAAGAATTCACTCAATACCCGCTACATACTAGTATCGGTATATTATGGTAATACATTATATACTCAAATAATAATATTTATAAAATACTATGAAGAGCCCACGGAGGACCGAAGACCTGGTAGGTCGCAGGGATCTACTGGATGCGGGCGGGGCAGGACGGGGCCTTCTGGAGATCCTTGGGAGAGGTCCACGTCTGGTGTAGCGGGTGTCTGTGGATGTCGCTTATGGCTTACCGCCAGGTAACCCGACTGTCCGCTTGTTGTTTTATAAAAAAAGAAAATAGCAGTGGACTTTAGACTTAATATATAAATAAAAAATGTAGAGCTTTTTGGCGTTGACGACAGTTAATCACATTTCATACTTATTTTTTGAAAGTTTGCTATATTAAAACTAATAAACAAATTATGTAAATATATATTGTCAGGATAGATCGTTTGTAAGAGGTAGAGCCATGCTGCTTTGCAGCCGATTTGTGACGGCACGATCGGGGTGGTACCTCTCAGTCACATAACACCGGTGTCAAGTGATGCTGTCGCGTTTCGTGCATTTTGTGAGCTTCCGGTGGTCCATTGGGGGGATAGGGAAAAGGAGGACAACGCATCTGCATACATTTTGGTTGTGCGAATGTTTATGAGCGTACGTAGGCATCGGTAGTCACAATAAGGTTCCGACAGCTCGGCTGCCTCCTTCTGACATTAAAAGAAAATCGCTCATTTGCAATATTTACCTTTCGTCGTAGTGCAGTCTGTATACGAGTGAGTTGAACACGTATTTTATTAATATCCTAATATAATTACGACAAGAAAAATAAAAGATTTTTAAATAACAATATATATTTTTCTTGACTCGTAATTTTGTTTTATTTCGTTGAGAGTGAATTTTGTGTATGTAATTTTATCATCGTTCGGGTCTCACAACTGCAAAAACCACACTCTTAATACATAGCAAATTTTATTGTATTTAATTAGAAACTGCTAAGAACATGCCATGTTTTACCATGTGTGTAGTACTGATGTGAAGGTCGCGACTCGCTCGCATTTCCATCATCCTATAAATTCTTAATGCGTAAACACATTTTTGATTGGCCAATGGAACGTACATACAAAGCGCTGGTTGGCAAATTTGAATTATGTCAGTGACATATCACTGACCATGTTCGGAATTTCATGACTCACATTACTACTCTATCCGATTATATGCTCGATGACCACAGACTGTCTGATAACTGGAGTATGTCTATATATTGACGAACATCAACGTATATTTTCCTCTCGATTAGCATTCCCCGCGTTCATTCAATATTCCGCGCGTCCGCCGCTACCGTTTGCGTATCGCCCAGCTCTGCTCAAAGTGTACGCGTAAAAATTAATGGACACCATGATAATGTAAATAATACATTTTTTTAATATTTAAAAATTGTATTAGCCCTAGTACAAACTAATTAAAGAATAATATAATAATAATAATATCAACCCTTATATGTCCCACTGCTGGGCACGGGTCTCCTCCTCGAAATCAGGTGAGGAGGGTTTAAATTAAAGAATAAAATAGTAAAAAAAGTCTTTCAATTAAATGCTACATAAATGACACCACAAAAATATTCTGATCGATTGTTGATAGCTATTATGTTGATAGTTTTGCAGTATTTGTATCATTTTATATACAGACATACTTATAATAAGTTATAAGTACTTAGAGGTAAGCCTCTACGTCATATACCTTAAACCTCAAACGTCTTCACAAGTCTACTGCTCCGTGTCCCGTGTTAATATCCTGAACTGCAAGTCGTATCTATTTCAAAAATCTTATTGTATTTGAAGTCCAATTATTTCTACCTCTATGGTGTTGTGAATAAATAATGTCTACTGTAAATTTATTACTACAGTTATGAGTTAATCACTGGACATAATTTATAATGATGGCTTTTTATTTTTTAATTATGTCGTTAAAAGTGGGCCAGCCTTTAAAAATAATTAAAAGTTAATTTTGTGTGATATATTCAGGTTAACAATTACAAATGCTTGTACTCTCTAATATATAGATGAGGTATGACATTTTTTATAGCATAGGAGGAAAAACGAACAGTGGAAGCCTTTGGCGAGTATCGACGCCCATACACATCCGCACAACGAGAGGTTACGCAAATGAGTTTCCTCCTTTTCCCTCATGGGCCACCGGACACTCACAAAACGCGACATCATATCTGTCACTTGACGCTGGTATTATGTGAGCGAGAGGCACCGGTCATGCCGGCCCAACTCGACTGCAAAGCAACATGAATACATGATCTGAGCTCCTATCATCATGATTATCAACTAAGCTGATGAATAAAAATCTAGACAGAAAGTAAAGCTCAATTCTTGGCTAACTACGTTTGTGAGTATTCAGACAATCGTCGGTGTAACGTAGATTTACTGCTGTGTTACAACTAATATTGATTGTCTATGTCCTTCCTTAATACAAACTATATCCTAGAGAAGTTTTATCAAAATTAAATCAGCGGCGTGGGTGACAAAGCCCAAAAGACTTATTTGAAATAAATGAGCGAAGGAAGAGGTAATAAACACACATCATGATTAGTTTTATTATATTTACATATTTTCTTATTTCGATATCAAAACGCATCTTTGATCGACTGTCCTGGCTTCAGTCTTATAATTTCTGGTCTGTTCGGATCTCCGTTCCCTCTCACCACGTACAGAGTTTGAGAACCGTCTCCGAGCTCATTAAAACCCTGATGACCATAGTTTTCTGTGATGTAGTCATTGTTGTATATTTCGCGGTTTTGATTAGAAAATACGAATTTATGTAAGTTTTCAATGTTCGTGTATTTATAATTTTGTTCAGGAAACAAAAAGCCTCGCGTTTTTCTATCGTTATCTTTATCGTTTGGAAACTTAAAGTTATTTTCAAAATCATCTTGTGTATTATAAACATCGTATTCAAAAGCTTCATAAATTTCTGGAAATTTCCACTTCGAATCATCATCTTCCACTGGTTTGTTCTGGATGCGTTTCTCAATTTTTTCCTTGTTTTTGAATTTGACCTTACTGTGGTCGTTATAGGGATAAGCTAGACCATATCCCTGATCTCCAGAATATAAGTCGGGTTTGTAGAACCCGTAACTTCCCTGTCCAGTATTTTGGTTTGGTTGTTCGTAACCTTGGGGTAAGCCATTGTAAAACTGGTCCAAATTCTGTTGTTGTTGGGATGATTTGAAAAATCTGTAAAATGCAATAAAAATAAATAGAAATATGCGCACACCACCTCTATGTTTCTCATCTCATTGTACCGGTGGAGGGTATGAGCATGAGGAACCCCATAAGTCGCCATGGCTCTAAGTGAACATGTTTACGTTCTTGGGTGACATTGACCACTCATCAGGTGGCTTGCCCCAGTTTGCCTATCCTACTACAATAAAGAATTCTCTATCATTCTCATCTCATCAAGTATCCTCTGAACTCCCTTTCTAAGTTAAGGCAACGCATCTGCATAACATTTGGATGTGCGGTTGTGTATGGGCGTCGGTAGTCACCAGGCTCTGACTGCTCAGTTGCCTCCATATGACATAAAAGAAAAAAAAGACAATGAAGCAACCCCCAAGTTTTTTTCTCATTTTTCTTACCGGGAGCCTCCAAACGAATTTTTACCTACATTTTAGTACTTGGGTATTGGAATTTTTATTTTAACATATTCCGAGTGTACCAGTTGTTCTCTTCGAAATAGCTGGTAGATTCTCAGTTCACAAGAACTTATGGTACGGGTTCAAGGAACGGAAAGAAATTTAAGAACGTTAGATAAATACATAATATATGTACACGTTCATGGCCCGATGCAGATATCTATATTCAGCATACTAATTATCCGCACTTTTTCAGACACACCGCGGGATTGGAACCCGCGACCGCTGCGTAAAGTGTCCAGTAGCCTGACCACTCGACCAGCCGGCTTTTAAGGATCTCACTCGTATATCCAATGTTTGAAAAGTTATAACACTCACCTGAAGAATCCTCCATTATGGTTGTTCAAGTAGTGCACCAGCTGTTCTGTGTCGGTGGGGCAGAGGGGGTAGGCGTAGCGGCAGGACGCCGGGCCCTTGGCGGACATCCCCAGGAGGACGGCACGACCGAACACGAACAGGGGGTTGGTGCTCACGCCGCTGTACGCGGAGAGGAGCCTGGGAACGCGTCGCTAGACATCAATCATGGTACAGCATTCAGTTGAACGTTAGTAATAGATAGGTTGAGAGTAAAAGAATATATGCACTTGTTAGTTTAGAAGCCCTGATTGAAGCAGTGACGGCATTCAACTGTCTTTAGTTTTAGTATGATAATTAGAGAAAATCTTCTAAAAATGCTAACAGACTTTTTAGTTAAACTCAAAAATACTGCTGAGAAAAGACGAGAATAATTTGAATTGGAATTATATGGAATGACCTAGCATTTTTGGTGGTGAGGACTTGCTACATATGCAGGCTGTTGTATGTGGCGGGATGACGTCCACCTGGGCTACTAGTAAATCTACAGCTGATGAAATACATACGTCATGAGCGGTCCCAAGCCCGCTACGGTCTGCAGGACCTGCGAGCTGCCGAGGGCGCCTCCGCTGGCGGACTCACACAGCAGCCGCGGGACGCACTGGCGGTCATCATATTTGGCGATGGACGTCAGGGCTTCGGTCACTGAGGCCAGGGCTTGGGACGCGATGGAGGGACTCGGACGTGGGATGGGCCCTGGAAGTTATAATGGTATATTGAAATTTAAGAAGAATCTGAAAAGTGTGTTACGATTGGCAGCTGGTACCAAACCATTTGACGACTGCTCGCCTGGTCGGGTCAACACTACACGGTCGCGGGTTCGAATACATTTAATTAAAGTAGTTATAGTTTGTACCGGGATATGAATGTGTACTTATACAATTCTCTTATATTTATCTCCGTTTCTAGTGCCCGTGTCATACTTACAAACCAATGTAGACGCATGCTTCAAAATTAAGTCTGGCTGTCTATAGTAAAGAGACTACCTTGTCACCTTGTAACAGCTTACCTACTGCGGAGCTAGTTTTAGGATTCGAAATGAAAATATATAAAATGTAACTTACTGTTGTATTCCCCATAATAAGGGTTCGCTCCAGCATACGGTCCTGTGGCCGGTGGAACATACGGTCCTGTGGCCGGTGGACCATACGGTCCTGTGGCCGGTGTAACATGAGGACCTCGCTTCTGCTTCTGTTTCCTTCTGCGTTTCTTCTTTATATTGTTATGTAGCTTAATACCTTCATCGATATAGTTGTCCTCGAACTTAACTGGTTGGATGTTATTATTGGGAGTACCTTCATCAAAGTTCACCAGGCCCTGGTCTTCGAAGTTCATCAACCCGTATCCAGCTCGTAGTTGTGTGTCGTTGCTTGGGTTGAAGATTCTCCTAAAATATTTATTTTATTAGTTATTTTATAGTATGGGAGGGCAAACGAGCAGTTGAAGCCTTATGGCGACTATCGACGGCCATACCCATACGTACCCCCCTCCCCCCAAATGGGCCACCAGAAACTCACAAACCGCATGAAACGCGACATCATAGCTGTCACTTGACGCCGGTGTTATGTGAGCGAGAGGTACCACCCGGTCGTGCCGGCACAATTCGGCTACAAAGTAGCATGGCACTACCTCTTACAGATTTGGTCTTTTCTGAATAACAATGTATATTAAATATTAGCCTTGTAGATGAGTTACTTAAACATAAGAGATCAATGTCGCTTAATTGACACAAACAAATTCACCCGAATCTATCCTGAGGCGGAAGATGGTAGGACTTGTCTTCTCTTCTTTCCGAAACTCAGTAATGCTGTTACGAAAGAAGGTTATTTCGTTAGTTATTATGGATATTATCTTCGTAAAACTGTGACGGGACTGACAGAATAAATGATAGATACTAATGATCGTGTCAAACTACGACCACGTTCAGTATTACGACATAAATGACAAGAACATGGAGATATGTAACCTGATATACAAATCAACCCATGGTTCAAGCCTTGTCGTGGTGGTGGGACTCAGTAGCCTAAGGTGAACCCAGCACCTTAGGCGAAGGAAATTGAGACGAGGGAGCTGCTATTTGTACCCCTCTTGTAAGAAGAGGGGACAAAAGAGTAGGGGGACAAGGGCTGAGGATGTGAACCTCTGTGGTGCGGGACAACCCTTCTGTGGAGGTGGCGTTGGTCCCTTGGGTGACTAACTAGCCGTCGAGGTGCCCTGTTGCTCAATAAATCCGGGACACGGGACACCTCACCAAAGGCGGCATTGGTGGCACTCGCCGGGTTTTAGTTGATAGAGCTGCGTCCACATTAACAACTTTCGGGCACAGTGAGTCCCCCATACCCGCCTGGGGAGTCCCCCCTTTCCCACGGGATACCTAAGAGCATTTCCCAGTGAAAGGAAAAAGGTCTATTAAGTAAAGCATAATGTTACTTACGTCAGTATTTCTGTAGGATCGTATTCCTCTGTTGCGTTGTCGTCCGACGCCCCACATCCCGACGTCAACACCACACACAGCAGCAGCAATATCGACATAGCACCTGAAAGTCGCATCTCATGATCAACATGTTATCAGACAGTTGGAACATTTGTTAGTTGAGACTGGCTGACAACTATGCTAAAAGGTTAGCTTCTAGACAAAATGTTAGTTCTGGGCCAACTGTCCATGCGTTATCTATACCGAGATAACAACCAGTATTACCGAAAAAGCTTTGTGCAAGAAATCCTACTTATTTTACGTTTCGTTTGCAAAGTATCGTCGGAAATAATCTCATTTTCAGATGGACATTACATGGATGATTTACTTAGGTACAATAAAGGGCTGGTCAGTTATGTTCATGGGCGTCGTGGCTCATCAGCTTACCCCATCCAATATACAAATACATAAACAACTTACCGTTACCGTCCACTCGCACCTCCCGACCACGACTGGCTGGTATTCGCGTCGGTGGTGGAAAGTGGGATGGTGACATCACCGCATCACCACTAGTATATGGTGAGATGTTATCTAATATATAAGAAAGTCCGCATCCTGCTTACTTTATATGGTAAACAATAACATCATCGGACATACGATCTCTAGTAATATATGTAGTGCTTTCCTATAAATACTTTTCTGGTGTTTCAAGCAAGATAGGAGAGTAATTATTACCATTGAGATCATATTTTCGTTGGCAAACGGGTAGCCAAATCACCTGTTAGTGATCAGCGTTGCCCATAAACATGAACTAGTTAAGCAGAAACTTATAGGTGACTTATCCATGTGTTGTCCATCCTGAGACATAACAGGTTAAGTCTCTGTGCCAGTAATTACACTGCCCTTCTCTCAAACACAGCGAAGCTGTTTGACAGGAGACACAAGGAAGATGGTGGGACCCATGCAGACGGGAGCGCTTCATTCTCACCAAAAAACCACCAATAAGATCCTTTTAACATGACTTGCGATGTACCGTATACCGCATACAAACATGTTGCACAAATAAAGGACACTCTGTATCACTGACCACGTATTACCACTGAGCACATTATAGATCCTGTTGCACAGGTTGGCAAAATATATCCTATTTAGGTCATGATCTTAAAGTAAGTTTCCGATTGACCGATCAAACGTCCTCGATCCAAAACGGGTGACGTCGTGAGTGTCGTCACGGCGTCACATTGACCTTGAGGACCGGTTCTTTCACCAGCCCCAACTGACAGATCCGACACAACTGTCAGTGTAAGTCTTAATTAGATGATGAAACAGTAAACGGGCACTCACCGCCGCCCACCGCTGGACTTCTCCAGTTGCCACATCAACTCAAACTATCACTCAGTGTCCTCGGGATATGGTTTTCTGTTTTTCATATCTTATTTGAGCGTGAGCACGTTCAAATTTGGTTTTTTCTTATTTTGAGTACGGGGGAAACCCCGCGGGACGTAGTCTGTTAAAGGCACCCGTAGTAAACGTAAGGAGAATAAAGTTGAATCTCCAGTTTATCATTTTGTTTGAATATTGTAATGTCTATCGTATTAATATTTATTTAGCCCCATCGTCATCGTCACTGAACAAACATACAAAATGAAGAAAAACGACTTGACCGCGCGCGATCAATTTCAATCTTCCGCTACAAGTTTGTTCGTCGCGAACTAATTGGAACAATACCTTACCCTACACATTGACACATTGACATTGAAGAACCGGCCGGTTTCCACACTCGCTGGTTGGCCAACCGATAGATGTCACATGTTAACACGACGGATTATAGGTGTGATTGTGACGAAATATAAGTTGTCTGCCGGTCGCATTTGAAAAGGTTTGATAACTCAATTAGGGAAGGTTGTTAACTATTAAGGATATTTATGAGAGGGTGAAATCACGGGGGACGACTAGTATGATGACAGAATAGTTGATTTGATAGAAACAAAAGCGTAAAAGGAATTGTAAGCTTTTTGTGTTCTTTACCTCGTCATTCCTTTACTTTGTAATCCAAATAAATTTAGTAAGAGGTAGACCGGGGTGGTACCTCTCGCTCATCACCGGCATCCAGTAACAGCTTCCGGTTGCTGGCCGGCCCACTGGGGCGGTGGGGGGGGGTGTAGGGAAATGGAAGGCAACGTATCTGCATAAATGTTGGTTGTGCGGATGTGTATAGGTGTCGACGGAATTCTGATATTTTATTTATCATTATCATAATCAACTTCAAGTCGTTCACTGAACATGTTAGAGCTGATCATAGGCCTCTCTCAGTGAACGACAAGACAGCCGATATACCGCCACACAACACGGACCGGGACCAGCCACATATCGTCGTCCTGCTCCAGAACATTACTATAAAATATCCATCTTCTAAAATACTGATAGTGATACACAGACATGCACCAGAAGTCCTGGATGCCCTAAGGTATGTCGTTTCAACTGCCCCTTCATCACTCTTTCCCTCAAACAGATAAATAAACTCGCTAGTAATTTCATCCAACCCGACGCCAGGACGCAGACTACAAGGTTGGCGGGGGGAAACCCCTCACTTTAACAAACCAAAGTGAGCCACATCGGCTCACACTAATCCGATGTAGCATTAGGGCCTTTGGGCCGTTAGCATAGATCATTCCGATAAAAAAGCTAGTAATTTTGAGCAATACACTCATGAAAGAGATATTATTGATTAAAAAATGACAATGATGTAGAAGCATTCATCCATCATTCATCAAGCATTCATCTTCCATTTGAACTAATAAAGGCGTCTTTCAAAACGCCACTGACTCAGGCAGCCACGCCATCACAGAGTTATAAAACTTCCATCTCCTAATAAGGATGGTCTTCGCTGTTTTGGTCTCCTCTTTTGGTTTTTGATGTCCTTACGCCAAAGAAATATATCCGTTAGGACAAAAAGATCTTGTAACAGAGGTCACGCTCTGAAAGAAGGTTGTGAGAAAAACTTGACCTCCGATGATCAACTGTAGATCACTTACTGTAGATCTTTTACTACGAAAGTACCTCTTTTATGTTATAGCTAAATAACTGTCGGCGGATCCGTTGGAGGACTGAAAAAATATCTACATCCATTTTTTTTTTATGTCATCACGAGCAGTCGGAGCCTCATGGCGCCGACGTCCATACACATCCGCAAAACCAAGCCACGCAGATGCGCCTTTTCCCTATCAACCCTCAATGGGCCACCAGAAACTCACAAACCGCATGAAACGCGACATAGCTGTCACTTGACGCCGGTCTTATGTGAGCGAGAGGTACCACCCCGGTCGTGCCGGCCCAGTTCGGCTGCAATGCAGCATGGCTCTACCTCTTACAATCCATTGTTTCAGAACATTTAAATCGCAAAGTATTCAAATGTTTAAACATAATTAAATACCGTGGCCGAATTTGATGGCTGGTCGAGTGATCAAGCTACAGCACACTTTACGCAGCGGTCGCGGGTTTGAATCACGCCAGGTGTGAATAATTTGTATGACGAATATATTAGATGTCTGCACCGGGTCATGGCCGTGTGTATATATGTTATATATACATTTGTTAAATTTATTTCCGTTCCTAGTATCCGTAACACAAGATCTTAAGTAATTACCACGAGGCTAGGTTATCGTGGTCTGATTGTTGAATAATATTTACAATCAATCAATCATTATTATTTATTAATCTACTTTTTTTTACGGGCTAGGCCCACCACTCGTTCCCACCGCTGCTACTCCTGTATAGCTAGGATCGACAGCGGTAACCACTAAATTACCCTTTGATACGATCTCAGGGAGCCCGAGAGATACGTTAAAACTGCCTTGGGACCCGCAACGAATTTAATCAGAAGTATTCAGGAGGAGTAGGAAAAATTTATTAATCTACTATAAATCTTAATTTTATCCAATGATATAATTTCCCACCTCAAGGGTTGTATCCGATGACCTTTAATTCCGATGACATTATTATAATCTGAACGCAATATCTCAAAATGTGAGTTTTGCTATTATATACGTATAGGCGTTATGAACAACAAAATCAAAATAAAAATATTATCATTATATTATATCCGTCCACTGCTGAACTAGGATAGATAGGCTCCCTAATCCCTGAACCCTGAACATATCCCTCAAATGAAATGAATGAATAAAAACAAAACAAAAAAAAACTGACAGGGAGGTTGCAAATATATTTTTGCCAATATTCCAGTTACGACAACTAAAAACCTACTGTCGCTGAATCCTTACTCAAAAATTGTGTGAAAGAAAATAATATTCTTTTTAAATTTCATTCCATCTGCTCCAAAGATGTTATAGGTGCTTTCAAACTTATCAATGTCAAAAATACTACAGACTTATGGGGCATGTCGGTTAAAACGATTAAATATATTATAGAAATAATTGCACCTATCTTAGCGGTAACTTTCAATGATTGTATTGAATGTGGTATATTTCCTGATTTAATGAAGCATAGTAAAATTCTACCACTTTTTAAATCTGGTGTCACATCTGACCCCTCAAAGGTTTGAGGTACACTTAGTAAAATTTTTGAAAAGATTATTCTTAATCAAATTTTAGTTTTTTTTAACAAGCATCAGTTGCTCCATAGTCAGCAGTATGGATTTACTAAAGGGCGATCTACAACTGATGCTGGAGTTCACCTACTGAAACATATTTATACAGCCTGGGATGAATCGCAGGATGCCTTAGGTGTATTTTGTGATTTGTCCAAGGCTTTTGATTGTGTTCAACACGCAACATTGATCAGGAAATTACATCACTATGGTATCAGGGGCACAGAACTTAAACTATTAGCATCTTACTTAAATAACAGAACACAAAAGGTAATTGTAAATAATAAAAGTTCCTCTGATACCAACATAAAAATGGGGGTGCCTCAAGGTTCCATTCTGGGTCCGTTTCTCTTCGTTTACATAAATGACCTACCTTTTCTCCTGAAGGATAAGCATGAAATAGTATTGTTTGCCGATGATACTTCTTTAATATTTAAAATTAAGCGACAACAAATTGTTTCTGACGAAGTAAACAATGCTCTTTCAAAGATGGTACATTGGTTTAGTGTCAATAATTTGTTACTTAACTGCAATAAAACTAAATTGATTAGATTCACACTACCTTATGTTAAGCAAGTACAAACCAATGTAACATTAAGTGGGGAGATAATGGACTTGGTGGATTCAACTACCTTTCTTGGCATTACCTTAGATACCAATCTCCAATGGGCGCCCCATATAACTACCTTATCGAGTAGACTCAGTTCTGCAGTTTTTGCGATTAGAAAAATCAGATCAATTACGGATGTTAATTCGGCTAGACTAGTATATTATGCGTATTTCCACAGTCTTATGTCCTACGGCATTTTGCTTTGGGGATATGCCGCTGATGTCAATACAATTTTCATACTGCAGATACGGGCTATCTACTGTCTGGGTCCCAGAATATTATTAAGAGAGAAATTTAAAGAAATAGACATTTTGACTGTAGCATCTCAATACAATTTTGTATGTTCGCAAAAATATAAACGAATTTGTAAAAAAAATGCGATAATCACAATAAAAATACAAGGAACAAACATAAACTTGTTGTGCCATATTTTAGGCTACATAAGGTCAGTAATTCTTTTATGGGTCAATGTATACGTTTCTACAATAGGATCCCAGAAAACCTTCAAAACCTATCGATAAATAAATTAAAAAAAACTTTAAAGAACGCTTGTGTGGTAAAGGATACTACAAAATAAAAGAATTTATTGAAGATACCACACCTTGGGAATAAGGCGTTTCCTACATGGCTTATATGTATAATTATATCATATTATGTACCTATATTGAAAATATTAGTTTCACTGAGTTTGTTTCGCCTGTTCTTCTCAGTGGACTAGTTTTGGAACCGGTAGTAGAGTCATTTGACGTTCAATAAGCTACTTTGACGTACAACATTGAATAAAAATATTTTTTTTATTAAAAAAAAAAAACGCCAAGACGACCGATCCCTCGCTACTCGCATCCAACATGGACCGGCCACAGTACGGGGATCGTCTTTCCACCTGATTAATGGCCATGAATGTACTGCAATTAATCAGTTTTAATAATGTAAATATCAAATAGCAAATAGCAAGTAGGAAATAGCAAATAGCAAGTAGAAAGTAGCAAGTAGGAAATAGTAAATAGCAAATAGCAAATAGCAAGTAGCAAGTAGCAAGTAGCAAATAGCAAGTAGCAAATAGCAAGTAGCAAATAGCAAGTAGCAAATAGGATCATGCAAATAGCAAATATCAAGTAGGGGGACATCCATAAATTACGTGAGGTGAATTTGACGATTTTTCGACCCCCCCTCTCCCATTGGTGAGATATCGTGAGATTTGGCTCGACCTCCTCCCCCCCGTTCGAATCTCATGTGAGATATTTCTAAAGCGTATTTTAATGTAAATGTTGTGGACCTAATATTTTACAAAAGAATTTCATTAATTCTATTTAATGAAGTTATTTAATTAAATGACCCCCCTCTCCCACACGTGAGTTTGGGTGAGATTCTGCTCGACCCCCTCCCCCCCTAAAAAACCTCGCGTAATTAATGGACGCCCCCTAGCAAATAGCAAATAGCTAATAGCGAATAGCGAATAGCGAATAGCGAATAGCGAGTAGCGAGTAGCGAGTAGCGAGTAGCGAGTAGCGAGTAGCGAGTAGCGAGTAGCAAGTAGCAAATAGCAAATAGCAAACACCTTTGATCGGGTGTGGCATAAACCACTTCTGGCAAAGCTACCATCTTATGGGCTTCCGGAGAAATTATGTAAGTGTTTCACCCGTTTTTTGGCAGACAGGTACATCAAGGTCGTTTACGACGGTGCATGCTCGGACCTCAAGTCTGTTAGTGCTGGTATTCCGCTAGGCTGTGTGATATGTGCTATGTGATATGTGATATGCTGCAAACTCCATACCATAAGAAGCATCCATTGTTATGCAGACGACATCACTGGAGATGCCTTATACACTGGCCGCTCTAATATTTCTCGGGAACAAGTCGATGAGTGTCGGAACAAACTTGTGTCTGAAATCGAGTCTCTGTTGGCCGAAATCTCGGAATGGGGACCACTTAACCTAGTCCAATTTAACCCCAACAAGACACAAGTTTGCGAGTTTACCGCCAAAAAATCACCCTTCGTCGTTCCTCTACAATTTGGAATACTTGGCAACGACATATCGAGCGATGTGCAATTTCGTGGTCATTTGGAAGGAAACGCTAAACTAGCCTCTAATAAACTCGGTGTGCTCAGTAGGGCAAAGCACTCCACACCACTTAAAATTATACAAGGCGCAGATCCGGCTTCACATGGAATACTGCCTCTGTGCTGGAGCGCCCCAATGACAGCTCCTTCCATTTGACCGCATTCAACGCCGGGCGGCTCGAATCGTCGATAGCAAGGTTATCTCCAATCAACTTGATTCTTTGGCGCTGCGTAGAGATGTCGGATCGCTCTGCATCTTTTACCGCATCTACCGCAGAATTCCACCACCGAACACGTAAAAAGTCCAAATTTCACCCTCACCATCTCAATGTCCGGTAATCCACAACAAACTTATTTTACGGCATTTCCACCCTCGTACGACGACTATATGGAATCAGCTGCCATCTACGGTGTTTCTGAACCGATACGACTTAGGGAACTTCAAGAAAAGAGCATACCCATATTTGAAAGGCCGGCAACGCACCTGCTAATCCTCTGGTGTAGCGGGTGTCTGTGGATGTCGTTTTTCACTTACCATCAAGTGAACCGACTCTCCGTTAGCCCCCTCTTCTATAAAAAAAATGTTTTCATCACAATATAATAATTACAACATCAACAAGTACCGATTTATGTTTTATTTTCATAAAGTAATTTGTTTTGAACGAATTTACGTAAAGTTAATGACTATCAATATAATAACAACAACTTCTTCGTGACAATCACGATATTCATCATCACATACAGTGTTATATCAACAACTCGAGCCGAAAGATCCGGGTTCAATCCTGACCTAACCGCAGAGGCAGACATATCTTTTAAATGTTCATATACTGTATTTACATATTATTGTTCATATAATAATACTGCAGTATTAAACTTTTCGAAAGTCACTCGGTTAGTAGAGATAAAAATATTATTTGCTTAATTATATTGAGTTTATGCGGCAGATATTTGGTTGATTATGGCATAATGTGAAATGTCTGGAAAAAAAATCTCGAATTGTTGATACACATGTCTGAATGCAAGATTCAGACTAGGATTGCTAGAATAGTTACAAATATTTAGGTTTTTAAATCATAATCATAATAAAGCTAAACGAACACACTTGTTTCAGGAATTATTTTTTTTCTTTTTCTGCGTGTAACCAAGTTATTAAGTAAGGGTTTTTAATTGTTTCTGAGTTTTTTTTTTATTGGAGATGGGTAAATCGATATGTGTATCATTGCTAGTTTACCGATTGCTTATCAATTGGCCATTTTACATTACGAGCAAAAAAGGTCATATCGTTAAGTTGGTAACTGGTGTGTTCTTTGTTAAAAAATAACACTTTTGATTATTAAAGAATAGAAAAATTGTTTTTAAATATTCGTTGGAAGTTTCCAATTCAGTCGGCCAGTTGGCCGACATACAACCTGATAGTATGTGGTCATCGTCGCCCACAAATAGACCAGCACGGAGTGCTCGATTCGCGGTCGATTTATGGGTTGTTGTCCTCGAATGTTGTCCAACCACCACAGGTTCAATTTAACCTGCCTGACTATATTACTACATTTATTTTTTACATCAATTTAAGCAAACTACTACTGTTTTAAAGTTCACTAGATTCTTACATTGGCTGGGTTGATTTCAGTGCTAGTACCAAAGAACCTATTAAAACGCGATTTAATCAAATTTACTAATGTCCAAATATTAGTGTTTTAAATATATTATAAGTAAGGGTTATTTTAGAGTATTTTTTACAAGGTTTGCTTATTTTTAGTCCATGCTGAAATAAATAGTACAAATGTCTTAAAACACGACTTTATGGTCTGTAAGCGATTATTGTTTTTGTGAATTATTTTTATCTTACACGACAGCACCTCGGATGCATCACGACCGTGAGATGTACGTCCGATCCCAAGGCTACGTTTATTTTTCCTTTATCGATATGTCACCGCTCAACACATAACACAGGTGACTAATATTATTCATAATATGATGCTATTATTATTACAACATCATCTACACTAATACTATATAGCTGAAGAGTTTTTTGTTTGTTTGTTTGTTTGAATGCGCTAATCTCAGGAACTACTGGTTCGAATTGAAAAATTATTTTTGTGTTGGATAGACCATTTATCAAGGAAGGCTTTAGTTAACGCGGGCGTAACTGCGGGCAACAGCTAGTTTATAATATATTTAATATTAATAAATCTAAATTAGGTACATACAAATGCAAAAAAAAAATGTACACAAAGACACAGAAAACACAATAAACAGTAAATTCAGAAATCTGAAAGGCAATATTATATTCAATTAAATTCTTATCTTTATGATGGCGTTATATTTGGTACACATGTTATTTAAACACAATTTATTACTGATGTCACACTTTAATCGCATTCAAATTCGATACATAATTATAAAGCTATTGTTACGTTTGGAAACACACTAATTATATTGTTTCAGCAAAAAACATGTTTTTGGTCGAGTGCCTTCATTCTGACTCAGACATTATCTATACATATATGTATACAGATAAATAAAACTATAGTGCCTGTTTGTAATATTAAAGTAACCGCTTTTTATTAAATGCATATGGATGTATATACGGTACATATACCAATATGACATTTTTTACAATTTATGTCTATCTGTCTGTCTGTTTGTTCCGGCTAAACTCTGAAACGGTTGGGCCGATTTTAATGGGACTTTCATTGGCAGATATATGAAGTTATAAGAAGTAACTGAGGCTATAAACATAATCATCATCAATCCGGGTACGGCTGTAAATCTAAGTTAACGCGCGCGAAGCTATGGGCAACAGCTAGTTTTGTATATATCGATTTATTTTTTTATATACGATTTATATACGATTTTGTATATACGATCATTGAAGCATCAATTTTTCATTCAATATTAGAATAACAAAGTGACTTGTTGAATGTCAAATTGAGTTTACTACCGACTTACAAAGTAAAGAAAAACCCATCGGTTTGGCGGAACAGCGAGTAATGTATTAAATATTTTACATATATAAATACTAATATACAATAAAGATTAATCTTTTGTATATAAAAATGTCTCTATATAATGTCTATATATGACGTTAAATACTGACCAACAGCATTTAAGCTTGTAAAAGGATTTGGGCAATAAAATACATAAGTTGTATGGTATACATATAATACTGTGCAACGTGGTAGTGAAACAGTGTATACGATAACGGGAGAAAGACGCTTTAGATAACTTCTTTACTACCGACTTTACTATACTTGATGATAACGTTTCGCGTCTTATCAAGTCAATTTATGTCGACTATCTTAAATGTGATTGATTGATATTAATATGTCTTAAGTTTGAGGTCGTTGAGAGATATTGTCTGCGTTGGGAAGGTTTGTTCTGTGGTGCGGGACAATCCCTCTGTGGAGGTGGCATCGGTCCGTTGGGGGACTGAGGAGCCGTCGAAGTGTCCTGTTTGCTCATTAGATCCGGGGCATCTCATCAAAGGCGGCATTGGTGGCACTCGCCGGGTTTTAGTGGGTAGAGCTGACGCAGCTTACCAGCTTTTCGGGTGCAGCGAGTCCCACATACCCGCGTGGGGAGACCCACTCCCCAGCGGGATGCCTCAGAGCATTTCCCGGCGTAAAGGAAAAAAAATACTGTTTATGATTATCCCTCTATTATATATTATGAGATCATAAACAGTCTGTAATCATCATTAACAGTCTGTAGCTGTCCATTTCTCTCTAGAAATGTTAATGATGATTGTAATTACTAATAATAATAATATCTACCCTTATATGTCCCACTGTTGGGCACGGGTCTCATCGTCTCTCGCCTGATTTTGAGGAGGGTTTTGGACCATAGTCCACCGATGCGCTGGCCCAATGCGGGTTGGTGAACTTCACACACCTTTAATGACTTTTAATCTCATCAGGCTTGCAGGTTTCCTCGCGATGTTTCCTTCACCGGTGAGTAAGCGATGGTCTCATGTTCAGGTGCATATAGAAATATAGGAAAACCCATTTCTACGGATCACAGGGGGGTCAGGATCAAACCCGGACCTCTCGGCTCTCACTCAAGAGGCTGAGCCCGTATCCACTAGGCCATCTGGCAGACATGTCATCTGATGGTAAGTGGTCGACGTCGCCCATTAACATAAACTAGTTTACCTGGAACTAGCCCAGCCAACTCATCTATGTGTTGCCTATCCTGAGACATAAGATATGAGGTCGCCGATGCCAGTAATTCTTGCCCTTCTCTCCGAAACATAGCAAAGCTGTTTCACGGGAGAAACAAGCAAGATGGTGGTACCCATGCAGACGACAGCACGGCACAGGGAATTTCTCCCACCTGTAAAAACCGGTAAAATAAGTATAACGACACTCAAATTGAAATGAAGTACGCCAATAATCATCAAAATAAATATCTAATTGTTTAACAGACTTAAAAAAGAGGTTCTCAATTTTTCTGTATGTTTTTTTTATTAAGTACATACAGTTAGTCGAAATACCCAATATTATTTTTTTTACAAAAAAACTGGCCATGTCGGAAACGCCTGATATACCGCGATGCCTGCAGCACGACGTGGTGGTTACAACTTACAGCCGGAGCGTTTACTACAGTGTGTGTAGTTACCTCCGCGGAGGAGTTAGTTTGTTTGTGCCATAACATTAACACGAGGTTTCCGTGACGAACATAAGTGAGTTAATTATATAATCATTTATTATTACGGGTTATTGAGATTTTATTTAAAACAAAAGTAATTTATTTGCAGTTATAAATAATTTGTTGTAAAAAAATTTTTACGTGCTCCGGTGATGAGAAAATGTAATTGCAATTGTGATTGTTCTAATTTAAATTATAACAGATATGTCACAGGTCAGTGAACTCCTAATATAATAATCTCTGGATCATGTTATTCATTTTTTTTTCATAACTCACTAACGTCATTTCATAGGTCACTAAGGACTATATTAAGTACTTACCTAATTAATTTAATTAGAAAAATATGTAGTACAATGTTATTACACTGTAACCATTTTGGTTATTGTGTTCATAAAAGAATTCACAAAAGAATTATAACATCTGGCGTCTATACCATCACGACGTAAAAAAATATTATTTCTCCCGTGAAACAGCTTTGCTGTGTTTCGGAGAAAAGGGCAAGACAGGCAGTGTAATTACTGGCACCGAGACTTAACATCTTAGGTCTCAGGATAGGCAACACATAAATGAGTTGCCTGGGCTCGTTCCAGGTATACTAGTTTATGTTCATGGGCGACGTCGACCACTTAACATCAGGTGGTACGTTTGCCAGTTTGCCTATCCAACTAACATAAAAAAAAACTACTAAACATTTCGCTATCCTTTATTTTATCAAACGTCTGCAATCGTCAATCTATTTTTTTCTTTAACACCGGAAATTAATACTCTGAGACATCCCGCTGGGTAGTGGGTCTCCCCACGCGGGTATGTATGACTCACTGCGCCCGAAAGCTGGGAAGTAGACGCAGCTCTACCCACTAAAACCCGCCGAGTGCCACCAATGCCGCCTTTGGTGAGATGCCCCGGATCTAATGAGCAAACAGGGCACCTCGGCGGCTAGTCAGCCCCTCAGCCACCTCCACAGAGGGGTTGTCCCAACCAGAGAACAACCCCTCCCACCGTCAGGACACTACAATGGGTTGAGGTTCCCGTCCTCGCCCCTTACTCCCTTAACTTAACTCTTTTATCCCATCTTCTTATAGGAGGGGTACAAAGAGCCCCCTCGGCCCAATTAGCTTCGCCCCTGCTGGGTACACCTTAGGCTACTAAGCTCCACCGCCACGTCAATGTCGGAACCATGGTGGGGTGCAATTGTCATCTAGTTTTAGCGAGACAAGTTGTAACTAATTCCTCTCGTCAGCATCATTTTACGGTGTAGCCATTACCAAGTCTATACGGGTTAGGCTACACCGGTACTGTATGTTACTTTTTCTATTACATGTTTTTATATAAGTTCTTATATAATTCTTGCCGTGGCCATGGTAAGGTATCCTAAGCGTCGAAAGTGTAGAACTCGCGATAAACCGCATTAACATTCTAAAAAAGTTGTTCCATTAGGTAATAATAATAATAATCCTTACGAGCTTCCCACAAGACAAGGTTAACGCGCGGTTGCTTGTAAAGTATTTCTTTAAACAATACATTAGGTTCTTGACTGACAATATGACGGACTTTACAATTTGGCATCGTCCGTTAGTGGGTGATAAAGCTGATGATGATGACAGTGAAATAATATAAACTAAATTGTTGGTACTTATTATTAAGACCTGTTTTATTTTACAGTACCTATAACGATATAAAACTATAAACTGAGATTACAAAACTGTAAATAGCGAAGTTGAGTTTAGTAAACTAAAACAACGTCGCTGTAGTTAATCAGATATTATGTATATTATGTATATTATGTATATTATGTATATTATGTATATTATGTATATTATGTATATTATGTATATTATGTATATTATGTATATTATGTATATTATGTATAGGATGTACTCCTTATATATATAAGGTCCTGATAAACAAATAATGTGAGGTCCACATCCCGAGGAATTGCACAATAACTTACACACACATACTTACACGGGGTGATGATGATTTTGACAGCTTTACAACGATTGGTTGAGCAGGTTAGCTGCACAAACAAACTATTTCAATTATATCAGTTGTAAACGATTTACCTTGGAACCGGCGGTAGATTCAATTGACGTTCAAAAAGATACTGTATTAGTACTATTTTGAATAAAAAAATTTGATTTTGATTTTGATTTTGATAGTCGAAAGGTAATTTTATCTTTTTTTTTTACCCCACCATGGTTCAGCCTTGTCGTGGCGGTCGGTGGGGCCAGGGTGAGCCCAGCACTTTGGGCGAAGCAAATTGGACCGAGAGGGTTGCTCTTTCAGGTGGCACGTTTGCCAGTTTGCCTATCCAATTAACATAAAAAGAGGGGGGGACAAGGGGCGAGAATGGGAACCTCACCCCATTACTCTGTGGAGGTGGTGTCGGTCCCTTGAGGGACTGACTAGCCGTCGAGGTGCCCTGTTTGCTCAATAGATCCGGGGCACCTCACCAAAGGCGGCATTGGTGACACTCGCCAGGTTTTAGTGGGTAGAGCTGCGACCACCTTACTATTTTTCGGACGCAGCGAGTCCCACAAAACCCGCGTGGGGAGTCCCCTCCTCCCCAGCGGCATGCCTCAGAGCATTTCCCGGCGCTAAAGGAAAAGGGTAGAGATCGATGACAGCGATGAATGTCCTCTTTACTTCTGATATGTTGATTGTTCGTACGTGTGTCGGTGTGTTTACATTCGGGCGTGCTAGCTGCTATCGTGACTGGTAAGATCACGTTACAGTCTGTAAAAGTGTACTTAAAAAACATTTCGACGAGCCACATTCGACGACCTCTGTGGCTCAGTGGTAAGCGCGTTGGCGCTCAAGCCCGGAGGTTGCGGGTTCAAATCCCGCCAGGGAACAAAAAATATTTTCTGTGTTCCTGGGTCTTGGATGTGTATTAAATATGTGTATTATATAATAAAAATCTTAAATACATGTATAGTATAAAAGTATTAAATATATTTCCGTTGCCTGGTACCCGTAACACAAGTTCCTCGAGAACTTACCACGAGACCAGATTGACGTGGTGTGAAAGCGTCCGTAGATATTATTATTATTATTATTATTATTTGTATTGTGAAAGTCGTTTAAAGTTATCTGTAAGTTATCCTCGTGCTGTCTACTTTGAAAATATCACCTTAGTGCCAGTAATTGGTGTTAAAGAATCACACTAAGTTCATATAGACCCGTGGTAAGCTCGTTAGAGTTAGACCATGTGTAAATGTTTCGGAACAACAAAGCATTGTAGATATTTAAAGAGATCGACGATTTAAAGAGACCGAAAAGAGATTATAACAGTGTCTCCGGTAAAAACATCTCGGATTCGAATCTGTGCCCTGTCACCTGGTGAAACGAGTTGCCTGGGCTAGTTCCAGGTTAACTTATTTATGGGCGACGCTGACCATATTTTATCATCACGTGACTCGTCTGCCCGTTTGCCTAACCAACTAACGTAATAATAACAAAAACATTAACCCCCGGTACAGTAGAATGGTGTGGTAGTTGTGGCGACATGCAAATGTATGCGCAAAAACTGCAGACTTTATGAGTGTAAATATTTTTAATTCGAACGGTTATATAAGTACATAGTGAGCTGACCTGAATGTAAGATAGCAAAAACGAGTTTTTGATCACAAACGACTATAAAAAATATAATACCTTCTTATCATGTAACTCCTTTATATCATATTATTACACACGGCATTTTTGGTATACCCATGGTATACCCATGGTATACCGCAAACCACTGCGACTTGCCTTCAGCAGCTTAAATGGAGTGTAGAATAGTTGCCTCCCGGCTCGTTCAGCACCTGGAGGTGGGCCCGGGACCCGGGATTCTCAGAGTCCCAATTTGGGTTCCGGGCACGCCGGTCGACCGTCGATGCCCTCAAAAGCCTTCAGGCGGTGACGCGTGAGTCGGAACACGGAGGGGAGGTGGTGGTCGCGGTGTCCTTGGACATCGCGAACGCCTTCAACAGCCTCCCTCACAGTGTGATACGGGAGGCACTAAATTTCTTCGGAGTGCCCCCGTATCTCAGGAGGCTGATGAAGGCGTACCTCTCCGAGAGGAGGGCAGCTTGCGAGAACCGGTGTGGGTCCGTAGAGTGGTAGCGAGTTGGATGCGGTGTGCCACAGGGATCGGTTCTTGGTCCGATCCTGTGGGACATCGGATACGACTGGGTCCTGCGAGGCCGCCTCCTCCCCGGGATGGGTGTCTTATGCTGCGCGGATGACACCCTGGTGTATGCCCGGGAACGAGGCTATAAGGAGGCGACGCGGCTGGCCGAGGTAGGGCTCGACCTCGTGATCAGCCGCATAGAGAGGTTAGGGCTTCGGTTCAGACCTGAGAAGACCGAACTCTTCCGCGGGACCGAGCGGAAAAGACCCCCACCGGGGGCTGCCCTCCAGATCGGAGGGCAACCCCCGGTGCGGATCAAATATCTGGGGCTCCTCCTTGACGGAGGGACCGAGGGTCGTGAAGGCGGCAGGGGCGCTAGGCAGACTCCTCCCGAACCTCGGAGGACCCAGCGCCGCCTGCAGGCAGCTATACTCCGGAGTATGGCGACACCTATCTGGGCGACCCGCACCACAGAACAACCCCTCCCAACGTCGGTACAGTGCAATGGGGTGAGGTTCCCGTCTTCGCCCCTTGACCCCTGCTCTTTTGTCCCCTTTTCTTATAAGAGGGATACAAAGAGCCCCCTCGGCTCAATTAGCTTCGCCCAAGGAGCTGGGCACACCTTAGGCTACTGAGCCCCACTGCCACGTCAAGGCCTGAACCGTGGTAGGGAGACCATAAACACCTGCGTCAATGGCAAGGTTAAATATCTTTGATGGCAAATCGCATTGTTTACCAAAAATGAAAGAAGGAGAAGTCGGACGTGTCAAGTTCACCAACTCCTCAGCGGGAGGACGGCGGGAACAATTAAGGCGTGCGGTTTTTTGGGTTTCCCGTTAATTAATTGTTATTTTGTTTTCTAATGTTTACGCGACTTTCACTCATATAAAACAATTTTTACGGATTTTAGCGCGGTTTATTAAGATTTTTTACAAGCCCGACGTTTCGGATACTTTACAGCAACCATGGTCACGGGAGGACTGAGGACTGACTGCATATGCCAGTGAAAGTTCCGTTAAAATCGGTCCAGCCATTTCAGATATTAGCCGACGAAAGAACAAACAGACAGACAGACAGACAAAAATTTAAAATTTGACTTTGATGTAAATACCGTATATACTTTCATATGCATAATAGTGGATAGTTGTTAAGTTGGAATTACAAACAGACGCTTTAATTTTATTTATTAGTATAGATCACAGAAATCTAAATAATTATTTAGATTTCTGTGGTATAGATGTATACATTCTCCTCCTGTTTATACACGATACTGTAATTTCTTCTAAACGACGCTAACGTTTTTCTTTTACAAACTGCAGTCTCTAGATGACAAAGTCTTAAAATTCTTCCTCCTAAAATATCGTATCTTCGGCTTGATAGTTTGGTGTAAATTTAGTTTATGTAGTCTATAAAAATAAAATGGTAAACGCAATTACACGTATAGTATAATATGACTGTGTAGTAAAACATATTGGGCTAAATTTGTCAATGTCAAGAGAAGGAGTTTTCTAATTGATGCTGATGTTGGATGGGATCAATATGAATCCATTACTTGCTAAGGTGTGGTTTCCTTCTCGGAGGGACTTGTCATAAGCAAGCCTCAAAACAGAACTTTATAAAAGGCAAAAGTAACAACAGTCGAGAAAGGAAACAGAATTCCTGGGCTTAGCTAAAAGTGATTAAGAATTTGGTGAAACTATAGATGAAATCAATATTTTGCCAAACTTGGCTAAATCCAGTGTTAAATGTTGCTTTTTGTGTGGACTGATTGAATTAATAATAACACCATATTATAATCTAAGAAATAATGAGTCATCATCGACAATCATAAAATCTAAGATATCACGACTGACACTGACGACAGATCATTAGGCACACACCTATTTGGTTTATTGTCTTGTAATCCTGAGATGCCTTATATGATGGTTTATAAGCTGTTTACCTTGACACCGTGAGATGAGATCTGGTTTATCAGTTTGTATGTTCTATATTCAGTACTGATTAAGCAAGTGTAAAGCAAAATATTATGAATTGACTTACATTTTAAATTTTCATATACCGCTTGCTTATAGCTAGTAATAAAAATGGGCCTGAGGTGAGGACCTTGCGGGACGCCAGGTCCACACACACTTCTGTTAGTCTAAATGTAAATAGCTCGTACATAATATAAAATATGAAACTTAGATAAAATGAAATTGTAATAAACTTATTGTGCACGCTAAAAGAAATTGCGAATTGATAAAAAGTGGGCCGATCTGAACATTTGTTATCAATATAAATATAAGTACTTAGTACATTTACAGCTCAGGATAAGGTTACAAATTCTGACAATCAGATAAAGATGAAGGAAACAAATGGAGATGAATTTAATGAGAAAAGTAAATTGTAGACAATACACGTGAGCGCACGGTTCAAACTGGTTAACAAAGGGATGCTAAAACGTTCTTTGCTGTCCATCTGTCTGTCCCAGGGCACTATTTTTATCATAACAGGTAGGCATATTATGTACTTAATTGGAAAAAATAGAAGTAAATAAAACGACAACATCCATAACTAAGTACCGATATAATGTTACATCTTCTATATCTAGATAAATAAAATTGGAGTGTCAGTTTGTAATATTAAAATAACCGCTTTTTATTGAATGCATATGGATGTATACACGGGACATATACCAAAATAGCTTTTTTTACAATTTTTGTCTGTCTGTCTGTTTGTTCCGGCTAATCTTGGAAATAGCTGGGCGGATTTTGACGGGACTTTCACTGATTCACACTTTCAGATAGCTAATGTTATAAGGAGTCACTGAGGCTATAGAAAGAATCATCATCAATCCGTATACGGCTGTAAATCTAAGTTAACGCGGGCGAAGCTGCGGGCAACAGCTAGTCGATAAATAAAAACAAGAGTTCCCCTTACTATCATAATTGTTAATGTTATTAATTTTTTCAAGACATGTTTACAAATAATTCAGATACAACTCATAAAGTTAAAAGATTTTGTGTACCGTGTATACATCCATATGCATGTATTTAGTAAAAAGCGGTTATTTTAATATTACAAACAGACACTCCAATTTTATTTATATATAATAGAGCGGTAGTGACTTCCTAGAGTGAATCGATAAAAAACTACAGTTGTCTATTTACGGCACCTTTTTTTTGTCTTTCAAAAAAAATATAAAATCCGATGCGATCTTAGTACATTTGACGAGACGAGTCAAATATCTCCATGCAGTAGTTACTTCAATACACTAAAGCGACTAATACCCCGTTACTGGCATCCAACAAGAACACGATTCTCGAAGTCTTCCCTCTGGATTGTTGCCTACCTTTGTCTTACCGAACGTGGCCTCCACTATAGAGCTCTATTGGCCCTCCGGCCATTATTCTTCTGGGCTACTTTGGTTTACAGGTTCGCTAGAACTCAACTTACCACGAACTCGAGAGGTCCATTTGATAGATACGATGTTCTTCATATGGCTCGTGCGAGGGTTTGCTAATAGCAGTGTATGTTTGTGTTTACAAATAGAAATGTAAAAGGTTCTATGAAATATAACGTGTTATGACGGACCAATCAGCGCCACAGTACTGAATTGCGCTATCGAAGTTCCACAGGTAAGCGATATATATACAACAGCTGAAACGATAGCAAGTGCTACGATAGCTCGGTCGGAGATGTCCCTTTGGGGCTTCCACCAACAGGTGTTATGAGAGTTCACTTTACCACAGCTTTTACTAAGTAAGATTAGAAATGAAGTCGTTCATCAGAGAACAGTTAAGTAGGTGTACGTTCAGTACAATGATAATATTAATGTAAAAAATACACTTCAGGGTAAAGGATCACAAAAAAATGTTAATTTCGTACGTTTTAGTCGAGAGCAGACTGTTAATGATGAAGGAAAATAGAGGAAAGTATTGAAGGTTAACGTGACTATGAACTGTCAAACACTTGTTTGGTGCAGTGATTTGACGGGAATATTAATTTGAACTCGAATAAAAAGAAGATGAACGTTTTGTTCATCCTTGAACAACTTGACCGACCGATTTTATTTGAGCTCAATGATAAAAACCTACATGAATTGAAAAATTAACATTTTATTCGTAAAGTTTTTCATTTTTTTTCCGCCCGATTTTTCCCGGAAGGTCTAAGTCTATACGTCCATAAGAGTACATCGAATAGCTTTCCCAAAATCACCTACAATCGTTATAATGAAACAATTTTTACGGATTTTATCGCGGTTTATTAATATTTTTACAAACCCGACGTTTCGGATACTTTACAGTAGCCCATTTTGCTTTTTTTTATTGATGAAGGATGCACCGTTTGCAACGGGCTTGTCTGCATTACCACCTTCCGTCCAACATTTTATGAGCTCTTTTAAGGACAGGTAATGTAATGACGGACACCAACAGTTAGTAAGTGGTAGTGCCATACTGCTTTGCAGCTGAATTGGACCGGCACGACCGGGGTGGTACCTCTCGCTCACATAACACCGGCGTCAAGTGATAGCTATGCTGTCGCGTTTCGTGCGGTTTGTAAGTTTCCAGTGACCCGTTGGGGGGATGGGGAAAAGTAGGGCAACGCATCTACATAACATTTGGTTTTGCGGATGTCTATGGGCGTCAGTAGTCACCATAAGGCTCCGACTGCTCGGTTGCCTCCTTATGACATAAAAAAAGATTCCAATCTACGACGGCAAATCACGGGATAACACAGAAATCTAATAAGACAATTAGATTTCTGTGCGGGGTAAGCAGTATGCGAGACAATAATATAGAGGTTGGTAGGAACAAAAATGTAGACAAGTTAAAGTTTTAGACATCGCGTTACAAGTCATATCGTTATGTTTTGTCTATTAGTATGTAGTTGAAAATAGACAATAGATTTTTATACATTTATTTATTTTTAAGTTTTATTGGGTTCTACAATTCGGGTAGACCCAAAGATTAGCTATTCGTTTGCCTGTTCTGTTACGTTGACTAAGGTCACATACATAATAGACATACGTTATTGTTGGCGGCGAGGTCGTCTTGTACTAAAGTCTAGGAATTAATTATGTATTAGGTATTTCAAGAATATGATACGGTGCTTATAGTATGTTAAGTAAATAAAAAAGTGAGTAAAATTGAATGTATGTCTTAGACATCTAAGACATACATTATCTATACAAAATAGAGCGATTTAGCTCGCTCTTTGTCTCAGCATCACGAACGATTTTTATGCCGATATCGCCCTCCCTCCTAGACTTCAGGCGACAAAGTTTGGCCATAATTAGGATTTTTGCTGAGCTTCATCCGCAAGCAGTGTTGACTGCTTGCGGATGAAGCTGATAATCTTATAATTAAACAATTATAAGCCATTTAAAGATTTCTGATCATATATACCTTGATATCACTTTTTAATTTTACAATTAAAACAGTCAAAGAAATGAATGTAATTTTTGTCACGTCGAAGCATACTCCTGTCTCGCTCTCACATAATCTATGCGGCCATGCACTATGGCCGCCGTTCTAACTCTGCAATACCTCGACACTAACATTTTAATACGAATGCTAATAAAGCCGGGTTTCCACAAGGCAACATGTTGCACAAAATGTTGCCCAAAATATTGAAAGTCACCGCGGAACTATCGTTTAACAACGTTGTCTGCCAACGCATCTACTACTATACTATGCCAGTCGTGACAACATGTCGCCAGAGGAATTAGTGTTGATTTAAGGGGCAGTGGCAAATCATTTTATCAAAAAAATCATCAAAAAGTTCAGCATCTTCTTCAACATGTCGCGCTACAAATGTTGCCTAGTGAAAATGCGGCTTTAACAATACATGGTCCAGTGATGAAATGTGTCGGTAAAGTTCAGGGACGCGCGAAACCGAGTGGCGGTTACAAAACAAAACATTATCTGCAATAAAACAATTTACAGGTAATATACACATATAGTAACGATAACCGCTACTGATAAAACCTCACCCAATACCTTATTTGTTGCTCTCTCTAATCTGATCCACGACTTTGACTATATTTTACTTATTTTATTGTACTTTCACGTACTCCTAACCTTACCCTTGGTATGTGAAATCAATATTAGATAATAGTAAGAAGTATTGCCATGCTGCTTGCAGCCGAATTGAGCCGGCACTACCGGGTGGTACCTCTCGCTCTCATAACACCGGCGTCAAGTGACAGCTATTTTTTTTAAATAATATCTATGGACGCTTTCACACCACGTCAATCTGGTCCCGTGGTAAGTAAAAGGAGGGCAACGCATCTGTATACCTTCTGATTGTGTGAATGTCTATGGGCGTCGGTATAGTCACCGTAAGGCTCCGACTGCTCGGTTGCCTCCTTATGGCATAAAAAAAGAAAACTATGATTTTTAACATTGATACAAAATAGCTTGAAACACCCCAAATAGACAATTCAAATTCCAACATTTTTATTTAAAATAGTACCAATACAGTATCTTTTTGAACGTCAATTGAGTCTACCACGGGTTGCAAGGCAAGCCCACTGAGAAGATCTGACGAAACAAACTCGGTGGAACTAATCTTTTCAAATATTCTATAACAATTTTTCCATGTTGTTATCCTGAGATGCATGGGATGAACGCCCTATCCCCAAGCTTCTTCAATCGTTTAGTTAATATTAGTAGTAAACCACACGAAAGCTATTTAATAGCTTTTATGATATTTTTGTAACCAGGGAGTACCCGGTACGTTCAATTTAATGCAGTAAAATCGTCCAATCTGTGTGACAATTTTCAAACCTTCAAGTGATATAATAGATAGGAACAGAACATGGCAAGTACTATCACTACTATATTGACACTTGTGTTAGCTTAACTAAGACACCAGTGATTATGGCGATTGTAACATTTGTAACATTGACGAAATATCGGGAACTCAAATTAATATAAACGCGGTATAAAGCACCCGAACAAATATATATTTAAAAGTGATGGTGTTAGTTTAAAACATTATGTAAGACCTGTTAACCAGTAGCTTAGTTACTCATCAGATAGTCCAGTCGGGGCAGACATTTAAATAGAAAAAAATCCGGGGAGCGTTTCTTTTCTTTTAAACGTCAGGTTGGAAGTATAAATCTCGATTTTACTAACTAATCCCGGTAAAGGATTCGCCGCCATCTTGTTTTAAAGTTCATTTTTTTCGTTTTTCTGAAATAACTCGTTAATTTTCAACTTCAGAGCAAAAATGGCAGTAGGTATCCAAAGTTGTTGAAAATTTAATTTCTCACAAGTTGGGTCATTATCATTTTTACGCTAGGATCAATATCGTAGTCTTCCTCCAGCAGGAGATCCCTTGTTTGTTACATTTTCACACGTCTCTCCGCTGCAGTGCAGATATAAAACAGAGCACTTGAGGCCCGCTTTACGGCAGCCGCACATCTTTCCGCACTTGGATTTGCATTTGCAGTAAATTAATTTGAGCAAAGACTCCGGTGCTGGGTCAGCGATGGTTGTAATCGGTTCCGACTCACGATTTGTTTTCTTCCAACCCCAAGCCGTTGCGAGCATCAAGTGCGAGAACCAAAGTTGAAGAAAATAAAATTCCACCCATTACGATTTTTTTGATAAACTTGATAGTATAACTCTGCAAATATTGATCATAGCGTAAAAATGGTAATGACCAAACTTGTGAGAAATTAAATTTCCAACTACTTTGGATACCGCCGTTTTTGCTCTAAAGTTGAAAATGAACGAGTTATTTCAGACCCCCCCCCCCCCCCGACGTTAAATAAAACAATCGCCCCCCGGATTTTTTTCTATTTCAGGCCACTTTTATGTCTGCCCCGACTGGACTAAGAACTTAAAACGTCGTAACGAGGTCAAACTTCAAAATAAATATTGGTGTACATCATGTGTACATACTCGAACATTTTCAAATATTATTAAAATGACCTACCACTTTTTCTTGTAACTAAAATTGACACATAATAATATCTAGATACATCAGTAATACCTACAAATAGATGCACATAAGAAACTCAAACAATTATTTATACATACATATTACCTACTATATAACGTGTCTCTCAAATATAAGATAAATGTAAGTCTTATCTAAATCCTATATAATAAGTTAATTTTACAATCCAGTTTATTGGTATTTATAGAGTCTGATACTAATCCTGCCTTTTGTCTCCAGGTAACAATGACTCGAGTGCTAGCCAATCCTGCAAGAAGAGAGGATGACCTCGCCAACCTGATCGGCCAGTTCGGGAAATGGCAGCTGATGATCTTCGCCACCATATCTATCGTCAAGCTGTCATCAGGATGGGTGCAAATGGTGATCCTATTCCTGACCCCGATGTCCACGTTCTGGTGTACAGACTTCGGCAACTCGTCCCGGGTGGGAGAGAACAACACGTGCTACAGCGACTGCCTGTCCTACGCATATGACAGCTCCCCGATGGAGAGCACCATCATCTCAGAGTGGGACCTGGTGTGCGGCAGACACTGGCTGGCCAGCTTCACACAGACGGTGCTGCAGTTCGGGGTCCTGCTGGGCAGTATCCTGTTCGGATTCCTGTCGGACAGGTTAGTGTTTCTAGTATGAACATTCAATTGAGACAGGATCATTTCTGACTAGTCGATTACCTTTCCTTCGGTGTAATATATTCCTCCAATCCATACTGTGTAGTACACTGTTGCTCAGAGTTTATAGTCTACAGCTATATCAGGACTGTTAATGACTATGTTGTTGACCTTATAAATATAAGACATAATCCACATTCTTGCCAAATATCAAAACCATTACTTTAAGTATAAGAGTAGCAAACAAACGAGCTAATAAACAAACGAGCTAACTAACGAACGAGCTAACAAACAAAGGAGCTAACTAACAAACGAGCTAACAAACAAACGAGCTAACAAAAAAAAGCGGGCTAACAAACAAACGAGCTAACAAACAAACGGGCTAACAAACAAACGGGCTAACAAACAAACGAGCTAACAAACAAACGATGTAGGTAACATTCGTCCACATGCTGTGCAATGTTTTGTTAATAAAGAATAGGTAGTGTCATGCTGCTATGCAGCAGACTTGGGCCGGGGCGACCGAGGTGATACCTCTCGCTCACATAACACCGGCGTCAAGTGACAGCTATGTCGCGTTTCATGCGGTTTGTGAGTTTCCGGTGGCCCATTAAGGGGATAGGGAAAAGGACAGCAACACATACTGCATACTCTTTGGTTTTTTTTATGTTAGTTAGATAGGCAAACTGGCAAACGTGCCACTTGATGGTAAGTGGTCGACGTCGCCCATGAACATAAACTAGTGTAACTGGAATTAGCGCAACTCATTTATGTGTTGCCTAACCTGAGACATAAGATCTATATAAGTCTAGATAAGTCTCGGTGCCAGTAATTACACTGCCTGTCTTGCCCTTCTCTCCGAAACACAGCAAAGCTGTTTTACGGGAGAAACAAGCAAGATGGTGGTACCCATGCAGCCGGGAGCGCGGCACAGCGCTTCCCTCCCACCGGTACTTATAGTACGGCAACGCATCTAACGTAGCGGGTGTCTACCTCCACCTCTCTTATAAAAAAGGAAGTTATTTTATCAACACAGGCTAGACAACTGTGTTGATAAAGAATATATAACATATTATAGTAGCAATACCCTTACAGATATGTACACTATAATACTGCCCGCTACTTTTTATTGATACCCCTTTTTGGATTGCGTCACTGATTCTTGCACCCTTTGCTTACCTGGTCCTGTGTGATAGCTTTTGGCTATCATACCATAAAGTATCTCGACTCACAAGTCATCATTCTTAATCATTTTAAGTGCATCCGGCTCGAAGGACCAAATGTAATTGGGCTAATGATATTTTAATATAAGTAATATTCTTTCATCAATCACTAACAACGTAAAAACATGTAATCCTAGATATATGAATACGATCTACTAGTGTGAAGTTGACGGTCAATTTAACTTTTACTGTTTATACTCACGATAGTAATTTGAAGTGAACAAGTTTTATTCCGGTCGTTATAACTTGCTACTATCGTTAGCCCCGATTGTAAGTACGTTTAGGTAATTACGTTGTGCCGACTGGCGACTACATTCGTCACACAGCTCACATTTGCTTTCATAATCTTCATTTTAGATCTTTTCTTGGACTCTTCTATATTATATATAGAAAAAGAGCAGCGAAGAACATCTGTGAATTTAATGAAGCCGAAGAGTTAGTTTGTTTCAACGCGTTGATCTCTGGAAAACTATGTTCGGGTGCAGTTGGATTTGAACTAATTAGCATTTGATAGCCTGATAATTGAGAAAGGTTATAATTGTGTATGGCTGTTGAGGAGATTTTTTATATTCATATAAAACCGCGGAGTAAAGTTTCTAATGAAGCACAAAAATAAGTAGCTTGAACAGCTTCAAAAAACTTATTATTGTACATGAAAAATACTTGCAAAATGTCCACGACAGGAATATCGTGTAACTGACTATGACTCTGACTGTCAGTATGGGTCAGAGACTTCATTTAAACTTATTATTAATAATAACAACTGGACCTAACCCTCGGCTTTCGTCTTAAATCAACGTCCTTCTCCTGAGCGATAACCTGGCGCAACCTCGACTCGATAGCGGGTCCAATCCTGACAGGACATCAATAAGTCGCTACGTTCCCTTGTGTTCGATTTACGTTATTGTTGTTTATTACCTACTTATTTAAATGGTTATTTTCAGTAACGGTTCCAACTTTCATCCAAAATGGTACAAGTTTATTTTAGACCCCAAGGTGATTTTAACATTCACCGTGGCTATTATATTATAATTTGACTTACTTTTACTAATAAAAAGGCATTAAAATATTAAGAAAACAAGTCAAGATTGACTATTAAAATCATGACTGTGGTTGAAAATTACTTGATACGGGAATGTAGGTACTGCCCATGCCATACTGATAGTTTACTCGGCCGTCAACTGTTTTTATCAACTAACACAAAGAATCTTACAAAAAAATGTCATGAAATTTGTTTTGATTGATTGTCATGGAGTGAAGTCCCAAGATCCAACTTCCAACCAAAAAATCTGCATAATAGTTATAAGATCTTTTTGTTACAGATTTGGAAGAAAGAACACGTTTTTTGTGTCAACAGTCAGCGTCATCGCACTAGGATTCGCCATTCCTTACTCCCCCTCGTACACGATCTTCACCATCATCAGGTTCTTTTTGGGCATCGCAACAGCGGGGACTATGGTTGTCTCTTTCGTCATCGTGATAGAGTCAGTCGGGACGAAGTACCGGGAGCTCCTGGGATGCCTGTTCCACATCCCGTTCATCATTGGCCACATGACCGTGCCTGTCTTCGCGTACTACTTCCGAAACTGGAGTGACTACACCCTGGCTCTTGCCGTGCCACCCTTGATATATTTGGGATACTTCTTTGTGGTATCAGAGTCGCCGAGATGGCTTGTCAGTATGGGAAGAGTTGAAGAAGCAACGGTCATCGTGAAGAAAGCTGCCGAGATGTAAGTATAGCGCTACTGCTAGCGTTTAAGTGATTTCAGTAAAAGCTCTGCTCTTTTAAAACAAGTCCAAAATCCAACTTCATTGCTTGTTTTTGCTATAAACATTTTCTTAATCTGATCGATTGTCATCTTTTACCTTAATATCCTCCTTAAGTAACTATTGATATAGTTATCCCACCCCATAAAATAACTAAAAGAAACGTAAGAACCGATCTAAGTGCGCCATCAGCATGCTAGCTGCAAGTAAATTCGCTTTTGTGGCAATTCTAATTCAATTAAATAAATAAATTTACAACATGACCTTGCTAAAACCCGCATGAACCGAACGATGATATCAAGACCAGCGGTATATACCTATCTATGTAAATTAGGTACTCATCAGTTCCTCTCGATCATGTTCGACAAGAAACAATAATCAGTTGAAGATGCCTCAAACGACTGTTGATTTTCCAGGAACGGTCTTCCAACCACCAAAGTAGAGGAAACGCTAAAGAAAATGTCAGAAGACATACAAAGCAAGGCGAACCAGGCGAAGCCGAACTACATGGACCTGTTCCAAAAGTCTCTGTGGCTGAAGACGGTGAGCTGCTGCTACCTGTGGATGGTCTGCGGCCTCACATTCTACGGGTTCAACCAGTACATCAGCCAGACCAGCCCCGACCCCTTCATCACCGTGGCGGCGGCTGGAGCTATACAGGTACTTCAAATCAACATGGTTATTTCACCATTAAAACTATTACAATCATGTTTTTCACTTTTATTTCCCGAAGCTCATATTCCGACATTATCTGCGAACGCCCTGACCACGAGACTGGAGTGGCCAATAGTAACTAGTGACACTATGGTCCCAGTACAGACAGCTGTAAGTCGTCAGCCCTTGGCGGGATCTAAGCTAACGGCTCTGGTCTACGCTAGGCAGTCAAATAACATCTGATTCATCTTTAAATCTATATATTTATCAAATCAATTCAAAAAATCTTTTTTTGTAGGTAACATACTTGTACACTTGAAATACGTCAGAAAACAACTCCGGGTAGCTCTTTAGCCGAAAAAAAAACATAAAAAAATATTAAGAGCGAATGTCTTATTCCCAAACAGTGCAGGTCTCTTCAGTCAAATCTTTTATTTCATAATAAGTAATAACCTTCGCCACACAAACGTTCTAACAGTTTTCTTAAATTCCATATTCTTATATTCCAGATACCCTCAAATCTGATAGCAACTTGGCTGATCAAGAGGTTCGGCAGGAAGCTGACCACCGTCACGTTCTTCACTCTCGGAGGTCTCTGCGTGCTGGTCCTGGGGATGGTGCCCAAGGTGTTCTGGATCACCCTGACCCTGGGCTCGCTGGGCGTGAGCTGCGCCTCCATCGTCGCCATCTCCATCTACATATACACGTCCGAGCTGTTCCCCACCGTAGTCAGGAACATGGGGGTGGGCGCCTGCTCCACCTGCATGAGGGTGGGATCAATGATAGCCCCCTTTATCTCCAACCTGGCGGTGTCCATACCTTGGATGCCCACGGTGGTGTTCGGATTGGCTCCCATCAGCTCGGGTCTGGTGTGTCTGCTCCTACCGGAGACCAAAGGTACCATTCTGCCGGACAGTATGGAAGATATCGTATGCGCTGAAAAGCAATGAACTTAATATTCATCTGGATTTGAACCCGTTGTGACCAGACTGAGTTTTGTTGCTAGTAGCTAACGTTAATGTGAGCATATTAAGTTATAATAGAAATAAGCTTCAGAATAATGTGCGTAACTGCAGTTTAGAGACTCGGATTAGAATGCCGAAACCAGTGACCGTTGATTGAAAATAAAACCAATCACATTAAATCAGAAGAAAACAATATACTACAAGTGTACAAGTACCTATAAAATAAAGATTGATTTGATACATAATTTACTATTAGATGTTACCGGTGTCAGACGTGGTGTTAGAACATTTCGACGATTTTATAAAGTCAAGTTCTGTGATAGTAAGCATTAACGATTATAACTTGTTATATAATGTAAATAGGTGAATATAGAAGTTTAAAAAGTTAACTTTGTTTTATTTAAGTACTACTAGCTGGTGCCCGCGACTTCGTCTGCGCAGGATAAGATTTTAGTTTTTTTTATAAAAAGTATCCTATGTTACTTCTAATACCTCCAAGAATATGTGTACAAAGTTTCATGATGATCAGTTAAGTAGTTTTCGCATGAAAGCGTAGCAAACATCCACGCTTTCACATTTATAATGTTAAGTATTAAACGAAATGCGCATTTCTTCATTATTCTCACATATTATTTACATGCAAGTATTAAGGTATGCAGTTAATTCAGGTACAGATGACAACCCCACCAAGGTTCAAGCCCTGTCCTGCGGTGAGGCTTAGTAGCCTAGGGTGAGCCCAGTACCATGGGCGAAGTTAGTTGAACTGACGAAGCTGCTCTTTGTACCCCTATTATAAGAAGAGGGGACAAAAGAGAGAGGGCAAAGAGCAGGGAGACAAGAGGCGAGGATGTGAACCTCACCCCATTGCACTGTCCCGACGTTGGGACTTGTTCTGTGGTGCGGGACCACCTCCCTGTGGAGGTGGTGTCGGTCCCTTAATGGACTGACTAGCCGTTGAGGTGCCCTGTTTGCTCAATAAATCCGGGGCACCTCACCAAAGGTGGCATTGGTGGCACTCGCCGGGTTTTAGTGGGTCCAGCTTGCCGTCTCTCGGGCGCAGCGAGTACCACATATCCGCCTGGGGAGTCCCCCCTCCCCAGCGTGACGCCTCAGAGCATTTCACAGAGTTAAAGAAAAAGAAAAAAAGTAGAGATGGCAAAATGGCAGATTAATTGGACAATGTCGCCCAATAACGTTGAAAATGAGAGAGCACAAGAGCACACAAGATATATACAATATTGATAGACGTGTCCTGTCTATTTCTTCGAAACAGCTTATTTGGAGGTATCGGAAAGAAGCCATATAATGGCACCCACTCATACGGACCGCAACAAGCGCATCCCATATCCTACGGAAGTCGGGAACCATCATTGCTTATAACATAGTACTCGTCAATTACAACTTTAAAACGAGTTAGGGTCTTGTTCACCAACGAGTCTGTGAACAAGACATTCGCCATGTCGAACCATAATATTAGGAGCTCCTAAAAATAGCAATAAAAAGGGAAAAATATGGTATATATCCCCTTTTGGAACGAAGTTCCTTATGGGCCGTTACGGAGACCCCCCCGCAATGGCCTTTGCCGGCAAAAAACATCCGTAACGTTAAATAATAAAATCGTAACATTTTTATTATGTCATTCGATAACTACACTATCCGGTGGTTAAAAGTGGTAAAAGCATGGAGACTTTACTTTTTGTGTGTGTTTTTTTTTTGTTTCTTTTTTCTTTATATTAAGGAACTTCGTTCCTATTTGGTATCTTACGAAACCACACGGTATTTTTTAATTGTTTAAATAAACGAAACAATTGTGTTGACAGCAACAAATGAACGAGGACTAAATAAAACACGTGTATAAACAAGAAACGTTTTATTAGCGTTACACGGGAATGTGCGGCCACCTGCCCCCTACGGCGCCGGTGTACCAAGCAGATCCACTCTCACACACTGTCACTCCCTCTCACAGTCTCACTCGCGTAAACAATCTCTCTCGTAGTAAACATTTAAACATTACAAGTTTTCTTACCTTAATAATTGATATATTAAAAGTATCAATATCCGCGAGCCACATACAAGTTGCTACACGTAGACTGACCCTACACAAAAATATTTAAATGTGACGCTTTTAAATTTTATTAATAAGTATAAAAGTAAAAAGACAATAATAAGTGAATATTACACAAGTACAGTTTAGGCTCAATATTACTGAAATTATTACATAGGTTATAGGTACAATAGAAACCTTAAATATTTCGCAAAATTCAAGTATTTTTTTTATTATATTAAACAATGTTTTTACCTGCGTCAGAAGCAGGTTATTAAGAAGCTATATTAAAAACTATTTTATATTTACTCGTCGTTGGTCTATACTGAATCAAATGTTATAATTAATATATTAACCTAGTTTAACTTTAATTTTCACCACTCTTATACGGAGCGGATGGGAGCGATCTGATGATGATCCCGTCCATTTCCCTATTAAATGTTTCCCGTACATAACAATACTAACACATTTATACAACTTATCATATAAGATGTACTTTAAAATTATCATAAATCTAATTATCACAATATAATAATTTTAATAAAATATTTTATGAACAAAAAAAAATTAATATTCATGAAAATTTTAAAATATAACATACAAACGAATACAAGTATAAAAAGAATCAACGTTTTGTAATATTATGAACAAAATTTAAATAAAATCTATAATTCTCTGAATATATTATATTTGGTAAGTATACAATAATAAATTAATATAGTTAAACTAGCAGCTCCTACTAAATATTTACAAATACATAACTAGCACAAGCCGTCCTATAGACCGAGAGTCAAATGCAGAATAATTATAAAGTTAAGGTATATTCATAAATGCTAAATTTTAAATAGATATTGGTAATATTTATAAATGGAGAAAGTGTTAACACTATGAATATGTAAAAATACTAAATGAAATAGTTTTCTTCCCATTTTCATGATTTTTACTAATATAAAGTTTCATCTAATGGTAGTCCTTAAAAGATCATGTTCTTACTGTGGACGTAGTAAATGCGAAATTTTAAAAGATATTATTCGGAAATGGAGAAAAAGGTAGTAAGTAACAATATTTCAAAATACAAACATAAATATCATTCTTATCCATGACACCAATGTGACATTTCATATTAATTCAACAACTCACTTGATCTCCAGCTCTATATATAATATTTTAATTAATAAACAAAATCTATTTATAAGACTTCCACACGCGTAAACAAATCTTAAACACATCAATCGACATTCCGTCTACTGTGTCTTTTGGCCTTTCGTTTGCCTGGTGATTACTTCAGATCCACCTCATCCTCCAGAAGGTCTTCGCATTCCTTCTCCCACTTATCATCAGAGGTCTTTTCAGCCACCACTTCATATTCATTCAGTTCAGCTTCCAATTCTTTCTCCCATTGCTCTGTAAATTATAGCATAATTATAATATCACACTTGTAAGAATGTATTATACAGGGTTATTTGTAAAACATCTGCAGGACTAGATAGCTAATATCTAAATAACAATGTTTATATAACCATTTTTGATAATTCGTTAGATTTTATTTAATACAAAAATAAATATAAATTTGACTGTCCGCTTGAATGTTAATAACTCTACGCGCGACACAAAGATTAGTTAAACAAAAGCGTGCGATCGCGGGGTCGGGGGCGGGGCCAACGCCGAACATAGACCTACTAATGTCACGACACTACATTTTTACTTAATGCTTCTAGTTATGTCGATAGTCGTAGAACAAACGTTTTTTTCGGAAGGACTAGACTTTACGGCCTGATGGCCTTTAAGCTCAATCGGTACAGTAAGTGAACAGATGGCTCACTTAAGAAATAATCGAAAGGGGGACGCTCCCCCTCCGCGCCCCGCAGGAGGCGCGGTTTATCGTGCGCGCTGCTCGGGAGAGCACTATTTCAACTAGTCAAATCCGATACGGTCGACGAATCATTTACGGTTGAATTTAACCTATCATCATGAGGGCCGGCCCTCATCCCTCCCTCTGGAGAGAGAGGCGGGTCATGCGCGGTGTCCAAGCAATCTAGCGGTAGCGTAGTGCTAGCGCTGTTTGCGCGGTATGAGTTTGTGTCTACTCGTATCGGATTCGAATTCGAGAACAAACGTGTTGTTTGTGATGTTATCAATCCTGCGAGGTTGCCGCTGCTTTACAAATAATCCTGTATATAGTATTTATACATTGAGTCTACCTTTTAGAGTTATTTTGTCTTCTTACTTGAGTATGTACAGTAGGATTTTGTCAGAATGTATTATAAATATGAAGCATTCAATATAATAAATATATTGGGTAAATAAGGTAAATTACAAAACTGCCTCAGGCGAACTCATCTCCAAGGTGATATCTTCAAAGCAAATTGGAAGCTTTTATCTCTTGTCTGTGACTTATATTTTATTACAGAAATGATCGAATGTCACATAAATTGAAAAGGGACCAATTCTATTCGTCTTTGAAACGTCTGTATTCACAAACTTGACTGACAATCGCTTAATTCATATTGACACTGTTAGTACTTACTGAGTTTTAAAAATTAGAAAGATAATGTAAATTATAAGAAATAAATAACAAGTCTCATTATTTTAGAATAATATAATTATTTCAATTCATAATAACTAACTATAAATGCCGTTAATAACTATTATATAATTTTCACTAAACATATTACAAGTATTGACAAAAGTGTTAGTCTACACCGTCACTAGAATACACAGACATCGAATTAAGGAAGAATCCAGTGTATAATATAACCTAACGGGTTCTGGGGCACAGTTCCACTAATAAAAATGAGGGTAGACGGATTATTGTCGAACATAAACGTAGCGACAGTCGTGACCCAGGAGATGTCGAGTGAAAATTGTATTCGGAAGTGACAGCACCAGCGTCGAGTACATCGTATCGTGTTGGTATGTCAACTCGATACGCGACCGAACGGTAGGCCTGTACTGCATCACCTCGTATGACTAAACTACACAACATGAACATTAGTGAATATATCGCGATCCTAACGTTTGTAAATAGTTACAAAACGAACAGACAGGGGCTTGTGTTGTCAGAGGCCTCGCACCGGGCGAGCCGGCGGGGTGGGGCGGTGGGGGAGTGGGGGGAGATAATTGACTGTCACGCGCGAGTGGTACTAGCGGCTACATCGGTGCGCTACGACAAAACACACGGGACCTGAGACGGCCCACCATTCTGAGGATACTTGTTACATCCATTTTTACAGTTAACATCCATGAGATAAAACGCTTAAAATTCTGACAACACAACCAACAGTTTTAACATTGCTAAGTGTCAAGAATAAAACGAAGCTCGATACGAAACCAACTTTGGGAAGAATGGAAAAAAGGCCGTGGATAAAAGCGAAAACATACAAGCGGAAGGAATTAGCAATGTTAAAACTTCAATACAATTTACAAGGGACATAGACAACGAGGAATTTCGTTATCAAAACTATAGCCGTCTCATTCGCACACATTTCAGAGACGGTACTTGAGAGAGAGAGCGAGAAGACTATACTTTTGACAAGCGACGAAAATCCTCTTTATCATTGTCCTAGCTATAAACACCATGGCTATATACGAAGTACTTAAACAATATTTAACATTCAGTTTACATTTCCATCGAGAGTATATTTAGAGGTTTACGAAATAAACGGCTAAACTATGTGTCTACACGGGTGTACACGCGAGATAAACCGACGTATGTACAATATCGTTCAACATTAGGACACGAAGCTATAAATATTGTCACATAGTATATTCGTAAAAGACACACAACAATTTAACAACAAGTATGAAGATATGATGGTATATATAAACTTTACACGCCTACGCAGCGGAGCGATAAATGAAACATTCATAAACTTGGTGTTCTCTATGAGCGTAATAAATATCTATTCCGAGATAACTTTATTATACATTTGTGTAACAGAAAATATACGCCAAGCTCTCCGCGCTAATGTCGAAGGTTACAATCGGTGATGAGGTGGCGGGTTGTTATGGAACGTTTAGAGCGACCGACAGTTGGAGGTGGAGCGGAGTGCCGCCGACCACCGATCTTCCTCGCTTAAGCTGCATTCCAGAAACGAAAAACATATTTAAATATTAACAATAGTAACACAAGTGCGGTTCGTGGCGTGACAGTACTACATGTGTGTGAATCTGTGTCATAAATTCTGGAAAGTTTATTTTTATTGCTAATAAAGTGCTTCCATCATATTTAAAAACAGCAATTTAATTAAAATCTAGAACAGGGATTCCCAAAGTCAAAGCTTAGATTATGCTAAAATACTACGCCCATCTATATCCTTATAATGATAAAAAAAAGGATTTTTTTTATGGGATAGCCGTTTGGGAATCGAACTATCATAAAAAAAATCGGTTGTCTGTAAAGTCGGTTTACTGACGACAGTTGAACGTGACAACGTCATAAGAAAATGGAACGCCTCAGAGCGAGATAACGCCGCATGCGTCATGTTTTTACGTTCGTGCAGCCGACTCCATCGATTTATAAGACGTTGTCACGTCAAAAAGATGTAATAAGTTTAGCTATATAGATTTAACTAGCTGTTGCCCGCAGCTTCGCCCGCGTTAACTTAGATGTACAGCCGTACACGGATTGATGATGATTATTTATCTATGGACGGGCGTAGGACTTTATTTTATAATATGAAGTGATTAATACCGTATTTTTGTAAGTAGCTTTTACATTACCGCTTTATAATTGCCAATTTTTAAAGTATTAAAATGGATATAGGTAGTATGTTATATTTAACTAATATAGACCTATTATTCCATCCCGGACTTTTCAGTAGGCATATTTAGGATACACAATTCTACCATATTACATTGATACAATAATAATTATTATCCTAACTTTCGGAACCGGGGCTCGGTCCGGCTCGGGCGCGAGGCGCGGCATCATGGAGCGCTAGGCTCGCGCGGCTCGGTCGAAATCACGGTGTCGCATTATTTTGATTTTGCTATATCTCCTAAGATATGCATTTCATTTGCATGGTGTTAACGGGAAAAACATACTTCATGAAATGCTCAAGCTAACTAACATATTTAAAATGATAAGGATTAATACCACATTTGTGTAAATAGCTTTCCAACTACCGTTTTATAATTGCCCATTTTTTAAGTATTAAAATGGATATAGTATGTTATCCTTAAGAGATACACATATGCCATCTCGGACTTTTTTGTAGATCTTTCTAAGGTGTACAATAATGTAGTACATAATTTTGATCTATCTGTTAGTGTTCATCCAGCGTTTGCAATGTAAGTGCAAAAAATGTGTTTTTTTACGACATCACATTAGAAACCTCAAAAATAACAGTATTTCTCCACTATTTAATGGATGTTATTATACATATAAACCTTCCTCTTTAATCACTCTATCTATTTAAAAAACCGCATCAAAATCCGTTGCGTAGTTTTAAAGATTTAAGCATACAAAGGGACATAGGGACAGAGAAAGCGACTTTGTTTTATACTATGTAGTGATAACTTTAGCGGCACTCTTTAGCATATAGATTAATGACATTTGCTGCACTGACTTATGTGAATCATTGGGTTCATATTAGTCAATGCAGCTAAAATCATTTCGTTTACTTTAGTTTTTATTTTATTTTTTAATTTCTGTAGCGCCTCCTAAGGTTGGGAACCCCTGATCTAGAATAACTGTCTATGATCTTTTTCTCTTATAATTTTTAAATCACACTTTTGGTATAATAAATATAGGCGTCGAAAATCACAATATTTTTTAATATGAAATTATTTTCATTTCTCAATAAATACATAAATATTTTGCAAAGCAAACAAATTTATCCAGAATTTAAAACGATTCGTATCGGCACTGCATCTTCATTATAATAAACTTATGAGTCTAGCTCTCGGACTATGAGTGGCTACAACAACAACTACACAATAAACGAATGCACGAAAAAAGCGATCCAGTCGTTCCTCAAAGTTGGTTCCGTATCACGACGCCCAACAAATTAAGAAAAACATTAAATTTTGCATCAAAAACAATAAGAAGACAAAATATCTCAAAATTAACATCAATTCGACGAATTCAAATAAGGTTTTTTCGGTAATACGAAAATGTTTTTTATACATAATTAAAAAACCAAGAAAAAAAACAAATAATAAATCTTACCGTCGTCGTTCTCTCTATCTACCTTCAACGACTTAATTCTTTTCTTGGCGTCGTCTATGGACTCTTGCGACGCCTTCTCATTGGCTATGAGGCTCTTGCACGCTGACTTTTCGTCTACTTTAGCAACAAAAGAATGTAAAAAATAAAAATAAAAAAAATATACAACACATTTAGCTCTAATGAAAAAAATGATAAAAAAAAATGAAAAAACTAGCTAACGGTGATGTAATGTTGGTGGGAACGTACCTAGCTCCTCGTCGGCGCCGGGGCGGGCGGTCGCGTCTGCCTCGTTGGCCTGGCAGATAAGCGACACGCGGTAGAAGTAGTTCCGCCAGAAGTTCTCCTCCGTGATACTGGAACGAATGACGACAAATTTCAACAACCTGTATAATGGCGAGCATTCTTTCAAACGCAACGTTCACAGATAACAACATCTGACGTTTCAAAGCTAAACTTTCTACACATATCGATTTACATTTCATAGTTAAAACGTTACATGCTCACAAATATGATATAAGAATATAAGTCTTAATTGCGGAAATCATGTACTATGGTGTATAAGTAATGCAAGACCAAAGGTGATAATTGTAAGACCGAACACGAGGACCGAGAAAGACAAGTTAGACTTCTACGGTATTAGAGCAAAAATAATGGCCATTATGTTTAACACGGGATATTTACCACGTCCTCTCTTTTATTTCGTGGAGATTTCGGCATTTTGTATGAATACTTACTTAACGATGCTAGTAAATATGAAGTTTTAAGCAGTTTTTACTATGAAAATAACGATGCACAAGATAATCTTTATGTAGAACAATGACTTTCACTAGTCTCACTTCCCCTTCCATCCAGATCCCCTCCACCCCGTACTAGACGTATATACTATACTCACACTTTGGGCACGAGGTCGAAGCGCATCTTCTCGAGGTTAGGATCCTCGCCCATGATCGCGACGGCCACGGGGTACATCTTGTCGTAGTCGAAGTCGAACTCGACGCCCGCCGGCGGCGCCCGGACGAAATTCCGTCGGTCCTTCGAGCCGGACAAACGAACATTTCCAATATCAACAAGATTTACACATATAACAACATTGGCTGATTTACGATGGACAAACCAAATATTAGTATATTTATATTAGTAGTCAGTTTAGATAAAAGTAACCGATGATAACTAAGACGTACATTCTGGAAGGATATAAACCGATCATGGATACTATCTACAGAGTAAAATGATTACAGTCGATGATCGTTGACCATTAACTGAGTAAGTGGTAAGTAAGTAAGATAAGAGCCCAGTTACAGAACAATCCCAAGCACAGGCAAATCACGCGGTGCTATATTAAGACGTAAGAAGTACATGTTTGCAATAGTAGTTATACTGCATGTCCTGCTTTTTTTTTAGAACACGTTTGGCGAGAAAAATAATCAGAATGTTGGTCAGGAGCAAAAAGGCAAATGGCATGTCTCATCCAGCTTTGTGTCTACAAGAACAAATTATACTTACAGTGGATAACGAGAGACACTCCTCCTTCAGGCTGGCCTCGTTGGGAGCGCCCACCCAGGGAGCCACGGCCGCGGCGCCACCCTTATCTTGGCCCTTGATGAAGGCGTCCTGCTCCTTGTTAAATTCACCCAGGATGCTCTGGAAAGGAAATTCATTACGTCATTTATTGTCCATCTTTAAATCGAGGTCCGGGTTTGATTTTGACACTAGCTGCTGTGAAGTTATATTCGAATATGTCAATATGGTTGTTGACAGCTTGTATTTCACTGGAACCTCTTATCTCTCTTGGATGAAAGTCACCTATATTACGGTCTACGATCTATCTTTATTATACATTTTACAGAAGTCAATTCGGCAACTTTCACATGGATACGAACATAATAATAATAATCATAATCAAACATCTTTATAATGTTTCAAATTGACATTGTTATTTTCATTACGATTGATAATCCAGTATTGTCTACGAATGCCTAGTTAATAAGTCGTTCGTTGACAGTGCAAAGATAACGAACTCCGTTAAATAAAAATGAAAAACATGGTTAAGATCCCGATTATAACAGTCTTGTATGGAATAACTTAAAACATCCAACAAAATATTAACTTCAAGCGAAGAGAGTAAAGAAATAATCCGTCCTAATTACATCGATAAATAAATAAAGAATTATCTCAATATCCTCGGCTCTCTTAGGTCCCCAATACAAGTACCCTGGTCGCCAGGCTCTCGAGATAATAGCTGTCAGCCGCAAGGCGTTAACTTATTACATTAATTTTCCTATGCCGTTTACGTACAGAGACATCTTTTCTACTTTTCCTTGGAGAATTCTGCTAATTACTGTTAAGGCAATGTTATGTGTTCTCGGGACTTCATGTTTTTAGTTTTGATCATCATGGTTCACCATTATGATACTTTATAAAGGCGTTTAACATAAGCAGTCGCTTGGTTTTGGTTGGAGCCATCAACAAGGAACTTAAAAAAATCCACAGCATTATAGGTGGATCTCCAAAGGCGTTAAACATAAGCAGTCGCTTGGTTTTGGTTGGAGCCATCAACAAGGAACTTAAAAAAATCCACAGCATTATAGGTGGATCTCCAAAGGCGTTAAACATAAGCAGTCGCTTGGTTTTGGTTGGAGCCATCAACAAGGAACTAAAAAAAATCAACAGTAGTAGTGGATCTCCTTCTTGTCACGTTAGATAATATTTGTATTAAGAGTCTAAATCCGTGTCGAACACTAGAAGATTTGAGCTGACGATATTGCTCTTGGGCTGGAGGATTGAGAGGTCAGAATTCGATCTTTTACTGGACGGAAAGTAGATTCGAATCGGTCACGTTCGCGTTCATTTAGAAAGATCTTTTAGGTTCTAGAGCGTATAATGAAATGTAAATTGGTCATGTAATGGCGTCACCCTTGTGCCCTTATCCGCGTGGAGAGCCGGTCGCGGGGCGGGTTATCGCGGATTATGTGCCCGGATTATTACTACGGCTTCCAATCATTTGCCCCCCGATGTAATTCTTGAGAGCATTAGCTGTATTAACAGAAGACTGCCGACTATAATATAGCCAGTTCTTGAACAAAAAATCAAATACATAAAAAACATTGTAAAAATATAAACCTAGGTAAGGTGGCGTCGGTCCCTTGCGGGACTGATTAGCCGTCGAGGTGCCCTATTCATTTACTAGATCCGGGGCACCTCACCAAAGGCGGCATTGGTGGCACTCGCCGGGTTTTAGTGAGTAGAGCTGCGTCCACTTACCAGCTGTCGGGCGCAGCGAGTCCCACATACCCGTGTGGGGAGACATTTCCCGGCGTTAAAGAAAAAAAGGGCCTATACAGGTGACTATGTAATTGTATAAAAAGAAAACAAGATTAGTTCAACAAACTAAATCATCTCTCGGAACTCACAACCAACTATAAAATTCATACCAGATGGCGACCTAGAGATGTATAAGGACTACATTATATCATAATGCCACTATTCGAAAATCAGTGAGTGTTGATATTTCGAGAAGGCATCAAGTTGTTCGCCTAATAAGAGACTCCACTTTCAATTTGCAACGTACACGCTTAGCATAAACACTATTGAAGCAGCACACGGTTCTACTAATGCAACATTGATGCATGAATCCGATTACTTCAGCATCGGGTACCTCCCCTCCCTCTCCCGCACCTCCACCCACTCCCCTGGACCCCAACCGACAAATTAGTTTATCGAGAACAAAGCTCGGCTTCGGAGAAGCTTTGAAAGCACCACCGATATTGTATCCTGTTATATAACAACTTGGATATTACCGAGTGGAACTCATTTAAACCAGTCTACACAGACGGGGAAGTTAATTAAAAATTGCGTCCATCACGACGATCCGTGAAGAGCAAGCACAATCTGACTTACTGAAACAGATAGCAATATAGTGGACAAAATAAGCTAATAATAATTACTAAAACAGGTACAGCTCCTGGATATGAACTATAGTTATTATTTTATTTTTTTTATAGAAGAGGGGGCAAACGGACAGTCGGTTCACCTGATGGTAAGTGAACAGCGACATCCACAGACACCCACTATACCAGGAGATCAGCAGGTGCGTTGCCGGCCTTTTAGATGTGAGTATGCTCTTTTCTTGAAGGTCCCTAAGTCGTATCGGTTCGGAAACACCATAGATGGCAGCTGATTCCATATATTTGTAGTGCGAGGCAGGAAATGCCGTAAAAATCTAGATGTTGTGGATTTCCGGACATCAAGATGGTGTGGGTGAAATTTGGAATTCTTACGCGATGTCCGGTTATGTTGTTACTTGGTCTGAAAATTTGAACCGAGAGACATGCATGATGCATCTAGAGACTTGCATCATGCATGTCTCTTGAGTGTATTAACCAAGAGTGGTTCAAATTTTCAGACAGAAATCTGCTACGTTTAATTATTTAAAATATATGGGTAGTGATCAATGTCTTGAGTAAGAGGTCTGGGTTCGATCCTGACCCCCTGTGATGCCTTGAAATGGGTGTTCTTAATTTATATGTGCGCTTGAACATGAGACTATCGCTTACTCACCGGTGAAGAAAACACCGTGAGGAAACCTGCATACCTGATGAGATTAAGTCTTTGAAAGTTTGTGTAGTTCACCAACCCGCATTGGGCCAGCGCTTCGGTGAACTATGGCCCAATACCCTCCTCGTCTGATGTCGAGGAGGAGACTTGTGCTCAGCAGTGGGACAATTGAGGGTTGATATTATTTATTATACATAGTATTTTTGGGGGTAGTTGCCAAACATATTCCATAGGTCGATCAGTTTTCCTCCCAAATCTCGAGGCAATATTAAACCGTACCTTTTGTGCTACATAATTCAGGCTATTGTCTGAATCGCGATGCAACTCGTGCCGTTTAACAATTCTATTGCTACAGTGGTCTGTAGTGCTCTCGGCAGTACTGTAGCATACGCTATCTCAACCCATTCTGCCCTCTGTTGTTCTCTTTGTACCGTGAGGCAACTGCGACAAAAACAACTAAACAAGATAAAATATTCTACTTTTGAACAGCGTGTCAGCGTGTATATTTTCATAGAATATTATTTCAACGGAGGTACCTAAACGAATTCCGTACGCAAACATGTACACACTACACGGTACAGTTATAATGCATTCTAGACTATTAGTCCATTGAAATGTTACATTTTTTAGGCCTTACCTTGCGTTTTTTAGAGGACGCAATTTTATTTTTTTGGTGTGTAGGGGGGGTCAGTGTAAAGCTAAAACCAAGTTTGTGGGGTCGCCACCCTTATCCCACGACCGCCATCTTGAAAATAGGGGTTGAAATGGTTTTTACGATATATCTCTTAAACTATTTATTTCATAAAAAAAATTGATAACATTTTTTGTTGCAAATTAAATACTCTACAACTTTGGTCCAATAACTTTTTGTCGTAGAACTGTAAATAAATAAGTTATAAGCGAAAATGTTCAGAAATTCGAGATTTTTTTTTATTATAAATTTTACAATTATTTATCATTTTACGAAAAAATTATATCAGACCATTTTTGTAGATCGTTTTTTGAGGAACAACTTTTATACGCAACATCTTTTCATTAAGTCAATAGATAAGGTTTAACAGCGCTCCGAAGTGAGTACTATTTTTCAGTCCTGTTAACTATACATATATTATACGTGTGTACTAATAATGTGTCATCAGTTATTGTTTTTTTTTTTTTATAATATTTTTTTTAATTTTTAATTTTGCATTTTTTTATAGCCTATTGGATCCCACTGCTGGGCAAAGGCCTCCCCTGCTTTGCTCCACCTATCACGGTCCTGTGCCAACTCTGACCAGGTCTTATTATAGGCATCCAGATCGTCACGCCATCGTTTTCGGGGTCTGCCTCGACGTCTTTGCCCGTCCTGAGGCAGCCAATGCGTGACGATCCGTGCCCATCGGTCTGTGTGCATCCGACACACATGGCCAGCCCAATTCCACTTCAGCCTGGCGGTTTTTTCTCCCACATCAGCAATGCCAGTTCTGGAACGCAGTTCCGTATTTCTAGGGGTGTAAGGGGTTCTTAACATCATCATTAGAACTCAAGCCAACCTCACCTGCTCGTGGTACACCCTGCTAAATAACGAACGAGGCTCTGGCGACCCACCAAGCCGCATTGGACCAGCGTGGTGGGTTATGGTCCATTCCCCCTATGGCTAGTGACCCATTAAAACGGCCCCAAGTTCCCGGTGATCCCAGTGGTTGTTGTTGCGTCTTTGACGGGACTCGGGACAATATTGGGGTCTGAGGTGCTAAGAATCCGCGGGCGAGAAGGATGCTCCGTCAAACGACTCAGGCTCATTCAAATACGGAATTTTGCAATATTATTAATAATTAAGTATTGACTCTTTTCCACTCCATTACAGAATTTTACAATTATTGATTTTTAAAATAATTTTAAATCTGATGGCGGTTACCGAGAATACTGTCCAAGTAGAAAATATCCAAGTGACCATTAGGGAACAAAAGAACATCTGCCTGCTATTATTATTATTATTTCTAACCTCTCTTATTGTAAGAATAGCTAATAATATTGTGTTGAAGTTGTCGTTCAACTTATATCTTTTAGTTGTGCTATATATTTCTCTACGTGCGGATGTATTTTATTCTGTTTTTAATTGTGAAGACGATTTCGAATGATTTTAGACACGATTTTAACTTCAGTGAACACAATTTTTTTTTATTAGCATTTAGACTTTTTTCTGAAAATTTTCGCTTATAACTTTTTTATTTACAGTTCTACGACAAAAAGTTACTGCACCAAAGTTATAGAGAATTTAATTTGCAACAAAAAATGTTCACAATTTTTTTTAATGAAATAAATAGTTTAAGAGATATATCGTAAAAACCATTTCAACCCCTATTTTCAAGATAGCGGCCGTGGGACAAGGGTGATGACCCCACAAACTTGGTTTTAGCTTTACACTGACCCACTGATACATCAAAAAAATAAAATTGCGTCCTCTAAAAAACGCAACCCCAAATGTAACTTTTCAATGGACTATAATATATTGAATTAGAAAAGATATATTTTAAGAATAATATAAAAATTTCTCCAGCGGACACATTTTCAGTAACCAAACACACTTTCTTGATAAGGAAGTTACACGAGAAAAACAATCTGGGAAAATATACGGGATATCATTCTAAATCCACGGTTAAAGTTCGAGAACAATGACAGCATTACTTAATGTTAAGTCCATCCCAAGTATCCTAAAACTATTAACTATCAGAACGACCTCCCGCAAGTTGGACAAATCATTGATCGGTGAATCGACGAATCAGTGCCGCCGGCACGAAATACGCAACTTGTTGCCGAAGCTCCAATTATATTCATGCCATCAATGCCAATGTTCCTATAGTGCTAACATAGACGCCAGTTATTGGAAAAATACGCACGCTATAACTTGGCCGGATTGATGTTTTACGGATTAAGAGCGCATCAATTTTGAATTGTTTTAAAGAGCTAGGCTGTTACCGTAGATGCTCCTCATGTGTACCAGCCTCGACAGCGGCAGCCAAATGACCCTTTCACAAGATCTCGGGGAGCCCGAGGGGTACGTTTTGCGCCCGGAACCCACAACGAATTAATTTAGAAATTAGGTGTGGGAAATATTTATTCCAATTTTCCTCTCCAATTAAAAATGTCGTATTTAAATATCACCAATAGTGACGTTTGCGATCTCTCTTCGCTAAATTCAGTTCGGCCAAGTCATATCGCGTATACTGTACATAATATGTAAGCCCCTTATCCCATAAACTTTTATGTTTGTTTGTTGCCTAATATGTGCTTCTGCTTCATAATTTAAATAAATATTCTTCAGGGATTTGGTCAAATCCCTTCACAGCGTCAAGTTTGCTTTTATTACATTTTTTATCTTTTCTCTAAGATTTATAGCTTTTGTTGTAAATATAAATTATGATCGGGTTTGCGGCAAAAATTTCATTTGTCTCTACGAATAAATACGAAATAATATTTCCTCGATTTTGAATTAAGGTTTTTTCCAGTCACAACCTTTAGACATTACTGGCGGGGAGGTCTGCATGGGTACCACCATCATGGTATGTCTACCGTCAAAGAGCTCCGCTGTATTTTGTAGGCCAGGTAGTAAATTCGATTATAGTCTAATCACCCAACAATCTACCTGGAGTATCACATGGACCAGATTTACACAAACTAACACAACGTGAGAACTTATAAAACATATTGATTGGACTTATAACATACGACCTATTGATCTGATCGTCGCCCGCCCGAGAGCCCTCGTTACTGGTGATTGATGAGGATCCCTTGGGGGATGTTAATCTGTCATCGGGAGGATTTCGCGGGTACGGGGATTATAAGTTAATAAATGTGTACATACATAACTGGCCTTATGTTAGGTTGTTTGTTTTACTCCATTTTCTTTTGCCACTGCCTAATATGGGTCTTTGATGTGATAATGAGGAATAATGTAAGGAGTTCTAGTTTTAACAATAAAATAGTTTCGTTTCATTAATTACTACGTATCTCTCCTCATACTTCTTATTCTAATGGATATTTTACTTATACATAGTAATAAATATTTTTTGTCGCTCTTCTTTCATCTATCTTCTCAAATCTTCTTTCATTTAATAAGACTAAATTCCAGACGTATCGATTTTATCTCCGAAATGGCTACTAATTTATCTTTTGGCATTAGAAGCGAACATTGTAATAGAAATCGTGTCTGCCAAGTTTGTATTTGGTATCATTCCCTTAGGATATTACATAAATCTATTGTAATAACTTTCTCCAAGAACTATGTACGAAGTTTAACAACATTTGCTCTTACATTTTTATATTTCGAGTATATTTTAAATCCTAACTCTCCGAAGACTAATTGTATACATTTCTATGGAAAGAAAAAATATTTCTCTATTTAAAACGAGTAAAAAAATTAAAAACCTGAAACCATTAAAAATATCATAATGTACATGGCAACCCTGCTTACTTTTTCAATCAAATAGCTTTGCTGTCCTTTTCAGAAAGATGGGCATGACGGGCAGTATCACTGGCACCGAGACTTACCAAATACCAAATTACGTTCTCGGATAGACAACAAAGGAATGAGTTGCCTGGAAGAATCCCAAGTTCATGGGCGACGTTGACCACTTATGATTAAGTGGCTCGACTGCCAGTTAGCCTGATCCATAAACATAAAAAATCCAATCCATTCGGGTAACTAACATGTTATATACCAAAATGTGTACCGATTAGTTGTGTTCCCGAGAGTTCTTAAACCCATGGCAACTTTTCAGTAACCAATAAATGAATTCGAATATCTTTTCTCCGATGAAATCTTATCTTTACTCCGAGGTAAGTATTAGTCGATCCATCTAACAATAAATATAAGGGTCGACGTCCTGTTATTGGCCTCTCCGTGGATCCAAACGTATTTTCCCCGGAGGCTTCTGAATCTAATCAGAGTCTGCCGCCGGGTACTTATACCTCCTAATATTGAATTACTTCAGAATAGCTGCTCAAATCCGCTCTTTAATAAAATCTTTCAGATTTATATTTTTATCTGAGAAACGTACAGATATCGTTCAAATTCTTAGATTCACGTTAAAATTCTCAGATTATATCGTTAACCAGAGGGTTATATATCATCTCCTTGACGCCGTCACAGGCAAGGCAGGTAGACCTATACCTAGTGTGCAAAACTATTATATCCTTCAAGCTGGACCAAACTGCAAAGATGATGATGAGGACCTCGTCCTAACATAATAAAAATGCGAACAACAAAACTATTATATCCTTCAAGCTGGACCAAACTGCAAAGATGATGATGAGGACCTCGTCCTAACATAATAAAAATGCGAACAACAAAACTATTATATCCTTCAAGCAGGACCAAACTGCACAGATGATGATGAGGACCTCGTCCTAACATAATAAAAATGCGAACAACAAAACTATTATATCCTTCAAGCTGGACCAAACTGCAAAGATGATGATGAGGACCTCGTCCTAACATAATAAAAATGCGAACAACAAAACTATTATATCCTTCAAGCTGGACCAAACTGCACAGATGATGATGAGGACCTCGTCCTAACATAATAAAAATGCGAACAACAAAACTATTATATCCTTCAAGCTGGACCAAACTGCACAGATGATGATGAGGACCTCGTCCTAACATAATAAAAATGCGAACAACAAAACTATTATATCCTTCAAGCTGGACCAAACTGCACAGATGATGATGAGGACCTCGTCCTAACATAATAAAAATGCGAACAACAAAACTATTATATCCTTCAAGCTGGACCAAACTGCACAGATGATGATGAGGACCTCGTCCTAACATAATAAAAATGCGAACAACAAAACTATTATATCCTTCAAGCTGGACCAAACTGCACAGATGATGATGAGGACCTCGTCCTAACATAATAAAAATGCGAACAACAAAACTATTATATCCTTCAAGCTGGACCAAACTGCACAGATGATGATGAGGACCTCGTCCTAACATAATAAAAATGCGAACAACAAAACTATTATATCCTTCAAGCAGGACCAAACTGCACAGATGATGATGAGGACCTCGTCCTAACATAATAAAAATGCGAACAACAAAACTATTATATCCTTCAAGCTGGACCAAACTGCACAGATGATGATGAGGACCTCGTCCTAACATAATAAAAATGCGAACAACAAAACTATTATATCCTTCAAGCTGGACCAAACTGCAAAGATGATGATGAGGACCTCGTCCTAACATAATAAAAATGCGAACAACAAAACTATTATATCCTTCAAGCTGGACCAAACTGCACAGATGATGATGAGGACCTCGTCCTAACATAATAAAAATGCGAACAACAAAACTATTATATCCTTCAAGCTGGACCAAACTGCACAGATGATGATGAGGACCTCGTCCTAACATAATAAAAATGCGAACAACAAAACTATTTTATCCTTCAAGCTGGACCAAACTGCACAGATGATGATGAGGACCTCGTCCTAACATAATAAAAATGCGAACAACAAAACTATTATATCCTTCAAGCTGGACCAAACTGCACAGATGATGATGAGGACCTCGTCCTAACATAATAAAAATGCGAACAACAAAACTATTATATCCTTCAAGCTGGACCAAACTGCACAGATGATGATGAGGACCTCGTCCTAACATAATAAAAATGCGAACAACAAAACTATTATATCCTTCAAGCTGGACCAAACTGCACAGATGATGAGGACCTCGTCCTAACATAATAAAAATGCGAACAACAAAACCATATTTATATATAGGTTTTATTGATTACAGGATTATCCAACGAACACTTGGCAACAATTGGTAATATAAAATAATATAAAAATAGTTTTGATTAGTATCAGGGCATCTAGAACATTCTACATACAATCTGGCTGACGAAGAACTTTCAGCCATAAACCCCAAGTTGGTAATTAGGTTTGCGTCTGCATTTACCTGAACGAGTCCAACTTGAAACACAACGGCACATAAACTGAGCATCTGATGCTTTTATCTTAACTACCACTTGGACGCTAATTACGAGTTTTCTTCAACTAATACAGGTCGTAATCGTAAATTAAGATTATAGCTCTAGGTACGGTTCTGTCCACGTATCAGAAATTTCCAGTGTACGGTTTAATAGTGGTTATTTTTATGCACTAAATCGTTCCTGGAGTACTATTGGACATTTTTATCGTCTGATCAGAGGTTTAGGTGTGTGAGTAGACAGAGTTGCTTTCACTATTATACTATGATTATAGCATTGGCATCTGTAAAAGTCAATTGGAGCACTATTTTAGTGTCACCTTAGAATTCAAGTAGCATTGATGCTACTTATAAAAGAATAGCCAAATATAAGAGGCCCTATTTCTATAGTATATTTTTGTATAAGTCATATTTAAATATATATTGTTCGGGTGCTTACCGCGTCTATAGTTTTATTGAGGTCCAATGTTTCAATCGCCACGGGGACACCCGATATTTAAATATGAACAGTGATCACGTTAGTTTAAAACAATATATTTGTACAAGTCAGTCGGCCTCATTCTCATCGCCAATTAGATACATCCTCGTTGGAAATAATAACTACAACAACCAAAGATAAATAATAACTACAACAACCAAAGATAAATAATAACTACAACAACCAAAGATAAATAATAACTACAACAACCAAAGATAAATAATAACTACAACAACCAAAGATAAATAATAACTTCAACAACCAAAGATAAATAATAACTACAACAACCAAAGATAAATAATAACTACAACAACCAAAGATAAATAATAACTACAACAACCAAAGATAAATAATAACTACAACAACCAAAGATAAATAATAACTACAACAACCAAAGATAAATAATAACTACAACAACAAAAGATAAATAATAACTACAACAACCAAAGATAATTATAATTACAACAACCAAAGATAAATAATAACTACAACAACCAAAGATAAATAATAACTACAACAACCAAAGATAAATAATAATTACAACAACCAAAGATAAATAATAACTACAACAACCAAAGATAAATAATAACTACAACAACCAAAGATAAATAATAACTACAACAACCAAAGATAAATAATAACTACAACAACCAAAGATAAATAATAACTACAACAACCAAAGATAAATAATAACTACAACAACCAAAGATAAATAATAACTACAACAACCAAAGATAAATAATAACTACAACAACCAAAGATAAATAATCCGTACATCTTATACACCGACATCTACTACATCATTAAGAACCGAAGATACACATAGGCAGGGTAAGAATATGGGGAATCACTGGTCAGTCTCGTCCTGTCTCGTAATTTAATCGCAGAATATTTAGTGTGTACGCCACTTAAACTAGTAGACGTTAGTTGGTATAAATGCTAGTGATCATATTGTCTGTCCGAACTTCTTTCTGAAACACGGCAAGGCTTTCACGGGAAAAATAATCAGAATACCCATGCAGACTGACATATTCAAAACAGCCTTACTGCGATATAAAATAACATAAATGTATACAATTAAGAATTGCACCCTCACTAATAACCTCTGCAGTATACACAAAGAGGGCTTCCAGGAGGTATTGGGGCCGATCGTTCCTCACCTCCCTCCATCAACAACCCACCCGGGCGCGGTACAATAGCACCGCTGTACAGATCTATCTGTGTCCACAATCGAATGAACCACTCATTGGAGCAATACGAGATATTCACGAGGTTATCCGTCGGTGAAATATTTTATATCGTTACCTTTCTACATTACTTTATTAAATATAATATTATCGTACGCCCTACGGTAACCGCACATTTTCCGGGATAAAAAGTCTAGACCGTATGTATATACTTTTTCATCGAGAGCCGTTCAGGTGTTTTGTTGTACCTAATTGGGTAACTTTCGCGTTTATAATATTAGTAAACATGTATTTTGTTTATGTTAGATGAGAACTTAATAAGTTTTTTTTTTCAAAATCTGCCTCGTTTTTTTCGAAGGACCATTGTAAAGGTAAATACAGACTGCCAAAACATGTCATATTATAGGGTAAATGTTAAAAGTCTCATCAGAGCCTGTTAAACTGAAATCCACCTTCATAAGTCAACAGGGTATTAACACAGGCGAGTACTGGAGAACAGGAGGCTTTTAGGGCTGAATTGTTCCATATAACTCGTCCCTCTTAAACACACTCTACATTAAAACCTTTCAGACTTATTAATTAAACACAACTCGTTTGTTACGAAAGCGGGAAAAACGAAAACAATTCCACATTTTCGTTTGTTTGTTATTACGCTTGTGTCACAGCCAAATTCTATACTAGTATTCAGGCGATTATTCAGACAAGTTAGACATTTAGAAATTGGGTTAAGGCCAAAGAACTATTATTAAGACGGTCGTATTTTGTGCTTGAAGTCTCTCGTTTATGACAATAGATTTTCATTGCAACAGCTGGACACACCAATATAAATTTAATTGAACTACCATTGAAACTAACAATGTACATCCGAAAATCCTGCATTACTGAATGCAAACCTCAAAAGTTATAAAAGTGCAGAAACCCATGACTTGAAACAGATATAGCTCTCTCTCTCTATCATCTGTCTGCCAGATGTAAACTCATGATTAAGAGAGTTGAGATTGGTAAAAACTATTACTGTTTTGGCATTTTAAAAGGTATTAATTGAGTTCCTAAACACCAAACAATTGGAATTCTATCCTTTAAATGAAAATAAAAAATGGTATTACTTAGGTCTTACATTATTTAATCTAATCTAAATAAGACGGAATAAAAGTTACCACTTCAAACATCAAGAATCCCAATCACCATTTCTTGTCATTCAATCCCTAAGATACATAATATTCGGGTTATTGGATGATTCCCACGAGTTTATCTGGCACGAAACGTGCGAATTGTATACTTTTAATAATATTATTTTTTCTGTAGGCGATTCGCACGAATCTATTTTATTGGTGTGCGAATCGACAACTCTAAAAATATGTACGCTATTGGCACATATTTTATTTTAGACAACAAAAAATAAAAAGTACACTCATATTCACTCAAAAATAATAAAAATATGAAGAATTAATCGAAGCTTAGATAATAGCTATTTTACTTGAAACTAGGAAAGCAATGCAATAAATAAGTAATAATTATCTACATTTTTAAATTGTGGAGATATTATATGCGCGCTGGATAAACAGTTTTTTTTAAATCTTTCAATTATATTTTCATTTTCAGACAATATTGAATTGAAGCTTAACAAAAATAAAAATCCGTAAAAAAATTTTTATTATAATGAGTGAAATTCGCGTAAACGTTAGAAAACAATATGTTTTATTATAAAAAATAAGACCTTAAATATGGCGAATGCAACGAGCAAAGACAAAATGGCAGATATCCATTTAATTATGTCAGAAAGGAGTCAAAAACATATATTAAGATTAACATGGGGATATCGATATAATAAGCGACGCGAGAACAAAAATGATGTAACAGTTTGAAGATGCGTAAACAGACAAAGTTGTAAAGCACTTTTATATATTCAAGTAAAGATCTTTTGTTAATAAAAGAAGTACTTCTAACTACCACGTCATCGAAAACGAAACAAAGTGTCATATAGGCAAATGCATCCAACGAACAAAGAAGGAACACAACTGTACCTCAAATTTATTTCGATATGGTTTCGGACTTGAAAAATGTCGGATATGATCTCATACAAAAAAATCCGAACCTAAAAAACAAATCATTACAAGTAAAAAAAAAGATTCAAAAATATTCAAGATATTATTATAGCTTCACCCTATGAAGATAAAGTTTTTGCTGATTATAAATATAAGAAAACTAGGATTATATGTTTTTGTGAAACATTTATCAAAAGCGGATCAAAGTCAAATTTTAAATTGAAAGGCTTTCAGTTATCTTCTTACTTTTCACGTCCACATCAACGAAGGGGTGGCACCTGTATCCTAGTTAAAAACGAACTGGAATGTAGGCAAATACATATAGCATCCCCAGAACCGGTATTGTATACATTTGAGTACTGCATTACAGAAATTCCAAGCATTAATTTATTAGTAATATGCTTGTACAGAACACCTAAATATCAAACATATGCCAGAGACGCACAATTTTTCCTTAAAAATCTAAATGAGCTACTTGCCACAATACAAAAAAAAATCTGTAAGAAAAAAAAATAGTGTGTGGTGATTGGCACCTTAATATCATAAAAGACGATAAATATTGTAAAGAACTTCATTCCTTATTATTAAATTATAATCTTCAAAATCATATAACTAAGCCCACGAGAAACATGTCTTGTATCGATCTCATAATAAGTAATATTCCGTCCGCACATGGTGAGACACACTACCTCATGTTATCGGATCATGAAACGGCACAGACCCTGGAATTTGAAATATTTATAAATACTCCCATTAAAAAAAGCGCTCCAAAATACTGGTTCGAGAAAAAAAGGGATATGAGCAAGGAGAATATAATTAAATTTGTAGACTGTATATCAGCCTTATCTTTTTCAGAAGTGACAGAAGAACGCCACACAGAACAAAGTTTTAACATTTTTCATGACTCACTTATCCTTTTTTACAATCTTTGCTTCCCAGTTATAACCATTAAAAAAACAAATAAACCCATAAAAAGTAGATGGATAACTAAAAGCTTGAAAAAATGATGTATTAAAAAAAGACAGTTATACATTAAATCTAAAATGCTTAATAATAATACAAAATATAAAAAAATATATAAAAAATATTGCAAAATCTTTAAAAAATGTATATATAAATCGCAAGCAATCGATAACACAAAATACATAAAAGATTCCGTGAACAAATGTAAGGCATCATGGGAGATCATAAAGCAAAGTACACATAATAAAAATATATTTTGTAGAGAAATCCCAGCCATCATATTATACGAAAATCAACAACATACCGAACCACATAAAATTGTAAATCTTTTCAACCAATTCTTCATCGAGTTAAATGATACAGCAAATGATGTCAATGTGTCAAAAATAACACATACAATAGAAAATAACAGTACCAGTCATTCAATTTTCTTACAACCTACGGTGCCCCAAGAAATTTACAAGTAACTATTTTATCTCTAAAAAATTCAAACTCGACTGTGTATGATGGTATAAATACCAAAATACTCAAAAAATGTGCTCTTTACTTAGCTTATCCCTTAAGTCACATTGTTAACCAATCATTCGCGGATGGTTATTTTCCTTCAAGACTAAAAATTAGTGTTGTAAAACCATTGTATAAGAAGGGTGATAAATGTGACCTAAACAATTATAGACCAATAACATTAATCCCAATAATAGCTAAAATTTTCGAAAAAATAATGCATAGTCAAATTAACAATTTTAAAAACAAACATGAAATATTGGCTCCACAACAATATGGATTTAGAAAGAATAGCTCCACCAGTTTAGCATGTCTCAAAATCACAAAGTCAATAACTGAAAATCTTAACAAAGGAAACCGATTAGTGTCAGTGTTCCTAGATATGTCTAAAGCCTTCGATAGGGTGTGTCATAAAAGGCTTATAGATAAATTATCCAGATATGGAATACGAGGTAATGCACTATCTTGGATCAAAACCTACCTCGATGAACGAAAACAATCAGTTAAAATAACGAAATTAAATCCAAAGAACCAATATAGGACAGTATACAGGTCATCATATCTCATAAATAAGTACGGAATACCTCAAGGGAGCATTCTTGGACCTTTGCTGTTTCTCCTATATACATATTAACGATCTGCCTAAAATAATTAAACACGACATAATACTTTTCGCAGATGACATCACGCTAATAATTAATGACAAAACAAATAATAAAAACATGAAATTATTTAAGAAAGAAATAAACGACTCATTAGAAGCGACAAATACATGGTTAAAAACAAATAATTTAAATATTAATATTAATAAAACAAAGATAATAGAATTTCAAACATACAATAGACAATCAATAAATTTAAACATTCAATTAAATAACAAGAAAATTGATTTTATTGAACAAACAACATTCCTAGGCATAAAAGTAGATAAGCACTGCAACTGGAAATCACATATTGAGAGTGTCTGTAACAAATTAGATTGCTTTGTATTTGTCCTTAATAGGCTAAGATTGCTAAGTAACAAAGAGTCTTCCCTGTTAGCATTCCATGGATACGTGCAATCAACAATTAGGTATGGGTTAATTCTATGGGGCCACTCTACCCATTCACAAAAGGTATTCATAATACAAAAAAGTGAGTCAGAGCAGTTTTCGGTTCACATTTTATGGACAGCTGTAAGCCGTTATTTAAACTTCATAATATCCTGCCTCTGCCATGTCTCTATATTTATGAAATATGTGTTTTTGTAAGAAATAATATGAATCTATTTGAGAGAAAAACTGGTCCCCCAAATAGATCTACCAGGCATGGAAATAAATTACTTGTACCTAGACAAAAAAAGAAGTCTTTAGTAGAAATTCGTATTGCATGGCAATTAAAATATATAATCATTTACCGAATAAATTAAAAACAAAAAACATAAATTTATATAAGCGATGTTTATTTAATCTTTTATTGACCAAATGCTACTATGGGGTGGATGAATATTTAAAAGATAATGAGTTAAGATTTGTTGTTAACTAATTAATTAATTATTAATAGGACACTATCTAGAATTAAAATAACATTAAATAATACTTTAAAACTGACAAGAACTATGTTTGCATTATTATAATGAATTATTGTACACCATAGTGATGGTAAGATGTAAGGACTATATATTCTTGTAAGACCTATAATTTGTTACTACATCTAACAATAAAGAATTTTGAATTTGAATTTGAATATAGTTTTTGCAAATTAAAATGTTAAAAAATTGATGGAAAAAGCAGAAAGCGTTTTCTACGACGGTACATTCAAGAGATGTGTACCACCATTTTTACAAGTAAACACTTTGCATGTAGATATAGGAAGTACTGAAGCCAGAAGCTCGCATTCAAGGCTTATTTCATTTCAAAAAATCTGTATGGAACAATGCAAAAAAATCTGGAATGGATAAATCCTTAATTGATAAAATACACGTTAAACATAAAATAAAATAGATCAGATATGGTTGTAATAAGTAATAATCTATTCCTTTGTGAACGAGATTTCGTCATTTTTCATGTCATAGCGAGTCAAGAGGATGTTTATAATTTTTTATTTTTTTCATTTATACATTTTTGATTAATTTTTGTCTCATTTCATGAGTAAAAAAATATTTAACACTAAATACTTCTCTATTTCAGTGTACTTTATCATAGCCTACTATATATTTTTAGAGTTATCGATCGATATAGAAAAGCTTCGTGCGAATCGTCAGAAAAAATTATATTATTAAAAAATAGTCAATTCACACGTTTCTTGCCAGTTAAAATTCGTGCGAATGATCCAATAACCCAATATTCTTATAATATTCCTGGAGAGAAAAATTCAGCAGTGATTCAATAACTGCAAGCGTCGCGTAATAAGACCGGAGCCGAGACGGGGCTCAAATCAATACGACGGCAGTTGAAAGGACTTGCACATAAATCAAGCTCCAATACACAAAAGAATTTGGACGCGATACTTTTCGTTGTAACAATATCCATCAATACAATATGGGGTAATTTTCTGGAGCAATTCATTAGATGGCAACATGAGCTGGCTGGTTCGAAGTCATCATCAATCCATGCATCGACAAAACCAACAGAAAGGAGCATTTTTCCATCAGAATGTGACAAAATAACTTTTCATAAACTCTACCATTGGTTCTACTACAAACTACACAAATAGCATCGTTTTTTCGTATCATGTTATTTCCTACTTCAATCACGAGTATCGTCAAGAGCACGCTACAGATTGAAGCCCCATTAAGAACTCCATTAAGGTAGTCCGTAAAACATTTACTACCAGTGTGGACGTAAAGACTAAACCTCATCACACATTTGATGACGAAGGATTGTGAAGTAAAACCCATGGCCCCCTCTTTTATGATCAAACATAAAAAAGATACAGAGAAACGTTATCAGGAGATCATCCAGGTAAACATCACGACTTGATTTGATTTTGAATATATCCTGGCACTGCTGCATATAAATGCATATTCTTTATTGAACAAATTATATTATTTGTCGATCTATAGTGTATTGTATTGTGGACGAAATGGAAACAACTTTTCAAAAGAAAACAAATATAGTCGATGGTAAAGCGTCTTCATAAACTCTTCGTTCATTGATGACTTATGTCCAGTATTGGACGAACAATGATAATGATATAATGATATAATACTCTATAATTATATCATTATTATATACTCTATAATGATAATGATAAACTATTCTATAATCGTTCACTAAAGACATTGCCAGTTGACTGTTTATACTTCCGCCTTCTGCGGCCATCATTTTATGTGTGTTCATACTTTATGGTAGTGTAAGTACCAACTTAAGTATATTGAATACATATGCTGACACAAAACTCAAAAGTCAGTGAACGCCAAGATGGCCGATCCCTTGCCACTCGCATCCAACACGGACCGGCCACCGCACGGAGATCGTCTTCCCACCTGGTTCCGACCAACACTTCGTCTACCTAAACGTGGCCTCCACTCTTGAACCTTATTGCCCCATCGGCCATCCGTTCTTCTGAGTGTGACCAGCCCACTGCCACTTCAACGAGCTGATTCTTTGCGTGATATCGGTTACCTTAGTTCTCTGACGGATGTCTTCCTTCCGAATCCTATGTCAAAGAAACACCCAGCATAGCACGCTCCATAGCACGTTGAGCTACGGCAAACTTGCGGACCAGTCCTATATTTAGAGGCCACGCTTCAGCCCCGTAGGTCATCACGGGGAGAACGCATTGGTCGAAGACTTTCGTCTTCAAACTCTGCGCTATAGACGACGTGAGAATATGGCTAAGCTTCCTGAATGCTGCCCATCCCAATTGAATCCTCCTATCGGCTTCTCTCTCGAAGTTATGTCGACCTAGCTGCAAAGTGTGCCCAAGATAGACATACTCTTGCACGACTTCGAGAGTTATGCCATCAACGTTAACCGGCCTAGGGAGAACGTGTTCGTTGAACATGACTTTCGTCTTGTCCAAGTTCATCCTAAGACCCACACGTCGGGAAGATTCATTTAGACTGTGCAGCATCTCCTGCAAGCCCTCCAACGTATGTATAACGTATAACTATGTGTATATTTTACATATTTATTGAAAATGAGAATCGAGATATTACTATGATCAGTATTTCTCACAAAATCATAACAAAAGAAAATGTATCCGTTAAAATACTGTCATCGTTGTTTCAACAAAGATTATCTTAATATGGATGAGACGAGAAAAATTACACAAATATCACTGAAACAAGTTGCGGGCTTGACGAAATTGGAAAACGTAATCTCGTCCCAAATTATACATAGCGTCTCGGCGCCGTTGCCAGAGTTAGCCTCACGAGGGGACGAGGAGCGAGACGGGCGAGGGGTCTCTGGGCGTCGTGCCGTAGCTTAATAAAACTTCGTTAGATCACAAATTAATGAGAATAAACTTCCAGTCATAAAATACATTTTTCTAAGAAATATATTAATACATAAATTGTACATATAAGCTCATTTTGCTGTGCTCATCATATCAATTTGTTACACAGTTATAAGCAGTGGTGGATTTATATTAGGGGCAGTCGGGGCTAGTGCCCAGGGCGGCAAATTTTCTAAGGCGGCAAAATTTGGAAAGTGAAATAAAATTTTCTATACAATATATAATTAACTAATTCTTTTAAATAAACATTTTATCTTTCAAGAAATATAATTCAAGTATTATGTATCACATTAAAATTTTGTATAATATAATATAGGAAATTTAAGTTATTGCTACAATGGGTGCAAATAGACTCAATAGCTTAACTATTCTATGCATAGAATCAGATGTGCTTCAACGTTTAGATTGTGAAGATTTAATCGACCAGTTTGCAATTCAAAAAGTTAGTCGTTCTTAGTGCAAAACTTATAATTCTAAGAAAAATACAAATATTTTTTTATATTACTATAGTATATAATAAATAATATATAATATATGAGTAAATAAAGAATAAATATAAATAAAACATAATGTATAATAAATGCTATATAATACATAATAAATTTCCTGCAATCAATTAGTTAGTCTAATTCTTAAAAAATAAGATATCAAAACTATTAAAATAAAATTTAAGTCATAGGGCGGCATTTTCTTCAGTGCCCCAGGGCGGCACAAATTTAAATCCGGCCCTGGTTATAAGCTTTAACCTTTCTATTACGCAAGCCTCTCAAGTAGAGCAGACACAACCAGAGCATATTCTATGACGTCACAGGCAGCGTCATCGGACGTCTACGATGACTTCACAATTTCAATGGCCTCCAAACTCATCAGGGGCACAGAACTTACAACTTTTAGCCTCCTACTTAAATGACAGAGCACAAAATAGAATGGGAGTGCCCCAAGGTTCCATTCTGGGTCCATTTTTCTTTCTTGTTTACATAAATGAACTACCTTTTCTCATGAAAAAGAAGCATGAATTGAAGATGATTCCTTAATATTTAAAACTAAGCGACTACAAATGCTTTCTAACGAAGTAAGAAGAAATATTTTTATATACCTATTTATAGTGTAAATGAAAATAAATAATAAATAATGGAATCGTATGTGTACATTTTCGTAAATATCACAAATAAATATGATATCGAATGTTAAATAAAACTTCTGTTCTGTAAATGTAGTCACAACCATTAATACTTCAAGACCCGAACAGAAACTGGCCAAAGGGGCACGCGAACTGGGCGTTTTACAAAGAAACGTAGAAAATATAAAAGGCCCGCACTGAATAATTGAGAGTACAACGAAAAGGCCCGCGTCGCGACATAAATAATCGTTAATTTAAAATATTAACATAAACTCACAAACGTTAAGCAAACAAAATTATTTTGTGCTGAATTTAGCCTTTTTACACGTGTTTTTACATTTACGACCTTACCGGACTTTCACTTTTTATGTTAATTGGATAGGCAAACTGGCAGACGTGCCACCTGATGGTGGTCAGCGTCGCCCATGAACATATTCCAGTTTACCTGGAACTAGCCCAGCAACTCATTTATTCATTGCCTATCCTGAGACATAACATGTTAAGTATGTACCAGTTACACTGCCTGTCCCGAATCGGCAGGCAACAGGATAACCTCAGAGACAGGCTGGAACCGGCAAAGGCCAGACTACCGAATCACATGCCCTAACATACCATTGCCTTGGAACCGGTGGTAATCTCAATTGACTTTCAAAAAGATACTCTGTTGGTACTATTTTTTATTTTATTTTTATTTCTTCTTATTTTTATATTTATTTTATTTTTCTTAATATTTTTTATTTTGTTGGGTGTTGTGTTCTTCTTCTTCCTATGTGTCTGGAAAATAGTCACCTGTCGGGACATTCTGCCAGCGCTCTAATAGTAAAAATAAAGTAAAAAATGTAAAAATTTAGAGCGGCTTTTTTATCTGATAAGTTTATTTTATGTTTTGTTAAAATGTTGTATTCGTTGTTTTAATATTATGTATGGCAAAATGTCAGAGAACTAAGGTAACCGATATCACGCAAAGAATCAGCTCGTTGAAGTGGCAGTGGGCTGGTCACACACTCAGAAGAACGGATGGCCGATGGGGCAATAAGGTTCTAGAGTGGAGGCCACGTTTAGGTAGACGAAGTGTTGGTCGGCCATTGACCAGGTGGGAAGACGATCTCCGTGCGGTGGCCGGTCCGTGTTGGATGCGAGTGGCAAGGGATCGGCCATCTTGGCGTTCATTGAGGGAGGCCTATGTTCAGCAGTGGACGGATAGAGGCTGATGATGATGATGATGATGATGATGATGATGATGATGGCAAAATGTGATCGTTGGTGCGACCGTGCTGTCACCCAGCGGCTTAAGCGGAAGATCGGCGCTGACAGCAATGCCAGCAAATGCCGAGCTTGAGACCGGGTTTGCAATGTCTTCATTGGTATCCAAGATTGTTTTATATTTTAAGTTTTTTATTAATTGTGAGCTTTGCAAATAAAAAGTATTATTATTATTATTTTGAATAAAGGTTTTTGATTTTTATTTTATTTTGAAACAAGAATTGATATCTATAAATCTATTATGTATGGACTAAACTAATAAATTACAAAGTTATAAAGTCATAAATTACGTTATGTGGGTTAAAATTAACATAACGACTTGGCTGAACGTAAATAAACGCTAACGTGCTAATGTACGTGCACCACAACTTAAAGTATTTGAGGGTACAACCACAAACGTATGAAGGTTCACCATAACACTACACAAACGAAACTGACAGCGGAATTTGAACCCCGCGTTCCTAGGCGAGCACACTGTGAGGAACCAGCTAAATTGGAACCAATCTTCTCAAATATTCTATAACCATGCAGCAAACATGGTCACGGATCCAGAGTCCTCCAGTGTTTCATAAGAATGAGAAATTCGCCCTAAGTAGAAAATTACACCACTTTACCACCGGGATATATATATTGGACGCAGGATAGATATATTGGAGGCTATCGATTCATAATTTGAATGATTTATACAACCGCATCAAGTAATTGAAGAATATAATCTACCATCAAAAGTTTTGCATTCAGATTATTAGAGATTAAAATAACTCTGACGATATTAAAACATTTTGCACACACAAAATAATGCACTTCGCAAAAAGTACACCTGAAAATACGATTCTCTCATCCGTCCACTCATAGCTCAGAAATACGATCGTAATACGAAATACGCCACAGAATTTGTCATCTGCTAACACGAAACGAAGCAGATTAAATTGTAAAAAAAAAAAATTTTTGTCAATTCTTAAACCTTATCGATTATAATTAGACTTGATTTAGTCTCCAAAAAAAACTCGATGAAAAATCAATATTACTAAATATTAATATATAATACATTTAAAAGAATACAACGACTCAATATAATATAAGAATCGTTAATTATACTACTAATAATACTACTCTCGACGATTAAAACGTTATCATTATAGCGGTTTTATTTACATTCTCATCGTTTCCGACTTATCGAAGGACCTGGTTGTGAAAATGTAGTTTTATGACGAATAAAACTCGCATGAATACAAAAAAATACAATAAATAACAAAAATAATGATACAAATAATCCGTAGAACCGTATCAAAATAATTTCCCGACAATTTCCTGTCAGCTCTACCTATATATGAACTGGCTGTTGGCAGCATCTTTTGGATCGTATCTGTATCCTGACGATTTATTTTATAGCATATATCACTCAGTGATAACGTACAGTCATACTGTTGAAATATATTTTCAGTTCGGGTAGTTTCTGAGACTACCTCCAAACCCACATTTACTGAAAAATTTTATACTAAGATTCATACCCTTATTTGCCTTAATATATCATCGACACAGCGCGGGTCGTTTACACCGAGCCGGCGCGAGTTCGGCTGTGAGGCGCCGCTTACGTAACGCGGTATTGATCGCACCCCCACTCGGCAGCGCGCCCGCTAGACCAATCAGCGGCCAGGATTTAATTTTTAATTTGATCGCGCAGAGCGCGCGCACTCGTCAGCTGATTACGTACGTATTAGGTCGGAACGTATGATTTTATTCAATCAATTCTCTTATTTGCGCCGCGATGTTATTACTAGAGCGCGCCAATTTTGCGTTGCTTGTTCTAACATTATGACGTCATAACTAGTCTTAATATATTAACAATAATCTCCCAAACGCTTGAGTAAATTTACTGAATCTCCTTGAGGGACACGGTAGTTTTCTCGACAGGCGGCGCCCTTGGTAGCTATTTTAACAGACCTAATTCCTAATCTACTTTACGTCTAGATTAAGCTCATCGTAACAATACAAAATTTTCCTTTGTACATAACTTCATTATGGAATTACCGCTGGCGGGCGCTGAACGAAGCTCTAGTGATTTAGTAATCCCCGAGTTAACGACCTAAAGTCGAGCCTTTGTTACACAGAGTCAGAATAGCGCTCACGAGAAGAGTCCTTATGATACATTTTTTGAGATATATTTTAAAAGAACCGGTCTAAAATTTTAAACATTTCCTCTTCTTTTTTCGCTTTGACTCTTTCAGTACGGGTACATTATGACACTTACAATCTTATGTCTCAGGATAGTCATCACATGAACGAGTTGCCTGGGTTAGTTCCAGGTTAATTTGTTTATGCTCATGGGCGACGCTGACCACTTATCAGGTGGCTCGTCTGACAGTTTGCCTAAACTAAAATTAATAATGACAGTCTGTACGTTATTTTGTGTGCCTTGAAACACCAACTGATCCTGCCAATCGTTTGATACATCGCCTGTACCCTGGTCGCGTGTACAAGTGACCATTTACAGGAACAGACGGTATTAAACCTTCATGAATTCAAAACTTTTTGTTTGTTGTTGCCAAACCGCTAAATGCCATTCATACGTAAATGCTTGCTCACCAGTTAAAAGTCATACATATACATATGATATAACTATCGTATATAAAAGCAAACAATAAAAATTGAAAAGTACCCTCAATACGAATAAAATTGGAGTGTCCAGGAGATTATTTCACCAATACAATATGTATTGGTGAAATAATCCGTCGCGGAGGCGGGAGGGGGCTCCACATCGGTCCGTTTCTCGTTTGTCCGATAACATTCCATTTAATCTCGTTCGCGATTGCATCGATTTTAACACGGTTTTTAATTACCGAAGAGCCATAAGCTTCAAGCGTAAACTTATAACAATTTTTCGAGCAAATTTTATTTAATTGCTGTTTGCCGATGGTTTCCGATTATTTTTTATACGTCCAGCCGGTGTAGGGTGAGGTGGTTTAACGGCGATGGTCTCCTTCTGCGAGGCAGTAATGTCCCAGAAGGAGGCTGACGAGCGGGTGAGAGAGGAGGCCGCCGACGAGGCCTCCCCCCGTGGGCGACGAACGGGGGTGCGTAGGAGGCGCTACTTAATGCGCCTTCAGTAACACCCCTGTGCTCGTGTCAGATACGGAATTGGAACCTGGGCCCAGTATGACACGACGTCGCGGGGACTGCCTAAGCAGCCGGGCAGTCCCCCCTTAAGAGGAGTAGTCTGGCCTTCGCTGGGGCCAGCCTGTCGCTGAGGTGATCCTGTTGAATGCCTATCCGGGACCCTCAAATTAAAGCGGCTGAAGGCGCTCGCAGTGGTTTTAGTTACGGGTAGGGCACTCCCAGGTGCGAGTCCCACATAGGGTCAGGATCTACCCGAGATCCTGGCTACATGCGTAAAAAGCATTTCCCTGCGATAAAAAAAAAGGGTGAGGTGGTTCACCACCTACTAGTGCCTATTTTTTTATAGAAAAGGGGCAGACGGACAGTCGGTTCACCAGATGGTAAGCGGTCAGCGAAATTCATAGACACCTATACCAAAGGATTAACAGGTGCGTTGCCGGCCTTCAAATATGATTATGCTCTTTTCTCGGTCCCTATATCGTATCGATTTGGAATACGGTGGGAGGCAGTTCGTTACACCTGCTGGTAGTGCGATGCAGGAGATGCCGTAACAATTCCACTGTTATGTATTTCGGGACATCCAGGTGATGTGGGTGAAATTTTGAATTTTGACGCGATGTCCGGTGGCAAAATTCTACTGAGGCTATTAGTCCGAACATTTCCTCAGAATACTCCCCGTGATAGACGAGATAAAAGATGCAGAGGCTCAAGCAGATTGGCGAGAACCCGGTCACAAGATGGTATTGTGCAACTGACATTTACAACTGTATACTAATTATGATTATCTTGACAACCTACGCCCTTCCCCTCTAAACCCCCTGCCAAAATTTTATCAAAATCTAAAAAGCGGTTCAAACGAAATGAAAAAGTGACAGAAATAGTGACTTTCACATTTATACTACTAAGCATAGAATATTAGATACTTAAGCCGAGTCTAAAAATAGAATTTTCGAAAAGGTTACATAAACCGTTCAAAATTGCTTTCCAGTTAAATCCTTTTCGCGTTCAAAGTCTTTTATATCCAGCTATATGGATGGATGTATTCTTCATACAAAGTATTGAAGTTTTGAACAAAACGTTACGACCGCCTGGTATAGGAGTGATATTAATTATAAGAGTATTAAAGGCTGTAATTCCTTCCGACGAATCCACGGGCAATAGTGATTTGGATATTACTCAGTCGATGAGAGTCAACATAATTAGTTTTTTTAGTTAAATTTTCAATTACTTGGTAATATATATAATAAATCTAATATAACTAATAAAGCGTGCACAAAATTTACATATTATATTTGGATATTCTTTTTGCATCCTTCTTCCTTTGATACCCAAATTATTGAGAAGTTTACTAACTTTTATGCTATTAAAATATTTAAAATTAATATCCCGTGCATTTACCCCATAACCATGTTTTTCTTTTTTATCTTATGAACAAAGCATCCATAGATTAAAATAAAAATGAAAAGCTTGGTAAATATTCCGTTTTTTTTCTTCTTCTTTGTCGTTACACTCTTGGCAGAGAGGTCGTGGTCGTTACTTCAGCAGCATCGGTGTTCGTAGCCCGCTTCACAATTCCACGCCATTCCTCTCTTGAAGCTGCTTTTTTTGAGCACACATGTAGAGGTTCTTCTGTGATGGTTTTTACGATATCGGTCCATCTTGTCGGTGCCCTGCCGCGTGCTCGAGTGCCGTCTACTCTACCCTCGATAATCAGGCGCTCGATGGAGGTTTCACTTCGGCGAGACACGTGTCCAAAGAAGGTGAGTATACGAGCCTGCACGAAGGAAGACAAACGGCCTGTAACGCCGAGTTCTCGAAGTAACGAGACATTTGTTCGGTGTTCAGTCCATGACACTCCAAGCATTCTTCTCCAGCACCACATTTCGAGAGCATCTATATTTCTTCGCTCAACTTCTCGTAGGGTCCACGTTTCTGAGGCATACAAGAATATAGGAAACACTAATGCTCTGACGAGCCGGATCTTTGTGGCTTTGGTTATGTTACGGTTTCTCCATATCTTTTTCAACCTCTCCATAGCAGATCTAGTAATCGCCATGCGACGCCTAATCTCATCGACGCATCCGCCATTGTTAGTAATTAGCGCTCCCAGATAGATATATGATTGGACCACATCACAGTTTGCGATTCGCGTGATCTCTGGCGAGTTGTTATTGGTACGGTCGATGATCATCATTTTTGTTTTGCTGCGGTTGATTTTTAAACCAAACTCCATGCTGACGGTTTCCATTTTATTCAGGAGACTTTCCATATGGGAAATATTGGTTGCAAATAAGGTGGTATCATCCGCATAGCGTAGGTTAGAAAGCGTTAAACCTCCGATCGCGACCCCGTCCTGCCAGTCCTCCAACGCAATCCTCATGATAAGCTCAGTATATGTGTTGAACAACAGTGGGGAGATGATACATCCTTGGCGAACTCCCGCACTGGGGTAAAACTGACTCGACAGAACTTCATCCGCTCTGACTGACGCTGTTCCATCTTCATAGAGACGCCTCAAAATGTGCACAAGGTGTTTGGGTGTACCCATTTTTAGTAAAGTGCTCCAAATTATAGGCCACTTGACGGAATCAAAAGCCTTGGAGAAATCCACGAAGCAGATGTAAGTCGGCTTGTTAAATTCTCGAGCTTTTTCTATTACCTGGCGCACTATAAGAATTTGTTCGCGAGTACCTTTGCCTTTGACGAATCCAGCTTGCTCAGGTGAAATTTCTTTGGCTAGAAACGCTTTCAGACGCTCGTTTAGCACATGTAAAAGAATTTTACTTGCGTGGGATATTAATGCAATAAGGCGATAGTTGCTGCAAATTCTGGTGGAGCCTTTTTTGTGAAGTGGGATAAATACTGTATGAGCCCACTCTTTCGGCCAAGTTCCTGTCTGCCATATTTTATTACATATGGTTTGGAATATTTGGACGCCATATTCTCCCGAGGCCTTGATCGTCTCTATAGGGATCGAGTCTCTTCCTGTAGCTTTTCCATTCTTTATATGTTTGATTGCGGCCCTGATCTCTTCTTTAAGAATATTTGGTTCCAACTCTTTATCCACAGGCTTTGTGGCACCAAAACAGCGTGATTGCGGGTCTTGAAATAGTGATTGACAATATATCTTCCAGGTCTCAGAGATGGCATCTATTTCAGTTATTGTCTCACCATGCGAGTTCTCTATAGCCCACGTTTTAGACGTGAGGCTTTTTGTAATGGATCGAATTTTACGATGGAGATCTCCGCTTTCATATTTATTTGCATGAGCTTCAACTTCTGCACAAACTTTTTGCAGGTGGGTGTTACGATCTCGCCGACAAGCCGCTTGGATCCGTAGTAAACTATCCGTAGTAAAAATCCGAACTAGTAAAAATTACCATGTTAAAAGACTTTGCTCTATAATATTTGCGGGGACAGTATATTTTGAAGCAGATAAAACAGCCAGGGACATTCATACAGATTTCATCCCTACGTGAAGCAGGACGTACAACAAACAACCAACCAGCAACATTGTCGGTGTTAGTTCTATCTGGGGCGACGGTCGGGACGAAATGATCCAGTGGAATTAAAATACAGGTACCGATAAATAAGATACAGATGCGACGTTCGCTCTATCTCACTCTCTCTCGATCTTTCTCACTCGCTTGCTCCCTACTCTCACTCCATGGCTATGTGCTTCATGTTACGTTAGCCCTTTCTCACTCTCTCTCAATCGGTCTCAATCTATAACTCCCTCTTCTTGGACAAACCTAGCATATTTTAATGACGTTTCATCCGTAAAAAATTTGCCCTCATGCGCGCAAAGAAGTTTCACTTCAAAAATACTGGACATCAGCAATTCCGTGATTTGTCTCATCCTGCTCCTGGATACACAATCTGGGCGTGTTTAACTTGTCACACTTCCTGATTAAGAGTAGAATCAATTTTAAATTAAGCATCTAAAATCTTTTAGTTGGATAATCAAACTACGAGTCACACGTAAACATATACACGACGTAAGATTGTAAGTCTGCCAGTCCTGCTTTCTCTCCGAAACACAGGCAATGCTTGACAGTATAAATAAGCTCTAGCACTGTGCAATGGGCACTAGCGCATTCTTCCCAACAACAATAGGTATGGGAAGCGAATAATTTTTTTTAAGCCGAATCTAATGTTTATCAATCCGATCCCTCCTTTGCCACTCGCATCCAACACGGACCGTCAGTAATAAATTGGGCGTAATAAAGACAGTTAAATTAACGAACTAGTGATCATTAATCATTAACAAAACGTCGAGTTAATGATGCGGCACAAAGTTAAAGTTATTAGAGTTAGTAAACAGCTAACTTAAAGTCGGCAACGTATTTCGATCATAACAATTATCACGTCTAATGCACACTGATGTCTCAGGTAAACAATTTTTTACGGGTTTTTATAATGATTTATTTAAAAAAATGTGGTTTTATTTTATTAAGTTAAATCCTTTTAACTAATCTGTCTGTCTGTTTATCTGTTTGTTTCCATTTATACAAAAGAGAAGACTCCTGAAGACTGTAATGGAGATTATATTCGAGGGGGAGGGGTGGGGGATTAATATTGCGACAATTTAATAATGATCTATACGTACTAATACAATAAAGCTGAGTGGTATGTTTGTTGTTTTGAAAATATTTTTGAAATACGTTACTCTAATATTGAGAGACATCAGAAAAAATAAAACTTAAATCTTTTAGATTTAAGTTTTATTTTTTATTTTAGAGTGGAATAGCCGCAATGACAATCTAGTAACTTATATTAGTTATATTAACATTATTTACCCCCAAATACTCAAACGAATCTCAAATTTAAGACGTACTTAAACTCGTGTTGTCCCTCTTTTTTTCTTTGAATCTGACACGTCGTAGCATGAGTTTAAGTACGTCTTAAATTTGAGATTCGTTTGAGTATTTGGGGGTTAAGAACGAATTGGCTACATTAACCAAAATAAGTACGTGAACGAGAAATAAGATGAACCCATCACTGCGATTGATAGAATACAAAACATCTATTAATGAGATCGAGAGAGATAATCATCGTGACGGTGGGAGGGTGACCTCCACCTCGGCGGGTGGAGAGGAAACTGGGTCAGCGGGATATCCCAGCGGGGTGGACAATACGCATCACACAACCGATACATTTATTGATATTCAATATTAATTGGAATACTAAGGGTGCCTTATACGAATAGACGCGAACAGACGTAGTGGTCATGTGTTCAAGTATTAGCACAGGTCGCCGGTTCGTATCCCAAGTTTATACAATTTGTTTTTATAACGGGACAATGCCGCTATATCGAATTACACGAAATAAAAGCGAATAATATAGGAAGTATCCCATTTTCAACAATTTTATTCATAAGAATATCTATATATACAACATAGAGCCATATACACTCGGCTTATCCCCACAGACGCCGCAAACACCTCAGCATGACTTCGCCAACGAACACAACTTTCTTCTCAAACTAGTGCTGTAAAGTCGGAACATACAGCACACACAGCTCTGGTAAAATAACGTTAGCATATTCATTTGCTATATAACAATACATAATTATCCAATTGTCGAAGGAAAATCGAACATAATCCAATATACGTATTGTAAAGAACACGCAAGTGTTGTAAAGACCACACTCGTATCATAGCAAACACGCACGTATTGTAGCAAACAGGCTCGTATTGTAACGAACACGCACGTATTGTAACGAACACGCACGTATTGTAGCGAACACGCATGTATTGTAAACGAACCCGCACGTATTCTAACGAACACGCATGTATTCTAACGAACACGCACGTATTGTAACGAACACGCACGTATTGTAGCGAACACGCATGTATTGTAAACGAACCCGCATGTATTCTAACGAACACGCACGTATTGTAACGAACACGCACGTATTGTAGGGAACACGCTCGTATTGTAGCAAATATAAACGTATTCTAACGAACATGCACGTATCCTAAAAGACATTCAGGATTGTGAACCTCTTGCGTTTGTTTCTATCATCCCATGAACTTAGCTACATAATGAAAAGTGGTACTCACGTTCTCCTCCACCGTCTTCTTGATCTTGGCGCTGGCTTCGCTGACCTTCGCGCCGGCCTTGTTTACGGCCGAGTACAGGAAGTTGCCCAGGGACTTGGCTCCGGCAACCGCCTTCGTGGTTACTGCGGGGAGAGACAGTATTCTCTAATCAGTTTTGGAGCGAAGGTTAGTATACTTTAAATTAAGTCGAAGTGAAGGAGATGGTATGTGTGAACGAAAGGCGCGCAATCAGTGTTGGAACGTTAGTAAGTTGTTTAAATGCTTTGTGGGTGTATGTGTGAAAGAAAGAGTGTGTATCTTCTCTTTATCTTTCTTTTCTCTCCTCGAGAGAAAAGAAGAGAGACAATACAGCAGATAGATGTTTGATTGGATTGATACAGAGAGTAGAATTTAAGAGGAGAGAATTAAGAGAAAAGAAAATGAATGAAAAGATAAATAAATGTTAACATGTGTTAAAGAGATGAGGGATCGGCCGTCTTGGCGTTCAGCAGTGGGCGGATAAAGGCTGATACTGGTGAGATGATGATGTGTTAAAATTAAGTGTTGTGGCTTCTTCTATAAACTACCACCTCAAGACACTGCTATACACTTACACATCGGGAGGGCAAAGCGAACTCTCGGTAAACTCACTTATTTCCAAAGTGTATGTTGACCCTTAACCTTGAGATGGTGCCTAATAAACCTCACATCACCAAATTTTGATAATTATGAAATTCCACAATAAAACGAAATCCATAATAGTTCTAAATTTGTAAACCTTACGCTTGGAACAGTCGTTTTTCCAGTGCAAATATTAAAACACAAATATTTCATTTATAAATAGAACCTTTAAAATTTAAAACACATTATAAAGCTACAAAAATAAAAGCATAAAACTAAAAAAAAAAACTAAAAAAATTAAAACTAAAAAAATTAAAACTAAAAATACCAACACTCTTGCATATCGGGCACATCGATGAGGTCTGAGAACTTTTTGTGCTGATCTGAAAATGTGCATAAAAAATAAAAATAAACTAGCAAACTACCAAACAATAACCAAAGGTATCCGTTAATGGATGTGTCAGGGGTAAGGCCATAGGATCCCATGTCTCCGAGATTACCCGGATTCCGTTGATCGTGTCCAGGAATTTAAACGCTCCTGGAAATCCGTGCACATTCTAGAACTTTACGTACCAATGGACGGACAAGGATTCTATTTCGTATTGTTTTATTTCACTACTAGCTATTGCCCGCAGCTTCGCCCGCGTTAACTTACTCAACTTAGCTATTGTTAGTCACAGCGTGATGTTATATAGCCTATAGCCTTCCTCGATAAATAGGCTATCTAACACTGAAAGAATTTTTCTAATCGGACCAGTAGTTCCTGAGATTAGCGCGTTCAAACAAACAAACTCTTTAGCTTTATAATATTAGTATGGATTAGTACTAGACTATTTTGAGATTTAATGGAGGAGTAGCTGCAGCCCGCAACTTAGTCTGCGCAGGCTTAGATTTTAAACAACTCACACAATATCTCTATAAATTATATGTTAATATTTGACGGCCTCTGTGGCTCAGTGGTAAGCGCGTTGGCGCTCAAGCCGGAGGTTGCGGGTTCGAATCCCTCCAGGGAACAAAAATATTTTCTGTGTTCCTGGGTCATGGATGTGTACTAAATATGTGTATTATATAATAAAAATCTTAAATATATGTATAGTATAAAAAGTATTAAATATATTTCCGTTGTCTGGTACCCGTAACACACGTTCTTCGAGAACTTACCACGGGACCATATTGACGTGGAGTGAAAGCGTCCATAGATTAAAGAAAATGAGCTATATTATTTCACCAAAATCCATTAAGTAGTTTTTGTGTGAAAGAGTAACAAACATCCATACAAACTTTTGCGTTTATAATACTGGTAGGAAGTTGGATTCTAGCTGTCATATCTGTATAACATCAAGGAGGTATAAGAATCGGACTTATGGAGTTATTAAGCCCCGTCTCTTCGTAGAGTTAGATAACTTTTTTAATCAACATACAAAATAAATATATTTTTAATTTGTTCTAAACTCGGCAATTATGAGCAAATTCTTGAAATAAGTATACTATTTTAAACAATCTCCAATTCTAGACCAAGTTGTAGGGAACAAGCCGTTCACCCCTACAACAGGTGTAAGTACTTGAGGCATTTTGTAATCTACATACATCTAAATATCCCATTAATTTCGGAAACATAAGAACTGAAGGAAAGGAAACTAATTAAATATAATGATGAACAAAAATGTACATGAATATATTTTTTTTACAAAAAATTAAAACCGACTTCAAAAATACAATACTATAAAGTAATAAAATAACTGTTTCTTTAATTTTTGTGCTTACAGCATATAATCAACTTAATCTTCTACTAATGTACAAACTTTGCGTTTACCACGTCATTATTGTTTCTTTTGGAGTCGGTGTCAGCCAAGGTAGGTAGTCAATATCAGTGTGTGCGTATTTTTCATAGAAATAATTCTATGAAAAATACGCACACACTGATATAAGTCCGGCCAAGTCAAATTGAGCCGTCGAGCATATAACCGGAATAGAACGGTAATGTTATGCGTTTTGTATGAAAACAAATTCCGCCAAAGTGCTGCGATGCTGCGCCGGTTTTGCGCTCCGATTGGCCGGCTGATGGATGATTGGCCGATGGGACGTACACACAGATCACTGGTTGGTTGAATTGCTATTACGTCAGTGACAAATCACTGACCTGTTTTGACCTGACGGAATTTTATGGCTCACATGTCTACTCCATTCTCCTGGTTGGATGGTTATATGCTCGACGAATTGAGCATGTTACTACTGTACTAGGGTATACGCTGGATCCACTCACCATTGCCGACCCCGGCGGGCGGCTCCTCCGTGGGTGTCCCTCCGCCGGACGCCGGTCTGCTGTCCGCCCCGCCCGTGGCGCTGTACAACCGTCCACATTAGTATCCCACCAGACATGCTGACGGCCCAAGAGACCAGAGGATGTGTTAGATTAGATAGCCTTCCTATAGTCAGAAATCTAGTGTAAAGCTGGAAGGTGTCGGTCGGTCCTCAAAATGACAAAATCCCTTAGTGCCTTATACCATCACTTTCTCGTCCGTCTGGTGTGTATGTCTGTCTGTCAAATCAAAATCTATAGGGTTATTACCCATTGACATACAATCATAAATAACAAGAAGAAGAATCACATGTAAAGGAATAAATTCTAAAATCGTTATTTTTTTCTATCTTGCGATAAAAACATTTTTACAGACTACATATTGTCAATGAAAAATGTCTTCTTTATTAACTAGAGTGTTTCATTCCCTCTTTGACCCGAAGGATACTGTTTTTTTTTTTTTTTTTTCGGATGGATCTATGCCAACGGCCCGAAGGCCCTAATGCTACATCGGATTAGTGTGAGCCCATTTGGCTCACTTTTGGTTTATCAAAGTGGGGGGTTGCCCCCCGCCAACCGTGCAGTCTGCGACCACACGGCCTCCTGGCGTCGGGTTGGATTGGATAGACTTCAACTACAATAACGACAAGGGTTACATTCGATCATTATTGTGATCAATCGGTCTGTAACCCCCACCCCACCACTACTGACAAAATAATTTACTTGTTTTAGTACTGAGCAAAAAAAATACGGGTCGTCGGGATCATGTGTTCAATTATAAGGTAAGTAGTAAGAGGTAGTGCTTTGCAGACGAATAGGGCCGGCACGACCGGGATGGTACCTCTTCCTCACATAACACCGGAGTCAAGACACAGCTATGCTGTCGCGTTTCTTGCGGTTTGTGAGTTTCCGGTGACCAATTGGAGGGGGGGATAGGGAAAAAAGAGAGCAACGCATCTGCATAATCTCTGTGCGGATGTGTATGGGCGTCGGTAGTCTAAAACTTCGACTGCTCGTTTGCCCTCCTATGCTATAAAAAAGTTATAATACATACTATAATAACTTGGCACGATAATATGACATTATTCCATCTCTGTTCTGATCCTAAGAAATATATCATTTCTTCACAATCGAAAAGCACCACAAAGTTTATCTGGTCTTCCAAGAAACAGTCTATATGTTACATCAATTTGTACAAGTGTTATCTTCTTTTTTTGTTGCATGCTGTTTAAAATTCGATTTTCTTGTTGGATTCTTCCGAAAGCAGGGCATCTAAGTCTTCTTTTGAAATTGGACTGTTTCTTTATTATACAAGTATGCACAAAAAATAGTAATTCACTCTCTTCGTTCGGTCAAATCGATCTCTTTGTAATATTGACATAATCGAAACTAACATTGCGAGTTTTTGCAACTATCGTAATTCAGTTATTTTGTGCCTTTACTAACTGTTGATCGGCTGCTCAAATCTACATTTCAACTAGTTTTATACCACAAAATAATGACTTAATTGCTGCCTATAAGTAGGTACTGGTCGTGTAGTAAAGTGTTTAAATAAGGAGTATTTATGACAGTAAATCAGGATACAGAGTGTCATATGACATATTGTCTACAATACTACCTATGCCCCCTTTAACCCGTTGGGGGCCCTGGGCAGTAGGATAATGGGGCCCTGACGAAAACAACAATTTTAAGATCTGTGAGCCTGATTTTTGGACTAGAGAAGAATAAACCTAGTAATAAGTTGTGGGATGGATCATGGGGCCCTAGGCAGGTGCCCAGAGTGCACAGTGGGAATGACGGCCCTGAATACTACAGTGTATGATGTTCATAGTAGAGAAATTATTCTCTGTGACTAACTTGATACCATATAATCTAAAATCTGTCATCATTGTAGCTGCATAGTAGAAAATCTATAACTATGTGGAAGTATTGGCCGTCAGCATAACTTCACTAAACACCAAACATCAAATATTTGTGAGCTAGATACATATTGTTGAATGGGTAAAACTTATAACATTCTATTTATTTCACTAACATTTTATTTCAATGAAGATTTTAATAATTATTTAAAAATTAAAAATTAAAATATTTTATTAACAAGTATTGTCAAAACCATGTCTCAATCTTTTATGTTTAATTTAATAACAGTAAGAATAGTTCTTCCACAAATGTAGAAGGCAAACAGAAAAGCGTTTAGCAACATTATATAAGACCAAGAATTATTACGGTACATTTTCATCTGATTAAATAAAAACATCCATAAATTATATTATCCAACATAGAGTAAGCACATTCATATTTTACAATTCAAGCATAGAATAATACTTTTTAAATATCTTTAATAGAGGATAGAAACAGTACATTAAAAGAAACATGCTTTCAGGATTGTTAAAAAAGGACTTATGTCATAGCATTAAATTTTTCAAACATTATCTCAATACAATGGTTACATAACCTTCATGTTCTAAGTTTTACCCAAAGGACGTCATAGACACTACAAAAAACAGAAAAGTGATAAAAATGGGGTTTGATCAGAGTTAATGAGTTTTTAAAGTATAGTAAATATTTAAAACCCAGGTACTAGAATTGTATGATAATATATTAAAGCATAGATGTGACATAAATGAGAATTTGATTTATAACGATGGCTTGAGTTGAGCTTAAAATACTAGAAATTGCTATATGAAATTTTTTGAATTATATAATTTGTAACAAAATATTGAATTTAAGTAATCATGGATGAATCATTCTGGCAGTCTAGATGTTTCCAGAACTTTGAAATGTTGTAGATTATTCCGGAAGTTTAGATGTTTCTGGAACTTTGATATGAAAATGTTAAGTCGATATAATAAGCCTCAAAAATGTGCCAATTGTTAATAGAATACATATTGTGCTTTAAGCTATAACTAAAACTGAAAAGCTTAAACTATTAAAAAGGCAGGATTTGCTGTGTGAGTGCTGCAAATCCAAAGTTATGTAATAAAATGTCACCCTGTTAACATACTGGTATGCCATTTCTTTTTTTTTGTGAGCGAAATCATTCATGCAGTCAGCCAATATAATCTTCACATAACAAATGACTTCTTTTTGCTATAAAGAAAGAATGTAAATTTTATTTCATGATTATTGAGTGCCCATTTAAATTTGAAATGACATACCACAAACAAAAGCAAACTCATTACTTCTGTCAACCCCTCATACCTATTGTACCTCGAGTTATCATCATCATCCTTCAGCTCAGGCTTGACTTCCACCTCCACAGGCTCTGCCGGTACTTGCTCAGCTTCTGCCGCTGCCGCTTCATTTTTCCTAAGACCAGGAATAGGGATGCCTGAGCCCAACCAGCCTGTCATCTGTGACTTGACATTGGTGATCAAGTCTAACTTGCTGCCACCTTTTGTAGGGCTGTCAAAGAGAATAATAATAAGAAATTGATATTTGAAATGTAGAAATGCAGACAAAAGTAATTTGAAGGTAAACAATGGAGATATTCTAAATTTTCAGTTCTAAACCTTGGGCACTTGACCGAAATATTTACTCTGTGCATAACTTTACCAGATCAATAAGTACCTACACATTATGCAATGACTAAGAAATTCACTAAAGAATCAGCAGCATTTAATATGCTAGATTCGTAAAACAGATCAATAAAGGGGAATTTAAGATGTATGTACCAAGACAATTTGATTCGAAAACGCGGAAATCAAATTCCGTCGTACAAAGAAAATTTCTAATAAATCAATAATTTAAGCAAAGTGGATTCCATAAAATGTAAACAAAGTATAGACCTTTGTTTCTCTCCTTCCGCCGTGGGCTCTCCCGTCGCTTCCTTGGTGGGGGTGGGCACTTCTTCATCTTGGGGCTCGCCTTTGGCAGCACCCATCCATGAGCTGACCTGATTCGTAAGTCCTGAAAACATTTTCACAGCCACTAGCTAGCGATACCAAAAGAACACGAGCACTAGGTCTAACTACGCTGAGACAGTTTCGCACATGACACACGCGACGAGTGTTGGGCGCCCGTAGAAAGCGTGATCAGCTGAAAAACTAAATGGAACACCGCAATCGACCAGGAGGAACGGGGATGTTTTCATTGCGCATGAAAACTTGCGCAGCTTGCGCTACTATTTTGTAATTTTGCAACTTTAGAAATGTACGTCACGATCCGAGTTGCCAGCAGGCAGCTGATAGCTCCTAAAAAATTAAAATTAAAATTAATTTTTAAATTTCAATGTAATTTTGGTAATTTGCTCCTGAGTCCTTTTTTTTCCTTTAACGCCGGGAAATGCTCTGAAGCATCCCTCCCACGTGGGGAGTGGGTCTTTTCCAGGCTGGTATGTGGGACTCGCTGCGCCCGAAAGATGGTAAGTGGACGCAGTTCTACCAGCAGGCGGATTTACCAGCAGGCTGAGTAGGCTGGAGCCTAGGGCGGCAGATTTTTGGGGGCGGCAAATATGCTGATGTACAGTATTTGGGGGAGCAGCAAATTTTGAGATCAGCAAAATCTTTACAGCTTGAAAATGTATCAACTAAACGCTAAACCGCTGCCAAATTCTAGAGAATTAAAGTAAGCAAAACTTTATGTATGAAAATTCAGAGGCGGCAAAAAAATGGTCAGCAAATATTTACCTATCAAAATTAAGAGGAGGCATAAATTGAATAGCCTACAGGCGGTAAATCTGTAAGTCCGGCACTGGTTCTACCCCAAGTTCTACCCACTAAAACCCAGCGAGTGCCACCAGTGCCGCCTTTGGTGAGGTGCCCCGGATCTGTTAACAGGGCACTTTGACGGCTAGTCAGTCCCGCAAGGGACCGACGCCACCTCCACAGAGGGGTTGTCCCGCATCACAGAACAACCCCTCCCAACGTCGGGTCAGTACAATGGGGTGACCTTTCTCCCTGCTCTTTTGTCCCCTCTTTTTGTAAGAGGGGTATAAATAGCCCCCTCGGCTCAATTAGCTTCGCCCAAGGTGCTGGGCTCACCCTAGGCCTACTAAGCCCCACCGCCACGTCAAGGCCTGAACCATGGTGGGGTTGCTCCTGAGTCCTGACCAAAAAATATGCGGCTACTAAAGCATTATGCCTATCTATGAGCATTAATTTTATTAGGTACCTATCACTGTATTTTAACCAATAAAAACTATGGATACAAACAATGAAACATGAAACAGTCAGAAATAGTTAACAAATAATTTACCGGCGTTGACATGCATTGAAATTATTAGCATAAAATAAAAAGTACAGCTGATTGTTATGTACTTTTTGGTACTACATTAAAATACTTGATTAAAACATACTTTTTTAAAAGTTTAATTAAAAAACATAGGTTGAACAAGGTCTGTTTCTAATACTGCAATATGATTTAAAAAATAAATAAAAATGAAAACTTGACAAGTGTGACGTTTCTAATTATTTACTATCCGTATCTTTTTATTTAAGAAAACCATAGCAATTCTAAAGCTCTAAATGTAATTCCCAAGCCTATGTGACCTAAAATTGTTGTGCAATAACAATAAAGTTTTATAAGTTGAAGCTGAACACTTCCAAGATGACTGAGGCGCGTCGTTTACAATTACATTTGGGAAAATGTATAGAGGACCTAGACAAGCTACACAATGTACCTGATTTAACATCAAAGAGAGCTACCATGTAAACATCTAAACATTGACTAAATACTGCCTAAAATACACAAACGAAGTCTATAAACAATTATATTTGTAGGTTATGCAAAACAGCTCAAAAACTCCTCGAATCTGCTGAAGAGGCGCGAGATAAAGGTGACGAGGAGTATTCGTACGTGCAATACATGAAATACTTACGAGTTATCGCTTACATCAGCAAGGATAAAGAATATGAAAAGGATAAGCCATATTTCACTAGTATGATTGGAGCAAAGAATCCAAACAAGGCCATTGATGCTGCTGAGAAGTTGAAGAACAGTTTAATAGACAGGTGAGTCATAAAACAAATCCACCACAGTCCTAGAGTTATAAGTGTAGTAGTAGTAATAGGAAATATTTACCTCCATGGCAGTAAATCAGCTATTGTACATCAATAATAAACTTATATTAGATCTAATCAATACATTAGATAGAAGTCAGATGCTAGTTATAGTTATAAATTAGTTTTCCTGACTGGTTACAGCTGTTATCATATTGAAAAGCTTTGTTACAACAGCCTTAGTAACTTAAAGCTATACACAAAAAGACAGGTGTTACAAGTTACTGATACATGTGTCTTGTATGTGTCTGTTTGGCTCCATAGCTCTTAAACGAGTGAACCCATTTGTATGTACTTTATTCTTATTTAAAAGTAGGTTTTTATGGAATTCTAAGAAATGTTTATCAAAACTAGTTCAGCCTTTTCAAGGCCATTTGCTCTTTTGTGTTGCCTTTTTTTTGTATAAACTTTTTCTTTAGTACCTACATATTATTAATAATTAAATTATGTGAATACCTAATAGCTATTTTGGAATAACTAAATCAAAGCAGTGTATTTATAATTTATATTTACTTTTCCTCTCAACATCCGACAGTCATAGGCCTCAGTACAAAGGTATTTGGGAGAGAAATGATATTATACTATGTGTTTGATGACTACACACACAGAGGTGTGCCACTGCAATGTGGAATTGATGCCATGTATGTAACATGGCATCAATTCCACATTATAGTGGCCAGTAACTTGAACTGAAGATCTTGTTGATGCAAAACTGTTGGCTAACTATGATAGCCTAATGTCTGTTTTTATTTATTTTTAATCTTATAATATCAAGCCATAGAGACCAGTATGCCTGATCAACCTAGGATAGGAGCAATCAAATCCTAATCAGAAAATAGGAATCAAAATGCAAAATTTATAATTTTCTATATAATAACCAAATTTTCATTTTTAGAAAATAATTTATAGAAAATATAGATGATTGAAACTAAAAGTATTTAAAGTCAATAATATAAGTATAATTTAAACAATATTTAAAAATGTTGAAAGATCTTTTTGAAGCCAAAGAAGATGTTCCAGCCTTAACCTGTAAGAAATATTTTAGGTATGAAAAAGAGCAGAAAGCAAAACGACTTATAGACATAAAACAAAATGAGCTGGTGAAACAGAAGATAGAAGAAGATAGAAAGAAAGCGATGGAAACTGCCCCTGTACATGAGGCGCCATCGTTGGGGTTGCCAGGTATATATTTTTAACAAATACGTCCAATTAATCTCTCGTCGATTTGTTTTATAGGTACCTTATAGAAATAAGTTTGTTGAAAAATCATATCTATTACAAGGATTTATTTATAATCAGCTCATTACCATTATATCTGGTGGGTTTTGAACCTGTGAACCCAATTTTTATCAACTTTGGTAAGTACTTGTAGGTAGAGTTAAAGCACATTACATGTATTCCTTAGTGATAACATTAATCATTATCATTGTCAATTATATTTGCACACTTCTGTTGCTGTTCTTAAATGCTTTTGGTTGAGCCGAAAGTGCCATGCTATTGACATGAATGTTGGTATGTGATGTTGAATAAAAGACATTGTGAATCATTGATAAAGATAGTTTGAGTGAAACCATGATTTTTAATTAATTTCATCATTGTCATCGTCAAAAGCAAGAAGTGGTGACTTCTCATTGGTCAACCTGCCGTGAGATAATCAAAAGCTCTATCAGAATATATAGATGAGATTAGCCGATCAGGCACAATAATAGATGAAATTAGCCAGCCAGGCTCATCTTGTAAATGATAGTAAATTTACCAGGCACAGCTTGTAAATATACCAGGCACAGCTTGTAAATATACCAGGCACAGCTTGTAAATATACCAGGCACAGCTTGTAAATATATCAGGCACAGCTTGTAAACAAGTTAGAATCTCACCAGTTCTGTCAATTTGGCACTTATGTATACCTGTGATAGTAGAAGTAGAAGTTAACCCTCTGAAATAAACCATGTGAAATTCTTGTTAGATGACCAACTTGTCTATTCTGTCACGTGTGGTATATACGTACTACCAAAAGTTTCATTCAAGATGATAGACAAAAAAACTTAATATTTTAAATTATATATTTTCACGATTTTCACAATTTTTTCTCTCAAAAACCAAGTAAAAACAATAAACGAATGAATGTTGTATTATAATTTTAGGACCAGACGAAGTAATGATTAGCAGTGAACAACTGTACACAATACTCAAGAGTGGCAAACTGAAGGTGATGATACTGGATGCGCGGCCGGGCAAGGACTACCAGGAGTCGCACATCAACCACCCCACCTGCATCAGTGTGCCCGAGGAGAGCATATCTCCTGGGTGAGTTGGGTTCACTTTACAATAAAGTTAAACCGTAAAAACGAGGAATTGTAGTCCGAGTCTTCTTTCACATACAAAATCATCATTATAATTATTGTGACAACACAGTAGTTGGCAGAAACAAAAATAATGGAAGATATTATTTATTATGGTAACTAAATATACAGAATAAAAAACATATAGATCAAAATATGTAAGATTAATTGATATTTTTGAGAAATAAATTTACGAAAATGACCCAATGAGCATGCGATAATGAACGAGAATCAGAGTTTGTGTCGTCATAGTTTCCAGTTCAAACAATAGTATTGTAGCGTTGTCCCTGTGAAATAGTCCCTTCTGACTGACATTGACTGCAGTGTGAAAAGGTTTCATAAAACCAAACAGCAGTAACATACCCAATATCAATGTTGTTTTTAACTTCTAACACCCACTTCTGTTCTTTATTATTATTTATTTATTATTATTATCACATTGCGGTACTATATTGATTTGTAATATTTACAATCCATTATATAAAAAAGAAAAAATAGATAAAAAGAAATTACTTGATAAAATTTCACGAATCTACTCAACCAAACAATGTTGTGTAAGCTTTGACTTCATCCGCGTTGACGCATGACCCGCATGACCCACCTCCCAGAGGGAGGGATGAGGGCCGGCCCTCATGATGATTGGTTCAATTCAACCGTAAAAGATTCGTCGACCGTATCGGATTTAACTAGTCCAAATCCTGCTCACCCGAGCAGCGCGCGTGATGAACTGCGGGGCGCGGAGGGGGGCGTCCCCCTTTCGAATATTTCTTAAGTGAGCCATCTGCTCATTTACTGTAGCGGTGGGAGGGAAGCGCTGTGCCGCGCTCCCGGCTGCATGGGTACCACCATCTTGCTTGTTTCTCCCGTGAAACAGCTTTGCTGTGTTTCGGAGAGAAGGGCAAGACAGGCAGTGAAATTACTGGCACCGAGACTTAACATCTTATGTCTCAGGATAGGCAACACATAAATGAGTTGCCTGGGCTCGTTCCAGGTAAATTAGTTTATGTTCATGGGCGACGTCGACCACTTACCATCAGGTGGCACGTTTACCAGTTTGCCTATCCAACTAACATAAAAAAAAACCGATTGAGCTTAAAGGTCATCAGGCCGAAAAGTCTAGCCCATCCGAAAAAAAAAAAATACTTCACGCGCGACGCCATGACTGATGGTCCGCGTTTTACTAAGATCAAGTATCAATAGATTTGACAAGCTAATAATAATACCGTATTGGAACGAGATAACAACATACGAAAAATCCAAGAGTGACAGAGACATAGACACTTTCTTTTGTCTTTGTCAGAATATCACTCTTTGTTTGTTGGGCACAACAAGGATGTGCCCAACAAAAAAATATCGACTAAATTTGAATGCCATACAAACATTCTCACTCGCGAACAGTTTGTCAAATATGCCGCCATTTTGTACTACTTTTTAATTTGGTCGGCTTATGTAGGTATGGTGATACCAGTTTTGTTATAAGCAGATTACCCAAGAATGTGGTATTATATAATAAGGGTAACTGGAATCTTCGAAATAAACACAATAAAAACAAATATGCTTATTGCTATCCTAAAAGGCTATGTACTATAGATCATACATATTAAGACGTATATAGCCTTTTTTTTATTATTTATGTTTTTAGCGGTTTGTTATTAGTCATTACATAATATTTTCGATAATCCGGAAAAATGCAGCTGTCTAAAATTACAATAAATGTTTGGTTAGGGCTAATTAGCTTATAGTTATCTATCAACCTTTACCAGTTTTTTATTATTTTTAATTCACTTGTTTCATGAAAATAAGTAGACTTGTTATAATGAATGTGGTATCCCTGTAAAATATGCCTGTCCCTTTCGGGTATACGCGAATGTCAATTCCATATTATACTTGTTCCTAGGCGTTTTATAGCGGAAATGTCAAAAAGTTTTAAAAATGTATAGTATGAATAAAATAGAATGCTGGTTTTTTCCAATGAAATACTCATATTTCGGTTAAATTGAGACTCAGGAATATTTTAAAATACTGTTCTAAAAATTGTCAACATCCCTATTACCATTATCATCCACCGCTGGACATAGGCCACTTCGATGAACGCCGAGACAGTCAATCCCAGGACGCACTTGCATCTGAAAAGAATTCTTATAACTTTTCCTGAACTATATGTAGATTTTAGTGAAATGCAATTGAATCCAATGATAATTTTAAACACGATAGGCTAAAAATGATTGTTTTTCTGCTAACAAATGGCTCTATTTTATAAAAAATAAATTTCAGACCTCTCGTGACCATGGTAGCTGTATGTCAAAATCTTAGTAAACCGCAATTATAAAAATAAATTTAATTCAAACAAATATTAACTCTATCAAGGTTTTGTAATAATGTTTGTGTCGGTTTTAGTCAATCAGCCAATGTCCTGGAGCAGTGCCTGCCCGCGGCGTCGCGGCCCGTGTGGGCGGAGCGCGCCGCCTCCGACCTGATCGTGATGCTGGACTGGCGCAGCGCTGCCGTCATCCCCGGGAAGACGTTACATCTGTTGCGGACTATCCTCCTCAAGGTACGCTCACTTGCTGCACTGGAGAAAAACAAATAGTATGAACGTAATGTTGCTTCCCTAAGGTCTAGTGTTTATCAAGACAAATTATGTCTCTAAGGACTATAATATATGACCAACTAAGCTGTTAGGGGCGGTAGTAGTCTAAATGCCTATAGACTTACTTCGTATGAGATTACGTAGTATCTGTTGACCAATGCTTAGAGACCTATGTCACAATATTCAGCAGTGGACGGATGGAGGCTGATGATGATGATGATGATGAATGCTTAGATGAACCATTCAGTTGGATATAAAGTTATGAACCTTATGTTTATTATTAAGTGAAGTTAATCACGTTTGAAGATTTCAAACGTGATTAAAAACCGGCCCAGTGCAAGTCGGAGGATGGGTTCCATACCATTATCTATACAAAAATGGCAAAAAATCACGATTGTTGTATGGAAGCACTCCTTAAATTTTATTATAATATTATGTGCATATTTCAAACTACTACCTGTTACCATTATTAATATCGAGCTAAAAACGGCAAAAAACAATTGTTGTATGGGGGCTCTCTTATATATTTATTTTATTCTGTTTGTTAGTATTTATTGTTATAGCGGCAACATACATACATCATCTGTGAAAATTTCAACTGTCTAACTATCATGGTTCATGAGATACTGGTGACAAACGGATGGAGGGCGGAGTATTAGTAATAGGGTCCCGTTTTGGGTATGCAACCCTAAAATCATGAGCATCGTGCTCATTGCTAAAAGAGTGTAAAGAGTCCTACATGCCTATTGAGATTAAAAGATAAAGGTATTCGAAGTTCACCAGCCTGTACCTAGGTAACACTGAAAATGTTTATAAAATGAAAAACGGCTTAATGTAGAAAGTTGCCAATACTTTTATTGTTTTTCGAAGTAATCTCCGTTTCTTTCTACACATCGTCGCATTCGATGGAACCACTGAGAAAAGCAGTGGGCCCATTCTTCCTTAGGAGTCTTTTCTATGGCATTTTCGTACGCTTTCACCGCATCTTCAGGGCTCGTAAAGCGAATACCTCGAATTTTATCTTTAGTTCTTGGGAATAAATGAAAGTCGCAGGGCGCCAGGTCGGGACTGTAAGGCGGATGACTCATTAACTCGACACCTGCCATAGTCAAATATTCAACAGTCTGTTTTGATGAGTGCGCTGAAGCATTGTCGTGGTGAAGGAGGATCCTGCTTCGTGGGCGCTGCTGTCGATTTTTTTCCAAGACAACAGACAAACAGCGATTGACATACCAGTCTGCAGTAACTGTCCTTCCATCTTCTAGCACAACTGTCGCGAACTGACCTTTCCGACCAAAGAATGAGGCAATCATCTTTTTTCCTTGACTTCTTCCTTTCTTTACCTTAGTTGGCCGATCCTCGAAAGGAAACACCCACTGAGCTGATTGTCTTTTGGTTTCGGGTTCGTAGCAATATATCCAGCTTTCATCACCTGTGATGATGTCAAATACAGCATTTGAGTTACCGCCGTTAAACTTATCTAACATTTGCCGACACCAGTCCATGCGGAGGCGTTTCTGGTCGTCGGTTAAAGTATGGGGAATCCATCTGGTACAAAGCTTCCTGATGCCTAAATGTTCGTGTAATATTTTTTGAACTTGACTCATACCAATGCCTAGGCTTGCCCGTATCTGCTAATAGGTCACTCTCTTATCTTCCTCTATCATGCGTCGCACAGCACCGATGTTATCTTCAGTAGTCGCTGTTAAAGGACGTCCCTCACGCGGATCATCACTGAGAATGCTACGTCCACGCTTAAACTCGTTAAACCAATTGTAAATAGTGGCACGAGATGGGGCTTCATTAAAAAATGCTAATCGCAGCCTATCATAGCTTTGTTGTTGAGTAAGCCCACAACGAAAGTCATAATAAATCATTGACCGAAAATTTTCTCGCGTTATGTTCATTTTCACGTGTAACAAGAGTTTTAGATTTGCCGCCAATTCACAAAAACAAATGACAAATGAATGCAATATTTATTTATTTATTAGGAAAATCAACAGCTTATCATTGCTAAATATAAAGTAACATAATGACAACAGTAAGCCAATTAAAGATTCTCACGAATATACATGACAATATAGTTATTTAAACAGATTGGGTTATTAGAAGTAGTTAAAAATAAACTAACAGGTACATAACTTAACAATATTAGAGTTTTAGATCAATCATTAATAGTTGTTAGCAATCGGCCATAAAGAATTCTCTGCTTAGTCGCGATCTAGCCGAAGAGACACTAGTACAGAAAATATCAAGGTCTGTATTTCTACTAAGCTTATTAAAGTTATCACGAGCTCGCCACAAGTAGGAGTCTGTAGTTAGAGTAGACTTTAGGAACGTATAAAGGTGAGTTGAATCTGGTCATCTTAACAGGCACATTTAGACTAACCTTGTTTAATATATCAGAGTATATATAAAATATATATGTCGATTACATCACTCTTAATTACTTTTATTAGATAAGTAAGATCAGCTATTTCTCGTCTAATAGAGAGAGGAAGAAGGTGAAATTTTCTGCATAGACCAAGATAGTTATCAGATGAGTAGCTAATGCCAAGACGGTAGCACATGTACTTCAGAATTTTTTTTTGTATACTCTCTATTCTCGAGATATATCTCTCGTAGCGCGGGTTCCAAATCTGTGACGCATATTCGAGATTGCTCCTCACAAAGGTACAGTAAAGGATTTTAAAAGTTTTTGCCCGATTAAATTCACTCGAGGTACGCATCACAAATCCTAGGGCCTTAGATGTTTTGGAGATGATTGATGAGATGTGACTGTCGAAAAGAAGTTTGGAATCGTGTAGCACTCCAAGGTCCCTAACCACGTCGTTCCTAATAAGCACCTGACCTTTTAGTGAGTATTTTGTTGGAATTGTAATTGATTTGCGGGTGAAGGTAATTACCGAGCATTTAATAGGGTTGAGGTCTAGTTTATTCAGCTTACAGTATGTATCAAGACGTGCTAAGTCAGCTTGAACTCTCATACTATCATCAGGCGATTTAATTGAACTAAAGATCTTCATGTCGTCGGCAAAACATAATAACTGGCTAAAGTGAAAACATTCAGAGATGTCGTTGACAAATATAAGAAATAGTAATGGTCCCAACAAGGAACCCTGTGGCACTCCACTGGGTATGCGAACCCACGAAGAAATGTAGTTATTGACTACCACAGCCTGTGACCTATTATCAATATAGGAGGAGAACCACCTAAGGAGATCGCGTCTCACACCGATTAGTTCCAGTTTGGCTATAAGGAGCCTGTGATCTATTCTGTCAAAGCATTTACTGTAATCGGTATAGATTACGTCAACTTGGCTACCCGAATCCATGGCATCCGTTAAGTAGTCATCGAAGAGAATTAAATTAGATGTTGTCGAACGCCCTTTTAGGAATCCGTGCTGGTTTGGAATGAATGAAGATCGCAGCGCGGAGTAGACCTGGTCGTAGACTACTCTTTCAAAAATCTTTGCTAGAATGCAAAGCTTGGATATCGGTCTATAATTACAAACCTCGTACTTAGGGCCCTTTTTATGGACTGGTGTTACAAAAGCTGACTTCCAAATTCTGGGAAAGGTGCAAGTTGCGATAGATTTTTGAAAAAGTAGGCTTACAGGCAAAGATAATGTGTCCGAACAGTTGATTAAGAAAATGGGGTTCAAGTGGTCAGGTCCAGCCGATTTCGAGGTATCGAGCTTTGCAAGATGATCTGCTATTGCTCTCACATCGATTGTAATGTTGTGAATGTCGGATATTTGTGATACGGTCGAATGTCGCAGAGGAGCTATAATAGTGGTATCGTTATTGTGTAGAAATATTTTGAGAAGGATTCGCAAATAGATTCACCCGTTGATGCCTCTTCATCTTGATATTTCACAATATTAGGTATACCGTTAGTTGGAGCGCGATTTTACAAATGACCAGAACTGCTTTGGGGATTTTTCAATTGAAGTTTCGATTTTAGATAAGTAATTCTGGTAACACTGGGTCTCAAGTAACTTAAGTCTCTTGCGTAGCAATCTAAACGTATCCAGGTCTGCCTTGTTACCATATATTTTGTATTTGGTGAGATATTTCGATTTTTCTTTGATGAGTTTTATGAGAGCTGGTGTATACCAAATAGGGCAAGTTAAATATTTTGAAGGTATGTGCTTATGTTTCAGATTATTAATGACAGTGTAAAAATAATCAATCGAATCTTCGAGTGATTTAGAAGAGAATTCCGTGTTCCAGTCGGTGTTCATTATTTTAGAATTGATAGAATTATAGTCACCCTTATTGGAAAAGTATTTAAGACGCGCTTCTGTTTTTAAATAAGGCAGATTGATAAATTCGGCAGTAATATACAGAGCTTTGTGGTGGGGGTCTATATCAACTAGCGGCTCGTCACATTCGGATACGAGTACATCCTCGTTCGAGAGAACGAGGTCAAGAATCCTACCATAGATGTTCCTTATTCTATTAAACTGTCGCAAGTCATGTGTATACAATTCGTTGATTAAGAGATGTTCGTCGTTACTAGATACATTACAAGGTGTTAGACATAAAGTATCAGTAAATGTCCACTGTATACTACTAAGATTAAAGTCCCCAAGTACAATGAATTTGTCGTGTGGATGGGACAATATTATGGTATTTAGTTGGGATAGAAAGTTTTGTAATTGGTTGGAAAAAGAAAAGCCCTGATTTTGCTGACATAAATATACAGTACATATGTGAATGTAGATAGGTTCACTATTTTTGTGTTTCAACTCGATTGTTATCCATAGATCCTCAGCGGTGGAGCCGAAGGAAACCCGAGGTTTAGCGCAAATATTCTTGCGTACTGCTATCAGTACACCCCCACCCTTTGACTGTTCGGTTAAAGCGTAATCGCGGTCCCGACGCCATACCGAGTACCTCTCATCAAAAATCTCTGACGAGTTAACACTGTCTAGAAGCCAAGTTTCCGTAATAGCAATTATGTCGTACGAGGATAAGCATATGTTACGGTAAAAATTAGTTGTTTTTGTGCGAAGTCCACGTACATTTTGGTAATAGATCGAGAGCTTTTCTTCTACATTATACATTTTCAATTACCAAACGTAGCATCAGTATAAAACTTAAGTTCAAAATACTAACTTGCAATCGATGCTTCTTATTGAAAATTAAATAATATTGAGTGATACATAATAACATCAAGGTAGGGTAGACAAACATTTGTATGAACAAAAGATACTCCTTAATGTGTGTGCGATTTTGACACCTAAAGTAAGTAGCAAAAATATTAATATGACGTAAACTAAGTTTTATGAATAGTGCGAGCGTCGGACAAAGCAGAGATTACAAACATTTTTATTATATTTTCAGTTATGATTATAATATGATTGTAGGAATTAAATATTATATTGATAGGGTAAATTATTATTAAATATTTATAACTTGTAAGGGAAGGGTTAACATAGTGAAAAAGTGTAATGTACCTTATATATGTGACATGGAATTGATAAAAACTGTAGAAACATATTATATAATTTATAAAACACTTTATTATATACATAATAATACATAATATATACTTTATTATATACATAATATATACATAAAACACTATATTTATAAACATATTTTATGAAATATACTACATTAGGTTACCAAAGAGTTCTAAAATTGAAATTCAATAAAAGTTTTCATTTTCAATGTTTCTAACTGGCCTGTTCTAAACATTTTCAGTGTTACCCACGTATAGAGCCAGCGTAATCGGAAGGAACCCACGTCTATTTTCGAGGAGACCCGTGCTCTGTTGTACTTGCAAGGGTCGCTTATCCTATGCTACTTTGTTTGTTCCAGTGGGACGTGCGCGTGCAGTACGCGCGCGAGCCGGTGGCGCTGCTGCGGGGCTACGAGGACTGGCTGCTCAAGTACCCTGCGCTCACCACCAACCCGCGCGCCGCGCCGCCGCACCACCACCACTTCGACCACCACATGCTCGGTACACGCCCACCCCTGCCCTCCACTGCCACATGATTGATACACGCCCACTACGACCACCACATGCTCGGTACACGCCCATGCCTATCCTCCCCCGGTGTACACTCGTGAACCTGACCTGACGACACGGTCCAGAAGTGTACTCCGTCATCAATGATAGCTGGTATTCCATTATTGTTACCAGCGATGTAGTCATCGCAGCAGCGTATGGCTACATCGCTCTCGTCGTAACATACGCATCCGTCCCACCACCACACGCTAACCTGATGACATCATTTTTTGTTTCTTCATCAGTAATATCCAAGGTGTAAAACTCCAACTTCCCCGATATAATAGCATCTCTTGTATCGCACGCAAAGCCCGCTGATTGTTGATTGACAACTAATGATCGACTCGGTCGATGTCATCTTCCTGAAGTCATCAGTCTCGCGGATGTCCATCACCACCCCATGTTCCGGCCATACATCCATGGCTCCCTACAAACCATTGGTCCCTCCGAGCCGGCGACGGCTAGTGGTCACCTGACCCGACCTGACCTATATACTGTCGTTGCAGACGACATCGAGTACCCGAGCTGGGCGGACGTGTCGCCGCCGCCGCTGCCCGCCGCGCCGCGACAGTCCGGGGAGCCCGCCGTGGACCGCAGCAGCAAGGTGAGCCCACAGTGCACTTAGTGACGCCACAAACCCTAGGAATCATCCCTCCGGCTAGAGCGTGCCAAAATATAAATGCATACATTCGAAAAGCATAAACCTCTTTCTGGCGCAGTCGGTTAAAAACTCGATGTTGGTTGACCATTTAAACCAATTAAAACTAAAATTTGTATTTTTTTATGTTTGGGTATGTGCACTGTTCACTTCGTTACAGATGAGTGATAACAATCAAAAGTGGTAGTCGTAGGCCCAGTGATTAATACATTATAAAACGATTACAATTACAAAAAATCCCTAATGGGCTGGTCCCCGGACTGCAGTGGCCCCTCACTATTGGCCTTGGAATTCCACATTCATCTCAGAGAATCCAATGGAGTCCAAATATTGATCCTCACTACTATCTTTCTTAATTTGCTGGTGACTTCCTTTCGAGTACCATTAACCTGCCTCGTCATCTTTGTTAACTTTTTGGGGAATTGGATGAAATGGTCCCGGAGATGAGGACTGATCACCCGTCTGGCCTCGCCGGTGTCCCCACCCTTAAATAATAATCCTTGTTAACGCCGTTGGTTGTTGTCAGCTGGCGGCGGTGCAGCACTATGAGGAGCGTACGCGCAAGGTGCAGAACATCCTGCAGGAGCAGGAACGCGTGGCCGACACCTCGCTCACGCTGGAGATGCAGCGCATCGAGGCCGAACAGGTACCCACTCGCAAGCTTCTGTGACTGTGCAGCCGACAAGTGCCCCAACAGCCGATAGTAGCGCCCCTAGACAAGATTGTAGGGCCACTAAACGGCCTGGCTCTGACCAGCAGTCACGCGTGGCCTAAAGCCGACAGCAGCGCTGCTGAGCAACCTGGCTTTGAGGAGCAATCGCACAACAGTGTTACTGAGCAAGGGAGACAATTGCAATTGGTCTGAATGTCTTGTCATTTCAAGGTTTTGCTTTTTTCAAGGACCACAAGGATTCAAAACCTCATTGCCAAAAAGACAATTTGGAATATGATTTGCTCTGTTTCTTCTGTTTGTACCTAAAACAGAAGAAATGAAGCAAATCATATTCCAATGGATCAAGGGATGAAGATTCAGTTTTAATTCCCTTTCCGATCCTACACTTGACTGACGTGTGTCTTACCGTGCTCGTATCACAGGACTGGGAGAAGGTGCGGCAGCAGCAGGAGACGGCGCAGCAGGTGGAGCTCCAGGCCATGTACCAGCTGCGAGAGCAGGAGATCATCTCGCAGCTCATGCAGCTCGAGAGCAAGCAGTACGACATGGTGAGTGCACCCTCTCTGAACGACAGGCTACGAGCCACCGATGAGGGGTCAACGACGCCCATGTACACAAAATGAGTCCTACGGAACTAAGCACTCATTGCGCGCTAGGTGACTCAACCAACGTTGAGTTGTTGACGTAAGTCTGGGACCACAGTGAAAATGTCGAAGCTGTTGCACGGAAGAAATGCACAAGATGGCGGTGCAGACGAACGCACAGCACATCACTTCCACCGGTTTTTTGACCTAAGGGCAACTTTTGGCAAGGTAACCCTTGCTACCACAGCTAGGCTCGTGAAACAGTTCAGTACAAGTTAACAGGGCGGTGGACCCGTGCAGGCGGGAGCGGGACTGTATCTCTGGTGGTCCCCAGGAACAAGAGAACCAGTCGCTGCGCGAGCAGCTGGAGCAGTACCAGCGCCGCGAGCGCGAGGAGGCGCAGCAGCTTGCAGAGACACTGGCGCGCGCACAGTCACCCGGGGACAAGGGTGAGTGCTTTGGACCCAAATACCTTTGAAAATTTTTACTCATAAATGTGACTAGGAACATCTTCACACCCTGACACTGTTCCTTGGGTTCTAGGACCTAAATGTGACTAGGAACATCTTCACACCCTGATACTGTACCTTGGCTTCTAGGACCTACACGAGACTAGGAACAGACTCCCGTTCTCCCCAACTGATCCATTCTCATTCTGGCCAGGGCATCACCGTCACACAGTATGTGTTTCACCGACTTTTTGTGGTCTTTGCAAGCTCTGCACATGCCATTTACCAAGAATTTTTCCTTGAAGACACTTAAATTGGTGGAGAAATGTCCTGGAAGTGGTGGGACCACTTCCATTAAGTTCCGTGGGTCACTTTTAAGTTTTCAAATTATTTTGGTCCAGCTGAAGTAGTTTAAGAATTCCTTAACGTGTTTTAATACGTTTTGTTTCTTCCACTCCATGCTTTGAGCCTCAGCCTCCATTATTACACTTTAATGGTGCTCAGACCAAGACCTCTATACGGTGCCCGATCGATGACTTCCGTCTCTGACGCTCGGCGTTCTGCGTTCTCGGCTCAGTTTGTCTGTCTCGCCCGCTACCTTCAATCATATGTCCTGGAAACCAGACAATTAGTATGATTTCCGGCCAACGCTGTTACGGGTTGAGGCACAGTCAAATGGTGTTTTTAACTCTCACATGAGATTATGGCTCAGTTTACTACCAATATTTTTTTCATAAGCTGTCTGTCTGTTGATAATATACAATTGTAAAAGCTGCAATATTTACTATCTTCATGTGTGTTTGTACACGTTGACGTGTGCGTCCCCGTGCCGGCGTGTCCGTGTGCGTCCCCGTGCCGGCGTGTCCGTGTGCGTGTTTTTTTTATGTCACTACGAGGCAACCGAGCAGTCGGAGCCTTATGGTGACTACCGACGCCCATAGACATCCGCACAGTTAACAGTTATGCAAATGCGTTGCTTTCCTTTTCCCTATCCCCCCAATGGGCCACCGGAAACTCACAAACCGCACGAAACGCGACAGCATAGCTGTCACTTGACGCCAGTGTTATGTGAGCGAGAGGTACAATCCCGGTAGTGCCGGCAGCATGTTACTACCTCTTTACAAGTATCTTGTATCACGAGTGTGGCCGTTCTCCAGATGCGAAGACCGCGGCGGCGGCTGCGGTGGCGGCTGAGGCGGAGGCGGAGCGGCGCTCGGCGCGCGCGGTGGCGGCGGCGCGCGCTCGCATCGCGGCCGTGAGCGCGCAGCGGGAGATGCTGCACCGCGAGCGGGAGGCGCTCGAGATGGAGCGCAAGAAGAAGCTGGCCGACGCGCGCGCGCGCAAGCCCCGCCCCACCGCCGTACGTACGACACCTCCCATACATTACGTCATAGAGTGTGCCCGAAAGTGATCGCCGTAGTCCATACACGCCCGCAATTTAAAGCGAGCGCTAGACGTGTCGCCGTACATAGACAGGAAAAGAAATAACTGAGACTTGCCTCGATTGGCTCAGGCGCTGTGTCCACCACAAAAGAACCATGTACCGGCTGTAATTAGTTAACGTTTATCGCTGGTGTTGCCCACTTATGTCGCGCAGAACGTCTGTCAGTTTAACTGACATACGGGCAGACTGCACTCTACACGCTATAACCACCGCGGGTGTCATCGGCCGATCTAACAGTCGGCCTGTGTTAGTACCATTGAAACATGTTGGCTATAATAATGTGACGCGTTCGCAGGAGCAGGAGGACGCGTACATGGGCGGCGCGGAGCCGGGCGCGGCGGGACTGAACCGCTCGCAGTCCTCGCCCAACATCGCCAAGGTAAACCACTCACCCAAACCCTTACAATTGATATCCATCCACCATCTTCTTTCTTTTGCGATTTATTCGCAACGTGAGAAGTTGGTTGAGTCATATTGTTCCAATGTGTAGATGACGGCTCACGGCGGATGATGTATCGGTGTCCAACATATACCGTGTCCTTGTGTCAGACAATGATTACAGTCTAATAGTCGCTTGGAAGACTCGTCGAAGTCGTCCCGCCGCGTGACAGCGATCAGCGGTATTTTACAGCTGGCGGACGTTCAGGCCCGGTTCACACGAGCGTTTAATAAGCGTCTCGCTATAACCCGACGTTGGCGCGAGTTGCGAGTTCCGTATGCTCCTATTTACCGGTGGGAGGGAAGCGCTGTGCCGCGCTCCCGGCTGCATGGGTACCACCATCTTGCTTGTTTCTCCCGTGAAACAGCTTTGCTGTGTTTCGGAGAGAAGGGCAAGACAGGCAGTGTAATTACTGGCACCGAGACTTAACATCTCATGTCTCAGGATAGACAACAAATAGATGAGTTGCCTGGGCTCGTTCCAGGTAAACTAGTTTATGTTCATGGGCGACGTCGACCACTTACCATCAGGTGGCACGTTTGCCAGTTTGCCTATCAAATTGACATAGAAAAAAAATGCTCCATTTGATTTAACGTCCAACGCTTAAGGTCGAAAATCCAACAGTGCTCTATAAAAAAGCGCCGCGCTTTAAAAACGCTTTCGTGTGATATAATACATGGGTATTCATTTGTGTCATTTAAACGTTTTTTCAATATTCGGTAAAAAAGCGCTCGTGCGAACCAGGCTCAGGGGCTCTTTAATTCCATGACGGTGGACACTTGCAAGCCCTTCTGTCGGTAGTTCTCAGCTACCATTAAGTCGTCCGTCTCTAAACCCGTGGTGGTATGGTAACGTGAGGTGACGTGCCGTGCAGGTGTCGTCGGACGAGGACGAGCCGCCGGTGCCGCAGTTCGACCGCCGCTCCAAGCCCAGCAAGGTGGCTCCCTCCAGCGACCTGCGCCAGCGGGACTTCGAGCCGGTGTGGGGCGAGGTGGTGAGTACCGTCTGCTAGCCACACACGAACACGTGGATAATACTAATATAGAATACTACACTGCCATGGTTAGTGCCAGCTACGCGTATTAAGTAAAAGAGTTAAGTGACAGCATTACGTACAATGTGAGTAGGTGCAAATGCAGAGGGGGAGGAACTTCACATGAGCAGTAAGTATAAGTCGATAAAGACCTTCAATGTTTAAACGCAACAGCTCTGTCGTTGGAATTCTCGAAGTAAACGGTAGGTTATTCCTGAAAATACTCATACATTACTAGCAGCGCCCCGCGGTTTCACCCGTACTTCCCATTCCCGTGGGAGTACAGGGATATATTATAGCTTATATGTTATTATGATGTATTAGCTATGTTATTGTAAAGTTTCATTAAATGCCATTTAGTAGTTTTTGCGTAAAAGAGTAACAAACATACATATTATAATTCTAATACCGGACCCGCGCCAGAGGGGAGGGTCCTGAGCGGGGTGAGGCTCGCATACAAGTGCGAGCTTATAACTAAAAGGCGTAAACGACAAAATGGTTTTTGTTATGTTTTTGCGTTAAACGATAATTGGAAAAATTGTTTCTACCATTTTAAAGAACATGTATAGACTCATTCACAAAGAAAGTTAAGAGGCTTGAACCCGTCCCATTTGCCCATAAGATGTGAATCTCTTTTCAAAAAGATGTTGTTTGATATATTTCTCTCTGTTACAAAAGTTACCTAATCATGTTTTGGAACCTACAAAATAAGGTTTTTATCATGAACCATGAACTTTTTTTTTATTTATTATGAACAGGTCACCAGCTTATATTTTCATTCGTTTTGGAATTACTGACATAAATTGAAATTATTGACGCCAAAATTTCTAATGCGTCCTCTTAAGACATGCGCTGTGCCGCGCGGATATAAAACTGCTTCGCTGTGTTTTAGACAGAAGGGCAGGACGGCATTGACACTTACCGTAATACATAGTTAAGTCCTGAGCAGACTTGTTTTTGTCCATGGGCGATGTCGACCACTTCCCATCAGGTGGCTCGTCTGCCCGTTGTCTATCTAGGTGACATAAATATAACTGCACTATAGTACGGGGCGGGAGAACTGTTTTTTCCGTGAACATGGTTTTACTAAGGTATCGGAAACGACGAGAATGTTTAAAAAATGTTACAAATCGCGAAAAAATATGTACATAGAAATTAGCGGCATAGAGGCTGGCTGGCATAGAGGCCGCGAGTTCTGGACCTTCGGCCCACATTTCTCAATGTTGGGTCCGAGGGTCGTGAAGGCGGCAAGTGCGCTGGGCAGACTCCTCCCGAACCTCGGAGGTCCCAGTGCCGCCTGTAGGCAGCTGTACTTCGGAGGCTGCCGGAGTATGGCAACCTACGGTGCACCCATCTGGGCGGGTCACCTTACCGCGAGGAATAAGGCCCAGCTGCGCTCGGCGCAGTGGGTCATCGCGGTAAGAGTGATCCGGGGGTACCGTACAGTATCGTGGGCGGCAGCCACTGCCCTAGCCGGTGACCCCCCGTGGGAACTCGTGGCGGAGGTTCTTGCCGAGACGCACTCCTATGTCTCGGAAAGGAGGTCTCTTGGTGAGAGCCTTACGCTGGACGGGATCCTTCGGGTTCGCCGACTAGGGCAAGAGGCGTTAATGCGAAGGTGGGGGGAGAACTTGGCGCGACAGCCGTACGGCAAAAGCCTAACGGTTGCTCTGCGTCCGGTCCTTAAGCGGTGGATGCGGCGTAAGCGCAAACCCCTCACCTTTCGTCTGACACAGGTGCTCACTGGGCATGGTTGCTTTGGTACCTGTGCCGGACGGCCCGCAGGGAGCCGTTGACAGTGTGTCACGATTGTGGCGCGGCTGTGGACTCGGCCCAGCACACCCTCGAGGTGTGCCCGAGATGGGCGGCGCTGCGTCATGATCTGACATCGGTCATCGGAGGGGACTTGTCTCTGTCGAGTGTCTTCACCGCGATGCTCGGTGATGACGAATCCTGGACGGCGATGGTTTCCTTCTGCGAGGCAGTAATGTCCCAGAATGAGGCCGACGAGCGGGTGAGATAGGAGGCCGCTGACGAGGCCTCCCCCCGTGGGCGACGAACGGGGGTACGCAGGAGGCGCTACTTAATGCGCCTCCAGTAACGCCCCTGTGTTCGTGTCGGGATCAGGATGGTAACCTGGGCCCAGTATGACACGACGTCGCGGAGACTGCCTAAGCAGCCGGGCAGTCCCTTCTTAAGAGGAGTAGTCTGGCCTTCGCCGGGGCCAGCCTGTCGCTGAGGTGATCCTGTTGAATGCCTATCCGGGACCCTCAAATTAAAGCGGTTGAAGGCGCTCGCAATTGTTTTAGTTACGGGTAGGGCACTCCCAGGTGCGAGTCCCACATAGGGTCAGGATCTACCCGAGATCCTGGCTACATGCGTAAAAAGCATTTCCCTGCGATAAAAAAAAAAGATGCCGCGAGATCGAATCTCGTTAAGACAATTTAAATCAGGTACATACATAAATATATATATTTTAGATAACATAATATACATTTCCTTCAAGTTATTACAAGCTTTAACTACCGGTTAAAAAAACGCTAACGTGTTCATACCTCTCGTGACGTCACAATTAAAGTATCCGTCGAAATGTTTCGAGTCGGACGCTCGCTGCGTACGTATGTCACGTGGCCACGTGCGGCGCCTCCGCGGGCGTTGATGAGTGTCGTCGAGTTATGCGGTCATCGTATAATCAGGACACGGGATGGACACAGTCAGTAGTTAAAACCTTTAAAATTATATTAAACGGGATTTTCACCATGAATTCATTTTTTTAAAAAGCTCCTCAAGATGAAAATAATAAACAAAAAATTAGGAATTTGTCGTTTTATAGTCGCGTTTAAAGAGGTTTACTTTTGTCACGTCAGCGTTGTCCTCGGGTGGGCCGATAGGATTCTGAGGTGGAGGCCTTGTTCGGAAGGACGGGGGGTCGGTCGACCTTCCAATGACCGGTAGGCTAATTACGTATCTTGAAATTACAAGCAACAGGCAAAAATTGCACAATATCTGCTGTCAAAATCATATTTTGTATTACCTATTAGCAATGCGACAGCCACGCGACAGCAACAAGCTCAAATAATCGACCGCAACGCCATCTGCAAAGCGACAGCGACCGAGGAACTAAAAATGCATTTTTTGCTATGTTTGGCTGACGGTTTGGTATTACGTAAACTATTTAGCAGCCCGCGACAGCAGATTGAAATGTCAAACAGCGATTTTTTAACAACAACTAAAGTGGTGTCTGCAAGCCTGTTGCTATTCGTCTGCTTACTTTATAAACTGTTTAAAATACTTGGTTAGTGATCTAAAAAGACTGTTAGAGACTTTATTAGTCTCTAACAGTCTTTTTATCAGAGTGTTATTATCTTGTGTGTGCAGTGATATTGAAAAATAAATTATATTTTTAAAACAATGGCTCGTGCACTTCTTTTGATGGCTGCATTAGAGGCTGAGGAAATAAGACAGGAGACCAGGAGCACAGCCTCACTGAGACGTCGACTACGTGAGGAAGCCAAAGCTTTCAACTTGTCTGACTGGGAATTTCAACCTCATTACAGACTTTCTAAGGTTCTAGTCAGGCAGTTGTGTATTGATTTGGCCCCTCATATGAGTCAACCATGTAGAGGAACAAAAGTTTCAGTAGAGTGTAAAGTAAGTAACCCATAAATATTTTTTGCTAATTAATTAAGGTAAGTAAGTACCTATACTCTTCATAATTAACATAAGAGATTTATGGTACCTACTGAATCCAGTATTATATGCACTCTAGACTCTAGGTAACTTATTTTACCTATGAACTAGGAAGTAATAAGATAAGGTTGTGCTTTTTGTTTCTCGCTCTGAGGAAATAAATTGTAAGTAATACATTTACTTACTTATTATTTACAGGTTCTGACAGCACTTTCATTTTTTGCCACCGGTTCATACCAGAAACCAGTAGGGATGAGTTACTTGCATGGACTCAGTCAATCAAGTGTTTCCAATGCAGTACGAGAAGTGACCCATGCCCTTAACCATCTTCACATTTTGGCAAAATACATCCGTTTCCCTCAAACAAGAAGGGAACGCCAAAGGCTAATCAATAGGTAGTATAAACATTTTGTTAATGATAAATCCTTTTAGTTATTTTAATTATTATTATAATTCGCCAATATAATAATATTTGTAACCTGTTATAAAAACAATTTGAGTACCTATATAGTTTTAGTATCTGTTTCAGATTTTATGATAAGTTTGGGATACCTGGATGTATTGCATGTGTGGATGGAACCCATGTAGCCTTGATAAGGCCTAATGAACATGAAGAACGCTTCTTTAACAGAAAGCATTATCATTCACGAAATGTTCAAATTGTAAGTGATACCAACAGAAAGCATTATTAATATCATTCAAGAATTATATAGTTAAATTTTTAAATGATACTTTTTATGTCATTTATTACTACTGAGGTATTAAATGGGGTTTATTTGAAAAACATTAGGGATATTGGTGATACGTCACTAGCCTATCACAATCACCCATCTTAGATGCATAATATCGGGTAGTGAAGGAGTGGTTCAATTTATGCCGTAGCCTACACATTCATTTTACAAACATGTTATCATTTGAGATGTCTGACTGTGATTTAAATATCATAAGCATTGATGCATCATTTGGTGGTGCGACCCATGACTCCCATGTATGGAAGAATCATGAGCTAAATGGGCATCTTCAGAGGCTTCATCAAAGCGGTGAAAACGTTTGGTTGCTTGGTAAGTTAGAATTAATCAAAGATAAATAGACTTAATAATAATAATTTCGTTTCTATTATGTTTAAATAATACACATTTTATAGAAATCACAATACTGCCCCAACACCATATTCTGAACTATCACATACCAGAATCAATGGTCTGTTCAGGTCGTAATGGACTAAGGTGGTGTCAAATGTCAATAAACGTTTTGCAGTATCAAAAGAATCTTGTTCACATTTAGTCCATTTCCACTTATGAGACTTATCTAGCAATCTGTGCAAAGGTTCAAGTACTGTCGCCTTGTGAGGTATAAACCTCTCGTAAAAATTATATAATCCCAAGAAAGCTTGTAGCTGTTGTACATTTTTTGGCTCTGGTGTTTTAACGATAGCCTCAATCTTACTTGGAGCTGGATGAATGCCATCTTTATTGATGACAAATCCTAAAAACTCAACCTGTTCTTTGGCAAACTTACACTTGTTCTTGTTCAGACGCAATCCGGCTTTTTGTATTCGATATAGTACTTCCTCAAGGCGCTGTTGCATGACCAGCAATGTACAACCGCTAATAATAATGTCATCAATGAGCACTGCTACTCCTGATATCCCTGCCAGTAAGGAAGTCATTAATCTTTGGAATATGCCAGGACAAGCTTTTACCCCAAACGGTAGTCGGTGAACTGCAACTCCACCAGAATACCTTCCAGTAAAAGATGAACTATCAATGATGGTGTTCTTTCTTCATCTTTAAAATTGTATATACCATTTAAATGAAAATCATTTTCATCTTCTGTAAAATTAATATTCTTCCTCATAGATTTTTTCTTCAGTATACAGACTTTTACAATATGACCAGTCTTCTTGCAGTATCTACATTGAGCATTAATGAAACGACATTCTCTCCCATGTTTATCTCCACACCGGTAACAATAGCGCTTCGGTTGTACTGCATTAACATCCATTGGCTCAGGTCTATAATCTTGTACTTTGTCATCCGTTGACCTATTCATATTTGATCTAATTTCATCACCTATGAACGACTGTATCATTCGACAGTCTTTTCCAGCACTCTCAGAAGACACCATAGCATCAATAACATCTTGATAACTCAAATTATCCCGTTTTAATAGTTCATACTGCAAGCGTTGATCTTTCATACCACAAACAAGTCTGTCACGCAACATGCGCTCCAGTTCTTTGAAATTACATGAAGAACTAATTTTACGCCACTGTGCAATGTACTCTGAAGCTGTCTCATTTGTATTCTGATTACGAGTATAGAATTTATATGACATAGAAATTTCGTTTGGTTTTGGGCTATAATGTTTAGTCAAAATTTTCTCAATTTCCGTAAAAGTCACTTCACTAGTTTTTCTTGGCGTAATCAATGCCAAGAATGTTTCGAAAACTTCTGCTCCAAATACAATAAAGAAGTTTGCCCTTCTTGCACCATCCAAAAGTATACCATTTGCTTCGAAACAAAATTTTAACCTATCAATATAATTGTCCCATATGTCTGTTTTCGGGTTAAATTCACTGAATTTTACTGATGTATGTTCCATTTTCTCCAATTTTACACTTCGTCGCCACTATTATGTTTAAATAATACACATTTTATAGAAATCACTTTATTGTGCTAGGTAGCCAAATCACAAGTGACATTGTATGTTATATTTTTATCTACCCACTTGATTTATCTTTTATATTAAAAAGTTAAACAAATGTACCTACTGATAATACATAACAGTTTCCTTCCATGTGAGATTGGTTTTAAATAAAATAAACAGTATTTTCTCTTTCTAGGTGATTCTGGATATCCACTGAGGCCTTGGCTTTTAACACCCATTGTCAATGCGGCAAATGGTTCACCGGAGCAACACTACACCCAAGTTCACTGCATTGCTAGAAACACCGTCGAGCGTTGCATTGGTGTGTTAAAAGCTAGGTGGAGATGCTTGTTGGCACAGAGTGCTGCATTATAATCACCATACTGTGGCAAAGATTATAAATGCATGTGCTGTGTTGCACAACATGGCTAACCAAGCAAGAATTCCAGTACCACAGTTGCCTCCAGATGAAGTTGTGAATGAGCAGCTTCTCCAAGATGCAAGTGACGAGCAGGCAGCCTCTGCCACCTCAGCCGAAGAGACACTGCAATTGGAGCGAGGACGTCACCAGCGTGCACTTATTGTGCAACGTTTATGGTCTACGAAGAGGCAATAAAATGCAATAAAATAATAATAATAAATCTTTATTTCGTTTACAAATAGAATTCTGAACTTATTGTTTAATTTTAGTACTTCTACATAGGTTTCACAAACAATAAACTGACACAAAAAGAAATTTTCACAAAAGTAGCTATGGAAGCTATGCACAAAATATTAGAGTTACTACATTCTGAACTTATTGTTTAATTTTAGTACTTCTACATAGGTTTCACAAACAATAAACTTATACAAAAAGAAATTTTCACAAAAGTAGCTATGGAAGCTATGCACAAAATATTAGAGTTACTTACTACATTCGGAACTTATCGTTTAATTTTAGTACTTCTACATAGGTTTCACAAACAATAAACTGACACAAAAATAAATTTTCACAAAAGTAGCTATGGAAGCTATGCACAAAATATTAGAGTTACTTACTACATTCTGAACTTATCGTTTAATTTTAGTACTTCTACATAGGTTTCACAAACAATAAACTGACACAAAAAGAAATTTTCACAAAAGTAGCTATGGAAGCTATGCACAAAATATTAGAGTTACTTACTACATTCTGAACTTATCGTTTAATTTTAGTACTTCTACATAGGTTTCACAAACAATAAACTGACACAAAAAGAAATTTTCACAAAAGTAGCTATGGAAGCTATGCACAAAATATTAGAGTTACTTACTACATTCTGAACTTATCGTTTAATTTTAGTACTTCTACATAGGTTTCACAAACAATAAACTGACACAAAAAGAAATTTTCACAAAAATAGCTATGGAAGCAGTGCACAAAATATTAAGAGTTACTCACCAAAGAAAAACCAAGAATAATACCTAAAAACCTACTCATTATTTTTGGATTTTAGTAAATCTAATATTTTATGCATAGCTTCCATATGCATTCGAGATATTTCAACAAATGTTTTTAGCGCATCTGCAATGACTAAGCTAGCCTCCGCTTGTTTTTCTTCAGCAGCCACCCTCCTTTTCTCCAAGTCAATAACCCAATCTAATGAACCATCTGCAAATAGATAAGTAGTGTTAAGTAAAGTTTGTGAATACAAAATACATAATATATATATATATATATATATATATATATATATATTTGCCTTTTATTATATATATATATATATATATATATATATATATATATATATATATATATATATATATATATATAGGCAAATTCAACATGTTCATTCTCTTAATGTTAGCGATTTAGTGACATAGTTTTAGCCACATTTTCTGTTTGATAACCGCAAGCGCTCAGCAAGTTGGTTGGATCATGGTTCAGCACCTAAACAATGCCCTAAACGAAAACTTACCCCTAGAAAAGCGATGGTCACTGTTTGGTGATCTAGCACCGGTGTGATTCATCACAGCTTCTTACCAAATGGGGTAAGCATTACTGCAGATGTGTACTGTGAAGAACTGAACACAATGATGGAGAAGCTGGCACATCTCCAACCAGCATTGGTCAATCGCTCATCTCCGTTGCTCCTGCACGACAACGCGCGACCTCATACTGCACAGCAGACGGTCTCCAACTGCCACTGCGTTGGCAAAGATGCATAGATTGCATGGGTGATTACTTCGATTAATACATATAAAAAATACATGAAAAAAAATTGTTTCAATTTTTTCTTACAAAATGGCAATTACATAGTTAAAGACTAATATAATTAATTAAACATAAGCATATTTATGTACTTGATGCTTGCGGCAGAGTAGATCTCAGACGTCTTGGGCTCCGACGAGGGCGGCTAACTGGACTTTCACTGTGACCTATGAATACATGAAAGTAAAGAATTTTAAATTTATACATTTAAGCACTAACATATTGTCTTGTCAGTTTTAGAGACAAATTAAAATTTAACTTTAAAAAAAAAATTGAACTTTTAATATATTTAACTTAACTTTTAACAACCTTTATTCCCCAATGGAAATATAATTCTTCAAATATTCATTATTATTTGAACGTTATATATTATTATTAACTAACCCATTAACATGGAATTTATTTCCATGTGTAAGATAAACAGCAAGTCGCCGTTTAAATATACAGTCAGACTTGAGTTGTTAAATGTAGCGAAAATAATGATAAAACAAATTAATATCTTACGGGCTGATGGTGGAGGCAGTTCTTGTTGGTTGCTAGCTATTGTTGGAGGTATTTCAATAGTAGCTGGAAAAAAAATTATATCCATCGTACAAAAATGAGAAAAAATCATTATCAGCATTAAGAAATTATTTTATTTGTATGGCAACTTACCAACTAAACTAGTATTTCCTCTTGAAGAAGGAGAAGCCAAATGAGGAACAACTACTTGATCTGGAAATAAAAAAGACACATTTAATCACCTTTCTTACTTTTTACACACAATTTTTAAATCCTTGGTACCTACTTGGAATGTAAATAACATAATTTATACATAAATGTAGATTACCTGTTTGCATAAAACTATCATTTATTTCTTCCTCATTGACTTTTGGCACCATTGCTGGGTCACTAGTAATATTTGGCTAAAAACACAATGACATGAATTACAAAATATTAATACCAGAGGGTAATTTTCATTAACCTTTTAGATAATGGAACTTACAAAGGCTGGCACTCTGTATTCAATATCACCAAAAACAGCAGCCTCTCCAATAATAGCCAGCACCTTATCTGTTTCAGACAAGTCGTCTGAGGTACTAGGCCCACCACCAGTTCCCCCTGCTGCACGTCTCCTTTCCGAAGCGCGAGACTTCACCTTATGTTTAATGTCAGCCCAGTACTAAAACAAAACAAAACAATAAGTTTCTAGTTAAAATGAAACCTAATTATTACATAAAACAAATAAAATTCAAGTCTGTGATATAAATACCCGTTTCCAACGCTTTCCTGACTTTGAGGATCCTCCGCCATGGGCATTTAGTCTAGCCGCTAGGTTATCCCATTCTCTATCTATGGCCTCTTTTGACCTGGAACCCAGGCCAACACCTTTGGCCACAGCTGGATTCGCTTCTAAGAATTCTAGAAGCTCAGCAAGCTGGTTACCGGATACGCGATGTTCCATGGTACAAAACTAAACTCGAAAATATACATATTTGTATTGTCAAAAGCGATTGGTGAGTAGGTTCAGGGAAGGATTTTAATTTATGAAATTAAATTGATCTACTATATGAAAGTCAAGAGTTTTGCGACTTACCAGTAGGATTCCAGATCACAGAACAATATTAACCAAGAGAATGTAATCACTACGTTTATTGTAAATTGTAATTACCCTTATTTATATGTACCAACGTATTTGAAGTGTGTTTGACGTTTTGTAGTTCCATGGAATGCTACCTGGCTGCTGGTGGCGCTAGTAAAAGTGAATTAGCGGCTAGTGAGCAGATAGCAGACGATAAACTTAGATAATACGTTTCTTTTTGCAACCTCTCGACCGGTCGCTGTCGCTCTGCTGTTGCTTTGCTATCGCGTGGCTGTTGCGCTGCGGTTGCTTTGAAATACGTAATTAGGGTGCGGTTCTATTTGGGAGTGTCGAAGGATTAGTTTTTTAGGAAACCTCCAACAGTGGAAGAATAGTATGATGTTCATAGGTTTGACTTGAATAAATAGTAAAGTAGAGTAATAGGACGAAAGTAGGATCATCACTCGTACGATAAGCTCGCTGAAGTGGCAGGGGCTGGTCACACGCGGCCAACTGATAGCCTCGCTGAAGTGGCAGGGGGCTGGTCACACGCCGCCAACTGATAGCCTCGCTGAAGTGGCATGGGGCTGGTCACACGCTGCCAACTGATAGCCTCGCTGAAGTGGCAGGGGGCTGGTCACACGTGGCCAACTGATAGCCTCGCTGAAGTGGCAGGGGGCTGGTCACACGCGGCCAACTGATAGCCTCGCTGAAGTGGCATGGGGCTGGTCACACGCGGCCAACTGATAGCCTCGCTGAAGTGGCAGGGGGCTGGTCACACGCGGCCAACTGATAGCCTCGCTGAAGTGGCAGGGGGCTGGTCACACGTGGCCAACTGATAGCCTCGCTGAAGTGGCAGGGGGCTGGTCACACGCGGCCAACTGATAGCGTCGCTGAAGTGGCATGGGGCTGGTCACACGCTGCCAACTGATAGCCTCGCTGAAGTGGCAGGGGGCTGGTCACACGCGGCCAACTGATAGCCTCGCTGAAGTGGCATGGGGCTGGTCACACGTTGCCAACTGATAGCCTCGCTGAAGTGGCAGGCGGCTGGTCACACGCGGCCAACTGATAGCCTCACTGAAGTGGCAGGGGGCTGGTCACACGCGGCCAACTGATAGCGTTGCTGAAGTGGCATGGGGCTGGTCACACGCTGCCAATTGATAGCCTCGCTGAAGTGGCATGGAGCTGGTCACACGCGACCAACTGATAGCCTTGCTGAAGTGGCAGGGGGCTGGTCACACGCGACCAACTGATAGCCTCGCTGAAGTGGCAGGGGGCTGGTCACACGCGACCAACTAATATACTCGCTGAAGTGGCAGGGGGCTACTGATAAAATTCGTTGTGGGTCCCAAAGAGACATATCCCGTGAAGCTCCATGAGTTAGTATCAAAGGGTCATTTTGTTATAATGCCCCTGGACTCGCAGGATTAGAGGTGGCAGCTAGTGGGCCTATCCCGTATTAAAAGATTTACTGCCATATCCAAGCTGATAAATATTATTTTTATAGATTACGTCATTCGGTGATAACGTAGCACTGGGTTGGTGAAAAAGACGGCCCAGCGGCCTCAGTGGTCCGGCACGTTTTATACCAAAATAATATGTGTATCTTGTACATCAAAAGTTACATTAGTGGACATGTACGACCATTGGCCCGGATCAAAACTTATATCGTACGAATTTCGAACCCGCGACCGTCTCGATCATGGCGATAAGTCCCACACACCGGTCGCCGTGTCTGCGGCACGTGTGTTAGTACACGCACTAACCCCTCACGTGGCGCTAATAGGATTCCGATAATTGTCCAAACCTTACTAGTGTTCTGACCATCGTCGAAATACCGAAATACGTTCACACACACACACACATGTACTGTGTACATATCGCTTGATGGGCATGTTGGAAAAGTTTAATCCTGTGTAGGTTGGGCTTGTTAGTTTGTTTGAATATAAGAAACGGTCAAGCGCTAGTTGGCCGATTACGAAGGGTTCCGTAGCAGCGATTTATTACAGTTCGTGAATTGTATGGGACAGAACTCATACACCTATATCACACGCGGTCTGGGCAGGCCTCCTGGAGACCTTTGTGTCTATCATAGTGGACGGGCAACAGGCGTAGACTAGGGTCTACTTCCCCACCGTGGTTCAGGGCTTGTCGTGGCGGTGGGGCTCAGTAGCCTAGGGTGAGCCCAGCACCTTAGGCGAAGCTAATTGAGCCGAGCGGGCTTGCCCCTATTATAAGACGAGGGGACAAAAGAGCAGGGGGCAAGGGGCGTGGATGGGAACCTCACCCCATTGTACTGTCCCAACGTTGGGAGGGGTTGTTCTGTAGTCTGGGACAACCCCTCTGTGGAGGTGGCATCGGTCCCCTGAGGGACTGACTAGCCATCGAGTTGCCCATTTTTGCTCATTAGATCCGGGGCACCTCACCAAAGGCGGCATTGGAGGCACTCGCCGGGTTTTAGTGGGTAGAGCTACGTCCATCTTACCAGCTTTTGGGCGCAGCGAGTCCCCACATACCCGCCTGCAGAGACCCACTCCCCCGCGGGATATCTCAGAGCATTTCCCGGCGTAAAAGAAAAAAAATGTTCTACTTAATGGTAGTAACAATTTAGTTTTTTTTTGAATAATAATAATAAATATTTACTACGCCCGTTGTGTACGTGAATGTATAGCTTATACTAATTGTATACAGGTAGTCGTCACACCTTTGTACCATCAACCCTAGGTCTTCTAACGAATTACGAAAGGGCTCGTGTATCGATTAGCCGCAACTGTGTACCGATGCGGGCGAGGGTCCTGCGCGGGGCGTCAGACTGGCAGACATACATGATACATATTATATGTATATTTCACCGGGGACTGCGGACTGGCCGCTGGGGACCTGCGGGTGTTACTCGGAATGTTGCAAGACTAGCGTTTACACGCGACTTCGGTTGACACGGGTCGATAGCCTATAAATATATTAGTTCACACGCGGGTTGTAGGAAGTTTCATCAGAATAATACTACTCCACTGTCCGCCTGTAATAAAAATTATCGAATTCACGTCCTAAAATTAAAAAAAAATGGAATTGCCTCGTGGCAAGTGTACAAGTAAGTGGACCTACAATGATTGGGCTGTCAAGTACAATAACACAACCGACGCCAGGAGGCCGTGTGGTCGCAGACTGCACGGTTAGCGGGGGAAAACCCCCCACTTTATAAATCAAAAGTGAGCCGAATGGGCTCACACTAATCCGACGTAGCATTAGGGCCTTCGGGCCGTTAGCATAGATCCATCAGAAAAAAAGTACAAAAAAAAATGGCCATGTGTGAATCAGACTCGCGTACGAAGGGTTCCGTAATATTATATACCTATACAACACTTTAACAAAAAACATGTCTGCTGAACATATAGCCTATAGGAGCCCCCTCGTTAAATATGAATTAATAATTTTTAATTAATTAATTAATATTTCAAGCGTGTACCTGTTGACGTTATTAATATTGAGGAAAATAAGAAAAAAAAAACAATTTGTTATATGACAGGCCCCCTTAAATACCTATTGATTTTATTCTGTTTTTAAAACTAACTATCACGGTTCATGAGATACAGTCTGGTGTCAGACGGACGGACAGAGGAATCTTAGAAATAGGGTCCATGTTTTACTCTTTGGAACGGACCCTAAAAATGGCCGTCACGGGACACCCGGCCGTCACGGGACACCGGGCAACTGCGAAAGGTCGATGTGAATATGTATTATAATTCATAATTAAAATAATGTACTTATAACGTAAGATGGAACAAAATATATAACAGCATTATGGCGTTTGTCTTCGCGGCATATGAGTCGGCTTTACTGCCGAGTGCCGAGACGCTAATGGCGCCAAAAAATTAAGTAATTCTGGAAAACAAACTTTTTAAAGGAATAATTAAAAATACTTAAATATACCAAAAAAGTCAACAAAACAAAACAAAAAAGTAATAAAAATTACAATAGACAAATACCAATGTATGTAGGTATTAGGCTAATACATACTACAGTACAAAACGCGTGCTCGCCGCGCGAGTCACGATCACCACCCCACGTGGGCCGGCGGTCAGTCCGCGCCAGTATGCTCTACGTGCTGGTTCCCTCCGCCGCCGCCGCCTTCCTCCTGCTGTACCTCTTGTTGGTGCTGGTGCTGTTCTTCCCACTCTCCAAGTACAGGAGCACGTAGAGTGAGGGCCAAAAATTAATGTACCAAGTGACATTGTACGTGTTAACCGAATTGGAAATTGTTTAAAACATTCGAAAGAAACGTACTATGTTTCGATATTGGTGAAAATCGCTATATATAAATAATATAGTTTTTTAATTATTTTTTTTTGAAAATAATAAATAAACTAGCTTTTTCATAAATCGCTAATCTCTGTGTTATAATTGTTAACTTGCGCGTGAAAAGTGATTTCTTGTAAGAATAACGAAAGTGATAAATTGAAGAAGAGAAAAACAAATCGGACCGTTTTACAACTATTTGAGACAAACAATATCAAACTCTCGTGAACTTGGACTATTAAACAAGTCTCCACCAAACCCACGATTCCCGCGAGGTACAGTCCGTCGGCCACCATCGTCCGGCACGAGCAGCGATGCATCCCCCTGGACGCCGCCACCCTTGTCCTGAAGGTCAAGGTTCGCCTCAAGCCCTCCCACCCCCTCTACTGGCTGTTCAAACGCGTGAGTACCTCCCGGCTCCCACCCCCTTCCAATACACGACACAAAAGTTACACCACGTGCTGTTGTATTTATGTCAGTAAACACGCGTGGTATGTGGCCAGGGTAACTCCACGCGTTGTAAGTCTCGCTGCCTGTAATTACAGTATCTATCTTACCTTACCCTTTTCTCCAAAATACAGCAAAGATGTTTCTAAAATTATGCAAGACTGTGATACACATGCAGACCCCACCAAGGTTCAAGTTCAAGCCTTGTCGTGGCGGTGGGGCTCAGTAGCCTAGGGTGAGCCCAGCACCTTGGGCGAAGGTAATTGAGCCGAGGGGGCTCTTTGTACCCGTCTTATAAGAAGAGAGGACAAAAGAGCAGGGAACCTCACGGACGGGACTGTGGAGGTGGCATCGGTGTACTGAGCGACTGACTAGCCGTCGAGGTGCCCTGTTAGCTTAACAGATCCGGGGCATCTCACCAAAGGCGGCATTGGTGGCACTCGTCGGGTTTTAGTGGGTAGACCTGCGTTCACTTACCAGCTTTCGGGGGCAGCGAGTCCCACATACCCGGCTGGGGAGACCCACTCCCCCGCGGGATGCCTCAGAGCTTTTCCCGGCGAAAAAAAACATGCAGATTGGAACGTGTCACAAAGCGTATCTCTCCCACATACATAGGTTTCGTTTCATCTCACGGCCCCGCGACCCCAGTACAATAATAAACGCTCACACAATAGCCCTGCCTGTTAGGACATCCACTCTAGGTTTACCTATTTCGTCCCATGTCTCTTGGACTTACAGGTGTATGATTCATTTGTATTTTGTATGATAACATGACGAACCAACAACATCGACAGTATGCAGTCACATTTGTTCTAACGCTGTATCGCAAGCTATTTTTCTGCCTAGCTCCTATTCAAGTTTATGTTGTGAATAGCTTTTTAGAAATAAAGAAAACTTAGTTTTATATTACGAATGATGACGAATGTGGAAAATCAATAAATTCAAATCAGATTTGTAACACTACGTATATTACTACAGTTCAGGGACCTTAGAGGTCCCCTCAAAGATGCGGCGTTTTTACAAGCCACAGATACAAGGTTGAAGCAATCGGAGCTGATCTGGCCACTTCTGTCCTGACACGTGAGCTTGTGATGTTTTTCGGCACGTGAGTTTTCAAGGGTGATGTTAGAGCACTTTTTTTCTTTTGCGCCGGAAAATGTTCTGAGGCATACTGCGGGAGAGTGGGTCTCGCCAGGCGGGTATGTGGGACTTGCTCCGCCCAGAAGGTGGTAAAATGGATGCAATTCTACCCAATAAAATCCGGTGAGTGCCACCAATGCCGCCTTTCGTGAGGTGCCCCGGATCTGTTGAACAAACAGGGCACCTCGACGGCTAGTCAGTCCCTCAAGGGACCGACGCCACCTCCACAAAGTTGTCCCGCACCACAGAACAACCCCTCCCAACGACGGGACAGTAAAATGGGGTGAGATTCCCATCCTCACCCCTTGTCCCCCTGCTCTTTTGTCCCCTCTTCTGTTTGTTCAATTTGCTTCGCCCAAGGTGCTGGGCTCACCTTAGGCTACTGAGCCCCACCGCCACGTCAAGGCTTGAACCATGGTTGGGTGATGTTAGAGCCCTATCTATCTTCTATCAGTTTTTCCTTCAATCCCTAAATGTGGACGACGCGCTCTCAAGTCTCACCTTATTCAAGTTGCTGTCTTCTACTTAAATCCAGGAGTAATGTTTACCATCTCGTTAACCGGTCCACTGCTGTCTGCTGGACATACAACTCTTAATATACGCCAAGATGGCCTAAAGTGTATTTTTTTATATCTATACTATAATATTATAAAGCCGAAGAGTTTGTTTGTTTGTTTGAACGCGCTAATCTCAGGAACTACTGGTCCGGTATGAAAAATTCTTTCAGTGTTAGACAGTCCGTTTATCGAGGAAGGCTATAGGCTATATAACATGATATATACGAGTTGAGTAACGCGGGCGAAGCTGCAAGCAACAGCTAGTATAATATAATTGTTGGACCGATTTCGATAAATTTTTTTGTGTGCTCAAGTACATTCGAGAATGGTTTGGATTCACAATTCGGTCCACAATGCTCCCAATTGAAGCTCCTGAGACTTCTACCTGGACTCTTCTAGATGCGCGTTTCGCCTTCCGTGCCCTTAGTGCGCAACGAACCGACGCCCTAACGAGATTACGTCTCTGCTCATAACACAATACTGTGTACTGAAGCTGTATGTGAGCGATTTGTTGTATAACATGTAGAACCCTCGCCCACCTACGCACCGCCAAGACAATCTACATGACGTTACAAATTGATAAGAATAACATTATCTTTTCAGTGGCTAGATGATCTCTTTATTTTACAATCAAATTGAAACAATTGACTAAAATTGTCGAACATGCGACTAGTCACTAGAGTGTTGATCATCCCCTACTAGATTTTGAACTTACTGTACAAGTTTTTTAGACGCTTAGTATGAAAACAGACATGATTTGTTGTACTGCTGATGTCGCTGTTCATGCGGGTCTCTCTTTCTGCCGCCAGAAGACGTATCATCCCACCTGTCATCGACCAGACCCTCGACGATCGTTAGTACTGTTCGAAACCAATTTATTATTTACCATTTGTGAAATATTCCAACGTCAGTAAAACTATAGGTTATATTTTAACACGAGTTACTAATTACTTAATGTTTGAGTCAGGGCGGTCACTTAATATTGTTAACGTGAAAACCACTTCCTATGTAGGGAATAATTTGTACACGTAAAGATTAAGTTTTAGGTTTACGAACAACCTTAAAAGAGTTGCAGGCGGTGGAATTACTGGCACCGAGACTTAGAACCTTGGTGGGGTACGAGTTGTCTGGGCCAGTCCCAGGTGTACATTTTTTCGTTTAAGGGCGACGTTGACCCCTAACCAATCAGGTGGCTCGAGTGCCCGTTTGTCTGTCCAACTAACAAATAAATCTACCGATATCCATATACCCGGACAAAATCAGCGTACAACATAGCATTCAACTTTCAGTGTTAGACAGATTCAATCGTTTAACTCGAAAAGGAAGGCTATAGGCTATATAACATGATTTAGTATACCCGCATTGATGATCGAGGAGAACAACTATCGGCGTACTTTTCAGGGATGTGCAATAGAAAAGACTAGTATAATATAATTGTATGGACCGATTTCGATAATTTGTTTTGTTGTGTCAGCTTCAGCAGAGTTCAGAAAAACGGACCGGGAATTGGCCAATTACACTGTTTCAACTGTTACGGAATAGAGATTTCGAGCGCTGGGATTGGCTCTTCTAGATGCGCGTTTCGCTCTCCGTGCCCTTAGTGCGCAACGAACCGACGCCCCTATACAGTATCCAATAACACTAGTTCCCGTCACTTATGAATCACTCTTGCAGGGTCGAGGGTTGACGGGCCTCAAGAATTTGGGTAACACGTGCTACATGAACTCCATCATACAGTGCCTCAACAACACCGCCATCCTCGTCACGTACTTCTGCAACGGACAGTACCTCGAGAACATTAACAGGTGACGTTCAAATCATCACATTTTAGTATAGTTTGTATTTGCCCTAAATGGATATGTACTAAACAAGGACAGTGGAAATAGGAGTGAACCGCATGATAATATTGAAATAATTTTAAAGTAATAGAAATATAAATTGGGTATAATCACTCATAGATAGAGGCCGTGTTTAGGTGGACGTGGTGGTGGAAAAACGATCTCCGTGAGGTAAGCGGTCCGTGTTGGATGCGAGTAGCAAGGGGTCGGTCGTCTTGGCGTTCGTTGAAGGGGGCCTATGTTCAGCAGTGGACGAATAAAGACTGATGATGATAATGATACTCACAGATTGGAAATGTGTATTGTAGAACGAAACGAACTGCAGATGTCTCTGATTGGTCGCTTCTGATTGCGTGACGTCATTTAAGATGTCATTTAGTACATTTCGGGCTTATCCCTAAAGTATGTTTCACAAGATTATTGATTTAAGATTAAACTCGAATGTTTTGCTATTTTTAAATTGGTACTGAAAATGATAGGTCTAATTGTGTTTTTCATCTCTTCATTATTATTCTTCTTAACATTGATGTTTATCATCACTAGCAGGCTGCTAGTGATGAGACAACTTCTTCCACCAAAACAATATAATAATGAAACTACATTCAAACTAGAAGTGAAGTTGCAGTGACGAACATTCATCGATACAAACTTGGTGTGGACTGTGGTTTAGTTGACAGTGTTTGTACAGGTCGCACAGCACGCGCGGCGCCATCGCGGAGGAGCTGGCGGCGGTGGTGCGCGCGCTGTGGTCCGGGCAGTACCGGTTCATCGCCGCCAAGGATTTTAGGGTATAATTACTAAATTATGTGTAACAATGCGTAGGGACACTTGATTGTATCTGTGCGGTTCTAAGGGTTGTTTCACACGTACCACAACCACGCCATAGCAGCGACAAATAGTGATGAAGCAGCGATTACGTGTGAATAGTGTCGCTGCAGAGTTTTGCAGTACCGATAAAATGTTGATGTGATTGCGTTGTCGTTAGTCGCTAGTTGTTTCGATGTGATGTACAGACACAGTTCGACTCCGGCTTTTAGATAGGAAACACGCTTTGACTTAACGAAATCATGGAATTCGAACTGGAAACTTTGTTGTTGCTATCCGTCTCACACAACACACACACATCGTTCAAGACACATTAATTGTGATATTGTTAGACTGATTCCTAACAATTATTAAAATTCCGATTTCAATTTGATACGGTTTTTTTTTATTCAGGTGCGATATTGTCATAAAATTGACTCGCAGGTCACGCTACTGTCACAATACTTAGGGCCGTATTAATAAATCGAACTCAGCTCTGAGAGCGATCTCAATCACGCTCTTGAGATGCTGTTCTAATTAATAACCGAACCTGAGTTCACATTGTAAGATCCCGTAATCACTTGAGTGACGTCGTATTAATAAATCAAACTCGGCACTTAAGAGAACTCCTGAGATCGCGCTCAGGTGCGTCTTTGCTGAGTGCAGTCCGATGGTGACTTGAGTGCATGCATTGTCAAGGTTCTTGTTCAATTTATGCTAACTATGCAAATATGGAAAATATTATAAACGAAATTAATTACTACGAAGCTATCGATCACTACGATGATATTAATTTATGGCCCAGCAGAATTCGTTTGGCAAAAATTTATATAAGGGACGCCCAAAATTCCTTTCAAACACCTACTGAAAATTTCAAGAAAAGGTACAGATGCAGTTAAGATTTCTGTTTTATATATAATAATAGTTTTATACATATTAATGTAGGGATAACTCGCACACGGCCATCTAATCCCAAACTAAGCAAAGCCTGTTCTTATGTCAACCAGACAACTGATATATACTTATCTATTTCTAAATACATACACATAATAGATAAATTACACCCAGACACAGAACAATTAATGATCATACTCATCACATAAACATTTGTCCTGGGTGGAAATCGAACCCACGACCTTCTGGTTTAGCAGTCAGGGCCACTAACCACTACACCAACAGGCCAGTCAATCATTATCATCATCATCATCATCAGCCTCTATCCGTCCACTGCTGAACATAGGCCTCCCTCAATGAACGCCAAGATGGCCGATCCCTTGCCACTCGCATCCAACACGGACCGGCCACCGCACGGAGATCGTCTTCCCACCTGGTCAATGGCCGACCAACACTTCGTCTACCTAAACGTGGCCTCCACTCTAGAACCTTATTGCCCCATCGGCCATCCGTTCTTCTGAGTGTGTGACCAGCCCACTGCCACTTCAACGAGCTGATTCTTTGCGTGATATCGGTTACCTTAGTTCTCTGACGGATGTCTTCCTTCCGAATCCTATCTGTCAAAGAAACACCCAGCATAGCACGCTCCATAGCACGTTGAGCTACGGCAGACTTGCGGACCAGTCCTATATTTAGAGGCCACGCTTCAGCCCCGTAGGTCATCACGGGGAGAACGCATTGGTCGAAGACTTTCGTCTTCAAACTCTGCGGTATAGACGACGTGAGAATATGGCTAAGCTTCCTGAATGCTGCCCATCCCAATTGAATCCTCCTATCGGCTTCTCTCTCGAAGTTATGTCGACCTAGCTGCAAAGTGTGCCCAAGATAGACATACTCTTGCACGACTTCGAGAGTTATGCCATCAACGTTAACCGGCCTAGGGAGAACGTGTTCGTTGAACATGACTTTCGTCTTGTCCAAGTTCATCCTAAGACCCACACGTCGGGAAGATTCATTTAGACTGTGCAGCATCTCCTGCAAGCCCTCAAACGACTCGGCCAGTATAACGATATCGTCGGCGAAACGAAGGTGTGAGAGATACTCGCCGTTAATGTTTATGCCACATTCTGTCCAGTTTAAAGTCTTAAAGACGTCCTCCAAAGCATTAGTGAATAGTTTCGGGGAAATAACATCCCCCTGTCTCACTCCTCGATGCAATTGGATTGGTCTTGTTTGACCTCCCGGAACCAGAACGGACATAAAGGCGGCGTCGTATAATCCTCTCAGCACTTCGACGTATCGCCAATCGACCTGACATCGCTGCAGAGCTTCCAGAACAGCCCAGGTTTCAACCAAGTCAAAAGCTTTCTCATAGTCCACAAAGGCAAGGCACAGTGGCTGGTTGTACTCATGGGTCTTCTGTACAACTGGCCTTATAGTGTGAATGTGGTCTATGGTGCTAAATCCTCTTCGAAACCCAGCCTGCTCCGGTGGCTGGAATCCATCGAGCTTTTTAGTGAGGCGGTTCGTCATGACTCTCGAGAACAGCTTGTATATATGGCTTAGAAGTGATATCGGTCTATAATTTTTAAGAAGGGAGTTATCACCCTTCTTAAAAAACAAAACGATTTCACTTCCATTCCACTCCTTGGGGGAAATGCCCCGTTGAAGGACGAAATTAAAAATCTTTTGTAACTCTCTTAAGACAGGTTCGCCACCTGCCTTAAGGAGTTCAGTCGTAATTCCGTCCCTCCCCGGAGCCCTCCCCCCTTTAAGCTGCTTAAGAGCCAGACTAACCTCACCTAGGCTGATGTTCGGAAGCTCGCCGGAGAGGTGTCGTGTTAGGCTAGCACGCGGATCGTTGTTTCGGGGATCAGGTTGAGGAGCATGGGACGCGTACAGTTTGCCATAGAAATCTTCGATCTCCGACAAGATCCCAGGCTTAGAAGAAACGGTCGCGCCAGTAGCGGTCCTAATCTTCGACAGGTGGCTTCTCCCGAGCTTTTCCACAAAAACCTTCGACCCTCTATTCTGCTCAATTGCTTCGGTAATCCGTTGCGTATTTGAGCAGCGAAGGTCTCGGCGTATTAGTTTGCGGATCTGCTCCGAGAGAAGCTTTACATCTGTGAAAGTGGCGTCTGTGTGTGCTCTGCGTTCCCTCATAAGACCGAGCGTCTCATCCGAGAGTTTGGATTTCCTGCCAGTAAGCTTTCTCCTACAAAACCTTTCACCCACGACCCGCATGCAGTCCACCACGGCACCCAGTGCCTCGTCAACTGCCATTGTGGTTTCCGATATGTTAAGGCTATCGAATCGGTTCTTTAATTCCAAGGCCAGTCAATAACATATTTAATTAGAGGACACCTGCTAAAAGTCGACAACAGAGGTTTTCCAATAGCATCAGAAATGGCAGTGACATTAAGGTTTTATGCAACAGGATCATTTCAGGGAAGGCTTAAATACTTTTGAGATTCTTTTTTTCTTTATATGACTACAAAATTATTTAATCTACAATAATTACTTCTATATTTGTTATAAATAATTGTTTCCAAGCCAACGGTTGACAGCGGATCAATTTATAAGACGTAATCACGTCAAAATGACGCTTACTTGAGTGCAGAATCTGAAAATCTTGAGATGCTGAACTTGAAACCGATCTCAAGTGATACGCGCTCAAAATCCGTCTGTCTTCTGTCCGAATCTTGAGTGTAACTCAGGTGAGATCGATCTTGAGAGCAGTATTGAGAGCGAACTATTAATACGGCCCTAAGACAACACATGTTGAATTGTGTTGTAACCATATTGTAATTTGTTTTTATTAAATTTTTCCAATATCTACTTTTACATTCTAAAATCTCTATTAAATGCTATGTAAAGATTACTATATTGGGATAGGTGCCAGGTAAATGAAATTTGAGTGTCGAGAGTATGTTTTATTAGAAATTGAATTGAAGACGAACACAAAAACTCAGTTGTATATCGATAAAGTTTTCGGCATCCCTATATTTTATGAAGGTCAATTGATAGGAAAAGTGGCTTGGCGTCAGGAGTAAGGTGATACGTTTATACTCTGGCGTTCTGTTAAAGCGGAATACAGTGCAAGATGACTGACTTAGGTACATACGTAGGAAGTCAGGTGTCATACGTAATGGACAATGGATGGACGACGTTTCAGAACGAGGTGGGCAAGCACCAGCGCGCGTTCCGCGGCAGCGAGCAGCAGGACTCGCACGAGTTCCTCACCATCCTCATGGACTGGCTGCACCTCGACCTGCAAGTGGCCACGCCCGCGCCCACGCCCGCCCCTCCCGGGGCCGCCGAGCGCGCCTGGCTCGCCTACACGCGCGCGCGCGAGTCGCTCGTGCTGCGGCTGTTCCACGGGCAGATGCGCTCCACCGTGCGCTGCACGCGCTGTGCCGCCACCAGCGCCACCTACGACTCGTACTCCAATTTGTCGCTGGAGCTGCCGCCGCACGCCGCGCGCTGCACGCTCGCCGTGAGTACCACCCCCACTCCTACTCCAACCTACCTACAACTTACCAACAACATGTAAAATTTGTTATAAAATATTTGAAAAGATTAGTTCCTCTGAGTTTGTTTCGCCGGTTCTTCTCAGTGGGCTTGCCTTAGAACTGGTGGTAGACTCAATTGACGTTCAAAAAGATACTTTATTGATACTCTTTTGAATAAAAGTTTTTGATTTTGTATTGACAGGTCAATACACGCTCGAGCTACCATCGCACGCCACCACCCTCCCGTCAGTGCCACCTACTTGCTGTTTTTATTCCTATTTTGAATAAGTATATAATTTTGTCCTGTTGAGTGTACGGGACGGGACCACATTAATCTGGACCGAGGTGGCTCGTCCGTGCTCCAAGCTTGTTGTTGTCCAAGCTCTAAAATGGTTTCAGTGCCAGTAATCATATTGTCGCGCTGAAGTAAAATAACCTCCTCCTTTTTGAAGTCGTTTAAAAAATATAGTGGCACCGATGCGGTGAAACAATACCAAATAGAAGACGGCTATAAATTGTGTAACTGACTGGCACTTGTTTTAAAATATCTCCTATCGCCATTCACAAAATAATCTTACGTTTCCAGGATTGCCTGAAGTTGTACCTGAACGGCGAGACGGTCCCGGGCTGGGACTGCCCGTCGTGCAAGGACAAGCGGGACGCGGTCAAGAAGCTGGACATCTCGCGCCTGCCGCCGGTGCTGGTGATCCACTTCAAGCGGTTCTACGTGGAGCCGGCGGAGTACGGCGCCAAGTACCGCAAGAAGCAGACGTACATCGAGTTCCCCGAGCAGCTGGACATGCGGCCGTTCGCGCTGCCCGCCGCCGCGCCGCGCTACCACTTGTACGCCGTGTCCAACCACTACGGCTCCATGGAGGGCGGCCACTACACCGCCTACTGCAAGAGCAGCGACTACGGCAAGTGAGTATTGCACCTTTGGTTTTGAAGTTATACTTCTAATGCGACTTCCAAAACAAGGTTGCGTTAAACGTTTTTTTTTTTTTTTTTTTTTTTTTATATTACCGCCTTTTCCCCTCCTACACCGGTGGTGGAGGGCCTTTTTTTCTCATGTATTAAATGTTTGTCTATATGATAATTTTATTTATTATTTATTGGAATATTATATTTAATAACTAATTTATTTTACGTATGTCAATAATGTTTACATTATAATTATCTATTCACTTATAGTATATTTAAAAAATTTTATTCTCTATTTATTTATTTTCCATCTTTTAATATATTGTTTTATTTTATCTTTATGTAACTTACTACCTGTTTGGTGAGTTTGCAGAATAAATTTGCAGAAGAAAATTTTCTTACCAACTTTTTGAGCAATTCTGACATTCTAGTAGGCTAGCTTGAATCTTGGGAGTGCCATTCCATGTATTCCGTTTTGTCGGGTTATAATGAGCGAATTTTACGATAACTACAAAATATAAATATAATTAAATAGATTGACTGATAACAAACGACTGTAAAAACCAATAATAAAAATACATTTTAATAACTAACAGACTAACTTAGAAACAAGAGGGATTAAGTATAAATTTTCATGTGCTTCCTTAACCTTTGTGCACATGTTATAATATTTATTGCATAATAAGTATTTAACATAGCCTGTTCGATATCCTTCTTTGCATGAAACTTTATACATAATATCTCCAAGACACCGACGGTGACCGACACAACCAATACCAAATAGAAGACGGCTATAAATTGTGTAACTGACTGGCACTTGTTTTAAAATGCACTTTCTCCTATCGCCATTCACAAAACAGGTTATGGTGTACTGTGCAAGTGATTTATTTTGCATGCATGTGGCAAGAGTCTCTCTCAGTGAGACTCCAGCCAGATGTCGCAGACGTTTTGATTGTGCCTCATTAACCTGTCGTCTCCTCTCCTCGCTGTCTCCCGATGCTGGTTGAAATACTCCCCTCTTGGCATCCGCAAAGGATGTTTTTGTGCCGCAGGACATATAGAGGGGCAGTACCCCAAGCAGTAGCGGTTTCGAGTCATGCGAGTCTATGCGTCTTTTGTTACGGAGGGCACCCTCAGCAATACGCTGTGGTTGACCTAGCAAGAGCATCCCATTTCTTTCGCACCGGGCATTCCCAGCTAAAAACGTGGTGATTTGTTTGTTCCTGCGTTAAACGTTTAACGCTACCATGGAGAGGGTATGAAAGCCCTGTTGCGTAACCAAATTCACTGCAAAACGCCATCTATTGGTACATCAATTGAATTACAATTTATAAGAATTTTTTCATGCCATAAGGTTACATCGCGCAACTACACGCGCGATTATTGACGATACGACGCCATCTAGCGGCAGTTTTATGGAAACGTCATTGAATTATAATACGAAGAATTATACAGTGTAGATCTAAGTGATTGCCATAAGTTGAGTACCTTAAATTAATAAAATAAACAGACAGGTTCTCCCGAACCCCACTTGTTACTCGCTCCGCTGGTGTTATCTTTGCCAACTCAATTAGTTTGGCTTGCAGAGGTGTTTTGTCGAATAACATTCGGCCAACAAGAAATGGATATTTACACACAACACTGGGTGGTGCAACTCGACATTTCGTGGCGTCAGCGTTTTCGTGTGCTGCGCAATTTATTAACAGCATGTATTCCGTTTTGTCGGGTGATAATGAGCGAATTTTACGATAACTACAAAATATAAATATAATTAAATAGATTGACTGATAACAAACGACTGTAAAAACCAATAATAAAAATACATTTTAATAACTACGTCTAATGCCTATAAAATCTTGCATTTTATAATGAATTATAAATTTCGTTTCAAAACGCTATCCCTTTCACGTGACGTCATATGTTGTTAAACATCGTAAAAATGATAAAATGATTCTAGTTGCCGTTAATAAAAAATGGCTTCTAAGTTTTATAATTGTTGTACGGTGCCTATGTGTGTGTACACTGTCAAAACGCCTGAAAATTAGTTTTTACAATATGTATGTACTGCGTACGGAAGATGGTGTATGAAAGTACGGTAATATTCTTCCGCTTCCGCTAAATAGGAACAGGTGACGTCATTTCCGTTTATTATCACGTGACCTATTTTAAATTTTGTTACATTTTACTTATAAAATATTAATTTAATTAAATAAAAATAAGGGAAAATATTGTATTTTTTCAGAATTCTATCATAGAAACTACAAATTAACATCAAAATTATATTTTTTATGTGAATACTGGCAACATCCCTATTAAGTAAATAAATCATTATTATTATTTTTTTTTTTTTTTCGGATGGATCTATGCTAATGGCCCGAAGGCCCTAATGCTTCAACGGATTGGTGTGAGCCCATTCGGCTCACTTTTGATTGGGGGGTTGCCCCCCGCCAACCGTGCAGTCTGCGACCACACGGCCTCCTGGCGTCGGTTGTGTGTCAGTGGCGGGACTGTGCCGCGTCACCGTCGGGTGGAGTGGAGCCCCAGGCGGTCTACCCCTACCGGGTGGGCTCATTGGCGTGAGGACCCGGCAGATGGCGCCAGCGATACTGGGGCCCACTCCGCCGGTCGGAGTTGCAGCGTCCGCCACAGGAGGTCTTGATGAGGGTTGTTGGGCGGGGCCCCCCTCGACACCCCGCGGTGGGCATCGCCTATCTGACGCGTTAATGTTTTTTAACTTTCTATTAGAACTAAACGAACCCAATACGGTCGACGAGTTGAACTCGGTTCTATTAATCTGAGGGCCGGCCCTCTCCTCACCCTCAAGTGGGGGAGGTGGGTCGCGCACGATACCCGTATAATCAGACGGTAGCGAAGTGCTACCGTTGTTATCGCGGTCTGAGTTGATGTCGACTCGTGTTGGGTTCGAGCCTAAATTATCGCGATCGATCCGGATCGATTGGATATCGACGTGTAGGGAACGACGTCGCTCCGGGCCCCGGGGCCCAGGCGGTGTGCGTGTGTGTCTAACCCCGGGTGTTGTGTTGCGGAGTGATTGTTGTAGTTCGCGTCGCGCTTTTGCGTCGCGCATTAGCAGCTGCGAAATTTCGTCAGCTGGATCAGTTATTATGTTCTTAGGTAGCCTACGCCTATCAGGAGCTAAGCTATCTGGGGTGTAGTTCGCCGCGCTCACGATGAGCGGGTTCGGGTGGAGGACTGCCTTTTCAAAGTGACGTTCTGACATCGCTTTGAAGTGGCCCTTAATCGAGTCTAACCTGAGGTCTCTATGCAGGTCGATGTTTCTTATGTACCACGGGCAACCGGTTGCCATGCGTAAGAATTTGTTTTGTACTTTCTGTAATGCATACAGTCGTTTCTGTGTCACATGCCCGAATGCAACACAGGAATTATATTTTTTATGTGAATACTGGCAACATCCCTATTAAGTAAATAAATCAGTGAACATTTGTATACTCGGGTATAATTTCTCAACTACAATATCAAATAAACCATAAGTGAAAAGGTGTAGGGTTTATCAAGGACCCTACAGTTACTGAGATGGTCTAGACTCTAGTGGCTCAGCCTCGAAGTCAGGGGTCTGAGAATCATGCCCAGGAATGGGACTGTAGGGATATAATATGTAAAAGGCCACAAAAGGTCTTCGAGCGAGCGAGATGGTGTTCTCGGTCAGGCCGAAGCTATGTTATTATCATTTCAGCTGTTGTATGTATAGCGGCTAACTGTAAAGCTTCGATTCGGGATTGCGGCGCTAATTGGTCCGTCACAGGACAAATATGCCCCCAGCCCCCAATATACTAAAGATCATGTCAGTTATAACATATCGTGTGTGTTGCAGATGGTACAAGTTCGATGACCACCTGGTGACGGAGATCCCGCCCAGCGAGGTCAAGTCCAGCGCCGCCTATATCCTGTTCTACAGCTCGTGCGGCCGCTCGTGACTCCGCCCCCACATGCCAACATCCCACGGCCACGCCCCTCATGCCACGCCCATCACGTGAACGTCTAAACTATTGCCACACTCGGCATATATATTTTTGTATATTTGCTAAATGTTTAGGAATATTTTGTATGATACCCGCTTTGGGTGTGTTTTGTCTCAATATTTTTTTACTCGGCCATGCTAAGTGGCGATTGGCAAATCTGAACACCCTTAGATATGTGATAAAGTCTACTTACGAATTGAACTAATGTAAATTAAATCTTATAACATAATATTTAGTTTACCTTAGTAGTAATAATAGTTAATTTTTAAATGAACACTCGGTTAAGTAGCCAAATATTGTCAATATCATCAGCAACGGATGACCAAGAGCAGTCGGGTTTAGATCATATTGTGTGACTAGAATAACTGATTGTACATATTGAATTATATCTAAAAATATATCTGTCTCTAGACGAAACAGATTTCTATTACAAGGGTAGCGATAAAGTTGGCATTTAATTGGCAAGTTAAAGTTGTTGATGCGAAAAAAGCGTTCCGTTACCTTTTCACTCCTAAACCAATGGTCAGATTTCGATAAAATTTGGCAGAGGCTGATCATATACTAAAAAACTATCCAAAAAATCATCAGTAAAAAAGTGTTAAGATTTGAATTAAAGCGGACTGAGCCGCAGGCAGCAACTAGTCAGAGAAAAATATATCACATCACAATATATTAACTTTTTAGTTTCTTATATTCAAAACATTCATAAAATACATCTTTAGTAAGTTACATGATATTGACTCTAATATGGGTTGTAACTGTGCCCAATTGACACTGAGAATGGATGAAACTTGGTGAAAAATATCTTTATATACATATAATATTAATATCGAAATAGCTCAGGGTGTATGTCCGACTCCCAAGCAGGTCTGTGGATGTTTGCGTGGAACAGTGCACCAGTGATCTGTTACGTTTTGACTATTGACTGTTGTGAATATATTGTTATTTATACTTAGTTTTAATTTACGTAAATGTTATTCGTACAGCGTACTTACCATATTTAAGAACTACTTTTACTTTTTAATTCTTATATACAGCTTATATACTATTTCGTAATATAAAAAATTATTACCTATTTCATTTCTCAAAATAATAAAAGGTTATTTTTTATTTATTGATAATCCCTTTTTTTCAATATCTTCATTTGATTTGAAATGTATCCATGAGATTTGATTTGTTCATAATTCAACCATATCCTCACTCGCCAATCTCAAGCCATGACTAATATCCTTTTATTTAAGTTTATTTTCATGTACTTTTATATTATTGACGTATTACATGTTATTTTAATCACAATAATGAACCTACATTAAAATCTGTCAGTGAAACAATACTACTACTTAAAACTCTGAAGTCCAATGAAATGTGGAATACGAGTGCCTAATGTCGGATCAGATGTGCCATTATGAGTTTGGTTTGGAAATATCGAATATATATTTTGTTTCAATGTAACGTTAAGGAATGTATATAGCGTATAAAATTGATAATTACAATGTAAGATACTTTAATAAAATTCTTTGTTATTATTTTGTTGTTTTATTAATATATTAGTAAGTTATCATACAATGTTGTTAACATATTCCCCCAAATAAGAAACAATTCCTTTTTTCATCTTTTTTTAATTTTACAAACATTAGCCCCGCATCTATCAGTACAACAAATTAAGTTTCTTAGCATGTACATCCTTACATCAAAAATAATAATCCTCCTAGACAAAGTCAAAAACACTCTTAAAACTTTGACTATAGATGGAAGTTACCATACCATATATTATACAAATGTATTCTCTCAAATTCTTATATCACAATCATAATTACTGTCACATGTTCATTAACATGCAATAACAATGTCACACGATGGTTGATTCTATGTATTACACAGAGACTTTGACACCATTCAATGGTATTATACAAGTCGACAATACAATATAGGTATTTCACAACACAAATGTGATCCTTGCTACCAAAACTACATGTACCAGAATCAAGGGGTACCACCCTCATCATATTCTGACCCCATAGAAATATTCTGTAATGTTATACAGAGCAGGTCTCAACATTGAACAAGAAGCAAGGAGGAGGATACACAGTCTCTCATCACATAGTTGTTATCTTTATTTGTCTACTCCAAATTTTCTTCACTTTCAATTCCATTCATCAGCATGTTAATGTCTATGAACACATTATCGTCTTCTTCATCACTCTCATCCTCTTCTATATTGTTGTCCAGAACAGGAGATCTATCTGTAAAATGTTCTGCTTATAAAGTTTACCCATTTAATTCAAATTACATATTATGTTACTATGTGGAGTCTACCGTTGTTCATAAATTCAACTGCTTCGGTAATTCTCTCCCAAAGCACATCAAAAGTTTGAATCAGCTTTGAGTAAACTTTCTCTTATAATGTTCCCCCGCAAAAAATCTAAGGGATTTAAACCTGGTGAGAGGGCCGGCTACAAGATCATACCAGACTGCATGTATAAGCATAGAACAAACATCGCTTCCACTAAGTTATTAGTTGCACAAAGTAGATGGATAAAATTTTATTTTATGATACCTAAATATAAGAAACAAAATATAAGTTTAACCAGGATAGCAAAACAATAAATACTTACTGAACACAGGAACTGTCACCAGTAGATCGAGTTCCTCTGTGTTGCAGAGCACTTCATTGTTGTTTGGATGTGCCAGTGGCTTATTGTCTATTGTTCCCGAATGTGAGTTTTGCATTAGATCTATTGTTGAGATTACTGGAATCTCATCATTAGACTTTTTTCGGCTTTCCGCATCTGTCGTGGTGTTACTGTTTAGTTGGGCTTTTAAACTTTCTAGTTGCAATCTTTCTATCTGTACAAACACACAAAAACGACATATGTAAAAAATTTGTAAACATGTAGTTGTTGTAGACTAAATTGTAATACGTACTTGAAGACTATTTCGCTGTTTCTTTATTTTATTAAGTGCCTCGATTATCCATTTCTCTTCAGCAATAAGCTGTATTTCTTCAGCAATACGGTAACCCAATCTTTTGTATACATTTCTGCTAGCCATGCTTGTGACAAGTAATGTGACACTGTGATTCTGGATTCAGAATTACAATTTACAAAACATTCATTCATAAGACGTATGCATTGTAAATGTGAAATATTTAAAATTAAATATACATATTTTATGTAACCATTTTACATACATCTTTGATTTTGTAGGTAATAAGTAGGTATTTTGTAAACTAAATTCAGTAAATTGAAAATGTAAATTTGATTATTTTCATTTAAAGGCATTAGCTACTACGCTATTAGCCATACAAAATACAATATTCGGTCTGTAATACGGAGAAATGGCGGGAAACCCTAAGGAGCGCGGCTCCGCCCCACTAGCCCCCATCAATCAACTATCATTCCCCATTCCATCCAAACAAGGCAGTCCACCACAATATTCGCCAAACAATCACATTATATATTACAGAGATTAAGTTTTTAAAACAAACACTATAGAAAACCGCCAGAACAGCCCTACTAAGAAAACCACTCCAGAACGGTACTCCATAAGATTCGCCAACCAATCACAATATATAAAGATCAAGTTTTTAAAACAAACACTATAGAAAACCACTCTGAATGGACAAAACACAAATTATCAATTAATTAACGGGAAACCAAAAAACCACAAACGCGCGTCCCGATGTTTCCCGCCATTCTCTGAAAATGTAAAGTATTGTAAAATAATATTCTTCTTTTCCATAACCAATACCCAAGCATTTGCCATTGTCAAACGGGATGGATCATGGAACTGACAAAAAGTATTTATACACTGCGTCACAAACTATAAAGGGTTATGAGAATACTACGTAGGTATCACCGCGTTTTATTATTTATTAAAGTGAAACCTTTATTACATCGTCTGAAACTTTTTCGTCTGTGTGTTGCATGTCGCGTGACGGTCAGCCGCCAAGTTTTCCAAGTATAAAATTAAGATTGATAATGCGATATTTATACCCTTAATGGAATATTATTCCAAAAATGTTTAGTTAAATGTCTATAATGTGAAAAAAAAAGTTTCACTTTTACCGTGGTTTCATAAAACCACACAATCCTTTTATTTATTAAATTTATATATCTTATTTAATAATATATATTCATTCATAGTAGGAATACACGTAATAGACACAGGTTAGATGTACCAGTGATTAGACAGTTTGGATTAGACTTTCAAAAGTAAGCAATTCTTTTAAAGGCAACTGTATACGCTTTTACAATAGGATCCCAGAAAACGTTCAAAAGCTCTCCATAAAAATATTCAAAAAAGTTGTTAAAGAGCGTTTGTGTGGTAAAGGATATTATAAAGTAAAAGATTTCATGGAAGTTACCACACCCTGGGAATAAGGCGTTCCTCTCGGGCATTTCAGGATAAGATGTTAAAATTGTTATATAATATATATTATTTGGAAAGATTAGTTTCACTGAGTTTGTTTCGCCGGTTCTTCTCAGTGGGCTTACCTTGGAACTGGTGGTAGATTCAATTGACGTTCAAAAATATACTGTATTAGTACTATTTTGAATAAAAAAAATTGATTTTGATTTTTGATTTTGATAAAAATTTCGTGTCACGATGTATGTTCGCGATAAACTTCGAAACTACTGAACCAATTTTTATCAAATTTTGTAAGCATTTGTAATTTGGTCCAACTTGGGAGTAGGGTAGTTTTATATCTCAATTTATAATCGCAATATTTATTTATTTCAAATTAAGTATTTCTGTATATTTTGTTATTGTATAATGCAGATGTCAAATTCTCAAGATGTTGTCAAATCCAAAACATTTAGACAGAAAGATGTATTAGACCTTCATTTCATCATGTTTGTTTTTATATACCTTAGCCACTGCAACGCGTGTCCGGGTCTGCTAGTATATATACATATATATTATAATACCTGTAGCAGAATTCCATCGCCGGACATCGCGTAAAAGCTCCAAATTTCACCCTCACCATTTCAATGTTCGGAAGGCCGGCAACGCACTTGCTAACTCTCTGGTGTAGCAGGTGTCAGTGGATGTTGCTTTCACTTACCATCAGGTGAACCGACTGTCCGTTTGCCCCTAAATTTTCCCCCTCTTATATATATAAAGATGATGAAATGACATATTCAAAAATATTAGTTATCTGCTAAGAACAAGTATCAAATGGAATTGATATTCGCGTATACCCGAAAGGGACAGGAATATGTTTGCAGGGATACCACATTCATGATAACAAGTTCACTTATTTTCTTGAAACAAGTGATTTAAAATAATAATAAAGTGGAAAAGGTTGATAGATAACTATAAGCATTAGCCCTACCCAAACACTAATTATTGTAATTTTAGACAGCTGCATTGTTCCGGATTACCGAAAATATGAACTAATAACAAACCACTAAAAACATAAATGATAAAAAAGAAGGCTATAAACGTCCTCTTAATATGTATGATCTATAGTATTTAGCCTTTAAGGATAGAAATAAACATATTTGTTTTTGTTGTTTATTTCGAAGAATCCAGTCACCCTTTTATATAATACCACATTCTTCAGTAATCTATAAAAAAGATTTTATTAACCGACCAAATTAAAAAGTAGTACAAAATGGCGGACATACTTAACAAATTATATTGCGAGTAAGAATGTTTATTAGGCATTCAAATTAAGTCGATTATTTTTTGTTGCGCACAACATCTTTGTGCCCAACAAAAAAGGCATAATATTCTAGCAAAGACAAGAAAAAGTGTCTATGTCTCTGTCACTCTTGGAGTTTTTCGTATGCTGTGATCTCGTTCCAATACGGTATTATTATTAGCTTGTAAGTCTATTTGATGCTTGATCTTAGATTTGATCATAGTCTACAGATGTATAAACGCTGTGTTTACAATATTATTATTATTATTATTTTCATTTAAAGGCATTAGCTACTACGCTATTAGCCATACAAAATACAATATTCGGTCTGTAATACGGAGAAATGGCGGGAAACCCCAAGGAGCGCGGCTTCGCCCCTCTAGCCCCCATCAATCAACTATCATTCTCCATTCCATCCACCCAAGGCAGTCCACCACAATATTCGCCAACCAATCACAATATATAAAGATCAAGTTTTTAAAACAAACACTATAGAAAACCACTCTGAATGGACAAAACACAAAATAACAATTAATTAACGGGAAACCAAAAAAACACAACCGCGCGTCCCGATGTTTCCCGCCATTTTCGTGTTTACAATATGTTGTTTGTACATATTTTTTTTTTTCATTAATATAATTCGTTTTAAATGTTCTTGGGTTCGATAAGTTTGATAATTTTTTAATTTTTATGACTGATCTTATAGCAATATGTAACATTTTTAAAGATAGACTATAACACCCAAGTCCAACTCCCAATTTAAATTTAAATTATGTCTTTTATATTATGTAATTAGTTGTTTAAGTACTGTACTGAGACTTATAAGGGTACCGTCCCTAAAAATGACAAAACGAAACCCTCTTAGAATAATTACACTGAAACCTTTATAATATCACTTTGCTGTCCGTCTGTTTGTCTGATTTTTTAAGTGCTAAATTACGTATTACTTCGTCATTATCACATTACGTTATTAACAAATCGCAAAGTAGTGATTGAACACATTGACACAAATGAAATGATTTATGCCATTTTACAATTTTCATAAAATAAAAAAATAAACTTCCTTTTAATTTTTAAAGTGGGTAGGTAGTTGACTAAAAATACATAAGTTTTTATACGTCTGGACTGTGAGCGATCCAGGTTTAATACAAAAAAGGTTATTGAAAACGTTATAAGATTTTTTACCGCCATGAGTTCAGATTCCGATAGCTCCAATTCTGATAATGAGTATTGTGATTCGGATATCGAGATGGGATTTGAGTTATGTTGTAGGCGTGGGTCCGTATCGTCCATAGGATCAGCATTACCTTTTGATCCCTCATCTATAGAAAACGTTATTTTGAAAATATGCGACCGTTTCGACTTCAAAATTATCTTGCAAGATGGAAAAGTGAAGAGTGCTCTACTCGTAACTTCTGGATTAACTTTGGCTGGAACACTGATCGGCAACCATTATGGCGGGAAAATTGGTGCAGCAGTCGGTGGGGCAGTTGGTGGGGTATGCGGCCTCGGAATCGTTGGTATGTTGCTGAGTTTTAAATACAGTAGGTACAGCTAAAAAGATTTTTGATGTGAAACATCTATAGCCGCACGTAAAACCGATTTCTGGCGTGGCGACGCATGCCGTGGCGACGCGTCGCCACGCTATACGATATTACATATTATATGCATATTACTTTTACAAAATAATGTCGATGTTTCACATCTGCCAGGCGTCCCGTGACGGCTCACACGGTTTTTTTGAGCCAAGTTTCTTAAATTTTGCCGAGCATATTTCTTATACAGTTATTGTAATTGATGCGTAATAAAACGTAAAAAGCGGTTACAGATCTGCTCAAGCCTCAGGCACCAATCCTGAAACCATGAGTCGAACAGCTTAGTACTGAAATCCTAATAAGTACCTCTTTTTTTCTTTAACGCCAGGAAATGCTCTTGAGGCATCCCGCCAAGGCCACTCCCCAGGTGGGCATGTGAGACTCGCTGCGTCCGAAAGCTGGTAAGTGGACGCATCTCTACCCAGTAAAACCCGGCGAGTGCCACCAATGCCGCCCCTGGTGAGGTGCCCCGGATCTAATGATCAAGAAGGGCACCTCGGTGACTAGTCGGTCCCCTGAGGGACCGACGCCACCTCCACAGAGGGGTTGACCCGCACCACAGAACAACCTCTCTGAACGTCGGGACAGTACAATGGGGTGAGGTTGCCGTCCTGCTCTTTGTCCCCTCTTCTTATAAGAGGGGTACCAAGAGCCCCCTTGGCTTAATTAGCTTCGCCTAAGGTGCTCGGCATACCCTAGTCTACTGAGCCCCACCGCCAATAAGGCTTGAACCATGGTGGGGATGGGGTACTTATTATAGTACCGTATTTACTGGTATCGACATAATATAGTTGTCATAAAGCTGGCGATGGAAAATCTACAAGAAACTTGTATTCACTGGTCAGTTCTATCTTTTACTTACAATTATTGCTCACCTAAGCTGTTTCACGGTAGACATAATATTAATATTCATTATGGGAAACTAATATTATTTATTAAAAAAACTTTGCATTATGATATAACATTTAGCCGCTGTTCATTTAGATAAAATCTTAAATTAAATAGATTGTGTTGGATTATGCTGTATCGTACTTTTCTTCATTTTCATAATAATATGTAGCCATTAAATCTTAATAATAATATTTAACTTTTTCGTTTCAGCGGTGTCAATGCGCGATATATGGCAAGATATAAAAGGCAAGTTGGCTGAAGTATACGATATAGTGTACGATTACCTGGCTGGCCTGGGCATCGACGACTATGCGATGGCGGCCAAGTTCCTCATGTCACACAGTGCGGACAGCACGCAGCTCGCGCTGCTTATTGTGCAGGTTACTTCGGATATTCTGGGGAAAAAAATATTATCCAGTCTCACCGCGGCATAAAAAACAAAATATGTTATTGTTTTTTTTTTTTACTTTGACGAATTTGACTGAACAAAACTTTACACTTGACTGATTTGACGGAATGAATTTTTTGAGAAATGTGTTTTTAGTAATGTCATCTACCTAGTAATTTGTGCTTGTTTCAATGTATTCCATATTTTGAATTTATTTATTATTTGACAAAGTATTTCGTTATCCTAGGTTATGAATGTATGATTATATTTTTATATGAATTGTTAAATATATAAATTAACAAAAAATCCAACTAATTAATATGTATAATGATAAGGTATAGGTACCATTTGTTACAATCAATACGCTGTGAGTTGCGGTTAAGCAGATAAATAATTGTTTAGTGGCTTTAATTGACTATCTACTGGCTATTTAATGTTTTATAAAATTGTTATTACTGACTCAAATTTAAATTTACTTGTTCATATGATATTAATTTTAGTAATCTTTCAGATTTTTGATAGAATAATTAATATATTTGGGAGCTTAAATAAAGTACTTTTTATTCAATTTTCGACGCAGTTCTTTATACATATTTATTTTGAATGTCCAAACAAGCCAAAAACACGACATTTTTAACTGTTGGTGTTTTCTCTATACTCACGACGACGTATTTTATTTGCATTGAGTATGGACTTAAAATTAAGCAGTAGAATATTAAAATATAAAAAATCGGCTAATGTAGCAGTTTAGTTTTTTGCTAATATCTCAAAAAATAATAAAGATTTTTTGAAATTTGATAAAAAGATTCAAAAAAAGGGGGAAGTTTCCTAATAAACATCCCGACTTTTTTTGTGTTAGTATAACAAATTTACAATATGTTATAAACCGATTTGTTTATTACATAAACAGTGAAAAATGAAATGAAACATTTTTTTTATATCAACATATTATTCATAATAGTTTTACTAGCTGTTGCTCGCAGTTTCGCCAGCGTTAACGTAGATTTATAGACGTGTTCGGGTTGATGATGATTATTTGTAGCCTAAGTTACTACTTATATAGTTACTTCTTTTAAATCAGATTAAAAAAAAACAATCAGTAAATCATTTCGAGACACGGTGTTGCTGTGTGTGACATCACATTCTTCGAACGACGCCTCAGCCAAGTACATACAAATCTTACAAATTCGTCAGTGTGCAATGACTTGCTTCGGTCGTTTTGTGTTTAAAAAAATTACACAAAACGACCCTTGTGTCTAAACACAAGGTAGCCCTCGACTGTCTATGTTCTTCATCATCAGACCTGTAATGACACTTATAACCCATATTAATTTATCTAGGTGTAAAGTTCTCATCAATACAAATTAATCAAGCCCAAACACAAGGTTACTGCTGTAAATCGTTGAGGAGTTCCCTCGACTGTCTTTCAGCTCCATCATCAGATCAACTCGAGACCTTCATGAAATTTGTGCTTTAAAATACTTAATTAAAAAAATATTAAACGCACTAGTTACTCCTACGATTTTCGAAAGTTCCCCTCGATTTCTCTGGGATGCCATGATCAGATCCTGGTTTCCTTATCATGGGACCACCTCGGAATTGCACTCTTTTGAATAAAAAAAGGATATTGTTTTCTAATGTTTGCGCGAATTTCACTCATTATAATGAAACAATTTTTTACGGATTTTATCGCGGTTTATTAAGATTTTTACAAGCCCGACGTTTCGGATACTTTACAGCAACCATGGTCACGGGAGGACTGGTCCTCCCGTGACCATAAATAAAAAATAAAAAAATGTTTCATTATAATAAAAAAAGGATTTTGAAAATCGGTCCACAATTGACAGAGAAATCGGTGAACATACATTAAAAAAATATATATACACACGAACCTAATATAACCTCCGTCCTCCTCCTTTTCGAAGTCGTTTAATGACGCCTAATTCTCTAAAAAACAATTTAAAATTCTTACAATTAATATCCAGTTTATAATTAATTAAGTCAATTACTTATAAACTCGAGCAATTAAGCTCGTAATATGAGGCAATAGTGATGCACACAGCGCATTTCGCGTCGCAGGCCGGGACACATGAAGCGGAGTCAGCAGTATATTTCCTGAAACTTGTCTATTCTATGTCGTCGTAGATTAGCTTTGTGCAGTAGCGACGGTTGAATCCATCATAGATTCTATATATTTTTTAGAGGCGATATGATATTATAAATATGGTTAGTCCATTGAAAAGTTACATTTGGGGTTGCGTTTTTTAGAGGACGCAATTTAATTTTTTTGATGTGTAGGGGGTATATCTTTTTTATATATAGTTCTACGACAAAAAGTTATAGGACCAAAGTTGTAGAGAATTTAATTTGCAACAAAAAATGTTAACAATTTTTTTTATGAAATAAATAGGCGGGAAGCATCGGGACGCGCGGTTGTGTTTTTTTGGTTTCCCGTTAATTAATTGTTATTTTGTGTTTTGTCCATTCAGAGTGGTTTTCTATAGTGTTTGTTTTAAAAACTTGATCTTTATATATTGTGATTGGTTGGCGAATCTTATGGAGTACCGTTCTGGAGTGATTTTCTTAGTAGAGCTTTTCTGGAGGTTTTCTATAGTATTTGTTTTAAAAACTTAATCTGTGTAATATATAATGTGATTGTTTGGCGAATATTGTGGTGGACTGCCTTGTGTGGATGGAATGCGGAATGATAGTTGATTGGTGGGGGCTAGAGGGGCGAAGCCGCGCTCCTTGGGGTTTCCCGTCATTTCTCCGTATTACAGACCGAATATTGTATTTTGTATGGCTAATAGCCTAGTAGCTAATGCCTTTAAATGAAAAATAATAATAATAATAATAATAATAATGACATTTGATTTCACTTGATGTTTGAATTTATTTATAAATATACAATTCAAAACAATAACAAGGGCTTAAGTAATCACTAAAAGAAGTTGGCTTCATGCCCAAATATATAGTTACAAAAATAACAGTCATTTACGTATTACCTAAATCTTAGTTCGACTGCGAAAATGTCATTAATTGAACCATATTTAAACAGCCAAGACTTCGATAGATACTGGATCGAACAAATCATTTTAGAGCTCGGTAAGGTACATTTACTTTATGATAAACTGGAAAAAAATAGGGGATTTCAATTTCAAATTTCTGGTACCCTCCTGGGCTACACTTCTTTACATTTTGCTGCCATATTTAAACTTTTATGTTCAGGGTTGTTTTTCCCCTAGGGAGTGGGATACTGCCTGTGTTTCCCAAGCACAAGCGTCACTTTTTCGGAAGGGATTTAGTCCCTCCTGGCGTGTGATTACCATGTAAACAGTTCGACCGCCGCCTGGGGTTCAGCGTTGTTGTTGTAGTTGCTCGTTTCGCACCACCCGGGGGACACGTGTAGGGTGGGCATTAGGAAAAAATCCTACGGACGCGAGCAACCATTCGTCCCCCTACATCGATACATATTTGAGGTTGTTTATTTTTTACTATGTTACTTAGGAAAGCAAATGGGCAGACGATCGTATTAAGTCCGGCACAAACCTGTATCCTCTGGAGTAGCGGGTGTCTGTGGATGTCGCTTTTCACTTACCATCAGGTGAACCGACTCCATTTGTGGGGGACAAATGGAGTATTCTATAATAAAAATGATTTAAGTATTTTTACTAAGTAGGCAGCATCGTCCGACTGACAAGTCCACCTGGCTACATATTCATGCATTGCCTAATTCCAATGCGATCTCAATCTTAAGGCGGGGCTGTCCGAGAATTAAATTTAGTATCCATACATTCGAGCTCCAGCTCGAAACCGCGTCGAGCGCTTTGGCAGCGAGTGAAACCACATATTTAATTAATTAAAGGGAGGGATTTATAAAAAAATAATTTATGACGACCGTTTTAAATCACATTTTCTACAAGGTTTATTATGGTATAAGTTTTATTGTACAGAACCTCATATTACTCAAATAAAATGGTTTTTTTCATCTCAATTTTGTCCTATCTTTGCATTTTTTTAATGCAAAAAAATATAAGTAATTGTGTATCGAACAACCGAAATGTTATGGTGAAGGAGTGTTGAATAACATATATTTTTTTCAAAACTTTAATTGGCTTAGTTTCTAAATAAAACATAATTCAAAATGCCGTTTATCGGGAAAGGTGCCTTAATCCAAAATATTAGTTTGATGAGAAATCCCACTAACACACAAAACCCACTAATTTTGATATGAATATTATTTTCTCAAAAATAAATAGCCCTCAACCATCCTCAGTGATTGGGCTGTGAAATACAAAATGTGGGCTTGTGTAGATTATTGTGATGGCTAGGTTCCAATGTAGGTGAAGGGCAGTTAGCAAAGTTTTTATGCAATTGGTATAGCTATCAAATATAGATTGTAATAAACAAATTGTTGTCAGGTGATGCTTTTGAAATAAGAGTCCAATGGGACAAAACAACTGCGCTTCTGACTGGCGCTTGTGCCGTTGCTGGTGGTCTACTCGGGGGGTATGCGGGTGGTAGGATCGGAGCCGCAGTTGGTGCTGGTGTTGGTGGTGTTGCTGGATTAGGTAATTATTTCCTTTATTTCTAAGTTCCTTTAGATATAACACATACATCAATATGTGTGTTGTTAACAGTACAAATATGTGGCCTAAACAACAGGACTTATAATTTATAAATGACATAATATTAAGTAGTCTTTTGAATATTCTTGTTGGTTTTATTTATTGAACTTTTTTATATACCGTAGTAGGGCAAACAAGTAATTGAAGCCTTTTGGCGACTATAAACATCCATATACATCCTCACAACCAGAGGTTATGCAGTTGCGTTGCACTCCTTTTGGCGACTATTAACACCGATATACATCCTCACAACCAGAGATTATGCAGTTGCGTTGCACTCCTTTTGGCGACTATTAACACCCATATACATCCTCACAACCAGAGGTTATGCAGATGCGTTGCACTCCTTTTGGCGACTATTAACACCCATATACATCCTCACAACCAGAGATTATGCAGTTGCGTTGCACTCCTTTTGGCGACTATTAACACCCATATACATCCTCACAACCAGAGGTTATGCAGTTGCGTTGCACTCCTTTTGGCGACTATTAACACCCATATACATCCTCACAACCAGAGGTTATGCAGTTGCGTTGCACTCCTTTTGGCGACTATTAACACCCATATACATCCTCACAACCAGAAATTATGCAGTTGCGTTGCACTCCTTTTGGCGACTATTAACACCCATATACATCCTCACAACCAGAGGTTATGCAGTTGCGTTGCACTCCTTTTGGCGACTATTAACACCCATATACATCCTCACAACCAGAGGTTATGCAGTTGCGTTGCACTCCTTTTGGCGACTATTAACACCCATATACATCCTCACAACCAGAGGTTTTGCAGTTGCGTTGCACTCCTTTTGGCGACTATTAACACCCATATACATCCTCACAACCAGAGGTTATGCAGTTGCGTTGCACTCCTTTTGGCGACTATTAACACCCATATACATCCTCACAACCAGAGGTTATGCAGTTGCGTTGCACTCCTTTTGGCGACTATTAACACCCATATACATCCTCACAACCAGAGGTTATGCAGTTGCGTTGCACTCCTTTTGGCGACTATTAACACCCATATACATCCTCACAACCAGAGGTTATGCAGATGCGTTGCACTCCTTTTGGCGACTATTAACACCCATATACATCCTCACAACCAGAGAGGTTATGCAGTTGCGTTGCACTCCTTTTGGCGACTATTAACACCCATATACATCCTCACAACCAGAGGTTATGCAGATGCGTTGCACTCCTTTTGGCGACTATTAACACCCATATACATCCTCACAACCAGAGATTATGCAGTTGCGTTGCACTCCTTTTGGCGACTATTAACACCCATATACATCCTCACAACCTTTCCTATCCACGCAATGGGCCACCGGAAATATATAGGATAGTAAAGCTGTCACTTGAAGCTGATTATGTGAGCGAGAGGTACCACCCCGGCCGTGCCGGCCCACTTCGGTTGCAAAGCAGCATGGCACTACCTCTTACAAAATGTATTTTTAAAAATGTACTTTTGTTTCCAGCTATGGCATCTTTGAGAGAAATTTGGCATGAGGTGCGGCAAAAATTGGAAGAGTTGATATACATAGTGTTCAACTACTTGAGACGACTCGACCCCGTCGACTATGTTCATGCTTTTGACATCTTGATGGCGTGCGCTACCAGTCGGAGGGAACTCGTCTTTACTATCCTGGATTTTCTTGCCCACAAACTAGGAAGGGAAGTTGTTTCTAATTTAACTGCTGCTTGATGGTTGGGTTGAAGAACCTCATAGACAAGTTGTCTTTAAGATCGATTTGAAAAACAAAAGACTAGTATGTTATGGACTGTTTGGCTCGGCGCAAACGGACCACTGACCACAGACACTGGTCCCCAGCGACAGCAACTCAACACACCCTTTAATTTATTTTGTATAGACGCGACGTACGCGTTAACTGTTAATGTAGCCACAGCAGAGAAATATATGAAAACTGTGGGACGGTAGCGCCGACAACCACCGGCGGCTGTGGTCGGTGGTCCGTTTACACCGAGCCTCAGACAGAGCTTGATGATCTACTCCAAAATGATCCAGCAGGGCTAGAACTGAACTCTGAATACTTAATGTTGTATGGGTGCGCCGTGTGGCTGTATATTGTGTATCTGTATGTGTTGGCCCATCGCTCATAGTAAATATTATTATGTAGTTGTTTGATAATATATGTTTGATGTAGGTAGATAAATAATTACTTATATAAATATTTATATATAATGTTCATTATTATTATTATATACATATAATATTTGTATATATAAATATTTATTACATTACATTAATGTGTCCAAAAATGTTTCTCAAATACATATGTGCGTTAGTTGTCATGACAAAGATCCAATTTTATGATTATATTATACTGTTTGTTTTAAATTTACCCAAACATATTACCAATGTGCACTAAATGAACTGGGTTGATCGAATATTAAATATATAGATATTAGATACAACTAAATAACGAGCATCAAACAATGATTACTAAACTTATTGAGAAACAAGTCTCATTAATAAAATTTAATATGAAAATAAAATTTTATGGGAAAAGTAAGTGTCATTATAAAATTATAGATAAATAAAACACGGTTTTATAGCAACATGAAATATGTACACTTACATGAAGACTAATAATTAATACGTCATAAAAGAAATGTTGCTTTTTCAAACTGATCAAAACTTGTATCAAATATTGAATTTTAACAAAATAAGATGTCAGTAGTATTCAAATAATTGAAATGACAAAACGATGGCGTTGGCATATCTAAAACTTTTATAACAAAAACATTAAAAAATAATTCTCACTTCACTGCACAGGGTTTGATTAGGACTTAGGTATTGCATATCACTGTTAGACGTAGTTTTATTTAATAGTTCATTAATAAGGGGCTGGGCTTCATTTATTTTGTTAATTTGATCACACAAACGACGGTGTTGGAACTCTCTTTGTTGGTGGTATGATAACGTGTCGTATAAACTACTGCACCGGATGTGTCCAAAACTCGCTCAGAAAGAACAAAATAGCAGTGAGCACAATAGAATGGATTGGGTTCAGTATTTTAAGAATTCATCACAAACACATACATACATATAACATGTAAAGATGTACGATCGCGCCAGATTTATAATTATTGTAAGTAGGTACCTACTGACATCACTTGGTTTGGTTAGCCATAACGTGAGTGCTTGTTAAGAAACATATATTGCCGCGCCTCAGCAGTAAAATCGACTCGAATGCCGCGACGGCAAACGGCGCGACGTCTTTCACATTAATTCTAATATTGATGTTTTTGTGTTTTACTTGTAGGGTAGGTATTTTAATGTAGTTGTGAATTATAGCAAAATGTTCTTTTTTGTAAAAAAAATGTTGAAATTGTATGATAATAAGGTAATTGAAATTATTAAGACTAGTAAATAGTAAATACTCTACCGTCCAAATTGTTGTGAGTTGATCGTTTGATGTCTGTCGATGATTAACGTCTCAATATTGTAATCAGTGTTTTTTGTTGAATAATAATAATAATAAATGATTAAATCAATTTTTTTATACATTATAAAAATATTGCAAAGATGTTGTAGATGAGGGCAAATAAAATAAAATATTATGTAAAAACTTGTGTTCTCTGTTATTTATGAAGAATATATCTTGTATGTATATAAAATAAATATATATGTAAAATAAATTACCTCCAGATATAGCGGTAAGTTACAATCATAATTACAAGTCACAAACTGTTGGTTGAGAACATCGCCTCTGAAATTCCACAATAATTCACTTGGTACTTAATATTTGTACCTTGAACTGTATTACAATAATAAATACATACACGGCAGGTCCCCGGCTCGTCTCCTCACCATGGTTCAAGCTTTGTGGACTTTGTCGTGGCGATGGGGTTCAGTAGGCTAAGGTGAAACCAGCACCTTGGGCGAAGCCAAGTGAAGCGAGGGGGCTGCTCTTTGTACCCCTCTTATAAAAAGAGGGGACAAAAGATTAGAAGGGAATAAGGGTCGCCCCTTATGGATGGGAACCTTACACCATTGCACTGTCCCGACGTTGCGGGACAACCCCTTTGTGAAGGTGGCGTCGGTCCCTTGAAGAACTGACTGACCGTTAAGGTACCCTGTTGCTCAACAGATGCGAGGCACCTCATCAAAGACGGTATTGGTGGCACTCGCCGGGTTTTAGTGGGTAGAGCTGCGTCCTTACCATCTTTCGGGCGCAGCGACTCCCATATACCCGCCTGGGTAGTCCCCCCTATCCAGCGGGATGCCTAAGACAATTTCCCGACGTAATATAAAAAAAGCTGGTCCCCGGTTCGTCTACATGGGTACCACCATCTTGCTTGTTTCTCCCGTGAAACAGCTTTGCTGTGTTTCGGAGAGAAGGGCAAGACAGGCAGTGAAATTACTGGCACCGAGACTTAACATCTTATGTCTCAGGATAGGCAACACATTAATGAGTTGCCTGGGCTCGTTCCAGGTAAACTAGTTTGTTGTTGCGAATGAGATTTTTTTGCAAGGCGACCTTGAGGACTAGAAATGAGGTGGTAAAGTAAACGAGCAAGCGTTTGGTATTAGTTTATTGGTGAGCAGATCTAGTTCGTCACACGCGACTACAAACATCAACATTGACGTATAGTATTTTACAAACACGCCGACGTACAGACTATACTCACTTTCGTTATCCAACGTTCACGCGGATTTCTCTCACTATAATGATAAAACTTAACTGATATAGGTACATAGTGGTTTACTATAAGATCTTAATTCTTTCGTTGTTTCGTTAACATAAAGCAGTTTTAATATATTTACGCGAATTTCATTGTCATTTATATATGTCATTAGTAAATTGTAAAGTCATTGTTGAGACCTGTTTGTTAATAATGCAAACCCGACGTTACGGATACTTTACAACCGTAATATTACCGGAATATGAAGGTCGCTATTGTTTTATTATAATAATATAATTAATAGTGTGATTGAGTTGAATGACAAAGTGATTAACATTTTTTTCTTTTATTCAGGAAACAAACAGTCATAAAAAGAAACAAAGAAAGAAAATATTTTTCTTATTTCCTTTCAACATAAACGTAAAACTTTCAAACGCCATATCGTAAGACAGTTATCACGGGTCAGTTTGGTTACAGCTGATGCTGAGTTAGCACAATAACTTGGGATAAAATTAGTTACATTAAAAGGACAGCTAATAATAATAAATAATAACCCTCTGCGATGCGACAACTTTAGAAACAAGTATATTTCATTAGAAAAAATGTACCGCCTTTATAGTAGCTGACTAAAAAGTGTATATTTTGTTATTTATCTATATATTATATAAAAATCAATGCCACTTTTCGTTGTAATTTTATAACTCAAGAACGGGGTCACCTATCCAAACCAAATGTTTAGGCTTTGTTCGGACTATTTAGTAGATGGTTTGTGTAAAGTTTGCACAAAATCGGTCGAGTGGTTTTTCATTTATCACATTTTTTGTAACAAATCTAAGTATATATTTTACCGTGAGCGGTAGCCGGTCCGTGTTGGATGCGAGTGGCAAAGAATCGGCCGATGACGTCGTTCATTGAGTGAGGTCAATGTTTAGCAATGGACGGATATAAGCTGATGATGTTGATGAATCTATAACACGACATTCATTGACTGTTAGGCGGTACGAAGTTCGTCGGGTCAGCTAGTATCTTTATACAATGTCGTCCACTTTTAAGCTATGGTCAAAATTTTAGGTATTTACTTCATCGGGAAGTTAGATCAAAACAAAATTTAATAAAAACATGAAAATAAAACAGTGTAAAGTTTTCAATAAAGTTATTTATCTTTTATCGTAGTATAGACTGCACATCGACGCTTCAACAACCGAATTACATTACTAAACTATATCTAAGTATAATTACAATAAATACACAATACTCTGTATTGTCTCCATCACAAGTAAGGAACATTTCAATAATGCAGCGACTAGTCGCTTCACAAAGGTTCACCTAAACAACTTTTAGACGATTATAATATTATATGGTGGCTGATCAATATTCGAACTGCATTTGTAAGTGAACCTCGTAGCCCCATTTAATGTTACATTTGATTATAGCTCAATATTCCCAGGCTTTAATATTCTTTTCAATCCTAAGAGCTTAAAGTGGTTTTGACACACTCACCAAAAGAGAGATAGCTGAATGATTGTACTAATATACTCGTACGTGTAGCAGTGCTAATATACTAGTAAGTTGTAGTGTCACTGATAGACTTGTATGAATGCTAATAACCCAGTCAGTAGCAGTACTAATATATGTGTAACAGTGCTAACAGACCAGTAAATTGTAGCGACACTGATAAGACTTGTAGCAATGCTAATAAACTATTCAGTGGCAGCACTAATATACGTGTAACAGTGTTAAAAGACCAGTAAGTTGTAGCGCCACTGATACGTGTAACAGTGCTAACAGACCAGTAAGTTGTAGCGACATTGATAGACTTGTAGCAATGCTAATAAACGATTCAGTAGCAGCACTAATATACGTATAACAGTGCTAACAGACCGGTAAGTTGTAGCGATACTGATACTTGTAACAGAGCTAACAGTGAGACTTGTAGCAATGCTAATAAAGTAGCCAGTAACATCACTAATAGACTAGTAACAAGTCTAACAAGCTAAAGTTGGAACGACACTAAAAACGTGCAACAGTGCTGACAGACTAGTATCTTGTAGTAAGACTCATAGACAAGTAGCAGTGCTAATAAACTATTTAGTAAAGTTTTAAGTAGTTGTGAGTACTAAGTAGTAGCAGCATTGACATACAAGTAGCAGTGTACTGCTTGCCTGGTCCTACCACATTTAGTTTTATACCAATTATAAATATTTCGGCAAAAAATGAGTACACAGTTGATGGGTGAAGTAAATTTTAAGTCATGGCGTTATCTTATTTTATAAGACAAGGACAAAAGTCACATATAACTTACTATAAATAATGTAATAAATAAATTAAGATTCACAACCGACTACAATACGAGAAATAAATAAATAAATAAAAACATGGTCAACGTAAAAATATGTTTTCCTTAGCGAGCGAGATTGAAACATATTGTTTCTGAAATCGTCAAAAACGTTATATATTATTTTATAAATAAGTTAATTGTCATTTATAGATCACATTTCCGAATCTTAAATCTTTGGACATTTTGTCTTTAAGATTTCGTCATAGAATACAACTACTTCACTAACATGAGATGCGTTTTCCGTGGAATGTTACTTAAGTCGAACAACTATTCTAACATAGGTCTACTAGTGGCATACCGCTACAGTCAAATTATCTTCATACAGCAACAACCGGCTGCTCAGAATCTTAACTTAGGCTATTGATTTCTGCACAGTCATTGCAGTATGCAAGTAAAGAATTTAACCATACTGTAAATTATTCGCAGTAAAATAAATTAAGTACAAAACTATTGTACTGATGCTACGGCCGTTGCCAGTTGTACCGAATCATAAGAAGCAAAACCCGTATGTGACGCAGGATGGTCTACTGGTCTACTGGCTGTCTCTCATGGCCTTCTTCAGTTCCATGGCCAGCTTGTAGCCCAGCTCCGGGCGGCGGTCGCGGCCCTCCACCATCGCCAGCACCTGCGGAGTCGGTTCAGTCGATATTGTAGGGACTTTGGGATTAGATGTCTCATATTAACAACTCATCAAATTAAAAAACAGCTTTATTTAGTTGAGGGTCCCAGTGTCAAGTACAAGCCTCTTATTACGCCTGTTTCCAGTGATAAATCATTAAAATAAGACATTAATCTTATAAATAGGATGCACAGATTCCTTCAGACACATTATTTATCTAAATATGTGAGATTAATTATTTTTTTGCTAAATTAAAACCATAAAATACATCAATCCGCCATGATTAATGAAACACCAATCAGAGCGCGTTACGTCACGTCATTTTCGGTTTGTGTAAACAAAGCACAAAACAAAGTGAATTTCATACATCTTCTAACAATCTCTTGACGTTTTGATTTGGTTATTACCTAGGTAACACTGAAAATGTTTAGAAAATGAAAAACGGCTTAATGTAGAAAGTTGCCAATACTTTTATTGTTTTTCGAAGTAATCTCCGTTTCTTTCTACACATCGTCGCATTCGATGGAACCACTGAGAAAAGCAGTGGGCCCATTCTTCCTTAGGAGTCTCTTCTATTGCATTTTCGTACGCTTTCACCGCATCTTCAGGGCTCGTAAAGCGAATACCTCGAATTTTATCTTTAGTTCTTGGGAATAAATGAAAGTCGCAGGGCGCCAGGTCAGGACTGTAAGGCGGATGACTCATTATCTCGACACCTGCCATAGTCAAATATTCAACAGTCCGTTTTGCGGAGTGCGCATGAAGCATTGTCGTGGTGAAGGAGGATCCTGCTTCGAAGGCGCTGCTGTCGAATTTTTTCCAAGACAACAGACAAACAGCGATTGACATACCAGTCTGCAGTAACTGTCCTTCCATCTTCTAGCACAACTGTCGCGAAATGACCTTTCCGACCAAAGAATGAGGCAACCATCTTTTTTCCTTGACTTCTGCCTTTCTTTACCTTAGTTGGCCGATCCTCGAAAGGAAACACCCACTGAGCTGATTGTCTTTTGGTTTCGGGTTCGTAGCAATATATCCAGCTTTCATCACCTGTGATGATGTCAAATACAGCATTTGAGTTACCGCCGTTGAACTTATCTAATATTTGGCGACACCAGTCCATGCGGAGGCGTTTCTGGTCGTCGGTTAAAGTATGGGGAATCCATCTGGTACAAAGCTTCCTGATGCCTAAATGTTCGTGTAATATTTTTTGAACTTGACTCATACCAATGCCTAGGCTTGCCCGTATCTGCTGATAGGTCACTCTCTTATCTTCCTCTATCATGCGTCGCACAGCACTGATGTATCTTCAGTAGTCGCTGTTAAAGGACGTCCCTCACGCGGATCATCACTGAGATTGCTACGTCCACGCTTAAATTCGTTAAACCAATTGTAAATGGTGGCACGAGATGGGGCTTCATTAAATAATGCTAATCGCAGCCTATCATAGCTTTGTTGTTGAGTAAGCACACAACGAAAGTCATAAGAAATCATTGACCGAAAATTTTCTCGCGTTATGTTCATTTTCAAGTGTAACAAGAGTTTTAGATTTCCAATTCACAAAAACAAATGACAAATGAATGCAATATACTACAGCTTGGCAAAAAAGAGTGTGGAAAAAATGAGGGCGCCACTTTCACTTATGTCTCATCGTAATATAGAAAATCAGTAAGATAGTTTAATCAAATCTTTAAAAATAAATGTGAAACATTAAGCTTTACCCAAAATCTAGTATTTGTCGGCCAAGTATTGTCAACATCATAGGTTTCCATTTGGTAAAATATTTAGTTCCACCTGTCACCACGTCATACTCTTTTTTGCCAAGCTGTACATTAGGTTACCAAAGAGTTCTAAAATTGAAATTCAAAAAAAGTTTTCATTTTCAATGTTTCTAACTGGCCAGTTCTAAACATTTTCAGTGTTACCCACGTATTACTTTTTATTTCTTTTTAGTGTTCTGAGTGTTCCCAAGAGAAACAACAATGGTGGAACCAGGATTTGCCAAGGCAATTTTCTCTAATTTGCCTATAAGAGAGGATGTGCTAATTTTGATCAAAGAAATGTTTGTTAAGCAGAATTCAAAAATGTGAAAACATAAATAAAATGTGTGTATTTAGAATTCAGGCGAAATAAGTGATTTATTAGACATCTGAATTCTTATCACTAAAGTAAACTGACTTACCTACAGACAACAGGTAGGTTATTTCTCTCCCTCTTTCTCTCTGGGAATATTTTAGCTTCTATTGGCTCTTAACATTCTAGACGAATTGACTTTGATTACCTCGTCGGAGGTGACGATGACTCCGTGGTCGTTGAGGATGGCGGCCTTGGTGCTCTCGATGTCGTTGACGTCCACGCCGCGGCTGGCGTCGTCGATCAGCACCGAGCGGTAGCCGATGGCGAGCGCGTCCGCTATCGTGGCTCCTGGTCACCAACATTAGTACAGCACTAGAGTTTCCTTGAAATCGAGCATGATAGTAGGAGCCTAACGCGGATTGGCCAATGATCACGAACATAGCCTGTGATCCTTCTTCGAATTCACTTGAGGAAGGGCCGTGAGGATGATGTCTTAATTGGTGAACTTACACCCTCAAAAATATTATTTATTTATACAAAAATATTCAAGCAGGGTTCCCCCAATTTTTTCCTTTACAAACAACTATGTAATGAGCAAGGCGAACAGCTTAAATTCCAGTTAAACCCTATATATATATACCCTAAGTATCTCTCTCGAGCAGAGTTCATACCAAATAGACCATTGTCGCTCACTGAATCTATATCTACATTGGAGGAAAATAAGAGATACAATCTTTTATGGAAAATTTCACAATTTATATGTGAAATTAAGGATTTGTTTCAAGACTCTGATGAACTCAGGATATTAGGTTCATTGTATGTCATGATATGTAGGTGTTGGGGTGGGTACTAACCGACGCACACGTCGTAGGCGATGCCGCAGATATAGACGTCGGTGACGGCGCGCTGGCGCAGCTGATGGCTGAGGCTGGTGTCGCTGAGCCGCTTGTTGTCCCAGAACACCGAGTACGAGTCCACCTCCGGGTTGGTGCCCTTATACACCTTCACGCCGTGCTCCACCACCTGGGCACACCAGCGCACCGGTAGAAGGATTATGCCAATTTATCTGTTCTGCTCAGCCCCCCCGCCTCCCTTCATACATTTTCCATAGATAGTGCTGCCACTTGTGTGTTGAGGAACACTAGCTTTGGCAGTAGTTTTATATTTTTTCATAGATAGTGCTGCCACTTGTGTGTTGAGGAACACTAGCTTTGGCAGTAGTTTTATATTTTTTCATAGATAGTGCTGCCACTTGTGTGTTGAGGAACACTAGCTTTGGCAGTAATTTTATATTTTTTCATAGATAGTGCTGCCACTTGTGTGTTGAGGAACACTAGCTTTGGCAGTAGTTTTATATTTTTTCCAATAGATAGAGCTACTTGTTATTAGTTAAACTAGCTGTTGCCCGCAGCTTCGCCCGCGTTAACTTAGATTTACAGCCGTACCCGGATTGATGATGATTATTTGTATAGCCTAAGTTACTGCTTATAACATCAACTATCCGCCGTCATAATCGGCCTAGCCGTTTCAGAGATTAGCCGGAACAAACAGATAAACAAAAATGTTTGACGTGACAACGTCTTATAATTCGATGGAGCCGGCTGCACGCACGAAAAAAACACACAACGGCTGTGTTTGTGTACACACTACACAAACACAGTACAATAATACATTAATTACTTACATGTTTTCGTCAAGTTGTTTATAGCAACGATAATTGCGGCGATAAAGGCATTATTATTCTTTCGATATTCAATATCCGCCTTATTACAAAAAACTTATCTAGTACCAGGATTAAACCAAGACTGAAAAGTCCAGCTTTGTTACGGTATTAACGTTAGTCCATGGACTAAAATTCATTCTTATTACAAATCGAGGACCAACCGAGGTCTAGGTAGTACCAAAGATCGTCCCTGGTTTAATTGTATCCACAGATTATTGAGCAACATATCATTCATTTTGTTCGTTCAATATTTGATTAGTTCGGTACACCGTTCCTTTTTATGCAAAGCTCGATAATTTATAATTAAATATAATGTGGAAAATACATCAATATTTTGATAATAAAATTTATTGTGTTATATAAAATATCTGAAATATTTACTACTTTGTACTTTGAGGTAGTGTGATTTAAATTCTTGTTTATTACACACAAATATTGTAATATTTCGCTGTTAAGTTGTTTATATAGCTAGCGTATAAGGGAATGAAATACAAAGCGCGCGTAGTTCTAATGTCATCGAAATGTTTATTGTTTAATGTTTAGTTATTGCAATGTAAGTCGAGTTACCAATAGTTACAATACAGCCATTATTGTTCTTTGATTCTAAATAGACGGTATGTTGTTCATATGAATAGTATAATATTTTTTGTTGTGAATTTGTGTGCCACGAACATTACTTATGTTGTAAAATGTATCAACAAAAGAAAAAAGGGATGATAATTGGACTTCTCAAGAAAAGGTTAGTGTTTATTTAATCCAAACATACATGAAAAATATCAGAGTTAATTAGAATTATTACATATGATATAAAATAGGTATGTATATCAATGACAAAATACAATACAACAAAATTACAGAAATAGAATGTTAAATTATTTAAGGATGTCAGAATAATTATTTTAAATGTTAGTCCAATTCCATAATTTTGTCTACATCGAGTTCATTTAATTACCTTTCAATACAATTAATACGAAAAAACGCAAATTCAACGCATAAGACATCTGATAATTTAAAGTTTTGAGGTTAGTACCGAAGTTAAACTAGGGGTCACGGTGGTCTAACTTTAGTACCATAGATAGTCCTGGTACTAGCGTTAAACTAGTTTTTGTAATAACATTTATATTAGACCATGGTTTAAAGCTGGTATTAAACTCGGTACTATATTTAGTCTTCGTTTTGGAATAAGGCGGTATATGTTCATTGATATATTGTCGAATATTCGTGCTTTCATCATTAAAGGAAATAGCATGAACCATAAAGGCATCATGGACCGGTGGGAGGGAAGCGCTGTGCCGCGTTCCCGGCTGCATGGGTACCACCATCTTGCTTGTTTCTCCCGTGAAACAGCTTTGCTGTGTTTCGGAGAGAAGGGCAAGACAGGCAGTGTAATTACTGGCACCGAGACTTAACATCTTATGTCTCAGGATAAGCAACACATAAATGAGTTGCCTGGGCTCGTTCCAGGTATACTAGTTTATGTTCATGGGTCGTCGACCACTTACCATCAGGTGGCACGTTTGCCAGTTTGCCTATCCAACTAACATAAAAAAAAACTGACACAAAACAGATACTGGACTAACAGGAAAAGACATTTGCTTACACAAATTTCCGCGAAGTACAAATTTCAGCCATGCAATTCTAACTCAACTTTAGGCATGTTTTCATTAGATCAATGAGTAACCAGTATAGATATGGACAGCATCATAAAAATAAATATAGAAGGATTCACTAGCTCTAAACGACAGTTTCATCCAATTAGTTTACGTAATACTTGTGTTAAATACATAAATTCCAACTGTCAAAAAATATTCACAGATGGTTCGAAAGACAAGAATGGAATAGGAGCTGCATTTCTGGATCTCAATTTGAACATTTATTCTAAATTCCAAATTAAAGCAGATGTATCCATCATGGAAGCGGAGCTGGTAGCTATCTTCGAGGCTTTAGGTTATATAGAGTGTACAAACTACAGTGAAGTAGTGATCTTGTCGGACTCCAAAAGCGCGCTCCAACATCTAGCTCGATGCACCTCGGTCTATCGGGGGCTACCTGTAGCTTACGCGGTTCTAAAGCTTCTCACTAAGTTGCAATCAGATTCCAAAGTAATTTACTTTCAATGGATACCATCTCATGTAGGCATAGATGGGAATGAACAAGTAAATTTACTGTACTGTAGCCAAGGAAGCTATATCTGACGGTATTGAAGTCTTCTGTACACCTTCTTTTGAAAGCTTCTTACCCATGCTAAAAGTGTATTGCTATGATTTGTGGAAAGAGTACTTTGACGAAAGAGCTAAGCAGAAAGGTATTTGGTACCGAACGATCCAGCCTCATCCATGCAGGTATCCTTGGATTGATAACAATGTCTGTAACTGCAGTGAGACAAAATCAATTCTGCGGCTTCGATCTGGGCACATCCCATGCAATAAGTTTGCATCCCTGATGCTAAAAACAACAACCCCGAACTGCACAACTTGTAATGTATCTGATGATCTCTTGTATTGACGGAATGTGCTCAGAACGAAACAGTGAGGAGGGAACTTAATTTAGATCTAAAGTCTGTAGGGCAATGCAACGTGATTCTGGCAGACCCGATGTCAAATCTCGCAAAAATGTTGTCCAAATTAAGTCATAGACCTATTAATTAAGTTGGTTTTAAGTTTATTCGTTTTGTAGCATTCCTCAACCAGGGCGGCATGTTCGCGTATGCGACAAAGCCCTTGTTTTTTCTTTTGATTAAAAAAAAGGCTATAGGCTATATAACATCACGCTGTGACTAACAGTAATTATGTTGAGTAAGTTAACGCGGGCGAAGCTGCGGGCAACAGCTAGTAGTAATGTATACAAAGTTAACTGCATCCTATACACGAAATGTATTAGTGAATATCAAATTTCTATTAAAATTGACACGGTTTAAATCTTGGTGCGAACTTTAAATTTAGAACAATACATTTTACGAGCGCATCGTGACGTCACACTACCGACCAGCACGCATCTCCTATCGGCCGCAGGACGTCACTTCCTGATTTCTTCTGTAATATTCTAGAGCGATCTGGAAGATGTCGCCGGTCGGCATATTATATATTATATATGGGAGAGCGTGACGACACTCGCGACTTCTTGTTCCCTCGGAGCATTCTGGAGCGTTCTAGGTCTCGCTAGTTGATATATGCGTATGACATAAGGAAGGGCGTGACGAAAATTCTTGTCCCCTTTGGAACATTCTAGAAGATGTCTTCGGTTGGTACCTGTGTGTATGTGGGAGGGCATGACATCGCTTTGTTTCCCTTCTGAAACATTCTGGCGGTGGTTACCTTGAGGTCCTTGTGCAGCTCCGCGCCCCAGGTGTCCTGCACGCAGTGGCGCGGCCACAGGCGCTGGCGCATGGGCGGCGGGCCCGCGAACACCACCGTGTCGTGCGCCTGCGCCTTGTCCGCCGACACCTGCGCCACCACCACCATCCCTCAACCATCGTCAACATTATCACCACGACCACAACACATTGGCAATGTCTATCGACATGCCCTCGACTCTAGCGGAGGCGTGGCTTGCTGTCACTTGTAATAGATAGTGTGCGTGTACGTTGGTTCCGTATTCCGTGTACGTTGACGTTTGTTGAATTTATTTATGTCCTAGTACCTTTAAACCACGGCACTAGTTTAACGTAATGTGACTGTTTATATTGAAACCGATATGGATCAACGATTTATAATGTCAATTGTAGTGACCAATAACACTAAAGAGTAGCATGTATATTGTATGTGTGTGTGTACGTGTGTTCGTGTGTCAGCCAGTCGACCGTAGCACGGCTCCCCGACCCCGCCTCACCATTACATACAGTAACGACGGGATCGCATCGCTTGAACATTATCAATACATAAATACTTTCAAAGGATAATCTTTTAAAAGAACAACTGCTAGACTAAAAATATATTTAAAACTATTTTTTCCTTGAAGATAGAGGATTCTGTTACAACCCCTTGCCTGCGTCCTTGTCACAGATGGTCGCATTTGTAAGATCAAGTGTGACACGGACAAATAGTTCAAAATTGGTGTTCTAATACTCACTGGTCTGGAGAGTTGCAGCAGCCTCCTGGCGGTACTCACAGGGCTGGAGGGGTGCAGCATGCCCCCTTGCGGTACTAATAGGGCTACGGAGGTGCAGCAGTTCCCTAGAGGCTGGCGCTACTCACCCGGCTCGAGGGGTGGAGCATGCCCCTGGCGGTACTAATAGGGCTAGGGAGGTGCAGCAGTTCCCTGGAGGCTGGCGCTACTTACCGGACTGGAGGGGTGCAGCATGCCCCTGGCGGTACTAATAGGGCTAGGGAGGTGCAGCAGTTCCCTGGAGGCTGGCGCTACTAACCGGGCTGGAGGGGTGTAGCTCGCGCATGTGCACGTTGTCCACGAAGGACACGTGGTCTGGGGGGTGCCAGTCCAGGGAGTAGAACACGCACGAGAACGGCACCGTCTCCAGCAGACGGTTGATGGGCTCCACCACCTGCACATTGCATTAGCGTCTAAAACTGTCACTACGAGAAAAGACCGGAAAAGCGTGAGTCACTCGCGCGATGAGGGCAAAACGTGTTTGTGATGTAACATGACAACAAACAACTGGTTCCCAGTTTTTTTCCTTTACTCATGTTGTGAGACCTCGCTTCTTACCAAATTTCATAATTCTATGTCACCGGGCAAACCTATAGGTTTTAGATTAACACACAGACGGACAACGAAGTGATGCTATAGGGGTTCCGTTTTGAGGATCGGAACCCCAAATAAATATTGTCCTTCTTGACGTCTTTGATGAAGAATTGAAATCTTTTGATGACGGTTGAAATATAACCTGTGTTTTTTTTATGTTAATTGGATAGGCAAACTGGCAAACGTGCCACCTGATGGTAAGTGGTCGACGTCGCCCATGAACATAAACTAGTATACCTGGAACGAGCCCAGGCAACTCATTTATGTGTTGCCTATCCTGAGACGTAAGATGTTAAGTCTCGGTGCCAGTAATTACACACCTTCTCACTGAAACACAGCAAAGCTGTTTCACGGGAGAAACAAGCAAGATGGTGGTACCCATCCAGTGCGGCACAGCGCTTCCCTCCCACCGGTCTGTGTCACCCAGACCCAACTATTAACATCATTCCTCAAAATCGGATAAGTTATTTAGGCACCGGTGGAACTCGTGTGAATACAAACATATACATGCATAGACTGATAAAACTAAAACCTTCCTTTTGGCTACGTTAGTAAAAAAGTACCTTATTAATTGAGTATTTCACTTGCCTTTATAATGACAGCGTTCTTAAGAGAGTGATTTGGTTCACACTAGCGTTTGTCCAAAAAAATGCTTTTTACGCATGTAGCCAGGATCTCGAGTAATTCCTGACCCTATGTGGGACTCGCACCTGGGAGTGCCCTACCCGTAACTAAAACCACTGCGAGCGCCTTCAGCCGCATTTTGAGGGTCCCGGGTCTGTAGTCAACTGAATCACTTCAGCGACAGGACCTAGCGTTTGTCCAGCGCGGCAGCCTAGCCGTTCGATAAATACGACAGCTTTGCTGGGGCGCATGGTGATACTTTTTTTTGACATCTAATGCACCAGCGCAGACGCTATGTCCCCCTTTAACTTATTAGGGGCCCAGGGTACAAGGACAATGGGGCCCCGACGAAAACAACAATTTTGAGATCTGCGAGCCTCAATCTTGGACTAGAGAAGTAATACCTAGTAATTAGGGCACTACTATTTATTCTAATTATTGTTTGATTTTATTAAAATGATCGCTCAATCATATTCTGATAGAAATAATTGGCCTCTTGGACCACCTTGATCATCTGCTCAGAGCGCCCAATGTATAGGTTCGCGTTCGTTCATCGAACGGCTACGCTGTATTAACTGATCTGTTTTATCATTTATTGAATTTAACATTTTTTAATTGCAGTTAGTAAGAACTCCTAATAAATAAGTCATTTATAGTAACTGGCATTGTCCACCGAGCGACGCGCGACAGGTCACGAAGGCGATTTCGGTGCGGTCGAAAGTACATTAGATTTCCTGCTAAAACCGAAATCGGTGCTGAAGCATTTTTTTTGTCAAAACTTGACGAAACTGAACATTTTGTGACTGAACCTTCAGTCAACGACTAACAACCATGTTCTATGGGGCTAGTCTGCGGGAAGTCGTAACGTGTCCTTCACTACTTTTTGTCGGCTCGTTTTACGACTGGCTCTTAACATTTTATATTTAAGATGCGTACTGCATCCATCTGCAGTAAATTGTTAATAGTTAAAAGATGCCTCCAATACGGGCTGGTAGCGATAACAGTAGATATATCGATAGTCGCATGCACATTAATTATAGGCCCCAATCATTGCATAAGCCCAAAATTGGAAACCCTCCAAGTGCAAAAGTTAGGAAACTATAAGCCGATAACAGGGGACGCCCGTGCCAGGCGCCACTTCTCTAATTGTCCGACCCTCAGCCCTCGGGCCTCAGGTGTGAATACCCCTCACCTTTGACAGGTCTTTTGATTAACCACATAATGGCGTCTATTTTTATTTGAATTCGGCTAATAGTTGCTGATTTGGTTCAATGGATGATTGCTGATTTGATTATGTCGTGACTTGCACGTTTCGTTGCAGATCGGTTGCAGATGTCTTGCGGATTCCTTCAATTTGTTAAATTAACGAGATTTTGATTTATGGAAGTGAATTGTAATTTTGAATTAAGTAATTACTTGTTGTGATTTTGTGAAACCTTTTGATTTGTGATTAAATGGGCTTTTTAAATGTTATAATATGTTCAACTTGAGGTTTTTTTTTAAACGCATATTATTAGCCCCACTTTTAAATACTTTTCTGAAAGAAAATCTAATTTTGTACATATATTTGTTAAATTAGGAACACTGGCTTATAAAACTAGAGGAACAGAGGTCGCACATGGTCTTACATGGTAATGTTAAGTAACCTATGACCTTACTCGGTGTGTATTATGCGTGGGGGACAAAAAGTAGTACAATGTTGGTATGTGTAAACGTTTATTCCACCTTTAGAGATAGGATATTTTGAATCAAATATATATAGGGTTTTTGTAAACATTGTTCTGGTTTTGCCCTACAGGACAGCAGAACCGACTTTATTTTGTAATCTATAGGTACAGATAAATAAAATTGGAGTGTCTGTTTGTAATATTAAAATAACCGCTTTTTACTAAATGCATATGGATGTATAGACATGTATAGACATGTATAGACACGGTACATATACCAAAAAAACATTTTTTACAATTTTTGTCTGTCTGTCTGTTTGTTCCGGCTAATTTCTGAAACGGCTGGGCCAATTTTGACGGGACTTTAACTGACAGATAGCTGATATTATAGGGAGTAACTTAGGCTATAAAAATAATCATTGTCAATCCGTATATTGCTGTAAATCTAAGTTAACGCGGGCGAAGCTGCGGGAAACAGCTAGTAAAAAATATATCTGCAACTAAAACTAAACTGTTCCCAAACGGCTGGAGCTATTATAATGAAATGTTTGCGTGTGTTTAAACGAATCCGAGAATAGTTTAAAACAACTCGTCACTACAAAATGTTGAGGACAACGTCTCTTGAGTCCGCTAGTCAGTATGTAAATCTCGTCAAAGGCTGTAACTAACATAGTTGCATATGATAGTAAAAACTATAATGTACTCTAGACCAGCAAGTATGACCTCGTCTGCGGTTATTACCTATTGTAATGACCTACGTCACACCACGTCTCACGACGACTCCATGATGTTAATTCCTGTCCATACTAATATTATTAAGAGGTTCAACTTATCTGCGGTAATTTAAGAATTTCTTTCTGTATTCGGCAGCGCAATTATTGAAGGCTTCTTTTTATGTTAGTTGGATAGATGTTGGCTGACGAGCTATGTGATGGTGTAGTCAACGTCGCCCATGACCATGAACAAGTTAACTTAAGACTAGTCCGAACAACTCGGTTCATCCTATGTCTCGGATGCGAGGTCTTTCGGTGAGAGAGGAGGCCACCGTCGAGGCCTTTCCTCACGGACGACGAAAGGGGAAGAAGGATGCGCTACCTAATTTGCCTCATATAACACCCCTGTGGTCGTGTCGGGCTCAGGATGGGAACCTGGGCCCAGTATGACACGACGTCGCGGGGACTGCTTAGTAGCGGCCGGGCAGTCCCCCCTTACTGGCCTTCGCCGAGGTCAGTCTGTCGCTGAGGGTATCCTGTTGACAGCAGATCCGGGACCCTCGAAAAGCCTCGCAGTGGTATTAGTTTAAGATAGGACACTCCCAGGTGCAAGTCCCACATAGGGTCAGGATCTAAGATCCTGGCTACATCCATAAAGGATTTACCTGCGATATGAAACGGCAACTCGTTCACGTGTTGTCTTTTTTTTTTCTTTAACGCCGGGAAATACTCTGAGGCATCCCGCAGGGGAGTGTGTCTCCCTACGCGAGTATGCGGGACTCGCTGCGCCCGAAAGCTGGTAAGCGGATGCAGCTCGACTCAATAAAAGCCGGCGAGTGCTACCAATGCCGCCTTTGGTGAGGCGCCCCGGATCTAATAAACAAACAGGGCACCTCGACGGCTAGGGGACCTCCACCGAGTGGTTGTCCCGCACCACAGAACAACCCCTCCCAACGTCGGGATAGTACAATGGGGTAAGGTTCCCGTCCTCGCCCTTTCCCCCCGCTCTTTTGTCCCCTCTTCTTAAAAGAGGGGTACAAAGAGCCCCCTCGGCTCAATTCGCTTCGCCTAAGGTACTGGGCTACTGAGGCTACTGAGCCCAACCGCCACGTCAAGGCCTGAACCATCACGTGTTATTTATCCTGAGACGTTAGATGATCGGATATTTTAGTCGAAAGGTTTTCTTGGAGCAATACAAAACCGCGGGAAAAGCTGCAATACAATATGCTGCATATTCGTTTGTGTTTTCTGTTACCACAAACGTGATATTTCGTAACCACTGAGCTCAGCTCTAGCCGCGACATGTCGAGACGACTGATGTGTTTTACAATAACAAATATCTCATAATAACTGGAACCCGTGATCTATGGATCAGTCAACACACCGCACTACACTACTAGATGGTTAACTAATTACGACCAATCAACAGTCATCAACACTCATATCGTTAATCCATGTGTACTCAAGTCGTAATACGAGGTAGTTCTTATCAGTCGAGTACAGGGACAGTCACTTAAGGTTCATGTCAGCTTCGCCAGTCATCAACTAGATATAGTTGTCCCTTTTGGTGCTGAACCCCACCAACTTCAGTAAACACACACCACCCACGATATTTCGGAACCGATACGACTGTCGACCTTCAAGAGAATAGCATACTCACATTTGAATGGCGACGCACCTGCTATGTCTCCAGTGTAGCGGAAAAGAGAACTTTAAAATGATAATCTTCTCAGATCAGCACTTTTATATTACCTTTGGAACTGTTGCCTGGGGGTTTACAGGGAAGTTATTGCAATAGCATTATAGGCAAAATGTCTTGTCGTCATGACATGAAGTCGGCTCCGTCCATGAACATCGAGATAACTAGCCGTGGCCCCTTCAGGACTCTAACACACCACTACGATACGTGAGCAGTCGTAGTGGTCGGCTCACATCACTCTAACACACCACTACGATACGTGAGCAGTCGTAGTGGTCGGCTCACATCACTCTAACACACCACTATTACACGTGAGCAGTCGTAGTGGTCGGCTCACATCACTCTAACACACCACTACTATACTTGAGCAGTCGTAGTGGTCGGCTCACATCACTCTAACACACCATTACGATACGTGAGCAGTCGTAGTGGTCGGCTCACATCACTCTAACACACCATTACGATACGTGAGCAGTCGTAGTGGTCGGCTCACATCACTCTAACACACCACTACGATACGTGAGCAGTCGTAGTGGTCGGCTCACATCACTCTAACACACCACTACTACACGTGAGCAGTCGTAGTGGTCGGCTCACATCACTCTAACACACCACTACTATACTTGAGCAGTCGTAGTGGTCGGCTCACATCACTCTAACACACCACTACGATACGTGAGCAGTCGTAGTGGTCGGCTCACATCACTCTAACACACCACTACGATACGTGAGCAGTCGTAGTGGTCGGCTCACATCACTCTAACACACCACTACTACACGTGAGCAGTCGTAGTGGTCGGCTCACATCACTCTAACACACCACTACGATACGTGAGCAGTCGTAGTGGTCGGCTCACATCACTCTAACACACCATTACGATACGTGAGCAGTCGTAGTGGTCGGCTCACATCACTCTAACACACCATTACGATACGTGAGCAGTCGTAGTGGTCGGCTCACATCACTCTAACACACCACTACGATACGTGAGCAGTCGTAGTGGTCGGCTCACATCACTCTAACACACCACTACTACACGTGAGCAGTCGTAGTGGTCGGCTCACATCACTCTAACACACCACTACTATACTTGAGCAGTCGTAGTGGTCGGCTCACATCACTCTAACACACCACTACGATACGTGAGCAGTCGTAGTGGTCGGCTCACATCACTCTAACACACCACTACGATACGTGAGCAGTCGTAGTGGTCGGCTCACATCACTCTAACACACCACTACTACACGTGAGCAGTCGTAGTGGTCGGCTCACATCACTCTAACACCCCACTACTATACTTGAGCAGTCGTAGTGGTCGGCTCACATCACTCTAACACACCACTACTACACGTGAGCAGTCGTAGTGGTCGGCTCACATCACTAACACACCACTACTATACTTGAGCAGTCGTAGTGGTCGGCTCACATCACTCTAACACACCACTACGATACGTGAACAGTCGTAGTGGTCGGCTCACATCACTCTAACACACCACTACGATACGTGAGCAGTCGTAGTGGTCAGCTCACATCACTCTAACACACCACTACTACACGTGAGCAGTCGTAGTGGTCGGCTCACATCACTCTAACACACCACTACGATACGTGAGCAGTCGTAGTGGTCGGCTCACATCACTCTAACACACCACTACGATACGTGAGCAGTCGTAGTAGTCAGCTCACATCACTCTAACACACCACTACTACACGTGAGCAGTCGTAGTGGTCGGCTCACATCACTCTAACACACCACTACTATACTTGAGCAGTCGTAGTGGTCAGCTCACATCACTCTAACACACCACTACGATACGTGAGCAGTCGTAGTGGTCGGCTCACATCACTCTAACACACCACTACGATACGTGAGCAGTCTTAGTGGTCGGCTCACATCACTCTAACACACCACTACTACACGTGAGCAGTCGTAGTGGTCGGCTCACATCACTCTAACACACCACTACTATACTTGATCAGTCGTAGTGGTCGGCTCATATCACTCTAACACACCATTACGATACGTGAGCAGTCGTAGTGGTCGGCTCACATCACTCTAACACACCATTACGATACGTGAGCAGTCGTAGTGGTCGGCTCACATCACTCTAACACACCACTACTACACGTGAGCAGTCGTAGTGGTCGGCTCACATCACTCTAACACACCACTATTACACGTGAGCAGTCGTAGTGGTCGGCTCACATCACTCTAACACACCACTACTACACGTGAGCAGTCGTAGTGGTCGGCTCACATCACTCTAACACACCACTATTACACGTGAGCAGTCGTAGTGGTCGGCTCACATCACTCTAACACACCACTACTATACTTGAGCAGCCGTAGTGGTCGGCTCACATCAGTCTAGCTTATTCCAAATCTAGGATCTGTCTGGTATTTTTTTATAGAAGAGAAGGCAAACGGACAGTCGGTTCACCTAATGGTAAGTAATAAGCGACATCCATAGACACGCGCTACATCAGAGGATTAGAAGGTGCGTTGCCGGCCATTCTATTACAAGTGAGTTGGTGTTCCTTCTTCTGCCAAACATCAGTCTGCATCGAGGAGCCAATGTGTTAGAGGAAGGCTTATGTAGGTGCAGACGCGTCCCTCCCCCCGGCACAGGGCAGTTAGGGCCCGCCGCGGTATCAGCGCACTCCACTGATAACGTATCACGGCGGTATAACGTCGTATCGAACAAACACGCGCCCCCCGACGTGACGCAACACATGTGCGCAGAGGGGGGGGGGGGGGGACGGTACAGTGGACACGGATGATGATAGGTAATACTATCAATATTAGTAGAATCGGGCGCTACTTTGTGGAAATGCTACATGCTTGTTTGACTCTTAAGTTGAATTAAATGCAATTGACATTGCTAATGACATGGCTAAACTGTTCACAGACAACAGTCAAACTTGTATTTGGCAGGACGAGGCCGATTTAAATAAACCTCATAATATATATTGGAGTTCCACAGGGTGGCTTATAATCCTTTGCTCTTTACTGTATTTATTTTTCTAACTATCCACCGAATGTTACGCAGTATAGTTACATTTTTACTTGAGGTTTAACTTTATTTATATAAAATATGATATACATGTGCGTAAATTATTAACTAAAGATATAAATATTTCACAGAGCTGTCAGTCCGGGTTTTACCCGAGTAAAACTTGAAAAAAAAAGCAAATAATTTGATATATACGAGATTTTTTCAAATAAATTCGTTTTATTATATGAGAATTGAATATAGGTATTCATTAACTTTTATTATTATTACTAAGTAAGTCGGAAGGTTGCGCTCCGTCTATAAAATCGTATACACTTTAGCATTTCCGTTATCTAAATATAGCTGCAATGAGGCGAAACTGGCGCCCAGCACGGACGAGAACGTCATGAGCAGCCCCGCCACCCCACACCGGCTGGTCGCCAGGGGTCGCGGGTTCCAATACCGCCCAGTGGAATTCGTATGATATGGTATGATTGTGAGATTTTGGCGGAAATGTACTTATGATGATTAATTTCACACAGCACGTTAGACATGTCATACAACCAAGACTAACACATTAGACATGTCATACAACCAAGACTAACACATTAGACGTGTCATAAAACCAAGACAAGTGTTCTTTTTTGTATTTCTAGTTTGTAAATGTACTACCATTGTTATCTCTTTCTTTTGTCTCAAACCGTTGTGTTCTCTCTATACTAGGTAGATGACGCGACATAGGTAATATCTGTTACAAGACACTCGTGTGGTAAACTGACAATGAAACATATTATATTTTTCTCTCGTTTATATCCGCTCACACTTCACTACCCGTAACATAATTTCTCATGATCTTACCACGATGGTTTATTTGTTAGTTTATCTTATCTTATATCTTTAAATGAGCAATTCTTGTATATAATTGGAATCTCGGAATCGGCTCCAACGATTTTCATGAAATTTTGTATATAGGGGGTTTCGGGGGCGATAAATCGATCTAGCTAGGAATCATTTTTAGAAAATGTCATTTAATTTAAAAAAAAAAATATACCGAGCAAAGCTCGGTCATCCGGGTACTATTTATTAAATGTCATTGTCGGTCTGTGCCACCTGTGCGATTGACTTTGTTGACTGCGCTTAGAAATGTTTCTTGAGCGAAACTTCTGCAAACGATTTTGATGTTTTTTTGTGTTTGCTCAAATGGATTTCAAGAACAACGTAGATTCACAATTCGGTCTACTATAAAATGTTTTATACAGAACAACGTCTTTCAAGTCCGCTAGTTTCTATAGAATCGTGAATTCCTGAACGCTAACGCGGAGTGCTGGATGCATTATCCTTGATTTTGTAAATCTAACAGTCACTTATTTTCTTCTTACGCTTTCCCGCCTAAACGCCTGATATCCTAGAGATTTTGACAGCAAAGAGAATCTTATAACCAAGAAAAAAGATTAGAAGCTACATGTATAGTTGAAGGTCGTGAATGTTTAAATAGGAAATATGTATGGATATAGGATGTGTGTATGGACGGTGTATGGATATAGGGTCAGCCGTACCTCCGTGCCGTCCTGCTGCGCATGGCACTTGCTGATGTTGAGGGTGCCGGAGATGAAGTCGTTCTGCACGTCCACCACCAGGAACGCGCTCACCGGCCGCACTATCTGGCGAATTATACACTCAATCAATCCTGTATATACCAAATATGTACCAAACCTTAATCAATCCAATCATAAAGTTAAAAAAAAAGTTGAATTAACACTTATTTCTAGTAGGTATAGGTAATTTAGATAAATAATGGCGTTCTCGTGGCCGTTCTTATCAGCTATGGGGCTGAAGCATGCTCTGATCAAGAGAAAATAAATACAAGACCCGATAAATATCAGAAACATATTAATGTGACGGAACACAGACAGGCGGTCAAGTGTTTAGATGTGTTGATACACAGCCAGACGGACAAGTGTTTAGATGTGTTGATACACAGCCAGACAGACAAGTGTTTAGATGTGTTGATACACAGCCAGACGGTCAAGTGTTTAGATGTGTTGATACACAGCCAGACTGTCAAGTGTTTAGATGTGTTGATACACAGCCAGACGGACAAGTGTTTAGATGTGTTGATACACAGCCAGACAGACAAGTGTTTAGATGTGTTGATACACAGCCAGACGGTCATGTGTTTAGATGTGTTGATACACAGCCAGACTGACAAGTGTTTAGATGTGTTGATACACAGCCAGACGGACAAGTGTTTGGATGTGTTGATACACAGCCAGACAGACAAGTGTTTAGATGTGTTGATACACAGCCAGACGGTCAAGTGTTTAGATGTGTTGATACACAGCCAGACTGTCAAGTGTTTAGATGTGTTGATACACAGCCAGACGGACAAGGGCATGAGTGTTGCGTTTTGTCATTTTGAGGAGGCCTTTTTTGCGGGTCAAATACTCTTGCACATACCACCAGGTCCCGGGTGGGAGCTGATGATGGGGCTCGGCTTCTGACTGCGTACTCAGAGAGTCCCTACCCAATACGAACTAATTGAGGTACCCTGAATCCGTCAGGAACATGACGGACATAACATGACCTACACTGTGAGGAACTAACCTCAGAAATTAGCGATAGGGGTAGTTGAATGAGGCGACCAACTTACCACTTTGATCCAATGGTTCCAACAAAAAGTAAATTCCTCTTTATCGATGAACCCGTCGTCGTTTTTGTCGAACACCTGGAAGATGTGCCGAGCCTTCTCCTCCGACAGCTGGTAGATGTGGCCCTTGTCGTTGCGGAACAGAGCCTTGCAGATCAGCCGGAACTCGTCCAAGTTCAACTTCCCATCCCTGAAGGACAGTCATTACTCACTACGATTGTACCGGTGGAAGGGATGCGAGGCGTCCCTCGACGTGAGTTCCGCGTTCCTGTTTTTTTTTTTTGGCCATACACACATCCGCACAACCAGAGATTATGCAGATGTGTTGCCCTCCTTTTCCGTATAATGGGCTCCCGGAAACTCACAAACCGCACAAAACAGGACAGCATAGGTTTTTTTTTTGTTCTGTTTGCCACCACTCGTTCTCACCGCTGCTACTCCTGTATAGCCAGGACAGCATAGCTGTCACTTTAGGCCGGTATTATGTGAGCGAGAAGTACCGCCCCGGTCATGACGGCCCAATTCGGCTGCAAAGCAGCATGGCACCACCTCTTACAGAACTTTTAACTTTTAAGTAAGAAAGCGTTTTGGACAAAAGGACAGGCAGTGTATTAACTGGAACCTAGAATTACCTATCCTACGTCTAGGATATGGTAACACATCAATAACTTGTTTGAACTAGACCCTGGTAAACTGGTTTATACTTACGGGCGACGCTGACCACTTACCATCATGTGCCTCATCTGCAGTTAGGTGCAAATCATACTCATATTTGTCACACATTTTTCTTGTGCAGGCAAACATTTACAATAAATCTACTTAGTTTTCTCCATAAAGTTACTATACCTTCCGCTAGGTATATTAACTTTATAGTTTTCTCTGAAGCTTTGCTCTTTTGATTGATAGCAATTAATTAACGGACCTTCAATAGTCATCGCTATTATTTTGACTTATATTGAAGAAGCATGATATTCGGCTTTTCTCTAACACAGAAAATATTCAGGTCTCTTGAATTAAACTTAGTTATAGAAATTCTGATGTAAAGTTGGGATGAATTTTTTGGTTGCCAGTTTTCGAAATTCAAAAAAAGATTGTAACAGGCATACGTATTAATTAGTATGTATTTAACATTGGGTGAAATGGTCCCGGTAATGAGGACTGATCACCTGTCTAGCCTCACTGGTGTCCCCACCCTTAAATAATAAAATAATAATGTATTTAATACGATGTAAATTATAAAAGATAGTATAATATGATAACGAACTTAAACAAATGCCGCCTTATTCCAAAACGAAGTCTAAATATAGTACCGAGTTTAATACCAGCTTTAAACCATGGTCTAATATAAATGTTATTACAAAAACTAGTTTAACGCTAGTACCAGGACTATCTATGGTACTAAAGTTAGACCACCGTGACCCCTAGTTTAACTTCGGTACTAACCTCAAAACTTTAAATTATCAGATGTCTTATGCGTTGAATTTGCGTTTTTTCGTATTAATTGTATTGAAAGGTAATTAAATGAACTCGATATAGACAAAATTATTGAATTGGACTAACATTTAAAATAATTATTCTGACATCCTTATATAATTTAACATTCTATTTCTGTAATTTTGTTGTATTGTATTTTGTCATTGATATACATACCTATTTTATATCATAGTAATAATTCTAATTAACTCTGATATTTTTCATGGATGTTTGGATTAAATAAACACTAACCTTTTCTTGGGAAGTCCAATTATCATCCCTTTTTTCTTTTGTTGATACATTTTACAACATAAGTAATGTTCGTGGCACACAAATTCACAACAAAAAATATTATACTATTCTTATGAACAACATACCGTCTATTTAGAATCAAAGAACAATAATGGCTGTATTGTAACTATTGGTAAGTGGTAACTCGACTTACATTGCAATAACTAAACATTAAACAATAAACATTTCGATGACATTAGAACTACGCGCGCTTTGTATTTCATTCCCTTATACGCTAGCTATATAAACAACTTAACAGCGAAATATTACAATATTTGTGTGTAATAAACAAGAATTTAAATCACACTACCTCAAAGTACAAAGTAGTAAAGATTTCAGATATTTTATATAACACAATAAATTTTATTATCAAAATATTGATGTATTTTCCACATTATATTTAATTATAAATATGCGAGCTTTGCATAAAAAGGAACGGTGTACCGAACTAATCAAATATTGAACGAACAAAATGAATGATATGTTGCTCAATAATTTGTGGATACAATTAAACCAGGGACGATCTTTGGTACTACCTAGACCCCGGTTGGTCCTCGATTTGTAATAAGAATGAATTTTAGTCCATGGACTAACGTTAATACCGTAACAAACCTGGACTTTTCAGTCTTGGTTTAATCCCGGTACTAGATAAGTTTTTTGTAATAAGGCGGATGGTGTAAAGAAATCTAACAGTGATCCTTTGAGCTGGATCATTAAAAAAAGTCCATTATAATGAAACACTTTTTTACGGATTTTATCGCGGTTTATTAAGATTTTTACAAGCCCGACGTTTCGGATACTTTACAGCAACCATGGTCACGGGAGGACTGAGGTGTCATACGTCCTAATGTTACAAAGTTATTCGAAACTACCCTATGATACATCAATATTTTGGTTAGTCCTATCTACGCAGAAAGTGCTAACTGTATCTTTAATCTGTGACATATTATGCTTGGATTTTGATTTGATAATTTTAATAATGGGATCCCAAGCAGGTGGTAGAAGCCAGCCATCTTCTCTATTGAAATTAGGATGTTTTTTAATTTCAATAGCCTCACGGATCATCCTTGGTTGGAATCGGTGTTCTTTTGCGAGGACTTGTGGTTTATCAAATCTGATATAATGGCGAGCTTTGTCAAGACTATGTTCACAGATGGCAGACTTAGTGTAGCGACCGTCGCTACACTAAGTCTGCCATCTGTGGAGAGAAGATGGCTGGCTCTTACCACCTGCTTGGGATCCCATTATTAATATTATCAAATCAAAATCCAAGCATAATATGTCACAGATTAAAGATACAGTTAGCACTTTCTGCGTAGATAGGACTAACCAAAATATTGATGTATCATAGGGTAGTTTCGAATAACTTTGTAACATTAGGACGTATGACACCTCAGTCCTCCCGTGACCATGGTTGCTGTAAAGTATCCGAAACGTCGGGCTTGTAAAAATCTTAATAAACCGCGATAAAATCCGTAAAAAAGTGTTTCATTATAATGAGTGAAATTCGCGTAAACATTAGAAAAAAAAAAAAAAAAAGTCCAGCTGAACATGTCGTAATAAAATACATTTTGTTAGTTTTTTTCCTACCTGCCTCATCAAATAATACGTAGATGTTGAAAATCAGTATACATTATAATGAAATAGGAACTTAAATTTAATTATTGCTCAGAGTTTGATGAGGACGTAGCCACTACTATTAAAGATTAAATTTTTTATTGCATTTGACTTTAATGAAAATATAGAAAGGGCCATGGACAGGTGAAACTTTTACCAGCAAGCAAAGGTGATTTTCTCTTTCCTTTTTAACAAGGATATCAGGGCTAACAAGTGGAACACATAAGGTACATTTTTTTACTAAACAGTAACCAACAAGCTTTGGTTTGTGCATAATTAATACTAATTTAAAAAGAAATGGTACCTACGCAATAAAATATCTATAGCAAATATTGCCAAGAAGTTGGGAAATTCAAAAAAAAATCATAGTATTAGTGTAGGGGGCACAAATGTATTGTAAGTTTTAAGTTAATGCCATACAGGTGACGATATGTGAGTTTGTGAAAAAAATTAAAGTGATTTGACAAAATAAATCTACTTCACAAACTTTATAGTGAAAAAAGATGTCAACTTTGTAATATATGTTTAGTAGATGAAAAGCTTGAACGAGAGACAATAACATGCTTGATTCAAGTCTTCTTAACGCTATACACCTAGTAACCTGACATAAAAATGCACATAAAAAGTATTGACAAGTGAAAACTTTAGTTATTGATGATATGTTAATACCCAATATGATTTTTTAATTCAATATCATCATTTAATAAGTAAACTTTAATTCACGACTGTGCAAAACAAATATTACTTCATACCCATCTTTGTCAAATGTCTCATAACAGGCGTCCATATCGAGAATACAGTTCTCATCAACTGGGGAGTCGTTAGCAACCTTCGCCATCATTAGTTGGATCGAACTGAAGTAATGCCTGAAACGGCACCCGTTTATAAAGACCCCGTCGCGTACCATCGCGTGATAGTCCTTCACCTATGGCAAGAAAAAATGTATTTCAAAACAGACCACATTTGATCATCATTTTTGACATTATAACACAAGTAGGCTGGTTAATCATAAGATAATGTTGGTCGTGTACTTATTAAACACTTTACGTTTCACACAAAATATAAAATTTTATTGTAAACACCGGCTATTTCAAAATTGATACCTTTTGGATTTTGTTTCAAAAATGACAATTGATAGCTGTCGCCTGTCAGCATTACAGCTCATGAAGTTAGGAAATAAGAGGAGTTGCCCCTTTTATTAAACTTACAGTAATTGTAAGTGGGTGCCTGATCCGCCATCTTGAGTACCCTTTTCTTAGTAGTATTCTCTATATAGTTTGTGGTTTTACTGTCAAAAACCTAGCGTTGGTAGCCATGTTAAGTGCCGATTTGAGTTGTAGGTATACACCTTTGTTCGTAGGTATGCCAAGTCCTTCTATATTATTATGTCTATGTTACAGCTAAGCTCTGTCAAACATGTCTATGCTGTCAAATGACAATGGCTGTGTTCCGATTTACACTGCGAGCACTATACAGTGCTCTTACTGGGAGAAATTCGTTCCGTTATGTTATAGACTGATAGTATACTGTCACAGTGCTTTAGGAAACATATTAAGACGTCATGAACCCAGTGCCGGATTAAGGCAGCGCAAATTATGTCAAGGGCGTGTTACAATTAAACTTTTCTGGATTTAATATGGAAAAATTTAGAGATAACACTTTCAATATAGACTTCTTTGAGCAAATCATGCTCTATATTCAACAAAGTGAAATAATTAAGACGTTCTTGGCCCATCGTGTTCGGCCTTTAATTCATTTTAATACGTTTTAATGTTGAAAAAGAACGTTCGCTACAGTTCACTGCAGTAACTGCAGTTAGTGATCATGAGAGACGAGTAAATGCGCCAGGAAATTTCTAAGTTTGGGAAACACGATTCTAAAAAAATATTTAATAAAAGTTTATAAAAATCCTGTTCCTGGGGTTCCTGTTTCTTGCTGTCAATAACAGTAGCCATATCTGTTTTCAGCAGCTCTGTGAACTGCACTAATTCGCCACCTAGGTTCTAGGCAGTTCTCCAAATCATCTTCGTAAGCACTGACCATACTTGAGGATTTTAACAAAATTTCTTCTGTTGGAAGAGATTTTAGCCGACAAAATACTTAAAAAACACTAGTATTCTTATATGATATATTTTCATACGTTTATTTATAGCTGAAAGTACTTTATTAATAATGACAATAAACAGTAAAGACCTCAACTTCGAAACGTTGTCCAGGTGTTTGATCTTCAACAAAGTCGTCGAATGTAGTAGTGCCGCTGAAAAGATTGAACTTTGTATTTCGCTTGATTCGTCTTGATGTAAGATCATTGGCTTTTGCCTCAATATCTGAAAATGTGGATTGCATTGTAGGACGTAGCCATATAATGATTCATAAAGGGCGTAACTCGTATTAAGGTCTTGATCAGACGACTGTAGAGAAGCACTTGTCACTTGCAAACGTTCTAGGTATACGTTCTAGGATTCCGTTCCACTTAATTGTTATTATTCCCGTTTCTAACTTATTCATCGTTAAAACTAGTCCGTAAACTTTATTACGGCACTCCGCTTTTTGATCTACGTTATCGAAAATGTCTTCCAAAACTTGCTTTATAGTGATAAAACCACATAAAAGTGCCTTCGTAGCATCAGCTCGGGCTGACCACCTAGTATCCGATAACCGTTCCAAAATCTGAATTTTTGAAGCAGAATCTTTGTGTGGTGTGAAAGTGAAAAAAATGTATCGAGGTTTTCAATGAAATCGAAGATAAGTAATGCTTCTGCAGTACAGCAGTCTGCAGCGCACTTAACAACCAAAATGAATGTGCAAGACAAATCAAATCAAAATATCTTTATTTCGTAAGTAACCATTCGTACACTTGAAAAACCAAAAAAAAGTCAGTAAAAAGGTGTAGTAATTTAAAAAAAAACTCGTTTGGATTGCAGACTCCCCCAAGAAAAACGAGAAAAAAACTTGACGGTTTCTCTTTTGTCATCAACATAAAACACATAGTTTATAAATAGGTACATCATGTCCATGCAAAACCCAAACAGTGAATGTCTTATTCCCAAGGTGTGGTATCTTCAATAAAATATTTTATTTCATAATAGCCTTTACAAACGTTCTTTAACAGTTTTCTTAAATTTATTAAGGGTAAGATTTTGAACGTTTTCTGGGATCCTATTGTAAAAACGTATACATTGTCCCATAAAAGAATTACTAACTTTATTAAGTCTAAAAAATGGTACATTCAATTTATGTTTGTTCCTTGTATTTATGTTGTGATAGTCGCATTTTTTTACAAATTCATGAATATTTTTGCGAACATACATCACGTTTGCTAGTATGTACTGAGAGGCTACAATCAAGATGGCAATTTCTTTGAACTTTTCTCTTAATGATACCTTGGGGGGCAAACAGTATATGGCTCGAATAGCTCGCTTCTGCAACACGAAAATTGTTTTAATATCCGCGGCATTCCCCCATAGTAAAATGCCGTAAGACATTAGACTATGGAAGTATGCATGATATACTAATCGCGCAGTATTTTCGTCAGATAGGTTTAGTATTTTCTTAATCGCAAAGGCTACAGAACTGAGTCTATTTGCCAATCATAGCTACCTATATGTGGTGCCCATTGTAACCTAGCATCCTCAGTAATTCCAAGAAATATAGTCGAATCCACCAAGTCCATCACCTCTCCGTTTATGGATACATTGGTTTGCACTTGCTTAATATTAGGCAGTGTAAATTTTACCAATTTGGTTTTATTACAATTGAGCAAAAAGTAATTCGCGCTAAACCAACGCACCATGTTCGAAAGAGAAATAAACCAGAAAGAGAAATGGACCAAGAATGGATCCTTGAGGTACCCCTATTGTTATCGTGGTACCAAAGAAACTTTCACCATAGACAGGGAATGTATTCGGCGTACTTATTACTCCTTAATTCGGGCTTGTAAGCCGATGTATTTCCCACTCATGTTTAAGAAATCTAGTAAACTTTGAGCGAGTTTTTCAGCAGTATGACCTTCCATGTCCAAGAACTTAACAAATCTTTCCACTGGTTCAGATGACAGAACATAGCGCACTATCAGAGTCAGTTGGTCTACATGCGATATATCTGGAGTAGAATCCAATGAAACTGAGTAGCATTTGCAATGTTTAAGGCATGCACGATATTTTACGCTCCTGTTTATTATTTTTTATAACGGTCAGACAGGCGTTGGAGCGCGGGCCCCAAATTTGCGGGGCCCGTAGCATTTGCTACTCTTGCTACGTGGCTAATCCGGCACTGCGTGAACCGTCGTAATTTTTGCACTGCGAGCACTGTACAGTGCTCTTACTGAGAGAAATTCGTTCTGTTTATACTGTCAGTATAAACAGTTGCAGTATGACTTCGCAATACATGACGTCATACATCGTCGCCATTTTTCTACTGTGAGTACTGGTGGTTTCTACTTTTGAGGTACGGTGCACGTACGGTGCGCTCAGTGTTTGGCTAATTGGCTAATTGAAGTAGGCGCCTGACGGAGACAAATCAACTTTTTGTTTTTTTGTGCTAATTTGTTTGTTAGCCAATTTTCGGTGATTGACGATTAAAAAAAATGGTTGTCTACAAAGTGGTTTACGGACGATAGTTATATCAAATAACAACGTCATAACGAAATGCAAGCTGTTATAACAGGTTTGTAAGTTGTCTTTAAAAAAAAAAGATTTATTTAACTACAGCTTGGCAAAAAAGAGTATGGAAAAAATGAGGGCGCCACTTTCACTTAGGTCTCATCATAATATGGAAAATCAGCAAGATAATTTAATCAAATCGTTAAAAATAAATGTGAAACACTAAGCTTTACTCAAAATGTAGTATTTGTCGGCCAAGTATTGTCAACATCATAGGTTTCCATTTAGTAAAATATTTAGTTCCACCTGTCACACGTCATACTCTTTTTTGCCAAGCTGTAAAACACTTTATTGAGTAGAAAAAGAACTTAATTAGAAATAGTAATTACAATTAAAAATGAACAAGAAGTTATGGCTCTCGAAGTATGACTGACTGTCCGGCGCAGCGGCAGTCCTAGATATCTTAAAATGAATTGCTGACTCGACTATGAGCATCAGATGTGCATCATCCCTATTCCATACATCTAGAGGGTATAACAGCCCCCCGGATGAGAATAAAATGCTGTAACGAAAATAAAAGTTGTTTAATTTTATTTTCGTTACAGCATGAGTCATTGATTAGGTCGAAATCGGTTAATACAAGTGCGATGCTGATATAATATATTAAACTATGTCTTATTGGTATGAGTTTAATGCTAGAACTAAATGCGGTACAATCATTAGGAAGTGATACAATTCCTGTTCCTAATAAGGTTACAGTATTTTCAGAATGCTCATTACAATCTATAGATAATTGACAATTGTGTTGGTACAGAGTAAATATAGATCCATCGACCAAGGCTTTCCAGATTCTCAAATTACCGAATATAAATTTGGTTTCGCACTGCACAGGGATTTTCTTTGTCACTTTAGATAGTAATTCACCCAAGAGAATGTAATCACTACGTTTATAATTCACTTTCACATGTCGGGTATTCACTCATAGAGAATATGTTATTCACTTCACACATATAGTTTTTAAAACAAATACCACCAGAACATTCCTACTATAGAAAACCGCTCTAGAACAGTCCTCCACAATATCAGTCAACCAATCCCAATATATTATACAGATTAAGTTTTCAAAACAAACACTATAGAAAACCGCTCCAAATGAACAAAACACTTGTCTTAACTTGTCTCTAACTCTCTACCCTCCGGCCTCCACAAGAGTCAAGAATGAAGAAGAAGAAGGAGATTACATGTCATTTAACTACCGCGGTGTACCGCAATGTGCATTTTGCAAAATAAGCTTTTATTGTTTAAGTATATTGGATAACCTTTCTTAGATAGTTTTCATTTGTAAGCTTCCCGTACCTGATAACTCATTAGCGGTGACCATTAGCTGCCGGTTGAGTTATCATATGAAGTAAAATAAGGAGATTTATTACATTTATTTTCATATTCAAAATGATAATCGAGAGGGTTCATGGTCTCCAGGCTACAGGTATCAGTCTCAACGACCGTTTCACTATATTGGCCGCGACAGCCCCCACACTCCGTATACCCTGGCCGCGGCCCCGGCGGGCCTCTAATGGAGGTTTCGTTAATAATAATAACCAAAATCGGATTGGGCAACAAAATAAGCGGGTAAGTTAATTTTAATATTCTTCATCCTGACGCATTTTGGATGAAATGTTCCCGGAAATGAGGACTGATCGGGTGATCCCCCAGGTGAACACCAGCGAGGCCAGACGGGTGTCTGGCCTCGCTGGTGTTCCCACCCTTAAATAATAATAATAATCCTGACGCAACTGCGGACTCTTGTGCGCGGTCGGCGAACGAAGCATCATTCGTTGCCATGGCATCACAAAGAGCAAGACGTGTTCGGTGGAGTGTCATTATTTTGTGACTTCCTATGACTATATTATGTTTTAATTGTAATAACCCTCATATTCTTATTGAAATCATGTTTGTAATACATGGTTTGAAGTCTCTTCAGCCGGCATCCCACGGTCACTGCAGCCACATACAAATCCTTAAAGTAATGATAATGGCCATGGGCGGTTAAATATTTTATCACCTTGCTGGTTTCCCCGCATATTTATTACAATAAAACACAACAGCTATTAAACAGATTAAGTCATTGATTTTACAATGGAAATCCTAAATAAACTAATTCAAGTCAAGAAAGATGTTGAATATATATATATATTATATATAAATTAGTTAATTACCTTACATGTTGTACACCAAACACGTCCGTGTAAACGGTAAAATTAAGAAAAAACATAATTAACATTATTAACTTACTTCTGTAATATTATTTACAGAAAGCGATATGCCAAAGACTGGGTATGCCTGGACTACGACGTTTTGGCAGTGAAAGCAGCTTACCCGGCTTGCGTAGATCTAATAGCCTAAGTAACCTCAGTCAGAGAAGTGTCAGAAATCAGCCTTGGAGGCAGTCAAATAGCAATTTAAAGTAAGTTAATAAAAATATATAAATGATCCTCATTTTTGAAGCATTTGAAACATTTCAAAAGGTGGTAGTAAAAAAAGAACAAATAATTTCCTTTACTTTATTATTATCTTTGTTGGACACATAAAAAAAATATATAAATGCAGGAATTAACTGTCTATTTCTACACGAGTGTGATCTACTAGGTACCTTATTTGTTTAGTATGTCTGAGATACAGTTATTTATGTAGTGGGTAGTTATGAAAAAAATGATTATATGATTTTTAAATCTTTGTTTGGGTATTTGTATGAAATAGTAATTAATTGAAATCAATATTATTATTTCTATTACTATATAAATCACTATTATTATATATAAAATTGGCACTATAGAACCTAGTCCCATAAAAAAATTACTAACTTTATGAAACGAAAAAAATGGTACATTCAATTTATGTGGGTTGTTTTTATGTTGTGATTGTCGCATTTTTTACAAATTTATTAATATTTTTGCGAATATACGTCACATTTGCAAGTATGTACTGAGAGGCTAAATTCAAGATGGCAATTTCTTTGAACTTTTGTCTTAATGATAGCTTGGGGGCCATACAGTATATGGCCAGAACTAAAATACCAAGTTAAATTACTAGAATATACTTGTTACTTGTTACTTGAGGTCAGGCTGGTTTCCGCAACTCGACGCTTTTGCGCCTATTTTGCGTGCTGTGAGCCTGAAGCACTCCCTACTGCCAGTTAAGCTCCCTCAAGAATGCTAGCAGTCTCTTGACATCGGCGCAAATCTCCGGGAGCGTTCTCGGGCATCCGAGATGGGCAGCCCGTAGCGGTGCTACTCCTGTGCACTCCAGTAGTACATGGGCTGCTGTTTCTTCCTCCGCTACGCAGGCTCTGCATAGCGGACTGTCTGTAACACCTATAGTGAAAAGATGCTTGTTATAGTGACCATGTCCTGTTATGGTGCCTGTTATCAGGCGCAGTTCTGATCGTTTTAAGAGCATTAATTGACGAGAGACGCGTGGGTTGCCTATTGGCATCGCTTCCCTTGCTTGTCTGCAATCGTCTCTGCTCGTCCAGAGCTCTCTGTGTCGTGTGTTTGCGTGCGTTCTCACCCATGCCCTTAACTGGCTGTATGGTAGCGGGGTCATTGGTTCATTACCTTTGACCTCCATATTTGCTCCACGTTTGGCCAGCTCGTCTGCTGCATCATTACCTCTTGAGCCACTGTGCCCTTTTATCCATTGAAGGGTCACTGTGTTAAGTTGGCATGCTCTTTCGAGGTAACAGTGGCATTCGTGAATTAGGCCCGAGTTTGTTGTGTATGAGTTTAGTGCTTGGAGTACCGCCTTACTATCGGATAAGATCCTTATGGGATACCCTGTTACTTTCCGCTCTATTATGGCTCTCGCTGCTTGGGCTATACCAACACATTCCGCCTGGAAGACGGAGTTGTGTTTGCCCAAATGTACAGCCAGGTGGAGGTTTAGTTCTTCTGAGAAGACCCCTGCACCTGTTCCTTGTTGTGTTTTCGACCCGTCGGTGTAAATACTCAGCTCCTTAGAGGATGTATTTGTTGATGGGGACTCGAAAAGTTGGATTTTGTATTGTTTGTTGAATACATACATTTTGGGTATGACATCGCTAGGGGCCTGCAGCAATGGAAATTCATCTAGATACTCGTCTAAGATTTTTGTGTGAGGTATCCTGATGTCTTTCCATAGTTTAAGTGTTCGTAACCTTACCGCTGCAGACGCTGCTTCCTGTTGTGTGAAGAGATGTAGTGGAAGCAGGGATAGCATAGTTTCTATGGCTGCGGTCGGTGTTGTTTTCATGCTCCCTGTGATGGCAAGACATGCCAACCTTTGGAAGCGTTGTAGTTTGTCACTTACCGTTGTTAGGCGTGTTCGTGGCCACCAGACTAGTGCTCCATAGCTGACTATTGGTCTGATGATTGTACTGTAGAGCCATAGCACTATTTTCGGAGTTAGGCCCCATGACCTACCTATCATTCTTTTACATTGCCAGAATGTAATGCAGGCTTTGTTTAGTTTGGCTTCTAGATGTTGACTCCAATTTAGTTTGCTGTCAAGGATTACTCCTAGGTACTTCACCTGTGTGTTCAATTGGAGTGTAACGCTTCCTAGTTTAGGGAGTGTGTAATTGTTTAGTACCCTTTTGTTGGTGAACATTACTAGTTCTGTTTTGTTTGGGTTGACGGTGAGTCCAGATTCTCTGCACCACCGGTCTACCACTCGAAGTGCTGTCTGAGTTAGATCACATACTGTATTTGCATGATTACCCGTTATGAGTATCGCTATGTCGTCAGCGTACCCTACTGTGTAGAAATGTCTGTTGTTCAGTTTAGTTATGAGGTCATTTACGACTATGTTCCACAGGAGAGGTGATAGTACTCCTCCTTGTGGGCAACCCTTGGCAACTACAGCTTTCTGTGCGCCCTTGTCGTCTATCGTAATGATTCTTTTAACTAACATGTTGTGGATCCAATTTGCTATTATTGGATTTATGTTGTGTCTGTTTAGTGCTGTTTTTATGCTGTCCAAAGTTTGTTTTGTCGAAGGCACCTTCGATGTCAATAAACGTGCCTAGACATATGACTTTGTTTTGCAGGGCATGCTCTATTTTGCTTACCACTGCGTGTAAGGCTGACTCTGTGGATTTTCCCGATGAGTAAGCGTGTTGGTTGTGGTGTATTGGTAAGTTTTTCAGTGCTTTGTCCCTCAGTTCTCTATCACATAGCCTTTCCAGGGTTTTCATCATGAATGATGTCAGGCTGATAGGTCTGAAGGATCTCGCATCTGTGTAGTCACTCTTACCTGGTTTTGGGATGAAGACGACTCTTACCTCCCTCCATAGCTTGGGAACGTAGCCATATGCCAGGCATGTTTGGAGTATCCTGACTAGGGCCCCAATTACTCCCTCACCCCCTCTTTGGAGCAAGGCTGGGAAGATGCCATCTACACCTGCTGATTTATATGGTTGGAAGCTGTTGACTGCCCACGTAATTTTGTCTCTTGACACTACATTTTGGGCAATCATCCATTTGTTATTGTCTGGTGGTATGATATGTTCGTCTTCCCATCTTGCTTCTGTAACGATGCTGCAGTCTGGGAAGTGCGTCTGGATGAGGACTTGCATTGTTTCCTCATATGTTTTAGTGTATGTATTGTCCTGTTTTTTTGATCGACCCTATGTGTGGGTTTCCGCCTGAGGCCATGATAGTTTTTATTCTCACAGCCTCGCTACAGGACTCTATGCTGTCACAAAACTTTTGCCAGGATTCTCTTTTCCTGGCTCGTATTTGTTTTTTATATAGGTTTTTAGTTTCCCTATAGTTGTCCCAGTCTATGCTGTCGCTGGTGTTCATGGCTCTGTTTAGTAGCCTTCTGACCTTTTTCCTTAACCTCTCAAGTTTTGGGCCCCACCATATGGTTGGCCTTCTTGGTTGCGTTGTAGGTTTGGTCAGGGGGCATGTTGAGTGATAGGTTTGTATGATCGTGTCTGTCAGGTCTGTCACCTGTGTCTCTATATCTTCTACGCTCCTGATTTGATCCGGTGCGTCTGTGTTGAGTTTGTTTGTTATGATTTTGTTGTATGTGTTCCAATTAGTCTTCCTGGGATTCCTCCTAGGAGTGGGAGTATTTGTGCTAATGTTTATCTCGAATCGGATCCATCTATGGTCTGAGCATGATGCTTCGTTGGATACATGCCAGTTTTTGATGAGATCCGTCGCGTTATTCGTGGCTAGTGTAAGGTCGATGATTGTTTTACATCTCCTTGTCACATATGTGGGCTCTGAGCCTTTGTTTAATAAGTTTAGATTGGTTGTAAAAAGGTACGATACTAGATCCTCACCTCTTTTGTTGCTGCTTGCCATTCCCCACAGAGGGTGGTGTGCATTGGAATCTGTAGCTATGACAAGCTCCAGTCCCTCCTTCTCACAATAACTGACCAAGGCGGCCAGGTCTTGGGGTGGTGCTTCCTCACCGTCCGGCATATATGCTGATGCCAGCACTATGTCTGGGAACGGTTCGGATTGTCGCAGTTTTATTGTTGTTAGATCTCTGGAACAGAACTCGTTAAGTGGCATAGCTGTTATTTGGTTAGTAGTAAAAATACACGTCCTCGGTGTATCTTGATTACAAGTATACAATTTACCTCTTGTTAGGTTGAGGCCGCATATTCTCCCGTCTCTGACCCACGGCTCTTGGATCATTGCTATGACCCGGTCGTTGTTTTCCATCCACAGTCGTAGTTGAGCCGTTGCGATGCGGCTGTGATGGATGTTTGCCTGTACAGCGCTAATCGGTTGAAGAGAACGGTGTGCCATCAGAGATGTTGGCCGCTCCCTCCTCCAATGCCCTGACGAGGTCCATCTCGCTCGTCCTATCCGCCTCGTCACCTCCAGGACTGCCGCTCGCTGGTGTACCAACGGGCGACAGCACCGGTTCCGGTTCTGGGGCAGACGGAGGCACTGCAGACACCAGCTCAACGACAGAGTCGGAGCAGGTTACAGGCACTTGCGATAAGGGGCCAGTAGACGGAGTAGCCTGTACGGCCACAGCATCGTCCACCGACTCCGACCTTGTTTCGGGCAGCGTAGCGCTGTACTTGCCCTTGACGTCGCGGAACTTCACGTACACCGACCCCAGACCACATCCCAGGCGTCGTTCGTGTTTGTGAAGATTCCTTGCAACGTCCTCGGGCACGCTGACTATCAGGAACGTGTCCCCCTTGGTGACCACTGTGTTGTGGTGCAACCATTGGTCCACCCGCGCCCAGGGATTCTGGTAGCGCAGCGTGCGCGCTATTACGCCCGGTGACTCCCAGATTCCCGGCACGAGTAGACCGCAACAGACCCTCTTGGGAAGATCTATTTGGCGCCTCACAACCAATGGCTCCCCAGTTGGGACACTGATCTTATTCACAGCCTGCTCCAGCCATCTTCGGGTCCGCAGGTCTTCACACCATATCTTTAGGGCACCATCAGCAATGATGGGTTTCCCCCTAAAGATCGGGCCCTCCGTTCCCGATGAGGCTGGTTCTGAGGCTTGTTTAATTATCTGCTGTAGCAGCGCCTTCTGTACCAGGTCAGCATTTGGGGGGCTAAGGTGGCCGGTCGTTTGGCTTGTGACGGCCACAACGAGGTCTGCCCTAGCCGCATCCGCAAAGCTTGCTGGTTGGGGGCGGTTAGGGTTCTCCAGTCTTGGTGCCTTGTGGGCGCCACGTGGTGAAATCGTGTCGTCCAGTCTAGCCCGTTTCTGGGACATCCTTTCTTCCCGGCCCGCTCTTTTGTTCCTCCGCCGTCGGCCTGTGTGGACAGATTCTTGTCCCTCACTTGCCTTTGTCGGAGGAGCGTCGTCTATTCCGGTGGTTTCGGTAGGTTCTGCTAGCCCTCTTTCGCCTTCTACCGTTGTCGAAGAGGAAGCGGTGAGTTTGCGGGCTCTCCTACGCTTCCTCTTGTTGGGTTTCGGCCCGTGGGCATGAGTGGGAGCTGACAGTCCGGCGGGGGCTCTGCCACCTTTGGTCCTGCGCTTCACCACCTGCCATGACAGGTCAAAGTCATCCATCGGACCGCACGGTACTCCAGTTGCGGAGGTTCCACACTGGCCTACCGTGCTATCCTTTGGGTTTGGTGGTCGACTCACTTTATCAGGACTTCCTGTGTCAGGAGGACCACCAGTTGTTGTTATGGGTCTCCGCGAGCTCTTGGGTTTCCCCGTGCCTCTAGCGGACCCAGTTGTTCCTTCCGTCTTTCCTTTCTTAAATTTTGGCAAAACATTGCTCCCCCCCAGAATACGTTGGGAGCTGCCTGAGTTGGTCTCAGGGAGGGATTCTCCAGCTGTGCTGGTACCCTCCTGGGGTAGTCTCTCTTGGTGTCTTGCTGCCATTTTTAACATTTGAATTCGGGGTTGTTTTCCCCTAGGGAGTGGAGTACAACCTGTGTTTCCCAAGCACAGGCGTCACTTTTTCAGAGGGGATTTAGTCCCTCTTGGCGTGTGATCACCATGTGGACAGGCTTCTTACGCCGCCTGTGGTTCGGCGTTGTTGTGTGTGAGGTTGCTCGTTTTGCACCACCCGGGGGACACGTGTAGGGTGGGCCTTAGGAAAAGGTGGTAAATCCTACGGACGCGAGCAACCATTCGTCCCCCATTACTAGAACATAATTTCTTGTAGTTTTTTAAATTAAATATTTTAGGTTAATAGTATCTGTGGTATGTATTACAAAGTAGATTTTAATAGGGGCATGTACGTTACGGCTGAGCGAAATGTAGAGGGCATAGCTGTGCATTGGTACAGTTGCATAAGCAATACATTATTACTTTATTATTAATAATTAATGTTAGTGTTTCATAACTTGAATCTGGGTGTTTTACTTTTCAGAATTAACATGATTGATTTTCTGTGAATATTCCATACGTCGCAAATGAATATTTGAAGTCTCAATCAGTACTGTTCGTCACACAATCGTTTGTTTTAAGTTTATTTTTTCATCGACACCCCCAACCATTAATTATTCGCCGAAGACTTAGTTTTAAGCCTTGTCGCGTTTGGTGGGTGGTAGGACCCTCGATGCGACCCGATTTAGATAGGGTTCGAAATAAGATGCTGGAGAGGTACCTTATTTTAAAGCCGAAAATTTTCTTCAGCTGACCCACGATCCGATAGCGTATTTGCACGTTAGAGAAGGACACTGGCCTGACTGGTGACTCCTGGCGAAGATGGCTGGACACGGGGAGATCTCCACCGGTATTCAATGCCGGTAATTCAGAAACGCAATTCAGCCAGTAATTCAGCCATTGTGTTCTTCTTAGATTTAGATAGGTAGCCAAATTTAGTAAATTTCCAGCGGAATTTAAAACCGTGTTTAATTTTCGAGGATTAGCCTCGAGAGTCGGCGGCGATTTCCCCAGACTCCCGTTCAAGTCCGGCCGTCAAAAACCACAGACCTCAACACATCCGATCCATCGTTCAAAAATCTTGTTCTTCAGTTAAATGTCAACTGACTTTACAATTAATTAAGTTTTAATTTAGACATTTTGTTATTTCAGTTTAAAGATTAGATTAAATTATTAGATTTAGGATTAATAATTATAACAGGTAAATTGATTTTATTTAAGAGAGATATCTATTACAAAACAATTATCGGATTTCATAGCGACATCTATTGAACCAATTAGAAATATGCCGTCAATAGGTTGATAAACAGTCAATCGTTAACGTCAGTCAAGGATAGATGACGCTTATTTATTGGCAGTATTAAGCTTAAAACTTATTTATCACTACATTACCCAATTATCAGTTATGTCTTCTTTCTAGCTTCGGTTTTATCTTGCTGACGGGGGGAAGCTCATCATTTATCTTGTGATAATTGTGTATGCATTATACACATCGGCTGTGCAATTTCAAACCTAGGAAGGGACTTGAGACAAATTTTATAGGAGAGCCAAAAAACGAGTTAGTCACTTTAACCCTTTCGGTCCTAGGGGCCTAGGGGTACAGTGCGTAGACTGAAACTTAAAATATGAAATACTTTGCGTAAAAACGTTTTAAAATACTTACATTGATATAAAATTACTATAAAAACTATCTAGTCTCTTTCTAATGGCTGAAATATAGACTTTTAACCATGGGACAATATGTCCCATCAGTCTTGAAACCCTTGGTATTTGAGTAGGATATCCATACATTTTTTGAGAATATTATAAATTTCATTTTGTAAATAAAACAATAATGTTATATTTACTATTTATTGAACGTAATTAAAAAATATGATGTCTTAGTATTGTAAGACAATAAAAAATTATATAAAGTTAAGAAAACGGGAGCAGAGGGCTAAATACTAAGAGAAGAAATGGGCATCAGGCAAGGAAAATGATATTTACATAAAAAACTATTACACCCACTACATTTGGTGTAAGTGCGCTTATCTTTCTTGTTTTTGTGCATGAAATGCAACGCTTCCTAGACTCGGTTTGTACGGGTAAATAAATAAACGCGACCTACTGGAGGTGTGGTGGGTAACCACCCACCACACCTCCAGTAGGTCGCGCTGGATTCAGAGGTCTTCTTTTGTTTTTTTTGACTAATACTTGTATGCCGGGGGCATCCTTTGATCAAGTTGTAAATAAGATTTTAAATGCCACACATTGTCCAAATACAACCATTGTAATTATAGTTGGGAGAAGGGGAGGTGTGAACGGGAAACAACTTGCTAAATATATAGAAAATCTTTCAGGTTTACCCAATGTTGAGAGGGTATTTCTATTCACATTTCCCTACATTAAATCAGACAAGTTGCCACAGGAGAATAAAATTAGACTAAAATTAAATAGCCTGTTACACTGTGCATGTAACAATAACTGTATTTTACTTAATGAAAATAAAAGTAACATAATAAATATAATTGACATTAACAACATTTTAAATGATAATAATTGTAACAATCTGACATCTGATAGGTATTACCTATCAAAATTTTATAAGCGACAAATAGCAGCCTCGCTATTATATTTTTTATCTTTAAGTCCAGCCAAGTATTTGGCTAATCCGACCACTGTTTTATTTGAACAGTGTGATAATAAAACATACAATTTTACAAATTTGGAATACGTTCCAAATAGTTTAAACTAGAGTATAAGACAATAGAGGAAATCTCTAGCCCATTAATTAGTAATAATAATAATAATATATTAAATAAAAATATTGAACAAATCAATGTAAAGAAATTAAATAAAAAATTGTACTCATTTAACCTGGTGCATCAAAACTTACAAGGAATGTTAGGCAAAGACTTGGAAATTGAATTGTTCTTAAAAAACTACAATATAGACATACTGTGTATTACCGAACATTGGTTAAAAAAAAATTAAATTATGTTCAGCTTCAGTGAGCACCAGGTGGCAAGTTCGTTCAGTAGAGAAAAAGCCATAAGAGGTGGCTCACTAATAATTATTAAAAATGAAATAAAATTTAAGGAACGTACGAATATTGTGGGCCTCTCTGCTGAGCGTACTACTGAAATAGCCTGTATAGAGATGGAGCGCCTTATTATTGTAAGTGTATACAGACCTCCAAATGGATTATATGATTCTTTTGAGAAAATCATGGAAGAATTATTAACTAAAATATGTGGGTCTAACAAGCCCATACTAATTTGTGGTGACTTTAATATTAATTTACTAGAAAATAATTCCACCACAGTTAGATTCACATCATTGTTAAAATCATATAATCTGACTAATCTATTTTCAGAACCAACAAGAATTTGTAGTTCTACAGCTACATGTATTGATAATATTTTTAGTAATTTAACTCCTGTCCACAAAGAAATTATCAACAAGTTGAATTCTGATCACTGTGGTCAATTAGCTGAATTCCTTATAAGTTCTAATAGTAAAAATTGTAACAAAAATAATGTGTTTGTTCCTGTGAATGTAAGACGTATTGAGAAATTTAGGTTAATGGCAAATATTACATATTTGAAAGATAACAAAAGTCCAGATTTCGCTTTTGGTGAATTGTTTAAATTAATTAATACACATTTTAAAGCCAGTTTTACTTCTAAAACAGTCAGTTCCACAAATAAAAAGGGCTTTAATGATTGGTCAACAGCAGGAATCCACAATAGTAGACGCAAATTATATGACCTTTACCAAGAACGCACATACAATCAAAATCAATCATTTAAGCAGTATGTCAAAATATATTCAAAAACATTCAAACAAGTTTGTATCGCGGCCAAATCGCTTTATATTAAGGAAAAAATTAAAAACGCAAAAAATAAAATAAAAACTACTTGGAACATAATAAAGGATGAAACTGGGAGAGTGGGTAGTCGTAGCTCTGAATTTAATTTAAATATTGAAAATAGAATAATTAAGTCTGACGAGGAAGTTGCGACAGTATTTGAAAAATACTTTTCTGACATCCCGATTTCGACTACAAAAAATTTAATCTCATGTCCTGCAATTGCCGAATCATTGCTTAAAACCAATGTCAAACAATGTGAAGCTAACTTTAAGTTTAAAGAGATAGGACCCAAAGATATTTTAAATGCATTTAACTTATTAAACAATAAAAATACCCCAGATTTATGGGGAATATCTGTAAAAGTCACTAAGCTCATAGTTGATGTAATTGCACCCCATCTAGCAACAATTTTTAATAAATGTATTGATAGTGGCGTTTTTCCTGACTTAATGAAACATAGTCGAGTCTTGCCTCTTTTTAAATCTGGCAGTACATCAGATGTTACAAATTTTCGACCAATATCAATACTCCCCTCATTTAGTAAAATTTTTGAAAAAATTATGTTAAATCAGTTACTATATTACTTTGAAACCAATATGTTACTGCACAAAAAACAATTCGGATTTAGAAAGGGTCTCTCCACAACAGACGCTGGCGTTAACTTAATTGACCACATTTATGAGGCCTGGGAGGAGTCACGTGATGCTTTGGGAGTTTTCTGCGACTTATCCAAGGCGTTTGATTGAGTACAGCATGAGACCTTGATCAGGAAATTACGCCACTATGGGATAGACGGTACGGCACTGGATCTTTTGAATTCCTATCTTAAAAACAGGACTCAAAAGGTCGAGATAAATGGTAAAAGATCATCCGGGACTAAAATAGAGATGGGGGTCCCACAGGGGTCCATTCTAGGTCCATTTCTTTTTCTAATTTATGTAAACGATTTACCTTACCTAGTTAAAGATAGTCAAGAGGTAGTGTTGTTTGCTGATGATACTTCACTTATTTTTAAAATCAAACGACAAGAAACTAATTATGACGAGGTAAACAACACACTTTCGAGAATGGTACATTGGTTTAGCGTTAATAACTTGCATTTAAATAGTAAAAAAACTAAATGCATAAAATTTTCCTTGCCAAATGTTAAGCAACTACAAACAAATGTACTCTTAGACAGTGAAAACTTGGAATTGGTGGACTCCACAGTTTTCCTAGGAATAACTCTAGATCTTAAGCTGCAGTGGGGTCCCCACATAGCTAAATTGGCGAATAGACTCAGTTCAGCAGCATATGCAGTGAGAAAAATAAGACAGTTTACTGATGTAGATACAGCGCGTATATTTTAGCTACTTTCATAGCATTATGTCTTATGGCATACTTTTATGGGGAAATGCGGCCGACATAAACAACATTTTTGTGCTGCAGAAGCGGGCTATTCGTGCAATTTACAAGTTGCCTCCCTATTCATCTTTGAGAGAAAAATTTAAAGAAATAGGAATTCTGACTGTCACCTCTCAATACATCTTAGAAAATTTACTGTATGTCCGTAAAAACATAAATGAATTTTGTAAGAAAAGTGATATTCATAGTAGGAATACACGTAATAGACACAGGTTACATGCACCAATGATTAGACTTTCGAAAGTAAGCAATTCTTTTAAAGGCAACTGTATACGCTTTTACAATAGGATCCCAGAAAACGTTCAAAAGCTCTCCATAAAAAAATTCAAAAAAGTTGTTAAAGAACGTTTGTGTGGTAAAGCATATTATAAAGTAAAAGATTTCATGGAAGATACCACACCCTGGGAATAAGGCGTTCCTCCCGGGCATTTCAAGATAAGATGTTAAAATTGTTATTAATATATATTATTTGAAAAGATTAGTTCCACTGAGTTTGTTTCGCCGGTTCTTCTCAGTGGGCTTAGCTTGGAACCGGTGGTAGATTCAATTGACGTTCAAAAAGATACTGTATTAGTATTATTTTGAATAAAAAAAAATTGATTTTGATTTTTGATTTTGTTTCCCGTTATACCTTTTCCATATTCTACCATATTCTCAGCCAAATCAATCATGAAATCTTCCATAGAGCATTTTGGGTTAGCTTTTTCTCTATATATTACCCAAGAGTTTACTACTGCCATTTTCAAAAGTGTGTAAAACACTTTCTTCCACCATTTCGTTGATTTTCGTTCAAATTCATGCTCTCCGCACATTCTGTCATTTCGGTCAACACCACCCATAGCACGTCTATAAATCGCGACTATTTGTGGTGCTGGTACTGGTATTGACTATTGTGATACTATTCTTCATCTTTCGTAGTACTTCAGTTCTCGTGGCATCATGACAGTTACTCATAATCACAACATCTTTCGTATCTTGCCATCTAGACGCAATTGTGCCATGGCCATTCTCAACAAATACCATTTCACCTTGCTTGAATTTCTGTCCGGGACAGATTTTAGGCATGTTTTTGCGAGATACATTACATGTACCTACACAAGCAAATACCAAGGTGTTCATTAGTGTCACTGAAGTAAAAAATCTATCAAAACAAAGAGTTGTATCCAGATTTTCTATGGTAGCACTTAGCGTGCGAATAACATTTTCTCCGAGTGTCATTTCTTGTGTTTGTCGTAATGTAGTGAGTGGCATTTGAGTCTCTTCCAACATAAACGTTCATATCGTGGGCATATCCCGTAATGGCATCAGCTCGTACCCACATCTTTATTCCTCTATTAGTAGGTTTCATCGGCATATATTGCTTGAGAGACGATCGGCCTTTGAACTTTGTCATTGACTCATCTATGCTTTGCATGTGACTGTCCTCTCTATACTTTTTGAACGTAATTTTTAGACAATTGATAATGTCTTCTATGTAATAAATTTTATTTATACATCAGCAGGCTTTTCAGGATTGCTAAAATTGAGTTTTCCCAGCAAAAATTTGCACCTATCGCGACTAATAGCAGCTTTTATAACCGTTTTACCAAGTGAAGGTTTATTCGACCAATCATCTGAGAATGAAGGTAGTTGGTTATATCCCATAATTGAATCAATGATTTCTAAAACAACATAAGTAACTAAAAATAAGATTTGCAGGAGATACAAAAACTTGGATAATTTTTGATAATACAAGTAATTTATAATTATGTATATATTTTTTTATATTTCTATTTATAGAGCTCTTAATAGTGTATTTTTATACATCTTTTTATTTTATTTTAGTATAAATATGAATAATAAAGTTTTTCACTTATGGGCGATTTTTTTTTTCGTTGTAAAAAGTTTTGAGAGTAACGAAAATAATGCATTTGTACAAATTTAAATTTAGACTGCGATTTTATGATTCTTTAGTATATGTTTTAATTAAAAATTAACTCATTGCATCGATAAAACCTTAGTTTTCCAAATAATACGTGTTTTTAGCGCCACGGATAGCTAGATGATTCCTCTGCATCACGATATTGTTGGGTTAGATTAGTAAAATTGCAGACACAAATAATTTTATATTTATATTTATTTAAAGGAACACGTAATCAAATTGTCATAAAACTATAGATTTTACACGTTTAGATAATAAATCATAAACTTACACCTAAAATCACTTCCTATGAGTAACGCCTTGACCGAAAAAAGTATCATTTGTTTGTTTTTTAGAACTTTTTGAGTGTATTATGTTTATTATAGTTCTATGTCATTAATAAAACATTATCATTTTATATAATTATCAAAATAAAAATGGCACTTTCGCCCTTAAAATTTAAAATAATTAAAATTTTAAGTCTTCTATTTTGGTAGACAATAAATCATAGGAACGAGCATTTACTCAGAGGAAAGAGTTAAGCTGCATTCCCATTTGCGAACATTTATGACCAACTATGAGTTAATTAGGCAAACATAAATTATTATTTTATTTTAAAAACTAAACAGTAACAACGTTATTTACTAAAAAATATTTTGAAAAAAAAATGAAACCGCCTTTATATTCTGAATACCAAATAACGTAAGTACTTTGAAGTCGGGCGGATTTAAACAAAAGAACAAAAAACTAAAAATTGTACATGCTTCACGCCCGATTTCAAAGTATACGTTATTTGGTATGAATACAGTTTTTTTAGATGTATTATTTCTTACTTTTAATTAGCATTTTTTTTAAGGCGGTTTTATTTTTTTATAAAAATAATTTTTATTTCACTATTTTTAAAGCATCACTTGTAAATAGGTAGGTTAGGATTCACTACACATATAAACCGCATCAATCAATGAACATCCGTCTTAAATTAATATAAAGTGGTAACGAAAACGACAGTATTTTCAAGATTTCCTGAAAACTACTGGACCGATTTCAAAATTTGAAAAAATGGTAAGTTGGGAAAAACCTGATTTGTTATAATATAACATTTGAATCACATCAATCGGTTCAGCCGCTTTTAAGTAATGGGTGTACATAAATATAAAAAAAAAATAAACGCGACGAATAGATAACCTCCTCCTTTTCAATTTTTCGTTAAATCATCCTTTCGCAGTATCGCAGATATAATCATCAAAACCAATTGTTTCACTGCCAGCGCATGTGGTACAAGACAACAATTTACAGGATATGCATTTTCTCATACTGTTAGTAAACGGAATCTGAGCTTTACATTCATGGCATTTCAAAGTACGAGTGATGGCACATCTTATGGAATTTGATTGTGATTGCTGATATTTTCTATTATTTTTTTGTTCATTACTTTCTATTTTTATTTTGGATTTACTGGCATCACATGGGTGCAAAGAAGAAAGCTTACGTTTCTTTGAACCATATATTTTTGTTTGATTCTCTTTATTTGAAGAATTATTCATCATTTCACTATTCTCATTACTTTGCGTCATGTCTTCATTTTTTTCGTTCAAAGATATAATAATCACATCATTGCTCTTGTTAAGTGGTATAATATGTTCGTCTTCTGTTGTTATAATTACATCATCACATTTATTTGAATCAATAATCGTTTCATCACTAATATTTATCGCCAAAAGTTCTATATCATCATAATAAACATTGCTTCTTTCAAACTCCGATATCATCATATTTTTGTCAAACACCACATCACTTGATTCTTGTACGTTATATTGAACAATGCTTTCAAAGTCATGTGGGAGAATTTGATACAACTCTTTATTTATTAGCTTGATACTTTCTTTACTAGCTGAATTTACCATGTTATTATTTTGATTATTACTATTTTTTAAATGCCTTTGGTTCTCACCATGAATATCAGCTTTGAATGTGACTACATTTGTACTAAGCTTATCAAATTGTTCAGAATCATGAATTTGAACAATATCTGATACGCGTTCAATATTTAAATTAAATGGTTCATGCTTTTGATTGTTAATTATAATATTTCTAGCAGCAGATACTGTGCATTCGTTTTGATCTGTTAAGTTTTCAAAATGCTTTTGAATTTTGTTTTTTTTTAGTGCATAAAACAACATTTCAACATTCGCATGTTTCATACACTGGCATGTATCTCTTTTGTTAATGTTCGGAGATAGAACGTAGAAAGGCTTGTATTTAAAAAATATTGAGAAACTTCTTTTACCCCCTTCTTCTACGTACATTTTATACAAGTTAAGTAGTGTATCAGTCAGGTATCGAATTTGTTCTTTTTTCTTCTTTTCAGTGCGACATTCTTTTTTCCCTGCGGTTATTCTAGTTACGTCATCTCGCAAATAAAATTCTTCAATTTCTTTTTTTATAGCTTCATTTTTTGGTTTGCGCTGAGTGTATCTAGCTTTTCCTTTGAGACCGAGTAATTTAGTAACATACGTTTTGTTTCTTGTGACTTTGATAAAGTCCGTTTCAGTAATTTTCTTAAAAATCTGTTTTTCTTTGTTATTATTACATTTTTTGTAAGCCACTTTCAAGTAACTTTCTATTAGTTCTTGTCTCGCTTTTAATTTATCAAATTCTGTCTGTTTATCTTTTTCTAATTTAATAATTTGTAATTCATATTTACGTTTTTGACGAAATAATTGTTTTTTGTATTTATTAACAGATGTTTTCAATGATGCTATTCTTTTAAGGGCAGCATTATATTTCTTGACCACTGCAACATGGGGTCTTGTTGATGCCTTCTTGACTTTCTTCACAGTCTTTTGGGAGGACGATGATGGATTATTCTCCTCTGGTGTGATAGTTGTTTTCGACTTCCGTGCTTCTTTTTCTTTTCTTTTTTGATTTCTCCATCGTCTGCGGTGTTTTACTTTTTCTTCCTCCGTTAGTTCATTTATTGTCTTTGATTTGGATCTTACGTAATCCGCATGCTTCTTTTTTTGTGCTTCGTATTTTACTGGATCATTTTTTATTTTCTCTCTATGCCTTTTTTGTCTCTCTGCTGGTGTAAGAGCCATTTTTTAGCTTTTCCTGTTAACTCTGCAACTGTTACCTGTTATCAAAGTAGAATCAAAATAAATATCGATAGAACATTTACAAAAATAAACATTTCGTTATCAAAGAGACATTACGAGCCATCATTACTATGTTATCATGGTATGGCCAACAGCAACTACGGTTAATACAAAATTTCAAATCTGAACTCAACGGCATATATGTCTTAAAGTCCAAAGTCGATTGGAGAAATTTGATACATATATGTTACCGACCAAACCCGATTTCAGAACAAACTAGTTTTGCCTAGGCCAAACTAGTTTTTCTTTTTTACGCATAAAGCTAAATTGGGTGGCAAGAAAAAAACTTGGTTGGAAATAGGTTAGAAAGTTAAGGCGGGAGCGAAGCGAAGTGGAGCTCCCACCTTAGTCTTCGTGGTTATTTTTTTTTGTCACCCAATTTAGCTTTATGCATAAAAAGGAAGAACTAGTTTGTCCTGTAATCGGGTTTGGCCGGTAACACATACGTAAAGTCGTAGCTGTTGTTGACTGTATATATATACCACCCAGCTAGTAACACTCTCCAAAAAGATTTTATTATCTAGTCTTCTAGTTTTTTTTTAGTTTATTCTAATTTTAAAATTGTATTTATGTAAGATAACTTTACTATTGGCTGTTGCCCGCGAATTTGTTCCACGTGTTTTTATTTTTTCCAAAGAAACTCGCTTGTTCTTTAATCTTTCGAAACTTTGTACAGTTGTATACAAAGTCTCGAAAGATGAACGCTGCGCAAACGCATAGAAGACGAACAAAAAATATTTTTTACATTAATAGTAACTACTAACTGTCTCCGAGACTTGGTCACAATTGTCAATTTCACATGAACTACATTTTTTATCACAACTTTAACTACATCTGTACAAAATTTAATCATAAGGGCATTGAAGATTTTGGGCTTCCTACTGGTCCGCCATTTTGACTTTTTTTCCAAACAGCGTTCACTAAAAATTCTTTCAAAAATAGAAACTTCGTATTAATACAAACATAAAATGTCATTAGAAGAAAACCCGTAAAGTGTCACATTTTCAAGATATAAGCAACCAAAGTTTTACTTTATTTAGTTTTACTTTAATATCTTTAAAACGTGACCCATTACGGGATTTCGTCTAATGACATTTCATGTTTGTATTGATATCAGGTATCCATTTTTGAAAGTATTTTAATCGAACGCTAATTTAAAAAAAAAAAAACCACTTGGAAAAGTAAAACTTAGGTTGCTTTTATCTTTTTATCTTATGACATTTTATGTTTGTATTAACACTAAGTATCCATTTATAAAAGAATATCAAGTGAACGCTGATTTGAAAAAGAAAATCGCCCTTATGTGCTTTTGACATTAAATCTGTTACTTGTGTTGTTTTGATACCCAAGAAACTACTGTGACATAAAATCAAATACTCATATTTATATTTATATTTATTCAAATTTATTAATCTTAAAATCATAACATAATGTTGCTTATGCCTACTTTTATAGTTATGCATCATCTCCCACTTCATCTTCAGTTTCCACTGTTGTGGTTGGCCACTCAAAAATTTCTTCATAGAAGTCTTTAAAGGTATCTTTAAGGAAATTAACTTTTTGATATCTTCAATTTTTTTTTATATTTGTCGGTTTTTTCATTGAATATGCCAATTCTGAAGGCAAAAAAATTTGTGAAGAAATGCAGCTTTTCTTGGAAAAACGCAATGTGAAAGAAAAGTTATTGATCTGGTTATCAATAAACTCACTTGCCTTCACCTTTCCAATATTGTCAACTGAGTGGATGAAATGGGAGTATGTAGATATTGTGAAATGTATCTTGTCTTTTTTCTCAACACTTCTGCCATAAGAACAATCTGATAGACATGACTTTTGTAATAAGTCCACCACGCTTTGAAATGAATTATATCATTTGGCTGTACCACATGGACAAAGAATTTGGATGATGCCTTTGTGACAATTTGAACAAAATCCCAAATTGAATATAACCGGTCTTCCTTTTTTAACTTCTTTTTCACACACCCAAATGCTCTGTCACAAGGCAGAAAAGAATGCCCTCTGACTGGGTAACATTGTTCTATTTTACTGAACTTCTTGAGTTCCACCATGACTGCAAAATATCTCAACAAAGTATGGTTTTTATTTTGACCTCCACAGTTGTCTGAAAAGATAAAGGGTCTTTATACCTGGAGGAACTTCAGTGTTTATGTAATCATTTACAAAGGAGGTCACCTCATTGGGCCCTTTGCCACCTACACCTTCATGGTAGATATAAAATTTTGACATATTCGTTTTTAAATTTGTAATGCAAAAAGCATTCACAGTTAGTTGTCGCAAGTAAAAAGTTTCCTGAACTGGAATTTGTGGTAATTGCAAATTCATCATGTAATCAAAAGCCAATCCCAGTACAGTGTCATCATATTTTTCATTTCCTTCAGTACAAATTTCTTTCACATCTCTTAATTTCTGATAAATTTTTTGACTTCGTTTTTTATGAATGACTAGCTGTGCCTTAGCTACCCTCTTTGCATTTTCATTTAATGTTTGTGATTTTATCCTGATCGTGAGATCCTCACAGGTACAACATGTGTCAACTTGAGGTCGTCCAAATCTTAGAGAAAACCTTTCATTAATTTTTTTTAAATAAAATTCATATTTTACTCTCGTTTCAGGATACTTCCTTTTAAACAATTCAAACATTTGTCCAACGTCCAATCTAGCGTCTAAATAATAAATTTGTTTTTTTATGTTGTTAAATGAGACACATATGCCTGTCCAGACAAACGAGCTTTCTTCACTATGTTTCGTTTATAAGAAACCTCATTCCGCTGCCTCTTTTTAGGCCTTTGTTCAACAATTCCGGTATCATCTTCACAATCAGATTCCATGATATTCAATGAAAAGGTTTAATTTAGAATAGTTTCAAAAACGGTTTCTTTCTTTCGATTGACAAACGAAAATAATATTCTTGACAGCTGACGTTTCTTTTGGCGCCATTCTGCTGTGTTGCCAGGGTTGGTTGAGTGAAAAAACAACACAATTGCATGCACTTGTGTTGTTGTAACAATCACCGAAGAGAAATGTCAGTCAGTTATGTTGTTTTAACACTAAGCGGTATTTTCAGTAGTTCAATTTAAACAGAAAAAGCAAAGCAATTGTGTTGTTTTAATGCACAACTTATTAATGGCCATAGACTAAATCCAAAATCGCTTTAAACTCGATTTCGGTAAAAATGTTAGTTACGTTGTTTTAGAAATCATCGATTCAATTAGGGTGCAGCCCAGGATTATCATTATTTCACCCCCATATGTAGCTGTCATAAAGCTTCGTTTGCGAGCTCTAGCATCTCTATCTCCTACCTGTGATTTTGCTTTATCAATTCTCAAATTAGTATTTCGAGCAATCATGTGTCAGTCATGTCATGTCAGTCTATCATGTGAGGCTTGTTGTGGAACATACAAGTCATCACTACCAACAGACTCATCGAAAGAGGTCTCATCGTCATCATACCGGTGGGAGGGAAGCGCTGTGCCGCGCTCCCGACTGCATGGGTACCACCATCTTGATTGTTTCTCCCGTGAAACAGCTTTGCTGTGTTTCGGAGAGAAGGGCAAGACAGGCAGTAATTACTGGCATCGAGACTTAACATCTTATGTCTCAGGATAGGCAACACATAAATGAGTTGCTTGGGCTCGTTCCAGGTATACTAGTTTATGTTCATGGGCGACGTCGACCACTTACCATCAGGTGGTACGTTTGCCAGTTTGCCTATCCAACTAACAAAAAAAAAAAAACATCTCCCAGGAATGTACTAATTTCATCTTCTCTCAGCGATTTTTTTATAATTTTGCGTTTTGAAGACTTTCTGAAACAATTAATACACAATCATGCAGAATCCGCATAATGCACTAAAATCTTGTTTTCTAATGTTTACGCGAATTTCACTCATTATAATAAAACAATTTTTTACGGATTTTATCGCGGTTTATTAAGATTTTTACAAGCCCGACGTTTCGGATACTTTACAGCAACCATGGTCACGGGAGGACTGAGGTGTCATACGTCCTATTATTACAAAGTTATTCGAAACTACCCTATGATACATCAATATTTTGGTCAGTCCTATCTACGCAGAAAGTGCTAACTGTATCTTTAATCTGTGACATATTATGCTTGGATTTTGATTTGATAATTTTAATAATGGGATCCCAAGCAGGTGGTAGAAGCCAGCCATCTTCTCTATTGAAATTAGGATGTTTTTTAATTTCAATAGCCTCACGGATCATCCTTGGTTGGAATCTGTGTTCTTTTGCGAGGACTTGTGGTTTATCAAATCTGATATAATGGCGAGCTTTGTCAAGACTATGTTCACAGATGGCAGACTTAGTGTAGCGACGGTGTTTTAAATCAGCTATATGTTCTTTCACGCGAGTTTTATAATGATAAAATTTTACACCTATTATCGGATGAAAGTACTTATAAAAACGTCAAAACCGATCCAACTAACAAGGTTTTGAAAACTACTAGTAATATAATAGCAAAATACTCCGAAACATTGAATCTGGACGTCAAATATCTAATTCCTTCATGTCCCAAACCACCCAAGCTGTATGGGTTGCCGAAAATACACAAGGCTAATGCTCCATTACGTCCAATTGTAAGCCAGATCGACTCACCAACTTATAGATTGGCTAAACATGTGGCCCAAGTACTGTCACCACTGCGTGGACAAACTAGAGCACATACACGGGATTCTTACCACTTTGTTAATGAGATCAAACACCTACGTCTCAGCGACAATGAAACAATGGTTAGTTTTGATGTGCAATCTCTTTTTACCTGCCTACCTGTGGAAGATTGCATAACAATAGTAAGAAGAAAGCTAAGAGAAAATGACATGCCAATGGAATATGCTGACCTTTTGGAACATTGCCTTACATCTGGCTATATGTTGTGGAATAATTATTTCTACAAGCAAGTAGATGGAGTGGCCATGGGCTCACCAGTATCCCCTGTTGTTGCCGACATATTTATGGAGGACTTCGAGGAGACTGCTCTGCAAACTTCGCCCATAACACCCAGGTTCAACAAGCGGTACGTAGATGATACTTTCACAATATTACCATCTGATAAAGTAACCATATTCTTAGACCATCTTAATTCCATTAATTCCAAAATTCAATTCACAATGGAATTAGAAGAAAATAATTCTCTAGCCTTCTTAGATGTATTAGTTATACGTAATCCCAACAATACCTTAAGCCACACAGTGTATAGGAAGCATACCCATACGGATAAGTACCTAAACGGCGAATCTCACCACCATCCAACACAGTTAGCTACCGTGGGTAAATCTTTGTTTCAGAGAGCACAAGGGATCTGTGATGAGCAACACCTGGAGACCGAACTTCAACATGTCAAGCAAGTACTGCGTGACAACAAGCTTCGGGTACCGCGTCTCCATCACAGTGAACGTGTGAAACCAACCACCGTCGAGCGAGTACCTGCAGTTCTCCCTTTTATTAAAGGCGTCACTGACAAGATTGGCTTCATCCTAAAGCGAGCTTCTATAAAAACTTATTTCAAGCCGCCAAAAAAGATAAGTCAATTCTTACCATCTGTCAAGTGTCATATACCCTTACAAGATGCAGGAGTATACAAGCTTGATTGTGACTGTGGTCTCTCCTATATAGGCCAAACTAAAAGATCTATTAAAACTCGCGTGAAAGAACATATAGCTGATTTAAAACACCGTCGCTACACTAAGTCTGCCATCTGTGAACATAGTCTTGACAAAGCTCGCCATTATATCAGATTTGATAAACCACAAGTCCTCGCAAAAGAACACAGATTCCAACCAAGGATGATCCGTTAGGCTATTGAAATTAAAAAACATCCTAATTTCAATAGAGAAGATGGCTGTCTTCTACCACCTGCTTGGGATCCCATTATTAAAATTATCAAATCAAAATCCAAGCATAATATGTCACAGATTAAAGATACAGTTAGCACTTTCTGCGTAGATAGGACTGACCAAAATATTGATGTATCATAGGGTAGTTTCGAATAACTTTGTAATAATAGGACGTATGACACCTCAGTCCTCCCGTGACCATGGTTGCTGTAAAGTATCCGAAACGTCGGGCTTGTAAAAATCTTAATAAACCGCACTAAAATCTCCTCAAATCTAAGGTTTAAAAAGACTGATGGGATCCAGTGTCCCAAAACCAAAATTGTTCATCAAAATACCAATGTTTCGCAAAGAAAATACCGTTAACATAAACTATTTAGCTTACAGAACGTAATAGACATAAAAACTTACCTAAAAACAGCGTTAAAACCACTTGAATCTTTTATCAAAACGTCTTTTCCGTGACTTTTTAAAACTACCACAGACTAAAAACATTATTTTTGCCAAATAAAAACTACCATTGTCAAAATATAAAGTATAGATCCATATACGATATGGGATGAATAATCCCATTTAATAAGTAGCTTTAGAGCCTCAGTCCTCAGACTAATGGGACATATCATCCCATGGATGTCCCATCAGTCATCTGAAGTATGGGACATATACATACCAACAGGTCCGAAAGGGTTAAGAGCTTGCCTTGCCTTGTTTGTTGTCCTTGACGAGAAGAGGTAATCCTTGGCTTTACACAGTTTTACTATTTTGCATATAAATAATAGATCTCGTTTTATAGCACTTACTAAGGATTAAATTGTTTTTTTAATTTAGAATATGCCTGTTTGACAATGTTATGATATAGTTAGTGCCGTTACTAGGTTTTTAATATTGTTGAATAGGTAAACGCCTATCGCCAGTCGTCCCCAGGACCAACAAATAAAGCTAGTAAGTACGAATTTTAAATTAAACTCAGTTCTTTTACAATACTTACTTATTTAAGTAAAGTACCTGGATGACCGAGCTTAGCTCCGTATTTTTTTATTTTATTTTATAAAATGACATTTTCTAAAAATGATTCCTAGCTAGATCGATTTATCGCCCCCGAAACCCCCTATATACTAAATTTCATGAAAATCGTTGCGAGCCGATTCCGAGATTCCAATTATATATATATATATATATAAAAACTTGTTAGTCTGCTGTCTGCCTCCCTGAAACTCTAAATCTTAGGATGCGTCACATACTAGTAATTTTATCCAAAATTGTCTTCGGGTTTAGGGCATGAGCGGCACAAGTTTGGACACGATGCCATATTTTTTCTCTGTTGTATACCTCTTGGACTGTTATTACTTTCCGGCAGCAGCTCTACATTGTTTTTTTTTACGAGGAAATCCAGTTCCATGTATGGCTCGTCGAAAGGTACTTTAAAGAGATTTTTTTCGACTGCCGCTTACAAATTTGGCTTCTACTACCCGAACTCAATGTTAATATATCATGTATGTCGTTAGAATTATTGTCTCGGGGCCCTTTTCTTTTTAATCCACTGGTATTTTTTCTGGACATCACAATATGAAGATTTTGTCTACAGCTTTTCATTGCATAGTGCATACTTATAATCTTCGTAATCGGCTTTCCGGCCTGATTTGAGTTTCTATATTCCCACGCACACCGTCTGCTGTCATGTGGGTATAACCTTTTGTCTAAAATATTTAATATTTAAGATTTCAATATTTGATAAACCCGAATTGATAAGAGTTACTAGTGCAGTGTACTTAATCCAGTTTTTATTCTGGCTCGTAGAATTATCGCACCAAATGACTAAGTACATGTCGGAGGTCCTTACAAGCAGTGCTGCTAGAGCATCTACAATGTTATTGGTATCTCAAGATTTATGCCAATGTACGCAAGTGATGTTAATTTAGGGACCTAAAGGTAAATTGAAAGATATGAGATGACTCAAAAAGAACGAATCTTTTATTTTTAACATATCAGGCAATAACAATAAAAATAAATAGCTACTCTCAAGCTGGTCTTCGACTGTAGGTACTACTTGATAGAACCTTATGGAATCCCGAAAACGTCAAATGGAGAAGACACTCATGCAACAAATAAGTTGATATTCTATCACAAAATATTTTATACTATTTTAATAATATTTAATGATATTTTAATAATATTTTATTAATATTTAATACTATCATAAAATATTTAACAGTCACTTTGATCCATAAAAACTGTTTTTTTTGACATTTTTCTCTTTTTAACTCTAACAAAAATTAACGAATGATGTGGGCTGGTGACGACGTTTTGTCTCTTACTGACGTTGGCGAGCGAAATTCAACTGCCGTAGACGACTCCAAAAGCCATTCACACCATAACTTTAAAAACCTAGCAAGGGAAGTACCCTTGCTAAGTTTACAAGTTGTCATTGTTCCTTGTTAGGTTTTTGAAATGGTATTTTACTTGAAATGGTCTTCCTGCAAGACCACTGTGTACTTGCTAGGTTTTTCAATTTTTAAAATCCTATTTCTAAGGCTATTTAAGACTATTTGACAATGCGATTCTATGCTTTATGGGCTAGTGAGCTGCAAAATACAACAACCCGTTTTTTCGTGGAGGTGTCCCTTACTAGGTTTTGAAATTGTACAGCCGACCTCTTAATTACAAGGAGTAGCTCGACCAAGGGGCGAAGCTATCAATTTCTGTGACAGTATTCTGAAAACTGTTATCAAATCAGAGCTATTTATCGGCTTGAGTGATAATTCTTCTTACCGTTGCAACATGAGCATGTGTGGCAGATGTAGAGGTAGGAGGAGAGTGTCAAAAGTAAGAGGTAGGTGGCATGCTGCAATACAGCCTACCTACCTCTTACTTTTTCGTGCCTGTCTTTTCAAAAGAGTATTATTTCTTGGCATATTCACAGTTTAAAGTCATAAACAAACTTAATAAAAAGCCAACAATAATAAACGCAAACTTAACAAAAAACAACAACAATGAACAAATCAAATTACATTTTTTTTTATTCAAAATAGTACAGAGTATCTTTTTGAACGTCAATTGAATCTAGCACCGGTTCCAAGGCAAGCCCACTGAGAAGAACCGGCGAAACAAACTCATTGGTACTAATCATAACTAAATTAAAAAGTCTTATCTTTATTAGTTCAACTAATAAAGAAAACAGCCATAATAATATACTTTCGAACGTGATTGCAAGTCAGAAGTGCGCGGAACGTTGTATCGTTGCGGGGAACGGAGTATGACTAGAGAGCCTATCAGTGCCCTGTGCTACGCACGCGCACCCTTCGTCCCCCTAGCCTCCCTGAGATCCCAATTTTTTTACTTTTGCGCAATAACTGTCAGAGCTCAACTTATGTGCACCTAATAATAAATGTGACTTAATCATAAAATTGAATTCAAACAATAAATGAATGAAACTATGCAGTGATCAAGCTATACTTAACATTTATATTTATTTGTTCCCTGACAGTCGCTCAGCATCCTTCAGTAGTTTAGCTCAAGGAGTCTGGCGAGGACGCGGCTTCCGTCGCCGCGGTGGGCGCATGGGGCTCATGCGTGGGAGAATGAGGTGAGAAATTATATTTATTGTATAAGTATTGTTGTATGTACTGGTGGAGCTACACTTTTACCATTGTTGTAGTCATTAATGATGCTCATATTGGATTCTACCGATGCGACGGACGGGCTGTGCGTCACTCTCTTCTGTATAGGCACCTCCATCCATGTTTATTTCTTCGTTTGCAAAAGCTGCTTAGCTTTGCTGTGTGTCAGTAAGACAGGCAGGATAGGCAGTGTAATACTGTTACCGAGAAACACCATCTTACGTCTCAGCCCTCAGGCGACAACCCATGGATGAGTTGCAAGGGCTACTCCCTAAACTTTATAATGTTCACGGGCGATGCTGACTACTTCCCATTAGGTGGCTCGTCCCCCCTTTTGCCTATCCAAGTAAAATAAGATATATATATATGTATAGTATAAAAGTATTAAATATACTTTGTTGATGTTATTTACACGGATTACTCTAAAGCCTTTGACAAAATTCGCCACTCCCTATTAATAAAAAAACTAAATAGTTTTGGAGTGCACGGTGACTTGCTTCGCTGGATAGAATCCTATCCTACGAGATCGGAGTCAGGCTGTAGCCATTAAAGGCTTTTGTTCATCGTTTGTACCGGTTAGATCGGGTGTACCGCAAGGATCTCACTTGGGACCATTATTGTTTAATATTTATAATAATGACATATATTGCAGCATTATCAATAGTAACATATTACTTTATGCAGACGATATGAAAATGTTTAGGATTGTTAAAACATCTCAGGACTGTGAGCTATTGCAAAATGATCTTAATAATTTATGTGGTTACTGTAAAGAAAACTATTTACAATTGAATATAAATAGATGTCATATTATAAGTTACTCCAGAAAAAAGAATCCAGTACTATTTAGTTATGTGATAAAAAATAATATTTTAACCAGAGTTTCTGAAGTAAAAGATTTAGGTGTATACATAGATCAGAAGTTAACATTTATATCAAAGGCATACCGAATGCTTGGATTTATTTTGAGAGTGAGTAAAGATTTTTAAAAATGCGATACTCTTATGCTTCTTTTTAATTCTTATGTAAGATCTATCCTGGAATACTGCTCTACAGTCTGGAATCCTCAATATAAGGTTCACATAGAGAATATAGAAAAAATTCAAAATAAATTTATAAAACATCTTAATTTCAGAACCGGTTATTCTGACATCATTTCTAATTTAACTACTCTAACAGAGCGTAGACAAATAAGAGATCAAATGTTTCTGTTCAAAATTGTTAATAATTTAGTAGACTCTAAATATCTTATGAGTAATATCAATTTTAAATGCCCTAGGACTATTAGTGTAAGAAGAAATTTTTTGTTTTTGGTACCCCCATGTAAATCCAATTATGCAAAAAATGAATTTATTTGTCGTGCATGCCAAATATATAATGAAAATTGTGATAAATTGGACATAATGCACGATAAATTTAATTATTTTAGACGTGAAATCATGGAAATATATAATAAAAAAGTGTAACCTCTCATTATTGTTTTAAATTTTAGTAAATATTGATATTGTGCTTATAATAGTTTTATATGTATTACTTGTTAGTGGAAACTTAACTGATTTCTGTACTTTTTTATTATTTCTAACCTATGAGTAATATTATAATTGTTTGTTTCCCAAATATAAATAAATAAATAAATATTTCCGTTGTCTGGTACCCGTAACACAAGTTCTTCGAGTACTTACCACGGGACCAGATTGACGTGGTGTGATATAGTGTCCATAGATATTACTAATATATTCAAGGGTAATCAAAGAGGTATTATGATGTATAAAAAAAATGCGTATTTGTAAAATTTTTGGGAACTGGATTTTCGGAAACCCGGACAGTGGTCTGCAACAAATCTTCGGTATCCACTATCGCATCTCCTAATGTACACGTTTTACAGTTATCGTATGTATGTAGTGTTTGGGTGTAAAGATGTTTGTTATCGTTAGTTTTGTTTCACACAGAGGTCGCGGCGGTCGGCAGCAGCTGGTGGGGCGTGTGCGGGGCGGAGCGCGCGGGCGGGGTGGGGCTGCGCGAGGGGCAGGGCGCGGGCGGGGCGTGACCGGGGTGACGCGGGGGGCGGGGCGCGGACGCGGACGAGGTAACGGTATAATTTTATTGTATAGTTGTAAGGGAGCTTCCCCGATGAGGTTAAAGGTCTTTGACGGTGGGTGAAGTTCGTCAACCTGCAGTAAAGTATGGTCGTATACGTTCCTCGCCTGATTTCGAGGACGAGCGTGCCCAGCACTGGTCAACTATGCGTTAAAACAGCCTATCTAGCTGGTGCGGTAGTTAACCGGTTGACTAAATAAAAAGAGCCCGGGTTGGGCCGCTAAGAGCCGACAATATGTATGATGAATATTAGATAATGGCTGCATTGCACTCACTATTTGATACCTGCAACGCTAGCTTTAAAGAGTTTACCACAGCAGTTTAGTATGCAGTGTATTATAAAACATTTCTTACAATATCTGGTAATGTGTATGGTTACTTTAAATTTGTACTTACCTTAAAGTTAAATGTTGTCAAAACCAGAATATTTTAGCTAACAGGCGTCATCGGTATTGTAAGTGAACGTGACTGCAGACGGTAATTTTTGTTGTTTTTCCCACTTAAAATAATCTTTTTACTTAAACCCTTGTTTCTTCTCTTATTCCTTGAAACGCCCCAATAACGCTACGTAATAGTAACTGTTTAAGGTTTTCCCTTTTTAAGATAGTTCATTAATATATAAGGTTTGGTAAAATCAATTACGGAAACTTTGGGCACGTGATCTACTGCTTGTGTAAAGACGTTTAGGCAAAAAAAAATTGAAATTCGAAAAAAATTAATAATAAAAAAAAAAAAAAAATTGCAAGAAATGAAATCTACATACAAGAAAGGTATACAAAACTTGGTGTTGGATGGTGATGATGGATTCCGGTGTGAAATGATGAAGCTAAGTTTCATCCATTGTCACGTATTGAGGCAAATAATCGGGTTTATTACGATTGAACAGCTCCAAACACTGCTCAGAATCATCAATTCCTTATTGTTTTTGGTCGATTGTGAGCTCGCGCGGCACTTACAGAACAGAGCATTCGCTTACCCAAATATTAATTCACGATATATCCAACACGTTCCTAAGATATCTTTAGGGTCTGAGCTATCTCAATCAACTTAACGGTTAACAGAAATTATTTTGAGGACTTTTGACGTGACAACGTCTTATAATTCGATGGAGCCGGCTGCACGAACGAAGAAACATGACTCGTGCGGCGTTACCTCGCTCTGAGGCATTCCATTTTCTTATGACGTTGTCACGTTCAACTATCGTCAGTAATCCGACTTTACAGACAACCGATTTTTTTGATGTTTTATCGGTAACAGCCTCTTTGGGGCGTCCACTGCGTGCATCGTCCTCGGTGCTCATTTCGCCTCGTTTAAACTTAACAAACCGCTTGTGATCTAAAAAATATTAATAAGGATTTTTTTGCCAAAAAGCAATGTTTTATTAACACACTTTAATCTTTTTTATCCATTTTTAAATAAAAGCATATTGGCTATAAATTACAAAGAACCTAAAAATAAAAACCTTAAAAAATATAATATAGTAACTTAAGTATAACATTATTAAAAAGGAGTCCCTTTAGACAAGGTTCCGAAGATACTGGCAGCGTTCCCCCTTTGAATTGCTAGACTAATTCTTTGTCCGAGGTAGCTGCCAGCTCTTCGGTCTCCTGTGATGCTTCACGCAAAATGCTAAACTCACAAACCACTAGTATGACAGCTGTCAAATTTCATAATTTTAAATCATATGGATTTATTACTATAGTTTAGTCATTACAAACGTGCGAACTGAGCCATGAATCATTTTTATCTGATCTCTCGTTCACACTTATAGGCATATTGGAATTCTCGCTCGCACTTCTAGTGTTGTGTGTAACAACAAAGAACAGATTTGTCGATATTCAATAGCATGTAATCAAGGAAAGGTTAAGGAAATAATGCAAAATATTTTTTAAGATGTATTTTTAATATATGCTTTTAAAATATCAAATGTTATACAACTTAAATTAATATAGTTATAAAATACCACGTTATTTACATATATTATAGTATAACAAATTTTAAACAGAATCAAAGATCAGCTTAGAATATTAATCTATGTCTGTCATCGTCTGAGCAGCTATCGCTGTCATCTTCCTGTAAATTTACTATCAGAGGTTGTATTTTCTGATCTCTTAAAATAGCCTTGGCTAAATCGCGATCCTGTAACTCCTCTGCATGCCTCACACATTTTACCCAGTCCTCTTTAATACATTTTCGATAGCTTCATGTAAAAGGATCTCGACGTCTGCTATTTTAAAAGTATTGTGTTTTTAATGCCACTTCGTTTTCGCCTTTAATTGTGCCCATACCAATTCAATGGGATTATATTGGCATACGGTGGTAGCCGAATAACTTCGACCATGCTCAATTGCGAGTTGGTCAATGACATAAATATTTTTTGGTTTGCTTTGTTTTACTTTAATTATTAATTCTTCTTTTATGTCGCCATTCGAAAAGAGAATGTTTTTCTGTTCGATCCATTCCTATATGTTACTTTTTTCCAAGACATTGTCGGTATGGGTTCTAATTGCTTGGAATGGTAACTGGCATTATCAGGTGGTGGTGGTGGCAGATGGTTCCTCCAAAACTAGTAAAAAGTCTATAAACCACGCCTTATATGTTTCCGCATCAATTTCAGTGTGGTAATCGGCGTCTTTGGATTTCACAGCTCTGAAAACTAATTTTTCTTCTGGTACGAAGCCTGTCTTAGCGGAGACGGCGTGACATGTATCAAACGTTGTCCTTTCGTTGATTTTTGAACGTTGATTTTTAAAACCACCTTGATCATTTTCTCTAAGCCACATTCGTTTTCTGCACTGATTTTGATTGACCCAGGTCTCGTACAGTTCTCGTACTAACTCAACTAAGAAGCGCCGTAATATCTCGTGGTTTATTTACTTTTAGAGAAGATATTTTTACCGGCTCACTTTTCAATTTATTAAACACCGTCAACACATTATGAATAACAGTATAAGTTTGGGCGTTAATATCGCCCTTTAATTGTAACAAAGTTAAGTTGGAGAATAATGCGTCCATGGTTCGCTTATGATTGTCTAATTACAACTAACACAATTTTCACAAACACCTTCATTTTACCATATTGCATTAGTAATCAACGCGTCGTTTAGCGTGCGGCATCCCTTTATCGATAACGAGATGTGCGGCATTGCCACCTTCCTTTGACGTCATGTTTTATGACTCAGTTCGCACGTTTGTCATGGCTTCAACTATAATAGCGCCATCTATGTGTCAGCCTACGAACTTTTCAGTACATCTCATACTACTAACATAACAGCTTAGCCGGATGAATTCACCTCTTCTTGAAATCGTAACAATGATTTTCAAACGTTGGGGATGTCCATTCTAGGTCCATTTCTTTTTTTATGCTGAGATTTAACATGGCTTTAATTTCTAATGCATAAAATTTACTACAAAACTCGTATTGTTCTAAAAATTCCCAATTATAAACACTTTTATGTTCAGCACAAATTCTGCAAGTATCTGATACAAATATTTTTTGTGATGTTAATATTCTCTTTCTTATGTAGTCAGGCACAGAGAGCCTTTCTGGATTAGTACAATATGGTACAAAACAACGGCCACTATTGTTAGGTGTATGTTGGTAGTCACTCAATCTTATAGAAGAAATTGATCTACTGGGTTGCACAGTATTACCTTCCTCAATTCTTACATACTCTTGGGCTCGTGTCCAGCAGTCAATACACAAGTATGCGTGATCTGGCACGTGAATTAAAAAATATTTATTTATACTTACAAAAAAGTTGGATATTTCACGGTAGCGCTCACCATTTACAGTTACGTTGCGATTCGTATCATCTTTGAAGAAGTACGGTCCAATGATGCCACCAGCCCATAATCCGCACCAAACATTAACTTTTTCTGGATGCATTGGTAACTATTGCAATGCTTCTGACTGATCTTCACTCCAAAATCGACTATTCTGCTTATTGTTGTTAAGCTCATTGTTGGCTCAATGGATACGCCACTGAACCAACAATGAGCTTCGTCGCTGAACACAATTTTTCCATAAAAAAGTGGATCTTCCGCCAAATTTTCAAGACATTCACCAAAAATTCTGCGTTGTGGTAGGTCGTCCGGCTTTTGAAAGGCTTCCACCTAAATCCTTCCGCAAAACTTTCCACGTTGTTGAGTAACAGAGGCCCAATTGCTGCGAACGGCACCGAAATGATAATTGATGGTCATCACTAACACTGGCCTATACAGCTGCGATATTTTCTTCAGTTCGCACTGTACTTAAACGTGTTGGTGGTTTAATAATAATAATAATAAAACCTTTATTTTCAGGCTGCATAGGCCCATAGATACATACCTTAACCTTATTATACATAATTAATTATAAACAATGTTGTTAGTAAATGAAACTTAAAACTATGTTAGTAACACTACATGTCGAACAATGTAAATTTTAGCCCAAATGATTTGCAAGCGTTCATTATATACCAAACTGAAGATGTTTGACAGTGACACAAAACACGAATGGTGCGTGAGCTGTCACAATCGGTGTTGCCAAAAAGAAAATAGTAAAAAAACACCCGTTACTATTTTTTTTATATGATCAGGGGGCAAACGAGCAGTCGGAGCCTCACGGCGCCGACTCTCATACACATATATACACAACCAAAGCCACGCAGATGCGCCACGATTCTTTTCTCAATCCCCCCAATGGGCCACCGGAAACTCACAAACCGCACGAAACGCGACAGCATAGCTGCCACTTGACGCCGGTGTTATGTGAGCGAGAGGTACCACCCCGGTCGTGCCGGCCCAGTTCGGCTGCAATGCAGCATGGCACTACCTCTTAATATTCAAATTTGTCTCTATATCAATATTATCTTGGTCCAAGTTTTCAGAATTTTCATTAGGAAAATTGACATCATCGCTTATTATTTTCAGGCCACTGTCGCTTTCATCATGTCGTACCACGGATAGGCGCGCACGAGCAAATTGCTCACACAATTTAAATGCTTATATTTCTACAATATTAGTATTTTTGAAAAACATTGCAAGGGGATTTGCATTTTTGGCTACACTTTTTGACTCCTGGTAAATTGATAACGATGTTACAGCTCCTACGTACTACTAGCGTACGTTGCGAGAAGGCTTGTTCATAAGCCATTTTGTCGCGCGATCTATACCAACATAAAATGGGGTCCTACCTCATGGCTGTTGCAGCGCAAGAGTGAAATGTCGGCATCAGTTTACCCAATATAACAGGGACTTTTTTCTTGTTTTTTTTTATGAGATTCCATAAATATTAAAATCACTTACTTAACACGTTGACGGACAGTACCATCGCACTAGTTTTAGCTGCTAAGACAGTTGTCATTTTCATACATTGCCCAGGGGCGTAGCGTCATATCGCGTTGTTACTAATAGTATGTAATATGACAGAACGGACACAGGCGTATACGTCATAAGGCGTTCTGTCACATACGATATTACTTTATCTAGGTATGTGACAGTACGTCCTCGGACGTATACGCCTATATCCGTAGTGCCATATTTTATCGTAATTACTATGCACTGTGCACTTACGCCCTCAGGCGGCAGTGCACAGTAAGATATGGATAAAGAAAAAAATGCTGTAATCAGTAAATATTGAAATTTATTATGAGATCAACACAATCACATACAGTTATAATTAAGTGGCACTATCGCTACCAGTTATAAAACTTAAGATCTTTTCGAAAATTAACATTACAAAAAAAAAATATATATATAAATATATATAATCAGTCATAAATCGTGAAAAGGCATGAATTATCACAATCAGTTACTTATAAAATATAAATCACATTGTAAAAATAAACTCAAAATAATTCTTCTCAAAAATTAACAATACCATAATTTCTAATCAGTCATAAATCGTTTCGAATTATCACAATCAGTTGTCTTATATCTGAAAAATAAAGATGTTACTTATCAAAATTAGCTAAATTTTTGTGGTATTCTTCGAAACAAGAGGGACATAGAGGAGGTTTGTCTATGCACCCTTTGCAACGATAGCTTGTCTCTTTTCTAATATTTTTTTTATTACAGACTTTGCACTTCAGGAAGGCGAACTTCTTTTTTGTTCCAGGTCTAGATGGTACTTGCTCCGGCCAGTGACCACTCATTATATTTTCAGGTTCAGTAGCGTTCGTGGGCTGAAAAGCAGTCGATGTACTGGGGCGAAATCGCCGATTATCATAAATGCTGCTTGTATTGACGATGTTTACTCCTTTCAGATTGCGATCACCAATACCAATCATTATCTTGATCAATTCTTCACGGTAGTTTACGTAATGGTATGTGGAAGCATTATTTTTCTTATATTTTTTGAAAAGAAAATATGCATTCCACACTGCAACATCCAAAAAGTGAAATAGTACTTTTTTATACCACCTAATGGTTTTCCGGGGGCATGAGTAGTAGGATACCATTTGATCCGAACGATCGATGCCAGACATATGTCTGTTATAAAGTTCTACTTCTGCCGGTTTCAACCTTGTCTTGCCAAATCGGTTCCTCACTTCGACTATCGAAGGATGGATGTTAGTGGTAATCATTAGGACAGGCCGTTTATCCTTCCACTTTGACACATACACCTTGTTCTTGCGTACCCATATATGCTCACCTGTTTTCAACTTCTTCTTTGTGATGTCCATAGGATTTCCTTTACGATTTGACCGCAAGGTGCCGGTGCAATGAGTTTTTAAATCTATCAATTTCTGTGATAGATTTACAGAGTTGTAATAATTGTCCATGAATAGATGATGCCCACGTAGTAAATATGGACGCATCAGTCTCATGACGACTTTTTCTGTCTTAGATTTAGATTCACCCATGTCCTGTTCTGTGGTTTCTTTTCCGGAGTATATTTCTACATTTAATACATAGCCATCAGAAGTCGTGAGTTCATAGAATTTTATCCCATAGCGGGCTTTTTTGGACTTGATATATTGACGGAAGTGTAAACGACCCCGAAATAGAAGTAGTGACTCATCTAGAGACAGCTCTTCACCAGCGTTGTAAATTTTACGAAAGTTTACTGTCAACATATCAATGAACCTCACGATCTTATTTTCACCCTTTGAATCTAATTCTGATGCACAGATACAGCGCAAAATTTGTTCATACCTGCGTCCAGATAATATGTAGCTAAAAATTGGATGATAATATAATAGATTGGATAATGAAAACACATTTCTTTGTTTCGGACATCTAACGTGAGCTTGGAGAAGGGTAAGTCCTAGAAATCTCACCATTTCCTCGCAGTTCGTTTCACGGTATACAGTTTTGCGGCTGTGTCTGGTATGGGGTCTATTAGTATTACATAGAGCGTTCCCATAATTGTTGGTACAATTTACAAGATATTCTATAAAGTTTTGAGGGAATACGAGGTGAAAAAAGTCGATTACACTATTCATCCCATCAACGTCAATGGTTATACCACATTGAGAATGATCAAAATTAAAATCGGGTATTTCAGTAACCGTCTGAGACCAGGACTCCTCTATAACAGGCGTGTTTGACCTCCTAGTACTAGTAGTCACATTGATAGGGTTTGGCCCAAAAGAAACATCTCGAGACACATTAGGATCTTGTTCGTCAACCATAGGCTCACCTATTATCAATGGGACAGATTCTTGTATTCGGTCTACAGACAAATCCAAACTTTGTGCAACCTCAATATTCTCACGCCGTTCTTCGGGTTCAGAACATGATGTTTTGTCATCATCATTACTAGACGAAGAAGATTCGGACTCACCAGAGGATATAGCAGCTTGTTTCTGTCGTCTGCGTTTTATTTGAGTGGTCTGAATTTCATCTTCAGAACTACTGAAATCTGCGGCTGTTGGTTGATAGTCCAAGTCCGATCCATATTCTCCATCATCAGCAAACGGTTCTTGACTTGATTCAGGAGTAGACGCCTCATCGAACAGGTCCTGGAGCAATTTTTGTTCGCGTTCATACGACATCTGCAAAAATTGTAACTGTAGGTATATGATTTTGGTACAACTAATAGCTGGGTTCAAATATGCATTAGCAATGTAAATAAGTTGCTTAGATATGACTCTAAACTTTAATTAGTACTTTGCAAGCATAAAATAATATCAAAACATAGAAAACAAATAGTACTTACCTTATAAACAAAGTTTGCGCGCGAAAACACGAAGCGACACGTACGCGCAAGCGCGGTCCACCGTAACGCGACACTACTCGACTCTTCGTATACAATGGCGACGTCTATGGACGTAGTGTGCGGGTAGGGGGGGAGTAGAAAAATGTTTTTGTGTGCGTGGAGGTACTTTCTTTGGTTGAGCATATCATAATGTATTGTGCCAGTACGACGATCTTATTTGTACCTTTGGTGACAGTATGACATGCCGTGCCTTATGATAGTATAAAAAATCGACCGTCGTATGACGTACTGATTTTACGTAAATAAAAATATGAACGTCGACCGACGTACTGTCATATTGCTTTTTAGGCCATGACGCCTATGGGCGGTACTGTCCGTCAACGTGTTAAAACACTTATTTACTTTATTTAAAATCACTCGCAATTAGTTATTTGCGATCATTTGAAAAAATAAAAAAGTGCGTAATTTATGGTCACCTTTTCATTTGACGCGCGGTCATTTATAATCATAAAAAAAACCTATCACCGAGTGTCAATGACACACACAAGCGTTATTTTGAAGTATACACTGTATCTAGGTACCGACGCTTGGTTATTGATACCTATTTACATTGGGATTACACGCACAACTAATGTTTATTATCAAAACGGTCATGTAACATAGAAAATAAGCTTATCATTCCAATTTTGGGCTTAGGGCCGTCATAATAAACAAATAGCTAGATAACTACTAATAAAATACTATTTTATTATTTTTAAATCACACACCAGTGTTTGTCTTTATTATGGCGTATTTAGGAATCAACTATTTACATCAATTAAACTTACACATTAATTTAGTCCCATAAAAGTCACTATCACTGATATTTTAACAATTGTTCAAAGTCTCTCAATAAAAAACTGAGCACGCTTTCTTAAATTGTGTTTTAACATTATTTGTGTCTGAGCACTTTTTACAACATTAAATGCAGTAATTATTTTACTACGAAGGTATTCATAACTTTGCGCTTCTTCAACATAAACCCGTCTCTTAATTTCTCCCCAGATATAAAAGTGTAATGGACTAAGTTCTTCAGACGTTGGAGGCCACGGTATCAGGCCTCGACGTACTATCCACCTGTGATGGTGATCCTTGCTGTTTAATTGTTGTGTCATGGTGAAAGTAAAAGTAATTTAACAGCGTTAAGGGGTCTAATGAATCTGAAATCACACTTAGTAAAATATCCAAATAAGTATCGCCAGTCAATAGTCCCTTAATAAAGTACTCACTTACGATGACGTTACCAATGATCCCAGACCAAACATTGACGATAAATCGCACTTAATTATAACTGTCTTTGATTACGTGGTGATTGCTCACTGCCCAGTAGCTTTCGTTACGACTATTAAAGTTACGTTAGTTAGTACGACTATATACAGGATGATTTTTTGAAAAACGGACATAATCATGGACGTGATAGAACATGGTTTCACCAATCAAAGAAAATTATATTCACCAAAAAAAAAACCACATAAATAACAAAATATAGGCAAATGTAAATAATGCATTGTTGGCCTCAGAATATGGTCACCCTATTGTATTATCACATGCATTTTACGCGCTAAATTTAGACAGACGGTAGTGGTAAGTATAAAATAATCGAATGAACTTTGTATAAATGGTAAATAAATAATGTATGTAATGTAAAGTAAATATGATCTCAGTTTTCCTTCATACTTTGATCCTGGCTTAGGACAGGCAAAACTACCTAGGTACTAAAGTAATGATACAAGTTAATTTAATTAAATTGATTTATCTTTATCGTTAATCCTTTGCATTACGAATTTGAGACGCATTTGATTTTTCATTGTGTCTGGGTGCGCGCGTGCTTAACGAAAGCCAAGGGGTTAATGTATTCACATGACGTTAGATAAAAGAAACTGTAGCACCTATGTACTTCTGGCGCATTTAAAAAGTGGAATCATACTATTTACAACAATTGAAAATAACATATTTACACAACTTACATAACTACTAAATTAATCTAAGTAAATGTTCAAAATGAGTACCTCCCCGGTCAACACATAGTTCGGTACGTTTGCGCATATTGTCTTTGACACGGTATAGTACAAATGGATCACTTTTCACAATCTCAAACGCTGTTGTTATCCGTGTTTTTAATTCCTCCCTATCTGCGTACTCTGTCACATAGACTAGGCGTTTGATCTCGCCCCACAGATAAAAGTCTAAGGGTGTTAAATCAGGCGAACGAGCCGGCCAAATTGACAATTGAGATACTCACGAACACGAACCTGGTAATGCGCGGGAGCACCGTCGTGCTGGTAGTAGAGGTTACGGTGATAGACGAGAGGCACGTCATCCAATATATCATTCTCCACATTTGACACAAGAGTCAAGTATCTTTTACCGTCGAGTCTATCGTCAATGAAATATGGCCCTAACAGGCAATTTCCAATAATACCAGCCCACACATTTACACTGAATCTATGTTGATAAGCGTCCTGTCGCGTCACATATGGGTTATTCTCACTCCACCAATGTTCATTGTGCACATTAAACACTCCCAGTCTTGTAAATGTGGCTTCATCCGTAAATAAAATGTTCTTGTTCAGGTTGGATAAGTACCAATGGCAAAACTCCACCCGGGGCTCATGGTCGTTCAGTCCAAGTTCTTGTACGGGCCGAAAATGATATGGATGTAATCCTTCTCGGTGTAAAAGTTGCCATACTGTCGACTGCGCAATGCCAAACCATCTAGCGGCCTCTCGAGTACTTCCTTGCGGGTGATGCTCGAAATACTCCAGAATGGCAACTTGAAGACGAACGGGGAGTGGCTGATTCCCTCTCCCTTGAGCATGCGTTGGCACTGTAAACTGTCCGAATTCCCGCAGACGTTGATTAACCCCCAACATCACGCTGTATGAAGGTACGCGACGATTCGGAAACCTTTCGCGGTACAAGTCTATCGCACCACGTACACTGTCACCAGATAGAGCATAAGCTCTTACCATCTCCCAATATTCTCCATTTGAAAATTCATTCGACATGATTTAATACGTAATTAGTAATTACGTATTATACGCGACACGCGGTTGACACAAACAAAACAAACGCTCTGGACAATGACGCGTATCGCACTGCCGTGTCTTTGTGAAAAGCCGACAACGGCATCGATTGCGCCGGACTTTCTTAGGCCCTGTGCGCACGAGAGTTTTTTGACCGACCGTTAAAAAAGAGTTTGAATGGGACAAATGGATAACCATGTATCTGTTCATACGAAAGCGTTTTTAAAGTGCGGCGCTTTTTTGTCAAGAGCTGTTGGGTTTTCGACCTTAAGTGTTTGGCGTTTCATCGAATTGAGCATACCAAACTCCAAAGTCGGGTTTTACCGCGACACACTAAAACACGTGCGAACGGGGCCTTAGGTATGGCTGGCGGCAGAACGTTCGGCCACTTTTTTTTGTGGTTCGGCGTATTTGATGCATCGTATCTTACCTATTTCATAATACTGTGTTTACTTTAATTCAAGTGTGAAGGATAATTTTGAAAAAAAATAAGACCCCACTTGTGATATATTTTTGGAATGAGGATCTTTAGCTCTATACGCTACTTGAATATGTCCGTTCTTAAAAAAATCAGGCTGTATAGTCCTACGCGGGTACAGGCTTCGTCAGTCCACTATATGTTTGTAGAGCCAATGTTTGACAATAACCATTAGCAAAATTTTACTCGAGGCAGACCATCGTTATCGTGTAGTGCTAGAACACGTTGATAATGATACGGGTGGTGTCCCGAGGAATTTAGCAGCTCCCACACGTAATAACAGCTTACGCCGAATCGTCGCGCTGTGTCGCTATCTAGAACGAAGGTCTCGTTGGAAAAACTATTTCAACATTCTCGACTACTGGACTAATCACGGCATGACATCTTGAGATGTGGCATGGGCTGGTGTAGTAAACTGCCTAAAATCCAATAACCTTTGTTTGGCTGCCAAAATCGTCCTCGGATTAGGTACAGTACCCGACGATAAATATTGCACATCGACCTTTGGAAAGAGACAATCGGCTAATTTTCTTCGACTTCGTCGAGCTTTATCTCTGGCGTACGAAATACAAACAGTCCGGTATCTTTTAGGAGCTGTTAAAACAATTATGATTTGTTTTTGATAATTCTTGTTATTATTTGTATAAGATACACCAATTTTTGTATAAGTGGTGGCTTTAGGTTGGGGTAAAATAAAATAAAAAAACATGTTCACATTATCTTTACATATATTTTGGAAAATTACAGCTGTAGTGTACATAATAAACACCATTATACCTTTTGTTAGAATGAGACATTGTAATAAAAATAATAATAATTCTCATTCTCAATTACTTCCATTTCACTATCTGTGCTCTCAAAGAGGTCAATATCACTGTCACTGTCAGCCGTATTTATCACTAGTCTATCAGTGTAATTGTCTAAACCGTGTTGAATGCTTCTATATTCATTCTCACATTTGATTGCATGATCGCAAACCTTTTTCCACTCTTCAGCCCCGATCATGTTTACTTTTTCAGTCAATAATGTTTTTACTGTAGTTAAATTCATACCCTCATCATACATTTCTAGAGGCTACATAACCTTTTATTTGAGACCATATACTTTCAATTGGATTAGAATCCGGGTGATATAGTGGCAATCGCAACACAGTGTGCCCATGTTCGGCAAGTACTTTGTCCACGGAAAACTCTGTATACCTCTCCTTGTGCTGACATTAACCAGTTGATCATTTCCTGTTTAATGGTGTTAGAGTTGGGGGGTCTTTCAAATATGTGTTGTGATAGGGTGCGTTCTCGATAACTAGAACAGAATCACTGGGTATATTTGGGATTAATTGATTAACCAGCCATTTTTCGTAGTTATCGTTATTCATTTCATTGTGATATTCACTGTAGTGTCCGTGGTATTTATACGTTAATAAGGCACCGGGTACAAAGCCTTTTTCATTTCCCGCATGAACAATTATCAAACGTTGACCTTTTGAAATCGGCTTTTGGAATCCTTTTTTCTTATCATCACTCCAAGATTTCCCTTTAGTTTGGGATGTATTATTAAAACTAACATTTAAAGTAATTTTTTTCCGTTTTTTTTTGTAATTACTTGTAGTTTTGACCCTTGATTGTGAAAAAAAAGTATGGTGCTATAGCTGCCCATTATCTTAAAAACATGGCTAGTATGTGTAGATTCTAAAAAGGTATGATAGTGGGTACCTTAGCAAACAAATTAGTTCCAGGAGCAAAAGAACTAAGCTAGGTCGGGATTTCAATTTCTCAAGTAATGTCATAATTTTCGTGATTCAAGCTATAACACACCAAGACATGATTTTATTCCATTAAGAATGCAATTTTAATCTAAATAGTATCTAATCATCTGTTAATTTGCATTCGTAAAAAATACATGCGACTATGTGTAACCAGTTACTACAAGTTTATTCCAAATTCAAAGGGATCTTCAGGTAACAAAAATAACAAAGACGGTTATACAAAGGCCTCCTTGCGTGTGAGACGGACAGAGCATCAGCTTTGCTTTTTTATCCTTAAGGCGCGAATCTCTCCCAGACCTCAGTGTGATTTTGACTATCGCATGCGTACGTTTGTTTTTTGTGTATTTACATTTAACCGTTTTTGCTTTCTTACTGGACTTTGATTTGCCTTCTGTTTTGAACTTGTTAACGTGTGACCCTGACAACTGTGCTCTATTAACGGACTTTGAGTTTGCTTTTGTTTATTTGTGGGAGTAATGCCTCAACAATACACTCCGGCCGAATATGCAAACATGCATTTCATTTACGGTGAATGCAACGGCAACGCTACTAGAGCAGCTGCAGTTTATCGTGAAAGATACCCAAATGCTCGGCATCCCGACTACAGAGTGTTCATTAGGGTGCACAATGCATTCTCAGAAGGAAGATTTCCTGGCAGTGGTAATGGCGGAGCCAGAACGGAAAAAAATTACTTAAAATGTTAGTTTTAATAATATTTTACGATAACAACGTCTATAAATGTAATTAAATTTAATAAAACAAGTCTTTAGTAGTACGATGCCAAAAAAATACACAAAAATACCTAATTTTAAAGAAATGGCAACCGATTGAATGATCAAAGGAGCAAAAATTTAGAAAAAAACTAAAAGTATGCATCATTTTTACACTGTTGGTAAAACTGACGTAAAAACTAGATTTTATTGTAGCCTGACATCGGGGTTACCCCCACTTATCGGATTATCCATTATTTACGACAGACCCTGTATATATTTTGAACTGGACGCGACTGCACTCTATCGCATTTGAACAACGACTGACAAAACGTCACATAGGTAGTGTGCGACAGAGATAACGCTCTACGAAGCCGAAATATTATTTTTAATATGCCAGTCGCCTAGAGGTTTACCTGACATATGAGAAATCGTGTAGACAAATGGAGACTTTTTACCAATTTCAGCGGTTGCTCGCTTGATTGGAAATAGTAAGCAATATTTACTAAAACAACAAGTCACAACTAAATCAATACTTATAACCTGAAAAGGTCTAGATCATTTCTTAGGCCTTCCCATCTCACCTAGTCGAAGATTGATGCAATTAAATAGCTAGAGAAGTAAATCTTGACTGTACTAAGCCAATTTTTCCAGTCAGCTTCATCAAAGTTGTTAGATATTTTATTATTATTATTAGTTAGGGCAGTTTAACAACAATCCCCAGCAATTAGTTTTTTTGGTTCTGTTTAGAATGACATTAAGTGCATGTTCCGTACCTGAACAAATAATTTGTTTAAACTAAAATAGATATATGAGTTATTTCGTATTTTCGTACATCTGCAAGGTAGCATAAATTGGACAATATCGTTTAAGTACATTTTTCCTTTGAACTAAGGGGTCGCTTTGCGATATACCGCCATCCGAATGCGATCGTGAATGCGCCCTCTAGTGTGCGCTTATAGCCAGTACGAACTCAACCACTGCCGCGCGCGCATACAAACCGGGAGGCCTCCCGTAACCCGTTTAACTCGATCGAGGATTAACATCATTCATCCTACGCTGGAGATCCGAATCAGTGTGTCCCTATGGTGGTGTTGGATACGAGGGTTGGAACAGTTCGCGTCACCTACACAGTCTCCGGAGCCAGACCACGTTGCCGAGGACAGCGGTGAGTGAAGCGGGCGACCCCCGCCCTATATTTAACAGTGCAGTTAGGGTATGTAACATTCATTGTACCACATTTAAAACAAATAGGGAATCTATCAGCTTTGCACTGAGACAAAGGATGTTCAGCAGTACGACAACGAGGACAATAAGATGGCAGATATTATGGGTCTCTCTTTATGTTTAACACGTTGACAGTCCGTGCATTATATATAATGCATTTTTGGTCCAGCTGTGACGTCCGTCCCCAGTTAGAAATTTTTATTTTAATTGGTGTTTTTATTTTCTTTTTTATTTAATTTTATGTATTGTATGTACATTTTATGTATGTATGACATATTTATACCGTGAAGGAGAGGATGATAATATAATTTGTCCTTCTTCCAGTAGTATTTTAGCATTGGAAAATTTATGAGTTTTGTCAGTAAATAAACACCTAAGAACTTTCTCATATTATCTGCTGTTATTGGTTTCCATCTCCTTAGATGACTGTGAGGGCTCAAATCATTCATTCTGGTTTGTAAAGCGTATCTATTGGATTTTAACTACTATAAAATCAATAACGTCGTCATCGAAAATGTTGGTGAAAATCGTCCATAAGTCTGAGTGCTCAGAAAATAAGCGTTCGTGGCGTTTGCCTTCATTATAACCAGTAAAAACTTGCCGTGGCAAATTCCGTATTTCAGTTTGCCATTCATTCAGCTGGGAGATAAGTGGAACAGAAAAAATGGAATCAGCAGGAGGCGCATGCTCATCAGCAGGCATTACATTCTGAGTATTATTAGTAGTATCAATAATATCCTCCTCCATCGAAAGCAAAGGGATATCTTGTGCATTATTTACGTAAAATACGTTAAATACCTGATTGTAAATCATCTTCATCTTGTGAGTCTTGTATGTCCAAATCAACTTGGCGCGAGAATTCGTCTTCGCCGTCACTATCTTCTAAAATACTTATCATTTGTTCACCAGTTAGACGTTTTAGAGGCATTTTCACTTCACAACAACAACCAACGAAGCAATTTGAATGTTTATAGGTTATAGCGGTAAAAATAACATCTATGACACGGAAATGACATTATAGAAAAATAATATTGTCTATGAATATTACGAAAGTGTATCGTCCATGCATTATATATATATACACAAATACTGCGATAACAATGCAGAGCATCACCCGTAAATAACTCTGTAGCGAAAGTTAAAATTTTACTAGAAGGTATGTTCCTAACAGAGCTGTATTCACTCACTCTCCGCACAAACTCATGCACACAATATGTCTTGCCATTAAATTTAATTTTTTGTAGTCCGCTTAGATGCGAGTGGTCACAGGATATTGACAAATTTGTAGCCTCTATAGTAGTTTGCAAGCTAGCTGAAGGCTCTGAGCTTGTAGTAGCTGAGCTTGTAAGGTTACTAGATTTACTTATCATACTTGATACTTGAGTTCAGGCTGGTTTCCGCAACTCGACGCTGTTGCACCTATTTTGCGTGCTGTGAGTCTGAAGCACTCCCTACTGCCAGTTAAGCTCCCGCAAGAATGCTAGCAGTCTCTTGACATCGGCGCAGATCTCCGGGAGCGTTCTTGGGCAGCCCGTAGCGGTGTTACTCCTGTGCACTCCAGTAGTAGATGGGCTGCTGTTTCTTCCTCCGCTACGCAGGCTCTGCATAGCGGACTGTCCGTAACACCTATAGTGAAAAGATGCTTGTTATAGTGACCATGTCCTGTTATGGTGCCTGTTATCAGGCGCAGTTCTGATCGTTTTAAGAGCATTAATTGACGAGAGACGCGTGGGTTGCCTATTGGCATCGCTTCCCTCGCTTGTCTACAATCGTCTCTGCTCATCCAGAGCTCTCTGTGTTGTGTGCTTGCGTGCATTCTAACCCATGCCCTTAACTGGCTATATGGTAGCGGAGTCATTGGTTCATTGCCTTTGACCTCCATATTTGCTCCACGTTTGGCCAGCTCGTCTGCTGCATCATTACCCCTTGAGCCACTGTGATCATATCCATTGAAGGGTCACCGTGTTAGATTGACATGCTCTTTCGAGGTAACAGTGGCATTCGTGAATTAGGCCCGAGTTTGTTGTGTATGAGTCTAGTGCTTGGAGTACCGCTTTGCTGTCGGATAAAATCCTTATGGGGTACCCTGTTACTTTCCGCTCTATTATGGCTCTTGCTGCTTGGGCTATACCAACACATTCTGCCTGGAAGACGGAGTTGTGTTTGCCCAAATGTACAGCCAGGTGGAGGTTTAGTTCTTCTAGATTTACTTATCATATTAATTTTATTAAGCAAGGTTGCAAGATTTTTAGATAGATTTAATTTTTTCAGAAAGTTTAGGATCCGAAGAATCTATGCGTTCAATGCGATGATACAAATGATTATACAAAGTCCTAGTTCGTTCAAAAAGATTTGAATCAAACTTTTCTTCTAAGTTTTTAATGCGAGGTTATCTCGCATAAAAATCTCGCAGTTCCGATAAAGATGTACCAGCACCTGTGATATCGACCTCGGGGTCAATACCCGACTCACAAATGTCAGTATTAGGAATGATAGGAGTTAGTTTGTTAATCTGTTTGCGCAACCCGAGTACGGTTGAAGCAGGTTCCTCGCCTCTGATCAGTACGAGGACGGCACTGAAAATTTCGGGAATCAAGGGAGTGACACAACATTACTATTTAAAAATGTATTTATTGCTTTTCTATTATTTATTAATATTCCTAACACAGCGATCGCTCAGCTGGTGAAATCTCCAGCTGAACGATTCCGTTGAAAGCCATATTGGCGGTCGCTAATCAGCTGATGCTCCTCCAAATACCGCCGGAGCTGGCAGTGAATTATGGACTCCATAATCTTTGAGAAAAATACAAGGTAAATGCTCTGAATAGAATAACACAAAAAATGGGTTCAAGTACTCCATTGATAATTCGGTAAGCGATCAACAAATTCACTTTTGTTCCTCCCTCCCGCAGAAGTAACGGCTACTTTCAAGAACTGGTGTATTAGAAATAGGACCATGCTCAGTAGCTGTCAATCCGTCAATTGATCTCCATTCTACTGAACCATGAATCGGATGTACATCCTTTTTGTTCATTAGCTCAGCTTTCAAGGCTCTGTAATATACAGCTAGAGCATGCAGAGTTAACCCACCTTGTATCGATTGGGGCCCATCTGAGCTTATATGCTTGTGAAAAGCGTCAATTTAGTTCACTGCCCTTTTCCCCGCAAACACCTTATCTGAAATGGCGATTCCGTCAACATTCCTGTCATGTTTGCTTGCGCCATTTTGGCGTAAAGTTTATGAATTGGTAGTTTTATCACTTTGGAAGTGTTGCCGTCACTCCTAAACTTATCTGCTATTTCTGATCTTATTTTCCAGTTAGTCTTAATGTTAGTGATACTCTGGAGAACACCCAGATCTTCATTTTGTGTTCTAAATATCGAGTAGTATATTATTTGCCCCGCTGTCACTTCGTCCATAGCAGTTTCAAACGTCCATGGCTGGTCCATACAGGCCTTATACAGGGTGGTCCAAATAGTGACGTCAATAAATTTTTTTTAGACTCCTCACACCTGGGGGCGTACGAAAATACCTCATGTATGTTCCTCGATTTTTTGTAGTTTTCGAGTTTATATTTTTTTTGTGCTTTTTGAATGTTTTCTGCCAGCGAGGTTTCAAAAATTCATATCTTTTGTTGTTGTAGGTATTTGGCAGTTTTTTTTTCTGGGAAATGATTCTCCTAAATGTTGTTCAAATAAAAAAAAGCACAGCTTCCTGAAATTAGATAAAGCTATTCAAAAAAGGTTGAAAGTTAGAAGTTTAGTTTTTATCTGGATTTGCCCAAACATTCGACTTCAATTTTAAAATACAAAAAGAAGTTTCCATAGCTTCTGGCTAAGTTTAAAAACTCCGTAGAGATCTAAGCTACCAAAATCATAGAAAAAACATGGTACTTAATTGGCCCTTTTTTGTTGTAATTGGCCTTTGTAATAGGCTAAAATCGTTAAAGCATGATTTAAGCACTAAACATTTTTTATCTACTTTTTATTATTCTTATGGTAAATTGAACTTAAAAATGTAACTTTAAATCAATTTAATTAAAAAAATTAAAATTAACTTTATTTTTAACTTTTATTAAAATTCGTGTAAAATCACTGTAATGTAAATAACACAAGCTCTTGTAATTTTACAAAAATATTGGTATGGCTACGCACTATGGCTTAAAATGTGATCTTTGTAGTTAAATGGGTTACGGACATTCTATTGAATTTTACGGCCAGGTAGCAATGGAACCGGTTCTTCCCTCTCCTTGACTCACCCCTTTGTTCTATTCTATTCAAAGGTGCGTTTAGTCTTTTGTTATGTTTATCGTTTCTTGCCTTCGCGCGTGTTATGAATGAACTACTTACGCTGTGTTCTAATGTGTTAAAATTCTGTGTAGGAATCTAAAAAAAATTTATTGACGTCACTATTTGGACCACCCTGTATATCCTCCACATGCCCTTCCCAGAGAAATCCACCTCATTGTCATCACATGCATGCACCTGTGTGTTCTCTCCTTTCTTATTTCTTCATCTGGTGTAGTGGCAAACATGATGAAGTTAAGAGGAAAGAAGGCTCTTTGTGCGTTCCTTCCTAGCAGGGGTGCTATCAAAATCACATCAGCAAGGGCATTTAACGCAGGAGCAACTTCTTCCGCTCTCCTACCGTAAATTGCTGAGCATGAATTCAAGGCCGTAAGTATTTATTTTACTCCCATTAGCGGCACATAAGTTAAAATTTGTTTAAGTACATTGATATTTAACTTTATTAACAGGAAATGAGCATTTCTCTCTATTTTTGCCACAGTTTCAAAAAATTAACTAAAATAATCATGTTATTAGATCTTTTATTTTTTCATTCAACCAGACAGTTTATTTCATTAATATTAAGATTTTCAAGAAGAAATTCTATTTTATTTAGATTTTTAGCGATAAAACCATTAAAAACCAAATGAAGGTAGACTAAACGTTCTTATTTTGTTACTTCTTATTTGTTAAATAAAACTTTAAAGTTGCATATTCTATGCCTAGTATGATATATTTCTTAAACTATATGATGAGTTTAATGAAATAATGACAAAAAAATCCAAGGAAAGTAAAATATCACTTTCAAATTAGGTGGTTAATTTTTTTTTGTTACCTGTGCTCTAAAGCAAGTTTAAAGTTTCTATTATAAGAAAAATAAACAATATTGTAAGGTGATTTTTGGTTTTTATTATAAATTTGAGCATCCTCGACTTTCACTACTAGTTACATTGTTTTATATTAATAAAGAAATACATAAAACAGAATATAAAGATGTGAGTTTTTTGGGACAGTAACAAAAAGGGAGTTCCTGGTAACAAAATAAAAAACATAAGGCTGGTTTTACATAATCTAATAAGGGTTAATAGAATTAACACAAAACATTTAGCTATTTTAGAAGACAATGCAAGAATTGAAATAAAAATTAGAACTTTAATTCTTAGTTTGATATTCATTAGTTAGGACATGACTCAATAAACATAGTAAAGTCTACAAATATAAAATATTAGTAATATAAGTACACTTTTTTGTAAAGTGAAATCTAAATTATTTAGAAATATTGAGGTACAAAACAATCATCATACTAAAACGTTAAATTAAAAATTTGTCACAATTTTAGTTGCATAAAATTTAATTTGTTTCATAAAATGTTGGTAATTAACAATACTTGTTATTAATCAGGAATATTGAGGTGCAAAAAAATAGGTGTGTTCTATACATTTTAGCGTAATTAACGCTAAATTGTATAGAACACTTTAGTTGCCGAGTCTTTCTTTTTATCATAATAAACAAGTAAAATAATAGTTTAACAATACCTACTTATTTATAATTATGAATATTGAGGTAAAATACAATCATTACCTACACTAAAATGTATTGAACACGGCTTTGGTTGCTTAAATCTTTTTTTTTTAACACAATAGACGAGTAAAATAATAGTTTAACAATACTTATTTATAATTATGAATATTGAGGCAAAAAATAATCACTACCTACCTACACTTAATGTATTGAACGCAGCTTTCGCTGCTTAAATATTTTTTTAACATAATAGACAAATAAAATAATAACTTTAACAAAATCTACTTATTTATAAATATTAATATTGAGGTACAATACAATCATTAGACTAACATGACTGTATTGAACACAGCTTTGGTTGCTAAAAAGTGTTATTATTTTTTACCATTTGTAAATATGACTAGGATTAATCAACAAATAAACATTAAAAAAAAAAATCATTTAAATATATTACAGTACTCGCATTCGTCATCAGGATAATGATCATAGACGCTGACATATATGCATGTTTTGCACCAAAACGAATTGCTTTTCATTAAATATTTCACATCATCTCTATTCATGATTAGTATAAAATGAGATGGCATTGCATTCAACACATTTTCTACAGGAGTTCCACAACCGTAACATTGTTCTGACAAAATGAAATGTGTTGACGACCAGGGCCAGGCGAAATTTTCTTTAAGAAATATATAAAAGTCATGCTTATCAATAAATTTGTCGATATCAAAATATACTACCATTTTGAAACTATTTCTCCACGTGCTCACAAACCTGAAAAAAAAAACACTCAAACATGTAGTTCTAATGATAGGTGCTTACTTACTCCATAATATACTAGTTTATTCTTCTTCAAAACAAAAATTGCATATGTAGTCGAAATAGGATTTACTTTCTGCGCACGTAAGACATAAGTATTTCTTACAACTTAAACATTTTGCTAAATTGTCCAATGATGATGGATTTTTACATTTACTGCAGGTTACTTTACGTGTAATAACAGTAGTCAATGATTTACTGCGATTAGGATTTTTTATATACTCAATTTTGTCGTTAATGCCCGAATCCAAAGGATTTTCTAAAATTATGGAGCATGATTCTATTTGATTAAATGTTAGGTTATCATCATTTTTTCTATTTTCTTTCTCATCGTCTACTGTGTTAATACAAGTGTAATTTTTTGTACTGTTATTCTCATCCCATTGTTGCAATAAATCGCCATCCTCAAGACAAATAATTGGCAAGTCAGTTGTAAAAGTTGCAATATTATTAATTTCGTTTATGAAACAAGAGTCGTTATCAACCATGTCACCATTTGTAGGTTCTGAAATTGAGAACTTATGTATCTTATTGTTTATGACCTGGTTATTTGTTTCTTGAAGCTCTAGTTCCTCAGGGTCATCTGCTATATAATTTTGTATAATCATTGTTTCATGCGAATTATCTTGTCCAGGTTGTGATATAATTTTTGATACATTTTCAAATACATGTACGATGGGGTCATAGCAATTGCAAGTTCTTTTAGTTTTAGCACAAAAACAACTCAAGATACGATGCTGAATTTGATCCTTGCCATTCACACAAATAACTTGATGAATGTTCATCGTTCCTTTTATAGTTTTTAGATTATTAGGCACATATTTTTTAATGGTTTCAATTTCCGTTTCATTTATGTAAACTACATTAACAGCTTTAATTGAAGACTGTAATATCGCATACACATCTGAAGCGTTTACAATATCATGTCCGTAAGAGACTTTTCTATCGAGACACCTTTTTACTACTCCTCCGATGGCATCAGCCACTCCTTTACCGTGGCCACTCTCGAAAAACGACCAAGTTATATCCACATTGTATAGTGACGAAAAATAATTTATTAGAAAAAAGTTATTTTTTTGTCGATATTGAGAGCTGGGCCCATCTGAGAATATATGAATTATATTAAGATTTGTAACCAAAGTCTTACCTAAATCTATAATTGGCTTTAGGTAAGCCCATATGGCATGAGGCTGATGCACATTGGAAGGTGAGACGGTGCAAAATGATTTCTGTCCACCTTTAAAAAATATGACACCAGTATGCAAAGTAACTTGCGTCTTCGACGCACCAAAGTGCATCGACTGCACCTCTTCTGACATTTTGCATTCATAGTTTTGTGAAAAATCACAATGGATAGCTATTTCATCATCTAACAAGTTGTCAATACAGTATTTGTAACATTTTGTTTGATGCGTTGAATTAAAACTGTGTTTCTTAAATGCTGCTATATCCGCCTCAAACTGCTTAATTAATTCTGTTGCTGGTTCATTCTTGAGTGATTTTACAGTCTTTTTGGTTCTCACTTCCTGCTCTCCATCTATGGTGTTTTTTTTATAGGAGTGGTTTTCAGTTTCCCACATATGCCATATAATATTTTGATGAATTGAAATATGTTCGTAATTATAGTTTAATGAAATATTGTTACAATTATTACATTTACCATACATGCATTCAAAATTTTCTACATTACAAGCTACTTTTTCCAAGAGGGCTTGCGTATTACAAAAATTAATTATTTTATGACGATTTAGTGCTACTACTTTGAAATTCATGTTTGAGTGCTTAATGCAAAGACACGTATTTCGGTTGCGTATAGTTGGTGTTAATATATAAAAAGGTTTGAATCGACAAAATGTTGAAAATGCTGCAATGCCACCTTCTTTCTTGTACTTATCATGTAAAGCACGCAACGAACCGTTAAGATATCTAATTTGCTGTTTATTTTTTTTTAATGTTTTGCATTCGCGTTTGCCTGCAGTGGCCCTACTGACATCATCTTGATTGAAAAATTCTATAACAGATTTTTTTATTTTCGAAATACTTTTAGTTGTTCTTTTACTTCTAACCCGTACACCTATTTGTCTTGAAATCGACGACTTCGCTTTAGTATTTATTACCAAATCATTTTTTGCAATTTTCTTTATGACATTCCTCTCTTTATTGTTCTTACAGTGTTTGTAAGTAAACTTTAACGATGCCTCGAGAATTTCATTCCGTGCTTTTATCTTTAAAAAATCTATCTTAAACTTTTTTCGTTCTACAATTATGCTTTTCTGCAGTCTATATAATTTTTTTCTTGTTGTTTCGTATGCTTTTTCGAGACTTTCAATCCTTTTTCTTGCTTTATTATATAATATTTTTATTAGATTTCTTGATTTTTGTAAATTTTTTATTTTTAATTCCAATGTTTCTTTTGATATTGGGACTGCTGTGTACGCTAAAACATCTGCTGTTCTTGTTGATGAGTTTTATCTATAATATGCTTCTTGCTTCGATTTGTTTTCCTTTTGATTCTGTTTTTCTTCTTTCCACTTTTTTCGTTGTATTTTTTTTTCGGTTTCTGACATTTCTGATATTTTTTTATATTTATATTTGGACTTTATTCGTTCTAAATTTTTTTTTCTTATTTCTTCTAACTTATCTGGGTTTTGTTTTAATTTTTCTCTGTATCGTTTCATTTTTTCTGCCGCAGTAAGTGGCATTTTCTTGCGCTGTTAATGTAAACGTAGCTTTATAAATTTCGTTTTTGTTACTCAAATTTCTGCTTATACGTTACTACGACAAAGTAACAAAAAAGAAGTAACGAAACACGTACTATTTTTTTTTCAAAACTTAGTTGTAACGGTTAAAATTGCATTTACATTTACTCCTTTACACCAAATTGTAGTATATGTAATCGTTTATTATTTTATTACAAAAAAAGTGGCAATATTTTCAACTTACCTGTAAAATAGCGGTAACAAACACCGGAATAAAATTAAGTTCAAAACAGGTCACGTACTCTGTCAACGGTAACAACGTCGGAACAGCGGATCAGTACTGAATCAGTATATCAATGGTGGCATGAAATGTTATCTGTAGTGTTGCCAAATTCAAAAATATACTATACTGGTATTTTAAAACATTAACACATTCTAAAATGGGTAACAAACACTGAATCCTTCTTTGGAACTTTGTCTGGGACAAGTTTATAATTCATTTATATTCGTCAAAGTTTGAACAAATCATTAAAAAGGCAATGTAGTATAAACTTCATCATCTTGCAACACAGTTTAAAGTAAAATCTTATTATAGGTTCTTTGAAAGTTATTATAATAATTAAGTATGAAATTATGAATGGTGGAATGGGACATACAACTTTTCATACATTTTCATTTTCGATGATTTGTATTTAGTTGCTTTTTTAATTAAGCGCTATGAATTTATGATTAATGTTAATATTTCATATGAATTTAAATAGTAAATATGCTCATAAGCGAAACAGTTTCAGCAATTTATATATAAAAAATAACTTATTCATCTTCGATCTCGTGGGACATTCCACAAATAGGTTTTGGCAAAAAAAAAGAGAAATGCTCAAATACACATAATATATCACTGCCTGTATCAATAAGAAATTGGATTTTGGAAGTTTTGTCAGTTACAAATAAGCGACCAGTACTCGGGCAATCGTCAGTCGCCATTACCGACTGCCCGGTAAGTTTTCCGAAAAGTCACACGGTGTAATACACTTATGAGTTTTATTTTTAAATTTAGAGTGATACAGAGGAAATTTTCTGTAATTGGACTCCGACCTCGTTGAATAGGAACGGTCGCGACGGTCACGACGGCCGTCTTTTGATGGTTCCCGCTGACGTGGCCGGGATCTCCGTATCTCCTTCGACAGCGCTTCTACTTGTTTTGTAAGAGCTGCAATCTGCCGCTCCATGGCAGAGATGGTGGTGTTGGCAGGCTTGGCGGTTGACGTCGACGCAACTTGTAAATGTGGCGTCACCACATCATGTATCCGGTCAGCCAGTTCAGCTAGCTGCTCAAGAGACGCATTCGGCTGTGATGCTATGATTGTCTGAGTGCTTTGTGGCAAACGGCTAACATAATTAGAGAGTAATAAAGTAGGCGAACCGATGGTCGGTTCGTCTCTGAAGCTAATCAAACTGTCATTGTCGACATATTTGACAGATTTCCTAGCGCAACAGTTCAAATAGTTGCGTACTCTGTTACAGTCAGCTTCTAAATCTTCTATGCCGTAATCAGCGATGATGAAATCGTCTGGGTTCTCCAAAAGGGGCCAATCTGGATGATGGTCTTGGCCTCGACCTCGACGCTGTCACAGTGTCCATTTGTCACAGTGGCAGGTAAAGAAAGATTTGCATGAGTTGAAATTCTTGAATCGGCCATCTTCCTCAGAATGTTGATTATTCCAGAGAATTGACTCCTGCAAGATGTTCATTACTTGGTGAGCCGCATTGATATTGTAGCTTTGAGGTTTGAGATAAATTTATTTCTCATAAGAACAAATTAAGCTACTAATCCCATCTTCACACACACTCCTTTGGCTGATTCAACTATATATTTAATTAATTTCCCTTTAACATTTGTGTTAATGCTTACCCTAGGTCTTTTGGTTATCAGCATCTATAGTCCTTTTTCTGTTCCCCTGAGAAGAGCTAGGACCTTCTACTTCCATGTTTCATTGAGTGATTCACAACGATTTAATGGCCTAGAGTCTGTTTATACAATACAGGAGACAGACAGACAGATTAACAAAGAAGTTATAGCTAATAGTCTGTAGTTGGACGCGTCTGTGTGGTCCCCTTTCTAGGGAGTAAGAGTAACTATCCATTCCAATCTGGTGAATCATCTATATTTTCTATTAGGACATAATTTGAAAATTGTGCAGGAGGGTCAATGATAGAAACTTGGTGTCTCGCCCAGCTCAGGTACCAGATTATTGTCATTACACGGACGTAGCAACAGATTGGTAGTTAGTACGCCCAATTATGCAATTACAGCAATACTGTACTATTGAATCTCATCCTGTTTTATTGATATGTACCAAAATGTAAAACAAAATATAATTTGTTACTTATATGGCGACTACTTATTTTGCCGCGTAGTGATCATATTATTATTATTTCTAATTTCTAAGCCCATGCAAGAGCTCATCATCCACTTGTCTACATTTTTCAATAATATATCTCCCGTCTTGTCTCATGTCACCATACTATGAACGAGCTTGTTTTATTTGATTTTTTTATAGAAGCAAACGGATAGTCGTTTCACCTGGTAGTAAGTGAAAAACGACATCCATAGACACCTGCTACATCACTATTAGGTGCGTTGCCGGCCCTTCAAATGCTCTTTTCTTGAAGGTTTCAATTAAGTCATTATACTCTATGCCGAAAAAATCTGGGAATGTGATGATCTTTATTGTTATACTTTCAAATTGTGCCCGTCTCCTGTTTAAATTAGTTTCTTTCACAAAAGCAGCCAAAGATTTATTTATAAACATTCTTGATAGAATTATGGACACTTTATCTCTTTTGCATCCCCTCTATCAGCTAATATCGGGGTCTACTAATCAATGCGACGGCCACTTTAAAATCGTCCATTTAATGGTTTGTGGCCTTATTGGTGTTATCTTGGCGTAGTAGCGTGTAGTCCCGCTTAAATCTACCATTTTCTACCTCAACAACCCAACGGCATGATGCTACTTTTCGGGATTTGTTTGCACTTTCTGTACTAATTTGAGTTTCTCTTTGTCGAACTAATAGAAGATAATGTACGGAATAATTAAAATTCTCTAAAATTGGAATGCAATCTCTGAAACCCGTGATGATGTTAGACATCACCACTCCTAAAATATTGGATTATTTCATTATTTGAGTCATCAAATTCATGCCTTAAAATATCAGCATCAGATTTTGTAGCACGATAAGGGCTTAGTGTATCAATTATATAGCCATCGCTATTCGCAACATACTATGATGCAAGTTTTGACAATATTTCCATATTTTTGTTTCGAATATTTTTTTATATAAGTATAACTATTCATTAGTTACTACTTTTCTGTACATAAATGTATGTTCCATCCATTATTACAAGTGCCCTTCCGGCAACTTGTGTCCTTGTGATATGATGAACTCTCAAATGTTTTGGCACAAAGTGTACAATCATTTCATGCCTCGCTCTATTTCATTAATAAAAAATCGGCAACAATCCTAGCTTTATGTTAAGATAGCGTGGACTGGCGGTGAAAAATCGTCAGAAATGAAAATTAAAAATACCAGAATTTGTTGCTATTTTGTTGTTAATTGCTTGAAATAAAACTTGCTATAAAATTAATATTGTTGCTCAAACGTACAACGGCGGAATGAATGATAATTGATCAAACAAAAGGGGAAATTTGTTGCTAAAAGTAAAAAAAAAATGAAAGTTTAAATTCAATTTTTTTTTATCAAGTCAAATTTGGTACTCTCCAAGCTAGCTTAATTCGGGATTGTTTCTTATGCAAATTGAAAATACCCTAGAACACGGCATAGGCATATATTTGTCCCACTCTGCCAAAGTCACCTTTATCCTACCAAGCTGTTTTTTAGTTTATTCGCAGTGATGCGTACGATGAGTCCGGCTACCGGTGCCAGAGACTGCTACCGGTGTCCCCTTTTTTAAATGACCCCCCTTGAGCTGCAGACAAGACAGGTGTGTTGCTCAATTCATCCCCAAGTTGTATTATTTTTTTAATGTGGGAACCCGGTGGGAGGGAAGCGCTGTGCCGCGCACCCGGCTGCATGAGTACCACCATCTTGCTTGTTTCTCCCGTGAAACAGCTTTGCTGTGTTTCGGAGAGAAGGGCAAGACAGGAAGTGTAATTACTGGCACCGAGACTTAACATCTTATGTCTCCGGATGAATGAGTTGCCTGGGCTCGTTCCAGGTAAACTAGTTTATGTTCATGGGCGACGTCGACCACTTACCATCAGGTGGCACATTTGCCAGTTTGCCTATCCAACTAACAAAAAAAAAAATCTTCTCTTGTATATGACACGTTCACATAAACTTTGTTTTATTATGTCTCATAAGAAAAAATCAAGGGACGGATTTGATTTCGACGAACACGGTGGCCAAGCGATCGTCCTCGTACAACTTACGTCGAATATTCACTGTTTAGATAATTTCGAACATTAATTGCGAAGTGTGCCGGAGTTAAAATTAATTGGAGGATCATTTTGAACCTATACGCTGATGTAGCGTTGTTACTGCTTGGTATTCCGTTTGCAAAAACTCCAAAAATCTTAGGCCATTCAAGATAGCGGGCAAAATATCGTATCATTCCAGTAGTTGTACATATACTATCATTTACATATAAGGTGGTATTCATTCAATATTTTTTTTAGTAGGAGTAACCGTGGATAACCAATATATTATCCAGGCCTGCCGACGCTATCTTCCTTTTTTATTTGTCTTTAATGGCCACATGAACTGATTGATGAGATTAAGATATCTGGAAGTTCTAATCTACGATCTTATGTACCTTCGCGAAAGGTATTGCTGCATAGTAAAGATCGGGGAAGTGAGATTGATGCAGTTTCTGGTGAGCGTCGATGTCATTCATAAGTGGCATTATTCCGTGACTTAGAATTTAGATAGAGATTTGTGGTGCCATAGAGTCTCTTAATAATTAGATGTATTAGTTAAAATTAACGACTTCTCTGTAGCGAAATTAAACCAATAACTCATAAAAATGGATAGATAATGACTGAAAATGGATGCGGGTCCGAACTGACATACACCACAAGCAAATTAATCTACAGATACATATCAGACCAGTGCAATAAAAACATGAATGGAACAAATACCTTGAAAGACCGTATCCGAATGAATTGCTCCACGGATGTCAATCATTAGGCCTGGAGCAATCCTCAACCACAGCCCAGTTGAGCGCTCTCCACCAGCGGCCATGTGATGACGAAATGAACTGTGGTGTTGGTAATTTACGTGGTACTCTATTCTTAGGCCGTGGGATATTGGGCTTTTTTCTGTCTTCTGTGGTAATGGTGGGTTTCTAAGCTGCTTGCGCGCTTCGTCTCTTGTTGGTCCGCCATTATGGCTGAATTTCCTCTTTGCAATTTACAATGTTGACGCTGCTTCAAGTTCATCCACAGTTGCCTCGTTTGTTTAATTGAGACCTGATATTAATAATAGGTTAGGTTAGGTTAGGTTAGTAAGTTAATCCATCTGAATACACGGCAAAAGTAAATAAAACTATTGAAAAACTTGACTGTACTATTTATCTCCACTGTTACAAGAAGACTTGCACTGTATTCCCTTGCTATATTATTCCATGCTATGCTATATTATACCATGCCACATTTTTCTCGTTCAATTATTGTCACATGAGATTTTAAAACGTCCAAGAACACTTTCTGAAGTAGTAGATCAAAATTTAAAAAGCAAAATACTGCGCTACAACGACGTATACATGCAAAAATAAAATTGTTCACTTACTAAAATCCAAAGACCCAAGAACCTATTCATTATTATTTTTGGAGTTTTAAATCTAATATTTTATGCGTAGCTTCCATATGCACCTGAGATATTTCTACAAATGTTTTAAATGCATCTGCAATAACTAAGGTAGGCTCCGCTTGTTTTTATTCAGCAGCCACCCTGCTTCTCTCCAAGTCAATAACCCGATCAAAGTTTATATGTGTTTTATGTTTTCGCGGTCACCTATGAGTACATGAAAGTAAATAATTTTTAATTTGTACATTTAAGCATAAACATTGTCTCGCCAGTTTTCTAGAAGGGTAGACAGAGACAAATTAAAATATCTTTTAAAAAAATATTTTAATTTTTAATATAGCTAACTTAACAATCTCTGTTAATTGATGTTAATCTGTTAAATGATTTGAACGTTTAATAATATTATTATTAACTAACACATGGAAATAAAGGATGTAAGATATAACATAAGAAAGTTCGCCTTTTGAAGATACAGTCAAACTAGAGTTGTTAAATGTAGCAAAAATAATGTTAATACGAATTAATATCTTACGGGCTGGTGGTGGAGGCAGTTCTTGTTGGTTGCTAGTTATTGTTGAAGGTATTTCAATAGTAGCTGAAAAATAACTATATTCATTATAAAAATAATGAGAAAAGAATCTATAAGAGTCTGTCGGCGGGGTGACTTATCATAATGTAAAACATATTAAAGTGCTCCAATATATTTATTTAACTCACTGTATTACATGTCTGATCCGTACGGCTCTAGCCGATGACTACTTTACAATTTACGATACATGTCTATTATGTCATCGGATACAATATACGTAATATGTGTATATCTAATACATAAATATAACCCCTACAAATCATTATCAGCATTGAGATAATTTTAATTGCATGTTTTGTATGGCAACTTACCAACTTTACTAGTATTTCCTCTTGAAGAAGGAGAAGTCAAGTGAGGAACAACTACTTCTTGATCTGGGAATAAAAAATAATATTTTTCACATTTAATCACCTTTCTTACTTTTAACACACTCTATTTTTAAATGCTTAACATTGGAATGTAAATAACATAATTTATACATAAATGTTGTTTGCCAAAAACTATCATTTATTTCTTCCTCGTTGAATACTCTTGGCGCCATTACGTCACTAGTAGTTTCAAGGTTAGGGTCACTAGTAGTTTCAATGTTTCTGGTAGTAGTTGGCTAAAAAACACGATGACATTAATTACAAAATATTAATATCAAAGGGTAATTTTCATTAACCTTTTAGATAATGGAACTTACAAAGGCTGGCACTCTGCTTCACGTCTCCTTTCAGCGCGACTCTTCACCTTATGTTTAAGGTCAGTCCATTACCAAAACAAAACAAAAGAATAAGTTTCCAGTTAAAGTGAAACCTAATTATTACAATAAAAAAAATCAAGCCTGTGATATACATACCCGTTTCCAACGCTTTCCTGACTTCGAGGATTCTCCACCATGGGCATTTAGTGCAGCCGCTAGGTTATCCCATTCCCGATCAATGTTCTCTTTTGACCGGGAACCTAAGCCAAGACCTTTAGTCACAGCTGGATTAGCTTCTAGGAAGTCTAAAAGCTCAGCAACCTGGTTATTGGATACGCGGTGTTTCATGGTACAAAATTCTAATAATAATATAAGCCTTTATTCGTACATAGTTTTTGACATATTTTTTTTCACATTGATGTTAAATCGACATCGACAACTTCGTCCGTTTGCCCTCCCTTGGCAAAGGCCTCCTCCAACAACAAAATTCTAAATTTCACACAAATTAGCAAAAAAGGGATGGCTTTCGTACATAAATCTAGTCTTTGTAGACTAGATTTTTACAAATTACATTTATTTTAGCAGATGTTTACAAATCACAACAAAAAATGTGTCTGATTTAGTTTTTGAATGAATGGTTGTATTTTACACAGTTTATCATAGTTGGGGAATGTTTTTGGTAGTTCTGTTCTTATGTCAGATATATGAAAATTTTCTGTGATTTTTTTGAACCGTCTTAGAGTCATGACACCAGAAATAATTGTGTTTTTATTAAATACATCTGAGGACCAATGCGGCTGGCTATCAGAAATTGGATTGATTGACATCAATATCATCATACCTAAATATGCAGAGATCTCTTCCTTTGTGACATCTTGCCATCCCTGTGATCTTTTTTCATTTGCATATATGTTTGTCATCTCACCACCTACTCAACAAGGACTAGCTTTCAGCGAAAATCAGCGTATGGAACCGAAACCCAAGAAAATACCAGCAGCCGCCTGTTGTGGTGGAAAACGTGAAAGATTATCAGAAGTTTTACGATCTTCTGTTATCAACTGTAAATGGAGACTCGTTCCTTGCTACAATGTAATACGACGAGAAATTCAAAATCAACGCTAACGGCGATGAATCATACAGAGCCATTACAAAGCTATTGTTGCAAAACAACTGTCATTGGTATTCGTATGAGAACAAACAAGACAGGCCGATTATTATTATTATTATTTAAGGGTGGGGACACCAGCGAGGCCAGACGGGTGATCAGTCCTCATTAACGGGACCATTTCACCCAATTCCCCAGAGACAGGCCGATTAGAATGATGGCAAAAAATTTGCATTTCTTGAACTTGAACACCTAACTCTCAAAGGATACAAAATCCAGGATGCTGTAAATAAACTAAGCTGGAGGAAAAAAGAACCTCTGAACATGTTCATGCTTTCATTTGAAAAGGATGAAGATATAAATAAGATATATGGCATAAAGTCTATTCTCGGTTGCAAAGTAGATATACAGCCGTTAAAAACATCAAGATTAATTTCACAGTGTAAAAGATGTCAAGCATATGGGCATACACAAAAATACTGTGCCAAAGAACCTAGGTGTGTAAACACCTAACCAAATACTGCACTAAACCAGAAGATGAAAAACCAAAATGCTTACATTGTGGTGAATCACACCCTTCTAACTATAGGGGGTGTATGGTAGCCAAAGAACTACAAAACATGAAGAATACAGCTATGAATAAAGCTACACGGTAGATAATCTTACCAGCCCAACAAACTACAATTGCAACTAAGAACGTAAGTGCTCATCAAAATGTCACAAAAAATGTTACATTTGCACAAATAACAAAAGGCCCTCAGCTACGTCCACAACCCCAACTAAAAGAAAACTCCAGTCTGGACCATAAAGTCGATCAGATTTTAAATATTCTGACTTCATTTGAGGGAAGATTGCAAAAACTAGAACGTAGCACGAACACAGTTACTCCTAAACGTCAACAATGATGAAGTCACTAAAGATTATGGCCTGGAATGCCAATGGACTGCTTCGTCACCAAAACGAATTACAAGTAGTCTTAGAAATTGATTTTTCACATGAAACATTGACGTGTGTCATATATCGGAGAAACATTTTACAAAAGAATCCTTCATCCATTTCAAAGGCTATAAAAAACCTATGCATTGCACCCAGATAACACTGCTAGAGGAGGCAGCGCCATTATCATAAAAGAAACTATCCATCGTCATGAATTACTCAAGAGTGAAGAACAAGATATACAAGCTGTAGCTGTGTCTTTGTTAGGACTAAATGTTATCCTGTCAATATCTCAGCAATCTATTGCCCACCAAGATATCAAGTAAAAGCAGAGCGTTACAAGAGTTTCTTAAATGAACTTGGTAACAGGTTCATACTAAGTGGTGATTTTAACGCCAAAAATGTTTATTGGCGGTTTCGACTGACCACAATCAAAGGAAAGGAACTGCTTAATGCCGTAAGAGAGATGCACTGTGATACTATATCAACAAGGAAACCAACATGTTGGCCTACTGATACTCAGAAAATTCCAGACCTAATAGACTTTTTTATTTACAAAAATATTTCATTAAGTTTCCATTCACCAATACTTTTAACTGTAAGTGACACATTAGAGAAAGCAAATAACCTCACCTTGGTTAACACTAAAACGGATTGGGAGAGCTTTAAACAAGACTCGAACGAATCTTAAATTTAAGACGTACTTAAACTCGTGTTGTCCCTCTTTTTTACTTTGAATCTGACACGTCGTAGCATGAGTTTAAGTACGTCTTACATTTGAGATTCGTTTGAGTATTCGGGCGTGAGAGTCAACCATAAATCTAAAAGTCCCGCTAAAAAATCATGAACAAGTTGATGAAGATCTAAAGAAGTTCATTTCGGACATTCAGCGGTGCGCTTGGAATAATACACCAGTCATTAAAAGGAAGACTAGAGGCCACTTCTACCCTATATCAGGAGACACGTTAGTGTCTAGCGCCAAGAACACATCCAAGTAGTTTGGCGTGAGGCACTGTGTATATATTCTCGAGACATATGTAAACATAACCTCCAAAACAAAAAAAAAAATTTGGGGCTTTATTTTGTTATTATTGCCAAAACACTAAGACTTCACACTATTTTTAATAATTTTCTTTTTACGAATTCTACACATATTACAAAAAATTATTGGGTCTCAGCAATTATTTAATACATTTCAAACATGAAAATTATTGCTTGCGCCGATTTGCGATGAAAGAGGTTCAGAGAAAATATTTTATATGACGTTACAGTGAGAATTTTGAGTTTTGACATCGAAGTTGGTTGCTTGTTTTTTAGTTTTATCCTATCGGAACAGGCAAAGGCTAGAGTTGCTGCCTATCGTTATCAATATACGGTGTTGTATTAAAAATTAAGTATTTCGTTTTTTTTTCTTGTATTCTCTATAGCTTATTTTTATTTATTTTTTCTGTCATATTTTATATTTGATAAACGTCTTTCGTATAATATTTTTTTTCTGTCGTATTTTTTATTTGATAAACGTCTTTTGTTTCATATATTCGTTTCTGTTAAGAGCTCAATCTTCTTCTTTCTTCCCAGTTTCCCGTTAATTAATTGTTATTTTGTGTTTTGTTCATTCTGAGTGATTTACTAGTGTTTGTTTTAAAAACTGTATATATTGTGATTGGTTGGCGAATATTGTGGAGAACTGTTCTGGAGTGGTTTTCTATTGTAGGACTGTTCTGATGGTTTTCTGTAGTGTTTGTTTTTAAAACTTAATCTGTGTAATATATAATGTGATTCGTTGGCGTATATTATGGTGAACTGTTCTGGGTGAATAGAATGGGAAGTGATAGTTGATTGATGGGTGCTAGAGGGGCAGAGCCGCGCTTTTTGGCATTTTCCGCCGTTTCGCCAAAGCACAGACAAGATATTTTTGTTAACACAACAGATATGGCAGCATGGCCTCAGGTCTTAGCCGGTTCCAACAGAAAATGCCAATTGGAAAGAAAAATGTTATTACAGTCTAATTATTTTTCGAGAAATAACAAAATTATTTAACAAAGTGAGATGTACTATCTCTATCTATGTAATTGTGGTGCTTTAATGTGATTTTAATGTATTTTTTTATTTAGTTTCAACCGATTTTATTCGGTCAAAACTCTAAAAATTAGACATAACCGCTTATTAAATGCCGCTGGAGTTTGTTTCTTGACTTAATCTCCTACCAATTAAATTGGTATTAAATTTTTGCTATACTCTAAGCCAACCCTTGATTTACATTTTAAGTTAAATTAGTGAAGAGTGTCATAGGAGATTGGCCATTTGAATATAAATGACCAGAATAAAATGGAAAGATGGAGCAGTTACGGGAATATCATACACAGACAGCAATCTGAAGAAGAAAATGAGGAACCAGTACCATTTACTTTTAGTAAAGGGGGACCCAAATTAAGTGAATAAAAAAGCTGCCAGAGCGGTATAGATTTCCAAATCTATGTACAATGTTGAGTCCAAATGTTACTAATGATCCAGTCTGTGTCCATGAAGCTCTGGAAGGCCCAGAAAGAGACAAGTGGATTGAGGCAATAGAGGAAAAGCTGCATGCAAGCTTTTGAAGAAAATGATGCATGGGTTCCTGTGAGTGAATTACCTTTTGATTAAACTTTAGTACAGAGCAAGTGGGTATATAAAAGGAAATTTAATATTGTATGTTACAGAGCATGTTTAGTGGCTAAGGGCACAAGGTTACACAGAGGCCTGGTATTGATTATGAATAGACTTTCTCACTAGATGTCAGACATTCTACTTTGAAATTATTGTTCGCACTATCTGTTCAGTTAAATTTAGATGTCACTCATTTAGATGTTAAAACAGCATTCTTAAATGGTTTTCTTAAAGAGGACATTTATAAAATGTTTATTTCAGAAACTTACATATTAAGTACAATAAAATCTATAATTACAATGCAATGTTTCTTAGGTATTTACAATATATGTATTGACTGCCTGAACTAGGAAATCCTGTGTTTCAGGCTAAAAGGGTTAGTGTACTCGCTTCACGAATCATATTTTATCATTTATATTAAACTATATATAACCTATAAGATAAAAGTATAAATAGGTAAAGTCTAATCTAACCTAATTAACGAATTATCTGTCTCTTCGTACGACCTACTTTGTAGCGACAACTGGATTTTTTTTATATTTTTATATAGAGAATCATATTGTATCATTTATATTAAACTACATATAACTTATAATATAAATGTATAAATAGTTAAAGTCTACTCTATCCTTATTAACAAATTCTCTGTCTCTTCGTACGACATACTTTGTAGCGACAACTGGAGATTTTTTTTACATTTATGGTAAGTTAGTCGATAAATATCTGACAAAGCATTTAATCTGTTGTAGAGATAAGGGCCTAGATATATATAAAATTTTGTTATAAAGGTATGTTTTATTGCAATTTTTTGGGAGCAAATTATATCTTTTCTTCGTTTTTTAGTAAGTTCAGTACAGTAGGCAAGAGCTGCGTGCTGTTTTAGTATAAAAAGTTGTCTGACTGTTAGGACTTTACATGTTTTATAAAGAAGGTTAGTAGGGAATAGGAAAGGGCGAAATGTAGCCACCTTGAGAATTGCCCTCTGCGCTCTCTCGACGGATATCAGTAGCGTTTTCGCTGCACCACCCCATGTGCTGATACTTGATGATTTATGGTTTAAAGCAGTCATCTAGATCATGGTATTAGAGACTGGAGCAATGTTTATGTGAGTTAGGTTTCAAAAGGAGTCGTATAGAGCCATGTGTTTTTACAAAAATGAATAATGATGTAAAAATTGTTATAGCATTATATGTTGATGACTTATATTTGTTCCAATAATCAAATAGAGACAGACAAGTTAATTTCAGTATTGAGCTCTAAGTTTAATATTAAGAATTTGGGTCAGGTTCAACAATGTTTAGGTATGAGAGTTAAAATTGATAATCTTACTCAAATATTATGGAATAATATAATTTATGAAAAACTCGCAGTTTATTTATTCGAATATTTATTGCAAATATTTTACACAAATAAATAAGTGTAGTGTCCTAGGTATATAAATAAAAATTATTGTTGAGTAAATTTGTCTATTTTGGAGTCTGTAATCTGTAACTATCCAAAACTTTACAAAAAGTAATGAAATCCAACACAAAAAAGTTTCACTGTAAATCATCGCACCAAATACACATTTAAAATTTATTAAAAATAATCTGTACCGATAAATAAAATTGGAGTGTCTGTTTGTAATATTAAAATACCCGCTTTTTCAACAGCACTAGCTGTATATATACATAATACGAAAGAGTAACTAATACACGAATAAAATATGAAGACACTTATTCTCTTTCTCTCTTGAAGTCGTAATTAACTTTGTTCTACTGCAACTTAAAGCGGCAATTTAAAATCGAATAGCTATGTAGCTGAAATATTCTTTATAAAGTCGTCAACCGAAACAAGCGGATCAATTATTATTATCTAAGTATTGCAAACCAAGTATGTACACTAATTTCTTTTTATATTTTTGAACGTATTTTTTTAAATTTCTATTTAATGCTGAGTACTTGGTTATTTTTTCATAATAGAACGAACTAGTTCGCCATTGAATTATGAACTTAATTGAGCGCTCTCAGTGGTGACCGATTAGGCCCAAGACTAGTCTGGTATGAACTTATTAATAAGGTACCAAAGATAGTAATGATAGTATGTAGTAGAGGCGCTGCTCGACTTTCCATACAATTTTTATACTACTTGCTAAGGTGTATCGTCTCTGGAAACTCATGGTAGAGGTACAGAGTGGTACAGATCACAGATGTACCACACACACACTACCAGGGGTGGTCAACTTCGACATTATTTGAGACCTATTTGGGGGATTGTTCAGTGCTGCAAGCCTATAAATAAAAATGGGTCTTTCATAATAAAAAAACTTCACAAAGCTGAAGAGTTATTATTAGTAAAAATATTTAACTATTATTATAAGTTTTAAAACATTAATTGTTGAGCATTTTGTGTTTAAAAAGTAAATAAACTTAAAATATATTTAGTGAAAATCCTTATATTCATTTTATGCAATGGTAACATTACTACAATTGAAGTTTAGTCTGTGTTGAAGTTTTAACTTGGAATTGTAAAATGGCTGCTTTGTTTGTTTTCATTTGCTCTATGGAGTTATTTGAAGTGAAGCTGCCAATAAGTATAAACGTTAATATCAGATTTACAAAAAAAAGAGATATCCCACAAAAAACAGTTTCACTGTAAAATGTCGCGCCAAGTACACCTCTAACTATATACACGTATAGCAAAAATAAAAAATAAACTAATCTTTACAAAAAATATGAAATAAAAAAACCAAGTACACAAAACCTCTCGGATTAAAAGAAACACTCATTAAAAACTGTGAAAATTGAAAAAAACAATTGGTGTAGTATATTTACAAAAAAAAAAGAAAAATTTGCAATCTACAAAAAAATATAAATTAAAAAAAAAAATCATTGTGATTTTCAATAATTGCAAAATTTTTGTGGCAAATTTTACAATTGAAAACAATTTTTTAAACGTACTTGGCGCGCGTCATTTTCGATGTATTGTAAATGACTTCACAATATCACTAAGATAAATTATTAATGTCAACTATCAGTTCGAGAAGTTTGTGTTCCTCAAGCATTCATTAATGTTATAATTTTCAAAAACAATTTAATAAACATTATCTAAGGTAAAGTACTCAGTAGCTGCTCAGGAACCAGTACCTGCCCACTCTCTGCATTTGTATATCTATATTCAAAAATGCAGATATACAAATAAAAAGAGTGGAAAGGTGGTTCTGAGCAGTTACTGGGTACTTTACCTTACTAGTAATAAAATCATTTCCTTATTTCTTGATTCAATTAAAAGGCAAGAAAGCGTCATATTCATATGAGTATAAATGTAATAGGAATAAGAAATAGTACGAGCTTGAATTTTAATTCTAATAGATTTGATTGAAGAGATCAAAATAATCATTAGTGAGGCCAACTACATGGCGTAGAAGGGTTGCAACAATTGTTGTTTTTATACTCCTTTTCCATACCAATTTCCTGGCTGTAGATCACAGAATAATATTACCCTAGCTCTAGATTAGCCATGAAAAAATTTGGGGTACTCAATGACGCGCGCCAAGTACGTTTAAAAAATTGTTTTCAATTGTAAAATTTGCCACAAAAATTTTGCAATTATTGAAAATCACAATGATAACTTTTTTTTAATTTATATTTTTTTGTAGATTGCAAATTTTTCTTTTTTTTTGTAAATATACTACACCAATTGTTTTTTTTCAATTTTCACAGTTTTTAATGAGTGTTTCTTTTAATCCGAGAGGTTTTGTGTACTTGGTTTTTTTATTTCATATTTTTTGTACTTAAGGTGTACTTGGCGCGACATTTTACAGTGTTTTTTGTGGGATAAATAATAAATCTCATAGCTGCTAAAAGAAAACAAAGGCGGATATGGCAGAACACCAGATTTCCACATGACAAAACGTTATTGAATAACAAAACCAAAGAAATTAGAAGAAAAATTAAGAAGTTTCGACACGAAACTATGAAAACCTATCTGACTACTCTAGCAAGTGACCACTCGACTGGTTACTCTCTATGGAAAGCTACAAAAAATCTCAAACGGCCAATTATGCATATTCCCCCTATTAAAACCAGCATTAGATGGGCCATTAGTAATGAACAAAAAGCAAACACATTTGCCCAACATTCAGAACAGATATTCCAGCCTAATGTAGAAAACTCAGATATTCTGGATAAAGAAAAAGAATCACAAGACCAGCGAAAAATAAAACTTGTTACCCCTAAAGAAGTCCACAGCGAGATCCAGCGCCAAAAAATAAGAAACTCTTAGATACGATCTTATTACGGGCGAAGGTTTACGAAATCTTCCTCGTAAAGCAATAGTCCAGCTTACCACCCTTATTAATGCTGCGTTCAGACTCCAGCATAATGATAGTAAAACCGGGCAAACCACCCCATGAAACTTCATCATACAGACCCATCTCCCTGCTCTCGACTCACGACTCTAGCATAATTCAGCCTTTTTATGTAGTCATCTTCTTTCAACTGCTGATTGATTTCGAGCTTGTATAGATGGAACTTGAATTTTTTTCGAATAATTTTGTGCACTGATGTCTTTTTCACACCCGGTGATGCTGCAATCTTTCGGACAGACTTGCGCGGATTTCGCAAGATTTCCATTCTCATTAGTTCTGCGTTTTCAGGAGTAGTTACAGTCGTTGAAGGTCCAGAGGTTCATTTCCGACTGATCCAGTTTCTCTAAACTTTTGTACCCACGCCCATATCAATTGGTTCGACGGGCCATCCTTCAATCGTCGGATATCAAAGCGAGAACAAAACCGACGCCTCGCCACATTGATCGAATTATAGTTCACGAAGTACGCCTCAACCGCAAAAGTGCGGTGCGCCCCCGTCCTCTGACTCATGGCTACTAAATAACCAGCAACACTCTCGCGTCGAAAGATACCCCGCTCCCCCCGCTGCCTCCTTCCTACACGCCGTGAGCTCAGTTTAAAGTGTAAAATCTGCCAGCGGACAGCCTGTATAATCACTGTTATTTATTTTTTTATATTTATTTAAAAAAGTAACGAAACATAATGGCTATCATTTTCAGGTAACAAAACATAGGAACTTCTCTTATAATTATTAAATCCCATTTTTTAGACTAATCAGTCATTTCTGATTATACTGTTAGTTTGACTCAATAGACGCTATAGATTTTTAACGATTAAATCTACGGAGATCGATTAGATGCAGCTCAGGCACATGTCAATGTTATGTTCGCGACAAATCACTTTTTTGCACTTTTTGCAACATCCGCCTTACGGTTTTTTTAGAGGGGAAATAGGCACAGTAAGTACGTTTCTTTGGATTGGGCTATTCTGTGTCATCTTCGGTTGGTCCAGGAGCAGCTTTAGCTAGCGCATTCGCTATCTTATCTCGCAAATATCGCTTCAAAATGGGTGCTTCCATAGTAATCGTTTTGTTTATTTGCTTTACTTTAAGCTATTGATCTATAACGTCAACTCATTATTTTACAGATATAAGCACATAATAGAATGTAAACGGGTGGCAAGTTTATAGAGAAAAAGAAAATAGTTACTTAAGAGAAAACACTATTCACAATTGCAGTTCGCACAGGTGTCTGAACAGCCCGTGAACTGGCTTTGAGGAAATTATTATCAACTCCATCACTATCTATTTCTATATCATTAGGAGGTTCCACCTCATCTAGCTCTACACACATATTATGCAACACCACACATGCAACAATTACTTGAAGGACTGTTGACGTTTTATTAAGAGTAATACCTTTTTCAAGGCATGGGCAACGGCGTTTTAGAACCCCTAAGCATCTTTCAACAGTATTTCGGGTCGCAATGTGGCTTTTGTTGTATGCTTCTTCGGCTATATTTTGAGGACGCAGAAAAGGGGTCAGCAGATAATTTTTATTAAAATATCAGCTGTCTCCTAATAAACGGTATGTACTGTATTTTCCCCTTTCAAAATCTGCACATATGTGAGAATTGTTGAAAATTGTCGAGTCATGGCACTGACCCAGGCCAACGAGGTCCCTTATTGTAAAGGCGTGTCTGCTGCGCTATGTTTTGAATAAACATTGTTCTTCAACATTGTTTGTTCAAAACATTTCCCGTCCGCTGCGACTTTAGCAATGTTCAGTAAACAAAGTTTTTGACAAAACTTCACATCAGAAAAAATGAGCAGCGATGAGGAAGACGTGAACATTGTTTTGGCTGTGGTGGATTCGATATTACTTGTAGAATTTTGTGGTTTGTTGCAAGACATCAGGCTGGCCATTTCTTCGTAAGCGAACCATTTCGATTTGTATATCTGGTCTGCACCGCTGCCTGTTCTTAGACCGGTCACCTTTTTTTTCTCTCGATTGAATTGTGATCTGAGGCTCAACCATTTTGTAATCACAGAGTTCACAGAAGTACCCATAATCTCCGCCACTTCCGCGAAGGCATCTGTTGAGTCACAAACAGCTTGCACATTAATGGAGAAAAATCCCTTTCTACAACGGTAAAGTTCAGGTAATGAACCTCCTCTGCTAACAATTTTCACATGGGTACAATCCAGGGCTCCTGCAACTCGTGGAAAGCCATCAATTTGAAAAAATCCTTCAGCAACTCTTCGTAGCTCATTCCTGTCTAATGGCATTTTATTATATGCTTAGCTTAGGCTTGCTATCTTGCCGGTTACTTTTTGTACTATTCGACATACTGTTGACTTGTGCACATTAACCAAATCGCCTAACACTTGCTGGAAAGATCCCGTTGGAAAGAACCTTAGACAAATCAATAATTGCGTGAGGCCATCGATTGCTTTGTTTCTTCTAGTTTCAAGTTCTAAATTGAGAATCTCGCAAATTCATAAAGCTACCTTTTTAGAAATTCTGTATCTCACACGAAAATCTTCTCCATCATGTTTTTCAAATATATTTACTCTATCTGGAATTACACGACGTCGTCGGGGAACATATTCCTCGGGATCGGATAAAGACGAAAGGCTCGATAGAGACATTGTAACAAACACCGAAGGAAGTCTGAAAACCACGTGAAACCACCAATTTTTTCGTTTGAAAGTAATGTTTACACAGCACGCACAGAGTTTAATGGAAGCTTGACCAAGCATTAAAAATTATAACTTTAGAGCTTATATGTTTAATGATGTTTTGTGCAACGTAAAATTATGTTAAAGTCCCGATTTGACGTTTGGTTCATTAAACCAAATGGAGCTTTAAAATTAGAGACAAATGCTATTTTTTACAACACTTTAAAGAGTAATTAATATTTAAGGTCGCTTTAAAAATTTAATGAGCGTTTCTGCAACTGTGAGTGAGCCAACAAAACTTTACAACAACATCAAAAAATTACTACAACAACATCAAAAAATTACTACAACAACATATTGACGAACTTACGCCCGAATACTCGAACGAATCTCAAATGTAAGACGTACATAAATTCATGCTACGACGTGTCAGATTCAAAGAAAAAAAGAGGGACAACACGAGTTTAAGTACGTCCTAAATTTGAGATTCGTTTGAATATTCGGACGTAATAAATGGACATCGGGTCTCATACTAAAATCGCGAAAAAAGTGTACCAGTTACACATCACATGAATAGAAATCTTTACAAGGTAATTTAACACTAAAATCATAATGACACGGTTAAATTTCGATTGCAACAAATAAACACCTTATGAAGCTTCGATTACACTACACACCGTATGCAGCTCATAGTGGAAGAAAACACAATGATAAAAGTTATAGAGTAGTCTTTATTTAAAATAGTACATATTTATATTTAAAACACTTTCACATTTTTAAAATGAAACTGTTTTCGGAACGTTTGAATTTTATTTTATGAAACGAAAAAGAGTAGGTAATGAAAAAGAGACAACTATAAGAGAGGGAGAGAGAGAAAGATAAATAGAAGTCATGTATGGACTCTCACTCGCTTCATATATGAAACATCACCAGGTTGATGTAGAGACCCTCGCCAGCTTCATGCATAGATCCTCGCCTGCTTCATATATGAAACATCACCAGGTTGATGTTCGTTGAAAGTAGTTAAATTTTACAAATTAAATGGCGAAAAATGATCTGATAAATATAATAAAATAAATAAATAAATGCCAGCTGATTAAGGCACAGAGGTGAGCTCTATATACTCGTGTATATAGAGCTCACCTCTGTGTAAAAAGTAATAACAATAAACATTTTAGTTATGTAAAATAAACATACTTTAATGTCCTTGAAATAAATTTAACTTCTTAAATAGTTGCCGCTTTGATTTGGTTTTGCTGTCAAATGTTACCTTTTTGCCAATATAATAGAACCGCACATCAATATATTTTTGGATCACAGCTTTTTATAAACTAATCCTATGATTAAATGTAGCCGGTTGTTTCAATGAATGGGAATGCATATTTTGGAATATGTATGAATGTTTTCATTATAATAGAGTTCTCTACTTGTACTCTAATGCCTTCGGCGCACGTGCGGGCAGATTCGTATGAAATTTGTTTCGCATATATAGCTTGCGAAACAATGTTCCAGGACTTGGTGTCCTGGACGATTATCGGCGGTGGTGCTTGCACTTGGGTTGGGTTGTGTCCATGCCCTCGTCGGGGGTGGATGACGCACGGGGGGTGGGCGACGTGAGTTGGTCGCGCCTAGTGACCAGCGGCTTAGATGGAGCCAATGTCGGTCTAACTACCTTGCCCTGAGGGGGCTTCGCTGACGCCACCTTGTTCGCATGGGGCGGGGGAGATGGCACTGAGGATGGCGCGGACTCCGGGTCCGGGCGACGCCCCTTCTTCTTGTTGCGGACCTCTTTGAATCCGCCTTCCTCCTCGGAGGAACTGCCGGCAACAGACATGTCCTCCTCTGATGGAGTAGATCGCATCTCTAATGTCACGTTGTCGGTTGATAGGGACGCGGGAGAGTCCGTGTTAAAAACCTGTTGGCTGCTGCCTGATTTTTGAAATAGCTCTACATCGTTTTTTAATTCTGGGTATTTACCCAGCAAGAATGCCAAAAGGGCCACGTTGGTCATATTATTGTTTGTTTGCCGCCGCCGCCTTTGTTTATATTGTTCTCGAGGTAATTACGCAGGTAAGGTAATTAGGACATAATGGATGAGTACCTAATCCGCTCGCCTGTACGAGAGGTTGTATAGAATGGAATGCGGCCGACTACCTGCGGTGGGTACAGAGACACCACCCGAGGTAGGTGTGTATGTTCTTGTGTATCTTACGTGGAACGTAGGCTGGGTCGCAACTTGCACTTTTCGTACGAAAAACGAAAGCGGCACTCCGCGCCTAAGAGCCCCCGCAGACCACAGACTTTTTATCGGCCGATAGTTTAGTCGGGTTGGCCTGCTAGTACGCACACCGGTTCAACTAAACAGTTCAGTCGGTTATGAGTGCGCAAACTATCCAACAGTCTGCCGACTATTTGCTAGTTTCTAACCAACCGTTGAAAAGAGTGGTCGCACCGCACAATGAAAATTAATAAAACATTGCATAGAATTGTTATTATTGCTCTCATACACCGGAGGAGGAAAATTAAAAAGAGAGCTCGAGAGTATTGGGTGCATCCTATCTTTAGTGATAGATTATTAAATGGAAAATTTTACACTATGCATTCCAAATTACTCGATTACCCGAAAAAATTTTTCGCCTTTTATCGAATGAGCATAACTAGCTTCAACCAACTTGTCAAATTAATTGGACCAGGAATAGCGAAGGAGGATACAAATTTAAGACTATCTATACCTGTGGAGGAGAGATTGAGCGTTACGATAAGGTAAGATAAACCACAAAACATATTTTTAATTATTTATTATAATTCAAATGCCAAGTTTACAAGTCGTATATTTGGGAATCTTCTGAAAAATTTGTATAATATGACTCGGCTGACATGTTGGAATCAGCTGGTGATGAAACATTTTGAATGGTTGTTTGTGGTATAGTGGGGGATGGTGTAGAACCGGATGTATAAGCCTGAGATTGTTGTTGTGGCGGCAAGAAAGTGGGGGATGGTGTAGAACCGGATGCATAAGCCTGTAATTGTTGTTGTGGCGGCAAGATGTTAGTCCCTCGTTGGTAAACAGGAAAAGAGTTTAGGGGTTGTTGCAGTATGGTGTATGTTGGTTGAGAAAGAGGCTGAACACGCCTACCAAGTCGTATCTGTTTAAATACGTTAAGAATACTAATCTTAGCATCGAGTTTTTCATCTGCGGTTAAATTTTTGAGTGATGGGACAAGAGACAATGCAAAGTTTACATCTTCATCAACATTAGTCTCATTTAATGCTTTTAATATTGCTTCATCCAAATCCGTATTCTTCGAAACACGAGTTTTCTTCTGGCGAGGAGGTGCGGAAGATGCGGAAGCGGATGGAGCAGTTTCTTCATCATCTTCCGCATTTCCTGAAGTATCCTGGGCCAGGTTCAGGTTACCTTCCGTTTGACGATTTTCCATGCATGGAAGTAAAAATAATAATTGTTCAAAGTATACATATTTACGCCTCTTGACCGAAGCCTGCCCCGACTTTGTGTTCTTTTGTGCATTTAATTCTCGGCGAAAGCAAGTCCGTAAATTGGCCCATTTTTTTTGTATATCGCGGCCTGAAAAATAATAAAATATAATTAATTCATTACAGGTATCTGGCTACTGGAGCAAGTTTCAATTCATTGTCTTTTGATTATCTGATGGGAGCTTCTACAATACGAGATATTACAAAAAGTACATGTGAGCAAATATGGAATATGCTTCAACCGTTATATATGCCAACCAAACTAGAAGATGACTGGATTGAAATAGCAGACGAATTCTATAGTCGCACAAATTTTCCAAACATCATTGGAGCGATCGATGGCAAACATATACGGATGATACAGCCAGAACATTCCGGTTCATCATATTTTAACTACAAAAAGTTCTTCTCCTGCGTTTTGATGGCTTGGACAGATGCCGATTATAAATTTGTGTACATTGATGTTGGTTCTTATGGAACAGCTAGTGATTCGGAAATATTTAAAACATCAGAAATGGGTGTTAACGGCTTTCCGAGAATCGACTAAATATTCCTTTTGGAAGGCAATTGCCTAATGATGTCGGAGATGTTATTCCATTCTCAGTCGTAGGCGATGAAGCGTTTGGACTTGGAAATCATATATTACGCCCTTATGCAAAAAGAAATTTAAACTACACCAAGCGAATTTTCAACTATAGACATACAAGAGCTCGACGCATGGTTGAATGTACTTTCGGGATTCTAGCTAATAAATGGCGTATTTTTCACCGTCCAATTGACGTAAATATTAATTTTTGTGTTAAAATTATTAAAGCTTGCTGTGTCCTACACAATTATGTACGAATCAAAGATGGAATACATTTTAAAGACACTCTCTACAGTTGTACCATGAATAACTTCAATACAAATGGAAATAACCGAGGAAGAAATAATATGAATAATGTTCGGCAATACATGTCGTCATACTTTATATCTCCTGCAGGCTCAATTCCGTGTCAATATAATAAAGTGTAATGTAAATAAATAAAAATGTATCGTACCTTGATTTGTTTTATTTTGAGCACTAAGCTCATTCCAATCAGGAACAACAGCTTCGCAAACTTCCTCCCACAGTTTTTTCTTTACATTTACGTCACAGTACTCTTTTAGATTTTTCTTGTAAAGTGCAGGGCGTTTTTCGACTTCCTCGATCAAAGTAATGATCGAAGATTCCGAAATAAGCGACTGAGAAAGTGACGCCATTTTACACGCGCGGCCGACCATTCGCTGTCAAAGCTCGGAGCGAACTGAACTATCGGCTTAGTCGGCCGACTAAAAAATCGTCGTGTGTGCGCGTGTGGTAGGGAGTCAATAATGATTATACAGTCGGCCGATAGTTTACCGACAGTTTAGTTTGAATTGAATCGGGAAGCCCATCAAACTTGTTTATCGGCCGATACCTAATCGTCATAGTGTGCGCATTTGCTTACATCTGCGTACTGATTAAGAGCCCGACCAAACTATCTGCAGATAAAAAGTCTGTGGTCTGCGGGGGCTCTAACAATACCTATGCGAGGTTATCGCGCAACCGCGGTGAGCCCGGCGGAGCTCTTCACTAATTTGTAAGGACGCTGGACGTATGTATACAGTGGGGCGAGGAGGTCAGACCAGCTAAGCACGGAACGCACGGGAACGTTTACGCACTTGCTTGCTTTCGCAACTATATGCCACCACACGATCGGTTAACTGGATTTACAATCCCCCAGCTACGAGTGAACAATGAATTCAGCGTAAATAGAACTCAGAGATCTAACGGACGTCTGTACGCGTTGGCGGACGTGCACCGAATGACCTCTGACTGCACGCACCATCAAGTACCACCCGTCAGATATCAGTCTCACGCTAGATACTGCGAGAATCAGACGTAACAGAGACGAGATAAACGGAATTGGCAGAAAAATACACGCGCTCTTAACTTAGATGGAATTTCTATAGCGAATAACTTCCATAATTTTGAGAATATTGAGATAAGTGCCTAAACGGGCCAAGCTAAATTAAACTTTAAATCTACCTGCATTAAAAAGTGAAAAACGTAAAAAACTGATATAGACACTATTGATTCTTAACCGTCGATATAGTTTTCGTATCTTTATACGATTTGTATCGCCCAACTCTAGATTTATTATTATATTATTTCTAGCTGTTGCCCGCAGCTTCGCCCGCGTTAATTTTTAAAATTTGAGGGGTTGACCACCCTTATCACTTAGGGGTATGAAAAATAGATAGTAGCCGATTCTCAGACCTACTGAATACGCATATAAAATTTGGTAAAAATCGGTAAAGCCGTTTCGGAGGAGTACGGTAACTAACATTGTGACATGGAAATTTTATATATTAGATTTGATTTTAAGTTAACATGGTTTTTATTACTAAAATTATATAAAACGGGATATTTACCATGTTTTTCGTTTTTATTTCGCGGAGCTCGATATTTCGAAAATATCGAGCTCCGCGAAATAAAAACGAAAAACATGGTAAATATCCCGTTTAAAATATTTTTAGTATATTATTATTATTATAGATAAATATCTATAATAACACATCTGCTTACGATCGGCACAATGAAGCAGCGTGACAGTAGCACTCTATATACATATTATGTATACTCTAAGGTCAGTACATATTATTTTGTTTAATTACCGTCATGGAGTGAGATAAGATAATGAAATAAGATATGTTATAGGGCTAACTTTTTTGTGATGATATATGGTCCATTGCGCTTGGGTACAAATTTGGCAGTTAGGCCTTTGCTTCTGTGTGAGTATGCCCTAAGGGGTTGGTTAATGAAAGTACAAGACCCAGAAATATATTAAAGTTTATTCACTGTAGATATAGATTACACATTTGAGAGGAGCGCTGATTACTATATATTATTATTGCGTGAAAACCCTACCACCCCCCTTTTAAATTTTACATTAAAATAAAATAAACATGTTTTGGTATCAGTAGCAGCTAAAACGAGGTAATTGTCTCAGCCATAACATGCACAAGGTTTCCGTGCTGATCTTGCCGTTTGCCAGGTCTCTCATTCGGCGGAGAAGCTGTGAGGGTTTCTGCTCGCCAAGCTCCATTTCCATAAGCAGCTTTTCAAATTGTCGACTTTCACTCTCCTCATAAACGGAAATTAATATGTCCTTTAACGCTTGAAATTTGTTCGTACTCGGCGAATCACGTAGAAGGTCACTGACTTGCTGGATAATTTCCTTCCCTAGCTTGCCGACAACCAGGTTAAATTTGGTTTCGTCGCTGAGTTTCTGGGGCGCTAAAATCGCTTCTGTATGAACAAACCAAAGACGAGGCTGGTCTATCCAAAATTCCGAAATCCTGCTGGCAACAGTAACTGTCGCTAATTCATAGCCTTGACTAGGTTGTGGACGTGGCGCTTGCGGTTGTTGTAATTGCTGCTCCATGATTAAATTATTATTAATTATAATTTATATAAAACACACTCCGCCTTATTACAAAAAACTTATCTAGTACCAGGATTAAACCAAGACTGAAAAGTCCAGGTTTGTTACGGTATTAACGTTAGTCCATGGACTAAAATTCATTCTTATTACAAATCGAGGACCAACCGAGGTCTAGGTAGTACCAAAGATCGTCCCTGGTTTAATTGTATCCACAGATTATTGAGCAACATATCATTCATTTTGTTCGTTCAATATTTGATTAGTTCGGTACACTGTTCCTTTTTATGCAAAGCTCGCTAATTTATAATTAAACATAATGTGGAAAATACATCAATATTTTGATAATAAAATTTATTGTGTTATATAAAATATCTGAAATCTTTACTACTTTGTACTTTGAGGTAGTGTGATTTAAATTCTTGTTTATTACACACAAATATTGTAATATTTCGCTGTTAAGTTGTTTATATAGCTAGCGTATAAGGGAATGAAATACAAAGCGCGCGTAGTTCTAATGTCATCGAAATGTTTATTGTTTAATGTTTAGTTATTGCAATGTAAGTCGAGTTACCAATAGTTACAATACAGCCATTATTGTTCTTTGATTCTAAATAGACGGTATGTTGTTCATAAGAATAGTATAATATTTTTTGTTGTGAATTTGTGTGCCACGAACATTACTTATGTTGTAAAATGTATCAACAAAAGAAAAAAGGGATGATAATTGGACTTCTCAAGAAAAGGTTAGTGTTTATTTAATCCAAACATACATGAAAAATATCAGAGTAAATTAGAATTATTACATATGATATAAAATAGGTATGTATATCAATGACAAAATACAATACAACAAAATTACAGAAATAGAATGTTAAGAATATATAAGGATGTCAGAATAATTATTTTAAATGTTAGTCCAATTCCATAATTTTGTCTACATCGAGTTCATTTAATTACCTTTCAATACAATTAATACGAAAAAACGCAAATTCAACGCATAAGACATCTGATAATTTAAAGTTTTGAGGTTAGTACCGAAGTTAAACTAGGGGTCACGGTGGTCTAACTTTAGTACCATAGATAGTCCTGGTACTAGCGTTAAACTAGTTTTTGTAATAACATTTATATTAGACCATGGTTTAAAGCTGGTATTAAACTCGGTACTATATTTAGTCTTCGTTTTGGAATAAGGCGGATTGGGTTTATATATCACGTCGGGGTCACCACTGTGTGAGTATGCCCTAAGGGGTTGGTTAAAGAAAGTACAAGACCCAGAAATATATTAAAGTTTATTCACTGTAGATATAGATTACACATTTGAGAGGAGCGCTGATTACTATATATTATTGCGCGTGCGTGTAAACCCTACCACGCCTTAAGACATACTAACTAGTCAATCATATCCCTTACACTTCCTTGACTAAGAACATGAGATCGGACTAAGACTTTATCTCCTACCTCGTAAGTTGGACCAGGTCGTCGGGACTGATCAGCTACTGTCTACGATTGACCCTGCTGAGAATCAACTCTTTCACGAACTGCAGTCAAGGAGTGTATAAAAGTTCTGAGGTAAGAAGTAATTTGAGGCACAAAGTTCTCTTTATCGAAGATCACCCTCAAATCATGAAGTGCTCCAGTCGGAGATCTCTCTAGCGAACGTGAGATATGAGGGCGGTACTCACGCCACTCGCCAGTTGTTCGACATACAACGCTGTTCATAGCTAAACGTATCACAGAAAGTTTCTCGGGCCAAGACTTATGGTCATTTTTAACGAGTTGTGCGAGTTGTGCGCCTTCAAATCACGGTTTTTACGTTCGGCTGGATTTGCCTCCGGATGATAAAGTGGAACCAAATTTTGTTTAATTCCTAAAATAAACATGCATTGCTGCATGACTGCTCCTATGAACTGCACTCCTTTGTTAGATGTGATCCTGCGTGGAAGGCCGTATCGGAGGAAATATTCTTCGGTTAATGTACGAGCACAAGCTTCACCTGTCGCCTCTTGGAGTGAATACAGTTCAACTCAATGCGTAGCGGTGTCTTCCACTAGATGTATCCATCTTTCTCCATTCTTTCCCTCAGGTACGGGCCCAAAAAGGTCTATAGCTAGAACCTAATTTCGTTGCTGCATCACTGGGGTTTGGAATAACCCAGTTAATGTCATTGGTAGCTTCATATTTTAATTTTTAGTAATCTCATTTTTTATTCATAACCAAAGTACTTATCAGTTTTTCTTTCTTCTAATTCGTTTATTATATGGGTTATATGCGTTTCTTAAATTATCCATTTTATTATAGACATCCAGTATAGTTACATCATTTCCTTCCAGACGTTTTATTAAATATATTAAGCATGTGGCTTGTAAAGTTTAGATAAATTTCAACAACTTCCCTATCCTGTTGATCACTTAGTTTTAATAATTTTTGTATAATTATTGCACAATTATCACCTAAACTTACAAAATAATTACATATTGGTCCCCAATTGAGTAAAAGCGTGTCGTCAATGTCTAGAAGTAGAGATAACCAACGAGTACCAATATGCCCCGCCTGCAGGCAGCTATACTCCGGAGTCTGCCGTAGTATGGCGACGTACGGTGCACCCATCTGGGCGGATCACCTTACCGGTAGGAATAAGGCCCGGCTGCGGTCGGCGCAGTGGCAGCAGCCGTATGGCAAAAACCTGACGGTTGCTCTGCGTCCAGTCCTTGAGCGGTGGATGCGCCGTAAGCGCCAGACACAGGTGCTCACCGGGCATGGTTGCTTTGGTGAGTACCTGTGCCGGACGGCCCGCAAGGAGCCGTTGACAGTGTGTCATGATTGTGGCGCGGCGGTGGACTCGGCCCAGCACACACTCGAGATGTGCCCGAGATGGGCGGCGCTGCGTCATAGTCTGACATCAGTCATCGGAGGGGACTTGTCTCTGCCGAGCGTCATCATCGCGATGCTCGGTGATGACGAGTCCTGGACGGCGATGGTCTCCTGCGAGGCAGTAATGTCCCAGAAGGAGGCCGCCGACGAGGCTTCCTCCCGTAGGCGACGAACGGGTGTGCGTAGGAGGCGCTATTTAATGCGCCTTCAGTAATGCCCCTGTGTTCGTGTCGGGCTCAAGATGGGAACCTGGGTCTGTATGGCACGACGTCGTGGGGACTGCTTAGTAGCGGCCGGGCAGTCCCCCCCCCCTACGAGGAGTAGTCTGGCCTCTCGAGAACCTTTACCTACGACTGATGGTTAGGATAATGCGCTAGTGCTCTCTCTTCGCCATTGGTACCCCCATCCCGTTTGATTCTTTGCTGTGTTTGGGAGGGAAGGGCAAGACAGGCAGTGTAACTACTGGCACCGAGACTTAACATCTCATGTCTCAGGATAGGCAACACATAGATGAGTTGCCTGGGCCAGTCTCAGGTTAACTTGTTTATGTTCATGGACGATGATCACTTACCATCACGTGGCCTGTCTGCCCGTTAGGCTATCCAAGGAAAAAAATGAAATCGAGCATATTTTCGTTCACACATAAATACCTATAATCCGGCAACGCACCTGCTGATCCCCTGGTGTAGCGGGTGTCTGCGGATGTCGCCTTTCACTTACCACCAGATGAACCGACAGTCCGGTTGCCCTTTCTTATATAAAAAAAATCGGTTGTCTGTAAAGTCGATTTACTGACGATAGTTGAACGTCCCCACCATGGTTCAGGCCTTGTCGTGGCGGTGGGGCTCAGTAACCTAGGGTGAGCGGTGCACCTTGGGCGAAGCTAATTAGGCCGAGGGGGCTCTTTGTACCCCTCTTATAAGAAGAGGGGACAGTTGGGCAAGGGGTGAGGATGGGAACCTCACCCCATTGTACTGTCCCGACGTTGGGAGGGGTTGTTCTGTGGTGCCGGACAACCCCTCTGTGGAGTTGGCGTCGGTCCCTTGCGGGACTGACTAGCCGTCGAGCTGCCCTGTTTGTTTTCTAGATCCGGGGCACCTCACCAAAGGCGGCATTGGTGGCACTCGCCGGGTTTTAGTGGGTAGAGCTGCGTCCATTTACCAGCTGTCGGGCGCAGCGAGTCCCACATACCCGCGTGGGGAGACCTACTCCCCCGCGAAATGCCTCAGAGCATTTCCCGGCGTTAAAGAAAGAAAATAGTTGAACGTGACAACGTCATAAGAAAATGGAACGCCTCAGAGCGAGGCAACGCCGCATGCGTCATGTTTTTTCGTTCTTGCAGCCGGCTCCATCGAATTATAAGACGTTGTCACGTCAAATATATACTAGTTGTTTCTGACGGCTTCACCCGACATTTCTCGAAAAATCATAGAGCATTTTTGCACTAAAATAATATAATCATCCAGAATTAGACTATCAAATGCAAAAGGAATGGAGATAAGCGCGTTCAAACAAACAAAATGTAAAACTAACAAAAAGTTGTAATTGTAACTTACCCACATCTCAATAAACCCATGTAACCCATGCCTCAAGCGAGACGTTTATAAACATGAAAAACAGAGTTCACAGTTTCAGGGATTCGAACCCACGATACCTCCCACGAACATTTTTTTAAACCTAATCACAACCATGAGTTACTTTTTTCATAACTGCAGTGCATAGTTTTTCGTCATTTCGTTTATTTACAGAGAATGTTATTTTACAACAGACCCCCCAATTTTTCTGCTCACATGGATCCTGTGGGTTGACACCTTGGGGATGTTGTAATGTCACCCGTCAACTCGGTTGCGATGTTGGGTAACTACTGTTACAGCTAGTGTAGTGTGAACGTGTGTCGTGTAGTGCACTGAGAAAATACCGTGGGTCCAAGGCTTAGGGCTTGTGTGGTGAGAGAGACAGCGATTTGTCACGCTTTACACGCTTTGTTAGTAGAGAAATAGAAAAGCGCGGTCACACTCGCGCGTTGAGGGACGGATTTTTATGTGATATAGCAAAAAATAACCGTTTTTAGATTTTAGGATTCAGATACGGTGCCCTAATAATAACTAAAGTACACACTCGAGGTGTGCCCGAGATGGGCGGCGTTGCGTCACAGTCTGACATCAGTCATCGGAGGGGACTTGTCTCTGCCGAGTGTCATCTCCGCGATACTCGGTGACGACGAGTCCTGGACGGCGATGGTCTCCTTCTGCGAGGCAGTAATGTCCCAGAAGGAGGTCGATGAGCGGGTGAGAGAGGAGGCCGCCGACGAGGCCTCCTCCCGCGGGCGACGAACAGGGGTGCGCTGCGGGGTAGGAGGCGCTATTTAATGCGCCTCCAGTAACGCCCCTGCATTCGTGTCGGGCTCAGGATGGGAACCTGGGTCTGTATGGCACGACGTCGTGGGGACTGCTTAGTAGCGGCCGGGCAGTCCCCCCTACGAGGAGTAGTCTGGCCTTCGCCGGGGCCAGCCTGTCGCTGAGGTGATCCTGTCTGTTGCCTGCATATCCGGGACGCTCAAAAAGCGACTGAAGGCGCTCGCAGTGGTTTTAGTTAGGGTGGGCACTCCCAGGTGCGTGTCCCACATTAGGTCAGGATCACGCGTGATCGCCGACGGCGTCGGCTGTGAATTGTGATTGGTTTACACTTTACCAGTCGTTCCTTGCCTCGCGCACCGGAACGTCGTCCCGCTAACTTCTTAAATACAGTCGCACTGTTGAGTGTTTCGTTATTAAGCAAGGGACCTATTCTGATGGTGGCGATGATGACCGCACTGACGATTGTAAAAGCCCGGGCCCTCAACAACTAAAAGACTTTGTACAATGGAAGGCGTGCATCCATTATCAGAATCCAACAGTAAAGATAATAATAATTGGACTATTATTTTATTATTAAACTAGCTGTTGCCCGCAGCTTCGCCCGCATTAACTTAGATGTACAGCCGTACACGGATTGATGATGATTATTTATCTATGGACGGGCGTAGGACTTTATTTTATAATATGAAGTGATTAATACCGTATTTTTGTAAATAGCTTTTAGATTACCGCTTTATAATTGCCAATTTTTAAAGTATTAAAATGGATATAGGTAGTATGTTATATTTAACTAATATAGACATATTATTATGCCATCGCGGACTTTTCAGTAGGCATATTTAGGATACATAATTCTACCAAATTACATTGATACAATAATAATTATTATCCTAACTTTCGGAACCGGGGCCGGGCCCGGCTCGGGCGCGAAGCGCGGCGTCACGGAGCGCCCGGCTCGCGCGGCTCGGTCGAAATCACGGTGTCGCATTATTTTGATTTTCTATATCTTCTAAGATTTCATTTGCATGGTGTAAACGGGAACACATTAGAAACCTTAAAAAATAACAGTATTTCTCCACTATTTAATGGATGTTATTATACATATAAACCTTCCTCTTGAATCACTCTATCTATTTAAAAAACCGCATCAAAATCCGTTGCGTAGTTTTAAAGATTTAAGCATACAAAGGGACATAGGGACAGAGAAAGCGACTTCGTTTTATACTATGTAGTGATTAAAGCAAATTGAATATTATTTACTTTTTTTAATTTATTGCACAATAAATTATATTTTATCAAGTACTAGTCATCATAAGGGTCATTTCTATTGAATAAAATAAAATAAAAAAATATTAAAATAAGTACTGGTATTTTTTTTACAGATCCACCATATTGCACATATATTTTAGAGATTACACATGAGTAGGGATGACGATGGCTTCAATAAAGGTGCTTCAAAATGGGCACATAGACTTGGTTTCTATATTGTAATTATTCTAAGGTCATACAATTCTTTTGTTTTTGGTGGGATTGGAACTGTCGATCATCCGCCGGATTATAACTAGAAACTGTTATCTAAAAGTTTATACTTTATTTTATGCAAGTTGAGATAGATGTTTTTCCCCTATCAGCGACATCTGCACGTTGGATTGAGAACTTTTGCATGTTCACTGTTTTATCGACATAGAAGTAGACAAAAAAGCGACACAACGAGATATCTTCGTCTTAGTCTTAGCCCCGTGATCGCGTTACCTCACTAACACTTGGATTTCTACACAAGTTGCCTGGACACTTAACTCTTAAGATTTTTAACTGTCGAAATGTTCGTTTCCAGGTGCGGCGGATAGACAAACGAAGGTGGTGCCCACCAAGGAAGAGCTGGATTTGCAACTCGACCAGTACATGGCCAGCACCAAGTCCGCCCTAGACAAGGAACTGGACGCCTACATGAACAACGCCATGGAGCTAGAATAAGGAAGCCTCTCGAAGTCGCAACTGCTATATATTTGTCTACATGTCTATTCTTGTATGTAAATTACATATTTTAAGACATTTTAAGAGATAAACCTAAAGTAATGAATGTATGGCAAAAATGTGTTTTTCGATTGAGATTATAATAACTTTAAAAGTGCTTGATTATACATAATATATCGCATAACACCTTTAGTATAGGAATGGACGGTTCAATGACATTAAATATGAAACGCAAAATGTACCATAACGTGTGGAGCTAGTATTTATGTTAAGTAAAAAATGAACGCCGAGACGGCCGATCCGTCGCCGCTCGCGTTCAAGGACCGGCCACTGTACGGAGATCGTTCCCACCTGGTTAATACCCGACCGACGTTCATTGAAGTCTATGTTACTCAGTGGACGGATAGAGGCTGATGATGATACTGATTGTGAAGTAAATAATTAAATATATATTTTGTTGCTGTCTTGTTTATTATCTGTAGGTGTATCTCTAAAAATGTTTCGTGTGTGAACAGAATACAGATGTGTACTTTATAATATAAGAGTAAACAAACATTATCTTTTGACTTTAAATGACAAAATAATGTTTCTATTTCTTTGGTCAAAAAAGCACCACACACAAAAGTATATCATGAATTTTGTTAGATGTAAATGAGTATTTTGGAGTTAATATTGACCAAAGCTAAAGGTTTGAAAAAGACTCACGTACATAAGTTTATGTTCGCGTGTTAAGTCGGCACTGTGGCTTTTTTATAGTTTACTCATTTAAAATTTGCGCTATTGAGATAAGTAGAGCAAAAAAAATATTGTTTTCTAATGTTTCATTATCAAGAGCAAAAGAAATTTAATTCTTACCCTTAAAAATACAGGCTTGTTGTATAATTAGTTTTTTATTTTTTATTTGACTTGACTTATTTTTACTAATACATGTTTAATTTCTGCACAAGACCATTACAGACGATAGTAGTTTCTACTGTTACAAGTCACATTTTATCTTAATTTTGTTTGGCCAAACTAGGATTGTGTTTTACCAAACATTGGTCAACTAAATTGAAGTATTAGTTTTTTTATATATTTTGTTTTGACGCTAATTGCACTCAATAAAATAACTGCTTTGTTATAATGAAACGATTTTTACGGATTTTATCGCGGTTTATTAAGATTTTTACAAGCCCGACGTTTCGGATACTTTACAGCAACCATGGTCACGGGAGGACTGAGGTGTCATACGTCCTAATGTTACAAAGTTATTCGAAACTACCCTATGATACATCAATATTTTAATAAGTCCTCTCTACGCAGAAAGTGCTAACTGTATCTTTAATCTGTGACATATGCTGCTCTGTGTATTCTAATTTTTTTTGTTAACATCAAAATCGCGCCTCGACAGTAAAATTGAATGCCGGGTCGTCAAACGGAATGCCGCTGTCATCTCGTGATGTGTCCACGAAGCCGCCGCATCTTTGTGTGTGCGTGTGTTTATTCCATCTTTCGTTATATATTTGTATCAATTACAAATTGCGATATCAACATGTATGTTTCGGTACACTCTCTTATCTAGGCCGTTCTACATAGAAAGTTTAACCCACAGTCACACCCTTCGCGGTTTTGGAGGAATATGGTTCAGCTTTAGCTAGGTCAGTCGGTACTGCTTTAACCTTTGTAAACCGCTATAAAATCCGTACCTATACAGTTTAGTATTATTACATATCTGAATATGTGAATTTAAAAAGCAAGCTTTTTTGCTTTTTTTGTCAATGATATCTTTTAAGTAACACGACCGTCAGCGTCGAGCTCCACCGTCCACGGACATATTCATTTTGATTTTTCCAAATTAGAAACTGCTAGAATTGTTCAAGGTCTCCCTAAATACAACAAAATTATAATAACAAAAATACACGATTTTTTTTTAAATATTATCATCAAATTTTGTACTGTGCAAAAAGTTATTGTATTGAGTTAATAAGTTTCAGAGCAAAGTTTTGTACCATGTTACATATAGCCTCAACTGTTTCTCTCATAATAATATGTATGACGGATTAGTGAGGATAATATCCCGTGTTATTTAGCAGGTTTGTGGACAAAATTAAAATATTGTTTGTTATTTGGCAATCTGAAATTTGGGGGAGAAAATCTTAATAAAGTAACCATTTTTTTGGTGTAATATCGAGACTGAATCTACTGTTAATAGGAACAGTTAATTTTTTTGTGTTATTTTACCATCAACAGACATTTGCATGGTTCAGTAAAATTAACAAACGTTTTATTAACTATGTATAATATTAAAATATTTGGTTCTAATTGACTCGTTAATTTTTGATTGTGTTCGACAGCAGTGAAGATTTTTAGTTTGTCATGAGCGCCCCCAAGCGCCTCGAGATATAATTTTGTTTTGTAAATAAATAACTTAGTTTTAAGGCGACTGTTTTTTTCTCAATAAAAATTGATTTTTGTATACTCATTTATTTATTTTAAATCTTAATTAATAATACCGGTGGGAGACATGCGCTGTGCCGCGGTCTCGTCTTCACCACCATCCTGCTTGTTCCTTACCTGCGGCTTTGCTGCGTTTCGGGGAGAAGGGCAGGACAGCGTAGATGATGACTGGCACAGGCTGCGGACGTCTGGATGTTGTCCTGATGTACTTGGTTTATGTATGACTGAGTTGTCGGGGGTGGTCCGAGGTGAAGTTGTTTTAGTTAATGGGCGACGCCGACTAACCGTCTGACGTTTCGTCTGCCTGTTTACCTATGCCTTGAGACGAGGTAAGTTCAGTAGACGGTCCCTCGAGACATGAGGTAAGTTCAGTAGACGGTCCCTCGAGACATGAGGTAAGTTCAGTAGACGGTCCCTCGAGACATGAGGTAAGTTCAGTAGACGGTCCCTCGAGACATGAGGTAAGTTCAGTAGACGGTCCCTCGAGACATGAGGTAAGTTCAGTAGACGGTCCCTCGAGACATGAGGTAAGTTCAGTAGACGGTCCCTCGAGACATGAGGTAAGTTCAGTAGACGGTCCCTCGAGACATGAGGTAAGTTCAGTAGACGGTCCCTCGAGACATGAGGTAAGTTCAGTAGACGGTCCCTCGAGACATGAGGTAAGTTCAGTAGACGGTCCCTCGAGACATGAGGTAAGTTCAGTAGACGGTCCCTCGAGACATGAGGTAAGTTCAGTAGACGGTCCCTCGAGACATGAGGTAAGTTCAGTAGACGGTCCCTCGAGACATGAGGTAAGTTCAGTAGACGGTCCCTCGAGACATGAGGTAAGTTCAGTAGACGGTCCCTCGAGACATGAGGTAAGTTCAGTAGACGGTCCCTCGAGACATGAGGTAAGTTCAGTAGACGGTCCCTCGAGACATGAGGTAAGTTCAGTAGACGGTCCCTCGAGACATGAGGTAAGTTCAGTAGACGGTACCTCGAGACATGAGGTAAGTTCAGTAGACGGTACCTCGAGACATGAGGTAAGTTCAGTAGACGGTACCTCGAGACATGAGGTAAGTTCAGTAGACGGTCCCTCGAGACATGAGGTAAGTTCAGTAGACGGTCCCTCGAGACATGAGGTAAGTTCAGTAGACGGTCCCTCGAGACATGAGGTAAGTTCAGTAGACGATCCCTCGAGACATGAGGTAAGTTCAGTAGACGGTCCCTCGAGACATGAGGTAAGTTCAGTAGACGGTCCCTCGAGACATGAGGTAAGTTTCAGTAGACGGTCCCTCGAGACATGAGGTAAGTTCAGTAGACGGTACCTCGAGACATGAGGTAAGTTCAGTAGACGGTCCCTCGAGACATGAGGTAAGTTCAGTAGACGGTCCCTCGAGACATGAGGTAAGTTCAGTAGACGGTACCTCGAGACATGAGGTAAGTTCAGTAGACGGTACCTCGAGACATGAGGTAAGTTCAGTAGACGGTACCTCGAGACATGAGGTAAGTTCAGTAGACGGTCCCTCGAGACATGAGGTAAGTTCAGTAGACGGTCCCTCGAGACATGAGGTAAGTTCAGTAGACGGTCCCTCGAGACATGAGGTAAGTTCAGTAGACGATCCCTCGAGACATGAGGTAAGTTCAGTAGACGGTCCCTCGAGACATGAGGTAAGTTCAGTAGACGGTCCCTCGAGACATGAGGTAAGTTCAGTAGACGGTCCCTCGAGACATGAGGTAAGTTCAGTAGACGGTCCCTCGAGACATGAGGTAAGTTCAGTAGACGGTCCCTCGAGACATGAGGTAAGTTCAGTAGACGATCCCTCGAGACATGAGGTAAGTTCAGTAGACGGTCCCTCGAGACATGAGGTAAGTTCAGTAGACGGTCCCTCGAGACATGAGGTAAGTTCAGTAGACGGTCCCTCGAGACATGAGGTAAGTTCAGTAGACGGTCCCTCGAGACATGAGGTAAGTTCAGTAGACGGTCCCTCGAGACATGAGGTAAGTCAAGTGCCAGAAATGGACGATACTTGTGTCCCAAAGCGCACCCACGTATTAGGATTATTATATCGTATTATCATAGTGACCATAGAATTTCGACGGCCGGCTGGTGATACGCGGTCATGGGTTCAAATCTCACTATCGTGCATGTGTGTACCTGTTTACGTGAATAGGAAATAAATCATGTATACGAGCTTAACGTAGTGTGATTGTAAGTTGATGTTTTTTTTTTTTACTAATATTTTATGGCCTGGTTACGAGACCTTTAAGCCAAGTAAGATTTTAGGGCACAAACTTTTATCCTTTAATGTATCAATTACACTTCACTGATTTTATTTTATTCTATTACATATTTAAATTTTCACTACGGTATTTTTTATGTATTTATATAATGCACTATAACACTTTTTGTTTTTCAGCAAATCACACAAGTGGCGGCGGGAGGTATCACTAAATTCTATTATTTCGCTTGCCATTATTAGTCTTTGGAAAATAAACATTGGATTTTGACACTTGAAGAAAATGTGGTCAATGTCGGCGATCCCGTTGTTACAGAAAGTACAAATATTATTATTTATTATCTTGAGTCTTGCTAGGTGTGAGGGAGCAGTGTTATGGCCAAATCTTAATCCGTTGATTGTGGTGATGTACTCACGGCTAGCTATATCCAACTCATCATACCAGGGTTTTCTCGGTAAATTCTCTTGAATACTTCCGTACCATTTTCCCTTATGTTTTTGATCCTCTTTCCAGAAATCTAGCCACAATTTTTTTATTGAGATATTAACATTGTAATAATAGTCGGTCATAGGAGTGTGAGGGAACCCACATAAAGGCAATTGTTATTCCTTTGTTATGCAAACGCCAGACAAAATCTTTAATAAAATAAAGAATATAATTAGTTTTAAAATGAAAATTTACATATTTAAGACTATTTAGTAGACTTAAAGAGTCTGTTATTATTAGAAAATATTTATAATTGCTTACGTAACTAATTGCTTTTATAGCTTCAAAAACTGCATATGCCTCTGCTGTAAAAATGGAACACTGTTTATTTAGAACAAAGCTTTGAGCAACATTTTTTTGGGGATCATATACTGCACTTCTCACATATTCATCACTTTTACTGCCATCTGTATAGATTGTATAATATTTTTTATTTTCTTCTAAGAATGATAAAAAGTCTGAATTGTTATCAATTGACTTGGATAAACTCATAATAGGATGTATAATACTATTGTATGAATGATTATAACATGGCCAGTGAAAATATTTTCTTATGTTCGAATAATGGGATTGTATTTTTAGATAAATTCGGGACAGAGTTGGAGATGTACCTTTCAGAAGATCCTTAGATGAAGTCAATGGACCTACAATATGGATTAGGTGAGGAATGATTTTATTTATAATTTGGAAATTATTTGATGAAAATAGTTTCAGGCAGTATCTTTCTGCAAGCATAAGTGTTCTCAATATCAATGGCATAATATTTGTTTCGACTTCCATGGCCCTTATGGGAGTTGAACACATTGCCCCTGATATGATCCTCAAAGCCCTGTTCTGTAAAACATCTAATTTTTGTGTATGAGTGCTATTTAAATAAGCTAAAGAACTATAGTCAAAATGACTTCTTACTATTGTTTTATATAATACTGACAGTATTTTAGGATCTGCACCCCATGCAATACCTGCTAGACATCTTAAAATATTAACACCGTTTAATGCATTTCTAGATATATATTTAATATGTTCTTCAAATGATAGTTTTTGGTCAATAATAATACCCAAGAATTTGTGTGAGGTTACTCTTTGTATAACGTCACCATTATATGCAACATCAATTATTGGTGTGTCTTTTCCAAATATCATGACACTGCTTTTGGCAGCATTTATTTTCAAAAATCTGTGTTGATAATAGTTGCACAACTGCCCTAAACTGGTGTTAACATTTTCGATGGCTAATGTCAAATTTACATCTGAACTATACAACACTAAATCATCTGCGAACTGAAGTATATTTACATTTTTAGTATTTACATATTTACATATCTCACAAGTATACAAGTTATATAGCAAAGGCGACAGTGTTGCACCTTGTATAGTACCCTTTGACACAATTCTAGGTCCATTCAATATATTGTTGTGCCTAACATATAATATTCTGTTATTAAGGAAATCATAAATCCATTTACACAATTGTCCAGGTACACTTGCCTCACTCAGTACCTTCACCAGTATACCAGGTTCCACACTATCAAATGCGCTTTGTACATCTAGAAATACACAAACTGTGTGTAATTTATTGTTTTTTGCATTTTTCAGATCATATATGAGGGACATGAAACTGTCAGCACAGCTTTTTCCTCTACGGAAACCATATTGGACATGAGGGATAATACTCCTAGATTCTGCATACCAGTCAAGGCGAAACTTCACCATGTTTTCAAAAATCTTTCCAAGACATGATGATAGTGAAATTGGATGATAGGAACTAGCCTGTTCAGGTGATTTATTTGGTTTAAGTATAGGTATTACACATTGAGTTTTCCATGAAATTGGTATTAATTTTTTATGCCAGAGACTATTGAGAATATTTAAAAATAACTTTTGTATAGATTCAGGTAAATATTTTATTAATAAATATGGAAAATCATCTAAACCAGGACAAGTATTCCTCCTAGATTGTATACTCATTAAACATTCATTCCATGAAAAAGGTTCCATTAAAAATCTTGATTGAGGATTTTCATTGTTAATATTAAAATAATTGTCTAATGAATCTAGGTCAACTAAATTAGTACAATCTGATAATTTGTCTAAAAGTGGTTGTACAAATTCATCCCTATATGACTTATTACCAGCTCTGATACCCTTAAATCTTTTAATGAGATTCCATATTTTACTAATAGGGGTAGTTCTATTGAAACTGTTACAAAAACTATTCCAACTGATTCTTTTTTGTTCCTTTATAGTTCGCTTTTTTAAAGCATCTCATCTTTTATAGTTTATGTAATTATGTATTGTTGGATCGTTTCGTAAAGTTTCAGGGCTTCATAAGATTTAATGACTGCTTGTTCACAAATACTGTTCCACCAGGGAGCTGGTGGTCTATTCCTAACGTTAGTCCTTGTGAATCTAGGAACCACGATTTGTTTAAGTTTATCAAGCCGATTACAAAACTCATCATAAGATTTTATTGGGTTCTCTTCACTAACCATCATGTCATGAAATATTGAATTAGCTAATTGACTATATTTAGTCCAATCTGTTCTATTGTATAAAAATCTGTCAACATGTTTATTAATTGTGTATCTTTCAATGCATATCCTAATGCTTGTGATGGTTGGATAATGATAGCTACCCAAAGCATCATCATGCACTGACCATTCACAAAGTGGGGCCAAATGTGGACTAATAAAACTTACATCTATTGCTGAGGGATTGCGTGTGGGATAATTTACTGTAGTGAAGCTACCATTATTTAATATGTATAAATCGCATTCATCAATTATATCGTACAAGTTTTGACCTCGACTTTTAGTAGACAGACATCCAAAAGCAATATGATGTGCATTGAAATCACCACTTACAAATACAGGTTTTGGTAAATCTCTTATAATATTGCGCAATCTATTCATTCTTATGTGTCCACTGGATGGAGGACAGTACACACAGAGAATAGACAAAGTAGTATTCCCTGTACATACACTTATGGCTATTGTTTGTATATCTTCATAAAAAGTAGTATTTATAACATTATGTTTCAAATATGGCTTAATTAATATTCCAACACCATTACAAGTGTTTTTAGAATTTTTATTGTAAAAATTATAGCCAGAAATATGAAATGTTTGATGGTCTTTTAACCATGTCTCATTTAATAGACAAATATCAATATCTTTTTCGTTCAAGAATTTTGTAAGTAGAGGTTTTTTATGATTTGCACCTTGAACATTGAATTGCGCAATACTTAGAGAGGGTGTTTTATAAGATTGTGTATCCATTATGTTGACAGATTTTTAATTAATACATCTTTAATAAATGTTGTTGTAATTGGCTCATTATCAGTCTTATTACCTAATTGAACCAGTGTCTGTACTAGGGCCATAAGTACATCACTGTTACCAATTATTTGTGATTTAATATCACTAATATTTACAGTCTGTGGGACAGTCTTAATATTTACAGATTTATTTACAAGTTTCTGTACATTATTTACATTTTTCTGTGCATTATTTACAGGAATGGCTCATGATGGCAGAGGAGGGAAGTCCATATTCTCTTTGGTAATAGCAACGCTTGCATATGTAATTTTATTTTTTTTATTTTTTATTTTTATTCTAGAATTTTCTTACTTTTAATAGGACATTGTTTAGATATAGCCAAATGAGGTCCACTGCAATTTATGCAGCAGATCTCTTCTGGTTTACTACATTCTTTAAAATAATGTTCACCTGAACAAATTGAGCAACGCTGTTTGCCATTACATGTTTTTGCGGAGTGGTTAAATTTGAAACATTTGTAACATTGTTGTAGAGGAGCGATATATTCGAAAACTCTGTATGAAAATAAATCATATTGTACATTCTCGGGTAAAGAGTTCGACAAAAATGTGATGCTAACAGTTTGTGTTGGTATCAGTTCATGACCAACTTTTCTCATGAATCTCCTAACTGCAATAATTTCATATGTAGATGTTAATTTTGTAAATAATTCCTTATTTGTTATATTTGCAGGTACAAATCGTATGATACCAGTTTTTTCAATTTGAGTTGTTGGAATATAAGCTTTCATTTCATGTCTGTCAAGAAAATTAATATTGTTTATAAAATTGTTGGCCGTATTATGCTGTTTAAAAATCACCACAATTTTATTGGCGTTAATACGCCTTATTGCCACCACACCTTTAACATTCGAAAATATATTGTTTAAATAAATTGGACTTTTATTTCCCAATTTTTCATTTGTTTCTGCTTTCAATAAAAACCTTAAATTCTGTATTAATTGAATTTTCTGGGTACAGTCTTTTGTAGTTAGGCTTGCGATATGTTAAATAAGATTCATTCTCACCACCTCCGCCGCCAGCACCAGGAACATCGCCAGAACCATCCCGGAGATTTTCGAGCCGCCGTGGTCTCTTTTTGGAGGAGGGCGGGTTATCCCCGTCCTCCTCGTTTCCGTCCATTTTTATTATTTATATATTATTTATAAAATATAATTTGTCTATTTTAATTGTTATTTGTATGGAAAATATGTTCTAATAAATTTAAAATACAATTTTGAAAAAAATTGCAACCGCGCTTTTTCGAATTCCCGCCAAGAATCTAAGTTGATGTTTATAATTTACGCCGAGTGATGTTTTTTTTTTTTTTTATAGAAGAGGGGGCAAACGGACAGTCGGTTCACCTGATGGTAAGTGAATAGCGACATCCACAGACACCCGCTATACCAGGCCAGCAGGTGCGTTGCCGGCCTTTTAGATGTGAGTATGCTCTTTTCTTGAAGGTCCCTAAGTCGTATCGGTTCGGAAACACCATAGGTGGCAGCTGATTCCATATATTTGTAGTGCGAGGCAGGAAATGCCGTAAAAATCTAGATGTGCTGTGGATGAGGCGTTTATGGTGAGTGGACTGATGCGGGCTGGTGATGGAATGTTCCAGACTACTTTCAACCGACAGGTTTAACTGCGGCGACAGGAAGGTGGCTTAACTATTTGATCGTTTCTCTACTAGTGGTAAAGAAAACATATAAGTCTTGTTTTCTAAGGATTTGTAATAATGCCACGTTTGGAGTTGAGGAATCTTAAATTCCGTATCAGGGAGGAATAAGAGGAAAGGACATACCTACTATTATTTGTTATACATATAAGCTCGGTGCGGCGGGTGTCTGTGGGTCGGTGTTGTGTCGTACCGACGTATCTTAAGTGACCCAGAAGACCACAGTCATTGTTATATGTGGGATGTATATCATCATCATCAGGTTTTATCCGTCCACTGCTGAATATAGGCCTCCTTCAATGAACGCCAAGACGGCCGATCCCTCGCCACTCGTATCCAACACGGACCGGTTACTGCACGGAAATCGTCTTCCCACCTGGTTAATGGCCTACCAACACTTCGTCTACTTAAACGCGGCCTCCACTCTTGAACCTTACTGGCCCATCGGCCATCCGTTCTCCTGAGCGTGTGACCAGCCCACTGCCACTTGAACGAGCTTATTCTTCGCGTGATATCGGTATTTTATATTCATTATATTATATATGTCAAAGTAAAATGTACAGTAAGTTAGAGATATAACTAAATTATGTAGTATAACTGTATATGTAAATCATAGCGTTTCTAGTTATCAGCCCGATGACCGATCATACACGAGATGAACCGCGGCCTGCGTGCCTACTGCCTTTTAAGTCTAAATTAAACTTAAGTTTCTTAAATTGATAACTGTAAAACTCAACGTTTAGAAACAGTTGTTGCTGTCGACAGCTGCCCTAACGTGCGCGTGCACAGGGAACTGCCGATAGAGTAGTCAGTAGATGTGCCTACTCGCCCACACGGTCCACAACCAGCTGGTCCGCGCCCTCGACCTTAGCTACACCATGATAGTAGTTGCACGGTCACATCGAAACGAAAAGTGTCCCGTGTCCTAGTGAGTCACGAGTCACGGTGCAAAACGTCATGCAAATGCGTGCGCCGCAACTTTCACGTGTGACGTGCTCGCCGGTAGGTCTGTACTCTGTAGTCTGTACGGTGCGCGCGCTGTCATCTCTGCGTACTCTGTGCCACGTCCTACCTTTCTTCTTTCACCGGCGGGGGGCGAGGGCGAGGGGCGGCCGGGGGGCGCGGGCCCGGCGGCTCCCGGCGGCCAGTCAGTTCCCCCGCGAGTCGGCGCCCGGTCGCGCCATGCCCCGTTCGCGCGCTCAGTAACGCGCACGATGAGCTCCCGCCTGCTGCTGCTGCTGCTGCTGGCGGCGCCCAGCCGCGCGCAGGACGAGTCCTTCGCGAGCTCCTTCCTCTCAGGTAACTGTCCTCGGGGAGGTGGCGGGTCCATCGGGGGCCCACATCCATACATTACGGATCAGGGTCACGGCTGGAATGTGGACCGGTACCGGCCGCCCGCGCATAACGGGCTGGTTAGCATATAACAGTATACACATTACACACACACACACACACGCGCGAGCTTTCTATACACTAAATTAGATGTACACACTACACACACGCCACGTTAGCCGTTCCCGGGTTTAAATGTCACAAATAAACAGAAATTACACAATTCGTTGGTGCTGACTAGATAGAAGGAGGCGGGCTCCATCTCGCAGCAGGTTCAGGTTGTAGAGGCCGGTCCATTCAGCTGGCAGCGAGGCAGACGGGACCTTAAACAGAATAACAAATACGTTGTGACTGAGGTACAAATGATTATACAAATTACTTACTTTAGTTTTCCTTTTTTGGTGCAGATTTTACTAATTATAATAAAACTGCTTATCAGATATTTTGTCACATTTTATAAACATTTTAACGTTCTCGGATACCTTACGACAACCATAGGACGGGAGGACGGTGCCATCCAGTCCCGCCATTACTGATAAACGGCGATAAATTTCGGAAAAGAAATAAAATATCAATTTCCATACTTATTTTTTTCGGAGGGATCTATGCTAATGGCCCAAAGGCCCTAATGCTTTGTCGGATTTGTGTGAGCCCATTTGGCTCACTATTGGTTTGTTAAAGTGGGGGATTGCCCCCCGCCAACCGTGCATCTGCGACCACACGGCCTCCTGGCGTCGGGTTGGGATATTATATTTACATGACGGATAGTTACGTACAAGAAGATAAAAAGTTGACCGATACTTAGAAGAACATACACAAGAAGGCTTTTATTCCAGTACTTCAAGCACTGGTCGTGAAAAGACGAATATAGTATATTATTTAGTTTGACGACCTCTGTGGCTCAATGGTTAGCACTTTAGAGCTCAAGCCAGAGGTAGCGCGTTCGAATCCCGCCAGGGAACAAAAAAGTTTTTGTGTTCCTGGGTCATGGATGTGTATTATATAATACAAATGTTATGTATATGTCTAGAATTAATAAAAGTATTAAGTAAATATATTTCCGTTGTCTGGTACCCGTAACACAAGTTCTTCGAGAACTTACCACGGGACCATATTGACGTGGTGTGAAAACGTGTCCATAATAGATAATAATAGATTTAGTTAATCATCTCCCAGTTCGCGAGCAATAAAAATCCCTTTTGCATCGTGCTACTGACTCAAGGAACGTTCGACCGTTGACATCGTGACTGATGGGAACAACACGCACAGATCCGTTATCCTTCATATACACACTCCTTTACCCGACTACGACAAAAAATTATCAGGATTCTATTAAATATATTTCTTTCGTAAGTAATTGTAACAAAACTAATACCTAGTGAAACTTAATACACGTCCAAATTACATGTATGTTGAACTATAACTCCTAAACTACTTATATTAATGAGGTGTCGTCATTACGATGTAGGAGATATAGGTTACATATTAACCGACTTTATAAAATGAAAATTATGCTGCTTTTTGTAAAGTTTATGTCAAAGTGTTGTGACAACAGCTGTAGGGCGTAAGAAGTTATATAGAACGGGATATTTACCATAACTCGTGAAACATTCGTAGATAATGTCGAAATATCGAGATATACGAAAAAAAAGTGAAGAACATGATAAATATCCCGTTTTAAATAATTTTAGTGATGAAGACAGAAGATAACCATAGTAAGAAGGTCCCTGCGAGTACATCGATCTCTCATCCGTACGCAAACGGTCAAGGACCTTAGGAAGGCCCGGGTTCGAATTCCCGACCATAATCAAATTTTATGTTTGTTTCGCCCGGGAAAATTATACTGCTTTATACTACGCACATGATGATAGATGTTAAAGCCACATTCACATGATAATAGCATTATAGCTGAATTATTACAATCGGATAGTTTCGAAGATTAGCTCACACATCCAAACTTACAAACGCGTTATTGTTATATTACCATATACATATGTACCAGTGGACGGATAGAAGCTGTTAGCTGATGATGATGATGACGTGCATTGCACTTAATTTTACCTACCGATGAATGTGATTTATTTGTTCATCGTTGAAACCACAGATTTGAATATTTATATAAGTAGTGAAATGTATTTTGTTAAATACTTTCTAATGTTTTTTTCAAAATTCTACTTTAGCCAGTGAGCATGTAAACCAGTCCCGCTTGTAAAAGTTAACGTATAATTGACTGGTCCGTTACTTTTAACTAACTCGCATATTAATAAAGTACCACTAACGGGTCAAACTCCAGTGCGGGTTCGATGCTGGGCCGTTACATACGTACGTACGTACATTCCGTTGTCATTTACATACGTAACATATTATTTTAGTAAATAGATAACTTATATTACACTATCGTTATAAAAGCGACAGTTTATAATGGATGTTACTCGGTCATTATACAGATAAATAAAATTAGAGTGTCTGCTTGTAATATTAAAATAACCGTCTTTTATTGAATGCATGTGGATGTATACACGGCACATATACCAAAATATAATTTTTTATCATTTTTGTCTGTCTGTTTGTTCCGGCTAATCTCTGAAACGGTTGGTCCGACTTTGATAGCTAGGAGTAATTTAGGCTATAAAAATAATCATCTTCAATCCGGGTACAGCTGTAAATCTAAGTTAACGCGGGCGCGGGCAACAGCTAGTTAAACATAAACATCTAATTTTTAACAATAATTTTATAGTTTAGTAGCTATTTAACCCGTCGCAGATTTACAACAGCACAGAACGCAATTGCGTTAATTGACGCTGCTTCACTAGCGTTAAGTGACATTTAAAAAAGAGCATACTCTCATAATTGAAGGCTCCCGGCTGCATGGGTACCACCATCCTGCTTGTTTCTCCCGTGAAACAGCTTTGCTGTGTTAAGAAAAGAAGGCAAGACAAGCAGTGTAATTACTGGCACAGAGACTTAACATCTTATGTCTCAAGATTATGTTGCCTAGACATGAATATTGATGTGTCGTTTTTTTTTTACGCCGGTAAATGCTCTGATGCATCGCGCGGGGGAGTGAGTCTCCAGGCGCCGGAAAAGTGGTAAGGTGGACGCAGCTCTACCCACTAAAACCCGGCGAGTGACATCAATGCCGCCTTTGGTGAGGTGTCCCGCATTTGTTGAGCAAACAGGGCACCTCGACGGCTAGTCTGCCCCTCAAAGGACCGACGTGACCTCCACAGAGGGGTTGTCCCGCAATACAGAACAACCCCTCCCAACGTCGGGACAGTACAACGGGGTGAGGTTGCCAATCTCGCCCCTTTTCCCCCTGTTCTCTTGTAAGAGGGGTACAAAGAGCAGCTCCCCCAGTTCAATTTGCTCCGCCCAAGGCGCTGGGCTCACCTTAGGCTACTGAGCCCCACCGCCACGTTAAGGCTTGAACCATGGGGGGGTTGAAAGCGCAAAAAGCATCGCTTTCATGCACAAGACTTACATTGTTTCATCATTTACATTGTCCCGAGACATGAGATGGTAAGTCTCGGTGCCAGTAATAATTACACAGCTGTTCCGGTCCTCCTTTTTAAAACAGCACAGATTAATGGAAGGAAAAATAATGGTGACACATATTCGTACCAAGGGATCGGCCGTCTTGGCGTTCATTGAGGGAGGCCTATGTTCAGCAGTAGACGGATAGAGGCTGATGATGATGATGAAGAAGAAGATGATGATACTCGTACCGATGAATGACATGCTTCCGTAAAACCCTCGCACCCCACCGTAAATCGTAATATTATAATGAAATTGCGAATCATTAGACAACTGTTAACATTGAGTTTCTTATGTAAATGCTATACTAGCCCGCGGGTGAAAGTCGTGTACAGTCTGATACACAGACACACAGACATATTGTCCAACGAAAGTATCACATGCGGTCATCGGAGCTGCGGCCTGCGGGGTGCAGACCTCTAGTAGCTAGTAGCTTGCGAGGTTGGGACGGACGAGGCACACGGACGTCTTTTTTCATGTTGGATACGCGAACGGGCACATGGTGGTAGGTAAGTGGTGGACGTCGCCCATGAACATGAACTAGTTTACCTGGTACTAGCCCAGGCAACTACCGGTGGGAGGGAAGCGCTGTGCCGCGCTCCCGGCTGCATGGGTACCACCATCTTGCTTGTTTCTCCCGTGAAACAGCTTTGCTGTGTTTCGGAAAGAAGGGCAAGACAGGCAGTGTAATTACTGGCACCGAGACTTAACATCTTATGTCTCAGGATAGGCAACACATAAATAAGTTGACTGGACTCGTTCCAGATAAACTAGTTTATGTTCATGGGCGACGTCGACCACTTACCATCAGGTGGCACGTTTGCCAGTTTGCTTATCCAAGTAGGATTATGGTACCCGTGCAGGACGCGGATCAGCGAAATCCTCCCTCGAAGTTTAAAAAGGTTCGATTGTGGAACGTGAATGAAGTAATGCGGAGAGATGGCGTTTTTTATTTGGAGTGCAGCCTGATAGATCCTTTGAGGTAGGAAATATTTGTATTATTAAATCTTTGCATAGATCGGTCCGTTGAGGCCTATCATCACACAGGTCCCAGATGAAATAATAAAAGATACTCTTAGATGTGATTCATTACCAACATAATAACGGAAATAGACATTTTGACCAGTTGTCGTAACTGTTCAACGGGTGCCAACTGCCGACCAATAGCTGTTATTCAGCGGTAAGGCAAAAGTTTTATAAATAATAATAATAATAATAATAATAAAAATAATAAATAATAAATGTAAATGTAAACCAAAGATGTCTTGGCCAAAAGCCCGCATCTTTGGATATGCCCCAGAAATGGGAGAATTGGCAAAAATTGAAAACCAAAATAATAATAATAATAATAATCTTTATTTCATAATCTGTATACAATGCAATATAAAAGTGGCAGGAGCCTCCTTTTAAGTAAAAGAATACCTGTATGTAGCCTCCGCTCTTCCTTAAACATATTATTACATTTATATGGTATACATAAGTAGACATGAATCTCAAGCATATTAGTTTAGACATTAGAAATTAAGTACTGTGTATTTGTGTGAGTGCGTGCGTGTATGTGTGTGTGTGTGTGTATGTGTGTGTGTGTGTGTGTGTGGTGTGTGTGTGCATGTGTAAGTGTGTTTAGTTATTAGTGTATTATATATATATATATTTATTGTATTAAAAGTGAAGTTCAGTTGACTAGATTTTCTATTTCATCATAGCTAATTGTTTTTAGCCAGCTAGTAAGCTTCTGTTTACATCTATAGTAAGTGAGAGGATATATATTAATAGTATTATTGATAATATTATAAAGTTTAGCAGATATGATGTGGAATTGTCTACAGGCGTTTTTTGTCTTGGCTGAGGGTACAAGTGCTACAGGTAGCTTTCTTCTCCTGTCGATAGGTTCCGGTTGGTACGGTAGTGATTTGTGTAGCCTGAGGATAGCATGTAATATATTATATAGTTTGCGAACAGTAAGCAGATCACAGTAGAGGTAAAGCTCATCAGTAGGGAATTGGTATGGTTTGCAGTACATTACTTTAAGTATAAATCTCTGGGCCCTCTCTAATTCCAGAAATTTAGTCTTACTTGAGCCTCCCCATACAGGTATGCAGTATGTGAGTACTGACTGTGCAAGTGAGATGTATATTTGGGTGATCAACTTTTTATCAGCAATATGTCTTAATTCTTTGAATACCCATATTAATTTGCGGACTCGAGACATCATAAGTTCAATGTGTGGATACCAGTTTAAATACTGATCTACTATAATTCCTAAATATTTCGTTTTATTTATTATATTTAAAGTCTCACAAGAACAAGATAATTTATCGAGGGCTTTGCAATTATGAAATTTAATTTTGAAATCTTTGGCTGGATGGGTACTAATGTTATTCGTAAAACATATGTAATTTGTTTTTTATACGTTAAGAGTCAATAAGTTTCTACTTAGCCAGTTTGCCACCAGAGATAACCCATTTTCAACAGCTCTGCGTGCTATCTCCCATGAGTCCCCACTAAAAACTATGGCAGTGTCGTCTGCGTAGCAGAAAACTTTTCCACTAGCAATATCTATGTTACACAGGCTGTTTATATAAATTAGGAATAGCGTGGGGCCCAAAACACTCCCCTGTGGCACTCCATAAGTTATGTTCGTTTGATCACTAATGTAGTCCCCAATTTTAACGCTCTGTTTGCGGTCTCTTAAATAATCCCTGAATAATTCAAGTGGAGTACCCCTGATGCTTTCCAGCCTTTGTATAAGGATGGGTACAGAGACAGTGTCAAAAGCCTTCTTTAAATCTAAGAAGACAGTTATACACTTCCTACATCGATGCTCTCAGAGATGAGGGAAGTCAGTGCAATAACAGCGTCTTCAGTAGAAGTCCCACATCTAAAACCATATTGAGATTTTGAAATAATTTCAAATTTGTTTAAATAATTTATAAGCCGGACGTTTATCAATTTTTCCAATATTTTTGTAATTGTTGTTAATACAGAAATAGGTCTGTAGTTACTGGTTTTGTCACTGTCACCATCCTTATACACGGGCGTAACAACGGCCTGTTTTAGTATTGTGGGAAATTTACCATCTCTAAAACACAGGTTGGCTAGGTGAGTTATGATAGGAACAACTTCTAGATGGGCTATCTCAAGAAACTGTGCCGGAATACCGTCCCAACCTGGTGCACTAGTAGTTTTCAATTTCATTAGTACTTCGTACACTTCTTTTTCGTCAGTCTCTGTGAGAAAGAACGATGAGTTACGAATTATATTGTTATCATTTAGCTGAGGCTGAAATGTCTGATTTGCATGGATTTCTTCAGCTAATCGCTGCCCAACTTGGGAAAAATAATTATTGACAGAGTTTACAGATTCATGAGGTGTTAATTTTTGATCTAACAGTTTCAAATTATGTGCCCTATGCCCTTTTCGTTGTGTAATATAGTTTATTGATTTCCAAAGTTCTTTAGGGTGATTTTCGTATTTGGATAATTGTTCTTTGTAGTATTTATGTTTTAGTTTTTTAATTAGGTTATTACAGTGATTACGATATCTGCAGTAAGTTATTTTTAAGATTTTATTACCTTGGTCTTGTTTTACCCTTTTTTGTATGTTATTTCTGTTTCTTATGCAGCGTAGAATGCCTGTAGTTATCCAGGGTTTTAATATTCGGTTTTTAGATGAAATTTTTGCTGTTACTGTGCTGTCTTTTATACATTTTATTAATTTATTTATGAGAAGGTTCGCTACAGTATTAGCGTTGTCAATGTTTAATAGATTTACCAAATAATTGCCTTTAATTCTATTAATAGCCTTACAATAGTCTAAGGTTGTTTTGCATTTACAGGAATTTTTATTTTCTTTTTATTTTTATTTTTATTGGTTTCAGAATGGGATATTTTTAAGAAAACCATACTGTGGTCAGTAATTGTAGTATTTAAAATGTTTATTAAGACAGTATTTTTGGTTTTATCAAATTTTAATATAAAGTGGTCAAGACAATTCTTCTCTCTTGTTGGTAGTATATGGCCTGGATACATGCCATGCATAGCCAACATATTTAGATAGTTGTGTCAGTTTTTCCGTTCATTATTATGAAAGTTTTCTTTGTCTATTATATTGATATTAATATCACCAGCAATAATAATAGTTTTATATGTTTTTATCATAGCCAACTCGGAGTCTAAAGAAGCTAAGAAGCTATCTGCATTCGTGTTTGATGGGGATCTATATATGCAGAAGATAATAATATTAGAGAAACATATTTGCAGGCATGAGGCACAGCTCAATACGACTTCTTTGACACTAACCTTATGATTTTCTTTGACATAAACAACTACCCCGTCACATTGATTTATGTTGTGATTTGTGGAAAATGAAACATAACCCTTTATCAGAGGCACCGGTTTGTTGGAGTTAAGTCTACACTCACTCAAGACTAGTAGGTCAGGTGCAAACTTAAACTCAGACAGAGTAACTATTAAGCTATCGATATTGCAATATATACTTCTTATATTTTGCGAGATTATATATATATTGTAAAATCATTATCCAGCAAATTAGGGGGCTGCATAACAAAGTTATTCATGTCACATAAACTAGAATTTACAGGTTCTAGCTCGTCTAATGCTGTAATTGTTATTAAAGAATTATCCATAAAAAGTAATTAATTGAAGAATGTAGTTTGTTTCTATAGCGTAGTAGTATGTATATTTAGCGTAGTGGTGTATATATGTATATATGTATATAGCGTGAATCATTATTAACATCGGCGTCATGTTTCTTTTTATGTGTTTATTATTTAATTGTAATGAGTGAACAGTGTAATATATATTATATTTTATGATCATTATTATTATTTCTTTAAGTTTCCGCACAATTGTGTGTGTGTGTTGGTGTAAAAGTGTTTGAGTGAATGATTTATTTTCTTTGTCTGTTAGTGTTTTTAGTATGTTATGTATATATATATATATATTTTAACAAATATTAAATAATAATTAATTAAATAATGAGATCTAAAAATGACTCTTATATCTATGAATACAATTTTATCTAGTCATTTTGCTTGCATTAGGTTGTTTAATTGCGACTCGGATTTTATGGAGATAATAGGAGAAGTTTCATTTTATGGAGATAATAGGAGAAGTTTCATTTTATGGAGATAATAGGAGAAGTTTCATTTTATGGAGATAATAGGAGAAGTTTCATTTTATGGAGATAATAGGAGAAGTTTCATTTTATGGAGATAATAGGAGAAGTTTCATTTTATGGAGATAATAGGAGAAGTTTCATTTTATGGAGATAATAGGAGAAGTTTCATTTTATGGAGATAATAGGAGAAGTTTCATTTTATGGAGATAATAGGAGAAGTTTCATTTTATGGAGATAATAGGAGAAGTTTCATTTTATGGAGATAATAGGAGAAGTTTCATTTTATGGAGATAATAGGAGAAGTTTCATTTTATGGAGATAATAGGAGAAGTTTCATTTTATGGAGATAATAGGAGAAGTTTCATTTTATGGAGATAATAGGAGAAGTTTCATTTTATGGAGATAATAGGAGAAGTTTCATTTTATGGAGATAATAGGAGACGTTTCATTTTATGGAGATAATAGGAGAAGTTTCATTTTATGGAGATAATAGGAGAAGTTTCATTTTTCCTGACATACACTTTGCCACAAGCCGTCCAGCAGAATTTATATTCCTTGGTTTTAACAAGATCTCTTACAAGAAAATATAGTAGAGCCCCTCTTGCCGTAAGCTGTTCAGAGACATAAATTGGAGTGAACTCCCCTGTTGTGGACCCTAGGTGTTTAGTACTCAATTTTTCTTTGTGCTTGATATTAAAAGTTTTAGCCATTTTTAGAAAATCAATTTTTTTAATTGTTGATGCTAATTCTACTATGATTGGACTATTTTTGGCGTTTTTTAGCTTGTTCTGTACTCTGTAAATGTCTTTGATATCATTCGTATGAAGTTCGCAATTTATCGATTGAGCCAGATTGCTGGTTAATTTAGGTACATTTTTAATTTCTATATTGGCTTTGCGACTACCTCGTTGTAGGTCCTCGAGTTTTTCCTCAAGTATCATTATATGGTCTCTGTCTTTTTCAGCTTGGATTTCAAACTGCTCTAATTTTTTCTTGAGTTCTTCGTTTTGTGCCGCAAGGAAGGCCATAGAAACTTCTATATTATTGTTTGTTTGCTTTATTTCTATGAGTGTAGTATGTATTTTTTCAATTTCTTTTTTATGCGATGTCATCATATTGGTTATTAAAGTTAAATGCATTGGAGACGGCATTTATTATTTTAGCTAAATGTATTTGATATAACTATTATAATATCACATAATAAACACACTAAAACTATGCATTCTGTGACTGCACAGTAACTCTGAATGTCTTTTTAATGTACATCTTAAATGTTACATTGCCCAAAAGGCAATAAAGAAATAATTATTCTTATATTATTTGATATATAACAGTTATAATATCACATATTAAAGACAATAAAACTATTTTCATCACTAAAATTATTGATTTAAATAATACAATTAATTAACTGTGTCTCTTAGGTACCTAAATTGTGAAATTACCTTTTTTATAGAAGATGGGGCAAACTGACATTCGTTTCACCTGATGGTAAGTGATATGCCACATCCACAGACACCCGCTACATCATTAGGAGGTACGTTACCTTTCAAATATGAGTATGCTCTTTTCTCTTTTAAATCGTATCTGCCTAACTAAACCGCGCTATCGATATTTTATATATTATATGCTTATTGTCAGTAGATATATGTATACCAGTTGCACTAAAGTTTCTATATAAAAAACTAACGGAATGTTATCAAGTAAATTGTGCTCGAATCATAAAGTTAATTTAATATACCTTCCCGCTAGGTCTATTAACTTGTTGGCTCGAATAGAACATATAACGTAGTAATGTGTGTGTAAGTACGTTTATATCGGACGATTTGTTTTAAAGACGATTACCGGATTTAACATGTGTCATTGTTTTTGTCAAGTTTTCTCACCTGGCTTTTTAGTTTTTTCTTAAGGTTGCCTAAAAATAACATCTGGCCTTAAGAAGCGCTTCTCTTATATTACAATTTACATGCTCCTTGCCAAGGAGCATCTACCTTGGTCCATCACCTCCGACCAGGAGAGGAAGGCTATATGGGCAGTTATTCTAAACTAGCGGTCCGTGGTCCGTCCGTCGCACGGGTACGGTGTAAACCATATGATAATCGCTAGTCGCTAATAATGAGGCGTTCTATAAATTGTCATATATTTTTTTTAATCGGTCACCACCACCACGTCAATCTGGTCTCGTGGTAAGTCCTCGAAGAACTTGTGTGACGGTGACCAGACAATGGAAATATATTTAATACTTTTATTATTTATACTATACATATATTTAAGATTTTTATTACATAATACACATATTTAATACACATCCATGACCCAGGAACACAGAAAATATTTTTGTTCCTTGGCGGGATACGAACCCGCAACCTCGGGCTTGAGCGCCAACGCGCTTACCACTGAGCCACAAATGTCGTCAAATGCAAACAAACAATCAAATCTTTCTTTCTTCTCTATAATATTAGTATATAATATAGATCCTTTCACTCACCAAAATCCTGCTTGTTTTTCCCGTGAAACAGCTTGTTGTTTCGGTGGCAGGGCAGGAAGGGCAGGACAGGCAGTGTATAGTTACTGGCACAGAGGCTTCATCAAATCAAATCAAAATATCTTTATTTCGTAGGTAACCACTCGAACACTTGAAATACGTCAAAAAAACAAAAAAAAGTCAATAAAAAGGTGTGATAAAAAAAAAACATCTTATGTCTCAATGGCAATACGTGAATGAATTGCATGAGCTAGTTCATGAGATTATATAGATAGATTCATGGGTGACGCTGACCGCTTACCATCAGGTGGCAAGTCTGAAAAAAATATGAACGGATTTAGTTTCTTCTTCTGTCTAGTCTCTGCCTGGCTGTCAGAAGCGTGCGGGATGGCGCGGGGGGCGGAGGGGGGCTCAGGTGAAAGTTCTCGGTCGGTGACGTCACGGCTCTCCAGCGTTACCGCGGTTTATTTTCATGATGCAATACGTTACGTTTTATTGTGCTCGACTTATGCGAGCTCGCATATGCAGCCACCGTGCACTCGCATTGCAGAAGCAGCATCATTAGCATCTCGAGCTGTCAAATCAAAAAACTACTACATACTATGGTGTACTACCAAAGCATCCTATACAATTATTACATCGTCAAGTAATAAAATGAGCATATCGTCGAGGTAAAAGAAACCATCCAAATAGACATTATTGGGAATAACTAAAAAACGGCTTGTCAGATCTTAATAAAATTAATATGGGACCATATTGGAAATGCCAGCTTTCAAACAAAAGAGAATAATCGAAATCTATAAACAATCGGCGGAGTAATCTTGTCACATACATACAAAAAACACACACACACAGACGAATTGAGAACTTCCTCGTTTTTTGAAGTCAGTTAAAAACTTCATTTACATTTAATTCTTATATGTCTAAAATGAGGTTATAAGATATTATATAATAAATTCTTGTATCACAGTTTTAGTGTTTATACTCCTCCGAAACGGCTAGACCCATTTTGATGAAATTTTATATGTATATTCAGAAGGTATGAGTAGGTATAGGTTTATAACAAAAGTTAACGCGGCCGAAGATGCGGGCAACAGCTAGTAAATATGTTAATGTGGTCAACTCAGGGTCTACAGCTAGTGCACACGTACGATGAGAGGAAATCGTACGGTTCAACAGCATACATTTATACGGGTGGGAGTAGAAGACATGCCATGGTGCGTTGCATGTAGCGCTGTACCGCATATAGCGTTGTAGCGCATGTAACGTTATACCACATATTATAGCGTTGTACCGCATGTAACGTTGTGCCGCATGTAGCGTTGTACCGCATGTAGCGTTGTGCCGCATGTAACGTTGTGCCGCATGTAGCGTTGTACCGCATGGTGCTTTGTACCGCATGTAGCGTTGTGCCGCATGTAGCGTTGTGCCGCATGTAGCGTTGTATCGCATGTAACGTTATACCACATAATATAGCGTTGTACCGCATGTAACGTTGTGCCAGATGTAGCGTTGTACCGCATGTAGCGTTGTGCCGCATGTAGCGTTGTGCCGCATGCACCGTTGTACTGCATGTAACGTTGTGCCGCATTTAGCGTTGTACCGCATGGTGCGTTGTACCGCATGTAGCGTTGTGCCGCATGTAGCGTTCTATTGCATGTAACGTTGTACCGCATGTAGCGTTGTACAGCATGTAGCGTTGTGCCGCATGTAACGTTGTACCGCTTGTAACGTTGTGCTGCATGTAGCGTTGTACCGCATGTAGCGTTGTACCGCATGTAGCGTTGTACCATATGTAACGTTGTGCTGCATGTAGCGTTATACCGCGTGTAGCGTTGTACTGCATGTAGCGTTGTGCCGCATGTAGCGTTGTACCGCATGTAACGTTGTACCGCATGTATCGTTGTACAGAATGTAGCGTTGTACCGCATGGGTTCCGATAACCAATAATCAGGGATTATTTCTTCCGTCAACGAACTTTTCTGGGTTTCGGAGAGAAGGGCAGAACTGGTAGGGTAAAATAGGTAAAACCTGCCATTTAACATCACAGTATAGGCGTATTGCTGTGTTCTGTGGTATAGTAAGAGGTAGTGCCATACTGCTATGCAGCCGACTTGGGTTGGCACGGCCGGGGTAGTACCTCTCGCTCACATAACAGCGGCGTCAAGTGACAGCTTATGGCTTATGAGTTAGCGGTGGCCCATTGGGGGGATAGGGAAAAGGAGGACAACACAATCTGCATAATCTCTGGTTGTGCAGATGTGTATGAGCGTCGGTAGTCTAAAGCTGCTCGTTTGCCCTCTTATGATATAAAAGAAAAAAAGGCAATGCACGACTGAGTGACGTTTTTTTTGTCGCATTGGAAATACTTTGCGCATTTACCCGGGGATGGGTCGTCTCCGGGGATATGTGACTTCCGGCGCACTAAAACCACTGCGAGTTGTCTTCAGCCGCTTTGAGGAGAGTGTCCCGGATCTGACTGACACTGACATAATCCTATATAAACTCCGTTATGGTCATAGACCACGACCAGTTACCATCAGGTGGCACGTCTGCACATTTGTCTCATTAACAAAAAAGTATCTAATCGAGCAAGTACCTAAGATAGTCTTGGTACAGCTGCATTTGTACACGGCCAAAGAGAACATGTTCCTCTCGAATAAATACCATTTATCTGAAGTAAAAAGAAACCTCGACAGAAAGTGAAATATGTCGGCACGGCACACAGACAGACACGACACACAGACAGACACGCGAGTTATGCATGCGGGACATGCATGCATGAGGGACGCTTGTTTGATCATCGTTGATCATTTTCACATCATGTGAGGACAGGTTCAGTGGTAACTGCACGTGACTGTAGGGGGTTCGAATACAGATATCTGTACCGGGCTATGTTACATTGTTTAATTAAACGTGACGTGACGTATTACGTCTTCTTGAAGAACCTTACGAGCTTACCAGACCAGCTGACTTACTCGTGACACTCGATCCTATTGAAATTTATTTAGGATTGGGATCGAAAATCTGTCAATCGGTACTCTTGTACGCTACACTAGCGCACGATTTGACTCGATCACAGTGGAATTTTATGTAACTAATTGAAATTGGTATTTCTCAATCTCGTAAATTATTCGCACTCTTGACAATATTTTGACGTTGAACTGTAAATTCGTCATTCGATCCCAACTCGATTTCGAAATGGATACCTCAACTGACTCAACTCTCGACGACGAGAAAAAAAAAAATGTATTCTAATTCACAATCACGCCTCGTTATTCATTACTAAGAACTTGTGTTACATACAATCTAAAACTATATATGTTATAATTTTGAAGCGAATAAAAAACTGCTGGACAGATTTCAAAGACTTTTTCACAGGTAGAATGCTACGGTATCACAAAGATATCAAATATAAATACAACCATCATCATCATCTCGGACGCGGTTGTAGATAAGCTGACGCTGATGAATAACGTTATATCAACACACATCCATAACAATGTACCTACACTATATATCAGCACTGGCCGGGCCCCAAACCTGTTGTCCAGCCTGTCCGTAACTACGAGCTAACGTTAGCGAGCTGGTCGGCTTTCTCGCGGGTGAACGACCGTGACGTCACACCACGCGGCGCCTCCCCCACCTCCCACCACCGCGGGGAGACACGCGTGTGAATCACGGACAGAGGACTAGTGCGAGAGATACACGTGGAGGGCCCGGCTCGGTGGTGAGCTACGACTGGACTCTCTCCCTAGATCTCCTCGTATGGTAGAGCGCTGACGGACTCGTGTGAGACCAATTTGCTCTTTTCGTTCCACTGCTACTCCTGTGTCACCAGGATCTACGGCGGTAACCAAATGGCCCTTGGTATAAGATCTCATGTAGCCGCCAGCCTGTAGACAGCCTTGGGATTAGTAGTAGCCTGTAGACAGCCCTGTAGACTAGTTAAAGATAGTCAAGAGGTAGTGTTGTTTGCTGATGATACTTCACTTATTTTTAAAATCAAACGACAAGAAACTAATTATGACGAGGTAAACAATACACTTTCGAGAATGGTACATTGGTTTAGCGTTAATAACTTGCTTTTAAATAGTAAAAAAACTAAATACATAAAATTTTCCTTGCCAAATGTTAAGCAACTGCAAACAAATGTACTCTTAGACAGTGAAAACTTGGAATTGGTGGACTCCACAGTTTTCCTAGGAATAACTCTAGATCTTATGCTGCAGTGGGGTCCCCACATAGCTGAATTGGCGAATAGACTCAGTTCAGCAGCATATGCAGTGAGAAAAATAAGACAGTTTACTGATGAAGATACGGCGCGAATAGTATATTTTAGCTACTTTCATAGCATTATGTCTTATGGCATACTTTTATGGGGAAATGCGGCCGACATAAACAACATTTTTGTGCTGCAGAAGCGGGCTATTCGTGCAATTTACAAGTTGCCTCCCTATTCATCTTTGAGAGAAAAATTTAAAGAAATAGGAATTCTGACTGTCACCTCTCAATACATCTTAGAAAATTTACTGTATGTCCGGAAAAACATAAATGAATTTTGTAAGAAAAGTGATATTCATAGTAGGAATACACGTAATAGACAAAGGTAACATGCACCAATGATTAGACTTTCGAAAGTAAGCAATTCTTTTAAAGGCAACTGTATACGCTTTTACAATAGGATCCCAGAAAACGTTCAAAAGCTCTCCATAAAAAAGTTCAAAAAAGTAAAAGATTTCATGGAAGATACCACACCATGGGAATAAGGCGTTCCTCCCGGGCATTTCAAGATAAGATGTTAAAATTGTTATGTAATATATATTATTTGAAAAGATTAGTTCCACTGAGTTTGTTTCGCCGGTTCTTCTAAGTGGGCTTACCTTGGAACCGGTGGTAGATTCAATTGATGTTCAAAAAGATACTGTATTAGTACTATTTTGAATAAAAAAAATTGATTTTGATTTTGATTTTGGATTCGAATTCAACAGGAGTATAAAATATTATCCTAGTTTTAACCTCTTTTGTTACTCTTGAGTTATTTAACGCCGCCCCAGATACTCGGTCAGACATTTTAAATCTAAACAAATATGTACTTATTATAAAGTGGAAAGTACTAATATTATAAAATTTGATTTTTTGTTTGTTTGTTTGTTACGATTTAACTCAAAAGCTATTTACCTACTCGACTGATTTAAGCTATATTTTACCAAGTAACACTGCTAGTTCCTCATAAGAACATTTTACAATCGCTTATCTGTAGGTAGTAGGTACCAATCAGAATTCAGTAAATGAGAAGAACATCCTGTGAAAACCTGAGTCCTTGATAACATTCAATTAATGAGGATATTGACGGGAAATTATCACTAACGGCTTTGGAACAGCACATGGTCGAACTATGACCGAATACCTCACCTAGAGGAAGAGTCTTGTGCCAAGTAATAGGAGGGCTATTGTTGGTCACTTGGTCACCATTGGCGGATTTACAGTCTGCAGTTCTCGCTGAATCTGCTTCATGGATCTAAGTGACATTTTAAGGAATAACTTGCAGGTTTTTTACAACTCACACACGGCCAACTTATCCCAAACTAGGCAGTAGCCTGTATTATCATAATATTATGGCAACATATTATAGATAAATTACACCCAGACACAGAACAAATGATCATGCTCATCACACAAACATTTGCCCTGGGATCGAACCCACAGCCTCTGGTTTAGCAGTCTGGGCCCTAACCACTAGACTCTAGACCAACAGGCCAGTTATATAGAAATTAGAAGACATAAGCGTATGTTACAGATGCAGCAGGTATCGTACGTAATTACTAAAATACACTATATTTTATTTTACTACGGACATTTTGGGAAGAAAAGGATGGAACAAAACAATGGCACCGAGACTTACTACCCGTGACACGTCTCGACTTGAGCTATGTGTGAACAAGTTCCGTCTAGTAGCCAGTGTTCATGTCCATGGGCGACGCTGACCACTTACGTTAGGTGGATCGACCAGTCGCTTCAACTAACACAATAAGTTGGCCGACGACTGGCCGACATGAAACATGTTAATATTAAATTAATAAAAGTCTATAATGACGTCATGCTTCCGTCACGGCAGCCGAGTCGATTTTACTGCACGCATGGATGTCACATATAACCAGGTCAAGACATGTCCGTCGTCCGGTGAGGTGCTCGGTTCATTCGCTGGCCGCTGGCCGCTGTGTTCTCAACAAGGCGCTAATTGTGGTGTGGACTGTGCTGTGGCTCCACTTTCGTTTTCGGCGGCGATTTCTCCGCGCCGCCCCCCGCCCCCCGTACCCTGCACCGCACACGACAGGAAATGGAGGGAGGGAGACGTGGTGACACCATCGCTCCTTCTCTTTCACTCCGAAACAATATTTTGACATGTTACCATAGAACATATAGAACGTAATTTTTTGTCAAATGGTTACGTCATATTGAAACGAACAAGTTTACAGGAAGGTTTACAACTAAATTGAAAAGTGAAAACAGCCACCAAAATTTAAAATGCATCTAAGTATGTACTAAAATCCAGCGGCTAAATTAATTTCCTAACTAATATTATGAATGTGATATGAGTTAGTTTATTTGTTAGGCTTTCACACCTAAACTACTAAACGAATTTTAAAAAGGCTTCACCAATAGGAAGCTTCATTACCAGTGAGTAACATACCACGATGAAATACGTGATTAATTTAATTTCACTCAAGACCGGTGTCCTCTGCTACCATTTTCGTATGTGTGCCATTATGGTGTGGACGGTGGTATGTATACCAGGTGTAACGGTGAGTCGGTGAGGGACGGAGCAGAGGTCAGGAATGTGACGCTGGGTCCACAGTCGTGCGTCACATGTCACACACCGTCACACGTCTACTCTATATTACTGTAATTATGTTATTGGGCAATACATCCGAACTAATACCATAAAGATCAAATACTAGTCTAATAGTTTTCTGATAGTAGTTAGATTTTTTAAAATTGAAGTACAGTAACTGTAGCTGGCATATTGTGATACCGTACAGTAGATATGTTTCGAAAATGAGTAACTAGTTAATTAATAAGTGCTATGTCTGTCTCTGAGCATTTCCCGGCGTTAAAGAAAAAAAAATAAGTCTACGAAGAGGGAGTATTCCTTGCGTAAATACCCACTTATTCTCTATGAGTTGTTTCTGTCCGCCGCGCCGTTGGATTACAAATGAAATGTAACATAATAATATTATATATTATGTTCGTAGTAGCCGTAGTACATCTATGTTGTATTTAGTAAGTAGTGGGAACTTAATATTATAACAATACTGTTACCAGACATAAGAAACACTCCCGTAATAATTTAACCACTACTTATGTAATTAATATATTATGCTGTTGCCGCAGCTTCGCCCGCGTCACTTACATTTACAGCCGCATCGGGGTGATAATGATTTAAACATATTTTATTACGTCACTCACTGATAACCGAGAATATATTTTATTGGTGATTTTTTTGATCTGATGAATAGTTTCAAAGATCCCCAGAAAAATGTTATTTTTTGTATGTTTCTTCTTAACTCAAAAACAACTCCACCGATTTAAAAAATCTTTTACCATCAGAATCAGAGATACCATCAGAATGCTACGTTAATGATATGTCCGCGCGGGCGAAGCTGCGGGCACCAGCTAGTCCAGCTACCAGGGGTGGTCACTGGTCAACTTCGGCATTATTTGAGACCTATTTGGGGATTGTAAATTGTTCAGTGCTGCAAGCCTATAAATAAAAATGGGTCTTTCATAATAAAAAAACTTCACAAAACTGAAGAGTTATTATTAGTAAAAATATTTAACTATTATTATAAGTTTTAAAACATTAATTGTTGAGCATTTTGTGATTAAAAAGTAAATAATCTTAAAATAAAATATATAAAGTGAAAATTTTTATATTAATTTTATGCAATGGTAACATTACTACAATTGAAGTTTAGTCTGTGTTGAAGTTTTAACTTGGAATTTTAAAATGGCTGCTTTGTTTGTTTTCATTTAGGTTTTCATAGTTTGAAATATTAATGTAATTACTGTCGTTTTGTTGAAGTTTTTCTGCTTTTGCGTTGAGTTGAGCCAGTCATCTCCGTAATCATGTGAAGTGAAAGTGTTATAGGACTTTTAGTGACAAAGACAATAATTACGTGTGATTTTACTAATTAGTGATAATATCAATAAAACTATTATTATGAAGGAAGCAGTTGGAAATTTTAACGTATAAAAATTGTTAGGATGGTATATTATTGTTTATAGAAATAGTAAAGGTTAACTGAGGTGAATAAAAAATTAGCACAAAATTATAATTGTTTTATTTAATGTGATATCATGAAAAATTTGGCTTATGAATTGATTCAGGGCACTTATAAGATCTGTTTATGGAAGTGTCGATATCAATTCTGAAGCCAAAGTTGAAAGTATATAGATAAATTCTATTTTGAATAATAAACCATGCTAATCAGGGTTATTTAAAATTGCCGCTCAAACAGTTTCTGTGGGACTAACAGAGATGGCAGCTGTGTCCTGTCCTAAAAAAAATTGTATGAAGTTGACCTTCTTCCCGCTAGGGTAATATTGTTCTGTGCCAGCTACTTACGAATATTATCAACATGTTATCAACAAACTTTGATCATCAAGTTAGCCTCGTTGCGACTTCACGCATTTAACTTCTCTTCGGCAAAACTATTAAAACTGCTTTAAACTAAATATTTGTGGTTATCTCTTATTTTTTGTCTCGTGAAAAATATATTCGTAGGTTATAAATAATCCTAAAATATCCAGCGCGAGATAAAAGCAAAGAACCTGGTCAATATCTCGTTTTTATACATTTTAATCATGTATTTCTATCATCGATGGTAGTGACCATCGCTAGCTGGTGGCGTGGTAGTGACCACCGACGGCTGGTGGTGGTAGTGCCCGTCCGTGAAAGCCACGTACCGAGAATCAGTTCTCACCAGACGGACGCGACGCGGCGCCGGCCGGCGAGTCCGCGCGCCTTTCCATATAGGTACGTGGGCTGCCGACACCAATACACTAGTTGTTTGTCGCGGCCTCACATCATCTAACTAAATCAAAATCATTTTTTTTTAATTCAAAATAGTACCAGTAGAGTATTTTTTGAACGTCAAGTGAGTCTACCACCGCTTCCAAGGCTAGCCCACTGAGAAGAACCGGCGACACAAACTCAGTGGAACTAATCTTTTCAAATATTTTATAACAAATTTTACATATTGTTATCCTGAAGTGCCCGGGAGGAACGCCCTATTCCCAAGGTGTGGTATCTTCTATAAAATCTGAACGACACGTGTGTCGTGTCCTGGCTGATCATGATTATTTTGTGCCAACGTCCTGTACATCGGTTATTTTGATATTACAAACAGATACTCATTTTTTTTATCTGTGTATATGACGAACAATAGTAGACGTTACTGTGGCCAGCCGCCAGCCTCCCGACCGGTTCTGAGTCGTGCTTGTAACGTAGGAATCGTCCGCGTCGATGCAGCTCACTCTTTTCTTTTTTTTCATTTGCATCGGGAAATGCTCTTAGGCATCCAGCGGGGGAGTGGAGACTCCCCAGGCGGGTATTTGCGACTCGCTAGTCGCTATGCCCGAAAGATGGTAAGGTGGACGCAGCTTTACCGACTAAAACGACCGCCACTAATGCCGCCTTTGGTGAGGTGCCCCTGATCTATTGAGCAACAGGGCACCTCGACGGCTAGTCAGTCCCCCACGGGACCGATGCCAACTCCATAGAGGGGTTGACCCGCACCACAGAACAACCCCTTCCAACATCGGGACAGTGCAATGGGGTGAGGTTCACAACCTCGCCCCTTGTCCTCCCTGCTCTTTTGTCCCCTCTTCTTATAAGAGGGGTACAAAGAGCAGCTCCCTCGGTTCAATTGGCTTTGCCCAAGGTGCTGGGTTTTCTGGGAGTCCCACCGCCACGACATGGCCTGAACCATGGTGGGGTTACAGCTTACTCTGTTTGAATACTCAACAACGAGCAAAAAAGTGTAACTCACTATTTTAATTTTAAATGTTAACGGTATCAAACCGCTGTTTGTTAATTTAAACATTCGTTTTTGTATTTGATAATTATTGAGAAAGGTTATGGACGTTTCATTCGGAGATTTTAATTTTTTATTCGTGTTAAAGTCGCTTGGTCGCATCTTTAAAATGATTTACCTGGGCTAGTTTCAGGTTAACTTGTGTTATGTTGATGGGCGACGGTGACCACTGACCACCATGTGGCTCGTCTGTCTGCTTGCCTACAGCCCTTGCCCCAACAACCAAAAAACGTGCCCTCCTACGTCTCGGGGTAAGGAACACATGATATAAATTATAATGTTCTTCATTCTAATGTTGCAGGTCTGCTGGACACGCTGGACACGCAGGTGGATGCCAAGAACTGCCCCGGCGTGTGCATGCACGCGCTGGCCTCTCTCATCTGCTCCAACGTGCTGGAGGAGGTGGAGTGCCCCAACCCCTCCATGAAGTGCTGCGTTGACGAGCCGCTCGGTTGGTTCCACTTTATATTACTTACATAACAAGCTGCGAGTCTCACTCGCGCTGACTTATCTGTAAAAAAGTATTTTTTATGTTACATGTTATAAATTAACTGTTTTCTGTATTTTTTCCTTCACATGTGCTGAGGCCTTGCCGAATTTCATGATAATAGCGAGGTTTAAATTGGCACATGCCATCGAGCATATAACCGGAGAGAGTAGTAGTGTGAGCCATACAATTCAGAAACTGGTCAGTGATTTGTCACTGACATAATATCAATTCAACCACCTTCCAATCCATCAATGCTCAACAGTCAGCCAATCAGAACACAGCGCAGCGTCGCAGCACAAATGTGGCGGGATTTGTTTTGACATATAGATAGTGGCACATACAGACGGGCAACGGAGTGTTTCTATATATAGGTATTAGGTACGTCTTTGGGATCCGTTTCGTCATTTTGGGGAATTGGGTCTCGGGAACTTTGGATACCTCATCCGGTGTGCTCCAGTTTGTCTACAAGATGGATATTATGATCTGAAGCGGGCAGCCCGAGGCGACTATTATCTGTCGAGAGAACATCATCTGTATCCGCAGCTACCACTCTACCGTACCAACAATTCGAGGCCTTGGACTACGGGGGCCTAATTAAGGACTTTGAGGCCCCCAAAGCGTGTAAGCAAAATAAGACAAAACTGTCGTGAAATTTCAAAACTTTGAATATGGATACGGGGCCCGCTAGAACAAGCTGTGCCACTGCTATCATCTCAATATACATTGTCCACAGGTAACGACACGACGATCACCACTCGCAAGCCGTTCACGACGCGCTACACCACCGCCGAGCCGGAGTCGGACGAGGAGGACGACCCCACCACCCGCGCGCCGGACAAATACAAAGACAGTGGTAATTATTAGGTACACCATATTAAATATTGGGTCCGATTGCGAATCCTACGGGAAAATACCATGTTTGAACGGCGACGCACCTGTCATCCATCATCTCAAAACGCATCAGCTGAACTGACTGTTCGTTTGCCCCTTCTTCTAACATCTACTTTTCAAGTAGATCGAAAAATTTGTAGTTATGACAATTCTTTCGTACGTTGCCTCTATTCGCTTTCAAGTAGCGATCACTATGTTGCATTTTGCTATAGGCCAAAGACAGTACATTTAAGCCACAGAGAGAAACTCTAATATGGTCTTAGACCGTCTACTCACGTACGACCAGACTCCGTATTTGTTCGAAAGGACTTAAAGCTCTATAAGGGCATTGTCAATCATGAGATACTGTGGGTCCGAAACTGTCACAAAAGTCATGACTTCTAAGGGAACCACCTACGTCCTATTTTTTAAGAGAAAGCACCATCAAATAATCAGAACTGTCCGGTTTGTTATACTCTCAGATTAGTGTATGTTTCACCAGCAAATAGACCAGACAAAGAACATCGGGACCTCCTTCATGAGTTCCTATGACAGGAGCTAGCTACTACTGCTCCATACGAACAGAATCAAACACAGAAATTCCATCAGCGTTAATGTTTCCACCAGTTGGTTCTGTTGGCTGTTCTTGATTGCTAAACGGAGATATGGCATTTCCAGGTAACCTAGGATGTCCGGGAGTATGCGTGGAGTCCCACCTGACGCAATACTGCGAGGCGTACCTGACCTCCAGTGACCTGTGTGTGTCGGGACGCCAGTGCTGCGTCTCCAAGGACAGCTATGGGGACCGGCGCCCGCCAGGCCTGGTGGTACCCAACGAGAAGAAACACCATCCAACCAAGAGACCCACTACTGCGGTAAGAGAATGCGCTATATACCACTTAGGTACCCGTTTGCACGTGCAGCAGCGTTCGCTAATGTTTAGCTACGTTTGAGAAAAAAGAGAGAACAGGCAGTATGGTTCTTGTCACCGAGGTATAGCATATTTTTTTTTTTTGAAAGCTGGTAAGTGGACGCAGCTCTACCCACTAAAACCCGGTGAGTGCCACCAATGCCGCCTTTGGTCAGGTGCCCCAGATCTAATAAACAAACAGGGCACCTCAATGACTAGTCAGTCCCGCAAGGGACCGACGCCACCTCCACAGAGGGAGGGGCTGTCCCGCACACCACAGAACAACCCCTCCCAACGTCGGGACAGCACAATGGGGTGAGGTTCCCATCCTCACCCCTTGCCCCCTGCTCTTTTGTCCCCTCTTCTTATAAGAGGGGTACAAAGAGCCCCCTCGGCTCAATTAGCTTCGCCCAAGATGTAGGGCTCACCCTAGGCTATTGAGCCCCTAATCCACATCAAGGCCTGAACCATGGTGGGGTTAAACAATCTTTTGCCTCATCCGCCAATTACCAACTCTACTAACACATAAAATACATGGTGATACAACTAGAGTGGTGCGCCATTCCAGATGACGACCACCCCCGCGCCCAAGCAGAAGGGTCACCGGTGCCGCGGCGACTGCATCAGCGGGCTGTTCGCGCTGCTGTGTGACCGCGTGGACGAGGACGCGGCCTGCCCCGCCGAGGGCACCTGCTGCCTATCCGACGGGGAGCCCACCACGCGCCGCCCGCCCACCACGCCCCGGCCCACCACGCCGGTCAGTCTCTAGGATAACAACTAATTCAAGGATTTCAGATTTTCCATTACTTTGTAAGATCTAGCCTTGTTACTAAATGTCTTGGTTCTAAGTCAATGGGAAGTACCTTATAGGTTTTGGTTTGACCGAATGACAGACAGAGTGATTCTGTAAGGTCCGTTTGGACTTGTTGATGCACTACGGAACTACAAAAATAGACCGAAGACCTTTTGTATCGTGTGCATCTAAAACTTAGCTTATTTCTTACAAAAGTAAGGCACATTTGTTTTGTTGTTGTGTTCATACAAGCCCAATATTTTGACATGGAATGATTTATTTAACATACGGCTCGCTCTAACGTACCGTATACTATGCATTCATTTTTCGCTGCTACACTTCTTCTTACTTCTTCTATAATAAATATAGGTATGGTTGTTCTCGTCTGGTGCCACAACGGTTGAGCTCGTGTAGCCCTAGTATCTGAGGTGGTCACTTGTGTGTCTATTTTCTACTACGAAACCCAAAAAAAAAAACATGTTCTTGCTTACTTCTTTTATACCTTGGTAATATCTCAGTTTGAAGGAAGTCTTCATCAAATTTCTTGGGAACACATTCACAGCCTCTAATTAAAGGACCCGATTGGTTCTCCTCCGGGTTCCTATTAGATAATAATAAGTAGTCGGTCGAAATCAAAATCTAAGCAAAATTGAACAGTACTGGCAGTGGATGTGACTGTAGCTCCCCTGGTACTGCTATTGTCAACTGCTGATGTAGTCCTGTACTGACGATGGTGGTGGTCGCAGGCGCCGCTGCCGCAGTGCCCCGGCTACTGCCTGCCCAGCATCGTGGCGGCGTTCTGCGAGCGGCCCGCCGTGCTCGTGTCACACACGCACTGCAAGCTCAGCAACTTCGTCTGCTGCGACAATACCAGGTAACTTGGATGTGTGTTTGTCACGTTACTTCATAAAAATGTCATAAGGATAGCAAAAAGATTTCTTTTTCTTTGACGCCGGAAAATGCTGAGGCATCCCACCTGGGGAGTGGATCTCCCCACGCGGGTATGTGGGACTCGCTGCGCCCGAAAGCTGGTAAATGGACGCAGCTCTACCCACTAAAACCCGGCGAGTACCACCAGTGCGCGCCCCTTTTGAGTTTGTTCGAAAAACCGACAAATCATGGGTCGCTCCGCGCGTGGCTTGTAATGCTCGTAGCGTGCGCGTGACTGCGTGAATTGCTGAAAAGCGTGTTTTCTTTAATTTTGCACAATGTGCACATAAATTTGCACATTGCAGCAATGTGTACGGCGAATTTCTTCTGCGTGATAGGTATCATGAGTTCATGACACGCTTTACCATACCACTTTACCAGTTGTACCCACCATGATATATATGTTGCAGGGTCCCCCCGCGCACCACCGCCCGCCCGACCACTACCACGACCACCACCACCCCCGCGCCCGCCGACCCGCGCCCCGACTGCCCCGGCTCCTGCATCGTCTCGCTGCTGTCGTTCACCTGCTTCCGTGAGTACCACACACGTGTACACCCGCGGTAGACAAAAAGACAAAACTTAAAGATGTCATTTTCCTGCTAAGGTATATTGTTAATGTTACAAGATTATTTTTAAGTATTATTTGATATCATCTTGTTGCTATGTGATGGTAAAATTTTCTACGGAAACCCTTTAGGAACAAAATAAATGCCAGTTGATGTTTGGTGTCATCACGAGCGCATCTTAAACTAATTTTTTTCCTTAGCGCGCCAAAAATAATATAAATGCAATATAGATGGATACAGTTCGCGTAAAACTTGGCCACATATAATGTTACTTACAAATTTTGAGCGCGCAACCCGTATTTAATACACAAATTTACATAACTTGTAAGGGGCCAAGTTGTGCGCCCCGCCTCCTGTACGTGTGTGACGTGTGGTTGTGTGCGCAGGCAACGCGGAGATGACAGACGTGTTCAAGTGCAAGAAGGCGGGCACGCAGTGCTGCGCGCCCAAGTCCAAGGTGCTGGAGGCGATGGGCGTGTCCCGCAACGACTCGTACCCGCTGTCCACGGCCCCGCCCTACGCGCCCTACTCGCCCTACACGCCGCACTCGCCCTACACGCCCTACACCGCGTACACGCCCAATACGCACGCCATCGCGCACACGCTGCCGCACACCACGCCGCTGCGTGAGTATTACTACATGTTGTGGACTTAAGGTTTTAGTAAAACAATATTAAACCAAATAAAGTGATAATATTCTTAATTCTACTTTACGACTAACTCTTACTTAACGACGGGACTCTAAGAGGTTCTAGTCTCGAAACAACTGAATGAGATTAGATTATTGGGTCATACAGCAAAATATTGGTGTATTTTAGATGCTGATTTTACCATCATCATCTCTCTTATTCTGCCAAATTCTGACTCCGAAAGAGGACAGGCGTTAAAATTACTGGCGCTGAGACCGAATCTTGCGTCTCGGCACATTTTCGTGGGGAATGTCTTACGCATACCCGCCCTCGCGGGGGCGAGGACCGACTGTCAGGCTTACACCGACGATGCTTTTCGTCGGGTCAAGGTGTTCTTATTTTCTGAAGTCTCGGAAACACGATAGTAGATAGATAGCGCACGCTCAGCGACAGGCTCTCGTCAGAGAAGGAGAAGAGCGAGTGCCCATCAGCTTTTTGGGGCACGAAAGAAATACATGGCACGCCTTCAACCCCGAGTCCTTCAAGTAGGTTGAGAAAGGCCCGCATAGGCCTCTGTTTGTTATAACGGAATAAATATTATGTTTAAATTATACGTGCGTCTCAGCCCTGCTAACTGTGACTATCTTCTCTGCTCCCAGCCGTATACGAGGCCAACTACGTGACGACGCGATCGCCGGAGAAGTACAACAAGTACGTGTGCGGCGTGAAGGGCAGCGCTGGGCGGGCGGCGCGGGCGGTGGGCGGAGCGGGCCGCGCGGGGCGGGTCATGGGCGGGGAGGACGGCGAGCGCGGCGAGTGGTGCTGGCAGGTGGCGCTCATCAACTCGCTCAACCAGTACTTATGCGGCGCCGCGCTCGTGGGCACGCAGTGGGTGCTCACCGCCGCGCACTGCGTCACCAAGTGAGTACTGCCTCGTACCGGCTCTGCAGCCTGGACGACTGACGAGATAAAACACAGTATACGACTCGACGAGTGAGCTATCGGCCCGTGGGCCCACATTCCACAACATTTTGTCCATTTTTGAAGTTCTATGGTAAATTTGTCATGATTATTAAAAATCTTACGTAACAGAACATTAACTTTTAAAGTGCTCGTTCGTATAATTAAAACACGAAGTACGAGCGAGCGGGATCGCCTGTACTTGAGTAACAGTATTGTTTGGGCTCTTGCGGTTTTTGTGTGCTGATTTTTTTTTTACGTCGTATAAATCGGTACACGCCGATTGTACGCACGTAAATGTGTCACGTTCCGCCTAAACCGAGCGTGCAAGCGAGAGCGCGGAAGTGATAGAGGGGCACGATCGGCCCAAGCGTTCAGCTTTTGACGCATTATGACGTTATCACGTAAAATTATTGTCCGTTAACCGACTTTACAGACAACAGGTAGGTTTTCCACTGTCTTCACCATCATTGTCATCCTTTTTCCGTTAACTGTTTGTAACAGGTCTCTTTTTAACGCCTTACAATTTAATTTCTTTGAAAAGAAAAATGGTTTTACTTTTTGTATTAACCTGGTATCGTCACGTGTTCCAGCATCGTCCGGTCCGGCGACGCGATGTACGTGCGCGTGGGTGACCACGACCTGACGCGTAAGCAGGGCTCGCCGGGCGCGCAGACGCTGCGGGTGGCCACCACCTACATCCACCACAACCACAACAGCCAGACGCTCGACAACGACATCGCGCTGCTCAAGCTGCACGGGAAGGCCGAACTTAAAGAAGGTACCCCCGCTATCTGCGAGGAAGACATTTAATATGGGTCATCACACGACCGGTCGAGCGGTCAAGTGGTCTACTTTTGATGTAAATATAACAATTAACAACATCATATCACAGTTTTGGCAAAGTCATGTATTTACACTGTGATAATATCATATGGTTTAATATATGTTGATATTCCACGACCCCTGCGGCTCGATGGTTAGCGCGTTGACGCTCAAGCCGGAGGTAGCAGGTTCGAATCCCGCCAGGGAATAAAAAAAGTTTTCTGTGTTTCTAGGTCATGGATGTGTATTCAATATGTGTATTATGTAATAAAAATGTTTAAAATATGTACAGTATTAATAAAAGCATTAAATATATGCATTTCCATTGTCTGACTTGTAACAAGTTCCTCGAGAACTTATCGCGGTACCACATTTATATGGTGTAAAAGCGTCCATAGATATAGATATATGTACATAGAAATAAATATCCATTGTACCTGGTGTTGCAGGCGTGTGCCTGGTGTGCCTGCCGGCGCGCGGGGTGAGCCACGCCGCGGGCCAGCGCTGCACCGTCACCGGCTACGGGTACATGGGCGAGAGTGAGTACCATCACCGTCACCGTCACTAATAAATTATGGACATTTTGAGGAACGAATCTTAAAGAACTTATTGTTTTGGGAAACAATTTCATTAAAATATTAACATTTCTCCCAAGCATAGAGCCTAAATCAAATAAGTATTGCATGGAACAACACGAAACGAAACAAAAACTACTAAATCGCGGATCTTATGTAAAGAATATAATATGGATTTATTAAAGTTGATTTATTTTGAGTTTAATTTACTTTAGAATATATTTATAACTGTAACAGCTATTGTTTTACAAAAGTTACTTTTTCTCTTTTTCTTAGTTTCGGTTTTCTATTCTCAATTATTCATACGCTAATATTGTGTAAAAAGCCAATGTACTATGTAGTATGTAGTATCGGTGATCGTGGTCGTATGTGAACGTGTGTGTGCTCCAGCCGGGCCGATCCCGCTGCGCGTGCGCGAGGCGGAGCTGCCCATCGTGAGCGACGCGGAGTGCATCCGCAAGGTCAACGCCGTCACCGAGAAGATCTTCATCCTGCCCGCCAGCTCCTTCTGCGCCGGCGGCGAGGAGGGCAACGACGCCTGCCAGGTACACCCCCTCCCTCACACAGACACACTCGATCCCCACACACACACTACACGTGCAAAGGAACGGCGTGTAGAATGACAGCTGTCAAGACAATAAATGTAAGAAATACAGAATGTAAAATGTATCGTGGAATATTGAAAAGATTAGCACCGCTGAGGTTTAGTAGATACAATTGACGTTCTATAAATAACTTTGTAAACACTATACAAAATATTTGTTTCAAATAGAAGCTCAATAGACGTGGGCACATAACAGCTGTATTTCTAATCATTTTATACCTTTTACAGAATATAATTATAAATAATTAGCTTATCAGTCACCAAATGACGTTGCTTATAAATTCATTATATTTCCACTGGCGGCATATTTACATTTATTTATAGGAAATAATATAAGGTCAGTGAACGAGTCATCTGTACGGTACAACGGAAGTCGGAACGACTATTATAACCATCATGAAGGGTCAATGGTTGGTGTCCAGCCTACCAGCCTGTTCTTGCGACTCCTGTACTCTGTCCTCCACAAGAAGTTGTAACCTGGTGGTGGTGTTCGCAGGGCGACGGCGGCGGGCCGCTGGTGTGCCAGGACGACGGGTTCTACGAGCTGGTGGGGCTGGTGTCCTGGGGCTTCGGCTGCGGCCGGCAGGACGTGCCCGGCGTCTACGTCAAAGTCTCCGCCTTCATCGGCTGGATCAACCAGATCATCTCCGTCAACAACCTGTAGCCCCACGCCGCAGGAGTGTTGTACTCGCTCGACACCGCGTGATCGCCGGACTGCCCACATTTATAGGATATCCTCACTTTATGCTTGGAATATTTCATCAATTTTGTCTCCTAATTTTTGTTAAACCAAACTATAGTTTCGATGAAACATAATAAAATAAAGTAATATTTTTATTGAAAAAATATAACTTTATTTGTTATATGTTTCGTTTGAGACGTCTTATTATTCCTGTACCAGAAGATTTATTAGTACAATATGCCGAGGTAGTCGGTACATTTGGAGTCTGGTCGGTTATGTGGAGATGAGTGTTCTTGTTAGTTATTGTATGAAATTGTTAGAAAAATCTTTATAATGACCAACTGTGCAGTCCAGAGAGACTCAAAGGTATTTTGATAGAAGGACAAAAGACTTGTATCTAGGTCTTGATAGATAAATCATAAAAGAAGTAAATATTTATTCGGTAGAGATATTTCCAGTTTCCATTTATAATGTCAACGAGTGCCTTATATAAGTTAATTCTATTTAAGAACAATCTTGCATTTATTCGTCATAATAAATTATTTTAATATTAATTGTCGTTACATTCCGATAACGTCGCTACATGACATGATTTTCTTCCAATTTAGAACGCAGAATGCTTTTAATGACAATAATTTTAAGTGTAATCATTTAAAATCAAAGACTTCTTTTTTGCTTTTAAAATTTAAGAAGCAGGGCGTTTTCGATCCTGATTTCAACGTGTATTAATTTATTTTAGGTTAGAAAATGTAAATATATACGTTCTTAGTAAATTATATCTAGTGTAAGTTAGGCTCTAGAGAATGCATTTTTAATTTATCTCCCACCATCGTTCGCGTTTCAAGTATTTTTACAAAAGTTACACGACTAGAAACGCTGGCTAGTTCTAACAGTTTTTGTATTTTATAATATTTTACTCAGTAGATAACAGGAACTGACAGTGAGTCGAATGTACTCGCTGTCAGCATCTGTCAAAGTTGGTTTACGCACAATTATTTATCCATTTGAGTCTCGCACCTCGTGTACAATGTAGCCCCCACACTAGTTAATTGCATTACTCGTGAATTTACTTTTTTAACGTTTTATTAGAGGATGTAGGAAAGGGAAACTGTCTAATGTAGGGTAAAAGTCAAAACAGACTTCAATAATCTGTAAATAAGTTTTAAAAGTCGAAACTAGCACGGTAAAGCGCCTAGACAGAAAAAACCAGGCTCCTTAAGTGTAGCGTGTACTAATGATATTTTATTGATATGACTACTGTTTCATTTAAAAGTCCATCTCACCTAATAAGGTTTAATTAACTGCCGTTGTCAATTCATTTTAACACCACACTGATTGCATTTTTGTATACGGACCGTTCTCTTTTCTTCAACCTTTATAAATAAAACGTTATCGGTGTATCTACATGCAGTAATAATACCTTCTTATACATATCATATTAATGTTAAAATAAACGTTATCAAATATTTCCTATATTGTGCAGTCTAATGAAACAGCTGCGCTGCAGGTGCTTCTGTCGTCAACTCTAGCGTTACGTTTGAACTGTATTAAGGTTTATTGTTTACATACACACGTCATATGCAAGGACGGGTTTTTTTCTGGAAGGGGCACAACGGGCAGACGGGCAAAAAACTCCCAAACGCTTATTATATCTTTCATTTGTAAGTGAGTGAAAGGGATGCAACGAACAAAATACGCAGCTCCAGCCAGAAATAGACACTGTTTCACTCACACTCACATATTTTAACAACTCTGTTAATTTGATGTAGGTACTATAAAGGAATCTCCACAGTACACCGTGAAAATTGTTGGCCTGTTGGTCTAGTGGTTAGTGACCCTGACTACTAAACCAGAAGGTCGTGGGTTCGATTCCCACCCAGGACAAATGTTTGTGTGATGAGTATGATCATTTGTTCTGTGTCTGGCTGTAATTTATCTATAATATGTATGTATTTAGAAATATATAAGTATGTATCAGTTGTCTGGTTATCATAAGCACAGGCTCAGCCTAGTTTGGGATCAGATGGCCTATGTGAGTTGTCCCAACATATTAAAACACCGCCCTCCCCTTTAAATCCGCCCTTGCACATAATATGTAAGTGCAAGAAAATATTATGGAGATGTAGAAAAATATGATAGTTTTAAATGATGTATTCATACGCTTTATATTTATTGCTATTTAATATTTATTTAGATTTAGTAAATTTAGTAAAAACCAAACGTCATGTAAGCGTAAGTTCCAAACTTCGGATAGGTTTATATTCCAAACAGTAACCACTTAATAGTCTCAGTAAAAATATTACAAACATTAAACATAAACCCTCGTTGTCTAAAGTAATTTATTAATTTTAATTTGGATAACTATGACAACTTTGCGCAATAATTTTTGTTCATATTATTATGAGCAAACTAATCAATTTAAATTTTGATTATCGATAAATGGTATGGAGTGTAGAGAGGGGCGAAATCAGTGAAAGTTGAAAGTGTCCCGCTTTATACGGAAAATAAAGTTTCCAGTATCTACCACAATAGCGCTGACGTCCGAAATAGTACGATAACATAGCTGTTGAATTACTACAATAGTTTGTAAAATGCTCACTACCTCAACTATTTATGTACTGTCAAATGTTTTAGTAAATATAACCAAAATGTAGAGAGAAAGCGTAATTTAATTAGAGCGTCTGAATAACGAACACTTCATACACAGAAATGGTCCTCCTTGTACCACTCCTACACTCCATATTATTAATGTGTACTTAAATACCGACGTTTGAATTTTTGTCAATATTATAATATCTAAGGTGTAAATAAAAGTATACTATGCATTTTATTGACTTCTTGTATTTACGGCAATATTACGACCAGTCTCGGTAAAATGTATTTCTTGCTATTAAACGGTTGAAAATACTTCTTATTTTATTAATTACCTAAATCCTTACTTACCTAAAGTTACTAAACGAAGTAATTGGATATTAATTATTCTTTTACTAATTTATATTTAATTCCTCCACTTCGCTATATCTTAGACTATCTAAAACTCTATATAAAATCTTGGCCTGCTATATTTTGTAAAAAAAAAACAAAAAATAGAAAGTTCATATACATTCAAGGTCATGGTCCAACTTATGATTTTCGGGACTTAATCGAAATGCGTGAAGTGCGCGCTGATGCGCGTAACAACATCAACGCGGCGACGCGAAGCCCCCCGCAGTCGCACTCCGTCCCGCAATCCGCGCGCGGAGCTGCAGTACAATCGCTAACGAAGTTTTTGGTAGCCTAGGGTGAACCCAGCACCTTGGGCGAAGCCAATTGAGCCGAGGGGGCTCTTTGTACCCCTCTTCTTATAAGAGGGGACAAAAGAGCAGGGGGCAAGGGGTGAGGATGGGAACCTCACCCCATTGTACTGTCCCGATGTCCCGCACCACAGAACAACCCCTCTGTGGAGGTGGCGTCGGTCCCTTGCGGGACTGACTAGCCGTCGAGGTGCCCTGTTAGCTTAACAGATCCGGGGCACCTCACCAAGGCGTCACTGGTGGCACTCGCCGGGTTTTAGTGGGTAGCGCTGCGTCCACTCACCAGCTTTCGGGCGCAGCGAGTCCGATATACCCGCGTGGGGAGACCCACTCCCGTGGGATGTCTCAGAGAATTCTCGGCGTTAAAGAAAAATAAACAGCGACAGCCTCGAGACTTCAGAATCGGGTGGGAACCGAGCGGGTCTGAGACCCGGTTCCCACGACAAGCGTTTAACGCGCGTTTTGATGACGCGAGCGCTGGATGCGAGTCGCAAGTGATCGGCCATCTTAGCGTTCATTGAGAGAGACCTATGTTCAGCAGTGGACGGATAGAGGCTGATGATGATGACTGTTCTATTTTATAATACTTAACGACAAATTCAGTTAAGGAAATACATATATAAAAGAATATCTGAGATACATTTTATGAAATTTGATTTTTTATTTGTTTAACTTGCTTTTAATTAAATTAGTTCATCTTCAATTTTCAAACTTCATAAAAAATATATTTAAATACGACAAGTTATCGGTTTCTTCTATAACATTTTTTAATTTTCCGGGTAACTGCGGTCCGCGGATCATGCGTCCTACACTTTTGTCCATAATTGTACTTGCGCGAGTGGCTGCCATTTTGGTTCAACTTACGTTCTCCGAAGAATAATTAGAAATATGGTTTATTTGTATTATATAAAAGTATTTATTTCAAAATACATCAAAAGTAAAAATAAAAGTCGTAATAATATTATGTATTTATTATACTCATACACACAAGTAAATGTAAGTTTACAAAGTAAGGTCAGACGGCAGGAAAATAGTTTTGTAGATAAAGTAACATCTTAAGAGAATTTGAAAATATATTACAATTAATATTGTTTGTTTCAACGCTCCAAGTCCATAACATAACAGTATCATTGTTATTGGTTAATATTAATTATGTCTCGTCTATAAATTTTTAATTTAGGTAATATAATCGTTTAAAAATAACTGTCAATAATCAAACCTCTCCAAAATTGTCCGAACATTCCTGTTTATACTGAATTAGTAAATGTAATTTTTGTGACAATCGTAAAACACTTATTTTAGTACATCCAAAACATTATGTGGAGCAAAGTTATGTTGGTTGGTGTCAGTTACTTCCACTGTATTGTATGTATGTACATTTTCTTCTACTATTGTAATGTCTATTTTAGTACTTCGAAAAAATTAATTCGTGTTTATATTAGCATTATTTAATTTATAAAATAAATCTAAAATTTAGAAAGATAAAATATTTTTTATTCATAATAAAGAATCAAGTTATTTATAGTTCTAAAAGCCAACTTATAAATAAAGAAAAAATAGTTTAGTTTATATGACTATGGATACATGAATAAATATTTTAGAGACAGGTTACGTTAAGTCCTCGAACCTGTAGGATCGCTAAGTCTTCGTAGTTTAAAGTTTACAACTAAAATATAAGTATATAGTGGCGAACTAGACTGGTAAAAGACAGGGCTACCAGATATTTGGTGCTCGAAGTATTTCATATCTGGTTTAAAAAATTATAGAGCAAACAGTTTTCATAATATCCAATGTCTCTGCAACGTTGGGAGTCAGATTCACACACCTCATCACTTTATAATAAAACAAAAATAATCCGTAAAAATTGTTTTATTATAATGAGTGAAATTCGCGTAAACATTAGAAAACAATATGTGACACCTCATCACTGTTAACTAGAGGCCAGGTCAAAAGGAAGGTCCAGCCTAATTATATATCATAATACTAGCAGTTACCTGCAGTTTCACACGCTGAGTTTATCTCTGAAACGCCATCTAGTGGCGAGTTACGAGTGGGTAGAACAAAGACTTTCATGAAACCATATTTACTATGGGCTAATGATCTCATGGTCTAACGATGTCAGAGTTAATCGATTCATATATATTTAATATCATTTTATAAATCTTTGGTGATTCATTTCTAATGTCAATTTGTGCGTACAACGTAACTTCATTCACCTAATCATACATTCAGTGAATATCTTTGTCCTAGCCACAAGTTTGCAGAAGTCAAACATTTTATCTTGTATTTATTCACCACCCGTGTCTTATATAATGTCCATTTTAATTGATAACTAATATATATCAATATATTATCTAACATTTACATCCGCGTCACCTGTACAGGCGGCGTATCAGGCTGTAGGGCGGGGCGAGCGTCAGAGGGCGTTTCTCTCGACGAGCGGTTTCTTGGCGGTGCTGGGCGCGGGCAGCTTGGACGGCTTCTTGAACGACATGGAGCGGTTCACGTCGCCGTTCTCTTTGCCTTGCTCCTGTTGCCTCTGAAGTATAGAAAGAAACCATTTTCATCCACACTAGGCAGCCAATTTGTGCCAAAAATTTCGTATAAGCTTCCACCCCAAATGCTCAATAGATTTATTATATATAATAATATCAACCCTTATGTCCCACTGCGGAACTTCTCCTCGAAATAGGGCGAGGAGGGTGTTGGGCCATAGTTCACTGGCCCAATGCGAGTTGGTGAACTTCACACACCTTCAAAGACTTTTAATCTCATCTGAAATGCAGGTTTCCTCACGATGTTTCCTTCACCGGTGAGCAAGCGATGGTCTCATGTGCACATAAAAATTTAGGAAAACCATTTCACTATATCTGCCACAGTACTATCATATATGTAGGCAAAGAATATTATAGTGTTTGTGAAACATTGTGACACGAGATATTTATTTTAGATTATGTAATATTAATTGTGGGTCGATCATTTGGACTTATCAAATTGAAACATTAAATAAGTTTGATTAAATAATTAATGAGGTGTATATCGATATCAACCGCAGTATTCAAGTGTACAGTACTAGCTGTTGCACTTGCACCTTACGAATATGAACTTTATTACGAGTCGTATTAAGGTGATAATGCAATCCCCTGAAAAAATATCATGTCTTGTCAAATAATGGCATTGGCTCAGTCAATTAATTTACTACAGACAATGGACCACCGACCACCTTACGTATCTATACTTTGTTACGAACGTACAGCTTGGCAAAAAAGAGTATGACGTGGTGACAGGTGGAACTAAATATTTTACTAAATGGAAACCTATGATGTTGACAATACTTGGCCGACAAATACTAGATTATGAGTAAAGCTTAGTGTTTCACATTTATTTTTAATTTTTTTTTCTTATGAAATACCTATGAAATAAAGATACTTCATAACATTACAATCTAGCTTAGGTATAAGCTAATAAGTCATTTTAATTTAACCTAAATTGCTAATGATAGAGTTCTTGTAAGAATGTGTCCATTGGCACTTTTTCTTATTGTCTCTAGTTAAGGGGAAGACACTCTGTTATTGTGTTCTTTTGTCTTTAATATTATTATAAAATAATTTATTTTTAATGATTTGATCAAATTATCTTGCTGATTTTGCATATTATGATGAGACCTAAGTGAAAGTGGCGCCCTCATTTTTTCCATACTCTTTTTTGCCAAGCTGTAGTTAAGGTAATTATGGAAATCCATTGATAGTAACGCCATCTGTTGTCAATTGATATCGTTACATAGCATTTCCATTGTTTTTTTCTGTTGTGTAGCAGGCGGGATGGCCATCCTCGACCTCCGTGTCTACGGGTGCTGTGGGAGCACGGTACTCACCCGCCGCAGGTACAGGTCGGTCTCGGAGGTGCACTTGACGATGGCGTGGTGGGCGGGCACGGGAGGTGCGGCGGGCGGGGAAGGCGTGGTGGGCCCCTCGACGGACTCGTCCGACGCCGACGACTCGCTCTCGCCCTCGCCCGCCTCTTCATCCTCCACCACGACGACGCAGTCCTGCGATACGTTCATACAGTAATCTAGACACTAATATATTCTAATATTTTAAAGAGGAAAGATTTGATTTTTGTTTGTTACGATTTAATTCAAAAACTACACGACTATTATTATAATGTTACTGACTTTTTAAATGATAAAATTCCATAATTTGACAATGTTCTATATTTTGACTTTAAATTGTGATATGTATCTATAATTTGACTGTAGTTCTATATAATTGAGTTTCCAACATATTTGTAAGCCTAACAGGCAGACCATAGAGAAACATGTAAGATAACTGTACCATCACTTTACCTATGTGTCACAAATAAATATCTATTATTATTATTATACCGATTTATCAAATTCGCGTTCAAAATCTCTCTTATTTTTTTATTTTCGCAGGGAAATGCTTTTTACGCATGTACGAGATCCTGTCTCGGGTAGATCCTGACCCTATGTGGGACTCGCACCTGGGAGTGCCCTACCCGGAAACTAAAACCACTGCGAGCGCCTTCAGCCGCTTTAATTTGAGGGTCCCGGATAAAGTAACATAGGCTATAAAAACCATCATCAATCCGGATGCGGCTGTAAATCTAAGTTAACGCGGGCGACGCTGTGGACACAATCTAGTTACATATACACAAGCAGTCGCGAAGTTAATTTTAATATGGGTACGATGGTCCTTCCGAGCCGGATAAATGATTTATGATTCTTAGACATTCAACAAGTTTCATTATAACATACACGTGCTAAAACGATATAGTGCCGCAGCAATCAACTTCTACACAGTACAAGCGTCGATCGTGTAGCCCGCTGTATACTTACGTCTTCGGTAGTGGGTCGTGAGGCACGGTACCGTTGCAAAACGCGCTGCTGCGGTGAGGCTGCGGTAAGACTGCGCGGGTATTCGTACCGCGTGCGCGCCGGTGTCGAGCCTGCAGCACATATACGCCCGAACATATTATATACTATTATAATCAAATACGAAAAAGAAAATATATAGATCGAAATAAATATAAACTTTTAGTATGGACAGTGGGTGATGGTGGTTGGTGTGTGTGGTAACTGACCGGTGGGCTGGTACACGGTGTAGTCGTCCTGCAAGCAGCGCTGCTCCAGCTCGTCCAGCCCCTGCAGCTGGCGGGTCAGGCATTCACGATGCTGCCCCAGGCGATCTCGCGCCGCCCGCAGTCGCTCCCGCTGGGCCCACGCGTGTCCATCCGCGCCGGCCACAGCGCGCGCGTCGCGCCCCGCCACCTTGCCCAGTGCCGCCGCCGCCGACGACCACTGCCGCTGGGGAAAGGAATACACATGTATAATATACAATTATACGTCCTTGTACTATTGTGCACAGATTCCTACGAGGCGATGATATGAGGCGATGATATGAGGCGAGAAGGATATACCGGATTGAAGAAGTCCTTTACAAGGGCCATGTGGTATTTATGTCACGAGGCTCCGACAGTAATTGTTCACGGATGCACGTCTCACGGGCACCTCATTGTGTTGGCGTGTGGGTGCGTGTAGCGTTACTCACGTCGACGTCTGCGAGCAGACGCTGCAGCGCGGCGCGGCATGCGGCAGCGGCGGCTCCCAGAGCGGCACGCCCGCCCGCTTCGACCTCGGCCGCCGCCCGCTCGCCCTCCGCCGCCAGCGCCTCCGCCCTCGCCTGTGAAAACCAATAGCAGTTAGTGTGATTATACATATATTGTAAATATAATATAGCTCCGTACGTTTCTCAAATCGTTTACAAAATCAGGTATATAATGTTCAATATATAGACACAAATGATATTTGATCATGTCTGTTCCTCATCCGAAATCCGATTTGGCTATGCCACTATGAAGTCAACAAACAACAAAAATGGTGTACCTTGAACTCCCTCTCGCAGTCCTCCAGCTCGCTGACCAGCTGCGACTTGAGAGTCTCGGTGACGCCAAGCACCTCCGCACTCAAAGAGTCCACGCTGGAGCTCACGGTTGCGTCCTCTGCAAAAATTAAATATATTCTTATGAATATTGAACGTCTTACATACCACGCGTATCTCATAGGTGCCGACAGAAAAGCAAACTTGAAACAATACAATTCGTACATCTTATATAATATTCAATAGTTATGCCAATGACTTAAAATAATTTTAAATATTTTTTGTTTAGTGTCGAGTGATATATCCGATATATCCACGATATCGACGTTCAAACAGAGCAGTACCTTGTATATATTTCTCCGTGAGCGCGTCGAGGTCTCTCACGCAGCCCTGAGCCTGGTCCTCACTCTCCCGCAGCTCCTCCTCTACACCCTCCATCTCTCTCTCGTCCTCAGTCAGTATCTCCGTCAGCCACACGATGTTGCGCGCCGTCTTCTCCTCGTATAATTTCCTTTGCTCCTCGATACTTTGTCTATGACGTTTTATTCTCTCTTCCAATTCACTTCTTTCTGTATTGAGCCGTTCCTCTATCTCCTGCTCCAGTGCTCTCTTCTTATTCTCTATCCAGTGCAGGAGGCTCTTCTCTTTGTTCTCTCTTTCCATTTCTATCGCCGCTAAATTATCTGCGAGCATTTTATCATTGTGCTCCTTGTCTTCATTAATTACCTGTAATAATGTAACTGCTACAGTACTAGGCAACTAGTCGACGTTATTGCCTTAAGGTATACGATGGTAGGCCCCTATTTCAGTAATTCTTATTTAAGGACAACACACCCTCTTAATAAAAATACTAAGATGATGCTCAATATTCAGACGGGTCTCTAGAGATACAATAATTGTCAATATAAATAGAAAATGAGCTTTTTGTGAGCGAGTAATGTGCGTGTGTGTGCAGTGGGCGTGTCGTGAGCGTGTAGTGGGCGTGGCACGAGAGTGTACGTACCCTTAGCATGTTGTGCAGGCGGCGCGCCCGGAGCTGCGCGCGCTCGACGGCGTGGTCCCGCGAGCGGCGCGCGGCGGCGCTGTGTCCCCGGGCCGCACCCGCCGCACGAGCGTGCAGCGCCCCGTGCGTGTCGCGCACCGCACACAGCTGGCCACGCGCGCTTGACACCTGCGACATACAACGAGGCGTTATGGAGGCTGCAAATGCCAAATAGACATTTGGATGTCTGTGTGAGGTGTACCATACGTACCCAGGAGTCGAGCAGCGCGGCAAGCTGCGTGGCTAGGTCAGTGGCGGCGGCGCGCTGCAGGCAGGTCCCGGCGGCGGCCGCGCCGGCGACCAAAGCCTCCCGCAGGCCCCGCTGCGAGCCGCGCACGGTCTGCGCCAACGTTTCCCCTTGCTCTTGCAGTGCTCCCTCCACCGAGCACAATGTGTCGTCTTTGACTTTAGTCATCTGCAATCCAGTGTTAATGATGAATATAGAAACACGAGGAACCAACCATAAATGAACAAATGGTACGTACTGTCTCAATAGTCTCCACCGTGCTCTTTATTAGAGCTTCCAAGTCCTCCTTGTTCTCCGAGTGGAGCTGTAGGGTGTCGTTTGTGTAGGTCTCTGAAATAAAATATAAAAATTAAGCAATTGCTTTTTATGGCCTGTATATAAGCAATCACAGAAAGCCTTCTAGAAAATATAAAGCAAATAAATAATAAAGAAAGGCTTCTAGAAATTTAGGTTATTAATTCTGTCTATTTGAGGACTTTTACTCATACAAACAATAATTGTATACTGGCGGTGTACTAACCGAGGTCGGCCTGTGTGTCGTCGACGGCGGCGCCCAGGTCCCCGGCGAGCCGATCGGCGGCGGCGGCCAGTTCGGCCCGCGCGCGCGCCGCCACCTCGCGGTACGTGCGCGTCGTCTCCAGGTTACGGGACTCCACCTGCCTGCCAACAAACAATACAACACGCGGAACATTATATTTAGGAGTATCAATTGCACATCAATTGCCATCTACCACCAATCTGTCCATAAAGAACAACCCTTACGAAATAAATGACATATCATAAGTAAATAGTAAAAAAAAGTAGATAAGTATCGTTATCACATACATGCAATAAAAATAAGAATGAATGAATATTCTTATTATGTACACACATTACTAAAACATAACAGAATAATAAAACATAAACGAATATATCGTAATAATTATGCAATACGAAGCCTATATTTTAGAACTCATAACTTTGTCAAAAACAAATATTTGCGATATTTTATTCCGCATTTATGATCTTAACATTCACTTAAATCAACATTTAATTTTTTGAAGTCAAATTTCTGTATCACAACTATTTCTAAAACATAAAACTAATAAGTTTTGCGTTTCTTTAATTTTTGTGTTTTCAACTTATAATCAATTTATTCTTCTACTAATGTACAATCTTTGCGTCTACCACGTCATTATAGGTACAATCTAATCAACAAATACGACACCGGCTTCAAAAGTAACAAAACATAAAAAAATAAGTGTCTGACGAATTGAGAACCTCATCCTTTTTGAAGTCGGTTAAAATTCTATAAAACGAAAATGCGAAACAAAATAGACATAAAAATAATATTCATAAATAGAATGTTGTCTATGATAGAATGAGATAGAATGCTAGTTTCCTATAATCATCTTCGTCGTCCTGAACGGTAGAAGGCGTTAAATATGTTGAAACGATCCCGGTAAGAGCAGCGCTTTACTACTTGTTCATAAATAAATAAAACTGAAGTACCCGGCGATAAATATTGCGCATCGACCTTTGGACAGAGACAATCAATCAATTTCGCTTTCGTAGAGCGTTATCAGTCGCACAATACAATATCACAGACGTCACAAAAGTTTGTCAGCCGTTGTTAGTACACTTTTTTTGGTAATAAAAAAACAGTATACAGAAAATTATTTAATTTTCGAAATTAGTTAAAATATATAGGAGGCGTGTACCTGCGTTTGTCGCAGGCGTCGTGAAGGCGCAGCGCGTCGCGCGCGGCCGCGTCGGCGGCGGACAGCAGGCGCGTGGCCTCGGCCCGCAGCGCGCGCTCCTTGCCCCGCGCGTACTCCGCCAGGTGCCGCTGCTCCTCCACCTCGCGCGCCGTCAGCTGCAGCCTCTGTACCACCGACACTACTGTACTAGCCACCATCACATATTTCCTTACAACTGAATGTCGATTGTCAATACAATCAAGTGCTACTTTGCGGAAATCCGTAATATGAGATATTAGTTAGCAATCATTCAAGTTTTTTATTAAACATCCAGAAGTGCAGTGGAGACGTTCGGGCGACGAAAGGTCGAAGACCTGGATGGGAATCAATGCGATGTCGGTCAAAGTTGTAAGCGATCTACTTGAATGACAATAATAACTGTAGGCTACTTCTTCTTAGTCTTACAATAAGAGATCTGATTTCGTACTTAACCTAGGCGCTTCTGAAAAATGGGTTATTGTATTTATCTCGTGAATCTGGTTCTATCAATATTTGCTTCTGCATCTTACTCTAGTGTTTTTATGAGAAAGATATAAGACAAAAAAAGAGAAATGGAACAATAGTTTCTTGTGGCAATAACATTTTATTCCTTGTCCCAGAGGTTTAATTACTTTCCGCGAATATGTTGCTAATAATTTTAGTGTCCCTGGTAGTACCGGGACCAATGCCTGACCAATATTGCGACGAAGGCAGTCAAAGGTCAAACCGCAGGGACCAAGGTCACTCACGCTGGTGGTGTGGCTGAGCTTGTTTTCGGTGTCGGCGAGGCGGTGGTGCGCGGAGGTGAGCTGCCCCTGCGCGTCCCGCAGGCGCGCGTCCACGTCCTGGAACAGCCCCTCGACGCGCGCGCGCTCCTCCTCCAGCGCGCGGCCCTTCAGCAGCAGCTCCTGGATCTCCTTGCGCTGCTCCTCCTGCTTGAATGTCATCTCCGCGAACGTCTCGTTGGCCAGGTATATACCTGCAAGTGGTTTGTTTTTTAGTATTATATTAAACAACGTCATTATTCCTCCTATAAATCTCGAGTAGTTCTAACGCTGTAAGAATAACGACAGCCCAAGCAAGTTAAGTTCATTTATTGTATATAGCTTTAGTAATGCTCAGACCAGTGAGTTTCTCAACACGGTCTGACATCAAAGAGGCGTTTGCGCGGTCTTTTCCCTTCAACGTGTGTATCGGTCATATATCTGGAGTGCTATCACTAGAATATTCTCTGAGTACGTGTGGTAGGATGTGGGCATGTGGGTCAACGTGCGAGTGTGTGGGAGTGTCCACTACGTGTCAGTACGCAGCGCCAGCGCAGCAGTGCGTGCGTGCGTGCGTGCGCGCGAGCGTCAATACCGTTCTTGTCGCGCGCAGCCTGCAGGTCCTTCTTGAGCTTGTCGATCTCCTCGGCGTACTCCTTGAGGATGGCCTTCTTGGTCATCTTCTGGTTGACCTCGGGCTTGTTCTGGATGTTCTTGGCGCGGCTGGCGTACTCCAGCGTGCTGAGCGTCTCCTCCACGTCCTTGTGGCCCGGCGACACCGTGGCGATGATCGAGGTCTTAGTGCGCCCGCCCAGCGACTCCTGCAGGATGCGCGTCAACTTCGACTCCCTTAAAACGTAAAACAAACACGTTCAATTTTATGTTAATCGTGTTTACATTCAATTATAAAAGCGAAATATTGAGAATCTGTATAGTAACTGAACTTGTTTTTCATCTCCATCACTTCATCTTTTCTGTTTAATGTAATAAAGTGAGGGACTAGTCTGGGACTACACCGGCACCGAGCCTTACCATCCTACGTCTTGGCGCATTCGAACTTTGAATATACTGTTAACTTGAAATAGCTTATGTACAAATACTGACGTGGACCACATCAACAGGTGCTTATCTCAAGTTTCAGAGCAAGTACAGGGCTTAAGCTCTATGGAAAGTTCTAGAGTGTACCTGTAGGGCTTGTGTAGGACCATGTTTGTGGAAGGTTCTAGAGTGCCCCACCTGTAGGGTATGCCTGTGGAAGGTTCTAGTGTACCTGTAGGGTATGTGCGGGTGCCGCTCGACCAGCGCGGTGATGACGCGGCCCAGCGTGAGCAGCGACTGGTTGATGTTGACGCACTCGCGCGCGCGCTCGCGCTTGGCCGGGTTGTCGGAGCCCGCCTTGCTGATGTTCTCGGAGCCGGCCAGGTCCACCAGGTTCAGCTTGCCGATCTTGACCAGCTCCTCGCCCTCGGGACTGTTCTCCTTCATGTGCACCACGATCGTGAACACCGTGTGCGACCGGCTACAGACACGATTAACACATTTGTAATATGTATTGTCTCTTGGCAATAAAATCAACACGAATGCCGTGACGATGTCATTTCATAAACGCTAACTAATCGACTATAATATAGAACTATCGTACATTTAATATTCTGTAGTAAATAATAATGAGTTTGATTTAGAAATCTTATTCAACATATTGTATGTATTATTTTATCTTTTATGCTCTTTTACCGCAAATAAATTTTTACAAATAAATATTTTATAGACTCCCCTCTGTTTGTACAACATTCTAAATATAAGTACAAAGATTTGTCACAGATATTAAATCCTAATTAGAGCTAACTAAGACGCCTATCCAAATAGAAATACCTGCATAATAAACTACAAATAAATCAATAAACAATGTAATTCTACAGTTTTGAATATTGCAGTAACCACATTATACAACTACAGTCTACAAAACAACAAGTGTAAACACTTACAATATATTCGTTCTTTCTTTTATGTGATTGCTGCAATATTAAAAAAAAACCTTTTTATTTAAGAAAGCTATGTTTGCTATGCTAAACTAGTTCTTATCATATCAGGAACTAATTTGTCATATAACCTCTTAATGTCTAATATAAAAAAAAAATGCATGAACAGGAATTTTTCCAATTAGATGTACCATCCCAGTCAGGGCAGTTACATACTGATACGATCCAAATCTGTGGGTTTCGAAGTAGTCATACAATAATTTGGATTATTGCTTGCGTAAGCAAACCGAATTGGTGCAAAATTGGGTCTGGTGCGTACCAGATCCAATTTTTCACTAATTCGGTTTGGATGCAGTACATACTTCACAGAACATCACTGCTGAGTGAGTATATAGTATAAAAAATGAACCTTGCATAACAATATGGTCAGCGTATAACAAGATGTAAGTTAGCAACTTACATTTATTAGGTACCTATCATCAAATATTTTCACAATGATTCCTTGTGTAAAATTGGGAACACAGCTTACATGTAACCACAACTATCCATTGGGCATCATGGAAATGGTCGTAATTAATGTTATAAAACATAGTAACTATGAGATTGTTACCTGGACTGAGCGTTCATGAGTGTGGAGGCGACCTTCTTCCGCTCCTGACCTTGCGCCATGATCTTGTAAACCTCATTCTTATTGTACACCTGCATCAAACGTTTGTTGATATAACGTAATCCTTAGCTTATTGTATTATGTTCTACTGAGTCTGTTTCGCCAGTTCTTCTCAGTGGGCTTGCCTTGGAAGCGGTGGTAGACTCAATAGATGTTCAAAAAGATACTCTGTTGGTATTATTTTGTTTTTTTTTTTTTATAATTTTGATTTCGATGTATTGGCACATTCTTATGAGCACAATTATAGTGGACAATCTATTTACATATTTAGTCGAATAAGGAAGGTGTATGTAAAATAATTATTTTTATTGAACTTTTAAATTACTTATTTAAAGTCATTTAATAAAAATAATTAAATAATAATTGTTTTGGAAAATGATATTGTGACTAGTCATAATATCTGTAAAGTATCCGAAACGTCGGGCTTGTAAAAAATTTAATAAACCGCGATAAAATCCGTAAAAATTGTTTCATTATAATTATGATAGTATCTTAATCTAGGAGTATGATTAATCCAACACACAATCTGAACACAGTAATTTTTCCATTAAAAAATACAACATTGTCATATTTATTAAAATTATATTTAGCTACTCACTGTAATTTCTTCAAGCCCATTAACAATATTCGATCCTTTCCTGGTGACATCCTCGTATATCCTCAACTTAGAATTATCATCAGATCCGGACAGGAGATCAAACAACTCCTCATTGTACAGTTCCAAATATGATACTCGCACAGTGTACTCTGTGTTGGAGATACGCAACTCATCAAACAGCTGGCTCAGTGCTCGAGGGATTATACCAGCCAGTGGATCCTATGCATACAGGAAACCTTTAAATTATCAAATGCTCTAAGATATCATTTTAAATTATATTACTTATACACATGTTCCTCATGTACCCATATAATAATAATAATATAATATCTATGGACGCTTTTACACCACGTCCCGTCACGTTATGGGTGAAATGGTCCCGCTGATGAGGACTGATCGCCCGTCTGGCCTCGCTGGTGTCCCCACCCTTAAATACACCACGTCAATCTGGTCCCGTGGTAAGTACACAAAGAACTTGTGTTACGGGTACCAGACAACGGAAATATATTTAATACTTTATACTATACATATATTTAAGATTTGATTATGTGATACACATCCATGACCCAAGAATTTTTTTTTGTTCCCTGGCGGAATTCTAACCCACTACCTACTTGAGCACCAATGCGCTTACCATTGAGCTACAGAGGTTGTCTATACATTGTAACAATTTTCAAACAAGACACAATCACTCATACAAGTGATCATGGAGTCTGGATGGATCTGGTATGAGTCAAAATGTTTACAATTTTATGGACAAAAATGAATCTATGTCTACCAACTCATTTACCTTAACTGAAGTCATCAACTAAATAAGTAGTAAGTATAAAAGTGGACTTTTTTTCTGCAAGATTCGTTAAAGTATGATGGACTGGATCTTAGGCACCTCTTTGCCAGAGCCCTGAAGAATGATTACCTACTAGTTACCTCAATAGATACACAAGTTAAGATCAGCATCTCTTTTAAATCATAATAAGCTGTTCATTCTTTTGCACTTTACTGGGGTTTTGTACTTGTCATATATTTACTATATAGGTAAGTCACACATACATTTTGCCAGGTGGTCTCATCGTTGGCTGCCTCCCCCACCATGGTGTGAGTCTTGCCCGTGCCGGTCTGGCCATATGCAAACACGGTACAGTTGTACCCGGCTAGCACTTCTTCAATCAAAGGGCTCACAACCTCTTGGTAAACTTCCACCTGAAAATATAACACCAGTTTTAAGTCCATTTACATTTCTAATGTGCATAACACCAACTTAGAATAAATTTAGGTTGTTTAATAATAAAGATGTTGACATTTTTCAGAAATGTTTTAAAATCATTTATAAATATCTAATGGAGGCCTAAATATTATCAACTTTTGCTTAAATATGTCTAATGCCTAAAAAATCTTGCATTTTATAATGCATTTTAAATTTCGTTCCTAAATGCTAACACTTGTCACGTGACGTCATATGTTGTTAAACATCGTAAAAGTGATAAAATGATTCTAGTTGTCGTTAATAAAAAATGGCTTCTAAGTTTTATAAGTGTTGTATGGTGCCTATGTGTGTGTACACTGTCAAAACGCCTGAAAATTAGTTTTTACAATATGTACTGCGTACAGAAAATGGTATATAAATGTACGTCAACATTCTTCCGCTTCCGCTAAATAGGAACAGGCGACGTCATTTCCGTTTATTATCACGTGACCTATTTAAAATTTTGTTAAATTTTATTTAATCATATAAAAAAAAGGGAAAACATTGTATTTTTTCAGAATTCTATCATATAAACTACCAATTAACATCAAAATTATATTTTTATATGAATACTGTCAACATCCCTATAGTACATGATGCATATGTCATGACCAAAACCTTGCTATATATTAAAAATATTATGGATGCTGTTGTTAATTAATATTTAAAGCGATATTTTACATCAAAAAAATATGTGAAACAATAGGAGATAATTGCTAAAAAATAAAATTTAAATTGTATTTTCTTAAAAACATCAAAATTTAGTTGTTAAGACTTTAGACTATATTTACAGACTGTTGCCTGCAGCTTCGCCCGCGTTACTCAACTCCTATAAGTCACAGTGTGATGTTATATAGCCTATAGCCTTCCTCGATAAATGGGCTATCTAACACTGAAATAATTTTCAAATTCGGACCTGTAGTTCCTGAGATTAGCGTGTACAAACAAACAAACAAACTCTTCAGCTTTATAATATTAGTATAGATTTACACAACTTATCCAAAATACAATCTAAAAAACATTTACATTTTTACTTTGTGCAGAATATTAGGCATATTCCACACAAAATAAGTCAAGCTAAAACTCAAAACTCTGTAGAAGTTACTTCTTGTGTAAATTGCTAGCAATATAAATGTTTATAGTAAATATTCAATTGTCGTGTACCTGCTTGGAATGCGGTGGGAATGCTCGGTCAAATGTAAATTTCTTGGTGTGCAAAGTCTGATGGGACTGACGTACAACCACTTCGCGTGCGTTCACTACCTCTACCACTCCCAGGGACTTGATATCCTTCTCTCGTTGGTTGAGAGGTCTGAGAAAAAAAGCATGCAACAGGTATTTTGTTTACAAAATTGATTCCAAGTAATACACATTATCTTATATTCTTTGTCTCTTTTATTGTCCCATTGACAAATTTTAATTACTTAAGCAAAGTTTCAATTCATAATTATTTACTTTCGCTGTAACATAAAACACAACCTCACCTAATTATTATATGAATGCTGTAATAATGCTTTAAATAGATGTCAGCAACCGTTTGGCAGACATGAGCCACATATGAAAAAAATTGATTGGTGGGCCCCGCACTTGTAGAGAATTATCTAGTATATCTAATAGATATGAACCTAATTATCTATTGTAGGTAGGTACTATAAGTGATAGGAAGTTTGTTAGCATAAGTAAGTCCTGCCAGAAACTGTAATTATCTGCCAAGCAAATCTTTTTAATTCGTCAAAATCAAATGGTAAGCTTCCGTAAAACTGAACAAGATCATTAATTTTAGTTTTCGAGAGTGTGGAGTCAATCCATCATTTGTAAATTACTCAGGACAACTCAATATGAAAAAGGGTTTGCTAAAATTTTCAGTTTACTTTTTCAACCTTTGCCAAGTCACAAGTATTTGTATTAAAATATCTTTCATTTGATCAATTTTTAAACATAATTTATTAATTTCTGCTTCCTTGACTGCCAAAATCATTGATAAAACAAGTCGCGGGCAAGGAGATAGGTTGCGCTTTACCGACAGCTGCTTTAAATTAAATCAATAAGATCCGAAAGGTTCCTCATCCAGTTGATTTATCATTTATTATAGAATAAGGAACCTTCTTTGATATCAAGATATTTGATTACATTTTCATAAGCTAACAAAACTAACGATAAGTTGTTTAAGGTCACAATTACAAGTACTAATAAACCTCTGAATTTTGCTATGACGTGTTTTTCTGTGCTATTCTATTTCTTTTCTATTGCTATTTATAATGCATTCCATTATATTACACACCATGATTACAAACCCAGAATCTGTAATTTGATAATGAATTATGATTACACGCTTTATATTTTTATAATGAATGTAAGTTCTCAACAGAGTGTAACTTTTATAATATTTTAACCATATTCATGTTTGAGAAAGAGAACATTCAATGTACATTTTGGGTAAGCCACTCTTCATTTTTATAAATATTCATTAATATATAATTAAAGTGGTTCCAGAAGTAAACATGAATAAATGTTTATTTAATTATAAACAATTGTATTACAAATAATGAATGTTGTTTGTTCTACCTCAGTCTAACAAACACTTGTATGTTCTGGTTTTCTTTTCTATCCTTTCTGTTTGTCTTTTCCGTCATCTTGATAACTCACACATAAAACACTTGATAAATATAATAATAACAATAAAAATTGCGAATTATTATTCACAATTTACACATAAATCCACTTCAAAACAATTATTACACTAAATACAAACGTTGAGGCAGTTTTAGTCGTTACAAAATGAAGCATTCAAACTTAATTCAAATTTGACGTTTAAACTAAACGATGTTGCCATAAAAAAAAATGACAGTTGGGCTATAAATAGCATTTAACTAGATGGCGTTGCTAGTATAGTCTTATTTAATAGTATTACAATTATAATATTGTTATGGTTTTACTAAAGCTTATTTAATAAACACATACATATTTTTGAAAAGAAAATAAAAAAATACATGCACAGGTTTATTATAATCAAATAAATGCGTAACTGTTTGCAGGAAATAAAAAGTGTGTGCGTGTAATCTTTACGCATGATTGAATTAAACTTCTTAGAAATCTGAGTTACCTCTAGTCGCAATTACAAAAGTAATAAATAAAAAAATAGTTGTAATCGGTTCCAACCCACGATTTGTTTTCTTCCAACCCCAATCCGTTGCGAGCATCAATTGCGAGAACCAAAGTTGAAGAAAATAAAATTCCACCCATTACGATTTTTTTGACAAACTTGATAGTATAACTCTGCGAATATTGATCCTAGCGTAAAAATAATAATGACCAAACTTGTGAGATACTAAATTTCCAACAACTTTGAATACTGCCATTTTTGCTCTAAAGTTGAAAATTAACGAGTTATTTCAGAAAAACGAAAAAATTGAACTTTAAAACAAGATCGCGGTGAATCCTTTACCGGGATTAGTTAGAAAATCGAGATTTATACTTCCCACCATGACGTTTCAACAAAAAAAAATCGCTCCCCGGATTTTTTTCTATTTAAATGTCTGCCCCGACTGGACTATGAGTATAATAATGGTTATGACAGTATATTCTAAGTCTATGATAATGGTATAATATCACAGATAATATTATATTGTATTCACGAGTTAAAATAATGCAAGTTACTATTTTTTAATAGCTTTTTCCGAAAAAAGCTGAGTCCTCTATTCACGCCTAAAGAAGTTTTACTTCAAAAATTGTTAGTGCTTAATACAAATTAGAATAACGATATTGGCTAGATACTGTATATTCTAACAAGAAACGACTACGTCAATATAGTATACCAACTAACGAAACGACTTGTTAATTTTATTCGTTTGTGTTTCCTATAAGACACAGAGCACTATTATATTATACTGGCATTACTGGCACTATAAAGATTTGATCTTATATTGTATTTGTGGTAAACTTATGACAGCAAACATCAGTTAAGCGGTGTGTTATTTTTTATATAAATTTTATTATTAAAGATAGTACGATAAGAACCATACTTTTAATTCTCTAATTAAAACATAGATGGCGCTGATTGACGTAAAACATACAAATGTAAATGCTATTCAGAAACTCGGACAAAGAAGATAGGAATATATTTATTAAATTTGGGTATTATAAAATAAAATATTGCTATTATTATACTAAATTCGCATATTCGCCTTCCAACTGGTCGATTTTATTTACTTGGGCAATTTTTATACAATAATATTATATAATATTGGATCCTAAAAGTCTACTTACTTAACGATTATATATTATAACTAGCTGTTGCCCGCAGCTTCGCCCGCGTTAACTTTTAAAATTTGAGGGGTTGACCACCCTTATCACTTAGAGGTATGAAAAATAGATAGTAGCCGATTCTCAGACCTACTGAATACGCATATAAAATTTGGTAAAAATCGGTAAAGCCGTCTTGGAGGAGTACGGTAACTAACATTGTGACATTAGATTAGATTAGATTTTCATATCAAGATATTATTATAATTTCAGATACTACATTGTCATTCTCAGGATTGAAAAAAAGATTGCAAACGCTAGATTGTTAACATCATTCAAAATAATATTTCTTAAAACTCATTTTTGTTTGGGTATTTAATTATTTTCTGTTTATTTTCTGTTACTGGTCTTGAATTTTTATTGAGCAAAGTATCTAAATGTAAATCTTACAATTTTTATGCACAACTTCATGGAAACCAACGCACATACATTACCTACGTGCGTTTGTAAAAAGTCAAAAGTACTTTTATATACCTAGCTTTAATTATTCGCCAGTGATCACTATGTGTGATACTATACCTACTAAAAGGTCAAGGATTCGAATCCCTTCTGTTGCAGTCGATTTTTGTAATGAATAATATGAGCTTTCCATGGTTAAAGAGGTCTGAGTATTGCGATTTTAAGAAATAAGAAATATGTACAAGAATGAAAAATAGTTAGGTGATATTATATTGTAACACGTGCAGCTTGTGTTATATATATTATGTTTCAGAACATAAAAAAAATAAGTGCATAATATTATATTATTATGATTGTTTCTTTTTTTGTATATACGTGCAAACGCTAATGTAATAACTAATAGGTACGGTCTATATTTCGTAGCTCGCACCGTAGTACCCGAGACATAAGTAAAAGATAATATCAAATCAAAATCATTTTTTTTTCAAAATAGTTCCTACCAATACATTATCTTTTTGAACGTCAATTGAGTCTACCACCGGTTCCAAAACCCACTGAGAAGAACCGGCGAAACAAACTCAGTGGAACTAATCTTTTCAAATAATACCTAATAAAAACAATATTCTCAAATATTACAAGTTTCTGCGCGTATTCCGGACTCTACATTGTCCGATGTAGTTGTTAAACAGAGGGACTGTAGGTTTTTACTGTAGGTCTATACAGGAACCCCTCTATGGTTTAGGCCTAGACGTGGCGGTGGGGCTCAGTAGCCTAGGGTGAGCCCAGCACCTTGGGCGAAGGTAATTGAGCCGAGACGGCTCTTTGTACCGCTCTTATAAGAGGATATAAGGAGACAAAAGGGCAGGGGGCAAGGGCGAGGACGGGAACCTCGCCCCATTGTACTCTCCCGACGTTGGGAGGGGTTGTTCTGTGGTGCGGGACAACCCCTCTGTGGAGGTGGCGTCGGTCCCTTGGGGGACTGACTAGCCGTCGAGGTGCCCTGTTTGCTCATTAGATCCGGGGCAACTCACCAAATGCTGCGGCATTGCTGGCACTCACCGGGTTTTAGTGGCTGCTTCCACTTACCACCTTTCGAGCGCAGAGAATCCCACATACCCGCGTGGGGACCCACTCCCCGCGGGATGCCTCCGAGCATTTCCCGGCGTTAAAGAAAAAAAAGGACTATACAGAAAGCCCTTACAATCACCTAATAAAGAACAAAAATTAGTTAGGTACACGAAGTTATCGTAGCCCCGACGTAGCGCAAGATAATCTGTTGTTGTTACTATTTACGTAGTTGCACAGATAACAGAATAAAAAAGATTGACAAATACCTATGTACCTACTTAAAGTACAGACATAATATTCATCAAGCACCTAATACTTGCAATGTGCACATGCGATAATTAAGCACATATAATATATGACGTTTTAACCGCCGTATTAGAGTAAAATTCACAAAATACTTATCCTTAGATTAAAGAATACTGCCACTGTACTGTGGACGTAAAATATTATCTAGGTACTGTGTTGCTAGAATAAAACTTATTCGTTCTTGGTAAGTCCACTTTAGTAGTGTACGTTTGTTATAATGTTTATTCTCATTTTATTAAGTATTAAATTAACATAAGAAGGGCAACATTTAAACACGGTAATGTATTCCGAACGTCCGTGCGATGTGCCGGTACGTACATTTAAAACACCATACACTTTTTACAGCCAGCAAGAACAGAATAAATGGATAAATGAGCGTCGTCATTATACAGATAGTTTTTGCGGCTGGCAACACTCATTACGCCGTTTCCTCCCGCGCTTTCTTGAAGAAAATTAAAGAGGCGCATTAATGCTTCGTATGTCGCGAGGTTTTTGCCGTCGGCGTTATGGGATCGTTTTTGCCGCGTAAGAGTTGCGAGTTCTCAGACTGCGTTGCAAAAAGCTATGATTCTGAGATCCCGGGAATCTAAACAAAAACTCTAGCACAATAACCGGCGGCGAAGAAATGTTATGAGTTCCATTTGGTTTTTACTTTTCAGTGATTTGCATTAGGCGGCCATCTTGGGGTTCGTGAAATCGACGGGAAAAAAGTTGGCATTTGTCTCTACCACGGAATAAAAACTTAACGCTAACTGTATGATGTATATTAATGACTTGATTATGGATTAGTCTGTTCTGACGAAGGGACCATCGTCATCATCACGGTCAAACAGTTGGTCGTGACATTAAAAAAAAATCCATCAACGATGAGTGATTAAAATGTCTAATTAATATCGGTTCCGTCGTCTAAGCGTTAATTGAATAAGGCCAGACAGTGAATATAAAATCGCTGATGATATTGAATAATTAAAACTTTTTAAGTGACTTGGAAGTGCAACGGCCAAACAGGGAGACAAGCAGGATTATTTATATTTTTTCCGTGTTTAAGTATGTAGGAACATTCATCATATTTCTATAACTACTAAACTCATTTTCTTGCAATTTACGCCGGTAGATTTAGGCTCAGCTTGTAGCAATGTGTAGGCGCTGTTTCGTTAGAATCTGAGGACAGAAATAGGGCGATATCCTTCATCTATAAAAATCTAAGCTCGCAGGAAAAGCTGCGGACAGCAGTTAGTATGCTGTGATATTATGATAAATACCGGCCAAGTAAGAATCGGGCTTGCGCAGGACGGGTTCCGTATCATTATCTATACAACATTGAAAAGTATAAAACCACGTAGTAGGTACAACAAACGACATAAAATATTAGTTTTATTTTATTTATATTTAAAGTACACACATTATAGAGCTAAATTATATTCTGTGGATGTTTCAACTAGGTACCTCTTTCTCTACAATATCTACCTGTTATTAATATCAAGCAAACGGCAAAAAATCATGTTTGAGATATGAGAGGTATGGTAGGTATGAGAGGTATGAGAGTCTCCCCTTAAATATGTATTTTATTCTATTTTTAGTAGTTTTTGTTATAGCGGCAACATACATACATCATCTGTGAACATTTCAACTGTCTAACTATCATGGTTCATGAGATACAGTGTGGTGAAGGACAGACAGCGGAGGCTTAGTAATGGGTCCCGTTTGACACCTTTTGGGTACAGAACCATAAACAAAATTAAAAAAATTGGAGTCTGTGTCACAGCAACAAATACGTCACCGTCGTCCGTCACCGTTGTCGTATTTATTGTTGTAGGTACCTACCTACCTACCTTGGCTGACACCGACTCCAAAAGTAACTATAATGACATGGTAAACGCAAAGTTTGTACATTAGTAGAAGTATAAGATGATTATTAGTTGTAGACACAAAAATTAAAGAAACGCGATTATTTTATTACTTTTTAGTTTTTTATTTTGAAGTCGGTTATAATTTTTACTTAAAATTTTTATTTCTTCGTTTTTAGTAATTCATTAAAGAAAGACATACAGAGATAGACATTTTGGCATATTGAACCGTATGAAGTAAGTTCAACAAAAGCTGTAAATCGTCGAGGAGTTCCGTCGACTGTCTATGATTTCATCATCATATGAAATCATTACCCATATGGGTGCAAAGTTCTCATCAGTATAAATTAATTAAGTCCAAACACAAGGTAACTACTGTAAACTATTTAAGAGTTCCGTTAACTGTCCTTCGTCTTCATCATCAGACCCCCAACCACAGTCATAACCTATCTAATTGTAAAGTCCTCATCAATACAAATTAATCAAGCCCAAACACAAGGTTACTGAAGTAAATCGTCGAGGAGTTCCCTTGACTGTCTTTCAGCTCCAGCATCAGATCAACTCTAGACCTTCATTAAATTGTAGTGCTTTAAAATGCTTAATTAAAAAAGTACTAAACGCGCTAGTTGCTCCTACGATTTTCGAAAGTTCCCCTCGATTTCTCTGGGATACCATCATTAGACCCTGGTTTCCTTATCATGGGACCATTTGGCAAGTATACCCTTTCAAACAAAAAAAACAATTTTGAAAATCGGTCCACAATTGACGGAGAAATCGGTGTACATACATAAAAAAAAATACCGGCCGAGTTGAGAACCTCCTCCTTTTTGTTGAAGTCGGTTAAAAACTAAGTATGGTTATGTGGTAACTAATATATTCTATATACTTATAGATGTGTACAAAAACTATTTTTAAAGACTTTTTTAATTTACGTTTGAGATACTTCAGAGCGACCGTTGTCGTGAAGATATAATTCGTCTGTGATGTATAGGTATATAATGTTTTAATCCGCGGAGTGCATGAAGCGTAACTAGTAAATGACTTGAAATTCTCGTTAAATTGTGATCGATAGAATTAAACGGTATTACAGAAAGTGGTTCGGTCGCGGAATACGCGAGGTGAAAGGGTGGGCTGGTCAGCAGAGGACTGACGAGAACACTCCTACGAGACGTCGGGGCGGCTGGGCCGGGCGTGAGAACGGGCGCGCGAGGGCCGCGGGCCGCAACACCGGCGCGCTGCTGGACTAGGAGGTTACGAGTATTAGGAGGAGTACGAGAGTTAGGAAATACCGAAAAATTAGGAGGATGGGCTAACTACTAATTTGAGCTATTTTAATCAGTTGCGATTTTTATTCATAGCATATGAGGGCAAACGAACAGTCGACTATATCTTCTTTAGACTATCGACGCCCATACACATCCGCACAACCAAACATTATGCAGATGCGTTGCCCTCCTTTTCCCTATCCCCCCCAATGGGCCACCGGAAACTCACAAACCGCACGAAACGCGATAGTATAGCTGGCACTTTAAGCCAGTGAGCGAGAGGTACCACCCCAGTTGCGCCAGCCCAAGTCGGCTGCATAGCAGCATGGCACTTCTTTTTCATACAAATCTTATAGGATAATTATCGTACCGCGGTAATGTTGTACACGGTTGTATTGTCCGAAGGAGATAATACGTCGAATGTCTCCCGCACCTCTTGACTGTCGGCACGGGGTTGAGGTTTATTGTATTGAGAAAATATCTATTGGTATTTGGTCCAACTGTTATTGGTGAAGACGTTCGTGGACATCCGAAGACGACCGAAATATCGAGCACCGTGATATTAAAGTGAAATACGTAACAAATATCACGTTTTAACAACTTTCCAATATAAATAGTCGTGTTTCATAAAACGCCATTCCGTTCATGCAATGCGTGCAGTAAACCGCTGCCGCCTATGCCCCCACTCAGCTTTCCGCTAGTTCTCTGGCCTAAGTTTTTCTATCAATAATATAGTGGACAGTTAAGGCAGAGTGGGTTTTTCGTCGAGGTGGTGAAAGGTTGCGTACGGCGTGGGAACATGCCCGCGACCACTGGAAAAACGCGACGCGTGTGAAAAGAAAAGCGCGCAAAAACTAGCTCCTTATGAAAATACCTCACGTGAAACTTTATTAGTGTCTTTGTTATACGTCAAAAGATAATCTTTTGATTTTCATCGCGTGTTTGTCACCTTGGAAATTATATTACATGGAAAATTTGAATGCGGAAATAGAAATAAAGAAATTATCAAACTAGCAAAAAATACAGATTTGGGGTGAGGGGCACGCTCTTTACTATATCTTTGCTTTGCTGTGTTTCAGAAAGAAGGGCAGTATAATTACTGACACCGAGAATAACTATCTCACGTCCTAATAGGTACTTAACTTTTTATGTATTTGCGTTATCTGTAATTTTAGCACTGAATAAAGCATTTCTATCTACCTATCTAACAAAATGAACTGTCTGGACCAATCTGTGCTGGATAGGTCTATGGGCCGGGCGGTGTTTACACGATACAACACGAACAACGATATAACGTTTAATGTAAATCCCCCGAAAAAATGTAGGTATTGTATTATCATCTTGCTTGTTTCTCCCGTGAAACAGCTTAGCTGTGTTTGTAGAGAAGGGCAAGACAGGCAGTGTCATTACTGGCACCGAGACTTAGTATATAATAGGCTTACTGAGGATAGGCAACACATATGGACCAAGCTTTGTCGTGGCGGTGGGAGTCGGTAGCCTAAGTTGAACCCAGCACCTAGAGGTCAAAGCCAATTGTACCAAGGGAGCTGCTCTTTGTACCCCTCTTATAAGAAAAGGGGAAAAAGAGCAGGGGGGACAAGGGGCGAGGATGGGAACCTCACCCCATTGTACTGTCTCGACGTTGGGAGGGGTTATTTTGTGGTGCGGGATAACCCCTCTGTGGAGGTGGCGTAGGACCCTTAGGGGACTGACTAGCCATTGAGGTGCCCTGTTGCTTAACAGATCAGAATCACCTCACCAAAGGTGGTACTCATGGCATAGTGGCACTCTGGGTAGAGGTGCATCCACCTTACAATTTTTTCAGGTGCAGCGAGTCCCACATATCCGCCTGGGGAGTCCCCCCTTCCCCGTGGGATGCCTAAGAGCATTTCCCGGCACAAGAAAAGGATAGGCAACACATAAATGAGTTGCCGTTCAGGTAAACTAAGAGGTAGTGCCATGCTGCGTTGCAGCTGAATTGGGCCGGCACGACCGGGGTGGTACCTCTCGCTCCCATAACACCGACGTCTCGTGACAGCTATGCTTTCGCGTTTCGTGCGGTTTGTGTTTCCGATGGCCCATTGGGTGATAGGGAGGAAGAAGGCAAACCCATCTGCATATCCTCTGGTTGTGCAGATGTCTATGAGCGTCGGTAGTCACCATAAGGCTCCGACTGCTCGTTTGCTTTCTTTTGACACAAAAAACTGAGTTATGTTTATGGGGACGTCGACCACTTACCATCACACACGTCTTCTTTTAAAGAAGAGAGGGCAAAGAGACAGTCGGTTCTTCTGGTGGTATGTGATAGGCGAGTTAAGGTGTAGGCTGTAAAGATTTGCTGACATTTTTTCACTCAACCTGCGGGTAAATCCGCTACTACACGTGTCATCAAATAATTGACTGGCCTGTTGGTCTAGTGGTTAGTGACCCTGACTGCTAAACCAGAAAGTCGGGAGTTCGATTCCCGCCCAGGACAAATGTTTGTGTAATGAGCATGATCATTTGTTCTGTTTCTGGGTGTAGTTTATCTATAATAATATGTATGTATTTAGAAATATATAAGTATATATCAGTTGTCTGGTTACCATAAGAACAGGCTCTGCCTAGTTTGGGATCAGATGGCCGTGTGTGAGTTGTCACAAAATATATATAAAAAAATTAACTGCGTTATTTTTGGCACAATAATACTATCAACTCAAAACGCGACCCAATATTCTGTGGCGTGCCCATTGGTTCGCCGTCCCTCCCATAGAGTGACTAATTTTTTTATTAATAAGCAAAGACGGATTTTAGTTATAACTTATAACATATGTATGGCTCATATAAGTCCTTATATTATGTTCTCTATATTTTATTATGTATGGCTCATATAAGTCCTTAAATGATGTTCTCTATATTTTATTAAGTATGGCTCATATAAGTCCTTAAATGATGTTCTCTATATTTTATTAAGTATGGCTCATATAAGTCCTTAAATGATGTTCTCTATATTTTATTAAGTATGGCTCATATAAGTCCTTAAATGATGTTCTCTATATTTTATTAAGTATGGCTCATATAAGTCCTTAAATGATGTTCTCTATATTTTATTAAGTATGGCTCATATAAGTCCTTAAATGATGTTCTCTATATTTTATTATGTATGGCTCATATAAGTCCTTAAATGATGTTCTCTATATTTTATTAAGTATGGCTCATATAAGTCCTTAAATGATGTTCTCTATATTTTATTAAGTATGGCTCATATAAGTCCTTAAATGATGTTCTCTATATTTTATTAAGTATGGCTCATATAAGTCCTTAAATGATGTTCTCTATATTTTATTAAGTATGGCTCATATAAGTCCTTAAATGATGTTCTCTATATTTTATTAAGTATGGCTCATATAAGTCCTTAAATGATGTTCTCTATATTTTATTATGTATGGCTCATATAAGTCCTTAAATGATGTTCTCTATATTTTATTAAGTATGGCTCATATAAGTCCTTAAATGATGTTCTCTATATTTTATTAAGTATGGCTCATATAAGTCCTTAAATGATGTTCTCTATATTTTATTAAGTATGGCTCATATAAGTCCTTAAATGATGTTCTCTATATTTTATTAAGTATGGCTCATATAAGTCCTTAAATGATGTTCTCTATATTTTATTATGTATGGCTCATATAAGTCCTTAAATGATGTTCTCTATATTTTATTAAGTATAGCTCATATAAGTCCTTAAATGATGTTCTCTATATTTTATTAAGTATGGCTCATATAAGTCCTTAAATGATGTTCTCTATATTTTATTAAGTATGGCTCATATAAGTCCTTAAATGATGTTCTCTATATTTTATTAAGTATGGCTCATATAAGTCCTTAAATGATGTTCTCTATATTTTATTAAGTATGGCTCATATAAGTCCTTAAATGATGTTCTCTATATTTTATTAAGTATGGCTCATATAAGTCCTTAAATGATGTTCTCTATATTTTATTAAGTATGGCTCATATAAGTCCTTAAATGATGTTCTCTATATTTTATTAAGTATGGCTCATATAAGTCCTTAAATGATGTTCTCTATATTTTATTATGTATGGCTCATATAAGTCGTTAAATGATGTTCTCTATATTTTATTAAGTATGGCTCATATAAGTCCTTAAATGATGTTCTCTATATTTTATTAAGTATGGCTCATATAAGTCCTTAAATGATGTTCTCTATATTTTATTAAGTATGGCTCATATAAGTCCTTAAATGATGTTCTCTATATTTTATTAAGTATGGCTCATATAAGTCCTTAAATGATGTTCTCTATATTTTATTAAGTATGGCTCATATAAGTCCTTAAATGATGTTCTCTATATTTTATTAAGTATGGCTCATATAAGTCCTTAAATGATGTTCTCTATATTTTATTAAGTATGGCTCATATAAGTCCTTAAATGATGTTCTCTATATTTTATTAAGTATGGCTCATATAAGTCCTTAAATGATGTTCTCTATATTTTATTATGTATGGCTCATATAAGTCCTTAAATGATGTTCTCTATATTTTTTTTCGACGTAAGCACCATCTCTCGTCTAATGGCCGGTCCGTGTTAGATGCGAGAGACTCGGGACCGGCCATCTCGGCGTTCGTTTAAAGAGGCCTGTGTCAAGCAGTGGAAAAAATAGACGATGATCATGATCATCACATTACCATAAGAATCCCTAGTCCACGGTGTCAAAGAACCACCTTCTCTGATACGTGAGACTCAAGCGACCCGTCTGGTAATCACCGCCAGCTGACACCCATAGCTGCTGACCGTCATGCTCGTTCTTCTTTTAAAATAATCCTCATTAAGGACCCTTATGTGTCCCACTGCTGGGCAAGGCTGTACTCCTGAAAATAAAACGCAGAGGGTTTTGGAACATACTACATTACACCTCCTATTCCTCACGAAGCTCTCCTTCAAGCAAGCGATATTTTCATGTTCAGGTGCAGAGAAATTTTTTGAATTATCAAAATAGTACAAAATAATCTCTTTTGAACGTTATTCTACCACCGGTTCCAAGGTTCTTACTGAGAAGAACCGGCGAAACAAACTCAGTGGAACTAATCTTTTCAAATATTTTATAACAAATTTTACATGTTATTATTCTGAAATGCCTGGGAGGAACGCCCTGTTCCAAAGGTGTGGTATCTTCCATGAAATCTTTTACTTTATTTATAATGTCCTTTACCACACAAAGCTCCCCCCATTCCCCATACTTAGAAGCCGAACCCGCCGCTAGACCATCGTTTGTATTAAATAAACTGTCATTCCAGATATACTGATGTATAGACTGACGGTGATGATAGAAACAAGAGATCAGTCGCTAGTAAAATTAAAAATGATCGCCCAAACGTAATTGTGGCCAGGCGTGAGGCGGTCTGTTCGCAGAATGGGTAAAAAACCAGTAAATGGGACCCGCCAGTCGCCACGCAAACCCTTCATAATTTAACGCGCACATAACGTGAGCACCCAAACTGTATCCCTTTAATATAACAAACCACAGTCAAAGTCCATTTCTATCCAACATTACACGTCACAAAGTATCGTATTGAAACTCTAATCGAATCGATCACCGGCTTCAAAGCCGAGTGAGAAGAGCCAAAAACAAAATCGGTGGAAACAACTTTTAATTATTAAAAAAAATTAATTAATAGAACTAAATAACACGGAGTGCGGATTGGTCATAATTTACGACCCAGCTCCTAGTTATATTCATTCAGTTTCAATTGAAATTACTCGTACCCTAATCATCATCATCGACCTCTATCCGTCCACTGGTGAACATAGGCCTCCCTCCATAGGGAAGCGTCACTCCCTCCCTTGCCACTCACATCCGTGCCATCGCGCTCGTACCCTAAAGAGTAAGATATTTTTGTTCTACGATGACTTGGAATTGGAACTTGGGAAATCGATAAAGTTTGAAAATAATTAATTAAAAAAAAACGATTTTCTCTGTTGAGTTTTCAACTCCAAGTTCGAAGTGTAAGCTACGCAGAACTAGAATCGCTTATACTTTACATGTATATTATATTTTAGGGGACCACATTTAAAACAAGGATAGGTACACCTATTGTTTTCCAAATTATGGCAATTTTATATAAAATAAAAATAATAAAAAATTGTAAAAATCTTAATAAACCGCGATAAAATCCGTAAAAATTGTTTCATTACAATAAAATAATAAAATTAGATTCATATTGTACGAATAAATTTTCTAAATAAAAAACAAAAAACTAAGTACGTTAATATCTGTCTAATATACTGCCACCCTTTAGATATATATTTAGGAGGTATGTACATAATAATATAAATTTAGGAGTGACCACAAAACTACCAAAAACCTTTGGCCGTAGTCTTATTAAAGGTAATATAATATAAAACATGATCGAAGACAACAAATTAAAACGTTGAGTACAAATTCTATTTTTAAGTTATTTTATTAATCTTTATATATAAAAATCAATGCCACTTTTCGTTGTAATTTTATAACTCAAGAACGGGCTCACCAATCCCAACCAAATGTTTAGGCTTTGTTCCGACTATTTAGTAGATGGTTTATGTGAAGTTTGCACAAAATCGGTCGAGCGGTTCTTCATTTATAACATTTTTTTAATTCAATAAATGGCAGATAATTTTGTTAATGGAGATTTTGCTGTCAAATTGAAACTTTTTCAGTTGGGGTCATATTGAAACTTTTTTCAGTGTTGACAGTACAACATTAAGTTTTAAAATAGCTAGCTATTAATTTTTTTTTTTTTTTTTAATAAATTTATTTGATGTTCCAATTTTTTTTATTTCACTTTATACGTAGCGAAGCACGTACCGGGCCGCTAGTTGAATATAATTTTATAAGATATTGAATTATGTTAAATTAATTAGCAATTATCCCGCGAAACACGCAGTCTTTACAGCAAATGTGTGAGTGCACGCATATGCATTTAATATAATTTAATATCTTATATAATGGATTTCCGCAAAGTAACGCCTGATTCTATTAACTATCTGAATATAACTTTATTAAACAACATTTTTCAGTTGCGTTACACCATTGTTATGTAAATAAGTTTTTTGTTTTCCTAATTTAATTTAATCTTACTCAGGGCTATAGAGTCAAATTAATTACTTAGTTGTTGTGTAGACAGACTACAGACCAAATGGACGCTAGAGCTCCTAGAGTAAAAAGGACTGAGGTTCGATACTAAACGCTTAATATGTTTATGATAAAACTAGGATATTGACTAGCGCCCCACCATGGTTCAGGTCTTGTCGTGGCGGTGGGGCTCAGTACCCTGGGGTGAGCCCAGCACCTTGGGCTAACCGAATTGAGCCGAGGGGGCTCTTTGTACCCCTCTTATAAGAAGAGGGGACAAGATACTGGTTAGCCGTCGAGGTGCCCTGTTGCTCAACAGATCCGAAGCATCTTACCAAAGGCGGCATTGGTGGCACTCGCCGGGTTTTTGTATACTACTACTTCAATTACTTTACTTTACTTCATTAAATTAAGTACTTATATAATTTTCAACTAAAATAAAGTAGAATATTTCCTCGGCTAGTTCCTACGTCCCGCAGTAGACTTGCTTTGGCTTAAATAAAAAAATGAAATAAAAAATTACTTCGAGCCACTACGAGATGGCGCTGATACCAGTAAGCTATTTGATGTGAAAATTTTTTGTAACATTCCTAATAAATTATAAAATTTATTTATATTAATTATTTTGTGCACTTTTTACACAACATTATTTAAAGTTTTAACAATTGAACTTATTATCGTGGCCATGAAGCGTGAAGAACAAGTGTTGTAGATTAACATTTTTACAATTTATATATTATGTGTATGTTGTATGTATACGTAAGTAGTAATACTTAGTAAGTAATATAAGTAGTGGACAAGATGAGAATAATCATTTTTTTTTCTTTTACGCCGGGAAATGCTCTGAGGCATCCCGCCTAGGGAGTGGGTGGGAAAGAAAGGTGGGTATGTGGGACTCGCTGCAACCGAAAGATGGTAAATTGACGCAGCTCTACCCACTAAAACCCGGCGAGTGCCACCAGTGCCGCCTTGGTGAGGTGCCCCGGATCTGTTAAGCTGACAGGGCACCTCGACGGCTAGTCAGTCCCGCAAGGGACTGACGCCACCTCTACAGAGAGGTTGTCCCGCACCACAGAATAACCCCTCCCAACGTCGGTACAGTACAATGGGGTGAAGTTCCCATCCTCACCCCTTGCCGTCGGCTCTTTTGTCCCCTCTTCTTATAAGAGCAGTACAAAGAGCCCCCTCGGCTTTATTGGCTTCGCCCAAGGTGTTGGGCTCACCCTAGGCTACTGAGCCCCACCGCCACGTCAAGGCTTGAACCATGGTGGGGAGAATAATCAAATACGGCCTACTCGCTTGATTTGGAGAAGTCTCAAACAACGAGACAGTTAAAACATCTATACAGGAGAAGGAATTTTGTTGGAAGTATTTTAGTGGGGAAATTCTAAATTATTTTTTTGTTGTGACCATTTAGTGGAGTAAGCTTATACCACGTTATAATGTACATCAGTACCAAGTTCTATAGCCGTAGTCAAATCCCTTACCCGTGAATAGTAGCTCCGACACCATACTCTACCTATAATTGGTAGATGCAGTCTGTTACAGTAGCTCCAACATCAACTATACTTGGAAGATGCGGTCTGTTACAACTTACAGTAGCTCCGACACCAAATATACTTGGTAGATGCGGTCTGTTACAGTAGCTCCGACACCAAATATACTTGGTAGATGCGGTCTGGTTACAGTAGCTCCGACACCAACTATACTTGGTAGATGCGGTCTGTTACAGTATCTCCGACATCAACTATACTTGGAAGATGCGGTCTGTTACAGTAGCTCCGACATCAACTATACTTGGAAGATTCGGTCTGTTACAGTAGCTCCGACATCAACTATACTTGGAAGATTCGGTCTGTTACAGTAGCTCCGACACCAAATATACTTGGTAGATGCGGTCTGTTACAGTAGCTCCGACACCAACTATACTTGGTAGATGCGGTCTGTTACAACTTACAGTAGCTCCGACACCAAATATACTTGGTAGGTGCGGTCTGTTACAGTAGCTCCGACACTTAATATACTTGGTAGATGCGGTCTGTTACAGTAGCTCCGACACCAACTATACTTTGTAGATGCGGTCTGTTACAGTAGCTCCAACATCAACTATACTTGGAAGATGCGGTCTGTTACAGTAGCTCCGACACCAAATATACTTGGTAGATGCGGTCTGTTACAGTAGCTCCGACACTAAATATACTTGGTAGATGCGGTCTGTTACAGTAGCTCCGACACCAACTATACTTTGTAGATGCGGTCTGTTACAGTATCTCCGACATCAACTATACTTGGAAGATACGGTCTGTTACAGTAGCTCCAAAATCAACTATACTTGGAAGATGCGGTCTGTTACACTAGCTCCGACACCAAATATACTTGGTAGATGCGGTCTGTTACAGTAGCTCCAACATCAACTATACTTGGAAGATACGGTCTGTTACAGTAGCTCCAAAATCAACTATACTTGGAAGATGCGGTCTGTTACACTAGCTCCGACACCAAATATACTTGGTAGATGCGGTCTGTTACAGTAGCTCCGACACCAACTATACTCGGTAGATGCGGTCTGTTATAGTAGCTCCGACACCAACTTTACTTGGTAGATGCGGTCTGTTACAGTAACTCCGACACCAACTATACTCGGTAGATGCGGTCTATTATAGTAGCTGCGACACCAACTTTACTTGGTAGATGCGGTCTGTTACAGTAACTCCGACACCAACTATACTTTGTAGATGCGGTCTGTTACAGTAGCTCCAACATCAACTATACTTGGAAGATGCGGTCTGTTACAGTAGCTCCGACACCAAATATACTTGGTAGATGCGGTCTGTTACAGTAGCTCCGACACTAAATATACTTGGAAGATGCGGTCTGTTACACTAGCTCCGACACCAAATATACTTGGTAGATGCGGTCTGTTACAGTAGCTCCGACACCAACTATACTCGGTAGATGCGGTCTGTTATAGTAGCTCCGACACCAAATATACTTGGTAGATGCGGTCTGTTACAGTAGCTCCAAAATCAACTATACTTGGAAGATGCGGTCTGTTACACTAGCTCCGACACCAAATATACTTGGTAGATGCGGTCTGTTACAGTAGCTCCGACACCAACTATACTCGGTAGATGCGGTCTGTTATAGTAGCTCCGACACCAACTTTACTTGGTAGATGCGGTCTGTTACAGTAACTCCGACACCAACTATACTCGGTAGATGCGGTCTATTATAGTAGCTGCGACACCAACTTTACATGGTAGATGCGATCTATTATAGTATCTCCGACACCAAACATTCTTGGTAGATGCGGTTTAATATCCTGAAAACTCTTTACTCCTTTGTGAAAAATAAAAAAGTGAACATAGCTGTCTGACTTTTACCTTTATTCGAGTAACTTTGTTAATTTACTATTAATTTAATTCATTGCTAAAATATTGCATAAAACATTTGATATATCTACGTAATATATGTACCTATTTACGTAAACGGAACCTTTTTCTGCCTCCTTATATACTTCTAGGAATAACACGCCATTTAAAAAGCGTTTAATTACAATCTCTGTTATAATTTAGTTTTATTCCATAAAACGATAGCATAAAAGTATAGGAAATAATAAAATGACATACATGGTAATATAATATATTATCTACTTCTACGTAGGTATAATCAGAGTTTACAATGATGTAAGAGTTACATTTGAGTTGTCACTTCATTAATACATATTTTGATCAGTAAGACGAATTTACAACGTTGAATGTTGTCGTTGGGCCCCCAGCGCTGCGCCCCTGCCCGTGCTGCCCGTACATACGGCACACACGTAGGTACATTAGCACAAATTCTGGCTCCTTTATATTGTTTTTATGTGAGCCGAGGGCAAGGAAAGCGTGGGGTGCACGTGGAGGGGTGGGCTGGGCGGGGCGGTGCAGCTGCAGGCGGCCGTAGGGCTCCGGTGTCCGGCGCCGGTGCGCTCAGTCGTGGCGCGCGCTCCATGACGCACACGTCATCGGCTACATTCGAGCGCGCCAACACGCGATCGAAATTTTAAATCAGAACTTATTTTTTTTAATTTTCAGCCTGTGTAGTTTTTTTGTAATGACATTGTAAAAGTGAAGTTTCAAATTGGCGGGTTAATGTGTGCGAGCGAGAAGGCCATGGAAAGTCCGAGCGAGGAAACGGGACGGAGCGTTGCGCACCCCCCCGCCGCTCAGCCCAACGGATCCAATAAGATCATCGGACGCAACGTGAATGGGACCAGTAAGTCACGCAATTATTATAACAAGCTTTTTTCAAGTCATAAATAACAAACGTAAAAACGGAGCCGTTGTAAATATCAGGCATAATTAGTGCCAAAAATGTAGCCCGACGCGGCTGACGGCGAGTCAAGTCGCCGCTTGTTACGGAGACTATTTCATGCAGAGAATTTTATTAATTACTAAAAACATTTAATTATTTCTTCATGAGGTTCCAAACATTTCTTTAAATAACTTACTAATAATATAATTTCAATACACCGTGTTGTTAATGTGGATAGAGTACAACCAGAGTTATAAGTTTTATATAATAAAACCTTTAACAGTTTATTTTAATATAAACACATAATTTTCTCACAAGTCAAAAAAAAGCATCGACCAGCCAAGTTGTCCGCAGGTTATTGGTATTTACTTGAGAATCGATAAATTAAGGAGGTAAATAATGACAGACTTTTCGAAAACTTTGTTAGGTAGGTATCATGTGACATGTCACTAACTCACTAGCGTTAAAATTGCAGGGTTGCCCGTTTTTCGGGTTGGGTTTACAATAGGGATGTTGACATTTTTCAGAAATGTTTTTAAATCATTTATAAATATCTAACGGAGGCCTAAATATTATCAACTTTAGATTAAATATGTCTAATGCCTATAAAATCTTGCATTTTATAATGCATTTTAAATTTCGTTCCAAAACGCTAACACTTGTCACGTGACGTCATATGTTGTTAAACATCGTAAAAGTGATAAAATGATTCTAGTTGTCGTTAATAAAAAATGGCTTCTAAGTTTTATAAGTGTTGTACGGTGCCTATGTGTGTGTACACTTTCAAAACGCCTGAAAATTAGTTTTTACAATATGTACTGCGTACGGAAAATGGTGTATAAAAGTACCTCAACATTCTTCCGCTTCCGCTAAATAGGAACTGGTGACGTCATTTCCGTTTATTATCACGTGACCTATTTAAAATTTTGTTTCATTTTATTTATAAAATATTAATTTAATCATATAAAAATAAGGGAAAATATTGTATTTTTTCAGAATTCTATCATATAAACTACCAATTAACATCTAAATTATATTTTTATATGAATACTGTCAACATCCCTATTTGGGTGCAGGAATTTAATAACAATTTTGGTTTTATTTGGTAGGGGATGAAACCATGAAACAAACCCTAGCGGCCTTTATGCGAAATGTATAGTTTGATTTTTCGAGCTTTGACACTAGAAATGAATAAAAAGATGGAATTAAATTAAAAAAAACATTTTACCAGTCACATACACTACAATACAAAGTAAATCTAAGTTTATACTTTGTAATATAAATAAAAGACAATTTACAATACAAAATTATATTACTAAGATTAATATAATATATAATATAATAAATAAGATTTTTTTCGAAAGGCTAGACTTATCGGCCTGTTGGCCTTTAAGCTCAAACTTATAATAAAACGTTACAAATGACCCTCTTTATTAGATACACTCGAGTAGAACTAACTAGTCTTATGTTACTTTTATTCCTAATTTTAGTCGCAACATTAAAATGTGAAGCGAATATTCGGTAAGAATAATAAAATGGTTGTCTACATTTACGTCACAGCAGACCAAGGCCCGGGGGAAGAGGCGGTTTATGTCTGTAATTATAATATAACACACCTGCCCTAAAGTTTACAAAAATACTTTCATTTAAATAAGAGCCAATGACCTTCCTTACTGATTAGGTTTTCAAACGCAAAATAATGTTTCCAATCCGACTAGTTTTAGTTACCTATAAAAGAAATTCCAGAGATCAGCGTATTTAAACGAACAACTTTATTATATTAGTAAAGATTATCAGCCATACCCTATTAATGAACGCCAAGACTGCCGATCTGTTAAATTACATTGTATTGTAGATACATGATGTAAAATATTGTAGCGGTAACCTAATTTACAAAAATATTATCCTTACCTACATTAGACACGTATTTGTATGTTTACACAACAAAAGTGTATCAATCAAAATCAAAATCAAAATCAAATTTTTTTTATTCAAAATAGTACTAATACAGTATCTTTTTGAACGTCAATTGAATCTACCACCGGTTCCAAGGTAAGCCCACTGAGAAGAACCGGCGAAACAAACTCAGTGGAACTAATCTTTTCAAATAATATATTATATTAATAACAATTTTAACATCTTATCTTGAAATGCCCGGGAGGAACGCCTTATTCCCAGGGTGTGGTATCTTCCATGAAATCTTTTACTTTATAATATGCTTTACCACACAAACGTTCTTTAACAACTTTTTTGAATTTTTTTATGGAGAGCTTTTGAACGTTTTCTGGGATCATATTGTAAAAGCGTATACAGTTGCCTTTAAAAGAATTGCTTACTTTCGAAAGTCTAATCATTGGTGCATGTAACCTGTGTCTATTACGTGTATTCCTACTATGAATATCACTTTTCTTACAAAATTCATTTATGTTTTTACGGACATACAGTAAATTTTCTAAGATGTATTGAGAGGTGACAGTCAGAATTCCTATTTCTTTAAATTTTTCTCTCAAAGATGAATAGGGAGGCAACTTGTAAATTGCACGAATAGCCCGCTTCTGCAGCACAAAAATGTTGTTTATGTCGGCTGCATTTCCCCATAAAAGTATGCCATAAGACATAATGCTATGAAAGTAGCTAAAATATACTATTCGCGCTGTATCTACATCAGTAAACTGTCTTATTTTTCTCACTGCATATGCTGCTGAACTGAGTCTATTCGCCAATTTAGCTATGTGGGGACCCCACTGCAGCTTAAGATCTAGAGTTATTCCTAGGAAAACTGTGGAGTCCACCAATTCCAAGTTTTCACTGTCTAAGAGTACATTTGTTTGCAGTTGCTTAACATTTGGCAAGGAAAATTTTATGCATTTAGTTTTTTTACTATTTAAATGCAAGTTATTAACGCTAAACCAATGTACCATTCTCGAAAGTGTGTTGTTTACCTCGTCATAATTAGTTTCTTGTCGTTTGATTTTAAAAATAAGTGAAGTATCATCAGCAAACAACACTACCTCTTGACTATCTTTAACTAGGTAAGGTAAATCGTTTATATAAATTAGAAAAAGAAATGGACCTAGAATGGACCCCTGTGGGACCCCCATCTCTATTTTAGTCCCGGATGATCTTTTAGATTTATCTCGACCTTATTGTAGATACATGATGTAAAATATTGTAGCGGTAACCTAATTTACAAAAATATTATCCTTACCTACATTAGACACGTATTTGTATCAAGGTCTCATGCTGTACACAATCAAACAAAATAAAAAGACTTAATAGCCAAAAACATCCATTGTAGACTGTGATGAACTAAAATGTGTTATTAATAGGTGATGTATTAACATAATTGTTTTTATATACTGAAGTCCAGCGCCATATGTGGCTCTAGGAGCGGTCGCACGGTGTTGCCAGCGAAATATAAGAATTTAACACCTTTGTGTACTTAATTAATATTCAAACAGAAAAAAACCGCAACTCATGCATATTCATGTTTAATTTTTAAAATTATTTATGTATAAAATAGTATTTTTTAACTTTATGTTAAACAAACACAATGATGTAAAAAATAATTTTGATGAAAAAATTTAATATTGTTATTTTTACGTTAGTTGGAAAGGAAAACTGGCAGACGTGCCACCTGATGGTAAGTGGTCGACGTCGCCCATGAACATGAACTAGTTTACTTGGAACGAGCCCCAGGAGACTCATTAATGTGTTGCCTATCCTGAGACATAAGATGTTAAGTCTCGGTGCCAGTAGTTACACTGCCTGTCCTGCCCTTTTCTCGGAAACACAGAAAAGCTGTTTCACAGGAGAAACAAGATGATGGTACCTACTCATGCAGACGGGAGCGCGGCACAGCGCATACATAACTCCAGTAAATTGTATTTTACCTATGTACTACATTTAAATTGTGTATTATATTAACATGCATCGGAATTGGAATATATTTTATGTATAACATTTATTTAGTGATAATTTTAGATCCATTCATAAAAAAACAGACGTAAGACTTCTTAAGATATAGTGTTCACAAAAACGAAGGAAAAAGATTTTGATACTTGCTTGGATTTAAATTAGCCTCAAGTGATGCCAAAAACCTTATGAATATCTAAAATTCCTAACAGCAGTAGGATGTATGTCTAAAACTTACACATATATTATAATAATATTATAGTAGAACCTCGCCACGGCGAACATCAACACGCCAAAAAAATCGAGTTATAGTTTTCGACATAAAGAGAATTTCGACTTAGGCGGATTTTAATTCGACATAAGTCATAAATAGGTTGAGATTCATTCTTATAAATTGGTAGTTGATGAGGTAGAATAAATAAATTTCAAGTTGCAGAGTTACATATAATAATAAGGATTAATACATATAATTAAAACTACATTACCTTTAATGTGTAACGTATTTATTTTGAATGTGTAAATTTAATATTTTTAATTGTTTTTAATTTAGTTAAATAAAAAAACGTAATATTATTTACACATCAAGCCAAGGTATTATTGAATAATTTGCAAAAAATAAATGTATTACTTATAATTATACATATAATATTATAATAATAAATGTATTACCTACTTATAATTATATAAAATGTTTTACTTAAAAGTTATCTATACTAATATTATAAAACTAAAGAGTTTGTTTGTTTGAACGCGCTAATCTCAGGAACTATTGGTCCGACTTGAAAAATTCTTTCAGTGTTAGATAGCCCGTTTATCGAGGAAGGCTTTAGGCTATATAACATCACGCTTTGAGTAACAGTAATTAAGTTGAGTAAGTTAACGCGGGCGAAGCTGCGGGCAACAGCTAGTTATGATAATATAAGATACTAAATTATATAAAGTAGGCATATATATTAAATAGGCAAAGTAACGCCTGATTCTATTAACTATTATAATATAATATAATTTATCAAAGATTGCGGCGTAAGACTAGATTTAAAAAAAAACGCATTTTATATTTTTACTGTTTACCTATTACCTATAGTCAATAGTGTCGTACTTATAGCTTTTGATGTGCTGTTTATTACTAGCCGATGTCGGCGGCTTTGCCCGAGGTAAGACTTAGAACCGTATGGGGACTTACGATAGTTATGGTTTATGTATATACCTATAGCTTATGTTACGACTTTTTAAACTGGATATAATATCCAGGTAGAAGGTAATAATATAATAATAATAATAACTATGAACGCTTTTACACCACGTCAATCTGGTCCCGTGGTAAGTTCTCGAAGAACATTACCCCCCTCGACTTATTTCGAGTATCCCCTGTCCAACAGTTGTACGTTACTCTAACCCGATAACGTAATTTTTTTCAAGATGGTCGACGCGAGAGAACCACCGGCCAACAGTATTTTATGGATAACTCCACTAATAAACTCAAGTATTTAACACCTTTACTGTTAATTGATAATTTAAATTCATTTGGAATAATGAATTTAAATAGACTATTATGTTATTGATGACACATTGTTTGGGCGCCCGGGGTGTGCCCGGGGTGTGCCCGGGGTATGACCGGGGTATGCCCGGAGTATGCCCGGGGTACGCCCGGGGTGTGCCCGGGGTGTGCCCGTAAGACGCGTTAAAAAATAATATATTGGTTATTAGTTAACAGGATGAGCGGTGCGTTTTATTACAAATGTGAATAGTGAATCAACGTGGCCGAAGAAGTGATCTGTAGTTCTGCAATAGAGTTCACGGTCGGGAAGACGCAGGGTCGTCTCTTCCTCGAAAAATATGGGACGAATCGCTGTGGCCGGTGTGTCAATGGAAACATTTTGATGGTGATATAGAATATAACACAGAAATTATCTAACGCGGTATATCTCCATAATATATGAGTTACGGTGACACTTGGGCTTCTGCAGGCAAGTAAACCCAGCTCCGAAGTACGATCACCGGAGAACTCCAATTGTCTTGAAAGTCTTATTGTATACCAGAACCGTTTAAATAGACCAAGTGTTGGTCGGCCATTAATCAGGATCAGGACGATCTCCGTGCAGTGGCCGGTCCGTGTGGGACGTGAGTCGCAAGGGATCGGTCGTCTCGGCGTTCATTGAGTGGCCTATGTTCAGCAGTGGTGATGACTGATGATGATGATACCACACCCGGGCCCGGCCACTGCGGAGGTCCATCGACAGCTCGACCGACCCTCGCCTGTCACATGGATCTTAATTATTCTGCTGTATTTGATAATTTCTATTCCAAAATATTAATATTCATACAAAGCAGACACAATAAACATAATAATAAAAATTAATGTTTTAATTATAAAATAAAAAATATATGATTCATGATGTATAATTCTGCATAAAAGTGCTATTTTATTTTTTGCGATAACAAAAAATATTATAATTCGCAATTATACACCATTATACATTTTTACATACATTTAATGTCATATAATATCGCGCTTGCTGCAAACTTTGAATATTCTTTACGTATTTTATGATTTGTGTTTTAAAGGGGGATATAATAAGGACTATATTTACGCAAATCACTTTTTTAAATGAGATAAAACATACAGAGAAGGACATAAATATTATACTTATGAGAGAAATAAAGAAATAAAAAAGAAATAACATTCATAAAAAAAAACGAATTATTAGATTGACGGTTGTGACAAGAAACTGTCCCTTGAATTGGTAATAGCGTCGTTTATGATGGTATTATTTGATCAACTTCAATTTAAAATGTCTTTTAACATAATTGCGACATTTGGTTCTGTTCCCCGTGCTTTTACACAATCTTGTTAAAAAAAGAAACAAATTTCCCATTATACTAAACCTATGAACTTTCTCAATAATTATTATTATTGTCAAATACAATTTTTTTTTCAATTCCATGGCGAACCCAAACAATCTCTCCATCATAATGATATTACTACGATGTATATAATGACGTGAGCTCTCTCCCCGACTAATCCCACACAGTTTTTCTCGTAATTTCTTCAGCGCGAAGAAAATTCTAATCTCACGGGATTCGAACCGGCAGCAGCCGTAATGTCGTTTTTGCCGCGCCATCGGCCCCGCTTTGTCTCGGAGGACACTTTTTGTCTTGACGCTACAGCACTGTACAACTATTGGTACTTGAATATCGCGCCCATTCAATGTTCGGAGGGATCTGCAGTGGAACCAATACCCTTGTTACTCCTGTGAACGGTGAATTGTCATTTAATTCAGGGCTCGTAGTCTGTAGATTATCAGGAAATTCGTCTAAATAAATTACAAAATTCTACCCAGACAAAGTCCAAAGTGAATTAATATAAACATTGTAATATAAATAATATGGCAACATGGTAAAATGATATTTAGTAACGTTAAGTCTGACATATCATACCATGACCATGGTTGTTGTAAAGTATCCGAAACGTAGAAACTACGTAAAAATATTAAACCACAATAATTATGAAACCATAATAAAATCAGAAATACATATATAAAAAGTTTCGTGTTGCAAAAAGCAAAATTCGCGAAAACAAATAATAGTGATTAAATCTGTAAGAAATGTGATGAATTTTTATGTAAATATTTATTAAAGTTAACAAAGATATGGAAATTACACAAATTTGAGTTTCACGTAAGATTTATTTATTGTTATTTATTTATTATTACGGTTTCTTAAATTGAAATTAACATGAAGAAATTATTGACACATTCTTTTGTATATAGGTTTGTAATCCGTGGGCTTGTAAATGTGACATCTCTATCTTTATACATATCGTGTATGTACACTTAAATTTATTACATTATTAAATAAAAATAGTATTAGAGGATCATATGACTTAACGGACGCAATATTTTTGAAAAATTATTTATGATGTATGAAACCATAAAGATCTTTATTTCGTAGGTAACCAACTTGTATACTTGTAACCCGATAAATAAAAAAGTCAGTAAAAATATTACTCAAATACGATAGTATTCTTAACGATATTATCTCTATTGGCTGAAAATTATTAAATATTGTGTTTTGTCCTAGGGATCGTCTAGGTTTTATGTTTTGGTCTAAATGATATCGATGTCTGGAAACAAAAAAGTAATTTATTATTTATGCTTTATTTTCAATTAATATATACTTAATTATACTTATCTTTATCATTATCATTTTATTTAAAAATAATATACACGCGTCTTGTGCCATGTCTCTCTCTGCAATATAATAGTATTTTTTAAATACACTATCTATTTAAAAAAATATTAAAGTAAATAAAAAAGATAAAAGTTATGAAAGTATCAAGCGTGGTCGGTCGCGCGCTAGTTTTTGCGCTAGTGCGGTGCGCGCGGAAAAACCGTGGAAATGTTGGAAAAACGACTCTCACACGCGGCGCCGCAAAAACTGCGCCCGCGTACACTCCTCCTCGAAAACACGCGAGGAGGCCACATACTCTAATATGCGCCTAGTTAGAGTTGAAATCTTTACATTTTTTAATTCATACTTTTTTATGTGAAACATGTATTGGCCTAAAATCGAATGGCGTGACGGCAAAGACTATTATTATAAAGTAAAAGATTTCATGGAAGATAGCACACCCTGGGAATAAGGCGTTCCTCCCGGGCATTTCAGGATAAGATGTTAAAGTTGTTATATAATATATATTATTTGAAAAGATTAGTTCCACTGAGTTTGTTTCGCCGGTTCTTCTCAGTGGAAGTTCTTACTTTGGAACCGGTGGTAGATTCAATTGACGTTCAAAAAGATACTGCATTGGTACCTACAATTTTTTTTTTTTTTTGATTTTGATTTTTTTTTATATGTTATTTTATCATTTCGTTATACATTTGTACTAATTATAAATATCAATAATTAGCTAAACATAAAACTATGTTTCGCATCTGCTTGGCGTCCCGTGAGCGTGGCAGCTATGTTTTTATTTATTAAATAAGTATAACGGTGTTTCTATTGGTGTCTCTTTTACCGATAGCAAGTCAGGTTCAGGTCAGGTTCAGGTCAGGTTCAGGTCATGTTCAGGTCAGGTTCAGGTCAGGTTCAGGTCAGGTTCAAGGACAGATCAAGAATGACCCAGTTTGCAGAGGTCTACTCAGATCACGCTTGAAAACGCCAGTCCATAATTACTCGACTTAATTACTATAGATATTATAATATTAATAATAATATTATAATATCTATGGACGCTTTCACACCACGTCAATCTGGTCCCGTGGTAAGTTCTAGAAGAACTTGTGTTACGGGTACCAGACAACGGAAATATTTGATACTTTTATACTATACATATATTTAAGATTTTTATTATATAATACACATATTTAGTAAACATCCATGACCCAGGAGCACAGAAAATATTTTTGTTCCCTAGCGGGATTCGAACCAGCAACCTCCGGCTTGAGCGCCAACGCGCTTACCACTGGCCACAGAGGTCGTCAATTAATATTATGCTCGATGGTGACAACGGCCAGCATTATACTGGTAAAACATTTTTTTTTGATTCGGCTGCTTAGTTTCGAGGACATTCTATATTGAAACGTACAAACACTACCCCTTTATAATATTAGTAAGGATCCTGTATTAAAACATATACCGTTGATAAGTTTACGTCGCGGAGTGTACTGCTCGCTAGTAGCAACTAATAAGTTCTAGTAGGTAGTAAGTGCGTGCGCGGGCAGCGGTGCGGCGCGGGTGTGGGGGGGGGGGGGTGTGGTACTGCGTGTCCGTACTGGAGATATTATTTGTGTTCCTTTTTTTTCTTTATAGCCGGGAAATGCTATGAGGCATCCCGCGGGGGAGTGGGTCTCACCAGGCGGGTATGTGGGACTCGCTGCGCCCGAAAGCTGGTAAGTGGAAGCAGCTCTACCCATTAAAAGCCGGCGAGTGACACCAATGCCGCCCTTGGTGAGGTGCTCCGGATCTAATATACACACATAGGGGTATCCCGCACCACAGAACCACCCCTCCCAACGTCGGGACAGTACAATGGGGTGAGGTTCCCATCCTCGCCCCTTGCCCCCTGTTTTTTTGTCCCTTCTTCTTATAAGAGGGGTACAAAGAGCCCCCTCGACCCAATTAGCTTCGCCCAAGGTGCAGCGGCTCACCCTAGGCTACTGAACCCCACGCCACGACAAGGCCTGAACCATGGTGGGGTTTTTTGGAAGCTCAGTGGTAAGGGCGTTGGCGTTTAAGCCGGAGGTTGCGGGTTCGAATCCCGTCAGGGAACAAAAATATTTTCTGTGTTCCTGGGTCATGGATGTGTATTAAATATGTGTATTATATAATAAAAATTTTAAATATATGTATAGTATAAAAGTATTAAATATATTTCCGTTGTCTGGTACCCGTAACACAAATTATCTTAATATTCCTCTTCTAGTGTAGGTTGGCAGGTTAACGGGTGAAAAGAAACTTACTACTTAGACGTGTACTAAAACATTAACACTTCATCCAATTTAGTAGCGAGTGACACGCGGAGGACATAAAACCTTCTTTATCCTCTTCTTGTGCAGGGAACTCCTCTCGTGAGCCTCGTGTGATGGACGTCTCTGTGTTCTAGTTTCTAGTGAATTATATATTTATTATAATACACTTCCATTATCTAGTGCACGAAACTTACTACTTAGACGTGTACTAAAACATTAACACTTTATCCAATTTAGTAGCGAGTGACACGCGGAGGACATAAAACCTTCTTTATCCTCTTCTTGTGCAGGGAACTCCTCTCGTGAGCCTCGTGTGATGGACGTCTCTGTGTTCTAGTTTCTAGTGAATTATATATTTATTATAATACACTCCCATTATCTAGTGCACGAAACTTACTACTTAGACGTGTACTAAAACATTAACACTTCATCCAATTTAGTAGCGAGTGACACGCGGAGGACATAAAACCTTCTTTATCCTCTTCTTGTGCAGGGAACTCCTCTCGTGAGCCTCGTGTGATGGACGTCTCTGTGTTCTAGTTTCTAGTGAATTATATATTTATTATAATACACTTCCATTATCTAGTGCACGAAACTTACTACTTAGACGTGTACTAAAACATTAACACTTCATCCAATTTAGTAGCGAGTGACACGCGGAGGACATAAAACCTTCTTTATCCTCTTCTTGTGCAGGGAACTCCTCTCGTGAGCCTCGTGTGATGGACGTCTCTGTGTTCTAGTTTCTAGTGAATTATATATTTATTATAATACACTCCCATTATCTAGTGCACGAAACTTACTACTTAGACGTGTACTAAAACATTAACACTTCATCCAATTTAGTAGCGAGTGACACGCGGAGGACATAAAACCTTCTTTATCCTCTTCTTGTGCAGGGAACTCCTCTCGTGAGCCTCGTGTGATGGACGTCTCTGTGTTCTAGTTTCTAGTGAATTATATATTTATTATAATACACTTCCATTATCTAGTGCACGAAACTTACTACTTAGACGTGTACTAAAACATTAACACTTCATCCAATTTAGTAGCGAGTGACACGCGGAGGACATAAAACCTTCTTTATCCTCTTCTTGTGCAGGGAACTCCTCTCGTGAGCCTCGTGTGATGGACGTCTCTGTGTTCTAGTTTCTAGTGAATTATATATTTATTATAATACACTCCCATTATCTAGTGCACGAAACTTACTACTTAGACGTGTACTAAAACATTAACACTTCATCCAATTTAGTAGCGAGTGACACGCGGAGGACATAAAACCTTCTTGATCCTCTTCTTGTGCAGGGAACTCCTCTCGTGAGCCTCGTGTGATGGACGTCTCTGTGTTCTAGTTTCTAGTGAATTATATATTTATTATAATACACTTCCATTATCTAGTGCACGAAACTTACTACTTAGACGTGTACTAAAACATTAACACTTCATCCAATTTAGTAGCGAGTGACACGCGGAGGACATAAAACCTTCTTTATCCTCTTCTTGTGCAGGGAACTCCTCTCGTGAGCCTCGTGTGATGGACGTCTCTGTGTTCTAGTTTCTAGTGAATTATATATTTATTATAATACACTTCCATTATCTAGTGCACGAAACTTACTACTTAGACGTGTACTAAAACATTAACACTTCATCCAATTTAGTAGCGAGTGACACGCGGAGGACATAAAACCTTCTTTATCCTCTTCTTGTGCAGGGAACTCCTCTCGTGAGCCTCGTGTGATGGACGTCTCTGTGTTCTAGTTTCTAGTGAATTATAAATATATTTTTTTATAATATACTTCCATTATCTAGTGCACGAAACCAAAATGCTTGTGGAGTATGGCTAACGAGGTGACCATATTAAATTAGTAAGTCTTTGACGGGATTTAACCCGCTACCCTCTGGTTAGGTCATACATATGGATAATGACATGCTGACGATGACGTCATCTGCATATAAGTGTGCAAATATTAAGTCGTTATGTTAAATATGGTTCAGGGAATGTTTAAGTCAGTTTAATGTTTCGTTTAAAAATGCATCGGGCGACAAAAAGTTAATGTATGTACACAAACAGGCGGCAAAAACGAGTAAGTATAATGATATACTACGACTGTGTCCGGAAAAACTGGACGAAACGGTGGGTCATACTAACATGTGGCAAGCGTGAGCGGGACGGCACGGGTTCCGCATGTATAATGATATACTACGACTGTGTCCGGAAAAACTGGACGAAACGGTGGGTCATACTAACATGTGGCAAGCGTGAGCGGGACGGCACGGGTTCCGCATGTATAATGATATACTACGACTGTGTCCGGAAAAACTGGACGAAACGGTGGGTCATACTAACATGTGGCAAGCGTGAGCGGGACGGCACGGGTTCCGCATGTATAATGATATACTACGACTGTGTCCGGAAAAACTGGACGAAACGGTGGGTCATACTAACATGTGGCAAGCGTGAGCGGGACGGCACGGGTTCCGCATGTATAATGATATACTACGACTGTGTCCGGAAAAACTGGACGAAACGGTGGGTCATACTAACATGTGGCAAGCGTGAGCGGGACGGCACGGGTTCCGCATGTATAATGATATACTACGACTGTGTCCGGAAAAACTGGACGAAACGGTGGGTCATACTAACATGTGGCAAGCGTGAGCGGGACGGCACGGGTTCCGCATGTATAATGATATACTACGACTGTGTCCGGAAAAACTGGACGAAACGGTGGGTCATACTAACATGTGGCAAGCGTGAGCGGGACGGCACGGGTTCCGCATGTATAATGATATACTACGACTGTGTCCGGAAAAACTGGACGAAACGGTGGGTCATACTAAAATGTGGCAAGCGTGAGCGGGACGGCTCGGGTTCCGCATGTATAAAGTTTTCATTTTTGTAGATTATTTTGTAGACTGTACATGAATCATATTCGATTCGAATCATTCGATATTTTTATATTTTGAAGGGATACCTTATAGACTAAATATCTATAATTATTTTTAAAAAATTAACGTTTCTTATCCAGAAGTTAAAGTGTATTATTAAATGAAAGTGGTTAATTTAAATATATTAAACATTGGATATTATTTTATTATTTTAATGAATCTCTTTCGACCTCGAGGCAAGCGAACTTGTACGCATAGTTAAATACGTAGACATGCCTAAATATAGATGTTCGGGGAATTGAAAAACATGCTAAAATAGTTATGTCTTCTATAGTTTTGTCTTCAGATTTTCTCTATAAACTGGCAGACTGATGATGAATGGTGACTGGCCCTGGTGCCGTACTGCCGGCTGAATGGGTCCACAATCCTCCTTATATTATACATCAGACAACGAAAAGAAATGCACAAGCAGTGTTACTTGACATCTAATGTCTCGGGGTAGGCAACACGTGAACAACAGACAGGAGAACCTGTCAATGGTCGCTCGAGGGACCTGTGGCCCGTCCGCACATCTAAGTAAAATTAATTCACAACTAGCCAGTATATAGGCCGCGGCGTGTTTATTTTGCATCGCCCGAGCGTCGAGTAAAAATGTGTATATTATGGTAATACACTTCCGCACTGCGAGACACTGCCGAAAGAATTCCTCGTGATACGCCAAATAGAATTTGTCTATTTCAACCCAGATAATGCTGATAATTCATATAATAATTGTAGCCAGAAAAATACGTTTCTCTACTCTCACACCTGACCGTGTCAAGTGTCATCATCATCATCATTAGCCCCTATCCATGTACTGCTGAACATAGGCCTCCCTTGAAGAACGTCAAGACGGCCGTTCCTCGCCACTCGGTCACCGGTAAAGTGTCCGTGTCCCTTCGATGTGAACTTCACCAAGCATCATTAAGCTAGCATATAGAATCCTCTTTGCCTAATTCCTAGGAGAAAAATGATTTGTAAGTTTTTATATAATGTTTACACCATTGGAAATGTTAATGGTATTGATGTCGATCGAGTCATTTTTAAGTTTTATATTTCGTAGCAAATATAAATTCACCCCCAAGGAAACTACACATTTGGCGAGCAGCCATAACAAGGGCCAATCATTGGCCCATAATGCATTCGTACTGTCAACTTGTTTTAACTAAATCAAATAATATAATCAAATGTTTTTTTGCCCGGGTGCTTACTTGACACGTCACACGGCCCAAGAAACTCTCCAAACCACTGGTCCGCAGCTTTTTTGATGATCGATGATTATTTTGTTTCCTTCCGTTATTAATTTCGTTAATTTGATCAGGATAGTGTTTGTGAGCCTAAGAGCAGCCGCTGAGATGGAAGAAGGAGAGGATGACCACCGGTTCAAACCCTGGCCCCACCCAAACTCAGGGGGCGGCGTCCCTGTACACTTGATGTGGTGGTACGGTGAATGGTGGTCACGCGCGCTCAAGCAGGTGGTTCTAGGCTCCTCTTATGCAGTCACCGTCGTTATATTAGTTCCTGTCGCGGAGTGTGAGTCCTCCCCATGCTCATAGTCAGCTGGAAGGGTTAATGAATTGTTACACACATTGATTTTATTTGTAACTAGCTATTGCCTGTTGTAGCTTCGCCCGCGTTACTCAACTCCTATATGTCACAGCGTGATGTTATATAGCCTATAGCCTTCCTCGATAAATGGGCTATCTAACACTGAAAGAATTTTTTAAATCAGACCAGTAGTTCCTGAGATTAGCGCGTTCAAACAAACAAACAAACTCTTCAGCTTTACAATATTAATACAGATTGTTGGGCTGTACTGGGTGGTGTTGCGCGCCATATTTTCTTGTCACATCCGATATCGTTGGCTGCGCCAGGTGGTGTTGCGCGCCTCATTGTCCTCATTTCCTCGATGGTGGCCTGGTCTCTGCTACGGATGGCCATCTTCAGGTTGTAATCCTCGATTTCTTGTCCTTTATTCAGGACCATTGCGGAATTCATTAGTTAGCACAATGCGTCATCGCTGTAAATATGCGAATTGTGACGCGAGAGGGTTAGAGTTGTATTTTGTTGTTGTCATTCCTTACTATGTACCAAGTCCCTGTGCTTCATGGATGGTCAGAACTCTCCGAACCCTTGGTCTTTTAGAAAAAAAGAAAATTTCGCTTTTTCTTGGTAAAAGCGTGTTCAGGCGATTCTTGCTGTTGTTTGCTTCCAGTCCTATGGTGATTGACTGCCTACTTTGCTGGAGGAGTATATGCCCTCCTGGATGATTCTGATGACAGTGCATCGAGATTTCAAGTAAGTAGGTACTACAGTGATATGAAGAGGTGGAGGGGTAATGTTGGTTTTTTTATGTCATATGGAGGCAGCCGAGCAGTCGAAGCCTCATGGTGACTACCGACGCCCATAGGCATTTGCACAACCAAAATGTATGCAGATGCGTAGCCCTCCTTTTCCCTATCCCCCCAATGAGCCACCGGAAACTCACAAACCGCACGAAACGCGGCAGTATAGCTGTCACTTGACGCCGGTGTTATGTGAGAGGTACCACCCCGGTCGTGCCGGCCAAATTCGGCAAAGCAGCATGGCACTACCTCTTACAAATTTGGTTTTGCGTTGTTATTTGGAGGCGCCCTTCCCCTAAAAATAACAACGCAAACCTGAGGTCACGAGGGTCCCTTAAATACTTTTTTTTAGAATTTATCTCGGGTGAAAGCGCGGGAAAAGGTAGCATGAAATGAGTTATTCGAAGCTGTCGATTGGCATCTGAAGTTCGCAAATCGGTATTTAACGAATCCCTGTGCGTCTTACACACAGTGATATAGTAATTTTGAAACATAAATATATTATCCGAACTAAAACGGAAATATTTCATTATTATTTAATTGTTGTGTCTACAATTGTTGAACACGCAGCATCGTATCTACGATAATCTAAAGTCCGTTAAAAAGGACCGTTGATTGTCAAGATAATATTTTACGGACTTACAGGCGAGATCTTTGCACGGATTCATTCGAATATGAAAAAAAAACAAACAGCTTTCAAATAAAGAATCAACAATCCTTCAAAAAAGTTCGTAAAAAATGTTTGAGATGGTTTTTACCGCTCCTTTAGACAAAGGCAGCTCGGCTCAGGGCAAGCCTGTGTGAATATGCAAATCGTATTAAGTTGTTTAGCGGGATCCACGTTTATTCGTTATTATCTCCGCGCCGTACTCGACTTCGCATCTGTCATTTCAGATATTAAAACGAGTATCTTTCCACATACGAAAGGAATTCAATGGATAATGACTGGCGTTTTTGTGGCGTGAGCAAACACCGAGATGGGTTTTTTATCTATGCCACGGTGAGTTGTGCAATGACATATTGCAGTACGAGGCCTCGCGTTTTTCAGCCGCCGCGATAATGTTTGTTGAATTTTCATGAGCTCGATATTTATTACGTTGACGCAATTATGTCGGTTTTTCGCCGTCGCCATATTCTCGAGATATGACAAAAACTGTCGCCGACATCGCGAATATACCTTTATCGAATCTGTATTTTTTTACCGTTGTTAATTCCACAGATAATGGTCGGAGTCAAATGATCGGGCGGCGGTAAGAAACCGCGGGAATGCCAGCGATGGCCGCGCACTCTTTTAAGCGTATTTTTTGCGGGGTCGGGTTCGGGCGACGGCGGTTTGCAGAGTTTTTGCAAATCCCCAATGAAAACCGTAATGGCATTTTATCGTGCATAAGAGCGGGCGGAATCATTAATTATTTATAATAGGCGGCGGCTAGCGCCGAATCGCGCGCGCTCCGATAGCTGCATTTGCAATTTGTGAACGAATTTCGCGCGCTATCAATTTTTTTTAATAGGTTTAGTTCCCGTGACGTATAACCAAACTGCCAACCCATATATACCTACACAATCTGTGCATTTAATATTGTTTTTCAAGATTTATAATGATGTTACTTAATATGAAATAAAAAATTGAAGTTGAGAATAAATCATGTAGTAATTTATTTACTTTAAAAATATGAAATAAAACAGACAATTAAATAACGTGGAAGTCGTAATGACGTGTTGATTATAATTAATTAAAAATCAAATATAACAATGGTGCATAAATTTAAAAATTATATATTAAAACAGTCAAACCGCAAACAATGCGATAATATAATTTAATTATTATTTGTATGTCCGTCTTGACGGTCATTAAAGGAGGCCTACGTTCACCAGTGGACGGATAGAGGCTGGATGATGATGATGGTGATGATGATGATAATGATGATGTGTTAATTGATAATTTAATCGGGAGGGCGAAGTCGTCGCGAGTCAAGCGTGTGGAGGAAGCACACACCGTATCCCAATTGAAGAGTCAACACGGATATTATATTCGACCGTCTTGGCGTTCGTTGAGCGACAGGTTGTACTGATAAAGATAGAATATGAATTCGCAGATTCACTTTAAAATTTGAAATAAATAATACTTAATAATTTTCGTGGAAAACACGACATATCAACAAAAATATGTTTCGTAAACCCCTATTTTGCAAAACTGTTATGAAATAAATAAGAGGGATGGCCACGCTGAGGGCTCAAAGGACCAGTAAAACGGATAGTACATAGTATCAACGTACAAATGTCCATAGCTGGTGTTTCATAACTCATAAGCGTATGTATGTCACATCTCAAGAACCGCAGTGGAGCAGTCCAGGCCGGCAAAGGAAGTAATTAAGTTTCTAATATACGAATATCATGTTTATTGCCGAGTAAAAAGTCATAATTACAATAATCTACAAAAACTCGCATGTTCCGAGACTACCCGCCCAATATGGCGGCGCTACAAAAACCAGATTATGCTTAAGTCTGTCTGTTTGTCCCACTTTACCTGTTAACTGTATGGACATATTTTTTGCCCACTCGCAGGGGGTCAAAATGGTATATCGCATGACCATAAGCGACTTTAAAAATCCTGCCAAACTTAGGGCAAGCCGGGCAAGAAGTAGTAACGCACTATATGGCGTAGAACCAAATGGTGACTAGTTTTACCGGTGGGAGGGTTACGCTGTTACCACCATCCCACTTGTTTCTCCCGTGCAATAGCGTCGCTGTGTTTCACTTACTGCCAACGAGAATTTGAATCTTATGATTTATGAGGAACATGAGCATACCCGTTACTATCTCTTACTGCTTGACTTCCATTGCCAACCCTGAGCTAGATGATAAACCACTTGCTTAAAAGGCCTCGTTCCATCTTTTGGACACATGCAGAGAGGATCCTCCTATGAATTTCCAATGTTGATCCTCGAAGGAAAGATCCCGGGGAGGCGAAGCCCAGGCCGTCAGAGGAGAAAGTGGCTAGACGACATTAAAGGACCAAACAGAGCTACACGCAACTGACGGAAGCCGCATGTGACCGTAGAAAATTTTGCCAACTGACCTCCGAACTTCATTATGAAGATGGCACCTGATGATGATGATGTTCCCGTTCTGTAAAGAGTAACATAATTAGTCAATAAACACTTATAGAGACAGGTGACGAACGGGCATTCCCCCCAAGTTATAAGTGATGTCCACGGACGATCTCATGTAAGGGAGTCGACTACATCAGTCGGAAGGACGGAAGGAACGTTCTGGGACGGGCAAGGGCTGAAGAGATCTTACTTACCTGAAACGCTCCTCTTATAACAAGAGGGGACAAAAGAGCAGGGGGCAAGGGGTGAGGATGGGCACCTCACCCCATTGTACTGTCTCGACGTTGGGAGGGCTTGTTCTATGGTGCGGGATAACCCCTCTGTGGAGGTGGCGTCGGTCCCTTGCGGGATCAACTAGCCGTCGAGGTGCCCTGTCAGCTTAACAGATCCGGGGCACCTCACCAAGACGGCACTGGTGGCACTCGCCGGGTTTTAGTGGGTAGAGCTACGTCATTTTTTTTTTTTATGTTAGTTGGATAGGCAAACTGGCAAACGTACCACCTGATGTTAAGTGGTCGACGTCGCCCATGAACATAAACTAGTAGACCTGGAACGAGCCCAGGCAACTCATTTATGTGTTGCCTATCCTGAGACATAAGATGTTAAGTCTCGGTGCCAGTAATTACACTGCCTGTCTTGCCCTTCTCTCCGAAACACAGCAAAGCTGTTTCACGGGAGAAATAAGCAAGATGGTGGTACCCATGCAGCCGGGAGCGCGGCACAGCGCTTCCCTCCCACCGGTAAATTTACCATCTGTCGGGCGCAGCGACTCCCACATACCCACCTGGGGAGACCCACACCCCAGGCGGGATGCCTCAGAGCGTTTCCCGGCGTAAAAAAAAAAGGTCTCTGAGTTTTCTAATGTTTACACGAATTTCACTCATTATAATAAAAATTTTTTACGTAATCCGTAAAAATGCGATAAAATCCGTAAAAATTGTTTTATTATAAAAAGGACTCTGAGTGTTACCTACAGGCACCGAGGGCGAGGCTTATCATCTTAGACTCGCCTGAGCTCGTTTAACTATTTATAGGCGACGTCGACCACTTATCATCTGTTTGCTCGTCTAAGAAGAGCCAGTTCCATGTTATAGTGGCTGTATCGTCTGCCATATCTGTTCTGATAAAATAACACTATTCTTTTTCATAAATTAATTGTCCGCCCAAACCGCCACTCGCTATCAACTCTACATATTATTTGTCACTAATTTAAAACAATTTGTAAATTAATGATAACGAATGTTCGTGTCCTGATTCGAACCCGCGTCTCTATCAGGTGCGTCTTCAACTTATCATGAACTACCCCATCCCAATTACATCACAAACAATTACCGCGGCTATCCTCGCTCTGATTTGAACCCCGATCTAATCTCGCCAGCTGCCCGGCAGATGTGTCTTGATGGACAGCTTCCCAGCACACTTAAATATACACCTACAGTTAAAATACTACGGATCGTATTCCCTCAACAATTTGTGGCCAAAACAATAACACTTTTGTTACCTATATCGCAGTCCGATTGAATGTGTGTATTATTTATCTGTCGCAGAGCTCACTTTGATACGTCAGTCTATGGAAAGGTCAACGACCTGAGGTTTGCACTTTGACAGGTGTCAAATTGGGTTTTTAGCGGTAAACATGTGCGCCATTTTAGAAATCAAGGATTCTTTTCGTTCGACAGGTCTATGAATTGGTGATGTGTTGCAATGAATTTAAATGATTTACAATCGTCGTTTTATGACTGCCATTCGAGAGCTATGGTTTTAGAGCTGTTTCTTCTTTGACTGAGAAACTGTAAAATGAATTTGTAGTTTGTATACGCATTTGTATACGCTGAGCGTCCACACTATATTAGGAATCTAATATGTCTAACTGCAGTAGGCTCTGGGAGCTCCTGAACCAGTAACATAAGAAACTAGCAGAACTGCTGATGGTAAGACGTGGTCAACATACGAGCTCACCCGGGGTAATACGGGATACGTAGAAGTAGGCAGAGTGATGGCACCCATGCAGGCGGGCGCGCGAAAACGTCATCTTTTCCGACGGTCCGGTTATCAAGTTTTCTTTCAAGTCGAGGTAGTGTCGTGCTGCTTTGCAGCCGATTTGGGCTGGCACGGCCGTGGTGGTAGGTACCTCTCGCTCACATAACACCGGCGTCAAGTGACAGTTATGCTGTCGCGTTTCGTCCGGTTTGTGAGTTTCCGGTGACACATTGGGGGGATAGGGAAAAGTAGGGCAACGCATCTGCATAACTTTTGATTGTGCGGATGTCTATGGCCGTCGCTAGTCCCCATAAGGCTTCGACTGCTCGGTTGCCTCCTTATGGCATAAAAAAAGTTAGGTAAAATGTAATGCTAACAAAAAGGATGTATTAAATTAAGATTAAGTTTACTGCTATTATTTAAAAAAAATGTAGATTTACTTTATATTTTACTCGATGTCAAAAAAGTACCTATATATCCCCTATGTACCGATATCGATATTATATGACATGGCATAAATTAGGTTTGCATTAAAAACTTCCAACAACTTTCACTACATTATTTTTTTCATAGAATTGGTTGCCCTTAAAATGTAACGAATATACTTACGATTTCTTATAACTAATTAACGATCCTGACATATGTTTATATTGTGTATTTGTCACGCTTTCACCGCAATGAGCATTAGGCGTCTTAACCCTTTGCCACCTGTTGGTAAAAAAAAAACGTCAGTTGTTTTCCCGCCTGTTTTTGACAGTGACGGCCAGAGATTTGTTTTATTTCTTTTTAATTGTCGTTTTCGTTTGTGGGTGAGGATACATTTTTTATCGGTTTAAATCGGTTGATTTAAATAGACATCGGAAATAGCATGTGTCTTTTCAATTTATACATTATAATTTTATTGAGCTATGAATTTTGTTTGATTTGTTTTTTATGTTCCGCCCAAAGATGACCATTAGGGTAATATTATTTTATAGGACAGATGTATTTAGGGGTAAGGACATACTTTTTCCACTTAACTGGCAGATAAAATATGTGATTATAGTGATGGCGTTACACTGGTTATTTCAATAACCTTCAAAGAAAATGGAAATAGGGTTGGAACAGAATGAAAAAAGTTATTTTTTTATAGTTCTGTATACTGAAATGGATTTTTGCGATGAGTTAATTAAGCCATAGAGTTTCTTCCCATTTTGTTTTTTTTTTTCATACTTTCTCATCTCATTATAAGGCAATCGCTATGATCAGTTAGTTTATTCAAGATATTTTGAAGGAAGGGTAGGAAGCCCTTACGCTGTGGAAGAGACAAACGGTCGATCAATTACTGGAAACATCGTCATGAACTATATAATTATTAACTATAACTTAGTTTTACGATTAACTTAGCAACTCAATGTGCTCTTCTGATTGGAAATAGGTGAGGTGGGCAGTAGACCAGAGTTCGAACGTTTCAGTTCGAGTTTAGTTCACTTTTCAGGAGCGTGCAAGCGATTAAGCGTCAACAAGCTCAAGTGCTGAGAAAAAATCCATTTATGCTCAGGTCAGGCCAAAACCCGAAACTCGCTTTTTAATCTACCATCGTCTTTTATCGCACAGAAACAGCACGATCACTAAACACCGGTTATCAATAGATCTCAGCTGCCCCGAGGTTCTCACGGGTCCGTCATTAGAGGGGCATCTAACTGCGGCCCTCAAATACCTCCCTAAGGAGCAGGTGAAAAAATAAACAATCTCCCTCATCGTTTTTATACCATTCTTAGGAGATTTTTTGTGTTGTTTTAGTATGATCATGTGCGTTGCGTTGGAGTATTGAATATTGATGTCCAGTTTGGAAACTTCTACACTAGATTGATTTAGTCCTGTACGTATTGATTTAGGTTCAACCTGTATAGTGTAAAAATGATAAAATAAATCAAATATAATGAAAAAAAATTTGATTTTGAGTGGATTTTAATGATGTAGAAGCTATAAATGTAACGCATGTATAGCTTCTGCATCAGACTAACACATAGGCTATGATTTTTAATGATATTGAAAGATAGAAAGAAAGAAACATTTATTCGACACAAACAGGAGACACATAGAGACATAAGAGATACACAGAGAAACATTTTTGATTGAACCAACCTAAAAATAAGACAAAAAAAATTTAAGACAAATATTGCAAACATTTTTTTTAAATAATAAAGTGTGTGTCACACGTGTGGGTCAGAATGGTTGGTTCAGCATCGTGTCAGGAAAATATTTCCTGACGCTGATTTTCAATTGAACCAAGAGTAAATCAGGTCACGGATGCCAACCAGACACCAATTATGGCTACAATTTTTCTTTTATATTTTAATAATATTATAACAATAACAATTTAATATTTATAATTATAATTGTCACAATTATATATCTATAATTAACACTTAACATAATATTATATTGTGTGAATTGTCCAAAATGTGATCCTGCGCAGACGAAGTCGTGGGCACCAGTTAGTTTAATATACATTGACTTCTAATTTAATTTGTGTTTTGACAATCGGCGTGATGCAAAGAAACTGCTTTCAATTAAATATTCATAATAATCAATATTATAATTTTTATTTGCTAGAATATGGTAACAAAATTGGTGTCGGTTAATTTAGTAAATTTGTAAAACTTTTTGCTCCCTTATTTATTATTACCTTTCTCTTCATTTTTTGTCCATAAACCATGGAGTATAGAAAGTACTTCTATACTCCATGATATAAACTAAGCTTACGATAAATCTAGATAAAATGAATTCTTGTCCGTCAAGTAAAGGCGAGTCAGACGGCAAACCATAGTGTATCCCTTCGACATTCTAGTACCGATGTGAACTAAACGGCTCGCACATGATTGTAACCCTCCTGGTGTTGGTCCAGTTCCCCGTACATCTTCCGGGAAATCAAAAAAATTAATACAGGGGTCACTCATTCCCACACTGCACCTTACAGATGAACTAATAATTTCGTTGCTGGCAACCCTTCCGCGTTTTTTCAGTCCATTCATCCTCTTCCGTGAGAACGTCAAATACGACCATAGATAAAAAGAAGGAGGAAAAAACGAAAGAGGGCGCTGGACATTTGTCTTTATAAAAAGAGTTATTGCTTTTGAATGAATAATAAACGACGTGGCCGATAAAAGGGATTATCAGATTGGGATCGTAAAGGTGGCTCTGTGTTTAATGTTGAATGTTTTAGATTTACGATTTTAATATTACTTTTTGTTTCATCGAGGTTTAAGTTAGGGTTTATATTTTTTCTACAATATGACAACTTGTTACTCGCAATAAAGAATATTGCGAGCAAGAAGCACCAGCGACAAGCGTTTCTTTGTTACGCCAATTTTTTACGGAAATAAGTAGTCTGAAGGATTATTCGTCACATTATTGCCTGTAGGATCTTCTTGCGGTGACCGGTTCATAAAAAAAGAATATGGGTCATTCTAAACGCCTGATACGACGATGACGTGTAGTAGAAATTGTAGTTTCTACTTTAGGGAAGGCGCTACGATTTTTTGGCACGATTTTGAGTAAATTGGGGTCAGGTCAAACATTTTAAGACTGATAAGGATAAAGGCTAAATATTTCGTTTAGGGTTGGTACCTACATAAAAACTTAATTTTATAAGGATTATTTTAGTAACTAGAGATACCAGCACGGGAAAAAAGGATTTCGTGGCTCTTGTCATTTTTAATTTGATAGGTATATTATTTACTAACCACAGAAAAATTTACGAAATAAAATATTAAAATTCTTGTAGCATCTGAAATCCTTGACAGCATGTTATACACCTTGAAAAATGCTTGCGGGCGATAATTAAATTAAATTATATATGTATGCAATTGTTAAGCTTTCAAGTCAAATTAAAAATAGTCAAATCAAATATGTATAATAATAAATATAATAAAGAGTTAAATCAAATATGTACAAAAATAAAGGAGGCTCGGTCGACCTTTTACTAACGGACCGACATCTCTGTGGTCGGCGATCGGCGTTCAGTGGAGGGGTACGGGCTGATAGTGATGAGGGTCAGCCCCTGTTTAATGCTAAGATGGCGGCATATTGCAACCATAGACAATATTATACTATGACAGTATAATAAAAGTCTATGATTGCAAAAGTACTCACTAGCGCTTGTGGTCAGTAGACGAACTAATACTGTAATGGATCCCAACGAGTTCACAGTGTCAGTGTGTCATACAAAGTAAACAGTACGTAGGGACCACGGGACGGAGGGAGCAACCCTTGCGCTGACAGATGGCCTGGCCTGTAGGGCTGGCGAGGGGATGAATTATTCATGGCGATAGTCCTCGACGTTACTATGACCACAATATTATTATATACGATAATATTAAGTTATGATATAATACTTTAAGAAATAAACTAATTGAGAAACATATTTTTTGACAACATCATCATCAGCCTTTATCCGTCCACTGCTAAACATAGGCTTCTTTCAATGAACACCAAGACGACCGATCCCTCGCCACTCGCATCCAACACGGACCGTCCACTGCACGGAGATAGAGATAGAGTTCCCAACCGGTTAATGGTCGACCACTTCGTCACACTTCGTCTACCTACACGCGTTAACTTCATTTTGACAATATTTAAATCTAATATTCAAATCGTTAAGAGATTTTTTGGGGAAATTTGAGGTGGATTTTACTAAATAAATAATAAAGCATATTCTAACAAATGTGTCAAAAATATTTATATCTATGTGGCGCCACAGGTCCTTCTCAAATTGAGTGGTGTACAAGTATTAATAACTAAAAACATTACTAAATATTAAATAAATAAAGCCGAAACGTAGCAAAATTAGCAAATTAGTTCTTTAACTGTTTTCCACAATCCTGCAAATATTTAAAAATTATATATACAAAATAGATTAAAAACTACAGGGGACTCGCTAGGTTTATTATACTTATTAAGATATTTATTATAAGATTTTTTATTTCTTCTACCATAAGGCATATACAAGGCTGCTAAATATTATTGTTTTACATAATATCTGTCAAAAATAACCATTTATGTTGAAATTTTCCGAACTGGCAACCCTATACCCTTTAATTTATTATCTGTCTGACGGGCAGCGGTAGATACAATATAATTCTACCGTCGAACGTTGGTAGGTGCTAACTGGGAAGGTATCAATTAGAGCTTGTAATAGCGACATGTGTTAACCGGGTAAGTGGCGCCCGCGGCCCTAACAGACTAGCCAACTCATTTTTATATCCTTCTCCTTTTTTAAATCTGGCAATAAAAAATATTACGATAATTTAACTATCCTAAACAACGGCTACAAGTAAGTAGCTAAGAGCCGAAGATCAGGATCAGGGATGTGTTTTGGAAATGATATCATCATCATCACCAAACCTTATGCATACGCGACTGACGATACCGCGCACGCGCAAGATCTAATAAAATACCTTTCTGTCGATTTTATTAGATAATACTGGCTTCGAAACCAGATTCAAAAATACATACATAAATATAATTAAATTGACCATCTTCACAATTAAAAACAATAATTATGGAGTCTTCATCAAATTTCTTTATTATATTTGATTAGCCCTCCGAAGTAATTACCAAACAGATGCATTGATTAATTATAATAAAAAATCCCGCACCTGCCCCTCACTCTCGCTCTCGAATCCCGCGGGTTTTTGTGAGCTGATCTCGTATGTAAATCGACGAGTCATCTATCGTAAAAAACCGACGGAAGTTGACCCGGTCAGGGCACTCAGGAGTCGGGCTAGAGAGGCGTTATAGTGCACAAAAACCACAGACAATTTTTTTTTTTTTGTAATTTTTCTTAATCCTATACTATAGATACCTATTGAATGATGATTAGAAAAATCAGCAAAAACTGAAAAAAGGCATACGATGAAACGATGCCCTCTTTTTATATATATAAGTCTGACTTCGACTAAGTAAGACTTATAATTAGTTTTTTTTTTATTTCAATTTTATGATTTTATGTCAATAGGCAGTACTGAGACAGTAAGTTTTGGTATAACAAACAGACCGACGGACAGAGAGATCCTATTGACGGTTAGAGTAACGGATCCCAAACGATATCTTTTTCGCGCCAAGACCATAACTTATCGACGTCCTTTTTTATTTCATCAAGCGCAAATCGCTCGCAATTTCGCGCCAAACTGAAGAAGATGTCGCTGTCTTGTAAGTACTTATATACTTCTATGATACTTCTTCATGCAGCCTTCAATACTAATATAATATGTATAAGGGCGCGGCTCCACCGTGGCCCACGGAGTGGCTACGCACGTTTGTCAAATTTCGCTTTGCAAGAAAATGTATGTGATTGTTTCCACTCTAGTTTCCACTGCAACCCATGGACACGCTACGCATTAATTGACATTTTGTTGCAAATGACATGTGTCTAAAAAAATATTTTCATTTAAAATTTAAATAAAAGGTGGTTGATCGGTGTTCCCTTATCTTTAAAGTTTACTTGTCAAACTTTGAAATTCGTTAGTGCATAATAATTACATGTGGATTCTTGATAAACCCAATGATATTATTATAATATCATTGGATAAACCTCAATATTTTTGCGGAAAAATAATATTTTTACTAGCTTTAGCTTTTTGGAATAACATGAAAACTTTTATTTTAATATAAATTTAAATTATTTTTACTGTTGACTACTTGGATTTGAGCTTAGCGTAGGTATTGTTGATCAATGCTTATTGCAAGATTGCATAGTATACCTAGGTATTTTATTTAAGCATAATATTACCAAGAATAAATACAATTCAATGGTGATAAGGTAAAACAGCGAGCCACAGTAAGTATTTATATAATATGTAGTTAAAATTGAATAAAACGTTGCACATAAAAAGGTACCTTTGTTCTTTAAATTAGGTATTCCTATCCACGTAGGTACGTTATTTTCGCATAACTTCACTTATCACACATTTTAAAATACCTACATAACCCCTTTCTAATTTAACCTACTAACCTCGTAATAAAATATTTCTTATAATTCCACGGCACGAATTTCGCACGGAAGGAACGAAAAGTGAAAAAAAAACAAACATTAATATTCATCTTGAAGACACTATTAAGCATATCAATCACAGTGCAAGTGCGAAAAAATAGCTAATCAGATGCGCGGTCACATCCCGCCATCTTTGTGCACTGTCATTAGAGCTTTTTTCAAACTGGGAACCGCTTTTTTTTACATTCAAATGCGTGTGACAAAGACATGTTTTTGTTTATCCGCCACAGATAATATTGTCTTGGCGCAGGATTATTCAAATGGATATGTTAAGGTGACGTTTTGTTCGTTCGGATAATTACTATGGTATTACTGTGAAGAGGACGTGGCGTTATTTTCGCACGAAAATAATGCACGTGATGCGGTAACTAGATAGCTAATTGTGGCCTACTTGGGGAGGGTGAATATTAAATGTTAATTTACAAAAATTTCACTCAATTTGTCGTGTCACTATCCCGTATGGTAAGTGGTCGACGTCGCCCATGAAAATAAACAAGGTAATCAGATACTAGCCCAGGTAACTCATTTATGAGTTGCCTATCCTGAGACATAAAGAGTCTCGGTGCCAGTAATTACCCTGTCCTTCTTTCTGAAACATACAGTCACAGTAGCGCAACATCGATCACGAAAGAAACGTAGTAATGCAGACGGACACGCGGCACAAGCGACCCCCCTCCATAAACCGTAGACAAGTGGGGGTGAGACTAAAAAAATTCTTTGCGTAAATATTCTCACACAAAGCCACGCTTATTTCTTAACAACTACACAATTTTTTCCGTTTAATGATATGTATTGTTGTAAACGAAATCCTAATACGAGTTCAATTTCTTCCAAATCCTTAATAATGATAATAATTTACTTCTAATTTCATTTATTAAATCTATTATCCGACTGACCTATCGTGACCTTCGTCCTCATAAAATATCCGAAATGACAACATTTCAAAATTATCGAGTCGCTAAAACAAAAATGCCATTTCTTTATTTTTGAATCCTGATTAGTAATATTATGTATTTTAAATTTTTTTTCGTTGATCAATACTGGAGAAAAAAATATAAATTGAAAAATGTGTGATGACGTCACTTGTACGGCACCTTTGCTCAAACATAGGTAATATAGTTTAAAAAGTATAATGAGATTTCGCGCCGTTTTTCCATATTTCAGACTCTGCCTCGGCCCTACCAAATAAATACAGACTTTGCTGTATGGGCATTACTTATCCTTTACCTTTCCCTAATGGGATAATATATCCGTAAAAACATAAATGAATTTTGTAAGAAAAGTGATATTCATAGTAGGAATACACGTAATAGACACAGGTTACATGCACCAATGATTAGACTTTCGAAAGTAAGCAATTCTTTTAAAGGCAACTGTATACGCTTTTACAATAGGATCCCAGAAAACGTTCAAAAGCTCTCCATAAAAAAATTCAAAAAAGTTGTTAAAGAACGTTTGTGTGGTAAAGCATATTATAAAGTAAAAGATTTCATGGAAGATACCACACCCTGGGAATAAGGCGTTCCTCCCGGGCATTTCAAGATAAGATGTTAAAATTGTTATTAATATATATTATTTGAAAAGATTAGTTCCACTGAGTTTGTTTCGCCGGTTCTTCTCAGTGGGCTTACCTTGGAACCGGTGGTAGATTCAATTGACGTTCAAAAAGATACTGTATTAGTACTATTTTGAATAAAAAAAAATTTGATTTTGATTTTGATAAATTATTAAACAACAACAATAATCAATGGATTTCGGCGGGAAATTTCTGGGCGCGCGTTTGAGTTTTTTTGGTTTCCCGTAAATTAATTATTATTCTATCTGTATTTTGTTCATTCGGAGTGGTTTTCTGTGTTTGTTTTAAAAACTTGATCTGTATATATTGTGATTGGTTGGCGAATGCTGTGGACGGCTGTTCTGGGTAGGTGAAGTGGGGATGATGGTTGAGCGATAGAAAAATAAACAATATGTAATCTATAATGACAAAATATATGACATTCTTTCACATACCTCTCTCCTTAGTGTTTATTTGTGTTGGAATATTATCTACATAGATAAGACTGTCTTCAACGACTTCACTTTGGTCAAATTGTAATGGACACCTGAATTTATTTGATACTTGGAAATAAAATGAATCCCAATTAACAATATACATTAAGGAAGGATTGTTGTTTACAATACTTGATGATGATTATTTTCATTTAAAGGCATTAGCTACTACGCTATTAGCCATACAAAATACAATATTCGGTCTGTAATACGGAGAAATGGCGGGAAACCCCAAGGAGCGCGGCTTCGCCCCTCTAGCCCCCATCAATCAACTATCATTCTCCATTCCATCCAACCAAGGCAGTCCACCACAATATTCGCCAACCAATCACAATAGATAAAGATCAAGTTTTTAAAACAAACACTATAGAAAACCACTCTGAATGGACAAAACACAAAATAACAATTAATTAACGGGAAACCAAAAAAAAACAACCGCGCGTCCCGATGTTTCCCGCCATTTCGTTACAATACTTGATTTGGTAGACATATGCTTTTTTGTCGGGTCACGGAATAGCAAAAGCGTAACACCATCCAGCCGTATAGATTACGTCATTTGGCACTTACGTCTATTTAGAATTCAAAGAATTTCAAAAGTTGAAATAAATATCAAAATTAATGAATCTAGAGAAAATAAAAAATACGGATATCCTATTTTCAATCTTAAGTTAAAAATATAACATAGGGGTGTTAGAAAAATGACATGTTGTCAAATATCGCGTAAAATAATTGAGAATATATTTTTTTCTCCACAAATTTAATTTTCTGGTATTGATTTGCCACGAATTCGTTAAAACGTTTATTTGTAAAAATACTATAAATATTTTTGAACCATAGTAGACTTGAAGTACATATTGAAACTAAATATTGGAAACCTATGATGTTGACAATACTGGGCCGACAAATACTAGATTTTGAGTAAAGCTTAGTGTTTCACATTTATTTTTAACGATTTGATTAAATTATCTTACTGATTTTCCTTATTATGATGAGACCTAGGTGAAAGTGGCGCCCTCATTTTTTCCATACTCTTTTTTGCCAAGCTGTACCTACCTACTTGAAGAGAATATAATTTTTAAAATTACATAATTTAAATATTTAACTAACACATACACAATTTGAAACCTAAACAAATTTGCATATAACTTTGAATACTTGAAGACGTTCTCAAGACAAAAAAAAACCACCATAAAAAGTCAAAGCAGCCGTGAGAGTCGCGCACAAACGGTGATTAATTTAATTTATACGAGGTTACGTGACCAATTTTTTTAAATTAAAAGAATAAAAAATAAACAAAAGACCAGACATGTGGCCGCTTCCACCCCTCCGCGACATTTGCATACTCTCAACGATGGCGATTTTTTATGCGCGTAAAGATTATGCAAATACATTTTTTGGACATCGCACGAGTTTTTTCACGTCTGAGAAAGTTCTCCGCGATAGAGTTGCGTTATAAAAAATACTCACAATTAACTTTTTTTTACTGTCTTGGAATGCTAATTTTAGACTTTTTTTGGGGAAGAATTATGCAGTATATTTTAGCACTTGTAAAAAATGTGAATGAGAAATTGGATTTTTTTTGTACTAGTTTGGTAGAGCTACGCACTTTATCGGTTTGTCGACCGTCATTTTCACCGTTCGCAGAGCTTCACTTCGTTGGGCCACGCTCTCGTTTGCATATTTTTTTCATCTAACAACTTTTCTGAAAAATCACATTTTTATGTTAGTTCAGTTGGATAGGCAAACGGGTAGACGTGCCACCTGATGGTAAATGGTCATCGTCGCCTATCAACATGAATAAGTAAACCTGAGACTAGCCCAGTAATTACACTGCCTGTCTTGCCCTTCTCTCCGAAACACAGCAAAGCTGTTTCACTGGAGAAACAAGCAGGGTGGTGGTACCCGTGCAGCTGGTGATAAAAAAACACTTTTGTTTCATTTGGGAATAAAGGGCTTTTTAATTTAGCCTCTACTCATTTTCATTTCTAAAAGCTAAGAGGGAATAATATGACGAAAATACTGATATATTATTAAGAACAGTCCGTCTCCATATTGAGAACCGGTAGACAAAAAAGGTATTACGTTACATAAGAAATAATACGTAGGAATTAATTATATCGCAAGAAAACTTATACAAAATTAAATATACGAAAATTCAAGTGCATTTTATAAATGAGCGTGTTCTGCCAAGTTATTTGAATAAATTCATAGACATTCTTTAGTGCAGACTCTAGTTAGACCATTTCAACAAAATTGAAAGTCTACCGACTACCGTTTTCGAATTTCCCCATAATTTTTGTTTGTTGCCCTACGAAATTAAAACGAGTTTTTTTACGACATACTTACATGACGTAGTGTTTTTAAAAACTACTTTTAATTCGAGTAGGTAACGATAGAAATGTTTAACTTGTGAATCAGAACCAATTTACTATGTTACGGGCAGACGAGCCACATGATGGTAAGTGGCCAACGTCGCCCATGAACATCAACAAGGTAACCTGAGACTAGCCCGGGCAACTCATTCATGTATTGCCCATCTTGAGACATAAGATATTCAGTCTCTGTGGCACTCTGTGCCAGTAATTACACTGCCTGTCCTTCTCCCCGAAACACAGCAAAGCTGTTTCACGAGAGACACAATCCGCATGGTGGTACCCACTACCCATGCAGCTCCGCACAGCGCACTCCCACCAGTAAACATTCTTTCTACGAAAAACACTATCGAATTTGTTCATGATCGCCACCATTACCAATAAGTGATTATAATAGTGACTATATTACAGGCACAGACACGTATATTATTATATAAAATGTAAAACGTGGGAGAGCTTACCAAGTCATCGAGCTTCGTTACAAAAAATTTTATATTGTGAGACATATCGTGTGCTGGTGAGCCACTCTAGAAGACATATCGTGTGTTGGTGAGCCACTCTAGAAGACATATCGTGTGCTGGTGAGCCACTCTAGAAGACATATCGTGTGTTGGTGAGCCACTCTAGAAGACATATCGTGTGTTGGTGAGCCACTCTAGAAGACATATCGTGTGCTGGTGAGCCACTCTAGAAGACATCGTGTGTTGGTGAGCCACTCTAGAAGACATATCGTGTGTTGGTGAGCCACTCTAGAAGACATATCGTGTGCTGGTGAGCCACTCTAGAAGACATATCGTGTGTTGGTGAGCCACTCTAGAAGACATATCATGTGTTGGTGAGCCACTCTAGAAGACATATCGTGTGCTGGTGAGCCACTCTAGAAGACATATCGTGTGCTGGTGAGCCACTCTAGAAGACATATCGTGTGCTGGTGAGCCACTCTAGAAGACATATCGTGTGCTGGTGAGCCACTCTAGAAGACATATCGTGTGCTGGTGAGCCACTGTATAGAACTCCTTATTATATATTCTATTTATTCACATACAACATTCGTTATAACGGAGTTAGTATTAAATAAATAGAATTTACTTTAATACAATAAAACTAGATTTTCATTATATTTTTCATTACATACTTAATAAATAAACACAGTTATTATCATTATAAATTCAAATTATATTTAAACTATTAAATATTCAATAAAAGAATACATACAAGTACACAATACATTAACCATTTTTTGCGATGTTTTTTTTTACCTGGGGTGTACATAGAACCACCCCACGATTTTTTTCTATCACAAAAACCCAATAGAGTGCATCCAAACGGCGAAGGGTGGCAACATTTTTTGTGGCCGTCAACCCAGGCCGATATTTTTCCCGCGCCGACCTCGCATTGGACATAAACCCGTTCCACTAATAAAGGGAGCCCTTTATGTAGAATTTTATTCATCAATTTTTTCGGCCGCTAACGGTTAAGCCGATTCTTTTGGTAATTGCCAGGGGTTGTTATTAAAAGGGGTTAGTTTTTTGCTCGGCGTCTCCTCACGCGAGTTTAGGCGGGACCAAATTGCGAGCATCACGCACACGCTGCTAAATTAAAATATCGATTCGACGTTCGATTTTTAAATTATGTTGCGAATGGCTGCTTCAAATTAAATTTCGAAATTTAAAATTGTTTTTTAATCCTTCTAAAACGAAAAAAAAACTTGCTTTGAACTCGTTTGGTGTTTTACTCGGGCTCGTGGACATGATTTTTTTGAATTTCGTCAATGAATTTGATCAAAACTTGCTATTAGGCTAAAACACAATTCAAAAATAGAAATTTTGCTTCAAACTTAGTTTACATGTCTCAGGATAGTCAACACATACCTAGATGAGTTGCCTGGGCTCGTTCCAGGTAAACTAGTTTATGTTCATGGGCGACGTCGACCACTTACCATCAGGTGGCACGTTTGGCAGTTTGCCTATCCAACTAACAAAAAAAAACATAGTTAATAAAAGAAAATATGTTTAAACTATGTTTTTTTGTGTTAGAAAGTTTCTAATCATTTACTTTATTATTTCGTTGACTTGATTGAAATGTTGGACAAAAGTGTCCAAACTCTGCGGACTGCGTGGAAGGTTTTATGAGGTCAGAGACTATATCGGGAACGATATTCTAAGCTTAGCAGTATGGTTGGGTTCCTGTGCCCTACACCGAGAGACTGGACTAGACAAAAGTACGAGGGAATCCCCAATAAAAATAGAACCGTATGCGTTGAGTCCGTGACAAGTACTCCGGTACTCTGATTATAAGACTTGAATTATGATTATGATGGCCGGATACGTATCCCTCCAAAACACAATGAAGCAGTTTGGCGGGAGAAACAAGCAGGATGGTGGTACCCACGCAGCCGAGAGCGCGGCACAGCGCGTCCCTCCCACAGGTACCTACATAGAGTCCCGCACGTAAGTTCTAACGAACTCACCATCGTGTCATTGTTTCATCGTCAAACTTTTCCCGGACATTACAATAAAGAATCCTTCTAATGTATATATTGTTGTGTTACAGTCGTGGTGACGTCGGCGCCCGCCAACGAGGCCGAGCTGCAGCTGTACCGGGTGATGCAGAGGGCCAGCCTGCTCGCGTACTACGACACGCTCCTGGAGATGGGTGAGCATCAACCGCCACCCCACCAGCACTCGCGCAGATCACCCGGGCCGGCCCAGGTCGTCAGTGGGCACAGGCTACTGAGAAATAAGAGCAAAGAATCCCATAACTATCAGTTGCAGAAGAAGAAAAGGTTGCAGTGTCCCAGGCTTTTAAAATCAGTAAATAAATATCAAGTGACTTCCATTATAAGACTTTCAAGTAGGAACGTATGTAGGTAGGTACCTATATATTGGTACTACCTACATAGGTACGTACCTACTTGAAAGTGTATATTCTGAGCAATGACGTCAGAAAAACAATCCTTGGGCCAATATCACAGATATTTGGAGTAGGTTCTTAATATTTATATGGCCAATTCGATGTCAAAAATATTATATCAGGTAATAATATGGCCTGGTTACAAGACCTTTAAGCAAAATTATATTTAACTAGCTGTGCCCGCAGCTTCGCCCGCGTTAACTAACTCAACTTAATTACTGTTAGTCACAGCGTAATGTTATAGACTATAGCATTCCTCGATAAATGGGCTATCTAACACTGAATTTTTCAAATCGGACCAGTAGTTCGTGAGATTAGCGCGTTCAAGGAAACAAACTCTTTAGCTTTATAATATTAGTATAGATTATATATTAAAAAAAAATAAGTACATTCTACAACATAAAAAGGTTACACAACAACAACATAAAACGTGAAAAAATATTAAATTATAAAATATATTATGAAGAGTCACAGTCGCCGAGACAAAGTAAAAAAAATCATTACACATACGAAGGAACGACACAAAAAACATATTCTCATCAAAAGTGTAAGACACTAAAAAACTAATTTTGCATATGTGTCAAAAGACGACTGGCATTTTTTTAAATTTCTTAATTCGGCAAACGTATGCAAGGGTTCGGCCGCTCAGCTATTGTTTTTTTTTCGCGGCCCCTTCGCAAAATGGTCACGTAACCTATTAACATATACGACTAAATTAAAATGTGTGAGCGATTGTTTTTTTTATAAATCACACGTTTTTTTCAGAAAGTCGAAGATGAATACATACTAGAAAATTATGCATAATATTTTCTTTTTTATCCTGTAGGTAATCAGGGCGAGCTAAGCCAGCCCTATACTATTCCACAACCCGTACATTCTTGTAGTAGTTTGCTGAGGTGCCCCGGATCTAATGAGCAAACAGGACACCTCGACGGCTAGTCAGTCCCTCAGGGGACCGACGCCACCTCCACAGAGGGATTGTCCCGCACCACAGAACACACAAAACCCTAACGTCGGGACAGTCCTTGCCCCCTGCTCCTTTGTCCCCTCTTCTTATAAGAGGGATACAAATAGTCCCCTAGGCTCAATTAGCTTCGCCCAAGGTGCTTGGCTCACCCTAGGCTACTGAGTCCCACCGCCACGATAAGGCTTGAACCATAGTGGGGCGTTATAAAAAATAAACCATATAAACATATATAGGTATAAGTAATTGTTTCTCGGAGACTCAATAAATGTGAAAAACGGATTGATATTGATAATTTTAATTTAAAGATCTTGATAATTTTAATTTAAACATTATGAAATTTCAAATTTAAACACTAAAATTATAACTTTTTTGTTTTCTGTTTTCAGTCCTGTTGGCAGTCCCTATGACTGGTTGGATTTTTTTAAATATGTAATTTGTATAAACTCTTGATAATTTATTCCTATGAAGGGTAGAGGAGAACCATCTCATATGGGGCGAAAGTTGAAAATGTGCCCCGCTCTGAACAACGGAAAAACTACGGTATGAACATAATTGTTGAGTAGTTTAAATTACGGACACTTTTCATACGCAGAGATGGTCCTCCTTGTCTCTACCCATAATATGTACTCCTATAAAATACTATGCTATAAAAATATTAACGTCATCTGTGTTTCTATTAGTCAAAACAGTCAGCGTTACTGACGCCATCTGTGTTTCTATCAGTCAAAACAGTCAGCGTTACTGACGCCATCTGTGTTTCTATTAGTCAAAACAGCCAGCGTTACTGACGCCATCAGTCGAGGGGATGTGACAACTAGACTGATTCTGTTAGTCTGTTTGTAAAAACAATTCCCATTACAATTGGCTTTCGCAATTACAATTAATAACTCCCAAGTTTTAACATTAAAAAAACTGTTGTATCTAGATGTTGGAGGAACATCTATTGGTTTAACTTATGTCGCTTTTTAAAGAGTGAAAACAGATAGATTCTGGATTAGCATTAAGTACATAGTGGATTTCCATAATTTGTTGGATTATACGGATATGTTCATATAACAGTATGAAAAACTCAAATATGTTGAAGAAAGCTAGAAATCCGTATGAGGAACGTAAATATGCTTTTTTATTGTATCACAATAAAAAGTCTGAAGATTATTAATTGTGGTATGAATTATTTATAGAAGTCCATATTAATTATTATCCATATATATATCTATTAAAACACTTTAAATGAACATCTTTTAGTTAATTATTACTTGGTAAAAAATACCTCGCGCGCCCTCCTTTTGTTAGTATAAAATTTAATGTTTACAAAATTTTAACAAGCCTCAAAGAAACTCAACTCAAAGAAATATACTGAAACTATATCTGAAGCGCTAGATTTATAATTGAATACAAACACTGATACATTTAAGCAATGTATCAGTGTTTGTATCCTAATAGGATAACCCATGTGGAGACTGGAGAGGGATAAAAGTATTTTTTATTGACTAATTTAAATAATAAGTAGATTGTTTATATTATATGTGTTGCATGAAATACCGAGTGTAACCGATGATCCTAAAATTTTATTTTTTACAAAAGAAATATATGGTTTATTAATTTGTCATAATGACAATATTTCCAGGCGGAGACGACGTCCAGCAGCTGTGCGACGCCGGCGAGGAGGAGTTCCTCGAAATAATGGCCTTGGTGGGCATGGCGTCCAAGCCGCTCCACGTCCGGAGACTTCAGAAGGCTCTCCAGGAGTGGGTCAACAACCCCACTTTGTTCCAAATACCGATCGTCCCAAATATTTGCCCCACCGAAAACCCGTTCCTCCAATGTAACCAAAGACTGCTGAGCATCCCGCCGGCGCTGCCCAACCTGCCGCGGTCCGTGGCGTCCCCCGACAACAACCGACCCATGTACAGTCCCTCGCCCGGCGCTCCCGACACCAGCTGCGGGTCCGCCGCCTCCGCCGATAGCCCGGGAGCCGCACCGCCCACCGCCTCCGTCCCCGCGTCCACCCCCACCCCCGCCTTCGCTCGGATCGTGCTGCCCGCGTCCCCCGCACCCGCGCCTGCCGCGCCCGCCTCCGTCCCCGCGCGCGCCTTCTCCCCGCAGAGCGCCTGCCCGCCCGCCTCGTCGGGCTCCAGCCCCGGCTCGGTCACGTCGCCGGTGCAGCTCACGCCCATCCTCCTCGACGTCCACGTCCACAAGTTGGCCGTGGCCGCCGAGAAGCTGAGCAAACATCTGCCACAGCTAGAACCGAAGCCGCAAAATACGAAGAAAAAAATGTGTAAAGATTTGGAGCTGGTGATGATGATGCCGGAATCGGATCCTCGGCGGATGGAGGAGATAAGGAAGTACGCGGCGATATACGGCAGGTTCGACTGCAAGCGGAAGCCGGAGAAGCCCTTGACCCTCCACGAGGTACGTTCGATCGTGTACTGTTTAGCCGTCCAAAAGAGATTCCGTACGATCTCACCGCTGTCATCCCGCAGGTGATGGTGAACGAGGCGGCGGCGCAGATGTGCCGCTGCGTGCCCGCGCTGCTGACGCGCCGCGACGAGCTGTTCCCGCTGGCCCGCCAGCTCGTGCGCCGCGCCGGCTTGCACTACTCCAAGCACGGGTGAGCCTCTTTTGTTCCAACGCTTTTTTTCCGAAGCACGAACACAGCTGTTGGTTCAAAAAAATTGCAGGATACTAATGTCAGTACTATCGTAAACGTTTATCTCTGCAATAGTAGCAAAAGCTTATCAGTAACCGAGGAAATTTGGTGTTGCAGGCTCCCGCCGACCCCCGCGGACGAGCGGGAACGGGACGAGGACGATCTGCCCAGCAAGCGGCCGCGCCAGGTCGCCGCCCCCATAGACCTCACCGACTAACACTAGATATTGTAGATTAGACTGGAGACGGGGGGAGGCTATTAACAGATCTCACCACGAATGTACCTGAACTAAATCTTACGCAACCCTAAAGATAAGACTTGAGCAAAATAATTAGTTTTGAAATGATATAATTTATAATTTAATGGAAATACACTATCATAATAATTTTATTTAATATATTATTGGTAGACTTGTATAATTTTTATTAGGTTTGCGTGATATAATGAAATTGATATTTCAAACTACGATCGCTCTTCGAACATTGTTCATTTTGTTCAGATTCAATAAAACTAGATCCTTAGACAATTTAGTGTGTAGTATAGTTCTAATAAGAACACTGGCGAGTGTTCCCACCACCGTCCATGTAACCGCCGCGAAACACCTACCTCTTTGTTAATTCCTCAGTAATCATTTCCATCGGTACTTCAATTGCATTAACAATATAAAACGTCAGTTAACTGTTGCTTTTTCAAATAACTTTGGTTGAGGTGAGCATGACACGTTCAAAAGCTTTCTGAAATCTTTTTCTTTGCCTTTCTTATTAGCGCTTATTGTTTGGTTCACGGTAAGTATGTTTAAATCCGTTTATTTTATTTTTTTGTCACCTTTATTTTAAGTAAGTTTATTGAAAACACGATTTTTATAGCTATCGATGCCATGATTTCTTTTTCAAAAATTCTTGCGCATTGCTTTACTGTAAACTTGTCATTCATTATTTTTACTTTATTTTATTTTCATTTTTTATAGCAGAATATTATCTTCATAGACTTTTTTTACACCGGGAAATACTCTGATGTTATTTTGATATTACAAACAGATACTCCAATTTTGTTTATCCGTATAGATATTTCCCTCGAACAAAAACCAATTTCAGTATACATTCATTCTGTCTTTGTTGTTGTCATAATATGTTATATTTTAAACAGGACGACGAAGGTGTGCGGGCCAGTCCGGAGACCGCCAGGAGTTCTAGTCACAGGTAATTGATAGTAGATTGTAGCTATAGCCCTCCTCCTAGACCCGTGCAGATCTGCGCTCGATGCTTGCAACTTGAAACTGCTGTTTTTATTTCCGAAAAAAGGGAGCTTTGTGTTTCGGCACGGGATTCGAATCACGCCTGAGCCCAAATACCTTACCTTATAACTTCTTGTGCGATCCTAAACTTCGTTTCTTAGTCATAATATATAACTACTGACGATCAAGTGAGCGGCTTCGCGTTATTAGTCGGACAAGCCATGTAACTGTGACAGGTTTCTATAGAATCTTCCAAAAATAAGGGTAGTATTCCACTAGGCAATTTTTTTTGTTAAATGTGACATTGATTAAAGAAATTGGATGATTTAATAAAATGTACTAACAACACCGATATGTGATCAAAGACTATTAAAGTCAAAGAACCTTGACACTGATAGCTTCCAGAAAGTTTCTATTTTGCCTTTCTATATAAGGTGTTATATTAATCACTGTAGGTATGATTATAATATGTTTTTAGACGCAGAAGCTTCAAAATGTTTCTCCCCCACTTGTAATTCCATTATTAAGTTATCTTGAATGCTTTTTTCTTTTCGCCTTTGAATCCACGGCTTCACCTAAAGCTTTTATGTTTTAATTTCTACTTTTAAAATATAAATCCATAAATAATAGCGTCACATAAATTCGCTTCACGTTTCTCCATTTATTCTTATATTGGACAAAGATATTTGACTAGTGGAATAGGTACCACCCAATGATAAGTCAATTTGAATGTCACAAGCTGTTTTGCTGTTGCGGCATCTAGCGGCATGTTTAAAACTAATCAATGTTTTTGGTAGCGACACCTGTTATATCCTACCCAGAACTAAACATTTATCTACGTGGACATTTTGTATCTAGAGCTTAGAATCTTAGAAAAATATCTGATTATGTAATTATTAAGGAGTTATGGAGGGTAAAGATAAAGAGAACCATCTGTTATAAATGAAACAATTTTACGGATTTTATCGCGGTTTATTAAGATTTTTACAAGCCCGACGTTTCGGATACTTTACAGCAACCATGGTCACGGGAGGACTGAGGTAACAGATGTCCTAATGTTACAAAGATATTCGAAACTACCCTATGATACATCATTATTTTAATAAGTCCTCTCTACGCAAAAAGTGCTAACTGCATCTTTAATCTGTGGCATATTATGCTTGGTTTTTGATTTAATTAATTTAATAATAGGATCCCAAGCAGGTGGTAAGAGCCAGCCATCTTCTCTATTGAAATTTGGATGTTTTTTAATTTCAATAGCCTCGCGGATCATCCTTGGTTGGAATCGGTGTTCTTTTGCGAGTATCTGTGGTCTATCAAATCTAATATAATGGCGAGCTTTGTCTAGACTATGTTCACAGATTGCAGACTTAGTGTAGCGACGGTGTTTTAAGTCAGCTATATGTTCTTTAACGCGAGTTTTAATTGATCTTTTGGTTTGATGGGAACCATCTGTTTATATGAAATGTATCCGTCGAAAAGCATTCCATAAGGGTGGCGCCACATTGGCATTAGGTGGTAAATTTTTAAACATAATATTTGCGCCAAGCAATTACGCACACACGCGTGTTTATGTATACAAACACCATACCCCGATACTTCATCAGCGCCATTGTGGACGGTTTTGGAACTTGTTATTTATAGCATCAGCTGGACAATTTTTCAACTTTTCTCCCCATGAGATTGTACTTATTTTGTCTAGTGTCCATGATTATTTGACTATCTTGGATGACAGCTTCCATCTTCTTCAATTTCGCCAAACGAGAAAATTAAATATTGACATTTTCAAGCTAAGGTCGATTAAAAAATCCCATCATAATATATTTATATATTATATCTTTTATCATCAGCCTCTATCCGTCCACTGCTGAACCTCCCTCAATGAACGCCAAGGCGACAGATCCCTTACCACTCGTACCCAACACGGACCGCCAACTGTACGGAGATCGTCTTCCCACCTGGCTAATGGCCGTCCTACACTTCGTCTACCTAATTAACCTACGTTATATTATATTTAATATTATATAATAATAACACAATATGTTTTATGTGGACTGAACTTTTTCTACATGGACTTTTCTGAACTCTTTCTCAGTTCAAGTGTGTTACAAATCTCTTTTACAAATTATGTAAAATACATTCTTTAGTGCAAGGTAGTTAATGAAGTATTAAGTAAATATTCTACTAGTTAAACATGGATTTAAATGCTGTTACAGACTTTAACTTGTTTGTGTAATTTTCTATCCGATCCGTTTAGCCGTTCAAATGGAATTGAACGACAAACATCCATAATTATAGCATATTAAGTATGTAGATCATAGTAAGATAGATCCAAAAAATATTTCCAGTTGGTGGGGCGTGAAGACGGAGAGCGACGACGGCGACTCCCGCTGCTCCTATTCCAGCACCAGCACCCCACCGCCGGTAACACGCATTTATAAATCACTCAACAATTACCCCACGCTAACCAAGCGCCATGGTAAGTTCGTAAGAACCTGTGTTACGGGTACGAGGAACAGAAATAAATTCAAGAAATTTATATGAATACATACATACACGTCCATGACCCGGTGCAGACATCTATATTCAACATACAAATTATCTGCACCTGGCGGGATTCGAACCCGTGACCGCTTTCCAGTAGGCTGACCACTATACTGTGTGAAAAAAGTGCAAAGTACCGTCAATTAAAGCGATGCACGATGTTCACTTCCGTCTATGGGTATCTTTCAGGCGTGAGCGCTGGTGTATGAGAGTATAACTTGCGCACGTAACATTAAGTAAGTAATATATCTGATAATATGTCCTCCAGGAAGCGGAGGAGTCGAGGCCGCAGGTGGTGGCGTCCCGCGGAGACAGCATTATCGCGGTGGCCAACCCCGCGCTGCACGCGCCGCCTCCACCCGCGCCGCACCACCCCGCCCGCAATCACTCCAACTGACACTAGCGCCCCAACCTCTCGCGCCGCATCAACCCACCCGCAACCACTCAATCTGACACTAGCGCCCTCACCGCCTTGGTGGAGTCCCCACACAGCACCGTCCGCACAATATCGTTGGCCTCGGCCGATTCAAGGGTTCGGGACGTGACAGAATAAAGAAGGAAATCGTGAAATGATTCACACATGCTTTAATAATAATAATTGTTTGCATAATATAATCTGTCATGTTTCCGTAATATTTGATAATCAGTAATACAGTTTCAAATCATATCAAATTAGTTACCCCGAGGTTACTAAAGTATTCAATGTTTAAAAAATGTGACCGAAAAATGTTGACATCATAATATGCATCAAAACAGTCCTATCACGTACAAAGAGGTCGGATGCCTGGAGCCAGCTAGTGGTCGCGCTCCTCATATTACCTTACGGATACCTGTACAATGTTAAGATTGCGTTTACATTATTTGTAGATGTGTTATTATTTATTTTTCATTGGAGTTAAAGACAGAGAGCAGTGCTATTTATTTTTCGTGAGCTAGAATATATATTATTTGAACTATTTGTAAAATTGTAAGACAGGCCGCGAGATATCTCAAATAGACAAATATACTACGGATGTTTAATTAAAAAACATGTTTTATACAAAACTACCTAATATTGCATTGTATGAAAACAGGCTCTAATTATTATTAGAACATAAGAGAATGAATAAATTATACAATATCTTTCGCAATAATTATATTAAAAAATATATTTTACAATTATGATTGGGAAAGATACTTTTAATAAATCTAGTGGACTTCTGAATATTTCATTCTCATTGTTCACAGTCATCTTCTGAATTGGAACTTTCTTCCAATTAATTTAATTATATAAAAGAGACTTATTGTGTATATTGCGTACATGCCTGCTCATTGTAAATATGTTGATATACGAGAATAAAATGTAAGTGGCTATGTATAGATGTATAAATAAATTAAAAGTGTACATTGTTTTATTACATACTTTTAAAACTTCGTAAAACCCTTGGAGGAGTTAGACCAGCAGGAGTCCGCATAATATGTCAATATTACGAATGATTTTTGACGCCAGTTTTGGCGACGATGACGATTACGATGGTAATACTATATATCATCACAACCAGCACACATACGAAAAAAATACCTGATGTCTGTATTAAGACCGTTTACGAACGATATTTTTACGTGATAGCGTCTTAATTTAAAATAATATTAATATTTACTTATGGACGCTTTATTTTATTATTTTTATTATTATTAAATACATAGTTTCTGAGATATCAGCAAAAATCTGTTTATAAGATGGAATGGAGAAGCAAAAAGCTCCACCTGGGTCTGTCAGAATTTTGTGAAACCTTATAATTTGGATCGGAAATTTATTGCGTGGTTACAGTCTATTTTTATTGGCCTACTAGCTGTTATCCGCAGCATCGCTCGCGTTAACTTAGGTTTACAACCGTTCCCAGATTGATGATGATTATTTTTATAGCTTAAGTTACTCCTTATAACATCAGCAGTACCTGCCAGTGAAAGTCCCATCAAAATCGGCCCAGCCGTTTCAGAGATTAGCCGGAACAAAAAGACAGATAGACAGACCGACAAAAATTGTAAAAAGTTTTATTTTATAAAAAATATGCATAAAAAGCGATAATAAACTGGCTATGGCCCCAATTATAATAAATAAATGATCACATACTGAGTGACATCAGGATGTGTGGGATGGGGTGCCTTCACAACTAGGTCAGCCTGCTTCAGTTGTTGTATCTCTCTACTTATTTTCTCCATCTGATCCTTAAAAGTATGAAATGAATGAATGAATATCATTATTAAAACATTGCCTGACTATAAAATCAAAACATTCGGGTGGACAGACTCAACAGCAGCGTAAGGCTGGATACAAGGCGATTCTAACAGATGGAAGACGTTTGTAGCTAACAGGGTAGGGAAAATAAAGAATGTCATGGCCTCAGACTGTTAGAGGTACGTGAAGTCGACGGAAAAGCCCCGCAGATTGCGGCAGTCGTGGCATATCTGTAAAGCAGCTGCAACAACATTCATTGTGGTGGCAAAGACCATCCTGGCTTTTATCTTTAGGTCTGAACAAAATGTATATTTCCCTAAATACGAAATATACTGCTGTGCAAGTGGATTTCGATTCTCAGTATTATAAGGTATTAAGCAAGTGCGCAGGGGATATTAAGGGAATGTAGCGAGCTACAGTCTTCTTCTTCTTCTTCTTTTATTTTTGGCATGCCGGCGTCGCAACTTTCGTTGTGCAACATTCTGCCAGTGTCAAGTATGAAATTAATGAAAATTACGGAGAAAATAAAATTTTGATGCACGCAAACCAATTGTTTTTGGGTTTTGTTACCTGCAGACAAATATAACAAAGATTTTAGTAATTATCGGGGAGTTATACATCTAGGGTAGGGTCTAAACCAAATTCTACTCTACATTTGATTTAGCTATACAGGTTAATATAATTAATGTTAATTACCTAAATAAATGGCATACAGACTCAACAGTCGTGAAAATTACAGTTTAAGAGCTCGGTCTATGCCAACAAAAATTCCGAATTCTCCGCTTTAGTTCTAAAAACGACACGAGGCGCCACGCGCCAAACGCCGGCCGCGATGTAATGCAATCACACAGCCGTCCATGCTCCATTCATAAATCATAATACCTACAATATAATACACACAATAATTACAATATAATCATAATACGTACAACATGTCGCTCGCGATTTGCGTCTCGCGCCGGCCGCGGCCGGCCCCGAAGCGCACTTCGCCCGGCGCAGGCCGCGGCCAGCGGCATACAATATTATGATGTATTATATTATTATGGGATAAAGTCAGAAAAATCTAATACTTACATTTATTTTTAATGAAATATTTATGTAGTTTTTTTTAGAAGAGTAAGTGTGTATGTAGATACAGTCAGATACAGTTGGTTGTGGTACAGAAATATTCAGTCATAGTAGTAGTACAGTGAATTAATTGAAGAGTAGATGTAGTATTTTCAACAAAGTTACAATTATTAGATAATGGTGTCAACTATCTAGTTGTAGGTAGGTTGTACCTTTCCCTAATTAAATAGTTCTCGTGTATTTGTTTGCACACTGATTATTAAATTTAGTAAAGCGTAGAAAGCATGAATAGGTTTTTGCAGTCGATCGTTATACATTAATTAGTCAGGCTACTGGACACTTTATGCAGCAGTCGCGGGTTCGATTCCCGCCAAGTGCATATAATTTATATTATGATGTCTGGTCATATATATAATATGTTCGACTAGGAACGGGAATAAATTTAAGAAGTATATGTATATATTTATACCTGGTGTATTTATTACAATATACATTTCTTAAATTTATTTTCGTTCTTAATTCCTAATACTCGTAGGCCGTAACACCAGTTCTTACGAATTTTTTTTCAATCGTCGAATCGAAAATTTAACGTGGTATGATTGTTGGGTAATATTTATTTATTTAAGCTCGAGGAAAAGCTCAGCGAGCTGGCTACCCGCGTAGCCGCCACCGCGCGTTCTGGCGTCGCAAAACGGGTGCGCTCGACAGTATGGCACCGCCGCGCCGCTGTGCACATAGGGGCCCCAACAAAAACTTGGCTAAAATTATTTAGTAATGTTTTAATCTTTAAGAAATACAGGAGTAATGTGAGTCATAAAATTTCGAAACTGGTCAGTGACGTTAATTTGTCACTGACGTAATTGCAATTCAACCTAGTTGGTGATCTGTATGTACGTCCCATCGGTTAAGCGTCACAGTATAAATTTGGCGGAATCTGTTTTCATACAAAACACATAACATTACCGCTCTATTCCAGTTATATGTTCGATAAACGATAAATACTACATGTATTTCTATCTCATTGTAGCAGAGAAATAAAACATAAGCTGTTATTTCGAACTCCACACGGGCGAAGCCGCGGGCAAAAGCTAGTGTAAATATATAATTAAACTTGACATATTTTAGTTGTTATTGGTTTGTAATTCTGTTCTTCCCGTTTCATTCTCAACAATAAATCAAACCCTGTACGATGTAATAAGTATTAATTAAGATATTATAATATAAATAAAAATTATAATTTATAAGTATAAATAGATACGAGTGTCCCTACCATGATAGTTTTTTGCACAGAAACCAAAGGCGACAACCCTAGCGCGACCGCCGAATGTAGTGTGAGTGTAGGTATGAAAAGTGAAGTACATACATGAGATTGCCTTCTGTTCGTATTTATTTTGTGTCTATACTGTCATTATGTAAAAATTGTTCTATAGCTAACTTCATGGTGTCGGTTTTTTTCGTGACGGTGTGCGCGCACATCGTAAAAATGTACTCTCATCATTTTTCCCTAACGCGCCTAAAGAAGTATAACTAAAAAAAAATGATTTTGATTTTTTTTTGGTGTTCTCGCGGCAACATATAGGCTGCATGCAGAGGCTAGAGCGAGGGCGTCCTCCTACATCCGCTGGAGGTCACGAGGTGCAGGACCCACGACGACCTCTTTCGAAGGTGGAAGGAGGACCCGGAGTCCCCGATAGCTAGCCAGCAATTGGTGGCGGCAATACGACCCGTTTTGCGGGAATGCCGATACGGTGCATACATATGTTAAAAAGCTGCAACTTAAATGATTATTTTTTGTACTTATATGTAAAGTATTGATACATTTTTTATAGATATTTTATGATCTACAATTTTTGTCCTATGTAGTTTTATGATAAAACTTACCGTTTTGCTAAAAATCGCGAAAAACTCATTTTCTTGACCTTTGACATTGAATTTTTTTTCCATACACGGGAACGATGGGGAACTTTTAAATATTATTTATAATTATGTTTGGAACAATTTTACTGATTTTCAGCTTGTTGGGTTTTTATGCACCTTCGAATGTCTAAATTGACCGGACTAGTTGGGTGTAAATAATTACAACAACAAATACTGATATTTACTTGAGTTAATTACATTTACTATTTAGTTACTTTTTTTTTCATTAAGGGCCCTTGGTAGGTGAAAACGGCAAAATTAGCTGTTTCCTATTAGCTGCTATTTAACAACTTGAAGATTTCTGGCACTGAAATTTCTAATATGTATTACAGAACGTATGTATGAGGTGATGACAGTTTTCAAAACACGATTGGAAAAATTTTGCTCGATAGAAAAAAAATCTGAAGTAACCTCTAAAATTTCATATAAATGAATATTACGACCGTGTTTTACAATAATCATTCTTATAAAATCACAAACACATAGGTTTTTACCCTGACGATGTGTTAACAGTTTTAGATTTCCAAAAACTAAAAAAAATATTAACTTTGTGATAAAAATTCGAAGTTTCCATACTAACCACGGACCTCGGGCCACACATCACCCGTGAGACCCAGTACCGCTTCGGCATTCGCATGCGGGGGTTGTGTCGCTCGTCACGCGGAACCCGCGAAAGTTACGAGTCCAAAGCAAGAGTAAACAAACTAATATTACCTTGGGAAATAAAAGAAAATCGCTATCGATATTGACTTCCTACTTGTCTGTCTTTACAAAATAATGTTAAATGTTCAAATCCCGCCAGGGAACAAAAAATTTTCTGTGTTCCTGGGTCATGGATGTGTATTATACATATAATAAAAAACTTATATATACATGTATAGTATAAAAGTATTAAATATAATATTTCCGTTGTCTGGTATCCGTAATACAAGTTCTTCGAGGATTTACCACGTGACCAGATTGACGTGGTGTAAAAAGAGTCCATAGATTTTATTTCTTCGGTACTTACATCGAAAACCATTTTTAAAATCTGTCTGTTTATCTTACTTAGCCGGAAGTTTGGCTAATCTCAGAAACGGCTGGACCGATTTTGACGGGATTTTCACTGGCAGATAACTGATATTACAAAGAGGAACTTAGGCTACAAAACTAATCATCATCAATTCAAATACTGCTGTACCGACTACCGATGATATATCATCATCATCATCATCATGTATATTATAATATTAGGAGATATTATGATGATATTTATCATCATCATCTTTATGTATAATATCATCTATATTATATTAGGAGATATTATGATGATATTTATCATCATCATCATCTTCATGTAATGTCGTGATATGGGATCGGCCGTATTGAAGTTCATTGTGGGAGGAGGCCTATGTTCAGCCATGGGCGGATAGAGGCTAAGGATGATATATTATATCATCATCATCATCATAATGTTCATCACACAACACAACACAACAATCACAGCAAAGCTGTTTCACGGGAGAAACAAGCAAGATTGGGCGTTTTTCCATTCACCGGCACGATCACGGCACGGCGGTGGCACGGTCACGGCCCGGCACCGGTGTCGTGGCTTCGTTTTTCCACTGTGCCGTTGTCGATGACGGTTTACGCACGTTTTCGTAGTTCAGTACTGACACGGACTTCAGCAAGACGACACGTAGATCATAATATTATTATAGTTTATACATGATGATGATGATAATGATGACATGTATCATCATCGGCCTCTTATCTGTCCACAGCTGAACATAGGTCTCCCTTAATGAACACCAAGACGACCGATCCCATGCAACGACATTACATGATAATGATGATATTATATAAATTAGCATCAGAATTGATCCACCCATGGCTGGTGATAGGTCTCCCTCACTGAAAACCAAGACGGCCGATCTCATGCCACTACATTACATGATAATGATGATATTATATACCTATATCAGTAGCAGAATTGATCCACCCATGGCTGGTGATAGGCCTCTCTCACTGAACACCAAGACGGCCGATCTCATGCCACTACATTACATGATAATGATGATATTATATACCTATATCAGTAGCAGAATTGATCAACCCATGGCTGGTGATAGGCCTCTCTCACTGAACACCAAGACGGCCGATCTCATGCCACTACATTACATGATAATGATGATATTATATATTATATCAGCATCAGAATTGATCCACCCATGGCTGGTGATAGGCCTCTCTCACTGAACACCAATTTTTAGCCTAAGTTACTCCTTATATCAAACAACATACCTAACATCAACTATCTGTCAGTGAAAGTCCCGTCAAAATCGGGCCAGCCGTTTCAGAGATTAGCCGGAACAAACAGACAGACAGACGGACAGACAAAGAAAAATTGTAAAAAACACTATTTGGGTATAATATGTCCCGTGTAAACATCCATATGCATTCAATAAAAAGCGGTTATTTTAATATTACAAACTGACACTCCAATTTTATTTATCTGTATAGATTACACAAACAACATAGCTATTTAAATAATAATTATATATAATAATATACATTTTAATAAATAAAAAAAATAGGTTTCGGTATACATAGCGAAAGGGCTAAACATTATGTAACGGTTATCATTCAAAATACAACGAAATAGGATCGCTTGATATTATTAAGTTCGGTGACCTACACAGTACACTGATCACCCCTCGCGCGGGGCTCGCGCGGGGCTGGCGCGGGGCTCGTGCGGGGCTCGTGCGTGTCCCCCGCGCACACGGACCGCTCCCCACACCTCACGGTACGAAATCTGAATTTTCGCTGACCGCCTAAGCCCCCTTAACGCCGGGAAAGGCATCCTGCAGGGGAGTGGGTCTCCCCACGCGGTTATGTGGGACTCGCTGCGCCCGAAAGCTGGTAAGTGGATGCAGTTCTACCCACTAAAGCCCGGCGAGTGCCACCAATGCCGCCTGTAGTGAGATGCCCCGGATCTAATAAACAAACAGGGCACCTCGACGGCTAGTCAATCCCCCATGGGACCGATGTCACCTCCTCAAAGGGGTTGTCCCGGACCACAGAACAACCCCTCTCAACGTCGGGACAGTACAATGGGGTGAGGTTCCCCTCCTCGCCCCTTGTCTCCTGCTCTTTTGTCCCCTCTTCTTATAAGAAAGGTACAAAGAGACTCCTCGGCTCAATTAGCTTCACCCAAAGTGCTGGGCTCACCCTAGGCTACTGAACCCCAGTGCCACGTCAAGGCCTGAACCATGGTGGGGTACTATTTAGTTACCTACTGTTACATCTGTTGCTACATAATGTTGCATGTTCAAAATAATAATATCTTCCCTCTATGTCCTACTGCTGGTCTCAGGTCTCCTCCTCGAAATCAGGCGAGGAGGGTGTTGGGCCATAGTCAGCGATGCGCTGGCCCAATGTGGGTTGGTGAAATTCAAACACCTTCCTCACAATGTTTCCTTCACCAGTGAGCAAGCGATGGTCTCATGTTCTCACCGGTGGGAGGAAAGCGCTGTGCCGCGCTCCCGGCTGCATGGGTACCACTATCTTGCTTGTTTCAATTTTATTGTAAATTTCAATGTAGAAGGGCAAGACAGGCAGTGTAATTACTGGCACCGAGACTTAACATCTTGTGTCTCAGGATAGGCAACACATAGATGAGTTGCCTGGGCTCGTTCCAGGTAAACTAGTTTATGTTCATTGGCGACGTCGACCACTTACCATCAGGTGGCACGTTTGCCAGTTTGCTTATCCAGGTTACATAAAAAAAAATGTTCAGGTGCACGTAGAAATTTAGAAAACCCATTTCATGGCACCGGTCAGGGTCGAACCCGGACCTCTCACTCAAAAGGCCCAGTCTATATCCACTAGAGTGAGTCACTAGACCATCTTCGCCCAGAATCGCGGATGTTCAAAAACAAGTTTAAAATGTTGAATCATATCCTGTTACGGTAGTGGTAACTGGAATTACTTAAAACAATATTTAGGATTATACAGTCAGTAGATGTAAAAGGAAATCCTGTCCTTTGGCTAAAAACAAATCATAATTTTAAAATTTATGATTGTATAAATTATAGGTAGTTACTATAAATTTAGCCGCAGAGTGCCAGAACTGCATTCTACATACAATTCGGGCACTCTGGCATTCAATTTGTACAGTTTACCGTTTATCGTCCTGTAAAATAGCTTTTGACAAGGGAACTTGATGGGACGGACGGACGGAATGAGTTAAGGAGATTTCCTTTTAGTTTATTTTGCTATAAAGCGAGTTTTATATTATATTTTATAAATTTCTTTTCTAATGTTTACACGAATTTCACTCATTATAATAAAACAATTTTTACGGATTTTATCGCGGTTTATTAAGATTTTTACAAGCCCGACGTTTCGGATACTTTACAGCAACCATGGTCACGGGAGGACTGAGGTGTCATACGTCCTATCATTACAAAGTTATTCGAAACTACCCTATGATACATGAATATTTTGGTCAGTCCTATCTACGCAGAAAGTGCTAACTGTATCTTTAATCTGTGACATATTATGCTTGGATTTTGATTTGATAGTTTTAATAATGGGATCCCAAGCAGGTGGTAAAAAAGTTGGGTGTGGGATACGGTAAGTTCTCCTCTCAAATTAAAGAACGCATTTAAATAAATGTTTCGAATCGACAACATATATCCACAATATTCTGATAATGGCCTAGTTTAGATTTAAAAAATGTAAATAATGAAAAAGAATTGACATAATATTATAAGTACAATAGTTGTCAAATTTTTATGCGTGTGTCACGGAGCTTAAATAGAAAGAAGAGCGATCGACATAGGCGTTATCTTTATATATATATATATATATATATATATATATATATATATATATATATATATATATTTCTTGTGTGCGTGTGTATGTCACTGAACTCCTCACTCACTCAACAACACAAACTCATTTGAATCACTACAGACTGATAATGGTATAGTGTGCCCAACATTTTGTGTAGCATGTTTTAAGAGCTCAATTTGCTTGAAAACGAAATTCACATGGACACGACAATCGCTGAATCTTTTGGTGTCATTATCTTAATAAAGTACTGAACTTCTTATTTATTTTGCAATAATTGTCTTACTTTCATAAAATCATAAATTACATTCAGCTAATCTTGTAACGTTATTGGCCCCTCGGATATCTGTGTATCCTGAGTGTGTGACCAGCTCACTTTATCAGGCAAAGGCACAAAGTGGCAGTCCACTTTAGCAACGAGCCTATTATTTGAATGATATCGGTAACCTTAGTTCTCTGACGGAAGCTTAGGTTATATAAGGTTCAAGATTGAAGGCCACGTTTAGGTCGACAAAGTGTTGGTCGGCCATTAACAGGTGGGTATGGACGGATAGAGGTTGGTGATGATGATGATGACGATGATAATGATGAATCTAAAACACGACATTAATTAATTGTTAGGCGGTACGAAGTTCGCCGGGTCAGCTAGTATTATAATATTATATTACCTAAATGTTTTAAATATGAATAAACAAATTGCATTTATTAATGAAGAAAGTGATAATATGATTTTGTTGATTATAATATGTATTATATAAAATTTGAAATGGTTCTTGAATTGAAGTTTGTAAATGATTTAGTCATAAGAATATTATCTCTTTGTTGATTATAATATGTATTATATAAAATTTGAAATGGTTCTTGAATTGAAGTTTGTAAATGATTTAGTCATAAGAATATTATCTCTTTGTTGATTATAATATGTATTATATAAAATTTGAAATGGTTCTTGAATTGAAGTTTGTAAATGATTTAGTCATAAGAATATTATCTCTTTGTTGATTATATGTATTATATAAAATTTGAAATGGTTCTTGAATTGAAGTTTGTAAATGATTTAGTCATAAGAATATTATCTCTTTGTTGATTATAATATGTATTATATAAAATTTGAAATGGTTCTTGAATTGAAGTTTGTAAATGATTTAGTCATAAGAATATTATCTCTTTGTTGATTATAATATGTATTATATAAAATTTGAAATGGTTCTTGAATTGAAGTTTGTAAATGATTTAGTCATAAGAATATTATCTCTTTGTTGATTATAATATGTATTATATAAAATTTGAAATGGTTCTTGAATTGAAGTTTGTAAATGATTTAGTCATAAGAATATTATCTCTTTGTTGATTATATGTATTATATAAAATTTGAAATGGTTCTTGAATTGAAGTTTGTAAATGATTTAGTCATAAGAATATTATCTCTTTGTTGATTATAATATGTATTATATAAAATTTGAAATGGTTCTTGAATTGAAGTTTGTAAATGATTTAGTCATAAGAATATTATCTCTTTGTTGATTATAATATGTATTATATAAAATTTGAAATGGTTCTTGAATTGAAGTTTGTAAATGATTTAGTCATAAGAATATTATCTCTTTGTTGATTATAATATGTATTATATAAAATTTGAAATGGTTCTTGAATTGAAGTTTGTAAATGATTTAGTCATAAGAATATTATCTCTTTGTTGATTATTGGCCATTCGCATTAAATCATAGAATTGTTGATAATCCATTAAATATCAAATATTAAACAAAAGAAAGAAAAAAAACTGCATAAATAAAAAATAATTATAGTTGATTAAAAAATCCTATGCAGTAGCTTTACCGCGGCAGTCCCCGAGTGCCAGACGTATTTTTTAATTTCAATAGCCTCACGGATCATCCTTGGTTGGAATCTGTGTTCTTTTGCGAGGACTTGTGGTTTATCAAATCTGATCGTGCTCTGGGGCGAATCTGTGTTCAAGACAAAAAAAACATTTTACAAAAAATTTAAACCGACTTCAAAAATACTAAACTAAAATCTTTGCGTTTACCGTCATCATAGTTACTTTTGGAGTCGTGTCAGCCAAGGTAGGTAGGTAGGTACAGCAACAAATACGACACCGACTCCAAAAGTAACTATAATGACCACGTCATTATAGTTACTTTTGGTAAACGCAAAGTTTGTACATTAGTAGAATATTAAGTTGATTATATGTTGTAAGCACAAAAATTAAAGCTAAGTATTATTTTATTCCTTTTTAGTTTAGTATTTTTGAACTCGGTTTTAATTTTTTGTAAAATGTTTTTATTTCTTAATTTTTAGTGATTCCGAAATTCGTCGTCTTGGCGTTCATTGAAGGAGGCATGTTCAGCAGTGGACGGATAAAGGATGATAATGATGATGATGATAATGATGATGATGATGGTGATGATGATGATGATTATGATGACCGCGACATACTATGGTGTGCTACCAAAGCATCCTATACAATTGTTACATCGACATGTTATAAAATGATCATATCATCAAGGTAAACGAAACCAACCAAATAGGCATTATTGGGAATAACTAGAAAACGGCTTGTCAGATCTTAATAAAATTAATATGGGACCAAATTGGAAACACCAGCTTTCAAATAAAAAAATAACCATCAAAATCCATGCACAAACGGCGGAGTAATCGTGTCACATACATACAAAAAAAAACCATACAGAAGAATTGAGAACCTCCTCTTTTTTTTTTGAATACTGGCAGGACTTCATAGCAATCTCGACGCTGTCCACTACCACCTCCAGACGGCGAAGCCGGCCCTGCTCTTTTTGACCGAGACTCAGATATCCTCTCCGGCTGATACTTCCTATCTCTCTTGTCCGGGGTACAAATTAGAACACTTTTTTGTACCGCGGGCTGGAGTTTGCGCGTACGTCAAAGAGGATGTCTGCTCTCGTCGCCTTGGCAGTCTTGAAGGCAGGGACCTCTCCATCCTCTGGTTGCGCATAGACAGCGACGACCATCCCCGCGCCTGCCTATATAGGTCCCACGGCGGTAATGACGAAACCGATCGACTCATAGAGCACATCCAAATGGCTACAGATTCCGTACTACAGCAGATCCCATCCGCAGAGATCGTGATACTTGGTGATTTCAACGCCCATCACACCGAGTGGCTCGGCTCACGTACAACCGATCATGCAGGAAGATCTGTTTACGATTTTGCCTCAGCATCTGATCTGACACAATTGGCGGTATCACCAACTCGTATCCCTGATGTGGAAGATCATACAGATCAATAGGGCGAAGCAGTATTTCATGCCTTCACACCGCCTTCAATTATACAAGGCGCAGATCCGGCCTCACATGGAATACTGCTCTCACCTCTGGGCTGGAGCGCCCCAATATCAGCTCCTTCCATTTGACCGCGTCCAACGCCGGGCGGCTCGAATCGATGACAATGTTATCTCCAATCGGCTTGATTCCTTAGCGCTGCGTAGAGATGTTGGATCGCTCTGCATCTTCTACCGCATCTACCACGGGGAGTGTTCTGAGGAATTGTTCGGATTAATACCTGCGGCAGAATTCCACCACCGGACATCGCGTAAGAATTCCAAATTTCACCCACACCATCTTGATGTCCGGAAATCCACAAAATCTAGATTTTTACGGCATTTCCTGCCTCGCACCACATATATATGGAATCAGCTGCCACCTACGGTGTTTCCGAACCGATACGACTTAGGGACCTTCAAGAAAAGAGCATACTCACATCTAAAAGGCCGGCAACGCACCTGCTGATCTCCTGGTATAGCGGGTGTCTGAGGATGTCGCTATTCACTTACCATCAGGTGAACCGACTGTCCGTTTGCCCCCTCTTCTTAAAAAAAAAAAAACAAAAAAAAAATAGTCTTGACAAAGCTTGCCATTATAAACCACAAGTCCTCGCAAAAGAACACAGATTCCAACCAAGGATGATCTGTGAGGCTATTGAAATTAAAAAACATCCTAATTTCAATAGAGAAGATGGCTGGCTTTTACCACCTGCTTGGGATCCCATTATTAAAATTATCAAATCAAAATCCAAGCATAACATGTCACAGATTAAAGATACAGTTAGCACTTTCTGCGTAGATAGGACTGACCAAAATATTCATGTATCATAGGGTAGTTTCGAATAACTTTGTAATGATAGGACGTGACCATGGTTGCTGTAAAGTATCCGAAACGTTGGGCTTGTAAAAATCTTAATAAACTGCGATAAAATCCGTAAAAAATTGTTTTATGATAAATTTCTGTTTGGCGAAATTCAAATTGATAAAAACGTGCGCTGCAAATCCCTAAAGCCCCGCACCGCATTTCCGCAGCAAATCGTCGAACACTAGTTCCCGACTCCCGCATTTCGCAGCACTACGCGTGTGAACTGCGGACAGTCGGTGCATGTGTGTGTGTGGTGTCGCGTCGGGCGGTCGGCGGGGCGTCATGTGGCGGTGGACGCTGGTGTTGCTGCTGGTGGTGCGGGTCCGGGGGTGAGTACACACCGCGAATCACTTGCAGGCTGGTCCTCTTGCGAATTTCATATTAGCACTCTGTCAGGCGAGCCATCCGATGGCAACTGGTCGGCGTCACAGATACACATTCACTCGGAGATAGGGATATGATATTTGGTCTGTTTTGTTATTTTGGTGTTTGTTGGTTTGGTGCCTAAGGCCTAATTGCACTTGAGACAAAATGAACCAAAAAAGAGAGAATCTGAACAACGTGAAGGAGAAACGACTTTAAAGAGTAGAGACAAATTAAAAATTATTTTCAAATTTTTAGTTCGATTTGCTATTCCAAGCGTGTTATTTGGTTTTTTTTAACTATAATTTATTTATTATTTTCTAATGTTTACGCGAATTTCACTCATTATAATGAAACAATTTTTACGGATTTTATCGCGGTTTATTAAGATTTTTACAAGCCCAACGTTTCGGATACTTTACAGCAACCATGGTCACGGGAGGACTGAGGTGTCATACGTCCTAATGTTACAAAGTTATTCGAAACTACCCTATGATACATCAATATTTTGGTTAATCTTCCTCGCGAACAATACAAGGCGTTATTAAACTTACGTAACAGACGGGAATTAACAATTCTTCGCGCAGATAAGGGCAATGCTACTGTGTGGCTACCGTAGTTATGGATACGTCAGATTATAATGATGAAATTAAACAACTATTATCGGATGAAAGCTTATTATTTATTCGTAGCATGAAAGTACTTATAAAAACGTCAAAACCGATCCAACGAACAAAGTTTTGAAACCTACTAATAATATTAATAATAATAAACGTTTATTCAGACTCACATACACACATCGTTATACAGATAATTTACAGACAAGAAAAGACAACAAAAAAAATCAAAATAACAAAAAAAAACTTTGTAGGTGGTATGTACCAATACTGTGTAAATCAATAATTAAATTATAATATGAATATAATACACAGCTAAAACAAACATAATAAATTGTAGCCTAATGAATATTAGGTACCTACCCACATAAATACCTACAATAATGATAAGTACCCGGATGACCTAGCTTTGCTCGGTTTTTTTTTATTTTTTATAAAAATGACATTTTCTAAAAATGATTCCTAGCTAGATCGATTTATCGCCCCCGAAACCCCCTATATACTAAATTTCATGAAAATCGTTGGAGCCGATTCCGAGATTCCAATTATATATATATATATACAAGAATTGCTCATTTAAAGATATAAGATAACAAATGAGAAAAAAAGCACGAAAACGGCAATCTGCATAGCGATGCATTATGGGAGCACTGAAATGGATGATGCTCGGCATTTGTTGGAGAATAAGATTCTTCAACGCCGATTTTCAGCATCACCCATAAGTGGGGAAGCAGAAAGCAGTTCATATACTATTTTAATAAAGCAAATAATATATATTATCAATATTTGGTACACATAAGAATATATAATAATAAGTATAAATATTTGTAAATATTATAAGGCTGGTATATCCAAAATTGATTTAAACGTAATTCAAGTTACTACCAGGATTGCAATTTTTACAAGCATTTATTTATATATCCGATTAGAGAATATTGAAGTTACGTATTACTAAATACTAAGTACACATCTTGTCTTTGTCCAAAATAAGGGATAATGAACCTTATTTTAAGAACAAAAAGTAAGTTTTCCAATAGGTTACCCCGAACAACTATGTAGATGTAAGTTATACATTCAATAATAATTATTGTAGCGCATCCTGTAAAATTCTATGGTTATTATGTAAATAGCTATTATTAATAAAGTATAATTTATTAAAGCCAAAATATTTAGTGTTGTATTTGCAGATTTAACAAGTGTTCTTTTAGTTTAACTTTGAAGTTATTCACCGTTTCGAGAGATCGTAATGGCGGAGGTAAATTATTCCAGCACTTTGTCGCCATGTACCTGAAACTGCCCCGAAACGCTGCTGTTCCATGCGCATGTGTCATGAGCATGAACGCCGACCCTCTGGTGTTATGATTAAGCTGCCTATAACTCGCCCACTGCAGTTTATCATAGGGGTAAGGCGGTGTTCTGTATCGAATTATACTAAATAGTAATGTAGCAAAGTGTAGCTCCATTCTTTTGTCCATACGAAGGATCATGACCTTATGGAGGAAGGGCGATACATACATACTAGTGATATTATAATAGCAAACTCCGAAACATTGAATCTGGACGTCAAATATTTAATTCTTTCATGTCCAAAACCACCAAAGCTGTATGGGTTGCCGAAAATACACAAGGCTAATGCTCCGTTACGTCCAATTGTAAGCCAGATCGACTCACCAACTTATAGATTGGCTAAGCATTTGGTCCAAGTACTGTCACCACTGCGTGGATAAACCAGAGCACATACACGGGATTCATACCATTTTTTTAATGAGATCAAAACATCTACAACTCAGAGACAATGAAACAATGGTCAGTTTTGATGTGCAATCTCTCTTCACCTGCCTACCTGTGGAATACTGCATAACAATAGTAAGAAGAAAGTTAAGGGAAAATGACATGCCAATGGAATATGCTGACCTTTTGAAACATTGCCTTACATCTGGCTATATGTTGTGGAATAGTTATTTCTACAAGCAAGTAGATGGAGTGGCCATGGGCTCACCAGTATCCCCTGTTGTTGCCGACATATTTATGGAGGACTTCGAGGAGACTGCTCTGCGAACTTCACCCATAATACCCAGGTTCTACAAGCGGTATGTAGACGATACTTTCACAATATTACCATCTGACAAAGTAACCATATTCCTAGACCATCTTAATTCCATTGATTCAAAAATTCAATTCACAATGGAATTAGAAGCAAATAATTCACTAGCCTTCTTCGAATCGAATGGCTCGAATCGTCGATAACAATGTTATCTCCAATCGGCTTGATTCTTTGGCGCTGCGTAGAGATGTCGGATCGCTCTGCACCTTCTACCGCATCTACCACGGGGAGTGTTCTGAGGAATTGTTCGGATTAATACCTGCGGCAGAATTCCACCACCGGACATCGTGGAAGAATTCCAAACTTCACCCACACCATCTTGATGTCCGGAAATCCACAACATTTCGATGTTTACGGCATTTCCTGCCTCGCACGACGAATATAATATGGCATCAGCTGCCACCTATGGTGTTTCCGAACCGATACGACTTAGGGACCTTCAAGTAAAGAGCATACTCATATCTAAAAGGCCGGCAACGCACCTGCTGATCCCCTGGTATAGCGGGTGTCTGTGGATGTCGCCTTTCACTTACCATCAGTTGAACCGACTGTCTGTTTGCCCCCTCTTCTATAAAAAAAAATATACCGGGCCTGATAATGTGACTCGAATAGTAACCTTAAAATGTAAAAGAGCTCAAGTTTTTTTTAATTATTATTATTATTATTTTTAATAAAAGATTTTGATGAAGTCTAATCTACGTTGGTTGACTTCTGTTAAATTTTACTTGTTTAACAATGTAAGATCTCGCTAGTAAAACATATCCAGGCTCTTGAACAAAACTTTAACAAAACTGGAGTAAAAGAAATAAACAAAAATTTAAACCGACTTCAAAATTAAAAAAAAAAACTAAAAAGTAATAAAATAATTTCCGTAATCTTTGTGCCTACAATTTATAATCAACTTGTTCTTCTACTAATATACAATCTTTGCATTTACCACGTCATTATTGTTACTTTTGGAGTCGGTGTCAGCCAAGGTAAGTAAGGAGGTAGGTACATCAACGAATACGACACCGGCTTCAAAAGTAACAATAATGACGTGGTAAATGCAAATCCCTCGACTGTCTTTCGGCTCCAGCATCAGATCGACTCTAGACCTTCATTAAATTGTAGTCCTTCAAAACACTTTATAGAAAATATATCAAACGCACTAGTCGCCCTATGATTTTCGAAAGTTCCCCTCGATTTCTCTGGGATTCCATCATCAGATCCTGGTTTCCTTATCATGGGACCATTTGGGAAGTATACCCTTTAGAACAAAAAAATAATTTTTCAAATCGGTCTAGCCATCTTCGAGTAATCAGGTAACATACATTAAAAAAAAAAACCGACGAATTGATAACCTCCTCCTTTTTGAAGTCGGTTAAAAAGTGCTTATTTCTCCCGTGAAACAGCTTTGCTGTGTTTCGGAGAGAAGGGCAAGACAGGCAGTGTAATTACTGGCACCGAGACTCAACATATTGTCTCAGGATAGGCAACACATAAATGAGTTGCCGGGGCTCGTTCCAAGTAAACTGGTTTATGTTCATGGGCGACGTTGACCACTTACCATCAGGTGGCACGTTTTCCAGTTTGCCTATCCAACTAGCATAAAAAAACTAACATAAAAGATTAAGATATGTTCAGTTCCTCCATTTACCAATAGATGGCGGTGTGCCGTAATTTGGATCGCGCTATCGTATGTATTACATTGATTTTTCAAAGGACTTCTGAGTACATTTTATCATTTATGGTGTTATTGATATCGACTATCAAGTGAAAATACAAGTTGAGTGTACGAGTGAGTGTTAAATTTCTAACACTGGGACACAACTTTTCGAACTTTTCGGAGGAAACAGGAGAAAATGATATATCTACTCCAGATTATCCCGTGGGACGACCGATGTCCAAATTGTTGGAAAAAAACAGCACATTTACGGCCCATCCTTTTCTTTAAAAAAATCTAAAGTTAAATCGATCAAACATGCCTCGTAATAATATGATGCTACAAAACTAGGTGTAAATTGTAATGGTATTGTAATGTACATAAATAAATTGAATATTCAAAACGTTCTTGAACAGAGTAACGGGACCACCACCCTCGGACAAAGAGCCAACGTGGTGGACCCCGGAGGACGCGCAGTGGGGCGGGCCGCGAGAAGGCTGCGCGCGCGCTGAGCTGCCCAACGGTTGGGAGCTGCGGTGCGCCCTGCCCGCCGGCCGCCTCACCGTTACCGCCCTGCCCGCAGAGCGCAGGTTCGCGCTCGACTGCGAGGTGAGCTCACACACACACATCCACGCAAGTGCACACCCGCGCGCGCCTCCGATATACACACGCCCCTCTTGCAGGACGGCGCGTACCGCTGCTCGGAGCTGGGCCCGGCGCGCGCGCTGATGTCGCACCTGCCCACGCTCGACAACCGCACGCTGAAGACGCTGCAGTTGGAGCGGTGCACGCTGGCCGGGCCGCTGGCTTGCGTGCTGGCCGTCGTCAACGGGACGGACGCGCGCGCGCTCGTGCTGGTCGGGGCGCGCGGGGAGCTGCGGCCGGAGCACGTGCGCGGGCTGCCCGCCGTCGACCAGCTGCGGCTTACGGTCGCCGGTAACGACACCCGCTCGGTCCCATACGAGACCCTGGCGGAGTTGCCGGCGTTGACTAAGTTCGTGCTGCGCGGAGCGGCGCTGACGCTGGTGCCGGAGCCCGCGCCGTTGCTGCCGCAGCTCACGTCGCTGGAGCTGTCGGCGGGCGAGCTGCGGTCGGTCCCGCCCAGAGCCTTCACCAATACGCCCAACCTCGTCAGTCTTCTCCTGTTCGACAATCGAATGACGGACATACACGAGGACGCATTGCAAGGTGCTTATTTATTTATTTATTTGTTCAAGTAAAGTACATTTACAATGACATATGTATATTGAGGTAATCTGGTTTAAAGTTTCCCTTTATAGTATAACAAAAGTATAGTTTCCGAGGAGAAAACTGGGCCATTTGGGTACATTGACTAAAGAGCATTAGCATTTTGATGTTTACGCCGATTGATGATAGCTTCTATCATCCAGACAGTCTAATGTAATTAATTGTTTGAGATCTTATACATATACATACTGTCCAGTATTTTTCTACGCGATTTTAATAATAATAATAATAATATCTATGGACGCTTCACACCACGTCAATCTGGTCCCGTGGTAAGTTCATTAAGAACTTGTGTTACGGGTACCAAACAACGGAAATATATTTAATACTTTTATACTATACATATATTTAAGATTTTTATTATATAATACACATATTTAATACACATCCATGACCCAGGAACACAGAAAATATTTTTTGTTCCCTGGCGGGATTCGAACCCTCAACCTCCGGCTTGAGCACCAACGCGCTTACCACTGAGCCACGGAGGTCATCAATTTAGTGACATTATACGAAAATGATTTAATTTATTTCCATATTTCAAGAAAGTGACAAAGGTTTTAAACCTAGTTCTGAAGCAAAGAAGGTACAACGCCGTCTCCATAATACTCTGTGGTTTATATGTATTGAGAAAAAAAAAGAAAAACAAACAGAGGTCCTAACAGGGAACCCTGTAGAACTCCCGAGCGAGATATGAACGCTGCAGATTGCTGTCCATCATCCACGGCTGTTGATGTCCTGTTACGTAGACATGATCTACTTCCACTAAAACGAACGATCGCAAATTCTCTATCGGGTTGGTACCTATGGCTGACCGTTCAAACCGTCACAACTTCCAAATGTACGTTATTAGATTTGTGCTCGTGGTTTTATTATATATTAGAGTAGTAGAGTCATTTGACGTTCAATAAGCTACTTTGACGTACAACATTGAATATATATATATTTTTTTTATTATTTTATTAGGTTTCGCTTGTATTTTATGGTTATATATTGTATTGTATAGTTGTTCACGAACGAGGACCTCAAAAGTCTCGGACACCAAAGACAGTATTGAAATAAGTGTGATCGTTTTGATTAAATCAGGGTACCACTCACGGAACAGTAAAAGAGGTTTTACTGTTCTGTGGTACCACTTTTGTGTACAGGTACAAGTCGTGTGTTTTTACAAGTATTTATAATATTACGACGAGGTATTGGATGCGCAGGCCTTTCGCGGCTGCAGGTGCTGAGTCTCAACAACAACCAGCTGGGAGAGCTGCCGCGCGGGCTGCTGCGGGCCTGCCGCGGCCTGCGCCAGCTGGAGGTCTTCGACAACCGGCTGACGCGCCTGCCGCAGGCCCTGCTCGCCGGCCTGTCGGACCTGCAGTGGGTCAGTACGGTCACACTGGCCCGTTACTCTGCCCTAATATTCTTATCCCACTCGACCTAACCATATTTTCTACTTATTCTTCCTCGCCTTTTGCATTGAAAAAGATAAGCGACGAGCTCACAACTTAAAATAATCATGAGCGTCTTTTTTCGTAAAACTGTATGCTGTAAAGAAACCCACGCCATACAAAAGTATACCTAGTCCAGCCATAAGTTCTGTTACAAATGCGTCGCGGGGACTGCCCAAGCAGCCGGGCAGCCCCCTTAAGAGGAGTAGTCTGGCCTTCGCCGGGGCCAGCCTGTCGAATGCCTATCCGGGACCCTCAAATTAAAGCGGCTGAAGGCGCTCGCAGTGGTTTTAGTTTACGGGTAGGGCAGTCCCAGGTGCGAGTCCCACATAGGGTCAGGATCTACCCGAGATCCTGGCTACATGCGTAAAAAGCATTTCCCTGCGAAAACAAAAAAAAAAAAAAGTACATATAGCGAGAAAGATACATATAGGTAGTTAAGCAAGCAGAAGCAGAATACAATAAGATATAAGCGCGAAATGATATTATGCGTTAGCGAAAGATATAAGCGTTCCGCGTCAGAGTGAGATCGTGACTGGTGGCTGCATAGATTATACACTTATATTGATTACTGGTAGGTGGCTGCTGGCCGGCGCATACGCAGTTCTCCGACCGGCCAATGGAATGGAAAGGAATGGAATTCATTCCATATTGTAATTTGACAATAAACACAAAAAATATGTGAAATGGCGCAAAATCGAAAGAAGTTTTAAAAATAATATATACGTGTTCCAAATTCAAAATAATTAAAAAGTTGAAATAAATAAAAGTTTTTATGTAACAGTATTTATGGCCAGACTAGTTATAGAATGACAGAGTGTTTACTATTGTACGGTCTGACCGTACATCGGGCGGCGTCAGCAATGCCCTCGTAAATAATATTATAAATATGGAATTATTTCATAATTTTAGTAAGTTCGCTATCAGCATTCATTGCGCGTTCTCATATCACTAATCAGTATTAGCATCACTCAATAAATATCATTAGAACACTGGTGTATCATTTAGCAAGCAAATCAAGGTGTACGACAGCACGTACAACTTAATGGTCCTTCGAGCAAACATACGGTCCTTCGAGCAAACATACGGTCCGTCGAGCAAACATACGGACAACTTCGAGCAAGTAGGTACATCTTTGTGGTAATCTTCAACATCGAACTTCAACTTTGTGTTTTGTGTGTTTCTTTGTGCGATAGCGAATCGATTGCCGGCCTCCCAGAAGCGGGTCCCACCGGTTCAATTGGGAAGGCACATAATATCCACAGGAAATACACAGGACGCCGGTAGGGTAAATAGCAGGTAATCAGGTATATCAAATAAACGTATACAATGGAAAACCTTATTGCTAATCAATATCAGATGGTGAAGAGCATTGAAAGTGTCTTAGTCAACTTTAAGAAGGACGGACCCGAGCGCAGAACATACTCAAACGTACAAAGGCGCATATCAACTTTGACAACATATTGGAACGAATTTAATAGCAATCATTTACAAATATTAGACTATCAGGACTATCACATGACTACTTTAAATTTTACATCTATCAGCGTACAAAGGAATACTATCAACAGATATGTCACTTTTTGGGGGAATACTTATTGCACCTTGAAGATCCTAGGTCATACCCGAAGCCCGATACACTTGTATTAGGAACAATTATCACTTCAGCCAACTTAAAAGCTCCACTAAGCATAAATCAAGGAAGCCCAGGAACCCAGGAAGCTCCCGCCTTATCAACTAACATGATGCCTCGTTCTTCTGCGGAAGAATCACCGTCCAGACAGGATAACAGATCAAGAGGAATAGACAGCAAGTTAGACGTAATGCTTCTTAAGCAGCGGAGTAATTTCAAAGCATTCGCACGTACAATAACGAGCATCGATATCAATATTTTATCAGAGAAATAGGAGTTTGATGACGTCATGCGAAGCATCGAGTCACGTTGGGCAGCAATAGATAATTTACACTGGGAAATAGACACTGAACTCAGTGAAGAAGATCAGGACTATGAAAAGTCTTTTAACATATTATATGAACGGGAATACCAGGATATTAAAAGGATATTTAATCAAAAAATGAGGTCGACATCATATAGAGCACATATAACACCAACGATGGAAATACCAACATTCCACGGAGACTATAATACACTATATATATATATATATAGTAGACTATAATAGACTATAATGATACCCATCTATTGATGGGTATCATTTAAAGACCTTTTTACAGAAGCTATCCACACCAATCATTCACTCTCGAACGCTCAGAAATTACAATTCCTCAAGAGTAAAGTGAAAGGAGAGCCAGAGAAATTAATCAGTCACCTGAGTATCAGCTCCGATAACTATAATATTTGTTGGGATATTTTAAATCACAGATATAATAACCACAAATTGATATTTAGCTCTCATGTTAACGTGCTTATGAGTTTAGTGTTTACCTAGCATGCAATATCAAACGGCATCCTTTATCAAGAAAACGGTTTTACGGTGTCGTATTTGTTGCTGTACATTACCTACCTACCTACCTTGGCTGACACCGACTCCAAAAGTAACTATAATGACGTGGTAAACGCAAAGTTTGTACATTAGTAGAAGATTAAGTTGATTATATGTTGTAAGCACAAACATTAAAGAAACTGTTATTTTATTACTTTTTAGTTTAGTATTTTTGAAGTCGGTTTTAATTTTTTGTAAAATGTTTTTATTTCTTAATTTTTAGTGATTCCGAAATTCGTCGTCTTGGCGTTCATTGAAGGAGGCATGTTCAGCAGTGGATGGATAAAGGATGATGATGATGATGATGGTGATGGTGATGATGATGATGATTACGATGACCGCGACATACTATGGTGTGCTACCAAAGCATCCTATACAATTGTTACATCGACACGTAATAAAAAAATCATATCATCAAGGTAAACAAAACCAACCAAATAGGCATTATTGGGAATAACTAAAAAACGGCTTGTCAGATCTTAATAAAATTAATATGGGACCAAATTGGAAACACCAGCTTTCAAACAAAAAAATAACCATCGAAATCCATTCACAAACGGCGGAGATATCGTGTCACATACATACAAAAAAAAAAAAAAACATACAGAGAACCTCCTTTTTTTTTTGAAGTCGGTTAAAAATACATGACTCAGCGAAAGATTGTTTGAACGCTATCAAAACATTAGGGGTCGACATCTCTTCCTGGGACCCTTTAATAGTTCACATCCTATCTCAAAAGCTCGATGCCGAAACTCATAAGGAGTACATAGAATCCTTAAAATGTCCAAGGGAGTTACCATCCTTACCAGATTTCTTTGAATTTCTCGAGAGTAAATTTACATCATTAGAAACATCTAGGCGTAAACATGACAACAGTTTTCAAAAATTGCCCACACAGAATTCATCGCTGAGCACATCGTTTCGCAATAACAAAAATTATTTGGAACATAAACATAATTCCGCTGACAAAAAATACAGCAAATACAGCGCGAAACCTATTGCGAAAACGTTTCATTTATCATCATCAATAAAATGCCCACACTGTGACCAGAAACATCGCATCTTTAATTGTGAAGCATTTTTAGATATGCCCAGTGAGATGAGAGGAAGCTGACAACCTTCAATAACTTGCGCCTATGTATAAACTGCTTATATGATTGTTGAATATGTTTTTCGACGCGAACGTGCAGTAAGTGCAATAAGCATCATAACACGTTACTGCATGAAGCTTTCATAAAACCGGCCTCCACCAACAAGCAAAGAGAAAATGTTAACGTTTCTCCAAACAAATCTACCGAGATTCTGTTGGCAACAGCATTGGTCAGAGTATCAGCGGCAGATGGAACACAGCATATTATGAGAGCACTTATCGATCAAGGTTCACAGATTTCCATCATCACTGAGAGGGCGGCACAGCTTCTTCGCTTGCCCAGACACAGCTGTAAAGGTGTGGTATTTGGCCTTGGCGTTCAAAAGAATAATAGCAAAGGATCTATAGAGATAACAGCATCGTCTCTGAACAGTGACTTTACTTTTACCACCACCGTCATCATAATGAAAAGTCTTATAAATAATCTGCCAAATCAAACGTTCCCGAATCCTCACTGGCAACATATTGAACATATACAGTTGGCTGATCCTGAGTTCTACAAGAGCAGAGCTGTAGACATATTATTCGGAGCCGACATATTTTCCCTTATCACATTACAAGGAATCATCAAAGGTGACAATGACAGACAGCCTATGGCGCAACAATCGCATATAGGATGGTTATTATGCGGCAATGTTAAGACATATCAATGCAATGTAATCTTAAATAACACCGATGACATTCAAAGATTCTGGAACATAGAAGATGTTGAGGACAATGAACTCATGTCATCGGATGACCATCATTGTGTTCAGCAGTACAAGGAGCGAACGACCCGTCAAGCAGACGGTCGTTATATCGTAGGATTGCCTATGAAACCTACATTTAGAGAACATTTAGGCGAATCTAAGCAGAGAGCAATTGCACAATTTCTTCAATTAGAGAGAAGGCTTTCCAAAAATGAAACAATAGCGCATGGATGTAAATCATTTAACAATGAATATAGAACATTAGGTCATATGCGACAATGTGACGGTAATACGAAACCATCATTCTATTTACCCCACCATTGTGTAATGCGCGCTGACTCCTCAACGACGGCCTTACGAGTTGTTTTCAATGCAAAATCACCATCATCATCAGGCTACAGTCTCAATGACCTCATGTCAGTGGCCCGAACTTACAAAAGAACCTGCTATCATTGATTTTAAAATGGAGACAGTATCAGATAGCATTTACTGCTGACATAGAAAAAATGTTCCGGCAGATACAAGTACATAAAGATGATCAGGATCTCCAAAAAATCATTTGGAGAGATAGCCGACATGATGCTATACAACAGTATCATTTATCTCCGGTAACGTACGGCACAAAAGCAGCACCATTTTTGGCAATGATGACCTTGAAACAATTGGCATGTGATGAAGGTCACAACTACTCTTCTGCCGCTAAGCAAGCGCTAGAAGAAGGGTTTTACATGGACGATCTTTTGAGCGGCGCCTCAAGCATTAGCGCTGCTAAGCAACTTAAAGAAGAACTAATCAACTTGCTTGCATCAGGAGGGTTCAACCTTCGCAAGTGGTCATCAAACAGAACAGAATTACAGCAAGAACAATTGGCAAGACGCGGTGGCAGCGCGGGCGCCACTGCGGGTAGTGGCACTCGACTAGACTGGTTGTGTGGCTGCAAGCGTCTTCCTGCGGCCGTTATTGACATGGCGAGTGCTAATTGTTATGTGACTCTTTTGTTTCGCCTACTCGGGGCATAGTCACGTAGATTGATTAATTTGACTTTATTGGACTAATATAAATATTGTGTATTGACTATTGTGAAATTATCCGATTGCCCAATTAGGGGTTAGTGTTAATTAGATTTATATTTGTGACATCGATACACCGGAGAGGACACAAGACATCGCTGAGTGATGAGTGAGAGACAACCTTCGCAAGTCATCAAACTGAACAGAATTACAGCAAGAACAATCATTATTGGCACAAAACTCATTTAAATTCAAGTATCCTGAGTCTACAAAAGCTCTGGGATTACGCTGGAACTCCCAAGAAGACATTTTCACATTTCAAATCAAGCTCAATCCTTTACCACATAGACCTCTTAGCAAACGTTTGCTTCTATCAGAAATATCAAAAATATTCGATCCTTTGGGCTGGTTATCACCTGTTTGTTACCACTAAATTAAAATTATTATTTCAAAAGGCTACGAGACATGGAATGGAACAGTAAACTGCCGAAAAAAAATCAAATCAAGGTGCCGAGATGATTCCAATGTCGGGAAACCTGTAACATAGAGTTACACGGGTTCTGCGATGCGTCAAATAAAGCATACGCTTGTGTTATTTACTATAAGGTCAGCCAACAAAACATACATGAACAATGCCAATCTTCATCAATTATCATAGCAGCGGCTAAATCAAGATTAGCCCCAGAGAAAAAGAATATTACATTACCTCGTCTAGAATTAATGGCATGTCTATTGTTATCAAAACTTATGAATATCATTATCAAAACATTGCCTGGCTATAAAATCAAAACATTCGGATGGACAGACTCAACAGCGGCATTAGGATGGATACGAGGCGATTCCAACAGATGGAAGACGTTTGTAGCCAACAGGGTAGAGAAAATAAAGAATGTCATGGCCTCAGACTGTTGGAGTTATGTAAGGTCCGCAGAAAACCCTGCAGATTGCCACAATCTGCGGGGTTTTGCGCATAAGTCGTGGCATATCTGTAAAGTAGCTGAAACAACATCCATTGTGGTGGCATGGACCATCCTGGCTATAATCATTTAGGCCTGAACAGCATTCATATTTCCCTAAATACAAAATATTTGAAGAATTGAAGCAAATAAAGCACTCGAGCGTCACTACCATAAAGCAAGATGACGTCATAGAGGACTTGGTAAACAAATATAGTAACATCGTTTGTGCAACCCGAGTAGTGGCCTGGATACTACGTGCATTGTCTCGCGAACGCCCTAAGCAAGCATATTTATCAATGAATGAACTCTCAAAAGCAAGAAATATTATAATTAAATACTATCAACATCAGGAATTTAACAATGAGATAACAAATTTAAAAAATCAGAGCCATATCAACAATAACAGCAAAATTATAAGTTTACATCCCTTTTTAGATCAAGAAGGATTATTGCGGGTCGGAGGAAGGATCAGGCATGCTCACATCAGTGACAGCATGAAACACCCGTTTATAATTCCGCACAGTGGCCATTTTACAAGACTACTAATAGATCAAGCACATAGAAACACTTTTCATGGCGGAGCACGGTTGACATTAGCTCGTCTACGAGAACAATATTGGATAATAGGCGGGAATCGTGCAGTCAAGCAACGAATAAGACTATGTGTCACACATAGACACAGAAAACACTCACCCCAAAATCAAAGTCAATTAATGGGAGATCTACCATCAGCTCGCATCAATCCGACTAGACCCTTCTACAACTGCGGCGTCGATTTCACGGGTTACGTAGACGTGAAGGCTAATAAGGGTCGCGGTATAAGGACGACGAAGGGTTACATCGCCGTATTTGTATATTGTATGGCTACAAAGGCTGTTCACCTAGAACTTGTCTCCGATCTCTCATCAGCAGCATTTTTGGCAGCCTTAAGACGTATGGCAGCGAGACGTGGAGCACAACGGCACGTGTTCTGTGACAACGGAACAAATTTTGTAGGGGCCAGTCGTTTATTACACCAAGAATTTATACAGCTTGAATCAATTTTAGATAAGAACTTCCATTCTCAAGTCGCGGATATGAACATAGAATTTCATTTTAATGCACCATCATGGCCTAGTGAGGGAGGATTGTGGGAAGCTGCCGTTAAAAGTCTCAAACATCATTTGCGTAGAGTTATCGGCGAACAGAAGCTGACATATGAGGAATATTCTACACTATTATACAGATAGAAGCATGTCTGAATAGTAGACCGCTTTGCGCTATATCAGAGGATCCAGAAGACATCAATTTCCTCACCCCGTCTCATTTCTTGGCTAGCGGACCCACGTTGACTATCATCGAGACTGAAAGAGATGAAAGAACTCGGTGGCAGTTAACTCAGAAAATATTTCAAGATCTTTGGAAACGATGGAGAACCGAATACTTATGTCAACTGACGTACAGAAGTAAATGGAGACAACAGCAACCAGATCAAAAGATGGATGACATCGTACTCATTAACGACGACAACTTACCTGCCGGAAAATGGGCTCTTGGCAGAATAGTGAACGTTCACCCTGGAAAGGACGGTCGCGTCAGGGTCGTGAGTCTGAAGACCAAAAGCGGTATCATCCAAAGACCTATCGTTAAGCTATCACCGCTACCTGTGCACAACGAAGAAAGTAAACAAGCATATAGCAACAGTAAGCAGACAGAGAGCGCAAAAATCACTACCAAAAGGAAAAAACCCTTATCATCGACATTTAAGACAATGGCTATCACTTTACTCACCTTGATGTTCTTAATGTCAGCACAATGCGCCTATAACATAACAAAATTACAGTCAAACCAATCTATTTACCTCGACAAGATACCGATATACATCTTACCAGAGATCACTGGAAGCTCGTCGTTTATTATGACATGGATCCATATTGGGAAGGATATAAAATGATTACAAAATATATAAACAACTTGGAAACCCTATGCTTTAAGGAACAATTGACGCTGTGTGACGCAATCATAACACAGCTACGTCACAGCTACAACGAACTTGAGCATTACAATCATATGTTGCTTGATCAGCAAGGTCCAGGGTGCGCGGTCGCTATTCGGAGTACTTGACGACCAATTCGCCGAACAATATGAAAGGGATATAGAATTACTGCACATAAATCAAAGGCAACTCGAAGTATTGTGGAAAAATCAAACGTCTGTTGTCGAGGCCGAGTATAATATGCTTCAAAGAGTAGAGACTACTATGAACAGGCAAAACAAAATAATAAATCAGCATATAATCAATTTAGAAAAATATTCCAATACAATGAATAAAAATGTTCAAGACTTATCAAATAACAACGAATTAGCATTATCCGCCATTATCGCTAACAACATTTTATCTAACCTGCAGAACATACAAGAATATCTGTTAAGTTATCAAAGAATATTGTGTAAGTGAGGACTTCACAATACATGCGCACAAACGTCGAAAGAATTCAATCAAAACAGAAGCCGATGTACCAATATTTGAGATACCACCAATCAACCACATCATAGACTTGGCTCTCCCGGTGATCAACAAAACTCAGACGTCAGAGGGGATTGCGTATATCAATCATAGTACCTTTAATGATCAGATGGAGCAAATAGGTAGAGAGATACAACAACTGAAGCACGCTGATCTAGAAGTGAAAGCACCCCATCCCACACATCATGACATCACTCAATACATTATGAAAAGATTAGTTCCACTGAGTTTGTTTCGCCGGTTCTTCTCAGTGGGCTTACCTTGGAACCGGTGGTAGATTCAATTGACGTTCAAAAAGATACTGTATTAGTACTATTTTGAATTAAAAAAATTTGATTTGATTTGATTTTGATGATCGTTATTATAATTGGGATTATTGCCAGTGCAAGTTTAGCATTCGCCTGGCACAAGCTTTCTAGGTGCTGGCAGCAGTCAGTACAGTCAGCCGGCACAGTACAGTCGCCCGGCATAGGTAGTCGAGTCGACCGCCGCCCCTGCCGCAAGCCCCGCAGAGCAGACGCACCCCGCGCCCACGATTTTGAGAAGACAGCTGAGTGATCATCATCTGACAATGAGAGAATCTTCATCCTATGGGAAGATAAATCAAAAATAACGGAGAGCGGGCAACTCATCAGACATCGCTTTGGAAGAAGTTAGATGCGGTCGTCTACACGATAAGGACGTGTCGCCCATACCTCAACATCATCATTCATTTAGAAAATAAGTTTGTATAGAGTCATGTAGCATTAAGATTAGCATTAACTTTGTAATCATCTTCACTCATAATCATTATATATCACTCAATAAATATCATTAGAACACTGATGTATCATTTAGCAAGCAAATCAAGGTGTACGACAGCACGTACAACTTAATGGACTTTTAGTTTAGTTAGAACAAAATGAACGTACTCCACAGGTCAAGATATTTAAAAACAATGCCACTCTGCGCCTGGAGAACAAAACTTTCGCCGACCTCCCGTCACTGAAAGTCTTGCAACTGGATTCCAGTGGAATAGGATATCTCCCCCAGGACTTGTTCTCGAACTCTCCGCTGCGTTCGCTGTCTTTGAAAGAGAACAAGCTGCAGGAGCTGCCCGCTGGCGTGTTCGTCGGACTGTCGGGGCTGAAGACGCTGGACCTCAGCCGGAACTCCCTCGAGAGGATACCGAGCGGGGTCTTCGAACCTCTCAACAATCTGTCCCACTTGATTCTGAAGAAAAACAAGTTGCAGCAGTTGGACAGGTGAGTGCTTCCCACATCCCGCCGACCAACGTAAGACCTAACGTACTTGATAAAGACAATCATGATCTGTCCGCAGCTTGAGCTTCGCGGGGCTGTCGACCCTGAGGAACCTGGACCTCAGCGAGAACTCTCTGAAGGGAATACCGAGTGGAGTCTTCGAAGCCCTCGGCAGTCTCCATTTCTTGAATTTGAAGAAAAACGAGTTGAAACAATTAGACAGGTGAGTGTGCACATCTTCCAGCAACTGGCTCGCGAGCCGATGGTGATTGGAGTTAAAACGAATATCGATTTGCCCGCAGCATGAGCTTCGCGGGGCTGTCGACCCTGAGGCAGCTGGACCTGTCCGTCAACAAGCTCATCCAGCTGCACAGAACCACCTTCAACCAGGTGCCCGCGCTGCAGGTGAGATACGGCGGTGGTCGACCGTTGTTAGATCTTAACTCCTTGTAATTGCAGTAGTTAACTCTGGTGTGGGTGATATTCCACCTACCTTCCTCCAGTAACTTCGCAGTCCTCGGGGCTCGCAGCTAGGCCCTTCTTTGTTTAACATATTTACATGATGATGAGATGCGCTCCGTACCGTGCTTGGATGTTATCTTTTCGCATCTTTGTTTCTTGAAGCAGTTTTCGTGCTAGAGAATGCTAGGTGTATTGTCACCGATATTACCTCCACACGTCTCCAGATAGGCGACACCAGCATCCGTACTACTGTGAAACTAACGGCGCAGGTGATGTCAGTGGAGCACAACGGGCTGCAGCTGGCGCCCACGCACGTGGGGGTGGAGGGGGTTGCGTACCTTCCGTTTTCACCATTCGCTGATCTGCAGTGGCTGCGGCGGCTGCGGCTAGCGCATAACCGTCTGCGCCACGTGCGCTCCGACTGGCGTCTACTGCTGCATCTCATTGAACTCGACCTCTCGTACAACCTCATCGCCGAGCTCACGGTGAGCACCATCTATGTCCCAAGCTTGATAACTTGTTTGGAGGGAGAGGGAGAAGGTACCTGTTTTACGCAAATTCATGATTTTTGACGTTGTAATTCTCAGCAACAGTAAGATATTTTAATTATTTGATTATGAATAGTTGAGAAAAAAGAAAGAGTTGCACATTTTCAATTTCTTTTCGTGGAATTTACTATAAATAATTTACGAACTCAATTTGAAAGAAAAACCGTCGACGATGGAACTTTGACGCTCAAATTCACATAAATACATACAGTTACATTCATATCTAATAAAAGATAAAATTACTGAAAAATAAGTTGAATGTTTTTATTGTTATAATGAAAACAATATGTTTTTATTGTTTATTGGAGTTCCAGAATTTCTTTAATTGCCTTGAGTTTTCACGAAAAAAAAAATTAAAGCAAGCCTAATTTAAGCCGTAAATGTCTTGATTTAGCGTCAAATATGTTCCAAATAAACAACCTTTTATTAAATAAAAAAATATGACATAAAACTTCGATCTACAATGAACACATTTCATTAATCTTTATTTGTTAATATAATAAGAAAAATTTACAATAAAATAGATTAAAACACTATATATTCTACGTCAATCGTTATCGTCTTTGAGATAACGATAATAATTTTCTAGCCAATGATCAATCAAAGATCGTGACAGTGCAACGACAACAACTGTCAAGTGTCAACAAAGTTCGACCAGAAGTGTCAAATCGGACCAAAAAATGAAAATTAATATCTATGTAAATAGACCTCATACACACTATAACTCATAAAAATTGTGAAAATGTTGCCCTCCATGGCCCACGCCCACGGATAACGAATCAATATCAATAATAAAATAACATAAGTTTGACATAAGTGTTCGATAACCAATTGACAGTTTATGATTTTGTTACGAATTTTAACATTGTCTACCAACTTGCGATAACGATAACGAGTGACATAATTGACGACGGCTTATGTCAATCCCATACATTTTATTCTTTTCGAACTTCGTTATCGTTTTTTTAATGTTACTTTGTCTAAGGCCTCTGCACATGATTTCTGCGCAATTATTGTCCATTATTGTCCTGAGACCTTGGGACCGTTTTTTGTATCGACCGGTGTATGCCGATCGACACAATTTGATCCAGTAAATATTTTTTTAAAATCATACTAAATATACTTATTTAATGATAAATAAAAAAAATAAAATCGTTTACTTGTATAACAGCTGTATATTAAGTCTATTACAACGGAAGTCACACGTTAAACACAATCAGTCTCTATGGGTTACAACATAGTACATTAACAGTCGACAGTTGACAGTTCGCAACCGAGTTCCAGAACCGACTACCGGGCAGTACCGGCGCGCGCTCGGGGTGCGCACCGCGATCCCGTGCGTGCGTATATATTTATTATAATGTAATATTATTATATATTGTCGATATAAGTGTATAGGATGTTTTGGAAGCGCATCATAGTATTTCGAGATCATTATAATATCAATTCTAATTTACATCACGAAATTATCTATACCTATATAAATAACGGAATTTTTAATAAATAGCAGCAAATCTGCCGGGATTGCTTTCAATTACATAATATATCTGACACAATGTATTTATTTCAAATAGGACACCAACAATATAAGCATTAATACATTTACATAATAAAATTAATACTCTTACATATTTAACACCGATGCTTACATCTTTATAGGTGACACAACATTTTTATAATATGTGTAAAGCAATCAGCAAATATATACAAAAAAGAATTCAAATTAATAATTAATCATGGTTAGTGCCAATACAATTTATAAATTACAAGTACACTTAACTTACTACTTAAATATACTACACATTAAGTATACGGAAATTAGAGAGATAAAAAAAACAATTAAATAATAAATTTATTGTATTTGTAATTTTTTCGATTAATTAATTAATTAATTGGACTAAATATTACATTAAACTAAATATTATATTGTTATTTGTAACATCCATCATTCCAAATTCGTTTTTTTATTGTTCGTGTATAGAGTTTAAATCAATATTAAATATTTAAACTCTTTGTTCGTCTCACTAAAAGAGCATTGTCTAATATGAGCATCGAGTTTAACAGTTCTACCGATATTTCAGACAAATAAATAAATAGAAAGACAAAACTTAGAATCAACTTGTTGTTCTACTAATGTTATTTGTCTTTTCCACATCATTATTGATAATTATAAAGAGTCGGTGACGTATTTGTTTCTGTACCTTTTTATCGCAGGAAATGCTTTTTACGCATGTAGCCAGGATCTCGGGTAGATCCTGACCCTATGGGGGACTCGCACCTGGGAGTGCCCTACCCGTAAACTAAAACGCATTTGAGGGTCCCGGATAGGCTTTCAACAGCCAGACTACTCCTCTTAAGGGTGGACTGCTTAGGCAGTCCCCGCGACGTCGTGTCATACTGGGCCCAGGTTCCCATCCTGAACCCGAGACGAGCACAGGGGCGTTACTGGAGGCGCATTAAGTAGCGCCTCCTGCGCACCCCCGTTCGTCGCCCACGGGGGGGAAGCCTCGTCGGCGGCCTCCTCTCTCACCCGCTCTTCTGGGGCATTACTGCCTCGCAGAAGGAAACCAACGCCGTTCAGATTGTTTCTGTACCTATCTTGGCTGACACCGACTCTAAAAGTAACAATAATTACGTAGTAAAGGCAATGATTGTACATAAGTAAAAGAACAAGTTGATTTTATGTTGTAAGCACAAAAATGAAAGAAACGCGATTATTTTATTACTTTTTTTGTTCTTTGAAGTTGGTTTTAGTTTTTGTTTAAATTTTTTATATTTAACCTAATACGGTTTATAAAGAACACTTACGGCTTGGCAAAAAAGAGTATGACGTGGTGACATGTGGAACTAAATATTTTACTAAATGGAAACCTATGATGTTGACAATACTTGGCCGACAAATACTACATTTTGAGTAAAGCTTAGTGTTTCACATTTATTTTTAACGATTTGATTAAATTATCTTGCTGATTTTCCATATTATGATGAGACCTAAGTGAAAGTGGTGCCCTCATTTTTTCCATACTCTTTTTTGCCAAGCTGTACCTTTGGAGTTTCTACCTAAAATATACATTTTATACTAAAACAAACACAAATCAGTAATTTTTTTTCTAGAACACATAACCATAATAATTCTGAAACATCTGCAGAAAGTAAAAATATGGTACCAACAGTAGTACCAACAGACGAAGAATCGTCTACTGTAGATCAGGTAAAAGCTCTAAATTTCACCACCACCATCTCGATGTTCAGAAATCCACAACAACTAGATTTTTATGGCATTTCCTGTCTCACACGACGAATATATGGAATCAGCTGCCCCTTACGGTGTTTCCGAACCGATACGACTTAGGGACCTTCAAGAAAAGAGCATACTCATATTTGAAAGGCCGCGAACGCACCTGATAAACCTCTTGGGTAGCAGGTGTCTGTGTTTGTCGCTTTCACTTACCATCAGGTGAACCGACTGTCCGTTTGCCCCATCTTCTATGAAAAAGGTAAAGTAGGCTCCTAGCTACCCGTCAGTATAATCTGTGACTCGTACGACTATTACCTGGCCGGGTCCACTCTACGCTCAAGGTCAAAAATATCGTAATTTATTTTCGTAATAGAGATTATTGTAAAAAAAAAAAAGTTTTTTTCAATGATTAGGTGTAATTATTTAGTAACGCTATAAAAAAATTAAAATTTTTGTCTTCTTTTAAACATGGCTGGCCAGGCGCACTCCGCATAAATAACGCTTGCCTTGTACAATTTATTTTATCAGGCAAGCATTATTATATAACAAGCGATATATTATATGATGTTGATGCAGCCCTAGCCTGGTTAGAAAAAGCAAGACATATGAGTAGATAATTAGCCGCCGCGCGGTCTGAATTGAACTTTATTGTTATAAAAAAATATTACCGAAGTTAAAAATATTTTACTATTTTTATTATTATATATATTACTATATACTTCCCGAGTTAATTTATCCTCGTAAAGCACGATCAATGTGAAATCTTCTTGTATTTTTTTTTCTCAAACATTTTTATTTATACTAATACTCTAATTACCTAAAACTAATAGTGTATGCACACCAATGTAACTCCCAATGCACACCAATGTAACTTCGTGTATTGCAAGTGAACACTAGCGTGCCAGGTGCGGATAGCGAGCGTTCACGATTTGTATAGTTCGAGGCACGTAACTTGGCAAGGTTTTGGCGTGGAGGGGATAGTTCGCGCATCGATTTTACTTGAGAATAACGATGCGCGTACTTCCCCCACCACGCCAAGTTCCGTGCCGTTAATAATAATAGGTGTGCTCGCACCAACGCTTATTCTGAAATACATAAACGGTCTTTATTGACTCCTGCTCAAACGCCTATATTGATGTTATCACCTCCCACTGCCCTGCATTTGCTCGTAAACCCTCACAGTCCCAGCTCACGATCGAGACTTAGGACGTAGAGTTCTCATGACGCACTCCCATGTCGTCATCGATTCAATCTGGACTTACCGGACGGTCAAAGTTATATCGACTTCATGTATACAGCTGCGGCGGCTGCGCGGATGAGCAATCTAGTCCACTACGTAATTATATCGACTTCATGTATACAGCTGCGGCGGCTGCGCGGATGAGCAATCTAGTCCACTACGTAGTTATATCGACTTCATGTATACAGCTGCGGCGGCTGCGCGGATGAGCAATCTAGTCCACTACGTAGTTATATCGACTTCATGTATACAGCTGCGGCGGCTGCGCGGATGAGCAATCTAGTCCACTACGTAGTTATATCGACTTCATGTATACAGCTGCGGCGGCTGCGCGGATGAGCAATCTAGTCCACTACGTAGTTATATCGACTTCATGTATACAGCTGCGGCGGCTGCGCGGATGAGCAATCTAGTCCACTACGTAGTTATATCGACTTCATGTATACAGCTGCGGCGGCTGCGCGGATGAGCAATCTAGTCCACTACGTAGTTATATCGACTTCATGTATACAGCTGCGGCGGCTGCGCGGATGAGCAATCTAGTCCACTACGTAGTTATATCGACTTCATGTATACAGCTGCGGCGGCTGCGCGGATGAGCAATCTAGTCCACTACGTAGTTATATCGACTTCATGTATACAGCTGCGGCGGCTGCGCGGATGAGCAATCTAGTCCACTACGTAGTTATATCGACTTCATGTATACAGCTGCGGCGGCTGCGCGGATGAGCAATCTAGTCCACTACGTAGTTATATCGACTTCATGTATACAGCTGCGGCGGCTGCGCGGATGAGCAATCTAGTCCACTACGTAGTTATATCGACTTCATGTATACAGCTGCGGCGGCTGCGCGGATGAGCAATCTAGTCCACTACGTAGTTATATCGACTTCATGTATACAGCTGCGGCGGCTGCGCGGATGAGCAATCTAGTCCACTACGTAGTTATATCGACTTCATGTATACAGCTGCGGCGGCTGCGCGGATGAGCAATCTAGTCCACTACGTAGTTATATCGACTTCATGTATACAGCTGCGGCGGCTGCGCGGATGAGCAATCTAGTCCACTACGTAGTTATATCGACTTCATGTATACAGCTGCGGCGGCTGCGCGGTTGAGCAATCTAGTCCACTACGTAGTTATATCGACTTCATGTATACAGCTGCGGCGGCTGCGCGGATGAGCAATCTAGTCCACTACGTAGTTATATCGACTTCATGTATACAGCTGCGGCGGCTGCGCGGATGAGCAATCTAGTCCACTACGTAGTTATATCGACTTCATGTATACAGCTGCGGCGGCTGCGCGGATGAGCAATCTAGTCCACTACGTAGTTATATCGACTTCATGTATACAGCTGCGGCGGCTGCGCGGATGAGCAATCTAGTCCACTACGTAGTTATATCGACTTCATGTATACAGCTGCGGCGGCTGCGCGGATGAGCAATCTAGTCCACTACGTAGTTCTGCCCAGTCGAACCGTCGATTTTCATGACGTCAATAAAATTTGACCGTTGGACTGTACGATGCACGCGCCTTACAGGATGTGGATATGCAGTTCCTGAGCAACGCCACCGTGGACCTGCGGCACAACAACATCTCGCGCCTGGCGCCCCCCGCCCCGCCCGCGCCTGTCGCCGGCTCCCCGTCCGCGCCCGCACGTTTTCTGCTGGCCGACAACCCGTACCTCTGCGACTGTCAGCTCTACCGCTTCGCTGAGGTACAGAGGCTGTGGCCGGCCGCGGCGCTGGAGTTGAAGGGCGCGGCTAGCGCGGCCCCGCCCCCGTTGGCTGGCCGCCCGCTCCTGGCGCTCGACCCTGCACTCCTGGCTTGCGCGCTGCCCGGCTGCCCCGCCGGCTGCCAGTGTACCGCCGCGCCCGCCACCGTCCCGCCCGGGGTGCGCATTCTGGACCTGTCCGGCCTCATCCTCATAGAGCCCCCGGCCGTCGGCGCGCTCGAGGTGGACTTGCGCAACAACCGCCTGACGCGGCCGCCTCTGGCCGTTCTCCAGGCGAAGTTCTGGATGGAGATCCGCCTCCTGTTGGCCAAGTGCGGCCGGCGAGCGGGCGGAGGACGAGACGAACTGTTCATGTCGTTCGCGCACGTGAGGATCCAAGTAAAGAGTAGAATCGAAATGAAAACACTCGGGATCAGATAAAGATATTTAAAAAAAAAAGATTAATAAAAATAACTGCTGATTATATATTCGCGAAATAAATCTTTATAAGGCTAGTAAATAGCTATTACTCGTTAAGTCACTCACAAGGGTCCCAGATTTACAGGCAAAAAATCACCTCAGCGACTGAATGGTAGGTCCTACCATCTGTATGCCATTAAAGTATGCCATGACGAAGTAGGGCAGCTTGCATTAAACACTACACGAAGTTTAGTAGTAACACTACATCTATCTACATCTAAAGATCACGTATACATCAACCAGCAGAAAATGTCCTCTTAGCAAAACAGTTATTATAGAAAAACTATTACATACGTGTTACTTTTTAAAATAAATTTATTTCAACTTTTTAACCGACTTCAAAAAAAGAGGAGGTTCTCAATTCGTCTGTATGTTTTTTTTTGTATTTACACCGATTTCTCCCTCAATTGTGAGCCGATTTTCAAAATTCTTTTATTGTTTGAAAGGGTATACGTGCCAAATGGTCCCATGATAAGGAAACCAGGGTCTGATCATGGCATCCCAGAGAAATCGAGGGGCACTTTCGAAAATTGTAGGAGCGACTAGTGCGCTTAATATTTTTTAAACGACTTCGAAAAGGAGGAGGTTATATTATGTTCGTGTGTATTTTCTTTTTGGGCTAGGCCCACCACTCGTTCCCACCACTGCTACTCCTGTATAGCCAGGTTCGTCAGCGGTAACCACTAAATGACCCTTTGGTACGATCTCAGGGAGCCCGAGGGATACGTTAAAACTGCCTTGGGACCCGCAACGAATTTAATCAAAAGTATTCAGGAGGAGTAGGAAAAATTTCCAGTTAAGGATAAAGCGGGAGACAGTACAAGAATGCAATAACTAACAAAAGTCAAGAAAAGACAGCAGCCGGGGGGAAGCCCAGCTGCAATGCACCACGGAGAATTTTTTTATGTCTACAAATATCTGCATAGTTTGATCAATATACATGTATATCAACTATGAGTTATTATGTATAACTTTGTGATTATCATGGTTGAAATAATAATTGTTGTTTGAAAGTTGGTTTGTATTTTTAAGTTAACTAATATCTACATAGTGAAGTAATATACTAGTGTATATTAACTACTAGCTGTTGCCCGCAGCTTCGCCCGCGTTTACTTAGATTTACAGCCGTGTGGATTGATGATGATTATTTTTATGGCCAAAGTTACGCCTTATAACATCAGCTATCTACCAGAGAAAGCCTCGTCAAAATCGACTAAGCTGTTTCAGAAATTAACCGGAACAAACAGACAGACAAAAATTGATTTCTTTTTATGTAAGTACCGTATATTATTTCAAAGCTTTTACCCGCGACTTCGTCCGCATGTAAGAAGTATTTCTTTAAATCTTATTTTTCAAATAATATGGTTCCAATTTACAAACAATTATTGGAACGTAGTTCCTTATCGCCCGTTGCGAAAGGCGGCTAAACGGAAATTAATCAGACGAAAAGTTGGCACGACACTTATTGCTATAGTGTGTGTGTATGTTTACTGTTAATTATAAAAGTTTGAAGCCTTATCTATTAACATCATGTTACCTATAGCGCGAAGCAATTACTAAACAACGCCATCTATTGGTAAATTCACGGAAACGTTTAATAATTACATATAAATGTACCACGCCATCTATTGGCAGTTTTATGTAAACTTTAAATAATTATACATATGTACCACGCCATCAGATTTACATAAATGCTTTAAGAATTATACAACTTAAACATGTTTGATAGATATGTAAGTAGTTTTCATTATAACACATTCCACGTACATACAGTTGACTTAATTTGACTTGCAAAAATTGTTGGTAATGTGTTTTATTAATAGGTCTTCACTAATTAATCGAAAGGAACTTCGTTCCATCCGGGTGTCCCTTGACACCTCTCTTTAGTTTTAATTTATATTACATACAGGATACAGTATTCATTTGAAATGCGTACAATACAAAGGTGCAACTCTCATAAGGATTCGCATCTTATAATAGATAGCGTGATCTACATTTTGTGTTAACGCCATCTCAAACTATCTCCATATCAAATTTCACTCTAATTGGTTCAGTGGTTTAATAAATATACAGTCACGGCGTTTTAGCTGCATAACTCCCGTTCCCGATTTGCAGGATAACAACTATTTAATGTCCTACGTTAGGTTTCAAAGCATCTTCATATGAAATTTCACCGGATTCCGTTCCGTGGTTTAGAAGATAGACAGTCATGGGGTTATACCCGCATATTTCCCGTTCCCGTGGGATTTTCAGGATAACAACTATTTTATATCCTACGTTAAGTTTTAAAGTATCTTCATATCAAATTTCACTTAAATCGATTCCGTGGTTTAGAAGATAGACAGTCTGGAGGTTTTAACCGCATGGTTCCCGTTCCCGTGAGATTTTCAGAATAAGAACTATTTTAAGTCCTACTTTAAGTTTCAAAGTATCTTTATATCAAATTTCACCCAAACCTGTGCCGCGGTTTAGAAGATAGGCAGTCCCTGGGTTTTACCCACATTGTTCCCGTGGGACTTTCAGGATAAGAACTATTTTAAGTCCTACTTTAAGTTCCAAAGTATCTTCATATCAGATTTCTCCCAAATCTGATTTAGAAGATAGACAGTCCTGGGGAGTTTACCCGCATGGTTCCCGTTCCTATGAGATTTTCAGGATACGAAGTATTTTAAGTCCTACGTTAATTTTCAAAGTATCTTTATATCAAATTGTCACCTACTATAACTACAAAGATAAAAACTTTTGAAAAATATGAAGATGGCGCTACCGGTAACAAAACTAGCAAGACCCATATAGTGAAGAATAAAATATGTATTCTCAGCACAAACAAACATAATAAAATTTTACCTAGTGCACAAAAGTCTTTGGGAAATTATTCTAATATATGTCATTACATCAAAACAAATACTAAACTAAATGATTTATTAATGGGTATCGAAAATAAAGTAGCTGGATTTACATCTAATGACTTTTTTGTGATCTTAATTGGTGACGAAGATTTTAAATCGACTAACGACTACTTCAGCCTTATAACATCTATCAGAGAAACGCTGAATAGAATTCAACATACAAACATAATTATTTGTTTGCCAACATATAAATTTGGTTATTATAATAACGTGTTCAACTGGAGAGTGGAAACGTTTAATAATCTTTTATACTTAGACATCACAACACACGAACATGCATACATATTGGACTCAAAAAAAAAATTGGAATATAGTTTTAGCATGTTTCACCGGCGATCAGGGTCGATCAATAATCGTGGCATACGTATAATATTTGACGATCTCCAAGCCCAGATAAATGACATATATAACTATAAAAAATCTATGGATCAGCGTCAAATACATGAATCTGAGGCACTGGAATCGGAAAGAATATTAGAAGAAGAAGAATAAGGCACATTGTTCTTTCGACAATAAATATATATCTATTCTTCATCAAAACATTGCGGGACTGCTGAATAAAATTGACGATCTCTCTGTAAACCTTCAAGAATTATTAGAAGAGAAAACTGAAATTGATGTACTATGTATTACTGAACATTTTATAGAAAAGGGTCAAGAACGATAACTTAGAAAATTTCTTTCTGGCTGCTTCTTTTAGTAGAGCTAGCAGAAGAGGTGGAGCTTGCATTGTAATGTAATGAAGTTAAAGAAATCCAGAAACTGTCTGTACCAAATGTAATAGAGTGCTGTGCTGTTGAGCTAATTCACTATAAAGTTTTAATAGTTTGTATCTTTAGAATACCTAATTATAATAATTTATGTACTTTCTTTTACAAATTAGACTTGATTTTAAACTTTTATTTTCAATCTAAATTTCAAAATGTTATAATAGCTGGTGACTTTAATATAGATATTTCAAAACCAAACAATACAACGTTAAATTTTGAATGTATACTGTTAAACTATAATCTAAAATTTGCAATAAAACAACCAACAAGACTAGCAAGTAAAACATGTATCGATAATTTAATTTTTTTATTTTTACATAATTTTAAAAGTCCATGCAGATCGGAGGTGAGAGAATTTGGTTTGTCAGATCATACGGCTCAAATTATAACACTACCAGTCAAAAAAAAAATCCCCAAATAAAATGTTGGCGTAAAGAAGTGCGGGAATATTCTACTCAAAATATTTTAAAATTTAAGGCATGTATTAAAGAGCTACATTTTTCCGAGATGTATGAGAGCATAGATCCTTCAAAGGCATACTATTATTTCATTAAAGAATTTAAATTATTCTACGAACTATGTTTTCCAAAAAAGTTTATTACTATTAATGTGGTTCATAAACCAAAATGGATATCACGAGGGATAAAAATTTGTAGTCGAAAAAAAGGAAAATGTTTCGGGAACTTAGATAACCTAGTGTTGAAAATAAATGAAAATATAAAAATTATTGTCATTTATTTAAAAAAATCATTACTTTAACAAAACGAGCACAAAATAATTATAAAATTTTAACTTCGACTAATAAATCTAAATCAATGTGAGACTTAATTAATAAAACACGCTTAAATTTACCAAATCAGTCCATTGTTAGAATTAAAAATAATAATAATGAATATATAACTGATCCTTGGAAAATCGCCAGTGAATTTAATAACTATTTTATAGATAAAGTTAAACCAATATCCAATATCATGTTATATTCTAATAGTAAAGCTACATCTTTCAATAATTATTCCATGTTTCTAGCTCCCAGTATCCCTCAAGATGTACATAAAATTATAAAATCTCTTAAAAACACACATAGTGTCGGATTTGATGGAATTTCTACAAAAATAATTAAAGCTGTAAACGAATTAATTTGTCCTCATATCTGTTTTTTAATTAATCTGTGTATATCGACAGGGACTTTCCCGGATGATCTTAAAATAACGATTATTAAACCGCTATTTAAAAAAGAAAACCGGGAATTAAAAGAGTTTTACAGGCCAATAGCACTAGTCCCAGTGTTTTCAAAAATTTTTGAAAAGTATTTCCACAATCAAATTTATTCATTTCTTGAAAAAATGAATACTTTATGTAACGAGCAGAAAGGATTTCGAAAAAACAAAAATATTAATCTCGCAATTTTTGACTTTAAAAAAAATGTAATGAATAATATAGATAGAATGAATCCAGTTTGTGTCATATTTTGCGACATGACACAAGCATTTGACTATGTACATCATAATATTTTACTACAGAAACTTGAGGCTTACGGAATAAGGGGCAATGTACTACAATTGATTCGATCTTATTTACATAACAGACCTCAAATTACAGAAATAAGTCACATAAATAATAAAACCAGAACTGAAGTAAAATACAGATCTTTGCAGCGAAAAATAGAGTTTGGCGTACCTCAAGGAACTGTACTGGGTCCACTTTTCTTTATTATTTACATAAATGACTTGCCAAACTCGGTTAACGAGTCCATGACATTATTTGCAGATGATAGCACAATTACAGTAAACTGTAAAGACATTATTTTATATGAAAGCGACATTAATAACGCATTACAAACTTTAATTGAATGGTTGGATCATAATAATTTAATCATTAATTTAAACAAAACAAAAATAGTACACTTTAGTCAAAGAGATACAAGCTCATCAAATGTTAGTCTTATCTTTAATAATAATAAAATAGAGGAAGTTAAGACAACACGATTCTTAGGTCTGGAAATAGACAAACAATTAAACTGGAAGAAACATATACAAGTACTTGCTATAAAAATAAGCAGCTTAGCTTATGCTCTAGGTAAACTCTCTTTATCGGTCAACATTAACACCGTGTTGTCATGAATCGGTTTTGAGGTATGGCATAATTTTTTGGGGAAATGCCACAGATAAAGAATTTATATTTAAGATGCAAAAACGCTGTATTAGAGCCATGTTTAAAATTAAATGTACCGATAGTTGTCAGCCTATATTTAAACAATACCAGCTTCTGACACTTCCTTCTCTATATTTACTTGAGGTTGCATTATTTGTAAAAATTAATTCTCATCTCTATCCTCGATTATCAGATAAAACATTAAGAAACAGACGTCATGGTGATAAACTGTGCGTACATACCTGTAGAAAAGAGTTAATAGCAAAGAGTATTTTCTGTATGGGTCCTAAAATTTATAACAAAATACCAAAAAATATTAGAGACCTCAATATTAATCTTTTTAAAACGAAATTTAAAATAATGTTGCTTACTAAATGTTATTACTCGATAAACACTTTTTATGTGATGACAATTAATTTTTTATTGCTTGTAATGTTTTAATTTGAATTTAAATTAATTTATTTTGACCAATTTACAATGTTGACAATCTTATATTTATTTTATTATAATACTTGTACAATAGGATTAAGTTTGACTCTATTTATATTTTATAATATTTTAACACATTTATATTCAACAATTTAATCTTATCGACTTTTAATGAATTCATGCATAATGTGTCTCATAAATAATTAATGTCTAATTTCTTACTCTTAAAAAATTTGCACACCATGAAAATGGTAAATTGTGAGGTATGATTTTTTTTTATATGTAACATCTCTGTAACCACAATTTGAGCAAAATTGAGCAAATAAATAAATTATTATAATTATTATTATCAAATTTCACCCAAATCTGAGCCGTGGTTTAGAAGATAGACAGTCCTGGGATTTTACCCGCATAGTTCCCATTTCCAAAAAAAATTCAGGATAAAAACTATTTTAAGTCCTACGTTAAGTTCCAAAGTATCTTTATATCAAATTTCACCCAAGTCCGTGCCGTGGTTTAGAAGATAGACAGTCCCTGGGTTTTACCCGCATAGTTCCCATAGGATTTTCAGGATAAGAACTATTTTAAGTCCTACGTTAAGTTTCGTCCTATTCATAAAACTATCTTCTTTGAATATTCTTTTACTGTCTCAGCTATTCGACTATGGAATGCCTTACCCGAATCAGTGCAAAAATCACAATCCATTAATGTATTTAAGAAACGTCTCAAGGAGTACTATCTGACTTGACCCGCCTCATAGTGCCTATTTTCGTTGCTTACGTTGTGGCAATGAGATATATGTATTTATGACATTATGTATTTGTATATGTATGTATGAGTGTATTTATTTATAATTATATATTGTAATATATGTGTTTATATATTAAGTATAAGAATATCTTTTATTATTTTAAGTATATAATATTATGTAATTTATTTAATAATTTTTTTTACGATTATAGTAAACTCAATAATCTAAAAAAAAAGAATGCTCGTACCTAAGTCCTACCTCACCTACATTGTTATCTCTTCATCGATGGTCGTCTGGAAGAGACCGCTTGGAGCGGTAAGACCGCCTTTTTTGTACTTAGTTAAAATATTGTACTGTATTATTATTATTATTGTATTGGTACAAAATAAAGCATTTATTATTATTATGATTATTATTAAGTTCAAAAGCATCTTTATATCAAATTTCACCCAAATCTGTGCCGTGGTTTAGAAGATAGACAGTCCTGGGGTTTTACCCGCATAGTTCCCGTCCCGAAGGATTTTCAGGATAAAAACTATTTTAAGTCCTACGTTAAGTTCCAAAGTATCTTTATATCAAATTTCAGCCAAATCCGTGCCGTGGTTTAGAATATAGACAGTCCCGGGGTTTTACACGCATAGTTCCCGTTCCCGAAGGGTTTTCAGGATAAGAACTATTTTAAGTCCTACGTAAAGTTTCAGAGTATCTTTATATCAATTTTTCACCTAAATCTGTTCCGTGGTTTAGAAGATAGTCAGTACCGGGGTTTTACCCGCATAAATCCCGTTCCCGTGGGATATCCGGGATAAAAACTATCCTATGTCCTTTCTCGGGTTTCAAACTATATTTATGCCAAATTTCATCCAAATCAGTTCAGTGGTTTAGGCGTGAAGAAGAGACAGACAGACAGACAGAGTTACTTTCGCATTTATAATATTAGTAAGGAGTAAGGATGTATGTATTTAGAAACATAGAAGTATATAATATCAGTTGTCTGATTTTCATAATACAGGCTCTGCCTAGTTTGGGGTGAGATCTCCCAACATATTCATTATTATTATCTAATAAATCATAATTCTATGCTTTATAATAATTATTGCTACATACCGTTATATAACCACCTTAGTCTAGGATGTTTAGCTCCTAGGTTAGTTTTTGTGATACAGTCTCACGGGCTGTACTCTAAAAAACTTTCAATTAATATCACGACAAACCTCGCGGATTGTGCTCTATAATAATGAGCATCGCTTGAAGATTACGTCACCACGGACGTATAGGACGGTTTTATTTGTTTTAGTGGGTAATAATCTCTATGATTAAACACCATTGCACATTGAAAAATCGTATGAAATATTGTTCCACTTACCTTCAATTCTATTCTCTGGTATATTATTTTGTAAAATATTCGTGAGCATCTAGGATAGTTTTTATGATACAGTCTCACGGGCTGTACTCTAAAAAACTTTTAAATGTATTCGTGACACAACCTCGCGGATTGTGCTCTAGAATAATATGCATCACTGATAACGACACAACCTATTGTTTTCTAATGTTTACGCGAATTTCACTCATTATAATGAAACACTTTTTTACGGATTTTATCGCGGTTTATTATGATTTTTACAAGCCCGACGTTTCGTAAACTTTACAGCAACCATGGTCACGGGAGGACTGAGGTGTCATACGTCCTAATGTTACTAAGTTATTTGAAACTACCCTATGATACATCAATATTTTGGTTAGTCCTATCTACGCAGAAAGTGCTAACTGTATCTTTAATCTGTGACATATTATGCTTGGATTTTGATTTGATAAAATTAATAATGGGATCCCAAGCAGGTGGTAAGAGCCAGCCTTCTTCTCTATTGAAATTAGGATGTTTTTTAATTTCAATAGCCTCACGGATCATCCTTGGTTGGAATCGGTGTTCTTTTGCGAGGACTTGTGGTTTATCAAATCTGATATAATGGCGAGCTTTGTTAATTTAAGCAAAAGCAAGCAAGAGTGTGAGCCCATTCGGCTCACTTTTGATTTATAAAGTGGGGGGTTGCCCCCCGCCTACCGTGCAGTCTGCGACCACACGGCCTCCTGGCGTCAGTGTTGTGAGCATCTAGGATAGTTTTTATGATACAGTCTCACGGGCTGTACTCTAAAAAACTTTTAAATGTATTCGTGACACAACCTCGCGGATTGTGCTCTAGAATAATATGCATCACTGATAACGACACAACCTTATAGGATCGTTTTATTCGTTTTTGTGGGTAACTCCATTGTACATTGAAAAATCGGTGTGTATATTTTTCCATTTATCTTCAATATATAGTAAAATATTTGTGAGCATCTAGGATAGTTTTTATGATACAGTCTCACGGGCTGTACTCTAAAAAACTTTTAAATGTATTCGTGACACAACCTCGCGGATAGTGCTCTAGAATAATATGCATCACTGATAACGACACAACCTTATAGGACGGTTTGATTGGTTTTAGTGAGTAATAATCTTTCAGATTAAACTCAATTGTCAATTGAAAAAGGCTTTATAAAAATATTTCGATTTAACGTCAATAGTATTCTCTGGTTTGATATTGTGTAAAATATGCGTTGCCTCAATTATAGTTTTAGAATTATGTGCATCACTTTAAGATAACGACACAACATTATATGACTTTTATTTGTTTTAGTGGGTAAAAATTTCTTAGATTAAACTCAATTGAACATTGAAAATACTATTAAATATATAAAATATATTTTTCGATTTACCTTCAATTGTAATATTCTGTAAAATATTCAAGATAGACTCGATATTACTATCTTCCAATTATTTTTCTTATTTTGTAATTCTTGCGTTTTTACGAGCTTCTAAAAACTTTTACGTTTTGAATGATTATAAATTTCACTTTAAAAGGAAAAAATACGTGCACGATGGTCGGCACACAAAACGTGTATGAGGTGACGTCTGCAGGCTGTTATAGAGGGCGTCAGTGGAGAAAACAAGTTTACTTTGTCTAGCGTTGCTCTAAAAGTGGGTACGATGGTAGCACATGGGATGTGGTACTACTTGTAAATATATGTAATCTCGAAGGGCGAATCACGAAGTTTAATAGACCGTTTCTCTCAATTTTCGCGTTGGGCGCACTCTTAATCTGTATAATTTTTGGTCGTAACCGCGGACTTTGATATTGTTCTTGTACGCGCACTATGTCTAAGTTATATTCAGACACCAACTTTTCTAGTTCTAACGTCGCGTGCTTATCGTTGTGAAGGTTTAATTGTCCTATCACTAAACTATCCATATCGGGTTGTTAATATTAGCTGTTCCATTTTCGATTTGTAAGTGGGACAGTCGGGAGAGCCGGTGGGATGATCAGCAGGTTTTTTGTATCGCCTACAACTGCCACATGTTGGTTTAAAACCGTCCACTTCTTTATTTGGGCATTTAGTGCTGCTATGAGATCCCGCGCAGTGATAGCAACAAGGATTATTTTCGCGGCAGAATTTAGAGTTGTAGCCATATTGTTGAAAGTTGGCACAGCGTACGAGTTCAATGTCGTCAACAAACCGACAAGACGCCCAATCGATAAAACCTTTTTCTTTTGTGTTTATTAAATGTTTACGAATTTCTAGCTCCAGTTCAATACCGATCCATTTAAGATTAGACCCGTTATTATGTAAAATTCGACGCCGAACTATCTTGGTGGTTTTAATGAAGTAATCTTGCGACACCTTTATTTCGTCTTTAATATTTTGGTTATATAACGACAAAAGGAAGTTTTCGTCTGTGACGTGTTGCGGCACGTCTTTTATAAAAATTCGTGGATTTCGTCCTTTTTGGCGTTTCTAAACAGAGACCCGCGGTTTTTAATGCTTCGACAGACTAGTTTTTTAACTTGCGACTCGTTAGTTAGTCTAAGAATTACACCCGAATTACCGGTTTTTTTGACGCCTCGAAATTGAAATCCGTCCGATGGATTAATGGCTTTCATGAGGGCCTGCTTAGTTTCCGTTGAAGATGTTAGTTCAGAAGATTTTTCCTCTGTTGGATACGCAAGGACGCACGGAAGGGGGGCTCGTGTTTCTACTGGTGGTACGGATTTGGCCAAGTTCAGCTTTAATGCCTCACAATAAGTTGATGATAAGATATTTCAGTTATTCTTAAGAAATGGTTTGAGTTTTATATAGAGGGGTAGTGCTCGAGGGGGGAGGGGTGGGGACGGGGGGGAGGTCTTTCCCATGGTACCTCTCCCCCCTCGCGCAGACGCTTACTTTAGGAGATATTTCAGTTTTTCTTAAGAAATGTTTTGAGTGATATAGGAGTTAAGAGTAGAGAGAGGTCATTCTTGTCACCTTCCCTCTCTGTCCTGTTTTTGGATAGATAGACCTAACCTCAAAATTAGACTGTTCATCGGCATAATTTCGTTCTGTAACGTCTCCGGCGCTGCGGAAGGTGCAGCCCCTCCGCCCTTGCGTAACAAAAAGCAAAATATCACATTCTCCTGATGATGAAACTATCACATTCTCCTGATGATGAAACTATCACATTCTCCTGATGATGAAACTATCACATTCTCCTGATTATGAAACTCCTTCAGCTATAGTTATTTGTTGATCACTATAAAGGTCGTCGATATTAAGGCAAGTCACCGGGACTGTAAGAACGCTAAATAGCATTCAAGTTTTGGTAAAAATGTTAATAAAAAAATAAAGGACTTGAGATTAAAAAAATAGCACGTTCTCTGTAGTATTGAAAATTAAATATTTCCATATAAAAATGATGTGCTGAATTACAAATTTTATTAGTAAATTATTTGTTTTAGTTTTTTTAGCGTTTACAGAATTTTTTATGATCATGTAAAGTAATTTCTTTTTATTAGGCCAAAGGGGCTCTTTGTACCCCTCTTATAAGAAGAAGGGACAAAAGAGCAGGGGGCAAGGGGCGAGAATGGGAACCTTATCCCATTGTACTGTCCCGACGTTGGAGGGGTTGTTCTGTGGTGCGGGACAACCCCTCTGTGGAGGTGGAGTCGGTCCCTTGCAGGACTGACTAGCCGTCAAGGTGCTCTGTTGCTCAACAGATCCGGAGCACCACACCAAAGGCGGCATTGGTGGCACTCGCCGGGTTTTAGTGGGTAGAGCTGAGTCCACTTGCTACCTTTCGGGCGCAGCGAGTCCCACATATCAGCGTGGGGAGACCCACTCCCCCGCCGGATGCCTCAGAGCATTTCCAGGAAAAAAAAACATTCACTATATAGGTACCTACTTTGTGCCAATTTTATGCAATGTAGTCTTAGAATACTATCATATTTTTTTACTATATAGGTACTTATTATTATGTCAGCCAAATTATAGGAATAAAATGTCTAATGATAGGGGAATATTGTGAATACCATACCGTACACTGTACGGTTTCGTGGGCAGCAGCCACTGCCCTAGCCGGTGACCCCCCGTGGGAGCTTGTGTCAGAGGTTCTTGCCGAGATGCACTCCTATGTCTCGGATAGGAGGTGTCTGGGTGAGAGCCTTACGCTGGACGGGATCCTGCGGGTTCGCCGACTAGGGCAAGAGGCGGAGGTTGGGGGAGGACCTGGCGCGGCAGCCGTATGGCAAAAACCTGACGGTTGCTCTGCGTCCGGTTCTTGAGCGGTGGATGCGCCGTAAACGCAAACCCCTCACCTTCCGTCTGACACAGGTGCTCACCGGGCATGGTTGCTTTGGTGAGTACCTGTGCCGGACGGCCCGCAGGGAGTCGTTACCAGTGTGTCACGATTGTGGCGCGGCGGTGGACTCGGCCCAGCACACACTCGAGTGTGCTGGGCCCTCGAATGTGCCCGAGATGGGCGGCGCTGCGTCATAGACTGACATCAGTCATCGGAGGGGACTTGTCTCTGCCGAGCGTCATCGCCACGTTGCTCGGTGACGATGAGTCCTGGACGGCGATGGTCTCCTTCTGCGAGGCAGTAATGTCCCAGAAGGAGGCCGACGAGCGGGAGAGAGAGGAGGCCGCCGATGAGGTAGGAGGCGCTATTTAATGCGCCTCCAGTAACGCCCCTGTGTTCGTGTCGGGCCCAGGATGGATACCTGGGTCTGTATGGCACGACGTCGAGGGGCCAGCCTGTCGCTGAGGTGATCCTGTCTGTTGCCTGCATATCCGGGACCCTCAAAAAGCGGCTGAAGGCGCTCGCAGTGGTTTTAGTTAGGGTGGGCACTCCCAGGTGCGAGTCCCACATTGGGTCAGGATCTACCCGAAGTTCCTGGCTACATCCATAAGGATATCCCTGGGAAAAAAAAAGTGGCATTGGGTGTATTTGTGGTTTTTTCGTTTCCCGTTAATTAATATTGTTATTTTGTGTTTTGTTCATTCTGAGTGATTTACTTACTAGTCTTTGTTTTAAAAACTGTATATATTGTGATTGCTTGGCGAATATTGTGGAGAACTGTTCTGGAGTGGTTTTTTATTGTAGGACTGTTCTGATGGTTTTCTATAGTGTTTGTTTTTAAAACTTAATCTGTGTAATATGTAATGTGATTCGTTGTCGAATATTGTGGTAAACTGTTCTGGGTGAATAGAATGGGAAGTGATAGTTGATTGATGGGTGCTAGAGGGGCAGAGCCGCGCTTTTTGGCATTTTCCGTAGTTTCTCCAAAGCACAGACAAGATATTGTTGTTAATATGGCAGCATGGCCTCAGGTCTTAGCCGGTTCTAACAGAAAATGCCAATTGGAAAGAAACATGTTGATAAGCCGCGCTCCTTGGGGTTTCCCGCCATTTCTCCGTATTACAGACCGAATATTGTATTTTGTATGGCTAATAGCGTAGTAGCTAATGCCTTTAAATGAAAATAATAGTTACAGTCTAATTATTTTTCGAGAAATAACAAAATTATTTAACAAAGTGAGATGTACAATCTAATTATTGTGGTGCTTTAATGTGATTTTAATGTATTTTTTTATTTAGTTTCAACCGATTTTATTCGGTCAAAACTCAATAAATTAGACATAATACACTATACAAACTTTAAAAATTAATTTCTCGAAAACTATACATTTCCGCATAAAATGCCGCTGGAGTTTGTTTCTTGACTTTTTAGGTATTTAGACTATGAAGGAAACTACACGTAATTATTACTGTTTATTTCAATGTGCAGACTGGTTAACAATTCGCGGCGGACTGACTTAAGGTGCCCCTAGTTTCTACTGTTACACAGATATACAATACCTAGACCTAATGTTACATAGAGTCGTTATGTGTGGGTTAGCTAACCCGACTAAATCTATATGGATATGTTCAAAACGCCCTGCGTCGGGAAATTTTCCTAAACTCGAAATAGTATGGAGATTGATTTGCCGGCCTTCAAATGATTTCCGAAAATGCTTTATTGCTATGTATATATATATATATAGCCGACCACTCACGATCGTATGTATATAGCCGACCACTCACGATCGTATGTATATAGCCGACCACTCACGATCGTATGTATATAGCCGACAACTCACGATCGTATGTATATAGCCGACCACTCACGATCGTATGTATATAGCCGACAACTCACGATCGTATGTATATAGCCGACAACTCACGATCGTATGTATATAGCCGACCACTCACGATCGTATGTCGAGTATTTTTGTTGAGCGCTAGTTAATTTCTTGGAAAAGTATCATAAGGGCTCCCAAATGCCGTTGACCTCCTGCTGCACTTATCAGAAGCATCACACATCAACGATAGTCGCATCAGTCCGTGGGTGAGACATTGTAGCGGCTTTCTTAAGGCCCGCCTTACACTGTTCGAAGGCTGCGCTCGCATCCTCCGACCATTGGATTTTGCTCTTATCTTTATTTTTTGTACTGCCAAGATATTTATTAAATAAAGACTGATACGACGCTGCGTTGGGTTAATGGGCGCGATAAAAGTTAACCATACCTGAAAACCGACGGAGCTCCTCGACTGTCTCTGGCTTTGGGTAATCAATAATGGCTTTCACCTTCTCCTCTGAACGTCGGATGCCTTCCGCTGCCACATGGTAACCTAAATATTCTAAGGAAGGCTGCCCGAATGCGCATTTAGCTAGATTAATAACTATACCGTGATTGTGTAATCTTTGAAAAATTATTTCTAAGTGTTCGTAGTGCTGAATGCCGTTCTCAGACGCTATCAGCGCATCATCTATATAATTATATACAAAATCTAAACCTTGAAAGACTGAATCCATAAATCGTTGAAAGCTCTGAGCTGCATTACGCAATCCGAATGTCATGCGTGGGAACTCGAAGAGTCCGAATGGTGTAATTATCGCGGTTTTTTCAACGTCCTCAGGGGCTGTCTCTATAAAGTGGTAGGCCCGATTTATGTCAATTTTTGAAAAAATATTCTTACCAGCTAAAATGTATGTGAAATCTTGCAGGCGCGGAATGGGATATCTGTCGGGTTTCGTGACAGCATTAAGTCACCGTTTTTCTTTTCGACAACATGCAGAGGGCTTGACCATGCGCTTTTCGAAGGGCGACAGATTCCCAGTTCCTGCATTTTTTGGAATTCCTCTTTGACGCGTTTATATCTTGCGGGTGGTAAAGGCCGTACTCGTGCGTAAACCGGAGGGCCGGAGGTTTCGATACAATGCTATACTGTACTGGGCGCCGTTTCCAAGAATGACATCGGCTTGGTAATGCTCGGATATTTAGATAGCAGCTTATGATACGGATGGTCGATACTTACAGAGAATACAGAAGGTTCGTATAAAGATGTAACAGATGCAATAACATTTAAATCTGTGACCTGATCGATGAGTTTCCGTGCGCTGACGTCTACTAATACCTTATGATGACTCAAAAAATCTGCTCCTAAAATGGGTTGCTTAACGTCAGCGATAACGAAATCCCATCTATAAGGCTTGCGTAGATTAAGGTTTAAAACGAGCGATTTTTGTCCATAAGTTTTTATCTCCGAACCATTGGCGGCGAACAATTTGTACCTAATCACTGCACTCAGTTTGGGCACTGCGTTTTTTACTTACTGGTAAAACCGAGACGTTTGCGCCAGTGTCCACTAGGAAATTTAGTCCACTACTCACATCGGTTATTTTAAGGCGGTGTCCAGGAGATATGGCGCAGAGCTCCGCCGTTGACTGCGCCTCTCTTAGTTTCCCTGCCGTGGTTTCCAAGCATATTCCTCATAAGGCTCCTCGCAATTCCTTGCCCTTGCGCCAAAGCGGTTATGGTAAAAGCAGAGCCAGTCCGGACTTTCTGGGGTTTTGCGTGTCGCGGATCGGTGACGGCTGCGGTTACGAAATCTGACAGAACTACTGTCATTCCACTTCCGCTGGAATTTTGGCCGGGGTCTCCTTTCTAGGTCTGCTAGTTTTATGCTAAGCTTCGCGATCTCCGCCATGATGATATCAGTATCCCGGGATGTCGAATGTGTTTGTGCCACTTCATTCACCTGATGGGCAGAGCGAGATGTCTCCATGACGTTGTCAGCTGTTCGGGCAAGGCAGTCTAAGTCTTTGGCCTCGGAAACCGCTAAAACCGCTCGGGTGGGACTAGGTAAATGGCCTTGCCACAGCAGCTTGAGTGTGTAGTCTGGTATTTTACCTTTTGCCAGCTCTCGCATGCGCCGCAGTAATTGGGAGGGTTTTTGGTCTCCCAGTTCCATCTCACTAATCAGTTTTTGAAGTTGCCGGTTCGCCGATTCTTCATATATTTGAAGTAAACGCTCCTTCAGCGTTTCGAATCTTTTGGGCGCTGGTGGGTTTGTTAAAATATCCGTCACCTGCTGGATAGCCTCTTTGCTCAGTTTGGATACGACTATATCGTATTTTGCTTCATCAGAAATCTTTTGTGGTGCCAACATTGCCTCTGTTCTTATAAACCAAATCCTTGGGTGGTCCGTCCAAAAATCAGGAATCTTAGTCGTAAGTGTAATTGCTGCCAATTCCGACGCGTCCATTTTTAATATAATACGCAAAAAGGCTGCACTGATCACAAAGTTTTTACTATGTCACTTTTCGTCCGGGGTCACCAATTTAGGTATTTAGTCTATGAAGGAAACTACACGTAATTATTACTGTTTATTTCAATGTGCACACTGGTTAACAATTCGCGGCGGACTGACTTAAGGTGCCACTAGTTTCTACTGTTACACAGATATACAATACCTAGACCTAATGTTACATAGAGTCGTTATGTGTGGGTTAGCTAATCCCTACAACTTCATCCTCTACCAATTAAGACCAAAATTGGTATTAAATTTTTGCTATACTGTACTATAGCCAACCCGAACTTTGCACCCATATGGGTTACTAGCTGTTGCCTGCAGCTTCGCCCGCGTTACTCAACTCCTATAAGTCACAGCGTGATGTTTTATAGCCTATAGCCTTCCTCGATAAATAAGCTGTCTAACACTGAAATAATTTTTCAAATCGGACAAAAAAACTCTTCAGCTTTATAATATTAGTATAGATAAGTGTAATTACAGGTCTGGTGATTAAGACCATAGACAGTCGAGGGAACTCCTCAACAGTTTACAGTAGCTACCTTGTGTTTAGACACAATTCATTTATGTTGACTAGAACTTTGCACCCATATGGGTTATAAGTATCATTACAGGTCTGATGATGGAGACCATAGACAGTTGAGGGAACTCCTCTACGGTTTACAGTAGCTACCTTGTGTTTGGACTTAATTCATTTATATTGACTCATTATAGGTCTGATGATGGAGTATAGACAGTGAAAATGCGTTTAACAGTTATATCCATATTTCAGACAAATAAATTCGGTTATCGAATTTCGGAATCACTAAAAATTAAGAAAATAAAAAATTAAACAAAAATTGAAACGGACTTCAAAAAGTAAAAAATAAACTAAGAAGTAATAAAATAATTGCGTTTCCTTAATAATTTTGTGCCTAGATCTTATAATCAACTTGTTATTTTACTAATTAAAATCTTTGCGTTTACCATGTCATTGTTGTTACTTTTGGAGTCAGTGTCAGCTAAGTTAAATAGACCGTACAGCACCAAAACCGTCGTCAGTCACCGGTATCATATTTGTTGCTGTACCTACCTACCTGTCGACGAATTTTTTAATCACTAAAAATTAAGAAATAAAAAAATGTACAAAAAATTAAAACCGACTTCAAAAATACAATACTAAAAAGTAATAAAATAACTGTTTTGTGTTGTGTTATTTTATTACTTTTTAGTATTAATGTATATTTGAAGTCGGTTTAAATTTTTTGTATTTTTTTATGAATAACTAAACTATGTCTGTACGGGCTTTATTTTTGGGTTTTCGTTCTCTGTATACTATTTATTTTCGCCCAAAGTTGAGCTAAAATCAGTGTTGAAATAAGAAAGTTTAGAAGCTTGTATTTTTTAAATGTATAATTTTTTTACGATTTTGGATACAGACATAGATAACGACGAGATCAATTTATGTTAAACTTAGTTTTTCATGGTCGACGTCAAACATTGTAGTAATTACTGTTCTGCGTTTGTATGGAAAGATAAGATAAGACTTGTGTAACCTTAAAAAAAACTTGGTACTTTTGACCACTAACCACTTTTATTCAAAAAGACTACACAATAGGTACTTGTGCACTTCCCAAATATTACGATGTACCTACTCGAGTACAGTACTATTCGCGACGGCTTCTAGAATCCAACTAACTTTAGAAAATTGAAATTAAAAAGGATTGTGTTGTTTTATGAAACCACGGTAAAAGTGAAACTTTTTTTCACATTATAGACATTTAACTAAAAATTTTTGGAATATTATAATCGCTTTATCAATCTTAATTTTATACTTGGAAAACTTGGCGGCCGACGGTCACGTGACATGCGACACACAGACGAAAAAGTTTGAGACGTTGTAATAAAAGTTTCACTTTAATAAATCAAATGAACATGTAGCGCTAAATGCTTAATAAACAAAACTAGGCTAACCGCATATAGATAATGCTGATTAAGGCTTTACTGCCTTATAATAAGGGTTGTAGCCATAGAGCAACCCGGGCGTCCATCCGGCGTCGGGGGAGACTAGCCATAGCGTTTATTCCCGATACAAAAAATTCTGTAATTTTTTGCGGAGGGAGATCTGTGTTACGCACCAACCCACACAAACAACAATGTGCGTCACTACGCAACTAACACTAACAATTAAAACAATACACACATGTGTGTGTGAAATTGATAATGTCCTCTCCCTCCGGATCATCTTACGGTGCAGACGTCTCTGTTACTGTTACGCCAGTTTATAAATTTAAATAATAATAATAATAATAATAATTAAAAATAAAAATGATACATAGTTGAAATGAGAATGATAATTAAAATTAGATATAAAAAAAAAAAAAAAAAAAAAAAAAAATGTTTACGAAATTAGAATGTAATAAACTTATTAATTTAAAAATGTCTTTAAGTATAATATGATTGTATCAGTGTAATTTGTATGGAATTAAATAAAGCTCTATTATTATTATTATTATTATTATTATTATTATGTTTTACCATAATTTGACTTATTTTCTTGTAATTATATACCTACTGTTTCTTGCGAAAAAAAATACGTGATATTTGTTGAGACCCCCCCCCCCTCTCCCCCACGTGAGTTTGGGTGAGATTCTGCTCGACCCCCTCCCCCCCTGAAAAGCCTCACGTAATTAATGGACGCCCCCTAATACCTTTAAATTGGCAAATAACATAAAAATTATAAAGGAATCTTAGAATGTGTTCTTTCCTTTTTAAATTTTGGGGAAGTTGTTTATTCACTTGTTAAGTCTAAGTTAAAATCATAATAAAGTGAGCATTTGTTTCATACATGAATATTATAATGCAATAATTATTTATTATGTTTTAGGAGACTCGGGCTATGCCCAAAGAACTATTGTGATGAAACATATTTGGATGCTCCGGCTGGCTCACCTGAAGAACACTACACCAAATTTAATTGTGTGGGACACTATACAGTAAAGCATACTATGGGTGTTCTGAAGTATAGGTGGCAATGTCTCCTAGGCCACAGGGTCCTTCTCTATCATCTGGACACAGTTATTAGAATTATAAAAGCTTGTTGTGTTTTACACAACATTTGTAATGAAGCAAGCTTGAGTCAAAAAGACAGTGAGGATACCATACCACCTACTTAGTAGCACAGACAGCACCCAGGAAACAAGTAGGCAGGAACTTCCAGAGTTAGTGTGCGTGAGCTATAATAGGCTGCTATAATAGCGATAAGTGTTTTTAATGTTTTCATTAAACTCTTGTTAAACTATTATTTGTTTTTTTTACTATATTCTATATTTTTGGTCATTGATTGATATAATCAATATTACAATCACAGTATTTATAAAAATAAGTAACTAAAATACTTAACAATAACCCTTTTATTCTCTTTTAACCTAAGGTAGCAATATTTAAATAAAGCACAATATTTAGCTTCTAATATTTAAATGTAACACAGTTTTTATTTCCATGTGTATATTAAATTTTTGGTCATTGATTGATATGGTAATCATACCTACAATCACGGTATTATAAAAATAAGTACTAAAACACTTAGTAACAATCAGTCTTTTATTATCTTTTAACCCAAGGTAGCAATATTTAAATAAATCACAGTATTCTGTAAACAAATTAAGCCTATGTTTATGAGTAAAATACCTCATTTTCAATAAGACCAATCACTAAAATACATAACAATAATAATTTGTATGTGGTCTGTCAGAACTTAGGTGTTATTTTGGAAAGCCTTGGCACCAGCATTACTGGCAAATTAAGAAAGAAGATGATTTCTAATTTTTTTTGTTTACTTTGTTTTGAGCTATTTTGAAATTTGATGTCTATTCAAAATTGCATGTAAGATTTTTTTATAACAGCAATACACATTATGCCAGAATGTATAATTTATTTGCCGTTTAATGCTTTACAAAATAAGTTTAGGTTTAATTTAAGGAACTAGGTACATTATAAAAGATAATAATTCATTATTGGAGACATATTTTAATTAAAAAAAAACATAAAACATCATATTGTGTTGAATTTTATTTTGTTATTATATTTTATTATACACATCACATCGGTCATTCCTTCCTTCTTCCTTCCTTTTTCAAAATCAATCGTAAACTCGATTTGTTCAAGAGTACCAATATACTCCAGATTGGAACTGGAACTGGATTGAATTCATATTGTTGTGAGATTGGAATTGCAGTCAAGAGTAGGCCAGCAGGAATCCTACTGTTAAGTCGCAAAACTCTTGACTTTTATATAGTACTTAGATCAATTTAATTTCATAAGTTAAAATCCTTTGAATGTCTGTTAAGAGATTGAAATTCCCAGTCGGACAAGTTGAATGCTTTGGCTTCCTCACGTAGTCGACGTCTCAGTGAGGCTGTGCTCCTGGTCTCCTGTCTTATCTCCTCAGCCTCTAATGCAACCATCAAAAGAAGTGCACGAGCCATTGTTTTAAAATTATAGTTTCTTTTTCAATAACACTGCCACTTAAAATCGAATAGGGTAAGTTCAATAAGAGTCACACAAGATAATATTACGCCTAAAATGTCTCTAACAGTCTTTTTCGATCACTAACCAAGTATTTTAAACAGTTTATATAGTAAGCAGACGAATAGCAACAGGCTTGCAGACACTACTTTAGTTGTTGTTAAAAAATCGCTGTTTGACATTTCAATCTGCTGTCGCGGGCTGCTAAATAGTTTACGTAATACCAAACCGTCAGCCAAACATACCAAAAAATGCATTTTTAGTTCCTCGGTCGCTGTCGCTTTGCAGATGGCGTTGCGGTCGATTATTTGAGCTTGTTGCTGTCGCATTGCTAATAGGTAATACAAAATATGATTTTGACAGCAGATATTGTGCAATTTTTGCCTGTTGCTTGTAATTTCAAGATACGTAATTAGCCTGCGGGTCTGCGGGACATCGATTGTGAGTTGCCGTAATTCATAAGCGATAGCGGATAGCGGAAATTTATAAGGGGCTGGCCCAAGCTTATTTTCTCGGGTACTCTGGTGTCATATTTTGTCAGAAATATGCCTCTTAAGCGTACACCTCCCAGCACCCCCACTCCCGAAGACTTAAAGGAAGCTAGGTTGAACGCCCCAAAAGCTTCTTTTTCGGGCTCCGCGCCAGATTTATCTAATGAGGAGCGAAGCAATGTAATTATGAAGCGCAAGCAGGATGAGTCTTATATCAAAAAAATCATAACCGAAATTAAGGATACGCTTGCTAAATCAATCTCTCAAAATGAAAGCAAATTCACCTCATTGCAGTCCTCCATGAGAGAAATCAGAAATAAAAGACTCCATTGCTTTTGTCTCTAAGCAGTACGAAGATATGAAAGCTAAATACGAGAAGTTGGAAAAACAGAGGAATGAAGATCGTCTGTATATTGATCAGCTTGAAAAGAAAATCGAGTCGCTGGAACGAACGTCTGCTTCGACTAAACTTGAACTAAGAAATATCCCTAAGATTACCGGTGAAAATAAGGATAGTTTAGGTAAAATTGCTTCAAAAGCTGCAGATGTTATCGACTTTCCTTTACAGAAACAAGATATGAAAGATATTTATCGTACAAAAAGTAAAACTGGACATGGACCAATTATTGTGGAATTGGGAAGCGTTATAATAAAAGAAAATATAATTGAAAAGGCACGCAAATTTAACAAAATGAATCCTGCTAACAAATTGAACACGGCACACTTAAGTTTGGAAGGACCAGCAAAGCCATTTTTTATTTCAGAATGTCTATCGCCCTGCGAAAAACAATTAAATTATCTGGCTCGAGCTTTGCTCAAGAAAATTGATTTAAATTCTGCTGGATCTCATTTGGAAGAACCTACCTGAGACAAGATGAAGGTAAACGGCATATTAGAATCGATAGTGAGGGTGATTTAAATAAACTTCGTCTGAAACAATGACTTTTTGAGGTGCCCAGTAAACTCCGCCGGCCTACGATACCTTTCATGTTTGTGAAATTCCCGCACTTAATTATTGTTTTTATAGATATTGTTTTATTTTTTTATATATTATATTATAGTCTTACTTTATATATACACTTATACTCTGTTCATAATATTGTATTTTACATAGCCAAAAAATTATACATTCTTAGTCTAGTGATCATATTGAAATCGAGATCTTATGTTTGTAAAAATGTCAGCATTTCTCAGACACAATTAGCTGCGACAAATAGCTTAATATTAAAAAATGGCTAGATTCCTTGATAATATAAATAATGATATTGATAATATAACAGTGGCGACCTCCTACCGTTGTGATATAAATACTTGTAATGATTTAGTTAAAAAATCGGGAAACTCTCTAAAAATTATAACACATCCGTAATCCGTAAAACATCCGTAGCGTTTATAAAAATATTGATGCATTAAGATATTAAATTAATTATATTAATTAGCAATTATCCCGCGAAAAACGCAGTCTTTACAGCAAATGTGTGAGTGCACGCATATGCATGCATATAGCACCGCCCTCCTTTCCCACACTGCATATGCGTACACTCGCATGCACCACCACCCCACATGCACCACAACCACAGTAAAAGACCACCACCAAACAATCTACGTACGTTTCGCCCCGACACCGAGGCATCCTCAGGATGTAGACTCTACGATTAGTAATCGTTAACGATTGATGTAGACTCTAATGGATTTCCGCAAGGTAACGCCTGATTCTATTAACTATATTGATGCATTCTTGGCCCATATAGCTCGTCTGTACTTTGATCCAGATATAATAATTTTAGCTGAATGCTGGTTAAACGATAATAAACCCTTACCCAGTCTCAAGGATTATAATTACTATTTCACAAAAAAATGTTTAAATCAAAATTACGGTATTATAATATACGCTAAACAAAATATAAATTGCGAAATTGAAGAACCAAATCCCAAAGATGCAAACTTTCTGCTAGCTAAAATAGAACCAGATATTGTACTTTTAGCTATTTATAGATCACCATCCTTTTACTACACTGAGCGCTTTTTGAATGCTTTAAATGATTTTTTTTTATTTTATGTTAGTTGAATAGGCAAACTGGCAAACGTGCCACCTGATGGTAAGTGGTCGACGTCGCCCATGAACATAAACTAGTATACCTGGAACGACCCCAGGCAACTCATTTATGTGTTGCCTATCCTGAGACATAAGATGTTAAGTCTCGGTGCCAGTAATTACACTGCCTGTCTTGCCCTTCTCTCCGAAACACAGCAAAGCTGTTTGACGGAAGAAACAAGCAAGATGGTGGTACCCATGCAGCCGGGAGCGCGGCACAGCGCTTCCCTCCCACAGGTATACCACTTCCCCATGATATTGTTAAATCTATAAAATCTAAGAATATATTTTTAATAGGTGATATAAATATCGATATAAAACTTGGTAACGATGACAGAAACTGTAACTCTTACTTAAATTTAACCAGTGAATTGGGTTTTCTGCCAGGCCACACACATCCAACACGATTAAGCAATTGTCTCGATCACGTAATGGTTAAAACTGTTTTACAAACTAGTATTATAGTTATAAATTCCACCGTAACTGATCACGACTCTATTCTAATAAATTTGTCCCATAACAGTAAACGGACTAATACTCAGTGCCCTTCCATTGTTGAAAGAGTCGATTTTGGTGAAGCTATAAAATATGTGGAAATGGCTGATTTTACTTTTATGACTAATAAGCAAGACGCCGAGTCCGCTGCGACTCGATTTGTGGAAATACTGTCATCTGCTATTAAAGCTAACACTAAAAAAGTCCGGGTACCCAGGCGCAAAAAATCTCTTAAGCCCTGGATGACTCCGGGCCTACTTCGCTGTATCCGTCACCGGGATAAGCTGCATCTTAATTTAAAAAGGGACCCTCAAAATGAAGTTCTTAAAATAACTTACAAAAGGTACAGGAATTTTTGTTGCTCATTACTAAGAAAACTAAAGCGCGAACACGATAAATTCATTTTAAAAAGCGCAAAATCAAGTAAAGAGACCTGGGCTGCAATCAAATGTGTCACCAATAGTTCAAGTAAAAAATCTTCTGCCGATGAGTTAATTAGGAATTGTGATGCATTGGATGCGGTTGAGGATATAAATAGTTACTTTTCTAATGTTGGCAGAGAGCTAGCTGAAAAACTTGTAGGGTGTGAGAAAAAATACATAAATACAAAATCTAATTGCTTGACTAACTCCTTCGTACTAATGCCACCAGATGAGGTAGAGGTGGAATCTCTCATCTTAAGCTTAAAAAATGATTGTGCCACTGGTTGGGACTCTATACCAGCTCGATTTCTAAAAATGATAAGACATGTCATTGTATCGCCACTTACTGTCTTGTTTCAGACATGTTTTAGAGAAGGCTGCTTTCCAAGTCTTTAAAAGGTCTCTCATAACTCCTGTCCACAAGGGTGGGTCACGGGATAGTGTTGCAAACTACAGACCGATTTCTGTGCTTACAGCACTATCTAAAATCCTAGAAAAGATGCTTAACGTGAGGTTAATACAATTTTTAAATCGGTACAACATTCTGTCCAGCTCACAATTTGGTTTCAGAATGGATATGTCGACAGAAGACGCTGTGGGTAGCTTGATAGAGTATGTCACCGAAAAACTTGACAGGAAACAAAAATGCCTTGGTGTTTTCCTTGATCTTGCCAAGGCATTTGATACCGTCTATCGAGACGGTATCGGTGTATAGGTATCGACCTATACTTGTGGACAAATTGGAATAAGAGACTCGGCCCTGCTTATATTTAAAGATTTCCTTAGCGGTCGGGTGCAAAGGGTTAAGATTAATAATTATATTAGTTCCGACGCAAATGTAACTTTTGGAGTTCCGCAAGGCAGTATTCTTGGTCCAAGTCTTTTCCTTATTTACATAAACGACCTATGTAATATGTCCCTAACTAGTTGCAGGTTATTTACCTATGCCGATGATACGGCTATAGTTTTTTATGGGGACACCTGGATCGAGATACAAAATATTGCCGAAAGCGGACTGGAGAAGGTGGCTAAATGGCTCAGAGAAAACTTACTTACTTTAAATATCGCTAAAACTTCGTATATTCAGTTCCAAACTATTAATTCCCATATGACTGATATTAATCTTAAAATACACACATGCGTCTCTGAGCGAAATTGTACTTGCATAAATATAACTAAATCCATAAATTGATTTGGCTTCCTCACATTGAGATTATAACGGCACGCACGCGAAAACTAATATGGACATTCAAAAAATTACGTTATGACGCTGAATTCGAACTACTCCGCACTGTTTACTTTGCCCTAGCACAATCGGTTATTGGATATTGCGTGAGCGTGTGGGGTGGAGCCTGCAAGTCACATCTGATTTAGCTTGAAAGAGCCCACAGGTCATTACTAAAAGTAATGACTTTCAAACCCCACAGATTTTCAACCACACTTTTATATAAACAGTGTGAGCTGCTCAGTGTTAGACAGTTATTCGTCTTTAATATAATAGCCAAACAACATGTCCATACCCCTTATAACCCAGAATCTTGCAATAATAAACGCCGTATACCAAATGTACTCCCCACAGCCAATTTCCGTACTACCTTTGCAAGGCGACAACGAGCATATCTCTCAGTCTTTCTATATAATAAAATAAACAAAAAATTAAATTTCTATCCTCTTTCACTACATGACTGCAAATCAATTGTTAAGACTTGGCTTTTGTCCTTAAATTATGAGGAAACAAAAGATCTATTTAACTAACATGCTACAATATTTATTTAGTTATTTTGAATCTTTAATTATATGTATAATATATACTAATATACGAGTATATGTATAATGTATATTTATGTATATAGTACTTTATGTGTATGTACCCATATTCATTATAATTTATACTGAAACATTTTTTTATATATGTTATTATGTGTTTATGTATATTATGTGTGAAAAGATCATTAGATATAATACCTAAAATTTTGAATAAGCTCTCTTGACACTTGTTACGATTAATATTGGGAGAAGCCACTGACCCCTGAGATACGGGCTTTATAGCCTAGTATAGGTGTCAGAGTCTTCATAGTATTTCTGTAATTACAAATATGTCAATAAAGATTATTATTATTATTATTATTATTACATGTGTGTCAAGAGTTCTATTTAAAAATATTAATAGATGAATTAAACAAAATAAATTTATTTTCATTCCAAATTTTTATTTCACATTATGTTAGCTCAGTATAAAAAGTTAATAATAGAAGTACATATAAAAATAAAATAGTAGATCATAAGTTGAGATTCATGTTTCGTATAATAGCACCGTCGATATCAGAGCGACTCGTGCACATCCAACACTAGCATGTATACACGGCTCTACATGACGTACTAACTACTATCTAATTACGTGTACTTTCCGTATTCTTTACATTTTTTTTGGCTACACGAGATCTAAACGCATGCTGTGTTTGTATGTGTGTAACCATGTATGTAACCATGTATGTAACCATGTATGTAAATTTATTCAAATAAATGTATATTAGATCTCCATCCACACTTCTACGGTCAGTACATGAGTGAGTGTACAGTGTACACAGTACACGTACGAAAGTATTTACTTCTGCCTACTTACTACCTACCTACCTAACATATACAATTAACGTTCTCCTACTTTATACCTTGGTCGAGGTACGGCGGAAGACTCAGTTCCGATTATTTCATCACAGGCTAAGTTTTGTCCCCGCCCCGTCTGAGATCCATTCACGGGCAGCACTCCTCAGACCGCGGGGGCGGGTCCCCTGCGTGTTTCTGCACGAAATCGAGGCGGTGGGACGGGGTCTGTGCGTGCGGATCGTCGGACGTCTCGAGTACGTCATCGACTTGCTTCGGTGCATCCTCGATTCGCTTATCGAGGTCGGCAGGACGCAGCAGCAGACCACTCGATACCAGCCGTCGGGTCGCGGCGCGCAGGAACCCGGGGCGCGAGGGGCCAAGGCGCAGGGGCGCGGGGCGCCTGCGGCGCACGGCGTACTGCACACGCTCCCACACGAGCGGGTCGTCGGCGAGCACGTACGTCTTGGTCGTCAGGTAGGCGCTCAGCTGGCGGTCCGGGCAGGCGGCCAGGCAGCGCTGGTCCCGCACCAGCAATAGCACGCGGCCGCGCGCGTGCGCCTCGCGGAACTCTGCGCAGCCCCACACCGAGCTCAGGAAGTCCTTCGACAGCACCACCAGCGTGCGCCGCGACGTCTCCACCGAGCGCGCGATCTGCTCCGGGATCCAGTCACCTACGACCCAGTCGCGCGAGTGCAGGCACAGCCGCAGCCCGCGCTCGCCCTCCAGCTGCGGCACCAGCGTCCCGAACACGAACTCAGAGTCCTGGTGCGCGAACGACACGAACAGGTCGTACGCCTCGTCCTCCGTCCGCTCGCCGCCCGCGCCCTTGGCGCACAGGCCGCACTTGCCTAGCAGGAGGCGGATCTCCATCCGGAACTTGAAGAGCAGCAGCATCGCGGCCACCAGCAATCCGGCGAGAACGGCGCCCGCGACGAGAGCGTCCCGCGCGGCGCACAGCCCCTCGGTCTGCAGCGGCGCGCCGCCCGCGCACGTGACCTGGCCGTAGTCCCGCACGTTGGCCCGGTGCCGCGCCAGCAGCAGCAGCTCGGCCTGAGCGGCGCAGTCGCACGTCAGCGAGTTGTTGGCGAGCCACACCGAGCCGTTCGCCTCGAGCACGGCCAGCGGCGGGCGCGTCAGGCGGTTGTTGCGCAGGTCTACCTCGAGCGCGCCGACGGCCGGCGGCTCCGTGAGGTTGAGGCCGGACAGGTCCAGGAAGCGCACCCCGGGCGGGACGGTGACGGGCGCGGCGACGCAGCGCATCTCAAAGGGCGCGCGCGCGGGCCGGACGGCGCACTGGCAGTCGGCGGGGCAGCCGGGCAGCGCGCAAGCCAGGAGTGCGGGGTCGAGCGCGAGGAGCGGGCGGCCGGCCAACGGGGGCGGGGCCGCGCAAGCCGCGCCCTCCAACTCCAGCGCGGCGGACGGCCGCAGCCTCTGTGCCTCAGCGAAGCGGTAGAGGTGACAGTCGCAGAGGTACGGGTTGTCGGCCAGCAGAAAACGTGCGGGCGCGGACGGGGGGCCGGCGACAGGCGCGGGCGGGGCGGGGGCCGCCAGGCCCGAGATGTTGTTGTGCCGCAGGTCCACGGTGGCGTTGCTCAGGAACTCCATGTCCACGTCCTGTAAGGCGCGCGCGTCGTACAGTCCAACGGTATTTTTTTAATTTATTAATTTAGGAACAAAGCAGTTATAATAGAGGGCTATAGACAATATAAAACCACTTGACTGCGTATACAGTGCCCCGACCACAGAAAACTATTAGTATTTTGTCGCCTATGTCTAATTATTTTTGATTTAATCAGTTTAATATATCGCAGGGGCCTGTTTAAAATGGAGGTTGGGTGAACGAGCACTCGAATGTGTCGCGCGTTGATGTCTTTTGAAAAAGTCCTTTTCTCTCATTATCAAATTCTAATTGTTTTATCCCTGTCTTTCTCTTTGTATTTTTATCGTAAAAATCTGTACTGTTACCGTTAATTGCTGAAGTAGATCGATATCGATAATAATAAAATTAAACTTGATACAATTTTTATTCAATTTAGATACTGTCATTAAATATCTGTATATTTATTTTTAACAACTAATAAAAACGAATATAATTTTTTTCATTTCAGATTTCCGATGATTCCGGAATTAAAATAAAAGTGGATAGATAAGGTTAAAAGAGAAAATTGGTTTTTAACTAAATACACCGCCGTTTGTTCAAGGCAGTTCACCCCCGATTGTTTGGAATATTTAAAACAACGCCGACGTGATGAATTAGCAAAATGCATAATTCAGAAATATGTAGACGCTCGTTTATCTTTTTAACTTTAACCAGGATACTGGTTTTTCTTTTTTCAAACAGATTTTGATTATAATACTTAATCAATAATTCGGTATTTATGTGTTTGATCATTAAGTTTTTTTTTATAATGTTAGAATCCATTTTATCGATATCGACTATTTTACGCAACGCAGACATAGGTACAACTTAACTGAACTGACCAATCGCAGCCGCGCATTCATCCTCGTTTGCCTCGTCATTCCATTCCATCGCTCTTTTGCCTTTCTGAAGATACCATTGATCTCCAGAAAGGCAAATGAGCAGCTATCAAGATCTGCATAATCAAGATCTGCATGATCAAGATCTGTATGATCAAGGTCTGCATGATCGAGATCTGATTGATTAACATCTGCATTATCAAGATCTGCGTGATCAAGATCTGTATGATCAAGGTCTGCAGGATCGAGATCTGATTGATTAACATCTGCATTATCAAGATCTGCGTGATCAAGATCTGTATGATCAAGGTCTGCAGGATCGAGATCTGATTGATTAACATCTGCATTATCAAGATCTGCGTGATCAAGATCTGTATGATCAAGGTCTGCAGGATCGAGATCTGATTGATTAACATCTGCATTATCAAGATCTGCGTGATCAAGATCTGTATGATCAAGGTCTGCAGGATCGAGATCTGATTGATTAACATCTGCATTATCAAGATCTGCGTGATCAAGATCTCTCGATCATGCAGACCTTGATCATACAGATCTGACAGATCTGCATGGAGGTATTCACTGAAACAATAAAATTCACTGAAACAATAACCTCCGACTATCTTCTGATATTTTTTAGACTTAATAAAGTTAGTAATTCTTTTATGGGACATGTATACGTTTTTACAATAGGATCCCAGAAAACGTTCAAAATCTTACCCTTAATAAATTTAAGAAAACTGTTAAAGAACGTTTGTAAAGGCTATTATGAAATAAAATATTTTATTGAAGATACCACACCTTGGGAATAAGACATTCACTGTTTGGGTTTTGCATGGACATGATGTACCTATTTATAAACTATGTGTTTTATGTTGATGACAAAAGAGAAACCGTCAAGTTTTTTTCTCGTTTTTCTTGGGGGAGTCTGCAATCCAAACGAGAGAACTGTCACTTGACGCCGGTGCTATGTGAGTGAGAGGTACCACCCCGGTCGTGCCGGCCCGATTTGGCTGCAAAACAGCAGAGCACTACCTCTTACATAATATACGATATTCCGAATGAGTGTCAAAAGTATTGATTACTCGCTCGTTTTACTTTACAATTTCGTCGCTCGTGCGCGCACTGCTATAAAAACCTATGGGCGCGGTGACAGTTTCGTCACGCGCTTGTTCGCCGGTCGGCGGACATAATTGTCACTCAGTTGTCACGTCGTAACGTGCGCGCAGCTCCATACATATCCAAGGACTTGATAAGAGTGACGAAACAGTCACGGTGACAAAAGTAACCCGTGCGCGCTGGCCCTTATTGTTGTTGTCTTTTAAATTTTATTTAATTTCTTTTTGTCCTTTTGATTTCTGTTCGTTTTATTGAAGTTCTTTCAATTGGTACTGTTTCAATTTCTAAATGTGTAAATATTTCTCTACATGCTATCCCTTGTTAGGACACTTACACGGCTTTGCCTCGACATCATCATCGCAGACACTTACTACACAACTTTACAACACAACAATTATATCTTACAAAAAATACGTCAAATATATTAACAACTTTATTTACATTTCACAATTGCCACTCACCATTTTTGATAAATTGCATATTATATTATTATAATATTTAGCCCTAATATGAATTTCTTTTTCCATCTACTTCACGAAAATGGCTAACTTAGATATTTTAAGTGAACTAGCCCCAGCGCAACATCCTTACGTCAAATTATTGATATACATGATGGATTGTATGTTGCAATATTAACTATATTCTGTATCTGTTACGTGTATGTTTCAGCGATTTGTACCCATTTTTAATCGAATTCAAAAAGGAAGAGGTTCTCAATTCGTCGGAATCTTTTTTTTTGTTTGTTATGTTAATATTGCTTAGTGAAGTATATACAGATTATTTTTTTTATACACTATGACAGGGGTGGCGAACTTTTATGCATCAACGTGCCAAATGCCTAGAAAATGTTTTACGAAGCGATAACCGCGTGCCATCAAATAATTTTGACTTTATGGTCATAAAAAATAGATTATTATAATATAGTCACTTTTCCCACCATTACATATTTTCTAGCGCCCAATGTGTACTTCACAGTGGCATGGCGTGCCGAAAATATTAGATCGCGTGCCATTAAAGGCACGGGTGCCACTGGTTCGCCATCTCTGCACTATGACTTATGAATTATTGTATGTAGCTGACATAAAAAATATGAGAAACTGTAAAACATAAGCAACGATGTACATAAAAAATGGAGGCAAATAAATATTTTTTATTTTTTATTCCATTCACACGTCTTTAGGAACCTTCGTGGGAATCTCTCTCACACATCTAGTTATCAGGTGCAGAATAGAGAAGGCGCTCACCGTGAGCCCGGCGATGAGGTTGTACGAGAGGTCGAGGTCGTTGAGGTTCAGTAAGATGCGCCAGTCGTCGTACACGCGGCGCAGGCGGTTGTGCGCCAGCCGCAGAGACCGCAGCCGCTCCAGGTTGGCGAACGGCGACAGCGACACGTCCCCCGCCTCCTCGTTCCCCTCCGCCCCCCCGCGGTAGTTGAACCCGGGCCCGGGCTCCAGCTGCAGCTCGTTGTGCTCCACCGACAGCACCTGCGCCATAAGTGTCAAAGTAGTCAGAGTGTTCACAGCGCCCATCGAGCATATACATCGTCCCTATACATTTTAGAAAGCGCCATGTTTGTTAAAAATAATAGTAACTTATTTAGTCGTATATCTGATAAAGTAACTCGAAATAGAAGAGATAACACTAGAATATGTTTACAAAAATGTAAAACAACATTAGTGAATAAAAGTATATATTGTATGGCTCCGAAAATATTTAATAAATTACCAATGACTTGGAGAAACTTAAATTCTGACAAATTTAAGAAAAATATAATTAATATCCTATTGGACCGGGTTTATTATAATGGTACTGACTTTTTCAATGATAAAATTCCATAATTTGACATTGTTCTATATTTTGACTTTAAATTGTGATATGTATTCTATAATTTGACTGTAGTTCTATATAATTGAGTGTCCAACATATTTGTAAGCCTAACAGGCAGACCATAGAGAAACATGTAAGATAACTGTACCATCACTTTACCTATGTGTCACAAATAAATATCTATTATTATTATTATTATGGGGAACTGTTTTTTGTTCTCAGCTCATGGCTGGTTTTAACTACATTTACGGGCCTAAACCAAGTAAATGAAGCATGTGGTGTGTTACAGTAGGGGAGGGTTGTGTTGTGTTATTTCGTTTGATTCTATCTGCATAAACTTTCTCACTATCCTGCAGGTATTTAGTATGACGGCTTTTTGTAGGGCAATATAGTTGGATTCTTTCAGGTCTAAGAGTTTAAGGCTATGTTTTAGGTGTTTAGGAATGACACCGGTGGTGGAAATGACAATGGGTACGACATATACTTTTTCTTGTTTCCAGATTTGTGTAATTTCTTCTTTTAGTTCTGCGTATTTATTTATTTTTTCAGCTATTGTTTTCTGTAAGTTATGTGTATTGGGGACTGCAATGTCTATGAGATAAGTGGTTTTGTTTGCTTTATCCATAAAAGTTATGTCTGGTCTGTTGTAGTGTATGGTTCTGTCGGTAAGTATGGCGCGATCGTAATATAGTTTGTGTGATGTATTTTCTAGTATAGTTTGTGGTGTGTATTTGTAGTATGGTGTATTTGTGTTTTGAATGAGTTTATGTTTAAGAGCCAGCTTTTGGTGAATAATGTTGGCTACTTGGTTGTGTCTATGAGTGTAGTCTGTTTGTGTAAGGGTTGTGCAAGCTCCTGTTATGTGTTGTATGGTCTCTGGTTGCGTGTGACATTTACGGCATTTGTCGTTTGTTACGGTGGGATCTTTTATTATGTATTTTCTATAGTTTTTGGTGTTTATGACCTGATCTTGTATGGCTATAATAAATCCTTCCGTTTCTGGGAATAGACTACCTATATTTAGCCATTTGTTAGATGCTATTGTATCAATATGAGATTGTTCTAGGTCGTGAGGGTGTCGTCCATGAAGTGCTTTCTTTTTCCAGTCTTCTATTTTTTGTTTTTGCGGATCATTATTATTCAGGTTTTCTATATTTATATTTTCGTTTAAGTTTAGTGGGGTGTAATTGTGGTCGTTTTGGGCTATTGCTTTATGTATGTCGCTAGTATCTGACTTTAACTGAAAGAACGTCTTTAGTTTGTTAATTTGCTTCTGCCATAGGTGATGAATGTCTATTAAACCTCTGCCCCCGTTTTGCCTTTTGATAGTTAATCTTTCTATTGCTGATTTAGGGTGCAGGTTATTGTGTTTAGTAAGTGTAGTGCGTGTGGATCGTTCTATTTGTTCTATATCTGTTTTTGACCATTTTACGATTCCAAAAGAATAGGTTAGAATTGGGATGGCAAAGGTGTTCAAGGCTTTAATTAAATGTTTTCCAGAAAGTTGTGTTTTGCATATTGCGTTGACTCTTCTTTTGTATTCTGTTGTTAATGTTTGTTTAGTTATTGTGTGATCAAGTCCTTTAAGCTGTTTATATCCTAAGTATTTATATAGATCTGTTGGTTCCATAGCTGTAATTTTATCGTTGTTGCTTACTGCGTAGTCACCTGGCCTAATTTTTCCTCTTATAATATGTAACGTTTTGCACTTATCTAACCCAAATTGCATGTTGATATCTTTGCTAAATTCTGTTGTAATGTCTATAAGTTTTTTCATTTCCTTTTCTGTTTTTGTATATAATTTAATATCGTCCATATAAATGAGGTGTGATATGATTGTTTCGGTTGTAGAGTGTTTCAGGGTGTACCCAATTTTGCAACTTTTCAGTAAGTTAGATAGGGGATTCAGGGCTAGGCAGAACCACAGGGGACTCAAGGAATCACCTTGGTAAATACCCTTCTTAATGGAAATTTGTCGAGTGATAACAGTATTATGGCGATTGTTTAATTGCAGTGTTGTTTTCCAACGCGCCATTATAGTGCGAAGGAAATCTATTATTTTCGGGTTTATTTTGTATATTTGTAAAACTTTTAATAGCCAGGAATGAGGAATACTGTCAAATGCTTTTTTATAATCTATGTACGTACAATGTAAATTTCTATTTTTAGAAGTTGCGTGTTTGTGAATTGTAGAGTCTATAACTAATTGTTCCTTGCATCCCATGTGACCCCGTCTACAACCCTTCTGCTCCTCGGCTATTATATTATATTGTTCTATGTGTAAATTGATTTTGGTTGCTATTGCTGATGTTAAGATCTTGTATATTGTCGGTAGACATGTGATTGGTCTGTATTGGGAAGGTTCTGGTCGGTATGTCGTTTTTGGAAGCATATAGGTTATGCCTGTGGCGATAAATTCGGGTATGCTCTGTTTTCCTAAGATAATGTCTGTCAAGTTGCTAGCTATTGTTTTGTGTAGTGATATCAATTTTTTATACCAGTAATTATGAATTTTATCACTGCCCGGTGATTTCCAATTATGTAGTCGGGCTGTAGTGTTGGTTATATCAGTCTCGGTTATTTCAACAAATTCCATTTCTTCTAATGTTTGATATCTTAATTTTTCCTTTTCAATCCAATCTGCTTCATAGTTGTGATGTACTTGTTCTTCCCATATGCCTGACCAAAATGTCTCTAGCTCTTCTTGCGTTGGTAGTTGTGTGTTTGTGTCAGTTGTTGAATCAGTTTGTGATTTTTGTAAATTTCTATAAAATAGTTTTTCATTAGTGGTAAATATGATGTTATCGTTTTTTCGCTGTTGTGCTTTTTTGTATCGTCTGAGTCTATTAACCTTAAGAGCTAGTTTCTGCTTTAGAGTATCCAAGAATTCTTCGGGTGTTCTATTATTCTTTTCATGTCTAGTGTGTGTAAAACTTCTTTTAAAAATCGCTTCTGCTTTCCTAATTACTTTACTCGATCTATTATTTTTTATATACTGTGTAAGTGTACCGCAATCTGCTCTAAGTTTTTCTATGTCCTTTTCTAATCTTATTTGCCATGGTGGTTTATTATTACATTTTATTGGTGAATTTCCTGTGTTGACCATGATTTTATAGTTTAGTTCTTCGGATATTACTAACGCTGTGCAGTATATGAGAGTGTGTATATCTATGAGTTGTGTGTCTTCCGATATAAATCGATGCAGTATATTTTGATTAAATATATTAATCAATTTGGAGAGATAAGGGTTATACTTAAGTTTGGGCAATTTAGGCCGTGCTGACGGTTCCATTCCGGAATATTGTGTGAGGGCTGTTCTAAGTTTATCATGCATTTCTTGGATAGGTACTTCAGTTATAGCGCTATGCTCTACAAGTGTCTCAATATCATTCTCTAACGTTAAAGTTATAGATTCAGTTTGTGTGGATGAATGATTTAGTGTTTGTGTGTTTTTAGTGTTTAGTTGAGATTGAATGTAAGCTTGAGATTGTGTATTAATTTGTGATTGCATGCGTGGTTGTGATCGTATTAATTGTGAGTGGCTGTCTGATTGGTTCTGTGTATGTAAGGTGATGCTTGCGTCTTGATTATTATCTTTTTCACTTTCTAGTTGTATTCGTACTTCATTTTTTATTCGCTCTAATTCTTCTACAGACAATAATTTATTTCTTACTATGGTTCTTCTCTGGTCTGAAATTCTTTGTTCGGTTACAGTTATTTCAGGATAATGTCGTGAAAAAAGTTCATGTAATTGGTGTCTATATGTAGTTAAGTCAGTCTCTAATTTCGTTATGTAAAAATAAGTGCGCATGATAAATGTATTTACATTTTTGCTCCATCTCATACGCATTCTTGGTTTACCAGCTTTGGTGGACGCGGGTAAAAAGGTATTTACCCCCCGCGCAACATCCGAAGCTGGTATAATTGGATTTGAATTAAAACTATTGGTAGGTGACGATGATAATGGTGATAATGATCGAACTGAAGGCGTGTATGATTTGGTGCTGGGGCTATATAGCTCTACTGGACTATTTGTTCTGTCTGTCAGTCTGTCGATATCGTCACTCATTTCGGCTGTAATATCTTGTTCGATGGGAGCCCGCCTGTTCAACTCCTCACCGCTGACGGTTCGCATGCTGAGACACCCAGCGTCAGCTCCAGGTGTGCCCCGGCGATCGCCCCCGGGCAGCGGTCCTAAACGTTTTCTCTTTGAACGTGTCTCCATTTTAAATGGGTTTCCCTAGCCTTGTTAGCCGTGTATGTTTTCATGTAATAATAATATATAACATTACCATATATATATATCACCTACTATACATAGCAATCCCATACACTAATACTACATTACACGTCCGCCCCCCACGTGGACTAGATGGTCAGCCCGGACGTAAGGTTATTAGCATATAACCGGATAGAGTAGTAATGTGAGCCATAAAATGCCGAAACCGGTCAGTGATATGCCACTGACGTCAATGGCCATCAGTCGGCCAATAAGAGCGCAGAGTCGCAGCACAAATTTGATGGAATTTGTTTTCATAGAACACACATTAGGTAACATTACCGCTCTATTCCGATTGCACGCTCGATGATAGCGCCTGTCTGGAGACGGGCGGGGACGAACATCTGGACATCTACCATCATGTCACCAACCACACCTACCATCGTCTGCCACTACGTCTAATTACGAAATCTGCTTCAAGGAACAAAGTGTCTGTTTATAATATTAAAATAACCGCTTTTTATTAAATGCATATGGATGTATACACGGTACATATACCAAAATAGTATTTTTTACAATTTTTGTCTGTGTATCTGTTTGTTCCGGCTAATCTTGGAAACGGCTGGGCCGATTTTGACGGGACATGATTTTGATGGGAACCTCACCCCATTGTACTGTCCTGACATTGGAAGGGGTTGTTCTGTGGTGCGGTACAACCTCCTATATGGAGGTGGCGTCGGTCCCTTGCGGGACTGACTAGCTGTCGAGGTGCCCTGTTAGCTTAACAGATCCGGGGCACCTCACCAAGGCGGCACTGGTGGCACTCGCCGGGTTTTAGTGGGTAGAGCTGCGTCCATTTACCATCTTTCGGGCGCAGCGACTCCCACAGGTCTCCCTGGAGAGACCCACTCCCCAGGCGGGATGCCTCAGAGCATTTCCTGGCGTAAAAGAAAAAAAAATCACACACACCAGAGTTAACTACTGCAATTACAAGGAGTTAAGATATAACAATGGTCGACCACCGCCGTATCTCACCTGCAGTGCGGGCACCTGGTTGAAGGTGGTTCTGTGCAGCTGGATGAGCTTGTTGACGGACAGGTCCAGCTGCCTCAGGGTCGACAGCCCCGCGAAGCTCATGCTGCGGGCAAATCGATATCCGTTTTAACTCCAATCACCATCGGCTCGCGAGCCAGTCGCTGGAAGATGTGCACACTCACCTGTCTAATTGTTTCAACTCGTTTTTCTTCAAATTCAAGAAATCGAGACTGCCGAGGGCTTCGAAGACTCCACTCGGTATTCCCTTCAGAGAGTTCTCGCTGAGGTCCAGGTTCCTCAGGGTCGACAGCCCCGCGAAGCTCAAGCTGCGGACAGATCATAATTGTCTTTATCAAGTACGTTAGGTCTTACGTTGGTCGGCGGGATGTGGGAAGCACTCACCTGTCCAACTGCTGCAACTTGTTTTTCTTCAGAATCAAGTGGGACAGATTGTTGAGAGGTTCGAAGACCCCGCTCGGTATCCTCTCGAGGGAGTTCCGGCTGAGGTCCAGCGTCTTCAGCCCCGACAGTCCGACGAACACGCCAGCGGGCAGCTCCGCCAGCTTGTTCTCTTTCAAAGACAGCGAACGCAGCGAAGAGTTCGAGAACAAGTCCTGGGGGAGATATTCTATTCCGCTGGAGTCCAGCTGCAAGGTATCCAGCGACGAGAGATCGGCGAAGGTTCTGTTTTCCAGGAGCAGTGTTGCATTGTTTTTAAATATCTTGACCTGTGGAGTACGTTCATTTTGTTGTACGAAGAAAGACGCTCATGATTATTTTAAGTTGTGAGCTCGTCGCTTATCTTTTTCAATGCAGAAGGCGAGGAAGAATAAGTAGATAAAAAAAAAACAACTAAAAAGTAATAAAATAATTTCCTTAATTTTTGTGCCTACAAATAATCAACTTGTTCTTCTACTAATATACAATCTTAGCGTTTACCACGTCATTATTGATACTTTTGGAGTCGGTGTCAGCCAAGGTAGGTAGGTTAGGAGGTAGGTACATCAACAAATATATATATATATATATATATATATATAGAATGGATATTATGATGACCTTGAAAAACTATGATGCGCTTCCAAGGCACAGTTGTTTTTTGTTCATTTAACAACGACAAGTAATAAAATTACATGATTTTGGCATAATATTATTTACCGTATGAAGTAAGCCCAATAAAAGCTGTAAATCGTCGAGGATTCCCCTCGACTGTGTGTGGTCTCCATCATCACACCTGTAATGGCGCTTATAACCCATATGGGTATAAAGTTCTCATCAATTTAAATTAATTAAGTCCAAACACAAGGTAGCTACTGTAAACTGTTGAGGAGTTCCTTTAACTGTCCTTTGTCTTCATCATCAGACCCCTAATGACAGTCACAACCCATCTAGGTGTAAAGTTCTCATCATTACAAATTAATCAAGCCCAAACACAAGGTTACTGATGTAAATCGTTGAGGAGTTCCCTCGATTGTCTTTCGGCTCCAGCATCAGATCAACTCCAGACCTTCATTAAATTGTAGTCCTTCAAAACACTTTATAAAAAAAATATCAAACGCACTAGTCGCCCCTACGATTTTCAAAAGTTCCCCTCGATTTCTCTGGGATGCCATCATCAGATCCTGGTTTCCTTGTCATGGGACCATTTGGGAAGTACACCCTTTAGAACAAAAAAAGATTTTTTCAAATCGGTCTAGCCATCTTCGAGTAATCAGGTAACATACATAATAAAAAAAAAAAAAAAAAAAAAAAGATTCCGACGAATTGATAACCTCCTCCTTTTTGAAGTCGGTTAAAAATATGGTTAGGTCTAGTGGGATAAGAATATTAGGGCAGAGTAACGGGCCAGTGTGACCGTACTGACCCACTGCAGGTCCGACAGGCCGGCGAGCAGGGCCTGCGGCAGGCGCGTCAGCCGGTTGTCGAAGACCTCCAGCTGGCGCAGGCCGCGGCAGGCCCGCAGCAGCCCGCGCGGTAGCTCTCCCAGCTGGTTGTTGTTGAGACTCAGCACCTGCAGCCGCGAAAGGCCTGCGCATCCAATACCTCGTCGTAATATTATAAATACTTGTTTTTGTGTATAACAGGTACAAGTCGTGCAAAACGAAACGTGCATATCAATAATAGTAATAGCAAATCCGCTAGAATCAAAAGAAGCTGTTAGAGTGGCCGCGGCCTTAGTAAATAATAGTAATAGCGAATCAGCTAGAATCAAAAGAAGCTGTTAGTGTGGCCGCGGCCTTAGTAAATAATAGTAATAGCGAATCCGCTAGAATCAAAAGAAGCTGTTAGTGTGGCCGCGGCCTTAGTAAATACTAGTAAGAGCGTATCCGCTACAATCAAAAGATGCTGTTAGTGTGGCCGCGGCCTTAGTAAATAATTTTATATTGAGATACGGAATTCCGTCTGAGATTGTGACCGATAGAGAGACATAATTTGTCAATTAAATTTTTATCATTTCTTTATGCATTACAATTTACAGGGGCGAGGGGGTGTAATACTTAAAAAGAGACCGAATGTAATGTACGCGACCAGACAATATGGCGACGCCGCGGTCGCATGTGGTGGCGCTGTCTTTTAAAAACGCCGACAAAACAGCATTGCCGCTAGCTTAGCTTCATAAAGCATCTTTCACATTATCATATTTATTAAATAGTACCTACTTCTACTACTTTATTAAAGTCGTAGAAGTATTACATATTAGGTAGTAGATTAGTATTACATAATATTAGGTTTAATTTATGTTATTTTATTAATTTACCGTAAAAAATAATATGTATCTACCTACAAATAATTAATTTAAGCATCTATTAGATTGTATCGCTATGGTTAGAACTTACATTCGTCGTGTGTCAAAATTGGACTTTCAAATTACAACATTATTATTAATATCATAAAATAACAAATGATATTATAACATTCCTACGTCAAAAACAAATCAAGCCAAAACTCTTTTCTTTTATGCATTATTATTTTAAATGATATTGCGTGGCTGTGAAGGAGTCTTTACCGGCGGCTTTCTATCGAAAATCTTTTAATGTTTTTATTTAATTTTTTTGTGTATTTCGAAATCGTTCTAGTGTTGCACGTGCGTTCAATCAATACAGTGTAGTAACTTTATGCACGTAATTCGTACCTATTAATGTTTTTTTGTTAAATGTAAAAGTATGATCGTTTAAATAAAAATTATAAAAAAATGTTATAAGTGTAGTACCTATGCACCGAAAAAGCATTTTATGCAAAATTGATTTGGACAATTGTGTATTTTACTGCAGGTTAGTTCTGTTGTACAGATATTCTTAATATTTCTATAGTTATCACCGATCACTGGATAATAGTTTTTTATTCACATAAAACATAAATTAATGGACTGACTTTTAAACATGCCAAATTTGCATAAATAAGTTAAGTAGGTACTTACAGTAAAACCAATTTTCTAATGTGTTTCGGGTATTGTCGTTTTACTTACATCGTCTGTCAATTTCATACGAATAATAGTATTAGCAACATAGTCGACTCGCGCTTATATAAAGAGATATTTAAAATAAATTGATATTTGTTTCGAGTGCTACATGGTGGTACTAAATATCTGTGTACCTAACTAGTTTATGCTAATCTGTCAGTCCAAAGCCTGTACAAAATGTGACGGGAGGTCTAAGAACACAACTAACTATTACTAAGACTAATAATAATTATTATCATTTCATACCCTAAATCAGATGTAAATTTTAATAGGTACTTAGTTGTGTATGTTATAAATTGTTGTGTAAATCGTTAAAACCCCGTTACGTTAGTCGATCAGCTGTTGAGACATGAACCCGATTACCTTTCTTGTGTTTATTTATTGCGCGCTGTCTATTTAATGCAATAGATTTCATTTCTTGCAATTTTTTATCTTTTTTTCGAATTTAAATTTTTTTTTAAACGTCTTTACACAAGCAGTAGATCACGTGCCCAAAGTTTCCGTAATTGATTTTACCAAACCTTATATAAACCAGGAGATTTAATCCTATTAAAAAATGAAAACTGTAACAAATTAGATGCTTTGAACTTAGGACGCTTTACAGTTGTAAAAGATGTTTCACCTAACGTTGTTAACTTAGTGGATGGAAAAGAAAAAACCATACATAAAAAAGGAAGTAGATTATATCATGTGTAATAATTAAGTTTAAAGTAATACTTATACTTTTCTTTGTGATTGTACTGGTAGTTATAAGAACTATGTAATATGAGAAAACAATGAGTGTTTTGTAGTATTAATTAGAAATGTAAGCAAGTTATTACTTTTCTTTTATTTTGTTTTAAATTTAATTTGGACTTAAACATGTTTTATTTATGTTCTAATTAAAATATATTTTCTATGATAATTTTTATAAAAGGTTAATAATAATTCAAAGAAAAGTATCTATTTTTTTTATGTTAGTTGGATAGGCAAACTGGCAAACGTGCCACCTGATGGTAAGTGGTCGACGTAGCCCATGAACATAAACTAATTTACCTGGAACGAGCCCAGGCAAGTAATAATAAAAATAAACATTGCGTTCATTTTTATTTTTTATTTGGTTATATTTTTTATAGGTTTAATGAGACAGTAATAAACGTAACTTTAATGGGGAATGTAGTCTTTTAATGTATGGGACATTAAAAGACTACATTCCGAGACTTTTGAAGTCCTCGTTCGTGAACAACTATACAATACAATATATAACCATAAAATACAAGCGAAACCTAATAAAATAATAAAAAAAAAAAAAATATTCAATGTTGTACGTCAAAGTAGCTTATTGAACGTCAAATGACTCTACTACTCTAATATATAATAAAACCACGAGCACAAATCTAATAACGTACATTTGGAAGTTGTGACGGTTTGAACGGTCAGCCATAGGTACCAACCCGATAGAGAATTTGCGATCGTTCGTTTTAGTGGAAGTAGATCATGTCTACGTAACAGGACATCAACAGCCGTGGATGATGGACAGCTATCTGCAGCGTTCATATCTCGCTCGGGAGTTCTACAGGGTTCCCTGTTAGGACCTCTGTTTGTTTTTCTTTTTTTTTCTCAATACATATAAACCACAGAGTATTATGGAGACGGCGTTGTACCTTCTTTGCTTCAGAACTAGGTTTAAAACCTTTGTCACTTTCTTGAAATATGGAAATAAATTAAATCATTTTCGTATAATGTCACAAAATTGATGACCTCCGTGGCTCAGTGGTAAGCGCGTTGGTGCTCAAGCCGGAGGTTGAGGGTTCGAATCCCGCCAGGGAAGAAAAAATTTTTTCTGTGTTCCTGGGTCATGGATGTGTATTAAATATGTGTATTATATAATAAAAATCTTAAATATATGTATAGTATAAAAGTATTAAATATATTTCCGTTGTTTGGTACCCGTAACACAAGTTCTTAATGAACTTACCACGGAACCAGATTGACGTGGTGTGAAGCGTCCATAGATATTATTATTATTATTATTAAAATCGCGTAGAAAAATACTGGACAGTATGTATATGTATAAGATCTCAAACAATTAATTACATTAGACTGTCTGGATGATAGAAGCTATCATCAATCGGCGTAAACATCAAAATGCTAATGCTCTTTAGTCAATGTACCCAAATGGCCCAGTTTTCTCCTCGGAAACTATACTTTTGTTATACTATAAAGGGAAACTTTAAACCAGATTACCTCAATATACATACGTCATTGTAAATGTACTTTACTTGAACAAACAAATGAAATAAATAAATAAATAAGCACCTTGCAATGCGTCCTCGTGTATGTCCGTCATTCGATTGTCGAACAGGAGCAGATTGACGAGGTTGGGCGTATTGGTGAAGGCTCTGGGCGGGACCGACCGCAGCTCGCCCGCCGACAGCTCCAGCGACGTGAGCTGCGGCAGCAACGGCGCGGGCTCCGGCACCAGCGTCAGCGCCGCTCCGCGCAGCACGAACTTAGTCAACGCCGGCAGCTCCGCCAGCGTCTCGTACGGGACCGAGCGGGTGTCGTTACCGGCGACCGTAAGCCGCAGCTGATCAACGGCGGGCAGCCCGCGCACGTGCTCCGGCCGCAGCTCCCCGCGCGCCTTGACCAGCACGAGCGCGCGCGCGTCCGTCCCGTTGACGACGGCCAGCGCGCAAGCCAGCGGCCCGGCCAGCGTGCACCGCTCCACCTGCAGCGTTTTCAGCGTGCGGTTGTCGAACGTGGGCAGGTGCGGCATCAGCGCGCGCGCCGGGCCCAGCTCCGAGCAGCGATACGCGCCGTCCTGCAAGAGGGGCGTGTGTATATCGGAGGCGCGCGCGGGTGTGCACTTGCGTGGATGTGTGTGTGTGAGCTCACCTCGCAATCGAGCGCGAACCTGCGCTCTGCGGGCAGGGCGGTAACGGTGAGGCGGCCGGCGGGCAGGGCGCACCGCAGCTCCCAACCTTTGGGCAGCTCAGCGCGCGCGCAGCCCTCTCGCGGCCCGCCCCACTGCGCGTCCTCCGGGGTCCACCACGTTGGTTCTTTGTCCGAGGGTGGTGCTCCCGTTACTCTGTGTCAAGAACGTTTTGAATATTCAATTTATTTATGTAGATTACAATACCATTACAATTTACTCCTAGTTTTGTAGCATCATATTATTACGAGGCATATTTGATCGGTTACCTTTTTTAAAAAGGATCTTTTTTTTCGGATGGATCTATGCTAACGGTCCGAAGGCCCTAATGCTACATCGGATTAGTGTGAGCCCATTCGGCTAACTTTTGGTTTATAAAAGTGGGGGGTTTCCCCCCGCCAACCGTGCAGTTTGCGACCACACGGCCTCCTGGCGTCGGTTGTGAACGTAAATCTGCTGTTTTTTATTTATTATGAAACGGTTTTATTTAGCTTGCCTTGTTTGGGTCACTTTGGTCACTTTGAGAAAGTTGCAAAATCCAAGATGGCCGCAGCAACAAAATAGCGGATTACGTCATATTGTTTCACTACCTCAATATGCAAACTGTCGGGAAATAAACCTTGTAATACTAAGGCACTAAATGAACTAAATAGAATGAGAAGAATTGAGTGAGAAAATTAAAAAATAAAATTTGTAAAAAAAAAAACAGTTTTCGGTTTTATTATAAACTAGCTGTTGCCTGCAGCTTCGCCCGCGTTACTCAACTCCTATATGTCACAGCGTGATGTTATATAGCCTATAGCCTTCCTCGATAAATGGGCTGTCTAACACTGAAAGAATTTTTCAAATCGGACCAGTAGTTCCTGAGATTAGCGCGTTCAAACAAACAAACAAACTCTTCAGCTTTATAATATTAGTATAGATTATAGATAATAATGTTGTAGATAATGTACTAAAAGTTAAAAAGGTCATAAAAAAATTTTTACTTATTTAATTTTCAACAATTGTACATCGGTCGTGGAACCCGGGAATCGGGATACGGGATTATCGTTTTGTATTCTCCTCCGAAAGGTTGTCTTCCAGAAAGAAACATCAGCCTGCAAGTGATTCGCGGTGTGTACTCACCCCCGGGCCCGCACCCCCAGCAGCAGCACCAGCGTCCACCGCCACATGACCCGCCGAACGCCCAACGCGACACCACACACACACATGCACCGACTGTGCGCAGTTCACACTCGTCGAGAGGCGGCGGGCCGTAGTCGGGGTTGGAACTAGTGTTCAACGATTTGCCGCGGGTATGCGATGCAAGCTGTAAGCGACAGAAAATGTTCTCGTTCGTCAAAATAGAAAGTAATAAAAATTAGTAAAGTAAGAAAAAAGAAGACAGAAAGAAGGTTATCGAAATAGTTATAAAAAATAAAACAAAAAAATATAAAAATAAACTATTAAGTTACATATTATGGAAGCTGACTATAAGGATACGTATAATAGCCGCGAACGCTATCCTGATCACCAATACTTTCTCCGCGTAAATAAAGTGTTTTAAAAGGCAGAATACTTTGGGCTGTGAATAATTTTGGGAGGTCTGTTGATGTTGATGTGAACAGTTGATGAACGTCAAGTTAAGACTGGTTTTCACACGCCCAGTAGCTGCATATTATTTCATATATTTAATACGAGGAAAGGGGTAGACAAAATTTTGTCGTGCGCGTATGCTAGCCCTACAGGTACTGACCACCCAGTAGACAGCAGCTGTACATTCTTCGGTCCATACAGTACTGTCACTTTCCCCACTTCACGAGGTCAGCAAAATGGCGATGATCAGTGCGATGTAATTAGAAAAATATACGACTATTACGTGGGTAACACTGAAAATGTTTAGAACTGGCCAGTTAGAAACATTGAAAATGAAAACTTTTTTTGAATTTCAATTTTAGAACTCTTTGGTAACCTAATGTAGTATATTGCATTCATTTGTCATTTGTTTTTGTGAATTGGCGGCAAATCTAAAACTCTTGTTACACGTGAAAATGAAGATAACGCGAGAAAATTTTCGGTCAATGATTTATTATGACTTTCGTTGTGGGCTTACTCAACAACAAAGCTATGATAAGCTGCGATTAGCATTTTTTAATGAAGCCCCATCTCGTGCCACTATTTACAATTGGTTTAATGAGTTTAAGCGTGGATGTAGCAATCTCAGTGATGATCCGCGTGAGGGACGTCCTTTAACAGCGACTACTGAAGATAACATCAGTGCTGTGCGACGCATGATAGAGGAAGATAAGAGAGTGACCTATCAGCAGATACGGGCAAGCCTAGGCATTGGTATGAGTCAAGTTCAAAAAATATTACACGAACATTCAGGCGTCAGGAAGCTTTGTACCAGATGGATTCCCCATACTTTAACCGACGACCAGAAACGCCTCCGCATGGACTGTTGTCGCCAAATGTTAGATAAGTTGAACGGCGGTAACTCAAATGCTGTATTTGACATCATCACAGGTGATGAAAGTTGCATATATTGCTACGAACCCGAAACCAAAAGACAATCAGCTCAGTGGCTGTTTCCTTTCGAGGATCGGCCAACTAAGGTAAAGAAAGGAAGAAGTCAAGGAAAAAAGATGATTGCCTCATTCTTTGGTCGGAAAGGTCATTTCGCGACAGTTGTGCTAGTGACCCGCCCAGATTGGTGCACCGTAAGTTGCCATACTCCGGCAGACTCCGGAGTATACGCCTACAGGCGGCACTGGGTCCTCCGAGATTCGGGAGCAGTCTGCCCAGCGCACTTGCCGCCTTCACGACCTTCGGACCCAACATTGAGAAATGTGGGCCGAAGGTCCACCCTCCGTCGAGAATGAGCCCCAAATATTTGATGTGGGGGCTCAACCTGACACTCACCCGTCCGACCTGGAGGGCAGCCCTCGCTGGGGGTCCTTTCCGCCCGGTCCCGTGGAAGAGAAGGGCTTCGGTCTTCTCTACTCTGATCCGAAGCCCTAACCTCTCTATGCGACTGATCGCAAGGTCGAGCCCGACCTCGGCCAGCCGCGCCGCCTCCTTATAGTCTCGTCCCCGGGCATACAAACAGGTGTCATCCGCGTAGCAGATGACCAACCCTGTTTCTTCTGCATATCAATGATATGCTGCAAACCAGGGGCATTAATTGCTATGCAGATGACAGCACCGGAGATGTCTTATACACTGGCCGCACTAAAATTTCTCAGTTTAACCCCAACAAGACACAAGTTTGCGCATTTACCTCTAAAAGGGTACCGAAGGGTGATTCTTCGTCGTACCTCTACAATTTGAAGGCACTTCCCTAACCGCCTCAGCCAGCATTGGGATACTTGGCCTCGACATATCGAGAGATGTGCAATTTCGTAGTCATTTGGAAGGCAAGGCTAAACTAGTCTCTAAGAAACTCGGCGTGCTCAATAGGACGAAGCAGTATTTCATGCCTTTACATCGCCTACAATTATACAAGGCGCAGATCCAGCCTCACATGGAATACTGCTCTCACCTATAGGCTGGAGCGACCCAATATCAGCTCCTTCCATTGGACTGCATTCAACGCCGGGCTGCTCGAATCGTCGATAGCAAGGTTATCTCCAGTCAGTTTGATTCTTTGGCGCTGCGTAGAGATGTCGGATCGCTCTGCATCTTCTACCGCATCTACCACGGGGAGTGTTCTGAGGAATTGTTCGGACTAATACTGTTACATATTATAGTTTTGTATTTTTAGTATAGGGTAGGTAGATGCGAAGTGCGCGCCCGAGCGCGACAATGTATTAAGTAGTCAGTCGCAATATACGCTTTGGTGCGATATGTGTCTTTTATTTATCATTGGCGACGAGGAAAATTAATAACTTTCGGTGAAGTAATTTTAACTAATAGTAACGTGTAAATATACGAAATAAAATGTCGGTCGGTAAAATTAGTGAATTTGACATTAAGAATGGGAATTGGTCTGCGTATATAGACCGCGTGGAGATGTATTTCGTGGCGAACAAAGTAACGGTCGATTTGAAATTACCGACATTAATAGCGTTAATCGGGGAAGAAGCTTATGAGTTGTTGTCGACTTTAACGAGCCCAAGAAAACCGTCAGAACTATCGTACGGGGAAGCAGTAGATATATTACAAAAACATTTACAACCAAAACCATCGGTAATGGCAGAAAGGTATAGATTCAGACAAAGGCGGCAACGGCCGGGTGAAACTATAGCGGATTACGTGGCGGATTTAAAAAAAATGTCACGCTATTGTGAATTTAAGGCCAGCCTAGAAGAGAATCTCAGGGACCAGTTTGTGTGTGGGTTACGCAGTGAACTCATACGACAGAGGTTATTCGCGGAAGACAATCTGGACTATAAAAAAGCACTATCATTGGCGAATACTCTGGAGGCGGCAGAGCGGGACGCCGGTGCCGTAGATGGTGGCCGAGCACAAGATGAAGTAGTTATTGTGGGAAGACCGGACACTTAAGAAGAGTGTGTTTAAAGAAAGAATCCGATAGGCTGCACAATAATAATCAAGAAAGGTCTCGCAGAGGACGCGGGATCCTGTCAAGAGGCGGCGGCGGGGGAGCGAGGAGACGCAGCGGAGGAGCGCGCGGCGCGCCCGGCCACGGAGCCCCCGAGTGCGCGCCCAGGACGGCGCAATGGCTTCGCGAACCCGCGGCCGACGATGGCAGCTCCGGCGAGGAGCGACGTGTCGACGACTGCGAGGAGCCGATGTATCAAATGTCACTGACTAACTATAAACCGGTGTGTATAACTCTTTTTGTAAATGATAGACCTTTAAATATGGAAATCGATACAGGAGCAGCGGTGTCTTGCATAAGTAAAGCCACATATTTAAAACAGTTTAAACAATTATTGTTAAAACCTTGTTCATTAAAATTAGCCTTCTATAACGGTTCTATGGTTCGACCGCTTGGTTATATAGAAACAAAGGTTAAATATGGTACGAACGAGAAAATGTTAGATTTATATGTAATTGATAACGGTACAACTACTTTATTAGGTAGGCAGTGGCTATTTTAACTTGATATAGACATACCTAAAATAACTAATTGTAAGGTAAATAATGTAAAAATATGTAAAAACCAAATGCTTGAAAATATTATTTCCAGACATGAAAACCTGTTCGGCGGCACATTGGGTAAATATACCGGGGAACCAGTGAAACTGCACCTGCGGGATAGCGCCGAGCCGATATTCTGCCGCGCGCGACCGGTACCTTAGGCACTGCTATCGCGCGTGGACCGCGAGCTGGATGCGATGCTGCGCGCCGGTGTCATCGAGGCGGTGGACCGCTCGGACTGGGCGACGCCGCTGGTTATAGCGAGTGAAGCGGACGGCCGGATTCGTTTGTGCGCAGATTATAAGGTAACGCTCAATAAGGCTCTATTGGTCGACAGGTACCCCGTTCCAAAGATAGAGGATTTATTTAGTGACTTAGGTGGCAACAATTATTTCACAAAATTAGATTTATCACAAGCATACAATCAATTGGTCCTCGATGAACAGTCCAGAAATTACACGGTTATCAATACACACCGTGGGCTATTTAAATATAATCGCCTCGTTTATGGCCTATCTTCCAGTCCGGGAATTTTTCAGAAATGCATGGTTAACCCGTTTAAAAACGTTCCTGGCGTGATAGTCTTCTACGATGATATTTTAATAAAAAGTAAGTCGTGGGAATCAAATTTAAAACGAGTAGAACAGGTATTTGATATTCTAGAAAAAAACAAATTTAAAACGAGTAGAACAGGTATTTGATATTCTAGAAAAAAACGGGTTGAAAATTAGAAAGGTAAGTGTGAGTTTATGGCAGAACAAGTTAAATACTTAGGGTTCATCGTAGGAAAAAATGGGGTGCGAGTTGATCCGGAAAAAGTGAAACCGATTTTATCTATGCCTCATCCATCAAACGTCTCAGAATTAAAATAATTCCTGGGCATGGTCAACTTTTACGGAAAATTTATAAAAAACTTAAGTCATCATATCAGCCCGCTTTACGAACTACTTAAAAAAGGTAAACATTGGAAATGGACTTTTACACATTCACAAATTTTTCGGAAAATTAAAAAAATGTTATGTAGTATCGAAGTGTTGACACACTTTGATAGGTCTTTAGAAAGTATAGTCACGTGCGACGCCAGCGCGCGCGGGCTCGGCACGGTGCTGGCGCAGAGCGAGCCCAGCGGCAGCGAGCGCGTCGTGGCGTATGCGTCGCGGGCTCTCACGCCGGCGGAATCGCATTACAGCCAGATTCATAAAGAAGCTCTTGCCATCATTATTGCGGTAGATAAGTTTCACCAATATTTATTCGGTAGGAAGTTTAAACTACGTACCGATCATTAACCGTTAGTTACAATTTTTGGCATGCATGCCGGTATTCCAAACACAGCAGCTAGTCGATTGCAACGGTGGGCGATTAAATTATCGGCTTACGACTTCGACATAGAATATGTTCGCACCGATAAGAATACTGCGGACGTGTTATCTAGGTTAATAAATACACATAAAGAAAACGCGATGAACGAAGAATTAGATACGCCGGAGCAAACGTATTTGCATTTCGCAGTAGAAGCACTTTTACTAGATTATAAGGTTTTAAAAAAAGAAACGGCCTCAGATCAGATATTGAGCCGCGTTATGAGATACATAAATGACGGTTGGCCGAACGATGTCGAAATAAATGAATTAAAACCGTATTTCAATCGTAGGAAGGAACTTTATTCAGAATTAGGTTGTATTATGTGGGGACATCGCGTAGTCGTTCCCAGCTCATGCAGGAGTAAAGTAATTTCAGAACTTCACGAAAGTCACATGGTAGCGGACGCGCCGCCCGCGCACTCGCCGAGTCCGTGGCCTCGGCCGGACCGGCCTTGGACCAGGCTGCACGTGGACTTCTTAGGGCCTATAGCAGGGGTCTCTTATCTCATTGTAGTAGACGCTCACTCGAAGTTGATAGAAGCTATAAAAATGAGTACCACCACAACTCAGTCCGTAATCAAAGTGTTACGTGACATGTGGTCAAGGTTCGGTTTACCGAAACAGCTGGTCAGCGACAATGGGCCCCCATTTTTTAGTTCGGAATTTAAGGAATTTTTAAATAATAATGGAATTGATCATATTTTATCGGCTCCTTATCATCCGGCTTCTAACGGAGCTGCGGAAAATGCGGTAAAAATATGTAAGAGAACCATTAAAAAGGCTTTTAAGGCAAAAGTAGATGTACATGCCGCGTTGTCGTTTCTTACTTGCTTGTAGGAACACCCCACATTATACAACCGGGGAAAGTCCAGCTAAAATGTTATTAGGGCGTAGTTTGCGCATGCGTCTTGATTGTTTGAAACCGGACCAGGGAGAACGAGTAAGAGTGCGCCAGACGCAAGTCGAATCGGCTGCGGGTGGCGTGGTTAGGCAGTTTAATACGGGTGACCCAGTTTGGTTCAGGAAATATCATAAGCCTGACAAGTGGACGGCAGGAACGATTATAGACAGATCAGGTAGAACTAATTATAAAGTAAAATCTATTAATGGAACGGAGGTACATAGGCACGTTGACCAATTACTGTCGAGAGCGTTAAATAACACAAGCAAAGACACGGAACAGGCGTATTCCGCATGGAGTGATACCAGTCGACTCTCGTTCCCGTCAGGCAGACGATCCCGCCCTTCTCTGTTGTTCCCAGTGGACCACTACAAAACGGCCGACGAAACGAATGAGGACGAGGAGGCTACCAAGGTGCCGTCACTGGTTCAAGAAACAGCGAACGAAGAGGAAGATTCACTTCCTTCTAACCCGGTAGTACCCAGTGTGCAGGAGGCAGGTGGTCATGTTCCGGAAGTGATTAGTAACGATAGTAAATGGGCTAGTTTACGACGTATGCGTAAACCTGTAAAAAGATATGGAATCGATGATAATCAGACATGAAATCTGGTTGATCGATATTTTTAATGTATAGACTTAAGTATTATAATATAATAATTAAGTAGCATATAATTTCTTGTCTTGTTATTAAAGTTTGTAGTTTAATGTCCATCAGAATTGTATAAACTTGAATTAGCATTAGTATATTAGGCACTTCAATTAAGGGTGAAGGTGTTACATATTATAGTTTTGTATTTTTAGTATAGGGTAGGTAGATGCGAAGTGAGCGCCCGAGCGCGACAATGTATTAAGTAGTCAGTCGCAATATACGCTTTGGTTCGATATGTGTCTTTTATTTATCTTGAGATAGATAAGTGCAGCAGGATTCCACCACCGGACATGACGTAAAAGCTCTAAATTTCACCCTCACCATCTCGATGTTCGTAAATCCACAACTCGATTTTTTCGGCATTTCCTGCCTCGCAGGACGAATATATAGAATCAGCTGCCACTTACGGTGTTTTCGAACCGCTAAGACTTAGGGACCTTCAAGAAAAGAGCATACTCCCATTTGAATATATATAAAAGCTCTTAAAAATATGAAAGATAGCTCATTAGATTCGGAATAACGTCTAGAAAATGTATCTCGAGAATTTATTAGCTCATAAAAATTGCAATTGTTATCAACAAATTAAGAATATAAAATATGCCATTTAGTTTTTCGCTAATAAATCAAAAACTATTGACATTTTTGAAATTTTGAAAAAAGATGCTTTGTTAGGAACCAAATTTATCGAGTTGCTCCACACTACAGTCTTATCGACTTTTCACTCGCACCCCTATCTGCGGGGGATGCGGGACGCGGTGGGAGCGCGGGCGCCACTGCGGGTAGTGGCACTCGACTAGGCTGGCTGTGTGGCTGCAAGCGTCTTCCTGCGGCCGTTATTGACGTGGCGAGTGCTAATTGTTATGTGACTCTTTTGTTTCGCCTACTCGGGGCATAGTCACGTAGATTGATTAATTTGACTATATTGGACTAATATAAATATTGTGTATTGACTATTGTGAACAATTAAGTGTTTAAAACAAGTTAGTATGAAGGAAGGTGCCGCCGCCATTTTGTTAAAGGTCTCCGCGACGCGTAGTGTCCGATTGAAGCTGTCTCGGATAAGTGTGGGATAGAAATTAAATAAAATCCACAAAGTCGTTAAATTACTAGTTTAATGGAATACACGGAAATCAGAATTCAGGTCTTATCGTCTTCGCACTCACAACTCAACTCATTGCCTCCCTGTCGTTCATTCGTCAGTCAATATCAATCATTCTCGCATTTCATACATTCTTTACTTCACTCACACTCACTCTTACGTTCCCTTACATGCATTGTCTATAAAATATACACATCCCACAATCGGCCACTCCTGACTATGAGACTGGCCTCAGGCTCTACACAATGACTTAAAAGAAATTATAACACATAACAATACAATCCATAACAATAATACAAAGAAATTATACTGGCATAGTGGCAGATTTTTTTTTCTATTAACCCGCTACATGGTGGTACAAAGAAAAATGGAAAAAGTAAAATAAAAATAAAAAAACAATACTGACTGAATTATTAAGTTTCCTGGTCACTGGTATCACAGTCGTCTCCCAGGTCGTCTGGCCATGGTTTCATACAGTCTGCAGAACTAGATGTCTTTATGAGCCCTTGGTTATTGCTGTTGAACTGCACATCATCATACCTATCTTTACCCTTGACTTTATCCACTTTGTAGGGTCCTAGGTACTTGGGTTTAAGCTTCATACCTACACCAAATTGGGTTCTCTTAATAGCCACTATGTCCCCTTCTTTATACTTCTGACTTTCCTTTCTCTTATTATTAAAATTTTGCCGATTTTCTTCCTGAACTTTGAGGATTTGTTTTTTAGCTTGTATTCTCAGCTCATCTCTACTGTTAATAAAAATATCTCCGAAAAAGTCATTTAATACATTGAAAGTTTTATTATAACGTATTATCTATATAAAGTTTATTTAAATATCACAAATTGTTAACACGACAGTATTGGCAGCATGGCCTCTGGTCTTACGGTCTTGGTTTTCTATATTCAATCTCAATCCCTAAATCGCTGATCGAGATTGATATTTCAATCCATTTCCTACTTTTAGTATTTCAATAACCGATCGATGGATCGTTATACCGATCTTTTTTACAATCCATCTTTGGGAGGGCGGATCGGGATTTTAGATTGGAATTTGCATAAACATATATAATATAATAGACCAATAATGAGTTGGAAAGAGAAGACAGTCCTTTATGGAATTATAACAAGATGAAAAGAGAGAGCAATCTAATGTCAAGTGTAACCACTTTTATTTGACAGGTCAGCCTCCGACCAAAGAATGAGGCAATCATCTTTTTTCCTTGACTTCTTCCTTTCTTTACCTTAGTTGGCCGATCCTCGAAAGGAAACACCCACTGAGCTGATTGTCTTTTGGTTTCGGGTTCGTAGCAATATATCCAGCTTTCATCACCTGTGATGATGTCAAATACAGCATTTGAGTTACCGCCTTTGAACTTATCTAACATTTGGCGACACCAGTCCATGCCGAGGCGTTTCTGGTCGTCGGTTAAAGTATGGGGAATCCATCTGGTACAAAGCTTCCTGACGCCTAAATGTTCGTGTAATATTTTTTGAACTTGACTCATACCAATGCCTAGGCTTGCCCCTATCTGCTGATAGATCACTCTCTTATCTTCCTCTATCATGCGTCGCACAGCACTGATGTTATCTTCAGTAGTCGCTGTTAAAGGACGTCCCTCACGCGGATCATCACTGAGATTGCTACGTCCACGCTTAAACTCGTTAAACCAATTGTAAATAGTGGGACGAGATGGGACTTCATTAAAAAATGCTAATCGCAGCCTATCATAGCTTTGTTGTTGAGTAAGCCCACAACGAAATTCATAATAAATCATTGACCGAAAATTTTCTCGCGTTATGTTCATTTTCACGTGTAACAAGAGTTTTAGATTTGCCGCCAATTCACAAAAACAAATGACAAATGAATGCAATATACTACATTAGGTTACCAAAGAGTTCTAAAATTGAAATTCAAAAAAAGTTTTCATTTTCAATGTTTCTAACCGGCCAGTTCTAAACATTTTCAGTGTTACCCACGTATTTTATACTTAAAAGGAGGTTTCGACCTTTTAACGAGATTATTGTAAATCAGGCAATAGTGTTTTTTTTTATGTACTGAGTGGCTACCACAGAACAGTAAGAGGTTAGAAAGGCTGAGTGGGCATAGCGCGCGAGCCGTGAATGTGCCCCTGAAACATATATCTGTCAAAGTGCTTACAAACTCACTTTAGTTTTGCCCAATTTTCGTGACGCGCACCGGTAATCCGTTTTTTTAAAAAAAAAATGCCAAATCGTGCTATAATTTCATGTCTCAAGAATAGCAAATCTATACCTTGAGTAAAGACGGGATTTCCTTTCATCGGATAGTCACAAACACCGATATTTTAGTGAAATTTTATACATAAACGCAAAATAATCTTGATACGTAAATAGTGCTTCCATGAGCAACATAATGAACTTATCGATATCGATAACTTTTGCTGTTGAAATAAAACTGAACTGTGACACATTTTTTTATGTTACTTGGATAGGCAAACTGGCAAACGTGCCACCTGATGATAAGTGGTCGACGTCGCCCATGAACATAAACCAGTTTACCTGGAACGAGCCCAGGCAACTCATCTATGTGTTGCCTATCCTGAGACAAGATGTTAAGTCTCGGTGCCAGTAATTACACTACCTGTATTAACCTTCTCTCCGAAACAAGCGTAAAAGCGCAGAAGGAGTTACTCGAACTTAGATGGATAAATCAATTAAATTTAAAAAAGAAGCTGTAATGGCAAAAACTATGCGACATCTTATTGATTATCCATTGTTTCCTGACATTCATTTTCATCAAATGGGGGAGTATCCCATTGGCAACCAAGTCAATCATATCCGATTACACTTTTTGTTAAAAACTTCAATTGCAAAAACGAATAAGCGACAATTATTAAATAAATACATTCTATTTCAAGCACAATAAAAAGTCATCTTATTTGGTTAAATCAATGTCATGGTTGCCCATGGGCTACTTCCATTCCCAATGGTGATAATCAAACTAACAAAACACCGTACACCGGTAACCAAACATTTTGTACTGTATTATATTTTTCTTTTTTAAATTTAATTGATATATCTGCCCCGATAGCCCAGTTAGGAATAATCCTGCCTCTAAGCAAAGTCGTGCCTTCGATCCCCACCAATCACAAATCTTTGTAAATTTTATTTTTAAATATTTGTGTTGAGTCTTGTATGTATTATACATAAACACGGAGAACGGATGGCCGATGGGCCAATAAGGTTCAAGAGTAGAGGCCGCGTTTAGGAAGACGAAGTGTTAGTCGGCCATTAACCAGGTGGGAAGACGTACTCAGTGCAGTGGCCGGTCCGTGTTGGATGAGAGTGGCAAGGAATCGGCCGTTTTAGCGTTCATTGAAGGAGGCTTATGTTCAGCAGTGGACGGATAAAGGCTGATGATGTATGTATTTACAAAAAAATGTATTAGGAAGGAAGGAATATAATAATATACAGCCAGGTCATATGTTTAAAGCCTCGGTCAGACGGTGCGATGATAAATGTCCAAATACAAATGTAGAATTATTGTAGATTTTTTTAAATGTATAAAAACAAATCTAGCAGTTTGACTTAAAATTAAAATATTGTTTATAATATTTATTCGTTATTGACAACAAACATTTTCACCACAGATACATTAATATAATACATACTTGTTTATAAAATTAAGCCTAAATAATAATTCCTTATAATTATAATTTTCATGACTACACTTACCTCTCAATCCCTGAGACGCGTAAGCTGTGTAGATTCCGTAATATAAGCTTATAATATTATTTCTTCTACGGAAAATGAGTGTCGTGTGTCTAAGTGGTAATTACAGTAAAATTCTATGTATTTTGTGCAAAAAAAAATATCGACAATTTAGTGAATTCTACCACATCCCTACTGTATTGCCAATGTAAAACTTATTTATTTGATTGAATTATGGATAACTTATTAGTTCGTGGATAAATAATTATTTGGGACCAATATTTTCCAATGTTTTAATATTGCACAACTATTGTTTGAAATAACTCGTCATGAATGCGGTTAAATTGTAGTACTTGTAATGATTTATCTAAATTTACATATTGGTAGCGACATCTGGTAACAAACTTGTGTACTGCAACCTGTGAGATGTTAATTGTGAAATATTGTCTATGCATATTTTTGTCTATTGGTAATAAACGTTTTCCTGTTCTGTTCTGTTCATGCAAGCACAAGCGTCGTTTCATTATAGGTTATGGGCCCAGCCCAGTATAATTTAGGAAAGTTAATGTGAAACAGTGAATCAGTTATTGTAATTTTGACCGAATTAGGCGTTCGAAATAAGTTATTTTTGAAGATGACCACGAACTACCTTGTCAACGTGCCGAAACTAAAAGGCAGAGAAAATTACAGCGAGTGGACGTTTGCCGCCGAAAATTTTCGTCGTGCTCGAAGGAATGCTTCATTGTATAAAACCAGTTACAGGAAAAGCAATCGACCCTGGAGATGATCAGAAGACAAAGGCAAAACTCATAATGACTATCGATTCGACGCTGTACGAGGGGCGATCAAAAAGTAATGATAATGAGTATAATAAAACAACGATTCTAATTTAAATTTAATTTATTTTTCTACGTAGTCTCCTAACAAGTCGATACATTTAGTCCAACGTTTCTCTAAACCTAAAATACCCTTTAAAAAATCTTTATCAGAGCTCTCCCAAAATGCCTCTACAGCAGCCATCACCTCGCTATCATCGTCAAATTTCTTGCCCCTGAGGTGTTCCTTGAGCCGAGGAAACAAATGAAAGTCGCTGGGGGCTAAATCTGGAGTATAGGGTGGGTGTTCGACCAGTTCGAAGCCCACTTCTCGAATGTCAGCCATCGCAACTTCGGCTTTGTGTGCAGGAGCGTTGTCCTGATGAAACAGGACTTTCGCTCGGAGTTTGCCGCGTCTTTTTTCCTTTATGGCTTCTCGCAGTCGTCTTATTTGATCAGCGTAGTAGGAGCCCGTTATAGTAGCTCCCTTTTCCATGTAATCAACCATTATGATTCCCTCAGCATCCCAGAAAACGGACGCCATAACCTTGCCCGCCGAAGCTCTGAAACTCTGAACTTCGTTCGGCGTCGGTGAAGATGGCCTTTTCCAAGTCATCGATTGTTGTTTGGTCTCAGGATCAAAATGATGAATCCATGTTTCGTCTATGGTCACAAATCGAGACAAAAAATTTTCTTTGTCAGCCTGGAACTTTGCAAGATTGGCTCTTGAAATGTCAACTCGCTTTTGCTTTTGTTCGTCCGTTAACATTCGCGGTACCCAACGAGCGGAGACCTTTTTCATATTCATTTTGCTGGTCAAAATGCTTTGAATGCTGCCATATGAGATCCCTGTGACCTCAGCTAAATGTCTGACGGTTACTCTTCGGTCTGCTAATACGATTTCTTCGACTTTTTTCACGTTTTCCTCAGTGAGGGACGAGGTTGGGCGTCCCTCGCTATGTTCATCTTCTGTGGACTTTCTACCCAGCTTAAACTTTTTGCACCACCGTGCCACCGCAGAATATAGAGGAGCAGAGTCCCCTAATGTCTCCACCAAATCAGCGTGTATCTCTTTGGTAGACATTTTTTTCAAACAGAGGTACTTGATGACGCATCTCACTTCGTGTTTCTCCATTTTCGTGTTGTCGCTCCGACTGCTGGTATTCAAATGAATGTAGCTCCTTTTTTTTTTTTTCTTTTTTTCGGATGGATCTATGCTAATGGCCCGAAGGCCCTAATGCTTCAACGGATTAGTGTGAGCCCATTCGGCTCACTTTTGATTGGGGGGTTGCCCCCCGCCTACCGTGCAGTCTGTGACCACACGGCCTCCTGGCGTCGGTTGTGAATGTAGCTCCTGCAAATGACGTCCTATTTATACAAATTTTTAGCTGGGAAGTCGTGAGGGACTGAGGAAGTGAAAAACATTTTTTTTTTGGATTTTTATCTTCTTTAAAAATACCTGTTTATAGCTTGTATAGCTAATACTTTTTGATCGCCCCTAGTATGTTCACATTAGGGATGTGGCGTCATCAAAAATTCTGTGGGATAAACTGAAGAGTTTATTTGACGATTCGGGCTTTAGCAGAATAATAACCCTGCTTCGTACTTTAACCTCGATTCGTCTAGAAAACAGTGACTCGATGGCGTAATACGTAAATGAACTGATTGAAACCGGCCAGAAATTAAGAGGTACGGCTTTCAAATCAATGATGATTGGATAGGGTGCTTGTAGTTGGCTGGTCTTACTGAAAATTATAGGCCAATGATTATGGCTATTGAGCATTCTGGGATGGATATTTCATCAGACGCCATTAAAGCAAAATTGTTAGATATGGCGGGTAGATCCGAAATTGGTAGTAAAAAACATGAAGAGGGCGCAGCTTTCGCCAGTTATCAGAGACACCAACATAAGAACAAAAAGTCTATGGATGTCAAAGATGGCGGTTTTAAAAAGTCAAATGTCAAATGTTATAAATGTAAACAACCGGGTCACTATCGAAATCAGTGCACTAATAATTACTTGAAATCATCAATAGATAAAGAAATGACCAAGAATCAAACAAATGCGTTTAGTGCTGTGTTTCTAAATGGAAAATATAACAAAGACGACTGGTATATTGATTCGGGCGCAAGCGCACATTTAACTGCTAATGAAAGTTGGGTTACTAACCCGTGTTACTCACAAACGGAGGAGATTGTCGTCGCAAATAACAATAAGTTGCGAGTGTTGTGCAGTGGCGACGTGAACATCGTTACAATAGCGAATGATTGTGAATATGATGTGATGATAAAGGATATATTATGCGTTCCTGAATTGACCACGAATCTACTGCCTGTAAGTCAACTGTTGAAGAATGGAAACAAAGTTATCTTCTATGAGAACGGTTGTAATATATACAACAAAGTTGGTTGTTTAGTGGCTGTGGCTGATGTGGTCAACGGAGTATACAGGATCAGGAAGCCTAAATATGCAATGACAGTTTCTACTGTGTCAGGTAATACATGGCATCGGAGATTTGGGCATATAAATAGCAATTATTTGAATAAAATGTCAGAAGTTGTGGAAGGATTAAATTTAGACGAAAAAGTAAATATAACTAAGTCGACATGCTCTACTTGCTGTGAGGGTAAACAGTCCAGGCTACCTTTTAAACATGTTGGAACTAGAACTGATGAGGTACTTAAGTTAATCCACACTGACATATGCGGACCGATGGAGGTGTCATCAATAGGAGGTGCAAAATATTTTTTATTGTTTGTTGATGATTATTCAAGAATGATATTTGTATATTTTCTTAGAAACAAAAGTGAAGCCTTGACAAGTTTTAAAGAATTTAAAGCGATGGCTGAAAATCAAACTAATAAGAAGATTAAAAGCATAAGAAGTGATAATGGCTTAGAGTTCTGTAATAAAGAGTTTGATTAATTTTTGCATAAGGAAGGGATTATTCATCAAAAGACCAACAGCTATACGCCCGAACAAAATGGTTTATGTGAGAGATCCAATCGTACAGTTGTTGAAAATGCAAGATTTCTGTTGTTTGATGCACAGTTAGGCAAGGAATTTTGGGCAGAAGCAACAAACACGGCAGTATAATCTTCACAACAGAATTGTAGCCTCGGGATTTAATGGTAAAACACCATGGTCAGTCACTTACGTGTATTTGGAAGTAAGTTTATGGTCCATCTTCCCAAAGAGAAGAGGCAGAAATGGGATAAGAAGTCCATTGAGCACATACTAGTTGGCTATCCTGATAATGTAAAGGGGTACCGAGTTTATAATTCAGTGACTAAAACTGTTAGCATAAGTAAAGATGTTATAGTAATGGAGCAAGAGAAAAACCAAGTAACTCTTCCTGTTAATGAGATCAAAGCAGTTTAGAATCTGTCTGAGCCTGAAGAAGAAAACATTTCTACAGATTATGGAACTACCAGTGATACCCTAGACGTTACATATGTACCTGACGAGGATGACAAAGATATACTTGTTTCACCTACACCCATATCCTCAGCTCCTAGACCAGTAAGACAGAGAGAGTAAAACCTGAAAGGTATGGTGTTACAAATATGTGTGTCAGTAAAGGTGCTCTAGATGATGCAAGTGACCTTACTTTGGAAGAGGCGTTGAAGGGACCTGAAAGAGAAGAGTGGATAAAAGCAGTAAATGAAGAATTTCAGTGTTTTGAAAAAAATGGTGCGTGGGAGCTAGTCGATGCTCCACCCAATAGTAACATAGTGAAGTGTAAGTGGGTGCTTAAGAAAAAATATGACAATGAAAACAATGTTCGTTTTCGTGCACGATTAGTAGCCAAGGGGTTCATGCAAAAGGCAAGTGTGGACTTTACAGAAAAATACTCTCCGGTGGTGAGACACACAACCCTTAGACTTTTGTTTGCATTGGCTGTACAGTTAGACTTGAATACCACTCACCTTGATGTTACTGCTGCTTTTCTGAATGGGGACCTCAATGAAACCATATACATGCAGAAACCTGACTATTTTTTTAATTATAGTAATGATACAAAAATATTGAAACTGAAAAAGGCTATATATTTTAAAGCAATCATTGAGGGCCTGGTACAGAAAGGTACAATTATTGTTTAACTAATATGAATTATATCGCATCAAAAATTGAACCTTGCTTGTATATAAAAAGTGTTGGTAATTGTAGAACATTTGTGGCTTTGTATGTAGACGATTTTTACATTTTTTCAAATAATGAATCCGAGACTGAGTACTTGAAAAGTGTTTTAGCTTCACATTTCCAACTTAAGGATTTAGGAGAAATTAAACAGTGTTTAGGTATGAGTGTGAATATAGATAAAGCTAAAGGAGTCATTAAATTAAGTCAAGAGAACTATGTAAATCAATTGTTAAAGAAATTTAATATGACAGAATGCAAACCGGCTGTCACTCCTATGGAGGTTAAATTAAATATAAATATAAGTGAACAAAGTAAAGTAGAGTTGTTGATAGGCAACAACTTATTGGTAGCCTTATGTATCTGGTGGTTTTAACCAGACCAGACATAGCCTTTTCTGTCGGTTTTCTTAGCCAATTTAATAATAGTTATAGTTTAGAACATTGGGTATGTGCTAAAAGGATATTGAGATATCTTAAGAAAACAAAACTTTATGGCTTGACATATACTAAGAAAGGGAATTCAAAGTTAGAAGGTTTTGCTGATGCCAACTGGGGCAATAATGTATTAGATAGGAAATCATACACAGGCATATGCTTTACTCTATCAGGTGGTGCTATATCATGGGCATCTAAAAAGCAGAAAACTGTTGCTTTATCAAGCACAGAAGCAGAGTGCATGAGTCTTACAGAGGCATGTAGAGAGGCTATATACTTGCGCCGCTTGTTATGTGAAATTACAGGTTCACTGTACAGTATTAATATATTTAATGATAACCAAGGTGCCATAAAATTGTCTGCTAGTAATGTATTTCATAATCGTACAAAGCACATGGATGTGCGTTTCCATTTCTGTCTTGACTGTGTAAATAATAATATTGTTAAGTTTAATTATTTAGAAACGGCTAGTTTGCCAGCAGACTTATTAACTAAAAGTTTGACCAATGTAAAACATTTTTCTTTTATGGAGGCATTGGGTATACAATGTTCACACTGATGAAGTACTTACTATGTATGTAGCTAGTTTATTTAGATAAGAGAGAGTGTAATGATTTATATAAATTAACATATTGGTAGCGACATCTGGTAACAAACTTGTGTACTGCAACCTGTGAGATGTTAATTGTGAAATATTGTCTATGCATATTTTTGTCTATTGGTAATAAACGTTTTCCTGTTCTGTTCTGTTCATGCAAGCACAAGCGTCGTTTCATTATAGTACTGATAAACAACTTTGCACGAAATAGTGCAAAATTTGTTACGTGTGATGACTCAAACGTAGTGATAGACTTTCACACATCAACATATTGACACAGTACGTGGTAGAAACTACCCTAGCAGATTAATATAAGGTAATTTTTTGAAATAACCTTTTTGCTTAGTGTTCGTAACCAATAACAACGACTTTTTTATGTAGTGAATGTAGTAATACGAAGTAATTATTGAAATGTGTGCGACTGGCAACAGCGGTTTTCATACAATTGTGACTTATTCGCCCTTCTACCTCTTTTACTGTTCTGCGGTGGCTACAGTCACGGATGGCAATTTCTTAAAACTTTTCTCTTATTGATAACTTTGAGGCCAAACAACAATATATAATATGACTCAAATAACTCTCTTCTGAAATACGGAAATCATTTAAATATCCGCGGCATTCCCCCACAGTAAAATTGGTATAAGACATTAGACTATGGAAGTATGCATGCTTTTTTTTATATAGAAGAGGGGGCAAACGGATAGTCGGTTCACCTAATATGCTATACTAATCGGCCCCACCATGGTTCAGGCCTTGACGTGGCGGTGGGGCTCAGTAGTCTTGGGCGAAGCTAATTGAGCCGAGGGGGCTCTTTGTACCCCTCTTATAAGAAGAGGGGAGAAAAGAGCAGGAGGTAAGGGGCGAGGACGGGAACCTCACCCCATTGTACTGTCCCGACGTTTGGAGGGGTTGTTCTGTGGTGCGGGGCAGCCCCTCTTTGGAGGTAGCGTCGGTCCCATGGACCAGACCAGACCCCCAAGAGATGTAATAGTTGTGTTTACTTAACGATGATAAGTCACACCACTATCTTTTTTCTTCACAGTAGATCGATTTTAATACGCATGCTGGCAGTTTTAGATTATTGTTAGTCACAATTTCGGCACGCACTACACAATACACATGACCTCAGTTAAGCGTTCGGCGACTCACTAAATGAGTTAAGGGGGCTTAGGCGGTCAGCGAAAATTCAGATTTCGTGCCGTGAGGTGTGGGGGACGGTCCGTGTGCGCGGGGGACACGCACGAGCCCCGCGCGAGGGGTAATCAGTGTACTGTGTAGGTCACCGAACTTACTACTCAGTTCATACTACTATAGTAACATAATAATATCAAGCGATCCTATTTCTTTGTATTTTGAATGATAACCATTACATAATATTTAGCCCTTTCGCTATGTATACCGAAACCTATTTTATTTATTTATTAAAATGTATATTATTATATGTATATAATTATTATTTAAATAGCTATGTTGTTTGTGTAATCTATACAGATAAATAAAATTGGAGTGTCTGTTTGTAATATCAAAATAACCGCTTTTTATTGAATGCATATGGATGTTTACACGGGACATATTATACCCAAATAGTGTTTTTTACAATTTTTCTTTGTTTGTCCGTCTGTCTGTCTGTTTGTTCCGGCTAATCTCTGAAACGGCTGGCCCGATTTTGACGGGACTTTCACTGACAGATAGTTGATGTTAGGTATGTTGTTTGATATAAGGAGTAAATTAGGCTAAAAATAATCATTATCAGGCCGTATACGGCTGTAAATCTAAGTTAACGCGGGCGAAGCTGCGGGCAACAGCTAGTCTAACCACCTAGCTAGCATGCGTCCATGGGTACCGGTGGGAGGGAAGCGCTGTGCCGCGCTCCCGGCTGCATTGGTACCACAATCTTGCTTGTTTCTCCCGTGAAACAGCTTTGCTGTGTTTCGGAGAGAAGGGCAAGACAGGCAGTGTAATTACTGGCACAGAGACTTAACACCTTATATCTCAGGATAGGCAACACATAGATGAGTTGCCTGGGCTCGTTCCGGGTGGGCTGGTTTATGTTCTTGGGCGACGTCGACCATTTACCATCAGGTGGTACGTTTGCCAGTTTGCATATCCAAATAACATAAAAAAAAATCTTATCGACCCATCGGCCTCCTTCCTGTTTTTGGCAAGATTTACGAGAAGATGTTGGTGGCCTTACTCAAGTACCACGTGTTGCCGACTATAAGCCCTATCCAACTAACATAAAAAAAATAAAAAAAACGTAATACGAACGTAAGCCGATCCGACTTTCTTTTTTTATATAGAAGAGGGTGCAAACGGACAGTCGGTTCACCTGATGGTAAGTGAATAGCGACATCGACACAGACACCCGCTATACTAGGAGATCAGCAGGTGCGTTGCCGGCCTTTTAGATGTGAGTATGCTCTTTTCTTGAAGGTCCCTAAGTCGTATCGGTTCGGAAACACCATAGGTGGCAGCTGATTCCATATATTATTTCCATATATAGGATTTCCGGACATCAAGATGGTGTGGGTGAAATTTGGAATTCTTACGCGATGTCCGGTGGTGGAATTCTGCCGCAGGTATTAATCCGAACAATTCCTCAGAACACTCCCCGTGGTAGATGCGGTAGAAGATGCAGAGCGATCCGACATCTCTACGCAGCGCCAAGGAATCAAGCCGATTGGAGATCACATTGTCATCGACGATTCGAGCCGCCCGGCGTTGGACGCGGTCAAATGGAAGGAGCTGATATTGGGGCGCTCCAGCCCAGAGGTGAGAGCAGTATTCCATGTGAGGCCGGATCTGCGCCTTGTATAATTGAAGGCGGTGTGAAGGCATGAAATACTGCTTCGCCCTATTGAGCACGCCAAGTTTCTTAGAGGCTAGTTTAGCCTTTCCTTCCAAATGACCACGAAACTGCACATCTCTCAATATGTCGACGCCAAGTATCCCAATGCTGGCTGCGGCAGTTAGGGGAGTGCCTTCAAATCGTAGAGGAACGACGAAGGGTGATTTTTTGGCGGTAAACGCGCAAACTTGTGTCTTGTTGGGGTTAAATTGGACCAGGTTAATTCATCCCCATTCCGAGACTTTGGTCAACAGAGACTCGATTTCAGACACAAGTTTGTTCCGACATTCATCGACTTGTTCCCGAGAAATCCGATCCGAGCGCGACTCGTGTGGCAGTCTGAATTGCTAAAGCTGTCTTTTTTACTATTATGGTTTTAATAAAGCTATCTCTTTTATATCATTTATCAATGTAGTGAAACAAAGTTTGATGTGTGTGTGTTGCAGATCTGTTCGGAACAGTTTTTTTCTGAGGCTGAGCCGATTTTGACGGAACTGTCACTGGCAGATAGCTCATGTTATAAGGAGTAACAAGCAAGTAAGCTACAAAAATAATATTCATCATCACCCCGGATTCCGGCTACGGCTGTAAATCTAAATTTTGGCAACGCATCGTTAAACAATAATTCTAAAGCTAGGCACGCGCCAGAGGGAGACTGAGCGTCCTGAGCAGGGTGAGGCTTGCCATACGCGCGTGAGCTTATAACTAAAGGACGTAAACGACAAAATGGTTTTTTTTATTATATTTAGTTGAAAGCAATAATTTAAGTAATTCCTTCTACAATTTTAAAGAACATGTATACTCATCAACGGAGAAAGTTAAGAGGTTTAAACTGGTCCCGTTTGCCCATAAGATGTGAATCTCTTTTTAAAAAGAGGTATGTTTGATATTTTTTTCTGTTATAAAAGTTACCTAATCATGTATTGAAAACTAATAAAATGAGGTTTTAATCATGAAGTATCGTGTCACCAACTTATATTTTCATTGGTTTTGGAATTACTGACAAAAATTGAGATTAAAACTGACGTTAAAATTTCCAATGCGTCCTCTTAACGCGGGCGAAGCTGCGGGCAACAGCTAGTCAATAAATCGGAGGGGACTTGTCTCTGCCGAGTGTCATCACCGCGATGATCGAGGAAGACGAGTCCTGGACGGCGATGGTCTCCTTCTGCGAGGCAGTAATGTCCCAGTGGGAGGCCGACGAGCGGGTGGGAGAGGAGGCCGCCGACGATGACTCCCTGCGCGGGCGACGAACGGGGGTGCGTAAGAGGCGCTACTCATTGCGCTTTTAGTTTCGCCCCTGTGCTCGTGTCGGGTTCAGGATTGGAACTTGGGTCCAGTATGGCACGTCGTCACGGGGACTGCTTAGTGGCGACAGAGCAGTCCCCCTTACGAGGAGTAGTCTGGCCTTAGCCGGGGCTAAACTGTTGCGAAGTTGATTCTGTTGTCTGCAAATGCGAGACCCTCAAAAAGCGACTGAAGGCGTTCGCACTGGTTTCAGTGTGGTGTGCACTAACAGGTGCAAGTCCCATATAGGTATCTTCCCCGAAGATCCTGGCTAATACATAGGCTGCACTAAAAGTATCGGGAATGGAATATTTCCACTGTTCCTGTCATTTTCACTATTTCACTCATTATAATGAAACAATTTTTACGGATTTTATCGCGGTTTATTAAGATTTTGACAAGCCCGACGTTTCGGATACTTTACAGCAACCAGTCCTCCCGTGACCATGGTTGCTGTAAAGTATCCGAAACGTCGGGCTTGTAAAAATCTTAATAAACCGCGATAAAATCCGTAAAAATTGTTTCATTATAATGAGTGAAATTCGCGCAAACATTAGAAAACAATAAACAATTGACTAGTAGCCTTTTTTATATCGTGGGGAAATCCGTTATACGAGGGCGGCACTGATAATTTCGGGAATCAAGGAAGTGACACATTACTATTTAAATATGTATTTATTGCTTTTCGAAGTATTCTCCGCGAAATTTGACACATTTTTCCATACGATGGAACCAATCATTGAAGCAACCATTCCATTCGGAAGTTGGGGTCTCCAAAACGGCCGTTTTGTAGGCGTCCACAGCTTCTTCAGGCGATGAAAATCTCTGACCACGCAATTTATTCTTTATTTTAGGGAAAGTATAGAAATCATTAGGGCTTGGGTCGTGGCTGTACGGCGGATGGTCTAATAATTCTATGTTTTCTTGCTCTAAAATCTCTTTTGATCTGTGCGCGGTGTGAGAACTCGCATTGTCGTGATGGAGGATGATGCGGCGGTTGCAGCTCTCTTTACGGAGTTCAGAAACGACATGTGGCAAACAAATGCTAGCATACCATTCTGCATTAATCGTTCTTTGTCCCTCAAGAGGAATAGACGCAACATGGCCGGTTTTGGAGACAAACCTGGCCACCATTTTTTTTGCAACACTCCGTGAACGAACAATTTTTGTTGGCTTTAACTCATTTTCGAACACCCAAACTCGTGACTGGTTTTTTGTTTCGGGTTAGTACGCGTATATCCAGGATTCGTCACCTGATACGATGTTGTACAGCATTTGAGGATCCTGTGTGGAATCTTTCGAGAGTTCTGACGCACCAAGTAACGCGAGCCGCTTTTTGCTCTTCATAGAGCAAATGCGGTATCCATCGGGAAAACAATTTTTTTACACCTAATTGTTCATGCAAGATTATTTGTATTTGACTCATACCAATGTCTAAAGTTGCCTGAATTTTGCGTTATGTCACATGTCGATCTTCCTCAATCAGCTTACGCACAGCATCAACGTTTTCTTGGGTGACTGCAGTTTTTGGACGACCTTGACGTGGATCATCACTGAGCTTGACACGTCCACGTTGAAATTCAGAAAACCAGCGATAAATTGTGGTTTTGGATGGGGCTTCATCACCAAATGCAGAAATCATCCGGTCAACACACGGTTTTTGTGTTAAACCACTTCGTCATAATAAATCATCGCTCTAGAATTTTCTCGAGTCAATTCCATTTTCTCAACGACTAAACATGTTTGACCAGACCTTGTGACAAGACCGAGAAACTTTTTTTTAAATAAATAAATGGTATTCAATTTTAAAACCAAGGAGTTTTCAATTAAAAAGATTTTAATATGACAGGAACAGTGGAAATATTCCATTCCCGATACTTTTAGTGCAGCCTATGTATTAGCCAGGATCTTCGGGGAAGATACCTATATGGGACTTGCACCTGTTAGTGCACACCACACTGAAACCAGTGCGAACGCCTTCAGTCGCTTTTTGAGGGTCTCGCATTTGCAGACAACAAAATCAACTTCGCAACAGTTTAGCCCCGGCTAAGGCCAGACTACTCCTCGTAAGGGGGACTGCTCTGTCGCCACTAAGCAGTCCCCGTGACGACGTGCCATACTGGACCCAAGTTCCAATCCTGAACCCGACACGAGCACAGGGGCGAAACTAAAAGCGCATTGAGTAGCGCCTCTTACGCACCCCCGTTCGTCGCCCGCGCAGGGAGGCATCGTCGGCGGCCTCCTCTCCCACCCGCTCGTCGGCCTCCCACTGGGGCATTACTGCCTCGCAGAAGGAGACCATCGCCGTCCAGGACTCGTCTTCCTCGATCATCGCGGTGATGACACTCGGCAGAGACAAGTCCCCTCCGATTTATTGACTAGCTGTTGCCCGCAGCTTCGCCCGCGTTAAGAGGACGCATTGGAAATTTTAACGTCAGTTTTAATCTCAATTTTTGTCAGTAATTCCAAAACCAATGAAAATATAAGTTGGTGACACGATACTTCATGATTAAAACCTCATTTTATTAGTTTAACCGCGATAAAATCCGTAAAAATTGTTTCATTATAATTAGTCAATTGTTTTATGTTTAACTGTGACCTCTGCGGCCGGGCCATTCCCAATTTTATATTTTCTTATCGCCGGCTGTTGCACGTTTTACTGACATAACCATAATATTGTATTGATTTATTTATTACTAGCTGTTGCCCGCAGCTTTACCCGCGTTAACTAAGATTTACAGCCGTACCCGTATTATTTTTATGGCAGATAGCTGATGTCATAAGTTACTTCTTATGACATCAGCTATCTGCCAGTGGAAGTCCCATCAAAATCGGCCCAGCCGTCTCAGAGATTAGCCGGAACAAACAGACAGACCCAGACTCAGAGGTCTGGGTTTGTGTCTACTCGTATGGGATTCAATCCTAATCTTCCACGATCGATCCGCATCGATGTGGTTTCCATGTGTAGGGATCGACGTCGCTTACGACCAGCAGGTGCAGGTTTACCTAACTCCGTGTGTTGTACTTCTGTGTATGTTGTGACGTTCGCGTCGCGCTTTTGCGTCGCGCATTAGTAGCTGAGAGATTTCGTCAGCTGGAACATGCTTAGGTAACCTATGTCTAACTCAGTTCCAATTGGACATAGGAAGATAAGACATACATAGCAGGAATAGTTTGCCGCGCTCACGATGAGCGGGTTTGGGTGGAGGAGTGCTTTTCAAAGTGACGTTCTGACGTCATTTTGAAGTGGCCCTAATCCAATCTGAAAAAAAAAGTCCCTGTGCAGGTCAATGTTTCTTATGTATCACGGGCAACCGGTTGCCATGCGTAAAAAAATATTTTGGACCATTTGTAGTGCATTAAGTCGACTCTGGTGAGGTGTCCCGGTAGGTCGGTCCCTTGTAGGCCGTCAGTCCTACAAGGGACCGACGCCACCTCCACAGAGGGGTTGTCCCGCACCACAGAACAACCCCTCCCAACGTCGGGACAATACAATGGGGTGAGGTTCCCATCCTCGCCCTTGCTGCTCTTTTGTCCCTTCTTCTTATAAGAGGGGTACAAAGAGCCCCCTCGGTTCAATTAGGTTCGCCCAAGGTGTTGGGCTCACCCTAGGCTACTGAGCCCCACCGCCACGTCAAGGCCTGAACCATGGTGGGGTGGCGATAAAGCACCATGCCAAACAACTATTTATAACTGATTTGCGGAATTCAAGCGCGGTCGTGTTAATCTCCGTGACGAATCTCGCGATGGTCGCCCGTCCATCGCTGTGAACAACAAAAACATCGATGTTGTGCGTCGTATGACCGAAACAGACTAACATGAGATTCGGGCCTCTTTAGACACTCCTTAGACATAGGCATGAGTCAAATACAATCAATTCTAGACAAACATTTGGGTGTGAGATTTGAGAAAGCTATGCTCGCGGTGGATCCCTCACTATTTGACCGAGGCTCAAAAAACGGACCGCGTCACTTGGTGCAATGCCATGCTAACCAGATTCAACGAAGGGGCGTCAAATTTGGTGTGGGACATAGTAACAGGTGAGGAAACATGGATTTATTGCTACGATCCCAAAACAAAGCAGCAATCGAGCGTATGGGTCTGTGGCGTTTCAGAACGCCTTTTTCATGTTGACAGGCCGACTTATGCTAAGAATAATAAGCTAATCTGTGGTGCGAATTGATGCGCAGTATCTGTAAAATAATTATAAATTATAATATGTTTAATTAAGTGAATTATAATTGTGAGGTGAATAAATACAGTTTTTAGCTTCACACTGGTTTTATCAGTATTCCCGCACACAAACTACATCTACAATGGTGACCCGCTTCTCTACATGCAACCTACGAGTCTCCGAGTTTTTGTGATGTGAATTGTGAGATGCCCATCACACTACTGCAATTACCGTAAAATACGTGCTATCATCGAGGCAGAGTCATCGACAATTCGAGAGTGTCATCATAACTCCTTCGACGCCTTCTGTGGTAGTGAATTTGCGCCTCACGACTTTGGAGTTTGGCTACGTACAGTAACTGCACTTACATCCTGTATTTCGACCGCCAAGGACAAGTTTCATAATAACACTCGTACCTGGTCCAGGACATCATTCCTCATCCTGAAGCAACACGCAGCAGCATCCTGAGGACCTGTGCATGCATGTATTCCTGTTCAATTTATTAACAGTTTAAAAAAAACATTACTATGTGATTGCAGTGAAAACATTATTATTCTTTTAATGTTTATTTTATTTATATTAACTTGGTGATTTCCTGTTCTAAAATTAATTTGATAACTTGTGTATTGTATGCCTTTATACTGCAATAGTTATTCTAATACATTTAGTTATTATTTTTATAAAAAAGTATAGTTTTTGTGTGTAAATTTAATTGATGGTGCATAGACTCTTAAGGTGTTACTTTACACATCTTGTTTTAAGTACCTATTCATTCATTCATCTTATTGCTGTATTTTAGTGTGTGTATTAACTGTGTTATTATTATTTTTACTATTTTTATTTAGCATTTTTAATAACAATATTGGTTTCTTCTATATTTAAGTTCTTTTGATTTAGTTGTATTATGATGGAACCACATAAGGAAGGCATACAACCTGCAGACACCCACACTTTTTCCCAATCCCCCTCATTATACAGAGTGGCTGTTAAACTTCCACCGTTTTGGCCCGATCGGCCTGCATTATGGTTTGCACAGGTGGAGGCACAGTTTACAATTTCAGGTATCACTACTGACCAAACTAAATACAACCAGGTTGTCGCTCAGTTGGATGCCCGGGTGATTGGCGAAATAGAGTATATATAGTAAATAGAATACATAGTACTCCAACCTCCGGAACAGAACAAATATGAGCACCTAAAGATTGAACTTATTCGAAGACTTTCCACATCTGAGGAACAACGTGTCCGTCAACTCATTAGCGATGAGGAATTGGGTGACCGTCGTCCTTCGCAATTCCTACGACACCTTCGGTCGTTAGCTGGGAGTTCCCTCACAGATGAAAATCTGCTTCGTCAACTGTGGATGCGTCGCCTCCCTCAGCATTTACAGGCAATCTTGGCAGCTCAGTCCGAGCTTCCTCTTGCTAAAGTTGCTGAGTTGGCCGACAAAATATTAGAGGTCTCGCCTGCTATAGCTGCTCCAGGATCATCCGTCTTTACAGCTAGTACTACGGTGACACCTACATCTCTTGATGTTATCACACAGCGTTTGGATGATCTCTCACGCCAAGTTGCTGCCCTCGCACTTGACCGCAGTAGGGATAGGTCCCGCGTTACTTCGAACCACCGAAATCGCTCGCAGACCCCTGCCAAAGTCAAAATATGCTTTTACCATCGCAAGTATGGGGCCAAAGCAGCCAAATGTGTCAAGCCATGTACCTGGACGCCTCCGTCTCCTTCGGTAAACTCAAACGGCAGTCCGTAGCGACGGCGACAGATTGCCTCCAAAAAAGTCGTCGACTCTTTGTTACTGAAAACGTTTCTAAGCGACAATTTTTGATTGACACTGGCTCCGACTTATCCTGCTATCCTTACCAATGGCTAGCAAATAAACCGACGCAGTCAAACTACATATTGGCAGCAGCCAATGGTAGTGAGATTCGCACATTTGGTTTCATTGAACTATCACTCAACTTCAGTCTGCGTCGCGCCTTTCATTGGCGATTCATTATTGCCGACGTCAACGCCGCAATTATTGGCTCTGACTTTTTGGCACATTATCGGCTATTGCCAGATTGTGCCGGTAAACGACTTGTTGACAGCAGTACCGGTTTGTCATGCGTCGCCTCTGTCACACTTTTAGACCAGACCAGCGTCAAGGTGGTTTCCACTCCGATTTCCGAATTCAGCGCGCTTTTGGCGGAATTTCCGTCCATCATCAAGCCACCTGGTCTTATTCGGGAAAAAAAGCATAGCACGGTTCACCACATTTTGACTACTGAAGGCGCCCCTGTTTCATGTCGCCCCAGGCGATTAGCGCCTCAAAAGCTTCAAGAAGCGAAAAAAGTTTTTGATGACTTGGTACAGTGTGGCACAGCTAGGCCATCGAAAAGTTCATGGTCCTCTCCTCTACACATGGTTCCTAAAAGTAACGGCACCTGGCGACCCTGCGGGGACTATCGCGCATTAAACTCTCGCACCATCCCCGACCGCTATCCGGTCCGCCATATTGGTGACGTTGGCCACAACATCTCTGGTTGTACCGTATTTAGTACAATTGATCTCGTAAAGGCCTATCAGCAAATTCCGGTCGCGCCCGACGACATTTGTAAGACGGCCATCATCACGCCGTTCGGACTTTACGAGTTCAATTACATGACGTTTGGTTTGCGCAATGCTGGCCAAACATTTCAACGTTTTATTGACGAAGTCGTTCAAGGTCTTGACTTCTGCTTTGCATACATTGACGACATTTTGGTTTACTCCTGCGGTGCCATTCAGCACGCTCAACACCTTCGTACCCTCTTCAAGAGACTTGAAGACTATGGTATCGTCATCAACCCAGGCAAATGCGTTTTTGGTGTGTCTGAAGTAACCTTCCTCGGGAATCGCATTTCCGCCAAGGGACCGCGTCCACCACCCGAGCGCATTCAGGCTTTGAAGGATTTCCCTCCCCCAAAGACCGTACAGGGTCTCCGCCGGTTTCTGGGGATGGTCAATTATTATCGCCGATTCTTGCGAAATGCTGCAGAAGTGCAAGCACCGCTAGTTGAAGCCATCGTGGCCACCCAAGGCAAAGGTTCCACCCCGGTCTCCTGGACGCCTGAGCTCGAAAAATGCTTTCAGAACTGTAAAGACAGCTTATCTTCTGCCACTCTTCTGGCCCATCCATTGCCAAATGCGGAGTTAGGGCTTTTCACCGATGCATCTAGCTCTCACGTTGGTGCCTGCCTTCAGCAGAAAGTTGGTGATGTTTGGGAACCGTTGGGATTCTTTAGCAAAAAGCTGAAGCCTCGACAGTCACAGTGGCCGGCTTACTACCGAGAACTCCTCGCAATCTACGAGAGTGTTCAGCATTACCGTTATTTTCTCATTGTGCAACACGTTCGCATTTATACGGACCATAAACCGTTGGTTTACGCATTTGCGCAACGACGCGATAAGCTTCCTCCGGTACAGCTGAACCAACTTTCTTTTATCTCACAATTTACGACGGACATCGTCCATGTAAAAGGAGTCGATAACACGGTAGCGGACGCCATGTCCCGCATTGAAGCTGTTAGTTTCGAGGTTGATCATTCTGCCCTTGCTTCGTGCCAAAACCTTGATGACGAGTTGAAGAAGTATCGTAACGATGCCAATTCGTCTCTGAAACTAGAGAACATCGTTATTCCTGGTACCAACACTACCTTGGTGTGTGATATGTCCACAGGACGACCACGGCCGTTTGTTCCGGAACCAATGCGAAAAAAAGTTTTTGACCAGTTACACAATTTGAGTCACCCTGGCGCCCGAGCTACCATACGGCTAGTCTCAGACCGTTTTGTTTGGCCTGGCATAGCCAAAGACTGCCGCCATTGGTGCCAGACTTGCGTCGCTTGTCAGCGTAGCAAAGTGACTCGGCATACGCATTCTTCGCCCGGATACATAACCAGCCCTACATCACGGCTTAAACATGTCCACATTGACATTATTGGACCATTGCCATCATGTTCTGGCTTCCAATATTGTCTTACCTCAGTCGACCGATTTAGTCGGTGGCCCGAAGCTTGGCCAATGACTGGTATAACTGCGGAAGAAGTGGTTAGTACCTTTGTAGCTGGTTGGATTTCCCGATTTGGGGTTCCAGCTGTCATAACAACTGATCAGGGGCGACAGTTTGAGTCCGAACTTTTCAGACGCCTTACGGACTTATGCGGTACGAAACGTATTAGGACTACTAGCTATCATCCTTGTGCCAATGGCCTCGTTGAGCGCATGCACAGGCAGCTTAAGGCGGCTCTAATGTGCCACGGCAATTCTTGGGTGAGTGCATTAGCCTTGGTCTTGCTTGGGATGCGATCTGCTTACAAAGAAGACATTAAAGCAACGGCAGCGGAACTTCTCTATGGAGAATCTTTGACGCTCCCTGGGGAACTATTAGCATCCTCCGGAGAATCAGGTTTTGAGGATCCATCGGACCTGGTCTTCAAATTAAGACAGCACATGTCCAAGTTGAGACCCACTCCGGCTGCTCATCACTCTAAGTCATCTCCCTTCATTTTCAAGGAGCTCGCCACCGCATCTCACGTCATGCTTAGGAATGATTCCGTTCGACGTTCTTTGCAGCCGCCCTATTCCGGCCCTCATAAAGTTCTTTCCAGAGCTGAGGATGGTAAGACGATGTCGATAGAGGTCAAAGGCAAGGCGACGATGGTAAGTGTCGACAGACTCAAGCCAGCTTTCGTCGAGCATACGAGTGCTTCAGATTCTCCAGTTTCGGCACCATTACCACGTGTTACTGTGCCTCAACCTGTGCAAAAGAATCTTGCTCCGTCTTCGCCTTCCCCTCCTGCGCTACCTGCACATAAGCCTGCTTTTTCTCCCCCACCTACACCACAATATACTACCCGGTCTGGCCGTAGAGTCCATTTCTCCAAGCCTTTCGACCTGTGAACTTATTCTTTTACGGTTTCTCCTTCTCCGTAGGGGGGTGGTGTGGCGTTTCAGAACGCCTTTGTCATGTTGACAGGCCGACTTATGCTAAGAATAATAAGCTAATCTGTGGTGCGAATTGATGCGCAGTATCTGTAAAATAATTATAAATTATAATATGTTTAATTAAGTGAATTATAATTGTGAGGTGAATAAATACAGTTTTTAGCTTCACACTGGTTTTATCAGTATTCCCGCACACAAACTACATCTACAGGTCTTTCAAGATGAGGCAAAACCAACCAAAGTGGCGCGCGTGAAAAGTGTATCTAAGCGGATGATTGCTTATTTGTTTAATAAAACTAGACACGTGGCTACTGTAGCTTTAGAGAATCGTCGTACCGTGAATTGACTGGTACATGACACGAACGGTCTCGGCGACGGACATACGGCCAGACGAACCAACGAATGTTTGAATGTGAAAAACATAGAATTTATGAGCTATCCTGCATACAGTCCCGACTTGGCACCTTGTGACTTTTTTCTGTTCCCAAAAATTTAACACGCGGTCAACGTCTTTCGTCATCAGAAGAGGCTGCCGAAGAGTATGAAAAACACGTTTATGAGGTCACCCCGGGGGAGCGGCACAGATGTTTATAAAATTGGTTTAATCGTATGAAAAAGTACATTTACGCAAAGGGAGAATATTTTGAGAAACAATAAATTCATTTCTGGCCTTTAATAGTATTTTTTTCTTATTCACTCCGGAAACTTTTGGTGCGCCCCACGTATCAATCCAAAATATTATAAATGCGAAAATGAGTTTGTTTTATATTTATTCGTGATACGCTAATCGAATTTGGATAAAAACGTTATCGCGGACGAAGCTGCGGGGGAACTCCCACCAACCCCGGCCTGTAGATAACTTGTACGGCATCAAACTTAATTATAAACTAAAATATTAACAGACGTTTCACAAGACGGAGTTCCCGGCGTTCACCGTATGTCGAGACACGGTTTTGAATAGGGATGTGATAAACGGCTTTTTATTTTCAACACGCTTAAGCCTTTGGCTTTTATTTTTCAGCGCGCTTAAAAAAGCCGGCCGAGCTTTTTATTGTAACGCATTATGCAGGCAACAGACAGGATCACCTCAGCGACAGGCTGGCCCCGGCGAAGGCCAGATACTCCTTGTAGGGGGGGAATGCCCGGCTGCTACTAAGCAGTCCCCACGACGTCGTGCCATACAGACCCAGGTTCCCATCCTGAGTCCGACATGAGCACAGGGGCGTTACTGGAGGCGCATTAATTAGCGCCTCCTACGCCCGCGGGAGAAGGCTTCGTAGGCGGCCTCCTCTCTCACCCGCTCGTCGACCTCCTTCTGGGACATTACTGCCTCACAGAAGGAGACCATCACCGTCCAGGATTCGTCGTCACCAAGCATCGCGGTGATGACGCTCGGCAGAGACAAGTCCCCTCCGATGACTGATGTCAGGATTGGGATTGATTTTTAAATTTCTCTTAATAAATAATTCATTCAACATGATGATGATAATGAATATAATATATACTTTTAAAATTATTACGTTGGGACATCCCACACAAGACCATCTGATCCCAAACTAGGCAGATCCTGTTCTTATGGCAACCAGACAACTGATGTATACTTATGTTATATTTCTAAATACATACATGATATAGATAAAACTACACCCAGACACAGAAAAAATGATCATGCTCGTCACACAAACATTCATCCTGGGTGGGAATCGAACCCACGACCTTCTGGTTTAGTAGACAGGGTCACGAACCACTAGATCAATAGTCCAGTCCAAGACAAAAGGCAAGTGCTTTTAATAACCTTCACCATTAGAGCCACATGCATTGTTAGAATTATTAGTATTCTCCATACCATTTTCTCCACTAGTCCAACCACCACCGCCATTATTCTCGTAACTCTGCCGTTGAGAAGAAGTCGGCCGTGATAAGTCACGCGAAAGTAAATCATTGAAAACACCCAAATGTTTCAGTTTCAAATGTTGTTTCAAATTACTTATAGTTGTTCTATAAGATATTTGTTTTTGACATGTATTACACACAGCAACTATCGGTCTGGTTTTTTTGAAAGTAGTCCCAGATTAAAACGCTGCTCGACATTTTCACTACACTAATAATTATTAATTATTCACAACACTTACACCCTATAACTAATGTAATATATAATAACAACACAAAAATAATAATATGCAGACTAGGCTGTATGGACTATTATTATTTAATCTAAGTATTTTCGCTTTCCCTATTGGGTTTATAAATAATAAATATTATTTATAACAACAAAAAAAATCACAACACGAATTTACTTATTTATAACTATAATATACTTAATTCCTAATAAAAATATCAGTTTACTATTGACAATTATTATTTACATTAACCAATATCAAATAAAACATTTAAGTCACTCAATTCACACTAATTCGAATAACGGCTACGCGCACGCAAAGTAAAAATTAACATCTAAGCTCATCGACATTGACAAGCGTACTGAGTTTAAAAAATTAAAATAAGTTAAAAATTAAAATCAAAAATCATAAATCATAATAAAAGTTCCTAAGCTGTAAAAAGTTTGTAACCAACCAAAAACGGAGCGTTGTCAGTCTGATATGTTATGTAAACAGGCAGAATGTATTTTAGCCGTTTAATACGTAACCAATCGAATCTAATATTGATTCTTAAAGGTATAGGGATAAGGTTTTAATCCAATAAAATGAAAAAATCTTTATATTGCGTCATATCACCCACAGCGTATAGAAGTATGGCTCCTTATTCACATTATATTTTGAGTTTTAAACGTATCGGAATAAGGTTACTTTCCTTTAATCATGATAATATAGTATTGAATTTTTGTAAAATTTTATCCTTGACGATTAATCGAAATCAGCTTGATTTTATTAACGCGCTTGAATGATTTTTTCAAAAAGCGGAATTTTTACAGCTCTAATTGATTAAGCGCCCATCTTTAGTTTTGAACAAATGCTTACCTTGGGGGGTTGCCCACCGACCGCTCGATACATTTCCAACTCAATAACATGACGTCCTTAACCCTTACGAGTTTCCATCGACACGATATCTACGACTTTGTTAGATATTTAATTGTATTTTCGCGAACCACGCAGTCTTTACAGCAAATGTGAAAGTATACATTACATAGCTCCTCCCCTTCTCGCACCGTACACTTGTATGTCCCACCGTCCACCCCGACACACAACAATGAAAACCACCTCATCCTCAGGATATAGAGGCCACGCACTACCATTACCCTACCTACATCTGGAAGGCCCAGGGCTCTGGACTCCGGTTCAGGCCCACCGAGACAGACACTCGTGAGGTTATAGTGGGTATTCGGCACAGATATGTGTCGCGAGTCCCACACACCTAAGTCCCCAGTTCCCACGCATGACGCAGGGCCGTTGACTGCGCGTAAAAACGTTTTAGAAAAAATCTATACTAATTTTATCACTGAGTGATACAGGATTCCAAACCTTGACACCTGCTACAGACCTAAGGTTACCAATATCAGGCAAAGAATAAGCTCGTCGAAGTGGCAGTGAGCTGGTCACACACTCAGGAGAACGGATGGCCGATGGGGCAATAAGGTTCTAGAGTGGAGGCCACGTTTAGGTAGACGAAGTGTTGGTCGGCCATTAATCAGGTGGGAAGACGATCTCCGTGCGGTGGCCGGTCCGTGTTGGATGCGGGTGGCAAGGGATCGGCCGTTTTGGCGTTCATTGAGGGAGGCCTATGTCAAAAGGATAGAGGCTGATGATGATAATCACTCTAAGATATTCATTTAATTTGCATCGTGTAAAGGGAAAAAATAATCTTCACGAAATTCTCAAGCCAACTAACGTGTTTAATGGATAAGGATTAATAGAAAGAAAGAAAGAAAGAAAGAAAGAAAAATTTATTCGTGAAACTACTTAACTTAACTACATAAGACACACAATTAATAATAAAACATAATATAAACCTTGTAGTTACACAAAACGGCCTCAACTCAGTGTTTGCTGGAATTACCATTCCAGCACTGATCTTCCGTTGAGGCCATTCAGTGAAGCCACGAAACGATTATTTATACATATACACTTTGATGTAAGATAACACTAACACACTGTTAGCACTGGGGCACAATATTAACACCTCTACCACGAGTTTCAAAGAGTTATTTAATTTATTGAATGTAAAATAGCGCGAGCGTAACTGTACGTGTAGTCGTTCGTGACGTCACTCAATACTTACGAAATACTGTAATATATTATTATAGTATTTCGTAAATATTGAGTGAAGTACTATATACTATAATAATAATACTAATACGAATAGCGTATTTGTGTAAATAGCTTTCCAATTACCGCTTTATAATTGTCCATTTTTTTAGTATAACCTTAAAATAAAAATAATATAATATCTCAACGGCAGCGTTTCGCGTTGGAAGCTCCCAGACGGCATACTTTTTTCCGACACCTCCAGCAAATATCGTTATATTTTAGCCAATATTTACAAAAACTTAATCAATTACTATATACTATAACCTTTATATTGAATCACTATATATATTTAAAATAAACCGCATCAAAATCCGTGACGTAGTTTTTAAAATCTAAGCATAGTACATAGAGATAGACACAGAGCGGGATTGGCGACTTTATTTATACTATGTACTTATGTACTCAAATGCAGTTACAGTTTTTTAGAGCAGAGTTATGCAGACAGACAAATAACAGAAAAATCTTATGCAGAATTATATCTTAGTATAAAATGTTAGGTAATGGTGTGGTGGCGGTGCGGTGGGGCATTACGCGCTTGTGTTGGTAACGAGGATGTGAATGTGTGCGCGTGTGCGTGTGTAGGCGCTAGCTGGTGACACTGGTGAGCCAACAATACAAGGAGCAGCGGCGCGGGTTATAACTACAGTAAAGATTAAAAATAACCATCTCTTTATTTATTTTAGTTTGTATGTGTTCACAGATTTCTGCTCTCACGGTAGACGAATGATTGACAACCTTTATAATAATAATAATATCTATGGACGCTTTCACACCACTTCAATCTGGTCCCGTGGTAAGTTCACCAAGAACTTGTGTTACTGGTAACAGACAACGAAAATATATTTAATACTTTTATACTATACTCATAAATATAAATAATAATTATCAACCCTTTTATGTCCCACTGCTGGGTCTCCTCCTCGAAATCGGGCGAAGACGGTTTTAGGCCATAGACCGATGCTCTGGCCCAATGCGGGTCGGTGAACTTCACACACCTTTTAATCTCATCAGGCATGCAGGTTTCCTCGCGATGTTGCCTGCACCGGTGAGCAAACGATTGTATCATGTTCAGATGCACGTAGAAATTTAAAAACCCATTTCTAGGCATCGCAGGGGGTCGGGTTCGAACCCGGACCTCTCGGCTGTCCCTCAAGAGGCCGAGCCCGCAGCCACCAGAATAGACCATCGTCACTCACAGTATACCTAGTCATATATTTTTATTATTTGTTTTGTTTTTGTTCCCTGGCGGGACTCGAACCCGCTTCCTCCGGCTTGAGCGGCAACGCGCTATTGAGCCACAGAGGTCGTTAGAGTTCATTCATTAAAGAGTAATGCATGTGTCAGGAAAAATGATTCTTGCCCCTGGTGCAGTTACAATATTTATTACATACTAGCTGTTGCCTGCAGATTCGCCCGCGTTACTCAACTACTATACAGGGTCTGTCGTAAATAATGGATAATCCGATAAGTGGAGGTAACCCCGATGTCAGGCTACAATAAAATCTAGTTTTTACGTCAGTTTTACCAACAGTGTAAAAATGATACATACTTTTAGTTTTTTTCTAAATTTTTGCTCCTTTGATCATTCAATCTGTTGCCATTTCTTTAAAATTAGGTATTTTTGTGTATTTTTTTGGCATCGTACTCCTTAAGACTTGTTTTATTAAATTTCATTACATTTATAGCAGTTGTTATCGTAAAATATTATTAAAACTAACATTTTAAGAGGCCTTTGTATAACCGTCTTTGTTGTTATTGTTACCTGAAGATCCCTTTGAATTTGGAATAAACTTGTAGTAACTGGTTACACATAGTCGCATGTATTTTTTACGAATGCAAATTAACAGATGATTAGATACTATTTAGATTAAAATTGCATTCTTAATGGAATAAAATCATGTCTTGGTGTGTTATAGCTTGAATCACGAAAATTATGACATTACTTGAGAAATTGAAATCCCGACCTAGCTTAGTACTTTTGCTCCTGGAGCTAATATTATTTGCTAAGGTACCCACTATCATACCTTTTTAGAATCTACACATACTAGCCATGTTTTTAAGAGAATGGGCAGCTATAGCACCATACTTTTTTTCCACAATCAAGGGTCAAAACTACAAGTAATTACAAAAAAACGGAAAAAAATTACATAAAATGTTAGTTTTAATAATATTTTACGATAACAACGGCTATAAATGTAATTAAATTTAATAAAACAAGTCTTTAGGAGTACGATGCCAAAAAAATACACAAAAATACCTAATTTTAAAGAAATGGCAACCGATTGAATGATCAAAGGAGCAAAAATTTAGAAAAAAACTAAAAGTATGTATCATTTTTACACTGTTGGTAAAACTGACGTAAAAACTAGATTTTATTGTAGCCTGACATCGGGGTTACCTCCACTTATCGGAGTATCCATTATTTACGACAGACCCTGTATATCATAGAAATATTAAGAACAGGAGAAGTGGTATGGAGGCGTGTCCGCGTAGATTCTGCTTGAGCAAACCGGGCATACATTTCAAAAATGACCGGCAGCGCAAATCAGTATGATGTCGCCCGCAAACGAGAAAACATATACCAATTCCGACGTGTTCAGTGGTTTGTTGTAAGAACAGAAGTGAAATCAAACATTTAACAAGTTATGGAATCTGTTATCATATCTAAATATTACATTGTTAGTATATTTTACTTTAAAATCTTAAAAACAAGTATACGTAAAATATCTGCAGCGCAAAATATATTGCTTTTTAACAACTACCTTAGTATGTTGCGGAGTGACTGGACACGCAATGTAAACGATACTGTTTTTTGTCGTCGGGACAGTGATGCTCATACATAGCAACTGATTCAAGCTATCGTCAACACGTCGATTATCGATTGACTTATTTCTATTGCAGTTAATTATACATTTTGTGTGTATGTACTCGTTCAATTTTAGTTATAATATGTTATGTATTTTTTATAAGTGTTCAACTGATTAGTGTATTATGAGTTAAGCGTCTTTTTACATTGCTATTTTATTGTATGTTTGTTTAACGAAATAATATATGAATTATAGCCAAATTTTAATATTTGTCAACCGTATAGTTCTACAAATAGTTTTTTTTAATAATTCCTATCATTTTACTGTGTAGTTATAAGATATTCGGATAAGAAGCGATATTTAGAATTATGACAATGAAAAGTAAGCAAAATAAAACACTTTACTTCATTTTATTTCCTGCAACATATTTTTTATTTATAATAAATTATTTTCTGATCATTTTTATAATAGATATTTTTATATCTGACCATAATAGTCTAAAAAATACAAAAATGAATCAAAGTATCGACATCCTTCCGATATAGTACATCACTTTTCAAGAAAGAACGGGAGAGAGAGAGTTGTTCCTCTGTTACTAAGATGAGCCCTTTGGTTGATAAAATAAGGTTTAAATTTGAATGCTTAGAAAGAGTCTGAGCGATCCGTATCTACAGTGCATGTTGGATGAGCGCTGTGTAAGATAACATAAGGTTTATTTTTTATTCTTTGGAACGTTATGATTTATGTATTGCTATGTGTGTGCGCGACCTTGCGAAATGTGGAAGGGGAAAAGTGACAACATGAGTCCTCGCACATTTTGAATAAAATAACATATCTCCTTATTTCAAATATCTGTGGTGATGTTATATAGCCTATAGCCTTCGTCGATAAATGAGCTGTCTAACACTGAAAGAATTTTTCAAATCGGACCAGTACTTCCTGATATTAGCGCGTTCAAACAAACAAACAAACTCTTCAGCTTTTTAATATTAGTATAGATTACAATTAGTTAGGATTCCGTGGAAATGCTGGAGAAGTGCATACAATGGTAATGTTACTGGTGAGTGTGGAGTGAATTTAATAGTGTTAACTACAAGTCAAGGATAGAGCCTAGTCTTGTTACTATACCTATGTACATGGCTAGTTTTTATAAAGTGTTCGATCATTTTAGAATCTTTTTTAGTTGCGAGTATAGCTGCAGTACTATTAAGGATTCCGATAAAAAAATAAACTGGAAATACCTGAACAACCGTGCATGGTTATTGGGGGGCATTTTTCCACTTTGGAAGTGTCTCTCGCGCAAACTATTCAGTTTGCAAAACTATGCGGTTCACAGATTTTTTTTAAATTCTTTTTTCGGAAAAAAGTGGATGTGACATACGGACGGACAGACAGACACGATGAATCTATAAGGGTTCCGTTTTTTGCCATTTGGCTACGGAACCCTAAAAAATAAGGAACTAAGTACGTTCCTAAAAACATTTTTTCAAAATAAACCATATTTTTTGTTGTGTCTAATGTTGTATATTATGTAATGGTACGGAACCCTTTGTGCGCAAGTCCGACTAGCACTTGGCCGGTTTTATTTTATCGTTGAATCTTGGGACAGTTCCTTGGGACATATTCGGACGTGCATAATATATTAAGTATGTGTATATTATATACATAGTCTTGTGTCTAAAAAGACATTTTTTTCTATTGCACTTAATATTTATTACTAAGATGTTACTGCTCCACCTGGGTAGCGTTAACGGCAATGGCAATGGCCAACTACAGGTTCATTGAGGCATTAAAATTTGCGCGTTGGCTACATTTAGGATACAATGTAGTTAAAAGTATTCATTCTTTTTTGAGAATTATTCTCAAAAAGTATTTTTTTTTCTGATAATTCGTTGGTCCAGACTCCAGTCCAGCGATTAAAGATTCAATGGAGTTTTGAAGCAGCACCATTTGCAACAATGAGCGTCATAAATTATTGTATGCATTTATATTTTATGAAATTGAAAAAAAAGGGAAATAAGAAGATGGTGGATGATGGTGGATGATGGTGGCGATTCCAAACGCACGGCTCTAATTGAAACAGTTCCGAAAACTCTAAAGCTTTCTCATTCGACCACTCTATGGTCGTCTCGAGCAAGTTCACGCCTAAAACCTGTTGTGCGAGCGCGTCCCGCGAAATGATGTGGTCAACATCGCTTAGCGCGCTAAACGACGCGCTAAAACCCTTTGATGTGCCAAAATAACCGACACCCAACCCCCAACTCCCGAGCTGTCGCTTATCGTTTAATGCCATTAGTAATGGTGTTTGTAATTTAACATATTAAACGTTGGCCACATCTACGTAACGCCTCAATTAACTTGCTAACTTACGCTTTCAGACGGAGCAGTAGCATTACAGTTTGTTAGTTTAATACATTCAGTACCCGGATGACCGAACTTTGCTCGGTATATTTTTTTAAAAATAAAATGACATTTTCTAAAAATGATTCCTAGCTAGATCGATTTATCGCCCCCGAAACCCCCTATATACTAAATTTCATGAAAATCGTTGGAGCCGATTCCGAGATTCCAAATATATATACATATACAAGAATTGCTCATTTAAAGATATAAGATATAGTACCCGGATGACCGAGCTTGGCTCGGTTTTTTTTTTTTTAAATAAAATGACATTTTCTAAAAATGATTCCTAGCTAGATCGATTTATCGCCCCCGAAACCCCCTATATACTAAATTTCATGAAAAGCGTTGGAGCCGATTCCGAGATTCCAATTATATATATATACAAGAATTGCTCATTTAAAGATATAAGATATAAGATATAAAACCATTAAAAATATATACATCTTATTGGAAGTGGTGTCCACTGGCTGCCAATTAAGCCAATTGCAATACAGTCCTTTAAATGTTGAAATCAGTTATCAATAGAAGCATGCACCCTTTCCATGGGAAAATTCTTGACTGCCAACCGTATGGATTGTTTTAGGGGCTCCAAATTATCATGGCCTTTAGAGCAAGCTATACTCTCTAAAACTGACCATAAATCATAATCCAGCGAATTAAGATCGAGACTAGATGACGGCCAGTCTTCAGGTCTGATGAAGTCCGGATCGTTGGTTTCTAACAAAGACTGGGTGGACCGAGTGTTATGACCCGGCGCGCGGCGCCTGTTTTGAACATGGGGAACTCGGCTACCTTCCTTCTTCTTGACACACTTGTGCAGATGTAATATGACATATTGAAATATGGCTGTCACTCCTTTATAGATAACACCCAACCATTACTGAAGTGCGATAATGCCCACGTTGTGTATTATAAATAATATGTTTATTTCTATCCTAAAAGGCTAAATACTAAATACTATAGATCATATTATATGTTTTAGCGGTTGTTATTAGTCATTACTTACATATTTTCGATAATCCAGAAAATTGCAGCTGTCTAAAATTACAATAAATGTTTGTTTATTTTTAATTGTAACAGTATTTATGGCCAGTACACCTATTATGTAGGCAGCTGTAGGTAGGTATATGTTCAACATACATTTTTTATCCTTAAATATTTTCCTTAAATATTAGATAAAAAATGTATGTTATAATAGCAACCAGACAACATTATTGGAAGCGAAAAAAAAAAAAAAGCGAAAAAGAGGACGAGAACCTCACAACCCCTCCCAACGTCGGGAAAGTACAATGGATACTGTCCCGACGTTGGGAGGGGTTGTTCTGTGTTGCGGGACAACCCCTCTGTGGAGGTGGCGTCGGTCCCTTGCGGGACTGACTAGCCGTCGAGGTGCTCTGTTTGCTCATTAGATCCGGTGCACCTCACCAAAGGCGGCATTAGTGGCACTCGCCGGGTTTTAGTGGGTAGAGCTGCGTTCACTTACCAGCTTTAGGGCGCAGCGAGTCCCACATACTAGCGTAGGGAGACCCACTCCCCCGCGGGATGCCTCAGAGCATTTCCCGGCGTTAAAAAAAAGAAAAAAATACCAGGAGTTGGCAACCTGCGGCTCTTTCGATGTGAAGTTGCGGCTCTAGTTCCATACGCACATCTCTATAGATAAATAAAATTGGAGTGTCTGTTTGTAATATTATAATAATCGCTTTTTACTAAATGCATATGGATCTATACACGATACATATACCAAAATAACATTTTTTGCAATTTTTGTCTGTCTGTTTGTTCCGACTAATCTCTGAAACGTCAGGGCCGATTTTGACGGGACTTTCACTGGCAGATAGCTGATGTCATAAGAAGTAACAAAGGCTATAACAATAATCATCATCAATCAAAAATCGGCCCAGATATTTCAAAGATTAACCAGAACAAATAGATAAAAATTGTAAAAAATGCTATTTTTCTATATGTACCGTGTATATGTCCATATGCATTCAATAAAAAGTGGTTATTTTAAAATTACAAACAGATACTCCAATTTTGTTTATCTGTATAGGTTATTATCAACCCACTGCTGGGCTCACATCTTCTTCTCTAAATCCGACGAGGAATGTATTATAAGCCATAGTTTACCGATACACTGGCCCAATGCGCCCAGTGAACTACACACATCTTCATACACTATTATCTCATCAGGCGAAGGTTTCCGCACAGTGTTAACCTCCACTGGTGAGCTAGCAATCTTCATTTTTGTTCAATTTTAGAAAAACCCATGGCACCTGACCTTTCACTTCATATTCACAGAAACATATTTAATGATAAAGATTGGAAAAACAAATTTTGTTAATGTTTTCAATAACTATTAAAATATCATACCACAAATGTATTTAGGCTATAAAGTTTCCTTTTCAAAACTGCTATTACACAGAATGATGAATGGTAAGACGACCTCTGTGGCTCAATGGTTATCGCTAAGACACTCAAGCCGGAGGCTGTGGGTTCGAATCCCGCCAGGGAACAAAAAGTACATAATATTCTGTGTTCCTGGTCATGGATGGGTATCTATCTATCTTCTATACATATAATAAAACTGTAGCCGCCTTATTACAAAAAACTTATCTAGTACCAGGATTAAACCAAGACTGAAAAGTCCAGGTTTGTTACGGTATTAACGTTAGTCCATGGACTAAAATTCATTCTTATTACAAATCGAGGACCAACCGAGGTCTAGGTAGTACCAAAGATCGTCTCTGGTTTAATTGCATCCACAGATTATTGAGCAACATATCATTCATTTTGTTCGTTCAATATTTGATTAGTTCGGTACACCGTTCCTTTTTATGCAAAGCTCGCTAATTTATAATTAAATATAATGTGGAAAATACATCAATATTTTGATAATAAAATTTATTGTGTTATATAAAATATCTGAAATCTTTACTACTTTGTACTTTGAGGTAGTGTGATTTAAATTCTTGTTTATTACACACAAATATTGTAATATTTCGCTGTTAAGTTGTTTATATAGCTAGCGTATAAGGGAATGAAATACAAAGCGCGCGTAGTTCTAATGTCATCGAAATGTTTATTGTTTAATGTTTAGTTATTGCAATGTAAGTCGAGTTACCAATAGTTACAATACAGCCATTATTGTTCTTTGATTCTAAATAGACGGTATGTTGTTCATAAGAATAGTATAATATTTTTTGTTGTGAATTTGTGTGCCACGAACATTACTTATGTTGTAAAATGTATCAACAAAAGAAAAAAGGGATGATAATTGGACTTCTCAAGAAAAGGTTAGTGTTTATTTAATCCAAACATACATGAAAAATATCAGAGTTAATTAGAATTATTACATATGATATAAAATAGGTATGTATATCAATGACAAAATACAATACAACAAAATTACAGAAATAGAATGTTAAATTATATAAGGATGTCAGAATAATTATTTTAAATGTTAGTCCAATTCCATAATTTTGTCTACATCGAGTTCATTTAATTACCTTTCAATACAATTAATACGAAAAAACGCAAATTCAACGCATAAGACATCTGATAATTTAAAGTTTTGAGGTTAGTACCGAAGTTAAACTAGGGGTCACGGTGGTCTAACTTTAGTACCATAGATAGTCCTGGTACTAGCGTTAAACTAGTTTTTGTAATAACATTTATATTAGACCATGGTTTAAAGCTGGTATTAAACTCGGTACTATATTTAGTCTTCGTTTTGGAATAAGGCGGTAGAGGTCTAATTCCTGTACAATGAAAAAAAATGCTAAAAACCGAGGGGGATGTAAGAAATGAAATAGAACTAATTTGGATTTTTTTCAATTTTTTTGTTTCTCTGTTTGTCTGTCTGTCTGTTTGTAATGGCTAATCTGCGAAACTACTGGACCGATTTAAATGAAATTTTGTATGGTGGTAGCTTATACCCCTGGTCAACATATAGGATACTTTTGATCCCGGTAAATTAAAGACTTCCCGTGGGTTAGTTAAAAAACTGTAATTAGGTAAAAAAAGTAAATAAAAAAACAGCTTTGTACATACAACAACTTATGAACTTAATTTGCTGATACCTTATGTTGCCGTTGTATTCAAACAATGTATTCCTATAAAAGTGCCGAATTCCCGCGGGAAAATAAACCTTAACAAAAACAGTGTCTAGCATACTATTCAACTAGATGGCGCTAATTGTATTGAATGTTTACTATGACAGTATATTATAAGTCAAAATAATATTATATCGATTTCAATTCTTACCTGTTAAATAAATTCGTACTAAATAAAGTAGATGGCGTTGACAGTATTTCACATCGCGATGGGGAAAAAAAGTTGTTGTGTGAGGGTTGTCGTTTCGTTCGTGGTCCAGTCTTAAGTTATTTTGTATATAATATATTATATTGGAAAGAATGCTTCAAAGGTAGCCTTTTTAGCCTTTATTTCGGCTTAGAGATTTATTTTTAAAATATAATATTGGTCAATTGGTTGAAGATTAATTTATACACAATGCCTAGATAAATGTCGAAACTCTCTCAGTACTCAAAAGAAGCTAAAATATTAAGGACTAGCTTTTACCCGCGGCTTCGCTCGCGTTTATGTAGATTAAGAAATAGATCAAGTCTTTTCGCTGGTGATGGATAGAACATTTTTAAGACATTTATATTAACGCCCTTCATTAGATTGGTTCAGCATCCAATTTTTTTTTTAATGTTAGTTATTATCTCTTAGAGAATAAGGTTGCGTTTTTAAAATAAGCTCCCAAACGGCTTAAATTTCTCCAACTTTTATAATAATTATCCAACTATTTATCAATTTATACAGTCTTGGTAAATGATATAATATAAACTGCCTCAGGAATTACTCTATCTTATGTTGAAAACAGCATGAAAATCAATTTCGTTAGTTAGTAGTTTTTGAGTTAATCGCGTACAGACAGACGGACGCGAGGAAGGACTTTGTTTTCTATTATGTAATGATGATAAGCATTAGTACCATATTTATGTAGCTTTGACGTTACCGCTTCATAATTGCCAATTTTTTTAAGTATTCAATTAGATATATTTGATATTGGATATATTGGTATTAAAATGGATAGGTATAGGCAGTATGATATCTTTGACATATAGACATAAAATGCTATCGAGGACTTTTCTGTAGGCATATTTAGAATAGCTGGTGCCCACGACTTCGTCTGCGCAGAATTGGATTTTGGACAATTCACACAAAATATCTATATATATAAAAACATTTTACAAAAAATTAAAACCGACTTCAAAACACTAAAAAGTAATAAAATAACAGTTTCTTTAATTTTTGTGCTTACAACATATAATCAACTTAATCTTCTACTAATGTACAAACTTTGCGTTTACCACGTCATTATAGTTACTTTTGGAGTCGGTGTATTTGTTGCTGTACATTACCTACCTACCTACCTTGGGTGACACCGACTAAGACAAAGTTTGTACATTAGTAGAAGATTAAGTTGATTATATGTTGTAAGCACAAAAATTAAAGAAACTGTTATTTTATTACTTTTTAGTGTTTTGAAGTCGGTTTTAATTTTTTGTAAAATGTTTTTATTTCTTAATTTTTAGTGATTCCGAAATTCGTCATCTTGGCGTTCATTGAAGGAGGCATGTTCAGCAGTGGATGGATAAAGGATGATGATGATGATGATGATGGTGATGATGACGATGATTACGATGACCGCGACATACTATGGTGTGCTACCAAAGCATCCTATACAATTGTTACATAGACACGTAATAAAATTATCATATCATCAAGGTAAACAAAACCAACCAAATAGGCATTATTGGGAATAACTAAAAAACGGCTTGTCAGATCTTAATAAAATTAATATGGGACCAAATTGGAAACACCAGCTTTCAAAAAAAAAAATAACCATCGAAATCCATTCACAAACGGCGGAGATATCGTGTCACATACATACAAAAAAAAAAAACATACAGACGAATTGAGAACCTCCTTTTTTTTTGAAGTCGGTTAAAAAGGCAAAGGTGATTGTTGACTGATGTATCAACGCACAGGCCAAACCCTTTTTTTTATAGAAGAGGGGGCACACGGATAGTCGGTTCACCTGATGGTAAGTGAAGAGCGACATCCACAGACACCCGCTACACCAGTGGATTAGCAGGTGCGTTGCCGGCCTTTCAGATATGAGTATGCTCTTTTCTTGAAGGCCCCTAAGTCGTATCGGTTCAGAAACACCGTAGGAGGCAGCTGATTCCATATTAGTCGTGCGAGGCAGGAAATGCCGTAAAAATCGAGATTTTGTGGATTTCCGGACATCGAGATGGTGTGGGTGAAATTTGAGTTTTTCCGAGATGTCCGGTGATGGAATTCTGCTGCAGGTATTAGTCCGAACAATTCCTCAGAGCACTCCCCGTGGTAGATGCGGTAGAAGATGCAGAGCGATCCGACATCTCTACGCAGCGCCAAAGAATCAAACTGACTGGAGATAACCTTGCTATCGACGATTCGAGCAGCCCGGCGTTGAATGCAGTCCAATGGAAGGAGCTGATATTGGGGCGCTCCAGCCCAGAAGTGAGAGCAGTATTCCATGTGAGGCCGGATCTGCGCCTTGGGACCCTTATATCCCTTATGTCATAGGCATCCACTAAGTTAAGTAGTAAGAGGTTTTTAATTCAGCGTTTTCTATAATTCAATCCTAATAATAATAATTAAATCATTAATAATAATATAATAATAATACAATAATTTAATCATCTTTTCCTGGCCTATTATTAAAATAATCTATTTCTTGTTTAGTTTTTTTTTTGTTTTTACTTATTTCATTCGTCGTGGAGTTCATTTATTAATCTTTGGGATAGGTATATTATTATATTTCTTTTTCATAAATGTATTATTAAGTAAGGTTCTTATTCACAGGCAGGTAGTAATTTACCTAAAAGATATAATATAATGATTCACAGGATTAATTCCAATATAGCTAAGGCTGCTAGAATCCAAGAATCTGAGAAGCAGACTTAATTCCGTCATGTTTTGGATGCTGAACCAATCTAATGAAGGGTGTTAATATAAATGTCTTAAAAATACTCTATCCGTCACCTAGGATCAGCGAAAAGACTTGATCTATTTCTTAATCTACATTATACATAAACGCGAGCGAAGCCGCGGGTAAAAGCTATTATTTAATAAAAAAATTAAATATATGTATAGTATAAAAGTATTAAATATATTTCCGTTGTCTGGTACCCGTAACACAAGTTCTTCAAGAACTTACCGCGGAACCAGATTGACGTGGTGTAAAAGCGTCCATAAATATTATTATTTGAAAAAGTACAAATTTCATGTGAAATTTGACCCAGTTAAAATGACATGCTGTTAAAGTTAAAGTGACTATGTGAAGTATGTAGAATGCAGTTCTGGCACCCTTTTACCACTGTAGCAGGATCTTTGGCACCTCACCAAAGGGGCACTCGCCGGGTTTTAGTGGGTAGAGCTGCGTCCATTTACTAGCTGTCGGGCAAAGCGAGTCCCACATACCCGCGTGGGGAGACCCACTCCCCCCTCATGACCTGAGGCCTCAGAGCATTTCCCGGTGTTAAAGAAAAGAAAAAAAAAAGATGATCTTTTGGAATGACATATTAATTACAAGTGTACTTTATACGAACATTAATTTGAAAATAAAAAATAAAAATTGTAATTTATTTTTCTTTAAATGACAGGATGACCTTTTAAATCTATTGATTGTATAATCCTAAATATTGTTTTAGGTAATTCCAATTACCACTACCGTGACAGGATATGATTCAACATTTTAAATGTTTTTAACATCCTTGATTGTGAGCAACGATGGTTTAATAGATATAGACTTGGTCTGTGAGGTCTGGTTTCGTTCGTGACTGGTGCCATTAAATGGCTTTTCTGAACATGAGAACATTGTTAGCTCACCGGTAAAGTAAATACATTGCGAGAAAACCTGCACGCCTGATGAGATTAAAAGTCTTATAGCCCAACAACCTCCTCGCCTGATTTCGAGGAGGAGACCTGAGCCCAGCAGTAGGGAAGATATTATTATTTTGAACATACAACATTATGTAGCAACAAATGTAAGAGTACTACTCAAGTAAATGTCAGATTTTTTAAAATTATTTACACCCTACAGAGATTCAGCACTCTCACACTATCAACACGAGCAATCTACGAGCTGTACAACTTTGTGAATGGTCTTGGTCTGTCTCATAGAGTCCACCCGAGTCAGCTTTTAAGCACTTGTGGTGCCAGTCAGATGAAACTGATATTCTTGTATTAAAGTGCTACAACCAATCCAATTTGACTAAAGGGACTGTGTTAGTTTATATAATTAGGCGTTACTTCGCGGTAATACACAATATAAGCGCTTACCACACTGCTATTTGTGGTTGGCGAAATTATTGCCATCAAATATATTATTAATTATCTCCGACTATGTGTTTTGGTGTGAGTGTATAGCCAGTACGGTCTACTAGGATACACAGTAATTCATATACAGTCTATAGCACATATATTATATATGTTTCGCATACATAAGTATGTAGGTGTTTATAAAACTTATTAATATTATTAAAACAGCCATCGAATGGCGCAGGCGTTTCTACTTACCCATCTTAATAACACGTCACACGATCTACCAAAACTAGCGCAGTCAGAGCATTCACTGCGATTTTATTTGAATTTTGAAATCAAGTCACGAACATCCTGGTCGTAAAAGCAAAACATTCACAAACACAAACGACAGTCAATATCGATTTGTAGATCCCGAGTTACAGATCAATAATGTATCAATTAATATATATCTTGAGAACAGCCTTTACACTTTTACGTGTCTAAAATTATTTGAGATATATTTAAATTTTAATGCAAAAAGTTTTATAACGACCATGAACTGAGGCTTACAATGTACTCTGTGACTGAGGCCTCGCACAAAGAATCTTAGGCCACGTTCCGATATATACTGGACCCAGAGGGGGCACAGTTACCTTCAAGCTCACGGCAAAGTTTTTTTAGCGCGACATCTATTAATCTTGTTCCTTAAACTACAGGCAAATAATTCACTTATGCCGTAATAGATGTCACTACTAACGACATAAACTAAATAGTACTGAAAATTGCTACATATTTTTAATTTCTTATTTATTTTTATTGTTTTAGTTTAATTTTAAGGTCTTGAATTACGGACTTATATAACATATATTTTTGGAATTTATATTTATTTAATCAATTACGATACAAAATCGTAAATGTCAAAATTCGGGTCACTCAAGAAAAAACCGTCACTAGGTTTTGAACAGTTTTGCATTTTCGTGTGGTTTATCTGCTGTTTTTACTTATTTATTAATACTCTTTGCTGCTAATACGTTGTGTTGCGGTATTGGACGCTATTAGTTAAGTGTTTCAATTCATTCAGACTGCAATGTTTTTACCATGCCTTCTACGAGACGATGTGTATTTGGATGCAACACTACAGGTAAGATTTCTCACTTCCCTCTTTAAATCTCTCTTTTGTATAAATGGCCTCCCTAAGACGACCCACTGACCCAAAATTGTTAGCCTAGAATGATATCGAATACATATTTAAATACAAATATTGCTCATGTATGTGATCCCATGTCTCTGGATGGGCTACTACTAATGTTGCTGCCTGCATTATGGGCTCTTCAAGTTACAGTTCTGCACATGATGTAATGAGAAAGAGTTAACTGAGCTGCATATTTAAATTAACTATTTCTTTTGGTTTTTGTCGTTTAAATTGTTGTTATCTGGTTTTTGTTACATCTCAATGATTTTGCTTCAATATTAGTAAACAAGGTACTCTCTCACTTAAAGTCACAATATGGTGCTAGTTTATTCCTATATAATAATGAAATACCTACATATAATTTAAAATAATATTTCTTAAATTATTTGCAGGTGTCACAATCCACAACCAAAAGACCAGTTCCGGACATGGGTTGGCTTAGCTGGTGCCTCAGTCAGTGGACTGACTGATATGCAAATATATAATAACAGGAAAGTCTGTGACAAGCATTTTGCAGAACAAGACAAGAATCGCAATAGTCACTTGAATGCTCTAGCTGTTCCTCATCTGCATATACCAAGTAAGTACCTAATGTAACGATTCATGCATAATGTATTATAAGGGAATATCAAGTGGCAAAACGAAATCTATACAGATAAATAAAATTGGAGTGTCTGTTTGTAATATTAAAACTGCTTTTTATTAAATGCATATGGGTGTATAATACACAATACATATACCAAAACAGCCTTTTTTATAATTGTTGTCCAGCTAATCTTGGGAACGGCTGGGCCGATTTTGACGGGACTTTCACTAACAGATAGCTCATGTAATAAGGAGTAACTTAGGCTATAAAAATAATCATCATCAATCCGTCTACGGTTGTAAATCTAAGTTAACGCGGGCGAAGCTGCACCCCGTAGACTTCTTCGGAGTCTTGCTAAGTTTTCTTGTTCCGTTAACAGGTTCTCTGTTTCTTCGTATGCAGTCTTGAATGGTAGCCACTCGCTTGACGATCCGTTGAACGCTGGTAGTTCAATGTTTCTGTTCGCATTGTTTGGTATTGAACGCGCGGCATGTGTTATAGCTGTGGCAAGTTCTTGATAATCGAAGGCTGTTGCTGTCTCTTTCGCACAGTATGGTTCAGTGTATGTTGCCTTCTCTGTCGCACGCTGTTGTTCGAAGTTGTATGTTGCCCTCTCTTTCGCACATTCTTTCATACTTGGTGCCTCTGGTTCTGGTGGTGGCATCGCTTGTTCTTCATTATTCACATATGGTTCCATTGTTAATGCAGGTGTGTTTTTTCGCACCCAGTCTTCCGTCCGCTCGTTGCGTATTGTCTCGTTGTCATCTTCGTAATCGATTTCTTCTATTAGACGCGTGACTTTAGCGGCTGCCAACTCCACTTCTTTTTGTAGAAGCTCTTCCCGGGCCTTTGCCAGTTCCCTTCTTCTTATACTCGATGCCTTTGAGCGAGAGACGCTCGGCGCTGGGAGGGCTTTCGGCTGAGGATCAGTCGTCGTTGTTTGTTCCGTACTGGTGGATGCTTCTGTGGTGCCGCTGTTGTCGGTCGTCGTGGCGTCGGTCGTTGTGGCGATGTTGTCTGACGTCCCGGCTGTGGCGTCGGTCAATGAGTTTGACGTGTTGGGCGTGGCTGGCGAGGCGGACGGTCGGATTGCGTATGACTTCCTGCTTCTGGTTATAGGCATCTTGATTAATTCGTTCTGAATTCGGGCAGCGATTCGTCTCTGGGAGACACTTTTTTAATTTTTCGGGCAGCGCTTCGTCTCTGGGAGACACTTTTTTAATTTTCGGGCAGAGATTCGTCTCTGGTAGACACACTTTTTTCTTTTTTCAGGCAGAGATTCGTCTCTGGGTTCATGACTTCGCTCTAGATTCGCTTGAGGTTCGTTTCTTCCGACGGGTTCAATTTTTCAGGATTTCTTCTAGGGGCTTCAGGTTTCACTTTCTTCAGCTATCCGGCACACTCGAAGGACCACGATGTGGTCTTCACTATTTTCTTCAGTATCCGGCACACTCGAAGGACCACGATGTAGACTATACCGCACGGCTCTGGCAGTATAGTCGTTTATTTATTTTACTATTTCACTATAACTTGGCCGCTGGTTCAGACTGAATGAAAGACTATTTAGTGAATAAGCCTCCCAAGAGCACTACTATTAGTTCTTGACCCGTCGGATGCGTAGAGCGAAGTGATTTTTGTGGCCGACGGGTCGTGTATTTAACGCACTCGAGCGGCTCGCAACCGAGTGGGGGTGCGTAGGATGTGCTCCTGGTCGGTCATCTTTATTTAAATAAATCATATTTTACATGTATGTTTTTTCTTACAATATTACCTTATATTCTAATACAATTTTAATATATTGAACATTTAAACATAACGAAATTAAAACGAAATTAAATAAACACGAAAATAATCAACACTTAAGACACAAGTTATATGGGTTGTGAGTCTTTATATCACTTTCTATTGTTTATAACTAATTCACGAATCACATATTGTTTTTATTTACACTAATTTAGTCATTATCGCGAACAGATAGGATTATACTACGTGCTAATGTTAAATAAATGACCTCACCTTATCATATCAGTTATATGCCGTTAATTCAATGTTTCAGGAGGACACCGCAGTCACCCTCGTTCGCCGGCCTCTGTACTCCGCGAGCATAATTATAGTGCAGCTGGCAGAAGTCATCGACTGGTATTGTCTAAGGGACAAGGGTATAATTTTTCGACTAATTTATTTGTCTCCAGCATCCAACTTAAACCATATGTTAAAGAAATTAAGCAACTTCGCAACGAGATATGCCGTTTACGTAATGAAAGAAAATAGAGAGTTTTCAAACAATATTGCATTCCAAGAAATGACAAAATTTATGAATAAGCCGTCACAACTTTTTTTACATATGCAATTGCAATCAATTAAGAAAGCCAACTGCCAAAGCAAGACGCTTTTCTGTGGAGGAGAAAGTGTTATAGTCTGACAAGCGAGTCGTGGGACGCGATTTATTTCGAATCCTTCATATGGCCACACTTCTGATTGTCAAACTAAATGTCATCTTACCTCTATTTGTTGTTGTTGTGGTGTAATTATTGTAAGTTTTTGTGCGAAAAAATGTCGAAACCCATTAAAAGCAGTGCCCGGAGCTTGTTGTATACAATGATAAGCAAGTATGAACAGAGAAAGGATGATATAAATCAGCGTTTCGAGAAAAAACAACGAATTTTTGACGAAATTATTTCAGCTGCAAGTAAGTACATCCCAAACATTTTGATACTCGTCCTAGATTTAAACAACAAAAAAAACTTTTGTTTGTATTCAACATAACTTTACATTTGTTTAAATATGTACTTTCGAGAAATTGTGTTTCAAAACATACAAATTATTTCTTGTTCTAAGGTCTATCGGATAACGAAGATTTGAAACGTCAGATCGTAGACTTAATCAAAGAGCTGAAAGATATTGAGAAAAAAGATCTGTTTACCTCTGAATCCAGTTATTTGGCCCATTTATCTAAACTGACAGGTTGTATTTCAATATATTTTTGTTATATAGTAAACTGTGATAATAATCTGCCACTTAACCCAATTATTTTTATTATTACAGAAGTTGGTGTCAACACACTGAGGAGGATAAAAAAGGAAGGTTCCCTAAACCAAAATGTGTGGAACACGCCAGGAAAAAAACGCCCTCGCCAGCCCAGTGTTTCAAACTTAGATGATTTTGACATATCGGCAATTCGAAATAAAATAAATGAATTTTACTCGGTTAGGAAACAAGTTCCAACAATAAGAACTTTGTTAGCAGAATTACGAGAGTGAATAAGATTCACTGGATCTCGAGAAAAATTGAGGCAAATATTGTTAAAAAATGGTTTTGAGTTTAAAACTAATAAAAATGAAAGGTCAATTCTAATTGAAAAGTTTGAAATATCTGCTCTGAGACATAGTTATCTTAGAGCTATTCATAAGAAGCGACAAGAAGGAAAGGCAATAGTTTACCTGGACGAAACATATGTCCACCAAAATTACAAGCCAAAAAAGTCATGGCAAGGACCGAGTACGAGTGGAGTAACTGACAAAATTTCTTAAGGTTTCTATCAAATTAATTTTGCCTATTTGGAATGTCTATAAGAATATTTGTTATTTTAATTATTACTTTTCTTTGTTTTATAGGTAAAAGATACATAATAGTCCATGCTGGCTCTGAGAAAGGTTTTGTGCCCAATGCATTATTGGTGTTCAGCACAAAATCTAAAATGGCTGATTATCATGATGATATGAACCGTAATAACTTCATAAAATGGCTGGAAGAAAAATTAATACCCAATTTAAATGAACCTAGTGTGATTATAATGGATAATGTGAGTTATCATGTAACTCAAATTAACAAGCCGCCTACGATGAGCACTTTAAAGGAAATTCAGAAGTGGCTCACCGAAAATCACATTTCTTTTGACAATTTTCTTACAAAGGCCGAGCTTTTGTGTCTTGTCAAAGAAAACAAACCAACTCCCTTGTACGAAGCGGAAGAACTTCTAAAGCAGCATGGACATGAGGTCATCAAATTGCCGCCATATCATTGTGATCTCAATGCCATAGAATTAATTTGGAGCTTGGCAAAAAGGAAAGTGGCGAGTATGAATCTAGGCGTGCCAGCTGCCGAAATGGAAAATTTAATAAGGAAATGTTTTGCCAGTGTGACTGCTGATGACTGGAAATCATGCACTGATCATGTGATTAATGTTGAAAATACATACAAATTAAAAGATAAAATAACAGAAGAGGAACTTGAACCATTTCTCATCAATGTTCGTGAAGATGAAAGTGATAGTGATGAATCATATTTTGAAGGCATCGAATTTCTCGAATCAGATTTTGATTATTGTTCAGAATGAATAAATGTTTTTAAGTTTTTGTTGTGCATCTTTATTATCCTTATTTTCGATGGAGTGGAAAAGTTGGTGTTGATTTTAATGTAGTTAATGTTTTCGTTTTGATTATTTTTAAACCAAATTCTTTGAAGATTCCAACCTTATCCAAATAAACAAATAATCAAGTTAAGCAAAAGTATCAAAATTGTTTTTAGACTATATATGCTGGGTTAACACCTAAAAGATTTTTAAATTTGCCGCCAGCGGCTTGTGCCACGACTCGCTTGTCAGACTCTATCAGCTTCGTTATATAAAAAAAGTCCGAAATGTTATAGACTCCTTTGTACATATTTTACACTTCCTTCTCCGAAGACAATGAAATGTCTGCTTAGCCAAATAAAAATAGGCCCCGGTATAAATAAAGTAATATTCAATAAAATTAGAGAAACAATGCGCGTCAAAGATAAGTGCGACCGATTATGCACACTTATCTTTGATGAAATGTCAATTACTCCGCAAATTAATTATAACGCACAATATGACCGTCTGGATGGGTTCTCTCTCGATGGGCAGACATTTGCCGATCACGTGTTAGTTTTCGTGGTTAAGGGCGTTAAGGCTAATTTTAAACAGCCGATAGCGTATTATTTTACAAATAATTTAAAGAAAAATACTTTAATAGATCTAATTAAAACTGTAATCGAGCACACTATCGAATCGGGCCTTAGTGTTGTTAGTACAGTGTGTGACCAAAGCCCAGTCAAAGTAGGAGCAATCAATCAATTAGTTAATTAAACTAAAGCTACATATTTGCGGCGCAATAGGCGATGGGATCACGACATGTTTTCTGTTAGAAATTATAATATTATACCTTTGTACGACGCGCCCCATTTAGTTAAAGGAATAAGAAACAATTTAATTAAAGATTTAGTTAATACTTCGAACAATAAAATAAACATAATCAAATGGGCTTATTTCCCCATGGTTTATGATGCGGATAAGTCATTCCGCAATTGCAGTCTTTTAAAAAAAATTACAGAATCTCATGTCAATCCCGATAAAATAAATCGCATGCGTGTCAAATCAGCCACCCAACTGTTCAGCCACAGCTTTGCTGTGGCTTACTTTATATATACCGGATGGCAAAGAATTTAGAGGCCCAGTAAATTCGGAATTGCAAAAAACTAGGACTATTTAAGAAAAGTGTAAAAGAGCATTATCTCAATCATACATAATTTATTATTATTCTTATTATTATTATAATTTTGTTCGTCTCCATCTATATATTCTAAGAATATATTACAAATGTTTGTTTAACTATTTATAGTTTAATTTAAATATGTATATTATATAGGTATCTATATATTAGTTTATTATATTTTATTTAATTATATGTAGGTATATGTATTTATGTATATTTCTATGTGTATGTTTATTATGTGTTAACGATATGTGTATCAACGCTAAATTATTGTTCGTTTAGTGTTTTATTAAATTTTTAATTTTATGTACACCCTATTATGGCCGTAGGTTTCAATTTTTCCAGTATCGGGTCTGCTGGAAGAGATTCCTCCATGGAATAAGCTGTACCTTTGTATCTACCTTTTAATTTTCTCACTGTTCTAAGTTTCTTTTTGTTATACATAAATTGTTAAATAAATAAATAAATAAATAAAAAATCTCCTCCCCATAAATTGTGGCCAGAAGCCAAAAAATTATTAAAAAGTATGAAATATATTAAAGAAATAAAGATGGGGCAGAGCATTCGATATACTGAAACTGTTGCACTATCCATTACAAATTTGATTAAAACGATTGAGGGCATGGAATCTCTATGGAAAATATTGTCTAATTAATATGGATTAGTTGCAATGTTGACGCGAAACCTAAATCAAGATCCGTTCGAAAACTTTTATGGGAATATCAGGAGTTACGGTGCTAGGAACGTAGCTCCAAACACCGTTTCCTTTGAAGGAGACTTTAAAGCGCTCCTGATAAACAATTTTACCGCGTCCCACTCAATAAAATCAAATTGTGAGGAAGACACTAACCAGTGTCTTCAAAATTTAGATTTCTTTTTGAAAGAAAAAAATTATACTCCTGTTATTCCCCAAAAACCAGAATCGTATCCTGTGATCGGTGACATTTTCAGTAATGTGATGTGATGAAATGAGATGAAAATAGTGATGAAAATGAAACTGGTCAAGGAAATTATGTTTGTGGTTGGGTTGTCAAGAAATGCCTCGAAAGGGTTGTTAAAGGTTGCCAACATTGCAAGCAAACGTTATTAGAGAGTAACATGCGTAATGATAATAATGTTTTTATTAAAATGAAAGAATATAAAAATAAAAATTGGCTGTGCTATCAAATGAACATGTAGAAATATATTTTAAAGATGTGCAAAAAATTACGAGCGCAGTTCTAAAGAGCAACGTGCCTAAAGAAGGTTTAAAAAATGTGACTTTACATTATTCTAGTATGTATTGCGAATCTCCATTTACGTGTCCTACTCATAAAGAGGAATTAAAGACACACTTTTTGAACCCCACAATCAATGTGTAAGTGCATAGTTGGAAAAGGTTAGTAAATCGAATCCTTTGTGGCCAATTAACATACAGATACAGTGAGGAGGAGGTGAAAAGTGAAGCCCAGAAGTAGCATTATAAATTTAAAAATTATAAAAATAGAAAGTAAAGCAGTAGTTCCATTTCTTTAGTGTGTGTTTTGGCTTGCTACTATTATATTATATATTACGTTTTTTTTTTAAAGAATTGAAAAATTATTAGTCAATGGACTTTCATGATTTTCGTGTTATGAAGTATTTATTCTCCTTCTCAATTCCATACCTTAAATAAATATAAGAAAACTTAAAGATTTTCTTTAAAAAAAACTTAAGGCGGTGTTTATTGATTACATTAGGCGTAAATTTTTTTTTTTTTTTTTTTTACACTTTTTCCTCATAATATGATGAGATTTTACAAGATTCGACGTCCCCCTCACCGCGAATTCGCTTCAGGTAACTAATGGACGCCTCCTAACTCAAGGGTGTTCAAATTAGAATCATCAGCGGAGTATGAGAGCTTTCAGAGTCGGTCGCGCAAATTCATTAATAATAATATACATAAAGAACTAGAAGCTCTTAATATTAATGTTTTCCTTTGTCGTTTGTTATACAGCATTCATACAACGCAACAATTTAAATGTATTTCTTCTTAAGTGAGCCATCTGTTCACTTACTGTACCGATTGAGCTTAAAGGCCATCAGGCCAAAAAGTCTAGCCCTTCCGAAAAAAAAATTAAAAAGTATTTATAAAATAAATAATATGTGTAGTAATAACATGTTACTTGATATCTAAATATTTTGTAGAAAAACTGTAACTTTGAGCACCCTCGTTATAATCGATTGACTTGTAACTTGCATATGTGTGAGCTTTGTGTTTATTTTGTTATATTTTACCTAATGTTGTAGATGTTTACCATGAAATATGATGGAATAATTATGGAATACAATATTCGTTTAATATTTGGTTCAAGATGGATGAAAGTAGTCTGACAATGATTTATAAACTTTTGATTTTGGTATATACCCCAATTGAATTAAAATTACTCTAAAAGTGTCACAAGAAAACATTGGCAGTACCGAATGTGGAACGATGATACGGCGCGGTTAATTAAATGTTTTGCTGTGTTTCAGGTCAAAGCATGGGGCGAGTAATGGTGTCGTCGCAATGGAGAATAATTTTTGGATCTTACACACAAGTGATACAATGATATCGCTTGTGTGTCAGATTCCACATATAATAATTGGTAAACGTCATGTTCGATGCGGGTGGCAAAGGATCTGCCGTCCTGGCGTTTATTGAAAGAGACCTATGTTCAGCAGTTTAGATAGGTGGGTAATTTAGTCCGTAGGCTACTGGGTCACCTTCCCAGTAGAGTCGGGCATTTCGTATGGGCCGGCCCTACGGGATCATGAGGGATTCTTCATGCCTACGCAAAATAAAAACAAAAAACTTAGGGGTTACATAGTAATTATTCAAATGTCCCTTGTTGTCTGATAACATGTAAAAACATATAAATTTAGTATTATTTGTATTAGATATGTTATATAGTAAACTGTAATATGTCCGAACCCACTTAGTCTTCATTAATATTGTATAATTTTACAGAAATATATTAATACAAGCTTTCGTTTATTTCAGAAAAACGCAAAAGGGCCGAATCAATATCCCAGAGAAGTCTCTTTTTGGAAACAATAGTGCAGTGATACAAATACTATTTACTAATGATACTGTAACTAGTACTCTAAAATAGCTGGTGCTCAAAATATGTCAACAACAGATTTCTTAAAAGGTAAAGTTAAACTACGTTAACATGGCGCGCCCGTCCAGATTACTGACGTTGAAAAAGAATTAATGGTTGGGTGGTTTTTTGTTTAATCCATTTTATTAGGTTTAACAGCCGTCTCAGCGCGCACACCTGAGTTGTGTCTTGATGGCGCTTTGTAAATACTTTCAAACAGTTTGAATTTTAGAGAGGCGCGCCAAGTTATCATAGTTTATCTCTAAAACAAATCTATGCCATAATAATTCAAACAATATACAACCCATGATAAAAAAAGGAAATAAATTCTTTAAAAACTCAATATATTTCATTTATGATGTCATTTCTAGATTTTCTTAGAATCCTTAGATTTTGAAGAAAGAATTTCCTTTTATTGAAGAATGATTGTTATTTATTTTGTGAAATAAATAAATTATTGTGTACAAAATAGACTATGATGACAACATCATGATATTCTAGTTTTGTCACAAAGAAAATTTAGAATCTGAAACATCACAAGTAAGTTCTTATGTGTATGTTTCGAATTCTAGATTTTAAAAAACTAGAATGTTATCATCATAGTCAATTTTATACACAAGAATTCATTTATTTTACAAAATAAATAACGATCATTCTTCAATAAAAGAATTTAATACTAGAAACCAAAATAACAGCGCTACCTAGTGAGCCAATATTGATAAAAGCAGCGCTTTCAATATTAGCTCACTAGGTGGCGCTTTTTATATATTAGTTACGGAACAAGATTTTCAGAGGGCGCTTCAAATTAAAATGACAGAAATGACGCGAGTGAGTTCTCTATACCTATTTAATATTTATACTCTTTGACTGGACCACTGTAAGGTGTGACGTCATTGCAGTATATTGAGAAGCCGTTCCTTTATAGTGAGCTATACTGGTTTCCGTCATTGTTCTGTGTTTCCGTCTATAACGGAACGCTGTACAGTATACTGATACTGTAGATATGTGATGATCTACGTTTTTTGGGGTTGCAATATCAATATAATATTTTATACTCTATATATATTTTTTGGGGTTGTTTTTACGTGAAAATAATATATAAAATTATATTATTGTATAATTAAGTTAGTAAATTATGTATATTTGTTAGTATTGAAGAAAATATTGTTTTTCAAGCAATTTAATGTATAATATCTTAATAACCGAATGATTGAAATTAGGTAAGGGTAAAGTGATGAACTTATTTACAAAAATAATTAGGTATTTATTATCTAACTGGAAAAATAGCTAATGGAACACGCAATAATTGCAACTGCAATTGCTGGTGCAGTCCAAAATTTATTGGAATCTTCCGATAATGATTCTGATGACGATGATGAAGAGCTCATATCTTTTGTAATACAGTGGGTCAAAATATTATCCCTAGAACAGAATATTATGCACAGACAACTGTTTTCTTAATGACTGAATACTGATAGCGAGTTTTAAAAGTCATTTCCTGTTAGGAATCCATTGTTATTCGATAAAGTTATTCATACCTATTATAACTATCGAAATCGGAATATTTACCACGATTTTAATTACATATCGAAAGCTAACAAAGCTTTTGATAAGTAAGTAGGTATATCATAACTATTTACGTTCATTTTAATACCTGCTTCTTCCTTATCGTCGTTTGCAACAGAACCTAAATATCGAGCGTTGAAAAGGGGTTCAAAATTACCTAATATTATTACGTGGTAAAAATTCCGGTTTTAAGCAAATTCTAGTGTTGGTGACCACGATATATTAAAATCTTAATTCTTATATCAGATAATTTCATAAAAAGTAATATTTTTATTTATCAAGTTACTTTGTATATGATTTTATTTCCAATTATAAAAAAAGTCTCTTTCATATGGTCAGAAATCATTTATCACGTGAACGCAAACCGTTCGTTTTCGGACTCCTACTGAAGAAATAGTTTTTAGGTCTGACATATACATTTTCAATATAATATTAATTTTCACATAACATAGCAGTCATAAGTAGGTATAACCGATAAGAAGTAAAAACAAAATTAATTATTGCGTGTCTTAGAAAAGGTTTCTATTTGTGTCAATAGATGCCACTGTAACGGAATTAAATCGCGCTATCGGTTGTACTTCAACGTAATTTAAGTCTCGGATTATAAACTCCTGTAAAGTGGATCCGCCTGCTTACCCAGCGATACCAAAATACAAGTGCTTATTCTTTGTGACCATAACTGTGTGTGTTTGCGTCTTGTGTGTGCGTGTTGCCGCTCGGATCCGTAACGCGCTCGAGTGCGCTGCGTACGGACTCTTCGTGTGCCGTAGTATCCAAACGCGGTGTAACTATACAATCCCAGGAAGGTTAGTTATTAACGACCTGAGATTGGTGCTACTTTCAAGTCAATGTTGCCCGCGGCCGTTGCTCATTAGCACGGTCGTGGTAGGGTCGCGGCAGGGTGAGCCCCCTCTAGTGAACTAGTACTAGTGAATTAGTGAATCCGCGTTTTTCATAGTGTTCCAATTATCGGGGGTAGTGCGACGTCCCCGTGAGTGCGAGGGAGACGGCGCTATACTATCCGATAAAGTGGAAGTGAGAAGTGAGATAGTGACTCTGATGCGGACCGGTGAGGAACTTATTTTTAAATACCCTACGCCGATTCGCGATGCCTCGCCCTGATACACCAGGGGCTAAAGACTATAAGAGCCGGCACCGTTCATCGTCCGGCTCGAGTGCCAGGAGCCGCTCGTCGTCCGCCACGCCGACGCCGAGCCAAACCTCCGCCGACCCTTTATCCGGCGCACGCTATGTGCAGGCGAGCGGAAGTGCCACCCCGCAGCCTTCGGACATCCCCGGCACGTCCCGCGGGGGCCCGTCGTCGGCATCCGGGGGGATGGACATTGATGTCCTACCCCCAGGATGCAATCCGGCGGCGCCTCCCCGCGAGCCACTCAGCCGGGACGAAACGTATACGGCATAGGAGGCCTTCTATCTAGCCAATGCTAAGAACTTTGACAGGCCTGACTTCCTCGCTGGCTTTACACAACTTCTGCGCCAGAAGGGGAAGATCAGTGACGAAGGAGTGCTAACCCCCCCAGTGGGAGACACAGTCTTTTTACAGCCGATGCCGACACCGCTATCCAGTAGCAAGAAGCGCTCCCGCCCGGCTACGGAGGAGAGCCCGCACCTGCCCCAGCCGTCGACCTCGCCGCCGTCCAAGCGGACCCCGGTCGCGTCGGCCCAGCCTCCGTCCCCGGTCACACCGTCACGCGACCCGCGGCTGGCGCGCTCGTTCGCTGCCGCCGCCGCGTCGCCCGCATCCACCGCTGCCGCGGCTGCCGCCGGCCCTGCTTCATCGGGCCAGCCCGTCGCCAGCACATCTGCCCAGGCTGCCAGTAAGCCGCAAGCCCCTCCCAGGTACCCTCCCTTAATTGTAGAAAAGCTAAGCAAGACGTGGACCAGACACTTTAAAGCCATGGCCGAGCGCCTGGGCCGAAACCCTAACGCTCGTCCCTTCGGAAAGGGCGTCCGTTTCTCGCCGCGGGACGAGAACGAGTACAGAGTGCTGCAGCGATACCTCACCGAGCTGGAACGGGATGAGGGGATCGCGTGGCACTCTTACTCGCTGCCCGCGGACAAAAGCGTAAAGGTAGCCATCAGAGGCCTCCTCGCCGAGACTGATGTCGACGAGATCGTAGAAGAGCTGACCCGGTTGGGCTTCGAGCCCGAGTATGTCCGGCCTATCCAGGCACGGAAAGGCAGGCCCGGGTGCATCCACCTGGCCATTTTGAAGAGGACGGCGGGGACTATCCCCGACATTTATTCCGTCAATAGCCTCCTGGGCATGGACGGAATAAAAATCGACGCCTGGCGGGGCAAAAAGGGCCCTGCACAATGTCACCGCTGCCAGCAGTTTCGTCACGCCAGCAGCAACTGCCACCGGAAGCAGGCCTGCGTACGCTGCGCAGGCGAGCACAGCGCGCGGGACTGCCCGCGGCCCCGCACCGAGCCGCCGACCTGCGCCAACTGTGGCGGGCCTCACACCGCCAATAACACCGCGTGCCCGGTGTTTAAGCGGGAGGCCCGCAACAAACGCGCCGGTCCGAGGGCGCTCACTGCTCCGGCGCCCAGCATCGCTGCGGCGCACATCCCACCGCCGCCAGCCACCAGCCAGACGTTGATGGCCGAGGCGAACGATTACGTTCCGCGGCCATCCACCGCTGCAGCGACTGCCGCCACGCCTGCCACAGCGGGCACGAAGAGCAAGAAGAAGAAAAAGAAAAAGAAGGCCCAGGCCCCGCCAACAGCGGGTCCAAGCGAGGCGCAGGGCCCTTCCAGCCTGCCCGCACCTGCGCTCCCGCCATCTGGCGGTGAGACGCAGGCACCATCTGCCGCCACCAGTGGCGCCGCCAAGCGCCGCCCGCGCGCAACTCACCCCGTCAGTCCGCTGTCCTCGCTCCTTATCGAGGCAGTGGGCATTGTCGGCGATTTCACCACACGTCTCAACTCCGGATCCGACGTGCAACAGGCCATCGTGGACACGCTGCCGCGGATCATCAGCTTCTTGCCAAAGGCGCTCCAGGCGATTGTATCACTTGCAGAAAAATGGAGCTAAAAATTCTGAATTGGAACGCAAGAGGCCTTGCAAGTAAGGTGGCTCTTCTCCACCGCTTCCTCCGCGATCACCGGGTGGATATTGCTCTCATTAACGAAACCCACTTGGGCCCGGGACACTCTCCACGGTTCCCAGGCTACCACATATATCGACAGGATTATCGGGGCCCATCTTGCATATGCCGCGGGTTGGCGGTCCTCGTCCGTAGGAGGGTTGTACACCAGCCGCTCCCGCCGACGAGTACGAGGTCGATCCAGACACTGGGGGTCGAGGTGAGCGTCGGTGCTTCGGCGCAACCACTCCGCCTTTTCGCCGCCTACAAAGGGCCGCTGGACCGTTTAGATATCGCCGACATCCACGGGCTCTTATCAGAAGAGCCCACTGTGATTTCCGGCGATCTAAATGCGAAGCACCCTTTGTGGAATTCGGGTACCACCAATCCAGCAGGTAGAGCCCTCTTTCGCGACTCTGACGCGAAGGGGTACTCGGTACTTGGACCTGACACTCCCACCCGTTACCCGGACCAACCGTCGTGGAGCCCCGACGTACTGGACATATGTATTGTGAGCCGCTTTCATGGACAGATCAGTCAGGAGGTGAAGGACGATGATCTCCAGTCCGATCATTGTCCTGTCATCATTACCCTGCTGACTGCCCCGGTCCGCCTTCCCCCTTTGCTCGCGAGGCCGCGTGTCGACTGGGACCTCTTCCGCACCACCTTGGAGGAGGCCTCCCCGACACGCCCGACTCGCACACCCAAAGATGTCGACGCACTGGCTGGTGAGATTGAACTGGCGATAACATCTGCAGTCGCCAGTGCCCAGTCCACTCCCCCGACCTCTTTTAGAGCTAGGCCGGAGTTACCCTATCGGCTGGAAAAAATGATCGCCGAAAAACGCCGTCTACGGCGACAGTGGCAAAACACCCGCTGCCCATCACTCAAAAACCTACTAAATCGATTAACTTCGCAGGTTAAAGACGAATTAGCCTCCTTCAATTCTGCACGATGGCAGGACCGCATCGATGAGGCTGCGGATAGCCTGCCATCACTGCGTAAACTATGCCGGCAACTTACCAGCACCAACCCACCACCACGTCCACTATTACACGAGGACGGGACGCCCAGATATCGAGCACAGGACAGGGCCGATATCTTTGCTAGGCACTTTTTTTTTTTTTTTTTTTTTATTTATTTATTGATACAGAAAGAATAACAATAATAATAAAAAAATATATAATATTATCCTAAATCCAGGCCGATAAATAATTCTATATAATTAGAAGGCCAGTTTTCCCTCTTCCCGTCTGCCGCGGCTGATCATATCGCAAGGGTGCAAATGCAGGTAAGGGAGTTCCTAGCCACTCAGGCCCCTTCCCCTATTATCACCACCGACTTTGTTGTCATCCCAGGAGCAGTCCATCGCGCCCTGAGAAGCCTCCCGGTCAGGAAGGCGCCGGGCATCGACGGTATCACCAACGGTGCCCTTCGACACCTGCCCCATCGGACCGTAGCTGCGGTGGCGCGCCTTTTCAACGGCGTGCTCCGCACCGGCCACTATCCATCACGATGGAAACAAGGTCTGGTGGTGATGATACCTAAAGGTAACAAAGATGCCACTAAGGCCGCTAATTACCGGCCAATCACTTTGTTACCGACTATCTCCAAGGTCTTCGAGAGACTTTTCTTGAAGTACCTCACCCCTTACCTGCCAGCCCGCACCGAGCAATTCGGGTTCCGATCCATGCACAGCACGACACACCAGCTCGCTCGTGTTGTGCATATGATCACCGGCGCACTTAATAAAAAGGAGCGCGCCGCGGCAGTCTTTCTCGACATGGAGAAGGCCTTCGACCGGGTCTGGCACGAGGGCCTCATATCCAAACTAATAGACTCCCAGGTGCCCCGTCCTCTCGTTCTTGTTACGGCTTCCTTTCTCTGTGACAGGACCTTTCGAGTCAAGGTGGAGAGCTCGATCTCGGACTCCCACCCCATAGCTGCAGGAGTTCCCCAGGGCAGTGTACTATCGCCAGCGCTCTTCAACAGGTACACTGCCGACATCCCCAACGCACCAGGAGTTACCATTGCTTTATATGCCGACGACACGGCATACATCGCGTCGTCGCTCAACCACCGTCATGCGGCCCTCAAGCTGCAGAGGGCGCTGGACATCATCAAGCTGCAGAGGGCACTGGCTCGACTGTTGGAGGTTGGCGGTCAACGCCACTAAATCGCACGCGATCGTATTCCCAAATTGTCATAGTTCTCTCCCCCCGCCTCTTACCTTGCGGGGGGTCCCCATTCCGTGGGGCACAGTAGTAAAATATCTAGGCATTAAAATTGATACTAACCTAAACATGCATTCACAGCTCAAGCAGGCGGTGGCTAGTACCATCGCCGCACAGCAGCGCCTGCGGCCGGTCCTCTCGTCCCAGCGCATACCCCTGCATGTTAGGCTGGGGATATATAAGTGTTACCTTCGCTCGCGCCTCACCTATGCGGCGCCGGCATGGTTCCAGCTACTCTCAGAGTCCAACCGTAAGACTCTGAGGGCTCGTCAATCCACTGTCCTGCGCATGCTCGCCGGCGCCCCAAGGTTTGTAAGGAACAGTACTATATCCCGAGACCTCGCGATGGAGAGCCTGGACGAGTTTATTGCTCGCCTCGCTACCAATCTTTTCGAGAGGGCTGACGCATCCGGATTCGACTCTCTGGCCGATCTTGCCCCTTGGCACGCTCGACCACCTGATGGCAGGGCCTTCCCCAGGAGTCTCATTACACCCAAGGCTCCCCCTGCGTCACCGGCGCCCGCCACGAGCGGTGCGTAGTAGGTACTCGACTACTGGTGCTTGCTGCGTCGCCGTTTTGTTTGTTTGTTGTCGCCGCTGACTTTGACTTACCCATACACACACTCCATCCTTTCCCCGAATATGTAGTATATTAAAACTATTAAATATATCGATCCCCAAATGCCCAAAAAATCAAATCGCTTCATTTATTTAGTATGTCGCTTTTTATATTTTAATTTCACCATAGTTGTTCGTATTTATAACCATTCTTCCATGTCGCTTCTCATTTTCACCTCATTTTATTTCATCTTTCACTCAATCATGTTTTATGTTCTTGTTTCATGCCTGGCCTGGTCACGGTGTGCCGCAGCGCCCGTCTCGCAACCTTCGCCCACAACTAGGTGTTATTTGCTGTACGACGCTGCTGCACTGTCCTGCCTAGCTGCCCTGGCCAGTCGTAACACAATCCCGCTATGCGTCCAACTAGCCCGACGAGTGCTACAGGCGGCGCCATCTGTCGCCGATCGCGTCAACTTCGCGCCGCTGTGCCTCGTCTATGCTGTTACATTTTCTCCTCATATTCATTTCTTTTTAACCCATATCATACACATTTTCATTTTCCCAGCTTACATGTACTCTGACGTATATGTTTATTTGTTTTTTTTTTATCAGAGATACATCTCGCAAATGCGCCCAGCCAGTTCGACGAGTGATATAGGTGGCGCCACCGGTTGCCATAGCTGCAGCTTCGCGCCGCCAAACCTAGATGTCGCTCTCACTGTCATTCGCTATCATTCTTGCTATTGTTTTATTGTTTTGTTTTATTTTTTATTTTATTTTTATTCTTTTGTTGCTCCTTGTTTGTTTTGTGTTGTGTATGTTGTCACCTTCATCATTACCACCCCAAAACAACCAACTATCCCATAAATAAACCCAACATTCCCTCTCCAATCCAATTGCCCCTCCTGTGGCCCTGATATATAAGGAAGTGGTTACGCCTTTTAAGACTCCCAGGAAAAGGGGCAAAGTATCGTACAATATCATCATAATTGACGAGAGTTCGCGTCCCGTCATGTCTTCACGTTGTTGGACTAACCAGTCCAATTAATTATTTGGCCATTGGCCTTCCCAAAGACCGCCTTATATTTATAAGGTGCGTATGATCCCGCTGCAAGGGGGCCACACGCCCCGACGCAGCTTCCACGAGCCCCTTGCGGGGCTCGCAGAAGAACAGATGTCCTGTAAAGTTTTAGTAAATTGCAACTTGCAACATCAGTCAGCAGTGATGTTTCAACTAGTATGATGATACGCAGCGACAGTAGCTCCCGTTAGGGTATGTATGTTCTGTGCAGTAGCTCTTTCGCTTTATAAGAATGAATAACAATTAACAAATAATGTCAAATAGTAGCGGCGAACAAAGTCAAAAGTTGTTAAAATAAAAATTACATATAAAGATACAAATTTTAATAATAAAGAAATGAACATCGAACAAACTATATTTTTGACGTGACTGCGCCTAATAAATCGATGAACGCCGGCTGCATGCATGAAAATGACCCATAATACTCATTATCTCGTTACGCTCATTGTACGCTTGCGTTATGTTATGACGTTGTTATTTGATTTATCTATCATCGGTAAACCACTTTATAGATAACCAATTTTTTTTCTGGTCAGTCACCGAAAGTCGGCAAATAAACAAATTAGCACAAAAAAAAAACAAAAAGTTGATTTCCGTCAGGCGCCAACTTCAGTTAGCCAATTAGCCAATCACTGAGCGCATCGTGCATGCACCGTACCTCGAAACCACCAGTACTAACAGTAGAAAAATGGCGACGATGTATGACGTCATATATTACGACGTCATACTGCAACTGTATACTGTCAGTCTATAACGGAACGAATTTCTCCCAGTAAGAGCACTGTACAGTGCTCTCAGTTTAAATCGGAACACGGCCTTAGTTTTAGGCCACCGAAGACCGACTGGATAACAACAGGCTTATGTCAACTGTCAAGATCAAGACGTCAAGTGTCAAGAAGTGTCAAGTGTCAACTGACATCAATGGGTGCGTTCCGATTTACACTCCGAGCACTGTACAGTGCTCTTACAGGGAGAAATTCGTTCCGTTATATAGACTAACAATATATTGTCGCAGTGCTCTAAGAAACGAACGAACTTGGTCTTGGCGGGAATTCGAAAAAGCGCGGTTGCAATTTTTTTTCAAAATTGTATTTTAAATTTATTAGAACATATTTTCCGTACAAATAACAATTAAAATAGACAAATTATATTTTATAAATAATATATAACTAATAAAAATGGACGGAAACGAGGAGGACGAGGATAACCCGCCCTCCTCCAAAAAGAGACCACGGCGGCTCGAAAATCTCCGGGATGGTTCTGGCGATGTTCCTGGTGCTGGCGGCGGAGGTGGTGAGAATGACTCTTATTTACCATATCGCAAGCCTAACTACAAAATACTGTACCCAGAAAATTCAATTAATACAGAATTTAAGGTTTTTATTGAAAGCAGAAACATAAATGAAAAATTGGGAAATAAAAGTCCAATTTATTTAAACAATATATTTTCGAATGTTAAAGGTGTGGTGGCAATAAGGCGTATTAACGCCAATAAAATTGTAGTGATTTTTAAACAGCATAATACGGCCAACAATTTTATAAACAATATTAATTTTCTTGACAGCATGAAATGAAAGCTTATATTCCAACAACTCAAATTGAAAAAAACTGGTATCATACGATTTGTACCTGCAAATATAACAAATAAGGAATTATTTACAAAATTAACATCTACATATGAAATTATTGCAGTTAGGAGATTCATGAGAAAAGTTGGTCATGAACTGATACCAACACAAACTGTTAGCATCACATTTTTGTCGAACTCTTTACCCGAGAATGTACAATATGATTTATTTTCATACAGAGTTTTCGAATATCGCACCTTTAATCAAATAAAGAATTAACTCAAAATTTGGGTTTTTGAGTTAACACCGTAAAGTGAAATAACTTCGCAAGGAGAATACGTTCAATCCAACAGCCGTCTCGATACGATGAAAATGACGGAGATAAAAGATCGTAGTTCTCTTTTTGACAAACGCTCGCTAAAAATGTAATACTAATAAAGTGAACGAATTTAGTATTGCGCCGGAGTTGGTCAAGCTAAGAGCTAGACAAAATTAGAGAAAAACACAATAAATCTAAATAACTCTGTATATTAGTATTAAGATTTGTTTTAATATATTTTAATTTGTTCAAAAACTGTATGGCTGTAGACTTATTTCAGTTTACTATAAAAAGGTGTATTCCTTTTCTGGTAAAATTGCGAGTTATTTCAATTTTTCATACATTTTATTTTGTATTATTGTACCACTATTTGAAGTGGTTGCTGTTTTATAATATTATAGTCAAGTTAAATTTTAAGCAATGAGTATTGTTTCAGTATTTTACTATAATTTATCAAAAACTATGTATTTATTTGTTTTATTGCTGTTTTGGTTTTATTTTTTTTGTTAAAACTATATTTTTTTTGTGCTGTGTGATCGTTTCGTGGCTTCACTGAATGGCCTCTTTGTGTTACTACAAGTTTTGTTATTAATTAAAAAATTAAATATTAATTGTGTGTCTTATAAGTATGTAGTTTCACAAATATTTTTTTCTTTCTTTCTTTCTATTTTATTTGAAATTATTCCGGTATTTTAATAATTTTACTGAATGTTTTGTTTACTTATTATATACTTACGCTCTAATTTATGAACCTGAATATTTATTTAAGATATTAAATTATATATTAATTAGCTATAATGCCGCGAACTACGTAGTAGTCTTTACTGCAAATGTGTGAGGTGCACGCATATGCATGCATATAGCACCGCCCTCCTTTCCCACACTGCGTATGCTTAGACTCGCATTCACCACCACCCCACATGCACCACAAACACAATTAAAGACCACCACCAAACATTCTGCGCATGTTTCGCCCCGACACCGAGGCATCCTCAGGACTTTTTTTTATGTTAGTTGGATAGGCAAACTGGCAAACGTGCCACCTGATGTTAAGTGGTCGACGTCGCCCATGAACATAAACTAGTTTACCTGGGCCGAGTCCAGGCAACTCATCAATGTGTTGTCTCTCCTTAGACATGAGATGTTAAGTCTCGGTGCCAGTAATTACACTACCTGTCTTGCCCTTCTCTCCCAACACAGCAAAGCTGTTTCACGGGAGAAACAAGCAAGATGGTGGTACCCATGCAACCGGGAGCGCGGCACAGCGCTTCCCTCCCACCGGTAATGTAGACTCTACGATTAGTAATAAAGTGATAAACACCCGTCTTATATTAGCCACTTCCCTCACTAAAGAAAACGACTGTCCAGTACAACTAAAAAGCCCGAAAGAAAGCTCTTAATGCATTCGAAAGGAATATTCTTAACACAGCGATGAGCGAGAGTGGTTGAGAGCAAGGGGGAAGCGCTGGCGGTTAGCTTGGAAATAGCGAAGGCCTTTGATCGGGTGTGGCATAATAAGCACTTCTAAGAAGGCTACCATCCTATGTGCTTCCCGAAAATTTTATGTAAATGGATCACCAGTTTTTTGGCAGACAGGAACATCAATGTTGTTGTCGACAGTGCTTGCTCGGACCTCAAGTCTGTTAATGCTGTTGTTCCGCAAGGCTGAGTACTATCTCCCCACGATGGTTCTGACAGAGCAGGGGGACAACGGGGGAGCCTCACCTCATTGTACTGTCCCAAAATTGGGAGGGGTTATTCTATGGTGCGGGACAACCCCTCTGTGGAGGTGGCGTCGGTCCCTTGAGGGTTTCGAATGTTTTCGAGGCAAGGGGACCCGATCTTGTACTAGGTATAGAAAGCGAAAAGCAGGTTGAAGTGTGGCTATTGGCCTATCTTATATCGAGAGGATTAATCCTTTCGTATTATGCCCGGTTTTATGATTCCATATTATAATCTTTTTTATTATAATATTAAGATCTCAATTTTGTTTGTAGTGATAGTAAATGACTAAGACTGATTAATAGATCTATACTCTATACAGATTTTATTTTTATGTATATTAATTCAACACTCCAATTTTATTTATATGTATATTAAAATAACCGCTTTTTATTAAATGTATATGGATAATATTAAACACGGTACATATTCCAAAATAACATCTTTTACAATTTTTGTCTGTCTGTCTGTTTGTTCCGGCTAATCTCTGAAATAACTGGGCCAACTTTGATGGGACTTCCACTGGAAAAAAGCTGATATTATATCGCTCCTCTACAACAATGTTACAAATGTTTCAAATTTAACCACTCCGCAAAAATATGTAATGGCTAACAGCGTTGCTCAATTTGTTCAGGTGAACATTATTTTAAAGAATGTAGTAAATCAGAAGAGATCTGCTGCATAAATTGCAGTGGACCTCATTTGGCTATATCTAAACAATGTCCTATTAAAAGTAAGAAAATTCTAGAAAATAATAATAATAATACCTAATAATAATATCTATGGACGCTTTCACACCACGTCAATCTGGTCCCGTGGTAAGTTCTCGAGGAACTTGTGTTACGGGTACCAGGCAACGGAAATATATTTAATACTTTTATACTATACATATATTTAAGATTTTTATTATATAATACACATCCATGACCCAGGAACACAGAAAATATTTTTGTTCCCTGGCGGGATTCGAATCCGCAACCTCCGGGCTTGAGCGCCAACGCGCTTACCACTGAGCCACAGAGGTCATCAGAGAAAAGAAAAACAAAATTACATATGCAAGCGTTGCTATTACCAAAGAGAATATGGACTTCCCTCCTCTGCCATCACGTGCCATCCCTGTAAATAATGCACAGAAAAATGTAAATAATGTACAGAAACTTGTAAATAAATCTGTAAATATTAAGACTGTCCCACAGACTGTAAATATTAGTGATATTAAATCACAAATAATTGGTAACAGTGATGTACTTATGGCCCTAGTACAGACACTGGTTCAATTAGGTAATAAGACTGATAATGAGCCAATTACAACAACATATTTTATTAAAGATGTACTAATTAAAAATCTGTCAACATAATGGATACACAATCTTATAAAACACCCTCTTTAAGTATTGCGCAATTCAATGTTCAAGGTGCAAATCATAAAAAACCTCTACTTACAAAATTCTTGAACGAAAAAGATATTGATATTTGTCTATTAAATGAGACATGGTTAAAAGACCATCAAACATTTCATATTTCTGGCTATAATTTTTACAATAAAAATTCTAAAAACACTTGTAATGGTGTTGGAATATTAATTAAGCCATATTTGAAACATAATGTTATAAATACTACTTTTTATGAAGATATACAAACAATAGCCATAAGTGTATGTACAGGGAATACTACTTTGTCTATTCTTTGTGTGTACTGTTCTCCATCCAGTGGACACGTTTAAGAATGAATAGATTGCGCAATATTGTAAGATATTTATCAAAACCTGTATTTATAAGTGGTGGTGATTTCAATGCACATCATATTGCTTTTGGATGTCTGTCTACTAAAAGTCGAGGCCAAAACTTGTACGATATAATTGATGAATGCGATTTATACATATTAAATAATGGTAGCTTCACTACAGTAAATTATCCCACACGCAATCCCTCAGCAATAGATGTAAGTTTTACTAGTCCACATTTGGCCCCACTTTGTGAATGGTCAGTGCATGATGATGCTTTGCGTAGCTATCATTATCCAACCATCACAAGCATTAGGATATGCATTGAAAGATACACAATTAATAAACATGTTGACAGATTTTTATACAATAGAACAGATTGGACTAAATATAGTCAATTATCTAATTCAATATTTCATGACATGATGGTTAGTGAAGAGAACCCAATAAAATCTTATGATGAGTTTTGTAATCGGCTTGATAAACTTAAACAAATCGTGGTTCCTAGAGTCACAAGGACTAACATTAGGAATAGACCACCAGCTCCCTGGTGGAACAGTATTTGTGAACAAGCAGTCATTAAATCTTATGAAGCACTGAAACTTTACAGAAACGATCCAACAATACATAATTACATAAACTATAAAAGATTAGATGCTTTAAAAAAGCGAACTATAAAGGAACAAAAAAGAATCAGTTGGAATAGTTTTTGTAACAGTTTCAATAGAACTACCCCTATTAGTAAAATATGGAATCTCATTAAAAGGTTTAAGGGTATCAGAGCTGGTAATAAGTCATATAGGGATGAATTTGTACAACCACTTTTAGACAAATTATCAGATTGTACTAATTTAGTTGACCTAGATTCATTAGAAAATTATTTTAATATTAACAATGAAAATCCTCAATCAAGATTTTTAATGGAACCTTTTTCATGGAATAAATTTTTAATGAGTATACAATCTAGGAGGAATACTTGTCCTGGTTTAGATGATTTTCCATATTTATTAATAAAATATTTACCTGAATCTATACAAAAGTTATTTTTAAATAAGTATTCTCAATAGTCTCTGACATAAAAAATTAATACCAATTTCATGGAAAACGCAATGTGTAATACCTATACTTAAACCAAATAAATCACCTGAACAGGCTAGTTCCTATCATCCAATTTCACTATCATCATGTCTTGGAAAGATTTTTGAAAACATGGTGAAGTTTCGCCTTGACTGGTATGCAGAATCTAGGAGTATTATCCCTCATGTCCAATATGGTTTCCGTAGAGGAAAAATCTGTCCGTAGAGGTCCGTTCCGTAGAGGAAAAGTTTCATGTCCCTCATAATATGAGGGACATGAAACTGTCAGCACAGCTTTTTCATTTTACATTGCATTTTTGAAATGCAAAAAACAATAAATTACACACAGTTTGTGTATTTCTAGATGTAAAAAGCGCATTTGATAGTGTGGATCCTGGTATACTGGTGAAGGTACTGAGTGAGGCAAGTGTACCTGGACAATTGTGTAAATGGATTTATGACAGAACAAATTCACTCGATACATATATTGGAAACTTTACGGTGTCTATCCATCTTATCCATTGATGTATCCAACCTTGTTCGTTTTGGGCATGGTTGGATACAACAAGTTGGAAACCAGAAGGGACCTCGCGCTAGCCTCCTATATTTTTAAAGTGTTTCGGGGAATAATAAGCAATCCAGGTGTGCTTATATGGTTGAGTTTGAGTGTCCCCGACCGGTACGTGTGGCGGCGGCGGCGCCCGGGTCTCTTCGCAATTCCGCGCGCCAAAACCAACCTTTTAAATAACACTCCCGTAGTCAGAGCAATGAGGACCATAAACGCCATCAGCGAGAGAGTTGATGTTTTCAGGTGTTCAATAAACGAGTTCACAAGAGCGACATTGCATGAGCTTAGTAATCTGGGCACGTCATGTCATGGTTGATTTGATTGCTTTTAATTTAGTTTCTACTTTTAATGAATTTAATTTTTATCTATTTGACATATTTAAATGTTTATATGTGTAATAAGTATAATTTTATGTATATTTTAAATTTTTGTATTGTATATGTTTAACTATATTTTTACGACACTATCGAATTGGTTAATCTGTAATGGTAGTGTAATGAATGATATGAAATAAATAAATAAATAAATAATAAATAAATGATTTCCTTAATAACAGAATATTATATGTTAGGCACAACAATATATTGAATGGACCTAGAATTGTGTCAAAGGGTGCAATACAAGGTGCAACACTTTCGCCTTTGTTATATAACTTGTATACTTGTGAGATATGTAAATATGTAAATACTAAAAATGTAAATATACTTCAGTTCGCAGATGATTTAGTGTTGTATAGTTCAGATGTAAATTTGACATTAGCCATCGAAAATGTTAACACCAGTTTAGGGCAGTTGTGCAACTATTATCAACACAGATTTTTGAAAATAAATGCTGCCAAAAGCAGTGTCATGATATTTGGAAAAGACACACCAATAATTGATGTTGCTTATAATGGTGACGTTATACAAAGAGTAACCTCACACAAATTCTTGGGCATTATTATTGACCAAAAACTATCATTTGAAGAAAATATTAAATATATAACTAGAAATGCATTAAACGGTCTTAATATTTTAAGATGTCGAGCAGGTATTGCATGGGGTGCAGATCATAAAATACTGTCAGTATTATATAAAACAATAGTAAGAAGTCATTTTGACTATAGTTCTTTAGCTTATTTAAATAGCACTCATACACAAAAATTAGATGTTTTACAGAACAGGGCTTTGAGGATCATATCAGGGGCAATGTGTTCGACTCCCATAAGGGCCATGGAAGTCGAAACAAATATTATGCCATTGATATTGAGACGACTTATGCTTGCAGAAAGATACTGCCTGAAACTATTTTCATCAAATAATTTCCAAATTATAAATAAAATCATTCCTCACCTAATCCATATTGTAGGTCCATTGACTTCATCTAAGGATCTTCTGACAGGTACATCTCCAACTCTGTCCCGAATTTATCTAAAAATACAATTCCATTATTCGAACATAAGAAAATATTTTCACTGGCCATGTTATAATCATTCATACAATAGTATTATACATCCTATTATGATTTTATCCAAGTCAATTGATAACAATTCAGACTTTTTATCATTCTTAGAAGAAAATAAAAAATATTATACAATCTGATTATACATACAGATGGCAGTAAAAGTGATGAATATGTGAGAAGTGCAGTATAATATGATCCCCAAAAAAATATTGCTCAAAGCTTTGTTCTAGATAAACAGTGTTCCATTTTTACAGCAGAGGCATATGCAGTTTTTGAAGCTATAAAAGCAATTAGTTACGTAAGCAATTATAAATATTTTCTAATAATAACAAGACTCTTTAAGTCTACTAAATAGTTCTTAAATATGTAAATTTTCATTTTAAAACTAATTATATTCTTTATTTTATTAAAGATTTTGTCTGGCGTTTGCATAACAAAGGAATAAAAATTGCCTTTATGTGGGTTCCCTCACACAAATGTATTTCTGGTAATGAAATAGCAGTAAGCAGACAAAACTGCATATAAAGGGGTCAATGCTCTTGACGTCAAAAATGTGGTGCATGTTCCTATGACCGACTATTATTACAATGTTAATATCTCAATAAAAAAATTGTGGCTTGATTTCTGGAAAGATGATCAAAAGCATAAAGGAAAATGGTACGGAAGTATTCAAGATAATTTACTGAGAAAACCCTGGTATGATGAGTTGGATATAGCTAGCCGTGAGTACATCACCACAATCAACAGATTAAGATTTGGCCATAACACTGCTCCTCGCAAGACTCAAGATAATAAATAATAATATTTGTACTTTCTGTAACGACGGGATCGCCGACATTGACCACATTTTCTTCAAGTGTCAAAATCATTTTGTTATTGTATCATGTTCATTTTCCAAAGACTAATAATGGCAAGCGAAATAATAGAATTTAGTGATACCTCCCGCCGCCACTTGTGTGATTTGCTGAAAAACAAAAAGTGTTATAGTATGGTTATAGTGCATTATATAAATACATAAAAAATACCGTAGTGAAAATTTAAATATGTAATAGAATAAAATAACATCAGTGAAGTGTAATTGATACATTAAAGGATAAAAGTTTGTGCCCAAAAATCAGACTTGGCTTAAAGGTCTCGTAACCAGGTCATAAAATATTATTAAAAAAAAAAAAAAAAAAACGAACTTGGTTACGAACTTTTACACTTTACAGCTTACATTATGATTTTTTATTTTAATTTTTAACTGATTTTAATTTTAAAGTCAGTACGCTTGTTGATGTCGATTATTTATTATTATTATTTAAGGGTGGGGACACCAGTGAGGCCAGACGGGTGATCAGTCCTCGTTACCGGGACCATTTCACCCAATTCCCCAAGCTCGCCTCTGGGATTAGATGCGGGGATGGATTACCAATTGCCCCTCCGATGTCACCCCCTCAAACCTACGTGTTGATCTACAAAAACTACTTAGCTGACTTATAGTTAGGTACGCTAAATCTTCTTTCTTCAGCTCGTCCACTCCAAACAGCTCCCATCTTGCGTATGCAAATGCTGGGCATTCCGTTATGAAGTGCAGACTGGTTTCTTCTTTCTCTTTGCGTTTAGGGCATAGAGGATCCTCTGTTAGCTTCATTATTGACAGGTGTCTGTTGAGTGGGCAGTGTCCTGTCAATATACAACAATAGAACTGTTCTGACTTCTGATGTTGTTCCTATTGAGTATAAGCCAATGATATTATAATAAGTATAATACTTATTATAATATCTTTGGTATAAGCAGCTCTTTAGTCTTCTTGCTGTCAAGCGTCGACATGAAGAATTTCGACTGTCTGCAGTTCTTCATGTCATTCCATCTCTGGTTTGTTTCTTTGGTTATCCTCAAGGTTTTTTCATTTTTTGTTATCCTGTGTGCTATTGGCAGTCTCGGCTCAGGGTCTATGAACGTCTAATCGGCACCTTCTCTCGCCAATCTGTCTGCTTCTTCATTGCCTGCATTCCCCTCATGTCCGGGTACTATTACGGGGTGGTTCAGGATTGCGTTTTTAAAAAAAACTATTTTATTGACACACGAGATATATTATAAAATGAAACTTAAAATAGACCTGCACCCGACGGAAGTGGATGTCGCTCTTCACTTACCATCAGGTGAACCGACTATCCGTTTGCCCCCTCTTCTATAAAAAAAAAAGTCCAATTCAATCTGACTAAAAACTCGATAATTTATTTAAACAGAAAAATAAAGGTTTCCTATTGCATTAGCGATAATGCAATGGGAAACTCAGCGGTTTTATTATACATATAAACCCATATGACTAGCGATATAACAACCCCCCCGTTAAGATCGATCATCACATCTCAAAGTGATGAGAGATTAAACTAAGATTAACGCGAGAGATTGGAGTTTGGAGTATACAAAGGAATAGCTAGATTACAAAATTATTTTATTTATCATAATTTTATCAAAAATACTCAATAAACATAAATATGATAGAAGAGATTACAGATCGACCCCTCCTACGTATTTTATCGTAAGCCACAAAAATGCATTTTTGCTTTTTTTCCAAGAATAGCCTTATTTTAATGTGCTTTATCATATCCAGTAATAATATTGATCAATTTATGCATATTTTCGTCAATAAGCTAACGTATTTTATGGTATATACAACGTACACAACTGAGAGTTCTCCACAACGTGAACTATCGTATAATCCATTACGATCGGACGCAGCGGTCGGGAAGGGCGAGGGACGGGCCTCCCGCGCATCGTATGTATCACATGCGATACTCCACGCTGTAAGCGCGTATCAAGAGAACTTGCAGCGCTTGTATAGGAAAATTATTACGGCTGATCATTTTTGTGTAATTTTTTTTCGAATACATAATGAATATACCTAAAGGTTCTAGGATAAAAAAATAGATCCCAAATTCTATGTGAATTAGCAATGCAAAAAAAATGACGAATATGAAGAAAAGTTAAGCAAAATAAAAAGAAGCTACATAAATGATATCAATAAGAGGGATTCCCATGAACCTAGCTCACGAACAACACAAGGTACGCTTGGCAATTTATAATTTTAGTACTGTGTTTTCAATTATGTCTTTTTATAACCATATAAAATATCGTATAAATTACATACAAATTATTTTGTTCATAATACATCGTATGTTATACATCCGATATTTTACTTCGGTTTTGAATTCCCAAAATAGGCTCGTAAAGTGCAATGCCATAATTTACGTGGCTCCAATATTCGAGAAATATATTGTATGTATTACATACGATTATAAATATGGACACGACAGTAGATATACGATAGATCATTATTTCAAATTTCATTTTTAGAGTCCTCTTTACCAGGAAATTTTAATGAAATAGAGATAAATGACTTGTATAACATCCTAGAAGATGATATTTGTATACTCACGGCTAATACAAGTATTATAGAGCAAGACAATGATACGAGTATGTTTAAAAGCACTAACTACACAGGTAACTTTTTGGTACCCACTTAATTAAAATTCGTTTGCATACGTATAATATTATAATATATTGTATTGTCGTGAATTTTACCTATATACAATAAAAAATAATACAGCACTGATAGCCTAGCGATTCGAATGTTGATCGCCCGAACCGTGGGGCCTAAGTTCGAATTCTGCACGAACCCCTAATTATCAAAAATTTTATTATCATTAGAAATTAATTATTACTTGCTACGGTGAAGGAAAACATAGTGAGGAAACCTGCACACCTGAGAGTTCTCCATAAAGTTATTAAACGTGTGTGAAGTCTGCCAATCCGCATTTGGCCAACGTCGTTGATTTTGGTCTGTACCTCACATTGTGAGCCCAGCACTGGGACAGTTATGGGTTGTGATGATTATGATGTTGATGTCAATAAAATCCTATCACATAGTACGTGGGTCTAAATTTTCTTATATTTTAATTACAGAAAACGTTGGATATGAAGTCAGTGTGATCAGTCCCATATTTATAAGCATCTAGAAAATCCTACTGAAAATCAAAAGCTGTGCTTTTGAATTTCAGAAGGATTTTCTTGAAGCACAATGTGGTAAATAAAAATTTTTCTAGACAGTTAAAACTACTTGATAAAATTTCTGCAACTCAATCAAATGGCAAAAATTTAACTGCAACGTACGACTTTCAGAAAATTTTAAATTCTCCTTACGGTCAGAGAACGTGAGGCTATTGAAATTAAAAAACATCCTAATTTCAATAAAGATGGCTGGCTCTTACCACCTGCTTGGGATCCCATTATTAATATTATAAAATCCAAATACAAGTATAATATTATGTCATAGATACAGATAGCACTTTCTGCGTAGATAGGGTAGTTTCGAATAACTTTGTAACATTAGGACGTATAACACCTCAGTCCTCCCGTGACCATGGTTGCTGTAAAGTATCCGACACGTCGGGCTTGTAAAAATCTTAATAAATCGCGATAAAATCCGTACAAAAATATTTCATTGTAATGAGTGAAATTCGCGTCAACATTAGAAAACAATATAGGTCAGATGAGTGTTCTTCATTACAAAAGGAAGTTAGTTGTCTTTAATTTCACATTGTTTAATTTAGGTATCGAAAAAAGAGGGTTGGTGTTATATGTGGCACGAAAGTGAGGGAAAGTGTGGTGCCAACGACGTTTCAAGTTATTTATTTAATTTTATTACTAGCATGAAAAAAAGAACATTCGGTTCTGGTCAGATAATTGTCCTGGCCAGAATCTAAATCGTGTAGTATTCGCTTTTTACATGTATGTAGTACAAAAATATAACATAATCATAAAACATACTATTCATATATTATATCACCATAAAATAAAATATTCTTAGAATAGGGTCATACCGAAGCCGAAGGTGACAGCGTTCACGCGTTAATTGAACGTTTGTCGAAAAACAAGCTTATTTATACCCCACTAGAATGGTTTAGTTTAGTTAGGTGGGCAAAGCAAGTTAACAAACCGTATAAAGTGATCGAGATGAAGCGTTCTGATTTTTATGATTTTAAGGTAATGTTGAATGGGCGTAATTTGACAAGAAATATAGCACGCGATGTCGTACAATGGAGCATAGTAAAGGCAGTTCAAGTCTATTATGGTGAACCATATAAAATACAATACAAATATGACCTATCTGCAGAGTCTGATATGACTATCATAGTAAACAGCAATACCAGAAGTAGGTAAAGATGTGGTATACTCGATTTAAATACTTTATATCCTACTCCTCTTCCCGTGCCTAAAGCTAAAAAATAGGATTTAAAGAGCCTTTGTGACAGTGGGATCATTCCAGTCACTTATCGTGATTTTAATAAAAGTCTTTCTTCCATTGGTTACACTGAATCTGCGAATGACTCTGAATAAGCAGGTCAAGGGAGAATCGTTGATTTTTTATTGATCTCATTAGTAGTGTTGGTACTAAATGCCAAATTATGTTGATTGTAGGTAGGTACCTATGTTCACTTTATTTTTTATTGTTAATTATAATTTTCAGGAAGAAAAGTAATATGATTATTGTTCAACTAGAAGCAATAAATTTATTTTGTGTCAGTATTATTGTTTTATTGTACTATTTCCATAAGAAACATTACAAACGATACACGTAAATAGGGAGTTTGTCAACCAAAAATATTGTATGTAATACATACGACACATAAAAATTTGTGATCTTCCGAGTGAAGTATAGTATGTATCACATACGATAAAAAATGGTGTTACGTATTCCCGGTAAACTAAAGTAAGAGCAATAGCTCAATATATAAAGATGTTTTTAACAAATATTGTACTGTATATTATAAAAAATATAAAATAAAACTTATATTCCAAATTTCATAAACATATCTCAAAAAACACAAATGTTATGAACATTTTAGTGTTTTCAAAACTTGAAACACTTCTCCTGTAAAATAGCTATTTGTGGCTTACGATAAAATACGTATGAGGGGTCGAGATATAGATTACTACTACAGGATTTCTAAGGAATATATCGCACCCCCCGGCGAATAAAGTCGTAATACAAAAAAGTAAATTGTTCAGGAAAAATAAAAAACTGATTTTTCGTAATAACTTAATAAGTATTAGCCGCATATAAGTAGTTAAGGTATACATTTAAAGGTTTTTTTTTTTGTAGCTACAATATTAAAAGATTATGATTCTAAATATAATACCATATCAGATATTTAATAAAATATAAATTACTGACATCGCTATCTTTTTTCGGTACCGCAATGTCATATTACGACTTTATTCGTCGTAATATCGAAATTAAATTCTTAACGTAAAAAAGTGTTGCGGATTTATTAGTTGTGTTTTACATGCATGCGCGATTCAGTAAGATCACATTACGGGTTTATTCTCGGTACATTTGAAGTGACCACTTTTTGTATTTGCATATTACCTTCTTATTCTGGTAAATAACATTAGCTGTAAAATACTAATTTATTCTTCCCATTGTAGCAAATATTCCCCTACGAACATGAAAAGCAAAATTAATCGAGACATCGATGTAAATAATCATCCTTATCAGCCTTTATCCGAACGCTCCTGAACATGGGCCCCCTTCAATAAACGCTAAGGCGGTCGATTCCTCAGACATTCGCCAGAGAACTAACGTTACCGAATACCAATATCACCCGAAGAATAAGCACGTTGTAATGGTAGTGTGCTGGTCACACACTCAGAAGAACAATCTGAATATCAATATGAGAGCAATATTCCATGTGTGGCCGGATCTGCGCCTTGTATAATTTTGGCAGAGGAAAGACATGAAATACTGCTTCGCCCTACTGAGCACATCGAGTTTCTTAGAGGCAAATTCAGCCTTTCCTTCCAAATGGCCACGAAATTGCACATTGCTCTACATGTCGACTCCAAGTATTCCAATACTGGCTGAGGTGATTAGGAAAGTGCCTTCAAATGGGAGGGTAACGACGAAGGGTGTTTCTTTAACAGTAAATGCGCAAACTTATGTCTTTTTGGGGTTAAATTGGACTAGATTATTTATGTCACCCCCATTCTGAGACTTTGGCTAACAGAGACTCGATTTCAGACACTAGTTTGTACCGACACTCGTTGACTTGTTCCTGAGAGATATTAGAATCGCCTATGTATCTTCGGTGCTGTCGTATGAAGTGTATGTAGAAAAAACAAGGTAGGTTAGGTTAGGTTAGGTTAGGTTAGGTTAGGTTTTTTTTTTTTTTTTTTTTTTTTTTTTTTTGTATTATCACTGCCCTCAATGTCGCAGTGATTGAAGCTTTTATTATTAACTTACTAATGGATTAATTTATTCTTTATATATATCTTTTTTTTTTTTTTTTTTTTTTTTTTTTTTTCCTTCGCCGCCGCATCGTCTTCCGTGTATTCGTGTTCCGTTTTCTGTATTTCTTGTTACTTTTGCGTTTGTTTTATTCTGCTTCCTCATTGTTTTGATCCATTTCTTGCTCCGACGATCTTTATAACTTGGATTGCATATTCAGTGAAGATTTTTCTGCTTTTATCGTCTTTCATTATTTCTGCGAGGTATTCTTCCGATAATTCTGTGTCTATTTGGTTTGCACAATTATGTCTCCTGTTCATGAAGATTGGACAGTCCAGCAGGATGTGGAGCAACGTTTGGTCCTCTTCTTCGTTGCACTCGCACATGGGAGTGTGTGCCAGACCTCTCTTGTGGAGATAGGCCCTGAATCCTCCATGTCCGGTTAGTAACTGTGCTATGGTATTGTCTATTTTTATCTTAGCGATTGTTTTATATGCGTCTTTGACGTTCGGGAAGAAGATTTTGGTGACTGATCCCGTAGTGGCGGTGCTGTATCTCTCCTGCCATGCTCCTACCGTGCCCTCCCTCAGTGTTTTTTTGGCATGTGAGAGCGGGAATGAGTCATAGGCGGGTTTTGTTTTGAGTTTTGTGGCTGCTTCTTTGGCTAGCTCATCCGCCCTTTCGTTCCCCTTGATGCCCACGTGAGCCTTAACCCAACATAATTCTACGTTTCCTCCTCGAGTTTTTATGTTGTTAATCTCTTCCCTGATACTTCGGGCTATTGGATGTAATGTGTTTGGGTCTGCCAAGTTTTGGAGTGCTGATCTTGAATCGCTTATAATTTTTGCGTTCTTCAGGGCTGGCTTCCCCGCTATTAATTTTGTGGCTCTATATATGGCTGCCATTTCCGCCTGGAAGACGCTGCAGTAATCAGGTAGCAGAAATTTGGCCTTGTGGATTTCAGTGCCTTCCGCCCAGCAGGAGACTGCCCCTCCAACCTTTCCCTCTATCTTGCTTCCGTCCGTGAAGCAGTATGGGTTATCTTTATTGATTTTTTCCATTTCTTCCTGACTGTTGATGTGGATGAAGTTGATTGGCTGCCTTGACGCCGGGTGCGGAAGGCTAAATGGGCTGACTCTTGTCTCCAGGGTTCTGTCCGGTAGTTCCCACATTGGCTTACCTCTTTTTATGAGGTAAAGCTCCCTGTTTTCTTTAGCTCTGAGGTCTAGGGGCAAGATTCTTGACAGGAGGCTTCCAGATGTGAGGGAAGTGGTTCTATGTGCCTTTGCTATGAGGCTGGTGAACATCCTCGTTGTCCTGTTAAGTCTGGTGATTATTTGTTTTTTGTGTGCTTCTTGGCCCCATACGTTCGAGCCGTATAGTACAATTGGTTCTATGACTGTGGTATATATAGTTCTTGTGATTTCGGAGTTTAGTCCCCATTGTGCCCTTGCTGTTCTGCTCACTGCCTTGTATATGTTTGTGGCCCTTTTCGTGGTTTCGTCCAGGTGCTGTAGAAAGTTGAGTTTTCTATCGATTGTCAGTCCCAAGATCTTGATACTTTCTCTGAGAGCTATTTTTGTTCCGTCCATTACAATTTTTGGGTTGTCGTATTTGTGCTTCTTTGTTATTAGGATGGCTTGTGTTTTGTGTGCTGCGAACTTTAGTTTGTTAGCTCTGCCCCATCCTGATATTTTTCCAAGGGTTGTATTTAGTTTCTCCTCGATTTCTGGTCCTGTGTTCCCCGCTGCTATTAGGAGGAGGTCATCCGCAAAGGCTTGGATGTGAACCTTTATGTTATTGGCTTCCTGCAGGAGTGAGTCCAGGAGTAAATTCCACATTATCGGACCACTGGTCGATCCTTGAATGCAGCCTTTTTGGTTTTCTATGACGGCTGTGGCTCCAGCGTACCTTACTTCAACTTTCACATTCACAAAATGGCAGTCTTGAAATCAGCTCTTGCTTTCCTTCTGTCCCAGATATCGCAGACCTCCGGTGTTTGGGCTCTCTAGATTTGGTTTATGATCAGCTATGTGGTGGTCCCCTTTTGGTGGTCAGAAAAACAGGTTGTCAATTTCTGTCTTTTGGGCTTGTAATATGACGGAGAACAGTCCAGTTGACCTCAAGAAGAAAACCCCGTCGCTGTATCTCGTCTAGTTCCTGAGATATAGGCTGTTGAATATTTCCAAAATGGCGGACCAAAATGGCCGCCAATGTTTTGGGTGGTAGTAACTTTTGTGTTTATGGTCCGATTCTGCTCAGCGGCGGCTCTTTCAGTAGGTCTCGGAGTCCTCTTTCCGGATGGGGGGTTTTTGAGGGGGTTTTTTATTTTTACCTTCTGGTGTCGAAAACGAGTAGGAATCCTCTAGTCGACTCGTTTGAGGTGTCGCACGTCGCTGTGGGATGCTTAGGACCCGAGCTATACCCTTTAGAAAAATTTCAAAATGGCGGACAAAATGGCCGTCACTTTTTGTTTCTGCTTTATCTTCGGTTCTATTGGTCGTAGGCCGGCGTGCGATAGCTCGTTTGATAGGTCTTGACGTATTCTTTTTGTTGGTAACAATATTTCGTTTTTTGTGTGTATGGTTTGTGATTTTTTCTACTAAAAACTCTTTTAATGCGATATTTCGGTTTGTTGTTGGCCGAATTTGATGGTTCAAAAGTCTGTGGGGGTATTTCGCGTGACTCTTCCTGACGGTTTAGAATTTGGGCAGCTTTAGTCCTTTATTTATTATTTATTTATATAAACATGTAAATGTTGGTTTTGTTCACAGATCTCTATATGAGCAAATTAAAATTTTTGTATTTTTACCTTAGCGTAGACTTAGGTAGGCTTCACTCCATGCACTAAATCAATCCCACGCGAAAACACTTTTAAACTGTTTTTAAGCACTTTTTAATTTTTGACTTTTTGGTATTTTCAAAGTCTGTAGCTCGCTCTTTTATTGTCCGATTTTTCTGTTCTCTTTTTTGTTTATCTTAGAAATGCGTTTTATTTTTATGTAACTAATTGGTATGACTCGCACACTTTAAACTTCAGAATTTTTATTATAGCTTTAAACGGTTTTTAACCGCGGGTTCCTAAGTTTTTAGTTCAGGGATTCTGATTTTTTGCACACGGGTTCAGGAAGTTGATGTCTAAGTCTGAAATGGTTCACAGATTTTTATCTCTACTAGATTTTATTTTAGACTTAATTAAAATTGTCAATAATTTGCGAAAACCGGTGTTTTCCAGGTTTTTCCCCTGTAATTCAAAAGCGGGTGAACTTTTTTGAATTTTTCTTGAAGCAACCTTCAGTTATTGCTAGTTCTGCTTCTTTTGAAGTGCCGTTCGTCAATGTGTGACGATGGTAACCTTGTTTTTCCAAGACAAAGGAAAATGGTTTTCCTTGTGTAACCGGTCCGAATTTTGCTAAACTCAGTAAATTTTTCTTGATCTATGTAGAGCTTGATAGAGCGCTTCTTATAGCAATTTAAAAACCACTAGTCTTCGATCTTGTTTTCGAGATATGTAGACTTGAAGTTTGGAAATAAACACTATTTTCACTTTTTCCACTGTAGTTTGAAAACTAAGTTCGCTGGATTGTCCGCTCCAACGCACGCAGATGGGGGGTCGCGAGACGAATCCAACGATACCTATTACAAGTCTCTATCTTCACTTTTTCGATTTTTAAAGGATTTTTTAGCGCGGAGCACTGCAGAAAACGATCCGTTCGCGACGGCGGTTGACGCGGTACTTGGGTTAGGTTAGGTTAGGTTAGGTTAGGTTAGGTTTTTTTTTTTTTTTTTTTTTTTTTTTTTTTTTTTTTTGTCCGGGCGCTTAATTGGCCCGGCCCGCGTGTCGCCTCTGACGTAATCAGAGATATAATATCTTTTATTCATTTATTTCTTACAATAATAAAACATTTAGATTGTATATTTAAAAATTTTCGTAATTTAAACATAATTACGAGGTCTGATTGCTGGCCGTTTTTATTCGCCAGCTAAAATATCATACAATGTCAGGCTATTAATACATATTAATACATTAAACAGGCTCTTTATATAAAACAATATTTACTTTAAAAACAGTCTATAATTACAAATTCTTTTGACTGCAAGCACACTCTTAAAATCAAACTTGCAGTGTTGAGGGTGTTTACTTGCAAAGTAGACACTCAACACTGCCTGTTCCTTGCAATCACTTGGCTTGCAGTCTTTATACAATAATTTTACAAAACCATGTCTTAAATTTACTATCAGCTATTAGTCTTCCTACATTTTGCTGACTAATTTCGCAATCTAGAGCCTGCTCAGTGTCGAAACGCACTCCTGCTGTCACGGGACATTCAAAAAGGATGTGGGCAACAGTTTCTTCCACTCCAGGTTCGCAGATGCACGATGGGGTATCCTTACACTTAAAACGGTGCAGGTAACCTGAAAAACCACCGTGCCCCGTCAGAACCTGGGTGATTATACCAGCTGGTTTGATTTTCCTAGCAATTTTAAAGGCTTTAATCGCATCCGGGAAGAACATTCGTGTAACGGCCGCTGTCTCACCTGACTGATAGCGCCGGTTCCATTCGTCAAGGGACTCCATTCGGATGCACCTCTTGACGTATGAAACCGGACACTGATCGTAGTCAGGTTTGTCAGTGTGTCACTGAACAAACATGCGCGATGAGATGCGCGCATACAGGCGCGATTTTGAGGAGGCGCGTAAGAAGGCCATAGAGGTCTCGTTGCCGGCTGATTTCCGAAAGGAAATGGCGGAATTGGCCGGTAACATCGTAGACGGGCGTCTGGCAGCCCTGCAGCTGCCGGCTGCCCCTATCTGTCGTCCTCCACTAGCGGGGGACAAAAAGGAGCTGGCGGTAGCCACAAGGGCCGCCATTGCAGCGAGGTCGAAGCCGGCAACAGCAGTCGATGTCGCAGAAAAGGTGGTTGGACCGGATCCGGTCGACTTCCCCGCCCTGTCCCAAGCCGCAAAAGGCAAGGGCAAGGGAAAGGGGAAAAAGGGTGTAGAATGGACCGCGTTCGGTCCCACCACCTCTAAGGAGGCTGCGCCCAAAAGGGCTGAAGAGGAGGCCCAAGCCCAGGATACGGCGGCGACCTGGACGGAGGTCGTGCGCCGTAAACCGGCTACGAAGAAGACGGCTGCTGCGGCACCGCCGGCAAAAACACCGACGGCCTCCGCGAAGCCGGTCAAGAAGGCGGACCCGCAAAAGGCCAAGCTCTCCCTCCCCCGCTCCTCGGCCGTAATTGTCAAACTACGGCCGGAGGCAGTAGCAAGGGGGGAGACGTACGGCTCGGCCTTCACGAAGGCCGAGCAAAAGATTAAGCTGGAGGAGCTGGGCATCGGCCCACTCAAAATACGCCAGTCGGCGACCGGGGCGCGCCTCATAGAGGTGCCCAGTGGCGAGAAGGACGATGCCCTCGCCGCCCGCCTAAAAGAGGCTTTGGCGGAGGAGGTGGAAGTGCTCAGGCCCGAGAAGAAGGCAGAGCTTCGAATCTCGGGTCTGAGCGACGCGGTCGACGCGGAGCGCCTCGGCACGGCCTTAGCGCGGGAAGGGGGCTGTAACCCGGGACAGGTCCACGTGCGAAATATACGCACGGGACAGATGAGCCTGGGTACAGCCCACGTGGAAATCCCGGTGGCGGCGGCCAAAAAGCTGCTGGAGAGTGGCAGCGTCGCGGTAGGTTGGTGTCGCGCGCGCGTCCACCTCCTACAGGCGCGCCCCAGGCACTGCTACCGGTGCCTGGGAATGGGGCACGTCGCCGGGGCGTGCCAGTGCGAGGTTGACCGTAGCAGCCTCTGCTACCGCTGCGGTCAACCTGGGCACAAAGCTGCTGGCTGCTCGGCCGCCGCACGATGTGCGGTTTGTGCCGACGCAGGAAGACCAGCAGGCCACGTGATGGGGGGTATGGCGTGTAAACCCCCATCCACCCGCGGAGTGTTCCCCTTGCAAAGGAAGGGGACTAAAGTGGTGTCGGCAGACGCTGAGATGGCCGAGTAATGTCCAGGAATCTCAGCGTCCTCCAGGCGAACGTGAACCACTCCGCCGGGGCTCAGGACCTTTTCCTGCAGTCCATGGCGGAGTGGGGAATCGACGTCGCGATCGTAGCCGAGCCGTACGCGGTGCCTCCCAGCCCAAACTGGGCGGGGGACACCGGCGGTTCGGTCGCGGTCGTGGTGAGGCCTGGAGCCGGCCCCCCCCTTGCTGTGATAGCGAGGGGCCGCGGGTACGTGGCGGCGGTTCGGGGAGAGGTTGCCTTCGTCGGGGTATACTTCTCTCCGAACCGCGATTTGGCGGCCCTGGAACGGTTTCTCGACGTTCTGGGGCCGCTGGTGGGGCAGCTAGCTCCCCTACAGGTGTTCGTGGCCGGGGACCTCAACGCCAAGTCCACGGCTTGGGGCAATCCGGTCACGAACACGAAAGGGAGGGAGGTGGAGGAGTGGGCGCTAGCTGCCGGACTGTCCCTGCTCAATAGAGGGGCAGTCCAGACGTGCGTGCGTTGGTCGGGAGGTTCCGTGGTGGACGTCACTTTCGCCACGCCGGCCATCGCACGCAGAGTGGAGGGGTGGAGGGTGGAGACGGGAGTGGAGACTCTCTCGGACCACCGTTACATAAGGTTCGAGGTGTCTCCGACTCCCGTCCGTCCGGCGTCGTCGTCGTCGACATCCAGGCGGCGAAGCCAGTTTCCGCGTTGGGCGCTCACGAAGCTCGACCGGGAACTGGCAGAGGAGGCGGCTATAGTCTGCCGGTGGAGCCTCCCGCCGCTGTCGGAGCTTGGGGTGGACGAAGCGGCTGACCGACTCTGCGACGCGTTCACCGCGGTCAGCAGAGCGGCCATGCCGCGCGCGAAACGTCCGCCCCCGCGGCGGGCGCTCTACTGGTGGTCGGCCGAACTAGCCGACCTTCGGGCCGCCTGCCAACGGGCAAGGAGGCAATATGCCCGGAGCAGGCGGCGGCGCCCCCAGGATGTCGACCGGGACGATGGCCTGTACAGGGTCTACATTGACAAAGTCAAGACCCTAAAACAGGCCATCTGCCGAGCCAAGGAGGAGGCCTGGCTGGAGCTCGTTGAGGGTCTCGAGAGGGACCCCTGGGGCCGACCGTATAAATGGGCGCGGAACAAGCTCCGCGCCCAGTCGGCCCCTATCACCGAGACGCTCCAGCCGGGCCAACTGAGGAGGATTGTCGGGGAACTCTTCCCCGACACACCTGGGGGCTTCACGCCCCCCAGGATGGCTCGGCAGACGTCGGACGAGGAGGGTGTTCCGCCACCCGTCACGGAGGCTGAAATGGAGGCGGTTCTGGTCCGCCTCCAGAGTAAGAAGAGGGCGCCGGGTCCAGACGGGGTGCACGGGAAGGTTCTGGCCCTTTCCCTCGAGCACCTCGGCGACAGCCTTCGGGAGCTGTTCGATCGCTGCCTGCGGTCCGGACAGTTCCCGAGGGCATGGAAGGAGGGTCGGCTCTGCCTGCTTCCGAAGGCAGGGCGACCCCCGGACTCGGCCACGTCGGTGCGACCGGTGGTGCTGCTGAACGAGGCTGGGAAGGCTCTGGAGAGAGTCGTGGCTTCCCGGCTCGTTCGGCACCTGGAGGAGGGCCCGGGACCGGGACTCTCAGAGTCCCAATTTGGGTTCCGGGCGCGCCGGTCGACCATCGACGCCCTCAAACGCCTGAGGGCGGTGACGGGTGAGGCGGAACGCAGAGGGGAGGTGGTGGTCGCGGTGTGCCTGGACATCGCGAACGCCTTCAACAGCCTCCCGCACAGTGTGATACGGGAGGCACTGAACTACTTTGGTGTGCCTCCCTATCTCAGGAGGCTGTTGGAGGCGTACCTCTCCGACAGGAGGGTAGCCTGCGAGAACCGGTGTGGGTCCGTGGAGTGGTGGCGAGTCGGCTGCGGTGTCCCGCAGGGTTCGGTACTTGGTCCGATCCTGTGGGACATCGGGTACGACTGGGTCCTGCGAGGTCGTCTCCTCCCCGGGATGGGTGTCATCTGTTACGCTGATGACACCTTCGTCTACGCCCGGGGACGAGACTATAAGGAGGCGGCGCGGCTGGCCGAGGTCGGGCTCGACCTCGTGATCGGCCGCATTGAGAGGTTAGGGCTTCGGGTCAGAGTCGACAAGACCGAAGCCCTCCTCTTCCGCGGGACCGGGAGGAAAGGACCCCCACCGGGGGCTGCCCTCCAGATCGGAGGGGTGAGGGTCAGGATGAGCCCTCACATTAAATATCTGGGGCTCATCCTTGACGGTGGATGGACCTTCGGCCCACATTTCGAACAATTGGGTCCGAAGGTCGTGAAGGCGGCGAGTGCGCTGGGCAGACTCCTCCCGAACCTCGGAGGACCCAGCGCCGCCTGCAGGCAGCTATACTCCGGTGTCTGCCGGAGTATGGCGACGTACGGTGCTCCGATTTGGACGGATCGCCTTACCGCGCGGAGTAGGGCCCAGCTGCGCTCGGCGCAGCGGGTAATCGCGGTAAGAGCGGTCCGGGGGTATCGTACGATATCATGGGCTGCAGCTACTGCCTTAGCCGGCGACCCCCCGTGGGAACTCGTGGCGGAAGTTCTCGCCGAGGTATACTCCTATGTCTCGGATAGGAGGTCCCTCGGAGAGGACGTGACGCCGGACGGGATCCTACGGGTCCGCCGACTAGGGCAGGAGGCACTAATGCGAAGGTGGGGGGAGGACTTGGCGCGGCAGCCGTATGGCAAAGGCTTAACGGTTGCCCTGCGCCCGGTCCTTGAGCGGTGGATGCGTCGTAAACGCAAACCCCTCACCTTCCGTCTAACACAGGTGCTCACCGGGCATGGATGCTTCGGTGAGTATCTGTGCAGGACGGCCCAAAGGGAGCCGGTAACTGTGTGTCACGATTGTGGCGCGGCGGTGGACTCTGCCCAGCACACCCTCGAGGTGTGCCCGAGATGGGCGGCGCTGCGTCATGATCTGACATCGGTCATCGGAGGGGACTTGTCTCTGCCGAGTGTCATCCCCGCGATGCTCGGCGACGACGAGTCCTGGACGGCGATGGTCTCCTTCTGCGAGGCAGTAATGTCCCAGAAGGAGGCCGATGAGCGGGTGAGAGAGGAGGCCGCCGACGAGGCCTCCCACCGCGGGCGACGAACGGGGGTGCGTAGGAGGCGCTACCTAATGCGCCTCCAGTAACGCCCCTGTGCTCGTGTCGGGCCCAGGATGGGGTTTTAACCTGGGTCCAACCAGACACGACGTCGTCGGGGACTGCTAAAAGTATCGAATCAATCGAACAGCCGAGCAGTCCCCCTTTAGAGGAGGAGTCTGGCCTTTTCGCCGGGGCCAGCCTGTCGCCGAGGGTCCTGCGTTGCCTGCATGATCCGGGACTCTCATAAAAGGCGGCTGAGGGCACTTGCAGCGGTTTTAGTGGGTAACGCATCTCCAAGTGCGAACCCCACTCACGGCTAGGTTTAAAACTCACCCCGGTCCTAGTTATGGTTTGGTCTGCAAATTTCCGCTGCATTACCAAAAAAAAAAAAAAAAAAAAAGGTTAGGTTAGGTTAGGTTAGGTTTTTTTTTTTTTTTTTTTTTTTTTTTTTTTTTTTTTTTTTTGTCCGGGCGCTTAATTGGCCCGGCCCGCGAATTCCCCTGACTGAATCAGAGTCTGTGTTTACTCTTCAATAATTTTTTACAATTTATAATTTTATTTATTTATATACATTGAGTAGCTTGCGATTTTCATTATTAATTTCTTTAATTAACATTTCTAATGATTTCTTATTTATCAAAATTTTTACATACTAAATTTTTCTACTTTACTAATAATATTTCCTATTGACAGTTTTAACACGCTATACAATCATACACTTGCTATCATTTACCATAGGCAGGCTTACATTTATCATGGGCGAGATTTACACTTATCAGTGCTTTTATAAAATTAATTACACTAATTATATCATATTGCATGAGTTAATCTTATAATATTATTATTATACATTTTATTAACTCTTAAAGTGGGCTCTGCGCAAGTTTGCATGTACACTCATTTAAAATTCCTTGCAAATGTTGAAGTTGTTATTCAAAAATAGCTACTCAACATTGCCTTTTCTCTTTTTACACTTTTCGTGCAAACTTACGCCCAGCTCATTTGCTACACGAAAATTACCGATACACACATTTGAGACAGAAACGATATGGAACGAACCGCCAACATGATATAAAGGTTTATCATGGATATCACCGAGGGTAGGAAGACTGATTATGCTATGCCATTCATCTGCAAATAAATATCTGACTAGAGTTTCTCGCAGAGAGACTCCAGCCAGATGTGGCTGCCGTTTGAGGCTTATAGCTAATATCTGTCCCCCATTTCGCGGGTATATGCAATATACTACATGCGTGCCCTCAGCAATACGCTGTGGTGCTTCTGGCTAGTACGTCCCACTTTCGCCGCACCGGACACTCCACGTCAAAGGCATTGTGGTCCGTCTGTTCCAGCTTGGCCTGCGTGCAGTTACAACAAACTGGTATCTTGCCCGCAGTCCAATCCGGACAGTCTGCCTTTTTATGCTGCCCTGCGCAGTGACTACACCTTTCAGCAGTCCCTGCGCAGTACCGCCTACTGTGCCCATAACCGAGGCACAAGGAGCACTGGACGAGGGGGGACTGATCTGCAACTCGAACTCGCTGCAGATCTATCCTCACAGTGCCTTCCCTCAGCATCCTCGTCCAGATTTGTGGTGACACCTTCAAGACCACGTGGTTCGTCAAGGGGTTCCTCGTTCTCTTTTTATATTTAAGTTCCACCCTATCATCCTCCGCACGCAAGTCTCTGAAAATTTCCACATTCTGCTTCCTCAGTGCAGCTAAGACCTCCTCATTAGTGTTGTAAGCCATAAGATCTTTAAGTATGACTAACGGGTCTTTGTTTTGTATGTCGGCCACACTGAGGTGCTCCTCGGCCTGTTTCAACCTATCCTTCAGTTTCTGTCTCTCTTCCCTACTTCTACAGCCCACGATAATCTTCCTGTCTTTCGCTTTTCTAACCCTTTCAATCTCGATACCCCCTTCCTTCGCTCTGACGGCGCCCCTAACCCTCTCGAGAACCTGCTCACCGGTCTCATCCTCATCCTTCGAGGTGACCACTACGGAGTGGAGGGTGGTTTGGTCCGGGTTCTTGCCGGTTTTTCCACCAGCCACCACACTCGCGTACGTGGCCACCTCCAGGGATTCGTTGTGTCTGTTGATGTTGACACGCAATTCCTCTAGCTTCTCGGTAGAAGCTCTCAGGAGGGTGGAGTGCTCGTCTAGCTTCCTTATCAAATCATTGTGTAGCTGAGGGACTACGCTCGGAGGAGGGTGTAAAGGGCTCTCCTCTTTCGCTGTGATTCTCACCTCAGTTTGGCCCTTATCGGCATCTACCTCCTTGACCAGTTGGTACAGCCTGTCTAAAGCCGCGATTACCCCTTCCTTTATATCTGTCTTAAGGTTTCTCGAGTTGCTGAGGTGAAGTTTTGCCTTGTTAAGGCACGCCCTCGCCTCAGCGACCCGGTTCGGGTACGTCGGCCTCGGCGGTGGGCTCGCAGAGCTAGCCGATGGTGGCTTACTGTTTAGAGCCCTTGGCTTCTGCTTTGCAGACACAGTCGCCGAGACCGCCGCATTCCGTGGAGAAACCTTGGTCGGGGACGCAGGCTTGCCGGTTTCAAAAACTTCTATGCTTCGTCGGACTTTTGAGGGACCGGCTTTTGTTTCTTCGGCCTTTTTTGGGGGGGTACGTAGTCCGAACATTTTCTGATAGTTTAAAATTTTGAGCGGGTAAGTTAGCGAATAATTTAATGTGGGGTAAATGTAGCAATTACAATTAACTTGGTCGCAAGCTAATAATTATTTGAAGCTAAAAGTTCTGTGATATTACACTTTAATACCACACACACAGTATTATATAAATGTTTGTCAGGGGAACGTTTTTATCTAAGTATGACCTGAGGGCTAAAATCTTAAACTAAGTGTATAAGTAAAATGTAATAATACTTGATCAATAAACCAAGTATCGTCAAATATTGTAAAGTCAACAAAAATAAAATATAATAATATTTGGTCAATAAGACTAGAATTTTTAAAAACCTATTATATGTCAAAAATCTAAAATATGTAGGTATACCCTAGTCAATAAACAATGGTAATACCTACGTCAGAAATTAAATTATTAAAATCTTAATCAATTTCCTCAGGTCGCTTCAAAATCTTAAAAACTAAACTTATCTAAGTCCTTAGATTTTTTGGAAAGAGCTGTTAGGGCCAAAAGATGGGCGTGGTCCTTACGGTTCTTCTAAACTCACTCTAGTATTTCTCCGAAAACGGAGAGAGGAGTTACAGCTCGAGGGGTTTTTGGGGGGGTGAGGGGAAATAAGGGGTAAAGGGGGGGGGGTTAGTAAGGAAGTTCAAAAGGGGGGGTAAATTGGGGAGGGGGGACAAAAAGGGGGGAGGAAAAAAAAGGGGGGGGAGAACTCTAAGGACTACGAAGACGAGGAGCAGCAGCCGCAGCACCGCGGTGATGATGACGAAGTGACGATGCCTGTGACGTCAGAATGTGTAAAGATCTCGAATGTTCGAGTGACGTCAGCAGGGTGTGGAAAGTTCCACGTCGTCGACTCCGCCCAGGTGTGCGATGACTAATGCAAGGGAGTGGCTGTGGCGTGATAAAATTTCGTCGTCGCAACTGCGCAGTAACTAAAGCGACGACGTCGACTGTATATAATTTTGTGTTTTCTTGGAAACGGGTAACTAAAAAATTCCAGGTTTTGGTGGGCACTTAGCCTGGAGTGGGACCTAGCCGGGGGCACTATAAAAAGTATAGGCCCTCGATCTAGATTTCCGGCTAAAGTGCTTAGAAAAAAGTGTACTTTAGGATAAATGCCACTCCCTTACTGGTGATCCAAATTTCACTTTTTTGGTGCCTGCCTGTATGGTTCCTCTTGGAGAACACGAATCCGCTTTCAGGAGCAGCCGGACGGCTCCGGGTCTTGGTTCGGCTGTCGGGCGATTTTGTGTTCCAAGGTACTAACTTGGCGAGTTTAACCGGGAAAAATCCCAAACTCAGCCTAGATGTGGAGGTCACTGGAAGGCACAGGATCACAATTTAAAACACTACTGCTCTCACTTCAAATCTCACGCCGCACGCACTTTTAGTTTTTCTAAACGTCACTTTTTTCACTTTTTGGTCGTATTTCGGGTAATTTGGATCAGATCCTAAAACTTTTTGGTGGCCCACGTTAGGCTAGCGCTTAGACACACTAATACACTATTTAAAACCTTTAAGCGCTATAAAAACCTATTTATCACATTTAAAACTCGCGGAGCTCACGAAAAACGATCTGATCACTGTGGCGGGCGGCGCGCGACTGGGTTAGGTTAGGTTAGGTTAGGTTAGGTTAGGTTAGGTTAGGTTAGGTTAGGTTAGGTTAGGTTAGGTTAGGTTAGGTTAGGTTAGGTTAGGTTAGGTTAGGTTAGGTTAGGTTAGGTTTTTTTTTTTTTTTTTTTTTTTTTTTGTCCGGGCGCTTAATTGGCCCGGCCCGCGAATTCCCCTGACAGAATCAGAGACTTTGTTATCATTTTGTTACTTATGTGCATTTTTTAAATTATATTTATTATTTACATTTATAGGCTTGCAATAAAATGAAATTCTTAATACATATTTATGTTCTGAAATTATAGTCGTTACAATATTTTTATTTCTTCATTACTGTATTCTTGTAAAACTAATTTAAATTGCTAATTTTATACACTTTTACTGTTATAATATTTGATGCTTCTCAAGCAATCATAGAATCCTCGACACAGTTGGGGCTGTTGGAGATACCCTCCGCGATCCGGCGTAAACAGGCACAACACATCAAAAACACCCGAAGAGAAGGTGTGTGCAGGGGTCCATAGGAGGCCAAATTCTTTTTTATTTACTTTTTATATCTGAGGCGAATAGTGACTGTGTCGCAGGACACGGAGGGGGCCTCCGACAACACTAGGTTTTAGAATTTAAAAACCATACGTCCTTTTAAATTGCAACACCCTTTTACTATATTGAAAATTCTTGTACAGTATTACCTTAATTTTTTATTTTTTTTTATTTTTTTTTTATTTATTTTACACTTAATGATACATTTTATAATAATTCATTTGCATGCGTTTACCAATTTACAGGATTACATTTATCATGGGCAAGCTTTACAATTTGTCAGCATTTATATAACTAAAGGTTATTATTACATAATTTGGAAATAATTAATTTTCATGGATATAATATCAATTTTCAATAGCCAAAATTATGCGTATCTCTGTTATTGAGCTCCGAAAAGAGTTGTGCGCAAGTTTGCATGTACACTCTTTTTAACCGATGCAAATGTTGTAGTTGGTATTTTCAAAAAATATCTGCTCAACATTGCCTTTTTCTTTCTACTTTTTGTGCGAACTTGCGCTCAGCTCCATTGCAACACTGACAATAAAAACTCAAACATAATAGGCAGAAACAACTTTTCGGAATGAACTGCCAGCATGATATAGGGAATATCATGGATATTGCTGAGGGAGGAAGACTGATTCTGCTGTGCCGTATTTTATTTGCAAATAAATATCTGGCTGAAGTATCCCTCAGAGAGACCACAACCAGATGTGGCTGATGTTCGGATTTCCAGCAACTGTCAGTCTCCCATTTCGCGAGCATATACAATATACTGCATGCGTACCCTCAGCAATACGCAGTGGTACTTCTGGCTAGTGCATCCCATTTACGCCTAACCGGACACTCTAAGTCAAAGGCATTGTGGTCTGTCTTGTCCAGCTTGGCCTGCGTGCAGTTACAACAAACTGGCAGCTTGCCCCCAGACCAAGCAGGACAGTCTGCCTTTTTATGCGGTCCTGCGCAGTGACTACACCTTTCAGTAGTTTCCGCGCAGAACCGCCTACTGTGCCCATAGCCGAGGCATGAGGAGCATTGGACAAGGGGGGACTGATCTGCAACTCGTACTCGTTGCAGATCTATCCTTACCGTGCCTTCTCTGAGTATCCTTGTCCAAATTTGCGGTGATACCCTCAGGACCACGTGGTTCGTCAAGGGATTTCTAGTGTTTTTCTTATATTTTATTTCCACCCTATCATCCTCCGCACGCAAGTCCCTGAAAATTTCCGCATTTTGCTTCCTCAGCGCAGATAAGACCTCTTCATTCTTGTTATAAGCCATGACATCTTTTAATATGACTAATGGGTCTTTGTTTTTTATATCGGCCACACTGAGGTGCTCCTCCGCCTGCTTCAACCTATCTTTTAATTTCTGCCTTTCTTCCCTACTTCTACAGCCCACGATAATCTTCCTGTCTTTCGCTTTTCTCACCCTTTCAATTTCTATACCCCCCTCTTTAGCTCTGACAGCATCCCTAACCCTCTCGAGAACCTTTTCACCGGTCTCATCCTCATCTTTCGAGGTGACCACTACGGAGTGGAGGGTGGTTTGGTCCGGATTCCTGCCGGTTTTTCCACCAGCCACCACACTCGCGTACGTGGCCACCTCCAGCGATTCGTTATGCCTGCTGATGTTAATTTGCAGTTCTTTTAGTTTCTCGGTGGACGTTCTCAACAGGGCGGAGTGCTCGTCTAGCTTTTTAATTAAGTCCTCATGGTTCTGAGGAACTGCGTTTGGAGGAGGGTGTAAAGGGCCCTCCTCTTTCGCTATAACGACCCCAGTTTGGTCCTTTTCACTCTCTGCTTCTTTTACTATTTGGTATAGCCTATCGAGAGCTGCGACTACCCCTTCCTTGATATCAGTTTTTAAGTTTCTCGAGTTGCTGAGGTGGAGCTTAGCCTTGTTAAGGCACGCTCTTGCCTCAGCGACTCGGTTTGGATACTTCGGTCTCGGCGGTGGGCTCACAGAGCAGGCCGGGAGTGGCTTCGGCCTCTGCTTCGTGGACACAATCGCCGAGACCGCCGCATTCTGTGGAGAACTCTTGGTCGGGGGCGCAGGATTGCCGGTTTCAAACACCTCAATACTTCTTCGGACTTTTGAGGGACCGGCTTTTATCTCTTCGGCTTTTTTGGGGGGGGTACGAAGTCCGAACATTTTCTGGTAATTAAGAATTTTGAAAGTGTAAGTAAGCCAATAATTTAATGTGGGTAAATACAGCGCTATACACAATATATTCTTAATAACGCAAGCCAATAATAATAATAGTATATTAACACAAGTCAGTCAGAGGAATTGTTATTATGTTAATCTGACCTGAGGGTGTAAAGACTTACAATATAATAATACCTGGTCAATAAACAAGGTATCGTCAAAGGTCAACACTAAAATGAAGATATATAAAATAATATTTGGTCAAAAGGGACCAATAAATGTCGTTAAAATAAAATTGTAGGCACAGCCTAGTCAAAAAACAATGGAAATGTGCCTACGTCAGAAATTTAAAATTAAAAAGTTAAAATTGTAGGCACAGCCTAGTCAACAAAAAACAGTAGTGGTGTACCTACGTCAAAGATAGAATTTTTAATCAAATAGCCTCAGGTCGATTAAATCTTATAATTAAACTTAACTAAGTCCTTAGAGTTTTTTTGGGGAGAGCTGTCAGGGCCAAAGGGTGGACGTGGTCCTTCCGGTTCTACGGAACTCACTCTCGTATTTCTCCGAAAACGGAGAGAGGAGTTACAGCTCGAGGGGTTTTTGGGGGGGTGAGGGGAAATAAGGGGTAAAGGGGGAGGGGGGGGGTAGTAAGGGAGTTCAAAAAAGGGGGTAAATTGGGGAGGGGGGGGGGAGAAAAGGGGGGGGAGAAAAAAGGGGGGGAGAACTCTAAGGACTACGAAGACGAGGAGCAGCAGCCGCAGCACCGCGGTGATGATGACGAAGTGACGATGCCTGTGACGTCAGAATGTGTAAAGATCTCGAATGTTCGAGTGACGTCAGCAGGGTGTGGAAAGTTCCACGTCGTCGACTCCGCCCAGGTGTGCGATGACTAATGCAAGGGAGTGGCTGTGGCGTGATAAAATTTCGTCGTCGCAACTGCGCAGTAACTTAAGCGACGACGTCGACTGTGTGTGATTTGATGATTTCTTTAAAATGGGTAACTACGAAATTCCAAATTTTGAGGGGCACTCAGCCTGGAGTGGGATCTAGTCGGGGGCGCTATAAAAAGTATAGGCCCTCGATCTAGATTTCCGGCTAGAGTGCTTTGAAAAAGATGTACTTTGAGATAAATGCCACTCCCTTACTGGTGATCCAAAATTCACTTTTTTGGTGCCTGCCTGTATGGTTCCTCTTGGAGAACACGAATCCGCTTTCAGGAGCAGCCGGACGGCTCAGGATCTTGGTTCGGCTGTCGGGCGATTTTGTGTTCCAAGGTACTAACTTGGCGAGTTTAACCGGGAAAAATCCCAAACTCAGCCAAGGTGTGGAGGTCACTGGAAGGCACAGGATCACAATTTAAAACACTGCTGCTCTCACTTCAAATCTTACGCCGCACGCACTTTTAACTTTTTCAAACGTCACTTTTGTTCCTTTTTTTGGTCGTGTTTCGGGTATAGCTGATCAGATCTTAAAACTTTTTGGTGGCCCACGTTAGGCTAGCGCTTATAAAAAAAAAAAAAAAAAAAAAAAAACCTAACCTAACCTAACCTAACCTAACCTAACCTAACCTAACCTAACCTAACCTAACCTAACCTAACCTAACCTAACCTAACCTAACCTAACCTAACCTAACCTAACCTAACCTAACCTAACCTAACCTAACCTAACCGGAGTCGCGCGCCGCCCGCCACAGTGATCAGATCGTTTTTCGTGAGCTCCGCGAATTTTAAATGTGTTAAATAGGTTTTTATAGCGCTTTAAGTTTTAAACTAGTGTATTAGTGTGTACTAATACACTAGTTTAAAACTTAAAGCGCTATAAAAACCTATTTAACACATTTAAAATTCGCGGAGCTCACGAAAAACGATCTGATCACTGTGGCGGGCGGCGCGCGACTCCGGTTAGGTTAGGTTAGGTTAGGTTAGGTTAGGTTAGGTTAGGTTTTTTTAAACATTTTTTGTCCGGGCGCTTAATTGGCCCGGCCCGCGTGTCGCCTCTGACGTAATCAGAGAATTTTATTTCTTAAAATAATAAAAACATGTCAATTTATATAAATTAATTTTCTTCATTATTCTTTTTTACTAGCAGTGTCATTTGCCTGCTAAAACTTACAAATAATGTCAAGCTACCTACATGGGCAGACTCTATTTAATATTAACATATATATATTTACATTTTCACACAGTAATAATTTATATTTTGCGGTTTACTGAATTTTTTAAAAACAATAGCAATAATTTACAGTTTACTGCAAGCACATTCTTAAAATCAAAAATAGCAGTGTTGCGTGTGTTTACTTGCAAAGTAGACACTCAACACTGCCTGTTCCTAGCTATCACTTGGCTTGCAGTCTTTATACAGTATTCAATAAATCCTTTTCTTAAATACTTATCGGCGATTAATTTCTCAACATTTGTTAAACTTATTACACAGTCTAGAGCCTGCTCAGTATCAAAACGCACTCCTGCTGTCACGGGACATTCAAAAAGGATGTGAGCAACAGTTTCTTCCACTCCAGGTTCACAGATGCACGATGGGGTATCCTTACACTTAAAACGGTGTAGATAACCTGAAAAACCACCGTGCCCCGTAAGAACTTGGGTGATTATGCCTGCTGGCTTGATTTCTCGAGCAATTTTATGGGCTTTTATTACATCCGGGAAGAACATACGTGTAACGGCCGCTGTCGCACCCAACTGATAGCGCCGGTTCCACTCGTCAAGGGACTCCGTTCGGATGCATCTCTTGACGTATGAAACCGGACACTGGTCGTAGTCGGGTTTCCTCTTTAGTTTGAGGGCGGCCTCTTTTGCTAGGTGGTCAGCGCGTTCATTCCCTATAAGTCCCGCATGTGCTTTGATCCAGAACAGGGACACTTCCTTGTTCTGGAGTCTGCTCTTATAAATGTTACTTCTACTTTCAACAGCTAAGGGGTGCATGGAGTGGGAATTGACAACTGTCTCGAGGGCAGAGCGTGAGTCGCTTATGATGGCGAAACTCATTTCATCCTGCCGTAATATCATTTGTGTTGCTTGACATATGGCCAGAAGTTCCGCCTGGTAGACCGTGCAGTACGACGGCAGTTTAAGTTTGATGGCTTTAGTTTCGGCCTTTGCTTCTTACAGACAATGCGGCGCCCACCTTGCCCTCAATCCTGCTGCCGTCGGTGTAAAATTGTACTGCATGGTGTACGTGGGTGTCCACTTCTTGTTGGTCCACCAGACTTACGAAGTTCATATCCATATGTCCAGCAGGATGCGGGGCCAAGTTGTAGGCCATTTTTCTTTCTACCTCACCGCCTCCCAGCACTGGCTGGGGTACTCCTCTCTTCGCCTCATACAATGATGCGGCTTCGCGTATGCGAATGTCGAGAGGAAGTAGCCCAGTCAGCGCCAGCGCTGAATTCAGCGAGACGGTGCGGTAGGCTCCACACAACTTTTGGGCGAAACCCCTTTGGACTGCATTAAGCTGTTTCTGCACTCCGAGCTTATTAGTTGCCGGGGCCCATGCGCTGGCGGCATAAGAGACAATGGGCTCCACCGTGGCCGTGTATATGACACGTACAACCTCCGGATGGAGACCCCAACTTACTTTGGCGGCTCTTGACAGTTGTTTGTATATATTAATAGCCTTCCTACAGATGTTCGAGGAATGGCTATTAAATGTCAATTTGTGGTCTATACTGAGCCCCAATATTTTAATCTCCTTTTCCATGCCAATATCCACCCCTCCCATGGTCAGCCGCGGGACGTCGAATTTAAGTTTCCTCGTTAGCAACATCGCTTTGGTTTTATGCGGAGCAAAGGTTAACTTATTCTCGACGCCCCACGCCCGAACCAACGAGAGGGCCGCGTTGGCACGGCTTTCTACCTCCAGCGCCGTGCTACCGACAAACACCATCACAACATCGTCTGCGAATGCCTGGCAGTCATAGCCCCTATTTTCTAGATTTTTTAGTAACGGGTCAAGGAGGAGGTTCCAGAGAATAGGGCCCCCTATGGAACCCTGCACACACCCTTTTTGGGTGTTTTTGGTGTATTCATGTCCAGCGTACCTGACACAGACTTTACGGTCCTGCAGATAGCTGTCCATGATTTGCCTCAGATTTACGGGGCACCCCTCTTCAGCCAGTCTGACTTTAATTGCCGGCCACCAAGCGTTGTCGAAGGCTCCCTCTATGTCCAGCGACACCACAGTGACGAGCTTTTTGTCTTCAAGACCGCTTCGTATGCGATGCACTAGATCATAGAGAGCGTCCTCGGTGCTCTTTTGGGGCATAAAACCGTACTGGCGGGCGCTCATTTTCGGCAGTAAGTGCCATTTGAGTCTTCCAACTATCATTTTCTCGAGAACCTTCCCCATGACCGGTAGTAGACCTATTGGTCTGTATGATTTAGGGCTGGTATAATCGTCCTTGCCAGGCTTCCGCAAGACTACGACTGTAGCTTCTTTCCATATGGTTGGAAAGTGGCCCAGTCCGAGACATTTGTTCATCAATGCCAGGTGGAGTTCTGGATCTTTGGCTACCACCCGGCTACATATATCAGCTGTAAGGCCGTCCCCACCGGGGGCCCTCTTCGGGTTGAAACTTTCCACTGCGGCTTTAAGCTCTCCCATCGTAAACGGTGGGTCATGAACTTCATCATGGACACCATCGTTTACGCGGTTTGCCAATGCTCGCGTATGCCTATGGCTCGGGTTATCGTCAGTTTCAAGATCGTCCGGATAGAAGGTCTCCGCTAGGGTTTTGGCAGAGTCAGCGGGGTCTAAACACACCCCGTCTTTCACAAGTGGCAGGTCTTCTTGCCGTCTTGTCGTTTGCCTAATGACTCTATATATACCATCCCATACACCTTCCTTATCCTGTTTTCTACAGAAATCTTTCCAGCTATCTATTTGTGCCTTTTTTGCCTCAAGTTCGTATTCATTTTTCGCTTGCAGATACTCATCGACGACTTTCGCCCTTCGGACAGGTGCCGCACATCGGATTCTGCGCTTCCTCGTGGCTACGCAGCGCTTCATCCCATCGAGTTTATCGTTCCACCATGGTAAGTTTGGCCTTTGGAATTTTTCCTTAATGGGTATGGTTCCATTACTAGTATGAATTATCTGCTCTATTAAACTTTTTGTAAGTGCGTCGAGTTCTGTTTTATTGCTTATTCGTTCTATTTCTATTTTGTTTAATTGGTTTTCCAGCATAAGCTGGGCCAGTTTCTCATGAAACTGGTCCCAGTTGGCCTTCTTTGTATTGTATTTTCTAGTTGTTCTATTGATTAAAATACCTTTTATTTTCTGCAGATTAATTTTGAAGACTATACCATTGTGGTCCGAACTCGTGAGACCAGGCGCTACCTTCCACTCCTCCACGAGGTTGAGCAGATCCTCCGTGCACGCAGTGAGGTCTACGTGGCTGGTTATTCTCCTGCCACCCCTCACTGTGTCGAAGGTCGGAGTATCTCCGTCGTTGAGCACCTGCAAGTTCATTTCTGCCAGAGTTCCAGCCATGTCTTTGCCTCTATGGTCAACGGATTCACTTCCCCACCAGGTACTTTTAGCGTTTGAGTCACCGCCCATTATAAGTCTTTTTGGGCCTAGCTCATTGTATATCTTTTTAATCTGCTCCAGATACCGTTCTATGGGTTGGTCGGGTTCAAAGTAGAAGGAACACAGGGTGATCTCCCATGCCGTAGTTCGAACTTTCACCACCACGATGTTGTTGGTGGTGAGAGACGGGCAATGTATGATTTCTAAGTCTTGGTCAAAGACGGCAATAGCCGCTTTGACCGTCCCGTCTTCTGGGCTAGTGTTTTGGAAGATTCTTACTCCCCCGTAGTCCTTCATTCTTTTGATACCCCCCACATACGGTTCCTGGAGCAGTGCTATAGCTATATTTCTCTTGGTGACTTCCATTATGAGCTCATTTGTAGCGAGCTCTTTCCGCTGCAGATTGGCCTGCACTATCAAGTATGATCCTCCGGTGGGTGGGTGTTTATTTGCCGTTGTTTTGCCTGGGACGCCCTTAGCAATACGTTGTCATGGCTCTGGCCAGTGCATCCCATTTACGCCTTATTGGGCAGTCCAGACTAAAGGCATTATGCTCAGTCCGGTCCAACCTGGCCTGTGCACAGTTGCAGCATTTTGGAATGTCTCCTGCGAGCCATTTGGGGCAGTCCTCTTTTTTGTGGGGTCCAGTGCAATGGCTACATACCTCGGACTTCTCTCTACAAACCCGTTTGGTATGGCCATACCCCAGGCAATTTGAGCATTGGACGAGTGGCGATTGATCCGCCACTCGGATCTTTTGAATGTCCACATGGACGGACTCTGCTTCCATCATGCGTGTCCAGATCATTGGGGACACCCTACATATTATATGCTGCATGAGGTTATTGCGTGCTTTCTTTTTAAAAATAATGTCGAGGCGTTCCTGATCTTTTTTAAGATCTTGGAAAATATTTTTATTTTGTTTGCGTAAGGCACTTTTAATGTCTTCGTCACTGTTGCATACCATCACATCCTTTAAGATTATCAAAGGATCTTTATTAGCAACATCAGTTACGCTCAACTCGTTTTCTACTTTGCGTAAACGATCCTTTATTTTTTGTCTTTCGTTTTCGTTTCTGCACCCGACTATAACTTTTCTATCTTTAGCCTTCCTTATTTTGTCGATTTCAACGCCTCCTTCTTTGGCGTTGACGGCTTTCCTAATCCTGTTGAGAACCTGTTCCCCGGTTTCCGTCTCGTCTTTAGAGGTGATTACTACTGAGTGTAGCGTGGGCTGCTCTAATGCGATGCCTCTTCTGTTGCCAGCCGCTACACTTGCGTAGGTTCTGGTCACCTCCTCGAGGGTTCTTTGATGGTTTCCTATGATGTTGTTTAGGTTTTCCATCTTTTTCATATTATCCTGGATGAGCCTACAATGCTCCTCCAGCTTCAGGATTAGGGGGCTTTGAGTGGGTTCTGTCTGAGGGGCGGGGGGAGGAGGCAAAGGAAGTTGTAGAGGTTCCGCCTCTGTCCTACCACCCCGCTCTTTATCGTGACTCTTCCCATTTCGCTGCGACTCTGACTCCTTCACCAGCTGATAGAGTCTATCGACTGCTGAGGTGACCCCTTCCTTAATCTCCGTCTTAAGATTCCTAGAGTTGCTGAGATGGAGCTTTGCCTTATTTAGGCATGCCCTTGCCTCAGCAACCCTAGTGGGGTATTCCACTTTCGGTGGAGGGCTGCCCGAAGCCTCCGTGGTAGGTCTACGTACCTCCTTCGGTTTCTGCTTCGGGGGGCCCGCCCTCGCTAGCGGCACCTTTTGTGGAGGGTCTTTCGGGGTCGCTTGCCTGCTCTCAAACCCTTCTATGCTACGCCTCACTTTTGAGGTCGTAGTCGTAGCCTCGGACGGTCCTACCGTCTCAGGCATAGTCGGGGAGTATTTTGTGGCCGTGAATGTATCATCTGCTTTTTTAGTAGGAGTGCGTATGCCCAACATTTTCGTCAGAGGGACGAGTCAACAAATAAAACTTAAATTAGTCCAATAGGGGAGATCAGTCCTAAGGTTAATTTAAATGTCCTAGTCTAAAATTGAACTTACTCTATAAAGTAAGTTGTCCAAAAAACAGTAAAACTTAATCTTATACAAGTTAAAAAGTTAAAATCTGGTTGGTCCAAAAAGGATTGAGTTCAATAATTGCCAATAGGGGCAATTTGAATTGTAGGCAAGTTCCTAAGTCAATAAACGTTGGAATTTTGCCTACGTCAATATCTTAAAATACCTTAGGACTAATTATTATATAATCTTAATATTAAAATTAAAATTAAACTTAACTAAGTCCTTAGAGTATTGAATCGAGCTGTAGGGGCCAAAAGATGGGCGTGGTCCTTCCGGTTCTTCCGAACTCGCTCTCGTATTTCTCCGAAAACGGAGAGAGGAGTTACAGCTCGAGGGGTTTTGGAGGGGAGAGGGGAAATAAGGGGTAAAGTGGGAGGGGGGGGGGGTAGTAAGGAAGTTCAAAAAAGGGGGGGTAAATTGGGGAGGGGGGGCAAAAAAGGGGGGGTGAGAAAAAAGGGGGGGGGACTCTAAGGACTACGAAGACGTAGAGCAGCAGCCGCACCGCGATGATGATGACGAAGTGACGATGCCTGTGACGTCAGAGCTGTAAAGGTCTCGAATGTTCGAGTGACGTCAGCAGGGTGTGGAAAGTTCCACGTCGTCGACTCCGCCTAGATATGCGATGACTAATGCAAGGGAGTGGCTTTGTGGCGTGATAAAATTCGTCGTCGCAACTGCGCAGTAGCTTAAGCGACGACGTCGACAGTATGCAATTTAGTTTTAACTCTAAAACAGGTAACTAAAAAATTCTGAAATTTGAGGGGCACTCAGCCTAGGGTGGGACCTAGCCGGAGGCTCTATAAAAAATATAGGCCCTCGATCTAAATTCCCGGCTAGAGCACCTGGAAAAAGATGTACTTTGAAATGTTGGCCACTCCCTTACCTGTGATCCAAAATTCTTGATTTTTGTGCCTCGTTGGTAGGTTCCTCTTGGAGAACACGAATCCGCTTCCAGGAACAGCCGGACGGCTCTGGGTCCTGGTTCTGTTGTCGAGCGATTTTGTGTTCCAAGGTACTAACTTGGCGAGTTTGTGAGGGATAAATCCCAAACTCAGCCAAGATGTGGAGGTCACTGAACGGCACAGGATCACAATTTAAAATACTGCTGCTCTCACTTCAAATCTTACGCCGCACGCACTTTTAGTTTTTAAAATTTACGATTTTATCCCGTTTTGCGGTTTCGCCGATCGGATTTCAGAACTTTATAGTGGCCCACGATGGGCTAGTGCTTGCACACACTTTGACACTATTTTTAACTCGCAAGCACTATAAAAACCCTATTTTCACTTTTAAAACTCGCGGAGCTCACTAAAAACGATCCGATCTCTATGGCGGGCGGCGCGCGACTGGTTAGGTTAGGTTAGGTTAGGTTAGGTTAGGTTAGGTTAGGTTAGGTTAGGTTAGGTTAGGTTAGGTTAGGTTAGGTTAGGTTAGGTTAGGTTAGGTTAGGTTAGGTTAGGTTAGGTTTTTTTTTTTTTTTTTTTTTTTATGTCCGGGCGCTTAATTGGCCCGGCCCGCGTGTCGCCTCTGACGTAATCAGAGTTTTAATTTCTTTTAGCATTTATTTCAAATAAAACAATAATAAAACTAGTTGATTGTATATAATAATAATAGCGTAATATAAAAAACATATTACGACGTCTGATTTCTGGACGTTTCATTTGCCAGCTAAAATATCATACAATGTCGGGTTACATAATGCAGGCTCTCTTATATTAACAACAAAAACAATACATATTTCTTTTAAATCAAAATGATAGTTACAAATTTTGACTGCAAGCACACTCTTAAAATCAAACTTGCAGTGTTGCAGGTGTATACTTACAAAGTAGACACTCAACACTGCCTGTTCCTTGCTATAACTTGGCTTGCAGTCTTCACACAATAATTAATGAAAACATTTCTTAATTTCTTATCTGCTATTAGTCTGTCTACATTTTCTTGACTAATTACGCAGTCTAGAGCCTGCTCAGCGTCAAATCGCACTCCCGCTGTCACGGGACATTCAAAGAGTATGTGTGCTACAGTTTCTTCCACTCCAGGTTCGCAGATGCACGATGGGGTATCCTTACACTTAAAACGGTGCAGGTAACCTGAAAAACCACCGTGCCCCGTCAGAACCTGGGTGATTATACCGGCTGGTTTGATTTTTCGAACAATATTATGGGCTTTAAGCACGTCGGGGAAGAACATTCGTGTCACGGCCGCTGTCTCACCCGACTGATAGCGCCGGTTCCACTCGTCAAGGGACTCCATTCGGATGCACCTCTTAACGTATGAAACCGGGCACTGATCGTAGTCGGGTTTCCTCTTCAGTTTGAGAGCGGCCTCTTTCGCTAGATGGTCAGCGCGTTCATTCCCTGTCAGTCCAGCATGTGCTTTGATCCAGAACAGGGATACTTCCTTATTCTGGAGTCTGCTCTCATAAATATTGTTCCTGCTTTCCACAGCCAAGGGGTGCATGGAGTGGGAATTGACAACTGTCTCGAGGGCAGAGCGTGAGTCGCTTATGATGGCGAAACTCATTTGATCCTGCCGTAAAATTAAACGTGTTGCTTGACATATGGCCAGAAGTTCCGCCTGGTAGACTGTGCAGTACGACGGCAGTTTAAGTTTGATGGCTTTAGTTTCGGCCTCATTGCTTCTTACAGACAATGCGGCACCCACCTTGCCCTCAATCTTGCTGCCGTCGGTGTAAAATTGTACTGCATGGTGTACGTGGGTGTCCACTTCTTGTTGGTCCACCAGACTTACGAAGTTCATATCCATATGTCCAGCAGGATGCGGGGCCAAGTTGTAGGCCGTTTTTCTTTCTACCTCGCCGCCTCCTAGCGCTAGCTGGGGTACTCCTCTCTTCGCCTCATACAATGATGCGGCTTCGCGTATGCGAATGTCGAGAGGCAGTAGCCCAGTCAGCGCCAGCGCTGCGTTCAGCGAGACGGTGCGGTAGGCTCCACACAACTTTTGGGCGAAACCCCTTTGGACTGCATTGAGCTGTTTTTGCACTCCGAGTTTATTAGTTGCCGGGGCCCAGGCGCTGGCAGCATAGGAGACAATGGGCTCCACCGTGGCCGTGTATATGACACGAACAACCTCCGGATGGAGCCCCCAACTTACTTTGGCGGCTCTTGACAATTGCTTGTATATGTTAATAGCCTTCCTACAGATGTTCGAGGAATGGCTATTAAATGTCAATTTATGGTCTATAGTGAGCCCCAATATCTTTATCTCCTTTTCCATGCCAATATCCACCCCTCCCATGCTCAGCCGCGGGACGTCGAATTTAAGTTTCCTTGTAAGCAACATCGCTTTGGTTTTATGCGGAGCAAAGGTTAACTTATTTTCGACGCCCCACGACCGAACCAGCGAGAGGGCCGCATTGGCACGGCTTTCTACCTCCAGCGCCGTGCTCCCGACAAACACCATCACAACATCGTCTGCGAAGGCCTGGCAGTCATAGCCTCTATCTTCTAAATTCTTTAACAGCGGGTCAAGGAGAAGGTTCCAGAGAATGGGGCCGCCGATCGACCCCTGCACACACCCTTTTTGGGTGTTCTTGATGTATTCATGTCCAGCGTACCTGACACGGACTTTCCGGTCCTGCAGGTAGCTGTCCATGATTCGCCTCAGATTTACAGGGCACCCTTCTTCAACCAGTCTGACTTTAATAGCCGGCCACCAAGCATTGTCGAAGGCCCCCTCTATGTCCAGCGACACCACAGTGACGAGCTTTTTGTCTTCTAGACCACTTCGTATGCGGTGCACCAGGTCATAGAGGGCGTCTTCGGTGCTCTTTTGGGGCATAAAGCCGTACTGGCGGGTGCTCATTTTCGGCAGTAAGTGCCATTTTAGCCTTCCGACTATCATCTTCTCTAGAACCTTACCCATGACCGGCAATAGACCTATGGGCCTATAAGATTTAGGGCTAGTATAATCGTCCTTACCAGGCTTCCGCAAGACTACGACTGTAGCTTCTTTCCATATGGTTGGAAAGTGGCCCAATCCGAGACATTTGTTCATTAGTGCCAGGTGGAGTTCAGGATCTTTGGCTACCACCCGGCTGCATATATCCGCTGTAAGACCGTCCCCACCGGGGGCCTTCTTCGGGTTGAAACTTCCCACTGCGGCTTTTAGCTCGCCCATCGTAAACGGTGGGTCATAAACTTCATCATGGACACCATCGTTTACGCGGTTTGCCAATGCTCGCATGTGCCTATGGCTCGGGATATCTTCAGTTTCAAGATCTTCCGGATAGAAGGTCTCCGCTAGGGTTTTGGCAGAGTCAGCGGGGTCTAAACACACCCCGTCTTTCACGAGTGGCAGATCTTCTTGCCGTTTTGTCGTTTTGCTGATGACTCTATATATGCCTTCCCATACACCTTCCTTATCCTGTTTTCCACAGAAATCTTTCCAGCTGTCTATTTGTGCCTTTTTTGCCTCAAGCTCGTATTCATTCTTAGCTTGCAGATATTCATCGACGACTTTTGCCCTTCGAACAGGCGCCGCACATCGGATTCTGCGCTTCCTCGTGGCTACGCAGCGCTTCATCCCCTCGAGTTTCTCATTCCACCATGGTAAGTTTGGCCTTTGTTTATTTATCTTTATGGGTATGGTACCATTACTAGTGTCTATTATCTGCTCTATAAAATTTTTTGTAAATGTATCGAGTTCAGTTTTATTACAAATTCGGTCTATTTCTATTTTGTTTATTTGTTTTTCCAGCATAAGCTGGGTCAGTTTCTCATGAAACTGGTCCCAGTTGGCCTTCATTGTGTTATATTTTCTGGTTGTTCTATTGATTATTATACCTTTAGTTTTTTGCAGATTAATTTTGAAGACTATACCATTGTGGTCCGAACTCGTGAGACCAGGCGCTACCCTCCACTCCTCCACGAGGTTGAGTAGATCCTCCGTGCACGCAGTGAGGTCTACGTGGCTGGTTATTCTCCTGCCACCCCTCACTGTGTCGAAGGTCGGAGTATCTCCGTCGTTGAGCACCTGCAAGTTCATTTCTGCCAGAGTTCCGGCCATGTCTTTGCCCCTATGGTCAACAATTTCACTTCCCCACCAGGTACTTTTTGCGTTGGAGTCACCACCCATTATAAGTCTTTTTGGGCCTAGCTCATTATATATCTTTTTAATCTGCTCCAGGTACCGTTCTATGGGTTGATCGGGTTCAAAGTAGAAGGAACACAGGGTGATCTCCCATGCCGAGGTTCGAACTTTCACCACCACAATGTTGTTGGTGGTGAGAGACGGGCACTGTATAATTTCTAAGTCTTGGTCAAAGACGGCTATAGCTGCTTTGACCGTCCCGTCTCCGGGGCTAGTGTTTTGGAAGATTCTTACTCCCCTGTAGTCCTTCATTCTTCTGATACCCCCCACATACGGCTCCTGGAGCAGCGCTATGGCTATATTTCTTTTGGTGACTTCCAATATGAGCTCGTTTGTGGCGAGCTCTTTCCGCTGCAGGTTAGCCTGCACTACCAAGTATGATCCTCCGGTGGGTGAGTGTTTGTCTGCCGTTGTTTTGCCTGGGACGCCCTTAGCAATATGTTGTCATGGCTCTGGCCAGTGCATCCCATTTACGCCTTATCGGGCAGTCCAGACTGAAAGCATTATGCTCAGTCCGGTCCAGCCTGGCCTGTGCACAATTGCAGCATTTTGGGATGTCGCCTGCGAGCCATTTAGGGCAGTCCGCTTTTTTATGGGGACCGGTGCAGTGGCTGCATACCTCGGACTTCTCCTTACAAACCCGTTTGGTATGGCCATACCCCAGGCAATTCGAGCATTGGACGAGTGGCGATTGGTCCGCCACTCGGATCTTCTGAATGTCCACACGGACGGACTCTGTTTCAATCATGCGGGTCCAGATTATTGGGGATACCCTGCAGATTAAATGTTGGATGAGCTTATTTCGAGCTTTCTTTTTAAAAATGATCTCGAAACGATCGTTGTCTTTTGTGAGGTCTTTGAAGATGTTTTCATTTTGTTTGCGTAAGGCACTCAGTACTTCCTCATTACTGTTGCACACCATTACATCTTTTAGAATAAGTAAAGGATCTTTGTTTTTTATGTCTGCTACGCTCAATTCATTTTCCGCCTTGCGCAGTCTATCCTTTACTTTCTGTCTTTCTTTTTCGTTTTTACACCCGACTATAATTTTCCTATCTTTTGCCCTTCTTATCTTTTCTATTTCAACGCCCCCTTCTTTGGCGTTGACGGCTTTCCTAATCCTGTTTATTACCTGTTCCCCCGTTTCTGTTTCGTCCTTGGAGGTGACTATGACTGAGTGTAGTGTAGGCTGCTCTAGTGGCTTGCCTTTACTGTTTCCAGCCACCACACTCGCATATGTCTTTGTCACCCCCTCGAGGGTTTTATGATGGTTCTCCAAGGTGTTATTGAGAGATTCCATCTTTTTCATGTTTTCCTGGATGAGCCTGCAGTGCTCCTCCAGTCTCAGGATTAGGGGGTTCTGAGTTAGATCTGTCTGTATGGCGGGGGGTGATGGCAGGGGCGGCTGTAAAGTTTCCGCCTCTGTCCTGCCACCCCGCTCTTTGTCAAGACTTTTCCCTTTGTGCACCTGGGACTCCGACTCCTTCACCAGCTGGTAAAGACGTTCTACCGCTGAGGTGACCCCTTCTTTAATTTCTGTCTTGAGGTTCCTAGAGTTGCTGAGATGGAGCTTAGCCTTATTTAGGCATGCTCTTGCCTCAGCAACCCTAGTGGGGTATTCAACTCTCGGTGGAGGGCTACCCGAAGCCTCCGTTATTGGTCTACGTATAGCCTCCTTCGGTTTTGGCTTCGGGGGGCCCACTCTCGAGAGCGGCACCTTTTGTGGAGGGTCAATCGAGGTCGTTTGTCTATTCTCGAACCCTTCAATACTACGCCTCACTTTTGAGGTCGTAGTTTTAGCCTCGGACGGTCCTGCCGCCTCGGGCATAGTCGGGGATCTATCTGTCGCCGTGTTAGTCTCGTCGGCTTTTTTAATGGGAGTGCGAATACCCAACATTGTCGTCAGAGGGACGAGTCAACAATTAAAAATAGAAATGTAAAATAAAAATTTAAGATTTTAAATAACCCAATAGGGGATTATAATTTTTTTTTAAATAGTTTTAAAATATTAATATAATTTAAAATAAGCAACTTGTGCTATGTCCTATGTCTAATATTTAAAATGTTCTATATACTAGGTCTTCCAAAAAGGATCAGTTAAAATTGTAGGCAAAAGGCCTACGTCAATACCTTAAAATATCTTAAGAACTATCTTAATTTAAAACTTAACTAAGTCCTCAGAGTTTTGGAGACGAGCTGTGGGGGCCAATAGATGGGCGAGGTCCTTCCGGTTCTACGGAACTCACTCTCGTATTTCTCCGAAAACGGAGAGAGGAGTTACAGCTCGAGGGGTTTTTGGGGGGGGTAAGGGGAAATAAGGGGTAAAGGGGGAGGGGGGGGGTAGTAAGGGAGTTCAAAAAAGGGGGGGTAAATTGGGGAGGGGGGACAAAAGGGGGAGGAAAAAAAGGGGGGGGAGAACTCTAAGGACTACGAAGACGAGGAGCAGCAGCCGCAGCACCGCGGTGATGATGACGAAGTGACGATGCCTGTGACGTCAGAATGTGTAAAGATCTCGAATGTTCGAGTGACGTCAGCAGGGTGTGGAAAGTTCCACGTCGTCGACTCCGCCCAGGTGTGCGATGACTAATGCAAGGGAGTGGCTATGGCGTGATAAAATTTCGTCGTCGCAACTGCGCAGTAACTAAAGCGACGACGTCGACTGTACGTAATTTGGTAGTTGCTTAAAAATGGGAAACTACAAAATTCCAGAATTTGGAGGGCACTCAGCCTGGAGTGGAACCTAGCAGAAGGCACTATAAAAAGTATAGGCCCTCGATCTAGATTTCCGGCTAGAGTGCTTTGAAAAAGGTGTACTTTGAAATTAATGCCACTCCCTTACTGGTGATCCTAGATTCACTTTTTTGGTGCCTGCCTGTATGGTTCCTCTTGGAGAACACGAATCCGCTTTCAGGAGCAGCCGGACGGCTCAGGATCTTGGTTCGGCTGTCGGGCGATTTTGTGTTCCAAGGTACTAACTTGGCGAGTTTAACCGGGAAAAATCCCAAACTCAGCCAAGGTAGTGGAGGTCACTGGAAGGCACTGGATCACAATTTAAAACACTACTGCTCTCACTTCAAATCTTACGCCGCACGCACTTTTAGTTTTTCTAAATGTCACTTTTCCCACTTTTTGGTTGTATTTCGGGTAGTTTTGATCAGATCTTAAAACTTTTTGGTGGCCCACGTTAGGCTAGCGCTTAGACACAATAATAAACTATTTAAAACCTTTAAGCGCTATAAAAACCTATTTAACACATTTAAAATTCGCGGAGCTCAATAAAGTGCTTGCACACACTTTAACACTATTTTTAACTCACAAGCACTATAAAAACCCTATTTTCACTTTTAAAACTCGCGGAGCTCACTAAAAACGATCCGATCTCTATGGCGGGCGGCGCGCGACTGGTTAGGTTAGGTTAGGTTAGGTTAGGTTAGGTTAGGTTAGGTTAGGTTAGGTTAGGTTAGGTTAGGTTAGGTTAGGTTAGGTTAGGTTAGGTTAGGTTAGGTTAGGTTTTTTTTTTTTTTTTTTTTTTTTTTTTTTTTTTTATATACGGGAGCATTTTGTGCCCCCGCTGCTGCCTTTTCCCCTAGCGGAAATTTCTCCTATGGGCCCTTATTAATCTTTTTTTTTTATGTTTAATTTTGTGCCATACCATTCTTCAATTATGAGGTAGTACCTCCGTCCTACAACTGATCTAATCTATTTTACATTAGTTTTATTAAATACACATTTTAAGTTTTGCTTACATTTAATAGGCTGTTTTTTTATTTATTTATTTAATTTTTATTTGCCATCTTTATCACTTCTACTTATATTATTATGAACCATATTTTTTTTTTTTTTTTTTTAAACAATTTATAACAATTTTTTTATTTTTTTATTTTATTAATTTGCGATTGGGGATGTAAAGGGTCCCCTATAATACACTATATAATGTCCATAAAAAGTCGTATACTATTGGCACTTTCATAACAATAACTTACATATTAATAGCTTTGAGACATGTTATATCCCAGTCAAAATGTAAGACTTACAATCTACTATCACGTCATATTATGCTTAATTTATTTATATTACAAGATGTAAAATGTTTATAAATTTGTCTTTACTAATAATAATAATATTGAGGGGATGTAAAAGTCCCCCAGTCATATATCTAATCGCTATATTTATCATACTAACTACAAATAATTATACATAATATTATGTTCTTGCTAGGGGATGTAAATGGTCCCCTAGTCCACCCACACCTTTCTCCTTCCCTGTTCCTTTCCCTACTCTTCTTCATCCTCTCCCTATCTCTCTCATTCATACTTCACCACATTCATACCATCAATACCATTTCATTCTTCTCTTTCATTTCAGGTGCTGCTTTCCACGTGACGTCTCCGGACTAGCGCTGCGACCCGTGTCCTGCGTCTCCTCGTGGATTCCCGGTTTTCATCTTAGCTGGTTTATTTGACTGCAATGACATGTGTGTATACTGTATTTCTTGTTTGGATTTCCGTGTATATGTGTTGTTTTGTCTCCTCCGTGTTTAATGTAAATCCTCGTTATTATTTGTGTGCTGTGTATTGTGTAAGTGCCTTGTGGAGTTTATTGTCTGCTTAACAAAAACTGGGCTAGCTTCTATCAAGAAGTTCGCCCAGTTTGCTATGTGTATGTTTGTGCGTGTTATTTGTGTCTTTGTCTGTGTCTGTTGTTTTGTGTAGTCTGGTGCCAAACAAGATGCCATTGCAGTCGTACCTAGCTTTGACTGACCAGATTTCCACTTGGATCGGCAGGTGCCTTGGACGCTCCGTCGCATCACTATGGTCTGCACACCTGGCCCCCTTTATGCCCTGGCGAACCTCAGCAATACTGAACCACAGAGCGAGCCAGAGCGTCCCATTTCTTCCTCACTTCGCATTCGCTGCTGAAGGCGCCGTGCCCCGTGCTGCTTATCCCCGCCCTGCTGCAATTGCAACAGTTCGGGGCCTCCCGCTTCGCCCACTGTTGGCAATCGGTCCTCATATGAGGACCTCCACAGTGGGCACATACCTGTTCTTTTTCCGTGCAAAATCTCCTCGTGTGACCATACATTAAGCAGCCGGAGCACTGCACCAGTGGGGTCTGGTCTTCAACCCTCACTCTCTGCAAGTCGACATAGAGTTTTCCTACATCCATACATCCCTTCCACACTCTGGGGGGCACTCTAACCACTATGTGGTTCTGCAGGGGGTTCCTTGCTTTCCTCCTATACAAGATCTTTACTCTTTCCTCTTCCCCGTTAGTGTCCTCAAAGATGGCCCTATTTTGGTTCCGCAGGGCTTTTAAGATGTCCTCATCTTTATTAAAGTTGAAAACATCTTTGAGGACAATGAGGGGGTCCTTGTTCTTTATGTCTTCCACTTTTAAGTCCGAACTCTTTTTCAACCGGCTCTTTACTTTTTCCCTTTCCTCACTCGTTCCACATCCGATCACCACCCTTCTATCTTTTACCTTCCTAACCCTTTCTACCCTTACCCAGCCCTGTTTCGCATCCATAGACTCGCGGATTTTCGTGATGATCTCATCGCCCGTATGCTGGTCATCGAGTGATGTGACCATCACCGAGTGAAGTGCCCCTGGCCCTTTCTGCCTAGGCGCCACTCCACTCGCCGCTGCCTTAGCATATGACTCATTTGTGCTTTTGTTTTTCGTTTCTTCCATTATTTTTTGTATATTATCTAATTTACTGCTATTTTCTTTTAATATTTTAGTGTTTTCTTCTAATTTATTAATAATAATATTATTATGCTCATCGGGAATGGGTAATTTCATGTCTGTTTCCATCTCTTTTTCTTTTGACATCTCACACCCTTTTTTGCCGTCAGACGTCATCTCCTTCGCCATTTCCTTTCGCTATAGCATATAGTTTATCGAGTTGGGCGAGGACTTCATTTTTTATTTCAGTTTTTAAATTCCTTGCAGTCCCCAGGTGGAGTTTGGCCTTTACTAGACAATTTTTTGCCTCGGCCAGCTTTGACACTGCCTTCGGCTTCTCCTGCTGGGGAGTGGTCATCCTCGCCTCGAACTCTCCACTGATGCGTCTGACGGTGTGTGTCCTATCTAATTGTGGTGATCTTAACATTGTGTTGGTGGATTTAATTACTTAGGAAATAATAAATTTCCAATTATAATGTAAAGTTAAAATTAATAATAAATAAATATAAATAATGTATAGTTTAAAATGTAGAAGTGTAAAAAGTTAAGTAATCCTTTAACAAACCTACTAATTGAAAACCCAATAAACGATTCGATGTAAAATAATAATAAAGTCAATAGTTTTCGATTATCTGATGGCACTTTTGGGTGTAAAATCCCCTTGTCTTTCGGGCCCTGAACGGCAGCGGTTATCGGCAGATAGTAAAATAGGGTGTAAATGGCCCTTATTGTTCAAATTTCCTGCGATGTCTCTATCCAACTGTTAAAAGCTTGGTAAATATTTTGAATTGTCTTAAACGAAAGAAAGAAAAACTAATTGAAATCTGCCGAATTTTATACTTTTCTTTTTCAGGCTTGAGCACAAAAGCTACCTCTGTAGTAGTAAGCGGGAGGGTGGGAGGGCAAAATTTTGCACTTTCCAACGTCCGATCCCGACAAGCGAGGTGTCAATAGACGCGGGAGAGCAGCAGGTATACTGTGAAGAAAGTTGGGATGGCTTCCCCACTAAGTGGGCAAGTGGTGGGCAAAAGACTGTGTTTTTGATAGAAATTTATATGAATAGTTAAAATTTTTATATGGAACTATTGTAATTTTTTATTATAGGAAGACAGACGAGACCGAGGTAGACTATGATCAACACTCGTACGCGCAGTAGGTCAAAGGTGTGGCTTTTATGTCCGGTATATAGCGGATTCGAATCAAACGCTAATAATTTTTCAATTTTACAGGTGCCTCCGGGAGCGAAAGCTAGTCTAATTTAGTCAAATTTAGTGTCCAAAGAAGCGGATAGACGGACCGATGATGATGAAAGCAGAAAATTTTCAAAAAGTTCACTAAGGAACCGGTAAATGCGAATAAATGTATGAAAACTATAAGATTTTGTTAATTTTGTGTTTAAAATGTCAAAAAATAGCCAAAATTGATGAAACTTTTATTGCTTGTTACAGGTATATATAGGGCCCGCCTATTAGAACACGATTCAAAAAGAAAAATTTTCAAATTCCCACAACAACACCACCAAATTTAGGTTTTTCACAGAAACAATAAGTGTTTTGTATGGCGTGTTGAGATTCACCATGAAGCCTCGGTTCATATATAAAAACAACCGAATATGGATTTTTGATATTTTTTTGCACTTCCCAACGTCCGATCCCGACAAGCGAGGTGTCAATAGACGCGGGAGAGCAGCAGGTATACTGTGAAGAAAGTTGGGATGGCTTCCCCACTAAGTGGGCAAGTGGTGGGCAAAAGACTGTGTTTTTGATAGAAATTTATATGAATAGTTAAAATTTTTATATGGAACTATTGTAATTTTTTATTATAGGAAGACAGACGAGACCGAGGTAGACTATGATCAACACTCGTACGCGCAGTAGGTCAAAGGTGTGGCTTTTATGTCCGGTATATAGCGGATTCGAATCAAACGCTAATAATTTTTCAATTTTACAGGTGCCTCCGGGAGCGAAAGCTAGTCTAATTTAGTCAAATTTAGTGTCCAAAGAAGCGGATAGACGGACCGATGATGATGAAAGCAGAAAATTTTCAAAAAGTTCACTAAGGAACCGGTAAATGCGAATAAATGTATGAAAACTATAAGATTTTGTTAATTTTGTGTTTAAAATGTCAAAAAATAGCCAAAATTGATGAAACTTTTATTGCTTGTTACAGGTATATATAGGGCCCGCCTATTAGAACACGATTCAAAAAGAAAAATTTTCAAATTCCCACAACAACACCACCAAATTTAGGTTTTTCACAGAAATATAAGTGTTTTGTATGGCGTGTTGAGATTCACCATGAAGCCTCGGTTCATATATAAAAACAACCGAATATGGATTTTTGAAATTTTTTTGCACTTCCCAACGTCCGATCCCGACAAGCGAGGTGTCAATAGACGCGGGAGAGCAGCAGGTATACTGTGAAGAAAGTTGGGATGGCTTCCCCACTAAGTGGGCAAGTGGTGGGCAAAAGACTGTGTTTTTGATAGAAATTTATATGAATAGTTAAAATTTTTATATGGAACTATTGTAATTTTTTATTATAGGAAGACAGACGAGACCGAGGTAGACTATGATCAACACTCGTACGCGCAGTAGGTCAAAGGTGTGGCTTTTATGTCCGGTATATAGCGGATTCGAATCAAACGCTAATAATTTTTCAATTTTACAGGTGCCTCCGGGAGCGAAAGCTAGTCTAATTTAGTCAAATTTAGTGTCCAAAGAAGCGGATAGACGGACCGATGATGATGAAAGCAGAAAATTTTCAAAAAGTTCACTAAGGAACCGGTAAATGCGAATAAATGTATGAAAACTATAAGATTTTGTTAATTTTGTGTTTAAAATGTCAAAAAATAGCCAAAATTGATGAAACTTTTATTGCTTGTTACAGGTATATATAGGGCCCGCCTATTAGAACACGATTCAAAAAGAAAAATTTTCAAATTCCCACAACAACACCACCAAATTTAGGTTTTTCACAGAAACAATAAGTGTTTTGTATGGCGTGTTGAGATTCACCATGAAGCCTCGGTTCATATATAAAAACAACCGAATATGGATTTTTGATATTTTTTTGCACTTCCCAACGTCCGATCCCGACAAGCGAGGTGTCAATAGACGCGGGAGAGCAGCAGGTATACTGTGAAGAAAGTTGGGATGGCTTCCCCACTAAGTGGGCAAGTGGTGGGCAAAAGACTGTGTTTTTGATAGAAATTTATATGAATAGTTAAAATTTTTATATGGAACTATTGTAATTTTTTATTATAGGAAGACAGACGAGACCGAGGTAGACTATGATCAACACTCGTACGCGCAGTAGGTCAAAGGTGTGGCTTTTATGTCCGGTATATAGCGGATTCGAATCAAACGCTAATAATTTTTCAATTTTACAGGTGCCTCCGGGAGCGAAAGCTAGTCTAATTTAGTCAAATTTAGTGTCCAAAGAAGCGGATAGACGGACCGATGATGATGAAAGCAGAAAATTTTCAAAAAGTTCACTAAGGAACCGGTAAATGCGAATAAATGTATGAAAACTATAAGATTTTGTTAATTTTGTGTTTAAAATGTCAAAAAATAGCCAAAATTGATGAAACTTTTATTGCTTGTTACAGGTATATATAGGGCCCGCCTATTAGAACACGATTCAAAAAGAAAAATTTTCAAATTCCCACAACAACACCACCAAATTTAGGTTTTTCACAGAAATATAAGTGTTTTGTATGGCGTGTTGAGATTCACCATGAAGCCTCGGTTCATATATAAAAACAACCGAATATGGATTTTTGAAATTTTTTTGCACTTCCCAACGTCCGATCCCGACAAGCGAGGTGTCAATAGACGCGGGAGAGCAGCAGGTATACTGTGAAGAAAGTTGGGATGGCTTCCCCACTAAGTGGGCAAGTGGTGGGCAAAAGACTGTGTTTTTGATAGAAATTTATATGAATAGTTAAAATTTTTATATGGAACTATTGTAATTTTTTATTATAGGAAGACAGACGAGACCGAGGTAGACTATGATCAACACTCGTACGCGCAGTAGGTCAAAGGTGTGGCTTTTATGTCCGGTATATAGCGGATTCGAATCAAACGCTAATAATTTTTCAATTTTACAGGTGCCTCCGGGAGCGAAAGCTAGTCTAATTTAGTCAAATTTAGTGTCCAAAGAAGCGGATAGACGGACCGATGATGATGAAAGCAGAAAATTTTCAAAAAGTTCACTAAGGAACCGGTAAATGCGAATAAATGTATGAAAACTATAAGATTTTGTTAATTTTGTGTTTAAAATGTCAAAAAATAGCCAAAATTGATGAAACTTTTATTGCTTGTTACAGGTATATATAGGGCCCGCCTATTAGAACACGATTCAAAAAGAAAAATTTTCAAATTCCCACAACAACACCACCAAATTTAGGTTTTTCACAGAAACAATAAGTGTTTTGTATGGCGTGTTGAGATTCACCATGAAGCCTCGGTTCATATATAAAAACAACCGAATATGGATTTTTGATATTTTTTTGCACTTCCCAACGTCCGATCCCGACAAGCGAGGTGTCAATAGACGCGGGAGAGCAGCAGGTATACTGTGAAGAAAGTTGGGATGGCTTCCCCACTAAGTGGGCAAGTGGTGGGCAAAAGACTGTGTTTTTGATAGAAATTTATATGAATAGTTAAAATTTTTATATGGAACTATTGTAATTTTTTATTATAGGAAGACAGACGAGACCGAGGTAGACTATGATCAACACTCGTACGCGCAGTAGGTCAAAGGTGTGGCTTTTATGTCCGGTATATAGCGGATTCGAATCAAACGCTAATAATTTTTCAATTTTACAGGTGCCTCCGGGAGCGAAAGCTAGTCTAATTTAGTCAAATTTAGTGTCCAAAGAAGCGGATAGACGGACCGATGATGATGAAAGCAGAAAATTTTCAAAAAGTTCACTAAGGAACCGGTAAATGCGAATAAATGTATGAAAACTATAAGATTTTGTTAATTTTGTGTTTAAAATGTCAAAAAATAGCCAAAATTGATGAAACTTTTATTGCTTGTTACAGGTATATATAGGGCCCGCCTATTAGAACACGATTCAAAAAGAAAAATTTTCAAATTCCCACAACAACACCACCAAATTTAGGTTTTTCACAGAAATATAAGTGTTTTGTATGGCGTGTTGAGATTCACCATGAAGCCTCGGTTCATATATAAAAACAACCGAATATGGATTTTTGAAATTTTTTTGCACTTCCCAACGTCCGATCCCGACAAGCGAGGTGTCAATAGACGCGGGAGAGCAGCAGGTATACTGTGAAGAAAGTTGGGATGGCTTCCCCACTAAGTGGGCAAGTGGTGGGCAAAAGACTGTGTTTTTGATAGAAATTTATATGAATAGTTAAAATTTTTATATGGAACTATTGTAATTTTTTATTATAGGAAGACAGACGAGACCGAGGTAGACTATGATCAACACTCGTACGCGCAGTAGGTCAAAGGTGTGGCTTTTATGTCCGGTATATAGCGGATTCGAATCAAACGCTAATAATTTTTCAATTTTACAGGTGCCTCCGGGAGCGAAAGCTAGTCTAATTTAGTCAAATTTAGTGTCCAAAGAAGCGGATAGACGGACCGATGATGATGAAAGCAGAAAATTTTCAAAAAGTTCACTAAGGAACCGGTAAATGCGAATAAATGTATGAAAACTATAAGATTTTGTTAATTTTGTGTTTAAAATGTCAAAAAATAGCCAAAATTGATGAAACTTTTATTGCTTGTTACAGGTATATATAGGGCCCGCCTATTAGAACACGATTCAAAAAGAAAAATTTTCAAATTCCCACAACAACACCACCAAATTTAGGTTTTTCACAGAAACAATAAGTGTTTTGTATGGCGTGTTGAGATTCACCATGAAGCCTCGGTTCATATATAAAAACAACCGAATATGGATTTTTGATATTTTTTTGCACTTCCCAACGTCCGATCCCGACAAGCGAGGTGTCAATAGACGCGGGAGAGCAGCAGGTATACTGTGAAGAAAGTTGGGATGGCTTCCCCACTAAGTGGGCAAGTGGTGGGCAAAAGACTGTGTTTTTGATAGAAATTTATATGAATAGTTAAAATTTTTATATGGAACTATTGTAATTTTTTATTATAGGAAGACAGACGAGACCGAGGTAGACTATGATCAACACTCGTACGCGCAGTAGGTCAAAGGTGTGGCTTTTATGTCCGGTATATAGCGGATTCGAATCAAACGCTAATAATTTTTCAATTTTACAGGTGCCTCCGGGAGCGAAAGCTAGTCTAATTTAGTCAAATTTAGTGTCCAAAGAAGCGGATAGACGGACCGATGATGATGAAAGCAGAAAATTTTCAAAAAGTTCACTAAGGAACCGGTAAATGCGAATAAATGTATGAAAACTATAAGATTTTGTTAATTTTGTGTTTAAAATGTCAAAAAATAGCCAAAATTGATGAAACTTTTATTGCTTGTTACAGGTATATATAGGGCCCGCCTATTAGAACACGATTCAAAAAGAAAAATTTTCAAATTCCCACAACAACACCACCAAATTTAGGTTTTTCACAGAAATATAAGTGTTTTGTATGGCGTGTTGAGATTCACCATGAAGCCTCGGTTCATATATAAAAACAACCGAATATGGATTTTTGAAATTTTTTTGCACTTCCCAACGTCCGATCCCGACAAGCGAGGTGTCAATAGACGCGGGAGAGCAGCAGGTATACTGTGAAGAAAGTTGGGATGGCTTCCCCACTAAGTGGGCAAGTGGTGGGCAAAAGACTGTGTTTTTGATAGAAATTTATATGAATAGTTAAAATTTTTATATGGAACTATTGTAATTTTTTATTATAGGAAGACAGACGAGACCGAGGTAGACTATGATCAACACTCGTACGCGCAGTAGGTCAAAGGTGTGGCTTTTATGTCCGGTATATAGCGGATTCGAATCAAACGCTAATAATTTTTCAATTTTACAGGTGCCTCCGGGAGCGAAAGCTAGTCTAATTTAGTCAAATTTAGTGTCCAAAGAAGCGGATAGACGGACCGATGATGATGAAAGCAGAAAATTTTCAAAAAGTTCACTAAGGAACCGGTAAATGCGAATAAATGTATGAAAACTATAAGATTTTGTTAATTTTGTGTTTAAAATGTCAAAAAATAGCCAAAATTGATGAAACTTTTATTGCTTGTTACAGGTATATATAGGGCCCGCCTATTAGAACACGATTCAAAAAGAAAAATTTTCAAATTCCCACAACAACACCACCAAATTTAGGTTTTTCACAGAAACAATAAGTGTTTTGTATGGCGTGTTGAGATTCACCATGAAGCCTCGGTTCATATATAAAAACAACCGAATATGGATTTTTGATATTTTTTTGCACTTCCCAACGTCCGATCCCGACAAGCGAGGTGTCAATAGACGCGGGAGAGCAGCAGGTATACTGTGAAGAAAGTTGGGATGGCTTCCCCACTAAGTGGGCAAGTGGTGGGCAAAAGACTGTGTTTTTGATAGAAATTTATATGAATAGTTAAAATTTTTATATGGAACTATTGTAATTTTTTATTATAGGAAGACAGACGAGACCGAGGTAGACTATGATCAACACTCGTACGCGCAGTAGGTCAAAGGTGTGGCTTTTATGTCCGGTATATAGCGGATTCGAATCAAACGCTAATAATTTTTCAATTTTACAGGTGCCTCCGGGAGCGAAAGCTAGTCTAATTTAGTCAAATTTAGTGTCCAAAGAAGCGGATAGACGGACCGATGATGATGAAAGCAGAAAATTTTCAAAAAGTTCACTAAGGAACCGGTAAATGCGAATAAATGTATGAAAACTATAAGATTTTGTTAATTTTGTGTTTAAAATGTCAAAAAATAGCCAAAATTGATGAAACTTTTATTGCTTGTTACAGGTATATATAGGGCCCGCCTATTAGAACACGATTCAAAAAGAAAAATTTTCAAATTCCCACAACAACACCACCAAATTTAGGTTTTTCACAGAAATATAAGTGTTTTGTATGGCGTGTTGAGATTCACCATGAAGCCTCGGTTCATATATAAAAACAACCGAATATGGATTTTTGAAATTTTTTTGCACTTCCCAACGTCCGATCCCGACAAGCGAGGTGTCAATAGACGCGGGAGAGCAGCAGGTATACTGTGAAGAAAGTTGGGATGGCTTCCCCACTAAGTGGGCAAGTGGTGGGCAAAAGACTGTGTTTTTGATAGAAATTTATATGAATAGTTAAAATTTTTATATGGAACTATTGTAATTTTTTATTATAGGAAGACAGACGAGACCGAGGTAGACTATGATCAACACTCGTACGCGCAGTAGGTCAAAGGTGTGGCTTTTATGTCCGGTATATAGCGGATTCGAATCAAACGCTAATAATTTTTCAATTTTACAGGTGCCTCCGGGAGCGAAAGCTAGTCTAATTTAGTCAAATTTAGTGTCCAAAGAAGCGGATAGACGGACCGATGATGATGAAAGCAGAAAATTTTCAAAAAGTTCACTAAGGAACCGGTAAATGCGAATAAATGTATGAAAACTATAAGATTTTGTTAATTTTGTGTTTAAAATGTCAAAAAATAGCCAAAATTGATGAAACTTTTATTGCTTGTTACAGGTATATATAGGGCCCGCCTATTAGAACACGATTCAAAAAGAAAAATTTTCAAATTCCCACAACAACACCACCAAATTTAGGTTTTTCACAGAAACAATAAGTGTTTTGTATGGCGTGTTGAGATTCACCATGAAGCCTCGGTTCATATATAAAAACAACCGAATATGGATTTTTGATATTTTTTTGCACTTCCCAACGTCCGATCCCGACAAGCGAGGTGTCAATAGACGCGGGAGAGCAGCAGGTATACTGTGAAGAAAGTTGGGATGGCTTCCCCACTAAGTGGGCAAGTGGTGGGCAAAAGACTGTGTTTTTGATAGAAATTTATATGAATAGTTAAAATTTTTATATGGAACTATTGTAATTTTTTATTATAGGAAGACAGACGAGACCGAGGTAGACTATGATCAACACTCGTACGCGCAGTAGGTCAAAGGTGTGGCTTTTATGTCCGGTATATAGCGGATTCGAATCAAACGCTAATAATTTTTCAATTTTACAGGTGCCTCCGGGAGCGAAAGCTAGTCTAATTTAGTCAAATTTAGTGTCCAAAGAAGCGGATAGACGGACCGATGATGATGAAAGCAGAAAATTTTCAAAAAGTTCACTAAGGAACCGGTAAATGCGAATAAATGTATGAAAACTATAAGATTTTGTTAATTTTGTGTTTAAAATGTCAAAAAATAGCCAAAATTGATGAAACTTTTATTGCTTGTTACAGGTATATATAGGGCCCGCCTATTAGAACACGATTCAAAAAGAAAAATTTTCAAATTCCCACAACAACACCACCAAATTTAGGTTTTTCACAGAAATATAAGTGTTTTGTATGGCGTGTTGAGATTCACCATGAAGCCTCGGTTCATATATAAAAACAACCGAATATGGATTTTTGAAATTTTTTTGCACTTCCCAACGTCCGATCCCGACAAGCGAGGTGTCAATAGACGCGGGAGAGCAGCAGGTATACTGTGAAGAAAGTTGGGATGGCTTCCCCACTAAGTGGGCAAGTGGTGGGCAAAAGACTGTGTTTTTGATAGAAATTTATATGAATAGTTAAAATTTTTATATGGAACTATTGTAATTTTTTATTATAGGAAGACAGACGAGACCGAGGTAGACTATGATCAACACTCGTACGCGCAGTAGGTCAAAGGTGTGGCTTTTATGTCCGGTATATAGCGGATTCGAATCAAACGCTAATAATTTTTCAATTTTACAGGTGCCTCCGGGAGCGAAAGCTAGTCTAATTTAGTCAAATTTAGTGTCCAAAGAAGCGGATAGACGGACCGATGATGATGAAAGCAGAAAATTTTCAAAAAGTTCACTAAGGAACCGGTAAATGCGAATAAATGTATGAAAACTATAAGATTTTGTTAATTTTGTGTTTAAAATGTCAAAAAATAGCCAAAATTGATGAAACTTTTATTGCTTGTTACAGGTATATATAGGGCCCGCCTATTAGAACACGATTCAAAAAGAAAAATTTTCAAATTCCCACAACAACACCACCAAATTTAGGTTTTTCACAGAAACAATAAGTGTTTTGTATGGCGTGTTGAGATTCACCATGAAGCCTCGGTTCATATATAAAAACAACCGAATATGGATTTTTGATATTTTTTTGCACTTCCCAACGTCCGATCCCGACAAGCGAGGTGTCAATAGACGCGGGAGAGCAGCAGGTATACTGTGAAGAAAGTTGGGATGGCTTCCCCACTAAGTGGGCAAGTGGTGGGCAAAAGACTGTGTTTTTGATAGAAATTTATATGAATAGTTAAAATTTTTATATGGAACTATTGTAATTTTTTATTATAGGAAGACAGACGAGACCGAGGTAGACTATGATCAACACTCGTACGCGCAGTAGGTCAAAGGTGTGGCTTTTATGTCCGGTATATAGCGGATTCGAATCAAACGCTAATAATTTTTCAATTTTACAGGTGCCTCCGGGAGCGAAAGCTAGTCTAATTTAGTCAAATTTAGTGTCCAAAGAAGCGGATAGACGGACCGATGATGATGAAAGCAGAAAATTTTCAAAAAGTTCACTAAGGAACCGGTAAATGCGAATAAATGTATGAAAACTATAAGATTTTGTTAATTTTGTGTTTAAAATGTCAAAAAATAGCCAAAATTGATGAAACTTTTATTGCTTGTTACAGGTATATATAGGGCCCGCCTATTAGAACACGATTCAAAAAGAAAAATTTTCAAATTCCCACAACAACACCACCAAATTTAGGTTTTTCACAGAAATATAAGTGTTTTGTATGGCGTGTTGAGATTCACCATGAAGCCTCGGTTCATATATAAAAACAACCGAATATGGATTTTTGAAATTTTTTTGCACTTCCCAACGTCCGATCCCGACAAGCGAGGTGTCAATAGACGCGGGAGAGCAGCAGGTATACTGTGAAGAAAGTTGGGATGGCTTCCCCACTAAGTGGGCAAGTGGTGGGCAAAAGACTGTGTTTTTGATAGAAATTTATATGAATAGTTAAAATTTTTATATGGAACTATTGTAATTTTTTATTATAGGAAGACAGACGAGACCGAGGTAGACTATGATCAACACTCGTACGCGCAGTAGGTCAAAGGTGTGGCTTTTATGTCCGGTATATAGCGGATTCGAATCAAACGCTAATAATTTTTCAATTTTACAGGTGCCTCCGGGAGCGAAAGCTAGTCTAATTTAGTCAAATTTAGTGTCCAAAGAAGCGGATAGACGGACCGATGATGATGAAAGCAGAAAATTTTCAAAAAGTTCACTAAGGAACCGGTAAATGCGAATAAATGTATGAAAACTATAAGATTTTGTTAATTTTGTGTTTAAAATGTCAAAAAATAGCCAAAATTGATGAAACTTTTATTGCTTGTTACAGGTATATATAGGGCCCGCCTATTAGAACACGATTCAAAAAGAAAAATTTTCAAATTCCCACAACAACACCACCAAATTTAGGTTTTTCACAGAAACAATAAGTGTTTTGTATGGCGTGTTGAGATTCACCATGAAGCCTCGGTTCATATATAAAAACAACCGAATATGGATTTTTGATATTTTTTTGCACTTCCCAACGTCCGATCCCGACAAGCGAGGTGTCAATAGACGCGGGAGAGCAGCAGGTATACTGTGAAGAAAGTTGGGATGGCTTCCCCACTAAGTGGGCAAGTGGTGGGCAAAAGACTGTGTTTTTGATAGAAATTTATATGAATAGTTAAAATTTTTATATGGAACTATTGTAATTTTTTATTATAGGAAGACAGACGAGACCGAGGTAGACTATGATCAACACTCGTACGCGCAGTAGGTCAAAGGTGTGGCTTTTATGTCCGGTATATAGCGGATTCGAATCAAACGCTAATAATTTTTCAATTTTACAGGTGCCTCCGGGAGCGAAAGCTAGTCTAATTTAGTCAAATTTAGTGTCCAAAGAAGCGGATAGACGGACCGATGATGATGAAAGCAGAAAATTTTCAAAAAGTTCACTAAGGAACCGGTAAATGCGAATAAATGTATGAAAACTATAAGATTTTGTTAATTTTGTGTTTAAAATGTCAAAAAATAGCCAAAATTGATGAAACTTTTATTGCTTGTTACAGGTATATATAGGGCCCGCCTATTAGAACACGATTCAAAAAGAAAAATTTTCAAATTCCCACAACAACACCACCAAATTTAGGTTTTTCACAGAAATATAAGTGTTTTGTATGGCGTGTTGAGATTCACCATGAAGCCTCGGTTCATATATAAAAACAACCGAATATGGATTTTTGAAATTTTTTTGCACTTCCCAACGTCCGATCCCGACAAGCGAGGTGTCAATAGACGCGGGAGAGCAGCAGGTATACTGTGAAGAAAGTTGGGATGGCTTCCCCACTAAGTGGGCAAGTGGTGGGCAAAAGACTGTGTTTTTGATAGAAATTTATATGAATAGTTAAAATTTTTATATGGAACTATTGTAATTTTTTATTATAGGAAGACAGACGAGACCGAGGTAGACTATGATCAACACTCGTACGCGCAGTAGGTCAAAGGTGTGGCTTTTATGTCCGGTATATAGCGGATTCGAATCAAACGCTAATAATTTTTCAATTTTACAGGTGCCTCCGGGAGCGAAAGCTAGTCTAATTTAGTCAAATTTAGTGTCCAAAGAAGCGGATAGACGGACCGATGATGATGAAAGCAGAAAATTTTCAAAAAGTTCACTAAGGAACCGGTAAATGCGAATAAATGTATGAAAACTATAAGATTTTGTTAATTTTGTGTTTAAAATGTCAAAAAATAGCCAAAATTGATGAAACTTTTATTGCTTGTTACAGGTATATATAGGGCCCGCCTATTAGAACACGATTCAAAAAGAAAAATTTTCAAATTCCCACAACAACACCACCAAATTTAGGTTTTTCACAGAAACAATAAGTGTTTTGTATGGCGTGTTGAGATTCACCATGAAGCCTCGGTTCATATATAAAAACAACCGAATATGGATTTTTGATATTTTTTTGCACTTCCCAACGTCCGATCCCGACAAGCGAGGTGTCAATAGACGCGGGAGAGCAGCAGGTATACTGTGAAGAAAGTTGGGATGGCTTCCCCACTAAGTGGGCAAGTGGTGGGCAAAAGACTGTGTTTTTGATAGAAATTTATATGAATAGTTAAAATTTTTATATGGAACTATTGTAATTTTTTATTATAGGAAGACAGACGAGACCGAGGTAGACTATGATCAACACTCGTACGCGCAGTAGGTCAAAGGTGTGGCTTTTATGTCCGGTATATAGCGGATTCGAATCAAACGCTAATAATTTTTCAATTTTACAGGTGCCTCCGGGAGCGAAAGCTAGTCTAATTTAGTCAAATTTAGTGTCCAAAGAAGCGGATAGACGGACCGATGATGATGAAAGCAGAAAATTTTCAAAAAGTTCACTAAGGAACCGGTAAATGCGAATAAATGTATGAAAACTATAAGATTTTGTTAATTTTGTGTTTAAAATGTCAAAAAATAGCCAAAATTGATGAAACTTTTATTGCTTGTTACAGGTATATATAGGGCCCGCCTATTAGAACACGATTCAAAAAGAAAAATTTTCAAATTCCCACAACAACACCACCAAATTTAGGTTTTTCACAGAAATATAAGTGTTTTGTATGGCGTGTTGAGATTCACCATGAAGCCTCGGTTCATATATAAAAACAACCGAATATGGATTTTTGAAATTTTTTTGCACTTCCCAACGTCCGATCCCGACAAGCGAGGTGTCAATAGACGCGGGAGAGCAGCAGGTATACTGTGAAGAAAGTTGGGATGGCTTCCCCACTAAGTGGGCAAGTGGTGGGCAAAAGACTGTGTTTTTGATAGAAATTTATATGAATAGTTAAAATTTTTATATGGAACTATTGTAATTTTTTATTATAGGAAGACAGACGAGACCGAGGTAGACTATGATCAACACTCGTACGCGCAGTAGGTCAAAGGTGTGGCTTTTATGTCCGGTATATAGCGGATTCGAATCAAACGCTAATAATTTTTCAATTTTACAGGTGCCTCCGGGAGCGAAAGCTAGTCTAATTTAGTCAAATTTAGTGTCCAAAGAAGCGGATAGACGGACCGATGATGATGAAAGCAGAAAATTTTCAAAAAGTTCACTAAGGAACCGGTAAATGCGAATAAATGTATGAAAACTATAAGATTTTGTTAATTTTGTGTTTAAAATGTCAAAAAATAGCCAAAATTGATGAAACTTTTATTGCTTGTTACAGGTATATATAGGGCCCGCCTATTAGAACACGATTCAAAAAGAAAAATTTTCAAATTCCCACAACAACACCACCAAATTTAGGTTTTTCACAGAAACAATAAGTGTTTTGTATGGCGTGTTGAGATTCACCATGAAGCCTCGGTTCATATATAAAAACAACCGAATATGGATTTTTGATATTTTTTTGCACTTCCCAACGTCCGATCCCGACAAGCGAGGTGTCAATAGACGCGGGAGAGCAGCAGGTATACTGTGAAGAAAGTTGGGATGGCTTCCCCACTAAGTGGGCAAGTGGTGGGCAAAAGACTGTGTTTTTGATAGAAATTTATATGAATAGTTAAAATTTTTATATGGAACTATTGTAATTTTTTATTATAGGAAGACAGACGAGACCGAGGTAGACTATGATCAACACTCGTACGCGCAGTAGGTCAAAGGTGTGGCTTTTATGTCCGGTATATAGCGGATTCGAATCAAACGCTAATAATTTTTCAATTTTACAGGTGCCTCCGGGAGCGAAAGCTAGTCTAATTTAGTCAAATTTAGTGTCCAAAGAAGCGGATAGACGGACCGATGATGATGAAAGCAGAAAATTTTCAAAAAGTTCACTAAGGAACCGGTAAATGCGAATAAATGTATGAAAACTATAAGATTTTGTTAATTTTGTGTTTAAAATGTCAAAAAATAGCCAAAATTGATGAAACTTTTATTGCTTGTTACAGGTATATATAGGGCCCGCCTATTAGAACACGATTCAAAAAGAAAAATTTTCAAATTCCCACAACAACACCACCAAATTTAGGTTTTTCACAGAAATATAAGTGTTTTGTATGGCGTGTTGAGATTCACCATGAAGCCTCGGTTCATATATAAAAACAACCGAATATGGATTTTTGAAATTTTTTTGCACTTCCCAACGTCCGATCCCGACAAGCGAGGTGTCAATAGACGCGGGAGAGCAGCAGGTATACTGTGAAGAAAGTTGGGATGGCTTCCCCACTAAGTGGGCAAGTGGTGGGCAAAAGACTGTGTTTTTGATAGAAATTTATATGAATAGTTAAAATTTTTATATGGAACTATTGTAATTTTTTATTATAGGAAGACAGACGAGACCGAGGTAGACTATGATCAACACTCGTACGCGCAGTAGGTCAAAGGTGTGGCTTTTATGTCCGGTATATAGCGGATTCGAATCAAACGCTAATAATTTTTCAATTTTACAGGTGCCTCCGGGAGCGAAAGCTAGTCTAATTTAGTCAAATTTAGTGTCCAAAGAAGCGGATAGACGGACCGATGATGATGAAAGCAGAAAATTTTCAAAAAGTTCACTAAGGAACCGGTAAATGCGAATAAATGTATGAAAACTATAAGATTTTGTTAATTTTGTGTTTAAAATGTCAAAAAATAGCCAAAATTGATGAAACTTTTATTGCTTGTTACAGGTATATATAGGGCCCGCCTATTAGAACACGATTCAAAAAGAAAAATTTTCAAATTCCCACAACAACACCACCAAATTTAGGTTTTTCACAGAAACAATAAGTGTTTTGTATGGCGTGTTGAGATTCACCATGAAGCCTCGGTTCATATATAAAAACAACCGAATATGGATTTTTGATATTTTTTTGCACTTCCCAACGTCCGATCCCGACAAGCGAGGTGTCAATAGACGCGGGAGAGCAGCAGGTATACTGTGAAGAAAGTTGGGATGGCTTCCCCACTAAGTGGGCAAGTGGTGGGCAAAAGACTGTGTTTTTGATAGAAATTTATATGAATAGTTAAAATTTTTATATGGAACTATTGTAATTTTTTATTATAGGAAGACAGACGAGACCGAGGTAGACTATGATCAACACTCGTACGCGCAGTAGGTCAAAGGTGTGGCTTTTATGTCCGGTATATAGCGGATTCGAATCAAACGCTAATAATTTTTCAATTTTACAGGTGCCTCCGGGAGCGAAAGCTAGTCTAATTTAGTCAAATTTAGTGTCCAAAGAAGCGGATAGACGGACCGATGATGATGAAAGCAGAAAATTTTCAAAAAGTTCACTAAGGAACCGGTAAATGCGAATAAATGTATGAAAACTATAAGATTTTGTTAATTTTGTGTTTAAAATGTCAAAAAATAGCCAAAATTGATGAAACTTTTATTGCTTGTTACAGGTATATATAGGGCCCGCCTATTAGAACACGATTCAAAAAGAAAAATTTTCAAATTCCCACAACAACACCACCAAATTTAGGTTTTTCACAGAAATATAAGTGTTTTGTATGGCGTGTTGAGATTCACCATGAAGCCTCGGTTCATATATAAAAACAACCGAATATGGATTTTTGAAATTTTTTTGCACTTCCCAACGTCCGATCCCGACAAGCGAGGTGTCAATAGACGCGGGAGAGCAGCAGGTATACTGTGAAGAAAGTTGGGATGGCTTCCCCACTAAGTGGGCAAGTGGTGGGCAAAAGACTGTGTTTTTGATAGAAATTTATATGAATAGTTAAAATTTTTATATGGAACTATTGTAATTTTTTATTATAGGAAGACAGACGAGACCGAGGTAGACTATGATCAACACTCGTACGCGCAGTAGGTCAAAGGTGTGGCTTTTATGTCCGGTATATAGCGGATTCGAATCAAACGCTAATAATTTTTCAATTTTACAGGTGCCTCCGGGAGCGAAAGCTAGTCTAATTTAGTCAAATTTAGTGTCCAAAGAAGCGGATAGACGGACCGATGATGATGAAAGCAGAAAATTTTCAAAAAGTTCACTAAGGAACCGGTAAATGCGAATAAATGTATGAAAACTATAAGATTTTGTTAATTTTGTGTTTAAAATGTCAAAAAATAGCCAAAATTGATGAAACTTTTATTGCTTGTTACAGGTATATATAGGGCCCGCCTATTAGAACACGATTCAAAAAGAAAAATTTTCAAATTCCCACAACAACACCACCAAATTTAGGTTTTTCACAGAAACAATAAGTGTTTTGTATGGCGTGTTGAGATTCACCATGAAGCCTCGGTTCATATATAAAAACAACCGAATATGGATTTTTGATATTTTTTTGCACTTCCCAACGTCCGATCCCGACAAGCGAGGTGTCAATAGACGCGGGAGAGCAGCAGGTATACTGTGAAGAAAGTTGGGATGGCTTCCCCACTAAGTGGGCAAGTGGTGGGCAAAAGACTGTGTTTTTGATAGAAATTTATATGAATAGTTAAAATTTTTATATGGAACTATTGTAATTTTTTATTATAGGAAGACAGACGAGACCGAGGTAGACTATGATCAACACTCGTACGCGCAGTAGGTCAAAGGTGTGGCTTTTATGTCCGGTATATAGCGGATTCGAATCAAACGCTAATAATTTTTCAATTTTACAGGTGCCTCCGGGAGCGAAAGCTAGTCTAATTTAGTCAAATTTAGTGTCCAAAGAAGCGGATAGACGGACCGATGATGATGAAAGCAGAAAATTTTCAAAAAGTTCACTAAGGAACCGGTAAATGCGAATAAATGTATGAAAACTATAAGATTTTGTTAATTTTGTGTTTAAAATGTCAAAAAATAGCCAAAATTGATGAAACTTTTATTGCTTGTTACAGGTATATATAGGGCCCGCCTATTAGAACACGATTCAAAAAGAAAAATTTTCAAATTCCCACAACAACACCACCAAATTTAGGTTTTTCACAGAAATATAAGTGTTTTGTATGGCGTGTTGAGATTCACCATGAAGCCTCGGTTCATATATAAAAACAACCGAATATGGATTTTTGAAATTTTTTTGCACTTCCCAACGTCCGATCCCGACAAGCGAGGTGTCAATAGACGCGGGAGAGCAGCAGGTATACTGTGAAGAAAGTTGGGATGGCTTCCCCACTAAGTGGGCAAGTGGTGGGCAAAAGACTGTGTTTTTGATAGAAATTTATATGAATAGTTAAAATTTTTATATGGAACTATTGTAATTTTTTATTATAGGAAGACAGACGAGACCGAGGTAGACTATGATCAACACTCGTACGCGCAGTAGGTCAAAGGTGTGGCTTTTATGTCCGGTATATAGCGGATTCGAATCAAACGCTAATAATTTTTCAATTTTACAGGTGCCTCCGGGAGCGAAAGCTAGTCTAATTTAGTCAAATTTAGTGTCCAAAGAAGCGGATAGACGGACCGATGATGATGAAAGCAGAAAATTTTCAAAAAGTTCACTAAGGAACCGGTAAATGCGAATAAATGTATGAAAACTATAAGATTTTGTTAATTTTGTGTTTAAAATGTCAAAAAATAGCCAAAATTGATGAAACTTTTATTGCTTGTTACAGGTATATATAGGGCCCGCCTATTAGAACACGATTCAAAAAGAAAAATTTTCAAATTCCCACAACAACACCACCAAATTTAGGTTTTTCACAGAAACAATAAGTGTTTTGTATGGCGTGTTGAGATTCACCATGAAGCCTCGGTTCATATATAAAAACAACCGAATATGGATTTTTGATATTTTTTTGCACTTCCCAACGTCCGATCCCGACAAGCGAGGTGTCAATAGACGCGGGAGAGCAGCAGGTATACTGTGAAGAAAGTTGGGATGGCTTCCCCACTAAGTGGGCAAGTGGTGGGCAAAAGACTGTGTTTTTGATAGAAATTTATATGAATAGTTAAAATTTTTATATGGAACTATTGTAATTTTTTATTATAGGAAGACAGACGAGACCGAGGTAGACTATGATCAACACTCGTACGCGCAGTAGGTCAAAGGTGTGGCTTTTATGTCCGGTATATAGCGGATTCGAATCAAACGCTAATAATTTTTCAATTTTACAGGTGCCTCCGGGAGCGAAAGCTAGTCTAATTTAGTCAAATTTAGTGTCCAAAGAAGCGGATAGACGGACCGATGATGATGAAAGCAGAAAATTTTCAAAAAGTTCACTAAGGAACCGGTAAATGCGAATAAATGTATGAAAACTATAAGATTTTGTTAATTTTGTGTTTAAAATGTCAAAAAATAGCCAAAATTGATGAAACTTTTATTGCTTGTTACAGGTATATATAGGGCCCGCCTATTAGAACACGATTCAAAAAGAAAAATTTTCAAATTCCCACAACAACACCACCAAATTTAGGTTTTTCACAGAAATATAAGTGTTTTGTATGGCGTGTTGAGATTCACCATGAAGCCTCGGTTCATATATAAAAACAACCGAATATGGATTTTTGAAATTTTTTTGCACTTCCCAACGTCCGATCCCGACAAGCGAGGTGTCAATAGACGCGGGAGAGCAGCAGGTATACTGTGAAGAAAGTTGGGATGGCTTCCCCACTAAGTGGGCAAGTGGTGGGCAAAAGACTGTGTTTTTGATAGAAATTTATATGAATAGTTAAAATTTTTATATGGAACTATTGTAATTTTTTATTATAGGAAGACAGACGAGACCGAGGTAGACTATGATCAACACTCGTACGCGCAGTAGGTCAAAGGTGTGGCTTTTATGTCCGGTATATAGCGGATTCGAATCAAACGCTAATAATTTTTCAATTTTACAGGTGCCTCCGGGAGCGAAAGCTAGTCTAATTTAGTCAAATTTAGTGTCCAAAGAAGCGGATAGACGGACCGATGATGATGAAAGCAGAAAATTTTCAAAAAGTTCACTAAGGAACCGGTAAATGCGAATAAATGTATGAAAACTATAAGATTTTGTTAATTTTGTGTTTAAAATGTCAAAAAATAGCCAAAATTGATGAAACTTTTATTGCTTGTTACAGGTATATATAGGGCCCGCCTATTAGAACACGATTCAAAAAGAAAAATTTTCAAATTCCCACAACAACACCACCAAATTTAGGTTTTTCACAGAAACAATAAGTGTTTTGTATGGCGTGTTGAGATTCACCATGAAGCCTCGGTTCATATATAAAAACAACCGAATATGGATTTTTGATATTTTTTTGCACTTCCCAACGTCCGATCCCGACAAGCGAGGTGTCAATAGACGCGGGAGAGCAGCAGGTATACTGTGAAGAAAGTTGGGATGGCTTCCCCACTAAGTGGGCAAGTGGTGGGCAAAAGACTGTGTTTTTGATAGAAATTTATATGAATAGTTAAAATTTTTATATGGAACTATTGTAATTTTTTATTATAGGAAGACAGACGAGACCGAGGTAGACTATGATCAACACTCGTACGCGCAGTAGGTCAAAGGTGTGGCTTTTATGTCCGGTATATAGCGGATTCGAATCAAACGCTAATAATTTTTCAATTTTACAGGTGCCTCCGGGAGCGAAAGCTAGTCTAATTTAGTCAAATTTAGTGTCCAAAGAAGCGGATAGACGGACCGATGATGATGAAAGCAGAAAATTTTCAAAAAGTTCACTAAGGAACCGGTAAATGCGAATAAATGTATGAAAACTATAAGATTTTGTTAATTTTGTGTTTAAAATGTCAAAAAATAGCCAAAATTGATGAAACTTTTATTGCTTGTTACAGGTATATATAGGGCCCGCCTATTAGAACACGATTCAAAAAGAAAAATTTTCAAATTCCCACAACAACACCACCAAATTTAGGTTTTTCACAGAAATATAAGTGTTTTGTATGGCGTGTTGAGATTCACCATGAAGCCTCGGTTCATATATAAAAACAACCGAATATGGATTTTTGAAATTTTTTTGCACTTCCCAACGTCCGATCCCGACAAGCGAGGTGTCAATAGACGCGGGAGAGCAGCAGGTATACTGTGAAGAAAGTTGGGATGGCTTCCCCACTAAGTGGGCAAGTGGTGGGCAAAAGACTGTGTTTTTGATAGAAATTTATATGAATAGTTAAAATTTTTATATGGAACTATTGTAATTTTTTATTATAGGAAGACAGACGAGACCGAGGTAGACTATGATCAACACTCGTACGCGCAGTAGGTCAAAGGTGTGGCTTTTATGTCCGGTATATAGCGGATTCGAATCAAACGCTAATAATTTTTCAATTTTACAGGTGCCTCCGGGAGCGAAAGCTAGTCTAATTTAGTCAAATTTAGTGTCCAAAGAAGCGGATAGACGGACCGATGATGATGAAAGCAGAAAATTTTCAAAAAGTTCACTAAGGAACCGGTAAATGCGAATAAATGTATGAAAACTATAAGATTTTGTTAATTTTGTGTTTAAAATGTCAAAAAATAGCCAAAATTGATGAAACTTTTATTGCTTGTTACAGGTATATATAGGGCCCGCCTATTAGAACACGATTCAAAAAGAAAAATTTTCAAATTCCCACAACAACACCACCAAATTTAGGTTTTTCACAGAAACAATAAGTGTTTTGTATGGCGTGTTGAGATTCACCATGAAGCCTCGGTTCATATATAAAAACAACCGAATATGGATTTTTGATATTTTTTTGCACTTCCCAACGTCCGATCCCGACAAGCGAGGTGTCAATAGACGCGGGAGAGCAGCAGGTATACTGTGAAGAAAGTTGGGATGGCTTCCCCACTAAGTGGGCAAGTGGTGGGCAAAAGACTGTGTTTTTGATAGAAATTTATATGAATAGTTAAAATTTTTATATGGAACTATTGTAATTTTTTATTATAGGAAGACAGACGAGACCGAGGTAGACTATGATCAACACTCGTACGCGCAGTAGGTCAAAGGTGTGGCTTTTATGTCCGGTATATAGCGGATTCGAATCAAACGCTAATAATTTTTCAATTTTACAGGTGCCTCCGGGAGCGAAAGCTAGTCTAATTTAGTCAAATTTAGTGTCCAAAGAAGCGGATAGACGGACCGATGATGATGAAAGCAGAAAATTTTCAAAAAGTTCACTAAGGAACCGGTAAATGCGAATAAATGTATGAAAACTATAAGATTTTGTTAATTTTGTGTTTAAAATGTCAAAAAATAGCCAAAATTGATGAAACTTTTATTGCTTGTTACAGGTATATATAGGGCCCGCCTATTAGAACACGATTCAAAAAGAAAAATTTTCAAATTCCCACAACAACACCACCAAATTTAGGTTTTTCACAGAAATATAAGTGTTTTGTATGGCGTGTTGAGATTCACCATGAAGCCTCGGTTCATATATAAAAACAACCGAATATGGATTTTTGAAATTTTTTTGCACTTCCCAACGTCCGATCCCGACAAGCGAGGTGTCAATAGACGCGGGAGAGCAGCAGGTATACTGTGAAGAAAGTTGGGATGGCTTCCCCACTAAGTGGGCAAGTGGTGGGCAAAAGACTGTGTTTTTGATAGAAATTTATATGAATAGTTAAAATTTTTATATGGAACTATTGTAATTTTTTATTATAGGAAGACAGACGAGACCGAGGTAGACTATGATCAACACTCGTACGCGCAGTAGGTCAAAGGTGTGGCTTTTATGTCCGGTATATAGCGGATTCGAATCAAACGCTAATAATTTTTCAATTTTACAGGTGCCTCCGGGAGCGAAAGCTAGTCTAATTTAGTCAAATTTAGTGTCCAAAGAAGCGGATAGACGGACCGATGATGATGAAAGCAGAAAATTTTCAAAAAGTTCACTAAGGAACCGGTAAATGCGAATAAATGTATGAAAACTATAAGATTTTGTTAATTTTGTGTTTAAAATGTCAAAAAATAGCCAAAATTGATGAAACTTTTATTGCTTGTTACAGGTATATATAGGGCCCGCCTATTAGAACACGATTCAAAAAGAAAAATTTTCAAATTCCCACAACAACACCACCAAATTTAGGTTTTTCACAGAAACAATAAGTGTTTTGTATGGCGTGTTGAGATTCACCATGAAGCCTCGGTTCATATATAAAAACAACCGAATATGGATTTTTGATATTTTTTTGCACTTCCCAACGTCCGATCCCGACAAGCGAGGTGTCAATAGACGCGGGAGAGCAGCAGGTATACTGTGAAGAAAGTTGGGATGGCTTCCCCACTAAGTGGGCAAGTGGTGGGCAAAAGACTGTGTTTTTGATAGAAATTTATATGAATAGTTAAAATTTTTATATGGAACTATTGTAATTTTTTATTATAGGAAGACAGACGAGACCGAGGTAGACTATGATCAACACTCGTACGCGCAGTAGGTCAAAGGTGTGGCTTTTATGTCCGGTATATAGCGGATTCGAATCAAACGCTAATAATTTTTCAATTTTACAGGTGCCTCCGGGAGCGAAAGCTAGTCTAATTTAGTCAAATTTAGTGTCCAAAGAAGCGGATAGACGGACCGATGATGATGAAAGCAGAAAATTTTCAAAAAGTTCACTAAGGAACCGGTAAATGCGAATAAATGTATGAAAACTATAAGATTTTGTTAATTTTGTGTTTAAAATGTCAAAAAATAGCCAAAATTGATGAAACTTTTATTGCTTGTTACAGGTATATATAGGGCCCGCCTATTAGAACACGATTCAAAAAGAAAAATTTTCAAATTCCCACAACAACACCACCAAATTTAGGTTTTTCACAGAAATATAAGTGTTTTGTATGGCGTGTTGAGATTCACCATGAAGCCTCGGTTCATATATAAAAACAACCGAATATGGATTTTTGAAATTTTTTTGCACTTCCCAACGTCCGATCCCGACAAGCGAGGTGTCAATAGACGCGGGAGAGCAGCAGGTATACTGTGAAGAAAGTTGGGATGGCTTCCCCACTAAGTGGGCAAGTGGTGGGCAAAAGACTGTGTTTTTGATAGAAATTTATATGAATAGTTAAAATTTTTATATGGAACTATTGTAATTTTTTATTATAGGAAGACAGACGAGACCGAGGTAGACTATGATCAACACTCGTACGCGCAGTAGGTCAAAGGTGTGGCTTTTATGTCCGGTATATAGCGGATTCGAATCAAACGCTAATAATTTTTCAATTTTACAGGTGCCTCCGGGAGCGAAAGCTAGTCTAATTTAGTCAAATTTAGTGTCCAAAGAAGCGGATAGACGGACCGATGATGATGAAAGCAGAAAATTTTCAAAAAGTTCACTAAGGAACCGGTAAATGCGAATAAATGTATGAAAACTATAAGATTTTGTTAATTTTGTGTTTAAAATGTCAAAAAATAGCCAAAATTGATGAAACTTTTATTGCTTGTTACAGGTATATATAGGGCCCGCCTATTAGAACACGATTCAAAAAGAAAAATTTTCAAATTCCCACAACAACACCACCAAATTTAGGTTTTTCACAGAAACAATAAGTGTTTTGTATGGCGTGTTGAGATTCACCATGAAGCCTCGGTTCATATATAAAAACAACCGAATATGGATTTTTGATATTTTTTTGCACTTCCCAACGTCCGATCCCGACAAGCGAGGTGTCAATAGACGCGGGAGAGCAGCAGGTATACTGTGAAGAAAGTTGGGATGGCTTCCCCACTAAGTGGGCAAGTGGTGGGCAAAAGACTGTGTTTTTGATAGAAATTTATATGAATAGTTAAAATTTTTATATGGAACTATTGTAATTTTTTATTATAGGAAGACAGACGAGACCGAGGTAGACTATGATCAACACTCGTACGCGCAGTAGGTCAAAGGTGTGGCTTTTATGTCCGGTATATAGCGGATTCGAATCAAACGCTAATAATTTTTCAATTTTACAGGTGCCTCCGGGAGCGAAAGCTAGTCTAATTTAGTCAAATTTAGTGTCCAAAGAAGCGGATAGACGGACCGATGATGATGAAAGCAGAAAATTTTCAAAAAGTTCACTAAGGAACCGGTAAATGCGAATAAATGTATGAAAACTATAAGATTTTGTTAATTTTGTGTTTAAAATGTCAAAAAATAGCCAAAATTGATGAAACTTTTATTGCTTGTTACAGGTATATATAGGGCCCGCCTATTAGAACACGATTCAAAAAGAAAAATTTTCAAATTCCCACAACAACACCACCAAATTTAGGTTTTTCACAGAAATATAAGTGTTTTGTATGGCGTGTTGAGATTCACCATGAAGCCTCGGTTCATATATAAAAACAACCGAATATGGATTTTTGAAATTTTTTTGCACTTCCCAACGTCCGATCCCGACAAGCGAGGTGTCAATAGACGCGGGAGAGCAGCAGGTATACTGTGAAGAAAGTTGGGATGGCTTCCCCACTAAGTGGGCAAGTGGTGGGCAAAAGACTGTGTTTTTGATAGAAATTTATATGAATAGTTAAAATTTTTATATGGAACTATTGTAATTTTTTATTATAGGAAGACAGACGAGACCGAGGTAGACTATGATCAACACTCGTACGCGCAGTAGGTCAAAGGTGTGGCTTTTATGTCCGGTATATAGCGGATTCGAATCAAACGCTAATAATTTTTCAATTTTACAGGTGCCTCCGGGAGCGAAAGCTAGTCTAATTTAGTCAAATTTAGTGTCCAAAGAAGCGGATAGACGGACCGATGATGATGAAAGCAGAAAATTTTCAAAAAGTTCACTAAGGAACCGGTAAATGCGAATAAATGTATGAAAACTATAAGATTTTGTTAATTTTGTGTTTAAAATGTCAAAAAATAGCCAAAATTGATGAAACTTTTATTGCTTGTTACAGGTATATATAGGGCCCGCCTATTAGAACACGATTCAAAAAGAAAAATTTTCAAATTCCCACAACAACACCACCAAATTTAGGTTTTTCACAGAAACAATAAGTGTTTTGTATGGCGTGTTGAGATTCACCATGAAGCCTCGGTTCATATATAAAAACAACCGAATATGGATTTTTGATATTTTTTTGCACTTCCCAACGTCCGATCCCGACAAGCGAGGTGTCAATAGACGCGGGAGAGCAGCAGGTATACTGTGAAGAAAGTTGGGATGGCTTCCCCACTAAGTGGGCAAGTGGTGGGCAAAAGACTGTGTTTTTGATAGAAATTTATATGAATAGTTAAAATTTTTATATGGAACTATTGTAATTTTTTATTATAGGAAGACAGACGAGACCGAGGTAGACTATGATCAACACTCGTACGCGCAGTAGGTCAAAGGTGTGGCTTTTATGTCCGGTATATAGCGGATTCGAATCAAACGCTAATAATTTTTCAATTTTACAGGTGCCTCCGGGAGCGAAAGCTAGTCTAATTTAGTCAAATTTAGTGTCCAAAGAAGCGGATAGACGGACCGATGATGATGAAAGCAGAAAATTTTCAAAAAGTTCACTAAGGAACCGGTAAATGCGAATAAATGTATGAAAACTATAAGATTTTGTTAATTTTGTGTTTAAAATGTCAAAAAATAGCCAAAATTGATGAAACTTTTATTGCTTGTTACAGGTATATATAGGGCCCGCCTATTAGAACACGATTCAAAAAGAAAAATTTTCAAATTCCCACAACAACACCACCAAATTTAGGTTTTTCACAGAAATATAAGTGTTTTGTATGGCGTGTTGAGATTCACCATGAAGCCTCGGTTCATATATAAAAACAACCGAATATGGATTTTTGAAATTTTTTTGCACTTCCCAACGTCCGATCCCGACAAGCGAGGTGTCAATAGACGCGGGAGAGCAGCAGGTATACTGTGAAGAAAGTTGGGATGGCTTCCCCACTAAGTGGGCAAGTGGTGGGCAAAAGACTGTGTTTTTGATAGAAATTTATATGAATAGTTAAAATTTTTATATGGAACTATTGTAATTTTTTATTATAGGAAGACAGACGAGACCGAGGTAGACTATGATCAACACTCGTACGCGCAGTAGGTCAAAGGTGTGGCTTTTATGTCCGGTATATAGCGGATTCGAATCAAACGCTAATAATTTTTCAATTTTACAGGTGCCTCCGGGAGCGAAAGCTAGTCTAATTTAGTCAAATTTAGTGTCCAAAGAAGCGGATAGACGGACCGATGATGATGAAAGCAGAAAATTTTCAAAAAGTTCACTAAGGAACCGGTAAATGCGAATAAATGTATGAAAACTATAAGATTTTGTTAATTTTGTGTTTAAAATGTCAAAAAATAGCCAAAATTGATGAAACTTTTATTGCTTGTTACAGGTATATATAGGGCCCGCCTATTAGAACACGATTCAAAAAGAAAAATTTTCAAATTCCCACAACAACACCACCAAATTTAGGTTTTTCACAGAAACAATAAGTGTTTTGTATGGCGTGTTGAGATTCACCATGAAGCCTCGGTTCATATATAAAAACAACCGAATATGGATTTTTGATATTTTTTTGCACTTCCCAACGTCCGATCCCGACAAGCGAGGTGTCAATAGACGCGGGAGAGCAGCAGGTATACTGTGAAGAAAGTTGGGATGGCTTCCCCACTAAGTGGGCAAGTGGTGGGCAAAAGACTGTGTTTTTGATAGAAATTTATATGAATAGTTAAAATTTTTATATGGAACTATTGTAATTTTTTATTATAGGAAGACAGACGAGACCGAGGTAGACTATGATCAACACTCGTACGCGCAGTAGGTCAAAGGTGTGGCTTTTATGTCCGGTATATAGCGGATTCGAATCAAACGCTAATAATTTTTCAATTTTACAGGTGCCTCCGGGAGCGAAAGCTAGTCTAATTTAGTCAAATTTAGTGTCCAAAGAAGCGGATAGACGGACCGATGATGATGAAAGCAGAAAATTTTCAAAAAGTTCACTAAGGAACCGGTAAATGCGAATAAATGTATGAAAACTATAAGATTTTGTTAATTTTGTGTTTAAAATGTCAAAAAATAGCCAAAATTGATGAAACTTTTATTGCTTGTTACAGGTATATATAGGGCCCGCCTATTAGAACACGATTCAAAAAGAAAAATTTTCAAATTCCCACAACAACACCACCAAATTTAGGTTTTTCACAGAAACAATAAGTGTTTTGTATGGCGTGTTGAGATTCACCATGAAGCCTCGGTTCATATATAAAAACAACCGAATATGGATTTTTGATATTTTTTTGCACTTCCCAACGTCCGATCCCGACAAGCGAGGTGTCAATAGACGCGGGAGAGCTGCAGGTATACTGTGAAGAAAGTTGGGATGGCTTCCCCACTAAGTGGGCAAGTGGTGGGCAAAAGACTGTGTTTTTGATAGAAATTTATATGAATAGTTAAAATTTTTATATGGAACTATTGTAATTTTTTATTATAGGAAGACAGACGAGACCGAGGTAGACTATGATCAACACTCGTACGCGCAGTAGGTCAAAGGTGTGGCTTTTATGTCCGGTATATAGCGGATTCGAATCAAACGCTAATAATTTTTCAATTTTACAGGTGCCTCCGGGAGCGAAAGCTAGTCTAATTTAGTCAAATTTAGTGTCCAAAGAAGCGGATAGACGGACCGATGATGATGAAAGCAGAAAATTTTCAAAAAGTTCACTAAGGAACCGGTAAATGCGAATAAATGTATGAAAACTATAAGATTTTGTTAATTTTGTGTTTAAAATGTCAAAAAATAGCCAAAATTGATGAAACTTTTATTGCTTGTTACAGGTATATATAGGGCCCGCCTATTAGAACACGATTCAAAAAGAAAAATTTTCAAATTCCCACAACAACACCACCAAATTTAGGTTTTTCACAGAAACAATAAGTGTTTTGTATGGCGTGTTGAGATTCACCATGAAGCCTCGGTTCATATATAAAAACAACCGAATATGGATTTTTGATATTTTTTTGCACTTCCCAACGTCCGATCCCGACAAGCGAGGTGTCAATAGACGCGGGAGAGCAGCAGGTATACTGTGAAGAAAGTTGGGATGGCTTCCCCACTAAGTGGGCAAGTGGTGGGCAAAAGACTGTGTTTTTGATAGAAATTTATATGAATAGTTAAAATTTTTATATGGAACTATTGTAATTTTTTATTATAGGAAGACAGACGAGACCGAGGTAGACTATGATCAACACTCGTACGCGCAGTAGGTCAAAGGTGTGGCTTTTATGTCCGGTATATAGCGGATTCGAATCAAACGCTAATAATTTTTCAATTTTACAGGTGCCTCCGGGAGCGAAAGCTAGTCTAATTTAGTCAAATTTAGTGTCCAAAGAAGCGGATAGACGGACCGATGATGATGAAAGCAGAAAATTTTCAAAAAGTTCACTAAGGAACCGGTAAATGCGAATAAATGTATGAAAACTATAAGATTTTGTTAATTTTGTGTTTAAAATGTCAAAAAATAGCCAAAATTGATGAAACTTTTATTGCTTGTTACAGGTATATATAGGGCCCGCCTATTAGAACACGATTCAAAAAGAAAAATTTTCAAATTCCCACAACAACACCACCAAATTTAGGTTTTTCACAGAAACAATAAGTGTTTTGTATGGCGTGTTGAGATTCACCATGAAGCCTCGGTTCATATATAAAAACAACCGAATATGGATTTTTGATATTTTTTTGCACTTCCCAACGTCCGATCCCGACAAGCGAGGTGTCAATAGACGCGGGAGAGCAGCAGGTATACTGTGAAGAAAGTTGGGATGGCTTCCCCACTAAGTGGGCAAGTGGTGGGCAAAAGACTGTGTTTTTGATAGAAATTTATATGAATAGTTAAAATTTTTATATGGAACTATTGTAATTTTTTATTATAGGAAGACAGACGAGACCGAGGTAGACTATGATCAACACTCGTACGCGCAGTAGGTCAAAGGTGTGGCTTTTATGTCCGGTATATAGCGGATTCGAATCAAACGCTAATAATTTTTCAATTTTACAGGTGCCTCCGGGAGCGAAAGCTAGTCTAATTTAGTCAAATTTAGTGTCCAAAGAAGCGGATAGACGGACCGATGATGATGAAAGCAGAAAATTTTCAAAAAGTTCACTAAGGAACCGGTAAATGCGAATAAATGTATGAAAACTATAAGATTTTGTTAATTTTGTGTTTAAAATGTCAAAAAATAGCCAAAATTGATGAAACTTTTATTGCTTGTTACAGGTATATATAGGGCCCGCCTATTAGAACACGATTCAAAAAGAAAAATTTTCAAATTCCCACAACAACACCACCAAATTTAGGTTTTTCACAGAAATATAAGTGTTTTGTATGGCGTGTTGAGATTCACCATGAAGCCTCGGTTCATATATAAAAACAACCGAATATGGATTTTTGAAATTTTTTTGCACTTCCCAACGTCCGATCCCGACAAGCGAGGTGTCAATAGACGCGGGAGAGCAGCAGGTATACTGTGAAGAAAGTTGGGATGGCTTCCCCACTAAGTGGGCAAGTGGTGGGCAAAAGACTGTGTTTTTGATAGAAATTTATATGAATAGTTAAAATTTTTATATGGAACTATTGTAATTTTTTATTATAGGAAGACAGACGAGACCGAGGTAGACTATGATCAACACTCGTACGCGCAGTAGGTCAAAGGTGTGGCTTTTATGTCCGGTATATAGCGGATTCGAATCAAACGCTAATAATTTTTCAATTTTACAGGTGCCTCCGGGAGCGAAAGCTAGTCTAATTTAGTCAAATTTAGTGTCCAAAGAAGCGGATAGACGGACCGATGATGATGAAAGCAGAAAATTTTCAAAAAGTTCACTAAGGAACCGGTAAATGCGAATAAATGTATGAAAACTATAAGATTTTGTTAATTTTGTGTTTAAAATGTCAAAAAATAGCCAAAATTGATGAAACTTTTATTGTTTGTTACAGGTATATATAGGGCCCGCCTATTAGAACACGATTCAAAAAGAAAATTTTCAAATTCCCACAACAACACCACCAAATTTAGGTTTTTCACAGAAATATAAGTGTTTTGTATGGCGTGTTGAGATTCACCATGAAGCCTCGGTTCATATATAAAAACAACCGAATATGGATTTTTGAAATTTTTTTGCACTTCCCAACGTCCGATCCCGACAAGCGAGGTGTCAATAGACGCGGGAGAGCAGCAGGTATACTGTGAAGAAAGTTGGGATGGCTTCCCCACTAAGTGGGCAAGTGGTGGGCAAAAGACTGTGTTTTTGATAGAAATTTATATGAATAGTTAAAATTTTTATATGGAACTATTGTAATTTTTTATTATAGGAAGACAGACGAGACCGAGGTAGACTATGATCAACACTCGTACGCGCAGTAGGTCAAAGGTGTGGCTTTTATGTCCGGTATATAGCGGATTCGAATCAAACGCTAATAATTTTTCAATTTTACAGGTGCCTCCGGGAGCGAAAGCTAGTCTAATTTAGTCAAATTTAGTGTCCAAAGAAGCGGATAGACGGACCGATGATGATGAAAGCAGAAAATTTTCAAAAAGTTCACTAAGGAACCGGTAAATGCGAATAAATGTATGAAAACTATAAGATTTTGTTAATTTTGTGTTTAAAATGTCAAAAAATAGCCAAAATTGATGAAACTTTTATTGCTTGTTACAGGTATATATAGGGCCCGCCTATTAGAACACGATTCAAAAAGAAAAATTTTCAAATTCCCACAACAACACCACCAAATTTAGGTTTTTCACAGAAACAATAAGTGTTTTGTATGGCGTGTTGAGATTCACCATGAAGCCTCGGTTCATATATAAAAACAACCGAATATGGATTTTTGATATTTTTTTGCACTTCCCAACGTCCGATCCCGACAAGCGAGGTGTCAATAGACGCGGGAGAGCAGCAGGTATACTGTGAAGAAAGTTGGGATGGCTTCCCCACTAAGTGGGCAAGTGGTGGGCAAAAGACTGTGTTTTTGATAGAAATTTATATGAATAGTTAAAATTTTTATATGGAACTATTGTAATTTTTTATTATAGGAAGACAGACGAGACCGAGGTAGACTATGATCAACACTCGTACGCGCAGTAGGTCAAAGGTGTGGCTTTTATGTCCGGTATATAGCGGATTCGAATCAAACGCTAATAATTTTTCAATTTTACAGGTGCCTCCGGGAGCGAAAGCTAGTCTAATTTAGTCAAATTTAGTGTCCAAAGAAGCGGATAGACGGACCGATGATGATGAAAGCAGAAAATTTTCAAAAAGTTCACTAAGGAACCGGTAAATGCGAATAAATGTATGAAAACTATAAGATTTTGTTAATTTTGTGTTTAAAATGTCAAAAAATAGCCAAAATTGATGAAACTTTTATTGCTTGTTACAGGTATATATAGGGCCCGCCTATTAGAACACGATTCAAAAAGAAAAATTTTCAAATTCCCACAACAACACCACCAAATTTAGGTTTTTCACAGAAACAATAAGTGTTTTGTATGGCGTGTTGAGATTCACCATGAAGCCTCGGTTCATATATAAAAACAACCGAATATGGATTTTTGATATTTTTTTGCACTTCCCAACGTCCGATCCCGACAAGCGAGGTGTCAATAGACGCGGGAGAGCAGCAGGTATACTGTGAAGAAAGTTGGGATGGCTTCCCCACTAAGTGGGCAAGTGGTGGGCAAAAGACTGTGTTTTTGATAGAAATTTATATGAATAGTTAAAATTTTTATATGGAACTATTGTAATTTTTTATTATAGGAAGACAGACGAGACCGAGGTAGACTATGATCAACACTCGTACGCGCAGTAGGTCAAAGGTGTGGCTTTTATGTCCGGTATATAGCGGATTCGAATCAAACGCTAATAATTTTTCAATTTTACAGGTGCCTCCGGGAGCGAAAGCTAGTCTAATTTAGTCAAATTTAGTGTCCAAAGAAGCGGATAGACGGACCGATGATGATGAAAGCAGAAAATTTTCAAAAAGTTCACTAAGGAACCGGTAAATGCGAATAAATGTATGAAAACTATAAGATTTTGTTAATTTTGTGTTTAAAATGTCAAAAAATAGCCAAAATTGATGAAACTTTTATTGCTTGTTACAGGTATATATAGGGCCCGCCTATTAGAACACGATTCAAAAAGAAAAATTTTCAAATTCCCACAACAACACCACCAAATTTAGGTTTTTCACAGAAATATAAGTGTTTTGTATGGCGTGTTGAGATTCACCATGAAGCCTCGGTTCATATATAAAAACAACCGAATATGGATTTTTGAAATTTTTTTGCACTTCCCAACGTCCGATCCCGACAAGCGAGGTGTCAATAGACGCGGGAGAGCAGCAGGTATACTGTGAAGAAAGTTGGGATGGCTTCCCCACTAAGTGGGCAAGTGGTGGGCAAAAGACTGTGTTTTTGATAGAAATTTATATGAATAGTTAAAATTTTTATATGGAACTATTGTAATTTTTTATTATAGGAAGACAGACGAGACCGAGGTAGACTATGATCAACACTCGTACGCGCAGTAGGTCAAAGGTGTGGCTTTTATGTCCGGTATATAGCGGATTCGAATCAAACGCTAATAATTTTTCAATTTTACAGGTGCCTCCGGGAGCGAAAGCTAGTCTAATTTAGTCAAATTTAGTGTCCAAAGAAGCGGATAGACGGACCGATGATGATGAAAGCAGAAAATTTTCAAAAAGTTCACTAAGGAACCGGTAAATGCGAATAAATGTATGAAAACTATAAGATTTTGTTAATTTTGTGTTTAAAATGTCAAAAAATAGCCAAAATTGATGAAACTTTTATTGCTTGTTACAGGTATATATAGGGCCCGCCTATTAGAACACGATTCAAAAAGAAAAATTTTCAAATTCCCACAACAACACCACCAAATTTAGGTTTTTCACAGAAACAATAAGTGTTTTGTATGGCGTGTTGAGATTCACCATGAAGCCTCGGTTCATATATAAAAACAACCGAATATGGATTTTTGATATTTTTTTGCACTTCCCAACGTCCGATCCCGACAAGCGAGGTGTCAATAGACGCGGGAGAGCTGCAGGTATACTGTGAAGAAAGTTGGGATGGCTTCCCCACTAAGTGGGCAAGTGGTGGGCAAAAGACTGTGTTTTTGATAGAAATTTATATGAATAGTTAAAATTTTTATATGGAACTATTGTAATTTTTTATTATAGGAAGACAGACGAGACCGAGGTAGACTATGATCAACACTCGTACGCGCAGTAGGTCAAAGGTGTGGCTTTTATGTCCGGTATATAGCGGATTCGAATCAAACGCTAATAATTTTTCAATTTTACAGGTGCCTCCGGGAGCGAAAGCTAGTCTAATTTAGTCAAATTTAGTGTCCAAAGAAGCGGATAGACGGACCGATGATGATGAAAGCAGAAAATTTTCAAAAAGTTCACTAAGGAACCGGTAAATGCGAATAAATGTATGAAAACTATAAGATTTTGTTAATTTTGTGTTTAAAATGTCAAAAAATAGCCAAAATTGATGAAACTTTTATTGCTTGTTACAGGTATATATAGGGCCCGCCTATTAGAACACGATTCAAAAAGAAAAATTTTCAAATTCCCACAACAACACCACCAAATTTAGGTTTTTCACAGAAACAATAAGTGTTTTGTATGGCGTGTTGAGATTCACCATGAAGCCTCGGTTCATATATAAAAACAACCGAATATGGATTTTTGATATTTTTTTGCACTTCCCAACGTCCGATCCCGACAAGCGAGGTGTCAATAGACGCGGGAGAGCAGCAGGTATACTGTGAAGAAAGTTGGGATGGCTTCCCCACTAAGTGGGCAAGTGGTGGGCAAAAGACTGTGTTTTTGATAGAAATTTATATGAATAGTTAAAATTTTTATATGGAACTATTGTAATTTTTTATTATAGGAAGACAGACGAGACCGAGGTAGACTATGATCAACACTCGTACGCGCAGTAGGTCAAAGGTGTGGCTTTTATGTCCGGTATATAGCGGATTCGAATCAAACGCTAATAATTTTTCAATTTTACAGGTGCCTCCGGGAGCGAAAGCTAGTCTAATTTAGTCAAATTTAGTGTCCAAAGAAGCGGATAGACGGACCGATGATGATGAAAGCAGAAAATTTTCAAAAAGTTCACTAAGGAACCGGTAAATGCGAATAAATGTATGAAAACTATAAGATTTTGTTAATTTTGTGTTTAAAATGTCAAAAAATAGCCAAAATTGATGAAACTTTTATTGCTTGTTACAGGTATATATAGGGCCCGCCTATTAGAACACGATTCAAAAAGAAAAATTTTCAAATTCCCACAACAACACCACCAAATTTAGGTTTTTCACAGAAATATAAGTGTTTTGTATGGCGTGTTGAGATTCACCATGAAGCCTCGGTTCATATATAAAAACAACCGAATATGGATTTTTGAAATTTTTTTGCACTTCCCAACGTCCGATCCCGACAAGCGAGGTGTCAATAGACGCGGGAGAGCAGCAGGTATACTGTGAAGAAAGTTGGGATGGCTTCCCCACTAAGTGGGCAAGTGGTGGGCAAAAGACTGTGTTTTTGATAGAAATTTATATGAATAGTTAAAATTTTTATATGGAACTATTGTAATTTTTTATTATAGGAAGACAGACGAGACCGAGGTAGACTATGATCAACACTCGTACGCGCAGTAGGTCAAAGGTGTGGCTTTTATGTCCGGTATATAGCGGATTCGAATCAAACGCTAATAATTTTTCAATTTTACAGGTGCCTCCGGGAGCGAAAGCTAGTCTAATTTAGTCAAATTTAGTGTCCAAAGAAGCGGATAGACGGACCGATGATGATGAAAGCAGAAAATTTTCAAAAAGTTCACTAAGGAACCGGTAAATGCGAATAAATGTATGAAAACTATAAGATTTTGTTAATTTTGTGTTTAAAATGTCAAAAAATAGCCAAAATTGATGAAACTTTTATTGCTTGTTACAGGTATATATAGGGCCCGCCTATTAGAACACGATTCAAAAAGAAAAATTTTCAAATTCCCACAACAACACCACCAAATTTAGGTTTTTCACAGAAACAATAAGTGTTTTGTATGGCGTGTTGAGATTCACCATGAAGCCTCGGTTCATATATAAAAACAACCGAATATGGATTTTTGATATTTTTTTGCACTTCCCAACGTCCGATCCCGACAAGCGAGGTGTCAATAGACGCGGGAGAGCTGCAGGTATACTGTGAAGAAAGTTGGGATGGCTTCCCCACTAAGTGGGCAAGTGGTGGGCAAAAGACTGTGTTTTTGATAGAAATTTATATGAATAGTTAAAATTTTTATATGGAACTATTGTAATTTTTTATTATAGGAAGACAGACGAGACCGAGGTAGACTATGATCAACACTCGTACGCGCAGTAGGTCAAAGGTGTGGCTTTTATGTCCGGTATATAGCGGATTCGAATCAAACGCTAATAATTTTTCAATTTTACAGGTGCCTCCGGGAGCGAAAGCTAGTCTAATTTAGTCAAATTTAGTGTCCAAAGAAGCGGATAGACGGACCGATGATGATGAAAGCAGAAAATTTTCAAAAAGTTCACTAAGGAACCGGTAAATGCGAATAAATGTATGAAAACTATAAGATTTTGTTAATTTTGTGTTTAAAATGTCAAAAAATAGCCAAAATTGATGAAACTTTTATTGCTTGTTACAGGTATATATAGGGCCCGCCTATTAGAACACGATTCAAAAAGAAAAATTTTCAAATTCCCACAACAACACCACCAAATTTAGGTTTTTCACAGAAACAATAAGTGTTTTGTATGGCGTGTTGAGATTCACCATGAAGCCTCGGTTCATATATAAAAACAACCGAATATGGATTTTTGAAATTTTTTTGCACTTCCCAACGTCCGATCCCGACAAGCGAGGTGTCAATAGACGCGGGAGAGCAGCAGGTATACTGTGAAGAAAGTTGGGATGGCTTCCCCACTAAGTGGGCAAGTGGTGGGCAAAAGACTGTGTTTTTGATAGAAATTTATATGAATAGTTAAAATTTTTATATGGAACTATTGTAATTTTTTATTATAGGAAGACAGACGAGACCGAGGTAGACTATGATCAACACTCGTACGCGCAGTAGGTCAAAGGTGTGGCTTTTATGTCCGGTATATAGCGGATTCGAATCAAACGCTAATAATTTTTCAATTTTACAGGTGCCTCCGGGAGCGAAAGCTAGTCTAATTTAGTCAAATTTAGTGTCCAAAGAAGCGGATAGACGGACCGATGATGATGAAAGCAGAAAATTTTCAAAAAGTTCACTAAGGAACCGGTAAATGCGAATAAATGTATGAAAACTATAAGATTTTGTTAATTTTGTGTTTAAAATGTCAAAAAATAGCCAAAATTGATGAAACTTTTATTGCTTGTTACAGGTATATATAGGGCCCGCCTATTAGAACACGATTCAAAAAGAAAAATTTTCAAATTCCCACAACAACACCACCAAATTTAGGTTTTTCACAGAAACAATAAGTGTTTTGTATGGCGTGTTGAGATTCACCATGAAGCCTCGGTTCATATATAAAAACAACCGAATATGGATTTTTGATATTTTTTTGCACTTCCCAACGTCCGATCCCGACAAGCGAGGTGTCAATAGACGCGGGAGAGCAGCAGGTATACTGTGAAGAAAGTTGGGATGGCTTCCCCACTAAGTGGGCAAGTGGTGGGCAAAAGACTGTGTTTTTGATAGAAATTTATATGAATAGTTAAAATTTTTATATGGAACTATTGTAATTTTTTATTATAGGAAGACAGACGAGACCGAGGTAGACTATGATCAACACTCGTACGCGCAGTAGGTCAAAGGTGTGGCTTTTATGTCCGGTATATAGCGGATTCGAATCAAACGCTAATAATTTTTCAATTTTACAGGTGCCTCCGGGAGCGAAAGCTAGTCTAATTTAGTCAAATTTAGTGTCCAAAGAAGCGGATAGACGGACCGATGATGATGAAAGCAGAAAATTTTCAAAAAGTTCACTAAGGAACCGGTAAATGCGAATAAATGTATGAAAACTATAAGATTTTGTTAATTTTGTGTTTAAAATGTCAAAAAATAGCCAAAATTGATGAAACTTTTATTGCTTGTTACAGGTATATATAGGGCCCGCCTATTAGAACACGATTCAAAAAGAAAAATTTTCAAATTCCCACAACAACACCACCAAATTTAGGTTTTTCACAGAAATATAAGTGTTTTGTATGGCGTGTTGAGATTCACCATGAAGCCTCGGTTCATATATAAAAACAACCGAATATGGATTTTTGAAATTTTTTTGCACTTCCCAACGTCCGATCCCGACAAGCGAGGTGTCAATAGACGCGGGAGAGCAGCAGGTATACTGTGAAGAAAGTTGGGATGGCTTCCCCACTAAGTGGGCAAGTGGTGGGCAAAAGACTGTGTTTTTGATAGAAATTTATATGAATAGTTAAAATTTTTATATGGAACTATTGTAATTTTTTATTATAGGAAGACAGACGAGACCGAGGTAGACTATGATCAACACTCGTACGCGCAGTAGGTCAAAGGTGTGGCTTTTATGTCCGGTATATAGCGGATTCGAATCAAACGCTAATAATTTTTCAATTTTACAGGTGCCTCCGGGAGCGAAAGCTAGTCTAATTTAGTCAAATTTAGTGTCCAAAGAAGCGGATAGACGGACCGATGATGATGAAAGCAGAAAATTTTCAAAAAGTTCACTAAGGAACCGGTAAATGCGAATAAATGTATGAAAACTATAAGATTTTGTTAATTTTGTGTTTAAAATGTCAAAAAATAGCCAAAATTGATGAAACTTTTATTGTTTGTTACAGGTATATATAGGGCCCGCCTATTAGAACACGATTCAAAAAGAAAAATTTTCAAATTCCCACAACAACACCACCAAATTTAGGTTTTTCACAGAAATATAAGTGTTTTGTATGGCGTGTTGAGATTCACCATGAAGCCTCGGTTCATATATAAAAACAACCGAATATGGATTTTTGAAATTTTTTTGCACTTCCCAACGTCCGATCCCGACAAGCGAGGTGTCAATAGACGCGGGAGAGCAGCAGGTATACTGTGAAGAAAGTTGGGATGGCTTCCCCACTAAGTGGGCAAGTGGTGGGCAAAAGACTGTGTTTTTGATAGAAATTTATATGAATAGTTAAAATTTTTATATGGAACTATTGTAATTTTTTATTATAGGAAGACAGACGAGACCGAGGTAGACTATGATCAACACTCGTACGCGCAGTAGGTCAAAGGTGTGGCTTTTATGTCCGGTATATAGCGGATTCGAATCAAACGCTAATAATTTTTCAATTTTACAGGTGCCTCCGGGAGCGAAAGCTAGTCTAATTTAGTCAAATTTAGTGTCCAAAGAAGCGGATAGACGGACCGATGATGATGAAAGCAGAAAATTTTCAAAAAGTTCACTAAGGAACCGGTAAATGCGAATAAATGTATGAAAACTATAAGATTTTGTTAATTTTGTGTTTAAAATGTCAAAAAATAGCCAAAATTGATGAAACTTTTATTGCTTGTTACAGGTATATATAGGGCCCGCCTATTAGAACACGATTCAAAAAGAAAAATTTTCAAATTCCCACAACAACACCACCAAATTTAGGTTTTTCACAGAAACAATAAGTGTTTTGTATGGCGTGTTGAGATTCACCATGAAGCCTCGGTTCATATATAAAAACAACCGAATATGGATTTTTGATATTTTTTTGCACTTCCCAACGTCCGATCCCGACAAGCGAGGTGTCAATAGACGCGGGAGAGCAGCAGGTATACTGTGAAGAAAGTTGGGATGGCTTCCCCACTAAGTGGGCAAGTGGTGGGCAAAAGACTGTGTTTTTGATAGAAATTTATATGAATAGTTAAAATTTTTATATGGAACTATTGTAATTTTTTATTATAGGAAGACAGACGAGACCGAGGTAGACTATGATCAACACTCGTACGCGCAGTAGGTCAAAGGTGTGGCTTTTATGTCCGGTATATAGCGGATTCGAATCAAACGCTAATAATTTTTCAATTTTACAGGTGCCTCCGGGAGCGAAAGCTAGTCTAATTTAGTCAAATTTAGTGTCCAAAGAAGCGGATAGACGGACCGATGATGATGAAAGCAGAAAATTTTCAAAAAGTTCACTAAGGAACCGGTAAATGCGAATAAATGTATGAAAACTATAAGATTTTGTTAATTTTGTGTTTAAAATGTCAAAAAATAGCCAAAATTGATGAAACTTTTATTGCTTGTTACAGGTATATATAGGGCCCGCCTATTAGAACACGATTCAAAAAGAAAAATTTTCAAATTCCCACAACAACACCACCAAATTTAGGTTTTTCACAGAAACAATAAGTGTTTTGTATGGCGTGTTGAGATTCACCATGAAGCCTCGGTTCATATATAAAAACAACCGAATATGGATTTTTGATATTTTTTTGCACTTCCCAACGTCCGATCCCGACAAGCGAGGTGTCAATAGACGCGGGAGAGCAGCAGGTATACTGTGAAGAAAGTTGGGATGGCTTCCCCACTAAGTGGGCAAGTGGTGGGCAAAAGACTGTGTTTTTGATAGAAATTTATATGAATAGTTAAAATTTTTATATGGAACTATTGTAATTTTTTATTATAGGAAGACAGACGAGACCGAGGTAGACTATGATCAACACTCGTACGCGCAGTAGGTCAAAGGTGTGGCTTTTATGTCCGGTATATAGCGGATTCGAATCAAACGCTAATAATTTTTCAATTTTACAGGTGCCTCCGGGAGCGAAAGCTAGTCTAATTTAGTCAAATTTAGTGTCCAAAGAAGCGGATAGACGGACCGATGATGATGAAAGCAGAAAATTTTCAAAAAGTTCACTAAGGAACCGGTAAATGCGAATAAATGTATGAAAACTATAAGATTTTGTTAATTTTGTGTTTAAAATGTCAAAAAATAGCCAAAATTGATGAAACTTTTATTGCTTGTTACAGGTATATATAGGGCCCGCCTATTAGAACACGATTCAAAAAGAAAAATTTTCAAATTCCCACAACAACACCACCAAATTTAGGTTTTTCACAGAAATATAAGTGTTTTGTATGGCGTGTTGAGATTCACCATGAAGCCTCGGTTCATATATAAAAACAACCGAATATGGATTTTTGAAATTTTTTTGCACTTCCCAACGTCCGATCCCGACAAGCGAGGTGTCAATAGACGCGGGAGAGCAGCAGGTATACTGTGAAGAAAGTTGGGATGGCTTCCCCACTAAGTGGGCAAGTGGTGGGCAAAAGACTGTGTTTTTGATAGAAATTTATATGAATAGTTAAAATTTTTATATGGAACTATTGTAATTTTTTATTATAGGAAGACAGACGAGACCGAGGTAGACTATGATCAACACTCGTACGCGCAGTAGGTCAAAGGTGTGGCTTTTATGTCCGGTATATAGCGGATTCGAATCAAACGCTAATAATTTTTCAATTTTACAGGTGCCTCCGGGAGCGAAAGCTAGTCTAATTTAGTCAAATTTAGTGTCCAAAGAAGCGGATAGACGGACCGATGATGATGAAAGCAGAAAATTTTCAAAAAGTTCACTAAGGAACCGGTAAATGCGAATAAATGTATGAAAACTATAAGATTTTGTTAATTTTGTGTTTAAAATGTCAAAAAATAGCCAAAATTGATGAAACTTTTATTGCTTGTTACAGGTATATATAGGGCCCGCCTATTAGAACACGATTCAAAAAGAAAAATTTTCAAATTCCCACAACAACACCACCAAATTTAGGTTTTTCACAGAAACAATAAGTGTTTTGTATGGCGTGTTGAGATTCACCATGAAGCCTCGGTTCATATATAAAAACAACCGAATATGGATTTTTGATATTTTTTTGCACTTCCCAACGTCCGATCCCGACAAGCGAGGTGTCAATAGACGCGGGAGAGCTGCAGGTATACTGTGAAGAAAGTTGGGATGGCTTCCCCACTAAGTGGGCAAGTGGTGGGCAAAAGACTGTGTTTTTGATAGAAATTTATATGAATAGTTAAAATTTTTATATGGAACTATTGTAATTTTTTATTATAGGAAGACAGACGAGACCGAGGTAGACTATGATCAACACTCGTACGCGCAGTAGGTCAAAGGTGTGGCTTTTATGTCCGGTATATAGCGGATTCGAATCAAACGCTAATAATTTTTCAATTTTACAGGTGCCTCCGGGAGCGAAAGCTAGTCTAATTTAGTCAAATTTAGTGTCCAAAGAAGCGGATAGACGGACCGATGATGATGAAAGCAGAAAATTTTCAAAAAGTTCACTAAGGAACCGGTAAATGCGAATAAATGTATGAAAACTATAAGATTTTGTTAATTTTGTGTTTAAAATGTCAAAAAATAGCCAAAATTGATGAAACTTTTATTGCTTGTTACAGGTATATATAGGGCCCGCCTATTAGAACACGATTCAAAAAGAAAAATTTTCAAATTCCCACAACAACACCACCAAATTTAGGTTTTTCACAGAAACAATAAGTGTTTTGTATGGCGTGTTGAGATTCACCATGAAGCCTCGGTTCATATATAAAAACAACCGAATATGGATTTTTGATATTTTTTTGCACTTCCCAACGTCCGATCCCGACAAGCGAGGTGTCAATAGACGCGGGAGAGCAGCAGGTATACTGTGAAGAAAGTTGGGATGGCTTCCCCACTAAGTGGGCAAGTGGTGGGCAAAAGACTGTGTTTTTGATAGAAATTTATATGAATAGTTAAAATTTTTATATGGAACTATTGTAATTTTTTATTATAGGAAGACAGACGAGACCGAGGTAGACTATGATCAACACTCGTACGCGCAGTAGGTCAAAGGTGTGGCTTTTATGTCCGGTATATAGCGGATTCGAATCAAACGCTAATAATTTTTCAATTTTACAGGTGCCTCCGGGAGCGAAAGCTAGTCTAATTTAGTCAAATTTAGTGTCCAAAGAAGCGGATAGACGGACCGATGATGATGAAAGCAGAAAATTTTCAAAAAGTTCACTAAGGAACCGGTAAATGCGAATAAATGTATGAAAACTATAAGATTTTGTTAATTTTGTGTTTAAAATGTCAAAAAATAGCCAAAATTGATGAAACTTTTATTGCTTGTTACAGGTATATATAGGGCCCGCCTATTAGAACACGATTCAAAAAGAAAAATTTTCAAATTCCCACAACAACACCACCAAATTTAGGTTTTTCACAGAAATATAAGTGTTTTGTATGGCGTGTTGAGATTCACCATGAAGCCTCGGTTCATATATAAAAACAACCGAATATGGATTTTTGAAATTTTTTTGCACTTCCCAACGTCCGATCCCGACAAGCGAGGTGTCAATAGACGCGGGAGAGCAGCAGGTATACTGTGAAGAAAGTTGGGATGGCTTCCCCACTAAGTGGGCAAGTGGTGGGCAAAAGACTGTGTTTTTGATAGAAATTTATATGAATAGTTAAAATTTTTATATGGAACTATTGTAATTTTTTATTATAGGAAGACAGACGAGACCGAGGTAGACTATGATCAACACTCGTACGCGCAGTAGGTCAAAGGTGTGGCTTTTATGTCCGGTATATAGCGGATTCGAATCAAACGCTAATAATTTTTCAATTTTACAGGTGCCTCCGGGAGCGAAAGCTAGTCTAATTTAGTCAAATTTAGTGTCCAAAGAAGCGGATAGACGGACCGATGATGATGAAAGCAGAAAATTTTCAAAAAGTTCACTAAGGAACCGGTAAATGCGAATAAATGTATGAAAACTATAAGATTTTGTTAATTTTGTGTTTAAAATGTCAAAAAATAGCCAAAATTGATGAAACTTTTATTGCTTGTTACAGGTATATATAGGGCCCGCCTATTAGAACACGATTCAAAAAGAAAAATTTTCAAATTCCCACAACAACACCACCAAATTTAGGTTTTTCACAGAAACAATAAGTGTTTTGTATGGCGTGTTGAGATTCACCATGAAGCCTCGGTTCATATATAAAAACAACCGAATATGGATTTTTGATATTTTTTTGCACTTCCCAACGTCCGATCCCGACAAGCGAGGTGTCAATAGACGCGGGAGAGCTGCAGGTATACTGTGAAGAAAGTTGGGATGGCTTCCCCACTAAGTGGGCAAGTGGTGGGCAAAAGACTGTGTTTTTGATAGAAATTTATATGAATAGTTAAAATTTTTATATGGAACTATTGTAATTTTTTATTATAGGAAGACAGACGAGACCGAGGTAGACTATGATCAACACTCGTACGCGCAGTAGGTCAAAGGTGTGGCTTTTATGTCCGGTATATAGCGGATTCGAATCAAACGCTAATAATTTTTCAATTTTACAGGTGCCTCCGGGAGCGAAAGCTAGTCTAATTTAGTCAAATTTAGTGTCCAAAGAAGCGGATAGACGGACCGATGATGATGAAAGCAGAAAATTTTCAAAAAGTTCACTAAGGAACCGGTAAATGCGAATAAATGTATGAAAACTATAAGATTTTGTTAATTTTGTGTTTAAAATGTCAAAAAATAGCCAAAATTGATGAAACTTTTATTGCTTGTTACAGGTATATATAGGGCCCGCCTATTAGAACACGATTCAAAAAGAAAAATTTTCAAATTCCCACAACAACACCACCAAATTTAGGTTTTTCACAGAAACAATAAGTGTTTTGTATGGCGTGTTGAGATTCACCATGAAGCCTCGGTTCATATATAAAAACAACCGAATATGGATTTTTGATATTTTTTTGCACTTCCCAACGTCCGATCCCGACAAGCGAGGTGTCAATAGACGCGGGAGAGCAGCAGGTATACTGTGAAGAAAGTTGGGATGGCTTCCCCACTAAGTGGGCAAGTGGTGGGCAAAAGACTGTGTTTTTGATAGAAATTTATATGAATAGTTAAAATTTTTATATGGAACTATTGTAATTTTTTATTATAGGAAGACAGACGAGACCGAGGTAGACTATGATCAACACTCGTACGCGCAGTAGGTCAAAGGTGTGGCTTTTATGTCCGGTATATAGCGGATTCGAATCAAACGCTAATAATTTTTCAATTTTACAGGTGCCTCCGGGAGCGAAAGCTAGTCTAATTTAGTCAAATTTAGTGTCCAAAGAAGCGGATAGACGGACCGATGATGATGAAAGCAGAAAATTTTCAAAAAGTTCACTAAGGAACCGGTAAATGCGAATAAATGTATGAAAACTATAAGATTTTGTTAATTTTGTGTTTAAAATGTCAAAAAATAGCCAAAATTGATGAAACTTTTATTGCTTGTTACAGGTATATATAGGGCCCGCCTATTAGAACACGATTCAAAAAGAAAAATTTTCAAATTCCCACAACAACACCACCAAATTTAGGTTTTTCACAGAAATATAAGTGTTTTGTATGGCGTGTTGAGATTCACCATGAAGCCTCGGTTCATATATAAAAACAACCGAATATGGATTTTTGAAATTTTTTTGCACTTCCCAACGTCCGATCCCGACAAGCGAGGTGTCAATAGACGCGGGAGAGCAGCAGGTATACTGTGAAGAAAGTTGGGATGGCTTCCCCACTAAGTGGGCAAGTGGTGGGCAAAAGACTGTGTTTTTGATAGAAATTTATATGAATAGTTAAAATTTTTATATGGAACTATTGTAATTTTTTATTATAGGAAGACAGACGAGACCGAGGTAGACTATGATCAACACTCGTACGCGCAGTAGGTCAAAGGTGTGGCTTTTATGTCCGGTATATAGCGGATTCGAATCAAACGCTAATAATTTTTCAATTTTACAGGTGCCTCCGGGAGCGAAAGCTAGTCTAATTTAGTCAAATTTAGTGTCCAAAGAAGCGGATAGACGGACCGATGATGATGAAAGCAGAAAATTTTCAAAAAGTTCACTAAGGAACCGGTAAATGCGAATAAATGTATGAAAACTATAAGATTTTGTTAATTTTGTGTTTAAAATGTCAAAAAATAGCCAAAATTGATGAAACTTTTATTGCTTGTTACAGGTATATATAGGGCCCGCCTATTAGAACACGATTCAAAAAGAAAAATTTTCAAATTCCCACAACAACACCACCAAATTTAGGTTTTTCACAGAAATATAAGTGTTTTGTATGGCGTGTTGAGATTCACCATGAAGCCTCGGTTCATATATAAAAACAACCGAATATGGATTTTTGAAATTTTTTTGCACTTCCCAACGTCCGATCCCGACAAGCGAGGTGTCAATAGACGCGGGAGAGCAGCAGGTATACTGTGAAGAAAGTTGGGATGGCTTCCCCACTAAGTGGGCAAGTGGTGGGCAAAAGACTGTGTTTTTGATAGAAATTTATATGAATAGTTAAAATTTTTATATGGAACTATTGTAATTTTTTATTATAGGAAGACAGACGAGACCGAGGTAGACTATGATCAACACTCGTACGCGCAGTAGGTCAAAGGTGTGGCTTTTATGTCCGGTATATAGCGGATTCGAATCAAACGCTAATAATTTTTCAATTTTACAGGTGCCTCCGGGAGCGAAAGCTAGTCTAATTTAGTCAAATTTAGTGTCCAAAGAAGCGGATAGACGGACCGATGATGATGAAAGCAGAAAATTTTCAAAAAGTTCACTAAGGAACCGGTAAATGCGAATAAATGTATGAAAACTATAAGATTTTGTTAATTTTGTGTTTAAAATGTCAAAAAATAGCCAAAATTGATGAAACTTTTATTGCTTGTTACAGGTATATATAGGGCCCGCCTATTAGAACACGATTCAAAAAGAAAAATTTTCAAATTCCCACAACAACACCACCAAATTTAGGTTTTTCACAGAAACAATAAGTGTTTTGTATGGCGTGTTGAGATTCACCATGAAGCCTCGGTTCATATATAAAAACAACCGAATATGGATTTTTGATATTTTTTTGCACTTCCCAACGTCCGATCCCGACAAGCGAGGTGTCAATAGACGCGGGAGAGCAGCAGGTATACTGTGAAGAAAGTTGGGATGGCTTCCCCACTAAGTGGGCAAGTGGTGGGCAAAAGACTGTGTTTTTGATAGAAATTTATATGAATAGTTAAAATTTTTATATGGAACTATTGTAATTTTTTATTATAGGAAGACAGACGAGACCGAGGTAGACTATGATCAACACTCGTACGCGCAGTAGGTCAAAGGTGTGGCTTTTATGTCCGGTATATAGCGGATTCGAATCAAACGCTAATAATTTTTCAATTTTACAGGTGCCTCCGGGAGCGAAAGCTAGTCTAATTTAGTCAAATTTAGTGTCCAAAGAAGCGGATAGACGGACCGATGATGATGAAAGCAGAAAATTTTCAAAAAGTTCACTAAGGAACCGGTAAATGCGAATAAATGTATGAAAACTATAAGATTTTGTTAATTTTGTGTTTAAAATGTCAAAAAATAGCCAAAATTGATGAAACTTTTATTGCTTGTTACAGGTATATATAGGGCCCGCCTATTAGAACACGATTCAAAAAGAAAAATTTTCAAATTCCCACAACAACACCACCAAATTTAGGTTTTTCACAGAAACAATAAGTGTTTTGTATGGCGTGTTGAGATTCACCATGAAGCCTCGGTTCATATATAAAAACAACCGAATATGGATTTTTGATATTTTTTTGCACTTCCCAACGTCCGATCCCGACAAGCGAGGTGTCAATAGACGCGGGAGAGCAGCAGGTATACTGTGAAGAAAGTTGGGATGGCTTCCCCACTAAGTGGGCAAGTGGTGGGCAAAAGACTGTGTTTTTGATAGAAATTTATATGAATAGTTAAAATTTTTATATGGAACTATTGTAATTTTTTATTATAGGAAGACAGACGAGACCGAGGTAGACTATGATCAACACTCGTACGCGCAGTAGGTCAAAGGTGTGGCTTTTATGTCCGGTATATAGCGGATTCGAATCAAACGCTAATAATTTTTCAATTTTACAGGTGCCTCCGGGAGCGAAAGCTAGTCTAATTTAGTCAAATTTAGTGTCCAAAGAAGCGGATAGACGGACCGATGATGATGAAAGCAGAAAATTTTCAAAAAGTTCACTAAGGAACCGGTAAATGCGAATAAATGTATGAAAACTATAAGATTTTGTTAATTTTGTGTTTAAAATGTCAAAAAATAGCCAAAATTGATGAAACTTTTATTGCTTGTTACAGGTATATATAGGGCCCGCCTATTAGAACACGATTCAAAAAGAAAAATTTTCAAATTCCCACAACAACACCACCAAATTTAGGTTTTTCACAGAAACAATAAGTGTTTTGTATGGCGTGTTGAGATTCACCATGAAGCCTCGGTTCATATATAAAAACAACCGAATATGGATTTTTGATATTTTTTTGCACTTCCCAACGTCCGATCCCGACAAGCGAGGTGTCAATAGACGCGGGAGAGCAGCAGGTATACTGTGAAGAAAGTTGGGATGGCTTCCCCACTAAGTGGGCAAGTGGTGGGCAAAAGACTGTGTTTTTGATAGAAATTTATATGAATAGTTAAAATTTTTATATGGAACTATTGTAATTTTTTATTATAGGAAGACAGACGAGACCGAGGTAGACTATGATCAACACTCGTACGCGCAGTAGGTCAAAGGTGTGGCTTTTATGTCCGGTATATAGCGGATTCGAATCAAACGCTAATAATTTTTCAATTTTACAGGTGCCTCCGGGAGCGAAAGCTAGTCTAATTTAGTCAAATTTAGTGTCCAAAGAAGCGGATAGACGGACCGATGATGATGAAAGCAGAAAATTTTCAAAAAGTTCACTAAGGAACCGGTAAATGCGAATAAATGTATGAAAACTATAAGATTTTGTTAATTTTGTGTTTAAAATGTCAAAAAATAGCCAAAATTGATGAAACTTTTATTGCTTGTTACAGGTATATATAGGGCCCGCCTATTAGAACACGATTCAAAAAGAAAAATTTTCAAATTCCCACAACAACACCACCAAATTTAGGTTTTTCACAGAAATATAAGTGTTTTGTATGGCGTGTTGAGATTCACCATGAAGCCTCGGTTCATATATAAAAACAACCGAATATGGATTTTTGAAATTTTTTTGCACTTCCCAACGTCCGATCCCGACAAGCGAGGTGTCAATAGACGCGGGAGAGCAGCAGGTATACTGTGAAGAAAGTTGGGATGGCTTCCCCACTAAGTGGGCAAGTGGTGGGCAAAAGACTGTGTTTTTGATAGAAATTTATATGAATAGTTAAAATTTTTATATGGAACTATTGTAATTTTTTATTATAGGAAGACAGACGAGACCGAGGTAGACTATGATCAACACTCGTACGCGCAGTAGGTCAAAGGTGTGGCTTTTATGTCCGGTATATAGCGGATTCGAATCAAACGCTAATAATTTTTCAATTTTACAGGTGCCTCCGGGAGCGAAAGCTAGTCTAATTTAGTCAAATTTAGTGTCCAAAGAAGCGGATAGACGGACCGATGATGATGAAAGCAGAAAATTTTCAAAAAGTTCACTAAGGAACCGGTAAATGCGAATAAATGTATGAAAACTATAAGATTTTGTTAATTTTGTGTTTAAAATGTCAAAAAATAGCCAAAATTGATGAAACTTTTATTGCTTGTTACAGGTATATATAGGGCCCGCCTATTAGAACACGATTCAAAAAGAAAAATTTTCAAATTCCCACAACAACACCACCAAATTTAGGTTTTTCACAGAAATATAAGTGTTTTGTATGGCGTGTTGAGATTCACCATGAAGCCTCGGTTCATATATAAAAACAACCGAATATGGATTTTTGAAATTTTTTTGCACTTCCCAACGTCCGATCCCGACAAGCGAGGTGTCAATAGACGCGGGAGAGCAGCAGGTATACTGTGAAGAAAGTTGGGATGGCTTCCCCACTAAGTGGGCAAGTGGTGGGCAAAAGACTGTGTTTTTGATAGAAATTTATATGAATAGTTAAAATTTTTATATGGAACTATTGTAATTTTTTATTATAGGAAGACAGACGAGACCGAGGTAGACTATGATCAACACTCGTACGCGCAGTAGGTCAAAGGTGTGGCTTTTATGTCCGGTATATAGCGGATTCGAATCAAACGCTAATAATTTTTCAATTTTACAGGTGCCTCCGGGAGCGAAAGCTAGTCTAATTTAGTCAAATTTAGTGTCCAAAGAAGCGGATAGACGGACCGATGATGATGAAAGCAGAAAATTTTCAAAAAGTTCACTAAGGAACCGGTAAATGCGAATAAATGTATGAAAACTATAAGATTTTGTTAATTTTGTGTTTAAAATGTCAAAAAATAGCCAAAATTGATGAAACTTTTATTGCTTGTTACAGGTATATATAGGGCCCGCCTATTAGAACACGATTCAAAAAGAAAAATTTTCAAATTCCCACAACAACACCACCAAATTTAGGTTTTTCACAGAAATATAAGTGTTTTGTATGGCGTGTTGAGATTCACCATGAAGCCTCGGTTCATATATAAAAACAACCGAATATGGATTTTTGAAATTTTTTTGCACTTCCCAACGTCCGATCCCGACAAGCGAGGTGTCAATAGACGCGGGAGAGCAGCAGGTATACTGTGAAGAAAGTTGGGATGGCTTCCCCACTAAGTGGGCAAGTGGTGGGCAAAAGACTGTGTTTTTGATAGAAATTTATATGAATAGTTAAAATTTTTATATGGAACTATTGTAATTTTTTATTATAGGAAGACAGACGAGACCGAGGTAGACTATGATCAACACTCGTACGCGCAGTAGGTCAAAGGTGTGGCTTTTATGTCCGGTATATAGCGGATTCGAATCAAACGCTAATAATTTTTCAATTTTACAGGTGCCTCCGGGAGCGAAAGCTAGTCTAATTTAGTCAAATTTAGTGTCCAAAGAAGCGGATAGACGGACCGATGATGATGAAAGCAGAAAATTTTCAAAAAGTTCACTAAGGAACCGGTAAATGCGAATAAATGTATGAAAACTATAAGATTTTGTTAATTTTGTGTTTAAAATGTCAAAAAATAGCCAAAATTGATGAAACTTTTATTGCTTGTTACAGGTATATATAGGGCCCGCCTATTAGAACACGATTCAAAAAGAAAAATTTTCAAATTCCCACAACAACACCACCAAATTTAGGTTTTTCACAGAAACAATAAGTGTTTTGTATGGCGTGTTGAGATTCACCATGAAGCCTCGGTTCATATATAAAAACAACCGAATATGGATTTTTGAAATTTTTTTGCACTTCCCAACGTCCGATCCCGACAAGCGAGGTGTCAATAGACGCGGGAGAGCAGCAGGTATACTGTGAAGAAAGTTGGGATGGCTTCCCCACTAAGTGGGCAAGTGGTGGGCAAAAGACTGTGTTTTTGATAGAAATTTATATGAATAGTTAAAATTTTTATATGGAACTATTGTAATTTTTTATTATAGGAAGACAGACGAGACCGAGGTAGACTATGATCAACACTCGTACGCGCAGTAGGTCAAAGGTGTGGCTTTTATGTCCGGTATATAGCGGATTCGAATCAAACGCTAATAATTTTTCAATTTTACAGGTGCCTCCGGGAGCGAAAGCTAGTCTAATTTAGTCAAATTTAGTGTCCAAAGAAGCGGATAGACGGACCGATGATGATGAAAGCAGAAAATTTTCAAAAAGTTCACTAAGGAACCGGTAAATGCGAATAAATGTATGAAAACTATAAGATTTTGTTAATTTTGTGTTTAAAATGTCAAAAAATAGCCAAAATTGATGAAACTTTTATTGCTTGTTACAGGTATATATAGGGCCCGCCTATTAGAACACGATTCAAAAAGAAAAATTTTCAAATTCCCACAACAACACCACCAAATTTAGGTTTTTCACAGAAACAATAAGTGTTTTGTATGGCGTGTTGAGATTCACCATGAAGCCTCGGTTCATATATAAAAACAACCGAATATGGATTTTTGATATTTTTTTGCACTTCCCAACGTCCGATCCCGACAAGCGAGGTGTCAATAGACGCGGGAGAGCAGCAGGTATACTGTGAAGAAAGTTGGGATGGCTTCCCCACTAAGTGGGCAAGTGGTGGGCAAAAGACTGTGTTTTTGATAGAAATTTATATGAATAGTTAAAATTTTTATATGGAACTATTGTAATTTTTTATTATAGGAAGACAGACGAGACCGAGGTAGACTATGATCAACACTCGTACGCGCAGTAGGTCAAAGGTGTGGCTTTTATGTCCGGTATATAGCGGATTCGAATCAAACGCTAATAATTTTTCAATTTTACAGGTGCCTCCGGGAGCGAAAGCTAGTCTAATTTAGTCAAATTTAGTGTCCAAAGAAGCGGATAGACGGACCGATGATGATGAAAGCAGAAAATTTTCAAAAAGTTCACTAAGGAACCGGTAAATGCGAATAAATGTATGAAAACTATAAGATTTTGTTAATTTTGTGTTTAAAATGTCAAAAAATAGCCAAAATTGATGAAACTTTTATTGCTTGTTACAGGTATATATAGGGCCCGCCTATTAGAACACGATTCAAAAAGAAAAATTTTCAAATTCCCACAACAACACCACCAAATTTAGGTTTTTCACAGAAACAATAAGTGTTTTGTATGGCGTGTTGAGATTCACCATGAAGCCTCGGTTCATATATAAAAACAACCGAATATGGATTTTTGAAATTTTTTTGCACTTCCCAACGTCCGATCCCGACAAGCGAGGTGTCAATAGACGCGGGAGAGCAGCAGGTATACTGTGAAGAAAGTTGGGATGGCTTCCCCACTAAGTGGGCAAGTGGTGGGCAAAAGACTGTGTTTTTGATAGAAATTTATATGAATAGTTAAAATTTTTATATGGAACTATTGTAATTTTTTATTATAGGAAGACAGACGAGACCGAGGTAGACTATGATCAACACTCGTACGCGCAGTAGGTCAAAGGTGTGGCTTTTATGTCCGGTATATAGCGGATTCGAATCAAACGCTAATAATTTTTCAATTTTACAGGTGCCTCCGGGAGCGAAAGCTAGTCTAATTTAGTCAAATTTAGTGTCCAAAGAAGCGGATAGACGGACCGATGATGATGAAAGCAGAAAATTTTCAAAAAGTTCACTAAGGAACCGGTAAATGCGAATAAATGTATGAAAACTATAAGATTTTGTTAATTTTGTGTTTAAAATGTCAAAAAATAGCCAAAATTGATGAAACTTTTATTGCTTGTTACAGGTATATATAGGGCCCGCCTATTAGAACACGATTCAAAAAGAAAAATTTTCAAATTCCCACAACAACACCACCAAATTTAGGTTTTTCACAGAAATATAAGTGTTTTGTATGGCGTGTTGAGATTCACCATGAAGCCTCGGTTCATATATAAAAACAACCGAATATGGATTTTTGAAATTTTTTTGCACTTCCCAACGTCCGATCCCGACAAGCGAGGTGTCAATAGACGCGGGAGAGCAGCAGGTATACTGTGAAGAAAGTTGGGATGGCTTCCCCACTAAGTGGGCAAGTGGTGGGCAAAAGACTGTGTTTTTGATAGAAATTTATATGAATAGTTAAAATTTTTATATGGAACTATTGTAATTTTTTATTATAGGAAGACAGACGAGACCGAGGTAGACTATGATCAACACTCGTACGCGCAGTAGGTCAAAGGTGTGGCTTTTATGTCCGGTATATAGCGGATTCGAATCAAACGCTAATAATTTTTCAATTTTACAGGTGCCTCCGGGAGCGAAAGCTAGTCTAATTTAGTCAAATTTAGTGTCCAAAGAAGCGGATAGACGGACCGATGATGATGAAAGCAGAAAATTTTCAAAAAGTTCACTAAGGAACCGGTAAATGCGAATAAATGTATGAAAACTATAAGATTTTGTTAATTTTGTGTTTAAAATGTCAAAAAATAGCCAAAATTGATGAAACTTTTATTGCTTGTTACAGGTATATATAGGGCCCGCCTATTAGAACACGATTCAAAAAGAAAAATTTTCAAATTCCCACAACAACACCACCAAATTTAGGTTTTTCACAGAAATATAAGTGTTTTGTATGGCGTGTTGAGATTCACCATGAAGCCTCGGTTCATATATAAAAACAACCGAATATGGATTTTTGAAATTTTTTTGCACTTCCCAACGTCCGATCCCGACAAGCGAGGTGTCAATAGACGCGGGAGAGCAGCAGGTATACTGTGAAGAAAGTTGGGATGGCTTCCCCACTAAGTGGGCAAGTGGTGGGCAAAAGACTGTGTTTTTGATAGAAATTTATATGAATAGTTAAAATTTTTATATGGAACTATTGTAATTTTTTATTATAGGAAGACAGACGAGACCGAGGTAGACTATGATCAACACTCGTACGCGCAGTAGGTCAAAGGTGTGGCTTTTATGTCCGGTATATAGCGGATTCGAATCAAACGCTAATAATTTTTCAATTTTACAGGTGCCTCCGGGAGCGAAAGCTAGTCTAATTTAGTCAAATTTAGTGTCCAAAGAAGCGGATAGACGGACCGATGATGATGAAAGCAGAAAATTTTCAAAAAGTTCACTAAGGAACCGGTAAATGCGAATAAATGTATGAAAACTATAAGATTTTGTTAATTTTGTGTTTAAAATGTCAAAAAATAGCCAAAATTGATGAAACTTTTATTGCTTGTTACAGGTATATATAGGGCCCGCCTATTAGAACACGATTCAAAAAGAAAAATTTTCAAATTCCCACAACAACACCACCAAATTTAGGTTTTTCACAGAAATATAAGTGTTTTGTATGGCGTGTTGAGATTCACCATGAAGCCTCGGTTCATATATAAAAACAACCGAATATGGATTTTTGAAATTTTTTTGCACTTCCCAACGTCCGATCCCGACAAGCGAGGTGTCAATAGACGCGGGAGAGCAGCAGGTATACTGTGAAGAAAGTTGGGATGGCTTCCCCACTAAGTGGGCAAGTGGTGGGCAAAAGACTGTGTTTTTGATAGAAATTTATATGAATAGTTAAAATTTTTATATGGAACTATTGTAATTTTTTATTATAGGAAGACAGACGAGACCGAGGTAGACTATGATCAACACTCGTACGCGCAGTAGGTCAAAGGTGTGGCTTTTATGTCCGGTATATAGCGGATTCGAATCAAACGCTAATAATTTTTCAATTTTACAGGTGCCTCCGGGAGCGAAAGCTAGTCTAATTTAGTCAAATTTAGTGTCCAAAGAAGCGGATAGACGGACCGATGATGATGAAAGCAGAAAATTTTCAAAAAGTTCACTAAGGAACCGGTAAATGCGAATAAATGTATGAAAACTATAAGATTTTGTTAATTTTGTGTTTAAAATGTCAAAAAATAGCCAAAATTGATGAAACTTTTATTGCTTGTTACAGGTATATATAGGGCCCGCCTATTAGAACACGATTCAAAAAGAAAAATTTTCAAATTCCCACAACAACACCACCAAATTTAGGTTTTTCACAGAAACAATAAGTGTTTTGTATGGCGTGTTGAGATTCACCATGAAGCCTCGGTTCATATATAAAAACAACCGAATATGGATTTTTGAAATTTTTTTGCACTTCCCAACGTCCGATCCCGACAAGCGAGGTGTCAATAGACGCGGGAGAGCAGCAGGTATACTGTGAAGAAAGTTGGGATGGCTTCCCCACTAAGTGGGCAAGTGGTGGGCAAAAGACTGTGTTTTTGATAGAAATTTATATGAATAGTTAAAATTTTTATATGGAACTATTGTAATTTTTTATTATAGGAAGACAGACGAGACCGAGGTAGACTATGATCAACACTCGTACGCGCAGTAGGTCAAAGGTGTGGCTTTTATGTCCGGTATATAGCGGATTCGAATCAAACGCTAATAATTTTTCAATTTTACAGGTGCCTCCGGGAGCGAAAGCTAGTCTAATTTAGTCAAATTTAGTGTCCAAAGAAGCGGATAGACGGACCGATGATGATGAAAGCAGAAAATTTTCAAAAAGTTCACTAAGGAACCGGTAAATGCGAATAAATGTATGAAAACTATAAGATTTTGTTAATTTTGTGTTTAAAATGTCAAAAAATAGCCAAAATTGATGAAACTTTTATTGCTTGTTACAGGTATATATAGGGCCCGCCTATTAGAACACGATTCAAAAAGAAAAATTTTCAAATTCCCACAACAACACCACCAAATTTAGGTTTTTCACAGAAATATAAGTGTTTTGTATGGCGTGTTGAGATTCACCATGAAGCCTCGGTTCATATATAAAAACAACCGAATATGGATTTTTGAAATTTTTTTGCACTTCCCAACGTCCGATCCCGACAAGCGAGGTGTCAATAGACGCGGGAGAGCAGCAGGTATACTGTGAAGAAAGTTGGGATGGCTTCCCCACTAAGTGGGCAAGTGGTGGGCAAAAGACTGTGTTTTTGATAGAAATTTATATGAATAGTTAAAATTTTTATATGGAACTATTGTAATTTTTTATTATAGGAAGACAGACGAGACCGAGGTAGACTATGATCAACACTCGTACGCGCAGTAGGTCAAAGGTGTGGCTTTTATGTCCGGTATATAGCGGATTCGAATCAAACGCTAATAATTTTTCAATTTTACAGGTGCCTCCGGGAGCGAAAGCTAGTCTAATTTAGTCAAATTTAGTGTCCAAAGAAGCGGATAGACGGACCGATGATGATGAAAGCAGAAAATTTTCAAAAAGTTCACTAAGGAACCGGTAAATGCGAATAAATGTATGAAAACTATAAGATTTTGTTAATTTTGTGTTTAAAATGTCAAAAAATAGCCAAAATTGATGAAACTTTTATTGCTTGTTACAGGTATATATAGGGCCCGCCTATTAGAACACGATTCAAAAAGAAAAATTTTCAAATTCCCACAACAACACCACCAAATTTAGGTTTTTCACAGAAATATAAGTGTTTTGTATGGCGTGTTGAGATTCACCATGAAGCCTCGGTTCATATATAAAAACAACCGAATATGGATTTTTGAAATTTTTTTGCACTTCCCAACGTCCGATCCCGACAAGCGAGGTGTCAATAGACGCGGGAGAGCAGCAGGTATACTGTGAAGAAAGTTGGGATGGCTTCCCCACTAAGTGGGCAAGTGGTGGGCAAAAGACTGTGTTTTTGATAGAAATTTATATGAATAGTTAAAATTTTTATATGGAACTATTGTAATTTTTTATTATAGGAAGACAGACGAGACCGAGGTAGACTATGATCAACACTCGTACGCGCAGTAGGTCAAAGGTGTGGCTTTTATGTCCGGTATATAGCGGATTCGAATCAAACGCTAATAATTTTTCAATTTTACAGGTGCCTCCGGGAGCGAAAGCTAGTCTAATTTAGTCAAATTTAGTGTCCAAAGAAGCGGATAGACGGACCGATGATGATGAAAGCAGAAAATTTTCAAAAAGTTCACTAAGGAACCGGTAAATGCGAATAAATGTATGAAAACTATAAGATTTTGTTAATTTTGTGTTTAAAATGTCAAAAAATAGCCAAAATTGATGAAACTTTTATTGCTTGTTACAGGTATATATAGGGCCCGCCTATTAGAACACGATTCAAAAAGAAAAATTTTCAAATTCCCACAACAACACCACCAAATTTAGGTTTTTCACAGAAACAATAAGTGTTTTGTATGGCGTGTTGAGATTCACCATGAAGCCTCGGTTCATATATAAAAACAACCGAATATGGATTTTTGAAATTTTTTTGCACTTCCCAACGTCCGATCCCGACAAGCGAGGTGTCAATAGACGCGGGAGAGCAGCAGGTATACTGTGAAGAAAGTTGGGATGGCTTCCCCACTAAGTGGGCAAGTGGTGGGCAAAAGACTGTGTTTTTGATAGAAATTTATATGAATAGTTAAAATTTTTATATGGAACTATTGTAATTTTTTATTATAGGAAGACAGACGAGACCGAGGTAGACTATGATCAACACTCGTACGCGCAGTAGGTCAAAGGTGTGGCTTTTATGTCCGGTATATAGCGGATTCGAATCAAACGCTAATAATTTTTCAATTTTACAGGTGCCTCCGGGAGCGAAAGCTAGTCTAATTTAGTCAAATTTAGTGTCCAAAGAAGCGGATAGACGGACCGATGATGATGAAAGCAGAAAATTTTCAAAAAGTTCACTAAGGAACCGGTAAATGCGAATAAATGTATGAAAACTATAAGATTTTGTTAATTTTGTGTTTAAAATGTCAAAAAATAGCCAAAATTGATGAAACTTTTATTGCTTGTTACAGGTATATATAGGGCCCGCCTATTAGAACACGATTCAAAAAGAAAAATTTTCAAATTCCCACAACAACACCACCAAATTTAGGTTTTTCACAGAAACAATAAGTGTTTTGTATGGCGTGTTGAGATTCACCATGAAGCCTCGGTTCATATATAAAAACAACCGAATATGGATTTTTGAAATTTTTTTGCACTTCCCAACGTCCGATCCCGACAAGCGAGGTGTCAATAGACGCGGGAGAGCAGCAGGTATACTGTGAAGAAAGTTGGGATGGCTTCCCCACTAAGTGGGCAAGTGGTGGGCAAAAGACTGTGTTTTTGATAGAAATTTATATGAATAGTTAAAATTTTTATATGGAACTATTGTAATTTTTTATTATAGGAAGACAGACGAGACCGAGGTAGACTATGATCAACACTCGTACGCGCAGTAGGTCAAAGGTGTGGCTTTTATGTCCGGTATATAGCGGATTCGAATCAAACGCTAATAATTTTTCAATTTTACAGGTGCCTCCGGGAGCGAAAGCTAGTCTAATTTAGTCAAATTTAGTGTCCAAAGAAGCGGATAGACGGACCGATGATGATGAAAGCAGAAAATTTTCAAAAAGTTCACTAAGGAACCGGTAAATGCGAATAAATGTATGAAAACTATAAGATTTTGTTAATTTTGTGTTTAAAATGTCAAAAAATAGCCAAAATTGATGAAACTTTTATTGCTTGTTACAGGTATATATAGGGCCCGCCTATTAGAACACGATTCAAAAAGAAAAATTTTCAAATTCCCACAACAACACCACCAAATTTAGGTTTTTCACAGAAACAATAAGTGTTTTGTATGGCGTGTTGAGATTCACCATGAAGCCTCGGTTCATATATAAAAACAACCGAATATGGATTTTTGAAATTTTTTTGCACTTCCTAACGTCCGATCCCGACAAGCGAGGTGTCAATAGACGCGGGAGAGCAGCAGGTATACTGTGAAGAAAGTTGGGATGGCTTCCCCACTAAGTGGGCAAGTGGTGGGCAAAAGACTGTGTTTTTGATAGAAATTTATATGAATAGTTAAAATTTTTATATGGAACTATTGTAATTTTTTATTATAGGAAGACAGACGAGACCGAGGTAGACTATGATCAACACTCGTACGCGCAGTAGGTCAAAGGTGTGGCTTTTATGTCCGGTATATAGCGGATTCGAATCAAACGCTAATAATTTTTCAATTTTACAGGTGCCTCCGGGAGCGAAAGCTAGTCTAATTTAGTCAAATTTAGTGTCCAAAGAAGCGGATAGACGGACCGATGATGATGAAAGCAGAAAATTTTCAAAAAGTTCACTAAGGAACCGGTAAATGCGAATAAATGTATGAAAACTATAAGATTTTGTTAATTTTGTGTTTAAAATGTCAAAAAATAGCCAAAATTGATGAAACTTTTATTGCTTGTTACAGGTATATATAGGGCCCGCCTATTAGAACACGATTCAAAAAGAAAAATTTTCAAATTCCCACAACAACACCACCAAATTTAGGTTTTTCACAGAAATATAAGTGGGTTAGGTTAGGTTAGGTTAGGTTAGGTTAGGTTAGGTTAGGTTAGGTTAGGTTAGGTTAGGTTTTTTTTTTTTTTTTTTTTTTTTATTTTATGCGGGAGCGTCTTGCGCTCCTGCTGCTGCATTTTCCCCTAGCGGAAATTTCTCCTATGGGCCCTTATTAATCTTTATGTTTAATTTTGTGCCATACCATTCTTCTATTCTATGAGGTAGTACCTCCGTCCTACAACTGATCTAAATCTATTTTACATAATTTTTATTAAATACGTATTTTAAGATTTGCTTACATTTAATAGGCTGTTTTTTTTTTTTTTTTTTTTTTTTTTTTTTTTTTTTACATCTTTATCACTTCTACTTATATTAGTATGCACCATACATAATTTAAAAAAAACACAATTTAAAAACAATTTTATATTTATTTGTGATTGGGGATATAAAGGGTCCCCTATAAAATACACTACATAATATTATCCATAAAAAGTCTAATACTATTGTCACCTTCATATACAATAACTTACATAATACTTTCAAAAACAATTTGGCTTCGAGACATGTTATATCCCCAGTCAATAATGTAAGATTTACAATCAATTATCACGTCATATTATACTTAATTTATTTATATTGCGAGATGTAAAATGTTTTTTTTTTTTAATTTGTTAAATAATATCGTCTTTAACGCTAATAATAATATTGAGGGGATGTAAAAGTCCCCCAGTCATATATCTAATAAGTATATTTATCATAATAACTATAAATAATTATACATAATAATATGTTCTTGCTAGGGGATGTAAATGGTCCCCTAGTTCACACACCCTTTCTTCTTCCCTATTCCTTTCCCGACTCTTCTTAATCCTCTTCCTATCCCTCTCATTCATACTTCATCACATTCATAATACCATTTCATTCTTCTCTTTCATTTCAGGTGGTGCTTTCCACGTGATCACTCCGGACTGGCACTGTGTCCCGTTTCCTGCGTCTCCTTGTGGATTCCCGGTTTTCATCTTGCCTGGTTTCTTGGACTGCAATGACATGTGTGTATACTGTGTTCCTTGTTTGGATTTTCGTGTTACTGTGTTGTTTTAACTCCTCCGTGTTTTGTGTTCGTCTTCGTAATTTGTTGTGTACTATATATTGTGTTAGTGCATGTGGAGTTAGTTGTCTGCTTAACAATAACCGGGCTAGCTTCTGTCAAGAAGTTCGCCCAGTTTGCTTTGTGTGTGTTTGTGCATGTTATCTGTGTTTTGTTTGTGCCTGTTGTTCTGTGTTGTCTGTTGCCAAACAAGATGTCACTGCAGTCAAACCTAGCCTCGACTGACCAGTTCACCACTCGGTTCGGCAAGTGCCTTGTACGCGCTGTCACATCACCGTGGTAGGCACACATGGTCCCCCTTTTGTCTTGGCGAACCTCAGCAATACATAACCACAGAGCGAGCCAGAGCGTCCCATTTCTTTCGTACCTCACATTCATTGCTGAAAGCGCTGTGCCCCGTGCTGCTTATCCCCGCCCTGCTGCAATTGCAGCAGTTCGGGGCCTCTCTGTTTGCCCACTGTTGGCAGTCGGTCCTCATATGAGGACCTCCACAGTGGGCGCATACCTTACCCTTCTCCGTGCATAGCCTCCTCGTATGCCCATACATAAGACAGCCGGAGCACTGCACCAGTGGGGTCTGGTCTTCGACCCTCACGCGCTGCAAATCTACGTACAACCTTTCTTCTTCCACGCATCTCTTCCACACTCGCGGGGACACTCTGACTACTATGTGGCTCTGTAGGGGGTTCCGTGCACGCTTCCTGTACAGGATTTTCAATTTCCCCTCCTCCCCCTGAATGTCCTCAAAGATGGCCCTATTCTGATTTTGTAGGGCTTTCTCAATCTCCTCGTCATTATTATAGTTAAATACATCTTTGAGAACAATCAGGGGGTCCCTATTGCTCACATCCTCTACCTTCAGTTCTGGCTTCCCTCTCAGCCGCTCCTTCACCTTTTCTCTCTCTTCCCTACTTCCGCAACCTACCACTACTCTTCTTTCTTTTACCTTCTTCACCTTCTCTACCTTCACCCATCCGTCAGTCGCGTTAACTGCGTCGCGGATTCTTGTGATGATCTCATCACCCGTGTGCTGATCATCGGATGATGAGACCATCACCGAGTGAAGTGCGCCCGGTCCTCTTTGCCTGGGCACCACTCCGCTCGCCGCAACCTTGGCATATGATGCACTTGTGCCATTTGCCTTACACTCCTCCATTATTTTATGTAAACTTTCTAACTTGTCATTATTCTTCTTTATCAGTTCCGTCTGTTCTTCCAGTTTACTAATGATCTTCTCATGTTCGGGTGAAGCTACTATCTCCTTCTCGTTTTCTTTCGCTATCTCATCCCCTTTTTTACCGCCCGACATCTCCTTGACGAGGGCGTATAATCGGTCTAATTGGGCGAGGACTTCGTTTTTAATTTCGGTTTTTAGGTTTCTCGCACTACCCAGATGGAGCTTGGCTTTGATGAGGCAATTTTTTGCCTCGGCCAGTTTGGAGACTGGCTTAGGCTTCTCCTGGGTAGTGGTAGTCCTCGCCTCAAACTCTCCGCTGATACGCCGGACGGTACGGGTCTGATCGAGCTGTGGTGATCGCATCATGATGTTGGGTGTTTACAAAAAATTTAGCTTATATAAACTATAAACTGTATTACGTAAGTTTAAATAAATAAAAATAATAATGAAAAAGTAGTTATAGTTAGGACCCTTCTTGGGCGGCAGCAATATAATCAACAATATGTTTTGATTTGGTTAACACTAATAATAATATAACTTGTAAATATGTATATAGAATATAGTACGAAAATAAGGCAAAAGCCACTGAAGTTAAAACTTAAAACTATAGTTATACTAGGTCAATAAACCAGTATAAGTCAAGATGTGTAATAAGTAATATGTAGTCAATTTGAGAGCTATAAAGATTTTCGTCTGTGTGTAATGGTAGTTTATAGTGTACCTCGAGGTCCCTGAACAAAATTTTATTACGTTTTACTGTGGAATTTGAAACAGTGTCAAAACTACCGAATTTAATACTTCTACTCTTAATTTTTATTTTTAAGACTAAGCAAAAATCACCTCAACAGTGAGAAAAGGGAGGGTGGGAGGTCGAAATTTTGCACTTCCCAACGTCCGATCCCGACAAGCGAGGTGTCAAACGACGCGGGAGAGCGCCAGGTATATAACTGGATCTAAAGTGGGATGACTCGCCCAATAGTGGGCAAGTTTTGGTCAAAAATGTGGGAAATTTTACAATATCTGTATGAAAAGTTAAAAATTTTATATGAAACTATTGTCGAATTTTGATAAAGAATGAACGACGAGACCGAGATACACGATATATAGCACCCCTAGGCGCTGTGAGTCAATAGTGTAGGTATAAGTCTGCAGTATAGCGGATTCGAATCAAATCGCTAACTAATTTCCTTTATTTGCAGGTGCTTCCGGGTGAGAAGCTAGTCGAGATGGGTATCTACAGATGCGCAGCGACGGACCGACGATGATGAAAACAAGAAATTTGGAAAAAGGCAATGAGAGACCGAAGAATTCGGAAATTTATATGAAATTATATGAAAAATACAATGTGTTTTAATAAAAAATTTACAAAGTTCAAAAAATAGCCAAAATTGATGAAATTTTTATCAAAAATTAGTGGGGTGTATAGGGCCCGCCTATTAGAACCCAAATCAAAAGAAATATTCTACAAAAACCTACAACGAAACCGCCAAATTAAGGAATTTCTAAGAAATTTAATATGTTAGTATGGCGAGTTTCGATTCACCATGTAGCCTCGGTTCGTGTATAAAAAACGGCCGAATATGAAATTTCGAAATTTTTTGCACTTCCCAACGTCCGATCCCGACAAGCGAGGTGTCAAACGACGCGGGAGAGCGCCAGGTATATAACTGGATCTAAAGTGGGATGACTCGCCCAATAGTGGGCAAGTTTTGGTCAAAAATGTGGGAAATTTTACAATATCTGTATGAAAAGTTAAAAATTTAGTATGAAACTATTGTCGAATTTTGATAAAGAATGAACGACGAGACCGAGATACACGATATATAGCACCCCTAGGCGCTGTGAGTCAATAGTGTAGGTATAAGTCTGCAGTATAGCGGATTCGAATCAAATCGCTAACTAATTTCCTTTATTTGCAGGTGCTTCCGGGTGAGAAGCTAGTCGAGATGGGTATCTACAGATGCGCAGCGACGGACCGACGATGATGAAAACAAGAAATTTGGAAAAAGTCCACTGAGAGACCGAAGAATTCGGAAATTTATATGAAATTATATGAAAAATACAATGTGTTTTAATAAAAAATTTACAAAGTTCAAAAAATAGCCAAAATTGATGAAATTTTTATCGAAAATTAGTGGGGTGTATAGGGCCCGCCTATTAGAACCCAAATCAAAAGAAATATTCTACAAAAACCTACAACGAAACCGCCAAATTAAGGAATTTCTAAGAAATTTAATATGGTTAGGTTAGGTTAGGTTAGGTTAGGTTAGGTTAGGTTAGGTTAGGTTAGGTTAGGTTAGGTTAGGTTAGGTTAGGTTAGGTTAGGTTAGGTTAGGTTAGGTTAGGTTAGGTTAGGTTAGGTTAGGTTTTTTTTTTTTTTTTTTTATTTTAAATGACGGGAGCGCTTTGCGCCACCGCTGCTGCCTTTTCCCCTAGCGGAAATTTCTCCTAGGGCCCTTTTCTGTCTTTTAATGTTTAATTTTGTGCCATTTTTCATATATATTATTGTATTAGAGGAATTTTCCTCTAAGTCATTTGGTCACAAAGAATCTGTATACGTCAATCATAATTTATACTATGCCGATATTGTTCGGTTTCAAATACCTAATTCACCTTCATCCACTTTTCAATATTTTTGTTCATTATTCATTTAGACATTTATCATCAATACAACACATTTAATGCGTTTACAATTAAATTCATATAATATAAAGTAATACATTTTTTTTTTTTTTTTTTTGCACATATCTCCTTCAATAATTGTACCTGTCGATATTTTAAACTTTTTTTTTAAATAATATTATGTAAGTGGGATATAAAAGTCCCTTGTCAGTGTTTTTAATAAATTTTTAAATAACTAAGTGTAATTTGTTTGGGGGGGATGTATAAGGTCCCCCAGTCCTGTACTATGAATACTATACTACTACTACTATACTATTACATATTTAAGTAATACTTATACACAAAATAATATACTCTTTTGTTTAAATATATAGAAATATTAATGTATAATATACTATGGAATACATGTATATTCTGCCTAGGGGGTGTAAATGGTCCCCTAGCACATCCACACTTCCTCTTCCCCTATTCCGAACCTACTCCCCTATACCTTCTTCCTCTGTCTCTCTCATTCATCCTTCACCACATTCATCATACCATTTCATTCTTCTCTTTCATTCCAGGTGTAGCTTCCCACGTGATCTCCCGAGCTGGTACTGCGTCCCGTATCCTGCGTCACCTCATGGATTCCTGTTTTACATCTTAGCTGGTTCCCCGGACTACAATGACATGTGAGTATAATGTGTGTTCCTTGTTTGGATTTCCGTGTATATTATGTGTTGTTTTGTCTCCTCCGTGTTTAATGTGAATCCTCGTTATTATTTGTGTGCTGTGTGTTGTGTTAGTGCCTTGTGGAGTTGATTGTCTGCTTAACAATAACCGGGCTAGCTTCTGTCAAGAAGTTCGCCCAGTTTGCTTTGTGTGTGTTTGTGCATGTTATCTGTGTTTTGTTTGTGCCTGTTGTTCTGTGTTGTCTGTTGCCAAACAAGATGTCACTGCAGTCAAACCTAGCCTCGACTGACCAGTTCACCACTCGGTTCGGCAAGTGCCTTGAACGCGCCGTCACATCACCGTGGTCGGCACACCTGGTCCCCCTTTTGCTTTGGCGAACCTCAGCAATACATAACCACAGAGCGAGCCAGAGCGTCCCATTTCTTTCGTACCTCACATTCATTGCTAAAGGCGCTGTGCCCCGTGCTGCTTATCCCCGCCTTACTGCAATTGCAGCAGGTCGGGGCCTCTCGGTTTGCCCACTGTTGGCAGTCGGTCCTCATATGAGGACCTCCACAGTAGGCGCATACCTTACCCTTCTCAGTGCATAGCCTCCTCGTATGCCCATACATAAGACAGCCGGAGCACTGCACCAGTGGGGTCTGGTCTTCGACCCTCACGCGCTGCAAATCTACGTATAATCTTTCTTCTTCCACGCATCTCTTCCACACTCGCGGGGACACTCTGACTACTATGTGGCTCTGTAGGGGGTTCCGTGCACGCTTCCTATACAGTATTTTCAACTTGCCCTCCTCCCCCTGAATGTCCTCAAAGACGGCCTTGTTCTGATTCCGTAAGGCCTTTCCTATATCTTCGTCTTTGTTGTAATTAAATACATCCTTGAGGACAATCAGGGGGTCCCTATTGCTCACATCCTCTACCTTCAGTTCCGGCTTTCCTCTCAGCCGCTCCTTCACCTTTTCTCTCTCTTCCCTACTTCCGCAACCTACCACTACTCTTCTTTCTTTAACCTTCTTCACTTTCTCGACCTTGACCCATCCGTCAGTCGCGTTAACTGCGTCGCGGATTCTTGTGATGATCTCATCACCCGTGTGTTGGTCATCGGATGATGAGACCATCACCGAGTGAAGTGCCCCAGGTCCTCTTGGCCTAGGCACCACTCCACTCGCCGCCACCTGCGCGTATGATATATTTGTGCTATTGGCTCTAGTTTCCTCCATTAATTTATGTATGCGTTGTAATTTATCATTGTTATCATTTAATATTTTTCACTTTTGCACTTCCCAACGGCTGAGCCGAACGAGCGACGTGTCAATCGACGCGGGAGAGCGCCGGGTATACTATTCTGAAGAAAAGTGGGATGGCTCGCCCACTAAGTGGGCAAGTTTTGGGCAAAAGACTGGTTTTTTTAAAGAAATTTGTTAGAAATTTATAAAATTTTGTATGTAACTATTGTCGAATTTTGATATGGAACGATAGGTGAGACCGAGATACACAATAAACAGCACCCGTAGGTGCAGTGGGTCAATGTCGTACGTGAAATGTTCGATATATAGCGGATTCGAATCAACGCTAACTATTTTCTTATGTTTACAGGCGCTTCCGGGAGCGAAAGCTAGTCCTATGACGTTTCAATAGAAGCGGATAGGCGGGCTGATGATGATCAAGTAGAAATTTTGGAAAAAAGTTCACAAATGGACCAAAAGGTAAGAAAAAGAGTATGAAAACTATGAAATTTGTTAATTATTTACTTTAAAAACCAAATATATAGCCAAAATTAATAAAATTACTATTGTTTATTGCAGGTGTATATAGGGCCCGCCTATTAGAACACGATTCAAAAAGAAAAAATTTCAAAATCCCACTATAAAACCTCCAAATTTGGATATTTCAAAGAAATTTAATATATGGTTAGGTTAGGTTAGGTTAGGTTAGGTTAGGTTAGGTTAGGTTAGGTTAGGTTTTTTTTTTTTTTTTTTTTTTTTTTTTATGTCCGGGCGCTTAATGGCCCGGCCCGCGAATTCCCCTGACTGAATCAGAGACTGTGTTTTCATTTATTGCTAATTCTTTACATGTTTAATTTTATTTATTATTTATTACGATTTTTACAAACTTATAGCTCAATTTATTTACATCTTTTAGTTTCGCGTACCCCACCGGTTTGTTCCCGGGCCCTCGAGAACAAGCTAACTTTGCTCCGCATAAAAAGAAAACCAAAGCGATGTTGCTCACGTGGAAACCTATTCTCGACGCCCCGAGGCCAACACTGGGGGGTCGATACTGTTTATTGTTATTTTATTTTTATTTATTTTTTAACATATTTTTATAACATTTTTAGAACTTATGGTTACATCATTTTCACACACATTTATCAACATTACAAGTTACACTTACCATGGGCAAGTTAATACAATTTGTCAGCGTTTTTTATACATTGGATTTATAACTTCACTTTGATACTACAGAATACAAATTTTAATAAAACAAATAAATTGAGTATCAATAATAATAGATGATCTCTGAAAAAACAGAGATGTGTGAAAATATGCATGCACGCTTTATTTACAATGCTAATGTTAAAGTTGCTATTTTTATAATAACTTACTTAACATTGCCTTCTCTTCACTGCTTTACAATATTAATGCACATTTACACACATGGTTAGGTTAGGTTAGGTTAGGTTAGGTTAGGTTAGGTTAGGTTAGGTTAGGTTAGGTTAGGTTAGGTTAGGTTAGGTTAGGTTAGGTTAGGTTAGGTTAGGTTAGGTTAGGTTAGGTTAGGTTAGTTTTTTTTTTTTTTTTTTTTTTTTTTTTTTTTTTTAAGGCGGGAGCGCTTTGCGCCCCCGCTGCTGCCGTTTTCCCCCCTTACACATGCGTTAGAGGGCCCTGAATGTGCTTTCTAATTATTATTATTTTTCTAATTTTTCTAATTATTATATATATCTTGTTTGGTAATTATACCTCTGTCCCTATCTAATGTCTGTGGTTCATTTATAATATCTATAGGGTAATAAGTAAACAATTTTTTTTTTTTTTTTTTTTTTTTTTTTTTTCTTTTTTTTTTTTTTTTTTTTTTTTTTTTTTTTTTTTCTGTTTACAATATTAGTAGTTGCTTACTTTATTAAGTTAATTACATTTTTTTTTTTTTTTTTTTTTTTTTTTTTTTTTTTGTGGGATGTATATTGTCCCCCAGTCCTTACATCTAATATAAAGCTTACATCTAATATAAAAACATATTTTTGTTATTGTGCATTGTGTTCCTACTTTTCATTAACTCTATAAATACAATTTCAATTTATGTCAGGTTGTTGAGGGGTGTAAAAAGCCCCTCAGTCAATTGGTTAAAAATTTATTCTAAGTTCTACTTTTAATTTTCTAAATACAATATAATAAATCAGTAATAATAATTTCAATAAAATATGTGCAATCATATACAATAAATGTCAAATTATTTAGGGGTGTAGAAGGCCCTCAGTCAACTAATTAAAATCTATCCTAAGTTTAAAATTCTTAAAATATTATTTACATATTTACCAATTTCAATTTACAATAGTAATTCTTTAATATACTTAGGTACTTAAAACTATTTAGGGTGTATAGTGCCCTTGAGTCATGTGTGCTAATAATAAATTTAATATTTGGGGGATGTAAAGGTCCCCCGTATGTTCCTAATCTAACCTAACCTACTGAGCTCCACCATCCTTGTTTCTGGTCGCGTTCCTCTCGTTCGTAGTCCTCACTATCATCTCTCCGTATGTTAAAAGAAGTTTCCTCCCGTTGTTTTTATTAATTATGTCTGGGACGGTCTCCATCCTCAGCTCGACTCCCAGTTCCTGCTCCAACTCCATTCTCTTCCTCGCATAAATCGGGCATTCGAACATGAGGTGGGGGACCGTCTCTCTCATGCCCCGCTGACAGAGGCACGAGGGGTCCTCCTTGCACTTGAATCGCTCCAAGTAGTCGGAGAAACCCCCATGCCCCGTCAGCAGCTGCGTTGTATATTTATTTATGTTTATTTTCCGGACTACTCTATATGCCATCTTTATGTTAGGGAGGAACATCTTGGTTAGTTTGCCCGTCTCACTTTTCCTGTATTCGTCGTCCCACACGTCAATCGTTGCTTCTCGTACGCAGCGCTTGACGTATGAGACGGGGCACAGATCGTAGTGCGGGCGTACTCGGGATCCCAGAGCCGCCTCCTTGGCAAGCTGGTCGGCCCTCTCATTTCCCTCGAACCCCCTATGTGCCGCAATCCAGAATAATTTTATTTCCTTATTATTTCTGGTGCATTTCCTCAGAATGCGTCTTGTTTTCACTGCTAGGGGGTGGGGAGAGTCCAGTGTTACGGCCTGGAGAGCGGATCTGGAATCACTGAAGACGCCCACTCGAAGCGCTTCGAGACTCACCGCCTCCTCTACCGCCTTAGACAGGGCCAGGAGTTCGGCCTGATAGACGGTGCAGTACGATGAGAGAGCAAGCTTGACGGTCTTAGTCTCGACCGCGCCCTTCCAGATGGATAACGCGGCTCCGACTTTTCCATCGATCTTGCTCCCATCGGTGAAGATGCGCACATCGTATGATGGGCTAACATCTTCACTACTCTCGCCGTCTATCATCCCGAACTCTAGCCCCGCCTCGGAAGCCGGATGGTCTGCTTCCAGGGCGGGAGACATCCGCTCGATCTCCCTGTCCCCTAGCACTGGGTGAGCTAGCCCTCTCTTGGCCTCATACAGGGACGCTACTTCGCGTACCCTGAGGTCAAGAGGTAGCATTCCTGCCAACGCCAGTGCCGAGGTCAGAGAGACCGTTCGATAGGCTCTAATCTTTTTTTGGGCAAAACCTCTTTGTACTGTTGCCAGTCTCTTTTTTATGCCTAGTTTACTAGATGCCTGCGCCCACGCTGGCGCGGCATACAAGATGGTGGGCTCTACTACCGCTTTATAAATTACATTTACTACTTCAGGGTTTAGGCCCCACCCAACTTTCGCGGCCCTAGCCAGTTTCTTGTACATGCTGATTCCTTTGGCACACTGACGCTCGACGTGCCGGTTAAAAGTGAGCCCCTTATCGATGGTGAGACCCAGCACTTTGATCTCATCGGACATGCGAATGTCGGTCCCCCCCATGCGCAGACGCGGAGTGTCGAAAACAAGCTTACGGGTAACCAGCATCGCACAAGTTTTGTGCGGTGCGAACCGAAGCTTATTTTCGACCCCCCACTCCAGCACACGGGCGAGCACGGCATTCGCCTGTTCCTCGATCTCCAGTGCCGTCCCACCATCAAACACGAGGATCACGTCATCAGCAAAGGATTGGATGTGCAAATTTTCTTTTCCCAGCATCCACAGCAGAGGATCCAGCAAGAGGTTCCACAGGATCGGTCCACCTATGGACCCCTGTACGCACCCCTTGCTGGTTTCTCTCCTCACCTCCTTGCCGGAATACCTAACATTCACTTCTCTTTCATTCAAGTAGCTGCTGATGACCCGTCTCAAGCCCACCGGAACGCCGACCTCCGCTAACCGCACCTTTATGGCTGGCCACCAAGCGCTATCGAAGGCCCCCTCTATGTCCAGCGAGACCACGACAGCAAGCCTTTTGGTTTCCCTCATCTCCCTGACGTGGCCCACCAGCGCATAGAGGGCGTCTTCGGTACCTTTCTGTGGCATAAAGCCATACTGGTGCGGGCTTATAGTCGGCAACACGTGGTACTTGAGTCGGGCCACCAACATCTTCTCATAAATCTTGCCAAAAACAGGAAGGAGGCCGATGGGTCGATAGGCTTTTGGGACGTCGTATTTTTCCTTCCCCGGCTTCCGCAGAACCACCACCGTTGCGCGCTTCCACATTTTGGGGAAGTAGGCAACGGTGAGGCAGCGATTGAGCAGGGCTAGGAAAAACGCGGCGTCACAACCTACAGCGTGATGACAAATGTCGGCCGTGAATCCATCCACACCCGGGGCCTTCTTGGGGTTGAACGACCTTACGGCTCTGTTCAACTCCTCCATGATGAAGGGCGGCTCACCTCCCGGGTCCGTCGGCTCCGAGTCTATAGACTCTGCGAGTCGCCGCACCCGACGGTGTTCCTCCCCTTCATCACTTTCCAGGTCCCGGGGGTAGAAGGTCTCGGCCAACCATTTCGCTGAGTCGCCGGCATTGAGGACCGTTCCCTCTTTGACGAGGGGCAGGTCTTCCTCTCTGCCAGCAACCCTGCCCATCACCCTGTAGATGCCCTCCCATACTCCCTCCTTATCCTGTTTTTGGCAAAACTCTTTCCAGCTATTCACCTTTGCATCCTTCACCGCTTTTTCATACGTCTCTTTCATTTCCAGGTAATGCTTCACTACGCGATCTCTACGGACTGGCGCTGCGTTACGGATCCTACTTCTCCTCGTGGCCACCTGTCTTTTCATCTTGGCGAGTTCATCAGACCACCATGACATGGTGAGTTTTTCTGTGTGTTTCTTGTTTGGGATTGTGTGTTTACATGCCTGTGTGATCGCCTCCGTGTAACTGTCCAACACTTCATCTACTTGTTGTGTGCTGTGTATTGTGTTAATGCGCTGTGGAGTTAATTGTCTGTCTCGCATTAACTGGGTTAGTTTCTCACCGAAACTCCCCCAGTTTGCTTTGCGTGTGTTATAGATGCGTGTCGTGCGTTTTATGTCTGTGCCTGTGGATTTGTGTTGTCTGATCCCAAACAAGATGCCATTATGGTCAGAACTAGTGAGCCCAACCTCGACTGACCAGTCGACCACTCGGTTCAGCAGGTTCCTGGCGCAGGCCGTCACATCGACATAGCTGGCATACCTGGTCCCCCCTCTTACTACTTCGAACGTAGCGGCGCCTCCGTCGTTGAGTACTTCCATACCCAACCCCTCCAGCACGCTTGACACTTCCGCTCCCCTCCGGTCTTCAACATGGCCACCCCACCACGGGCTTTTTGCGTTGACGTCGCCTCCCAAGACCATTTTGTCGGTACCCAACCTCCTTCCTATACCGACAAGATGGTCCAGGTAGGGCCCTATAGGGCGGTCTGGCTCAAAGTATAAGGACACTACATGGATCTCCCAGGCACTGGTTCGCACACTGATTACGACAATGTTGTCGGTGGACAAGTCCGGATGGTATTGGACGTCCAGGTTCTCGTCAAAGACAGCTATTGCCGCTTTGACGGTATCAGCGCGTTCACCAGCGTTCTGGTAGATCCTCACCCCCCGGTAGCTCCTCATACTTTTTGCCCCACCCACATAGGGCTCTTGAAGCAACGCCACGCTCACCTTACGCTTGGTGGCTTCGAGCAGAAGCTCTGTGGTGGCCAGCTGACTCCTTTGGAGATTGGACTGTGCAAAGCGGTACTGGAAGTCCCGGTTTTCGCCTAGCACGCCCTCAGCAGTACATGACCATCGACCTGGCCAGGGTGTCCCACTTCTTTCTCACAAAACATTCGCTGCTAAATACGTCGTGCTCCACGCTGCTTAACCCCGCTTTTGTGCAATTACAGCACTGCGGGGGCGTTCCCTTTGACCACTGCTGGCAGTCGGTCCTCTTATGAGGACCGCCGCAGTGGCCACACACCTCAGCCTCCTCTCTGCACCACCGCCTCGTGTGCCCATACCCTAAGCAGCGGGAGCACTGCATAATCGGACTCTGGTCCTCAACTTTCACGCGCTGAAGGTCGATATATAGTCGACCCTCGTCCACACACCTCTTCCATACTTTGGGGGACACCCTGACCACGACATGGCCCTGTAGGGGGTTCCTAGCTTTCTTCCTGTGCACAACTTTCAGTCTCACTTCTTCCCCCGGGATGCCCTCAAAGACAGCCTTGTTTTGGTTGACCAATGCCTTCTCGATGTCTCCGTCGGTGTTATAGGAGAATACGTCTTTGAGGATAACCAAGGGGTCCCTGTTCCTGACTTCCTCCACATTCAAATCCGGCCTACACTTTAACTTGTCTTTTACCTTCTCTTTCTCTACTTCGTTTGCACACCCAACTATAACCTTCCTATTTTTGATTTTGCGGATCCTATCTACCTTCACCCATCCCTCCTTCGCATCGATGGCGTCGCGAATCTTAGTGATGACCTCATCGCCGGTATTTTGGTCGTCGGTCGATGAGATCATCACTGAGTGGAGGGCACCCGGTCTGTTTTGCCTAGGCTTTTCCTCATTCGCGGCTGCCATGGCATACGTCTTATTTTTAATTTTATTCTTGTTATCTTCCTCTATCGTTTTTTGTAGTTTATCTAACTTTTCACTATTCTGTTTAATTATTACCATTTGTTCTTCTATTTTTCTAATTAATATATCACTTTGATCGGAGATGGTAGTTGGGATGGGTGTTTGGTTAGGTTAGGTTAGGTTAGGTTAGGTTAGGTTAGGTTAGGTTAGGTTAGGTTTTTTTTTTTTTTTTTTTTTTTTTTTAATGTCCGGGCGCTTAATTGGCCCGGCCCGCGTGTCGCCTCTGACGTAATCAGAGATATAATTTCTTTAATATTTATTTCAAAAACAATAATAAAACTTTTTTAAATGTATAATTAATTTTATCGTAACGTAAAAACATATTACGACGTCTGATTTCTGGACTTTCCATTTGCCAGTTAAAAATATCTTACAATGTCAGGTTACATGATGCAGGCTCTCTTATATTAAAAATAAAAAGCAATACAATATTCTTTTAGCAAAAGTAATAATAACAAACTTTTGACTGCAAGCACACTCTTAAAATTCAACTTGCAGTGTTGATGGCGTATACTTGCAAAGTAGACACTCAACACTGCATGTTCCTTGCAATCACTTGGCTTGCAGTCTTAATACAGTACTTTATAAAAACGTTTCTTAAATTTCTATCTGCGATTAGTTTCTCGACATTTTCTTTACTAATTTCGCAGTCTAGAGCCTGCTCAGCGTCAAATCGCGCTCCCGCTGTCACGGGACATGAAAAGAGGATGTGCGCAACAGTTTCGTCCACTCCAGGTTCGCAGATGCACGATGGGGTATCCTTACACTTAAAACGGTGCAGGTAACCTGAAAAACCACCGTGCCCCGTCAGAACCTGAGTGATTATACCGGCTGGTTTGATTTTTCGAACAATATTATGGGCTTTAATCACATCGGGGAAGAACATTCGTGTCACGGCCGCTGTCTCACCCGACTGATAGCGCCGGTTCCACTCGTCAAGGGACTCCATTCGGATGCACCTCTTGACGTATGAAACCGGGCACTGATCGTAGTCGGGTTTCCTCTTTAGTTTGAGAGCGGCCTCTTTCGCTAGATGGTCAGCGCGTTCATTCCCTGTCAGTCCAGCATGTGCTTTGATCCAGAACAGGGATACTTCCTTATTCTGGAGTCTGCTCTCATAAATATTGTTCCTGCTTTCCACAGCTAAGGGGTGCATGGAGTGGGGATTGACAACTGTCTCGAGGGCAGAGCGTGAGTCGCTTATGATGGCGAAACTCATTTCATCCTGCCGTAAAATTAACCGTGTTGCTTGACATATGGCCAGAAGTTCCGCCTGGTAGACTGTGCAGTACGACGGCAGTTTAAGTTTGATAGCTTTAGTTTCGGCCTCATTGCTTCTTACAGACAATGCGGCACCCACCTTGCCCTCAATCTTGCTGCCGTCGGTGTAAAATTGTACTGCATGGTTTACGTGGGTGTCCACTTCTTGTTGGTCCACCAGACTTACGAAGTTCATATCCATATGTCCAGCAGGATGCGGGGCCAAGTTGTAGGCCGTTTTTCTTTCTACCTCGCCGCCTCCTAGCACTAGCTGGGGTACTCCTCTCTTCGCCTCATACAATGATGCGGCTTCGCGTATGCGAATGTCGAGAGGCAGTAGCCCAGTCAGCGCCAGCGCTGCGTTCAGCGAGACGGTGCGGTAGGCTCCACACAACTTTTGGGCGAAACCCCTTTGGACTGCATTGAGCTGTTTTTGCACTCCGAGTTTATTTGTTGCCGGGGCCCAAGCGCTGGCAGCATAAGAGACAATGGGCTCCACCGTGGCCGTGTATATGACACGTACGACCTCCGGATGGAGTCCCCAACTTACTTTGGCGGCTCTTGACAGTTGTTTGTAAATGTTAATAGCCTTCCTACAGATGTTCGAGGAATGGCTATTAAATGTCAATTTATGGTCTATAGTGAGCCCCAATATCTTTATCTCCTTTTCCATGCCAATATCCACCCCTCCCATGGTCAGCCGCGGGACGTCGAATTTAAGTTTCCTCGTTAGCAACATCGCTTTGGTTTTATGCGGAGCAAAGGTTAACTTATTCTCGACGCCCCACGACCGAACCAGCGAGAGGGCCGCATTGGCACGGCTTTCTACCTCCAGCGCCGTGCTCCCGACAAACACCATCACAACATCGTCTGCGAAAGCCTGGCAGTCATAGCCCCTATTTTCTAAATTCTTTAATAACGGGTCAAGGAGAAGGTTCCAGAGAATGGGGCCGCCGATCGACCCCTGCACACACCCTTTTTGGGTGTTTTTGATGTATTCATGTCCAGCGTACCTGACACGGACTTTCCGGTCCTGCAGGTAGCTGTCCATGATTCGCCTCAGATTTACAGGGCACCCTTCTTCAACCAGTCTGACTTTAATAGCCGGCCACCAAGCATTGTCGAAGGCCCCCTCTATGTCCAGCGACACCACAGTGACGAGCTTTTTGTCTTCTAGACCACTTCGTATGCGGTGCACCAAGTCATAGAGGGCGTCTTCGGTGCTTTTTTGGGGCATAAAGCCGTACTGGCGGGTGCTCATTTTCGGCAGTAAGTGCCATTTTAGCCTTCCGACTATCATCTTCTCCAGAACCTTACCCATGACCGGCAATAGACCTATGGGCCTATAAGATTTAGGGCTAGTGTAATCGTCCTTACCAGGCTTCCGCAAGACTACGACTGTAGCTTCTTTCCATATGGTTGGAAAGTGGCCCAGTCCGAGACATTTGTTCATCAGTGCTAGGTGGAGTTCTGGATCTTTAGCTACCACCCGGCTACATATATCAGCTGTAAGGCCGTCCCCACCGGGGGCCTTCTTCGGGTTGAAACTTCCCACTGCGGCTTTTAGCTCGCCCATCGTAAACGGTGGGTCATGAACTTCATCATGGACACCATCGTTTACGCGGTTTGCCAATGCTCGCATGTGCCTATGGCTCGGGATATCTTCAGTTTCAAGATCTTCCGGATAGAAGGTCTCCGCTAGGGTTTTGGCAGAGTCAGCGGGGTCTAAACACACCCCGTCTTTCACGAGTGGCAGGTCTTCTTGCCGTCTTGTCGTTTGCCTAATGACTCTGTATATACCTTCCCATACACCTTCCTTATCCTGTTTTCCCTAACCTAACCTAACCTAACCTAACCTAACCTAACCTAACCGACGTCTGATTTCTGGACTTTCCATTTGCCAGTTAAAAATATCGTACAATGTCAGGTTACATGATGCAGGCTCTCTTATATTAAAAATAAAAAGCAATACAATATTCATTTAGCAAAAGTAATAATAACAAACTTTTGACTGCAAGCACACTCTTAAAATCAAAACTTGCAGTGTTGAAGGCGTATACTTGCAAAGTAGACACTCAACACTGCCTGTTCCTTGCTATCACTTGGCTTGCAGTCTTCACACAATAAGTTATAAAAGCATTCCTTAAATTAGTATCTGCGATAAGTTTTACAACATTTTCTTTACTAATTTCGCAGTCTAGAGCCTGCTCTGTGTCGAATCGCACTCCTGCTGTCACGGGACATTCAAAAAGGATGTGGGCAATAGTTTCTGCCTCTCCAGGTTCGCAGATGCACGATGGGGTATCCTTACACTTAAAACGGTGCAGGTAACCTGAAAAACCACCGTGCCCCGTCAGAACCTGGGTGATTATACCAGCTGGTTTGATTTTTCTAGCAATTTTATGAGCTTTGATCACATCGGGGAAGAACATTCGAGTTACGGCCGCTGTATCACCAGACTGATAGCGCCGGTTCCATTCGTCAAGGGACTCCATTCGGATGCACCTCTTGACGTATGAAACCGGACACTGATCATAGTCAGGTTTCCTCTTCAGTTTGAGGGCGGCCTCTTTCGCTAGATGGTCAGCACGTTCGTTCCCTATAAGTCCAGCATGCGCTTTGATCCAGAACAGGGACACTTCCTTATTCTGGAGTCTGCTCTTATGAATATTTCTTCTACTTTCGACAGCCAAGGGGTGCAGGGAGTAAGAATTCACAACTGTCTCGAGGGCAGAGCGTGAGTCGCTTATGATGGCGAAACTCATTTCATCCTGCCGTAAAATTAACCGTGTTGCTTGACATATGGCCAGAAGTTCCGCCTGGTAGACTGTGCAGTACGACGGCAGTTTAAGTTTGATGGCTTTAGTTTCGGCCTCATTGCTTCTTACAGACAATGCGGCGCCCACCTTGCCCTCAATCCTGCTGCCGTCAGTGTAATATTGTACCGCTTGGTGTACGTGGGTGTCCACTTCTCTTTGGTCCACCAGACTTACGAAGTTCATGTCCATATGTCCAGCAGGATGCGGGGCCAAGCTGTAGGCCGTTTTTCTTTCCACCTCACCGCCTCCTAGCACTGACTGGGGTACTCCTCTCTTCGCCTCATACAATGATGCGGCTTCGCGTATGCGAATGTCGAGAGGCAGTAGCCCAGTCAGCGCCAGCGCTGCGTTCAGCGAGACGGTGCGGTAGGCTCCACACAACTTTTGGGCGAAACCCCTTTGGACTGCATTGAGCTGTTTTTGCACTCCGAGTTTATTTGTTGCCGGGGCCCAAGCGCTGGCAGCATAAGAGACAATGGGCTCCACCGTGGCCGTGTATATGATACGTACGACCTCCGGATGAAGTCCCCAACTTACTTTGGCGGCTCTTGACAGTTGTTTGTATATATTAATAGCCTTCCTACAGATGTTCGAGGAATGGCTATTAAATGTCAATTTGTGGTCTATAGTGAGCCCCAATATCTTAATCTCTTGCTCCATACCTATCTCCACCCCTCCCATGGTCAGCCGAGGGACGTCGAATTTAAGTTTCCTCGTTAGCAACATCGCTTTAGTTTTATGCGGAGCAAAGGTTAACTTATTTTCGACGCCCCACGATCGAACCAGCGAGAGGGCCGCGTTGGCACGGCTTTCTACCTCCAGCGCCGTGCTCCCGACAAACACCATCACAACATCGTCTGCGAAAGCCTGGCAGTCATAGCCCCTATTTTCTAAGTTCTTTAATAACGGGTCAAGGAGAAGGTTCCAGAGAATTGGGCCCCCTATGGAGCCCTGCACACACCCTTTTTGGGTGTTTTTGATATATTCATGTCCAGCGTACCTGACACGGACTTTCCGGTCCTGCAGGTAGCTGTCCATGATTCGCCTCAGATTTACAGGGCACCCTTCTTCAACCAGTCTGACTTTAATAGCCGGCCACCAAGCGTTGTCGAAGGCCCCCTCTATGTCCAGCGACACCACAGTGACGAGCTTTTTGTCTTCTAGACCACTTCGTATGCGGTGCACCAGGTCATAGAGGGCGTCTTCGGTGCTCTTTTGGGGCATAAAGCCGTACTGGCGGGTGCTCATTTTCGGCAGTAAGTGCCATTTTAGCCTTCCGACTATCATCTTCATCAGCCGCTACACTTGCGTAGGTTCTGGTCACGCCCTCGAGGGTTTTTTGGTGGCTCTCTAGGTTGTTATTTAGAGCTTCCATCTGTTGCATATTTCTGGATGAGCATACAGTGCTCCTCCAGTTTTAGGATCAGGGGGTCTTGGGCGTTCAGGCTATGATCTGTCTGTGTAGCGGGATGAGATGGCAAGGGCGGTTGTATAGTTTCCGCCTCTGTCTTGCCACCCCGCTCTTTATCGAGACTCTTCTCTTTGCGCTCATGCGACTCCGACTCCTTCACCAGCTGGTATAGTCTGTCTACCGCTGAAATAACCCCTTCTTTTATTTCTGTTTTAAGGTTCCTGGAGTTGCTGAGATGGAGCTTTGCCTTGTTCAGGCATGCTCTTGCTTCAGCAACCCTAGTGGGGTATTCCACCCTCGGGGAGGGCTACCCGAAGCCTCCGTAGTTGGTTTGCGAACCTCCTTCGGTTTTGGCTTCGAGGGGCCCGCCCTCGAGGGCGGCACCTTTTGTGAAGAGTCGTTCGCAGTCGCTTGCCTGCCCTCAAAACCTTCAATGCTACGCCTCACTTTTGAGGTCGTAGTCTTCACCACGGACGGTCCTGCCGCCTCAGGCATAGTCGGGGAGTTGTTTTCCGCCGTGAAAGTTACGTCTGCCTTTTTAATGGGAGTGCGTATACCCAACATTGTCGTCAGAGGGACGAGTCAAAAAATAAATTTAAAATTAAAATGTTAAACAATTAAAATTATCCAATAGGGGATAATATAAATATAGGTAATTTTCAAATAAGCAACTTGTGCTATGTCTAAAATTAAAAAAAAAATTTAATAACTAGGTCGTCCAAAAAGGATCAATAAAACTTAGCCTAATAAAGCTGGGTACTTCCCAAAAGGGGCAATTAAAATTGTAGGCAATAAGCCTACGTCAATAACTTAAAATACCTTAAACTATCTTAAAATTAAACTTAACTAAGTCCTTAGAGTATTTTGGAGGAGAGCTGTCAGGGCCAAAAGATGGGCGTGGTCCTTTCGGTTCTTCCGAACTCACTCTCGCATTTCTCCGAAAACGGAGAGAGGAGCTACAGCTCGAGGGGATTCACAAAGGGGGTGGGGTATGGGGGTCAAGTAGTGGGTCGAAAAAGGGTCAAGAAGGGGTCAAGAAAAGGATCCAAAAAGGGGGGATGGGGGTCAAGAAAAAGGAGGGAGGGGGTCAAGATAAGGGGAGTTAGGGGTGAAGGGGGAGAGGGGAAGGAAGTACACGAGGAAACTCTAAGGACTGCGAAGACAAAGAGCAGCAGCAGCACCGCGATGATGATGACGAAGTGACGATGCCTGTGACGTCAGAGTGTGAAAAGTCTCGAATGTTCGAGTGACGTCAGCAGGGTGTGGAAAGTTCCACGTCGTCGACTCCGCCTGGCTGTGCGATGACTAATGCAAGGGAGTGGCTATGGCGTGATAAAATTTCGTCGTCGCAACTGCGCAGTAACTAAAGCGACGACGTCGACTGTATGTAATTTATAGTTTGTTAAAAAATGGGTAACTACAAATTTCCAGATTTTGGTGGGCACTTAGCCTGGAGTGTGACCTAGCCGGAAGCACTATAAAAAGTATAGGCCCTCGATCTAGATTTCCGGCTAAAGTGCTTGGAAAAAAGTGTACTTTAAGATAAATGCCACTCCCTTACTGGTGATCCTAGATTCACTTTTTTGGTGCCTGCCTGTATGGTTCCTCTTGGAGAACACGAATCCGCTTTCAGGAGCAGCCGAACGGCTCAGGATCTTGGTTCGGCTATCGGGCGATTTTGTGTTCCAAGGTACTAACTTGGCGAGTTTGACCGGGAAAAATCCCAAACTCAGCCAAGGTGTGGAGGTCACTGGAAGGCACAGGATCACAATTTAAAACACTACTGCTCTCACTTCAAATCTTTCGCCGCACGCACTTTTAGTTTTTCTAAACGTCACTTTTTTCCCTTTTTGGTCGTATTTCGGGTAATTTTGGTCAGATCTTCAAACTTTTTGGTGGCCCACGTTAGGCTAGCGCTTATACACAGTAGTACACTATTTAAAACCTTTAAGCGCTATAAAAACCTATTTATCACATTTAAAACTCGCGGAGCTCACGAAAAACGATCTGATCACTGTGGCGGGCGGCGCGCGACTGGTTAGGTTAGGTTAGGTTAGGTTTTTTTTTTTTTTTTTTTTTTTTTTTTTTTTTTTGTCCGGGCGCTTAATTGGCCCGGCCCGCGAATTCCCCTGACTTAATCAGAGACTTTGTTTCTCTTATTGGTTATTATTTACATTTTTTATTATTAATTTATTTATTACACATCACAATTATAGGCTTGCGAAAAATTTAACATTTATTTATTTTTACATTTCTTATTTAAATTCATTCTAAAGTTGAATCTATTTCTATTTTTTAACTAAAATTCAGCAACCAAGGCCCATCGGAGACGTCCCCCATGATTCGACGCGCCGCATACAAAGCGGTCTAGAAGCTCGTCACTGTAACGCGCCGGAACACAAGGGAGCCTCCGACAAAACCTGGTTCCCGATTTAGTGAGCTAATTTTTTGTTTATTATAATTTTTATTTCTTAACTATTTATCTTTAAACAAGCAATAAAAACACACTGTATTATAATTATTAAATTTTGTATACATTTACCAGTTGTTACAGGATTACATTTATCATGGGCGAACTCTATAATTTGTCAGCGTTATGTAACCGAACGATTATTTTTACATAAATTTAAAAATTAACGTATACATATGAATGTAGCCATATCAATTTTAATAGACAAAAAGACAGTGGGTAACATTAATTATATCAAAATCTAAAAAGGGGGTGAGCGCAAGTTTAAATTTTAAATTCTATGCAAATGTTGAAGTTGGTATTTCAGAAAATAACTACTTAACATTGCCTTTCTTTAACTACTTCCCGTGCAAATCTGCGCTCAACTCTCTTGCGACACTGACATTAGCGACATAGATATTATAGACAGAAGCAATTTTGGGATGAACTGCCAACATGATATATAGGATATCATGGATATCGCTGAGGGGAGGAAGACCAATTCTGCTGTGCCACGTTTTATTACATGCAAGTAAATATCTGACTAAAGTATCTCTCAGAGATACTCCAGTCAGATGTGACTGCCATTTAGGGTTTCCAGCTACTGTCAGTCCCCCATCTCGCGAGCATATACATAATACTGCGTGCGTGCCCTCAGCAATACGCCGTGGTGCTTCTGGCCAGTGCATCCCATTTACACCTAACCGGGCACTCTAAGTCGAAGGCGTTGTGGTCTGTCCGTTCCAGCTTGGCCTGCGTGCAATTACTGCAAACTGGTGCCTTGCCAGCAGACCAAGCCGGACAGTCAACCTTTTTGTGCTGTCCCGCGCAGTGACTACACCTTTCTGTAGTCTCTGCGCAGAAACGCCTACTATGCCCATAGCCAAGGCATAAGGAGCACTGGACGAGGGGGGACTGATCTGCAACTCGAACTCGTTGCAGATCTATCCTCACAGTGCCTTCCCTCAGCATCCTCGTCCAGATTTGTGGTGACACCTTCAAGACCACGTGGTTCGTCAAGGGGTTCCTGGTTCTCTTTTTATATTTTAGCTCAACCCTATCATCCTCCCCACGTAAGTCCCTGAAGATGTCCACATTCTGCTTCCTCAATGCGGACAGGACCTCTTCATTCGTATTGTAAGCCATAAGATCTTTTAGTATGACTAACGGGTCCTTATTGTGAATATCGGCCACACTGAGGTGCTCCTCTGCCTGCTTCAATCTATCTTTCAGCTTCTGTCTCTCCTCCCTACTTCTACAGCCCACGATAATTTTCCTATCTTTAGCTTTCCTCACCCTCTCAATTTCAACACCCCCTTCTTTCGCTCTGACGGCACCCCTAACCCTCTCGAGAACCTGCTCACCGGTCTCATCCTCGTCCTTCGAGGTGACCACGACGGAATGGAGGGTGGCATGGTCCGGGTTTCTCCCGGTTTTTCTACCAACCACCACACTCGCATACGTGGGCACCTCCAAGGATTCGTTGTGCCTGCTGATGTTGGCACGCAATTCTTCTAGCTTCTCGGTGGAAGCTCTCAGGAGGGTGGAATGTTCGTCCAGCTTTCTAATTAAATCCTCATGTAACTGAGGGACTACGCTTGGAGGAAGGTGTAAAGGGCCCTCCTCTCTAGCTGTGATTTTCACCTCAGTCTGGCCTTTCTCCGCCTCTACCTCCTTAACAAGTTGGTAGAGCCTGTCTAAGGCAGCGACTACCCCTTCCTTGATGTCCGTTTTCAAGTTTCTCGAGTTGCTGAGATGGAGCTTAGCCTTGTTAAGGCACGCTCTTGCCTCAGCGACTCGGTTTGGATACGTCGGTCTCGGCGGGGGGCTCACAGAGCTAGCCGGTAATGGCTTACTGTTTGACGCCTTCGACTTCGGCTTTGTGGGCACAATCGCCGAACCCGCCGCATTCCGTGGAGAACTCTTGGTCGGGGACGCTGGCTTGCCGGTTTCAAACACCTCTATGCTTCTACGGACTTTTGAGGGACCGGCTTTTGTCTCTTCGGCCTTTTTTGGGGGGGTTCTAAGTCCGAACATTTTGGCGTAGTTAAGAATTTTGAAGGGTGAGTAATCTAGTATTATAATAAGGTAAATGAAGCTATAATAACCTAACACACAAGCCTATACTAAATAAAGAGAAACTTTTTGGGATATTTCTGATTAATAGCCCAACAGTCGAGTATTAGATGTTTTTCAGGGAAACCGATAGTATACAATCAGACCTGAGGATACAAGTGTCTTAAAGTATTAAAAGTGTAAAATTATATAATACTTGGTCAAAAAACCAAGTATTGTCTATTATATTGTGTCAAAAATATAAAATAATTGGTCAAAAAACCAGTAAATGTCGTAAGATAAAATTTTTGTAGGTATACCCTAGTCAATAAACAATGGTAATACCTACGTCAAGAATTAAAAGCTTAAATATAAATCTATTTCCTCAGGTCACTTAATTTACTTAAATTTAATCTTAACTAAGTCCTCCGAGTTTTTGGGACGAGCTGTGGGGGCCAATAGATGGGCGTGGTCCTTACGGTTCTTCCGAACTCACTCTCGTATTTCTCCGAAAACGGAGAGAGGAGTTACAGCTCTAGGGGTTTTGGAGGGGTGAGGGGAAAGAAGGGGTAAAGGGGGAGGGGGGGGGTAGTAAGGAAGTTCAAAAAAGGGGGGGTAAATTGGGGAGGGGGGCAAAAAAGGGGGGATGAGGAAAAGGGGGGGGGGAACTCTAAGGACTGCGAAGACGAAGAGCAGCAGCAGCAGCACCGCGGTGATGATGACGAAGTGACGATGCCTGTGACGTCAGAATGTGTAAAGATCTCGAATGTTCGAGTGACGTCAGCAGGGTGTGGAAAGTTCCACGTCGTCGACTCCGCCCAGGTGTGCGATGACTAATGCAAGGGAGTGGCTATGGCGTGATAAAATTTCGTCGTCGCAACTGCGCAGTAACTAAAGCGACGACGTCGACTGTACGTAATTTAGTAGTTGCTTAAAAATGGGAAACTACAAAATTCCAGAATTTGGAGGGCACTCAGCCTGGAGTGGGACCTAGCAGGGGGCACTATAAAAAGTATAGGCCCTCGATCTAGATTTCCGGCTAGAGTGCTTTGAAAAAGGTGTACTTTGAAATTAATGCCACTCCCTTACTGGTGATCCTGGATTCACTTTTTTGGTGCCTGCCTGTATGGTTCCTCTTGGAGAACACGAATCCGCTTTCAGGAGCAGCCGGACGGCTCAGGATCTTGGTTCGGCTGTCGGGCGATTTTGTGTTCCAAGGTACTAACTTGGCGAGTTTAACCGGGAAAAATCCCAAACTCAGCCAAGGTGTGGAGGTCACTGGAAGGCACAGGATCACAATTTAAAACACTACTGCTCTCACTTCAAATCTTGCGCCGCACGCACTTTTAATTTTTCCAAACGTCACTTTTTTCACTTTTTGGTCGTATTTCGGGTAATTTTGATCAGATCTTAAAACTTTTTGGTGGCCCACGTTAGGCTAGCGCTTAGACACACGAATACACTATTTAAAACCTTTAAGCGCTATAAAAACCTATTTATCACATTTAAAACTCGCGGAGCTCACGAAAAACGATCTGATCACTGTGGCGGGCGGCGCGCGACTGGTTAGGTTAGGTTAGGTTAGGTTAGGTTAGGTTAGGTTAGGTTAGGTTAGGTTAGGTTAGGTTAGGTTAGGTTAGGTTAGGTTAGGTTAGGTTAGGTTAGGTTAGGTTAGGTTAGGTTAGGTTAGGTTAGGTTAGGTTAGGTTAGGTTAGGTTAGGTTAGGTTAGGTTTTTTTTTTTTTTTTTTTTTTTTTTTTTTTGTCCGGGCGCTTAATTGGCCCGGCCCGCGAATATCCCCTGACTGAATCAGAGACTTTGTTTCTCTTTTTGTTATTTATTTACATTTTTTATATTTATTTATTTTTATTTTAGTACACATTACACATTTTATAGGCTTGGGAATTTACATTTCTAATTTATTTATTATAAAACTGTTAGGTAAGTTATATTTATATTATTTTCTATACAAAATTCTATATTTTCTGTTTTTAAACTAATATTCGACAACCAAAGCCCATCGGAGACGTCCCCCACGATTCGACGCGCCGCATACGAAGTGGTCTAGAAGCTCGTCACTGTGACGCGTCGGAGCACAAGGGAGCCTCCGACAAAACCTGGTTCCCGATTTAGTACCAATTTTTTTTTTTTTACATTTATTTAAATTCTAATTTTTAACAATTTCTTTATTCTACTTTGTAATTACATTAGATAACACCTTACATACATTTTCCAATAACAGGATAACATTTACCATAGGTTGTTGTACAATTTATCAAGTTGCCATAAACATTAACACCGAGTCCAGTTTGCGATATTTTTATAAAGAAATAGTAGATATTATTTGCAACAGTTGCAAAACCAAACTGAACTCTGAACAGGGTTTTGCGCAGGTCTGCATGGTTGCTCCTTTTTAATTCTGTGCATATGTTAAAGCTGATATTATTATAATAGCAACTTAACATTGCCTTTCTCCTTTTTTACCTTCGTGCAGATCTACGCCCAACTCCTTTGCAACACTAACATAAAACTCAGCCTATAGACAGAAACTGCTTTTTGGGGTCAAAAGCCAGCATGATATAAAGGATATCATGGATATCACTGAGGGGAGGAGGACCGATTCTGCTGTGCCATATTCATTATGCAAATAATTATCTGACTAGGGTGTCTCTCAGAGAGACTCCAGCCAGATGTGGCTGCCATTTCAGGTTTCCAGCTAGTGTCAGTCCCCCATTTCGCGAGCATATACATACTGCATGCGTGCCCTCAGCAATACGCCGTGGTGCTTCTGGCCAGTGCATCCCATCTACGCCTAACCGGACACTCCGTGTCGAAGGCGTTATGGTCTAACTGTTCCATCTTGGCCTGCGTGCAGTTGCAACAAACTGGCAACTTGCCCGCAGACCAAGCAGGACAGTCTGCCTTTTTGTGCGGTCCTGCGCAGTGACTACACCTTTCAGTAGTATCCGCGCAGAATCGCCTACTGTGCCCATAGCCGAGGCATAAGGAGCATTGGACGAGGGGGGACTGATCTGCAACTCGAACTCGTTGCAGATCTATCCTTACCGTGCCTTCTCTGAGTATCCTCGTCCAAATAGGTGGGGACACCTTCAGGACCACGTGGTTCGTCAAGGGGTTTCTGGTTCTCTTTTTATATTTTAGTTCTACCCTATCATCCTCCCCACGTAGGTCCTTAAAGATGTCCACATTCTGCTTCCTCAGTGCGGTTAAGACCTCTTCATTAGTGTTATAAGCCATAACATCTTTAAGTATGACTAATGGGTCCTTGTTTTTTATGTCGGCCACACTGAGGTGCTCCTCCGCCTGCTTCAACCTATCCTTCAGTTTCTGCCTCTCTTCCCTACTTCTACATCCCACGATAACCTTCCTGTCTTTTGCCTTTCTCACCCTTTCAATTTCGATACCCCCTTCTTTTGCTTTGACGACACTCCTAACCCTCTCGAGAACCTGTTCACCGGTCTCATACTCATCCCTCGAGGTGACCACTATGGAGTGGAGGGTGGTTTGGTCCGGATTCCTGCCGGTTTTTCCACCAGCCACCACACTCGCATACGTGACCATCTCCAGGGATTCGTTGTGTCTGTTGATGTTGACACGCAATTCCTCAAGTTTCTCGGTAGAGGCTCTCAGAAGGGTGGAATGTTCGTCCAGCTTTTTAATTAAATCGTTATGTAGCTGAGGGACTACGCTCGGAGGAGGGTGTAAAGGGCCCTCCTCTTCCGCTGTGATTTTCACCTCAGCTTGGCCCTTTTCAGCTTCTGATTCTTTGACCAGCTGATATAATCGGTCTAGAGCAGCAACTACCCCTTCTTTAATATCTGTCTTAAGATTTCTCGAGTTACTGAGGTGGAGCTTAGCCTTGTTGAGGCACGCCCTTGCCTCAGCCACTCTGTTGGGGTACGTCGGTCTCGGCGGTGGGCTTGCAGAGCTAGCCGGTCCTGGCTTACTGTTTAACGCCTTCGGCCTCTGCTTTGCAGACACAGTCGCCGAGACCGCCGCATTCCGTGGAGAAACCTTGGACGGGGATGCAGGCTTGCCGGTTTCGAATACCTCAATACTTCTTCTGACTTTTGAGGTACCGGCTTTTTTGTCTTCGGCCTTATTTGGGGGGGTTCGTAGTCCAAACATTCTTGTGCAGTTTAGAATTGTGACGGGTAAGTAAGGTAATATTAGTATGGGGTAAATGTAGCTATAATAATTATTAATCTAACGCAAGCCTATACTATAAAACAAAAGAGAATTTTTGGGATATTTTAGATTAATACCCCAATAGTCGTATAGAGTATATTATTTGTCAGAGGGATTTATTAATAATTATCTGACCTGAGGGTAATATAACTTATGGTTATAATATATTTAAAACACTAAAATATAGAAATACTTGGTCAATAAACCAAGTATTGTCAATACATAATATGTCAACAAATAAAATATAATACAATTTGGTCAATAAACCAATAAATGTCGATAAGTTAAAATTGTAGGCACAGCCTAGTCAACAAAAAATAGTAGTGGTGTACCTACGTCAAAGATAAAAATTTTAATCAAATAACCTCAGGTCGATTTAATCTTAGAATTAAACTTAACTAAGTCCTTAGAGTTTTTTTTTTTTTTTTTTTTTTTTTTTGGGGAGAGCTGACAGGGCCAAAGGGTGGGCGTGGTCCTCCCGGTTCTACGGAACTCACTCTCGTATTTCTCCGAAAACGGAGAGAGGAGTTACAGCTCGAGGGGTTTTTGGGGGGTGAGGGGAAATAAGGGGTAAAGGGGAAGGGGGGGGGGGGGTAGTAAGGGAGTTCAAAAAAGGGGGGGTAAATTGGGGAGGGGGGCAAAAAGGGGGGAGGGAAAAAAGGGGGGGGAGAACTCTAAGGACTACGAAGACGAGGAGCAGCAGCCGCAGCACCGCGGTGATGATAACGAAGTGACGATGCCTGTGACGTCAGAATGTGTAAAGATCTCGAATGTTCGAGTGACGTCAGCAGGGTGTGGAAAGTTCCACGTCGTCGACTCCGCCCAGGTGTGCGATGACTAATGCAAGGGAGTGGCTGTGGCGTGATAAAATTTCGTCGTCGCAACTGCGCAGTAACTTAAGCGACGACGTCGACTGTGTGTGATTTGATGATTTCTTTAAAATGGGTAACTACGAAATTCCAAATTTTGAGGGGCACTCAGCCTGGAGTGGGATCTAGCCGGGGGCGCTATAAAAAGTATAGGCCCTCGATCTAGATTTCCGGCTAGAGTGCTTTGAAAAAGATGTACTTTAAGATAAATGCCACTCCCTTACTGGTGATCCAAAATTCACTTTTTTGGTGCCTGCCTGTATGGTTCCTCTTGGAGAACACGAATCCGCTTTCAGGAGCAGCCGGACGGCTCAGGATCTTGGTTCGGCTGTCGGGCGATTTTGTGTTCCAAGGTACTAACTTGGCGAGTTTAACCGGGAAAAATCCCAAACTCAGCCAAGGTGTGGAGGTCACTGGAAGGCACAGGATCACAATTTAAAACACTGCTGCTCTCACTTCAAATCTTACGCCGCACGCACTTTTAACTTTTTCAAACTTTTTCAAACGTCACTTTTGTTCCTTTTTGGTCGTGTTTCGGGTATAGCTGATCAGATCTTAAAACTTTTTAGTGGCCCACGTTAGGCTAGCGCTTTTACACACTAATACACTAGTTTAAAACCTAAAGCGCTATAAAAACCTATTTAACACATTTAAAATTCGCGGAGCTCACGAAAAACGATCTGATCACTGTGGCGGGCGGCGCGCGACTGGTTAGGTTAGGTTAGGTTAGGTTAGGTTAGGTTAGGTTAGGTTAGGTTAGGTTAGGTTAGGTTAGGTTAGGTTAGGTTAGGTTTTTTTTTTTTTTTTTTTTTTTTTTTTTTTTTGTCCGGGCGCTTAATTGGCCCGGCCCGCGTGTCGCCTCTGACGTAATCAGAGATATAGTCTCTTTTTATTAATAATTTCTTACAATAATAAAACATGTGGATTGTATATTTAAAATAATTTCGTAATATAAACATAATTACGAGGTCTGATTGCTAGACGTTTCATTTGTCAGCTAACAAGTATTACACAATGTCGAGTTACATTAAATGCAGGCTCTCTTATATTTTACAATAATCAATTTTTATTTTAACCATAATAATAACAAACTTTTGACTGCAAGCACACTCTTAAAATCAAACTTGCAGTGTTGATGGCGTATACTTGCAAAGTAGACACTCAACACTGCCTGTTCCTTGCTATCACTTGGCTTGCAGTCTTAATACAATAATTAATAAAAACATTTCTTAATTTCCTATCTGCGACTAGTTTTCCGACATTTACTTTACTTATTTCGCAGTCAAGAGCCTGCTCAGTGTCAAATCGCACTCCCGCTGTCACGGGACATTCAAAGAGGATGTGTGCAACAGTTTCGTCTACTCCAGGTTCGCAGATGCACGATGGGGTATCCTTACACTTAAAACGGTGCAGATAACCTGAAAAACCACCGTGCCCCGTCAAAACCTGGGTGATTATACCAGCTGGTTTGATTTCTCGAGCAATTTTATGGGCTTTTATTACATCCGGGAAGAACATTCGTGTAACGACCGCTGTCTCACCTGACTGATAGCGCCGGTTCCACTCGTCAAGGGACTCCGTTCGGATGCACCTCTTGACGTATGAAACCGGACACTGGTCATAGTCTGGTTTCCTCTTCAGTTTGAGGGCGGCCTCTTTTGCTAGGTGGTCAGCACGTTCATTCCCTATAAGTCCCGCGTGTGCTTTGATCCAGAACAGGGAGACTTCCTTGTTCTGGAGTCTGCTCTTATAAATATTACTTCTACTTTCAACAGCTAAGGGGTGCATGGAGCGGGGATTGACAACTGTCTCGAGGGCAGAGCGTGAGTCGCTTATGATGGCGAAACTCATTTCATCCTGCCGTAAAATTAACCGTGTTGCTTGACATATGGCCAGAAGTTCCGCCTGGTAGACTGTGCAGTACGACGGCAGTTTAAGTTTGATGGCTTTAGTTTCGGCCTCATTGCTTCTTACAGACAATGCGGCGCCCACCTTGCCCTCAATCTTGCTGCCGTCGGTGTAAAATTGTACTGCATGGTGTACGTGGATGTCCACTTCTTGTTGGTCCACCAGACTTACGAAGTTCATATCCATATGTCCAGCAGGATGCGGGGCCAAGTTGTAGGCCATTTTTCTTTCTACCTCACCGCCTCCTAGCACTGGCTGGGGTACTCCTCTCTTCGCCTCATACAATGATGCGGCTTCGCGTATGCGAATGTCGAGAGGCAGTAGCCCAGTCAGCGCCAGCGCTGCGTTCAGCGAGACGGTGCGGTAGGCTCCACACAACTTTTGGGCAAAACCCCTTTGGACTGCATTTAGCTGTTTTTGCACTCCGAGCTTATTAGTTGCCGGGGCCCATGCGCTGGCGGCATAAGAGACAATGGGCTCCACCGTGGCCGTGTATATGACACGTACGACCTCCGGATGGAGTCCCCAACTTACTTTGGCGGCTCTTGACAGTTGCTTGTAAATGTTAATAGCCTTCCTACAGATGTTCGAGGAATGGCTATTAAATGTCAATTTATGGTCTATTGTGAGCCCCAATATCTTGATCTCTTTTTCCATGCCAATCTCCACCCCTCCCATGGTCAGCCGCGGGACGTCGAATTTAAGTTTCCTCGTTAGCAACATCGCTTTTGTTTTTTGCGGAGCAAAGTTTAACTTATTCTCGACGCCCCACGACCGAACCAAAGAGAGGGCCGCGTTGGCACGGCTTTCTACCTCCAGGTTAGGTTAGGTTAGGTTAGGTTAGGTTAGGTTAGGTTAGGTTAGGTTAGGTTAGGTTAGGTTAGGGTTAGGTTAGGTTAGGTTAGGTTAGGTTAGGTTAGGTTAGGTTAGGTTAGGTTAGGTTAGGTTAGGTTAGGTTAGGTTAGGTTAGGTTAGGTTAGGTTAGGTTAGGTTAGGTTAGGTTAGGTTAGGTTAGGTTAGGTTAGGTTAGGTTAGGTTAGGTTAGGTTAGGTTAGGTTAGGTTAGGTTAGGTTAGGTTAGGTTAGGTTAGGTTAGGTTTGTCGGAGCTTGGGGTGGACGAAGCGGCTGACCGACTCTGCGACGCGTTCACCGCGGTCAGCAGAGCGGCCATGCCGCGCGCGAAACGTCCGCCCCCGCGGCGGGCGCTCTACTGGTGGTCGGCCGAACTAGCCGACCTTCGGGCCGCCTGCCAACGGGCAAGGAGGCAATATGCCCGGAGCAGGCGGCGGCGCCCCCAGGATGTCGACCGGGACGACGGCCTGTACAGGGTCTACATTGACAATGTTAAGACCCTAAAACAGGCCATCTGCCGAGCCAAGGAGGAGGCCTGGCTGGAGCTCGTTGAGGGTCTCGAGAGGGACCCCTGGGGCCGACCGTATAAATGGGCGCGGAACAAGCTCCGCGCCCAGTCGGCCCCTATCACCGAGACGCTCCAGCCGGGCCAACTGAGGAGGATTGTCGGGGAACTCTTCCCCGACACACCTGGGGGCTTCACGCCCCCCAGGATGGCTCGGCAGACGTCGGACGAGGAGGGTGTTCCGCCACCCGTCACGGAGGCTGAAATGGAGGCGGTTCTGGCCCGCCTCCAGAGTAAGAAGAGGGCGCCGGGTCCAGACGGGGTGCACGGGAAGGTTCTGGCCCTTTCCCTCGAGCACCTCGGCGACAGCCTTCGGGAGCTGTTCGATCGCTGCCTGCGGTCCGGACAGTTCCCGAGGGCATGGAAGGAGGGTCGGCTCTGCCTGCTTCCTAAGGCAGGGCGACCCCCGGACTCGGCCGCGTCGGTGCGACCGGTGGTGCTGCTGAACGAGGCTGGGAAGGCTCTGGAGAGAGTCGTGGCTTCCCGGCTCGTTCGGCACCTGGAGGAGGGCCCGGGACCGGGACTCTCAGAGTCCCAATTTGGGTTCCGGGCACGCCGGTCGACCATCGACGCCCTCAAGCGCCTGAGGGCGGTGACGGGTGAGGCGGAACGCCGAGGGGAGGTGGTGGTCGCGGTGTCCCTGGACATCGCGAACGCCTTCAACAGCCTCCCGCACAGTGTGATACGGGAGGCACTGAATTACTTTGGTGTGCCTCCCTATCTCAGGAGGCTGTTGGAGGCGTACCTCTCCGACAGGAGGGTAGCCTGCGAGAACCGGTGTGGGTCCGTGGAGTGGTGGCGAGTCGGCTGCGGTGTCCCGCAGGGTTCGGTACTTGGTCCGATCCTGTGGGACATCGGGTACGACTGGGTCCTGCGAGGTCGTCTCCTCCCCGGGATGGGTGTCATCTGTTACGCTGATGACACCTTTGTCTACGCCCGGGGACGAGACTATAAGGAGGCGGCGCGGCTGGCCGAGGTCGGGCTCGACCTCGTGATCGGCCGCATTGAGAGGTTAGGGCTTCGGGTCAGAGTCGACAAGACCGAAGCCCTCCTCTTCCGCGGGACCGGGAGGAAAGGACCCCCACCGGGGGCTGCCCTCCAGATCGGAGGGGTGAGGGTCAGGATGAGCCCTCACATCAAATATCTGGGGCTCATCCTTGACGGTGGATGGACCTTCGGCCCACATTTCGAACAATTGGGTCCGAAGGTCGTGAAGGCGGCGAGTGCGCTGGGCAGACTCCTCCCGAACCTCGGAGGACCCAGCGCCGCCTGCAGGCAGCTATACTCCGGTGTCTGCCGGAGTATGGCGACGTACGGTGCTCCGATTTGGACGGATCGCCTTACCGCGCGGAGTAGGGCCCAGCTGCGCTCGGCGCAGCGGGTAATCGCGGTAAGAGCGGTCCGGGGGTATCGTACGATATCATGGGCTGCAGCTACTGCCCTAGCCGGCGACCCCCCGTGGGAACTCGTGGCGGAAGTTCTCGCCGAGGTATACTCCTATGTCTCGGATAGGAGGTCCCTCGGAGAGGACATGACGCCGGACGGGATCCTACGGGTCCGCCGACTAGGGCAGGAGGCACTAATGCGAAGGTGGGGGGAGGACTTGGCGCGGCAGCCGTATGGCAAAGGCTTAACGGTTGCCCTGCGCCCGGTCCTTGAGCGGTGGATGCGTCGTAAACGCAAACCCCTCACCTTCCGTCTAACACAGGTGCTCACCGGGCATGGGTGCTTCGGTGAGTATCTGTGCAGGACGGCCCAAAGGGAGCCGGTAACTGTGTGTCACGATTGTGGCGCGGCGGTGGACTCGGCCCAGCACACCCTCGAGGTGTGCCCGAGATGGGCGGCGCTGCGTCATGATCTGACATCAGTTATCGGAGGGGACTTGTCTCTGCCGAGTGTCATCCCCGCGATGCTCGGTGACGACGAGTCCTGGACGGCGATGGTCTCCTTCTGCGAGGCAGTAATGTCCCAGAAGGAGGCCGATGAGCGGGTGAGAGAGGAGGCCGCCGACGAGGCCTCCCACCGCGGGCGACGAACGGGGGTGCGTAGGAGGCGCTACCTAATGCGCCTCCAGTAACGCCCCTGTGCTCGTGTCGGGCCCAGGATGGGGTTTTAACCTGGGTCCAGCTAGACACGACGTCGTCGGGGACTGCTAAAAGTATCGAATCAATCGAACAGCCGAGCAGTCCCCCTTTAGAGGAGGAGTCTGGCCTTTTCGCCGGGGCCAGCCTGTCGCCGAGGGTCCTGCGTTGCCTGCATGATCCGGGACTCTCATAAAAGGCGGCTGAGGGCACTTGCAGCGGTTTTAGTGGGTAACGCATCTCCAAGTGCGAACCCCACTCACGGCTAGGTTTAAAACTCACCCCGGTCCTAGTTATGGTTTGGTCTGCAAATTTCCGCTGCATTACCAAAAAAAAAAAAAAAAAAAAAAAAAAAAGGTTAGGTTAGGTTAGGTTAGGTTAGGTTAGGTTAGGTTAGGTTAGGTTAGGTTAGGTTAGGTTAGGTTAGGTTAGGTTAGGTTAGGTTAGGTTCCCCACCATCCGGATCCGGGCCTTGACGCGGCGGTGGGGCTTAAGCTCGGGGTGCGAACCCCGGGTGAACTAATCGGATCCGAATCGGGCGGCAGTTGGTTCTGTCCACTGTCGGCCAAGCCGCTCCCCGGTACATAGTGCTGGGGGTGGTGGTCGCTATCCCACGTCGGGATGGGGACTACGTGGAAGAAAACCACTCTAAAAAATTACCCTAATCTCAAGTTTTGGTGCGCGGCGAGGAGATGAATGGTTGGTGGGTCACCAGCCGTTAGCGCACTCCTAGCCGGGGTACTTGCGGACCCCCCGGTCAGGCATAAATGTACGCCATCCTGGTGCACAGGGCTCTGCCCAGGATGCTTCGTCTCCCTAACCCCCGAAGGTGGAGACACCAGAGGGAAAAGTATTGTTTAAAATTAATTCAACAAAGAAAGAAACTCTCCGAGCGGGTTCTAATCCCGTCACCTCGTGTGCTGCCCCAAGTAATACGGAGGGGGCAAAACAATGCTTCGGCGGTTCGGCTATCCCGGACCGACGCGACCCGGCGATCATACTGGAACGTATTGATGTTGCAAACGAATTGGATCTGTTGACGGCTAGTGAAGGAGAAGGAGGATCGCGAGCGGCAACGCCCGCGTCCACAGAAAATGTGAGTAGGTTTTTCCGAAAGCAACCTGGAAGAGGAGAATCGGCAGACGAGAGCGGCAGCGAGACCGCCGTCTCTCTGTCACAAAGAGATGTTAAGGAGATAAAACAGAGACGTCTACGCAAAAGACGCGGAAGTGACGTAGACGATGACTCGGAGATGGAACAGGGCGCGGCCACACCGAAATGCACCAAGCGTGGTAGAGGCAGGCCGCCCACCACCGGACAATATGTCGGTCTAGCTCAGGCCATCAGGGAGAAGAACGCCGCAGAGCGTGAGGCCCTGGCGATCGAAGCGGACCGTGATATACTGGACATGACGAGGAGACTTCTGCCGGTGCGATCACAGCGGCTGTCTGAGGCCTCAACTACATCGGACATCATAATGACGGACAAGGACGACGAGGTCACGGCGGCCAAACTAGGTTCCACTATCACCGCGAGCCTAGAGGTCATCTCAAATGTGGCCAAAAAATCGAAAAACCTCAGCGGACCGTACGTTAAAGCTCTCAAGGATGCCACTAGCGCCATCCAGGAAGCATGTGTGGCCCTGCTGAACTGCTCGGTCACTGCCGAAACAAGGGCACTTGAGGCAGCGAACGCACGCCTCTCCAGAGAACTTGCCGAATTGAGGACCGAGTTTGCGGCAGTGAAACGCGAACTCATCAATGCACGACCACAGATCGCCTCTGTAACACCGACACTGAGTGTGGAAGAAATGTTACAGCAGGCGGTTAGAGAGGCGGTCTCGCTTTCGAGTGCCAGACTGGACGCACGGCTGGAGAGCCTCGAGGCCCGTCTTCTACCGGAGCCCCGCCTGCGCCCTCCCCTCGCAGCAGATAAGAGAGGTGCGGCCCAAGACACACAATCATCCGTGCCAAAGGCCAAGAAGAAGATCCCTGAATCGGAGCCCGCGGTGTCAACCTTGACACCCCCGACAAATCCCGGCCCGGCTCAGAAGAAGACAAAGAAGATGAAAAGTCTGCCGCTGCTGTTGAATCAGCAGCCGCAAGGCGCGAGGCTGTGGAAGCACCAGTGGCAGCGCCGAAGCCCTCTCGCAAGGAGACATGGGCAGAGGTGACCCGGAAGAAAGGGAAGCCTCAGAAAAAAGTGGAAAAGAAGAAAGTGCCTGAAAAGGAGAAGAAGGACAAACTCCGTGCCCCTAAGTCTGCAGCCGTAGTCATCACGCTACAGCCGGGTGCGGAGGAACGGGGCGTCTCTTACAAAGACGTTCTGGAGAAGGCGAAACAGAGGCTCGACCTATCTGAGCTGCAGATCCCGGCCGTCAAATTCAAACTGGCAGTCACCGGCGCTCGCATGTACGAGGTCTCGGGGGATGCCTGCAAGGAGAAGGCGGATGCTCTCGCCGGGAAATTGAGGGAGATAATGGGTGAGGAAGACGTCCGTATCGCCAGACCCCAGAAGTGCGCTGAACTCCGCATCACCGGATTGGATGACTCTGCCACTGCTGCAGAAATTGCCGAGGCAATATCCAGATCGGGTGGCTGTACAGCCAGCGACATTAAGGTCGGCGAAATCCGCCTAGATCGGAGTGGTCGCGGCTCGGCTTGGCTTAAGTGCCCGGTCGAAGCCGCGCAGAAGGTGACGACACCAAACACCAAAGTGTACGTCGGGTGGACCGTGGTGCGTGTAACGCTGCTATCCGTACGCCCCATGCGGTGCTACCGCTGCCACCAGACTGGACATACGCGAGCGACATGCACCTGCGAGGACGACCGCAGTGGACTCTGTTTCCGCTGCGGCCAACCAGGCCACACAACTGTGCAGTGCCAAAACGCACCTCATTGTGCGTTGTGCGCAGCAAGTGGCAAACCGGCGGACCACAGTGTGGGCAGCAAGACCTGCGGGAAGCCTGCACCCAAGAAGAAGGGCAGCTCCAGAAAGAGCGCAGCACCCCAGATAGCAGCCACAACATCTAAGGCGGCTACTCGGGATGGAGCGGTACAGATGGACGCCCAATAACGGACACCCTACGCCTCATGCAGGGAAACTTGAACCACTGCGCCCAGGCACAAGATCTCCTGGTTCAGACGATAGCGCAGTGGTCAATCGACGTAGGCATAGTGGCAGAACCATATCGCGTTCCAGCCAGAAGCGACTGGGTCGGAGACGTCAATGCATCAGTCGCGTTGGTCTTCGGCCCCAAAATCGCCCTTCCATCATATGGAAACACGACCAGGGGCCATGGATTCGTCGTCGTTAAAATAGGGGTCCTCACCGTGGTGGGGGTTTACTTCTCCCCTAACCGACCCCTGGTTGAATTCGAGGCGTTCCTCCAGCGGCTGACAACCTTCATCAGCGCAACGTCAGGCCCTGTAATTGTCGCCGGAGACTTCAACGCGAAGTCAACGCTTTGGGGATGTCCGGCGACGGACGCAAGAGGCCGAGTGATGGCGGTCTGGTTGGCCTCCACAGGACTCGTTCTGGCCAATCGAGGCGCCGTTAACACCTGTGTCCGGCAACAAGGTGAATCGATAGTGGACCTGACTCTAGTCAGCCCATCTGTCGCTCGTCGAGTCACAAGTTGGCGGGTCCTGGAGGATACCGAAACCCTCTCGGATCACCGGTACATACGATTCGACGTCTCAGCTCACACGTTGGATCTCGGCTGCCCAATTACACCTGCCGGCGGCCCAAGGTGGTCCCTCAAGAGGTTGAATAAGGAGTTACTTCTGGAGGCGGCAATCGTCGCATCCTGGGCTCCACTTCCCGCAGAAGGAGGGGTGGAAGAGTGCGCACAGTGGCTAAACGAGGCGATGCGTAACATCTGCGAAGCCTCGATGCCACGTGCGGGACCATTCCAGCCTCGGCGCCAAACCTACTGGTGGCGTCCTGAACTAAGACAACTCCGGCGAGATTGTGTTGCAGCCCGTCGTCGCTACACAAGGTACCGTAGAAGGCGCAACAGGGACCAAGCTGAGGAGGACACCATCTACGACGGCTACCGCACGGCGCGCCGCGCCCTACGCGACGGTATCCTGAAGGCGAAGACGGAAGCCTGGGAGGAGTGGCTGGAAACACTGGAGGGAGATCCGTGGGGGAGGCCGTACAAGTGGGTGAGGCAGAAGCTCCGCCCAGTCGCCCCACCGCTCACCCAGAATCTCGAACCAGAGCTTCTCAACAACATCGTCTCGACCCTGTTTCCACCCAGGGCCGAGCGGTCTTCATCGACGATGGCAACAAGCGAAACATCCAGATCTGAAGAGGACATACCACCAGTCACGTCTTCAGAATTAGCCGTCGCAGTACAGAGAATGGGTCTGAAAAACACGGCCCCCGGTCTCGATGGCGTACCGGGACGCGCCTGGGTTCTGGCGATGGAGCAGATGGAACCACGAGTGCTCGCCTCTTTGACCAACTGTCTGATACAGGGCCGAGTACCGCGGCGCTGGAAGTCCGGGAAACTGGTACTTCTGCGGAAGAAAGGTCGACCAGAATATCAACCGTCGGCGTATCGTCCTATTGTGTTGCTCGACGAGGTCTGCAAGATACTGGAGCGGATCATCGCAGCGCGTCTCACCCATCATCTCGAGCGCGTCGGACCGAACCTAAGCGAAAATCAATACGGGTTTCGTTCAGGCCGAGCAACCATAGGCGCGATACAACGTCTGCGCTCGATTGCGGAGGAAGAGGTGTCCCAAGGTGGTGTAGTTTTAGCTGTGTCTTTAGATATATCCAACGCTTTTAACACGCTGCCCTGGGAAACCATTAAAGAAGGCCTAAGACACCACTGCGTGCCGAAGTATTTACGCGACGTAATTGGCGACTACCTCTCGGCACGATCGGTGCAGTTCCCAACACAGGAGGGCTGGCAAGAAAAGGAAGTAGTATGCGGTGTTCCACAGGGGTCGGCGCTCGGTCCAATCTTGTGGAACATCGGATTCGACCCAGTGCTCCGCGGTGCCAATCTCCGTGGCGTGGAAGTGATCAGTTACGCAGACGACACTCTAGTCGTCAGCCGCGGCAAGACATACCGGGACGTAGCTATACTCGCCACGGCGGCAGTCGCACAAGTGGTTCGCCGGATTCGGACCCTAGGCCTCACGGTGGCCTTAGAAAAGTCGGAGGCTATCTGTTTACATGGGCCTAGGAATTCACCGCCCTCTGACCTGGCTGTGGTAATCAGTGGGACCAGGATAAGCGTCGCAACATCAATGACTTACCTTGGCCTGGTGCTTGACGGAAGATGGACGTTCCGGGAACACTTCCGGTGCCTATCAGAGAAGGTCACGATGGCGGCTGGAGCGTTGGCTTCGCTCCTCCCAAACCTGGGGGGCCCGAGCCTCGGCTGTCGTCGCCTGTACTTGGGAGTACTCCGCTCCATGGCAATGTATGGAGCGCCTATATGGGCCGATCACCTGTCGCGCGAAAACAGGCTGGTACTTGGAAGGCTGCAGAGGATCATAGCGATACGAGCAGTGCGCGGATACCGCACTATATCAAAAGATGCGGCGTGCGTGCTCGCGAGCAGTATCCCCTGGGACCTAGACGCTCTATCCCTCGCTGACGTGTACTGGCGGTGCGCATCGGTTCGCGCCGAGGGCAGCAACCCTCTACCGGAAGTCGTACGTCAGTGGAGGGACTCGGCAAGAGAGAGGTCCATAGAATTGTGGACGGAACGGCTGGAAGAGCCTCAAGTCAGTGTGAGGTTGCTGACGGCCATCCGACCAGTTCTGAAGGAGTGGGTCAACAGGAAGAGCGGCGCGCTCTCCTTCCGCCTCACACAAGTGCTGACGGGACACGGCTGCTTTGGGCTGTACCTGTGTGAGATTGCGGGACGAGAAAACACCACGCGCTGCCACCATTGCGACGTGGACAGGGACACGGCTGAGCACACCATCACGGCCTGCCCCTCCTGGACAGGACAACGTGCGGCCCTAACGGCCGCCATTGGACATGACCTCTCACTGCCAGCAATCATCTGCGCCATGCTGAGCAGTGAAACATCGTGGGACGCAGTGGACACTTTCGCGCAAGAAGTCATGTCCACTAAAGAAGAGGCCGAGCGTCGGAGAGAGATGGAGGCGCTCGATCCCATAAGAAGGCCGAGACGAAGACGTCGTGCGGTCAACCACGACGACCGCAACGTCCCGCCTTAGCGGGGGATCTCGGGGTGGCGGTGTGGGGACGCCGTTGCCCGTTGAATCGAGTCCCCGAGCGGACCGTGATGCGCAACGTACTCCTGCGCATCGCGGCATCACAGAGACGGAACGATCCATGTAAGACCCATAGGGCCTCTGCAGGACGTTGGGGGCACCTAAAAGCCCCCCTATAGAAGGGTCTGCACCTATCAGCAGACGGCCGTCAGCAGAGTCGCGGAGCAAGCTCACGCATTCCCGTAGTTCAGCTAGATGACGGAGAGACGGAGTACCGCCGGGTTTTAGTGGGTAGAGCTGCGCCCCACCTTACCATCTTTAATCTTTTCGGGCGCAGCGAGTCCCACATACCCACTTGGGGAGTCCCCACTCCCCAGTGGGATGCCTAATGCATTTCCCGGCGTAAAAAAAAAAAAAAAAAAAAAAAAAAAAAAAAGGTTAGGTTAGGTTAGGTTAGGTTAGGTTAGGTTAGGTTAGGTTAGGTTAGGTTAGGTTAGGTTAGGTTAGGTTAGGTTAGGTTAGGTTCCCCACCATCTGGATCCGGGCCTTGACGCGGCGGTGGGGCTTAAGCTCGGGGTGCGAACCCCGGGTGAACTAATCGGATCCGAATCGGGCGGCAGTTGGTTCTGTCCACTGTCGGCCAAGCCGCTCCCCGGTACATAGTGCTGGGGGTGGTGGTCGCTATCCCACGTCGGGATGGGGACTACGTGGAAGAAAACCACTCTAAAAAATTACCCTAATCTCAAGTTTTGGTGCGCGGCGAGGAGATGAATGGTTGGTGGGTCACCAGCCGTTAGCGCACTCCTAGCCGGGGTACTTGCGGACCCGCCGGTCAGGCATAAATGTACGCCATCCTGGTGCACAGGGCTCTGCCCAGGATGCTTCGTCTCCCTAACCCCCGAAGGTGGAGACACCAGAGGGAAAAGTATTGTTTAAAATTAATTCAACAAAGAAAGAAACTCTCCGAGCGGGTTCTAATCCCGTCACCTCGTGTGCTGCCCCAAGTAATACGGAGGGGGCAAAACAATGCTTCGGCGGTTCGGCTATCCCGGACCGACGCGACCCGGCGATCATACTGGAACGTATTGATGTTGCAAACGAATTGGATCTGTTGACGGCTAGTGAAGGAGAAGGAGGATCGCGAGCGGCAACGCCCGCGTCCACAGAAAATGTGAGTAGGTTTTTCCGAAAGCAACCTGGAAGAGGAGAATCGGCAGACGAGAGCGGCAGCGAGACCGCCGTCTCTCTGTCACAAAGAGATGTTAAGGAGATAAAACAGAGACGTCTACGCAAAAGACGCGGAAGTGACGTAGACGATGACTCGGAGATGGAACAGGGCGCGGCCACACCGAAATGCACCAAGCGTGGTAGAGGCAGGCCGCCCACCACCGGACAATATGTCGGTCTAGCTCAGGCCATCAGGGAGAAGAACGCCGCAGAGCGTGAGGCCCTGGCGATCGAAGCGGACCGTGATATACTGGACATGACGAGGAGACTTCTGCCGGTGCGATCACAGCGGCTGTCTGAGGCCTCAACTACATCGGACATCATAATGACGGACAAGGACGACGAGGTCACGGCGGCCAAACTAGGTTCCACTATCACCGCGAGCCTAGAGGTCATCTCAAATGTGGCCAAAAAATCGAAAAACCTCAGCGGACCGTACGTTAAAGCTCTCAAGGATGCCACTAGCGCCATCCAGGAAGCATGTGTGGCCCTGCTGAACTGCTCGGTCACTGCCGAAACAAGGGCACTTGAGGCAGCGAACGCACGCCTCTCCAGAGAACTTGCCGAATTGAGGACCGAGTTTGCGGCAGTGAAACGCGAACTCATCAATGCACGACCACAGATCGCCTCTGTAACACCGACACTGAGTGTGGAAGAAATGTTACAGCAGGCGGTTAGAGAGGCGGTCTCGCTTTCGAGTGCCAGACTGGACGCACGGCTGGAGAGCCTCGAGGCCCGTCTTCTACCGGAGCCCCGCCTGCGCCCTCCCCTCGCAGCAGATAAGAGAGGTGCGGCCCAAGACACACAATCATCCGTGCCAAAGGCCAAGAAGAAGATCCCTGAATCGGAGCCCGCGGTGTCAACCTTGACACCCCCGACAAATCCCGGCCCGGCTCAGAAGAAGACAAAGAAGATGAAAAAGTCTGCCGCTGCTGTTGAAGCAGCAGCTGCAAGGCGCGAGGCTGTGGAAGCACCAGTGGCAGCGCCGAAGCCCTCTCGCAAGGAGACATGGGCAGAGGTGACCCGGAAGAAAGGGAAGCCTCAGAAAAAAGTGGAAAAGAAGAAAGTGCCTGAAAAGGAGAAGAAGGACAAACTCCGTGCCCCTAAGTCTGCAGCCGTAGTCATCACGCTACAGCCGGGTGCGGAGGAACGGGGCGTCTCTTACAAAGACGTTCTGGAGAAGGCGAAACAGAGGCTCGACCTATCTGAGCTGCAGATCCCGGCCGTCAAATTCAAACTGGCAGTCACCGGCGCTCGCATGTACGAGGTCTCGGGGGATGCCTGCAAGGAGAAGGCGGATGCTCTCGCCGGGAAATTGAGGGAGATAATGGGTGAGGAAGACGTCCGTATCGCCAGACCCCAGAAGTGCGCTGAACTCCGCATCACCGGATTGGATGACTCTGCCACTGCTGCAGAAATTGCCGAGGCAATATCCAGATCGGGTGGCTGTACAGCCAGCGACATTAAGGTCGGCGAAATCCGCCTAGATCGGAGTGGTCGCGGCTCGGCTTGGCTTAAGTGCCCGGTCGAAGCCGCGCAGAAGGTGACGACACCAAACACCAAAGTGTACGTCGGGTGGACCGTGGTGCGTGTAACGCTGCTATCCGTACGCCCCATGCGGTGCTACCGCTGCCACCAGACTGGACATACGCGAGCGACATGCACCTGCGAGGACGACCGCAGTGGACTCTGTTTCCGCTGCGGCCAACCAGGCCACACAACTGTGCAGTGCCAAAACGCACCTCATTGTGCGTTGTGCGCAGCAAGTGGCAAACCGGCGGACCACAGTGTGGGCAGCAAGACCTGCGGGAAGCCTGCACCCAAGAAGAAGGGCAGCTCCAGAAAGAGCGCAGCACCCCAGATAGCAGCCACAACATCTAAGGCGGCTACTCGGGATGGAGCGGTACAGATGGACGCCCAATAACGGACACCCTACGCCTCATGCAGGGAAACTTGAACCACTGCGCCCAGGCACAAGATCTCCTGGTTCAGACGATAGCGCAGTGGTCAATCGACGTAGGCATAGTGGCAGAACCATATCGCGTTCCAGCCAGAAGCGACTGGGTCGGAGACGTCAATGCATCAGTCGCGTTGGTCTTCGGCCCCAAAATCGCCCTTCCATCATATGGAAACACGACCAGGGGCCATGGATTCGTCGTCGTTAAAATAGGGGTCCTCACCGTGGTGGGGGTTTACTTCTCCCCTAACCGACCCCTGGTTGAATTCGAGGCGTTCCTCCAGCGGCTGACAACCTTCATCAGCGCAACGTCAGGCCCTGTAATTGTCGCCGGAGACTTCAACGCGAAGTCAACGCTTTGGGGATGTCCGGCGACGGACGCAAGAGGCCGAGTGATGGCGGTCTGGTTGGCCTCCACAGGACTCGTTCTGGCCAATCGAGGCGCCGTTAACACCTGTGTCCGGCAACAAGGTGAATCGATAGTGGACCTGACTCTAGTCAGCCCATCTGTCGCTCGTCGAGTCACAAGTTGGCGGGTCCTGGAGGATACCGAAACCCTCTCGGATCACCGGTACATACGATTCGACGTCTCAGCTCACACGTTGGATCTCGGCTGCCCAATTACACCTGCCGGCGGCCCAAGGTGGTCCCTCAAGAGGTTGAATAAGGAGTTACTTCTGGAGGCGGCAATCGTCGCATCCTGGGCTCCACTTCCCGCAGAAGGAGGGGTGGAAGAGTGCGCACAGTGGCTAAACGAGGCGATGCGTAACATCTGCGAAGCCTCGATGCCACGTGCGGGACCATTCCAGCCTCGGCGCCAAACCTACTGGTGGCGTCCTGAACTAAGACAACTCCGGCGAGATTGTGTTGCAGCCCGTCGTCGCTACACAAGGTACCGTAGAAGGCGCAACAGGGACCAAGCTGAGGAGGACACCATCTACGACGGCTACCGCACGGCGCGCCGCGCCCTACGCGACGGTATCCTGAAGGCGAAGACGGAAGCCTGGGAGGAGTGGCTGGAAACACTGGAGGGAGATCCGTGGGGGAGGCCGTACAAGTGGGTGAGGCAGAAGCTCCGCCCAGTCGCCCCACCGCTCACCCAGAATCTCGAACCAGAGCTTCTCAACAACATCGTCTCGACCCTGTTTCCACCCAGGGCCGAGCGGTCTTCATCGACGATGGCAACAAGCGAAACATCCAGATCTGAAGAGGACATACCACCAGTCACGTCTTCAGAATTAGCCGTCGCAGTACAGAGAATGGGTCTGAAAAACACGGCCCCCGGTCTCGATGGCGTACCGGGACGCGCCTGGGTTCTGGCGATGGAGCAGATGGAACCACGAGTGCTCGCCTCTTTGACCAACTGTCTGATACAGGGCCGAGTACCGCGGCGCTGGAAGTCCGGGAAACTGGTACTTCTGCGGAAGAAAGGTCGACCAGAATATCAACCGTCGGCGTATCGTCCTATTGTGTTGCTCGACGAGGTCTGCAAGATACTGGAGCGGATCATCGCAGCGCGTCTCACCCATCATCTCGAGCGCGTCGGACCGAACCTAAGCGAAAATCAATACGGGTTTCGTTCAGGCCGAGCAACCATAGGCGCGATACAACGTCTGCGCTCGATTGCGGAGGAAGAGGTGTCCCAAGGTGGTGTAGTTTTAGCTGTGTCTTTAGATATATCCAACGCTTTTAACACGCTGCCCTGGGAAACCATTAAAGAAGGCCTAAGACACCACTGCGTGCCGAAGTATTTACGCGACGTAATTGGCGACTACCTCTCGGCACGATCGGTGCAGTTCCCAACACAGGAGGGCTGGCAAGAAAAGGAAGTAGTATGCGGTGTTCCACAGGGGTCGGCGCTCGGTCCAATCTTGTGGAACATCGGATTCGACCCAGTGCTCCGCGGTGCCAATCTCCGTGGCGTGGAAGTGATCAGTTACGCAGACGACACTCTAGTCGTCAGCCGCGGCAAGACATACCGGGACGTAGCTATACTCGCCACGGCGGCAGTCGCACAAGTGGTTCGCCGGATTCGGACCCTAGGCCTCGCGGTGGCCTTAGAAAAGTCGGAGGCTATCTGTTTACATGGGCCTAGGAATTCACCGCCCTCTGACCTGGCTGTGGTAATCAGTGGGACCAGGATAAGCGTCGCAACATCAATGACTTACCTTGGCCTGGTGCTTGACGGAAGATGGACGTTCCGGGAACACTTCCGGTGCCTATCAGAGAAGGTCACGATGGCGGCTGGAGCGTTGGCTTCGCTCCTCCCAAACCTGGGGGGCCCGAGCCTCGGCTGTCGTCGCCTGTACTTGGGAGTACTCCGCTCCATGGCAATGTATGGAGCGCCTATATGGGCCGATCACCTGTCGCGCGAAAACAGGCTGGTACTTGGAAGGCTGCAGAGGATCATAGCGATACGAGCAGTGCGCGGATACCGCACTATATCAAAAGATGCGGCGTGCGTGCTCGCGAGCAGTATCCCCTGGGACCTAGACGCTCTATCCCTCGCTGACGTGTACTGGCGGTGCGCATCGGTTCGCGCCGAGGGCAGCAACCCTCTACCGGAAGTCGTACGTCAGTGGAGGGACTCGGCAAGAGAGAGGTCCATAGAATTGTGGACGGAACGGCTGGAAGAGCCTCAAGTCAGTGTGAGGTTGCTGACGGCCATCCGACCAGTTCTGAAGGAGTGGGTCAACAGGAAGAGCGGCGCGCTCTCCTTCCGCCTCACACAAGTGCTGACGGGACACGGCTGCTTTGGGCTGTACCTGTGTGAGATTGCGGGACGAGAAAACACCACGCGCTGCCACCATTGCGATGTGGATAGGGACACGGCTGAGCACACCATCACGGCCTGCCCCTCCTGGACAGGACAACGTGCGGCCCTAACGGCCGCCATTGGACATGACCTCTCACTGCCAGCAATCATCTGCGCCATGCTGAGCAGTGAAACATCGTGGGACGCAGTGGACACTTTCGCGCAAGAAGTCATGTCCACTAAAGAAGAGGCCGAGCGTCGGAGAGAGATGGAGGCGCTCGATCCCATAAGAAGGCCGAGACGAAGACGTCGTGCGGTCAACCACGACGACCGCAACGTCCCGCCTTAGCGGGGGATCTCGGGGTGGCGGTGTGGGGACGCCGTTGCCCGTTGAATCGAGTCCCCGAGCATCACAGAGACGGAACGATCCATGTAAGCCCCATAGGGCCTCTGCAGGACGTTGGGGGCACCTAAAAAAGCCCCCCTATAGAAGGGTCTGCACCTACCAGCAGACGGCCGTCAGCAGAGTCGCGGAGCAAGCTCACGCATTCCCGTAGTTCAGCAAGATGACGGAGAGACGGAGTACCGCCGGGTTTTAGTGGGTAGAGCTGCGCCCACCTTACCATCTTTAATCTTTTCGGGCGCAGCGAGTCCCACATACCCACTTGGGGAGTCCCCACTCCCCAGTGGGATGCCTAATGCATTTCAAAAAAAAAAAAAAAAAAAAAAAAAAAAAAAAAAAAAGGTTAGGTTAGGTTAGGTTAGGTTAGGTTAGGTTAGGTTAGGTTAGGTTAGGTTAGGTTAGGTTAGGTTAGGTTGGGTTGGGTTGGGTTGGGTTGGGTTGGGTTGGGTTGGGTTGGGTTGGGTTGGGTTGGGTTGGGTTGGGTTGGGTTGGGTTGGGTTGGGTTGGGTTGGGTTGGGTTGGGTTGGGTTGGGTTGGGTTGGGTTGGGTTGGGTTGGGTTGGGTTGGGTTGGGTTAGGTTAGGTTAGGTTAGGTTAGGTTAGGTTAGGTTAGGTTAGGTTAGGTTAGGTTTTTTTTTTTTTTTTTTTTTTTTTTTTTTTTTAATGGCAGGCACGCTTTGCGTTACCCACCGCTGCCTTTTTCCCCTGACGGAGGTCAGAGTCCTTATAGAGCTTCATTTAAAATGTATGTGCAATTTCTTTATTTATAATTAATTTTGAATATATTTACTCTTATTTTGATACAAACTTTTACAATACTATACATACATACTATACAATCTTATACTATACAATTTTACACCAATTTGTTCTCATTACTTTTAAATAGGTATTGCTTAATCGGTTAGCAATTTTTATACATTGCTTCGTATCCTCATTTCCCACAATACATGATTTTATATACATCATATTATATTATAGCACATTTTACATTTGTCAAAGATTTTGTTTTGTTATACTATTATGGGATGTAAATGTCCCTAGTCAATGTTTTTAATCACTATCAAATTTACTTTTTATTCATATTAATGTCAATACTCTAGTTACAAATTTGGGGATGTAAAAGGTCCCCCTGTCAATTTTTATACCTAACAATACATATGTATATCGCTATTTACACCGTACCGATCAACAACTATACATAATATATTATTACATATAGAAAATAAATATATATATATACATGTATATTCTGGGCTAGGGGGTGTAAATGGTCCCCTAGCACACCCACACTTCCTCTTCCCCTATTCCGAACCCTCTCCCCTATGCCTTCTTTCTCTGTCTCTCTCATTCATCCTTCACCACATTCATCATACCATTTCATTCTTCTCTTTCATTCCAGGTGTAGCTTACCACGTGATTTCCCGAGCTGGCACTGCGTCCCGTATCCTGCGTCACCTCATGGATTCCTGTTTTACATCTTAGCTGGTTCCCCGGACTACAATGACATGTGAGTATAATGTGTGTTCCTTGTTTGGATTTCCGTGTATATTATGTGTTGTTTTGTCTCCTCCGTATTTAATGTGAATCCTCGTTATTATTTGTGTGCTGTGTGTTGTGTTAGTGCCTTGTGGAGTTGATTGTCTGCTTAACAATAACCGGGCTAGCTTCTGTCAAGAAGTTCGCCCAGTTTGCTTTGTGTGTGTTTGTGCATGTTATCTGTGTTTTGTTTGTGCCTGTTGTTCTGTGTTGTCTGTTGCCAAACAAGATGTCACTGCAGTCAAACCTAGCCTCGACTGACCAGTTCACCACTCGGTTCGGCAAGTGCCTTGTACGCGCTGTCACATCACCGTGGTAGGCACACCTGGTCCCCCTTTTGCCTTGGCGAACCTCAGCAATACATAACCACAGAGCGAGCCAGAGCGTCCCATTTTTTTCGTACCTCACATTCATTGCTGAAAGCGCTGTGCCCCGTGCTGCTTATCCCCGCCCTGCTGCAATTGCAGCAGTTCGGAGCCTCTCTGTTTGCCCACTGTTGGCAGTCGGTCCTCATATGAGGACCTCCACAGTGGGCGCATACCTTACCCTTCTCCGTGCATAGCCTCCTCGTATGCCCATACATAAGACAGCCGGAGCACTGCACCAGTGGGGTCTGGTCTTCGACCCTCACGCGCTGCAAATCTAAGTACAACCTTTCTTCTTCCACGCATCTCTTCCACACTCGCGGGGACACTCTGACTACTATGTGGCTCTGTAGGGGATTCCGTGCACGCTTCCTGTACAGGATTTTCAATTTCCCCTCCTCCCCCTGAATGTCCTCAAAGATGGCCCTATTCTGAGTTTGTAGGGCTTTCTCAATCTCCTCGTCATTATTATAGTTAAATACATCTTTGAGAACAATCAGGGGGTCCCTATTGCTCACATCCTCTACCTTCAGTTCTGGCTTCCCTCTCAGCCGCTCCTTCACCTTTTCTCTCTCTTCCCTACTTCCGCAACCTACCACTACTCTTCTTTCTTTTACCTTCTTCACCTTCTCTACCTTCACCCATCCGTCAGTCGCGTTAACTGCGTCGCGGATTCTTGTGATGATCTCATCACCCGTGTGCTGGTCATCGGATGATGAGACCATCACCGAGTGAAGTGCGCCCGGTCCTCTTTGCCTGGGCACCACTCCGCTCGCCGCAACCTTGGCATATGATGCACTTGTGCCATTTGCCTTACACTCCTCCATTGATTTATGTAAACTTTCTAACTTGTCATTATTCTTCTTTATCAGTTCCGTCTGTTCTTCCAGTTTACTAATGATCTTCTCATGTTCGGGTGAAGCTACTATCTCCTTCTCGTTTTCTTTCGCTATCTCATCCCCTTTTTTACCGCCCGACATCTCCTTGACGAGGGCGTATAATCGGTCTAATTGGGCGAGGACTTCGTTTTTAATTTCGGTTTTTAGGTTTCTCGCACTACCCAGATGGAGCTTGGCTTTGATGAGGCAATTTTTTGCCTCGGCCAGTTTGGAGACTGGCTTAGGCTTCTCCTGGGTAGTGGTAGTCCTCGCCTCAAACTCTCCGCTGATACGCCGGACGGTACGGGTCTGATCGAGCTGTGGTGATCGCATCATGATGTTGGGTGTTTACAAAAAAATTAGCTTATATAAACTATAAACTGTATTACGTAAGTTTAAATAAATAAAAATAATAATGAAAAAGTAGTTATAGTTAGGACCCTTCTTGGGCGGCAGCAATATAATCAACAATATGTTTTGATTTGGTTAACACTAATAATAATTTAACTTGTAAATATGTATATAGAATATAGTACGAAAATAAGGCAAAAGCCACTGAAGTTAAAACTTAAAACTATAGTTATACTAGGTCAATAAACCAGTATAAGTCAAGATGTGTAATAAGTAATATGTAGTCAATTTGAGAACTATAAAGATTTTCGTCTGTGTGTAATGGTAGTTTATAGTGTACCTTGAGGTCCCTGAACAAAATTTTATTACGTTTTACTGTGGAATTTGAAACAGTGTCAAAAATACTGAATTTAATACTTCTACTCTTAATTTTTATTTTTAAGACTAAGCAAAAATCACCTCAACAGTGAGAAACGGGAGGGTGGGAGGGCGAAATTTTGCACTTTCCTTTGTCCGATCTCGACGAGCGAGGTGTCAAACGACGCGGGAGAGCGCCAGGTATATAACTGGATCTAAAGTGGGATGACTCGCCCAATAGTGGGCTAGTTTTGGTCAAAAATGTGGGAAATTTTACAATATCTGTATGAAAAGGTAAAAAATTTTATATGAAACTATTGTCGAATTTTGATAAAGAATGAACGACGAGACCGAGATACACGATATATAGCACCCCTAGGCGCTGTGAGTCAATAGTGCAGGTATAAGTCTGCAGTATAGCGGATTCGAATCAAATCGCTAACTAATTTCCTTTATTTGCAGGTGCTTCCGGGTGAGAAGCTAGTCGAGATGGGTATCTACAGATGCGCAGCGACGGACCGACGATGATAAAAACAAGAAATTTGCAAAAGTCCACTGAGAGACCGAAGAATTCGGAAATTTATATGAAATTATATGAAAATACAATGTGTTTTAATTAAAAATTTACAAAGTTCAAAAAATAGCCAAAATTGATGAAATTTTTATCGAAAATTAGTGGGGTGGATAGGGCCCGCCTATTAGAACCCAAATCAAAAGAAATATTTTACAAAAACCTACAACAAAAACCGCCAAATTAAGGAATTTCTAAGAAATTTAATATGTTAGTATGGCGAGTTTCGATTCACCATGTAGCCTCGGTTCGTATATAAAAAACGGCCGAATATGAAATTTCGAAATTTTTAGCACTTCCCAACGTCCGATCCCGACAAGCGAGGTGTCAAACGACGCGGGAGAGCGCCAGGTATATAACTGGATCTAAAGTGGGATGACTCGCCCAATAGTGGGCTAGTTTTGGTCAAAAATGTGGGAAAATTTACAATATCTATATGAAAAGTTAAAAATTTAGTATGAAACTATTGTCAAATTTTGATATAGAATGAACGACGAGATCGAGATACACGATATATAGCACCCCTAGGCGCTGCGAGTCAAATAGTGTAGGTATAAGTCCGCAGTATAGCGGATTCGAATCAAATCGCTAACTAATTTCTTTTATTTGCAGGTGCTTCCGGGTGAGAAGCTAGTCGGTTAGGTTAGGTTAGGTTAGGTTAGGTTAGGTTAGGTTAGGTTAGGTTAGGTTAGGTTAGGTTAGGTTAGGTTAGGTTAGGTTAGGTTAGGTTAGGTTAGGTTAGGTTAGGTTAGGTTAGGTTAGGTTAGGTTAGGTTAGGTTAGGTTAGGTTAGGTTAGGTTAGGTTAGGTTAGGTTAGGTTAGGTTAGGTTAGGTTAGGTTAGGTTAGGTTAGGTTAGGTTAGGTTAGGTTAGGTTAGGTTAGGTTAGGTTAGGTTAGGTTAGGTTAGGTTAGGTTAGGTTAGGTTAGGTTAGGTTAGGTTAGGTTAGGTTAGGTTTTTTTTTTAGGTTTTTATTTAATGTCCAGGCGATCATTTCACCCGGCCCGCGAAATTCCCCTGACTTTATCAGAGTCCTTGTTTGCTTTATTTCAATTTTTTAAATATATTTTTTTAAATTTAATTATTATTTTACATTTACAATATTTCTTAATTTCTTTATTGATTTTTCTAAATTTTTATTTAAGGTTATTTAAATAACATGGTGTAATTTTACAATTTCGACAGTTTTAATATTTTTACTGGTATAATTATTTAATTTTACGTTTTTTTTTTTTTTTTTTTTTTTTTACAGCAACCCTCGGAACTTTCTTTAACATTGATGTTACCATTCACTACTACGAATTACGCTTGACAACTGACATTTGAAGAGATCGGGTACAGGTTTTCATGTACTTTCATATTTCATCGTGCACATGTTTTCATATTTATTCTAGAATAAGTATTTAACATTGCCTGTTCAGTATCCTTCTTAGCATGAAAATCTGTATTCAATCTCTCTAAGACTATTATGGTAACTGACACTGAGAAATACACTGACGGACTTACGAGACATATCGGAAGACTTAGAGAACGTATTTTGGTCACTGAGCCTAGCTGTTTTGCTCTAGAGATGGGACGAGCTCTCGTCACGGCGCATAACATATCGCAAGGAGTAGAAAGACAGGTTATGGTATATTGTGCAGTCGATTTATTTTTCATGCATGTGACCAGAATCTCTCTCAGTGAGGTTCTAGCCAGATGTATTTCACATTTTAATTGTTCCTCATGAACCTGTCGTCTCCTCTTCTCGCTGGCTCTCGATGTTGGTTGGAGTACTTCCCTCTTGGCATCCGTAAGGGATGCTTTATTGTCGCAAGACATATAGGGGGGTAGAACCACAAGCAACAGCGGTTTTGAGTCATGCGAGTCGGTGCTCTTGTTTTGGAGGACATCCTCAGCAATACGCCGTGGTCGATCTTGCGAGCGCATCCCATCTCTTTCGCACCGGGCATTCCCAACTGAACGCGTTATGATTAGTATATTCCTGTTTGGCCTGCAGGCAATTACTGCATTTTGGTGTAGCGCCTGCAGACCACTCAGGACACTCTAGTTTCTTGTGCGGCCCTGCACAGTGGCTGCACTTTTCAGTGGTCCCCGTACAGAACCGCCTGCTATGGCCGTAACCCAGGCAGAGGGAGCACTGGACAAGGGGGGATTGATCCTCAACGCGGACTCGCTGAAGATCAACCCTCGCTACTCCTTCCTTCAGCACCCTGGTCCAGATTTCTGGGGATACTTTCAGGATTACATGGTTTGTGAGCGGGTTCCTTGTTTTCTTTTTATACACAATCTCTATCCGATCATTATCGCCGCTCACATCTCTGAAAATATCCCCATTCTGCCTCCTCAGCGCGCAGAGTATGTCATCATTTGTATTATAAGTCATGACATCTCGTAGGATCAGGAGCGGATCTTTATTCCTGATCTCCTGCACGCTGAGTTGCTCCCCCGCTTTTTCCAGTTTTTCTTTAAGCTTCTGTCTTTCCATTTTATTCTTGCATCCTACTATTACTTTTCTGTCTTTTGCTTTTCTTACTCTTTCAATTACTATATCTCCGTCCTTTGCTTTGGCAGCCCTCCTTACCCTATCAAGTACCTCTTCTCCGGTCTCCTCGGAATCCTTGGATGTGATAACGAGCGATTGGAGTGTGGCTAGTTCAGGGGCCTTGGTATTGTGGCCACTTGCCACTATACTAGCGTACGTTTTCACCTCCAAGGACTCCTGGTGCTTATTTATGGCCACCTGTAACGTATTTATCTTTGCGGTGGCCTCTCGGAGAAGGATTGAGTGCTCGTCAAGCCTCTGAATTAGCTCTCCGTCGTTTTTCTGAGGGGGTGCGCTGAGAGGAGGGTGTATAGGGTCCTCCTCTCGCGCTACTACTCTCTGCTCAGTGACCTCCTCCGTCGTCTCCTTAACTAACTGATACAGCCTGTCGAGTGCGGCTATAACTCCTTCTTTGATTTCCGTTTTGGTGTTTCTGGAGCTGCTAAGGTGAAGTTTTGCCTTCGTGAGGCAGGCTCTCGCCTCAGCAACTCGACTTGCGTATTTTGGTTTCGGCGGCGGGCTCACAGACACAGCTACTGGTGGCTTACTTACAGATGCCTTCAGCTTTTGCTTTGCCGAAACCGCCGCCGAAGCCACGGCTTTCAACGGGGAGATTTGTGTTACTGGAGATTTTAATATGGCCTGCTCAAAGTCCTCTATGCTCCTTCTAACCTTAGAGGACTTTGGCTGATCTTTTAGCGGAGCGGCCTTTTTTGTTGCTAGGGAGCTTTTAGGCTCGATCGCTTTTGTGGGGGGGCTGTGAAAGCCAAACATTTTCTTATAATCAATGGTAATTAAAGTAAATTGATTAAAACACAAACGCAAACAAAGCTTATTGCCAGAGGAATAAAATAAGGGTTCTTAATCTACGGTGTAAATGTTAAAACCTTATAAATACAATAATAATAATTCCCAATAGGGGTCGTTAAATTATAGCGGCAATATCTGGTCAAAAAACCGGGTATTGCCTAACAAAGATCCTAAATAAAGCAAGAACTAGGAGTCAATACTAATAAAATACAATAAAGGTAAATACCTAGTCAATATAGCTCGGTAGCTCTACCTATGTCTCAATATGTGAAATAATTGTGTTCCTCTAGGTCCCAAAAACATAAATTTGACAAATTTATTAATTTTCAATTTTCAGGATGAAGCAAAATGCACTTTAATGATGTAGAACGGGAGGGTGGGAGGGTGAAATTTTTGCACTTTCCGACGTCTGATCCCGACAAGCGAGGTGTCAATAGACGCGGGAGAGCAGCAGGTACACTATCAAGAAAGTTGGGATGGTTTGTCCACTGAGTGGGCAAGTGGTGGGCAAAAGACTGTGTTTTTGAAAGAAATTTGTATGAAAAGTTAAAATTTTTATATAGAACTATTGTGGAATTTTGCTATGGAATGTTAGATGAGACCGAGATACACGATATACAGCACCCGAAAGTGCAGTGGGTCAAACGTTGTAAGTTTTATATCCGATTATAGCGGATTCGAATCTACGCTAACTTATTTTCTTTTGTTTTCAGGTGCTTCCGGGTGAGAAGCTAGTCTAGATGGATGTTAAAAGTAGCGGACAGACGACCTGATGATTATTAAAGCGGAAAAATTTGGAATATGTCAACTATGGGAGTAATAGGTAAGAAAAATATATGAAAACTATGAGATTTTATTAATTATGTGTTAAAATGTCAAAAAATTTACCGAAATTGATGAAACTTTTACTGTTTATTACAGGTCTATATAGGGCCCGCCTATTAGAACACGATTCAAAAAGAAAAATTTCGAATTCCAACAACAACACCACCAAATTTAGGTATTTCAGAGAAATATAAGTGTTTTGTATGGCGTGTTGAGATTCACCATGTAGCCTCGGTTCATATATAAAAAACGGCCGAATATGGATTTTCGAAATTTTTTGCACTTTCCGACGTCTGATACCGACAAGCGAGGTGTCAATAGACGCGGGAGAGCAGCAGGTACACTATCAAGAAAGTTGGGATGGTTTGTCCACTGAGTGGGCAAGTGGTGGGCAAAAGACTGTGTTTTTGAAAGAAATTTGTATGAAAAGTTAAAATTTTTATATAGAACTATTGTGGAATTTTGCTATGGAATGTTAGATGAGACCGAGATACACGATATACAGCACCCGAAAGTGCAGTGGGTCAAACGTTGTAAGTTTTATATCCGATTATAGCGGATTCGAATCTACGCTAACTTATTTTCTTTTGTTTTCAGGTGCTTCCGGGTGAGAAGCTAGTCTAGATGGATGTTAAAAGTAGCGGACAGACGACCTGATGATTATTAAAGCGGAAAAATTTGGAATATGTCAACTATGGGAGTAATAGGTAAGAAAAATATATGAAAACTATGAGATTTTATTAATTATGTGTTAAAATGTCAAAAAATTTACCGAAATTGATGAAACTTTTACTGTTTATTACAGGTCTATATAGGGCCCGCCTATTAGAACACGATTCAAAAAGAAAAATTTCGAATTCCAACAACAACACCACCAAATTTAGGTATTTCAGAGAAATATAAGTGTTTTGTATGGCGTGTTGAGATTCACCATGTAGCCTCGGTTCATATATAAAAAACGGCCGAATATGGATTTTCGAAATTTTTTGCACTTTCCGACGTCTGATACCGACAAGCGAGGTGTCAATAGACGCGGGAGAGCAGCAGGTACACTATCAAGAAAGTTGGGATGGTTTGTCCACTGAGTGGGCAAGTGGTGGGCAAAAGACTGTGTTTTTGAAAGAAATTTGTATGAAAAGTTAAAATTTTTATATAGAACTATTGTGGAATTTTGCTATGGAATGTTAGATGAGACCGAGATACACGATATACAGCACCCGAAAGTGCAGTGGGTCAAACGTTGTAAGTTTTATATCCGATTATAGCGGATTCGAATCTACGCTAACTTATTTTCTTTTGTTTTCAGGTGCTTCCGGGTGAGAAGCTAGTCTAGATGGATGTTAAAAGTAGCGGACAGACGACCTGATGATTATTAAAGCGGAAAAATTTGGAATATGTCAACTATGGGAGTAATAGGTAAGAAAAATATATGAAAACTATGAGATTTTATTAATTATGTGTTAAAATGTCAAAAAATTTACCGAAATTGATGAAACTTTTACTGTTTATTACAGGTCTATATAGGGCCCGCCTATTAGAACACGATTCAAAAAGAAAAAATTTCGAATTCCAACAACAACACCACCAAATTTAGGTATTTCAGAGAAATATAAGTGTTTTGTATGGCGTGTTGAGATTCACCATGTAGCCTCGGTTCATATATAAAAAACGGCCGAATATGGATTTTCGAAATTTTTTGCACTTTCCGACGTCTGATACCGACAAGCGAGGTGTCAATAGACGCGGGAGAGCAGCAGGTACACTATCAAGAAAGTTGGGATGGTTTGTCCACTGAGTGGGCAAGTGGTGGGCAAAAGACTGTGTTTTTGAAAGAAATTTGTATGAAAAGTTAAAATTTTTATATAGAACTATTGTGGAATTTTGCTATGGAATGTTAGATGAGACCGAGATACACGATATACAGCACCCGAAAGTGCAGTGGGTCAAACGTTGTAAGTTTTATATCCGATTATAGCGGATTCGAATCTACGCTAACTTATTTTCTTTTGTTTTCAGGTGCTTCCGGGTGAGAAGCTAGTCTAGATGGATGTTAAAAGTAGCGGACAGACGACCTGATGATTATTAAAGCGGAAAAATTTGGAATATGTCAACTATGGGAGTAATAGGTAAGAAAAATATATGAAAACTATGAGATTTTATTAATTATGTGTTAAAATGTCAAAAAATTTACCGAAATTGATGAAACTTTTACTGTTTATTACAGGTCTATATAGGGCCCGCCTATTAGAACACGATTCAAAAAGAAAAAATTTCGAATTCCAACAACAACACCACCAAATTTAGGTATTTCAGAGAAATATAAGTGTTTTGTATGGCGTGTTGAGATTCACCATGTAGCCTCGGTTCATATATAAAAAACGGCCGAATATGGATTTTCGAAATTTTTTGCACTTTCCGACGTCTGATACCGACAAGCGAGGTGTCAATAGACGCGGGAGAGCAGCAGGTACACTATCAAGAAAGTTGGGATGGTTTGTCCACTGAGTGGGCAAGTGGTGGGCAAAAGACTGTGTTTTTGAAAGAAATTTGTATGAAAAGTTAAAATTTTTATATAGAACTATTGTGGAATTTTGCTATGGAATGTTAGATGAGACCGAGATACACGATATACAGCACCCGAAAGTGCAGTGGGTCAAACGTTGTAAGTTTTATATCCGATTATAGCGGATTCGAATCTACGCTAACTTATTTTCTTTTGTTTTCAGGTGCTTCCGGGTGAGAAGCTAGTCTAGATGGATGTTAAAAGTAGCGGACAGACGACCTGATGATTATTAAAGCGGAAAAATTTGGAATATGTCAACTATGGGAGTAATAGGTAAGAAAAATATATGAAAACTATGAGATTTTATTAATTATGTGTTAAAATGTCAAAAAATTTACCGAAATTGATGAAACTTTTACTGTTTATTACAGGTCTATATAGGGCCCGCCTATTAGAACACGATTCAAAAAGAAAAAATTTCGAATTCCAACAACAACACCACCAAATTTAGGTATTTCAGAGAAATATAAGTGTTTTGTATGGCGTGTTGAGATTCACCATGTAGCCTCGGTTCATATATAAAAAACGGCCGAATATGGATTTTCGAAATTTTTTGCACTTTCCGACGTCTGATACCGACAAGCGAGGTGTCAATAGACGCGGGAGAGCAGCAGGTACACTATCAAGAAAGTTGGGATGGTTTGTCCACTGAGTGGGCAAGTGGTGGGCAAAAGACTGTGTTTTTGAAAGAAATTTGTATGAAAAGTTAAAATTTTTATATAGAACTATTGTGGAATTTTGCTATGGAATGTTAGATGAGACCGAGATACACGATATACAGCACCCGAAAGTGCAGTGGGTCAAACGTTGTAAGTTTTATATCCGATTATAGCGGATTCGAATCTACGCTAACTTATTTTCTTTTGTTTTCAGGTGCTTCCGGGTGAGAAGCTAGTCTAGATGGATGTTAAAAGTAGCGGACAGACGACCTGATGATTATTAAAGCGGAAAAATTTGGAATATGTCAACTATGGGAGTAATAGGTAAGAAAAATATATGAAAACTATGAGATTTTATTAATTATGTGTTAAAATGTCAAAAAATTTACCGAAATTGATGAAACTTTTACTGTTTATTACAGGTCTATATAGGGCCCGCCTATTAGAACACGATTCAAAAAGAAAAAATTTCGAATTCCAACAACAACACCACCAAATTTAGGTATTTCAGAGAAATATAAGTGTTTTGTATGGCGTGTTGAGATTCACCATGTAGCCTCGGTTCATATATAAAAAACGGCCGAATATGGATTTTCGAAATTTTTTGCACTTTCCGACGTCTGATACCGACAAGCGAGGTGTCAATAGACGCGGGAGAGCAGCAGGTACACTATCAAGAAAGTTGGGATGGTTTGTCCACTGAGTGGGCAAGTGGTGGGCAAAAGACTGTGTTTTTGAAAGAAATTTGTATGAAAAGTTAAAATTTTTATATAGAACTATTGTGGAATTTTGCTATGGAATGTTAGATGAGACCGAGATACACGATATACAGCACCCGAAAGTGCAGTGGGTCAAACGTTGTAAGTTTTATATCCGATTATAGCGGATTCGAATCTACGCTAACTTATTTTCTTTTGTTTTCAGGTGCTTCCGGGTGAGAAGCTAGTCTAGATGGATGTTAAAAGTAGCGGACAGACGACCTGATGATTATTAAAGCGGAAAAATTTGGAATATGTCAACTATGGGAGTAATAGGTAAGAAAAATATATGAAAACTATGAGATTTTATTAATTATGTGTTAAAATGTCAAAAAATTTACCGAAATTGATGAAACTTTTACTGTTTATTACAGGTCTATATAGGGCCCGCCTATTAGAACACGATTCAAAAAGAAAAAATTTCGAATTCCAACAACAACACCACCAAATTTAGGTATTTCAGAGAAATATAAGTGTTTTGTATGGCGTGTTGAGATTCACCATGTAGCCTCGGTTCATATATAAAAAACGGCCGAATATGGATTTTCGAAATTTTTTGCACTTTCCGACGTCTGATACCGACAAGCGAGGTGTCAATAGACGCGGGAGAGCAGCAGGTACACTATCAAGAAAGTTGGGATGGTTTGTCCACTGAGTGGGCAAGTGGTGGGCAAAAGACTGTGTTTTTGAAAGAAATTTGTATGAAAAGTTAAAATTTTTATATAGAACTATTGTGGAATTTTGCTATGGAATGTTAGATGAGACCGAGATACACGATATACAGCACCCGAAAGTGCAGTGGGTCAAACGTTGTAAGTTTTATATCCGATTATAGCGGATTCGAATCTACGCTAACTTATTTTCTTTTGTTTTCAGGTGCTTCCGGGTGAGAAGCTAGTCTAGATGGATGTTAAAAGTAGCGGACAGACGACCTGATGATTATTAAAGCGGAAAAATTTGGAATATGTCAACTATGGGAGTAATAGGTAAGAAAAATATATGAAAACTATGAGATTTTATTAATTATGTGTTAAAATGTCAAAAAATTTACCGAAATTGATGAAACTTTTACTGTTTATTACAGGTCTATATAGGGCCCGCCTATTAGAACACGATTCAAAAAGAAAAAATTTCGAATTCCAACAACAACACCACCAAATTTAGGTATTTCAGAGAAATATAAGTGTTTTGTATGGCGTGTTGAGATTCACCATGTAGCCTCGGTTCATATATAAAAAACGGCCGAATATGGATTTTCGAAATTTTTTGCACTTTCCGACGTCTGATACCGACAAGCGAGGTGTCAATAGACGCGGGAGAGCAGCAGGTACACTATCAAGAAAGTTGGGATGGTTTGTCCACTGAGTGGGCAAGTGGTGGGCAAAAGACTGTGTTTTTGAAAGAAATTTGTATGAAAAGTTAAAATTTTTATATAGAACTATTGTGGAATTTTGCTATGGAATGTTAGATGAGACCGAGATACACGATATACAGCACCCGAAAGTGCAGTGGGTCAAACGTTGTAAGTTTTATATCCGATTATAGCGGATTCGAATCTACGCTAACTTATTTTCTTTTGTTTTCAGGTGCTTCCGGGTGAGAAGCTAGTCTAGATGGATGTTAAAAGTAGCGGACAGACGACCTGATGATTATTAAAGCGGAAAAATTTGGAATATGTCAACTATGGGAGTAATAGGTAAGAAAAATATATGAAAACTATGAGATTTTATTAATTATGTGTTAAAATGTCAAAAAATTTACCGAAATTGATGAAACTTTTACTGTTTATTACAGGTCTATATAGGGCCCGCCTATTAGAACACGATTCAAAAAGAAAAAATTTCGAATTCCAACAACAACACCACCAAATTTAGGTATTTCAGAGAAATATAAGTGTTTTGTATGGCGTGTTGAGATTCACCATGTAGCCTCGGTTCATATATAAAAAACGGCCGAATATGGATTTTCGAAATTTTTTGCACTTTCCGACGTCTGATACCGACAAGCGAGGTGTCAATAGACGCGGGAGAGCAGCAGGTACACTATCAAGAAAGTTGGGATGGTTTGTCCACTGAGTGGGCAAGTGGTGGGCAAAAGACTGTGTTTTTGAAAGAAATTTGTATGAAAAGTTAAAATTTTTATATAGAACTATTGTGGAATTTTGCTATGGAATGTTAGATGAGACCGAGATACACGATATACAGCACCCGAAAGTGCAGTGGGTCAAACGTTGTAAGTTTTATATCCGATTATAGCGGATTCGAATCTACGCTAACTTATTTTCTTTTGTTTTCAGGTGCTTCCGGGTGAGAAGCTAGTCTAGATGGATGTTAAAAGTAGCGGACAGACGACCTGATGATTATTAAAGCGGAAAAATTTGGAATATGTCAACTATGGGAGTAATAGGTAAGAAAAATATATGAAAACTATGAGATTTTATTAATTATGTGTTAAAATGTCAAAAAATTTACCGAAATTGATGAAACTTTTACTGTTTATTACAGGTCTATATAGGGCCCGCCTATTAGAACACGATTCAAAAAGAAAAAATTTCGAATTCCAACAACAACACCACCAAATTTAGGTATTTCAGAGAAATATAAGTGTTTTGTATGGCGTGTTGAGATTCACCATGTAGCCTCGGTTCATATATAAAAAACGGCCGAATATGGATTTTCGAAATTTTTTGCACTTTCCGACGTCTGATACCGACAAGCGAGGTGTCAATAGACGCGGGAGAGCAGCAGGTACACTATCAAGAAAGTTGGGATGGTTTGTCCACTGAGTGGGCAAGTGGTGGGCAAAAGACTGTGTTTTTGAAAGAAATTTGTATGAAAAGTTAAAATTTTTATATAGAACTATTGTGGAATTTTGCTATGGAATGTTAGATGAGACCGAGATACACGATATACAGCACCCGAAAGTGCAGTGGGTCAAACGTTGTAAGTTTTATATCCGATTATAGCGGATTCGAATCTACGCTAACTTATTTTCTTTTGTTTTCAGGTGCTTCCGGGTGAGAAGCTAGTCTAGATGGATGTTAAAAGTAGCGGACAGACGACCTGATGATTATTAAAGCGGAAAAATTTGGAATATGTCAACTATGGGAG